>OY728129.1:562440354-565102021 GCA_963277665.1 Viscum album | reverse complement strand
TTCAGCCACTTATCCTCTCATCAGGATGTTGGGAAAAATACTCCCAAGGCTCAGAATCCTTGGGGTGTCATCTTCCCTAACTGACAGGGTGGAGTACTATATAGAAACCAAAAAATTAAATAATATACTATATCTCACCACCACATGATAGGCATAACATAGTCTTAGAATTAACTACAGATAATGTCAATCAGACACCCACTTTCCACTGATAATACCAGGTATCCTATAAGAACAAAAACATTTAACGAGATATATTATATTACTTTATCACTTTTTAACAATTTTAATTTACCTTAATTAATTAATTAACCATTATCATTTTTCACATTACATTTCATTATCATTCCAACCAAGACATATGCCCTTAGGCTATTACTAAACAAAGTCCATAGTTTCTTTAAATTATAACCATAGCATTGAATCCCAGTAAGCTCCAACCCCATGGGTGAATAATTATTCAACAATTTATTAATGGAATTATGACTTTCCATAATTCCTTGGAATTCTATAAAATCATTTTAAGCTACGAAACTGAAGGTGATAAACATGGTGAGAAAGCGATCTACCCATCAAGCCTTTTCTACATATAGTAAGAGTGTAGAACATTCAACCCTCAAGAAGAAAAACAAAAAAATCATGTGGAATACCCTACATTTCATTTCCTATTTTGGAAGGAGAGTATGTAAGACCATCTACCTCAAGAAGTGGGGAAGTTAAATCAGAAAAACAAACAACAAGATTCTACAATCATCCAATATTCACATCCAACCTGTTTCATTATCTCTTGTTTGTCCTCCTCGACACCCACATACAAAAACTGATGCGTTCCACCACTCTAGGCATAAAATTTTTCTACCACCACCGGTACTCTCTACCTACACATATCACAAAATCCATCTAGGATCATATCAGAACACATAAAACAGAAAAAAAATAACAACAAATCAATTGGGCTCTTGGCCCCAAACAAGGCATTCAACCTTTACACACGATGAGCTCTCATGGATCCACAACAGAAGGCACTCAGCCTTACAGGATAAAGGGTAACTCAGAACCCTATAAATGAATTATATTTTATTGAAAAACCGGTTCTTTAATCCATATTGAATTGAATAATTCCATTAAACATGCATAACTACATCCATTTGATTATCATCAAATTACAATGACAACAAGATTAATTTTAATTCCTATTTATCAACATCCAATTAATTCACAATTATTTCCTACATTACATTCATTGAAAATTTCCATAAATAAAAACATGCAAAATAAGAAAGGAACAGATATAACATGATCTAGAAATCAAGAGGAAAATAATTATAATGTTATAAAGAAATAACATATGATCGATTATAATTCGTTAAACCAGTTCAAATAATTATTTTGATAATTTTATTACGATCTTGGGGAAAAACAAGCTAAATCTATGACTACATGTAAAATAATATAGAATCCAAGATCCCATAGATCAAAAGGTTCTTGAAAATCTTTACATGATAACATGCTAACACAATAGATCATGATCAACTATCCTATAAGATTGAATCAACCCAAGGACACAGACAAACCACCACACAAACCAACACCCCAGAAAACTCCATTAGAAACATGTAGATCACATTCCATTATATGGCAAGGAGTAATCGAAGGAGTGGAACAAAGACAAATGGTGGTAGAAAATACATTATATCAGAGAGAGATCAACACTTCCTTATTACACCAAAATAGGGGGTGTGGGATTTTAGAAAGTATACACTAAGGAAAATGATCCAAGGATCAATTTTCAATCGCATGACTCCAATGGGAGGAAGATGTTCAGGAATCCAATGCTAGGGGAATAAAGAATGAAGAACAATGAGGACTGTATCTCAGACTTTTGAAAATATAAACAGAGTTTTGGTTAAGATATAGTTTTAGATTTTTCATTAATAGAAGATCATGTCAAGATTACGCAGTTTGACCAATTAAACGAACTCCAACACAAAGTAATATTAATATAGGATTTATGGGCTTTTAATCAGCCTTAAGATCTCTAAAAATAAGGACATGAATGCATTTTACATTAAAAACATTAAATGGGAAAAATTTAGGAAGCTCGAAAAACTAATCACATCTTTCTCATTGACAACACTGTTCACAAATGACTCACCGATGACACTATTCACAAATAATTCACTAACAGAATTGTTCAAAAAAGACTCATTGAAAACACTATTCATAAATAACTTACTGACAACACTATTCAAGAATGACTCACTAACAACACTATTCAAGAATGACTCACTAACAACACTGTTCAAAAATGACTCACTAGAAACACAATTCACAAATGACTCACTAACTGCACTATTCACAAATGACTAACTGACATCACTATTCATAAAACTAGAAACACTATTCAGAGAACTAGAAATTTGGGAAAGTGTTGGGGATAAGTCACCTTGATCTCCCATAACAACTCAGACATCATATTTCAGCAAGGGAATAGATCAGAGAGGTGCAAGATATTACATCGGATACTTTTCAAAACATTCTCTTCCTTGAGAATTCAAAACCAATCTTGAGAGGAATCAAAAAAGGGGTTCGAACTACCACCTTTTGAGATACCTCTCAAGGCTCTCGCACCCAAAGGAGCTCAATCACAACAAAAATGAACACATGAAACCACACGACAACCATAACCAACTCATAAACACTATCCCAAGGGAGGTACCTATCAAAAGAGAGAACACCACAGCACAAAACAAAAGAAATACATAACATAATAAGAAAATACCTACTACAAAAAAAGAACATCATTAGAAGAAAATAGATAAACATCAACCAACTCGGGGTACTGAGCGCATATCGATGACTCACATTCCTAGGTACTCTCCTATACACCATCATGCCTCCACAAAACACGAACCAAGTGTGTAGAATGCCTCTAAAAGACCTTCTACTTGCGGTACTGGATCTTTTCATCCCACTCCTCGAAGGTCATATCATTTTCATCATCAATATCACCCCAATAAATGATGTGAGATTCATCAGAAGATAATGATGATGTCGTGACACATGAAAAAAATTATGTATACATCTCATCTACGGGGGGAAGTGCTACCTAATATGGAAAAAATCCGATACAATACAACACTTCAAAAGGCTCAACAAACCAGGGAGAAAGATTACTCCCACAAACAAACCTTCACTGCCCATGATGGGTAGTCACCTTTAATAACATGTGATCTCCAACATCAAACTTTAAAAGTCTCTTCCTATGGTCAGTATTGGACTTCTGACGATCCTGAACATCCTTCATCCTCTCACAAATCACCTGAACCCTTACTTTTGTATTCTATAATGGTTTCATCCCAATAATTTCTAAATCTATAACCATATTCCCACCCAAACAAGAATGGAAATGTCAACCATAAAAGGATTCAAATTGTGGCATACCGATGGTGGAGTGGAAGTTGTTGTTGTGGGAGAACTCTACCAAGGTGATGTGCCTCATCCGCAAACCTCCAAAATCCTAGACACATGAGCACAACATGTCTTAAAGAGTCTGGATGGTATGCTCTTTCTAACCATAAGTCTGTGGATGAAAAGTATTGATAAGGCTTCACTATGAAACAAAATCACACTATAGAACTCTCCAAACTATGTAGGTAAAAAAGGATCCCGATCGGATATGATCATCTTTGGGACTCTGTGATGTCTCACTGCCTTCTCCTAATACTACCTTGACAAAACATCGATTGAACTTGACTCCTTGATTTCTATAAAGTGTGATGACTTTTTCAAAGGATCCGCTACTGCCCATATATGATCATAGCCTCCCTATTACTACGGTAAACAGTAACAAAGTACAATGTGATTTCATCCAACTTCAACTGAGGTACATCTATTGGTTGGAGAAAACCACTGGGAACACAGTTCTCGACCTTTACCTTTGGTCAGACAAAACATCGATACAAAAACTCTGTAACTACATGCTTTCACCAAAGCCACCAAAAATGACTCTTGAAATCTCAGTATATATTAGTTATGCCAAGATGTACCACTAAGTGCGAACTATGGAACTACCTAAGAACTATACATTGCATCATTAAAGGAATGAATATATTTCCCTAAAACATCACCCAATGTTGTTTATCCTCAGACCATCCATGAAGGGCCTCACCATAAAAAACTCGGTCTCTCTTGAACTCCACCTCAAGATCCCCCAACTGGGAATATTCCACCTACTTAACTAAAGGTGATTTCACAATCATATGAAAAAGACAACCTCTTCGACCATCTTTTCCCATATTGAGATATAATGATGAAATTTCTTCCATTAATCTCCAGTAATCTCCTGATTCACACACTACATCACTACGCAACTTCCTACTCCGCGCTTCATCAACAACATTCCCCTTTCTGGGTGTATATGATATATCAAATTAATAATTTGGTAATAACTCCATCCACCAATGTTTTTGCAAGTTCAAGACACACTTGTTGAAAACATATCTCAGGATTTTTTGATTGGTGATTACCATAAAGCTCTCTCTTATGAGGTAATGTATCCACAACTTTAGGAAAAACAGTATTACTACCAACACTAGATCATGGGTCACATAGTTACACTCTTGTTAACTTAACTACCAATACCCATAAGTAATGATTGATCTATGATGCATCGAAACACATCCAAACCCCAGATGTGAGGCATCATGGAAAACGTCCAACCAAGCATCTCATGCTATCAGAGAAAGAACTAGATCAGAACATAAAATCTCCTTTAGGTACTCAAAATCTACTTGACACAAATTAGTCCATAAAAACGATTGATCCTTTTTGTCTAATGTTATCAGAGGAGTCGCAACCCGAGAGAAATCATCTACGAACCTCTTGTGTTAGCTTGCAAGAACATGAAATCATTCCACTGTCTTGGGGGATTCCAAATACTTAAATGATTTTATATTAGATGGATCCATAGATAATCCCTATTGGGATGCAAAATTCCCCAATAAATGTACTTCTCAAAACTAAAAAAAACACTTCAATCTCTTCCCAAATAGCTAATATCGATGAATAACACCCAAAATGGCATGTAGATGCTCTGCATGCTCCTCCTCATATGTGGAGTACAAAAGGATGTCATTGATGAAGACCACCAAAAATTTATCTTGGAACCCACAAAACAGAACGTTCATCAACCCCATGAACATAGCTGAATCATTCATCACACCTAACAACATCACAACAAACTCGTAATTCCAATGATGACAATTAAAATATGCCTTCTGGATATCCTCATCCTTCACATGTATTTGATGATACCCGAACCACAAATCGATCATTGAGAACCAAACTACACCCTTTATTTGATCGAATAAATCACCAATCTATAGGAGAGTATATGGATTCATCACTTCCAATTTGTTCAAGTGATGATAATCAACACTCAACAACAAACTATTTTAAGCCTTCTTCATGAATTGAACTGGTGCACCCCACATCGACAAACTCAGCCGAAAAAAACTGCACTGTAATAGCCCATCCATATATATATATATATATATATGCAACTCCCCCAACTCATAGGGTACCAACCTATATGGAGACATCAATATAAGGGATTATCCTGGTAATATATTGATCCCAAACTCAATCTCTCATCGAGGGGGTAACACTACAACCTACTCTTGAAAGATATCAGGGTACTCTTCCACGATCCTAGGTAAATCCAACTACTGAACCTCTTATGAACACAATATCAACTCATCCATCAAGGATGTCAAGGATGGAACATGCCTTTGACCCATTCGAGGGTGTCACTCACCAAAAAAACTATTGGATATTCATCAGAATCAAAGAACACCAACTACCTCTAAAATCAATCCACGATATCCTACACCAAATATAACTATTAATATTGAGGATGACATAACATGGTTGTATTAATAAACATAGGAAATATCCACAAGAGCATTGCTTCCCCTGCACTAGCTCACAGTCACTACATACTTCGAACAAGTCATATCAACCTCTAACTAGCATAGTCAATGCCAAGGGATAAGGAAGTATCTCTACCTCAAGTCCCAAAGAATGGACAAGGTTAGGTCATATGATGTAATGTGTCACCTCAGAATCAAACAAAACATCCAACCAAGTATATATCAAGAAAAGGGTACCTCAAACGATATCTGGCTCTCCCAACGCTGGCAATGATAAATCAAAAATCTGACCACAACCTACACCATTTCCTCTATAACCCTACTGAAAACCACCACAATAGTTGTTATATACTCTCTAAGGATGGGGAGCATCATGATGCTATCCGCTACCTACCCCAGCTGCTCTCTGCAGATCCAATGTTGGTGCAACCTATTGTTGCTGCCTTGGTTGGAACTGCCTCAACAGAGGAACCTGAAGTAGAACACCTGACACACACTAAATGCTCAGAAAGGTTGGGCACTGTCATTGTTGATTACCACATACTCCACAAGAAAACAAAGAACCTAATTCCTTGGAATAGGTCGGAGGGCTTCTGCCCCTAGAGAAATGAGGTACATAGGTCTAGTACCTACCCCCTCAGCCAAACAAAAACTATTTTTCCCTGAAAATTGGGAAACGAAAATCACTACTTTTATTTTAGAGGATTCATGAAACCTCCCTCAAAGGATAATCTAGTTATTGTTATCATCATCTCAGTAACCTCTTCCCTCACTGACTCCAAAAGATATGTCTTTATTATAATTGGGGTGACCTGGCACTAGATCTCTGGACACAATGCCACCTCAAAATGCACCACCCAAGCCTTCTCTTCTGAAAACTGGTCTAAATAATATATTAAATGTTTTTTAAAATATATTACAAACTATATAACAATAGAGATCACCTATCGAAGGGAAATCAGATCCTGAAAACTGAACGCCTTTGTGGTCAAAGATAGAAACTCAACTCTATATTTGTCCAAAAAGTCCTCCCACGAGACTGTGAACTCATCGCGATCCTCAAGGAATAAGAACCCACACAGTATCACTACCCCACACATCATCACCACAACCAATGAAACCTTGTTCTCCTTTTGAGAATAGAATAAACTAGAATCTATCTCAACCTTCTCCAACTAGTCTTTCGTGATTGCATTTGAAATTTTATCCCTCATATTCTACAAACTCTGGGGCTAAAACTCAAATAGTGTCCTCCTCCATGTGTCATTTTCGTCAACCACTACTATGTTGTAATCGGCTGGCACAATCTATTGAATGTATTATATGTGAACCTAAAGAGGATGTCAACCTAGAGCCATACATTTAAAATAAAGAATATCTATATCTTTTAATCCTAGAATATGGAATACTCAACATTAATTAATAAATTGTTTTATTTTATTAATTTTAGGTTAACCTATCCCAAGGTCTACCCATTCAAACACAGGCACAAAGAAGAATGATGCATGATATTTTCTTACCTCTCTACCCCACAACATGTATCAACTCATTTAGTAGCCACTATAAACTTAAAGGTTCATGCATCGAATCATAGGGGGCCTTAAATACTGATGTCTTATCCAGTATCTCATGTCTATAGTTCTTTCTAATCATAGCTAACATTGTTTCCTTACCAACCCACGCAACCACACATATGACAAACTCCAAAATCCAACCTGTCCCTCAACCTCCCTATGATACCACTCTGTCATGGCCCCCTCCCTATAATGTGTTCCTCTCCTTGGTCTGCAATGTGAGAAGGGATATAGTGACAACTGATTTCTATCTCCAGTAGGCCCCCGGTTGTTGACCAGCATTGAGCATATAGTAAACACACAAATGGGAGTCATTACCCTCTAATAAAACACATGTGAAAATGGGAGATAACATAGACACCAATTGGATCTGGATCCAAATAAAATATAAAATAATTCCCAAGTACACATATGTAATGTAATGAAAAAACTACTACAACTGAAAATGGAAAACTACAACTACCAAAAGAAAGTAAAATGGCAGCGACCACAAAGTCCAAACAACTCCAATTACCCCAAGCTAGTAGTAACCATTCAGATAACAAACCAGCTCAAATGACCTAAAAAATAGTTTATATACACGTAGGGTGAGTGTATAAGTATAATTCGTAGGATCCTCCTCAGAGCCTCTCATTAAAATGTAAAGAAAGCATTCTAAATCCAAGTGAAAAAAAAGTGAAACAAACTCATCACCTAAATATGTATACTATGTTCCCAACCTCACCAGGGATACTCTTACCACGTATAGCATACAAGAATATGTAATATATTAACGAATATCAAGGGTACCCAGCTACCACTTCCCCATTGGTTTCCTGATTTTCCCAAACATCTCACATCATAATAATCTCTCTATAAAAAAGTATGACCATAAAAACTAGGGTGTAACACCACAACATGAACCTCATCCCACACAACCACTACGTCCAAATAACCAAAGTAACATGGTATTTTTTGGGATCCACCCCATCTTTCATAATGTGTATCATATTTCTAGTATTATACCTCAAGATATTACAGCGCATACACCGAGTACACCCTATACATGTTACACCTACAGAAATCCGTAGGAAACTCTATCAAGTATATATGTGTTTGAATAACCATAAGCCTTTAAATCCTTCAACGCATATATATGGAGAAATCCCACCACTATGCCTACAAGCACAAGTAACTACCACAAGATGAGAGTAGGGACAAAGGGGTAGTCAGACATCCATCCTCCCACCGGGACGTTGGGGAAAACAACCCCAAGGCTCAAAATCCCTGGGGTGTCGGTTTTACTAACTGAAAGGATTGACTAGTGTATAGAAACAGAAAATGTACAGAATATATTATAGATCACAACAACATTATGGGAATAACCAATTCTTAGACTCAACTATAGCTAATGTCTATTGGTCTCCCAGGTTCCACAACCAAGACTAGGTATCCTATAAACACACAACCATTTAATGATCTACAGTAGATTACATTATCCCTTTTTATCAATTTAATTTTATTTAAATTATTTATTCAAACATTAATTAACCATTAACATTTACCACATTAAATTTCATTATCATTCCAACTATGATCCATGCCCTCTGGTCATAAAAAAATGAAGTCCACAGTTTCCATAAATTGTAACATCATCATTTCACCCCAGCATTCTTCAAACCCATGGGTAAACATTTATTCAATCATTTATTAACAACATTATCACTTTCCATAATTTCAAATAATTTTAGAAAATAATTCTATGATACAAAACTCAAGGGTCTCAACATGGTGAGTAGGTGATCTACCTATCGATTCATTTCCACCTATTATAAGAGTGTAGATCCTTCAATCCTCAAGAATCTAAACATGTAAACCACATCGAATACCCCATGCATCTTCACCTATTTTAGAAGGTGGTTAAGAAATACAATTTTTCTCATGATGTGGGGAATGTAATGAAGACAAACAAACAACAATATTCAACAAGAATCAAACATTCACATCCAACTTGTTTCATCATCTCTGGTGTCCTCCCCAACACCAACATGTATAAATTGATGCATCTCTCCACTCTACGTGTCATCTTCTTCCACCACCACTGGGAATATCTTCCCCCACATATCACAATAGCCATCGAGTATCAAATAATATCACAATTAGTAGGAAATGAACAACAAATAAACTCAGCTCCGGGTCCAAAGCAAGGCATTCAGCTTTCACACACAATGAGATCTCGTGGCTCCATAGAAGATAGTACTTGACCATACAAGAAAGAGGATAGCTCAGAACCCTAAAAAGTATTATATTTTATAAAAAAATATTTCTTTAATCCATATTGAATTAATTGATTCGAATAAACCTGTATAACTGCATTGATTTGATTATATTCTAATTATATCCACAACATGATTCAATTCCATGCCTCTGTATATTTAGCCAATTAATCTACAATTAGTCTTCTCATTACATTATTTACTAATTTCCATAAAGAATTAAATTCTAAAAAATAAAATCATTGATATCACATGATATAGTAATCAAGAGGAAAAATGTTTTCACGGTAGAAATCAATAACATAATATAAATTTTGATTCTTTAAACCAGTTCAAAAATTTATTATGTCAATTTCATTGTGATCTAGTGGATAAAAAATGATAATTCTATCACACCACATAAAACAATATAAAAGTCATGAATACACTACCTCAAAAGGTACTTGAATCTATTTACATGAGAATATTCCAACAAAATGGATCACAATCACCTCTCCTAGAAGACTAAATCCACCCGATGACACAAAGACACCACCACACCTACCAAACCCCAAGAAAACTCAATTAGAAACATGGAGATGAAATTCCATAACATGGAAAGGAGAAACATAAAGAGATGAACCCAAAATAACAGCATTAGGAAATACCTTATATCAGAGACAGATTGACACATCCTTATTACACCAAAACATGGGGTGCACTTGTAGTAGAAAGAATCTGAGGAAAAAGAATCATGGATCATAGATCAATTTCAATAATCCTATGAAGAAAAAACTATGGGAATATAATTCAATGGAAAAACAAATATGAAAGAACAAGGTGGAAGGAATCTCGGCTTTTGAAAATATAAATATATTATCTGTTTAGATACAATTTTAGATTTTCCATTATTAGTGGATCTAGTCAATTTTACGCTATTTAACTAAGTAAAGGAACTCCCAAACTTATTAATATTATGATAGAATACATGGGATTCTAATTAGCCATAAAAACCCTTAAAAATCCCTTTAATGTGTTTTACATTAAAGAAAACGTTAAAGGGGAAAACTATAGGAAGCTAGAAACATTGTTCATATCTTTCTCATCGACATCACTATTCACAAATAACTCACCGATAACACTGTTGAAATGACTCACCGATAGCACTATTCATAAATGACTCACTAACAACACTATTCAAAAATGACTCTCTGGAAACACTATTCAGCAAACTGATACACTATTCACAGAATTGGAAATTTTGGAAAAGTGTTGGGGTCAGTCTCATTGACCACCAAAAACACCTCAAACACCAGGTTTCAACAAGGGAATGGAGTAGAGAGGTCTGGGCCATTGTAGTTTGGATAACCTAGAATTGGAATGTTCATAAATTCCATAATGGAGCAGGGATTGGGTGTAATGAAAGATTTTGGATGGATCAAAATTAAAGAACATGGATGTATCTATGTATCCCATGTTGTTGGGTATCAATCCTCATGTAGTTATGAAACATATCACTATGTAGATAAAACTATTACATAGGGTGAATAGGTTCATTGACAAGGAAATATATGCCTAATATACTTAGGTAGATTTAGCTCATATGTAGGAGGGGGTATAATTATTTTTGGTGATGAAACCCCATGTGAAGATCAATATTTTGGTGGAGATGTTGATTGGATCATCCATAATGTAAATCCTTTGTGTTCAATACCAAAATTATCAAATTTTAGGGATTTGAGTTCTTGACATCCAATAGGTTTAGTTTTTAGGAATGTTCATGATTTCCCACAGATATTAAACCCTTCATTGATGCACCAAGTACAATAGTGTAGATATCATCTAATTTACAAGGATTGTATGAACATGGTATCCTTCTCAAATGCTCTATATTGTTTTCTTATGTCAAGGGACTTAGCAAGCATAGCTTGGTTTTTAGAAAGGCCATATGATGGGACTAAAAATATTTGTATATATTAGTTTAATTTACCCTAACTTGTGTCTAAGCTTCATATGGAGGAAGAATTTGTGGCTATGGACTTGGATTTTGGTCAGGCCACATTCTTAAAGGTTTTTGACCCAACAAGTGTTTATGACTATTCTATTTTATAGATGCTCAATATTTTCTAAATTAGAAAAAGTTTATGTCTAGTGAGCATATACTCATCCTTTTATCAAGATTCACATATCATTTTTTTCATCTTGGATGGTATCATGTCTCTTACAATTTTGTGGTCCAGTAAGCTAGGCCATCATTGTATTATAGTTTAGGGCCTTTTAGTGTGGACCTTTGGGAAGCCGTATATTTTAAAGATTTAATACTAGAAATTTTATGGAATATGGGGTAGGATGACTAGGAATAACTCAAAAAACAATGTTGGGATGATTTCTACTATGGTGTTTCTAGGTATAATAAGTATTTGAGTTCCTTTCTCATAATGGTGATATGCCATCATCTACTGGGTAAAATTTCCTATGCATGGATATCATGGCCAAGAAATCATGATCTCCACTATTTTACAAGGGCTATAGAAGGTTTGTGGAAGGAAATATGGTTGAAGGTGAAATTATAGGGAATATAGGCCAACCTAGATCATTGGAATCTGGGTAATGTAAACCCCAACCTAAATGTTTGAGCAGAGTAATATGGAATGGGTATAGATGTCGGGTATGTACTTTAACATAATGTGGTATCATGTTCTAACATGGTGTCATTGAGGCACACATGGATTAGGAAGACCTTTATACCAGGCCATGATATCTCAGGTTGGTGGGTCTGATCCCTTATACACCTATAGTATAGACAAACTGAGAGATCTATTTTACTTTTCATGGATTATGGAATATTAATGATGGCTCAAACGTCTATATGATGAAGTTGGTCATGGAAGGAAGTATTTCTAGGAAATTTTCTAGTTCCCTAAGGAAACATAACTTCAATTGAAAATATCGGGCCCTATTCCATGTCATTTCAAATCATGGGATCTGGGCCACTAAAAGGTTAAAAAATATAGGGTTTCATTTTGACCTTGAGAAAGGGAACACAACATAGTGATGCAATGGTGAGGATATCAAATCCACTTGAATAATTTGATGTAGAAGTTGTATATCATGGTCCAAAACGATTAGGTCATGAGGAAGGTAAGAGATAGTAACATGAGGTATATTTAAAAACACAATGGGTGCTATGTTCCACTGTTATGATTCCGGACTCATAGGAATCAGAAATCCCTTTTTATTGGGATAAGATGTGTTTGGTCAGTGGGTATGAACCCTTCTACGTCAGTATCATGGCTAAGATGAGATATATCTTTTACTCTATACGGTAAATGAATGGTTTTCAACAACATAAGACAATTTAGATCATTAAGTTGTATTTATAGAAAATTTAATGTCCAAGAAGGGTTCAAGAACCCTAAAAGTTTCATAACCACTTTTAAAACATATTCTCATGGTGAGGAGGTGTGAAAAATAATTTCTCTAATTTTTTCCTAGACCAGGGGGTCCAGTGAGCAAAGATTTTATTTTACTAGGGATGAATAGTTGACCATATAAGCTGTATTCGTTATTTATTTGCACCCTAATTTTTCCCTTGACTGTAGTAATAATGATTTTAGTGGTAAATGGTTTTAATTTTTCATAAGATTCTATTTTTGGGTTTTCAACATCAAAAGTTATGTGTATATTTGTTAATAGTTTATGGTCTTTTGATTTTGACCATTATAGGCTAGATTTTAAGGTCGTACAACTTTGACCAAGGCATGGGCAGATTAAGTTCATGACTCACATGGACATAATATTGGGGTTGTTACACAAGAGGTTCATTTGGATGCCTAGGGTCAATACTACTCCTACATCCTTCCAAATAGGGGATTGAGATGTTTCAAACAATGGGTTGAGTTCCTCAGATCATGATAAATGATATGGGATAATCATTTTTGGCAAAAACATAAAACAAATACGGTGTTTGGTTCAACTATGGTGACATTAGGCACAGAATAAGGCCCTTATTCATTAGTATAAGGGCCATGAACTCTATTTTACCATGGTAAGTCTCTTATGTCCATTTGATAAGGAATGAAAAATGGTAGATGGTCTGCACAGTTTGTCACCTTATAGTAGGGATATTTTTCACGCAGTTTTTATGTCATGAAAAAAATACATTTTCCATGTAGTTTAACATCAGGTGGTAAGATGTATTTCCATGCAGTTTATCCTTGTGTGGAGGGGACGTAGGAACTGACATGAAATGTTGTAATGTTATAGATAGGACCAAAGATGGGAGCTTCAGAATCACTATGTATCCAATTGAAATGAGAATCAATCCACATGTAGTTCCGGATGGTTGTGTGTCTTATGGTGAGGAAGAAGTTTTTGATGTAGTTTATTATCATGTTGATAGGATGATGGGGTACAGTTTAATGTAATGTTTTAGTGGAATATGTGAAAAATTTAAGTTCATGTCATCTAGAACATAATATGGACTTCCTAATTTGGATATGCCCAATGTCGTTCGATGAAGCAAGCTGACATAAATGAAGACCAAATAGTTCTCTCCTGAACCACACACCTTTCTAGGAAAACATAGACCAAAATGCAAAAAAGGACTTACATGTGGCTGGGCCTGGAGAAGAAATTTTTGGGCTTCACTATGTTTCTCATGAGGATGATAATCAAGATGCACAATGTTTTAGGAATGGAAATACTCTATAAAGGCATGTCCCATATGTAGAGGTGAGCATTATCTTTATTGACAGTTGTAACTTGATATAGGATTAAAGATACAGGTTTCACTAAATATCACGTATGGGTAGTAATCAAGATACATGTAGTTCCAATAATTCCATATAGTTTAACATCATGTGGTAAAGAAGAAGGTGGACCGATGTGAATTGGTGGGAGCATTGTGGTTGGGCCCACAGATGGATGTATGGTCATCACTACATATCTCATGGGTATGAAAACCATACCACACATATTTCTTGGAGAATCAGGTTGTTCACCATAATGTGGTAAGGACATTGATCACATAGTTTAACATCATAAAATAAGGACTCATGAGATTCATTTTATAGTCTTGTATTCAAGACCGTAATGGATCTGTTGTATAACTCTATTCATTTCTTATGGGTGTATGTCCATACAATGATTCCTAATCTCAAGTGATCTATGATCAGTGTGAGAAAAAAAGTGGCATGTGTTTCTATATAGTGATGATACCAGAGAGGGGGTATAATAGGGGTATTTTATATGATACAGTGGGTGGAACAAGATGTTGGATCAAAGAGTCTCTATGTATCTTAATAAAAATGAGGATAAATCCATACATTGTTCTTAGGGAAGAACATAGTCTAATGTCATACATCGAGGAATGTGGATTAACCGAAATGAAGGTAAGGGGAGTTGTGGATCTGTGCTATTTTTTTCACTTGGTAAGGAAATTGGCCGTGCAGTTTAATTTCTTACAGTAAGGCCAAATTCTATAATGTTTAATGATATGTGGTTAAGATGGACTCCATACAGTTTAATATTACTTGGTTAGAATGATGACCACGCATTTTAATGTCTTTATGTA
Organism: Viscum album; assembly: GCA_963277665.1. NCBI lineage: Eukaryota > Viridiplantae > Streptophyta > Magnoliopsida > Santalales > Viscaceae > Viscum > Viscum album. The sequence goes on along the minus strand of OY728129.1, from coordinate 565,086,705 downwards.
AAGATGTAGTCCATGTAGATTAACATCATGAATTAAGGACATTGTCCATGCATTTTATCTTCATGTGGTAGGGAAGAAGAGTTAAATCAGCATGAAATGGAAAGTTCAATATTTGTGTAGTTTTATGTCATGTGGAAACAAAATTGGATCACCTATCCTGAAAGAATGACAATCCTATGGATGAGACCTAAAGTAGAGGGTTTAGGTGTCATTATGTATCATGTGATGATAAGAATCAAGTCATATGATGTTCTTATGAAACCGTGTAGTTTAACATCCTGCGGTAAAGACGTTAAGGGAGAGTAACTCCAAATGGGTATGTATGATGCGGCCTATGGATGGTCCTAGAAACAAATATTCTAGTAATCACTACATATCCCATAAGGATGGGTATCAATTCACAGGTAGTTCGATAATGTCAGTGTGGTAGGAGATAAATGCCAGAAATGGTGTTACTATCGAAAAAGGTTCATAGGAACATATCATTTTATGCCGTGTTAACAAATTAACGATGCAGTTTTACCTCATGTAGAGAGGACTCTTGAAGACTATAATTAGCTGATCACAAGCATTCATGCCCTGTTTTGTGTGAGGAAAACATTAATGGAATTCCTAATCTCATGTGATCTATGCTCAGTAAGATAAAAAAGGAATTAAAAGGGTCCCTTTCACCATTCAGACACAATGGAGGATAGTATAGGAGCTTTTTTATATTTTATGGTCACTAGGACAAGATATATTATAAATGAGTCCCTAAATATCTCATTTAAAATGAGAATCAATCCATACATAGTTCCATGTGAGTCATGCATTTTAACATCATGTGGCAAGGACGTGAGCTATTCTGTTTAATTTATTATGGTATAAAAATCATTCATTCAGTTTAACTTCTTTTATTAAGGAAAAAATTCCATATTGTTTAACATCATGCAGTAAAGATGGTGGCCATGATATTAAATTTCTTGTGGTAAGGAATATGGATATAAAGTCTATTGTCTTATTGTAAGGAAGAACTTCCATACAATTTAACGTCTTATGGTATGTATGAACATCTATATAGTTTAACATCTTATGTTAAGAACAAACATCTATAAATTATAACATCTTATGGTATGGAGGAACTTAAATACATTTTAACATCATACAGTAAGGATGATGACCATGAAGTTTAACGTATTGTAGTAAGGACATTGGTCATCCAGTTTAACGTATTGTAGTAAGGACGTAATTCCATATAAACTATCAGGAGAGTAGCTCATCAGAATGAAGACAGTCAATTATTATGTATATTTCATGATTTTCTGTATATTTCAACTCTATTAATCCTACAGACACCTATTCCTCCAACTGATCATTGAAGATAATGATACTTTCTATTCTGTTCCTAAGATGTCACTGGTGGGGGAAAGGTTGTGATGTCCATTCAACCCTAACCCATGTGGATTTCTCATTTTTGAGAGTCCCATCAATCAATTTTCCATTTAAGAGTCAAAATATTTGGATACAAGCTTCATTTGGAATGAATAAGTATTTCTCAATGCTGATTATAAAGGCTATCTCTTATCCTTGGGAGGTAGGTGGATCGTGCTCAATTGCATAATTAATGCATCATATTAAGAGTGATTAGGTGACTAGAGTGGATATTAAGGTGATGGTGGTTCTAGTATAACCATATCTATAAACACTTGAATCTAGTATTTAAATAAACGACAACCTCTTATGATAATCTTGAGAGGTTGATGGTAGGTGAAATAGTTTACCTTGCATACTAACCCCACCTCACTAATCTTTCATTCCATCACGAGCTCTATAAAAAAATTCTCCCTAGCCTAACTAAAATACCAAAGAACATTTCTTTCTTGGAAGGCATATATTTTTGTTGCTTGTCTTCAAGACATTGGTGACCAGACTACTTGCCTTGTAATCTATTGTTTTCACTGTTGGTGTGGGTTTATGGCTGTGTTTGGAATCTGTGGTACGAAGTCCTCATATCTATTTATTTGGGGGGGGGGGGAGATAGAGATTTGGTAGTCTTGGATGATACAAACACATCCCATTAATTAAAAGATCATTCCTCTCATGAGGGTTCTATGGTGAATCCTGAGGTTAAATGGATGATACAAACTCATCCCATTTCGTGGCCTGTTGAAATAGGGACACGACAAGTGACATCTTATATATATTCTTGGTGGATGCCACTAAACCTTTATCTTCTTATTCCAGCATCAAAAGGTAGGTCAACCACTTTTAAATCAGATGACTACAGGATGGTATGATTGTAACCTTCATGAGTATTGTCCCATTGATCTGATGGGGATTCTCTGGATTTGAAAGATATAATATTGGAAAAAACACAAGTAGTTTGTCACTCCCATTGATGGTGTATCTTGTTTGATAGGATGGTGCCTAATATACCGATTAAGGGTCTGGTTCCCATTATAATGATGATCCAATGGTAAAATATGGTAAAACATCCACCAACCCTCTTTGTTGGAGTGTTACCTAGGACTCTGTTGTCACTGCAGTTAGTTGAGGGGAAGCTATATGCTCCTAATTAACAGTGGTTTAGGATTTATCCTAGTCCAAAATTGTGACACATTGGTGTCCCTAAATCATATTTCTAGTATTAAGGATATAACCATACTCTAGAGCTGCATTGATTGGATATCCCTGATGGGATATCCTATTGGGTGTCCTTTCTTTAATAGTTGGTATAAGAACAACCTCCTCTGAGGCTCCTTGTGATATTCCTACTACATATTGGGGGTGATGACTAGAATGGATGGGAACCATCCTAGGAAAATCCTAAGTGATTGAGTATTCATGTAGACCATCCTTATCTTCCTCCCAAACATAGGGAAGGTGTATGTTGCTACAAACCATCAATAGGTTCCTGAATTAGTTGAATGTGGGGATAAAGATCACCTCCTCTCTAGTGGCCTATAATGGGAATGAAATTTAGTGGGAACTCATCCTTACAAGGGTTTCATGATCTAATTCTAGAGACAGGATATACATATTGATGTGGTAATCTTATCCCACGATGTTCACCAACAGATTAATGAAGTGGTGTGTTGGTGATATCATATGTCCGGGCCTCAAGTCCAAAGCAGCATGTCCAACGATCTTGAGATCCTTCATCAAATTTTAGGAAATAATTTTGATTTTAAGGAATATTGGGTAGTTCTAAATAAGGAAAACATGTCACCTTAGTTGTGAAACATCATATATTTGAGTACATGTTTGATCAATTAATTTCACAATTAAAGGATAAAGAGATGATCCCTTCTTTTTATGTGAGGTTTTTTAGTACAGTTCTATGAAACATGCCAGGTCCTCTATTGTTTTGCGTAAAAATTATAGCACAAACTACCCTAATAGGAACTAAATAAATCTATACTTTTTGACCTATGAAAGGGATGACACAGTTAAAGGATTTCCCACCAAGTTCACCATTTTTTTTCATCGGGATTTATGGGGTGGAATGGGTTTCTCTCATCATGTAACCATTTTGAATTTTCTTAGAAAGTCCCAATGGTTCTTCAATATGTATTTTGGTACATGACTTCCTTCCCAAGGCTGGTGGTCATCTATGTTTTTTGGCCTAGTGACTCTTGGGGAATCGTATTGGTCGAGAGGATGGGAGGTCGGGCTCGTCGCACCCTTTAGGGTGGAATTGTCGCCTACTCTATGACTCTCTTATAGATTTAAGATATATTCCTGAAGTCCTTACCAGACCATAATATGGGAATGATTACCCTATTTCAAATCCTTTATTATGAAATTATATTGATAGGGATTATTGTGTGTATATCATGGGTTTTATATCTCTCTCTTATTTAATTATGATACATTGGACCATGGTTATGCTCAAGCAATCTGGGGTTTATTGTGGCGCCGGGGAGATGGTTTGTTAATTGGAAATGGGATAGAACCACTATGAGGCATACTATGTATCCTATGAGAATAGGAATCAAAACCCACATAGTTTGTTTGACATAGTTTAGGGTCATATGACTGGACCCATCCATGTATTTTAACATGATATGGTAAGGACATTAATATTAGGCAATACCCTTGATGAGGCATCCTACGTATCCATATTAATACAAGAATTAGAGTCTTCCTTGTTCTTGAGAAAAGTTATTTTATCGTTAGAGATATGACAATAGAATACCTAGGAATGAATGATTCATATGAGACTCCCTTGGATTGCTTCTTCGGGAATGTTTTCCTTTGAGCTATGAGGCGATGTAATTAGACATACATCCAGATGGCGAGGGACCCATATTTAGGGAGTCTCATAATATTATTGGCATAATAATAAATGATCCTAAAGAACACATGATCCATTCATGGTTTGAGAAACAAGATAAAATTACTAATTAGACACATTACGTGAGAGTACATCCATGCATGTCTTACACATTCAAGTTTCCCTCTGAGAAGAATGATCACCCATCTCATTGTAGATATGGTATGGAGCTTGGTTCATATGAATGGATTCTACATATCTTGGTTATATAAATAATCTATGTTCTTATAGTTCATTTTCTCCCAAACCTACAGATGGGTTTAATGTACATGGGAGAATGATTGGGATTATACCTAGAATGGTTCATGTTCATGAGTCCTCTTCTTGTCCGCTAATGGACGGATGAGGATGGAAGACCTATGAGAGGATTTAACACCATATGTTCGGAATAATTAGAATGTTAAGGGACGTATATTGAGGTGGAAGAATATAGGAGATTGTTCCTTAGTAAGGCTTCTTATGTATCCCAGTTATGGCAGGAATTAGAGTTCTCATAGTTTATTTCATCCCTCAACCTTGGGGTGGGTTCAGGTGAATGGTCACACTCAGAGGAATTATGAATACCCCTAGGGATTTAGTAGTTCAATAGACTTGTACAAAGGTGGGGGACCACTTTTTTGGGGACATATTATATTATGCCAGTAATTGGGGCTTATACCCTGAGGCTGCATAATTGGTGCACTCATATCATTTCATTGGTTGGGGCTTACATTCTGAGACAACCCATGTGGTCGGGGCTTACACTCTGAGGTTGTATATGTGGTTAGGGATAACAACTATGAGGTTGCTCATGTTTTCGGAACATACACTCTATGGATTCTTGTGTGGTTAGGGATTACACTCTGAGGCTTCCAAGGTTGTCCAGGAATACACTTTGAGGCTTCCCAGTTGATGAACTCTTATAATTCCTTTTGTTAAGGATTACACCCTGAGGCTTCCCCTATGATCATGGTTTATACTCTGATGTTTCTCATGTGGTCTATGCTTACACACTAAGGTTGTTAGTGTTGTTGGGGCTTACACTCTTAGGTTTCTCTTATGGTCAGGGCATTTAATCTATGGTTTCCAGTGTGTTCAGGGATTACACTCTATAGATCCCCAATTTATGCACTCATATCATGACACGTGTTAGTATTTACACCCTCAGGCTTCCCGTATAGTCAGAGCTTATACAATGAGGTTTCTCAATAGGTCCAATAATTCCTTATCCTATGATGGATTAAAGAGAGGCGGTTATGACCACTGTGTCTTGTCTAAAGGCATAATGTCCATAGGGTTACATGAGTGCATAACCTAACTCATTGAGGGAACTTACCTTGTCAAAGGGGCATCTGGATAGAGATTCATAGCTTGGGACTACATAGTGTGAGACCAAGTGGGTATGCCATATGAGATTGACATTTCCCAGAGGATTAGTGTGACATGTCTTGGCCATCTACTGGGCAAGGCTTGATTGATTGTATGATATGTTGGGACACCAATATAATGTGGCATAAACATAAAATGGTATTTTTCTAGTCAATTATCTTGGCTTGGATGTCTCCATATGGGTAGAGAAGACATGTCAAAGATGCTTCTCAAGATCCTAATATGGAATTTATGGGGACTCGGGCATGATCTTCTATCTTGTATCAAGTGTCTTTACCTGGGTGAGGCAAACATGTCAAAGGAGCTTCATAGAACTAGAGTTGGAACATTAGGAGCGCTTAACATGATCAACTACTTATCTCAGATGTCTTCACCTGAGTAAATCGGACTTCCCAAAATTTATTTTCTTGACTAGAGTGGGCATGTTAGGGATCTTGTGCATGATCAAATGGTTCTCCATGTGACAAAAAATTCATGTCTATATGACTTATCTAGAGCTCTTGTGGATCTGCATCATGAATGTCATGGGAATGTCGAATGTCTTCTAGTTACCATGAGTACCTCTCTCTCTCCTCCCATTAGATATTATTTGTCTCAATATCTGGAGGTAAGTGATTATGTCATTTTTCATGAGTAATTCCTATTTCTTTTACTCAATTTTTATAATTATGTCATGCATGACCAAAATAGGTTAAATGGAGAGGGTGTGAGCATGTGGAGGACAAATCTATATTCTTTTATCTAGAGAACCACAGGGTTTCCTGGACACACCTGAGGACATCCAAATAGTGAGGCTAAAAGTGAGAGGGATTTTTCAAGGCAAGATGAATATGTTTAAGGTCGTACGCATGATAAAATTAGACATTACCATATGTTGTCTCATGGTCAACATGACTTTTCTTCAAGAAATCACATGTCTATGTAGAATAACTTATGGAAAATCACACGATCCTTCCCACATGTTAATGATTTCTTCATAATATCATCCTAACTTGATTGGTTCCTACCTTGTGACAATGCAGATATGGCAAGAGGGTATTGCCTAATTAATTTTTCTTTCCATATGGGTCATCACATGACCATAGTGACATGTCAAAGGGGTGTTGTGAGACCTTCCCATCTTACCTGAGGCCTTCTCTATGATTATCATGAAATATGAAAGGTTGACTAATGACATAATGATACCATCAAAGGATCTCTCGATCGCGTTTCCTTAAACCATACATGTGGCGGAGTCCCGTGGACATTCTTAGGGTCTTGCTCCTATTTAGTACAATAAGTTCATATCCTAAAGGGAATATTCCTTAATATTAAGGGGCCAAAATATATACCTTATTTCTTATATTCAGGGCATTCACTATAGGGATCACATGGAAAATAGAGATCATATCCATGGGTTACTATGCACAATAAGGGGATGTTTGCATGACACCCCTCATGAAGGTTTGTGTATTTCATGACCTCATAGAGATATCGCGATGAGTACAACCTCCATGCATGTGTATATCTATTAGTACTACCTGCAAGGGTGAGGGTTCTTGACATGTTAGGTCGTATGTCCTCTTTGCTTTCCCTATATAAATGAGTTATCTTTGATTTGTGCATGCTTTTTATACTGCATGACAAAGGGACCAACATTATCACATGTTCAAGGATGCATGAAGGCATCACATATATAATGCCTATATTGGGGGTTATCTTTTTTTTATCAGTATCCAAGGGCGGCACATTTCATGGTCATAGGTTTGTAGCAATGGCTTGTGTTATAGTGGGTTTTCCCAAATTCTATTTGCTCATTTGATTCGCATATCCTAAATTACACCCCATGAATATGTTTTGGTTATACATAGGATCTCCATATCAAAACCTCTACATGTATGGATGATATAAGGCATTTCATCGTGAGGTGTTCATGGCATATGGTTGAATACTACATTGTGTGGCCGATAAGGGGCTCACCCTGAGACCCATATTGTTTCCTCTTCACCTATAGATTCCATGATATCATGATCATCATTCTAGAATGTGATATATAAAGGGTCATGTGATGGAATCTACAAGAATATATTAGTAAATTATGATAGTAAAGACTCATGATGCATTGAGAATGATTTTTTATGGCTCATAAGGGGCACAAGTTCTCGGTTCTGACTCACAAATCTTAGCAAGTGGGACACCACAAGCTTGAGAGTTCAAAAACATAATTATCATCATATCCATTAATTTGTATCTGCAGACATCAGTATGGAAATTTTATGTATCTGAGGGAATGTTATTCTTTATTGTGTCACATGTGGTTCTATCCTTATGTGATCTCATGATCCCAAGAAGGTCCTATAACAGATCTCATGAACAATTGTTGTAGACTCTATTTTATAGAGGCCACACTTGGTGTTATTCTACAATGCCATCATGTGATCATCATATGATCAATTTTCTGGCGATTCAAGCCACAAAATGAGAGGAAAAATGGAACACAACACAACAATACTTTCAAGCATATATTTCACTTCACTGGACCAAAAAAATACATTTTCATCTATTTATAGGCTCTTCAAAAAATAAAAAGACTCCAAATACATATCATTAATTAAATGAAAAAAATTACAATACATTTAATAACATCCATAGGACATGAGTAAAAGATGTATGGAGGATTGGAAGATCCGAATGGGAAAAAGAAAAAGGATGTTTTATAATGAAAAACCAACTACTGCTTTGGTTTTAATATCCAACACTACCCTTAAACCAAAACCATCTTCATTCCGAGCATCAATCTTAATTGTTTGAATTCATATATTCATAATTCTTTTGTGAAAATATCATCCTCCTATTTCATATTATATAAATATTTCAATTTTATCATTTTTTACATCTCATGATCTCTCAAAAAATAGAATCGAGTGTCAATATGTTTTCTTCTTCCATGTTGTACCACATGTTTAACAAGTTCAAATTTTTTACTTATTATCCACATATATGGATGTGGATCCATATTTTATATGGTTTACCTATTTTAGAAAATTTCTCAACCAAATTCCTTCACAAATATTGGGCGATGCTACCATGTACTCTGTTTCTCGTGTGGATAGGGCAACCACACTCTGCTTCCTTGAATTCGAAGTGAATTCAGTCATTAAAAGAAACAATACATATCTAGTGGTTATTTTTATTTTATCTTGGTAACCTCTCCAATCACTATATGTGTTTTCATATATATTTGATTCAACATTTTATGGATATAAAAGACCAAATCAAACTATTATTTTGATGTACGAGAGGATTCAATTTTTTGCTAGCCAATGTGACTCTTTTGCTTCTCCCATATTATTTTGTAGAATCTCAAAACTGTATATAATATACGGACTTGTGATTGTGAGGTACCATAGGCTTCAAATTATAATCTAGAGAAAATATGAGTCAATGATTATTCCTTCTCCATATTTTTTCAATTTTAAGCTCATTGAAACAGGTGTGTTTGTAGCATTGCAATTTTCCAACATGAAATTTTCATGAAACTACTTGGAATACTTATTCTGAGATATATATATGACACCATGTTGTTGATTCAATTTAATTTCTTAGAAAAGAGGACATGAGACCTCCATAGGTCATCTCAAATTCCTTGAACAAGGCCCCCTTGAATCCATCAAACATCGATCAATTTTTCCCAGTAAAGAAAGAATCATTAAAATAAAATCATGAAATATATATATAGTCATGTTCATTCTTGTTGATGTAAACTGCATCCTCATATGGACATTGGGAAAATATGTTCTCTTGAATATAATTATCAATTCATGCCTTCCATGAACATTGATCTTGATTTAGCTCGTAGAGATATTTCTTCAATTAATGCACCTTGTCTACCTCACCTTATATGAAAAAGCCTTCAGGAAGGTCAATACAGATCCCTTGTTCTATAATCCCATTTAGGAACAAAGACTTTACAACCAGTTGGTAGATCATCCAACTGTGATGGACAATAAGGTAGATAATCATCCTCATAGTGTTAAGATGAGAGAAAAGAAAAAACAATTCTTCATAATTCACCTCATACTTCTATTTATTCCCTTTTCTACTTGACTTTACTTGTAGCGTTCTGTCTTAAAATCATCATTTCACATGATCTTGTAGAAAAATTTGATGCTAATTCCCTTATGGATTTTAGGAAGAGTAGTCATCTCCCATTTTTTATTTTTCTCTCTGGCATGAATTTCTTATTCCATAAAAATTATTCAAAATTATTCCCTTATATATTTCTAAAATTTCAGAGGCTAAAAGATATTTAAAAAAGAAAAGAACATTTACCTCTTCTATATTCTCATAGATGTCACTTATGTTTTTCATCATTATATACACCATGGATAAAGATGAGATAACTGAATTTTAAATTGATAGAGTTCTTTCAGGAGTGATGGAATGTACTCTAGAACATATGTGTATTGATGATGCACCTGAAGAAGGTTTCATAGGTTTTTTCTCTTAATGATCTTTCCTTTCTTCATGATCTTCAGTTTTGACTGAAATTTAATTGTTTGATTCTTCATCATTCCATTTCAAAACATTTTCCTCACTAAATACCACATCTCTACTCACCACTAATTTATTGGTTAGTGGATTATAAATATTATAGGATTTAGATGCATCACTGTAGCCAATAAAAAAGTACTTTTCACCATGATCATAAAACATCCTTCTTCTTGATTCTAGAACTCACGCATAAGTGACAGACCCAATGATTCTTTTGTGTTCCATGCTTGGTTTGTATCCACTCCATGCCTATTATGGTGTCATGTTTCTGACACTCTTAGTTGGTCATCAATTGAGAAGGTAGGGAATACATCCATGTTCTTCAATGCCGAAGCTCTTTGGAAGGAATTTTATACTTTTTTATGGTCCTCATCATGTTGGGGATCGTTCAGTTAATTCCTTATAAAATTCCATTCTTCAATGGTGTGTTGGATGCAGTTAATTTATTCTTGATGCATTGTTCCCTGAAAGGATATTTAAATACATTTTAAGTGTATTCTCTACCTCTAATGGATCTGAGTACTTTGATTTTGTGGCCACTTTCACCTTCAACACAAGCTTTGAAGATTTTAAATATCAGAAATGTGGAATTATTTTTTTTGATGAAATATACCCAAATCATTCTACTTAAATCATCAATGAGGGTAATAAATTACCCATTACCCCCAATTGGGGGTATTTCAAGTGGTCTGAAAATATCAGTGTGAACCAACTAAAATGGTTACATTGCTATTCTGGACACTCCACTTAGGAAGGAGTTCCTTTGTTTCTTACCGATTATACACACCTCATAGACATGATTTCGAACATCAGTTGCTAGCAAGACACACATAATTTTTGATGAGGATAAAATTTTAAGGCCACTGGAATGGAAATGAACACAACATAGAGTCCATTTCCATGAATCATTATTTATGATACTAAATAGACTTTCCTTGGCCTCTGTGTTGATATGAAGTGGAAACATGTGATTCATGTCCATTTAGACTTAAAAAACAAGTCTCCTGTGAGAATCTCTTATAGAAAAATATGATTTTCCAGGTGTTTGACATACCCCTTCTCATGGGTGTGGATAATATTAAAGACATTTTTCTTCATTTTTAGTATATAATACTCATTGGAGATGTAATTTGACGCACCTTTATTGTGATAAATTTTAATTTTACCTTTTACAAGAATGCATAACTTTAACATGTCTCCAAAACTAACATCGCAATGAAATTCATCCATTAGTTCCTCAAAAAAAGTTTTTTACCACTCATATGGTTTCTTGAACCTGATTTGAGATACCACACATCTAGTCATTCACATGCCTTTTCTTGTGAAGGAGGAGGGTAGTGATTTATTATTCATAGATAGATGCTTCGGTGTTTTTTTATTGTTCATCGTGATCTGTTTTTTCTACAAGACTCAGAGGCATAATAGTCAAATTTCTTACAATTGTGGCATTGATGTTTTTTATGTTTCCATTACCATGTGTGAATTGGCCTCTGCCATTTCATCTTCAATGCAAGATGGTAAAATTTTTTAATTTTTTTTGTCTTGGATGATATCCATGAACACTCCCTCCTTCACGATGACCACCTCATTTATTTCATCCATTATTTTATTTTTTTAGAGTTAACATGGACTCTAATTCATGATTAATCATTTAACACTCATTACTTTTCATTCAATTCTCACACACTTGCAATAACTCCATTAATTCTTCAATGTATAATTTTTACAAATCCAGTGATTTTTCGATTTCTACAACCACATGCTCAAACATGGTTGTGAGAGATCAAAGTTATTTTTCAATAAAAATAATATCATCAATATTTTCACCATTTATTTTAAAATTGTTAACAATATTATTTACTATTGTGAAGTAGTCAGAGATACTCTCACCTTTTTTCATGTGCACATCATAGAACTCCACTATCAATGTTTTAAGATGATCATCATTCACTTAATAAACACCCTTTAAAATGGTTCCAAGGGTATCCCAATATTTCTTACTTGATGTTGCTTTAGAAATATTTTCAAAAGTAGATTCATCCAACCCATGATAGAGGATGAAAAACAATTTGTGGCATTTATTCATTTGATTTTTGAGAGAAGTATTCTCTTCATTTGTGAAGGTTGTATCTTCCAAAATAGTGGGTACTATATACCGATCGATAACTATATCCCATTGTTCTTCTGACAAAAAAACACCTTCAATTTTATCCATCACCTTTCATAGTTGTCCTTAGAGAACTTCAGAACATGCAGCTAGATTGTGGTGGCCATCTTCAAAAAATTGAGGATGCCTTGGAACCTTAGTCTAATTCTTATTTATTGGCTATACAAGAAGTGAAATGAGTGGAAGAAAAGTAGAACACAAAACAACAAAGATTTCAAGAATTTATGTCACTTCACTTGAAATACAAACTATATTTTCACAAATTTATAGGCTCCTCCCAAAAAATGAAGACTACAATGAAATATCATTAATTAAAGGAACATAATTCAAAGAAATTTATTGAAATGCATAGGAAATGAAAAAATAAATGTATGGTTGAGTGGAAGATCCATATGGGAACATAAAAAGAACACTGCATGTTGAGAAACCAACTTCTTATTTGGTTTGTATTTCTATCACGTGCAATGGTATCTTGTGGAAACATCCTCGTGATGGATTCTCAAGACATGGACCTTTTAATTACCAATAGAGGATATTTGGAGGCGGTGGCTCTACCCTATATTTAACTGATTTCTATCATTCATTCCATGGTTTTCAAATCTCTTTTCCCCATCCCCTCTTAAGATCGTTTTTAAAAAAGGATCTCATTATATATAGGCTGAGGGAAGATGAATATGGTGTTTCCTTGTGTGGTATTGAGGTCGCATGCACCAGTGAGGCTATGGAGATCTAAGTTTGATCTCTACTCATAGTGTCACATGATACGATCATGCGCCACTTATGTTTTTCTCTAAGGCATCGTGTGATCTATAAAACTCCAAAATAAATTGGATAGAAAATACTTTCGAGGCAAAAGGGGTCCATGCTCATAAAAATATTTATAAAATCTTCAAGGAATACCCCTAATTCGACGACATGATCAATGTGAGATCATGCGAAAGCATTGATTTCCATCAATGGGACTACACAAATCCTCTAGGTTTGGAATTTTGGTTCTCACAGTGGCTTCAGACCCAATTGTACATTGGCGCAAGACTGGCGAAAATAGCATTGGATATCATCAGGTGATCATCTGATTGATTTCGAGTCTCCATGTCAAACTAATATTACATTCAGGGGTTGAATATGAAGGTTGTGCGGTGATATGTTTTGGATTGATTTGAAATTGTGATCTTTAGGATTGAGATGGACTATCAAGATTAGTTAATATGTGATCGTACGGTGTGGGTCATCAGGCTATTTGATCTGACGAGGCAGGTTTGATACATATGAAAATTTCACATCCCACAAAGAACTCTTGATGTGCCTATCCTGTGGTATATACTCCATTAAGTTGCTTCAACTTCTTGATTTGGAAATGGGGTTAGGATCCATACCATCTGTATCTCCTTTACCCAGTGTTATTCGGTTCACATTCATGTGCGCTTGCAGGCTAGCGCACTATGGACCTTATAAATGAGCTCGAATTGTCACTTGCAAGATCTATACTTCTTCGCTTGTCCACTGGTCGGCCTATAATGACTCCCATCAGTGCAGTTATCCTATTGTTCCACATGATCATTATTTGAATTGGCTTATGGTTTTCTAGTTTCTAGCCTTATTTTTGAAGAAAATGGTGGAATCAAAACTAAGTATAAAATTCATTGTAATTAGTCCCAATGTGATCCCCCTTAAATCCTCAAGCCTTTATGTATGCCATTTCCAATATCCTATTACACTGTCTTGGAATCTTCAGTGGCAATGTGTGAAATTAAAAAATATTGCTGCCAACAATCTCTTATTGATCTGAAACCTTCGACATGAGATTTCATTTTCATCAATGTTAGATTCATTCATTTATGGAAAAATATCTTTTACTTATTTTTATTATCAGAGTTTTTCATAAACATACGAAATTTATTATTTTAATTTTTTCCTTTTTCGCAAGAAACAATGAATGATTTACATTAAATATGTGTCCCATGTATGAGTCATCGCATTCTTATAATACAATATTTTAATATTATATATGTTTTCCATTATAATCAATTAAGGTATATAATTTTTTTGGAATATCTTCATCATAAAGATTACAAACCACATAGTATTCTTCCAGTACATTTATCCATAAAATTGTTCATTCAACTGTCATCAACCTCCTGAAAAAATTAACTAGTTTTTGAATATCCTTTATAATTTTACCCCATTTCAGTCACTATGATTAGTTTTATTATGCATAATTAATTTTTTTCATAATTTATTCCTAAGAAAATAACTTAGCCAATATCCAATTATAAAACACAGTAAATATTTTATATAAACCCTACATTTTTTATTAACTCTTAGTTTTCATGTATTTATTATGATAAGAGACATGATCATCCTAAAAATATCATTAATATATTCTTCATTATTGAATAATCAAAGATAATTATCTACATCAACATTAGATTTATGGTTTCTCATAGCTTCATAAGACATATTCTCATTAATTTTATTTTTAAATGTTAGAGTGTTTGTCAATACATAATAAATTAAGATTTTTTTTCATTCATCACGTGATAAATATTATATATCTTATAAAATAACTTTTTTCATCATCAATATTAATGAAATTTATCACTAACTTCAAGATGATAGTTGAATAATTTGATATCTCCAGGAATTATCTATTATTGATAATTATTTTATTAAATCATTTCATGTATTCAATAGTAATTATTTTTTTATCCATCATTACATATGGGAAATTAAATATCCAAATTCTTGAATTCTCATCTTTAATAATTACATTTCATTCAATATTTCCATATAATTTTCTGAAAATAACCTTTGTTGTTTTGCAACCAATCTCATTTTTATATATTTTTATTCAAAACTATAGAATAATATCTTCAAATTCCATTCCATCATCTTTAATTTTTCTAAGATCACAAAAAATGAAGGAACACAGTTTCTTCCTCATTGGAAATCCAATAGTAGTATAGTCAAAAACCTCATGGACCAGTGAAGAAGATAGTGGATAATAATTTTCTGCAATACATGGTAAAATTTTCATTTAATGAATGAATTATTCTACTATTGTCAAAATTCATATGTTCACATAAAACCAAAGTAAAAATATTGATAGATGTTTTAGATTTATCTTATTACAATTGATGTTCCCATGATTTAAAGATACCCATGAGATGGTGGGGATGAATTTGGGGAAAAAATTAAATAATTTAATGAAATTATAAATATTACAACTGTTAAATTGTAGATTATGAATCCAATCAAAATGAATTTGTCACCCATTACACTATATAATAAAAAATTATAAATATATGGAATATAAGATATTTCGAAGGTTCATCCTCTCTGTGGGTGACTGTACCATTGTTGTGTTTGGTTCTTATGTAAGACATATATTTTCCATAAAAATCAAAAAATATTTTTATGTGGTAAGTTAAGGTACATCAATTTTCCAAAAAGTAGTTCCAAATATTATTTACACCTAATAAAAGTATACACTAGTTCCTAAAATAATGAAATATTACCAATAAAAAAACTGAGTACCATTAATACTTCTAACAATTACGCATAAAAAATTTAATCATCCCAAAATAATTCTATAAGGCCCCAGCCTTAAACCTTACTTAATCTTGAGTTATTACAAGATTACACATTGAGGATATTTTCGAGTTTAGAGTTTTAGAGAATTAGATCATAAAACATGCATTACATTCCACATATAAACAAAGTGGTTACATTAAGATAGTATTCTTCTTTCCCATCAATAAAAACATATTTAAAATAAAACATGGATTCTCTATTGACACTTCCTTGACACTATCATCATATAATGTACCTTTCCCTTGACCTGTGAAAAACATTTCAAAAAACATGGGATGAGCATAAAAAGCTCAGTAAGGGATATAAAAATATGGAAAGGAAACATGGGTACATATATACATAAGAATGAAATCATACTTTACACATAAAAGATAAGAACATTAACATACCTCATCAAATCATGAATAAATTATAGAAATCGTAAGATATAAAGGTAACTTGAGGCATTCATAACATTCTTATGTAGGGAGTAACCCTCTTGGTTACGTTTGGAATACCCATCACAGTATATTCCCTAAATCTCTTCGAAGAAACCTTAACGTTTCACTCATTCACGTTACCCAATGCATTGGAGAGCTATATCAGGCTCACCAGCCCTTAGTTTATCACGAAACCACCCGTCTTCATAATAATTCCCAACAACCTCAACACAATCATATCACATAAAACATGCATAAAGGAAACATAACATTTCCACCTTTCAATCACAAGATATCAATACAACACATTGATATAAAAACATTATGAAAACCATTTTCAATACCAAAATAAAAGAAAAGTAAAACATGGTATTTATTTTTGTTTTAAAAATAAGGTATGGCTTGTAGAGGAAGCCGAAACTCAAATAACGGTCACGACGGTGGAGAAGTCGTTGTCGCCGCATACATATGACAAAAAAATTCCCTTTTTTCGTTTAGTAAATGCTTCGTATAAAAAGGATTCCTTTTGAATAAACGTAAAATTCAAAGGGGTTTATACACCATATAAAAAAGGTTGTGTATAAAACAAAATATGCCTCAATGAAAGAAGATTGAGAGGAAGTCCCATACCTCAGGTCCGACTTGAGTCGGTCGTTCTTTAATCTCCTGAATAATAAACTTGAGTTAATTTCTACTTGTTTAAGAAACTTTTTCAAGTTCATTATTCCTTTTATATCACTTATCGCCATGTCATGAACACTATGTAATTATTTAGGTTAAAAACAGTCGTTTTAACGATTATTGGTACTTGAGTCAAAATAAATCCTTTATAATTACAAGTTGTTCGTGTATACATTATATCCAGAATTATAATCATGATGTATATATCATATATATCATATATCTCTAGTATATACGTGAATTTATAATATTACATAATCATTTAGTGGTAAGAAATGAAATGCACCGTTCATGGAGACGGTAAGCCGTACATACGCATGAATGCTACTTTCATTTATATTTCATATTTTATAGAATGGAATCATAATGATATAGAGGTATATTATAATTCTAGTATAATATCATATATAATATCATAGTTCCATCCTTTATACGTCCCATATATGGTATTTAACGAATCAAATCACTTTGAGGGGTCGGTAGTCCGCACTTCCTTAAATGAAGATATTGCGTTTACCCATAATGGAAACCATAAAGGTATGCCCAAAATAAAAAATAAATAAGCATAAAGAAAACATAAACATATTATATATCATATATAAATATAGTGTCATCTTAATGTCCACCTTTGAAGGTGTTAAAAGAATGTTGAACAATCATCGTTTCGGGAGGCATAAATTCACCATCCACGGAAACAGTATGTCCTTTAACCATTAGATGTAGGTGTGTGTAAGTTTTGCTCAAATACTTATTATAACAACATCCTATTATATTGATGATACTGGATTTGTTACAAAATAAATGAATAAAAAGAGTTTAGGGGGTTGGAGAAGCAAAATCAAACAAAAGGACTCAAAAGAAGACATTACCTTAAAATCGGGTTACTCTCTTAGATTTGAGCTCAAAGGCTTCCTTGGGAAGTCTTATGCACAAAGTGAGGCTTCAAGGAGTAAAAGAGGGATGTGGAGAGCCAAAATGGGCAGGGTGTGGCCGAGCCAAAGGCTTTGGGAGTGTGGGTAAGGAGGTAGAGGTGGGGGCCTTTTATAAGAGGAGAGGAGGGGCACTCTTGGAAGGTAAAGAAAAGTCACTTTATTTTAAAATGGTATTCGGATTTAAGAGGTCCCACATTGATTCGTTTCGAGGATAAGGTGATAAGGGTTCTAAATCCACCCATCCAATAGGTTTTGTCCATGTTTATGTCTTAGATTTTACATTATCATTCCATTTTATTTAAATCGTTAAATAATGAGGTCATCGCTGCAACATCATGATGTCATAAATAATTCAATTTATTTAATGTCTAAAAATTATAAAAAAACTACTATGATGTTGGAAATCTTTTTAGATTTCTAATTAATATTTATAATCAAAAATATGATCTTTATAACCCCATCTCAAAATTGTTTTAGTAAAACATCTCATGTTTGTGTCATTTTTACTTTATCATTAAATAAAAAGTTATTTATGTCATTTCCCAACCAAAGTGGCTCCATGGGGTCCCCAAGTTGACCCATGGCTTTTCTTGGTCTACCATGACACATACAATGAGGGTAGGACATGTGTCAAGCCCAGATCATTTTATTAATGCAGCATTTTTACCTTAAACTACACTAATTACCTCTAATCGCGGTTAAGAACATAAGAGTTACTACTCACCAAAAAATTATTTTAATCTCATTGAACCACATTTTACTTCTTAATGACAACCATGTATGTCGGATTTTTGAAATTCAAAACACAGAAGTGGTAAAATTTCATTTAAACGAAAAATCAGTTTTTATAATCACTACTTAGTGGTTTCACTATTCATCAAAAATTGAAGTTTTTCAGAAAAATACCTAAAATTCACCCTAAGCTATATTTAATATTCCAAATTCAAAAATGAAGTCTATTTTACAAAATTCAAAACATATAAGTCACATTAATTAATTTAATAATTAATTCCCGCTGTCATGACAAATAGCGTGTTTTCGTGAAACAATAAGTATCAAAAGATTGACACCAGTTTAAGTCCAATTTCAAATTGAAATTGATTCCAATTACCATCATAGGATTAAATGGTAAAAATATATTCTAATTTCACTTCAAAACCAATTCAAAAGATAATATAATCATATAAATAAGTTAGATTAAAAAGAAGTTTTGATGTAAAATGCAGTATTTTCCACTATTCATTAAAAAATGAACATTGTCTAAAAAATACCAAAAATTCACACAAAGTAAATTTTTATGTCCCAATCATAAAGAATAAGTTTATTTTGACAAACATAGCTTATAAAATTGTCAAAAGATAGATTTAAAAATGCTTTTCCATCAAAATGCAGTAAAACAATCTTTAAAAAATATTAGTGTATTCCATGCTTAAGATTGGATTTATTTTCATTTTAAGCCTCTAAAACACTATCTAATTCATTAATAGACATAGATAGAAATATCTATTATTTATTACTTACTTGGGATGTTACATCCTTCCCCACTTTAGAAAATTGCGTCCCAGCAATTTATTTACTTATCAAATAAATGGGGGTACTTATCCCTCATTGCATTTTCAGATTCCTATGTTGCCTCTTCCATCATGTGGTTTTTCCACAAAACCTTTACCTGATGAATAGATTATTTCGTAACACATGCTCCCTGTGGTCAAGAATCTGGACCAGTTGTTCCTCATAAGATAGGTTCTCTTCCAGCTGAACTACCTCTGGACTCAAAACATGAGATGGATCTGGCAAATAATTTCTCAACATCGAAACATGAAAAACATTGTGTACCTAAGATAAAATTGGAGGTAAAGCCACCTGGTATGTATCTGATCCAACTCTCTCCAGAATTTCATATGGACCAATGAACCTTGGACTCAGCTTCCCTTTCTTACCAAATCTCATCACACTTTTCCAAGGAGAAACCTTGAGAAAAACATGATCACCTACCTCGAAAGATAGATCCTTCCTCCGGTTATCCGCATAACTCTTCTGCCTGCTCATAGCTGTTCTCATGTGCTTCTGAATCAGCTGAACTTTTTCTGCCATCTCTTCTACCAATTATGGTCCCATTAACTTCCTTTCACCCACTTCATCCCAGAAAGCCAGAGTTCGACACCGCTTCCCATATAATTCCTGAAATGGTGCCATCTGTATACGGGAATGAAAACTGTTATTATATGATAATTCAACCAAAGAAATATGTTGGTTCCAACTTCCCTGATAATCCATCGAACAAGCTCGTAGCATATCCTCCAAGGTCTGAATATTTCATTCTGACTGCCCATCTGATTGAGGATGAAAAGCTGTACTAAAATTTAATTCAGTACCCAATGACTTCTGAAGGCCTTTCCAAAAGTTAGAAGTAAACCTGAGATCACGATCGGATACAATGGAGAGAGGAACTCCATGTAACCTGAATATCTCTTTAAGTTACAAACGGTAATGTTGATCTAGGGAAAAAGTATCTCGTATTGCAAGGAAATGAGCAGATTTGGTCATGCGATAAAAAATAACCCAGATTGCATTATAACCTCGAGATGTCTTTGGTAATCCCACAACAAAGTCCATTGATATATTCTACCATTTCCACTCTGGCACTGGTAAGGGCTGAAGCATCCCTTTTGGTAACTGCCACTCTGCTTTAACCTGCTGACAAGTCAAACACTTCACAGTAAAATAAGCAATATCTCTTTTCATTCCATCCCACCAGTAACACTCTCGAATATCTCTGTACATCTTAGTACTGCCAGGATGAACTGAAAAAGGACAACTATGAACTTCACATAACAACTCTCTATTCAAATGTGAATCACAAGGCACACACAATCTCTTCCCAAATCTCAAAACACAATCACTATCAATGTTTAATTTAGGAAACTTACCTTTCTGAACCAGCTCTACCTTTTTCTGCAACTCACTGTCTTGCTTCTGTGCTTGCTTGATTCTATCTGATAGAGATGATCTCACTGATACCTGAAACAAAATAGAAGAACTTCCTGCAACAAAAAATTCTATGCTAATGTTCATCAAATCCTTAATCAAAGGATCACGTTATAAATGCAACATTTCTAATGAAGAATTACTTTTTCGAATCAAAGCATCAACCACTTTATTTGCTTTTCCCGGATGGTAATGAATTTTACAATCATAATCCTTGATTAATTCTAGCCATCTCCTTTGTCTCATGTTCAATTATTTCTGAGTGAATATATACTTTAAAATTTTGTGATCAGTATATATTTCACACTTTACTCCATTCAAATGATGCCTCCAAATTTTTAAAGCAAAAAAACAGCAACTAATTCCAAATCATGTGTAGGGTAATTTACCTCTTGAGTTTTCAACTATCGTGAAGAATAAGAAATTACCTGATCATTCTGCATTAGGACGCAACCAAGTCCTTTAAATAAAGAATCACTGTATATAACAAACTCACCATTCCTAGAAGGTAGTGCCAAAACTGGAGCATTCACCAATCTTCTTTTCAATTCCTAAAAACAATCATCACATTCTTTTTTCCACATAAACTTAACACCCTTCCGAGTTAGCTTAGTCATTGGACTAGATAACCGTGAAAAATTTACAACAAATCTTCGGTAATAGCCTGCTAAACCAAGGAAGCTATGAATCTCAGTTACATTTGTGGGTCTTGGACAGTCTTCCACAACTTTTGTTTTTGCAGGATCAATAGTTATCCCATCATTAGAAACAATGTGACCAAGGAAAGAAATTTGTTGCAACCAAAACTCACACTTGCTGAATTTTCCATACAGTTTGTTTTCTTTTAAGGTTTTCAGGATAACCCATAAATGACTTTCATGCTCCTCTTGACTTTTAGAAAACACCAAAATATCATCAATAAATACAACCAACATTTTTCACCTCAATCTACAGAGCCATCCCTGCAACAAACTGTTTAGTTCTGATTCTGACCATCTTAGGATACTGATTTGAAAGTTCATTTCCCTCTGTATTCCTACCCATAAAAGTTGATCTGTTTCCTCTATGAAAAACCATTTTTAACATAGAAATATCTTATGCGAAGAAACATGGTAATCTTTAAATTCCATCTCATTTCAGTCATACCATAAATTAACTTATAATTTAACAATTTTCTAACTCCTAAGGTTGTCTAAACCGACCTCTGATACCAACTATAAGGCCCCCGCCTTAAACCTTAATTAATCTTGAGTTATTATAAGATTACACATTGAGGATATTTTCAGGTTTAGAGTTTTAGAGAATTAGATCATAAAACTTGCATTACATTCCACATATAAACAAAGTGGTTACATAAAGATAGTATTATTCTTTCCCATCAATGGAAACATATTTAAAATAAAACATGGATTCTCTCTTGACACTTCCTTGACACTATCATCATATCGTGTACCTTTCCCTTGACCTGTGAAAAACATTTCAAAAAACTTGGGATGAGCATAAAAAGCACAGTAAGGCATATAAAAATATGGAAAGGAAACATGGGTACATATATACATAAGAATGAAATCATACTTTACCCATAAAACATAAGCACATTAACATACCTCATCAAATCATGAATAAATCATAGAAATCATAATACATAATGGTAACTTGAGGCATTCATAACATTCTTACGTAGGGATTAACCCTCTTGATTACGCTTGGAATACCCATCACAGTATATTCCCTAAATCTCTTCGGAGAAACCTTAACGTTTCACTCCTTCGCGTTAACCAATGCATTGGAGAGCTATATCGGGCTCACCCGCCCTTAGTTTATCACAGAACCACCCGTCTTCATAATAATGCCCAACAACCTCAACATAATCGTATCACATAAAACATGCATAAAGGAAACATAACATTTCCACCTTTCAATCACAAGATATCAATACAAAACATTGATATAAAAAAATTATGAAAACCATTTTCAATACAAAATAAAAGAAAAGTAAAACATGGTATTCATTTTTCTTTTAAAAAGAAGGTATGGCTTGTAGAGGAAGCCGAAACTCAAATAACGGTCACGACGACGGAGAAGTCATTGTCGCCTCATAAGTACGAAAAAAACATTCCCTTTTGTCATTTAGTAAACTCTTCATATAAAATGTATTCCTTTTGAATAAACGTAAAATTCAAAGGTTTTTATACACCATATAAAAAAAGGTTGTGTATAAAACAAAATATGCCTCAATGAAAGGAGATTGAGACGAAGTCCCATACCTCGGGTCCGACTTGACTCGGTCGTTCTTTAATCTCATGAATAATAAACTTGAGTTAATTTCTACTTGTTTAAGAACCTTTTTTATGTTCATTATTCCTTTTATATCACTTATCGCCATGTCATGAACACTATGTAATTATTTAAGTTAATAACGGTCGTTTTAACGATTATTGGTACTTGAGTCAAAATAAACCCTTTATAATTACAAGTTGTTCATGTATCCATTATATACAGAATTATAATCAGGATGTATATATCATATATATATATTATATATCCAGTATATACGTGCATTTAAAATATTACATAATCATTTAGAGGTACGAAATGAAATGCACCGTTCATGGAGACGGTAAGCCGTACATATGCATGAACGCTACTTTCATTTCTATTTCGTATTTTATAGAATGGAATCATAATGATATAAAGGTATATTATAATTCCAGTATAATATAATATATAATATCATAGTTCCATCCTTTATACGTCCCACATATGGTATTTAACGAATCAAATCACTTTGAGGGGGTTGTAGTCCTCACTTCCTTAAATGAAGATATCGTGTTTACCGATAATGGAAACCATAAAGGTATGCCCAAAATGAAAAATAAAGAAGAATAAAGAAAACAAAAACATATTATATATCATATATAAATATATTTTCATCTTAATTTCCACCTTTGAAGGTTTTAAAAGAATGTTGAACAATCATCGTTTCGGGAGGCATAAATTCACCATCCACGGAAACAGTATATCCTTTAACCATTATATGTAGGTGTGTGTAAGTGTAGCTCGAATAATTCTTATAACAACAACCTAGTATATTTAATATACTATGTTTTTTACAAAATAAATGAATAAAAAGAGTTTAGGGGGTTGGAGAAGCAAAATCAAACAAAAGGACTCAAAAGAAGACATTACCTTAAAATCGGGCAACTCTCTTAGATTTGAGCTCAAAGGCTTCCTTGGGAAGTCTTCTGCCCAAAGTGAGGCTTCAAAGAGTAAGAGAGGGATTTGGAGAGCCAAAATGTGCAGGGGATGGCCGATCCAAAGGCTTTGGGAGTGTGGGTAAGGAGGTACAGGTGGGGGCCTTTTATAAGAGGAGAGGAGGGGCACTCTTGGAAGGTAAAGAAAAGTCACTTTATTTTAAAATGGTATTCGGATTTAAGAGGTCCCACATTGAAGTTTTTCAAGGATAAGGTGATAAGGGATCTAAATACACCCATCCAATAGGTTTTTGACATGTGTAGGTCTTAGATTTTACATTATCATTCCATTTTATTTAAATCGTTAAATAATGAGGTCATCGATGCATCATCATGATGTCATAAATAATTTAATTTATTTAATGTATAAAAATTATAAAAAAACTACTATGATGTAGGAAATCCTTTTAAATTTCTAATTACTATTTATAATCAAAATATTGATCTTTATAACCCCATGTAAAAATTGTTTTAGTAAAACATCTCATGTTTGTGTCATTTTTACTTTAACATTAAATAAAAACTTATTTATGTCCTTTCCCAACCAAAGTGGCTCCATGGGGTCCCCAAGTTGACCCATGGATTTTCTGGGTCGTCCATGACACATACAATGAGAGTAGGACAAGTTTCAAGCTCATCTCATTTTATTAAAGCAGTATTTTTACCTTAAACTACACTAATTACCTCTAATCGTGATTAAGAACTTAAGAGTTACTATTCACCACAAAATTATTTTAATCTCATTGAACCACATTTTACTTCTTAATGACAACCATTTATGTCGGATTTTTGAAATTCAAAACACAGAAGTGGTAAAATTTCATTTAAACAAAAAATCAGTTTTTATAAGTACCACTTAGTGGTTTCACTATTCATCAAAAATTGAAGTTTTTCAGAAAAATAGCAAAAATTCACCCTAAGCTATATTTGATATTCCAAATTCAAAAATGAAGTCTATTTTACAAAATTCAAAACATATAAGTCACATTAATTACTTTAATAATTAATTCTCGTTGTCATGACAAATAGCTTGTTTTTGTGAAATAGTAGGTATCAAAAGATTGACACCAATTTAAGTCAAATTTCAAAGTGAAATTGATTCCAATGACCATAATTGGATTTAATGTTAAAAATATATTCTAATTTCACTTCAAAAAAAATTCAAAAGATAATCTAATCATATAAATAAATTAGATTAAAAAGCAGTTTTGATGTAAAATGCAGTATTTTCCACTATTCATTAAAAAATGAACATTGTCTGAAAAATACCAAAAATTCACAAAAAGTAAATTTTTATGTCCCAATCATAAAGAATAAGTTTATTTTGACAAACATAGATTATAAAATTGTCAAAAGATAGATTTGAAAATGGTTTTCCATCAAAAGGCAGTAAAACAATCTTTAAAAAATATTAGTGTATTCCATGCTTAAGATTGGATTTATTTTCATTTTAAGCCTCTAAAAAACTATCTAATTCATTAATAGACATAGATAAAAATATCTATTATTCATTACTTACTTAGGATGTTACAAATTCTATGTCAAAAAATGTAGCGTCTACTCACTATTATAATTTCTATAACATAGTCATATTGAACATAGACTGCTATAACTATTGTATCAGGCCTTCCCAACTCTTTAGCATTCTATAATTTAGGTGATATATCCACTTCCCTAAAAATATACAGAATCACCAATATTAATATTATACAACACAATAGATCTAATATATTATAAATTTCAACGTCTCTATACATATCTCAAACTAATTTTAGTAATGATTTTTTAATTAAGTCACACTTTATCGATATAAAAATCGATTATTAAATTAATCTCTAATATATAAATATTCCTTCTACCTTAAATACCAGTTAACCACCTTAACTTTATAAAAATATAATAGATTTATTTTCAATCTCATATATCAATAATTATGATGTTTAATATAATTTTTTCTTTAAAAAATGTAAATTTGGATAATTAAATTTGCATCATCATGTTTTTATCATTGAAATCTGACCTAGTGTTATCATTTGGTATTTTAAATCAATTAATGATTAAGTGAAATTACAAAATGATTTAGAATATATCAATTCTCTAAAATCTAAATGTACTAAAATTAAATTTTCATAAATTCAATTTCTATTTCTACCTTCTTCTTCAACCGTATGTAGAATTCCCACTTAGAATTAATTGAATGTAATTTGAAATAATTTTTGAGATTCTTGTGTTCTTAATAAATTTCACTAACACATTAATTGTCTCCATGAATTTGATAGTATAGATTCAAAAACTTTGAATAGCTCAACATCCACTCATCAAAACATTCTATTCTCTTGACGACTACATAGTAACATATTGGAATAGTTATTATCATTTATGATTAATATTTATAATTAAAATATATATCTATGAATTATAAATGTTCCAAAATCATTATTAAATTTTATATACTCCATCATTGAGTCTAAAAATCATTATGATCATCACATCTAATTGCTACTTATCAACATCATCTAAATAGACACCCCCTATGTATTTGATTATTTAACTAAACCTCATTCATTTATATCTCTGATACTATTATGATTTGTTTAATATGAATGGTCAAAAAAACACCATCTAATATAAATTCTTGAATATAATCATGATTTCCAAGAGTTTTCCTAAATTTGGAAAACTAATTGACTAATACATTTCCTACTATCGACTACTACATCTGAAGTAATAATTTTTTTTAATTTTAATAATTATCCCAACATAATTCCAAATATATCATCAATATATCCATAATATTTTTATATTAGATAAAATTATCAACAAATATGGATTTTTATGTTTTTAAATTAATCTATATGATTTTGGATATAAATTTTTATTGATAAAATTATTATAATCAATTCAAAAAAATCAATATGAATTATAAACAATAACAACTACTATCCCAAAATACTGCATTTCATCAGTTCATAATAACTACCAAAACATCATGTTTTTTTGTAACTCGGTATCCACAACAAATCATGCAGCTACTAAAATATATCTACTGGAACTCTATGCATGTCTTCCCAACATTAAAAATTCCAACTCATTTGTCAACTATATATGACACATAAAGATGATAGAATTACTGTTATATGGGAATTGATTTTATAAAACACGAATCTTATAGATCATCCAAACCCTTCACAAGAAAGTATATATCCATATGATATACCAACTCAAGGTTATTCATTTATAAATAAATAACATAAGGATAACTTATATTATTTAGACTTAATTTGTATTAGTGAAACCTGAATAACATAATGTTATGAAATAATTTCATGTAAACTAATAACAACAATACCTATAACTCTATGACATATAAAACTTATCCTCAATTTTTTCCAAAACCATTCTCAAACATATCATTCAAATAAAATAGAGGAAATAATCAATTGTATAGGGTTTTTACAAAGAAAGATTAATGATTTTTTAGAATATTTGGATAATTATTTTAATATATATGTTATTTATTGGAAATCCACATATATATTTGATTTATTTTTCATACATGAATCCAATTTTTGGATAATAATTTAACAACCAAGAGAATATAAATGATATTTACCTCTTGAAATAATTTTCTATTATAAAATACTATATAGTTCTATACACATATAGTTGCCATATAAAAACTATTTCGTAAAGAAATATTGTTACATAAATCACAATTGAAACCAATTAAAATTGAAAACATTACAATGGGAAAAAATATAAAAATAACAATCAAAATGTGAGAATATGGTTCATCGCTATCTACTAGAATCATTACCCCACTTCCGAAATTATAGAAAAGTGAAATGGTAATAGTAAATAAATCCACATATTATAAAATAAAAATATATAACCTTGAGATCAATTGAGTTTAATATTGAGGGAAATTATGATTTAGTATTTATAACACATAAGGCAACTGTTGGAATAGTAATGTGGCCATTAAAATTGTAACCTATCAATTGGAAACAGTAACATGGCCATTTGAATAGTAATTTCACCTCAAAATAACGAAATATAAAATAGATAATATTTATCATGATTAAAATAATTAAATATATATATTATAATGTATAAAAATAAATATCATCATTGAAAAAATCAATGAAAATATAAGCACATTTTTAATAGGCTGTTTTTAATGTATTTCATAAAAACATACTTTTTATATTAAAAATTAATATTACATTTGTCTGAAATTTATTTTTTGTAAAATAAATATCAAAATTTAAATCAAAATATTTTTATTTTCCAAGGGTAATTTTGGGAAATATTTTGAAATACTTAAATTTTGGGGAAAATTGTAAAAATATTGTTTTTTTCACAAAAGTGTTGTATCTTAAATTTAATCATTTAAGATGTAATGTTCATATTATCCTTTCAAGAACTGTTTTACCATCCATTGTATATTTTATTTAAAATATGAGTTATTAAAATTAAATAAACCTAATTTCTGTACCAAGAAATAGTTTTCAATAACCAAAAGTATTAAGTGGTTCATTAAAATAACAATTCCTATTTTTTCCATTTCCCTTTTTAAAAAACAAATGAATTTTAATTATAAATGGGTTAAAAATTATTAAAAAATTATATTATATTTATATATGTTTTATATTTCCAAAAAATTTTCTATTAATGTTTTTAACATTTATGTAACATTTTATTCAATATTTTAATCT
This sequence comes from Viscum album, assembly GCA_963277665.1. NCBI lineage: Eukaryota > Viridiplantae > Streptophyta > Magnoliopsida > Santalales > Viscaceae > Viscum > Viscum album. Next base: position 565,057,736 of record OY728129.1, on the reverse strand, counting down.
AAAAACACCTCTTTTCAAGTATAAATTACCAATCACCCTACCCTTGAAAAAAAATTCCAAACATTCTAAATCCTATTATATACCCAAATACTACATATAAATCAACTTATATTACATATGTATTTTCTATAGTAATAAAACTCAAAACATCAAGGGTGTTGTACTGGCATACAAGTGAATCTATACCAAGGATTAAGTAATTTTCAAAAAACTACTTTTCTTTTTTATTTATTCTTCTTATTATCTATATTTTTTTCACCACACCTTCCGCAACACACCACATGATATTAATTTTTAAAAATTGAAATTTATATTAATTTTGTTAACCTATTGAAAGTATCATATTTTGTATATATATATAAAAATTATAAACATCCCTTTCCCTCTCTCCTGACAATGTCTAATCTAAGGCCATTAAACCCCCAATGGATATATTTCCATTCAAAAAAAATATAACAATAATAATTGATGGATATTATAAACTATATATAATATATAATCATGTAATTATATGTATTATAAGATTCTATAATTACTTTTAATAATGTATAAATTATGATGAATAATGTAACGATGTCGAGGAAAAATGAGAAATGTTTATGTAAAACATGGTTTCAGAATGACTACACAAAAACCATGGAAATTACGAAATATAATGAAATTACTATAATTGATAAATAGTGTTAAAAATTAATATAATAATCTTCTGGATAATTTTTTTTAGTAAATCTTGGTTTATTATTCATGAAGCACAGAAGTGACTAAATAAAACGGGAATAAATGTAAGGGAATCTCATCCCCAACTTCTTTCATTGGGATATCATATCTCTTATTGTATAAGTGTCCATATTATGTCCATAAAATTTATTTTACCTTTGATTTTTTGGAAAATACATGTTCCATCAATGTCAATATGTTTTCGTTGAAATTCCCTTTTTCAATGAGAATTTAATTTCAGAAACATCATAATCTATTCCTCTATAAATTATTCATGTCCTCTCAAGAATAATGATTCATTACGTCAATGAATAATTTTTGTTACTAATTTGAGAAAAAATGTTGATACATGGATATATTCTTTACTAATTAATTATAGAACTCATTCTATTCCTAGGGGTTATTTCATAACAATTATTGTTATACATTATATGTGGAATGCATGATTTAGAATATTTATGATGTGATGAGTGGACCAATAATTGTGTAACCCAAAAAATTTATTGAGTAATGTTATTTATATCCTATTTTAATATGTAATATTCATGATATTGGTTCTATATTTGTTAATAATGATTATTCTATTATTATTAACATATTTTATGGTTGAACATGATTCTATATTTTCTCAAAACTATGTGTGGTATTTTATGAATATGAAATGATGATTCATTTTTATGCATTTATAAATTCAATGTCATGATCACATGTTTCCGTCCTGATATTAATTTTGGTTCTTTGTTAATGATTTGATTATTATTATTATTCTCGTGCATTTTATATTTATTTATATCCCTTATTCGTCCCCTTATGAGGATTTTATCTCACACCTTATATTGATATATATTGTAGGGTGATTAAAATTTCAATGGAGACTGCGGTATTTTAAGAATAATGTTGAAGGATTTATTTAAATTTTTATGATTTATGAAATTCATGTCAATATTGAGCTTAATTTTCCTATGAAACCAAACCTTATGATCCTTGATTTGTATCTCTATTATATATTTTACCAAAACAATATATTTGATAGTTATGTAATGAAAGTTAGGGTCCCTATAATTGGTTTTAAATAGAGTTTTAGTTAATTAGGGAATGAGGATTAGAAAAAAAAGAGTTTTAACTATATGTATAATCTGATTAAAATTTAATTATTCCTAGAGTAATATTTTTATAAAAGTATAAATATAAGGATCACATAATATAAGCCATTAAATTTAACTACATAATATAATTCATTATACATGCTTAGTTTTATATATTTTTTTCAAACCTTTTCTATTTTAGAAAACTATAGGAACTCTAAAAAACTAGGACAATAACCCATATGAGGAATAATGCGATGATTGTATAAATTTAATTCTCAGTTCCATTTGAGGTCAAGTTCAAAACATTATGGTTATGATTACCCATCTATAAAAATCTATAAAAAATATCTTATACCGCATGTAATTTATTTCTTCACCCAAAAAGTGACAACTATAAATTTATTTCATTATAAAGAAATGACTACCAAAGTTTATTAGAGCTTTTGATCGACATGTCTTAGAACGGTGGGATAATAAAATAGATAAGATCTTTTCTATTCTCCATTATTTGGTGATGGCGAAATTAAATATGGCCATATTTCTTTTATATGGTGAGGTTATTCAATGGTTGTGATTGATAATGAAGGACATGAAAAATTATGAACTTGATGAGATGGAGTAGAAAGAATATAAGAAACTATTTCTTAAAAATAATTTTCCATGAACTAGTGAAGAAAATAAGGATATATAATTATTTGAGATTAATAAAAAGGATGCAGAATCTCTCCCAAATTATGATTCAAGCTCTACAAGGCTTTAAATATATGCCGTGGGTTTTGTTATATAAAATGAAATTATTTTTTTATTTAGTGTTTTAAAACACAAAAATATATTATATTTAGTTATCAAAAACATATGGAGTTATGATTAAGTGGTTTTATGTGTCTCATAATTGAGATGGAGTTTAGAGACTGTTTCCATGGTTATCGAGATAATAATTGAATAACTGAGTTCTAATCTGGTGGGTCAAATACAAATGGATGAAAAAGGATAAAACTACTTAAATTTTAAAAAATTTGAAGAAAAAAATTGATATTTTATAAAGGGGATTTGGAAATTCATATTGGGTTGGAGATAAGGACACAATGCTCATAATTTTCAAGGAGAGATAAAGAAGACAAGTAAAATGATAGAGGAAAGGAAAGAATGTCATAATGAACCACCCATAGATCAATGCTTCAGCATTAGGGTGAAATAGAAATGTAAAATCAAGTACACTAATCCAAGGGTACATGAGGGTAATTAGAATTAGAAACCACCAAATCCAAATAGCCACTGGAATAATTATGGAATCAGTACTACTGAATTGGAGCATACAACTAATTTTGAACAATTTATACTTTTCACATAAAAAATGGTAAAAATTTCATTTGATTATGGTTACATGGATTACATTATATCCAACATGTTTTAAAGAACAATTTAATTGAACTATCAATACTATAATTTTGAGATATCTGTAAAAACACATAATGGTGCAATCATAGTAACCAAAGTGTTGGAATCTTCTCCTGTAAGAGTATGTGAGAGAATCTATCCATAGAATCATGTAACACATCCCTTGGTGGAATTTGACACTATACTAGGCATGCAGTGGATCTCATTATTTATACCACATAGTATCTTTTGAGAAAAAGAAATACCTTTCCATATTCTGAACCATAAAATTCTCATTTAAAAATTCTAGGAAGATCAGGAATTTCTATTGAAAAATCCATCAACTTTGTTAGTTTGGATAACCTCTTAAGAATCATACCTTGATAATATTGTTAAGTCAATTGAATGTATCAAGCTTGAGTATGTGACTAATGTTAGGGAATACATTGAGGTATTTCATAAATATATACACTTAAATCCCATAGATATTCAGTTTGATTTGTCAATATACCTTATAAATGGAGGCATTCCTACCTACAAATTCCCCTATAGGATGACCCCAATCAAAATAGAGGAGTTAAAAAATTATCTGGAAGAAAGTTGGAACATAGGGATCTTGTGCCCAAATTCATCAACTTGGGGTGGTTCGGTTTTATTTTTTCAACAATAAGGATAGATCAATGTGGTTGTATAGTGATTATCCGGAGGATAAAAAGATCACTATAATGAGAAAATATCATATTGTAAGCATTTATGACGTGCTCTATCTAATATGAGGATATTATTACTTCCAAATGGGGGATCTTCATTCAAGATATCATCAACTCGGGTGGAGAATATTGATACACATATGAATTCTTTGTGTATAATTTATTAATACTTTATGTTCTTTGTTATTCTCTTTATATGTTCTAATTCCCCTGAAATAATGATGGATTTAATTAATAGATTCTTCAGAGAATTCACAGATATATTTTTTTTAGTTTTTATTGGTGTTATTCTCATTTACACAAATAGAAATAAGGAACGTAGAGAGAATCTAATTATTTTATTGGTTATATTAAGGAAGGGTAAAATGAATGTTATGTTCCACAAGTGTATATTTTTAATGAATCAAGTCACTTTCTTGGCGAACATGATCGAATGCGAGAGAATTTATATGGACCCTTTAAAGGAAATTAAAATAAGGGAATATCCCATTCCCACTAGTTTTATAGAAATATCTAGTATTCTTGGATTAACTAGGTACTAAAAATGTTTTATGAATTTTATATGATTTTATGGTCTATTAACATTGGTAACATGGATTGGGTAAAATTACTTATAGATAAAATAATGTGATGAAAGCATTAAGTATCTCAATAAGAGTATAATAACTGGGCCTATATAAACACTATCGAAAAGTATTTAAGGTTTTTTGATATATATTGATTCTTTAATGGAACGATATAGTTATTTACTCACAGAGAATCATAATGTGATAACATCTGAATCACGACTGTTGAATATCCATGATAATAACTTCCAGATACATGATCTAGAGTCAGGAGTTATGATATTTTCTCTATTGTTTTGGAAGTACTGCATCTATAGTGAAATGAGTAACCTATATACTAATGAAAATAATCAAATGTATATATTCAAACATAAGGAGAAGAATATGTTTTAATTAACATGGTTAGATAAAATCATGGACTAGGATTTTTTTTATTTTCTATCATTTTGGAAGGGAGAAAAAGGTATTTTTTACTCTTAGTATAATAGAACCTTCTAAACTATCCACGATGTAGATTGTGAAAGACCCTATCTTTATGGATATTCAAATGATATATCTTTAAATAATAACGATAGGGAATACATCGTTCCATTAAAAAATGATTCCCCAACTATCTATCAAAGAGAATATCAAGGAGGTACAATGAGATTATTTGGATCTATAAAAGAAGATAAATATAGTGAATTATGACAATCTACATGATTTCCACATCGATAAAGATGGATATATTTGGTTTGGAATGTGTCTTTTTGTACTTCCATCATATGGGATATAAAGACCAGCAAATTTCAAGGAAATTTTTTTCTTAATTTTCTTTGGAATTTTACAAGAGCGCAGCTTCAGACGGCACCTGATTCCGAGGCCCGGTGTGCCCGGAATCAATTTTCGAAGTTTGGCTCGGGTACGTTCAGTGAACGGACGAGCGGGTTTTTCTATCTTTTGAACCGGTGCCCGGAATCGAATTCTGAGGGCACCGATGAAATCGCAGCGCCGGTATTTGCTTAGAAACGCCTCTTCCGGAGTTGCGTTTGCTCAGACGTGGTTTTTAAATTTTGGGGCTTAAAGTCAGAAATAAAATAAAATTTGTGCGACAACTTTATTTTATTTCACTTAAGCTGCTTGGAAGCCGCTTGGAAGCCACTTGAACTGAGTTAAAGCGGATAGGGTGCTATCCAGAAATATCCTACCCCCTTGGTAGGATATTTGTGAGGTGGGGCCCGCACGAGCCCCGCCGTTTCTTTCGCTAAGTAACGCACCCGCGAAAACCCGTCAAAGAAACTGAAAAGTCAACCGACGCGTTTTCTTAAATTCTTAACAGACCATTTAATTGAGCGGTTTATTTCGTGAATTAAATGGGCTGTTTCGCTCGTTGAATTAATTCAACAAACTGATGGGTCGTTACTTACGCTTTTGCGTTTGTTGTCATGTTTATAAAATAAGACCAACCTAAAAATCCTTTGAAAGGATTTGAGAGGATCTTTGTTTCTTCATCTCCCCTCCTCGCGAAGAACGCGAAGAACGCGAAGAACGCGAAGAACGCGAAAAACGCGAAGAACGCCGGCGACCGGAATTCGACGACGCACTCCGTGATCTGCGACGTCGACGAGCTCTACCCGCGACGTTCTTCGGCGACGCCTCTTCTTCCGCGGCCGATCCTCGTTCGGCAATTAAGGTGAGAAACGAATCGTTTATTTCACCCTTTTTTTTTAATTTCAATGAAAACGGATTTAATTAATTAAATCCGTTTGATCTTGATCTGGAGATTGGCAACGCGACGCCGGATACCGCGACGACGCAACGATCCCCCTTCTTCCGCGACGAGCAATCCCGCGATGTTCCCTCGTTCGGCAACGACAGCTGCGAGGTAAGGGTTGTTGGAATTCTTTTATTATTTTCCCGTGTTTATTCCTTTGGAATAAAGAACCCGACCTCAGAACAATTTTAAATTATTTTAAAATTGTTGATTGGTTGCTTTTATTCCTCCCGTTGTTTATGACTAACGCGGAGGGTGCGGGTCTAACGAACAAGACCCGGCAACCCTCCGCCGATCTCTTTTGTTGTGCAGATATGGCGGACGACGACGAACCGTGCGGCAGGGGCGATCTGTTGATTCCGCAGTGAAGATCGGCCCCCAGGAGGAGCAACGGCGCAGACGGGAGGCAAAACGGGCCACCGGAGCAACTCCGGCGGCCCGCGGAAGGCGGCGGCGGCGGCGCCCGGCGCGCCGCCGTGGAGAAGATCCGCTGCGGCTGAAGCCGCGGCGGCGGCGGCCGGTTCCGCGGCCACGCAGAACCGGGGAGGGACGCGGTGGCCCGGCCACGTCCGCGTGACAGGCGGCCCCCGCGGGGCCGCGTTTTCCTCCAAGTCGCGGGTCAAACCCGCGGCGGCGGCTCCTTCGGCCGCTCGGCCGAAGCCGAGCCGGCCGGGCCGAGCCGGGTCGGGCCGACCCGGTTCGGGCCGACCCGGCTCGGCCGACCCAGGGGGGGTTCGGGCAGGGTCGCCCCGGGCCCAGAACCCCCGTTTTCGGGCCTTCTTCGGTCTTTTGCCCATATCTTTGGCCTGGGACCTCCGATTGACGAACCGTCAGCGGCTACGCGATCCTTGGATCGAGACGGTCATTTCGATATATTATACTCAAGGTTTCGGAAGACTTTGGCTTCGTCCGGGTTGGTTCGTACACGAAACCAACCGGGCCCTCGGAGCGGAAACGCTCATAACTTGAGCTACGGACGTCCGATCGACGTACCGTCAGCTGTGGTAGTTTCCTCTAAGTGAGACAGAACTTTTGGCATACTCCGCCCGAGGATCGGACACAGGCGGAGTACGGTCGGGTTGGTTTTGCCCTAAAAACCAACCGGGCCCCTGGGACGAAAATGCCAATAAATCTCAGACCGGGCGTCCGATTGACGCGCCGTCTGTTGCGTTGAGATCCTGTTGTCGATACGGAACTTTTGGATACATCAACTTCGGACTAAGTGTCAGTTGATGTATCAGCCTCTCGGCTCGTGGAGCGGACCCTCCTAAACGAGCTCGCTATGTGCGGGAACCCTAGCGCTGGCTGTGACTTCGACGACAGAGCAGAGATCCTCCGTGGACTGCGACGACGGCAGAGCAGAGATCCTCAGTGGACTGCGACAACGGCAGAGTAGAGATCCTTCGTGGACTACGGCGACGACTGTGCAGAGATCCTCAGTGGACTGCGTCGACTACTGCACTCAGCGATCCTACATGGATCAGTGCTACAGGTTCTGTGTGAGCCCGATCCTATGTGGGTCCTTACTACCGGTTCTGTGTGAGCCACTGCCTACAGGTTCTGTGTGAGCCCGATCCTACGTGGGTCTTTTGCGGGGGTTAGTACCTATCGATCCTTCGTGGGTCCGACGACTTAGATGGATCAGTGATCATCTTTGACGTCATCTGAAAAAGTATACCTGGTTGAGCTGAATCTTATGTTACTCTCCTTTGTGGATTGTGTTGAACTATCCTATGTGGATTTACTGTTTACTCTCCTTGTGGATTTGAGTCTTGCTTTCCTTTGTGGATTGTGTTGAACTATCCTATGTGGATTTACTGTTTACTCTCCTTGTGGATTTGAGTCTTGCTTTCCTTTGTGGATTGAGTTGTTCTTGAGCTCGTGAGCAGAGCTAGAATTGGGGACTTAGGTATATGTATGGGCATATACCTAAGTCGAGTCAGATGTTACTTCGTGATTGCATCTTTCTTTTGTGCTATATCCTTTGTGGATTTCGGGAGACCTTCGGGGGTCTCAGGGTCCTTACTGAGTAGCTTATACTCACCCCTGCACGGGCTATGCCCGCACCTTGTTGTGTTGGATGCAGACGACGGACAGCGCTGATCGCGGTTGGGGCGTGGAGCAGGACGGTACCTGGAGGTGGACCACTGGGCGGGACGTGCTCGGAGCGGACGTGGGACCCGAGGAGCCTGGAGGCTATCTGTACCCACCCTTCAGGTGGGATTGCCAGTGGACGACACGAGGCCGCCGTCTTTTCTTCAGTTGCTGTACTTTACTTTTCAGTTGTACTTTCAGTTGGGCTTGTATTCCGGCCCCCTTTACCTTTCTGCACTTTGTAGTTACTTCTGCTTGCTGACTCTGTGGTGGTTGTTACTTATAAAGGCAATGCCTTCCCTGTTTACCGGGAATTTTACGCCTTGGTGCTAGTCGCCAGCCCCTGGCCTATGGAAGGCGGGCTTGGGTTAGTCACGGCACGGGCCCCGAGGACGGGTCGTGACAAATTGGTATCAAAGGTGGTCGGTTCTACCGCAAACTCTGATCATCTTTTCTTTCTATATGAAGCAATAGTGTTTAGTGTATTGAGTGTGGTTATCAGTTCAGGGAGCCCAGTGTTGGTGCGGCGGCCGACATATCCGTACACCAGGACCCTGACTCCTGATTTCCGACTTAATGCATGAAAACATTGATTTTGTGTGTGTTTCAAGTCTTCTTTGTGATTACTTGTGTCAGCTCACCGGGTATACTGATCTGCTTCATGAAAGTCTCAAGTTTTCCTTGTGATTACTTGTGCCAGCTCACCAGGTATACTGTTCTGACTGTGGTGCTCTTGTTCTCCTTTTCAGGATGGCCCCGCGACGACAGCCAGCTAGGGTTCCGAGTGTAGGGCGCGACGGCAGCCCACCGAGCGACGAGGCCTCGGTGCATGGCCCTTTGCCAGCAGTGGCACCGGCGGTAGCTTTACCCGCCGAGCCACCGATGGTACCAGTACCAGACGCTGACGATGCACGTCGCCTCAGGGCACTGCATGAGTTTCAGAGCCAGCGACCGCCCAGGTTTCGCGGTGAGGCGGACCCCCAGGCCGCCGAGGACTGGCTAGAGGCGGTGGTGCGGATCTTTAGGCTAGTGAGGACACCAGCGGATCTCATGGTGATTCTCGCGGCGAGCCTCCTGCAGGCGGCGGAAGGACGATGGTGGAGCTTGATGCTCCAGGTTCACGATGAGGCATCCTTGCTCTGGACGGACTTCGAGAGTCTCTTCCCTCTGAGTTCGTCCCGGCCACCCTCCGAGCGGTGCGCATCCAGGAGCTTCTCCAGCTGCGCCAGGGCAGCATGACGGTCGCTCAGTACGCGGCGAGGTTCACTGACCTATCTCGCTACTCGACCGACATGGTACGGGACCCCTTCTTCTGGGCCCGGACCTTCGAGCAGGGCTTGCGACAGGAGATTCGGGCGTCGCTGATCTCCCTCAGCATTCCGACCCAGGCGGGAGTGCTGGAGCGAGCCCTCCTGATCGAGAGCTTCCTGGCAGAGCCTTCTTCAGCGGCGAGACCTAGCACAGGGCGGCAGGTAGCTGAGTCTTCGGCAGCAGGTAGCCGACGGATGACTCCGGGGTCCAGGCAGACCAGACCCCCACGCAGACGGCTCAGGACACCGGCTCAGCAGTGCGGGGCACACAGCGGAGTGCCAGCCTTCCGAGAGGCAGGCTGTGCTACTCCTGCGGCGGGCAGGGTCACATGGCTCGTGACTGCCCGACTCGCCGATCAGAGGAGCCGCAGACGGTGGAAGGGCCACCCAGGCAGAGGTAGAGGGTCGACCGTGGCGGTCCGCAGGGAGGAGGCGGACGAGGCAGAGGAGCTGGCCGAGCAGCGGGTGGTGGGCGACGCTTCCAGGCTCTACCCCCACCACCACCAGGAGGGCCACCTCGACCACAGGGAGCTGGCGGGCAGGGACAGGCCCAGCTCCAGGCAGTGGAGGCCTACGACCCCAACATGCCAGAGATGATTCGAGGTACAATCTGTGTCTATTCCACCCTTGCTGCAGTACTTATAGACACAGGAGCGAGTCACTCTTTCATAGCCTCTGCCCTTGTTCGGAGCTCGGAGATTCCGACTGAGCCGTTGGCTCGATCCTTACGGCTAGAGACTCCTACGGGAGCAGACTCGACGATTACGCACTGCTGCCGGCAGTGTGAGCTTACTCTAGGAGGCGAGAGCTTCGGCTGGGATCTCCTTGTAGCGGCGTCGAGGCCTTACGACGTCATCTTGGGCATGGATTGGCTATCCACGGTTCATGCCCATATCGACTGTTTTAGGCGCAAGGTGCGATGTGTTCGCACCGACGGGAGCAGGTTTACCTTCACCAGCGAGAAGGGAACCTTTGCAGCACTGGATGGACTTCCGCGGAGGAGAGTGCAGCCCATCTCTCATCAGTTGGCTAGCCTCATCCTAGGAGAAGTGGACGTGCGGAGTCCAGTTTTTCCTGCAGTGGTGGACCAGTACGTGGACGTCTTTCCCGACGACGTTCCAGGGCTACCTCCTCGTAGAGAGGTAGACTTTTACATCGACTTGTACCCCGGGACAGCCTCGATATCTACTCCAGCATATCGGATGGCCCCCGCCGAGCTTCGGCAGCTGCGGGTACAGTTGGAGGACTTGCAGAGCAAGGGGTTTATCCGACCCAGTGTTTCACCCTGGGCTTCCCCGATTTTGTTCGCCATGAAGGTGGACGGGAGCTTGCGACTGTGTGTCGACTATCGTCGCCTGAACCAGGTGACAGTGAGGAACAAGTATCCGCTGCCACGGATTGATGACCTCTTCGATCAGCTCAAGGGAGCGCGGTGGTTCTCGAAGATAGACCTCCGGTCAGGCTATCATCAGCTCAGAGTTCGAGACGAGGACGTGCAGAAGACGACCTTCATGTGTCGGTATGGCCATTATGAGTTCTTGGTTATGCCGTTCGGCGTAACCAATGCTCCAGCAGTGTTCATGAGTCTCATGAACAGGATCTTCCAGCCATACCTCGACCGATTTGTCGTGGTCTTCATTGACGACATTTTGGTATACTCGACGACTGAGGAGGAGCATGCCTACCACCTGCGAGTTGTGCTAGACACACTCCGAGAGCACCAGCTTTATGGAAAGCTCTCAAAGTGCCAGTTCTGGTTACGTGAGGTCCATTTCTTGGGGCACGTCATCTCTGAGGTGGGAGTTGCAGTGGATCCGGCGAAGATCGAGGCAGTGCTAGCTTGGGAGCCACCCAGGAGCGTGACAGAGGTGCGGAGCTTCGTGGGCCTAGCCGGATACTATCGGAGATTCGTGCCAGACTTCTCCAGAGTTGCGGCACCACTCTCAGTGTTGACGAAGAAGGGGAAACCCTTCGTGTGGTCAGACAGATGTCAGCAGAGCTTCCAGGAGCTGAGACAGAGATTGACCAGCGCACCTATCTTGAGGTTGCCTGAGGAGGGAGTTGGATACGTAGTTTACTGTGATGCATCAGGGACTGGACTCGGGTGCGTCCTGATGCAGGAGCGGGCCGTGATCGCCTATGGATCACGTCAGTTGAGGCCGCATGAGCAGAACTACGCCACTCATGACCTGGAGTTAGCAGCAGTGGTCTTCGCTCTGAAGACTTGGCGGCACTATCTGATGGGCGAGCGCTTCACAGTCTTTTCTGACCACCAGACTCTCAGGTATATCTTCTCTCAGAAGGACCTTAACCTGAGACAGCGGAGATGTCTTGAGTTCCTCCAGGACTATGACTTTGAGATAGTCTATACTCCTGGGAAGGGGAACGTGGTAGCCGATGCCCTCAGCAGGAGGACGGGTATTCAGCTACTTGAGGAGGCGACGGAGCAGCTAGCCTCCTTACAGATATCCTTTGTGGATAGAGACGGAGCAGCCTTTCTTCAGTCTCTCACAGTCTCTCCTCCACTTCTACAGTGGGTCAGAGAGGCTCAGCGTGAGGACGCTGACTGTGAGACCTAGTGTGCACTGATATCCTCAGGTCAGGCGCCTGATGGTTTCTCCCTTGGAGAAGAGCACGACATCCTTTACAGAGGACGTACCTTCGTACCAGTCGCTTTACGAGAGGAGGTGCTGAGAGAGTTTCACACTTCTCCCTTGGCGGTGCATCCCGGAGTGGCGAAGATGTACCAGGATCTCAGACGACAGCACTGGTGGCCGGGCATGAAGAAAGCTGTGGCAGAGTTCGTTTCACGATGCCTCACCTGCCAGCAGGTGAAGGCAGAGCATCAGGTACCAGCAGGCTTGGTACAGCCCATGGAGGTCCCGGAGTGGAAGTGGGATGTCATATCTATGGACTTCGTGACTGGACTTCCACGCACTTCCAGAGGTCACGACTCCATTTGGGTGATTGTCGACCGACTCATCAAGTCGGCACACTTCTTACCCATCAGAGAGCAGGGCTCAGTGGAGATCTTGGGACATCTTTACGTCCAGGGGATCGTACGGATTCACGGTGTGCCATCGTCTATCGTCTCCGATCGAGATGCTCGTTTCACTTCCCGGCTTTGGAAGGGGTTGCAGGAGGCGTTCGGGACGCGGCTCCATCTGAGCACAGCCTTCCACCCTCAGACGGATGGTCAGACGGAGAGGACCATACAGACACTCGAGGACATGCTCCGTGCATGTGTTCTCGACTTTGGTCGCAGCTGGGAGGACCACCTACCCTTGGTGGAGTTCGCGTACAACAACAGCTACCACTCCACCATCGGGATGGCACCATACGAGGCATTGTACGGCAGACCCTGCAGATCACCGTTGTGCTGGACAGACCCTGGGGAGTCAGCACTCGTGGGACCAGAGATGGTCCGAGCCACGACAGAGAAGGTCTAGATCATCCAGGAGAGGATGAGGACAACTCAGAGCCGGCAGAAGTCATATGCTGACAGGAGGCGGAGGCCACTGGAGTTCGAGGATGGCGACCACGTCTTTTTGCGTGTCTCACCTCGACGTGGTTTACGGAGATTTGGCCGAGGCGGCAAGTTATCTCCACACTTCATCGGGCCTTTCCAGGTCCTCAGCAGGATAGGAGAGGTGGCTTATCGCCTGGCTCTACCACCTCAGTTGCACCGGGTGCACGACGTCTTCCACGTGTCTCAGCTGAGGAGATACGTGCACGACCCGACGCACATCATCGACTTTGGGGAGCTGGACGTGGACGATGGGGCGACTTTTGCGGAGGTCCCAGTGGAGATCGAGGATCGACAGGAGCGGGTCCTACGTGGGCGGTCGATTCCTCTTATGCGCGTCAGATGGCAGCACGGGAACCTCCAGGAGAGCACTTGGGAGCGGGAGGCTCAGATGCGTGCTCAGTACCCCCATTTGTTCCCCTAGTTTTTGATGTATCGTTACGGGGACGTAAAGCCCTGAGGTGGGAGTAATATAAAGACCCGCAAATTTCAAGGAAATTTTTTTCTTAATTTTCTTTGGAATTTTACAAGAGCGCAGCTTCAGACGGCACCTGATTCCGAGGCCCGGTGTGCCCGGAATCAATTTCCGAAGTTTGGCTCGGGTACGTTCAGTGAACGGACGAGCGGGTTTTTCTATCTTTTGAACCGGTGCCCAGAATCGAATTCTGAGGGCACCGATGAAATCGCAGCGCCGGTATTTGCTTAGAAACGCCTCTTCCGGAGTTGCGTTTTCTCAGACGTGGTTTTTAAATTTTGGGGCTTAAAGTCAGAAATAAAATAAAATTTGTGCGACAACTTTATTTTATTTCACTTAAGCTGCTTGGAAGCCGCTTGGAAGCCACTTGAACTGAGTTAAAGTGGATAGGGTGCTATCCAGAAATATCTTACCCCCTTGGTAGGATATTTGTGAGGTGGGGCCCGCACGAGCCCCGCCGTTTCTTTCGCTAAGTAACGCACCCGCGAAAACCCATCAAAGTAACTGAAAAGTCAACCGACGCGTTTTCTTAAATTCTTAACAGACCATTTAATTGAGCGGTTTATTTCGTGAATTAAATGGGCTGTTTCGCTCGTTGAATTAATTCAACAAACTGATCGGTCGTTACTTACGCTTTTGCGTTTGTTGGCATGTTTATAAAATAAGACCAACCTAAAAATCCTTTGAAAGGATTTGAGAGGATCTTTGTTTCTTCATCTCCCCTCCTCGCGAAGAACGCGAAGACCGTGAAGAACGCGAAGAACGCGAAGAACGCCGGCGACCGGAATTCGACGACGCACTCCGTGATCTGCGACGTCGACGAGCTCTACCCGCGACGTTCTTCGGCGACGCCTCTTCTTCCGCGGTCGATCCTCGTTCGGAAATTAAGGTGAGAAACGAATCGTTTATTTCACCCTTTTTTTTTAATTTCAATGACAACGAATTTAATTAATTAAATCTGTTTGATCTTGATCCGGAGATTGGCAACGCGACGCCGGATACCGCGACGACGCAACGATCCCCCTTCTTCCGCGACGAGCAATCCCGCGACGATCCCTCGTTCGGCAACGACAGCTGCGAGGTAAGGGTTGTTGGAATTATTTTATTCTTTTCCCGTGTTTATTCCTTTGGAATAATGAACCCGACCTCAGAAAAATTTTAAATTATTTTAAAATTGTTGATTGGTTGCTTTTATTCCTCCCGTTGTTTATGACTAACGCGGAGGGTGCGGGTCTAACGAACAAGACCCGACAACCCTCCGCCGATCTCTTTTGTTGTGCGAATATGGCGGACGACGACGAACCGCGCGGAAGGGGCGATCTGTTGATTCTGCAGTGAAGATCGGCCCCCGGGAGGAGCAACGGCGCAGACGGGAGGCAAAACGGGCCACCGGAGCAACTCCGGTGTCCCGCGGAAGGCGGAGGCGGCGCCTGGCGCGCCGCCGTGGAGAAGATCCGCCGCGGCTGAAGCCGCGGCGGCGGCGGCGGCCGGTTCCGCGGCCGCGTGGAACTGGGGAGGGACGCGGCGGACCGGCCGCGTCTGCGTGACAGGCGGCCCCCGCGAGCCCGCGTTTTCCTCCAAGCCGCGGGTCAAACCCGCGGCGGCGGCTCCTTCGGCCGCTCGGCCGAAGCCGAGCCGGCCGGGCCGGACCGGACTCGGCCTAGCCGGGTCGGGCCGGGCCGGGCCTACCCGGTTCGGGCCGACCCGGTTCGGCCGACCCAGGGGGGGTTCGGGCCGGGTCGCCCCGGGCCCAGAACCCCCGTTTTCGGGCCTTCTTCGGTCTTTTGCCCATATCATGGGCCTGAGACCTCCGATTGACGAACCGTCAGCGGCTACGCGATCCTTGGATTGAGACGGTCATTTCGGTATATTATAATCAAGGTTTCGGAAGACTTTGGGTTCGGCCGGGTTGGTTCGTACACGAAACCAACCGGGCCCTCGGAGCGGAAACGCTCATAACTTGAGCTACGGACGTCCGATAGACGTACCGTCAGCTGTGGTAGTTTCCTCTATGTGAGACGGAACTTTTGGAATACTCCGCCCGAGGATCGGACGCAGGCGGAGTACGGTCGGGTTGGTTTTTCCCTAAAAACCAACCGGGCCCCTGGGACGAAAATGCCAATAACTCTCAGACCGGGCGTCCGATTGACGCGCCGTCTGTTGCGTTGAGATCCTGTTGTCGATACGGAACTTTTGGATACATCAACTTCGGACTAAGTGTCAGTTGATGTATCAGCCTCTCGGCTCGTGGAGCGGACCCTCCTAAACGAGCTCGCTATGTGCGGGAACCCTAGCGCTGGCTGTGACTTCGACGACAGAGCAGAGATCCTCCGTGGACTGCGACGACGGCAGAGCAGAGATCCTCAGTGGACTGCGACGACGGCAGAGCAGAGATCCTTCGTGGACTGTGCCGACGACTGTGCAGAGATCCTCAGTGGACTGCGTCGACTACTGCACTCAGCGATCCTACGTGGATCAGTGCTACAGGTTCTGTGTGAGCCCGATCCTATGTGGGTCCTTACTACCGGTTCTGTGTGAGCCACTGCCTACAGGTTCTGTGTGAGCCCGATCCTACGTGGGTCTTTTGCGGGGGTTAGTACCTATCGATCCTTCGTGGGTCCGACGACTTAGATGGATCAGTGATCATCTTTGACGTCATCTGAAAAAGTATACCTGGTTGAGCTGAATCTTATGTTACTCTCCTTTGTGGATTGTGTTGAACTATCCTATGTGGATTTACTGTTTACTCTCCTTGTGGATTTGAGTCTTGCTTTCCTTTGTGGATTGAGTTGTTCTTGAGCTCGTGAGCAGAGCTAGAATTGGGGACTTAGGTATATGTATGGGCATATACCTAAGTCGAGTCAGATGTTACTTCGTGATTGCATCTTTCTTTTGTGCTATATCCTTTGTGGATTTCGGGAGACCTTCGGGGGTCTCGGGGTCCTTAATGAGTAGCTTATACTCACCCCTGCACGGGCTATGCCCGCACCTTGTTGTGTTGGATGCAGACGACGGACAGCGCTGATCGCGGTTGGGGCGTGGAGCAGGACGGTACCTGGAGGTGGACCACTGGGCGGGACGTGCTCGGAGCGGACGTGGGACCCGAGGAGCCTGGAGGCTATCTGTACCCACCCTTCAGGTGGGATTGCCAGTGGACGACATGAGGCCGCCGTCTTTTCTTCAGTTGCTGTACTTTACTTTTCAGTTGTACTTTCAGTTGGGCTTGTATTCCGGCCCCCTTTACTTTTCTGCACTTTGTAGTTACTTCTGCTTGCTGACTCTGTGGTGGTTGTTACTTATAAAGGCAATGCCTTCCCTGTTTACCGGGAATTTTATGCCTTGGTGCTAGTCGCCAGCCCCTGGCCTATGGAAGGCGGGCTTGGGGTAGTCATGGCACGGGCCCCGAGGACGGGTCGTGACATGGGACTAAGAAGGTGGTATTGTATAATGCCCATAGATCATCTTTCTTCAAACATCTCAAAAGTAACAAGATGCACCATAATATTCAAGGACACTTCTTGTGGGACAACATGGTGATGGAGGTTTCATAGTATATCTCAATGAGTTTGGTATGTCATCATGTTAATTTATATTGAATTAATTAAAAATATATAATGCATCTATTGATGAAACAAACATATAAATGGGGGAATATCACTATGGACATTATCCCTGCTCTCTCAAACACAACTAATAGATTTAATTCTTCATGTTTTTTGCTGGAAAAACTCAACTAGAGCTTCCAAGTCAATGTTTTGAGAATATTTATAACCTTAACAATGTTCCAAGTTATATTTAATGGAATTTATAAAGTTAAGGGGTTATAATTTCAATCATCTCTGATTGTGAACCATGATTCACATATAAATTATGAAGAATATTTTAACATGATTTGAGTACTATATGGAATTTTACAATGGTTTATCAAACAAAAAATGATGGCCAATCTGAATAGAAAATTCATACACATTATGTCATGATTAGGGACTATTCAATGCAATTAAAAGGTGTATGGGATAAAAACACCCCATTAAATGAGATCTCTAATAAAAATATAATCCAATATTGTATTCAAATGAAACAAAATGAATCTATGCATGGGAATTGATGTTGAAATCCAACTTTGTGGGATGATATTAGAGAATAAAAGATAGTTAGATATGACCTCTTGTATGATATGAAAGAAAATAATTAATACATCAAATAAAAAATAAAAATTACACAGGGTTGGAAAAATATCTATACTGACAAATGTCAAAGGGATTTGATGTTTGTTATTAGAGATAAATATTTCATTTGAATATCACCATGGAATGTTGTCATACAGATTGGAAATAAAGGGAATCTTACCCCAATGTACATTAACCGATTTTAGATTCGGGACCACAGATGATTAGTTCCCTATTTGTTTTCACTTCAACCAACTATGGCCCACATTCATGATGCATTCCAGGAATCACTAATAGGGAATTAAATACCTGATTCATCAAATGTATTGAATTCATAGGTGGTAAAAATGGAGAACAACCACTCATATGAAGCGAATACCTTGAAGATACCAGACCATAGAGACATTGTTATACTCAAGAAGACATATCACCTTTTCAACTTGTTTTGGAGGATCCATAAGTGTGAAGAGGAAATATGGGAACCATAAGAAAACTTAAAACAAAAGTACCCTAAACTATTCTCTTATAATAATTCAACTTGAATTTCATGGATGAAATTTATAATAGTGGGGATGATTGTAACAACCCAGAGATTATAAATTATATTTGACTCATTAAATAAATGTCTATTAAATTATAATATATAGTACTATAAAAATAATGAATCGTAAAAAATTATATCATTAATAAATATTATTAAATTATTCAGTAATAAAACCAATTAATATTCCTATAATTATAATAGGAAAAATAATATAATCTATAAATGGTAAAATGGGAAAATATAGGTCTCCCCAATATATTAGAATCATCATCCCCACTATTTAAGTCATAGAGAAAAAATATTAGTAAATGAATAAAAGTCATACAAAATGGAGATATAAAATATTATGAGGAATTGATTTTCATATTGAGTGACTGAATTATGTTGTATTTATACAAGTAAAGGTGACCATTCTAATAGTAAGGAGACCGTTAAAATAATAGCATGACTATTGGGAATAGTAACCTGACCTTTGTAATTGTAATTTTACCTATAATTAATAAAATATTAAATAAATATTATTTTTCATTGTTAATATTAGTGAATATAAATATTATAATTCTAATAAATAAATACCATGATTAAAAAACCCAATGAATATATGTACACTTTTTAATTGACTGTATTTTATAGTACTTCTTAAAAATAATTTTTTTTATTTAAATATATAATAAAATATGTTTGAAATTGACTTTTAAA
Source organism: Viscum album (assembly GCA_963277665.1). Classification (NCBI taxonomy): domain Eukaryota; kingdom Viridiplantae; phylum Streptophyta; class Magnoliopsida; order Santalales; family Viscaceae; genus Viscum; species Viscum album. The sequence continues at coordinate 565,038,708 of OY728129.1, read as the reverse complement.
AATGAATATATTATTTAAATTAGAATGTATAAACTATTGAAGGGTGTTTTCTGGTAAATTTAGTAAATACTTCTATTTTTGGTTCAATTGTAAAAATATAGTTTTTCGTATAACCTAATTATCTTAAATTACATCATTCATGATGTAATAATGAGAAAATGATTTCTGTATTTTAATTTTCAGACATGATATATTATATTTAAAAAATATCCATTAAATAAAAAATAAAAAAAATTTCCAAACCAAAGTAGTACTTTCAAAAACCTTAAATTAATAGTGATTATTTAAAACAATTTTTTCAACATTCCATTTTAATAAACAAAATCATTAAAATTACAAAGGTGTTTTAAATTTTTTAAACCATTATGTTTTATTAATATATGATTTAAAATTCAAATTTACTATTACATTTTTTACCTTTGGTATAATATTTTATATAATATTGTATTTTAAAAATATCCATCTTCTTAATTATATGTAATTGCTCTCTATACCCTTGGAAAACAACACATTCACAACTTTATAAATACTAAAATCTTCCAAAGTCCTCCCTCTCAAGCCCCTTTCAATTAATTGGGACGTTATATAGTAAACAAATTTCAAAAATCAGAATATTTTTAGAGGTGTCTATGAGAAGATACATGGAGGATTAAGTATGTTTTGATACTCTCTTTTACTTTTAATTTATTCTACTTTCCTTTCTTTTTTTCACCACCCCATTCACAACCAAACCATATTGATTAAATAGGATGTATTTTAACATTATACTAATTTTTATAACCTAATTTAATTATGATTTTTAATATATATTAAAATATATGTATTTTAAACTTCCCATTCCTGATCTCCAGACAATGTCCAGTCAAAGGTCAGTTAACCCCTTATAGTGATATTTCCATGTAAACAAATAAAAACAATTCATAGATGGATATGATAAACTATATATAATAATTAAATGTTTAGTTATATATATTATAAGATTATATAATTGAATATACTAATGTATAAATTACATTGAAAAATAAGTGAAATCCTAGGAAAATGGGGAATTTGTAAGAAAAACATGATATCAAAATAGAAAACCCTATAAAAATGAAATTAAGAAATATAATAATATGACTCTAAATGATAAATAGATTCAATAATTAAAACAATTAACTTCTAGATCAATGTTTTAATAAATCTAATTTTATTATTTAGGAGGCACAAAAGCGATGAAATAAAGTGGAAATAATGTTAAGGGGATTTTCATAACAAATTTATTTTATTTGGTTAACCTCTATTCCATGGAATGAATATTCATATTATGTCAATAAAATTCACCTTCCCACTTATTTTTATTATATAAATGTTACTACCAAGTGAAAAATATTTCTAATGAAATCCTTTTTTCAAAGAGACATTAATTTCTAACTCATCATATTCAACTCCTCTTGAAATATTTATTGTACATTCCGGAATAAAGATGTTTTAGGTTTTGGAATTATTTACCCTGTTAATTTGGGAACCAAAGAGTTTATTCCTGAAGTTATTATTTGTTATATCCTTATGAATCCCATTCTCTTATTCGGTTTTATTTCAAAACTATGGTTGCTAAACATTATATGTTTCAAGCATGATTATTAGCATTAATAATGTGACAGATTTCCCTGAAATTATATATCCATCTAATGAATTGGATAAATAAATGTGTCTCATGAGATAATATTTAATATGCATGAACATGATTATATATTTTTCACAATTTTTCTATTGTGATTATAATATTATGTTGTGTTTGAAAATGTTTCTTTTTTTTCATAACTATGTTTCATATCTAACCACTATGACCTGGTATTTCATTTTTGTTAAATTCCACATTCAATTCCATTATCACATGGTTCAATAATTATCTTAATGGTAATAAAATTTTTATTATTTGGTGATGATTATTATTTTTACCCATGATATATTTATTCATGTCACTTATTCATTCTATTACAGGTATTTTAGATCACCCATTTCATTAATGAAAATAATTTGGTGGTTAAAAGTACTAAGGATAATGTGATATTGAAAAGATAAATATTTGGGTTGTAAATAAATTATTATGTTTTATTATTTAAATTTTTTATATGAGGATAATTTTCAATGATAATAAACCTTTGGTTCATGGAGTTTTATATATGTATTGTTTTTTATCTTATAAATGAGGTAATAATTATGTAATGAAATTTAAGGTCACTATAAAATTGATGAAGGAAAATATATATTTTGTAATTGGTAGTATTGAATTTATTTCTATGGTCCATGAATGAATCCAAATATTTTAGATAAGGTAACAACATGGAGAAATTGGTTAAGCAGTTCAAAAAATTATGTATATTTTATATATTCACCATTGTGTAGTTTATTTATTAAATAATATAGTATAATATTCAAGTATAAAGTATATTTTAATAAAAAAATATTTAATTAAATAAATATTATATAAAATCATTACCCAAGTTGAACAAAACTAAATATAAAATTATTTGTGAAATATATTAATAATTCCACTGGCCACACCGAGGATTCTAAAGCAATAGTTGAATCATGATTTCAATCTACCTCCCTTAGTATAAGGATTGTTTCAAAATACCATCTTCCATAAAAAATTTTATTATCATACCTTTCTTCTTTTTGATTGGTAGGAAATTAACATTGGGATTATGATGAAAGGGTTTGAATGGTGTGGAAATTATGGTAAATTAGAAAAATTATAAACAGTATTTTTTTTATAATGAAATTCATTGGTCTAATCTTATTATAAGTGGGATTCATTCACTACACAATTAATGGAAACAATTATATTGTTAAATTTACATGACTAGATCATGTTAGAGTTTTATCAATGAGTGAATAAATAAAACAATTTTTTAGTGAAAAACTAGTTTATAAGGATATTTTTCATAAAAATGAATTTTTACGCATTTAATTCACTTAAAAACTGTTATTTTATAAATCATTCATGAATTATATAGTTATTTATCAATAAGTGGGTTAATATCTAGATATTAATACATTTTTCATTAGAAACATATTTTAATTTTACTTTTACATTACCAATGGAGCAATGGAATAGTATGATAAAACCCATTATATTCATGAATGATAATATTTTAATAAAATAAATAATTTTTTTGATAATTTATTGATGTATTTATGATTTTTTAAAATAGATTTAATGAAATTTAGTTCTGTAGCGGGAATGATTGAGAATATTATTTATCAATTTTGGAGAATATTTAGAGGGAAATTTTGTATTGAAGGAAAAAATGATATATAATGTTATGTAAAAATAAAATTATGGTCACTTTTGTTAAAATAGTATTCAAATAATGGTTTTTGGTAATCATGGATGTGGAATTACAATGAATTATTTTATTTATTAATTCATTACCTAGTATATAGTAATATAAACTATTAAATTATGGAAATGTTTTTGTATTTTAAAGTATATTCTTATTGTTTATGACATTTCATTGAGTGGTATGTCAATATAAAACTATAATAGAGGTATTAATGTTATATTTTTTCCATTTATGGATCAAATCTTAACTAAAGGTTGTAAAAATAAAAATAATCAATATGTTATTACATTGGGATGATAACATTAATCGAATAAAATTTTGTGACCTTTGAAAATGTTGAGGATTGTTAGGATATTGTCATGGAGTACACCTCAGATATTGATATGACATTTTTATATTTGACATTTTTTGGTTTATATTTAAGAAACATAAATTTTTTTGGAAAATGTATCAAATGTTTTGAGTATTAAATGGATAAGTTGTTCATTATAGAATGAATTATTTAATGGCTGAGAGCTTGTATGTAATTAATATTTTCTAAACATTTTAAGGATAACATGGAAATTTTATTTCATTATTCATTTTGGGTTCAAGGATTTGATTGGAAATACAATGAGTAAATGTGTAATTTAATGGATAGTAATATTTTAATGTTAAATTGAATAAGTTATCAAAATAATATAACAGATTACCATTATATAGTTTTAAGTCATTGTAGAGAATAATATAATATTAAATTATGGGTTTGGGTTACCGCTAAAATAACTAAAATAAATATTTATGTGTATTTAATTAGGGATATTGGAAAATATGAAAACCATTATTTTTAATTGAAATTTTAATATTTTTTGATATTTTTTATGAGTGAATGATGTGTCAATTATCTACGAACCCCTTTTATATTTAATTATATATGTGGTAACATGAATTGAGTGAAAATATTTTTAAAATTATAATATATAAAACTCATATAATCATGATATTCCATTGTTGTGTTATTCAAACAACAAATTGTGGATTTGTTATCTTTAGATATAACTCTTTTGGGTAAACCATGTGAAATCCTCATATGATAAAATGTAAATTAATTATTTAGTATCCAAAATAGTATCACTATATTTGGATAGGATTGATAAGATTATTTACAAATAGGAACAATACTGATATAGGGTATAATGAATATTGAACCCCTAATTAACCTATTATTAGGGTGACTTTAGGAATTTTTTTATAACTTTTAGTATGAGGGACTCATGGTTAAAAATTATGAATCCTTGTTGGAAGAATATAATATATTATGGATTATCTAAATGTTATAGTAATTTAAATACATGAAAAATGAAATTAAAATATCTAAAAAATAAATAATGAGATAATTTATTTCCTCCTTTTTATTAGTCATTTAACTAATTCTATGCATAGATTTAAATAGAGAAAGCCTTCAAACACGTAATTGACTGAGATAGGAATTGTTTTTATTTCCTTATCTATTAATTTATGAACTTAAATTATTTTATTAAGATTCAATACATTTGTACTATTATTATTATATATAATTTATAATTATTAATTACATAGGTAAAATTTTTAAAATGATTGTTTTATTGTTGTTTCATAATTAATATGATGAATGATATATTTAACAAAAAAAACTAAAAAATTTCTCAATAGATTTATTTATGTTTTAAGAACTATTTATTTAATTTTTGATAGGATAAATTATATAGGTATTTTAAATAAAGTGTTAATGTTATTAGAGATATTATACCCTTAAAATTTATTAATAATTAGAAAAATATATAATGGAATTTATACTAAATTTATTTTAAAAAATTATAATAATGTTTTATATTAAATAAAAGTTAGTTTGAATAATGAGTCACACATATTATGATATAATGTTTATAGTGATTGATAAGAACTCAATTTATAATTCTATGGATCTAGAAGATAATGTATGAGTTTAATTTCTCTAAAACGTGGAATGTAAAAATCAAAAGCATTGAAGGATGTTTTTAGGTAAATATACTGTCAAAATTATTCAATTTATTAATGGTAAAAAATATTTATCTTATATTTCCTTATTACAAATAGATAAATAGGAAAAATATTTAAAAAACACATAACATATATTTATCCATATTCAAAACGTTATATATATATATATATATATTAATATTTTAAATAATGTTTCAATTTATGAAATAGGTAGATAAGAAATTCAATGATGATGAGGAGTGACTTCTAGATATTATAATCATGTTTAAATTAGTATAATATGATGGTATATTGGAATGTTGAGAATGATAAATTTTAATATAAAGTGTAAAACCTTTTAGAATGTTTCATTGACCATTTGGTTGAGAATTAGGTTTTTCTTGAGTATTTTGACTTGCATATGAATAATAATATGAAATTTTATTGATTTGAAGATAGTGTATAGAGTATTTTGACAATATTAAGGAAACATTTCATGATTAGAGAAGGTTTTGAAAAATAATAGGTTTTTAAGAAATATCTGATGATGTTTTTAGATATGCTAGTTAATATTTAAGAACAAGTTAAGTTGGTTGATGACAATAATTATTATTGTTATGTGGGATAAAATTTGATTTAATATTAGGATAATAAGTTGTGACATTGATTAAAAATATATATGTTTAGATTAAAACATGTTCTTTAACAAGAAATATTTATTTTGAAAAATTATCAAATTAAATGATTGATATTAGGTGTTTTTTAGGATAAGGAATTGTAGTTAATGTATAAGATGATCAACATCATAAAATTATTTGAGTAATATTAATTAAAATTGAAGAGTGATCATAAAATATATTGACACAACACATGAAAATAAAAAATAAAATAACAATAGATGATACGACTATTAATATTTCATGCACTGGGGATCTTTAAAAAATATAAACCTCTTTGTTAAAATTATTTATATTATCTTCCATTTTATGTGACCATAAGACCTTTCAGTATCTCAACTCAATTAATTTTTTTTTATTTTCATTCCTAATAATTGGGATATTAATTATTTTTATAAAAAATTATAATGTAATGAACCACAATAATCCACTAACACTTTTCGAGTTAATAAATATATAAAATAAGATCAAACGTATTTTTAGGAATTCCATACATTTAGATTTTATTTTAATTAATGGCTAAATCATTTATTAGTGTATTCTTTTATTCTATTCTACTTTTGTTTTAGAGGATTATCATATTACTATTTTTTATGTTATATGAACATTTTCAGTATTGGTGGATATTTTATTGTAGTTATGTGAGGTTGGTTCTCTATTAATCATCTCCTCTACCATTGATTCACAGAATAACACATTTAGACTAATATTTTGACACTTGGGATGGTGAATAACTTTACATGGGACTATAATAGTATACGGGTTCAATGGTTTGTTTTGTATTTTACCCTTGATTATTTTTTACCATTGTTGAAAATATTTTTAATGTTTAACATTAGTATGATTTTTTGATTCCCATAACTAATGTCTATCACAAAATCTTGTTCCTAGTTGTACCTCATATAATTATTTGGTTTTCTGAATTTTTAAAATGACATTATAATGTCTGGAAGATAAGTTAAAAATATATTTTTTATCTACATAGGCATAGAATATAACATAATTAAATATTTTAAAATGTACATGAAATAATATTTGTGTGATGAGATAAAATACATGGTGGAGAGCAGATTTTGGGTGATCATATTTTTTGTGGGCTAGTTTTAATTTATTGTGGTAGTTTATTATTTGTATTAAAATTCTTTTTATAAATAGATGTGGTTTCATTAGAATGATTGTTTTTATTATTCATAGTTATAATGTAAGTCGATATTAATTATTCATTAGTGATGCATTTTGGTTATATTCATTTTATTGACAGAATTTGTTTATATGGTGGATTAAAATTTAAAGGGATGAAGTATTATAAATTATATATTATGTGAAATTATAGACCCAGTAGTTTTGGTTATGTGTTTAAGGGTATAAAAAATCATTTTTGGAAGTAATGTATATTTTTTCTTTGAGTTTCATCTCATACATAAGATGATGATCTTATTTAATAGAATATCATAACAATTTTTGAAAATTAAAAAATAAAATTTATATTTGTTTTTATTTTCAAATTTATCATTTTTTGGTAAGTTTTTTTAAAGGTCCCACAATACATGTTAAAATATTATTTATAAAAAAACATATAAGGGACTAGAGGTATTAAAACCCATTTTATAATTTAGTGGATAGAAATAATTGTACTGAAAGTGAAAATATATTTTTCCCAATGACTTTTATTTTATTAATATTATGGATAGTCAACGACATATTATTTAGATGATTAAACCAGCATCACAAGTGATATTAACAAAATATAATTTATTAATGATAATATATCATATATATCAAATAATATATATATTCTTATATTGTTTTAAACACATTTATATCAAATATAATATTTTATTTTTCATATAACCAATGCGTCTAAATTATTAAATAATTAGGATATAAGGGATAAATATGAGAAAATTAAACAAGATTACAATTGGTAAAAAAATATTTCAAAATAATGAAGTAGAATATTTATTTATTACAATTAATATTTTTTAATGGAAACCTATAATAATGTCAACTCAACCAATAAGATCATAGATGTGAAAGTTTATCGCTGAGAGGGCTATTATAGATGAATTACAATTAATTGTGTTGAATAATATTTTCATATGGATTCATAATTGCAGGAGTTCATAAAATCATAATGATAATTAGGATTTATTTAGGAATAAACAAATTCTTATTTATGGTAATGTTTAATATAGAAATGATATATAATTACAAATCAGAGTAAGTAAAATGATGAGAAATAATATAGAAGAATTTAAAAATATATAGGTACCTTATCTGTATGGAATATAGAATAATCCCTTGAGAATATGCAATCTATTTGACAGATAACCTATAGATATAAATAATTTGAAGGTTTCCTTAATCAAAGGTAAAGCTATAAATAATTTAATGAAATAATAGACAATTAATGGAAATCTTTATCATGTGGTAAATTATATGAACAGTTTCCTCCTTGTAATGGGAGAGGTTGATTACATAATTGATAAATGGTCATGCTATATTTATAAAAAAATATTGAAAAACCAATCATGGATAAAAATGATGATTTACCTTATGATTCAAAATATTGATTGGTTGAATGATTATGATTCTTTTATGTGGCTTAATATGAATATAAATCCATATATTTATATACAATATAAACTTTAAAATTTTTAAATATCAATCTTTCATACATGTGTCATCAAATAATACAATCTATAACATCACATATATGATTAATTATCCTATTTTATGATTATAATAAATTAACAAGTTATGTTATGATTATGAAGAAAAATAAAGAATTGATGGATTATATATATATTTTAACTATTTGGTGATAATAAAATATGAAAGGAAAAAATATTTTGACCAAATAAATGTACAATTTTTACATTAATGTATGTGTATTATTCTCTTGATAAACATTTGGTAAAACATGATGTATCATTGATGGGAAATATACAAAATTTTAATGTTATAAAAATGTAAAATTATATGTTAATGAAAATGCATAATACATTTCATATTGAATGTTTTATATAAAGTTATTTCCTGAAGAAGTCAATGTGTTTTTCTATAAACAAGCTATATTATTCATTGTTAATTTATAGAGAAAAGAAAATAGTATATTAAATATTGAAAGAATGTGATTAAATATAAATCAAATTGGGGGGTTTGTAAGTAAATGTGATATGTTATGTAAATAATAAAATCCCTAAAAATAATGGGATATATTATATGAAATGTATTTTATAGGCTACAATAACAAGAAAAAGGCCAATAAAATGTTTCAATATTAGGTTGATTTTTTATGTTAAATGGTTACATTATTATTGATGATAAATCAAGAGGAAGTTATAGTAATTTTTATTATGGGGATAATTTTTTATGTTGTATTTTAAAAGTGAAAAAATTTGAAATTATTTACAAATATATCTAATTATGGTGATTTAAAGGGTATATTATAGGAAAAAATCATAAAAATATAATAAAAAACTATATCAATATTAGAAAATTTATGAATATATTAATGAATCAAAAAATATTGGAGATGTATTTACATAGACATAAATTTATATAATGAAAAGTATAGTGCACTCTAAATTTTTTTCAAAGTGGAAATAATATCATTAAAATAAGTTGAAAAGTGTGAGTCTTATCTTAAATCCATGTGATACAATCTATATAAAATTTAAAATAAAAAAAATATTTTGATTTTTAAAAAGGATTTATTGGTCAAACTAAATTAGGAAAAAGTTAGTGTCTAATATAATAAGTAATATAAAGGATAATTTCATATAAAATAAAGTATATCCTATTTAAAATGTATATAATAAAAGTTATGGAAATTTTGTTTTTGGAACATGGATCCCCTTTAATATAATACATCAATTAATATTTTTATTGTCTGGGAAAATCCAATGTTGATTTATGGTCTTCAAATATATATGGATATGAAATTTCATATTATAGTTTTAAATTTCCTGGCCAATATTAAACAATTATTTGGTTATTAGAATAATTATTTTTACACAATGTTGTGATATTTTAAAAAATATATATTATTTTATATTGAAATAATAATCATATGATTGGTAAGGTCAATTGGATTCTTATTTGAGTAAGCATGAATTCCAATGATGAAGTTTCAATCTTATTCCCTATGTCAAATACAGATATGAAGAGAATGTTATAATAATTTTATATATTTATGATTTAATTTTTGGTTTGATAACATAATATTAAATATAAGATATAAAAAATCATTTACAATAGTGTTTTCAATTTTTTCATTTAGAGGGAATACTTGAATTTGTAGTGATGTTCTGGGTGATTTAGGATTCTTACAATAATGAGAGAGATGGTAAAATTTTCTAATATAGTTTCCCTCAGTTAATGTTATATAACTAATGTAGGAACATGGTTATATAATTAATAATGGGGAATAATCAGTCTCTTTATTTCACATCATTCTATGATTTTTTCTCCACGCTGAAATAAGTTACAATAATAATCGAGGGGCATGGGTTCATGGGAGTCTACCAAGAATAATTCTCAAAATCAATGATGATGGATACTATTTTAATATAATTATACATGTATGAGGCATTTTTCATGATAATATATGCTCTATTATTTTTTTTCTACATAGCATTCCATGGGCCAGGTAACTCGATTGGTGCAAATGTAAGGGGTACATTTTTTTGGTTTCATGATGTGTGAACCCCTGAATATTAGCATTTGGGAAGAAAAATAAAATAAAAAAATGATGTTCGATTATATTTGTGGCAAGTAAAATACTCATTGGAATCTGGATTAAATGTTAAATAATTGTTTAATGTTCATTGATTAGGGAACTAAGGTCCTCCACACAAGGATGTAGGGTGAGCATGCAGCTAAAACTTTAGTAAGAAAAGGGGACCCAAGTGATGGAGTCATTCTATATTTTTGTGCAGTCTCTATTCTATAATATTTCATGGACATTATAAGATTATATTCCCTTGGTCTCAATCATTTTCTCCATCTTTGATATCTACTTCAAACATATTTATATTAATAAAAAATATAACTTTTATAAAAATAAATATCAAATGCTATTTTAACAATACATTTCTAGAAAAGTTTTGATGTAGTCTAAATAATGTGAAACGAAAAATATGGTATATCCAATTTAATCTTGATAATAGTTATGTGTTAAATATATTAAAAGATCGTGATTTATTATAAAGTTAAGATACTGATTTGGATATAATTTTTTAAGATATAAAATTAGTAACATGAATTTTTTCTTATGTGGAAATAAATATATTAGTTGGATTGGAAAGAAGTTTAAATGTAAATATCATAACACAGGTGAATAAAAATATATTTTCATAATGAAGTCATGAAAAATGTTTCACTAAATGACTATATAATTTTTGAGATCTTGGTAATAATTTATAATTTCCCATGATGATATATTATCACAATGAATGTTTAATTAATTTTATATAGTTTTTTATATAAAATTCATGTATGAATAATACTAAAATCCAATACCAATATATTAATTAAAATAAATGGAAAATTATTTTCAATGTACAATTTATAGGATTAAATAAAAATGTGTGGTATTATTTTAGAATACAATTGGAACATATGTTTTAGAGATTCATTAGTTGATCCATGATGATAAACAACTTCCTTGGAGATAAGTTAGTTGGTAAAATTACAAATTCCCATATGTCATTATTAATTTACGTTTTTGAACTGCTTTATGTATAAATTTTAGTTTTGATTTATTTTCATAGTGGCTAAAACTTCAAGAAATATTATAAACATTGTGACATTTTCCAAGGGGATTTTGATAGTTAAAATAAAAGGATTTATTTGTAGTTAAGGGTTTCATACAATATATTTATGAGGGGAATATATGTAATAAAAACAATACATGATATGATCCAAGGGGAATAATATCATCGTGTTAATTAAGAAAATTATTCTATAAGTAATAAGTTATTTATTAATGTAGATGTTTATTTTTTTGAATTTTGAAACATAGACCTCTCTATTCATCTATTTTAATATACACTAATCACTTATAAAAATGATATCTAGAAATATTTTGGATAATATATGGATTTTTTTATTTATAAAATTTACTAGATCTTTTAATTAAAATTTTATATTCCCAATTATTAAATAGGTGAATAATATTGAATTTGATACTATTTTGAATGGTCATTATAGGAATTGAATTAAGAGTTTTATTTTGAATATATAGAAGTAGTTATGGTTATTCTAAATAGATCAGTCTAGATATTATGTGAATATGCTAACGATTTAGATTGCATTAATATTGTTTATGTTTCAAAATTGATGTTAATTTAAATCAATATAAATTTTAATTCAACATATTATGTCATGTTTGTTATGAAAGAAACACTACCATGTGATTGCATCCATGATAGTTCATTTTGAATAGCATTTAGGGTCTACTATCAAAAAATTGTTTTTCACTAGGGGTTTTCCCAATGACACTATATAATTTACATTGGATGAGAGAATGAGAGTTTTTTCACATCTCATAATTTTAAGGGAAATTATACCGTACTATATGAATCTCTGATTGATCTATTATATTTTCACGAATCCTTGAAAAATCCAAGTGAGGATTGGTTACCATTATGCTAAATATTTGATCAAATCCACATAGAGATATTAACATTTTTTATTACAAAATTTTATCATTATTTATCCTTTATATTTATTTATTCATGGGATAATATCTCAATTCCAAACTATTCAATTTATTTCCACCACAATAGGAATTTGGTTTTGTGATGTTATGTGTGGAATATTATAGGGGATTCTTATTTACCCATGTTAAGGGAATAAAACCCCCAAATAATTTGATTCCTTATAGAAAGAAATTTCATACATTTTGTTTCCATGTTACATGGACCAAATCCCATTAGTTTATCATTATATGGATTTCATATCTTGGTGAATGGTTCCTAGTATTGGTTATTTTTGAAATTACACCTGAGTAGTCATTTCTTGTTCAAATATTTTTAGTAGCTGAATTATAGAAAAATTCATAATATATTGACAAACACCCAAGAATCATTGTATCATTACATATCATATATGATTCATATTATTATCATTAATATAAGAGATTAATAAAATTTTCGCATAGGTGTTATTAGAATAATCATATAGGAGAGGTGGATAGTAATCACCCTAGGCTTGTCACCAAAGATTGGACTCGGTAATCCCAATCTCATCACATGGTTCTCTTATAATCCTCAAATAATATTCCAAATTAATTGCATTTTTATTTCACCCTATAAGAGGATGAAATATATGTGAACTAGTAACTCGATCAAGAACTAATGTACATTGGGAAACAAAAAACATAATCTCAAATAATATCAGGTATGAAGGAATCATTTGGTTTATTGTGACTCATAATAGTAATAGGTCATCTTATGATATTACCATAGGAGAAAATTAGTGTTAATAAATTTTGGGAATGAACATTGTGTTTGTTTAATGCATATCAATGTTAATTTTAATCAAATCCTATGTAAATCTAGTTTCATAGTTTATGTTCATATGTTAAGACTATTATGTAGTGTTTAAAATCATGTAGTAAGGATGTATGAAATTTATATTTATGTAATTGATGTAGTACTATGATCACTATTCAATTAATTTATTATCCTCTTATTCATTTTAAAAATAATATCTAATAAATCTATTATCTCAACTTATGGAATAATAAATTTGTTAAAAAAATTATGAACAAATATATTCCAAATTTTAAGAGATAACATAATATTGTATTTAGGGTTGTTAACCTTATATTTTAGCATATATTTAGATAATTATATTTTTTTATGATGTGGTTGGGGCATACCCCTTGGAGGACTCCTCTAGAGGATTCATATTCTAGGAATAGGGTGAAAACAAGAAACTGTGTAGGGATTATGGGCCTTGGATTTCTTGAGATACCTGAACTAATATGTAAAATATGTGAAGGATTGATTAAGGGAATACAACTCATTGGAGACCAAATTATTAAGAATGAAATATGAGTACTTTAATACCATTATATTTTAAATAGAATGATTATATTCAATAGTGTACACAATACGCCACACCACACTTAAATGATATATGGATTATTATTAACTAAATATTAAAACTATAAACGTGCAATTAAATTGTTGGGAATTAATTTTATTAAACACAATATAAAAATTATAATGGTTTTAGACATTTATAATACAATAATTGATATCTTTTAAATATGAATTCAGTTTTTATAAAAGTTATTTTATTCTCTAAAAATACATTTTATTCAAAAATGGGTTTTCATGATTTTTATGAGTGAATAATAAAATCAATTCAAATGTTTTTTTGGAATTTATTCGTAAAAATTATTTAAATTTTATAATTCATAATTTCAATTTTTTCTTATAATTATTTTTTGTTTATTTTATAAAAACATTTATATTTCAATAAATAGTGTAAAGCACTTTTTTATTTAAAAATGTATTTTCTTATTATTCTTTACAATGTAAAATTCTATTTTTGATATGATCTAAATTTATTTTGTTCCATTTTATTTAAAATAATACATTTGTTTTTTTAAAATATATTTAAAACTTTAATTTAGTTGGGAAACATTTTATATTATATATGATAATTTTTCAGAAAACTCATTTTTCATTAATTTTTTCTTCTATGATATTAATTAAATTTCTAAATTTTTTGTTTTTAATATTATAAAATTAATTCCATATTTGGAAAAATTGGTTTCATATTTTATTAATTAGATCTATTTTAATTTTGGTATATATATGAATAGAGACATTAGTATTTTTTTTGCCATAGTAATGTGAAAGTTGATTAATTAAAGTTATGAAATAAAATTATAATGTCAAGAAAATGAACATAAAACATATGTTAATTATATTGAATGATACTATTTCATCCATAATAATCCAGTACTTTTTTCTATGAATTTTTTCTCCATTTGGATGTGATTATAACAACTAGAATATTTTATTTAATGAAAATTAAAAACATCCACACTTGTGTTTTTAATAACTATAATAATTATAGAATATGTTTAACTATAGGACATGATAAATTATAATTCCTCATATTAAATCTATTTGATTGATTTTTGTAAAGGTAATTTATTTCAGTTTTATAGAAAAAAAATTACCTTGAATGCTTACACAATGCCAACACATTGAATATTTAATTAATGTAAAATATAATAAATGATATTAAAAATAATAAATATACATATTGTGATAATTAATGTGATCCATAAATTTTCAAAATTAATGTGAAATTTTAGTGACATATTAGAACAATTGGTTCTAATTTTTCTTATGTTTTCATGGTTTTATTGGAGTCAAAGCAATGAAAAGCTATAAAAATATACATTAAAGCCATATTATAGTAAATAATATTTTTCATAATATTGTAAACATGCTAGAATTCATGTATTCTTCCAAGTAACAATGATATGGTTTATTATATTATCCATGCTTTATTTGTGGACATTTTTTTTTCATTTAGTGTATCTATCTTGACCTTAAAATTGAAAATATCCATTTTATCACGGTAAGTGTAAAAGAGGCTATCAAGGGGTTAAAAAACATTGTAAAGACATGTATATTTTTGCATGAGTCTGTTTCAACCTGTAATAATACAATATTAGAAAAAATAAATTTGAGACTTTTGTTTTATAAAATTAGTTAATATAAATTTAATATATTGAAAAATTCCAATAGTTCCACTCTCCTCTGATATAAAAGGGAACATGATCATCTAGTTACATAACACTTCAAAAATAATTATTTTAAAAATATATACCAAGAAAATTATCAACATACATATCCACATTATAGAATCCTAATTTATTCCATGACATTAATTATTTTTGTATTATGTTGTTTAGAAAAGGAGGTTGTTTGAATAAGAGGCATCATTCTTAACTGAGCATTTTGGTTTTATTTTTCTTCCACCTAAATAAAATGTTCATTAACGCTGTTAAAATATAAAAATATAATATTATATATACTATTGTTATTATATTTTAATTTTACAACCTATATCTATTTCTACTTCTACTAAAGATCAAAAAAATATTCTTTATATGTATGGTGGACTAGGGCCTCACAAACTGATGTAATTTTTTCTATCACTATCTCTCATATTTGGTTATAAAGATTTTATTAATGTTTCCATATGATGTAAATGACATATGTATTATTCTATAAATTCAATATATCATTTAACTTGTTACCAATACATTAAATAGAGTATTATAATGTAGTCCTTGCAAACGTGTAGACTACCATCTCCATGACGTTATATGATTCATTTTTCATCACCACATCACATGGGTTATATATATATAAGTATATTTAATGATGTTATATTATATATTTTAAATTATTATATTTTTGGAATGATAAATTAATAATTACCAAATTTTATATTGATCTTTGTATAATTAGAACCATTATTAATTCATAAGTATTCCATCTCATCTTCACGATTGAAATGAAGTTCATTTTCATATCCATCATTCATGATTTTTTATTAAATTATTATTGAAGTTTAAAAATTATAATTATTTCATTATAATTATTACGTTTATGGTATAATAACGACCTCTTTCACCATATTAATCCTACCTATGTTATTTTTGACATATGTTCCAAATATCATCAAAACGCCCAATGATATGTTTACATGATTGAATAATAATATATATCACGGTTTGAAATGAAAAAAGGTATAATGTATTTCAAAAAGGTTCTTAAGAATGTATAAAATGAATAGATGTTTTTTATTCATCATGAAAAATATCCTAAATGATGTTTCGAAAGAAAGGTATTACACTTTCTTTTAAAACAAATATTCTAAATCTCCAATTTCTACTTTTTTTAGAAAGTCCAAAGTAATTTTTTAATATTTATTTCATGAGTTTAATTTTATTAGATCATAATGGATAAATGAATTTTACTTCCATATATAACATTAAAATGTGGTTTTAAATTAAATGGATTCTTTATTACCTATAAAATTTTAAAAAATTAAAATTTGATTTTTTAATCAAAATTGTATTTTGATAACCAAATATTTTTTGTCACAATGGTTTATAGATATTATAGAAGGATATATGATGAAAATTCACTAAAATAAAATTAATTTTTAGAAATTGAAAACTATGTGTGAATTGGGTGATCCTGATATAGTTTATTTGGATGTTTGAACCCAACTATAGCTCACATGTTATCTCGTTATAGCTTATACATAGGTGTTCCCCAATCTTACTAGGTGATATAACCAGAGCATACCTCATCGATGATCCAACATAGTTCTCCAATTAATTGTATAATGTTTCTTGTCTTTTCAAGCAAGAATTTTGGAGTTACTAAAGGGATTCACCCATAAATTTAAATGGGCTCTATTTCGTTCTAACAAAACATTAAAACAGGTAATGAATATGATGATGTAATTTTAAAAAAAGGTTTATTAATTAATTTAAGTTGGTTTTAATGGTTTTATATTATTAAAATGATTTCAACCTTGTGGAATTGATGATTAATTATGTTTAGTTACTCATTTATGGTTTTTTTATTTCATTACTAAACTATCTGATTTCTTCTTTTTTATGTCCCTTACTGATCTTTTTGTTCCCATCCCCAATTTTAAAATATTTTTCAATGTGATTTTATGATTTAAATGGGAAACCTATCTGATCAAGATCATGTTTAATATGCAATTTCAATAATTGAAAATATTTTTCATTTTAAATACATTTCTTTTGTGGAAAAATGGATATAGAATATGAGTTTACACATTACAGTTAGTGGGTTTGAGATGTAAGTGTAATTACCTGCCTCTTGAAATCTATAAACCTAAAATATATTCGGGATTTAAAGAAAGTTAATTATAATTCGAGGTCACAATAATATGTAATGCTTATTTAAATGTTCGTATAACTGGTATCAGATAATAGTTTAGATAACATTATAGGATTTGATATTATTTTAATTTTTTTTAAAAAGTCATATATAACCATAATGAATAGTATGATTTGGAGTTTTTTGGTAATTTTTGATAAATATAAAAGTGTTTAATATACCATGATTATGAATATATTACTGTTCTTCATCATCATAAAATGTTATGTTTTCTAATAATTGATATTCTCAGAAATTTTTTTTTGGATTAGTAAATGGATGGATCAAGCCAGAACTAATGTAACAAAAGAAATTAACTAAAATGTGGTGGTTTTTTTAATGTGAAATCGAATGGAATACATGATTTATTGAGATAATTTTTGTTATTCTTAAATAGATACCAGGATCTATGATTTATAGCCTTAACCGTGATGAGTTTTCCAACTCATGAAATGATATATAAGTAGATATAATTATAAGTTAAAGTTATAAATATTGTAATAGTAAAAAGATCTAATAAATTATGTGTAAAAAATGTGGAGTGAATCACCCATGAAAATGTATTAAAATACGGGAATACATTTTTTATCTAGTGGGAATGGCCCTTTTTCTAATCTATTTCCTAGGTTAAAATATCTATAATGGGATCATAAATGGAATACAAATTAATTTTTAACTTTTCCTAATTCCATTATAGTTTATTTTGAAGAAAATGTAAATGTCAAATAAATGATATGGAATTTCTCTTGGACAATTTTTTGATATTTTCAAATCATGGGGATGATTCATATTATGATTATAAGATGGATGTATTTTTGAATAAGATATATTATATTGGTTATAGGATTATAAAGTACATTGAATAATTAATGTGTCAATATTAGGGATTCATGAATTATGATTTATGGATAATAATATGAATTATAATTTTTTTTGTTTTATGTCACTAAAGTATTTTTTGAGGCAATAATTTTTTAGGTATATGTATGATTTAAGATTGATATCTAAAAATATATTTTAGGAATATTTCTATTTTCATTTTATGGGCATGAGATTAATGTTATTGATAACATTAGTATTTATAAGATCATTAATAATTTTATTTATATTTATATGATAAATATAAGAATTATATGATTATGCTTTTAGAACAAATGACAACACATAGGTCGGGTGAGGACCCGACACATATTTAATGTTCATTAGGCTAGAACCCACAAACTAAGTTTGACAAGGGTGTATAGCCTACCACTGAACAGTGTAATATCCTCGTTAATATGTAATTTTTTATTCATACAATCTATCTGAACAATAATTCTTAGGATCATTATTAAAAAATATTAATTATCATATACATAACCATGATATTGAAAATTTATTTCCGTATTATGTTATTAGTGTAATTTCTATAAAAGTTCACTATTTTGGTATCCCTATTTTATCTAGGAAAATCAAATATTATGGGTTATAATTTTAGGAAATAAAGTCTCATTATATTTTGAAAGTGTATATGATTTTATTTATTCTTTGTGGTTGTATATATAAATGAAATACTTATCTTGGAGAATATGTGATTAAAGAAATTAAATTTTTAATACGAGACACTAAGATTGATTGATGTTTTTTAGAGGTAGATATAAAATAAATAATTGAATATTATCTGTTCAAATCCTTTGTAATTTTTGTCTTAAATATTAGTATATAATATATTTTTGAATTTCATTGTGAGTTAGTTATCAAATGATCTGTGAATAACTTTTGGTACTGTCAATGAAATTTAATAATTAATGTTGTTTTTCGTATATAGTGGATTATTCATTTTGGGAATTATCTCACATAGTCCAAATAATTTAACTTTTTATTAATTTATAAATATTTTATTAATAGAGTATTAAAAAACTATGAATAATGTGGTCAAATATAATTTTATAGTATTTCTTCATTTATTCACAATTCATCATGAATACTATTTGTTTAGAGAAAAAATGGAATTTGTGGTGGAATTTTATTAAAAATGACGTCCCTCTTAAAAAGAAAATATATTTCCATATTTATTTATTATATATGATAAATTAATTCCACAACTCTAGAAAAAATATATTTAAATAAAAAATATATCTTTTCATTTCTCTTACCATGAAATCTTTGACCTTTAACATATCAACTATTTATGGTTGTGTGATGATTAAATTTCCCATAACAATTTTATTTATCACCCTCTATGAGTCCTTGTATGATAGTTTTTTCTTCCATATCCATGTTTTCACATCCGAAGTATGTTATCCTATATAGAAATCTAGTTATCTGTTTTTCGATATGACCTTTACACTTCCATGTTCTTAATATTCAAGTATATGTTTTATTAACCATTTTTCCGATGTGGGAATTTGAACAAAGGTATTTTGAAAATATCAACCATTTTTTAATGGATACTAAGTAAAAATTCAAATTATTAAATTTCATAATGAGGGAAAAAAATTAATATATTGAAATTTTATAAAGAAATACCATATTTGATAATATACAAGATATACAACAGAAAGCCTAAATGAACTTCAAATTATTATTATTTAAATGTGAGTATTATAACATATTCATTAAGTTCGAGATAGTGAGTAATATATCCCAAATAATGATATATTTGATGTCATTATCGATTTAATTTATTTATTTAATTATTTTCAATTAATCACTTATTTTTTATAAATTTCAGAATATTCGTCAAAATCAATTTTTCCTCAAAAATGGTTTTTACTTCATTTTATGAGATAATAGTATTATTATTTTGAAATTTGATAAATATTATTAGAAAAAATAAATTTCATTTATGAATTATGAATTTCTAAATAAAAATATGATTTTTAATTATAATAGTTGAAAATGAATAATTTTTCAATGAATAGTGAAAAATATAGATTTTTAGTAAAAAATTTATTTTTTCTTTATATTTACAATTTAAAATAATATGTTGAATTTTTTTATAATTTTACCACGTTACTTTTTATTTAAATAATCCAATTACTATTCTTTAAACAGAATTTAAAAATCAATTTAGTAAAATTTAATTTAATATTTTAAATGGTTGTTTTTCTAAAAAAGACTATGTTTTCATCTATTTCTTTCATTTTGATTTCAACATAAAATTTCAAATATATTGGTATTTATTTTTAAGAAATGGTTTTAATATTTGGAATAAGTTTTTATATATTTTAAAAACATGTCCCTTTGATTTTGTGTCAAAAATAACAGTATACTAAGTAATTTTTCCCCATAAAGGGTAAATCCTGTAATTAGAGTTAAAATATAAAAATATAAAGAATATAGAATGGTCATAACACTTACATAAATTTTATTTTATGATTATATTTATTAATTAATAATCCATTATTTTGTTATATTCTCTCTTTTCCATTTGGATGTGATTATAACCTTTATATAATAATTTTTGATGAAAAATAAAAAATGTCACTCTCAGGTTTATAATAATTAAAATATTTTTATCATAAATAAAAAAAAGATGAGTTAGGTTAAAAATAGTAATTATAAATATAAATTATTTATCCACCTTAAATTTTTTTTTTTTAATTTTTATTGTATAAATAATTACATTGAATTCTTACTCAAGGCTGACATATTAACTATTAGATTAATGGATAAAATATAATAATAGAAATTAAATTTTTCAGGAGAAAAACAATGGTAACATCCCAGATAAATAAAGAACATGTAATTTTTATATTTACTAATAATTATGAATTAAATATTAATTTTACTTTAATGGGGATGCTTTGATTCGATGGAATACCTGATACGCAACAACGTGTTTCTTTGAAATCTTACATTGCAGAGTAATAATATAATAATATTATTTTATGGTATTTAATGCTTATCAATTTTATTGGTGGGGATTAACAGAACTATCTAACTATGATAATATATGTTTGTTTAATGTTTTTTTACGGTTATTCAATAAATTTTAGCGGCTTAAAATGTGAATGAATTTGATTTTAATCATAAATAGTCTAATATTCTTTAAAAGGTCGATTTACCACCATTTTATGGTGAAACATCTTTAAATATAGTTTTGGTCACTTTTATATGTCTTATTTTTCAAAATAATATATTTCTTTAGAATCGGGACATTAAAATTTTCCTTCGGTAAAATTTTGGTATCTTTCTGAAAAAATTCATTTTTTAATGAATACTGAAAAACACAGTATTTTAATTCAAATATAATTTTTAATCTAATTTATTTATTTGGTTTGATTATATTATTAATTGTTTTTAAATATTGTTAGATTATATTTTCACCATTTAATCTAATGATGGTTATTGGAATTAATTTCACTTTTAAATTGGACATAAACAAGTGTCAATCTTTTGATAGATATTGATTCTTAAAAAAACGCTATTTGTTTTAATAACATGAATGAATTTTAAATTCATTAATGAAAATTCTATGATTTGAATTTGTTAAAATAAAAACAATTTTTTAAAATTTGAATACCAAATATAGCTTAGGCTAAATTTTTGGTATTTTTCTGAAAAACTATAATTTTTGATGAATAGTGAATTCACTTATTAATAGCTAAAAAACTGACTTTTTCATTTAAATGAAATTTTACCACCTCTGTGAATTGAATATCAAAAATCCAACAAACATGGTTATTATTAATAAGTATAATGTGGTTCAATAAATGAAAAAATTGGTGAATAATAACTTTTTGCTTTTATTTACCGCTGTTAAAGGTAAATAGGGCAATTCAAGATAAAAATAATATTATAATAATAAAAAATTACCTTACCACTTTTCCAAACCTGATTTTATGAGTCATTTACTAACATGGAAATCTTTCTGTCTATTTTGGTACCCCATTGAACAACTTGGGAGTGATAATGACACTTTAGATTAATTAACTTAAAGTAAAGGCAAAAATGAAATAAACAAATATCTTCTAGTAAAATAATTTTTTCATGGATTAATATAAATTATCTTTTAGATAGTAAATATTAATTGTAACGATAAAACAATATCCTATATCACGGTATTTTTTTTATAATTTGTAGACATCAAATAAATTATATTATTCATGACACAATAATGATGAATTATTTACCCTATTGATAAATGATTTAAATAAATAAGATAATAAATATTAAAAAAATATCCAAAACATGTCCATTTCTTATTGGATGATTTTATTTCGACCCTTATTCATCTTATCATCTATATTAATTAGTTTTGGACCTTTAGAAACCGAATATCATTATATAATATAATAATATTTTCACATTTTCATAAAGAGCCCCTCCTCCCCCTTATAAAAATACCTAACTTATAACCAATTCCACACACCTCTCAAGATTATTGGCTCATCCAACCCCTAAAAAAATAAGCTCTCAAGATCCCTCTACTCCTCCTAGAATCCTTAACATAGGAAGAAGGCACTTTTAGAAGTCCATTTGGTTCAAACCAAAGGGATTTACCCAAATTAAAGGTAAGAGTTTCGCATAAATTATTTTCTTTTATTTTACTTCTCAAACCCTAAACACTTTTCATTACAATTTTTTACAACAAAAAAAGTATCCTAAATATACTAGGATTTTTTTATGAGAAGGATTCAAACTACAATTACACACACCTCCATCTAATGGGTGATGATCATAGTGTTTCTGTGGATGGAAAACTAATGCCTCACGAAACGATGAATGTTCGATTTATCTCCTACCGCCTATCATGGTGGCCATTAAGGTGGAACTTTATTAATATGTGATATATATTATTTTTATATTTTATTTATGATTCTGTATTATTCTTTTAAAGTATACCTTTATGGTTTACATTATGGGTAAATGTGATAATTTCATTTGAGGAAGTGTAGACTTCCGCCCCCACAAAGTGATATGACTCATTCATACCATACATGGGAAATATAAATGATGGAGTTATTTAAATTATATATCATATTATATTGTAGTTATAATAAAACTATGTATCATTATGTTTTCATTAAATAAAATTATGAAATATAAATGAAAGTATTGTTCATACATACATACAGCTTACTGTTTCCATGAAAGGTTCATTTAATTTCTTACCTTGAAATGTTATATACTATTATAAATGAATGTATATACTAGATATATATGATATATATGATATATAAATTATGAATACAATTCTGTATATAATGATCTTTTGACTATGTGAACAACTTGAAATTATAAGAAGTCCATTTTTGACTCAAGTACCCAATATCGACAAAACAAACGTTATGAACTTAAATGATTACATAATGTTTATAAAATGTTAATAAGTGATATAAAAGGAATAATAAATTTTAAATGTTCTTACGAAAGTACAAATTACCTTTAGTTTATTATTCAGGAATAAAAAGGAACAAACGAGTCATGTTAGACATGAGGTAATGGATTTCTTATCTCACTTTTAATTCTGTGATATTTCCATTATCCAGCACTTATTTATTGCTCGTGGTGTATTGTTTACTTCCATTTTATATATAAATATATATATATTATCATTATTATATTTATATTCATGGTATTCTATGATTCATTTGGTGGTTATTAAATTTTGGTCATACGACTTGATTGATTTCAAAGTGGTAATGGGTTTTCATCTCACTTTTTAGTCTCGTGAGATTCATGTTATATTGAAACTATTTCACTTTTTGTGGTTTATGTACTGCCCATGATTGTATGAATTGTGTAATATAATTAAATTTAGGGGTATTTACATCTTTATTGTATTCTCCTTTTTTCATGGGGTGTGTGTTTCTTATGTTTCCAAATCAGTAAGGGAACCTTTCAGATTCACCATTTTAAAAGACTTCTTTTGTTATGTCTTTCAATTTACATCTTCTTATATTGGGATATGTTACTATATATCCTTATTTATGTAAATTATATGTACATGTGATGAGATTCCATTTTCACTCTCATCAATTCATTTTATGAACATTAAATTTACTTTGTCTGATTTTTAATTTTCTGTAAGGGAACATATTCACCCAATTTCAATTCTTTAGGTTAAACTTCTATTAATTAATTATGTCGTGCAATGAATATTTTTGAATAACATATGATTTTTTACACTTAATATCCACTTATATTGGGTGTATTATTATTTTTCACATATAATTATGTCATTGATTTATCCTTAATCTAAGGATACCATCATTATAAGGGATTTCGTCTCAATTTATATTCCATTGAGACTTCGGTGTTTTTATGCACCAATTAACTTTTATGTGGTGTATATTCTGTCCTTTGACATATTATATCATGAATATCTTTATTCTCATGATATTATAATGTTCAAATTAAATTTTATTCCTCAATTATTTCTATTCAAGTGTCTCTCATTTTGTTAAAAAAACATTAACTAGAATATCATTTTAAATGTTTTATAGATTTATTCTTCTAAATATTTATCATTAATGTATATTTTTTCCATAATGGTTTTTAGGATATATTTACATGGACATTAATGTTTTCAAATTATAATTTATTTAAAAACTTCAAAGTGGTATGGGAGACTTTGACTCAAAAATATCTTTATTAAATGTTTTAAATGGTTTTGAAAATGGTATGATAAAGCAATGAGTATGTTAATATATTGAAATGGTATATTGTGATTTAAATGGAGAAATGTTATCTTTCCATTATATGTGTGTTTTGTGTTATGATTTTGTTATGGTTATTGGGCATTTTTTACATATACAGGTAGTTCCGCGATAAACCTTGGGCGGGTGAGCCCGAGATAGATCTCCAATGCATTGGGTAATGTGACAGAGATAAATGTGGATGTTTCTCCTAAGATATTTAGGGAATATACTGTGATGGGTATTCCAAATGTGACTCCTTATGTAAATGTGATAGCTACAATGTAAGTATGTTATGAATTCCATAATTTACCTTTATAATTTATGATTTATATATGTTATTCATAAATCTTATGATTTTATGAGGTATATTATAATTAAAAAGTATGGTTTCATTGATTTGTATTTGTTGATGTTATAATGTTTCTTTTCATTATTTTCATAACCCTTACTGATCTTTTTATACCCATACCATGTTTTGAAGTGTTTTTCAAAGGACATACAGATGAATAGGGTCAAGGATGAGATCAAGGAAAATTCATTCCATCTAAAACATAGAACTAGACTTGTCTATTTTTTAAGTGTTATTATTTTATGAAAAATTGATACTGGGTAGTAGTGTCTACATTTAATATTAAATTTTTTATGTAATAGTTATGTCCAAATTCTCTAAAACTCTAAACCTTAAAAGATCCTAAATGTGAATTCTTGACATAATTCATGATTATGTAATGTTTAAGGCTGGGTCATTATAACAATTACCTATAATTAATTCAATCTCTAAATTATATAAATGGACATGAGATTTTTATATATAATAATATAATTTTTCTGACTTTTATTTTTATCTTTAGAGTTATTAGAATCGAAGTAATAAATAGTTCAAAAAATTGATATCAATGATATTATATTATAAGAAATATTTTATAAAAAAATATGAAGTTCCATAAAATCATAGATTAATAATTGATATTAAGAAATTATTTTAATACCAAAAAATAAAAAAATTTGGTTTATGTTTCATTTTGAGTATGTATCATGACCCACAAATAGTAAATATCATTATTATCACAAAAAGTTTTAAAACGGTTAACGAGGGGTTAAAAATAAAAATAAAGTGAATTATCAAAGGGACACTAAAAAAATATTATTTAATGATGGTATTTCGACTAACCCAATCGTATATTCTATAAGAAAATGTTTGGAGATTTTTATTATGTAGAGACTCCGTTTTTTCTTTATATGACTTTGGAATATTTCTCCACATATTTCCAGAGCTAGTTGCTGAGATGTAGTGAGATTCTAAGTCCTGGCTTTCCCGAAATAAATTTTATAAAAATATTAAGTATATTTTACACTGTGAACATAGAGGATACATGATATTTATTAAAGGGTATCTCTGAAAAGAAATATGAGGGCACATTTGAGTCCAAAGAATAGCACTTTCCAAAGGCGGGACATAACATTTATCGATGTGAGTATCCTAGAGAAAATCCATAAATGGTAAAATTTAAAATAAAATAATAAAATTTAATTATCTTATCTCATACATCGCATCAAATAAAATTTTAATGGAGTCTTGTATTGGAAATATAATTCCACCGTTGAGTTCAAAATGGGGTGTTTACCTTTATGCAACATAAAATTAGTGGGTGAGAGAGGATATGATTATATGACTGTTTGTGGGTGTCTCATTAATTTTTCTATAAATAGGTGCTTATGAGATCTTCATTATATTTTTGATCATAAACCATCTCACCAATGAATCTTTCCTTCTACCTTTCTCCTAGTAGATTCAAGGATAATCCTTCAACGAATATTTAGTAGATTTCTGTAGAAGTGCGGTGAACATGTTCAATAATTAATGGATCCAACAAGGTCTGATTATTTTCATTTCTGTATCCTAATTTCAATTCCTGACTTATAATCAATTATTTATAATTTCAATACTTTTAATTCAAAAATATATTTCTAAATGAACACAGTCATTGACCGATCTATAATTTGTATACCATCATTGAGAGTTCTTCGTCTGTTCATCAAAAATATCATAGATAACATGTAGACATGTAGAAACCTGGATAGACCATCAAATAGAGCATGGATATATGAAGATATTGTATTGAGGATTCTGTAACTTCTTTCAACATAATTTTTGGTCAATCGTAGAGAGTCTGGTGGCCCGCGGAATGGACCACTAGTGAGGTGGCACCAGTGGGGGCAGATGATAGTGCTCTTAGTGGCTGAAGCTTCAAGCGTCATCAAAGATAATGTAGAGAAGGGAGGTCGGTGATTAGGGTGGCTGGGAATGTGAGGCGGGGCGTGGGGAAGTGTAGTTGGAGCGTAGAAGAGATGCGTGGTGCGGAGCAGACATCCATACTAAGGCAGTGAAGATGGTATCATATTAGAGATGTGGGGTGCCGAACAGACAGTGGGAACGAGGTGGTGATAGTGGGTCGTGGTTGATGGAAAACAACCATGTTGACACGAGATAGTGGAGCGCTAGTGGGCTAGTAGAGGAGATGAGCTAGTAGGAAAGGATTGAGTGGTTAGGGTAGCGAGTAGGTGGGATATACCATGTCGTGGAGGAGCATACTGGGAGTGAGCATGCCAGGCCGGGAGAAGGCAAGTAGAAGTGGTCTGAGAAAGCTGAGCAATGTTGGGAAGTGTGGGCCACACAGGTCTTCAGGCTGCAAACTAAAACCACCATATCTCCTAAATAGAGCATTCATATTATGTTCCATCTATGAAAATGTTATCCTCTATTTGAGATAAAAATTTTGAGGCCAATTTGGAAATTTAATAATTTGGGCTTCTTACTTGGTTTCATGAGACGCCAAAGTATATTATTATTATTATTCTTGAGAAATCTTGTATCGGATGTATCTCCTGTATAATTATTACAATTGATACACCATTAGTTGCTTCGTGGCCCTATATTTGAAGTGGATCTTTCAATACTGATTTTGAGAACCCAAACCAAAATCAACATGTAGGAACAACGAGGATCGTTTTTGGGTGTTTGTAGTGGAATGTGACTTTTTCATCGGGTGTCCATTTTTGATGTATGAATAGTTGATACAATGTATTTTTTCATGAGGATCACAATTTTTCAATCCATATTATGTGTTTCACAATTTTGGGGAGGTCCCCATGAATCGTTATTTGTGTATACTATTGAGAGATGAAGCTTCTGCACTGATAGTTCGGTTCTTTCAAATGAATATTCAATCAAGTACGATTCCCCAAAAGGATCATTACAATTTGATCTGTTTGGTTATTTATGGCCTCCCACTTTTCTTTTCAATGTGATTTTTTGAGCCTTATCCATGATCACCTTAAATTTGGGAACATAAAATGAATATTGGTATAAGATCCTTCTGATTTTCTTGAATAGAACCCATTGCTTGTTTCTTCAGTAGCTCTCACGAGATCAAGGAAGATGCATTAAGAGATGCAGTAAATGATTATAAGGCTGTTCGAGGAGGCCTGTTTGTATGGTTACATTTTTTCCTTCATATCAACAATGAGAATCATGTTACCATCAGACTTTTTGATAGAGGTGACTTGTACTATGAGATTACACTGGCATGACTTGGTTACTTGTTTAGAATATATTACTAGAGAATTTTAGCTACATAGCTTGGTGACGAGGTGGGATCAGAGGTTGTGTGGGCCCATATATATTTTGTTTTCTCTCTCTAATATATCCATTTTTTACTCATATTTGGCATGTGATTAGCCTATATTGAGCATATTTCCACATAGAACATGATAGTTCCCTTTATAGTGGCTTTCACGATATGATGTGAGATGTTCCAAGAGCGACACCTATCTGTAGCGATGCTCGATGATGGCATTGTTCGAGAAGATTCACTACAGAATTATTTCCTGGTGATGACCCCCCCCCCCCCAATGTACAAGGGCACAGATCCCTAATGACAATAGTGAAATCCCCCCAACACACTAGGGTGTAGGTCCTATACAGCTACTTGCTGAGTTTTACCCTCTAGCGTAATACACTTCAGGGAAGAAGGGTAGTGGGTCCCCGTCGACTCCCAGGTTTTGATCCCCCTAACACACTACGTCGTGGATCCCCTATGACTATAGTTGAATCACCCTAACTCACAAGGCTATAGGTCATATGTGGCTACTAATAGGGTGGAATCCCTTGGGCGTACTAGGGTGTGAGTCCTCTACTTTGAGTTTTCAGCCTCTGGTTATGTGGACCAGTGGCGAGATGTGGTTTTATATACCTTTAGACATATGAGAAATATCTATTATTTCCCTATTGATACTGGTCCTTGTTACACAACCATTATCCATACAGGAGAGTCAGTGCCATACAAATTGGATCGTATTATGGTGTGGTGATTTGAGACCCTTTGAATTGCATATTCAAGGAAAATGTGCAGGATTTTGGGAATCATTAAGGGATACTTTTATTACAGTTTTCATCTCTTTTAGTGGGCTATGATGTGAGATAGAGATCCTCACACTATCTCATTTAGGATTCATTGAGTGAGCACATATATATATAGTTTATGTACCTACTCCTTTGTTTTTTGTTACTCTTAATCTAGGAGAGATGAAGACATGCGGGGTATGCCACTTGCTTTCCATTCCTAGATTCTAATGATTTGAAGAGTTTACTCTCCTAATATTGGTAGCGAAGACCTGATGATAGTTCACCTTTTCACTATTTCGATCTCCTTGTTTCTGGGTGAGTTTCTATTCACTCACTTATTGTGTTGTGTTGTAGTTTTTTTACCATACATTGTTCAATATGATGTATTTATATTTAGTGTATCTCTTTCTACCCCCCCCCCCCTTAATTTTTTTGGGGGCGTGCTACTGAGGATGTTTATTCTCACCCCTACATGGGATTTTTTTTCACGTGTCTTGCAATATGCAGATGACTACAGGTTGGTCTTGACATCATAATAGCTTAAGGATATGGGTGCTTAGATAGTCTATGGTGGTCGTAGATTGGGATCCAATAGTGGGTCTCTCTCAGCAATTTTATTTATCTCGTTTTTGTTTGGTGGGACACTTTTTTGGTCAGTAATGTATTTTTTCTCTTTTCCCTTTCAGTTGATATTATTATACATGTACTATTTAGTGGCTCATATCTATTTGGTTTATTTATAGTAGCATGTCATCTCTTACTTCGTTTCATCTACACTTTTGCATTGGTTTGACAGTGTTCTTGTGTAAAGGTACTTAGGAAAAGGCCTACCTGATGTTTTTGTTCCTTTGGTGCTTGTCCTAACCCCCTAGCCAGTCAAAGATGGATTGGGGTAGTTGTAGCGTGATCCCCAACTTGGATGAAGTCATGAAATATTGGTTTCAAAGGTGGTTCAAACCTTGGGATGTTGTTTGAAAATTTTCATACAAAGTTCTTGGTTGGGTTTAGGGAAATATTATCAAAGTGTCTCAAGTGCATCTCTCAGACTCAGAAGTCTAGTGATGGAGTGACAACCGATGTATCCATTCAGCAGAACCATTACTACCTTCTTGTCGACTCAGCACCGTAAAACATTTTTTGTAGGGATAAATGATACCTATATCATATATATATATATATATATACATATGAACATTTGATTGTGGCACTCCTTGATAAGTTTCAAGATGCATCCACGAAGGCATCCATCTAAGAATCCAGCTTTAATTTTTGACACTGACCATGTGGGTGATGAGGCCCCAGTTTAGGGTGCATCACAGGATCCCCCTTCCTCTAGGTGGGTAGGTTGTAACACCTCCACTTGTTCAGAAGTAGTTATTCCAAGTAGATAAGGCATAAAATGTGAGCAGGATAAGTGCACTCTATGAGTTATAGCTTTAGTGACGATCAATGTTTTCCTGGTGATCAACATTATTAGGTAGTAGATAATTAGGTAGCGTTGGTGGTCCAACTCTTCAAGATTGTCCGGACCCTGAAAAATCACATAGTGTATTTGGAAAGTAGTCATTTCCATAGAACAGTTGGGGGTTGGTGGATCCTGGTTAATCAGATGCATAATTAGTCGGCACTCTTGTGGGATGACTTCCAGAAGCTATTCTACGAGAAGTAATACCCCTCTTACTTACTCTCTATTAGGATTCACTGAGATTTTAGAGATTCAACAGGGAGGGATGATAGTGGATGAGTACAGGACTAGTTTTACAGACCATACTTGGTACTCGATGTACATGATACATGATGGTTACTTCTGTGCCTATAAGATAGATAAGGGAATCTATAGGGATATCCATGCCAGTGTAATGCACTTTTTCATCCACTCTTATGTTGGGTTCATGGAAGGAGCACTTGTAAAAGATGGATTTCATTCACATAGATTCCAAATAGTTGGTTTTGGCATATGGACCCCCACGGTAGAAACAATGTCATGATCAAGGATCCCCCATGAAGGGAAAGTGTAGTTCGTAGGGAGGAGGTTCTAGAAGAGTATCAAGAGTTTTGGTTTGTGGATGATGCTATGAACTCTTTCCACCACCACCACCAGGAATCCCATGTCTGGCTATAGCAGATGATAGTCAGGGTTTCATTTAGTTTCATTCTTTCAATTTATTTGATCCTAAACAACCTGAGATGATAAGAGGTACACTCAAAATCTATTCTAATTTTGAATTATAAATTGTTAGAAACTCTGTGAGTTTCTCTTTTCACCCTCTTTCTTTCTTTATGTTTTACCCAGGATACATGGTGTGTCAGTGTAACCCAATGTCGGTGTTGTTCAATGTAGTTTTAAATGTACATAAAATAGGGGTTATTCCTCTACTGATACGTGTTTTTAATGCATAAAATTTTGTGAGGATAATTCAGTGCTTCCCAAATTGGATTGTATTGAGGTTTGGTGGATGAGTCCCTGTGGCTTGTACATTCATTGTGGGTAATATAGAAGAGAATCAGAGAAAGTCATGGCTTTTATAGTGGATTTTTTTTAGCTTAACATACATTATCTTGGGATGCCACTAGTGGGTGCAGTGCAGTGTTTGGTTTGGGGTTACTCTATATATAATATAGGTGAAAACACATGGATTATGACACATTATTTCTATTTCTAGCTGCTAGCAGTTGGATGGGTTTACTAACCTATATTGTCCGTGGGTACCATTGGGTGATGAACATCAAAATATAGGTTGAGTTCATTGAGACCCATGAAAATATTATATGACTCACTACTTGGTAAAGGAAGTGGTAGTCTTCAACCTAAATATGTGGAGACACTACATTCAGGGATAATGCTTTGTGGTTTTCACAAACCACAAATGTCTCATGTTTGTCTTCACTCAGAGTGACAGGTCCCTGATATAGCTATGGTAGTTGGAATTCCTACAAGACTAAAAAATTGAAATGGTCTATAAATCAGTAAAGGTAAATGTTGTATAAGATTCCCTTAGTAGGAAGTCTCAGGCTCACCTAGTGTGGGAAACTTTAGAGTAGTTATCTACCCTGCAGCTGACCCTGGAGGAGAAGGGTAACATTTTTCTTCAGTAGATGGTGTTGACTCCTTCACTTCTTTTGAGTGTGAGATAGTATCGGTTTTTTGAAAACAAATGTGAGATCATCCATTATTATATATCCACATGTGACGTACTATATGCATAATATAAATGAGGTAATGATGATATCATCTTTTGGGGGGAATGTTTACGATTTTGATGCAGGATGAGATGATGTAAGAGTTATACACATATCTCCTAGCTATACATCCTAGTTTGGGAAATATGTACGTGGATATTCATCTGCATTTTTGGTGGTCAGAAATGAGATGAAGTGTAGCTGAGTTCATATCACGATACCTCACCATTCAGTAGGCGAAGATGAGCATCAGGTTCAGGTGGGTTTGTTACAGCCTCTCAATATTTTGGAGTGGAAATTGGACAACATGTTAATGGACTTCATCACAGGGCTTCCATTCATAGAGAAGGTCCACATAACAATTTGTTTGAGAGTAGGGTGACTCATCAAGTTGGTCCAGTTCCTTGCTACCAGGGATCAGAGTTCGGTGGATAATTTGGGCAGTTATACATACGGTAGATCATCCTCCTTCACGGGGTATCCTCAACTATTTTCTCTAATTGTGAATAATGGTTTATGTCACATTTGTATATAAGATTTCAGTATGCATTCATAACCCAGTTGTGGTTGAGTATATCTTTTTACCCCCAGACCAATGTGCAGATCGAGCACAATATCATGGTGTTAGAGGATATGCTAAGGGATTGTGTGTTGGATTTTGACTAGGGATGGGAGGATCACCTTCCACTGGTAGAGTTTTTATACAACCAAAACTATAACTCTAGAATTGGCACCACGCCTTTTTAAGCCATATACGAGAGGCCCTATAGGTCACCTTTTTGCTAGACAGTGGTTGGGGAGTCATTCCTAATGGGACCAGAGCTGGTGTATGGGACAACAGAGAAAATACATGTCATCGATGAACGTATAAAGAAGGCTCAAAGAAGACATAAATATTCTAATGATCATCATCATAAGACCTTGGAGTTTGAGTAGGGATACCATGTCTTCTTGAGCGTCACTACACGATGTAAAATGTATACATGGGGCCGAGGAGTCAAGTTATCCCCAAGGTCTATTGGGCCCTTTGAGATCATTCAGAGGGATAGCAAGGATGTCTGCCAACTTTACCTACCCCCACATTTTGATTTGATACACGATATTTTTCCTGTTTCACAGATTTGGAGATTTGTGCATGATCCTACTCATTTCATCATCAGGATAGAACCTTATAAGGATGAACCATCCCCTTGATTCTCTTGTTGTGGCAACATAAAAACATGTAAGATAGATCCTGGAAGTGGGAGAGCTAGGGGTGAGCGTAGTATCTTGATTTTTTCCTTAATTTTTCTTTTTGGGGAAAAAATCATGATGGAGGGAATTATGTAGAGACCCGGTTATTTCATTAAAATTATTTGGAATATTTCTACATATATTTCCAGATCTAGGTGTTTATAAAGAGTGTGATTCTGAGGCCCAGTGTTCCCAGGAGAAATTTTATACAAATAGTTAGTATATATTATAATATGAATACAAAGGAAGCATGATATCACTTAAACGGTATATTGTATCAAAAATTTGAGGGAACAAATGAGTCTAGTGCATTAAAATTAACCTAGGTGGGATATAATATTTTTGGTGAAGCTCTCCTATAGAAAAATCAATGGAGGGAGAAATTGTAAATAAAATAATTAAATTTAATTATTTTACCTCAGACGTCACATCGAATTACATTTGAATCGAGTCTTGGATTTGATATCTGAGATCATTTTTGAGTTCATAATGGGGTAATTTACTTAAGAGTGGAGTAAAATGAGACGGTTCGTGTGGATTATATTCTGTGACCATAGGTGGGTGTCTCGATAATTTTTCAATAAAAAAGAACTTATGTGATCTTAATTAGGTTTTGGCTCATAAGACCTCTCATCTACAAAGCTCCCATTATCCCTTACACCTTGGTTATTCAAGAAAGATCATTGATTGAATCTCTGTAAGATCGCAGTTGAAGAGGAGTTAATGTTTTTAGAGATGAATGAAACCAATGAGGTAGGATTATTTTGATTTCCATATCCCGGATTTCAATTCCTGAATTATAGTCAATTATTTATTATTTCACTACTTTGAATGCCAATGTCAATGGACAAAAAAACACATCCATCGATTAATATGTATTTTTAATTCCATTATTGAGTGTACTTTGTCTGTTTTTCGAAAATATTGGTGATAACATTTGAACATGAAAAAACCTAAAAGGATCATCGATCAGAGAATGGATTTGTGAAGATATCATCCTAATGATTTCAGAACATCTTTTGCCTTAATTTTCGGAAAATCAGAGGGATTATGGTGGTTTACAGAAGGTACCAAAGGAAAGGTGGACGCAGCGGCGGCCACTAGTGGTGCATTATGATGCCTTTTGTGGCAATGGGTTTAGTCTATGGTAGCAGTTATGGTGAGAAGTGCTGCTGGTGAGTAGGGTGGTGAGGTGTCCAAGGAGGAGCATGGGGTGGAGAGCGGGAGCATGGAGGAGCTTCTGGGTGTAAGGAGTGTGAAGAGACTGAGGTGGTATAATGGGAGTATAGTAGATCTATGTGATGTAGGGTGGTTGGAGGGACCAAGGTAAAGATTGTGTGCCACAGTTTGTTGTGGATTACCATGTTAACATGGGATGACGGTGGAGCCGATGCCGAGGGCCAGTTGGCTGATAGATAGGCCAACCAAGTAGGCTGGGACCAAGTGGTTTAGGCAGGGAGTAAGCATGGCAGATTAGGTTGGAGTGGAGTAGGCTGAGAGTGAGTGGGCTAGGCCAAGAAAATGCTGGCCGATGTGGGCCGAGCGGTCCAAGTAGGTCTTTGGGTTGCGGCCCAAAACCACCATATTACCTAAACAGAGCTTCTATTTTACTTTTGATCTATTTAAATATGATAATCTCTTTGATAATGAAATTTTGAGGTGAATTTGGTAGTTTTAGAATTTGGGTTCATTGATCGGCTGCACGAGATTCCAAAGTGTAACAAAAATAGTATAATTATTATTAATGAGAAAAAATGTATCAGATGTAACTTCTACACATGTTCAATTTGATATACTGTTAGTGGTGTCCTGACCCTGTATTTGAGGCAGACAATTCAAGACCAATTTAGAGTTCTTAAAAAATAGAGGTGTGGGACCCATGTTGCCCGGTTTCGATGTTTGCAGTGAAATGTGAATTTTTCACCTGGTGTCTATTTTGGATGAATTAATATCCAATACCATGTGTTCTCACATGACTATCCCAGTGGCGAGATCCGTATAAAATGTTCAGTTATTTATGATCAAGACCAATGAAGAACCATTCATGTACGATGTTGATAGATGAAACTTCTTCACCGGGTGTCTGGTTTGGGAGAATGAAAAGGCAGACTTTGGTGTTTCTCTAAAAGGATTGTGATAGTGGGAACCATTTTTTTATTTGGGGCCTCCCACTTCTCTGATCTCTATGATGTATGGAGCCTTATCCATGACCTCATTAAGTATGGGATCAAGAAAAGAATATCAAGGGAAGATCATTGTGATGTGTTTGAAGAGAACCTGGGACTAGGGTTAGCACCAGCTCTCATTAGAGTGTAGAAGATGTATGAAGAGATGCATTCAAAGATTTTGTGGCCATTTGAGGATGCATATCGGTAGAGTTAGATTTTTATCTTTCAAACAAAAATGTTCATTGTACACTCGTCTGCCTTTTTTCTAAAGGTTCTATGTTCTCTAGGATTGCACTAGAACACCTAGGGGTACTTTTTCATAGTTTGGTACCCCGGAATGGATAGGTACATGGCCAAGAGGTGGGGTGGGATTACATGTTTTGTGGGCCCTATATGCACCATGTAAAACATTGTGAATATTATAACTCTTTTATCTCCTTCTTTTGGACTCATATTCTGGTTTTTGAGTATCCTATACTAAGTGTTTTTTGGATTATAATGTGATTATTCCCTGCATATTGGATTTTGAGATACGATGCAATATCTTCCAAGTGTGATGCCAATTCATGGAGACCCTCGATGACAGGTGTGATCAGGTAGAATCACCATGGGATTTTTTCTAGGTGATGGTCCTCCTAATGTACTAGGGCGAAGATCCTCGATGACCATAGTAGAATCCCCATAATGAACTAGGGTGTGGGTCCTCTGCATCTATTTGTTAGGAAGTACCCTAAAAAATATTACCCTACAGTAGGGCTAGGCAGTGTGTCCTCGTCGACTATTTGGTGTTAATCCCCCTAATGCACTTGGGAGTTGGTCCTCTACAGCTACTATTAGAGTGGAATCTCCATGATGTACTAGGGTTTATCTCCTCTATTTCATGTTTTTATAATCAGGCTATAGAGATTATTTGTGAGACATGGTTTAACGTTACCTTTGGACTGATGATGAAAAGGGACGCTTTCCCCGCTGATATGCATCCGTATGACATGACCTAATATCATGCGGCCAAGTCAGTTCCATCTAACGAAGATAGTATCAAGGTGTTGTGATTTGAGTCCCTTTGACTTGCATGTTCAGGGTAGATGTGTGGGATGTTGGGAATCATTATTAGATACTTCTATAAATGTTAGAGACCCTCTTCTTGGGATGATCTATGACATGGAGATCCCCTTTATCCCTCACATGGTCTTCTTTTCCCAAGCACAGACATATATATATATATATATATATCTTATTTCTATTCCCACTCATTGGGTTTTGGTTACTCTTCTTCTAGGAGAGGTGAAGACGTGCAGGGTATGCCACGTCCATTTTGTATATAGATTATTGTGGTTAGACAAGTCAACTAGCCTACTATATGTAACAAAAAGTCAACAAGATGTTTACCTTCTCACTGTTTTGAGCTCCTTGTGTCAAGATGAGTTTTCTTTAACTCTTTTTTTAGGCTGGGATTTAATTTTTTTACCATACCCTGTTCTATCTATTATGTTCCTCTTCAATGTGACTCTTAATTCACCTTTTTCCATTTTGTGGGATCCTATTGAGTATTTTTATACTCACCCATGTATGGGATTTTCGTGTTAGTTTCATTCCTTATACAGATCACTGATGGGTTGGTCACGACTTCAATGGAGCTTAGGGATATGGGTTCTTGAACCATGTATGGTGTTCATATCATTAGATATAGGAGTAGGTCTCCCTCAACTATTTTACTTTTCCAGTTTTTTCTAGTTGGGAAACCTTTTTGGTTGGGTGTATATTTTTTCCCGTTTTCCTTTCAGTTGGCATTACTGTACGTGTACTATTTCATGGTCCAGGCATGTTTGGTTTTTTACAGCATTGTAGCATCTCTAACTTCTTTACCTCTGAAAATTTTCATTGAGATGATTGTGTGCATGTGTATAGGTACTTAAGCAAAGCCATCCCTATGATTGTTGTTCGTTCAGTGATTATTGGAGACCTCTACACTATGGCTGTCGACATGGGGTAGTTTCAGTTTGAGTCCTGTCATGGGTTGGGTCATGCCATTGTAAGGAATAATAATATATATTAATTTAATATTTTTTAAAATTCCAAGAGTTCCTATACCCTCTACAATAGAAGTGTTCATCTTCATCCCTCTACACAAGATATAAAAAATATATTTTTTTGAAATTTTATTCTACCATAATATACTAACATATCTCCTAATGTTCAATATGAATTAACTTTGGAGAAACACTCCAATTATTGTGGTCATAAGGTGTTAATAATTGAAGGATTTTTGGATAGAAGGTATTGTTATAAAATGAGAATTTCAGTTTTATTCATTCATACACCCCATTAATGTATTTAGTAACTATGA
This sequence comes from Viscum album, assembly GCA_963277665.1. NCBI lineage: Eukaryota > Viridiplantae > Streptophyta > Magnoliopsida > Santalales > Viscaceae > Viscum > Viscum album. Next base: position 564,999,792 of record OY728129.1, on the reverse strand, counting down.
TAATATAATAAAAATATTACATTCTTTATACTTAGGAGAGTTTATGTTAATGGAATAGACTATATCCTTCTTCCCTTTGATCTAACGGGAGACGAAACCATTGTTTTTTTGTACAATGGACTACTTCCTCACGAAATGGTGTAAATATTTTTCCATCACACAATATAGAATTGTCTAATAATTCTGGAATTAATGTTTATATATGATATTTATGAATTAATAATAATTATTATTGGATAATATATCATTTAACTTCTTATCATTCCATTAAATAAAAAATTATAATGTTTGTTGTGCATACATGTGGATTACCACCTTCCCAGAGTGAAGTGATTAATTTTTCATCAATTTATCACTTAGAAGTTATATATAAGTTAATTTAAAGAATAAATATGAAATTTATTATAATATTTTAAATTTGGTAATGTAAAATAATACATAACTTATTTCCATAATGATCACTGAAAAATGGAACTATTACCCATGCGTAAATACAACCTACCGCCTCAGTGACAGTAATATAGTTCATTTTTAATAAGAATAATTATTAATTTATTTTAATAGTGTAATTAATTTATAAAAATTTTAATTATATCATTATTATTATTCTTGATATGGTAGAAAAAATAAATTATTGGACATCTTAATCATACTAATGTCATTTTTGAAAACAAAGATGAATGTCTTCAAAATTCTAGATGAAAATTTAATTTATTAAATAATTTTATATAACACTGTATTAATTGATAAAAATTATTATTTATTTTTAAAAAGAAACCTAACATATTATATTATTATCATAATTTTTTTATTACTAATGGTAAAGAACATACATAATTTGTATGAATCATGTTAACAGACATTATTTTAAATAACATGTGTTAATGTTATCTTTCAACTCATTTAACATAAGTCAAAAGGAATATATTTTTTTTAACATATACCAAATGAAATTAATTTTAAAAAAATTGAACCAACCTATGATTTTAAAATAATAAAATTATATTCAATATCTTAAAGGCCATGAAACATAGTTTTTATCTTTCATTACATACAATAATCATTTTCTCTTGAGTTATAGTCAACCCCAAATTTTTTATGTTCGATATCATATTTAACATGAAACACTGAACATTTATGACCCATTATATCAATTTACATCCTAACCCTTCCACTAGAGTAATGTTTATAAACATTATTTAAGGAATTATGATAATATTTATTACACATGTGTATATAAATAATTCATTTATGACAAATTAATTATAATTTAATATGAAATCTAATTGAATATAAGTAAATGTTTTTATAAAAACCAATTTTATGCCTCGAATGAATTTTGTTCAAATAAGATAAATTAATTAATATTAGTGAATTATATTAATTAATTTTATATATTATATATTGAATCAAATGTTTTTAATTTCATCCAATGTATTTGATAGGTATTAGTAAAGAACAAATCTGATTTTACTGATAAAACAATTTATTTTTCATAATAGGGATTTTTCCACCTTTTAATAGAGATCATGTTTTAAAAAATAATATTGGTAATTTATAAATTGTATTTTAAAAAATAATCTTCATTTTTATCTTTTAAATGTCAAATTTTAGATATGGGTATTTTTTTGGTATTTTTCTAAAGATATTCATTTTTTCATTAATAGTGAATAATACTCGATTTTATTCGAAAACTGACTTCTCATATATATAATTTATAATTTTAAATTATATTATAAAATTGTTTTTAAATTAAAATTTGATAAATTATAAATCCCTTAATATAATTTTGGTCATTATAATAATTTTAAATTTTAAATTTTATATGAAAATATTTTAAACATTTGAATATTTTCACTTTAAAACGCATATTTCTTGTAACATCAAGGGGATACTTTTAAATTAAATTCTACCATTTATATGAGTTAAATTTATAGAAATGTATTAAATGTTTATAATATTAATAATTTATATTTTAAAGTGAGTACAAAATTAATATTCAATAATGTGATTAATGAAAATATTTAAAGTTAATTACATTGATTAATTTTAAAAAAATTACTTATTAGATAAACATAAAATATATGGTCAACAAGTTACCCAAAAATTGTCCAAAAAACATTTGATATACATATTTTGACCATCAATTCCATATTATCTAAATTTCTGATTATTTTAGGTTGTTTTTGATAAATTTGACACATATAATATGATAATTAATTAAAAACACAAAAAGGAACATTGTATCCTTGTAATTTCTATAATTCTATGTATTGGGAAAATGTCAACATATGATCAATTACATACATTGTTTTTAATGATAAATTAAAATTTTATAATAATTATTTGTCTAAAAATTTATACATTAATTGTTACATAAAATATTTAATAAATGATAACAATGTAATATTTTATTCCAAAATTAAATAAATTAAACAATAATAAAAATATTGACAGTAATTTAAATTAAATGAATTATTATGTTCTGTTACTTTTTTGGATTAATATAACCTGGTAAAATGGATTGAAAATAATATATTCAAATTAAATTATTATATTTTTATTTTTCAAATTAAAATTAAATTAATTATGTCAAAATTATCCATAATTATATAATATATTAAAAGATATTTTATTAAATGATATAAAATTACTAACATAATATCTTCTTGAATGTTGTCTGTAAATATTATTATATTTAATATATGGTTCATTAATGAAAAAATTGATATTTTTTATTTAATATATTGACCCACAAATATTAAAAACACTATTGTCACTCTTAGGGTTAAGTGGGGTTTTTTCATGTTGCATGCAATTCGGTTAAAATTAACATTCAAAAATGGTAGTTTTTGTTTAATAATATGGATTTAAAAACATAAAATAAATGGGGATAAGTTATCTGAAATTTATATGTTTAATTTATTCTTAATTGATAAATTACTGAATTTAAAAAATTAGAGAGCATAATAAAAAACGAAAATGCAAAAAATAAGTAAACATAAGAGTTAAAGAAAACAAATGTATTAAACATCTATTTATTTGTATAAGTGAGGTTTTATAGACTATTTTATAACTTAAAGCGTTTAATTATAAAAATTTTATACACTTTATGTAATATTGATATTATAGTAGTGAATACTTTTGAGTATTAAAAAGAATTCCATTCCACAACAACAATAAATATTCACTCACTCTCTCCTCTTATACACACCGATCAAGGATTTTGGGTCACCCAAAGCCATCCAAAATCACATACCAACATCCATAACCTCATCCTATAACCATTATTTTTGTAATAAATAAATTATTTCATTGATTTAGGGAGAACCTAATGAAGATACCTGAACAAGAGGTAATGTTCTTCAAAAAGAATCCTTATCTTATTTATTTATCCACCACATCCATTTATTGTTATACCATACTTCTAAAATACCATATGTATCATAAACATGCTGATATGATTTTTTGTTAAGTTTATGACCTACTCCCACAAACACTTCAATCAAATGTGTTACGAAATCATCAGTTTTTTGTACTACAGACTACAACCTCATGAAATTATATCATTCATTTTTCCATTACTATCTCTCGTGGTTAGAATAATGATGTGAAAACTATTTATATATAATTTTAATAATATTTATAACACTTTCATACATCTGGTGTTATTTAATCATATATAACCTATTTATATTACACTCTATATAGGATACAATAACATCGCTTGTGTGTATGGTAGACTACTACCTCATGAAGCGATGTTATTCATTTTTCTCTAACTTGTTACATGGAAGGTAATGAGGGTAACTATAATGAGTATATATGATGAAAATGAAATAATTATGAAATTAATGACATTATTATCTTACTATAAATATAGTATATCATTTTCATCTTTCCATTTCACCTATTGATAAAGTGATAATTTCATTTGTGGAGGTGTGGACTAGCTCCTCATCAAAGTGATGTTATTATTATTTTTTCATCACTACAGATAAAAAATTATATATATATATATGATTTAATAATAATTCATTAATTATATTAAAATTAATTTTTTACATATAAATATTAACAATATTCTTTCGATAATGGTCACTGAAAAATGGGAATGTTACTCATGAGTGCGCATGACCTACCATCTCCACTATCATAATGTTGATTAATTTTTCCTAATAGAATATCATGATTGAATTTGGTAGTTTAATTTATTTATAAATATAATTATTTATTGATTATTATTATTATAGATATATTTAAACAATTAACACATTGACCTTGGTCGACCTACCAATGTTGGGTTTGACAAATAAGATAAATATGGTCAAAACATCCGGCTTAACTATAACTGATAGAGTATTTATAAATAACATGTATAAAATTGAAACAAATGAAATGATAAAAATTTAAAAGGTTATAAATAAATAAAATAATTTATTAATGTATTTTATTTAGGAATATAACGTTTATGTGTGACGACTTATATTTTGGGTAAGGGTTTTTCTTGTCTCACTTTTATTTATGTCATATAAATGTCATATTCATCACTTAATTTTGATGTGTCATTTATAAAATTACCTTGAATGTATTTTATAATTATTATCCTTTAATTTATGGGTACCTTATTATACATTTTTGTATATATATTTCATTTGGATTATATTTTCAATGATACTAAAGTGGTAATGGCCATTTGTCACAATTTTGCAACTTTGACATGTTTATTATGATATACACGTATATTATTTTATGTGGGTATATAATAATCCCATTAATTTATTCCATATGAATTTATTTATTATCATGATATTATGTGTTTTAGAAAATTTTATTCAATCATTTGGATTATGTTTCAATGTTACCAATAATATAAGAATCTTTTGTCAAAATATCATCATTTATTAAGACTATGTCTGATTGTGTCTCAAATGATGAAATATTTTAATTATAATTAGTTATATTAACCTCCAGTTATTAATAATAATTTAATTAATTATAACATTTTTTACGCATTGATATATAAAATTTCATAGAATACGTATTGAAGAAAATACGACTTCATTTCTCACTTCAGTCAGAAACCTGGGTTCTCTTAAAACTAATGTTTCTCTAAATCTCTTAATTTTTTTAAAAATGTTTTCTTAAATAATTAAATAATATTGGTGAATTATTAATTCATTAATAATTTCCAAATTAATGGATTTTATAATTGTTTTTTTCTTTAAAGATTTTTATTTTTACAATGAAAATGGTATTTTACTCAAATTGTTTTTAGTGCTATGTTAATGGTATTTCCACTCATAAACATAAAAAACTGTTGTTGTTACTCATTCTCAAATGGGATTTGTTTAAGGATTATATTTTAATTTACTTATAAATATGGTTTAATATTTTTTAATGAGGTTTTTATGGTTCTCGTTTCATTTCCATGGTATAATCACGTCTCAATGAGATTTTTATAGAACACATTTCCAAAAAACCCTATTAATCATGTTTCAAAGAGACTGTTATAGAACCCACCTATTTTCTATAATTTAATCATTATTTAAGGTGATTAGAATGATACCAATTCATTTTCCTTGATAGAATCATGTTTTAAAGGAATAATGACTATTTCTGTGAGTTATATGATTAAATATCTCTTCACATTTTTCATGTTCTGGTTCTTGGACTATATATATGATGGGGTAGTCCAAATATCACCAGGTGATCATATTATATTTTATTAAATTGGTGACCCATATAGAACTTTAGAGATTTTGTTAATGATTATATTAGATGTCAGTTGTCTTGTTATTCTCGTTAAAAGGTTTCTAAAAGGATTTTATTAAGATGATTCTCCATGTTACCAAAATGGGTTTTAATTATTTTCTATGGGTGAATAATGTTTCTCATAATGGATATTGTTATCACATGGTTCAAGATTATTGGTTCTAAGGTATCTATCATATTCCATGTTTTCATATATTATGATCCAAGTATTGACGGGTATGAGTAATTTTATGTATCAAAAATGAACCAGGATTGTGTTGTTATATCCTTATGCACTTCTTATAGTCAATGATGAAATTCAATTGATAATGATTATGTTTACCCTTATTGAGAAATGATATCACCCTTATTATGTTAATTATTCTGGAGGTTTTAATGATTTATATTGAATGAATTTATATAATTAATGGATTTAATATAGATGATGATTATTTTTCAATGTGAAATAGAAATAATGGCTTTAGTGGGAGAAATTCTACTTTAATGTCATGTGAACTATTTATTTTGTAGTTTGTCGTAATTCTGTAACAATATAAATCTAAAAGGTACTTGACGTTATTAGTGATATAGTTTTTCCTTTTGATGTTTTATGGTTTTTATGAGAAACATTATGTCATATTTATCTGCATCAAAGAGTAAATTGTAATGTTCATATTTTCCACACATGATCCAGGAGTGTGGGTCCTGGGTTATTATAGTTGGTATCAAATTTCATTTTATATTACTTTAGAGATTATAAAATTTTTCATGATATTTTATATTAATATATATGGATTCAATCATAGGACAATAATATTAATGATGATCACTATTTCAATGTCTTAGACACGTCATATAAGGGTGTAAAATATTAAAAGTTTTATAGATTAATATTGATATTTTGGATGAAATTTTATTAGGTTGGGGAATTTTTATCCCCTATGATCAAAATGAAGTGAAATTTTGGGAAGATTTATTTTTCACAGTTAAAGAAAAATTATGTCAAAATGAAGTCCAGGTTATAACTCATCGTATATAGCAAGGCTCTAAGGCTTGGACACTAAACTGAAGTAAGATATGGGTATAGAACATACCAATATCCTACGTGATGTCCTGGTTAGTATGAAATGTTATCATATAAAGATTATTTTTTTCAGAAACATATGCTATTTTATTGGATTAATTACATTTGATTCATTATGGAAGAATATATGATCAAATACATTAAATATTTTGATTTCTAATTTAGTCAGTAAATGACAAAAAAATATTAATGTTAGTAATTTATGGAATTATTTTGTTTAAACATTTTTTATTGCCAAATTTTTTTGAATAATAATGTTATAAATTAAAGTTTATCCATTTTGGGAATTATATAATCTTGTGATAACTAATTATTTTTTGGTTAATGTTTAAATAAATGATAAAAATATTGTTATCCCTGTTAATGTTATGTGGTACTTAAAATATTATTTTAATGATTTAGGAAATAAAATTTCATCATGAATGCTCATCATTCAGAAACAAAAGATGATATTATGGTGGAAAATTTCTAAAATATAAGATTATAATTGAAAAGGAAGTATATATCACAATTTTTATAGTTTAGATATTTCATTTATTTCTTACCTATAGGAAAAATACCCTAAAACAAAATTATCCCAATAACATCATATCTATTGAACCAATTATCTTTTCAATCATCATAGAATAATGGTTTTAATCCCCATATAATTCCATTTATCATTCACCTATTTGTGATCAATGACCCCAATCAAACCACTATAATTATTTAAACTCTTCTCCTATTCCCCCTATATTTAGCCCAATAAATAATTATTTTATTATCTTATATCAATAAGTTGTACAATAAAAACACTAAAGAAAATATTTTCACATAAAAGTCATAGTGTTCTGAAGTGGGGAATCCCAAGACCATCTAATATGAAATGCTTGACCTCATTGAGTGAATGGAACCAAGATCAGATAAATATTAAATCTGATCATATTGTATCACCTTGGAAGTGATAAAATTATCAACAACATTCCCTTCAAGAAATGTATGATGGATATATAATTGGTTTCCAATGAAACCCTTTAACATTTATTTAGTTTATAAAATAAACTTTGGAAGATTCTAATTCCATGAATAGAGTTATAAATACTCATGAAATAAGTCTATGTTGATGTAAGGTAGATATTTATCTAATTTCATAAGATGAGTCCAATGGGCATTGTATAGGATTAAGCTTGAAGTAAATTGCCTCTTCCAAATTAAGAAGTAGAATCTTAAATTACTGACCCCCACGGGTACCAGATCACCCCTCCCCCCTCATGAAATCTATGTGATAAGGTCCATATTTGTTCAATTTACTAACCAAATGGTTAGGATGACACTATACCCACTTCTCCTACCCATTATAAGAATCCATATTGGGGGAGGTAATACAAACCACAAGTGTTTTAAGAGAGGGGGTGTCTCCCATTTAATTTAGAGCATGATATGATCAATTTTTTTTTAAATAATAATTTTACTCATACCAATGATTTATTTTTATATTATTTGTTCCTTATTCTGTTGAGGAACAAAAAACATACAATAAGGATAATGGATCATTTCTTTTTCTCTGAGCGAGGGTTGTATTTACCATAGAATCCCTTGTTCAGAAAGGTATCTCTCAATATATCATGGTATTCCAAAATTATTAAGTCTCCGAACACATGCCACACATACTGTAACATCCCAGGTAAATAATGAATAAAACATTTTCATATTTATTAATATTTACAAATTAAATATTAATTTTAATTAAAAGGGGATTGCTACGTTTGATAGCGTACTCAATACACAACGATGAGTTTCGTTGAAATCTTACGTTGCACACTAGTAATAAAATAATATTATTTTAAATGGTAGTTATCATGTAGCCCTTGTATTGGCGGGAATGGATATAAATAACTAAAATATGATTATATATGTTTGTTAAATGTTTTTACATTTATCTAATAAAGGATAACGGCTTAAAATACTAAAAGAATTCAATTCTAGGCTTATATACTCTAATTTTCACGAAAGATCCACTTATCAACATTTGATAGCGAACCGTCATTAAATATAGTTTTGGTCACTCTTATACATTCTATTTGACCAAATAAAACTCTTCTTTAGAATCGGGACATCAAAATTTACTTTGTGTAAATTTTTGGTATTTTTCCGATAAAGTTCCTTTTTAATGAATATTGTAAAATGTTGTATTTTAAATCAAAACCTCTTTTTAATCTAATTAATTTATATGATTATATTATAATTTTAATTGGTTTTAAAGTGAAATTAGAAAATATTTTTACCATTAAATCCAATAGTGGTCGTTGGAATTAATTTCACTTTGAAATAGGACTTAAACTAGTGTAAATCTTTTTATACTTATTGTTTCATAAAAACACACTATTTGCTCTGACAGCGGGAATTAATTATTAAATTAATTAATTCAACTTATTTCTTGTGAATTTTGTAAAATGGACTTCATTTTTGAATTCGGAATATCAAATATAGATTAGGTTGAATTTTTGGTATTTTTCTGAAAAACTTCATTTTTTGATGAATAGTGAAACCACTAAGTGGTACTTATAAAAACTGATTTTTCGTTTAAATGGAATTTTACCACTTATGTGTTTTGAATTTCAAAAATCTGACATACATGGTTGTCATTAAGAAGTAAAATGTGGTTCAACGAGATTAAAATTATTTTTTGGTGAATAGTAACTCTTAAGTTCTTAATCGCGATTAGAGGTAATTAGTGTAGTTTAAGGTAAGAATAATGTTTTAATAAAATAAAATGACCTAGACACAAGTCCTAACCTCATTGGATGTGTCATGGCCTACAAATACAATCCATGGGTCAACTTGGGGACCCAATGGAGCCACTTTGGTTGGGAAATGACATAAATAACATTTTATTTAATGTTAAAGTAAAAATGACACACACATGAGATGTTTTACTAAAACAATTTTTACATGGGGTTATACAAGTCATATTTTTGACTATAAATATTTATTGCAAAACTATAAAGATTTCCTACATCATAGGATTTTTTTATAATTTTTAGACATTAAATAAACTAAATTATTTATGACATCATGATGATGCAGCAATGACCTCATTATTTAACGATTTAAATAAAATTGAAAGCTAATGTAATATCTAAGACCTAAACTTTTCCAAAACCTATTGGATGAGTTGATTTAGAATCCTTATCACCTTTGCCTTTAAATAAATCAATTTGGGACATCTTAAATCAGAATACCATTTTAAAATAAAGTGACTTTTCATTACTTTTCAAGAGTGCCCCTCCTCTCCTCTTATAAAAGGCGCCCACCTCTACCTCCTTACCCACATTCCAAAAGCCTTTGGCTCAGCCAAACCCTGCCCATTTTGTCTCTCCACATCCCTCTATTACTCCTTGAAGCCTCACATTGGGCAGAAGTCTTATCAAGGAAGTCTTTGAGCTCAAACCAAGGAGAGTTACCCGATTTTAAGGTAATGTCTTCTTTTGAGTCCTTTTGTTTTATTATACTTCTCCAACCCCTAAACTCTTTTTATTATTTTCTTTTGTAACAACTCCGGAATCCTCGATATACTAGGATGTTGTTATAAGATGGATTATAGATACACTTACACACACCTACATATAATGGTTAAAGAACATACAGTTTCCGTGGATGGAGAATTTCTGCCTCCCGAAACGATGATTGTTCAACATTATTTTAACACCTTAAAAGGTGTCCATTAAGATGAAACTATATTTATATATTATATATATAATATGTTTATTTTTTCCTTAAGCTTCTGTATTTTTTCATTTTGTTCATACCTTTATGGTTTCCATTATGGGTAAATGCGATATCTTCATTTAAGGAAGTGCGGACTACCGCCCCCTCAAAGTGATGTGATTCGTTAATGCCAAATGTGGGACGTGTAAAGGATGGATTTAAAGTTATTATATATGATGTTATAATGGAATTATAATATACCTCTATATCCTTATTATTTCGTTCCATTAATGTATGAGATAGAAATGAAAGTAGCATTCATGCGTACGTACGACTTACCGTCTCCATGAATGGTACATTTCATTTCTTATCCGTAAATGTAATGTACAATTAAAAGTACATGTATATAATGGATATATACAATGAATGATATATATAAATGATGAATATAATTTTGGAATTAAAATATACGCACCTCTAATTTAGTTTTAATTCCATTAATATGACAAAGAAATGAATGTAGCGTTCATGCGTACGTACGGCTTACCGTCTCCATGAACGGTGTGTTTCATTTCATACCTATAAATGATTATGTAATTTTATAAATACATGTATATGATGGATATATATGATATATATGATATCCAAAGCAGGAATGTCATTCTGGATATAAAGAACATTTGACCACACGAATAACATGTAATTGTAAGAAGTCCACTTTCGACTTAAGAACCAAATATCGACAAAACAAACATTTTTAACTTAAATGGTTACATAATGTTTATAACATGGAAATAAGTGATATAAAAGGAATAATGAACTTTAAAAAGGTTCTTAATCAAGTAGAAATTAACTCATGTTTATTATTCAGGACGTTAAAGAACGATCGAGTCAAGTCGGACCCGAGGTAAGGAACTACGTCTCAATCTCCTTTCATTGAGGCATATTTCATTTTATACACATCTATATTTTATACAGTGTATAAACCCCTTTGACTTTTACTTTTATACAAAAGGAATCTTTTTTACGAAGCGTTTTACTAAACGACAAAAAGGAATGTTTTTTAACGTATGCGGTGACAACGACCTTTTCCGCCACCGCGAGTATTATTTGGTCTTTGGCTTCCTCAACAAGCCGTAATGTTTTTAAAATAAGATAAATACCGTATACTCTTTTATGTATTTTGGTATTGAAAATGGTTTTGATAAAGGATTCTATTATGATATATTGTGATTGAAATGTGGAAATTTTATCATTCCTTTATATTGGTTTTATGTTTTATGATTTTATATTGGTACTTGGACATTTTACAGGTGGTTACGTGATAAACCATATGACGGGTGGTGTCGTGAATACTAGGACGTGTGGTTACATTATAACCTCCAATGCATTGGGTATGGAAGTCAGCCGTATGGCTATTCCATTAAGTATGTATGGAAATTGGCCGTATGGCTATTCCATTAAGTGATATGTGTGGAAGTCGACCGTATGGTTATTCCACTTGAGTATGTTTATGTCCCAAGTTACCTTTATATATGTTATGTGTTCATGATATGGGTTTTATGGTAATCCTTTGGTTACAAAAAGGTAGGTAATGATACTTTATTCCGTGAAGAGTTTTTACTACTTCATGAAGGTGAAGGTATTACTTTGATAGAGTATACATGGTTTACTTGATGTTTGAAAAAGTAACAGTTTTTATTCTTTGTGTATCCCTTACTGATCTTTTTATGCTCACCCCATGTTTTTTTGAAATGTATTTCATAGGACTTAATGTCGAATAAGGTCAAGGATGGGATCAAGGGAATGTCATCCTATATAAAACATGGAACTAGACATGTTTCTTTTTAAGAGTTTTTTATTATTATGGAAACTTAGTAGAAGTGTCTACTTTGTAATCTTTTGAGATGTAATAGTTATGTTCTAATTCTCTAAAACTCTAAACCTGAAAAGATAATCAATGTGAATTATTCATTTAATTCAATATTAAGTAAGGTTTAAGGCCGGGGCCTTATAGTTGGTATCAAGGGTCGGTTTAGATAACTTTAGGAGTTAGAAAATTGTTAAATTATAAGTTAATTTATGATATGATTTAAATGATATAGCATTATAGATTACCATGTTTCTTCGCCTAAGATATTTCTGTGTTTAGAATGGTTTTCTGCAGAGGAAACAAAGCAGCTATGTTGGGACGACATCCGGAGGAAGACAACCTTCCAAATCAGCAACCTGAGATGGTCGGAATTGGAACTGAATAGTTTGTTGCAGTGATGGCACAGTTGACTCAGGTTATAAATGGTGGTGGTATCCATGCACGAGATCAGCCAGATCAACCGCAGAGGAACATGTCAGTGGAGGAACATTTCATGAGTCAACATCCCCCATCATTCAGAGGATCATCTGTCCATGTGCAATCCGAAAGGTGGATTAAAGCACTGGAGAAGATTTTTGATGTCATGGGGTGTTCCAAACATCAAAAGGTTAGTATTGTTGTTTAACGTTTTGAAGGTGAAGTTGATCAGTGGTGGTCGATGGTGAAAAATATCAGGGATAGTGATGAGATTGAGGATCATCACTGGGACGAATTCAAAGGTATGTTTCTTGAGAAATATTTTCCTAAGGTGGTTCGTCTTAGGATGGAAAAACAGTTCCTAGAATTGAGGCAGGAGGATGATTCAGTGGCTGCTTATAAAGAAAAGTTCACTCGATTGGCAAGGTATGCTCCAAAATTCGTACGATATCTTGATAGTAAAATAAACCGTTTTTACTCAGGATTAAAGCCAATGTATCGAAGGGCTTTATCTTCTCGTGAGTTCAAAAGTTATGAAAAACTTGTTCGATGTGCGGAGAAGGTGGAAATGGAGTTTGTCGATGATCAGGTGTTCTATGACACACAACAGAATAAGAGGTCTAGTTGGAAGGAAAAGGGGAAGAATTTATCAAAGAAGCAAGGAGGTATGAAAACCAAATATCTATCCTGTGAGAAGTGTGGTAAAATGAATCCTGGAGAATGTTTATCCAAGTCTGGTAAGTGCTTTCTGTGTGGTAAGTCTGGTCATATTGCTCGTAACTGTAAGGAAGATGATAAATCAGGCAATGAAAAGCCAACGGTAAGATGTTTTAAGTGTAATGAAATGGGTCATTATGAAAATGAGTGTCCAACGAAGAACTCAACTGGGGGAATTCAGCCAGACTACAAGCAGAAAGGGGTGGTGAAATCCTTTGCAACAACTTCAGCAGATGTTGGGCCATCGAATAAAGTGGTATCAGGTACACTGTTTGTTTGTTCAGATTATGCCAATGTGTTTTTGGATTCAGGGTCTACACACACTTTCATTTCTGAGAAGTTTTCTAGTAAATTAGAAATTCCATCTCAAGATATGAACCCTGAACTTATGGTAAAAACACCCAGAGGGAAAGTTGGGACAAAAAGGAATTATAAGAACCTTCCTATCCTTGTGTGTGGAAAGAATCTACCAGCAAACCTTATTGTTTTTCCCTTAGTGGAGTTTGATGTTATTTTGGGCATGGATTGGCTTTGTTTTTGTCATTCTAAGATTGACTGTAGAGCTAAAATGGTTTCTTTTCAGAAAGATTTTCAGTTTGTTTACAATAATGAACCCTTGATTTTGATAACATATCAAGAAGTTGAGAAACTAGTAAAAGATGGAAATGAATGTTACCTTGCACATAATGTTTAAAATAAAGGAACTGTTCAGATTAATGATGTTCCAGTGGTAAATGAGTATCTTGATGTTTTTCCTGATGAGTTGCCTGGTATTATTCATGATCGGGAAGTTGAATTTACTTTTTAATTAGTTCCTGATTCTAAGCCAATTTCAAAACCCCCTTATCGAATGGCTCAAGTTGAACTTTTAGAGTTAATGAAACAATTGCAGGAGTTATTAGATAAAGGTTTCATTCGACCTAGCACATCACCATGGGGTGCTCCTGTCTTGTTTGTTAAAAAGAATGATTGATCAATGAGACATTGCATTAAATATAGATCCCTTAATAATATTACTGTTAAGAACAAGTATCCTTTGCCTCATATCAATGATTTGTTTGATCAGCTCCAGGGAGCTCAGTATTTTTCGAAGATTGACTTGAGGTCGGGGTACGATCAGTTGAAAGTAAAATAAGCAGACGTTCCGAAGATTGGGTTTCGTACTAGATATGGCCATTATGAATTTGTAGTTATGCCTTTTGGGTTAACCAATGAACCTGCTATATTCATGGACCTTATGAATAGAATTTTCCATGGGTTCTTTGATAAGTTTGTGGTTGTTTTCATCGATGATATTTTGGTGTTTTCTAAAAGTAAATAGGAGCATGAAAGTCATTTAAGGGTTATCTTGAAAACCTTAAAAGAAAAGAAACTATATGGAAAATTCAGCAAGTGTGAGTTTTGGTTACAACAAATCTCTTTCCTGGGTCACATTATTTCAAAAGATGGCATAACTGTTGATCCTACTAAAACAAAAGTTTTTCAAGAATGGCCAAGTCCCACAAATGTAACTGAGATCCGTAGTTTTCTTGGTTTGGCAGGTTACTACCGAAGGTTTGTTGAAAATTTTTCACGGTTATCTAGTCCAATGACTAAGCTAACTCATAACGGTGTTAAGTTCATATGGACAAAAGAATGTGATGATTGTTTTCAGGAGTTGAAAAGAAGATTGGTGAATGATCTTATTTTGGAACTTCCTTCAAGGAATGGTGAGTTTGTTATATATAGTGATGCTTCATTGAAGGGACTTGGATGTGTCCTTATGAAGAATGACCAGGAAATTGTCTGTGCTTCACGTCAGTTGAAAAATCAGGAGGTAAATTACCCTACACATGATTTGGAATTAGCTGCTGTTTTCTTTGCTTTAAAAATTTAGAGGCATCATTTGTATGGAGTAAAGTGTGAAATATATACTGATCACAAAAGTTTAAAGTATATATTCACTCAGAAAAAATTGAACATGAGATAGGGGAGATGGCTGGAATTAATCAAGGATTATGATTGTACAATTCACTACCATCCAGGAAAAGCAAATAAAGTGGAAGATGCTTTGAGTCGAAAAAGTAATGCTTCATTAAGCGTGCTACGTTCGGAACGAGATCCTTTGGTTTTTGATTTGATGAACTTTGGAATAGAAGTTCTTGGTGTAGGAAGTTCTTCTTTTTTGTTTCAGGTATCAGTGACATCTTTCCTATCCGACAGAATCAAGCAAGAAAGAAACAAGACAGTGAGTTGCAGAAAAAGGTAGAGCTGGTTCAGAAGGGTAAGCTGCCTGAATTCAACATTGATAATGATTGTGTTTTGAGGTTTGGGAAGAGATTATGTGTGACTTGTGATTCACAGTTGAAGAATGAGTTGTTATGTGAGGCTCATAGTTCCCCGTTTTCAGTTCATCCTGGAAGTACTAAGATGTACAGAGATCTGCGGGAGTATTACTGGTGGGATGGAATGAAAAGAGATATTTCTGATTTTACTATGAAGTGTTTGACTTGTCAGTAGGTTAAAGCAGAGCGGCAGTTACCGAAAAGGATTCTTCATCCTTTACCAGTTCCAAAGTGGAAATGGGAAAATATATCCATGGACTTTGTTGTGAGATTACCGAGGACATCTCGAGGTAATAATGCAATCTGGGTTATTGTTGTTCAATTGACTAAATCTACCCATTTCCTTGCCATACGAGATAATTTTTCCTTAGATCAACTTTCCCGTTTGTATCTTAAAGATATAGTCAGGTTACATGGATTTCCTCTCTCCATTGTATCTGACCGTGATCCCAGGTTTACTTTTAACTTTTGGAAAGGCCTTTAGAAGTCGTTTGGTACTGAATTAAATATTAGTACAGCTTTTCATCCACAATTAGATGGGCAGTCAGAACGGACAATTCAGAACTTGGAGGATATTCTACGAGCTTGTTCGATGGATTATCAGGGAAGTTGGGACCAACATCTTTCTTTGGTTGAGTTTTCTTATAATAACAGTTTTCATTCCAGTATACAGATGGCACCATTTGAGGCATTATATGGGAAGCGGTGTCGAACCCCAGCATTTTGGGATGAAGTGGGTGAAAGGAAGCTGATGGGGCCAGAATTGGTAGAAGAGATGGCAGAAAAAGTTCACTAGATTCAGAAGCACATGAGAACAGATCAGAACAGGCAGAAGAGTTATGCGGATAACCGGAGTAAGGATCTATCTTTCGAGGTAGGTGATCATGTTTCTCTCAAGGTTTCTTCTTGGAAAAGTGTGATGCGATTTGGTAAGAAAGGAAAGATGAGTCCAAGGTTCATTGGACCATATGAAATTCTTGATAGATTTCGATCAGTTGCATACATAGTGGCTTTACCTCTGAGTTTATCTCAGGTACACAATGTTTTTCATGTTTTTATGTAGAGGAAGTATATTCCAGATTTATCTCATGTTTTGAGTTGAGAGGTAGTTCAGCTGGAAGAGAACCCATCTTATGAAGATCAACCAGTCCAGATTCTTGACCGAAGAGAGCAAGTGTTGCGAAATAAGGTAATTCTCTAGGTAAAGGTTTTGTGGAAAAACCATATGGTTGAAGAGACAACATGGGAATCTGAAAATGCTATGAGGGATAAATACCCCCACTTATTTTGATAATTGAATAAAATTGCGAGGAAACAATTCCCAAAAGGGGGAAAGGATGTAACATCTGAGGTAAATAATGAATAAAACATTTTCATATTTATTTATTTTTACGAATTAAATATTAATTTAAATTAAAAGGGGGTTGCTACGTTCGATAGCGTACTCAATACGCAATGATGAGTTTCTTTGAAATCTTACGTTGCACATTAGTAATAAAATAATATTATATTAAATGGTAGTAATCATGTAGCCGTTGTATTGGTAGGAATGGATAGAAATAACTAAAATATGAATATATATGTTTGTTAAATGTTTTTACATTTATCTAATAAAGGATAAAGGAATAAAATACGAAAATAATTCAATTCTAGGCTTATATACTCTAATTTTCACGAAAGATCCACTTATCAACATTTGATGGCGAACCGTCATTAAATATAGTTTTGGTCACTCTTATCAATTCTATTGGACCAAATAAAACTCTCCTTTAGAATCGGGACATCAATATTTACTTTGTGTAAATTTTTGGTATTTTTCCGATAAAGTTCCTTTTTAATGAATAGTGTAAAATGTTGTATTTTAATTCAAAACCTCCTTTTAATCTAATTTATTTATATGATTAGATTATCATTTGAATTGGTTTTAAAGTGAAATTAGAAAATAGTTTTACCATTAAATCCAATAGTGGTTGTTGGAATTAATTTCACTTTGAAATCGGACTTAAACTAGTGTCAGTCTTTTTATACTTATTGTTTAATAAAAACACGCTATTTGCTCTCACAGTGGGAATTAATTATTAAATTAATTAATGAAACTTATATATTGTTAATTTTGTAAAATGGACTTCATTTTTGAATTCGGAATATCAAATATAGCTTAGGGTGAATTTTTGGTATTTTTCTGAAAACTTCAATTTTTGATGAATAGTGAAACCACTAAGTGGTACTTATAAAAACTGATTTTTTGATTAAATGAAAATTTACCACTTCTGTGTTTTGAATTTCAAAAATCCAACATACATGGTTGTCATTAAGAAGTAAAATATGGTTCAATGATATTAAAATAATTTTTTTGGTGAATAGTAACTCTTAAGTTCTTAATCGCGATTAGAGGTAATTAGTGTAGTTTAAGGTAAGAATAATGTTTTAATAAAATGAAATGACCTAGACACATTTTCTACTCTCATTGGATGTTTCATGGCCAAAAACTACAATACATGTGTCAACTTGGGGACCCCATGGAGCCACTTTGTTTGGGAAATGACATAAATACCTTTTTATTTAATGTTAAAGTAAAAATGACACACACATGAGATGTTTTACTAAAACAATTTTTACATGGGGTAATACAAGTCGGATTTTTGACTATAAGTAGTCATTATAAAGATAAAAAGAGTTCCTACATCATTGTATTTTTTTTAGAATTTTTATACATTAAATAAACTAAATTATTTATGACATCATGATGATGCAGCAATGACCTCATTATTTAACGATTTAAATAAAATGGAAAGCTATTGTAATATCTAAGACCTAAACATGTCCAAAACCTATTGGATGAAATGATTTCGAACCCTTATCACCTTATCCTCGAAATACATCAATGTGGGACCTCTTAAATACGAATACCATTTTAAAATAAAGTGACTTTTCTTTACATTCCAAGAGTGCCCCTCCTCTCCTCTTATAAAAGGCCCCCACCTCTAACTCCTTACCCACACTCTCAAAGCCTTTGGCTCGGCCAACCCCTGCCCATTTTGTCTCTCCAGATCCCTCTCTCACTCCTCGAAGCCCCACATTGGTCAGAAGTCTTACTAAGGAAGCCTTTGAGCTCAAACCAAGGAGAGTTACCCGATTTTAAGGTAATATCTTCTTTTGAGTCCTTTTGTTTTATTTTTCCTCTACAACCCCCTAAACTCTTTTTATTATTTTCTTTTGTAACAACTCCAGTATCCTCAATATACTAAGATGTTTTTATCAGAAGTATTCTTGCTAAAATTACACACACCTTCATCTAATGGTTAAAGAACATACAGTTTCCGTGGATGGCGAATTTCGGCCTCCCGAAATGATGATTGTTCAACATTCTTTTAACACCTTCAAAGGTGGACATTAAGATGACACTATATTAATATATTATATATAATATGTTTATGTTTTCCTTAGGCTTCTGTATTTTTTCATTTTGGGCATACCTTTATGGTTTCCATTATGGGTAAACGCGATATCTTCATTTAAGGAAGTGCGGACTACCGCCCCCACATTGTGATGTGATTCGTTAATGCCAAATGTGGGACGTGTAAAGGATGGATTTAAAGTTATTATATATGATGTTATACTGGAATTATAATATAACTCTATATAATTATTATTTCTTTCCATTAAAGTATGAGATAGAAATGAAACTAGCGTTCATGCGTACGTACGACTTACCGTCTCCATGAACGGTGCATTTCATTTCTTATCCCCAAATGTAATGTACTATTAAAAGTACATGTATATAATGGATATATATAATGAATGATATATCTTAATGATGAATATAATCTTGGAATTAAACTATACATACCTCTCATTTAGTTTTAATTCCATTAATATGACAAAGAAATGAAAGCAGCGTTCATGTGTACGTACAGCTTACCGTCTCCATGAACGATGCATTTCATTTCATAACTATAAATGATTATGTAATATTATAAACAAATGTATATTCTGGATATATATGATATATATGATATCCAAATCAGGAATGTCATTTTGGATATAAAGAACCTTTTACCACACGAACAACATGTAATTGTAAGAAGTCCACTTTCGACTTAAGAACCAAATATCGACAAAACAAACATTATTAGCCTAAATGGTTAAAAAATGTATATAACATGGAAATAAGTGATATAAAAGGAATAATGACCTTTAAAAAGGTTCTTAATCAAGTATAAATTTACTCAAGTTTATTATTCAGGATGTTAAAGAATGATCGAGTCAAGTCGGACCCGAGGTAAGGGACTTCGTCTCAATATCCTTTCATTGAGGCATATTTCATATTATACACAACTTTCTTTTATACGGTGTATAAACCCTTTGACTTTTACTTTTATACAAAAAGAATATTTTTCTACGAAGTTTTTTACTAAACGACAAAAAGGAATGTTTTTTTAACGTACGCGGTGACAACAACCTTTTCCGCCGCCGCGAGTATTATTTGGTCTTTGGCTTCCTCAACAAGCCGTACTGTTTTTAAAATAAAATAAATTCCATATACTCTTTCATGTATTTTGGTATTGAAAATGATTTTGATAAAGGATTATATTATGATATATTGTGATTCAAATGTGGAAATGTTATCATTCCTTTATATTGGTTTTATGTTTTATGATTTTATATTGGTACTTGGACATTTGACGGGGGGTTACGTGATAAACCATACGACGGGTGGTGCCGTGAATACCAGGACGGGTGGTTACGTTATAACCTCCATTGCATTGGGTATGGAAGTCGGCCGTATGGCTATTCCATTAAGTATTTATGGAAATTGGCTGTATGGAAGTTCCATTAAGTGATATGTGTGGAAGTCGACCGTATGGTTATTCCAATTAAGTATGTTTATGTCCCAAGTAACCTCTATATATGTTATGTGGTCTTTATATGGGTTTTATGGTAATCCTTTGGTTACAAAAAGTTAGGTAATGATACTTTATTCAGTGAAGAGTTTTTACTACTTCATGAAGGTGAAGGTATTACTTTGACAGAGTATACATGGTTTACTTGATGTTTAAAAAAGTAACAGTTTTCATTCTTTGTGTATCCCTTACTGATCTTTTTATGCTCACCCCAAGTTTTTTTGACATTTTTTTCACAGGACTTAATGTGGAGTAAGGTCAAGGATGGGATGAAGGTAATGTCATGCTATATAAAACATGGAACTAGACATGTTTTTTTAAGAGTTTTTTTATTATGGAAACTTAGTAGAAGTGTCTACCTTGTCATCTTTTGAGATGTAATAGTTATGTTCTAATTCTCTAAAACACTAAACCTGAAAAGATCCTCAATGTGAATCATTCATTTAATTCAATATTAAGTAAGGTTTAAGGACGGGGCCTTATACTAACCACTCTCATTCACATTAAAAAAATAGGTGGATAGGTGTTCTGATAGTCAGATCCCTACAACACATTCAGGTTGTAGAAAGAATGACTTCTAGTCCTTTGATATTGTAAATAGTGGGAAGTTCATTATTCAAAGTATGCCAAACTAGGATGTAAAATTAATTTAGAATATCCTTGAACCATATTTTCTGACCCCAATAGTCATGTTCATTATAAACCATTTTTAATATGTTTAAGTCTTTCATTGAATGGTCTCCTTATGATGATCCAGTGAGACACAATTCAATAGATTATATTTTAGAACAATTTTCCCAATGATAGACTATGGATTCTCATATATAATTGATTTGATGAATGTTGGGTGTTCACATGTCTTTTTGAAGGTGAATTATGATGTGGGACATTGAATAAAATATAGTATTTTCCCTACCCAATTATTTTTCCAAAAGTTATTTGTTATATAAAAACATTAGTACTCCCCATTATCTATTATGAAATGATTTTTTATTTCCCATTTTTGAAATCTAAGTAAACAAAATTTGTTTTCAAATGTCTAAAATTTAATTACATAGATAAGGTTCAAATTGTGAGGATGCAATTTTTTAAAGGGGGAAGATGTAACAACCCATTATTTTAAAATAAAAAAATTATATCTAATATTTTGAATGGAACACAACACTAGTTTGTCTTGAATTACACACAATACTCAGTTTAACTTTCATTTAAAATAATAATGTGATTTTTTTGTTTTGTAGTGTATTAAACACACAATACCTAACTTATATAACCCATTATTTATATAACCATTATAACTTAGATATCAGAATGGCTGGTATCAACATGATTAACTTAATTATAAAAATAAGTTTTACATAAGTGTATATAATGAATTCATGGATGAACAATTGTTTATAAATGAATATGAAAACCTATTTAATATAAAGGAAATGTTTTAATAAAAAAATATTTTTTTTCACTAATATAATTTTATCCTAAAAAATTAAATTTTTTATTATTAGTGAAAGATTATAATTAATTTTAAATATTATATATTTCATCATTTTTTTCATTCATTCAATAAATTTTATATGAAAAAGATCCATGACCAGCCTTCACTAAGATGAGACAAGGGGAAAAAATTGTCAAACCCTCCCTTCTTCAAGTAGAATAAGAGATAATGACCCTCGAGTCCCACCTTGAATAGGCCCCAGAGTGGCGACTAGCACCAAGGGTATAGAATCACATGTAATATGGAAGGAATTACCTTTTTACAGAAGATGATAAGGAGACAAGATAGAAAATCCCAGAAAACTCTAAATACAGAAAATAAAAGTAAATCCAAAACCCATTTTTCCACATGCATGTTAAAAATAAATTGCAATATGTACAAGAATAATCTAATGAAAAGTACTAAAAAAATAGAAAACATCAACGACAACTATCCCGACGGCCGAGCTAGTAAAGTCTGGCACGGTCCTCAAAGTCCTCCTAAAATCCTAAAAGCAGTTTTATATACGTAGGGTGAGTATACTAGTATACTCAGTAGGGAAAAATAAAATATCTCATTCACATGTGGGGAGGCATTCTAATGCCCTGTGAGAAATAGAGATAACCCAAGCACCTAGAAAGGAAACTATCCACCCACCCTCCCTATGGAACACTCCCCAAACAATGCAGGTCATGTAAAATAATAGTAGTTACACATCGATGTTTGGGTACCACGCAACGCTTTCCCACTAGTTATTTAGGACATCCTACATGTCAGAACTCCCCCATAAGTTACATTGTAGTCCCAATACGACCCCAAAAACAACATTATGGGCTATAACAACCACACATCCCACCCGTAGAAACCGATTCCACCACAACCACTCACATCCTTTCCCGAAGACACCTGGACCACAAAAAACCACTGCCACACCTAAAGACATCTGGTCTATAACAACCACTCCCGCACCCTAAGACACTTGGGCCTCATCCGAAAGAGACTTTGGAAATAATTCTGCCCTCACACACCAGAGCCAACTACCACAACACAGCCTGCCTAACGATTCTTGGGCCACAATGGACCTTAGGTAGTCACAGCCTTCTCGAAGAGTCTTGGGATACATGGTAGAGGGAGTAGAAAGGTGCTATTTACTAACCACTCATTATAATTTTGGAAAAAACACACTCCCCCATGAAATGGTGGTGTTTTCCATTGAGTATTCCACTTGGGTCGGGTGTGAATAAGAATCACAATAACTAAATTTATATATATAGTTGAACAACCACTCATCTCAGCATAATGGTTCTAAAAAAAGACCATACACAAACTCTCACATTACTATTCATACAATCATAAATACACAACAACCATAACCACATCACCACCCATTTGTGGAGAACGATTCCCCATTAAACCCATGTTTGTTATCATATTCAAGTGATTTCATTCAAAATAATTATCCACTACCAGGAAACTATCACGCACATCCAAAAGTCAAAAAAACTCTGGACTGAAGAAGAAAATTTCCAAGCAACAATTTAGGCATTCACACCCAGTTCTATTGTAAATTGGCAACAAGAAAAGGGATATGTCAGTTCACTAGAAGTACTGGAACCAAAATAATCCTCATCATATAGCACTACAGGGCCTCCGATCCACAGACCAACAACTGAACAATAGGGAATAAAATCCCCATCCACGTCACCCCATAAGCATCAAGCATAACAACCGTGATTATTAGAAGAACATAGCAAATGAGTTTTCATATTTAACCACACCATTTATCAAGTTCATTCTTTCCTTTTGCTTAACCGGGTGATCACACAAGGATTATTATTCATTGGGAATCCCTTTAATCAACTGATTTTATGTGATTAACGATTTTTCAAGTCACATCTATTCAGTCAAAATATTTACCAGAAAAATAGTGGGTCATTAGTGTGAATGGAAGGAAAACCAATGGCCATGATTTTCAATGGGCATAATCCCATACAGTTCAAAACATATAAATGAAGATAAAAGAGTACATAAGAATCATCATCAAACACACCCCTTTATTCTTTAAAAATAATTAATTATCTTCGTTAAGGTTTGGTTTCATCCATGCCCGGAGGAAAAATTATCATACACAACCCGAATGATTCACAGTGAAGAGAGAAAAAGGAAACACCTAATAGATGATCAATGATTGAATTTTTATTCTCATGCCAAGAACAGTGGTTGCACAACTTGTAGAGGAAGAACTCCAAGGTCTCCAAGGCTGAGCGGGAAAGGCTCTATCATGGTGCATGATTTATCTTTTAAAGAGGGAATCCAAGCACACCATGTTTAAGAATGGAATCATGTAAGAAAAAAAATCGTCATGTGATAAAAGTCTATATCCTAGAGTTACAGGATATGAAATCTATAACCATTTAAAAGGAGGATCATGCTTTCACCAAGAGTTTGGGTGGTTACACATGATGAAATTAATTTTTATTTAATAATTATCCTTAGAGATGGTGGAGATAACAACCGTGAGTTGATAGATACCCTCTAAACAGAGAAGACCATGTAATAGGGGTGAATCTGGAAAGCATGAAGAATGGTGTGACACCAAGGAAGAAGCCACACATTTTTTGTAACTGAAGGGATGTCCGAATCTTAGGGGTTTAAAACATATTTTCATAACTTTAAATGGCTTTAAAAAGTGAATTAAAACACTTTTACATCAATAGATATGTTACGGGATCAGAACTATAAAAACTCAGAAACTGAAAAAATGTCAAATGGTGGGTCACCGTTAGGTGAGACACCATAACGGTGCCACTGTAATGGTGCCACCAGTTCCATAGAACACCGTAAGTAGTTACACCATTTCAGTGTGTGATCATGATGGTGAGACTATTTTGGTTCCCCCATCACAGTGCCACTGTCACGGTAACACTGTCACAGAGCCACCATCACGGCGCCACCGTGAACAGTGCCACAATTTCGGTGTAACCATTTTTGTGAAACCAAGTTCTTGGAAACTCCTTAATGAGTCACTTGTGGTCCTCATGATACATCAAACACCAAAAATTTGGAAATGTAATGGCCCTGGAGGGTATGTGCCATTATATCAGATACCTATCAAACTATTCTTATCCTTGAGAATCCAATATTAAACCCTAAAATATATTGGGGTCCAAACAACCACCATGAAATTTACCTCTCAGAGACAAAAACACCCTAGAGTTTTTCTAAATTTGATACAAAAATCAATCTCTTCAAACACCCATTCCTCATATATCTTCTAAAAAATCATGGATACACCACCTCACATATCACCCAAGTAACCAAAAAAACATATAAAGGTCATACCATCGAGACATATGAATTAGGGAGTCCCTTCTTCCATGTCAAGATACTATCTGCTTTGGGTAGCACTGACTCACCCGCATGGGTTTAGTCACATCCACCTTAATGCATCTTGATTATGGATCAGGTAATCCCCTCCCTATGGTCAAGACTTTTCACACACACATAGATAACAAGAAAAGTATCCCATCTCAAAGTTAAAAAATTCAAGAACTACATCACATTCATGTACCAAACAACATAGAACAAAAATCAAAACAGCTCTTGGTTATGGGCACACATTTGTCCCTCCCATTCCTAGGTACTCTCCTCGAGGCCACTATGCCTCTATAACACACGAACCATGGGAATGGTCTGTCCATGAATCACCTTATCCTAATGATCCTATATCCTCACTAGTCTCTCCTTGAATGTTGCATCGTCTTCGATATTCAAACTTCCCTTGTCAAGGATATGACAGTCACCATGTAGATACCGATGGAACTGAGACACATAGAATATGTCGTGCACCCTTAGTAGCGGTAGTGGTAGTGCTAGTTGATATGCCACTTCTATGACTCTCCAAGACACCTCAAAGGGTTCGACGATCCTCAGAGAAATCTTACTCCCCCTTCCAAACCTTCATTGCCCGCACTGAGGGAAGACATTTAAGAACACATGGTCCCTAACCTAGAACTCCAAGGGTCTCCTCTTATGATCGGCATACAACTTTTTCTGGTTCGAATCCACCTTCATTCTCTCCATTATAATCTAAACCTTCTCTATCATGCTCTATACCACCTCTGGGACAAGAAACACTACTTCCCCAACCCTTGTCTAGTACACTAGTTAATGGAACTATCTTCTGTACAAGTCCTAGGATGGAGCCATTCCAATTTTAGAGTAATTGATATTTTTGTAGAAAATCTCTACCAGGGGAAAGTGTCATACACATGATCCTTCGATGTCCAAAACACATGCTCGTAGCATATCTTCCAACATTTCAATAGTATTCTTTGCCTGCCCATCTATCTCTGGGTAGAAAGCAGTGATGAGGAATAGCGGGGTGCCAAAATCATGTTGCAATCCTTTCCAGACTGATGAGGTAAACCGTATATCCTGATTCGAGACTATTGAAATTATAAATCCATGCAACTACACCACCTCATTCATGTACCTCTGTGATAAGGAATCCACCACAGTCGAATCCTCGACTACGGGAAAATGAGCTGATTTTGTCATCCGGCCCACCACTTCCCAGATATCATCGTATCCTCATTTATCCCTAGGTAGTCCCATGATTAAATACATTGATATGTAGTCCAAATTCCACTCAGGGACATCTAAAGGCTACAATAGGACTCCTAGGATGTAGTGTTCAGTCTTTACCTACTGACACACAAGGCACATTTCCACAAACGTCGTCATTCCCTACTTCCCCCTAGACCACCAAAATTGACCCCTCAATCATAGGTACATCTTGGAAACTACTTGGTGTACTACAAGGGGTGAGTTATGGAAGTCACTGAGAACTTTCTTGCACATTTCCACTGGAAAAAACAGTTTTCCATGAAACATAATCAGATTTTGACCATCTTATGACCATCCTTATGGAGCATTTCCCTAGATAACACGATTACACATCAATTGTTCCACTAAGTCCCCCCAGTGAGACTCCTCCACCAACTGTTCCAAGGAAAACCACACCATCATCTGAAACAGGCAGCCTCTACCACCATCACCCTTACATCTAGGTGTAAAGCTGCCGACTCCTCCGTCGCCTTCAAAGCATCTCATGATTCTCGAACCACATCCTTATGGAACTTCATACTCAAGTAATCATCCACCAGGTTCCCATTTCTTGAGGTGTACGAAATCACACTCTTTAGTCTTGAAGAATCTCCATACACCTCTACTACCGCAAGTTTAGGTCACGCAAGGAAAAGATATACCTCAAACTCTTGTGATCCATGAAGACCATGAAGAGTTCCCCGATAAGGTAATGTCACCACAAATTCAGTGCAAACACAACTGCTACAAGATCTAGATCATTGGTGGAATATTTATTCCCAAGGGTACATAACTTTATTGACACATAAGAGATCACTCGCCACTATTGCATTAGCACACACCACAACCATAGGCCTGAGGCATTCCATAACACTTCAAACGTTATCCAATCCTCTGGTAACCTTAGTACTAGAGAACTGACAAGTTTCCACTTAATATAACTGAATGTTTTCTGGCAATACTCACTCCACACAAATGCCATATCGTTCTTGGTCATGGTTTTCAAAGGTGTTTTACCTCGAGGGAAGTTGGGAATGAACCTCCGGTAGTAACCTGATAAACCCAAGAAACTACAAAAATCTTCCCCTTTCTTGGGTGCTTCCCAAGAAATAACCTCTTCGTCCTTTGATGGTTCCATTGATATTCTCTGCTGGGACACCACATGTCCAAGGAAGTTCACATATTATTCCCAGAAGTTGCACTTGGAAAACTTCTCATAGAGATGGTGCGGTAGGAGGACCTCTAATACCATCCTCAGATGATCAATGCGATCCTCCTCTAATAATGATAAGATCAGGATGTCATCGATAAAAACGACTATGAACCGATCCAGATATTCTTGGATGATAGTGTTCATGAGCCCCATGAACATGGATGGTACGTTTGTAATTCCGAACAAAATTACCATGAACTCAATGTGGCCATATCTATACCTAAATACAGTCTTCGAGATATAACCCTACTTCAACCTCAGCTAGTGATATCCTGACCGCAGGTTGATCTTATAGAACCAACATGCTCCCTTAGACTACACTAAAAGATATTCAATCCTTGAGAGGGGATAAGAGTTCTGGACCGTCACCCGATTCAGCCTTCAGTAATCTACACACGACATGAGACCACTGTCTTCCTTATTTGTGAACATGACTGGTGAAACCCATGGTCACATGCTCAGTCAGATAAAACCCTTCTTCATCAGGTCATCAACCTAGATCTTCAACTTCCACAACTCATAAGGTCCCATCTGATAGGGATCCATCGAAATTGGATGGGCATTGGGTTGCAAGTTGATCCCAAACTGAACATCACGTCGAGGGGGTAAAATCACCACATCTCTAGGGAAGTCATCCAGGAACACACTAAAGATCCCCAGGACATCCACCATCTATGTATCTGCCAACTCAACTGACAATTCAACTATTAAGGAACAATGAGGCTTCGCTCGTCAATTGCCATCTTGGAAACCCCTCTCGCCAATGAAGGTTACATGTTGTCATCCCATCTCTGAAAACACCACCCTTCTATGCTTGAAGGAGATAATGGATTACATATAGAACAATCATTCGATTCCTAAAACGAAATCATATAATTTTTTTTAAAATAATGTCCCAAATAAACTGAGGTGGCCCCAAAATCTGTCTATATCCCTAGATAACATAAGACAAGATGGTAAGACCCCCTAATGGCATACTCAATACATGGGGCACATGAAGTCTCTCTGCATCTAGACCCAAAGAATGGGCTAGACTAGGTGCAACAAGGAAGTGTGAAGCTCTTGAATCGAACAAAGAATAGGAAAGATTACTAAACAAACTGATCTTACCTTGAATGACCTTTGGCCTTGATAAAAATGTTTCCTCTACCATGTGCAACTGGACACACATGGATACTCTCAGAGGAGTGGGAGCTCGTTGTCCCCGCTGCTGCTGCTGAAAAGGCCTGGCTGTAAACTATTGCTACTGAGCTAGGCACTAAACCTTTCCACCTATATTTTACTACACTTGTCTTGGAAATGATTCCAACGGTGCCCACGACTACTATAGATAATGAATCTCGATCGTAGTACCACAGAGAAAGGGTGAGGACTGGGAGATCAAAAATAGAAATGTTAGGGCTTGCTCCCCATCAACTGAAACCTGGAAGTTCCTAAAGTTGGAGGCATATTTCTAATGACCTTCCCTTAGATGATCTGAACCGGATCCCTTCTCATGGAACACCTCCCATTGTGTGAGACCTCTCCACCACTTCATCCTTCTTCTAATCCTCCATGTATGTCAGTAAAGTAAAGGGAGTAACAATATAAATAATAGATGGTCGGAGTGCCTCGTGTAAACATCTTGCATGAGACTCCTTACCCAGAAAGTGGTCGAGAGAATAATGAAGGAGATCCTTGAACTTTATCCCCAAATCCCTTTCTAACATACTCCCCTAATTAAGGGAGAGTGGCTCCTGTCGCTTCTCAACCTTCATTGTGGAAGAGAGGAATTACACCCAAAACTCCCTCTCGAAGTCATCCAATGATACCTCAGCCTCCATATTATCCCTGAGATAGAGTGTCCACCACTGACGAGATGCTCCCAGTATCTATCTTACTTATAGATGAACCTAGTACTATGTCAGATCCTAGATCAAGGTGAAATATATCACCAGCTCCTTGAGCCATCTCTTTGTCTCTATGTCTCAGATGCACCCTCATACTTATCAGGGGTCTGTCGCTGAAAGGAATAAAGCGCCTTCTATCACTATTCATTCTCCTCATCTTGATCATCCCTCTTTTGATCATCCAAATTAGACTCAGGGGACTCGATCTCCCACACTACTTGTGGTCATCATCTGGGGGCCATAACTTCAATGTATACAAGGAAATGCCTAATCATGAGTAGTTTAGGAGATATATATTAAATTTTTCTTTAATTTTTTATTCATTTTAAACTCCCCAAACACCCAGAACACACAAAACACAAGCCATTATGATGAATATACCTTTCATAGAGTCTCAAACCTACAATCAGTGTAGCCTCACTTAGTCATTTGGTAGGTTCAGAGTCCTTGCGTCAGATCATGGGGGCCCTAAAATCTCATTTCCTAGCCGGTCTTCCCTGGC
The DNA here is from genome assembly GCA_963277665.1 of Viscum album. NCBI lineage: Eukaryota > Viridiplantae > Streptophyta > Magnoliopsida > Santalales > Viscaceae > Viscum > Viscum album. The sequence goes on along the minus strand of OY728129.1, from coordinate 564,969,346 downwards.
CTATTTCATGCACCAGAATTTCCAAATTCCATTTCCGTACCATCCCATGAAATCCTCACAATGCCTAACTTTGAACTCCACATTATCTCTCAACCATTTCCTTTGACACCATTCTATCATGACCCACCTTCAATAAGAAGTGGTAAGGGACATCAAACTTTTAGGCTCATCCTTCTTCAAGTTGAAGGAGAGATAATGAGCCTCGATTCCCACCTAAAATATTCCCTTGAGTGGAAACTAGAACCAACGGTATACACTCACCCATAATATGGAATTCGTTACATTTTTTATAGAAAAAGATCTGGTGATAAGATGGTAAATCCCAAAAAACACCAAATACATAAAATAAAATTAAATCCAAAACCCAATTTTCCTCATGCATGTTCAAAATAATGTGCTACATGTACAAGAAAACTCCAATTAAAGGTACAAAAAGGATGAAAATAGCAACGAAAATTATCTCAATGTCCGAACTAGTAAAGTCTAGAATGGTCCTCAAAGTCCTCTTAGAAACCTGAAAGTAGTTTTATATACATAGGTTGAGTATACATGTATACTTAGTAGGGAAAACCAAAATCTCTCTTGCACAAGAGGGTAGGAATTCTAATGCCCCATGAGAAATAAAGATAACCCAAGCACCTAGCGAGGAAAATATCCACCTAGCCTCACTAAGGCACACTCCCCAAATAATGCAAGTAAGGTAAAGTAATAGTAATAATACATCGATGTTTGGGTACCATGAACCACTTTCCCACAGGTTATTTAAGACATCCTACAAGTTAGACCTCCCCCATAAGTTCCATTGTAGTCCCACATCATCCCCAACAATAACCTTATGAGATATCACAACCACATGTCCTTCCCGTAGACACCTGGGCCATCACAACCACACACATCCCTGCCCGTAGACACCTTGGTAACAACAACCACTTCCGCGCCCAAAAAAATGGAGTAGAACAACCACTACCACACCTGAAGACACCTCGACCTCATCCAAAAGTCACATGGGAAATTATTATTCCTACACACACCTAGTCCGACCACCACAACACACCATACCATAAGAGTATTGATCTATAAACGACCTTAAGCCATTACAGGCTTCATAAAGAGTCTTGGGATCCCTTGGAGAGTGATTAGAATGAAGCTAATAACTAGCCACTCATATGAATGTTTGAAAAAACACCCTCACCTGTGAAATGGAGGTGTTAAACACGAAGTGATAAACTTGGGTGCACTATGAATAAGAAACAAAAGAACTAAATTTATACATATAGTTTAAAAAGCACTCATACCAACCTAAGGGTTCCAAAACTATCCCATTCACAAACACCCTCATTACTATTCATACATGCACTAATGCAAAACTGCAACAACCAGAGAACCACCCATTTCTGGAGAACGATTACCCATTGAACCCATTTTTATTATCATGTTCAAGTGATTTTGTTAAAAATAATTCTCTTTTATCAGGTAACTAATAGGCATATCCATAAGTAAAAACAACTTCGGACTAAAGAATAAAATATCCAAATAGATATTTAAGCATTCACATCTGGTTCTCTTGTAAAATCACAATAAAAAATGGATCTGTGAGAACCCTCAATGTACTGGAACCAAAACAAGAGCCAATATATAGCACCCTACGACCATAAATCCAAAAACAAACAATGAAACAATAGGTAATATCATCCCGATCCACATCACCCTGCAAGCATCATGTAGAAGAACTATGCTTATTTGCAGGATGGAGCAATGAAGTTTTTTATTTAACCACACCATTTATCAAGTTCAATCAATCTAATTGGTTAACAGGGGTGATCACACAAGGATTATTATTCATTAGGGATCTATTTAATCAACCAATATTATGTGATTAACTAGTTTCCATGTTACAGTCATTAAATCACAAGATTAACAAGAAAAATAGAGGATCATTAGTGTGAAAGTAAGGACCACCAACAACCATGATTTTTAGTGAGAATAATCCCATACAATTCACAAAATATATATGATGATAAAAGTGTAATGAAACATCATCATCGAACACACCCCTTCATTCTTTAATAAACATTTATTATCTTCGTTAAGGTTTGTTTTCAGCCACGCCTCGGGGAAACATTTTCATACCTGCCCCATATGATATATAGTAAAGATAGATGAAGGAAAATCATATATGGATGATCAAAAATCAATGTTTTCTTCTCGTACCAAGAACTGGGGTTGCGCAACTTGAAGAGGAAGAACTCCACGGTCTCCAAGGAAGAGTTAGAAGGACTCCAGCATGGCACATGATTTGTATCTGAAGGTGGGACTCTAAGCACACAATGGAAAAGAATGGAATCAAGTAGGAAGAAAAAGAATCTACATGTATTAAAAGGACATATCCTAGACTTACGGGATATGAAATCTCAAACAGCTTAAAAGGAAGATCATGGATTCCCCATGCGGTTGGGTGGTTACACACGATGTATATAATTGTTATTTAATAATTATACTCAATGATGGTGGAGATAAATGATGTGATTTAATACATATATTATATATATAGAAAACCTCGTAATATGGGTGAAGCTGGAAGGTAGGGGGAAAGGTGTGACACTGAGGAAAAAGCCACATGTTTTATTAACAAAAGGGTTTCCTGAATCATGGGGGGTTTAAAAAATCTTCTATTGGATTTAAATGGATTTAAAAAGGGTATTAAAACACTTTTACATAAAAATATATATTACAAGAGTGAAACTGGAAAAATATAAAAACTAGAAAAAAAATGAAAAGGGAGGGAAAAAATTCAGTGAGACACCGTAACAGTGCCAACGGTTAGGTGGATCACAGTAAGTGGTGCCACCATTTTGGTGTGAGACCGTGATGGTACGACTGTTATGGTGCCACCGTCTTGGTGCCACTATCATGGTGCCACTGTCACGATGTCACTATCATGATGCCACTGTCACGGTGCCATTGTTTTGGTAGAACAGTATGGTGGATCCAAGTTCTTAGAAAACTCTTCAATGAGTCATTGGTAGTCCCCAAGATACCTCAAACACTAGTAATTTGGAAAATTAATGGACCAGGAGGGTCTGAGCTATTACAATAATATAGGAACATATCTTATTTTATATATAAAAGGTTTTATTATTGTAATGAAATTTTTGAATGATTGTAATTGAGAAACAAAAATTAACTATATTTTAAAACCATTAAAAATTTTATTTTAAAAAATAAAATTCATTTTTTAAATAGGAATGTCAAATTTATCTTAGGGAGTATTTTTATTACACATCAAATATAAGGTCTACCAATGACTCCACACTTGTTTGATAGCCATTTAATTGAAGTATTTATTAACTTATGAACATAATCTAACTTTATGATTTTGTGAGACACTCTTCCATGAAGTTTTCCCATATAACAAGTCAAGTAATGAAAATTACATAATAGAACCCTTTTCTTTTTAATTCCAATAAAGCATTGGATTGGAAAAAATTAGAAGTTTGGTTGTATAAATTATTTTGAATGAAAAATTACATGTTATTATCTTAATAATTTATCATTATTTTTTAGATGTTAATTAGTTACATAAAATTCTTACGAAATTCCAACTCATTAATATTTTAGTTAATAATTAATTAAATTAAACGATACTAAACATATTAAAAGTAAAGTAAATTGAATAATTATTATCTTCCATTATTATTTGGGATGAATATATGATGATACAGAGGTGTGAAAAGAATATATTCATATTCCATAATTTTATTGATATTTAAAAAATCAAATTAATTGAATAAATTCAAAATTGACATTAATATTATTTTATAAGAAATGATATTTTTGTAAATGATCTAAATTTTAAAAAAAATAGATCATATGGGAAGTGTTTTTATTATCATAATAAATATTAATTTTTTTATTCATGGACCAGTTAATCTATTTTAATTATTATAATTACTTTTAAATATTAAAAACACAATTAGCATGGTTAGGTTTAAAGTATTGTTTTTGTAGCTAACATACACTACTATTAAATTTTGTTTCCATCAAAATTGGAATTTTTATATTAAAATATTTAATTAATACATATAATTAGTGTGTATAAATTATCTAATAAGACTAAATTTATGTTAGTCTTTATCATTAAATTACACAATTTAGAAAAATATTTAACTTAAAGAAAACCCAAAATGAATAAATAATGAGTCTTGAGAGTTAAGGAATGATTCACTAAAACAATTGTTTATATTTGTAGTGGAGGTTTTTATCATCCATTTTTTTCTTCTAAAAATATATTTATCAAATTTTTATCATCTTTTAATAATTTGGACTTCCCGATATTGAATACTTTTGATTGTTTATATGATCCAAAATCCCCTTTCACAATATAAAGGAACTCACTCTCCCCCATTATTCAGTCCAATAATGCATTTGTTCTCCCCCATACAATGAAAAAATAATATAAAAATATCCCTCCCCTCATACTATAAATTATAATTTTTTCAAAAAGAAATACGTTAACGTTTTTAGTGAAAACCTAAAGAGGATACATGAAGAAGAGGTAATATTTTTCTAAAATAAATCATAGATTATTTCCATATCCACAAAATTCTTTTATTATTATTCCATGATTATATAATAACTTAATTATTGTCTATATAATTATATTTTTATTTTTATTTTTCTAACTACACCAAAAAAACATTCATAAAATAGGTTAAAAAGCCATCATTCATGTGTATTGTGGACTACCACCTCCCGAAATGATGTCCTTTGTTATTCAAATACAACCTATCTTGGTTGGTAAAAAATATTTACATAATATTTATATATAATATTGATGATATTTATAATATAATAATTCATATATAATAACTATATCATATACAAACCTTTTTTATACCATTCCGTAAGAGATATGATAACATCTCTCATGTGTATGACCGACTACCTCCTCACAATGTGATATGAATCATTTTTAACTAACGCGTCAAATAAAATGTAATAATGTAACTATAATTAATATATATGATATACATTAAATAAATATATTATTCATGGCATAATCATATTTCTTGTAAAAAAATATAATATAATATTTCCATTTCACATGTTCAAAAAGTGGTAATGTTGTTTATGGACATGTGAACTACCTCCTTCTTGAAACGATGTGGTTATTATTTTTTAATCACCACATCAAAATTATGTTATCTATTAGTATATATAATTAAATAATATCATATTTAAGATACACTTTTAATTTTAAAACAACAAATTGTAATTACCTTCTTTCAGTAATGATCACAGAAAAATTGGAATATTACTCATGTGTACGCACTTCCAACAGTCTCCATGATCATAACATCAATTGATTTTTTATAACAATATATCACGATTTAATTTAATATTTTAATTTATGTATAAATAATATAATTATTTCCTGATTATTATTCTTGATATGATTAAATAATTACCTCATTTTGCATTTTGACCTACGAAAGTCAGTTTTGATAAAATAAGATGAATATGGTCAAAACATCTAAAATAAAATTAACTAATTAAGTAAATTTATATAAATTTTTTATAAGTAAAATAAAATTAATTATAAAATTTAAAAATTTTATTGAGTAGTAAAATATTTAACATATCATTATTATTTAGAATCATAATTAACATGAATGATGTGTCAAACTTAAGGAAATAATTTTTCTCATCTTATTTTTATTTCATTGAGATGCATTTCATATTAACAACAAATTTTTGTTATATGGTGTATTTATTACTCATAAATTTATGTTATTATAATTATCCTTAAATTTATGGTGATTGAAGTATATATTTTTAGATATATCTTTCAAGGGGTTTAAGATTTAATGTTACCATAGTGGTATTGGATTGTTTTGAAAATTATCTTTCTTTGAGATGTTTGTTTTGTTATACATATATATAATATTTTATGAGTTTTAATGAATAATACTTTTATGTGTTATATAATGAATATATATATTGTAATGTTTATCAATTTTTCATCTAATTTTATTCTTTCATGTGTATTATGATTCAATTTTACCAAAGTTGTATGCGTATTTTATCACATTGTCATCATTTATTAGGGTTGTTTATGATTATGTCTCTAATGCTAAAATCTTAAAATTCCCATGATTTACGATATACTATGGTTATTCCTAATATTTTTATGTAATTGTAAAAATTTTACACTCTTTGGTACTTAAAATTTCTGAGAATTTCTTTTAATAAAATTTGTATTTATTTATTTCATTGATCAGAATGTTGTGTTCTTTTAGAAGCATGTTTTATAAAAATAAATTCAAATTTTTTAAAAAAGTGGATTTGATTTATGAAATTATATTTTAAAAAATAAAAGTTTTAAATGGTTTTTAATGGATACCTCTATAATATCTCATTGTTATTTTAACATAAAAGAATTTTCAAATTGTTTTTTCATCAATAAAACAATTTTCAGTATAAAAATGGTATTTTACTAAAAATTAATTTATTGATCTATTAATGGTATGTGAATTTATCAAATTCAACAACCCTTTTTGTTATAAATTCTCCAATTATGTTGGTTTTTAATGATTCTATCCTTATTAAATCTCTAAATGTATTAATTTTCTTAATGATATTATTATGAAAAAAGTTTCCTTTCTCTGGGAAAACCATTTTTCAATGAGATTTTTATGGAACCCATTTTATTTTCCATGAGTTAATAATTTTTTAGAGAGATTGTATAAGTACCTGTCCTTAAAATTTCCATAATATTGATTTAAGTCTAGATTTCACATTGATTATCTTTTTTAGGTTTAGTGTTTTATAGAATTAGGCCATAACTATTACATACAAAGTAGATAAAACATAAATAGTGTACACTTCTCCCATAATATAAAATATTTAAAAGTTAATAGGATTTGATTTTCTTGGTTAAAATCTTACTGAATTATTCTTTTCAATTACCCATCCATAAAAACCGTGGAAAACATTTCAAAAACATGAAATGATCACAAAAACCTCAGTAAGAGATATAAATTAAACATTGAAATTCAAAGTCCATGAATATTTTAGACTCATGAAATAAAACTTTTCACCCGAAAAACATAAGCACTTTAACATACCTCATGAAATCATAAAATTATTGAAATCATATAGATATCATAAATCATAAAGGTAACTTGTGGAATTTATATCGTACTTACATTGTACCTTTCACATCTACATAGGGATTAACCTTAATTATTATGTTTTTAATACCCATCACAGTATATTTCTTAAATCTCTTAGGATAAACCTTATTGTTTAACTGCGTCTCATTACCCAATGCATTGGAGAGCTATCAAGGGCTCACCCACCCTCAGTTTATCATGGAACCACCTGTATACATAAGAAAGTTCAAATAAAAATAACATATTCATAACACATTAACAAGTATAAATAGAAAATAAAATTACCACATTTCAATAATAAGATATCATTTCAAAATATTGACATAATCAATATATTTTTAAAACACAACTGAAACATTTAAAAAGAATTTTTTGAATAACAGTATTTCAAACCACGTTGATAATTTTTAAAGGAATTATCATTTTAAAACATTAATGTTATTATAAATAAATCTAAAAAACCATTTTTATAACTTGTACATTAAATTGATATATTTATAATAATAAATCATCAAAACATTAAAAATATGTTTTGAGTTAAAAATTCCCTTAGCACTTGAGAAACACTTGAGTAAAAATAAATATATAATGAAAGTAAAAAAACATAAAATATCATTATAATATATTAATTCATGATATAAAGTTTTAACAAGGGTTTATATACATTATATAGGTTAATAAAGGTGTATAAATTCTAGATATGCCTCAATGAAAGAAGATTGAGATGAAGTCAATTACTTGAAGTCCAACTCATCATGTACAATCATTTTCATCCAGAATAATAAACATAGGTAATTTTTTTTTCTTAGGAACCTTTATAATTGTTATTATCCCTATTATATGAGTATTATTAGGTCATAACAGTTACTTAAATATTTATGTTCACATCGGGTGTTTTGTTGATATTCAGTAATCAAGTCAAAAATGAACTTTGTTTTATGTCAATAGTCTATGTGGTCTCAAGTCCTACATATAAAAAATAACATTAATGACAAAATAATAACTTGTAGACATCAATTATACTTTTTAAATCAATCCATTCATTTATGATATGAAAAAAAACAACGTTATAAGCATGGGTATGGTAAGTCGTATGTACACATGCATAACATCTTCACTTTTCATTGAACATTATAGAAAAAAGTTAAGTACATTTTTATCATTACATAATTTTCATAACATACTAAATATAATATTAATAATTTAATTATACTTATATATTTCATTCATGATTTTAGTGAGTAAAATACAAATCACATCACTTCATGGAGTTAATAGTTTACATTTACACACGAACGATGTTATCATTTTTATAAGCATGAAAATAAAGATATTAATTGATATATTATTATAATATAATTATTAATATTTCATTAATATCACATATTAACATTAATTCTATTAGTATAACTAGTTTTTTTAGGTGGTAGTGAAAAACAATCCATAGCGGTTCCGGAGATGGTAGTCTGCCGTACATATGAACAAAAAAGTTCATTTCTGATTTGTTGAAATTGGAGATGGATTCTTCTGATTATATTAAAATAATCAATTTTTCTTATATATAGGATATGAAGTTATTTTTTCATCATGGTTTAATAATAATTTAAGGTAGAGGAAGAAAAAATAAAAAATAAAAACTTAAAGAAAACGATTCATCTTTTTTGGTTGATCACCATTGAAGAACAATATAACACCTCTAAGAAGGGGGTTCTACCAAATGTAAGGCCTCATGAATGTGGGGAGAGATTATGGGAATATTTTTGGGTATATATTTCTTAAGCCAAAAGGATTTCTGTGTGTGATTATTAGATAAGAGTGGGTACCTTTTATAGGATATGGTAGGGGTACTATTGGAAACTCTTAAAATATTAAATTGATATAAATTTAATTTTGGATCCAAATGGTCCCAAAATAATTTATTTCGAATATTAGATTGTTTGGGGTCGAATACACATCATCTAATTGAAATTATACATGTTTTGAATATTTTTTATCATTATTTTTATGTTTTAACACTTATTTTACACTTTTTAATCTTACTGTTATATAATGTTATTAAGACTCTATGGGTTAATGTTATTACCAAATCAGGACAAACAACGAAATAAAGTGTTATTTTTGACATATTAGGACATATAATAACAATTTGTACAAATATAATATTTCTTATGAATTTAATATATATTTTAAAATACCAATTTTTTAAATTTTGAAACCATTCATTAGTTGACTTTTAAAAAATATCATAACAGTAAGATAAGAACAAAAAAACTCCTTAAATCATCAAAAACATGTGAAATATGCCCATAAAATTCGTGGACATAAAAATTATTTCATAAAATATTTATTTTAATAATTATAATATCATTTATTTGATTCCATCACTAATTAAGTAATTACTACCTCATCATTGTGACATCATTTAATTTAATTATATATTTTATAAAAATTATAAACAAATAACCATGATATATGTAATAGTTATATATTTCTAATGAATATTTATAGTCGAATTTATCACTTTTATAATCCCACATTAAAAAAATTAGTTTTTAGAGACTTGATAATGATATCTTGGTCTTTATTTTAAATAAAATGTTTATAAGCGTCACAATCACATCCAAGTGGCACCAAGTTGTCCTAAAGTCAACCCAATGATGCTTAGGGTCGGGATACACACATAAAATTAAATTATGACATGTTTTAGGATAGTTTTTTATTATTATAATACTATTTTTACATTTAATTTCCCAGTTTACCTTTAACGGTGGCAACAAAATTTATTACAAAAGTAACGATTCATAATAAGAAAAAATAAAATGAATCTATTAAACTAATTGGACCTAATAATTAAAAATATGGAATATATTTATATAAATAAAATGCATATTAGTTTCAATAATTAATTAAGATAATAATCCTCATTTGTAAAACAAGAAAATTGGGTTTTTAAAATCTAAAAACCATCAAAAGATTGATGTGCATTTATATCTAATTTCAATGCGAAATTACTTACAATGACAAAAATTTGATTAAATGATAAATAATTAATCTAATTATATTATAAAACCAATTAAAAAGATAATATATCAATATTAATAACTTAGACATAAATTAGTTTTGAATTTAAATGCAGTATTTTTCACTATGCATTAAAATATTATTGTAATCATAAAAATAACAAAAAATAAACCAAAGTAAAATTTTATGTACCACATTTAAATAATAATATTATTTTGTAAAATATAATATATAAAATTTTCAAAAACAATATCTAAAATGGGTTCTCCATCAAAAGGCGTTAAAACTGCATTTTTAAAAAATAATTCTTTTATTCGAAAAAATGAATTTGTTCTTATATCATGTCTAGAAAACATATAATATGAATGATAAATATTAAATTGAATATATTAAATATATAATTAATTAATAAAATCCATAAAGATTGATATTATTATTTAATATACTCACTTATTTTCATTTAAATAATTTTTAAGAAAAACATTTCTTTTTAATTAAAAAAGGTTTTTATTTTCATTTATAAATTATTTTTCACTAAAAAAATTAATTATATACATGTATAGAAAATATTTTCATAAATCAATTAATATTTTTCATTCCTACCATTTTAATATCTAGGTTATAAGGAATCATAATAATATTTAGTTTTTTTGTTTGATGTGGTGTACTATGCATGCTATCAAACTTATTGTGTCCTCTAAAAAAACACATGATGTTACAGGTCGTTATGGAACCCATATATTATCCTTGTGTTAACAATTCATCAATGAGATTAAAAATAAGTCTCCTTTTTATTGGGTTTAATCATGTTGTAAAGGATTGATGATTTTTTCTATGAGTTTTATTGTGAATGATTTATATACATTTGTCATGTGGGGGTTCTTGAACATATTAAAAGATGGGACAACCCTAATAGCACCAGTGGAACCCGTTATAGCTTATACTATGGGTGTGACCATATTATGATCTGATTCAATGGATAACTATTATATATGATATTTTTTATATGGTTATTCCAATTAATTTTTTTTTGAAATATTTTACTAAAAATAATGATCTAATATAAGAAAAAGGGTTTTAATTTTATATTATGGGTTCATAATGATTTCAAATGATCAAGATTGATGTCATGTGGATCATGTTTGTTAATTTTGATGACTCGTTATTCTTCCATGATTTCATATTTTATTATCTAGGTATTTATGTATGAGATATTTTGTGATTCTCTCATACAGTCTAATTATTTTAGCATACCCTTATTCACTTATTATGTTCATTAAAGAAATTCAATTTCTAATGCTTATTTTTACCCATAATGGATATTTGAGAACACTATTATTATGTTTCATTTTACCTAGGTTTTATTTAATTATTATTTATAATGTTATGTCGAAAACATATTTCATATTATTTAAGATGATGTATTAATGTGAAAATGAAAATTTGGGTTATGTGGGAGAAATAACCTTTTAATTTCATTTAAATTGATTATATCAATGTTTGTCCTAATTCTATATAACTATAATCCTAAAAGGACGTAGTAGTTTTATATTATCCAGTTTTTCCATTTTATTTCATCAATATTAGATGGGAAAAACATTAGGTCACAATTATCAGGAACAAATTCAAAATTTTATATTTCATGCTTTTCACATAGGATCTGGGAGTCCAAGTCTTGGGATATTATAATCATGAATCCTCTATTTTTCTATTTTACATTATATGTTTCTATAGTTATTTTAAAGGGTAATTTTTTATTTATCATGTGGTAAATTATAAGATTTTGATAATTAATTTTAAAAGAAAAGGGTATATTGATATCTCAATGTGTTTTTAATATGTGTTTAAAATAGATTTTCAATAGATTTTGAAAATAAGGTGTATGAATTAAAACTTTTATAAGGTATGCGGACAATATATGTGAAATATATGGTCCTAAAACAACTTATATGAAGGTTTTTGAAAAATTATTTCTCATCAATGAGCCTGATGTAGCTTATACATTTGATGCACATAGTTAGAGTTAGGTGATCCCATTATATTTTATTTGATGGGTTCACTAGTATAGTGATCCAATTCATTTGGTATTAACACATTTATTTTAATTAAAGAGTGAGGGATATACAAAAGGGTTTCTCCTATGTATTTAACTAGTCTATAGTTATTTCCATGACCAGTTTTGAACGGTTTATAAATTTAATACTATATGTTTCTAAAAGGGGTTTTATGTTCATTTTATGGGGTTTAATTGTTTTTTTGTGACGTTATGATGATCAAATTTATTTCATTCACTCAATGATTAGGGAGGTGAGTTTATAAATTTCATGGGATTTATTTTTTCACTAGGCTAACAGATTTCATCATTTTATATCCCTGCTATTGTTTTTTATGGCCATCCCAAATTTTAAATGTTTTTCTATATGGATTTAAGGATGAATATATAAAAGGTTGTGGTCAAGATCAATTTTTTTGAGATATAACTTGTTATAAATTCATTTTTATTTTTTGTTTTTTTAGTTGTTATAAATTTATACTAGATATAATTTTACCATTTTAAATAGGTTATATTGTTATATAAGACTTATAACTAAACATTATAAAAAAACATAAATGATCTTTTTGATTATAAAAAAGTAAATTCTAGTTGTATGTCAGTAGAATATTTGTTTTTTTTTTGGAAATTTAATTAATGTATTTCCACTCATGGTTATAGAAAACCTAAACAGTTTATCTTGACATAAGGAATATGTGGAATTTTTTTGGTGTTGTTCATGTCATGTTATTTTAAAAATCTATGTAGAGTATCTTTATTGATGGATTTATATAGTATCAGATGTGAGGTTATATTTTATTCAATATAAAATATAGTTTAATAGACATAAAAATACCACAATGCAACTATATATTTTTATGGAGTTTAGTAATGGATATTAATGGATAAGTTTAGTGTCTTGGGAATGCTACCTTGATCTAATAAGAACTATGGGTGTGGGGGAAAATCCCTTGGAGTATGTGTAACACACCAATAATTCATTATTCATTTCCCTTAAATGAAAAATGTGTTTGACATGTTACATAAAAAAACCTAAAATTAATATTAAACAATGATATTTTTATTAAATGAAAACATATGTATTGTATTATCAGGTGTGAATAGGAATAATAATATTAAAAATATTTTGAAGAAGGAAGAAAATTATCACTTTTTTTCATAATGAAAATAAATTTATTTTTCTAAATGACTAACAAGAAACTTTTATGATGGGAAATTTATTTTTCTTAAAATTACCATTCAATGAGATACAAATTTATATTCAATTAAAAAACTTATTAATTTAACATAAAATGATTAATATTTATATAATAATTTAGCTTGTAAGTTATTACAAATAATAAAATGTATATGTAATTGTCAATAAATCCATGTCCCCTTTAAAAATGAATTTCCATTATATTTTATGATTAGTTAAAAATCAATATTTAAAAATATTATAATATTAAATAGATAAAATGAAAAAATATTGGATCCAACATAAGAATATTTGTTAAGGATAAATGTTTTCTCATTTTTTTTAAATATTGTGTTTTAGTTAAATTGTGTAATATTATTTTTAATAAATGGGATGCCTTCTATTTAATTATATTTTTAGAATAATAATTTTAAAATTTATGAGAAAATTTAATATTAAATTTATTAATTTGTATAATATAATATAGATTTAGAAATATTTATTGATGCTTAAAAATATTAAATTATTTTAAATATAAGTAATAATTTTTTTCAAGAAATTTATAATTATATATTATATAATTACTATTTAAAACAATATTCAATTAAGAGAATTAATCAAAAAAAAGTGAAATTATAAATAAGTTTTTTAAAATTATATAATAAGAACTATTTACATTTAATCATAAGGTACATGTTACATTGGTAAAAACTAATTACTATTGTAAAAGGTACAATTGTAAAGGTAAAATTACAAGAGTAATAGACTTAAAACCTATTAATAACTTCTGTTGGATTTTTTATGTTTTATCTTAGAAATTTTCACCTATAGTAATTATTAATGTAAGATCCACTTTCCTTGAGAGTGACTTTCCATTGTATAAAATTTTATGGTATTTAAAAAAATTTCATACCTTTTCACTAATAAATAGGTATTCACTATTTAAAATACCTCACATTAGAACCCCATATATAGAATGCCTGAAATATTCTCAAACTCTCATAAACACTACTATCCATCAGGATTAGGTTTGGGTTCTCTCAAAAGTCTTCTCTTCTATATTAACCTCGTTTATGGGGTACAAAGTCCATGAAGTGTGGAATTAACTTATAACAAATATTTTCTCTTTTCTATTTCATTTTGAGAATTTCATATTCTTCAAATTAAATTTCACCAATTTATTAATTTAAAATAATTACATATAGTATAAAGATATGTTATTATGATTATGGTATAGTCATTAACATCCTTCCCCATTTCAAATAAGAAAATAAAAATTTGAAACATGTGTTTGTGCCCAATATCGCTTCCATGAAGTAAAATATTCATTTTCCTCCACTACCTAACAATGTTAAATAATTTTTTTATTTAATGTAAAATAATTATATTTATAATATATTTATTATTATTATATTATAAACCATATTAATTACTTCTCCTATTTTATGATTACAAAATCATCATGCATTGGTACTTACAAACTATTGAAACCATGAATAAATATGTATCATGATTCATTATACCCTTTCATGGTAGATTACTATGTCTATTTTAAAATATATATTTGAAGTTAATAATATGAAATGTTTTTTTCAATAAATATTTAATAACCTATTATTGAAGGGAGTGATAAAAATTCTTCTAAAATTAACCATCTTAAATAAGAAAACGTAGAAGGAAAAATAATTTATTCAAACAATGTAATTGTTTCATATACAAAATACATTTTACACATCATAAAATTATAATATGTGACACTAATTGGAACTAAATAATATTATGATTTTTTATATTGATATTATAACAAAATGAATTCATAATCAAAATTAATTATGGTATGTTATTTTTTATGTTGGTTTAGCTAACTACATAAGGAATGATATAAAATCATATCATTTCTTAATATTAGAATTATATTTCATGTAATATATTATAAAAATAATTAAATATCAAGTTTTTTTATTCTAAAATGAATAAATAATAAGTTACTATATTGTTATTAATGCATCATTCATTAACAAAGAATCATTGAAACATTATAATTGTAGAATTTATCATTGAGGTTCATTAAAAAATATCCCATAGAATAAAATTATAAAATAAAAATCAAAATAAATTATATATTAAATTACACTTAATGATCTAGGAATGTTAAAATTTTGGAGAAAAATGGTATGAAATAAATGTGTTTTCAAACTAGTGGAACAAAATCATAATAACCCACAACTGATATTAAATATAAATAATAACTAACTAAAACACATTTATATAATAATTATTAAATATATTTTTAAAATATTAATTTAAGAAAAAGTATCTATAATTGGTAATAAATTATATTATTTTTATTATATCTCATCATGGTTCCCATTTGGATATTAGTGATGTATATCCTAGATGGATCGTGTAGGGAAACCAGGGGGTGTTAATTAGTGTACCCAACTTTTTTAAAAAAGTAAATAATTTTCAATTATATCATGTATTCCAAAAACATTACACTAGTTAAGAGGAATGAATATGTTATGTGATATTAACAATTACAATGACAATAAATTAAGATAATAAATTATAATGTGACAAAAAAGTATTTTTATAATGATCGGTATAAAGACCCACACCATGTCATGATCAACTTATGGTTGGTTCATGGATTCTCTTATCAATATATCTTGTACGAATTAAAAAGTAATATAACTTGAAAAAAATGAATATTAATGAAATAAAAATTCATATTGAGTGAGTGGTATCCTTTATACTAGTATCACTATTCTTCAATGGTGCTATTTATTCATGGAACAAAAGCTGATTAATGATACTCAGTAGACACTTTGAAAAATATTTCACTATAGAAATATACAGATTTTGATAAAGTAATTTTTTTAACTTAAATATAGGCCATTGATTGACAATAAAATCAATAATATCATATGCATGTCATCCCACAACTCTTCAATAAGTGTAATATGAAACTTTTACATCAACTCAATTATTTTTTATAATGAACAACTGATGAATTTAGAAATAAAATATAAGTTTTCATTTTCCTATATATATAAATTTCTTGGAGAGATACTCATTCATTCAATAATTTTACTGGCCTAAATAAATGTGTGCATTTTTTTCAAAAAAATCATCTATTTTATTTATGCAAGGTTAATTGAATATTTTCAACTCAATTCACATTATTTTTTAGTTTCATGAAATATGAAACCCATGAACATTCATTTATATTAATTATAAATATGTTCTTCTCAATTATTTTTAGGGTATTTTCAAATTTTCATTTTCATTTATATATGAATTTATGTGCATGAATTATCCATTGTTGTATTATTTGTTTTATAACACAATTAGTGTGCACACACACATTATCCACTATTTTCTTTAGTATTATTTTAAATGAATATGTGCCATGAATGTGAACATAAATTTTATTTAAATAAGGATGGGGGTGGGCACACAGTACAATATTTAAGAAAATTTCAAATCATACTTCTATTGTAAATTATATATAATATCCTCCTCAAATTTTCTCCATGCAAAACATTATATGTGTGCATTTCCTTCTTCCATGGAACGATGAATTATGGTATGAATTCATCAAAAAATGTGTACAGACTTCAAAAAATAAGATTCAAAGAGGCTTATATGGTTAATATCAAAGTCTCTCTATCATCATCACATAATGAAAAAGGATATATCTGATGATAATCACACTATATTTAGGTTTTTATTTAAATAATTTATTCTTGATGCACTTCATGTGAACTATACACATTTGAAGTTCTCAAGTGATCCACTTATACCTCACAAAAAAATAAGGTTTTGAAAGACTCTCTTCCCTTCTTGAATTCATTCATGATGACTCTATTTTTTAAGATCTCAATCATTATGTATCTAAAAAATTCATTTCTCAGTTGGGGAATTTATATTTTATAGGTGATGAAAAACACCTAGGATTTAGTTTTTGTGCCACATAAATCTTCATTAAAGATACCAATAATAATTTTGTGTTTATAAAATTTTTAATACCTGACGATCATTTCATTTATCAAATGTGTGTTACATTTTGTTTTTAAACTGATAATAATGGAATGACATTATTTATTGATAGAGTCCTATAATCCATGTAAAAATGATCACATTTTTATTCTCATTGAAGATCCTACTACATCAATGGTGATCAGATAAATGAATGGACTTGTGAAACATTGTTTTCAGTTAGTTATGATCATATTCTATTTAATATCATTAGTTTAGGATGTAGATTATATTTTTTTATTTGATTCATTTAATGCAATATCATTTGAATTAGATGGTCTCTAGGGATAGCCATTGTCTTTTGTGAGCTCGATCGAATCTCTCTTCCTGAAGAGATCATATTCAAAAGCCAAAGAGTTTAACGATGATTAGAATCTTGATCGAACAGTCGTTATTATATTGATCAAATGACCAATATTATATCTGTACTTTTTATGTCATGTGAGTAGTGTGCAGCCTACACTTATCCCAAATCGTGAGTCCCTTATGTCTCGGCTTCACTTTTATCATTTTACTACTGCCATTTAAGCATCAAGTTAGTGGGAGATGATCAGTACTACACTTCACCATCACACATAATGATCCTAGACCCAATGGTATTTTATCCCAATTATCTGTTCCCACTACATTCACAATATAAATTTATTATACATGGGCGTGCATACATTATTCTCACACAAATAAAACATTGTTTTGGCTATATATGGTTGAATCTAGTTCCCACCTCAATAGTGGTTAAACTCATGTCCCATGGTTAGATCAGTAGTTGGATAAAGTTTTTGATAAATCAAAAATTGTATACTTAGGGAAATTATAAGTATAGAATATAATAACCTCATTCAAAGGAAACAAAAAATATCTTCAATTTTTTTTAATGAAATGAATATATTTATATTTCTTCGAAATTTATTTTTCATTGGAATGATAAACCTCTACTTATTTTCATGAAATATTAGGATTTTAGATATCATCAAATCATTGTCATAAAAAATATTTTGAAAATTAATAATTTCTTGGTCTTGATCTAAAAGAATATCCTCATGAAATAATTTTCATATTTGATTTCCTTCACTTCATTCTACAATTTTTTTAACAATGTGTAATCTCCAAAAAAAATATTTCACATATATTTGGAAATAGGAATAGTTCAATACTTATCTGATTGAATATGAATAATTTTCCAAGAATTACATGAAATGAAATTAGATGAATACATAACCGTTATCCATGCACTATCACCTATAATGGAAAAATATCAAACAAAATGATAGATAATGAGCCTATAACAATTCTCCATGAATCATCACAAATATTATTGAATATATCTAAAAAAAATTATAAAAAATCATTATCTGATTAACAACAAATCAGAGTGTACATTTTCATACATATACATTTTATTACTTCATATAAATTGAAAACAAATACAACCATCCACATGGGCTTATCAATGTACCCCGCTCGATTTTTTGTGAAAACTAGTTCCTTAAAGTCAATTTACCTTCTCTACCTTGTTGAGGATATATTTAAACTCTTAATTCAAATGTTTTCTTCTACCATATATGGGATTTAGAAAAAACTTCTCTATTTTATAAAAAAATGGTACACCATAGTTCACATAGAAAAGTCTCCTAATCATGTCACATCTAAGTATACGTGGGATAACCAAGTGTAGAAAAAATGATATATACAACCAATGTTTTCTACACTATCCATTAACAACTATTCATGTGATATCATTGTCACACAGTATTTATTTCTAAACTAGGGTGATGTATAAAATATATTTATCCTGTGATATATTTTCCTTAACACTTCATAAAAACAAATCATAAATTTCATGTTTAATAATATTTTACTCCCTATTTCTATGATTTTACTCAACAACCATCACTCCCCCTCGATGCACATATTTGATAAAATCGAGACAAGATGATGAAATCTAATTGGGTTACCCCCATTTTAAACTTCTTTTGAGATGAAAAAGGCTCTATATATGAATAAAATAATCCTTCATATCTTATATTTTATGTTTACTCCAACTTAATGGGTTTACTATATTCTATTTTACCTGGAGGAAAATTTCACTATATAGTTTATAAGATACTCATGTTGATAACACACCATTGTGTTATTATTGATGTTTTTATCTGATTTTGAATAATCATTTCAACATTAATTTTCCCCTTTCTTCATTCATTTAACATCTTCTGAATTAAAATCACCCTCAATTCCATAAAATTTATGAACATAAATATAAAACAATAATTAAGGGAATATGGTTGACCAGTTATAAGCTTACTAATAAGTGAAATAATGATAAAAATTATCTCTAAACCAAGAGACTATTTTTTTAGTTTTAAAGAGTATTTCACCTATCATGCTTGTTTCAAATATAAATTTCACATTCTATTATTTTAATTGATAAAATTGATTCTTTACATCCATTCACCTTCACCTTTTGATTATTTATTATCTTCATGTCCACTGGTAACTCATCAGTTTCCCTTAGTTCTAGTTTTTATATCTTCAAAATATACCTTTGAGATGGTAAAATAGTTATAAAACTATTTTCATGTTCTCTATAATTCATATAACTTCCACTTGATTTTTGTGCGATTTGTGAATTTTCATGTCTAAAAAACTGTCATGAAATTTACTATCTTTATATGGAACAACATTGTTTACTTTTTTACTTCTCTATATATAGTGATTCATACTCATATTTCTATATTTATAAAGAAACATACAATTCATAAATAAATATGATTAAAAACATTTTATTGACATATTTTTTTGTTCCCACATTACCCCATAAATGATTTTATTTATCTTTATTTGGTAACATATAAGAATCCTTATCTGGAATTTCATCAATCAATCATATCTTATGGTTTCTATCCCTGATAGATTCTCTCCTTAATTTTATGATAATTTAATTCATTTACAGGACAAGTTTAATGTAGTCCATGGTATGACATATCCTTCTACATTAGAAGCTTGTTTTACTATTTTAAATTAAATCCTTAAAATCCTAAAAACCATTAATCTTGGGATTATCTTTCATCTAATATTTTTTTACTGAAATCTTATGTATATTACCTAAGGAAGACTTGTAATATTTTTCACTTTACTTCTTCATCTGTTGTGTCCTTTTATTTTCATTAACATATGTATATTGATGGGTGGTATATGCAACTCTCATTATAATTGAGATTACTTTTATTTCTATAATCATATATGTCTTCATGGAACCCAAATATATTCATTCGAGATCAAATATTTTATATATGTGTCATTTTCATCTATTTTATAGGTATATTATTTTACTCAGACCCACTAACATAGAATTTTGGCCTTATATAATGTTCAAATGCTGAAAAATTATTCCAGAAATCATTTTCCTGATTCCCAAATGTCCTACAACACCCACCATACCCATTAAATGTCATTATTTTTGTTAGATTATCAGTGTGACAAGATTAAGTGTCTTGTTATTTCTATATTTTCAGATAATTATTTAGAGCATCATTTTGGGGTATATTTTTCTTGATCATAATAGTATCAACCCTTTGTGTTTTGGTGGATTTGCAACTATTTTATCATCCTATATCCTAATTGATTTTCACATTGAACCTGTACTAAAAAATAAGACTGAATTAGAAGAAACTGAACTAACTAGGTTGTGAGTTAGCTTTATCCCTGATCTCATAGAATTATTATCAAGAGATGATTTTGAGTTCTTTTTACCACCAAAAAGAGTATCCTCAGATAAATGATTCTCACTAGTGGTTTGAATAGAAACATCTATTTTTTTGGGTTTGACTCTCTTCATTTATATGTGTAGAAAAGTTTTTCAGAGTCTTGGAAGAGATTTTTATATTTTATTTTGTGGGAGTGGATATTATATTATACGAAAGAGTTTCATCATAATAAATTTCAAATTAGAACATCATATAGCCCTTATAAGAACAATGTGGGGAAATATTTGAACAAATTAAAGGTAGATCTATACTATAATTCTACTTCTAAATCCCTGATGGATCATCTGGGGACACTGATGGGGGTAATCAGTATACCCATCATTTTTAGAAATTTTATTGTATTTCCAATTTAAAACTCTTAACCTCAAACCTATTCCACGTCTAATAGGAATAGATTTATTATGTGCTCTTAACAATTTATACACATGTAATGTAGATAGTAAAACTGATATCAACACACTAGGATTATTACATGTTTCGATAAAGTAACCTGTTAATTTCTGTGATCAACCTATGTTTGTTTCATATATCATATTATCACTATATATTATAGTGATTAAAAAATTTATAGAAATGGAATAAAGAGTTAATGTATCAAATAAACAAAATTCTTGAGTCATTTGAGCTATTTAAACTAGTACCAGTATTCTAAATGGAATTGTTTATACTTGAGATGTTCGTTATTTCATGATATTCAACAAACAATTTGAAGAATATATCATTACTTCACTATATTGATTTTCATTAACTTAATTCTATATTTCCATAATAATAGGTCTTTAAATTCTCTTATATGAAAAAGATTATATGCATGTCATCCCACTTCTCTTTAATAAGTTAAAGGTGCAACATCCAAATCCACTCAATTATTTTTCGGAAAGAAAAAACTAATGAATTTATAAATAAAGTGTAATTTTTATTATTCATTTATATATCAATTTCTAAGGAATATACTCATTCTTTCAATGAATTTCCTTTCCTTAGTAAACATGTTCAAGGGTTGTACAAAAATTCTTCATTATTATTTAATGTAAGATGACATTCACAATCACACATTAATTAACATCATACATGAGTTTAGATAAATTATAAAACCTAGAACATTCATTTATATTCATTGTTATTTTGTGATTCTAAATTATGTTTCAAGAATTTTCCCACATACATTAATATATTCATGCAAGTGAATGCATTTTACATTTACCTCTGCTTTGTTTATTTTTAGAAACATAGTATGCACATGCACTGTCCATTATTTTCTTAATTCTTAGTTAAAGTGCATATGTTTCATTCATGTGCACATGTATCTACCTATCTTAAGGATCTGTGTGGACATGAATTGTTTTCTTAGTGAAAATTGAAACTCAATATTCTGTTGTGCATGATAAGACACATACTTTCCAAAGAGTATTAGCTCAAAAAATTGCATGTGTATGTGTGTTTTATTCTTGAACACAATAATGAAATGTTCTTTAACATAATCAAGAAAACCATGTACATGGACTGCATAGAAAATGATTCACACAAACTTGTATGGATAATCACAAGGGTCCTATATCAGCTTTGTGCTATGTAAGAGGATAATGCATTTGAGGTTTATTTAATGTCAAGGTTGTTCACATGAAATTTTCTCCATGAATAACTATGAATATTAAATGAAACTGTTGTGTTATAATGAGATAATATTCTCACTCTTCAAATACATAGATTATTGAAACTCTCTTCCCTCCATGAATGAGTTCATGATTTCTCTTTTTTTGAAAAACTCTCTCACAATGTCGATATAAATCACCTCTCTAAATTAAGGGTTCAATATTTTACTAGTGATTAGAAACTAAAATG
Source organism: Viscum album (assembly GCA_963277665.1). NCBI lineage: Eukaryota > Viridiplantae > Streptophyta > Magnoliopsida > Santalales > Viscaceae > Viscum > Viscum album. The sequence goes on along the minus strand of OY728129.1, from coordinate 564,946,273 downwards.
ATCTAGTTTTCATGACATGTCCATATTCATTCAAATTTCAAAGAACAATTTTTGTGTTTGTGACAATTTGAATTCTTGAAGATCTATGTATTTATCAAGCACATGTTTTCCTTTATTAAGACATTGAGAATAATTATTTCACATTTCTATATGATAGTATCCTATGGTGTATGAAAATATGATTTCATTTTTATTCCCTTCAATGTTTATGCAATATAAATGGTGATTAATAGCTTGCACTACACACAACACCAAGTTCGAGCGCACTACAACATCACTAAACTAGCCGTTCAAAAAGCAGTTATAAATAGTATTAACAAAATTTTGAATCTTATATACTGTATATAATTTCAACATCAATATAATGTGTTTCTTAGACATAATATAAGAACAAATTAATTTTTTTCAGATAAAAGAAGTATTCTTCAAAAAATATAATTTTAACGCCTTTTAATGGAGAACCATTTTTAAATCTAATATTTTACACTTTTATATATTAAATTTTACAAAATTAACTTCTTCTTTAGAACTGGGACATAAAAATTTAGTTCTGATATCTTTTTGGTGTTTTTCTGATAACATTCATATTTGGATAAATAGTGAAAGTTACTAAATTTTATCTAAAAACAACTTTTTTAATCAAAACAATTTATAGTGTTCAATTAAACATTTTAATGGTTTGTAAGTATAATTATATTATATTTTTATCATTTAATATATATTTGATCAATATAAGTAATTTCAAATTTAAATTTGACATAAACACATGTCAATCTTTTGATAGTTTTTACTTTTTTTAAAAACATGTTTTTTTACAATGGGAATTAATTTTAAATTGATAAAATCAACCTCTATGTTTTTAATTTGGGAAATTAGACTTAATTTTTGAATTCAGAATTGCAAAATTAACTTAGGGTGAATTTTTGGTATTTTTCTGAAAACTTTCAATTTTTGATGAATATTGAAAAACACTAAGTTATTGTTTAAAACCGACTTTTTACTTAAATATTTATTTACTTTATTTAAATTTATTTTAGGTTATAATAGATACATAATACCAATATATGTTCAATTTAATTCATTGGAGTCATTTTATGTTACACCCCAAGCTTCAACGGTACGCTTCTCTTTGAATAATATAGTAACGTGTGTTGTATGCAACTTCGAGTTCTATCACACCCCACAGCCAATAAAACTAGCCATTATGAAAAGTAATACCAAATTTTTTAAATTTTATAACTTTTTTCTTTTAAAAAAGACTTCATTTTTGAATTCAGAATATAGAAATTAGCTTAGGGGGAATTTTTGGTATTTTTCTGAAAACATTCAATTTTTGAATAATAGTGAAAAAAACTGAGTTATAGTTTAAAACCGAATTATAATTTAAATAATTATTTATTTTATTTAAATTTAATTAAGTTAAAAATAGATACATAATACCTATATAAGTACAATTTAATTCTTTGGAGTTATTTTAGAATAATTTTAGATATATAAAAATTTTATTGAACTTTTCACCATCTTTTACCCATCTCCTAGGAGAATTTGAAAATACACATAAAACTTAATTTTACCGCTTCTGTATGTGGAATTTCAAAAATCCGAGAGACACAATTAATATCAAGGAGTAAAATTTGGTTCAATTTGATGAAAATAATTTTTGGTGAATAGTAACATTTCACTTTTATTTACCACGGTCAAAAGTAAATAGGGTAATTAAGGGTAAAAGTGATATTAATATTACCCTAAAACATGTCCTAATTCTATTGGACAAGTTTATCTCGACCAAAAACAACCTTAGGAATAAAATATTATTATTTAGGTCCACTTGGATTAGATTAGGACATTTATTATTATTTAATTCAAAGAAGAGTTAAAAGAGATAAAATCAATGTTTAATAACTAAAACATTTTTAATATAGGGTTATACATAAGATAAATTAGATTATTAATATTAAATTGAATGATAAAAATATTTCCTACATAATGGTACGTTATTTATAATTTTTAGATATTAAATAATTTAATTTATTTATGACACAATGGAGATGCAGTAATTACCTAATTAATGAAATATTAAAATAAATGATATTATAAATATCAAAATAAATGTAATTTGAGACTTTTTATGAATTAAAATAATTTTATAGGTCAATATGATATATTAGGATTGGTTATATAAATTGTTTTTGAAGTAATAATTCTGTTATGAAACTATAAAAAACAAAATATTTAATAGTGTCAAAAGTGACATAAAAGAGTTTTTAAAAAAAATATTATATTATTAATTGATATTCTATTCCTAATAATCTAAGATTCGGCTAAAGTACTTATATCATGATATTTTTATCATTAATAGACCACTTGGGGGGTCTCTTGGATGTATATAGTATGTTTATTAACTATATAATTTAAAAATACAAAGTGGCAAGGTAAATGTCAAACTAATTAACTAAGAGTTAAAACTAAAAGATAAGGTTAATATAACGACCGAAACCAGTCTAAAATCAATTAGTTGAATGGATTTCGACCCATTACAACCATAGAATTTTAATACTCCACTTTGGAGCCATTAGAAACAGAATATGTACTTATTATAAAATAATAATTTATGTTTTTCTGTAAGAGCCCCTCCCCCCCCCCTTATAAAAGGACACCACTTCTAACTAATTCTTCAGATCTTCAAAGCCTTTTGGATCGGCCAAACCCTACCCAATTATTCTATAAACTTCCCTAAATTCAACCTAGAGGCATCAGTTTAATCAGAAAGACAGCCTATGGAGCCCTTTTGATCAAATCAAAAGGAATAACCTGAAGAAGAGGTAATGTTTTCACCACCCTCTTTGAAATCCCTTTCTTCTTCAACTTCTTAATTATTTGTTATTTCCATTCTAAAATAATAACAACAGTATCTTATATATATTATTATTTTATTATAAATATTTTATAACCATGTTCGGTATTCTATCCATCCTTTGAATGACATGTCACCATACGTGTGTACATACGGCCTACAGTCTCCACGTCGTGGTGTAATTGTTATTCAATACATTATTATTAGGATGGGTATAATAATGATGTGTAATTAATGTAAATAATATATACAACATTATAATGATTCTATATATATGATATACCATCCAATTATATATTATTTTAATATCAAAAGAATTATATTGTCGCTCGGGCGTACGTATGGACTACCGTCTCCACGAGCGGGATGAGATTCACTTTCCATCATATCCATTCAAGTATAATTATCATTTGATGATTTAAAATAATGTTTATGGACTTGATAGAATTCCCGATATGAATAAGATACAATCTATTCATAACAAACATTCCTTATGTAGAAAAATATATAAAAAAAGAGTAAGTAAACACCCGAAACAACGATAATACTAAGATATTGTTAACAAAGCAATGTTAAAAGATCATATATGATATCATATTAATTTAAATGATTTATTTCTAAATTAAAAACAATTATTTCACCATTATACATGACATTAAACTACCATCGACAATGTAAAAGTACAAGGTAAGGGTTTATTTCACAATCTCTTCATTATCCGAGGTTGTTTATACGTAATTATCTACTGGGGCCTCTTTATCATCCACATCCATGTTTCTTAAAAATGTATTCCAAATAATTATTAATATTTTAAAGACTATGGGATAAAGTCATTTATACCCTTGTTGACTTTTTATAAGATGTTTATAAAGGAATCATTCTTCCATTTTCCAAACAAAGTCCTTTTTAACCATTTCGACAGAATTAAGGTAAGAATGTATTTTTTTTAACTTATACCACGGGTGTGGCTATTTTTGGCCCTTATAAAATCGTCAAAGCTCCCCGTAAAATATTATAACAAGATTTTCAAATTAAATTTTTTATTTTATATTTATGTAACTTTAAAATGATTTCAATAAAAGAGATATTTCTCTCAAATAGTTTTGATTTCATCTATGTCAACATCCTTTGATGGATTTTAAGCTTATTTGAAGTTGATTTATTGTGATACAAAACTTCTATATTTTATTGAAGGTTTTTTGATATGTTTGACTATGGATATGTTATTTTTATACCATTCATGGTTTATAGAGAAAGTATTGACATTTTGTAAGCTAGTTTTAATACGAATATTTATGTTATGTTTAAACCTGTTCATATGAGGAATGAATTGGACTTAATAAGTGATGGGTGGAGCCCACTATAGCTCTTCGATGCATCGGTTGGTCTCATGAGACAATCTAGTGTCTTGGCAAAAGGCCTTGAAAAAATCTTATTTGTAGTCTTGGCACGAGGCCTTGAGTATGTTGTTATGATAGTCTGGCATTATGCATTCCATCATTATGAAATTGGTTATTGATAATACATATGGTTATTAGACTAGTAGAATATCCATGTGAATAAGTAAATGGCATTATTTAATTTTATCTTTTCTATATTATGCTGAAGTTCAAGTTTAAAAGGATTTTGTTTTAGTTATACATTTCCTTAAATGTTAATCATTATTTATAAAAGTTTCCACTCTATTGTTATCCTTACTGAGCATCTGAGTTCACCACTTTCAATGTTTTATTTTTTTCCAGGATGTGAAGTATTAATATATGAATGACCTATAATGATAGTATGATGGTATATGAAAATAATATATTGTTGTAGTTTTTTGACCTTATGATGTAATGTAAGACTTATGAATATATCTAGTGTTTCCAAGACTACTAAACTAATAGGTCTTTCGAGACGTGATATTTTGTGATCATGCAAATGTTATGTAATAATGCACCGACTCTGGGTAACTGGGTTTGGGGAATTATAGTTGGAATCAGAGTAAGATTAGTACAAGCCTTGGAAACTAGATTTACATAAAATAAGATTAGAGCACATAGCCCTAAGATAGACTTTGAGAATTAGTATAGAATAACATCCTAGAATTTTGGGATTTTATAGATTTTGTGAGTTTTCCAAGAAATACATACCTATTTGGATACGTGCAGGTAGAGGTGGCTCTGGAACAGATGTACCTAGGGGTAAAACCCGAAAACACGGATTTTACCTAGACTCAAACAGAAACTAGTGCACGACAATGGGCCTTTCTGCACTCTTGGTTATAACACTCCTTGGGGATATGCTTAGGATAATTTAAATTTTCTTTATAAAATTTTTTTGAAGTATTTTAATATAAGATGAGAATAAATGGCCTTGGTTAATCCTATGGTGTTTCAAATTGATAATATAGTGTCATGATATTCTCTAAATGATTTTATGACTACAGTTACTCACACAATGCTTTCTAGTTTATGTCAATGGCTGGAGTCCAAGGAAGTCATAGTAACTTTGAGAATGAAGTACATGGTGGGAACGATGGTGGAAATGAGGAACAAAATAGAATGTTGATAGGCGTAAAATATTTCTTGTTCAAGAAAAATCAGTTTTCCAATAATATGATCAACAACATATATATCCACCAACTCTCGGACTCAACAAAGAAGAGAAAGGTGATGAATGATATGAGCTCCAGCAAGGGAGACCATGGAGAAAAGAATCCAAAATTTCCATCATGTAGGAAATGTGGAAGCATAAACCCAAGAATGTGTCTCAAAAGAACAAATAAATTCTCTACGTGTAGGAACGAAGGACATAAATTGGAGAATTGATGAGGAAAAATGAAGAGTACTATGGAAGAAAATAAAATTGGTCCCAAAAATCCATTTATAGTCATTTTCCATAAATGTAGGGGACCTATCCGATACCCGGGTGAATGCCTTATTCTATAGGATTTTTTCTTGTTCAAAGAACAAGCTATGTGGAAATAAATGGTTGGAGAAATGTTTAAAAGTATTAGTGCTCCTTTTTGATGAGATTACTTTGGAATAATTTTCTCTTGTCTTTGTAACCCCTTAGTTTTCTATGTGAGAATGATATTTGAGGAAGACTTATCATTTCCCTTGTGAATATAGTTATAAATAACCATTTGGTTTTATATGATCATTGGGTTTGAGGCAATTATAAGTTATTATATTTTGTGATTAAAATGCAAGGTATGTGATAACATTTCTGATTAAAATTATGTTATGGTTATTTTGAGGAATTTATCTCATTTTGGTAATGTTATAAAATTATAGTTTTTTAAAAAGGACAACACGCAGACCGTGCGAAAACCCATTGTGTCAGAAAAAGTAGTCGAAATCGAACCCACAACCAAAGTGCGATTGGGATTTATCACCTACCACTAGACTACGTGAAGTCCCTGGTTAGTGTGACTAATTATTTTTAGTTAAATGATTTTATTGATCAATAATAAGTTGATTTTGGTTCTTATGTATTATCAAATGAATACCCTAAGTATAGGAAAAGGTTTGGTGATTAAGTGATAAATGTTATTTCGAAAGATGTTCACTTTGTTGGGAACACTATATGCCCAAGGAAACTAGAAAACTATAGGATTTCATTTTAGGAGTAATGGTGGATTTTATCTACATTTTTATTGTGGATTTATAGTGATCTGGGTTATTTATGGAAATGATTAACCTATAATAGAGAATATGTTATTAGGTTAATTACTTTTTATTATGTGACTTTAAGAGTAGTTGATGTCATTGGGAGATAAAATTTAACATGGAAGACTACATAATGAAATTCATCTAAGCTTTGAGTTTAAATAATATTTTGGATTATATTTAAGGATTTTAAGGATAATTGTTTATTGAATGGTATTTATTTAACATTGGGGTATTCTTGGTTTAATTTTAAAAATTAAGATTAGTGTTTCTTTCTCTAAAGGAATATCCTTTTGGGGTATCATCAGATCTTGTACTAACCGTTTTGGTTTTGATTAATATATAATGACAAGGTATATATATAGTTTATCCTTCGTGGATCATGTGATCTATAGAAGTTTATTCTTTCTCTTCCAGTAGTAACAAGTCTTCTTCAATACTCATCTATTAAAAACATGAGTTAGTGGTGGAAATTTATTAATGAATGAAAATATACTTAAAAATTAAGTATATCTCTTTATTTTCTTAGTCAATATCGTAAATGAATTCCCCATCTTTATGTAATGTATCTTAAAAAAATGTTGTCCGTATAATTTTCCTATTGGGAAACTAATGATCGTTTGTCCCATCAAAAGTTTTTACCTTTCTTGTTGTTAACTTTCTCCTGATCATGTTTTCTATCCCTCTCCATCAGAACTTGACATTTATTTTATCTTCCATATCCATTTTTTCCTATATGGAATGCTAGTATGAGTTCTCTTGGGTGACCTTTGTACTTTTGTTTCTTTCTTTTAAGGTGATAGTTTTATTGACACTTTTTCCGATGTGGGAATTTCCATTATATTCCCAAGAATAATTTTAAAATTTTCGAGGAGGAAATTATTTGAAGGAGGGGATAATGTAACACCCCAACCTTCCATGGTACGCTTTTCTTTGAATAATACAGTAGCATGTGTTTTACGCAACTTTAAGTTCTAACACACAGCACATGCAATAAAACTAGCTGTTATGAATACTAATAACCACTTTTTGAAATTTTATAAATTTTATGTTTTAAAATGGACTTCATTTTTGGATTCGGAATATCGAAATTATCTTAGGGTGATTTTTTGGTATTTTTCTAAAAACATTCAATTTTTTGATGAATAGTGAAAAAACACTTAGTTATAGAATAAAACCGAATTTTTATTTAAATAATTATTTATTTTATTTAAATTTAATTAAGGTCAAAATAGATACACAATAACTATATAAGTTCAATTTAATTCATAGGATTTAGTTTATAATAATTTTAGATATATAAAAAATTTATTTAACTTTTCAAAGTCTTTTACCCACCTCCTAGGAGAATTTATAAATTCACATGTAACTTAATTTTACTTCTTTTGTGTGTGGAATTTCAAATATTCTATATACACGGTTAATATTGAGTAAAATTTTGTCCAATGAGATTAATTTTTTTGCTGAACAGTAACTTTTTACTTTTATTTACCACGGTGAAAAGTAAATAGGGTAATTAAAGGTAAAAATGATATTAATATTACCCTAACACATGCCCTATTTCTATTCTAAAAGGGTATCTCGACCAAAAACAACCTAAGTAATAAAATATTATCATTTAGGTCCACTTGGACTAGATTAGGACATTTATTATTATTTAATTCAAAGAAGAGTTAAAAGAGATAAAATCAAAGTTTAATAACTAAAACATTTTTAATATAAGGTTATACATATGATAAATTAAATTATTAATATTCATTATAAAGCTAAAAATATTTCCTACATAATGGTAATTTATTTATAATTTTTATATATTAAATAATTTAATTTATTTATGACACAATGGTGATGCAGTAATTACCTAATTAATGAAATATTAAAATAATTAATTTATAAATATCCAAATATATGAAATTTGAGATTTTTTTTGAATTAAAATAATTTTAAAGGTTAATATTACATATTAGGATTGGTTATATAATTTGTTTTCGAAGTAATAATGCTGTTATGAAATTATCAAAAACACAATACCCAATAGTGTCAAAATTGACATAAAAGAGTTTTTAAAACAAATATTATTTTATTAAATGATATTCTATTCCTAAAAATATAAGATAAAAAAGACATATATAATGATATATGTATCATTAATGGACCACTTAGGGGTCTCCTGTATGTATATCGTCAGTTTATTAACTATATAATATAAAAATACAAAGTGGCATGGTAAATGTAAAACTAATTAGGTGAGAGTTAAAACTAAAATATAAGTTTAATACAATGAACCAAATCTTTCTAAAATCTATTGTTTGAAAGTATTTCGACCCATACCCACCATAAACTTTGAATAATCCACTTTGGAGCCATTAGAAACCAAATATGAATTTATTATAAAATAATATGTTATGTTTTTTCTAAAGAGCCCCTCCTCCCCCTTATAAAAGGACACCAATTCATCACACCTTCCGTGCGTTTTAGTTCGGACAAACACTGACCAATTATTCTCTCAACATACCTCAATTCATCACAGAGGCCTTATTTTGATCATAAATCCAACCTATGGTGCAATTTTGATCAAATCAAAAGGAAGAACCTGAAGAAGAGGTAATGTTTTCACCACCCTCTTTCAAGTTCCTTTCTTCTTCATCTTGTTCTTTCATTGTTATTTCAATTATAAAATAATATCTATAGTATCTTATATATATTATTATGTTATTATAAATATGGTATAACCATATTCAATATTCTATCCATCCTTTGAATGACATGTCACCATACGTGTGTATGTACGACCTACCGTCTCCACGTCATGGTGTAATTGTTATTCAATACATTATTATTAGGATGGGTATAATAATGATGTGTAATTCATGTAAATAATAGATATAAAACTATAATGATTCTGTATATATCATATACCATCCAATTATATATTATTTTAATATCAAAAGAATTATATTATCACTTTTGCGTACGTACGGACTACCGTCTCCACGAACACGATGAGATTCACTCTCCATCATATCCATTCAAGTCAAATTCACATTTAACGATTAAAAATAATTTATAAGGACTTGATAGAATTATGGATATGAATAAGACACAACCTATTCATAAAAAGCATGGCTTATGTAACAAAACATATTAAAGAAAACGAGTAAGTTAACACCCGAAACAACGATAAACTAAGATATTATTAACAAAGCAATGTTAAAAGACCATATATGATATCATATTAACTTAAATTATTATTGTATAATTTAATAAAAATTATTTCACCATTTTACAGGAGGTTAAATTACCCTCAACCAAGGAAAATTAAAAGGTAAGGGTTTATTTCACAATCTCTTCATTATCCGAGGTTGTTTATAAGTAATTATCTACTGGGACCTCTTTATCATCCACATCCATGTTTCTTCAAAATGTATTTAAAATCATTCTTAATATTTTATAGACTATGGGATAAAGTCATTTATACCCTTGTTGAATTTTTATAAGAAGTTTATAATGGAGTCTTTCTGTCATTTTCCAAACAAGGTCCTTTTTAACCTTTTTGACAGAATTAATGTATGAATGTATTTTTTTAACTTATACTGCAGGTGCGGCTATTTTCTGCCATTATAAAATCGTCGAATCTTCCCTTAAAAGCTTATAAGAAATTTTTTAAAGTAAATGTATTATTTTATATTTATGTGACTAATAAATTATTTAAAAAAAGAGACATTTCTCTCAAATAGTTTTGATTTCATCTTTGTCAACATCCTTTGATGGATTTTAAGCTTATTTAAATTTGATTTGTTGGGATACAAAACTTCCATATTGTATTGAAGGTTTGGTGATATGTTTTATTGTGGATGTGTTATTTTCATACCATTCATCGTTTATAGAGAAAGTATTTACATTTCTTATGCTAGTTTTAATATAAATATTTATGTTATGTTTAAACATGTTCATATGAGGAATGCATTGGACTTAATAATTGACAGGTGGAGCCCGCTATAGCTCCTCGATGCATCGGTAGGTCTCAGTAGACAAACTAGTGTCTTAGCATAATGACTTAACAAAATCTTATTTGTAGTCTTGGCATGAGGCCTTGACTATGTGGTTATGATAGCCTGGAATTATGTATTCCATCATTATGAAAGTGGTTATTGATATTGAATGTGGTTATTATATGTATAGAATATCCATGTGAGTAAGTTAATGGGATTATTTCATTTTAACTTTTAAATATTATGCTGATGTTCAAGTTAAAAAGGCTTTTGTTTTAGTTATACATTGCCTTAAATGTTTATGCTTATTTATGAAAGTTTCCGCTATATTGTTATCCTTACTAAGCATCTAAGCTCACCCCTTTCAATGTTTTATTTTTTCCAGGATGTGAAGTGGTAATTTATGAATGACCTGCAGGGATAGTATGAGGGGATATGAAGACAATATTTTGTTTTAGTTTTTTTACTTTATGATGTAATGTATGACTTATGAATATATATAGTGTTTCCAAGACTACTAAACTAATCGGTCTTTTGAGACTTGATATTTTGTGATCATGCTAATGTTATGTAGTAATGCACTGACTATAGGTAACTGGGGTCGGGGTGTTACATTTTATAATAAGTTTAGATATTTAAAATTTTTATTTAACCTTTTACCGTCTTTTACCCACCTATTAGGAGAATTTTCAAATTTGTATAAAACTTATTTTTACCACATCTGTGAGTTGAATTTAAAAAATCTGAGAGACAAGGTTAATATCAGTAATTAATATGTGTTTCAATAAGAGAAAAATAATTTTTGGGGAATAGTTACTTTTGACTTTTATTTACCACGGTTAAAGGTAAATAGGGTAATTCTAGGTAAAAATATTTTATAATAACACAAATTTACCTTAACACTTGTCCTAAACTTATTGGATGAGTCATGGCCGACCATGTGAATCCTTGGTTATACTTTTGTACACCATGGAGCAAATTATGAATGATAATAACACTTTCTTTTAATTAACTTAAAGTAATGGAAAAAATGACAAAAACAAATATCTTTTAGTAAATCACTTTTTACATGGGGTTATATTAGTCATATTTTCGACTATAAATATTTATTGGAAATATAAAAAGATTTCCTACATTATGGTATGTTTTTAAAAATTTTGACACATCAAATAAATTAAATTATTTATGACAAAAAACGATGCATTATTTACCTCATTAATAAATGATTTAAGTAACGAAGATTATAAATATTAAAATAACATCCAAAACCCATCAAATTATTATTGGATGAATATATATCAACCATGAGGCATATAAAAATATACCTTAATTAGTTTTGGACCTTTATGAACCGAAAATAATTATATAACAAAACGATATCTTCGCACTTTTTTAAAGAACCCCTCCTCCCCCTCATAAAAAGCCCTCACTTATAACCCATTCCTCACACTCCTAAAGCCCCATAGATCGTCCAAAAGATACCCAAATAAGATCTTAATATCCTTATATTCCTCCTATAATCCTTACCTTAAAATGAATTTACTTCAATATTTCCTTTTGGTTCAAACCAAAGGAAGATACCCTAATTAAAGGTAACAGTTTCTCTTAAATTCTATTTTTTATTTTGTTTTATTTTACTTCTCCAAACCCCCAAAACTCTTTTTATTCATTAATTTTAGGACAAAAACAGTATATTAAATATACTATGACGTTGTTATGATAATTATTTGAACTACACTTACACACACCTCCATCTAATGGGTGAAAAACATATTGTTTCTGTGGTTGGAAGACTAACGCCTCACGAAACGATGATTGTTTGATTATCTCTTAACGCCTCTCATGGTGGCCATTAAGATGGAACTATATTTATATATGATATATATATTATGTTTAGGTTTTATTTTTTATTATTTATTATCCATTTATGTCACACCTTTATGGTTTCCATTATGGGTAAAACACGATAATTTCATTTGAGAAAGTGCGGACTACCGCCCCCTCAAAGTGATATGACACATTAATGACTTATGTGAGACATATAAAGTATGTAGTTAATGATATTATATATGATATTATACTGTAATTATAATATAAATATGATTAATTATGTTTTAATTCAATTAGAATACAAAATATAAATGAAATTAGTGTTCATTCGTACGTACAACTTATCGTCTCCATGAATGGTGCATTTCATTTCTTATCTCCAAATGTTATGTACTGTTATAAAAACATATATATACTAGAAATATATTATATATATGAAATATAAATGAGTAATATAATTATATAGGTAATGTATTTTTTACCACATGGACAATTTATAATTATAACAAGTTCATTTTTGACTCAAGTTCCGAACATCGACAAAATGGGCGATATGAACTCAAATAATTAACTAATTGTAATAGCAAGGTAATAAGTGATATAAAGGGAATAATAAACTTGAAAATGTTATTAATCAAGTATAAATTAATGTAGGTGTATTATTCATGATGAACAAGGAACATACGAGTGAGTCAAGTCGGACATGTGGTAAGGGGTTTTTTATCTTACTTTTAATTCTATGAGATTTCCATTGTTCACCACTTATTTATAGCATGTGGTTTATTGTGTACTAACATTTGATATATATTATCATGATTCTCTTTATTTTCATGAAATTTTGTGATTCATTTGGTGGTTATTGTCTATTTTTCATATGACTCGATTGATTACAAGGAGGTAAGGGTTATTTCCTCAATCTCATTATTATCCAAGATTGTTCATGTGTAAGTATTTTCTAGGAAATACTTATTATAGATACCCATATTTTATAAAAATTATTTGAAAATAAATATTTTATGGTTTAATGGTAGGGTCTATTTAACTAGAAAATCTTTTTAAATGTTTAATGATTTTACATGCTAAACCCTTTTAATTAATATCCATGTTTTCAAAATGATTTGATGGATTTATTATATGGACAAGAATGTTTTGAAATGATAATTATTTTACGTAGTTTTAATCTGATATGGGACACTTTGATTCAAAAATACCTTTTAAATAACTACCTTTATAAATTGTGAGAATTTTAAAAGATTTCATGAAAAGGGGGTATTTCTCTCAAAGCATTTTACTAATCATTTTCATATAAGTCAACATCTTTTAATGGATTTTAATGTTATTTGAAGTCGATTAATTACGATAAAAATATTCTATATTTTATTGAATGTTTTGTGATATGTTTGACTATGGATGTGTTATTTTTATACCATTCATGGTTTATGGACAAAGTATTGACATTTTGTATGCTAGTTTTAATATGAATATTTATGTTATATTTGAAACTTTTCTTATAATGAATGTATTTGAGTAGTATGTTATGGTTTGGAGACCTATAAAATTAAGCCCTCCAGGTTGGGGTCTGGTTACAGCAGACCCTATGGGTTGGAGTGCAGTTACATAGGCTCTTTGGGTTGGATTCCGGTTAAAGAGGCTCTCCGGGATGGAGTCCGGTTAGAGGGGCTCTCCGGGTTTGGGTCTGGTTACAATTAGCCCATAGGACCTGGCACGAGTCCTTGACACAGAAATTGAAGTCTGGTTCTATACATTCCCTCATTATGAAATTATTTATTAAATGCGATTATTCGATTAGTAGAATATCTATGTGCATGTTTATATGGTAATGTTTGATTTATTATTTCCATATTATATTCAAGTTTATGTTCCAAAGGATGTAGTTTTATTACAAATCATTCCTTAAAAGTTTATAGCTTCTGCTAAATTATTTACCTTCACTGAGCGTCGCAACTCAACCCTTTCTTATGTTTTATTTCCCAGGATATGAAGAAGTTAGTTATGAGTGACTATCAGGAATAATCTAGGAGGATAAGATGTTTCTAATGGAATAAATTAACTTTGTTTTTCTTTTCATGTTTTAATGTTGAAGTTCATGTTTGTAATCAATTTTCCAAGACTGCTATACTGATCGGTCCTTTACGACATGATTCCTTATAATCATGCCAATGTTATGTAATAATTTACCAACTCTAGGTAACTGGGGTCGGGGCATTATAATTTTATTCCCTCATTCACTGGTGTAGTTATAATTTTCATTTAGCTATGCTGATAAGGATACATATGGGAAAAATTTCTCTTTATATATATATAAAAGGATCTATATAGGTTTAATAGTGGTTATTTTTTATCTTAAATGGATGTGAATGAGTATAATAATAGTTTATCTATTCTCAAAAGGTTGTGAGTGTGTATAATTTAGGATTATAATTTTTCACATGGTTTGTGTATCGGTATAATTGTGGTTAATCTATGCTTAAATTGTTATGAAAAAGTATAATATTGGTTATTCTATTCTCACAAAACTATGAACAAACATAATTACAGTCATTATTTGATCCGTATAACACTATGATTCTAGTAAAGTGGAGCATATTTTTACCTTAATATATTGAAAAATATATAATGACTCACATCCAATAGGACCTAATATTTTAATTATTTTGGGAGACTATACACAAACATGTTTATCTCATTAAATATGAAAAAATGAAATAAAACATAACATTATTGTGATAATAGAGTCATTACTTCTAATATATCACTTAAATGACCTAAAAATACTTTCTAGGTAGCCTGAATAATGTGAAATATAATAATGGATGATTTTAGATGTTATCTATATGATGGAATACAATACAAGCTATTATAAAATGGGTAAAATATATTAAAGATAAAAACAAATCAAGTAATATATCCAATATCATAAAAGGGGAATATATCCATGGATTTTAAAAAATAAAAATTAATCACATAGATAGAAATAGTTAATTTCATAATGATGTATTACATAATATATAACATCATATTCATATAATCAATTCTATGATCAAATAAATTATAAACATCAAATCATATCATTGTTCCAAAATATCATTAACAATTGGTTTGTAAAAAACTAAATGACATGGATATTTTGTCTCTTGATACCTATTGATGCATTGAGTGGATATAATAAGTCTCATCAACCATATACTATGTCCAATGTATTCATCATATGAATTAATTGAATAAAAATACAGTACATAATAAACATAAATATTTAAATTAAAAAACTAGGATACTAAATATTTTAACTACCCCATGCCAATCACTATAGAAACATGATCGTATTATATCTAGAGGAATATTTTTTATGGTAACATTATATTATATCCCTAATATATCATAATATTATTCAATTTGTATTTTAATATATGTAAATAATTAAAATTGACCAGTCAAAAATATCAGGAATAAAATACCCTTTTCATTTTGAAACCGCTTATTTTAAATCTAAAAAATAAAATAATATTGGTGAAACTTTTATTAGAAAAAAACTACATAAATTATTAATAGATTCCTCTTGAATATTATATTCATTATTATGGGAAAATATTTCTTTTCAGAAAATGTTAAAAAAAAATTGTCCACAGCTTTTTAAAAAATTTATTCATAACAAAATAAATATTCCTATAAATCCAGTTTTCTTAAATTACGACCTAGTTAAAATGACTTTGAACAATCGTTTTATAATACAAAAAAAATAAATTAATTATTTTAAAAAAAATTAAAAATTTAGGTAAAATATTCAGGACAATATATAAAAATAGAGTCGTTATCCATTTAATTTATTTTATATATTTAGTAACATTGATAAAGAGAAAAGAGATGAAAAATTTTATATTCTTGAAATAACTAGAGGATAATTAAATAAATAATATTTTATTGATATTGATCGTATTATTATCACCTTCATAAATATATTTATAAATAATCCTTAGAAAAAGATAGATTGGAACACAATACCCTTACTCAAGTTTGACATTTGTTGAATGTTTCATTAACCCCTTGTATAGTAAATAAAAACTAATTATAATTCAATTAGTTAATATTATACAAAATAATAATATCATAAATGACCCTTTTGTTAAATTTCAATAGTCGTGTTTTAATATATTTTTTTTAAAAATATCCTTTATGAGTGTTAATTTTTCCAATTTTAATGTATATTTTGGATTGGTAGTTTTTTTATTTGAATATTGATAATAATTACATAATATATAGATCCTTAATAATGTACAAAGTTTTATATTTAATCAATATATTATCTTTTATAACCATTTATTTAAATCACGGAATAAAATTTAAGTACATCACTATGTGGAAATAGAAGATTTTACATATGCATGAATGAAGGTTTTACAATATCATAATAATACCTCATTATTTTTATGATATTTTAGTAATTTTATTATGATGTGTACATCATGTTTATAGGAAGTATAAGAATATATAATCATCGTAATTTTAGGTAATGAATATTATAACTTCTATGGGAGATCTCCATTGGATGGAACCTCAATCCATCATAAGAAAATATTAGGAAATACTGTAATCTTGTGAATTAATTGATGTAATCTTGGAATATTTCTGGGTTGGACTTTTCTAATATAAAGCATTAAATTTTATTTAATAATGGTGGAAAAGAGGTTCCCTTTTGTAAATGAGCGGAGGAAAAAAGTAAATTGCAAAACGATAAAAATAATGTAATGTAAATATAATCTGAAAGTGGTACTAAATGCCCATTAATTTTACGTTAATGTATCAAATGGTTTAAATATCTATAAAAATTTTTATTATCATGCTTTTGTGGTGTTATAAACGCCATTTAATATTTTAACCCCTAATAAATGTGTTTTAACCATTATAAAAGTGATAACTATTTTTATTCTATTCAGAATGATAGAAAATTAGGATTATAATATTTCCAAATATTAATTATATTGATTCTAAATATGGAAATTTTTTAATTTATACTCTTTATAGAAGTTTCACAAATTATTTTGAATATATGTGTGCAAAATATAACATGTGTTTAAAAAACATTGATTTCATTAAGAATAAACATTTATTTTATAGTAAAGTAAAGAATAACATGGATTTTAATGGAATTAATTAGGGTATATAAAATAAGTGTTGTATTATATAAAATTATTAGTAATACAAACCTTATATAACATAGTAAATACTTGATTAATAAATTTTAAATGGAAAGAATTTATTTGAATAAAAACATTATTTATATTTTAAAAATATAAATAATATATTATTAACACCAAAACTATATATTTACATACATTAATTTAAATATAAAATATATACTGTTCCCCAAAATATTGTTATATAAAATTTAATTTTGTCCTTATATCATTATAAGGTCAAAAAATTTATAATACTTGTAAAATCTATATTTTTTTGGTATTCAATGATTAAATATCTATCTATGTAAGAATATAAAAACAAATAGTCAACCGTAATTTTAAAATCCTAATTAAAAATTTAATTTCATTATTCATGTAAAATGAATTTAAATTTTATAAATTAATTTTAATTATTTTGACATAAAACTCCTAAAAACAATTTTTGTTAAGAATGAACTATTATGTAATATAAGGATTTTTTTCTTATACATCACCAAATCAGAAAAATTATATGAATGGAATCTTTTTTTTGATTGATTTATTTATTTCTATTTATATAATACTTTCTTTATATATTTAATATTTTAATGAATTCTATTTATAAATTCCAACCATACTACCATGTTGTAAAAGTATATAATTAAATAATATTATTTTTCAATTATTTTATGTTGAGGGTTACATGTGGTGCACGCTATCAGAAATAATATTCACTTAAACAATGTATTCATATGGATTATAATTAATTTATTTTTATACATATCTAAGTAACAATAATTTTATTAATGAAAACTTTTTCTGATTGATATATTCATTAATTTAAGTAATCATTTCTTCATATATGTTAATATTCACTCATTCCTATTCATAAATTCTGACAATAAATTCATGTTCAAAATGTATATATTTAAAAATTAATATTTTAGAGTTCCTCTAACATTTGGGTTAAATGTGTTTCTTCATAAAAAACATTGTATTTGTTAGGTCAACTAGGTTAGATACCCTGAGATGGGGGTGAATCAGGGTATAACTGATTAAAACAACTACCCCAATAGATCTTGTCTCACTGTTAAGAAATCCTTTCTTCTATCTCTTTCCTGTAGCAAAGAATAAACAAAAACTAAAGCATGCATATGACACAAATTTGTTTACTTGGTTCACCCTCACTGGGCTACGTCCAAGGAGCATACACCGACGATGTGCTGATGTACCAAATCAACTGAAAGCGTAATTCTGTAAACAATGTTTGGGATATATTACTTCTATTCCCAGGCACACTGCCTTTACAATGTTTAGGGTCATCTCACTGGTTTCTCAAGGGTCACTCCCTCTTTCCCTCTCTCAAGCTCACTACTGGTGGAGGGATTTTTGACCAACAGTATTCATTTTATTGAAAAAAACATGGTGTTTTACATTTTTTTTCTTCTTATAGAAATATGTTCCCCATAATTCAAATTCAATTAGAGCATCTGAAGACATTTTAAATTATTTCATCATGAAATTTAATTTTTTTTGTTCATATTGTCGAACTTGTTATTTCATAATCAAATAAAAACATATACCTTCATAAAAATTTCACAAGATAAATTGTTTTTAGAATAGTACATTTTACATAATTGATACTTTACTAAACACATGATATGTTTATATTCCCTTAGTTTAGTTTAGGGATATATTAAAGAAACATTATTTCTATATTATTTCAATAATTATATATGTTTTACCTCTTTAAAACGATGAATTTTAATCAATTTAAACTTATGATACTAATGATTAAATTCTAAGATGAAGTTTTTCATGCACGAAATAAAAAAATCAACATTTAATGGAACATAAGATTAATAAAAAATAAAATTTTATTTCAAATGTTTAAAAAATGAATATAAAAATTTAATTTAATACTCAATATTAATAATCCAACATGTGAATAAGAAATATTTTAATTCCTAAAACATTAAAAATAACACCCACATAAATTATTTAATACATTAACAATTAAATGAAAATACACGTTGATGAATATTTGTTTATACTTCATATATTAATTCATAAATTTAAATAAACTAATTGAATAGTACAAATATGGATTATTTCTAATCCAATAACCAATATTTCAACCATGTTTGATATTGGTGAATAATTTTTATTTCCAATAGGAACCACTTGATACATTAGAAAAAAAATCCCATAGGGTATTGTGATTTAAAATTATTTTAATAGAGTATCATGGTATGATCCTATATCCATGAAAAATATAAAACTATCCATAGATAAAAAAATTAGTCAAGCGATTATGAACAATGTACCAGTGATCAAAACATCATGGATCTCAACATAAGATTTAGTACTAAGATAAGAATATTTATACACAATTATCCTTTTCTGTGGTAAGTTTGATATACTTCGGGTTAATTATGTTTCATAGTGTCTAATATCCTTATAGTTGAAACAATTAACATGTATGATTACTTACAACCCATTTATTCATTCATTTCATGTAATTACTCTATAAACATGATGAAAAATATCATTTACATCATTAATGTACCTTATTATTCTTTAAAAAAATTATCATATGTCTGATGTTTCATCTATCCCCTGTTAACAATCAATTTATTTTAGTTTTTATGGTGATTATTCATCTTCTTCATTTATATATTTCATATGGAAATATATGACTCGAAGAATACTTACTCTATACTAATGGAAGTTGATATCAAATCATAAAATGCTGAAAATAATTGAATTAATAGTTCCCTTTGGTGTCTTTTCATAATCATATTAAATAAATTATCATTCATAATTTATATATTATGTACATTCTCCATAGAATGAAATGTTAGTATTATAATTATTTTAACATACTCAAGAACACACTCCACTTCCTTCTATCATTGAGTGTTATATTATTCTTCCATGGTAGCTTAGTTCTCAATTAGAATGCATTGTTCAATGAATATATCCTTAAATTTATTCTAATACATTCAATCTTTCTGGTTTTCCTCATTTTTTTATTTTGAATGAATTACCAAAATTGATCATCATTGTCCATTAGTAAATATAGATCAGAAATAACATTCTCCCTTTCATTATTTCCAAAAGTCTGAAATATTTTTGTTATGGGACTTAATCTAATTCTCACCCTTCAATGTATTAATAGTTAAATTAAATGATGGAAGTTTGAAAGACATAAAGTGGTCAAATATCAATGAATCGTACTATTATGGAATAAGTTTTTTCCATATAATAATTATTATTAGTCTCTACCTCAGAAAACTATCCCAATAAAATAATAATCTAATTTACTATAATAAAAGTAATTTCTAATTTCACATAATTGAAATCAATACAATGATTATAGGTAATAATATTTTCCATTACATCCGTTAGTTTCCATTTCTAAATAATTTCACACACTTTATTAACTAATTATATTAGGAATCATAGTGTAAAATTCTTTGTTTGGTGATTATCTAACACAATTTTAAAATTTATGCACCACTAAATGTTGAATCATAAGACTACTACTTAGGGAATATCTTAAAATCATAAAAATATTTCAGATATTGTATAATGGTTCATAAAGTGTGTTCTAATCATGAAAAAATACCCTATTATTATATATATGTGTGTGTAAAACAATAGTCCAACACATCATTCACTAGTGACAGTTGATTTAAAACTTAATCTATACCTTTTAGAATTGTTACTAAAAGGTTTATCAATTCCATAGAAGTATCATATTTATAATCTATAATAGGAATGTATTTTAAGGAAAATCACATTATCTCTACTTTAAAAAAATGTATGATATTATATTTATCATTGACCTATACTCATATTAAATCTTATAGTTATGTACTTAAATCTATGTTTTATATCATTTATTACTCGTGTTTTTTCTAAACATGCCTTGATACCAACTATAACTCATAGACTATAATAACCTGAAGAATGTGGTCATCTTATTATAGTGGAACAAGAAAAAATATATTATATATCACATGATTCAATAATTTATTAGTGGTTGAAGACTATATACATACATTATTATCACTTTTCACTTGAAAACAATAAATATAACATAATTATATTATTATAACTATAATGTTTTTTAGGTATATCACTAAAATCAATAATAAATATATTCTTTTTAATCATGGGAATGGAGAACATAATAATGTATTCGATTAAATATTTAGTAAGGGAAATAATACAATAGATGAAATAACAAATAATGAATAATATGGAAGAGATAAATAATATTTGTTTATTCAATATAACTAATACCATAAAAGGAGAAAATGTAATTCCCTAGAATTATAAAACCCATTAATTTTTGTTTTCTGATCCTAGTGGTGTCAAGAGGATGTTTTTAGTCTTTTTATTTTTTTATATTATTGTTTACATTGTATCATTTTTCCTACTTGTATTCAAGATTATGTTCAAATGGTAGGTTTTTTTGTCATGGGTTTGGATTCCATGGTCACATTTTGCATTCATGGGGTCAGTTGTTTGTAAATTTGTTTTATTGGTTATCCATGAATTCAGTTAGAATGGTAACTTGTTTCCTTCATGAGGTATATTGTTTTTTTCATATGGTAGGTTTTTTGGTCTATCAGTCAGCTAGAATGGTCTGTTTTACTATTCATGTAGTTAGTTTTTTTCATCCACTAGGCTTGTTCGACATTCCATTATTTTGGAACAGTTTATTTGTTTCTTCATGAAATTCATTCTTTATTTATATGGTTGGTTAGTTGTGCATGAAAATAGTGGTAATTATCTCTTTATTTTTTCGTGTGGTTCTGACGTAACTTATATAGATTTATAAAATTTATTACTAACATTATTGAATATATATTTTTAACATAAATGTGGTTTTAATGATTAATTTATGGTTTTTTGGCCCTTTTAGGTGGATAATTATATATACAAATTACTAAATGTGTAAGGGTTTAACAAGTCCATACCCTTAGAAATTAATGACATCATCCCTTATGATAAATTAATGTATTAAATGTGACCTGGACCCATGTTTTTTCAAATAATTAATTCTTAAATGAAGATATTTTTTTCATTTATACAAAATTTCCCTATATTTATATGGTATATTCCATATCATATCCCATATATTCATGAAACCTTACATCCATTTGTATTCTTTCATCCTTTTTTCATTATATACTACATTCACAATGGCCATTATTGTATATAGAATAATGTGAAGCTTCTTTATTTATAGAAGGTGATCCTATTTTTTTCCATATTTATGTTCATTTGTGGGGATCAAAATATTTTTCCTTACATTATATATATAGATATTGTATAATTATATAATATATGGAAATGTATAATAAAATTATGATTTTAATGGGGTAAAATTGCATGTTTTACTAGTTTTGATGTTATTTTTAATGTTTTTATACATCCTTGTTTCCATTCTTTAAAATATGTTTTATTTAGATAATTTATTTTTTAGATAATAAGTTTGTGATAACCCTATTTAATGATATATTATTTTCATAGTTAATTAAATGTATAATACAATATATATTTTTTAATAAATTGTTTGACCATGGAATTGGGTAACCTGGGTAAGAGAAATCATTCCACATAATGATGTAATGTAAATAAACACATTATGGAATCTGAAATTATGGAATTAGGGTTTTTTGGGTGTTATTCATTATTACTATTATGTTTCCATGTGGAGTTAAGCTATTTTTGATGAAGATAGTGAAAATATTTATTGTGGAATGCGTAGGGTATTGCTGTGATTAATGGTTAGAATGAGATGATATGTGGTTAGTTGTATAATTATGGTGATGTGAGGTGGTTTTGATGTGATATTTGGGTTATGTGTGGTGTTTTTAATGTTTTTTATGAGATATGTGGCTATAGTATTGAAATTTGTTGGAATTCGTGGTGTTATGGTATTAGTTTATTTGATATATATGAGCTATTTTGTGGTGTGGTTATGTTAGTTTTCTGGTTACTAATGGAATTATTTTTATTACTAAAAATAAAAATCCATGGGTTGGTAAATGAATAATAATGGGACGAGAATGATATATGGTAAATTTCATAAATTAATTAATTATAAAAAAAGTGATATTTTTTTATTGAGAAATGAAATGGAATAGTAAATGTGAGTCAATATGAACTCATTAAATCTATAAAATTGTTGAACCATTATATAAATATTTAATTATGTGGTTGTTGTGTTGTGTGATGCATTTAATGGTGGAATTTGTTAAGAAACGTGTGGTATAGAGAAATTGTGGCGATGGTGCATATTCTAGTGTAATTTGGTTAACTCGTAAATTAGATATTGTGTTATACCTTAACATCATTTATTTTATGATATTTTTATGCATGGTCATATTATTTTTATAACCTTATAAAAAATGATATGTTTTATATTAATTGTATTCTCCCGAAAATCATAAATAGTGGTGATACAGATGTCTCTTTATCCCCCTCTTTCACACTCTTACTTTTCATTCCATGATGAAATGGATTGGTTTTAGAGGAAAACTTGTGGAGATGAAGATGTGATATATGGTTGGGTTCATTTTTTTAGTATGGTGGAACAAGGTATATTTCATTCACATTCATGATAAATCACTTCTATGTTCAGATATATGTGGTTGTGATGTGATGACGAATTATGCTAAGACAATATGCTAGACCTTGTGAGGGTGATATTGGTAGGAATGAGTCGTGACCCACATTGGAGATGACTAAAAATGTGATATGATTTATATGGAAGGTATAAGAGCACACGATTCAAGGAGATAGGGTATAATAGTCATAATCTAATGAGGAAGTTCTTGTGGGGTGACTTTTATTTATATTATTGATATTATGTACCTATTTATTATCTGTGATTTTTTAGTGTTCCTTTGTGAGAATGTAGTTGGTTAGTTGAATACTTTTGGTTCATGTCAGATCTACTATTTATTAACTAGTTCATTTGTATTTTCATTTCACATGTTCACTTGTGATCATTAGTATAATCCTACTATATATAAATTTTGAGCTCACGATATATTTTTTTTTCAAGTTTCCTATAGTAAAATAGGGGATGAGGTAGACATTATGGAATTGGCTTTACGAGAGGTTTTTTGGTAACTTCGATATGACTATCGTTTTTTTATTTACATAAAGACACTTATTTGTATTAATGAAATTGTTCTTTTTTTGTGGGTTAGTTTGGGTTTATCATTAAACTATAGACTACTGATAATTTATTGGATAATTATATTATCTCAGGATCCTATATTTTATATAGGTTAATTTCTATCATCTGATAGATTTTAATAACCTCTGTGATAGTCACCAACACATGGCCTATTGGTGGTGAGCTCTGGGTTCAATTTTTCACTTCCTTCATATTCTTCCTAGGAGGGTTACCTTCATAGGTATGGGTTGGTGAAAAAAGTGGATGAATTTTTTTATGAGTGATGGGAATGATTTTTGAGTTATAAACTATGTCGATTACAATGATTAGTAGGGAATTAGTTTTCGTTGATATTTTTGAAAAACATTTTCCATGGAGACATTCTAGGACACATGGTTTTAGGGACCCTCATGATATGATGCTAGAAATATGAAATTATTTGGTGTCTATGTGTAGTGTAATTTTTAGTAGGAATTATATGTAAGATAGATACATAAATCAAATGTTAAAAATTATTCTTGTAAAATATGACTTTTTTGAAAAATGAAATTAATTATTTAAGTAATACAAGATGAAAATTCGATGCGACCTAACATAGGAATTCTATATCCTTTTCAGGAATGTATCTTATTCATTTTCAATGAGTAGATTATGATGTATAGATTCAACAACCTTATCTGGTTGATATTTAGAGGATTGAATAATAGCGGAGGATGCATCATGGCATAGACACTTCCATGCCTTTCTGTGGTAGAGCTTGGGGAATAATGGTGAGAGTTTATTTGATCAAGATACAAAGTATTATTTAGAGGATAATGAGATCACATTGTGTGTTATTTGAGCTTGGGATGAGTTTTGGGACCCATTAATGTTCACTCAGATGTAAGTATATATGCGTTAATGGTAGAAGCTAAATCTTTTTTATTTAAATTAGGTATATGTGGAATGATAATACAACTATGATGTGTTCTACATGTATTTCCTAACATCAATGATGTTGTTAAAAAAGAGGAATTTGATCTTCTCCCTTAACCAGGGGATCATGACTATGCATAAACTGTATACTAAATTCAAGGAAATATATGATCTTTATCCTAATGTTTTTTCTAGATAATTATTCGAGATCATGATGTTTGTAGGAAGATTTTTTCTATTGATTATATATTCATTCGACATATTTTAAAATTATATGTACCAAATGATGAAAATAAAGGAAGTGTTTATTAAGATAATTAATTCTATAAAAGATATTCCTTTATATATTAAAAAATATTTTTCCTCAAATAGATATGATTTAGGTTCTCGATCATGAAGGTTTAGGAAGTTAGGTTTTCAACATTTGGGGAACTGACTGTGGACTATCACTTAGCATTTAATGAAGGAATGTGGTATCTGAGAACCTACTAGGGGATTTTTGTTATCGGGATATATATACCGGATAGATGTCTACTTCTAGTAATTTATTCCCACCACATAGGGATCGAATTTCTAGATAGCTGGTCATACCCATTTTCAGATGTTGCATCAGTTTTCCCCCAATGCATTTTTTACACTAGAGACCAACATATTATGTTCAAAAAGTGAGGGAAGTTGGTTCTTGTAGGTGTATCATCATGATTTTACATTTTAATATTTATCTATTATAGATCAAAATCATGTAGGTATTCAAGAGAGATGTATAGGATCCGAGTGTGGTCAATTTACAGTGAAAGTTGTTGCAACTTTAGTAGGGCTAGAGGTTGTGTGAGGAACAATCAGTTTTTTGTAAACCCATGTATTTTCATTTTTTGAATCATGATACCCGCTCTAATTTTTTATCTCATGGTTTTCTTAATATTGGGATTATATGTGTTTAAAATTATAGTACCCATGATTTTATCTATATCTACCATAAATCAGGTTTATTTATTTGATCTTTTATGGGGACCCAGACTAAAGATGGGGAAACTCCAGTCATTGGGAGTTATCACCTTAAAATTGATATTTCTAAATGATGTTATCCATGAAATGTATTTGTTTAATTCAATTAATGTTTTCATTAGTATTTTTAATATGAGTTTTTTTCCTGGTGTTGAGGGACATCCACTGGTGTTGTTTAGAGAGTGGAGTTATCAGACTGCAAACAAGAAAGTATAGAATATTTTATCTTCGATAGAAGATCTATAAATGTTATATTATCAATCCTATATTTCTGTAATTTTAAGATAGATTCAAATTTTTTCATGATGAGTTTATGTAATATTACCCTCGATGAAATATTGAGTATGGGAAAGAGAAAAAACATGCCATATATTTGATTATGATGGATCCCTGTCAAATTTTTCCAATTGAGTTCTATGATTTAAGGATATAGGTTAAGGATCTGATGTATATGGGATTCATTTGAACTGTTGTGTCTATAGGGGTCCTATTGTGTTAATTTTTTAAAAGGAATATTTTAGTTTGATTTTTATTTTGGATTATCAGAGTTTGAATTAGGTGATAAGAAAAATCAATTAATCTCTTCCAAGGATTTTAGATCTTTTCAGCATGAGATATAGATGTGTTCCCTATACCTGATGTATTTTTTATTTTTCATTATTATATTATTCATTGATGATTAAATGTTTGAACCCTTCATATTTTGAATTTTATTCATTACTATCGCTTAATAATAATGTATGTTAGGGATTCATGTATATATATATATATTAAATAGCCTTAAAAAATATTTTATACATTTAAAAAACATTTAAATAGTAATTCAGGTAAGTTAGTATGACCCAAAGAGGATAATATCATGATATTAGAGTTATGATGCCCTAATATGTGGGATTGGGGAAGTGTTTTGTGACAAATGATAACATGAATTTTAAATGATCAACTTATGCAATCAAAACGTGTAAAAGTTAAACAACTAAAGTGATAATACACTTACTACATTAATGGGGAAACTTATAGACTTTTGAACAAGATATATAGATATTCTAGTTTCCACTTGATTCTTTATATATCAAATATGGTTTCTTCTCTAACAATACCATCATGAATCCAAGAGGTCATATCTATTTTTTTCAACATCCATAATATCTTATACACAACAATTAGTACAATCATCCATCAAATAACCATTGGATATTGACTCCTTCATATGTTTTTTTTGTGTACAAATCATTTCAATGTATTCAGATACCGCTCAATAGGATACATCCACATGAATTTTACTAGACCACCAGCCATTACATCATCATTTTAGGGAACTGTCAAGTGAAACCTTAAATCGAAAAATGAGGGGGAAATTGTTTCTCAATACAAAAAAGCAGAAGTACAATTTGGTCTTGCAAACATTTTAAATCACAAATTTTTTGATATCTTAAGCAAATATGTCGAAATAAATTACTCATCTCAATCAACGGTTGAACAACGTTGGGGGATAAATAATCATAAATTGTGATTAGAATCAAATTCTGATTTAGTATGTGATTGTCATGAATTTTCAACCCTTTCAATGTCCAGATCATTAGATTAAAACAATTTGAAATATTGTAAGATTACCAATTAGGCACCTTGAGATTCTTCAAAATGGAAAGAAATGTATATTTCTCCATTGTAGTCATCGTATATTATGCAACAGGCATATATGCCTAGATTCCAACAGTTAAATATAAATACAATTGTTTCCTTAAACCCAATTATTCTTAATCATGATGTGTATTAACATGTTCATTTGATTTTACATTGACTACTTAAATGTTCTACAATACACTACCGCAAAAAAAAATTCAATGTGCATGACATCCAAATTATGCCTTATCATATTAGTTTTCTAATAGAGGGATTGAAAAAAATACATTTCGTTTTCCAATTGTGACTACTCTGTCTACCCGGACCACAAATATTAGGTAATGGATGAGCCACTAGGTCCTAAAATTCACAAATCGTGCGGATGTTTCATCCTCAATATGCGATAATATTTCGACACCTGTCATGATCTTTAGTGCTGATCTGAACTCTCAAGAACAATCAAATGTCACTTTATCCTTTTTTAACTTGTATTGAGTGGGGAGAAAACATATGTGACCCAGGTATACCCATTTTTTTGAATGTTTAATCCATATAGATTTTTTACTTTTATTAAAACAAGGTCAATAAAATTCTCATTTCTTACTATAGCCTGATAAATTTTCATAAGACGAGAAGTCATTGATTGTCCATAATAATGAAGCATGTAGTTTGAACATTTGATTCGTTTCATAGTCATATGTCATCAAACCATCACCCCAAAATTCATTTAAATCATCATAATGTTGTTGAAGATAAACATCAATCTTATCCCTCTGACTTCTAGGTCCATAAATAAGATTGGAAATTAATATAAATTGTTTCTTCATTCAAAGCCATGGAGGAAGATTATATGTAACCAACACCACAGGCCATGTGCTATGTTTTTCACCAACCATAGACATTAATAGATTAAAACCATCTACTGCCAACCCCAATCGTACATTACGAACATCTTTAGCAAAGTTGGGGTGTCTCTTATTGAAATCCTTCAATGCACGAGAGTCTGTCGGGTGTGTTAACATATCACATTCCTGATATATTTATGCATCCCATATTAATAAATTAGAAATTTTAGATGAGATAAAAAATCTTTTCAAACTCAGCTTTAGGGGAAAGTAACACATTTTATTTACGGCAATTGGTTTTCCCTATTTTGCAGTCTGACATTGATGAGTCTGATTTCCCATGTTCTCTTTCCACCAGGAAGCACCACAGACCATACAAATATCCAAAATGGTAGTTTCTTTTCATAACATCATACAGTTATTTGCACATGAATTTGTGCTATCATATGTAAAATATATGTTCTATGTAAACTAATGATCATGGTAATACAACTCATGAATCATAGCGTCGAAAGGAAGAACCTTTTTCAATAACATCAACAGTGTCTCGAACGATGAGTCTGACCACTGATTCAAAGTCTTAAAATGCAAAAAATCCACAATAAATGACAATTTATTGTAAGTAGAACATCCAGGATACAATTTAATTTTTTTCATCATAAATTACTTCATAATACCTCCTCGAATCATGATCTACACTAGAACATATATGTATCTCACCTTTATAAACATTCTGGATGTCAATTCCTTAAGGATCTATCCCACATACCATTTCTGTAAGAATTTCATGCATTGGTTTATTCATAATCTCATCATCATCCATCTGATATGTATCTGTATTTTGAAAATGAATATATTATTCCCCATGAAGAGGCCAACTCTTATAATTTTTCAAAACTTCATTCATGAATCAGTGCTCCCTCATTTTATCTCTTGGGAATTGATATCTGTTGCAGATTTTCTACATGGAAAACTAATTTAGTTACTTTGAAATCCTCTAGTAAACTCAATAAACTATATAATGGCCTTGATATATTTTATAGACATTCAATTTGAAGATCAATCCAAATATTATACATAATAATATATGTATAATAAAAAATTACCCAAGACCTCATATTACATTCATTTTTCATATCAAATATATTTAAAATAAAGACCCACCAATTGCATGTGGAACATTGATAAAATAAACAATTTATATATATAAATAATAAATAATAGAACAGATAATGGAATGGATGTGAAATCCCATGTCATCGCCATAGTGTTGGTATAGTAAATCTAATGATGATCCTATATTCAAGAGTCCCTAATCATATGTTGATTAAAATTAAAAAAAATGGAAATTAAATATTTCATAAATATTGAATTATTAGATGAAAATATGTATATTTAAGAAACAATATTGAGAATGAATTTGGTCTATAATTCCATATATTTAATTTTTTTTAGAAAGTACTACTATAGCTATGGTAGCTCATTATTCAAACATCTGGTATACTAATTTTTCTTCACAACTATTTAATTTTTCACAATCAATGGTTAATTTTTATGCTAAGGTAACTGATTGGGTCTTCCAAAACAAGATTGTCAACATTAAGCTATGAATTTTAGGTTTGGTTCTCAAATTTTTTCTATAAAGTGACTCACAATTATCATATTCTCCTGCTATAATCATGATCATTTCTTACATTCAATATATTGTTCTTGATATTATGGAGTTAGATAGATCATAGGTCATATATAATGACATTACTTAACTCATTTGATCGAATGGGAAGGGGAGTCGATCAATTAAGAATAAGAAAATAATATATATTGGGTATACTAAAAAATAGAAAACTATCATGAACAATAAGGAATCTATAGTCCACTAATATAATAATACATAAATTTTGATACACTATAATAAAAACATATAAATCAAATATTATAATAGAAATTCAAATGCTAAATCAAAAAAATGAAATACAACATAATAACCTGTATGAGTATGTGGTACATGAAAAAATTCATCAAATACCAATCTTGAACTATCAAACTTAGTGACTAAGTTAATTTCTAACAATAAATCAACAAATATAATTTGTGATGAAATTTCCCAAAAAAATTTGTTATAAAAGTGCCAATTTTAGATTTCTACATACATGTACATTGTATGTTATTCATAAATGTATGATGGAAATTATATTTTCTTGTATGCATTTCATCACATGAATGTGAATTCTATGTGTTTACAATACAAGACATTACTTTTCATAGATTGTGTATAATACATTTTTCACTTATTATTTTCTTTACACACACTCATAGTTCACACACATTTTCAACTTATTAATTTCATCAAACACACAAATTCTATGCACAAACTTTCCACTTATAATCTTCAATTTACATTTAGATTTATGTGTTCATAGCCTATATCTTGTTCATTAACCTAAATAAGTATGCATGATACCTTTTCAAACCATGTGCCTTTTTTAATCTTGATCAAACAATGAATACTTCACATGAGAATATGTACAGTCTTCTCAAACTCAAAGAAACTATATCTTTGTACAAATAATGTCTCACTGCATCTTGGATTCACACTACCTTTGTTCCATTAGATGTAATAATGATTAACCATCAAATATAGCAATAAATCTCAAATTTTTGGAAAAATAACTAATATATATCAAGGATAACATAAAATATATAAAATTCTAGGACAAAAACAAAAAACTTTCTCGACATCTATTATCAATAAAGAATATGTGGGATAATGAATGTGATGCCCCATACTGAATCATAGGGTCCTAAAAAGTGTTCCTTATGGCCTCAAGTAGGTATCCTTTTATTCAAGATCATTGTTACTAGCGGTAAGGGTCTGAATGTCATAAGTATAAAAATTATACCCTTGGTATCAATAATTAAATGAATAAAAAATAACATATTAGAGTTAATAAAAAAATGTAAAATCATTATCCATGGAAGGTATCTCAAGTCATATTGTAAAAACCAAAATACCCTCAAAGTGTTAGGCCAATAAAAGTGTGGGAAATTAAAAGAATTTGAAAAAATGTAGATACATCACTCTAAATTACATCCCAATTATACCATTAAACACCATTATTTGTATCCTAGCCCCTACCATTAGGGTCATTCCCTTTCTTGTATCCCAGACGATGAATTCTTTATATGCATAGAGATGCTCATGCATGGTGGGAATATGAATGTAGTAGGAAACAACCAATTAGTCCTTAACACATGTGAAATGGTATAAGAGTTTATGTTGTGATAATAAAAAAAAATCTGTAGGAAATAAAACACCCAACCATGTTTAGAGTGGTCATGCGCTAAAAAAACTTTGTCTCACTGATGTAAATGTAGTTATAAATAAATTCAGGAACTTAGTCAACCACAATGTCACATCATGTATTCCAAAACATAAAAAAGGTAAGAGTATCAATTCAAACCATAGAAGGCCATCAAGCCCCATCTCTCTCTCATTTAATCCATAAGGCCAACACATCAGTACACTCCCTTGGGCCTTCGTATCCCAAAACTACGTCTCAAGTCATGTCCTTGAATACCATCATGCCATTGTCACCTCAACGTTCTGAACACATAAGTCTACAATGAACCTATTTGAGGTTAAAAATATAATACACCATATCATCTATCTCTATCCAATCTTAAGGGACCATACATCATCTTATCATGCTCCCCCTTAATGGAAACTGAGCCACGATGAGTACACCAGTAACATTGGCAACATATATAGAACAACACAATATAAAGTATACACAGTACGTCAAATTGAAACATGGAATATCATATATATTAACAACATATAATATTAATAATAACATATAGTATCGAAACACACACATGTGATTAAACTCCAAAATGGGTCTCATGGGCTATGCAAGCAGACACATGTGGTCAAACCTCATACATTTTCCCATGGCATACACACTCACAGAGAGACATGTGATAAACTCAATAATGGTATAAATAAAATAACTACACAACTTAATATCAATCTAGAAAATATATACATGGAATTTACATTGTATGTAACTTCTAACCTCAAGTAAAGTGTGAAACCTTTTATATACACATATTGTTTCCTAATTCATTATGGACACATGCCTGTATACACATGAAATTCCATTTCCAAACTTTTTATTCACATAATATAATAATATAATCTTCATGCATTCCAAATTTGTGCTTTAAATTTCCCAAAATCAAAACCCTAAAATAGAATCTAGGGAATACCTGATTGCACGAAAAATCTACAAGCGAGGGGAGTTGGAGGTGGTGATGTGAGGAAGAGGAGGGGCAGCGGAGGAGTTTTGTAATCGGAGGGTCTGCAACATTGTAGGGGATGGGCGGCGGTAGAGGCGGGGAGCCAGAGGAGGAGGGTATGAGGTGGTAGCGGTGCAGCGAGGGAGGGGACGGGTGATGTGGCAAGGGAGGGGACAGGCGATGGTATCGGTGGGGAGCTAGAGACGGAGGCCATGCAGTGTCAGCGGTGCAGTGTTGGTAGTGCGGTGAGGGAGGGGATGGGTAGCGGGGGTGGTGCATTGAGGGAGGGGATGGGATGCTACGAGGGGTAGGGTTTAGGGATCAGGCACAGGGGTGGTAGGGAGGGGGGCGCTGATGAATTTTTTTTGGGAAGCATTCCGACTACCGTTGGTGGTCACTATAGGGTACCAATAGCGACCATTAGGGGAATTTTCTAGTGTAAGGGGTCCCCAAATCCTCCTTTTCTAGTAGAGAATAATCTAAAAAATTAGGTATAAATTTCTATTTTTTTCCATTCTCATTTATATTTATTTATGTAGACCTCCACTTAATAAAATTTCAATAAAGAATCATAAATAATGATATAGATATACTTATTATAATTCTATTTTCAGATGATAAATTTTCAATGATTTCTATCTTTCTATTTTCTATTAATAAAAATAAAATCTTGAAATGTGATTATGTTTGAACAACTTTCTCCATGAATTAACTTATTGGTTTTCCCAAAAAAACAAATAGAGTTGGATAAATATATAATTCTATTTATATTTTTGATATTTATAACATATTTATGATTCAAAAATTATAAACCATATTATTGAACCCTCATAATCCATGAAAATTAAATCATCACCCATGTGCATGTGTAGACTACATCCTTGAGGGATAGATGGATACAAATATTTGTTAACATTATTTATGTTGGGTTATATTAATTATTCAAAATTATAAGTATTATTATCATTATATGAATATGATTTTTTAAGTATAATTTAACAACTAATTAATGATATCAATTATAAACTAATGTATAAAATTTACCATCCATAAATAAACAAACTAAGAAGAGAAACAACTTAATCATAATATATATTTTTCTTTTATAAATCACTTCATATTACACATATTTCCAATTCTAATGTATCAAAATATTAAACAATTCATAATTTAATTATTATTTGGGTATTAATAAATTTCTAATAAATCACCTTATAGTCATCCATTAATTATTTTATCATGCAGTTTCGGTTACAAGGACCACCTATTTGAAAAATAATATAAATTTATTTCATGGATAACAAGAAAAAAATTATTTTCTGGTAAAATATGATTTAAATAATTAAATATTTTCTTTTTATAATTATAACGAATAATATTAACAAATTATATCAGATGACACCCTTTGTTCACAAATAACCATCAAAACATTCAAATCATTGATTTTATTTTTATAGTTCATAAAAAAATAACTATTAAATAAGACAATAAAACTCTAGAGAATTATAAATAATCAATTACAATACATTGAATGAATATTTAATAAATTAAATTTAGAAAATAATGTATAAAAAATCTTCCATTATGAAACTAATGGAAAAGGATCAACATTACTCATTACCAGTATTGAAAATGTTTAATAACTAACTAAAATGATTGTAGAGAATAATTTAAAATTAATATTATAAAAGGTTACTTATATGAATAATTTTCATAAATATATTATTATGTTATTTAATCTTGTTTATATAAAATTTGAGTGAAATTGTCTATTTTGAGAAAAAATTAATTGTTTTTTCTCTCAAATTTTAACCACATGAGAGATATATTATATTATACAGCATTTTTTATTGATAATGGTGTATATATTTCTATATAAATGTATTTTAACATATTTCACTAGTTCACATGGTTTGGAGATCCAAATAATGTTCTCTTTTAAAAGCATTTCAATTCTAATGATATCAATGTTATAATAATTCTTGTTTACACAGCTCCATTTATTTAATTATGATACATCTACTTGGGAAAATTCTTCCATGACTAGATTATTCCACAATATGATTTTATTTCCTTTAAAATTAAATTCCACTATGGTGTTAATTAATATTTTTCTTATCACGCCTACAATGATTTTTTTCAAAGGTATATAGTTATTGAAAACAATTTGCATACACCCTAACGATGGTTTCCCCTCATATTCCAAATTTCCATTATAATAATTTTATATATTATATATGAAAAAAATTATATATTATATCATTTTAAAATCATATATTCCTTATCATTTTTACCGAGGGATATTTTATCACATTTTTTACACTCTAGGTTTTTAGAAAGTGTATTTAAAATTATCAAAAACTCAATCCATCATTGAAAAATAAATTGAATTATCTTTAACATGAAATTTAGTTTTGATAAACTACATATATATTCTTTAAAGGGGTCATTATTCATTATTATTATTTTTTAAATATATGGGTATTTTAAATTATTCACATAATATTTTTTGAAAACATTATATATTTTCCATGGATACATTTTTGAAGATTATTTTATAGAGATATGTTTTTTAGAAAAATTCACTTACACATTTAGAAACCATTATGTATATTTAAAAGTATCATAATTGAAATATCATTCTAAGATATGATCATAACATTTCATTCCCAATTTATCCATAATTAACCTTCTGACAATTTCTTTTCAAAATGACCCATAACTCCTTATTTTGTGATAATGTTATAAAAGTATTCTAATTTTTTATTAAAATTTTCCACTTTTATCTAAAGGAATTATTTTCCTAGATTTTTCCTTTCATTATGAACATTATAAATATTAAACATAAAATCCATTTTGGTGTTATTGATTTTTTTTACCATCCTTTATCCATAATGAGTACAATTATAGTGATTCCATATAGAATTGTTTGAATTAAATTTTTCTTTTCCTTGGTTCTTTAGGATATAGTGAATGTTTGATTTAATGAGATACACATATGTATGGGACATTTAAGGATGGTGAACAATATTCACCATATACTAATTGGTCAAGGATTTATATCTCATGAGATAATGATTTACCTCATGTGTAAATTTATATATAAACTATGCTAGCAACATAGTGAGTGGGTAAAATTATAGTATAACTGTGCATACAAGTTTCTATGTGGTTATATTTTTCATTTTTCTATGATCAAAACCATGGACATGGGTATAATTGATGTTATAACATTATTAAAAGTGTTTTAATTAATATTGTTTTTTTTATTTTATACTATATAGTTTTTCTATCTATATTATTTCAATTTAACTGTTATCAGAAGGTTGGAAATTGGTGCATTTTTGGTTAATCGATCCTCCCATGGAATTTTAAGAGTATAATTAGGGTTTTTATATTCTTATAATACTTGGTGAAAAAATAATTTCCGTTAATATATCCCTAGAGGGATATATCTTGTCTTGATTCTGTTTAAATAACACTCATATGTATATTTTTATACATGTTCATCATTTCATGACTCATTTTTATTGACTGACATATCATTAAACTTTTTATTTCTGTATTATGTTATGCTTAGAATCATTCAATAATGTATTATTTTTGATATATGATATATTGATAATCATTATATTATGTATCCTCCTTATAACCATATTCCCATATTTATCTCATGTATGATATTTGATATTTATTTCCTATGATTACCCATACTGAGTTTCCATGAACACAAACTCTATTTTTTTACACCTATACGGTTATGAAGAATAGTATATACTATGGGAATACTATAAATAAGTTTTTTGTTTGTATTTTAGGAAGAAATTTTCATATGTTTTTTAAAATGGTTTCCCTATTATCCATGTCTTTGGAGACACAAAAAATAATGGGATTCTGTGATTTTTTTTGATATGAAAATATGAGATTATAAAAATTATGTAATATAAAGATATGATTGGATTGGGAATTTACAGTATAGAGAACTAATCTAATGTTATAATTTAATTTAAAACACCATCATGAGGGATAATATTTCTAAATATTAACCACATGTCTATTTTATCCAATGGGAATTTTCAAAGGGTGGTTATGTACTGGTTTATTTTTAATGGATTTTGTTTACTCTTTTCCATTTATGTGCTTCATCAATGGGTTCATGTAAAATTTTTAATTTCAGAAAATCTATAACGGTATAATATTCATAGTATTCCTCAATTTAATATTATGTGTGGGAAAAATCCAAATAATTGAATGCAAGAAGTATCATATAGTTAGTTTTCTTATTGGGTCCTTATGTAGGGATTTTGTAGGGGGCGTCTACACACTGATGGCCACATAGAAACCTCAAAGAAGTTGGTTATCATTGGTTATTAATGGAGGGGGAGACATTATAAATTATTCATGAATGGTTTCTAAAATATTACATTGAGAATATCCTTTCAAAGGAAAAATTAATACATTCCCATCATGAGGTTACATCGTTGGGTAGCTTGGTGAAGGGTCCATTGTCAGAATTCTTCTTGTAGAGAGTCTAATATTTGGAGGTTAGAGTAATAATATTTGACTTACCTAATTGTTC
Organism: Viscum album; assembly: GCA_963277665.1. Taxonomy (NCBI): domain Eukaryota; kingdom Viridiplantae; phylum Streptophyta; class Magnoliopsida; order Santalales; family Viscaceae; genus Viscum; species Viscum album. Next base: position 564,908,300 of record OY728129.1, on the reverse strand, counting down.
TATGAATTCCTTTTATTTAAAATATCCTTTATTTTGATATGTAGGTATGATATATTTATATGTAGTGTTGGAAAATCTCTCCCCCAAATGGGTGTCCATGTGGGGGAGACAAGTGTCCATGAATAATTTTCTCCATGGGTTTTCGAGAATGGGGAATCATAATGGGAGAATAAAAATGAAGATTCAATAAGGCACAAGGTATATTGATATATCTTTTTGATGTCGCACTATGATATGAATATAAATAGAAACTAAAATATATATGTTCAAATGTTACAATTGATGACCTTGGTCATGAAGTGTGTTTGCAATTGAGAAGGGATCCTTTTTCTTATTCCTCATGAAAGAGTATTTTGGTGTGTAATAAATCACCATTACAAATCCAAAAATTTAAGGGGTTCTATAAATAGATCATGAACCCTTGATGTGAGTTCAAATTCCATGAATTGATATCACGATCAACAATGTGAACTCTATAACATCTAATCACATTTTCTAGGTATTCCTAAACCCCTCTTTTGATCATACTTTGGTTGGGTTTTGTTCAAGATTTTTATATGTGAGAATTTTGAAAATTTTGAAATTTTCTTTTCTACTCATGTTTAGTTCATGGTTTTCCCAACCTGTGCACCCACCTAGAAGAAACCTGGCATCCCCAAAAAAATTGGTGCATAGTTAGGGTGCATGGTCTGCCTAATCATGTGACCTTATCCAGCTTACCATTCACTGGATGTAATTAATCCAAAAAAAAATTGAAGATCCAAAAAATATATTTTTAGTATCCCTATGTACCTAAATCAACCCCTTCTATTTATTCATCCATAGAGGATCTAAATATGGTATTTTGGACCCTCTACACCATTCCAAAAGCAGGCTGAATCTTGGCGAATGTTGTTCGGTCTCTACCTGATAGGTTTTCTCTTATTTATGTCTTTATCCAGTTATTGCTTTTTTTTCTCTAATTTTTTTATATATTCATTTTCTTGGAGGATCAACTATCCTCTATTTTAGATTATGGATCATGGTTTTATTCTCACATCCTCATTGCTGACATTCTTTGATGGAGTTTCCAAAATAGTTGTTTGATTTTAATACAATTTATTGGTATATTTCATTCAATTAGTTTATTAAAAACCCAATTCTACAGAATTGGTACATTTTGATTTTCATTCTCCTAAAATTGGAATGAAAACCAAATTCCATTGAATTGAGGTGTGCTTTTTAAATTGATGGAAAATTATGGATTTTTAATTTTTGTATTTAAAATGAGGAATTTAATGATAAAATTTATTTCAAATTGGTTTTTGATAAAAAAAACTGGCATAAAATTATTTTGATAGAAACCCTTTGGTTTTATCATCAAAAGGGCACGATTTGAATAAAAACACATTTTTTGTTTTAAAAAAGAAAATTTAAATCCTTCATATTGGATAATAGGGTGAATTTAATTTTAAACAGTTTTAAAATAATAATCTTATCATTCAATGTTATTATATAACATGAAATCTTGATAGATAGTGATGTATTTGATACATCACTCTAACATTTACTATTCTAAGAATACAATTATAGAAGGTGACATCCCCGATGGGATGGTGGTGAGTCATCTATGACCACTACCAAAGAGATGTGTGTACACATCTTTTCATTAAAAATATTTAAGTGTGAGTGAGTCCCTTACCCTACTCTGATTTTAGATCACAACCTACTGATTCCATTAGTTTTGTGTACATTATATTCTTCTAGGTTCAAACAGGGATAAAGAACCACATAGAAGTTCTTATTGTTGCTGATTCTTGGAATTGCAATGTTGGGTCCATTGGGGCTTGTGTTTTTGTCCTGTTTATGGTACATTGAGTTATACTTTGGGTTGTTTATGCAAGGTCAAATTCTGGTAAAGTACTCCCCATGGTGTTTTCGTGTATTCATACTGAATTTTTATTATCATTATTCAGTTATATTTTTGGGAAAATATATCCCACACTCACATTGAATGATGGCAGGTTCTAATCACTAACTAATGGGGATCAAGAATGCCTATTAGTCAATATCAAGACCAACCTCGGAAATAGGTTACATGGGTGCTTGGTCCAGTTCATGACAACGTGGTATCAGATCTCCAGGTCAAGCTTCTTTTTTTAATGTCAGTATAAATTTTTATAATCTTTTCAGGGCTTAGTAGGAAGTTATAACTAAGATACTGGAAATCACTATTTTTAATGAACCATATGTCTCCATTGGTGGTTTGGGAAATATTCCTTGAGTATTAGTTCCATTATTTCTTTAGTTTTTATTTAGATAGACTAAAATTCATATTTTTTATGTAATTGTTGGGATTAATTTCTATGTTTCTCTTGTTATGTTTTGATTTGAGTATCATGTATGATGTATTCAATTTTCCATTATGTTGTTGTATAAAATAATTATTTTAAGAAGATATGTGAATCAAATCCAAGAGGAAGCTACTGATGAACCTTTGTGAGAAAATCCTTTTAGGGACCCAAGTCAAGTTGTGTTGATTGTTAATACTATAAATGATCTCACTACTGGAAATGGGGTCTTTTCCAATGGTTCTGAACCATTGGGAAATCCTGCAGAATAGTTGGTATATGTTATACTAAGGGTTTTGTAAACCGTAGGGAAGTAAGACATTAGAAAAAAACTATCCCAATGGTTTACAAAGAACCATTGGTATAGGTTAGTAAAATTAACCTATGCCAATGGTTTGGACAACCTTTGGCATACGTTTTACCAATAGCTTACACAAAACCGTTGGTAAAACTATGGAAATAAACTCTTTCCCAATGGTCTCTAAACCGTTTGGAATGGTTTTTTCCAACAGTTCTCATTGAACCATTGGAAAAAAATCCCTATAAACCTTTCCTAGTAGTTTTTAAACCTTTGGGAAAGGATTTTTACCAATGGTCAGAAGCCTATTCCAACAGTTTGAAACCTTTAGCATAGGTTATGTTGTGAAAATTACACAGCAGCCTACAATTTTCACAGCAGCCTCAAATGATGTCCATTCTACTCTTTTCCAATTACTATACCCGCAATAACAAACTAATACATACATATAGAGAAAAAATTCATACACATTTAACATATAATGCATTCTTGAACTATACAAATCCATAATTAAATCATAATTCATAACGTAATTATAAACATACATAATTGATTTAGAATTCAATTTAAAATTTAGATGAAAATCATATGTGGAATCTAGGATCCAATTCATACTTGAATTCATACATAATTTAATTATAAATTATTAATAAAATACATAAAAACTAAATAAGTATCAACAAAATCGGAATATGTTTGTTCGGTTTTTCATATACCAGTTGTTTTAACTAAAAATGATATCCATTTGAAACAAAAAACCTACACATTGAGTGATACCAGCCACATCGGGACTCAAATTGAGACAAGGTTTACTCGTACATGTTACATATGACCCATGGATCGTTTTCCTAAAGTATCAACATCATCTGAAATCGTTTGGTCTGTTTTTCGTATGCCAGTTATTGTTTTCACTTAAAATGTTGTTCATTTCAACAAAATGAGACACTTTGAGTGTTCCTGGCCACACCATGCCTCAGATTAAGTCGGGGTTAACTCATACACGTCACATATGACTCATTTATTATTATGCTAAAGTTTCAAAAAATTTAAAATGTGTTTTGTCAGATTTCCGTATGCCAGTAGTTGTTTTCAATTAAAATGATGTCCATTTCAAATAAACGTGAGACACTTTGTGCAGTGCTAGCCACACCAGGACTTAGATTGAGGCATGGTTGACTCATACATGTCACATATGACTCATGGATCATGGTCCTAAGGTTTAAACAAAATCCGATTGCATTTGGATGGTTTTACATATGTCAGTTGTTGTTTTCACTTAAAATGATGTCCTTTTGAAACAAAAGAGAGATACTTTGAGTGGTTCCGACCACACCGCACCTTAGATTAAGGCTAGGTTGGCTCATAATCATCATATATGACCCATGAATTTTTTTCTTAAGGTTTCAACCGAATACAAATGTGTTTGGTCAGTTTTTCCGTATGCTAGTTGTACTTTTCACGTAAAAGGTTGTCCATTTCAAATAAAACTGAGACACTTAAAGTTTTTTCAGCAACAATGCACCTCAGATTTAGGTGGGGTTGACTCGTAAACATCATATATGACCCATGGATCGTTTTTAAATAGTTTCAATGGAATCCAAATGTGTTTGGTCAGTTTTCTGTATATCAGTTGTTGTTTTGACTTAAAATGATTTCCATTTTATACAAAAGATAGACACTTTGAGTTTTTTCGGCTACACCGCACATTGGATTGATGTTAGGTTGACTTCTACACATCACATATGAACCATGTATCATTGTCCTAAATCATAAACACATTCAGAAAGCATTTGGTCAGTTTTTCGTATGTCAGTTGTTGTTTTCACCTAAAATGTTGTTCATTTCAAAAAAAAATGAGACACTTTGACTGGTGTCAGTCACACCATGCCTTGGATTAATGAAGGGTTGACTTGTACACGTCAAAAATGACCCATTTATTGTTGTGATAAACTTTCAACACATTTATAATGTGTTTGGTCAGTTTCCCGTATGCCAGTAGTTATTTTCAATTAAAATGTTGCCCATTTCAAATAAATATGTGACACTTTGAGTGGTATTGGCCACACCAAACCTCAGATTGAGGTGGGGTTGACTCGTACACGTCATATATGACCCATGGATTGTTTTCCTAAAGTTTCAACCGAATCCAAATGCATTTGTTCAGTTTTCTGTATGTCATTTATTGTTTTCACTTAAAATGAAGTCCATTTTAAATGAAAGAGAGACATTTTGAGTGGTTTCGGCCACACGGTACCTCATATTGTGGTGGGGTTGACTTGAACACATCACAAATGACCCATGGATAATTTTATTCAAGGTTCAATAGAATCCTAATGTGTTTGGTCAGTTTTTTGTATGTCATTTTTTGTTTTCACATAAAATGAAGTCCATTTTAAACAAAAGAGAGAAACTTTGAGTGGTTCTGACCACACCACACCTTGGATTGAGGCGGGGTTGACTCTTACACATCAAAAATGATCCATGGAACGTTTTCCTAAAGTTTCTATTGAATCTGAATGTGCTTGGTCAGTTTTTCGTATGTCAGTTGTTGTTTTCACATAAAATTTTTTCCATTTCAAATAAAAGTGAGACACTTCGAGTTGTGGTGGCCACACCAATACTCGGATTGTGGCATGATTAACTCATACACGGGAAAAATTACCCATGGATCAATGTGCTAAGGTATCAATAAAATCTGAATACGTTTGGTCAGTTTTCTGTACGCTAACACTACTAGAAATGGACAATTTCCCTATGGTTCTGAACCATTGGGAAAGCCTGTATAACTACATCTTATAGCAACGGTTCTGAAAACTATTGGAAAGTAAGCCATTGGGAATCTTTTTCGAAAAGTTTTACATAGAACCGTTGGGATAGGTTATAAAAATGAACCTATCCCAACGGTTTGGCACAACCGTTGGGATAGTTTTTCCCAACGGTTTGGCTTGAACTGTTGGGAAAACCAACCATATGACTTCTTTCCCAACAGTTTCTAAACTGTTGGGAAAGGCTTTTTACCAATGGTTAATAGAGAAATGTGGGGAAAAAAGTACTGAGAATCTTATGCCAATGGTTTGAAACGGCATAGCCAATGCTGTTCAAATTGCACAGCAGCCTGCAATTTTCACAGTAGGCATAGAGCAGGGTGTCCATTCCCTCTCCTTTACAATTCCCTCTTATTTTCAATTATTGTACGTGGAATAATCAACTAACACATACATATACAATTACTTTACCTACAATAACCAACTAGAACATACATATACAGAACTAATTCATACACATTTAACATATAATGAATTATGGAACTATTCACATCCAGAATTAAATCAGAATTCATAACGTAATTATAAACATACATAATTCATTTAGAATTCAATTTAAAATTAATATGACAATTATATGTGGAATCCAGAATTCAATTAATAATTTGATTAGTTTTTCGTATACCAGATGTTTTTACTATAAATGATGTCCTTTTTAATCAAAATACATACACCTGGAGTGATAATGGCCACACCGTACCTCTAATTGAGGAGAGGTTAACTCTTACATGTCACAAATTACCCATGCATTTTTTTTATAAAGTATCAACATATTCCAAAAGCGTTTGCTCTATTTTCCATATTTCAGTTGTTGTTTTCACTTCAAATGATGTAATTTTTAAATAAAAGGGAGAAACATTGAGTGGTTCCAGCCACACCATTCCTCAGATTGATGTGGGGTTGGCTTGTACACATCAAAAATGACCCATGTATCGTTGTACTAAAGTATCAACAAAATCAGAATCCGTTTGGTTAGTTTTCCATATGTACTTCAAATGTTGTCCATTTTAAACAGAAGAGAGAAACATTGGGTGGTGCCGACCACACCGCGACTCGTATTGAGGCATGGTTGACTCATACACATCACAAATGACCCATGGACCATTTTCCTAATGTTTCAATATATTATGAATGCATTTGGTTAGTTTTTCGTATGCCAGTTGTTCTTTTCACTTTTAATCATGTCCATTTTAAACAAAATAGACATAGTTAGAGTGGTACCGGCCACACCATGCCTCAGATTTAGACAAGGTTGGCTCGTACACATATCAAATGACCGATGAATCATTTTCCTAAAGAATCAACACAATTCGAATGCGTTTGGTCAGTTTTACGTATGCCAGTTGACGTTTTCACTTAAAATGATGTCCTTTTGAAACAAAAGAGAGACACTTTGAGTGGTTCCAGCCACACCACGCATCGGATTGAGGCGGGGTTGACTCGTACACATCACAAATGACCCATAGATCTTTTTCCTAAAATATAAACACAATTTGAATGTGTTTGGTCTATTTTAAGTATGCCAATTGTTGTTTTAACTTAAAATCTTGTCCATTTAAATAGAAGAGAAACACATTGAGTGGTGTTGGCTACATTGGCCCTTGGATTGAGGTGGGGTTGAGTTATACATGTCCCATATGACCCATGGATCATTGTCCTAATGTTTAAACAGAATCCGAATACATTTGGTCTGTTTTCCGTATGTCAGTTGTTATATTCACTTAAAATGATGTCCTTTTGAAACAAAAGAGTGACACTTTGAGTGGTTCAAGCCACACAACGCCTCAGATTGAAGCATGGTTGACTTGTTCATGTCACATATGTCCCATGGATCGTTTTCCTAATGTATCAACACTATCCGAAGTTCTTCGACTGGTTTCGACCACCCCACGCATGCTTTTCAAACGCGTCAAACACCTAAAAATACATATTCAGCAGTGCCATGAAAAACGCATATCCGAATGATGTGTCGACTCCTCGTACACCTCACGAATAACAATTAAGATGTTTTCATTTGATTTCAAGTCATTATGTTGTCGTTTGGCATGAATTTGACCATTAAACGCATGTTTTTTCCATTTACAACACGCGGAGTGCATTTTTAGCCAGTGCGGTCACACGACACCTCCGATTGATGTGCTGTTTGGCAAAAAATTTCATAATTCACCGACCCTTTGTTGTCATCTGAATTCCTGGAATTCTTAGGTTGTTAGGTCGGTTTAAACCACCTCACGCGTGCTTTTCAAGTGCGCCAAACACCTAAAAAACACATATTTAGTCGTGCCATGCAAACCACGCGTCCAAATGATGTTACATATCCTTGTACACCTCATGAATAATAATTTGTGTGTTTTCGTTTGATTTCAAGTCATTCCAATATCGTTCGGCATGCACTTGACCATTAAACACATGTTTTGGCCATTTACAACAGGCAGAGTGTCTTTTCGGCCAGTGCGGTCACACGACACCTCCGATTGACGTGCCGTCTGGCCGACCATTTCAAAATTCACCTAACCATTGTTGTCGTCCGATTTCAGGGAATTACGAGGTTGTTCGTCTGGTTTTGACCACCCAACGCGTGCTTTTCAAGCGCACCAAACACCTAAAAAATACATATTCAGCTGTGCTACTCAAACCATCAGTCCAAATGACATTCCATTTCCTAGTACACCTCAAAAATAATAATTAGGGTGTTTTCCTGTGACTTAAATTCAGTCCAATGTTGTTTGGCATGCATTTTACCATTAAACATAAGTTTTGTCCATTTACAACACGCAGAGTGTATATTAAGACAGTGCGGTCACACAACACCTCTGATTCATGTGCCATTTAGGCGACCATTTCACAATTCACCCACCCTTTGTTGTCGTTCGATTTCATGGCATTTTGAGGTCGTTTGGCTGGTTTCGAACACCCCACATGCACTTTTCAAGCGCGCCAGACACCTAAAAACACATATGCAGTCATTCCGTGCAAACTGCACATTCAAATTATGTGTTGTCTCCTCGTAAACCTCATGAATAATAATTAGGGTGTTTTCATGTGATTTCAAGTCATTATGATGTCGTTCGACATGCATTTGACCATTAAACGATGTTTTGGCCTTTTAAGACACGAAGAGTGGGTTTTCTGCCAGTGCAGTCACACGACACCTCCGATTGATGTTCCGTCTATCCAATCATTTCACAATTCACCCACCCTATGTTTTCGTTCGATTTCATGGCATTCCGAGGTCGTTCGGCTGGTTTCGACCACCCCATGCACGCTTTTCAAGCGCGCCAAACACCTAAAAACACATATTCAGGCGTCCCGTGAAAACCACATGGATGAATTACATGACGTATCCTCGTACATCTCACGAATAATTATTATGGTGTTTTCGTGTGATATCAAGTCATTTTGATGTTGTTCGTCATGCATTTGACCGTTAAACGCATGTTTTGGCCATTTACGACAGGCGGAGTGCGTTTTCAGCCACATCGGTCACACGGCACCTCCGATTGATGTTCTGTCTGGCAGACCATTTCCCAATTCACACACCCTTTGTTTTTGTCTAATTTCATGGCATTTCGAGGTCATTCAGCCGGTTTCGACTGCCCCATGCGCACTATTCAAGTGCATCAAACACCCAAAAATACATATTCAGTCGTGCCGTGCAAACTGGGCGTCTAAATTACATTCTGTCTCCTCTTACACCTCAAGAATAATAATTAGGGTGCTTTCGTGTGATTTCAAGTCATTTTTTTTCGTTCGGAGTGCATTTGACCGTTAAATGCATGTTTTGGCCATTAACGACACACGAGGTGCGTTTTCGGCTAGTGCGATCACACGATACATCCGATTAACGTGCCATCTGGCCAACCATTTCAAAATTCACCCACTCTTTGTTTTAGTCTGATTTCAGGGCATTCTGAGGTCTTTCGGCTGGTTTCGACCACCCCACGCACGCATTTCAAGCATGCCAAACACCTAAAAAACACATATTCAGTCGTGCCACACAAACCGCGCGTCCGAATGACGTGTTGTTTACTCATACTCATCAATAATTATAATTAGGGTGTTTTTCTGGGATTTCAAGTCATTCTGATGTTGTTCAGCTGGCATTTGACTGTTAAACGCTTGTTTTGGCCATTTACGACAGGCGGAGTGCGTTTTCGGCCAGCGCGGTTACACAACACCTCCGATTGACGTGACGTCTAGCCGACCATTTTAAAATTCAACCACCCTTTGTTTTCATCTGATATCATTGAATTCTGAGGTCGTTCAGTAGGTTTCGACCACCCCACCCACGCTTTACAAGCGCGCCAAACACCTAAAAACACATATTCAGTCGTACCACACAAAACGCTCATCCGAATGACGATTCGTCTCCTCGTACACCTCACAAATAATAATTACGGTGTTTTCATGTGGTTTCAAGTCATTATAATGTCATTCGGAAGGTATTTGACAATTAAAAGCATGTTTTGTCCATTTACGACATGCAGAGTGCGTTTTTGGCTAGCACGATCACACGACACCCCTGATTGATGTGTTGTCTGGCCGACCATTTCACAATTCAACCACCATTTGTTGTCATCTGATTTCATGGAATTTCGAGGTCGTTCGGTCAGTTTAGACAACGCCACGTGCGCTTTTCAAGAGAGTCAAACACCTAAAAACACATATTCAGTCATGCTGCACAAATCGATCATCTGAATGACGTTTTTTCTCCTTGTACACCTCAAGATTAATAATTACGGTTTTTTCGTGTGATTTCAAGTCATTGTGATGTCGTTCGGCATGCATTTGACCGTTAAACGCTTGTTTTGGCCTTTTACAACACGCCGACTTCTTTTTCAGCCAGTTCTGTCACACGACACCTCCAATTAACATGACGTCTGGCCGACCATTTCCCAATTCACCCACCCTCTGTTGTCGTCCGATTTTATGGCATTCTGATGTTGTTCGGCCAGTTTAGACCACCCCACATGCACTTTTCAAGCGTGCCAAACACCTAAAAAACACATATTCAGTTGTGCTATGCAAACCGCAAGTCCAAATGATGTGTCGTATCCTCGTACCCCTCACGAATAATAATTATGGTGTTTTAATGTTTTTTCAAGTCATTATAATGATGTTCGGGTATGCATTTCACCGTTAAACGCATGTTTAGGCCATTTACGACACGCAGAGGGCGTTTTCGGCCAGCGTGGTCACACAACACCTCCGATTGACGTTCCGTTTAGCCGAGCATATCAAAATTCACCCATCCTTTGTTGTTGTCCGATTTAATGGAATTCCGAGGTCGTTCGGCCAGTTTCGACCACCCCACGCGTGCTTTTCAAGCGCGCCAAACACCTAAAAAACACATATTCAGTCATACCGCGCCTTCGAATGACGTGCCCTCTCCTTTTAAACCTCACGAATAATAATTATGGTATTTTAATGTGATTTCAAATCATTTTGATTTCTTTCAGCATGAATTTGACCATTAAACGCATGTTTTGGCCATTTACGACATGCATAGTGCGTTTTTTGCAAGTGCAGTCACACGACTCCTCCGATTGACATGTCGTCTAACCGACCATTTTACCATTCCCTCACCCTTTGTTATCGTCCGATTTCATGGAATTCTGAGGTCGTTCGGCCGGTTTCGACCACCCAATCGTGATTTTCAAGCGCGCCGAACGCCTAAAAAAGACATATTTAGTTGTGCCATCCAAAATACGCATCTGAATGATGTGTTTTCTCCTCATACACCTCAAGAATAATAATTAGGTTGTTTTCGTTGGATTTGAACTGATGTCGTTCAGAATTCATTTGACTATTAAACACATACTTTGGCCACTTACGACATGCGAAGTGCGTTTTCAGCCAGTGCGGTCACATGACACCTCTGATTGACGTCTTTTCTGGCCGAGCATTTCAAAATTCACCCACCCTTTTTTTCATTCTATTTCATGGCATTCTGAGGTCATTCGGCCAGTTTCAACAACCCCATGCGCGCTTTTCAAGCACGTCAAACACCTAAAAAAATACATATTCAGTCATGCCCCACAAAACACTCATTCGAATGATGTGAAGTCTCCTCATACACCTCACAAATAATAATTACGGTGTTTTCATGTGATTTAAAGTCGTTCGGATGACGTTCGGCATAAATATGACCATTAAATGTATGGTTTGGCCATTTCTGACATGTGGAGTGCATTTTCGGCTAGCGCGGACATAAGAAACCTCCGATTGATGTGCCGTCTAGACGAACATTTCACAATTAACCCACATTTTGTTGTCGTCGTATTTCATGGAATTCTGAGGTCGTTTGGCCAGTTTCGACCACCCCATGCGCTCTTTTTAAGCGCGCCAACCACTTAAAAACACATATTCAGCCGTGCCCCATAAACCGCATGTCCGAATGACATGTTGTCTCCTCGTACACCTCAATAATAATAATTAGGTAGTTTTTGTGTGATTTAAATTTATTCTGATATTGTTTTCCATGCATTTGACCGTTAAACGCATGTTTTGGCCATTTACGACACGCGGAGTGTGTTTTTGGCCAGCGTAGTCACAAGACACCTCCGATTGACGTTCCATCTGGCCAAAAATTTCATAATTCACACAACTTTTTGTTTTCGTCTGATTTCATGGCATTACGAGGTCATTCGGCCAGTTTCGACCACCCTGCATGCACTTTTAAAGGGCACCAAACACCTAAAAACACATATTCAGCCGTGCAGCGCAAACTGGACGTCCGAATGATGTGTCGTCTCCTCGTTCACCTCACGAATAATAATTATGATGTTTTCAAGTGATTTAAAGTCATTACAATGTCGTTCGGCATGCATTTGATCATAAAACCCAAGTTTAGGCTATTTACAACATGCATAGTGCATTTTCAGTCAGTGCGTTCACACGACACCTCCAATTCACGTGCCGTCTAGCCGACCGTTTCACCATTCACCCATGGATAATTGTGTTGATGTATCAACACAATCCAAATGTGTTTGGTCAGTTTTTCGTATGCCATTTGTTGTTTTCAAATAAAATGTTTTCAATTTCAAAAAAAAAGTGAGACACTTTGAGTGGTGCCAGCAACACCGCACCTCGGATTGAGGCGGGGATGACTTGTACATGTCACAAATGAACCATGGATTTTATTCCAAAGTATCAGCATAATCCAAATGAGTTTGGTGAGTTTTCTATTTGCCAATTGTTTTTTTCTTAATAGAGTATCCATTTTAAACTAAAGAAAGACAATTTGATTGGTACCGGCCACACCGTGCCTCGGATTGAGGCGGGTGGGGGCAGTCCAGGGGGGATGTCCGGGAAGGAGGGTGGGTAATGTATCTATAAATTTATCTTGGTATCATACATCATATTCTGACAGGACTGCGAACCACTGCGGGGTGTCGTCCTGGAGCAGGGCCAAATCACTGCATTATTACGGCGTGACGGCGGCGTGACGGCGGCGTGACCATGGCGTGACCACGGCGTGACCGCGACGTGACGGCAGTGTGATGGTGGCGTGACTGTGGAGTGACCACAGAGTTACCGCGGCGTGTTGGCCCGGTCCAGCAACATCTGCGGGGCAACATCTTCTAGGAAGGATTACAAATTAATCCGATGTAGTTTTCCTTCACATTATAGAAACTGATCTCATGTTATAAAAAACAGACCCATGATTCGGAAATCTGAGACCAACATTTTACTTTACTAATACCAATTACCTAATATATGCATCACCAAATTCTGTTTCATGAACCAATAAATTAAAGGGAAAGAATATCCTCGCAATAACCCATAAAATCTCATATAGCATCACTCACCTCCAGACCAATATAACATCATTAGGCTTACATATTTGGTCAAAAATAATGATTTATACTGAATTCAAAAAATATATATACCAGACAGCCCCCCCGCACCACCCAGATAGCCCCCACACCACCCTGACAGCCCCTCGCACCACCCAAACAGCCCAACCACCCTAGACAACCCTCCCTCACCCCAGACAGCCACACTCTCACCGAAAATCCTCCCAACCCCCGGACATCCCCCCACCCCCAGACAACCCCCCAACCCCCCGGACATCCTCTCATCCCAGACATCCCCCACCCCCTGACAGCCCTCCCCCCACACCTCAGACATCCCCCCGCACCACCCATACATCTCACCGCACCACCTAGACAGCCCAACCACCCCCGAATAGCCCCCCCATCAACCCAGTAAGCCCCCCAACCCCTGAATATCCCCCCTTTAACAACCTGAATCTGAAGCCACTCAACTGGTGCCCCATGCCTGGTTCACCACATGACCTCAAGCGCATTTCCCCAAATGCCAGAGGCTGCAGACTAGCAGTGAGGGACTTGGTATGTTATTGGGGAAAATATGTCCTCATTTGGTAAGGTATAAAAGGGAAAAGAAATAACAGTCAATAGTGGAAGCAGTAAACGAAATACAACAAATAAAAACAAACAACGGAAGCAATGAATATATATAGTAATGATGATAATGATGCAGCAGGTAAATGTTTCAAAGGAAAGCATCAAACACAACAACGTGCTGAAATTCAACTGAAAACAAAGTACTAAAAGTAACTGCAACTCTACCAGCATCGCAATCCTAATCTCGGTCCGATTCTCTCCAGCTCCAACTAGCAATCATGTACCTGAAGTAGAAGGGCCACAATCCATATCCACACCTGCAACCATAAAACCAATTTTGGAAAAAAATCAGTACCCAAATAGGGTGTGAGACTAATCCAAGTAGGCAATCACCACAAGATCTTTTCCCTACTGTCAGTGAGAAATATAGCAAAAGTAAAGGAAATAAATGCAGTAGGGAAATTTAGGTACACCTAAGTAAAAATCCAACAAATCTCCATTCACATTTATTTATTAATTTAAAACAATAATTTAATTATCAACCAAGTATTCTCATAAACAACTCTATATTCTCAAGGCACAACAAGTAACACAACGATTATCTCAATAGACTACCTAGACAACAAGACGTACAAACCCAAGCTTGTTCTTTGGCTTGGTGGACTCGTTACAACCAACCAAACAAATAGTAATACTGACTATATGGGTGGATCCTACTGGTAGACCCCTCTAGTCAAATAATCATACAATACTTAGACACTCTGGGAAGCTCTCACCATCAATTCCTTTATGGTATTGCAATGATAGATACATACTCTCTGAGGAAGAACTTACATATAATTCCTCATGTGGTCTCGATACATGCGTAAACTAAGGACACTCTTGGGAAGAACAAATTCCAATTCCTGTACGTCTTGCGTATGAACTAATTTATAACAGACTCTCTAGGGAATCCCTTAATCTTCAATCCCCACTTTAGTCTACCTCACCAGGTTTACACATCCCTGAGTAGTCTAGTCGTGCATAATCGACTGTCAGCAGCCCTAAGTAAGTTCTACAAGTACTTGGATAATAGATACAATGCATCAAAATCATATAAACAGCAGGAAATACATGCAATCATCTATAACAAGGCATACAAATATCACTACAAGGATTTCCTCACAGGCAACCTAATCCAAACAACAATAAACAGCCAAAGTATGGGAAATCACCAATGGGTGATCCTCGAACATGCAACCAAGCATATATTACTATCAATTAACATCAAGAAAACAAGAAATATAAGGCTATTAAATAATGGAATCAAAATTCATAACCCGGGATACCCAATACATGGGTATCAGACACTTTTTTAACAAAAACTCAAAGTCATTAAACATAGGGCAACAAACCACCTACCTCGATCCTAGGAGATTGATATATGTGAACCACGATTCATGATTCTCCTTAGAACATCGATGATCTGAGAAAATGTAAAAAATGCTCAACCTAAGATAACATGAGAAAGAGGAGGAATTGGAAAAGAAAGCTCTAGGAGAAGGAAGAACTCACTACTGCGGTTCCAACGCAATTGACATCGGCTGAAATATAGATTAGACGGAGGCACGGGGGCCCAGAGAAGAATCACGGCTGTTCGGCTTCTCTCGGATGAACTAAACCTAGATGAAAGGTGTTCTATCCATCAGGCATGACCTCGGTCCATTTAATGAAAAAAAGAAACGGCGTGTACTTCTAGGGTACATGGCGTGTACTCTGATTTTCCATACTCCTCTTTAAGTGGACACCACATCACCCCTATACACCTTGTGTGTGGCCCGGACACAGCCAGCAGACATCTTGGCACGACAAGGGAGTACATGGCGTGTACTCAGAAAGTACATGGCATCTACTTCAAAAATTTCCAGAAACCCCTCATATCTCAAAAACTCTAGAAAAAAGGAAGACGTACCTGAAATGAAGATCTGGGTTCTTACAAACTTCTCCCCTTAAATAAATTCATCTTTCAATTTCTTTAATGAGGCGGAGAAAAGGAAACCCCGAACAGCTCCGGCCACTACGATCATACATCGGCATGTCTTTCCCAGGTCTCATCCTGTACTCAACCGTGCTGCCATAGAACCCATAATAGAGGAATAGACCACCCACGGAGAACCTTCGAACTGCGATCGACAATCTAGAAAGGATGCTACTCAAACGATGCATCCGCTTCGATCTCAACCTCCTCGGGTCAAAAAACATGAGACGGGTCTGTGAAATTGCATCGAAGCTGAGACACATGGAAGACATCGTGCATAGCATGATATCTCTGATGTAACTAAAAAATATATGCAAATGGACCGAATCTCTCCAAAACCCCAAATGGCCCGACATATCTTGGAGAATGCTTACCCTATCTCCTGATCCTCTTGTGTCCCAACCGTAGGGTAACACGTAGGAAAACCTGATCTCTTACCTCAAACTGTAGAGGTCCTCTCTGCTGATCAACATAAGATTTATGACGATACTGTGCAGTATTCATCCTCTTCTGAATCAACTCTATCTGCTCTGAGGTCTCCTAAACAAGACGATGTTCTAGAAAAGCTGCCTCTCCTACCTCCAGCAAACACAAAGGTGATCGGCATGGCCTACCGTACAAATCCTCATAAGGTGTCATCTGAATAGTCACCAGAAAACTGTTGTTATAGGAAAACTACACAAGAGGAATATTCTTTTCCCAAGAACTTCCAATGTCCAGAATGCATGCTCGGATCATATCCTCGAGCACCTGGATCGTGCGCTCTGACTGGCCATCTGTATGGGGATGGTAAGCTATACCCAGAAGTACCTGTGTACCCAATGCATTCTGTAGCCCCTATCAGAAATGCGATGTAAATCGGGCATCCCTATTTGAAAC
Organism: Viscum album; assembly: GCA_963277665.1. NCBI lineage: Eukaryota > Viridiplantae > Streptophyta > Magnoliopsida > Santalales > Viscaceae > Viscum > Viscum album. The sequence continues at coordinate 564,891,582 of OY728129.1, read as the reverse complement.
GATAGTACTCAAAACCCCGTGCAAGCGCACAATCTCATGGATGTACAACCGTCTAAGATCATCGGAAAAGAAAGTTTCCTTTATCGGCAAGAAGTGATTAACCTTCATGAGCATATCAAAGACAACCCATACCATGTCATTATCTCTCGATGATCTCGGTAACCCTGTCATGAAGTCCATCACGAAATCATTCCACTTCCACTCGGGAATGGGTAACTACTGCAAAAGCCCTGCTGGCTGCTGGTGTTCTTCCTTCACCTGCTAACAAGTGGAACATCTCATGAAAAAACCAGCCACATCTCTCGTCATACCTGGCCAACAATACTGGTGGTGTAGATCATGATACATCTTGGTGATGCCAGGATGAACAACCCAGACAGAGGAATGAAAGTCTCACATCAGCTCCTTGGGTATATCTGCTGGCACCCATACGCGTCCTTGGAAACTCAAGATCTCATCCTCGCCAATGGTCCATCCGAGAATAGGGTCCTCTATTGACACACTTTCCCGTAGGACTAGGCCTTCAAGAATCTGCTATATGCCTCATTTGAACTCACTCAAGAGGTGCAAAGGTAACAAATACAGAAGATAGGAATGTCTGCCCCTTCCAGTCGTGCACCTCCAAATGCATTTCAAAGAACAGAGCCATAAGCTTCCACTCACTTCTGGCCTCCTGAACTACCTATATATGAGTTCTCATGCTCAGAGCATCAACCACTACATTGCCTTTCCCAGGCGTATAGGCAAGCTCGGTGTCAAAGGACTGGAGATACTCAACCCACCTCCGTTGTCTCAGATTCAGGTTACACTGCGTGAACATGTACATGAGACTTTTGTGGTCAGTATATACCACAAAATTCTCTCCCAGAAGGTAATGCCTCCAATATTTCAAAGAATGAACAACTGAAGCCAAATCCAATTCGGGCATAGGATAATTCCTCTCATGTGGCCTCAACTGCTGAGATCCATACACAACAACATGATCCTCCTGTATAGGCACTGCTCATAGCTTGATGCCAGATGCATCATTGAAAACTATATAACTCATTCCCGGCTCTGAAAAAACAATAATCAGTGCCGAAATCAACCTCTCCTTTAGCTCCATAAAGGCTGAATCACAGGCTTCTGACCAAAAAAACTTTACCCCTTATTAGTCAAGCCCTTCAACGTTGATTCTAAGTGTGAGAAGTCCTTTATAAACCACATGTAGTAACCAGCCATCCCCAATAAACTACGTACTTGAAAAACAAATTCGGCTCCTCCCAGGTAACTACTACTCTTACCTTCTCTAGGTCAACTAATACCCCTCTCTCTAAGATGACATGACCCAGGAAGTGGATCTTGTCCATCCAAAAGTGGCACTTTGAGATTTTATCATATAACTGATGTTCACTCAGTGTACTCAAAACGATCTCAATATGGGTTTCATGGTCATGTTGAGTGTGATAGTACAATAGGATGTCGTCCACAAAAATCACCACGAAGGAATCGAATTAAGGATGGAACACTTTGTTCATCAGTTCCATGAAGACTGCCGGCGCGTTTGTGAGACCGAACGTCATAACCAAGTACTCATACAGACTATACCTACTCCGGAAGGTTGTAAGGGGTATATCAGATGGTCTGACACGCAATTGATGATAGCTGGATCTCAAGTCGATCTTCGAGAATACTCTATCTCCTCAAAGATGATTGAATATATAATCGATCCTCAGCAAGGGATATATATTTTTGACCATCAACTGGTTCAACTTCTGATAATCCAAACAAAGCCTAAGGGTACCATCATCCTACTTCGCAAAAAGGACAGGAAAACCCCAACGAGAAGTACAGGGTTAGATGAAACCCTCTGCCTGCAACTCCTCCAACTGCTTCTTAAGCTCCTACAACTCAGGTGTAGCCATCCTATAAAGAGTAATGGACACTGGTGTCGCTCTTGGCATGAAGTCAATCAAGAATTCTACCTCATGCTCCAGAGGTAAACCTGAAAAGTCATCTGGAAATACATCTATGAAACGATCCATCACTAGTGGAAAGTCGAACTGTGATGTCCCATGGTCATCCAGATAATGACTAGAAAAATGGTCTATAACCCCTCATAGACTATGATGCCCTGGTCCATCTTTACCTGCCTGGACATCCCCCTCACCTCTATGAAGAAAGGACACGCTGTCTGGTGATACAAAAATCACCCTGCGGCGATAGCAATTGACGACTGCCTCGAAGGGAACCAACCAGTCCATCCCAATAATGGCATGGTAGAATATCATCTCTAGGACATAGAGGTCCCATAAGAAGTGACACCCTGAAACCTCTAGAGGTAATCTTTTGCACTGACATACACTAGATTTCCTCATTCCCAAGGACGTGTCGAGAGTTAACATGTCAGTAGATGAAAAGACATAGAGCCCATGGCTCTCCATGATAGAAATAGAGATAAAGCTATGTGAAGCACTAATATTGAAAAGAGATGAAGATAAAAATGAGGCTACTAAGATCGTACCTCGAACTGTAGAGGGTACGAGATCCTTCTCCTGAGGGATCTTCCTTACAACAAAAGTATGGAATGTACCGTGGCCCTGTGTAGCTGCCTGAAAACCTTGAGATGCTCCTCCCTAAGCCTGACCACTGTGTCCATGGCCTCTACCTTAACCTGGATGACCTGTGTAACTCTATCCCCCAGTCTGTTATTGAACTAGTAACCCTACTCCTGTACGCGATGTCGAAACTTATCCTCCTTCACTAACTGCTGGAAGGGGATCCTTGAAGAAACGCTGCAGATGACCCATCTTGCCACAAGATCGGCACTCCACTGGGTCTCTAGGGCACTGGGGATTCTTATTCCTGCTCCTCCCACACTGATAACACACCACTTGGGTTCCATAAGGGAGATATCTTCTACCAGAAGGAACACCTCACTTCCCTGGGTCACCCCGGGTAGACTCTCGGTGGCACTTCCTACTGTCTGTCTGAAAAGAATCATCCCTGGATGCTGAACCGCCCTGGTCAACAGCTCCAGTATCCCATAGGATCCTTTCTGTGATTAGCATAAAGTTTAATATCATATTAATAGAAGTTAACTGGAAGATATTCACCTGTTATCTGATCTCTGGTTTGAGTCCCTCCTAAAACTTCCTTTCCAAGAACATCTTGTCATTCCCGAGAACGATAGTGATGTGTTGCAACTCTGTGAAATTAGAGGAATAATGAATAACTAAAAGAGTACCCTTCTTTAGGTTCATGATCTCCCTAGCTCTATCACCCCTCAGCATCGCTGGGTAGATGTAGTGGTAGAACGTACGCTGGAACTTATCCCAAGCCATAGTCCATTGGCACCCTGCCTGAGAAACTACGTCCCACCATATTTTGGAAGAGTCTCGCAGCATGTATGTCAGGAGATTCACCCTCCTGTCTTGGGGTGTCTTGAGATGGTCAAATATGGATAACATGTCTTCTATCTATGGCTTCAGAACCTGTGGTCCTCCATCCCCTGTGAATGTGGGAAGGTGTTGCTGCTGAAAAACCCGCGTCAGCTCTGCCATAATCGGGGCAGAATGCTGAACTCCCTAAAAGGTCTATATGAATCTAATGAAACCCTCTCTGAACTGAGCATCGGCACTAGTGTATGGAATCACTAAATGTGCCTTGTCCGGAAAGATATTTGGAACTACTGGTAGTCCCTGATCGGCCACATCAGGCATACGATCACTGCCTGGTTCCTGTCGTGCAGCAGGAGGATGTCTTGGTGCCATAGCATTGAAAGATCAAAATGTACCTTCATTAACAATGAACACAGTTGCAACATAAGAGAGTAAAATGAAACAGGAGGGAAAACCTTTAAAATTGGGAAAAACATGACTACACGGTGTGTAGTACGGCTACAAGACATGTTTCCAGAAATTTTACCCTGGGTGTGTGCCTTGACCATACATGAATGTGTAAACAACCCCACTACACGCCGTGTTCTCAAACTACATGGAATGTACGAACCCTTTTCACCCTACCCAGTTACTCCTACATGACTAAGTCACACGGACTGTCCCAGCAGAAGACTACACGGCGTGTTGAGGAAGACACGACGTGCACTAGACATGCCTTACCTGGCCCGTGTTGTTAGCGACACGGCCTGACACATGGTCGACACTACACGGCATGTTCCCAAGGGACACAATGTGCACTTAAAGGAAAACCACGACCCATGTGGTTTGTTACACGACTGGCTACAAGGATAACCCTTACACGGCATGTTCCGAACAAACACGACATGTATAGGGAAAGATAACACCAAACCGTGTTGTTCGTGACATGACCGGGAAAAGACTACACGACATGTTCATACCAAACACAACGTGTACTACTATAGTTTTCCAGACCCGTGTTGTTAGTGACATGGCTGGCTTCACTACTTACCACTATACAGCGTGTACATACCGTACACGACGTGTTACTAAAGTCCCTTTTTACAGCCCCATGTCCTTGTCCACACGGTCAGTGACAGGGCCAAAAACTACATGGCATGTATTTATAAAGTACACACCGTGTATTCTGGGTTTTTCCGGACAGTAGCCTCAGAACTGCACTGGAGTCCAGAAAACACAAAAAAAAGAGGTTAAGGTGCCAAATTCCGATCCGTGGGGGCCCATACTCCCCACGAATCAATGATTGGAATCAAAACAATGCATATAACAAGAGATAGTATAACAAACTCACGACCCACCAAATTCCGATCCTCGAGGGCCAATAACACCTCTAAGACCAATGTTTTGCATCTGTAATAAATAAGCTCTAAAAAAATGATACCCTATCCACATATCATGTATTTTATCACAACAACTATCACAACAACATTCATTGTCTATCACACATTCTATCACAACAACATGAAATATGTAATGCAACCTAGATGGCATGGAAAAATGCATGGCATGTGATTTTCTAACAAGTGCATATATGATGCATGAGATGGCATATCCTCATCTCATCGGGTTGCAACAAAATAGAACCGTAATCATATAAATAGTAACTACACAGAACAAGTGCATCACCCAATGGTGAAATCAATTAAACATTAACATTTGCAGAACTTGAAAAAATAAAACATTCGAGGTGATATGAATTTTTCTCTGTACACGGGTTCTAGAATGCCCAGGCATAACTATTTACCATTTACCTATTCCTTCATATCCATATCTAATGTCTCCAAATAGTAAGTCAAATAGAAAAAGAAGAAACTCCTTTGATACCACTTTGTAACAAACCGAATCTAGAGCCACTCAACTGGTACCCCATGCCCGATTCACCACATGACCTCAAGCGCATTTCCCCAAATTCCAGAGGCTGCTGACTATCAGTGAGGGACTTGGTAAGTTATTGGGGAAACTATGCATTCATTTGGTAAGGTATACAAGGGAATAGAAATAACAGTCAATAGCAGGAGCAGTAAACAAAATATAACAACTGAAAACAAACAGCGAAAGAAATGAATATATATAGTAATTATGATAATGATGCAGTAGGTATAAGTGTCTAAGGAAAGAAGAAACCACAACGACATGCTGAAATACAACTGAAAACAAAGTACTAAAAGTAACAGCAACTCCAGCAGCATCGCAAGCCTAAGCATGATACTATGATCTCCAGCTCCAACTAGCAATCATGTACCTGAAGTAGAAGGGCCACAATACCTATCCACACCTACAACCATATAACATGTTTGGGGAAAAAAGAAGGACCCAAAAAAGGTGTGAGACTAACCCCAGTAGGCAATCACCACAAGATCTATGTCCTACTATTAGTGAGCAATATAGAAAAAGTATAGGAAATAAATACAGTAGGGAAATAGAGGTTCACCAAAGTAAAAATCCAACAAATCTTCATTCACATTTATTTATTAATTTAATAAAATCATTTAATTATCAGCCAAGGAGTCTAGAAGACATATCTATATTCACAATGCACAACAAGTAACACAACATGTATCTCAACATACTACCTAGACAACATGCAGTACAAACCCAGGCTCGTTCATTGGCTTGGTGGACTCATCACAAACAACCAAAATAATAATAATACTGACTATCTGGGTGTCTCTTACTGGAAGAACCCTCTAGTCAAATAATCATACAAGGCACAGACACTCTAGGAAGCGCTCACCGTCAATTTCCCTATGGTCTTGTAACGATACCTACAGACTCTCTGAGAAAGTACTTATGTCTAATTCGTCTTGTGGTCTCGATACGTGGGTAAACTAATTACACTCTTTGTAAGAACAAAGTCCAATTCCTATAGGTCCTGCGTACGAACTAATTTATAACATACTCTCTGAGGAAGCCCTGAATCATCAATTCCATCTTTAGTCTACCGCACCAGGTTCACACAGCCCTGAGCAGTCTAGTCGTGCATTATCGACTATCATTTGCCCTAAGTAAGTTTAAAAAATACTTTTCTAATATCTACAATTCATCAAAATCATATAAACATCAGGCAATACATGAAATCATCTATAACAAGGCAGATAAATAACACTACAAGGTTTGCCTTACAGGAAACCTAAGCCAAACGGCGACAAATAGACAAAGAGAGGGAAATCACCCATGGGTGATCCTCAAACATGAAACCAAGAATATATTACTATCAATACAGCTCAATTAAATAATAAATATAAACAAATTAAATAATGGAATTAAAATTCCTAACCCGGGATACCCGATACATGGGTATCCGACACTTTTTGCACAAAAACTCAAATAATTTCAACGTCAGGAAACAAACCACCTACATCGATCCTAGGAGATCGATATACGTGAACCATGATGATTGATTCTCCTTAGAACGTTGAAGATATAGAAAACATCAATAAATATCAACCAACTATAACTTGAGAAAGAGGAGGAATTGGAAGACAAAGCTCTAGGAGAAGGAAGAACTCACTGCTGCGGTTCCAATGCAATCGACATCGGCTGAAACGGAGATCAGACAGAGGCATGGGGGCTCGGAGAAGAATCGCGGTCGTTCATCTTCCCTTGGATGAATAAAACATGGACTAATGGTGTTCCGTCAATCAGGAACAACCCCATTCCGTTAAATGAAAAAAATGAAAATACACGACGTGTACTTCTGGGGTACACGGCGTGTACTCTGTTTTTCTGTACTCCACTTTAAGCGGCCTCCACATCACCCCAACACACCATGTGTGTGTCTTGGACATAGCCAGCATGTGGGTTTGTGCAGCAGGGGATTACACGGCGTCTACTTAAAAAGTACATGGCGTGTAATTCAAAAATTTCTAGAAACCCCTCATTTCTCAAAAACTCCAGGAAAAAGGAAGACATACCTGAAATGAAGATCCGAGTTCTTACACCCCCGACCCCCCGGACAACCCACCCTCACCCCAGACAACCCCTCACCCCGAAAATCCACACAACCCTCAAACAGCCCCCACCCCCAGACAACACACCCCCACCCCCACCCCACGACCCCTCAGACATCCCCCTATCACCCCGGACAGCACCCGAACCCCTCAGAAACTTTGTTAAAAGTTAATAAACACATATAAATTAATTCACAAGTAAAAATTAATTACAAGATGACGAAAAATCATAAAAACACATACTTAGAAAATAAGGAATCCAATCACAATGAATCTAAGATGGTTCACCTCCATCGGAGGGTTAAAGATTTAATTAATTAAATGGATCTGATGGGATGTAAAAAATCTAGGTTAAACCAAAACAGAAAAAAAGATACACATCAAAATCAGAACACAAAACTAAAATATTAGATGAATTAAAATAATAATAAGGTAACACTTATTTATTTTAAGTGTAAAAAGAAGAAAATACCTGATTTGAGATGGATATGATAGAGATTTAGCAGTTTGGATGGGGGAAGTCAAGCGAGGAGGGTGTCTGCTGCTACACATTGACTTCTGTTCACGAATGAGGAGGGGATGATTAATTGGGGAAACTTTTCCCAACAGTTTTTAAAAACCTTTGTAAAAGAGTTACCATACAAACGGTTCATGTAGAACCATTGGTAAAATCCTCAAAAATACATTTTTTTACTTAATTGTTCTGTAGACTGTTGGTAAATCCTACTACAACAAAGCGTTTCCCAACGGTTCTAGAAAATCATTGGTAAAGGGTCTTCCAAACAGGTCTATACCAATGGATTTGTTAAACAGTTGGTATAGGCTCCATTTCCCAACAGTTTTTGTTAACCGTTGGGATAAAATTGTTTGCAAAACACTAATTTCAAGTAGTGTCTGGTTCATTCACAACAACTAGTTCCATTAGGAATCAACATGTATAACATAAAAGTTATGATTTTTATAATAAATCAAAGGAGTTCATACTATAGATTCCACTAGCATTCAAAGGATCTAATGTCCCACAAGATCATGAGTAATGGATGAGATGGATTGAACATTTGTTTGTGTTCATGGATGCACCTGATGAAATGAACTGGAATAGTTCCAAATTCATGCTAGAGGGACTATGTTTGATATGGTGGGACATTATGGTGATGAAGAATAATCATGGGGTCCTATATTTGAAATACATAAATTCTATTTTCATTGAACAGTTCTATCCATAGTTTATAGAGTTGGCCAAGGATACTATGTTTTTCAAACTCAAGCAATCTCAAAAAATAGTAACTAAGTTGGAAAACCATTTTGATGGGATATTTCTCTGTAAACATGATATAGTATCAAATGACATGTTTAAGACATGACTGTTTGATTAGGGACTTTGAGTTGATATTCATTCTCAAGATTTCATTCAGGAGGTGCCTTCTTTTTCTAATGTTCTGGATAGAGATTTGATGGTCGAAGTGGACCTTTTTAGAAAATTAGGGGTGATCATAGTTCCTTTTTCTCCCAATGATAGTTATGAAAGATACTTTAAAGAGAAAAAAGGAAGTTTTATGATTCTCATGGAGGATCTTGAGAGCAGGGGTCTTCAAAATATTATATAGTGCTAAGAATTGATCATTAGATTTTCTACCAATGTTGCAATCATGGTCATTTAAGTGGTTTTTCACTGAGCCACCCAAGGTATGTGGTTCTTATGGATGCCCAGGTCACATGAAAGAGTTATTTCATGCCTTATATACTCCAATTAGAATCTTGTGATTTTGTGAAATCATATTACTCATGAAAAAAGGGGTTCCATCCATATGCACTTAGAATGGAGATTATTCACAAAGTAGAAGAGTCTACAGAGGAAGCATATGCAGGTCCAATATCTGTAAAAGGTACCATCGTTATATATTCATCATTATTGGCAGCTGTATTTGATATAGATGCATCACATTCATTTATTTCAATAAATTGTTTTGTTCTTTTAAATCCTCCAAATATAAATTTTATCTTATATGATGGATATTACTACACCACTTGGAGAAAAGAGAGAAATGGTCTTCATAGTCCCCCTATTCATTTTGATCATTAGAGTATGATCATTATTGATTTTTATTGGTCTTAAACATGAAATATATTGATTTCCTAGTAGTTTTTAAACCTTTGGGAAAGGGTTTTTACCAATGGTGAGAAGCCTATTCCAACAGTTTGAAACCATTGGCATAGGTTATTTTGTGCAAATTACACAACAGCCTACAATATTCACAGCAGCCTCAAATGAATTCCATTCTTCTCCTTTCCAATTACTATACCTGCAATAACAAACTAATACATACATATAGAGAACAAATTCTTAAACATTTAATATATAATGCATTCTTGAACTATACACATCCATAATTAAATCATAATTCATAACGTAATTAAAAACAAACATATTTGATTTAGAATTCAATTTAAAATTTAGACGAAAATTATATGTGGAATCCGGGATTCAATTCATAATTGAATACATACATAATTTAATTATCAATTATCAATAAAATACATAAAAAACTGAATAAATATCAACAAAATCCGAATTTGTATGTTCGCTTTTTTGTATAACAGTTGTTTTTACTAAAAATGATGTCCATTTAAAATAAAAAACATACACATGGAGTGATACCGACCACATCGGGCCTTAAATTGAGGCAGGGTTGACTCTTACATGTTACATATGACCTATGAATCGTTTTCCTAATGTATAAATATCATCTGAAAGGGTTTGGTCGGTTTTCCGTATGCCAGTTATTGTTTTCACTTAAAATGTTGTTCATTTCCACGAAATGAGACACTTTGAGTGGTCCTGGAAACACCATGCCTCAAATTAAGGCGTGGTTAACTCATACACGTCACATATGACTCATTTATTATTGTTCTAAAGTTTCAAAAAATTTATTATGCGTTTTATCAGTTTTCCGTATGCCATTAGTTGTTTTCAATTAAAATGTTGTCCATTTCAAATAAACGTGAGACACTTTGAGCGGTGTTAGCCACACCAAGACTTAGATTGAGGTGGGGTTGAATCATACACGTCACATATGACTCATGGATCATTGTTATAAGGTTTAAACAGAATCCGAATGCGTTTGGTTGGTTTTACATATGTTAGTTGTTGTTTTCACTTAAAATGATCTCCTTTTGAAACAAAAGAGAGACACTTTGAGTGGTTTCGACCACACCGCGCCTCAGATTGAGTCTAGGTTGACTCATAAACATAACATATGACCCGTGGATCATTTTACTAAGGTTTCAACAGAATAAGAATGCATTTGGTCAGTTTTTCCGTATGCTAGTTTTACTTTTCACGTAAAATGTTGTTCATTTCAAATAAAACCGAGACACTTCGAGTTTTTCCAGCAACACTGCACCTCAGATTTAGGTGGGGTTGACTCGTAAACATCACATATGACCCATGGATCGTTTTTGTATAGTTTAAATGAAATACGAATGCGTTTGGTCAGTTTTCTATATATCAGTTACTGTTTTCACTTCAAATGATGTCCATTTTATACAAAAGAGAGACACTTTGAGTGTTTTCGGCTACACCGCACCTCAGATTGAGGTTATGTTGACTTTTACATGTCACATATGACCCATGTATCATTTTACTAAAGTATAAACACATTTAGAATGCATTTGGTCAATTTTCCGTATGTCAGTTGTTGTTTTCACTTAAATTGTTGTTAATTTCAAAACAAATGAGACACTTTGAGTGGTGTCAGTCACACCATGACTTGGATTAATGAAGGGTTGACTCTTACAAGTCTCAAATGACAGATTTATTGTTGTGATAAACTTTCAACACATTCCTAATGTGATTGGTCGGTTTCCCGTATGCCAATAGTTATTTTCAATTAAAATGTTTCCCATTTCAAATAAATGTGAGACACTTTGAGTGGTGCTGGATAGACCATACCTCAGATTGATGTGGGGTTGACTCGTACATGTGAAATATGACCCATGGATTGTTTTCCTAAAGTTTCAACAGAATAAAAATGCATTTGGTCTGTTTTCTGTATGTCATTTATTGTTTTCACTTCAAATGAAGTCCATTTTAAACGAAAGAGAGACACTTTGAGTGGTTCCGGCCACACTGTGCCTCAGATTGAGGTGTGGTTGACTTGTACACATCACAAATGATCCATGGATCATTTTATTCAAGGTTCAATAGAATCCTAATGTGTTTGGTCGGTTTTCCGTATGTCATTTGTAGTTTTCACTTAAAATGAAGTCCATTATAAACAAAAGAGAGACACTTTGAGTGGTGCCGACCACACCATGCCCCGAATTGAGGCTTGGATGACTCTTACACATCACAAATGATCCATGGAACGTTTTCCTAAAGTTTCAATTTAATCTGAATGCGTTTGGTCAGTTTTCCGTATGTCAGATGTTGTTTTCACTTAAAATGTTTTCCATTTCCAATAAAAGTGAGACACTTTGAGTTGTGGTGGCCAAACCGAGCCTCGTATTGAGGAATGATTAAATCATACATGGGAAAAATTACCCATGGGTCATTGTGCTAATGTACTAATAAAATCTGAATATGTTTGGTCATTTTTCTGTATGCTAACACTACTAGAAATGGACAATTTCTCAATGGTTCTGAACCATTGGGAAAGCCTGTATAACTACATCTTATACCAACGGTTCTGCAAACAATTGGAACGTAAGCCATTTGGAAATATTTTCCCAATGGTTTACACAGAACCGTGGGGATAGTTTAGAAAAATGAACCTATCCCAACGGTTTGACACAACCATTGGGATAGTTTTTTCCCAACAGTTTGGCTTGAGCCGTTGTGACAACCAACCAAAGAAATTCTTTCCCAACGGTTTCTAAACTGTTGGTAAAGACTTTTTACCAACGTTTAATAGAGAACTGTTGGGAAAAAATTAATGAGATTATTATTCCAACGGTTTGAAACCACTGGCATAGCCTATGTTGTGCAAATTGCACAACAACCTGCAATTTGCACAGTAGGCATAGAGTAGGGTGTCCATTCCCTCTCCTTTCCAATTCCCTCTCATTTCAAATAATTGTACCTACAATAATCAACTAAAACATACATATACAATTACTTTACCTACAATAACCAACTAGCATATACATATATAGAACAAATTCATACAAATTTAACATATAATGCATTATGGAACTATACACATCTAGAATTGAATCATAATTCATAACTTAATTATAAAAATACATAATTAATTTAGAATTCAATTTAAAATTTAGATGAAAATTATATGTGGAATCCAGAATTCAATTAATAATTTGATGAGTTTTTCTTATACCAGATGTTTTTACTAGAAATGATGTCATTTTTAAACAAAAAACATACACCTGGAGTGATACTAGCCACACCGTACCTCGGATTGAGGCGAGGTTAACTCTTACATGTCACAAATTAACCCAGCATCGTTGTTATAACGTATCAACATATTCCAAAAGAGTTTGGTCTATTTTATGTATGTCAGTTGTTGTTTTCACTTAAAATTAAGTGATTTTTAAATAAAAGGGAGACACTTTGAGTGGTTCCGGCCACACCGTTCCTCAGATTGAGGTGGGGTTGACTTGTACACATCACAAATGACCCATTGATCGTTGTGCTAAAGTATCAACACAATCAGAATCTGTTTGGTCAGTTTTCCATATGTACTTCAAATGTTGTCCATTTTAAACATCAGAGAGAAACTTTTGGTGGTACCGACAACACCGCGACTCATATTGAGGCACGGTTGACTCATACACATCACAAATGACCCATGGACCATTTTCCTAAAGATTCAACTGATTATGAATGCGTTTGGTCAGTTTTTCGTATGCCAGTTGTTCTTTTCACTTATACTCATGTCCATTTTAAACAAAATAGACACAGTTAGAGTGGTAACGGCCACACCGTGCCTCGAATTTAGAAAGGGTTTACTCATACACGTCTCAAATGACCCATGAATCATTGTCTTAAATAATCAACACAATCCGAATGTGTTTGGTTAGTTTTATGTATACCAGTTGATGTTTTCACTTAAAATGATGTCCTTTTGAAACAAAAGAGAGTCACTTTGAGTGGTTTCGGCCACACCGCGCATCAGATTGAGGCGGGGTTGACTCGTACACATCAAAAATGACACATATATTTTTTTCCTAAAATATAAAAAAAAAATTGAATGTGTTTGGTCTATTTTAAGTATGCCAATTGTTGTTTTAACTTAAAATCTTGTCCATTTAAACAAAAGAGAAACACTTTGAGTGGTGTTGGCTACATTGGCCCTCGGATTGAGATGGGGTTCAGTCATACATGTCCCATATGACCCAAGGATCATTTTCCTAATGTTTAAACAGAATCCGAATACATTTGGTTAGTTTTCCGTATGTCAGTTGTTGTATTCACTTAAAATGTTGTCCTTTTGAAACAAAAGAGAGACACTTTGAGTGGTTCCATCCACACAATGCCTCAGATTGAGGCATGGTTGACTCGTTCATGTCACAAATGACCCATGGATATTTTTCCTAATGTATCAACACTATCCGAAGTCATTCGGCTGGTTTCGACCACCCCACGCACGCTTTTCAAATGTGTCAAACACCTAAAAACACATATCCAACACTGTCGTGTAAAACGCGCATCCGAATGATGTGTCGGCTCCTCATACACCTCAAGAATAACAATTAAGATGTTTTTGTTTGATTTCATGTCATTTCGATGTCGTCTGTCATGCATTTGACCGTTAAACGCATGTTTTGTCCATTTACGACACGCAAAGTGCGTTTTAAGCCAGCGCGGTCACACGACACCTCCGATTGATGTGTTGTCTGGCCAAAAATTTCACAATTCAACCACCCTTTGATTTCATCCAAATTCGTGGCATTCTGAGGTCGTTCGGCCAGTTTTGACCACCCCACGCGTGCTTTTCAAGTGCGCCAAACACCTAAAAAACACATATTCAATCGTGCCATGCAAACCATGCGTAAAAATGACGTTTCATCTCCTTTTACACCTCATGAATAAAAATTAGGGTATTTTCGTTTGATTTTAAGTCATTCCAACGTCGTTTGGCATGCATTTGACCGTTAAACGCATGTTTTGGCCATTTGCGACAGGCAGAGTGTGTTTTTAGCCAGTGTGGTCACACGACACCTCCGATTGATGTGTCGTCTGGCCAACCATTTCACAATTCACCCACCCTTTGTTGTCGTCCAATTTCATGGCATTCTGAGGTTATTCGTCTGGTTTGGACCACCCAACGCGCGCCTTTCAAGCATGCCAAACACCTAAAAAACACATATTTAGCTGTTTTGCTCAAACCATGCGTCCAAATGACATTCCATCTCCTATTACACCACAAAAATAAAAATTAGGATGTTTTCGTGTGATTTCAAGTCAGTCCGATGTTGTTAGGCTTGAATTTGACTATTAAACAAATGTTTTCTCCATTTACAACACGCGGAGTGTATTTTCAGACAGTGAGGTCACACAACACCTCTAATTCATGTGCTGTCTATATCACTATTTCAAAATTCACCCACACTTTGTTTTCGTCCGATTTCATGGCATTTTGAGGTCATTAGGCTGGTTTCGACCTCCCCGCGCATGCTTTTCAAGCGCACCAAACACCTAAGAACACATATTCAGTCGTTCCATGAAAACAACACAACCAAATAATGTTTTGTCTCCTCGTACACCTCATGAATAATAATTAGGTTGTTTCATGTGATTTCAACTCATTCTGATGTCGTTCGACATGCATTTTACCGTCAAACGCATGTTTTGGCCTTTTAAGACTCACAGAGTGGGTTCTCGGCCAGCGTAGTCACACGACACCTCCGATTGTTGTATAGTCTATCCAAAAATTTCACAATTCACACAACCTTTGTTGTCGTCCGATTTCATGGCATTCCGAGGCCGTTCGGTCGGTTTCAACCACCCTATGCACGCTTTTCAAGCGCACCAAACACCTACAAACACATATTCAGCCCTACCAAACAAACCACATGTCTGAATGACATGAATTCTCCTTGTACATCTCAAGAATAATTATTAGGGTGTTTTCGTGTGATTTCAAGTCATTTTGATGTCGTTCGGCATGCATTTGACCGTTAAACGCATGTTTTGGCCATTTACGACAGGCGAAGTGCATTTTCGGCCACATCGGTCACAAAGAACCTCCGATTGATGTTCTCTCTGGATGAACATTTCAATATTCAAACACCCTTTGTTGTCGTCTGATTTCATGGAATTCCGAGGTCGTTCGGCCAGTTTCGACCCCCCCCCCCACACGCACTATTCAAGTGCATCAAACACCCAAAAACACATATTCAGTCGTGCCATGAAAACTGCACGTCTGAATTATGTTATGTCTCCTCTTACACTTCAAGATTAATAATTAGGGTGATTTCATGTGATTTCAAGTCATTTTGATGTCGTTCGGAATGCATTTGACTATTAAACGCATGTTTTGGCCATTTAAAACACACAGAGTGTGTTTTCGGCCAGCGTGATCACACGATACATCCGATTGACGTACCATCTGGCCAACCATTTCAAAATTCACCCACCATTTTTTTCGTCTGATTTCATGGAATTCTGGGGTCTTTCGGCTGGTTTCGACCACCCCACACACGCATTTCAAGCATGCCAAACACCTAAAAAACACATATTCAGTTGTGCCGCACAAACCATGCGTCCGAATGACGTTTTGTCTCCTTATACACCTCAATAATAATAATTAGGGTGTTTTCGTGGGATTTGACGTCATTCCAATGTTGTTCAGTAGGCATTTGACTGTTAAACGAATGTTTTGGCCATTTACGACAGGCGGAGTGCGTTTTCGGCCAGTGCGGTTACACGACACCTCCGATTGACATGACTTCTGGCCGACCATTTTAAAATTCAACCACCCTTTGTTTTCATCCGATTTCATGGAATTTTGAGGTTGTTCAGTAGGTTTCGACCACCCCACCCACGCTTTACAAGCGCGCCGAACACCTAAAAACACATATTCAGTCGTACCGCGCAAACTGTGCATCCAAATGACGCGTCGTCTACTCGTACACCTCACAAATAATTATTAGGGTGTTTTCTTGTGGTTTCAAGTCATTATAATGTCGTTCAGAATGCATTTGACCGTTAAACACATGTTTTGTCCATTTACGACATGCGGAGTGCCTTTTCGGCTAGCACGGTCACACAACACCTCTGATTGATGTGTCGTCTGGCCGACCATTTCACAATTCACCCACTATTTGTTGTCATCTGATTTTGTGGCATTCCGAGGTCGTTCGGTCAGTTTCGACCACCCCACACGCACTTTTCAAGAGAGTTAAACACCTAAAAACACATATTCAGTCGTGCTGCGCGAATCGCTCATCTGAATGACGTTTAGTCTCCTTTTCCACCTCAAGAATAATAATTACAATGTTTTTGTGTGATTTCAAGTCATTCTGATGTTGTTCGGCATGAATTTGGCCGTTAAACGCATGTTATGGCCATTTACAACACGCAGAGTGCTTTTTCAGCCAGTACTGTCACACGACAACTCCGATTGACATGCCGTCTGGCCAGCCATTTCAAAATTCAACCACCCTCTATTGTCGTCCGATTTTATGGCATTCTAATGTTGTTCGGCCGGTTTCGACCACCACACGCACGCTTTTCAAGCACGCCATACACCTAAAAAACACATAGTCTGTCGTGCTACGAAAACCGCACGTCCAAATGATGTGTCGTACCCTCATACCCCTCACGAATAATAATTAGGGTGTTTTCATGTGATTTCATGTCATTACAATGATGTTCGGCATGCATTTTACCGTTAAACTCATGTTTTGGCCACTTACGACACACAGAGGGCGTTTTCGGCCAGCGTGGTCACACAAAACCTCCGATTGACATGCCATTTAGCCGAGCATTTCACAATTCACCCATCCATTGTTGTTGTATGATTTAATGGCATTCTGAGGTCGTTTTCCCAGTTTCAACCACCCCACGCGTGCTTTTCAAGCACGCCAAACACCTAAAAAACACATATTCGGTCGTACCGCACATCCGAATGACATGTCGTATCCTTGTACACCTCACGAATAATAATTATGGTATTTTCATGTGATTTCAAGTAATTATGATTTTGTTCAGCATGAATTTGACCATCAAACGCATGTTTTGGCCATTTACGACATGCGTAGTGTGTTTTTGGCGAGTACAGTCACCCGACACCTCCGATTGACATGCCGTCTAGCTGACCATTTTACAATTCACTCACCCTTTGTTTTCGTCCGATTTCATAGAATTCTGAGGTCTTTTGGCCGGTTTCGACCACCCCACACGTGCTTTTCAAGCGCGCCAAATGCCTAAAAACACATATTTTGTTGTGACATCCAAAATGCGCATCTGAATGATGTGTCGTCTCCTCATACACCCCAAGAATAATAATTAGGGTGTATTCGTTGGATTTCAAGTCATTCTGATGTCATTCGGATTGCATTTGACTGTTAAACACATGCTTTGGCCATTTACGATAGGCAGAGTGCGTTTTTAGCCAGTGCGGTCACATGACACCTATAATTGACGTGTTGTCTTGCTAACCATTACAAAATTCACCCAACCTTTTTTCATTCTATTTCATGGCATTCTAAGTTCATTCGGCTAGTTTCAACCACCCCATATGCGCTTTTCAAGCATGCCAAACACGTAAAAAAACATATTCAGTCGTGCTGCACAGAACGCTCATTCGAATGACGTGAAGTCTCCTCATACACCTCACGAATAATAATTAGGGTGTTTTCATGTGATTTAAAGTCGTTATAATGATGTTCGGTATAAATCTGACCAGTAAATGCATGTTTTGGCCATTTCTGACACGTGGAGTGCGTTTTCGGCCAGCGCAGACAGACGAAACCTCCGATTGATGTGTCGTCTAGAAGAACATTTCACAATTAAACCACATTTTGTTTTCATCCTATTTCATTGAATTATGAGGTCGTTTGGCCAGTTACGACCACCCCATACACAGTTTTTAAGCATGCCAAACACCTAAAAAACATATATTCAGCCGTGCCCCACAAACTGCATGTTCGAATGACATGTTGTCTCCTTATACACCTCAAGAATAATAATTAGGCTGTTTTTGTGTGATTTCAAGTTATTCTGATATTGTTCGGCATGCATTTGACTGTTAAACGCATGTTTTGGCCATTTACGACACGTGAAGTGCGTTTTCGGCCAGCACAGTCACAAGACACCTCTGATTGATGTGCCGTCTGGCAAAAAATTTCAAAATTCACCCACCTTTTTGTTGTCGTCTGATTTTATGGAATTCCGAGGTCATTCGGCCGGTGTCGACCACCCTACGTGCACTATTAAAGGGCACCAAACACCTAAAGACACATATTCAGCCGTGCAGCGCAGACTGCATGTCCAAATGATATGTCGTCTCCTCGTGCACCTCACAAAGAATAATTAGGGTGTTTTCATGTGATTTAAAGTTATTACAATGTCGTTCGGCATGCATTTGACTGAAAAATCCATGTTTTGGCCATTTACAACATGCAGAGTGCGTTCTAGGTTAGTTCATTCACACGACACCTCGAATTGATGTTCCGTCTAGCCGACCATTTCACAATTCACCCATAGATCTTTGTTTTGAAGTATCAACATAATACAAATGTGTTTGGTCAGTTTTCTGTATGCCAGTTGTTGTTTTCAATTAAAATGTTGTCAATTTCAAATAAAAGTGAGACACTTTGAGTGGTTTCAGCAACACCGTGCCTCAGATTGAGGCGGGGTTGACTTGTACTTTTCACAAATGACCCATGGATTTTTTTCCAAAATAAACATCACAATACAAATGAGTTTGGTCAGTTTTCCAATTTCCAGTTGTTTTTTCTTAAAATAGTATCCATTTTAAACAAAAGAAAGACACTTTGAGTGGTACCGGCCACACCGTGCCTCAGATTGAGGCGGGTGGGGGGGGGAGTCCAGGGGGATATCCGGGAAGGAGGGTGGGTAATGTATCTAATACTTTATCCAGGTATCATACATCAAATTCCGACAGGACTGCGAACCACTGCGGGGTGTCATCCTGGAGCAGTGCCAAATCACTGCATTACTGCGGCGTGACTGTGGCGTGATGGCGGCGTGACGGCGGTGTGATGGCAGTGTGACCACAGCGTGACCGCGGCGTGACCACGACGTGACTGCAGGGTGATGGTGGTGTGACCGCAGAGTTACCACGGAGTGACCGCGACGTGTTGTCCCGGTCGAGCAACATCCACAGGGAAGCATCTTCCAAGAAGGATTACAAATAAATCCTATGTAGTTGTCCTTCACATTATATAAAGAGATATTATGTTATAAAAAATAGACCCCTGATTCGGAAATATGAGACCTACATTTTTCGTTACCAATTCCAATTACATAATATATGCATCACCAACTTCTGTTTTATGAACTAATAAATTAAAGGGAAAGAAACTCCTCACAATAACCCATAAAATCTCATATAACATCACTCACCTCTAGACCATTATAACATCATTAGGCTTACATATTTGGTAAAAAATAAAGATTTATACTAAATTCAAAAATATATATACCAGACAGCCCCGCACCACCCAGACAACCCCCACACCACCCTGACATCCCCTCGCACCACCCGAACAACACAACCACCCCGTACAACCCTCCCTCACCCCGGACAACCGCCCTCACACTGAAAATCCCCCCAACCCCCGGATATCCCCCACCCCCAGACAGCCCCTCGATGCCCCGGACATCCCCCCATCCCGGACAGGCCCCACCCCCGGACAGCCCTCCCCCCACACCCCGGACAACCCCCCCGCACCACCCAGACAGCTCACCGCACCACCCGGACATCCCAACCACCCCCGAATAGCCCCCCCCTCTCAACCCAGAAAGCCCTCCAACCCCTGGATAACCCCTCTGTAATGACCTGAATCTGATGCCACTCAACTGGTGCCCCATCCTCGGTTCTCCACATAACCTAAAGTGCATTTATCCAAATGCCAGAGGATACCGATTAGCAGTGAGGGACTTGGTATGTTATTGGGGAAACTAAGCCCTAATTTGGTAACGTATACAAGGGAAACAAAATAATAGTCAATAGTGGAAGCAGTAAATGACATACAACAACTCAAACCAAACAAAAAAAGAAATGAATATATATAGTAATGATGATAATGATGCAGTGGGTACAAGTTTCTAAGGAAAGCATCAAACACAACAACATGCTGAAATACAACTGATAAAAAAGTACTAAAAGTAATAGAAACTCTAGTAGCATCACAATCCTAAGCTCGGTCCTATTCCCTCCAACTCCAACCAGCAATCATGTACCTGAAGTAGAAGGGCCACAATCCCTATCCACACATGCAACCATATAACCTATTTGGGCTGAAAATCGGGACACAAACAGGGTGTGAGACTAATCTCAGTAGGCAATCACCACAATATATTTTCCCTACTCTCAGTGAGAAATATAGCAAAAGTAAAGGAAATAAATGCAGCAGGGGAATATAGGTACTCCTAATTAACAATCCTATAAATCTACATTCACATTTATTTATTAATTTAATACGATCATTTAATTATCAACCCTGGATTCTCGTAAAAAACTCTATATTCTCAAGGCACAGCAAGTAACACAACGAGTATCTCAACAGACTACCTAGACAACAAGCAGTACATGTAACGACCCAACATTTCATTAATGGAAAATGCCTCTTGATCCAGTTAAATGTCTCTTTTTTAAAAATGTTTTTATAAGATGTCAACTTCTTTGGTTTTATGTAAAGAGTTGTGACCGATACTTTTATAGTTGTTGAACAGTGATCACATGATTAGTATAAATATAAGGATTTAACGAACCCAATTTCACTCAGAAAAAGGAAGTGATGGCCTCATCCAGTAGAATTTCCCCATACGAAGCCCAATTGTCGAATCTTGGAAAAGAGGTGGAATCCTTGGGCTTCGCCGTTGACCAAGCCCAAGCTGAGCTTCATTATGTCAAGCTCAAACGTGACCGTCTACGGGAAAAGTGGAAGTTGATTGAAATTACCACTCGAGCGATGTTATCCGAGCCGCCCCAAGAGTCTTTCACCATCGCACACCTTACCCTTAGGTCTTATGCAGCTTTTTTAAGGGGTTATGTAACAAATAATTAATACTATGTTCAGGTACATTATTTTTTGTATATAATAATGAATAAAATTTCTAGTCATTTTGGATACATTGTAAATAGTTTTTAAAGTAAAAATGGTGTTTTTAGTTATTAATTAATTAATAATTATATTTTATTATATTAAGGGATTTTTGAATTAAATAATATTTTAATAAAATATTATTATTAATATTATATTATTTTTTAATAAATATAATTGATATTATAATTTTATGAATGCAATTAATGATTTTTATTAAGGTTTAAAATCTATTTTTGTCAAAACCCGTGAATTTTCGATAAATGTCAGTTTTTATTTTAAAAGTGAAAATTAACATATTTATAAATTTTTTTAGATAAAAGAAATTTCTTTTATGGAATCAGGACATCTATATTATCCAATGGTGAATTTTTCATAATTTTCTGAGATTGTCAAATATTTTGGTAAAATTTAAATACCGTTTAAATATATATTGTGTTTTATGACATCATAATGACCCAATTGTGATGTAATAAAATACCATAATCCTTATGTTCGGCCAATATATGTTTTATAATTAAAATAATGAGGTTTTGGGTTTGTTTGACTTACTTTTCAAAGCATTAATGAACCCCTCAAGACATATTCAACACTTTGTCTTTTTAAATTAATTTCCATGGGAGTGTGACTCACCTCCACATAAGCAACCATAATATTTTAATAAGTTCAGACCTTGGAATTGTAAAATATTTTTTGCCTCTTTCCTTTTCTAGAAACCATGGGAAAAAACCCAGGGATGGTTTGTGGTTTGGATTAGTTTAATATAAGGGGTCCCAAACCTAAATAATAAAGAATTCTCTCACCTTTCCTATATAACCCCACCCAGAATCCCACTTCCTCCTCACTAAAATCATTTTTAGTTGGTCCAAACTCGGTCCTACTCTCTCTAGAATCCTCCAAAGGTGCCCCAAGCTCCCAGGAATCCTCTCACAAGCCTCTCTCTAGCCTTTGAAAGCACACTTCCAAGTAAGGGTTTTTTTCTTCCTTTCTCATTTTTGTCAAAAAATTTTAAGTTGTATTGACCTTTTAATTTCAATTATGAATGATGGGGTATGGTTTCTCACCTCCCCATACTTCCCTCTTATTTTTTAAAAGATGGTATACCACTTTCTCTCTCATTAAATGCCTCCCATGTACACCCGTTACTATGCCGAAATTCCGAAAGGAACTTCTCTCTCCTCCTTTACATTCAAGCAATAAATTTGTATCATGAATCTAAATTCCATTAAAATTTTTGGGACATGTATCTACTTGACCACCTTACTGTCCATTACATGTAAATATGGTGAGGAACCCATTTCTCTCTCATCAACCTTTTTTATGAATTCTTATGTCACGCCGTTATGCTGCCGAAATCACACCGATTTTCTAAGCCAATGTCATTGTGTAGTGAATACCATGCCCATTTCTCCATTAAGGGTATTCACCTTTATGCACATTTACTTATTTATTGAAAAGTTTCATGTATTAATTCCACATTCTTTTATCATGTAATAAATGATTATGTTTTATTAATCCATGTTTTATGATCCATGTGGCACACATATGCATGAAATGAAATTTTTAAGAAGGGTGCACCCTTATAGCGCTCCAATGCATTGGGTAAAGTATAGTATCATGATACGTGATGTGCAATGAGTTTTGACTCATGATAATTCAAGTGAAACAAGGGTTTACTCGTGCTTCATGTGCAATGAGGGTTTACTCATGCTTTATGTGCAATGAGCCTTGGCTCATGCTAAATCCATGTTATGTTTTGTTGCCACATTTACATGTTATGATTATCATGCTTTATCAAGACTTTATGTTCATATTTCATTTATGATCTATTGATATGCCTACTGAATAACATGTATTGTACTCCTCATGTTATTCCATGTGTAATCCCTTACTGGGCTTTATAGCTCACCCTTTCTTATGAATGCTCTCAGGTTATCCCATTCAATGCTAAGTACGAGGGAATGTAGTGGTCATGTAAAAGAAGTTTTCAATAAAGATGGTGTATTTCATGTTTTAAGTTTTTATGTAAGGATCTTAATCCCCAAAGACACTAAACCTCTCAATCTTATTTTTTGTATCAAGTGAAGTTTTATGTAATAAAGCATGTTTAAGTTTTAATAAAAAGCAGGGTTGTCATAGTTGGTATGAGAGGATAGGTTTAGTTATTTTTGGGATTAGAAAACCCTAGTGAATCCTTAGATACAAGAATAAGTATAATAAAAACATACCTAAGTTTTGGTAAATACTAAGTAAGTGGTTTATCAAACAAATACATCCCTGTCTGGATACGAGCAGGTAGAGGCGGCTCTGGCACAGATGTATCCTAGGGGTAAAACCCTAAAACACCGCTTTGAGCTAGACTAGAATGGGAACTGGTGCATAACAACGGTCCTTGATGCACTATTGGTTACGACAATCCTAGGGGATATGTTTTGATAAATTCACAGTCTTAGTATGAACCCTTATTAATGTAAAAATTCCCCTATGAATATATGTTAGAAAGTAGATCATGAAAATCCAAGATTGAAGCCTATAGACTCACGAGTTAAAGAAATTAATTTTTATTTATAAGTCATCAAATTTTTTCTTTGGATTACCCTTTATGTGTTACCCCTAACTTTCCATTTATTCCAGCCAATGGACGGTAATAGGAGGACTCGGGCTAACAACCGTTGTGAAGATCAGTGTGATGATTGTACTAATGAGATGCCAAATCCAATGGGAGCGGGAATCGCGAACTTTGTCATGCTTCTCATTCAGATAACTCAAGTTTTGAATTGAAACATGGGTCAAGAGGAACGTTCAACCCCCCCCCCCTAAGAATGAACAAGTCTCTATCGAGAGCTTCATGAGCCAAAGGCCTCCTACTTTTAGTGGATCATCCGAACCCACGATCGTTGAACAATGGATCAACTCTATTGAAAAGATCTTCTCCATCCTTCAATGTTCTGAACATGAGAAGGTTATCCTAGCTACTTATCATATGGAGGGTGAAGCTGATCAATGGTGGACGTTGATCAAAAAATACGAAGCCTGAGGAGGTGATCGAGGATTTGGAATGTACGGAATTCCAGAAGATGTTTTTCGATAAATATTTTCCGTGCACCCTCCGGCTTAAGATGGAAAGGGACTTCCATTCCCTCAAGCAAAAATATGAATAATCTATTGGAGCCTATGAGGAAAACATTGCAAGTCTTGCACGATATGCTTCCGTCTTTGTCGTTACCCCCGAATGGAAGGTTGACCGCTTCTTTGGTGGGCTGAATCCAAGCTTGTGGAAAGCATTAGCGATCCGTGACTTTGACATCTAGGAGGAAATTGTCCGATGTTCCCTCATGGCCGAAATGGAGATCGGAGAATCACATGGGTATCATGGGGACAAGAAGCATAAGGTAGACATCAATGCTGGTGGTCCGATGGATAAATCCAATGGCGCTAAGAAGTTCCAGCACCCCACTTTTCAAAAGTGCGGAAAGAAGCACCCTATAAATTGCCGTAAGGGGACAAGAAAATGCTTCAGGTGTGGAAGAGAAGGGCACCTAGCTATTAACTGTCGGCAAGAAGGACCCATGACTACGACAGAGGAGAGGAATTCTCCGTTCGAACCTCAACGCGTTGTTCAATGCTACAAATGAAAAGAACCGGGTCATTTTGAAAATCAGTGCCCTAATCCAAGGGTTATCGGAGGAAACAAACAACCTCCAAGACATCAAGGAAGAGCTTTTTCCATCACTTCTGTCGAAGTGAACCCTGACAACAAAGTGGTGACGGGTACGCTAGTCATTCATTCAATAATATCAAACGTACATTTTGATTCAGGTTCTACGCATTCTTTTATATCTCGAATGTTTAGTTGAACAATCCCAGCACCACCACAAATCATGGAAGTAAATATGTCGGTGAGTATGGAAAATGGGGCAATCATTGCATTCCAAGAGTATAAGTCCCCCTGTTATAATCTGTGGATTGAATTTCCTGCCGATCCTCATCATACTCCCTCTGGTGGAATTTGATGCAATTCTTGGCATGGATTGGATTTCCTTATATAGAGCCGACATAAATTGTCGGGAGAGCGAAATCACACTCTATATGGATAATCGACCCCCAATTCATTACAAGTGTCAGGAGGAAGATGAATCTCCTTTAGCTCCATCATCGCAAGCATGGATATTACTACCCTATGATCACGCGTATTCTGCTTAGATGATTGAGTCCCAAGAAGAAACCATCCTTGAAGAAATGCCTACTCTGAGGGAATTCGCGGAAGTGTTTCCCAAGGAACTGCCTGGTCTTCCTCCAAGAAGAGATGTTGATTTCTCAATTGAACTTATACTTGAGGCATTACCAATATCCAAGACTCCATATAGAAAGGATGTTGTTGAGATTGAAGAACTGAAGAAACAACTACAGGAGAATCTGGATAAAGGGTTTATACACCCAAGTTCTTCACCATGGGGTGCACCAGTCCTCTTCGTTAAGAAGAAGGATGGGTCAATGCAGCTTTGCATAAATTATCGTGAACTTAAAAAAATCACGATAAAGAACAAGTATCCTCTCCCATGAATTGATGACTTTTTTGATCAATTGCGTGGAGCACAATACTTCTCCAAGGTGGATTTGTGGTCGGGATATTATCAAGTAAGGGTGAAAAAGAAGATGTCCCCAAGACTGCTTTTCGTACAAGATACAGGCACTATGAATTCATAGTAATGAATTTAGGACTCACCAATGCTCTATAAATATTAATGGACATAATGAATCTAGTATTTAGAGGTTACCTTGACAAATTTATGGTAGTCTTTATAGATGATATTATAATATACTACAAAACCAAGGAGGATTATGAGGAGCATTTAAGAACTGTACTAGAGACTTTGCGCAAGGAGAAGCTCTATACAAAGTACATCAAGTGTGAGTTTTGGTTGAAGGAGGTCTTATTCTTAGGCCATATCATCACAAGCAATGGGATATATATGGATCCCTACAAAACAGATGCAATTGAGGGATGGAAGAGGCCAACATTGGTAACGGATATCCGTAGCTTCTTGGGGTTAGCTGGATATTATCGACGATTTGTGAGGAATTTCTCACGATTGTCCAACCCTCTTACCAAGCTAACTCAAAAGGGAGTAAAGTTTTCATGGAGTGATGAATGCGAAGAAAGCTTTAAGGAGTTGAAAAGGAGGCTTATCACTGCACCCATGCTCCCTTTACCCACATGTGGGGAGCTTTTTGTGGTATTCAGTGATGCTTCGAAGAAGGGATTAGGATGTGTGCTGATGCAGAATGATAAAGTGATATCCTATGCCTCAAGGCAGTTGAAAATCCATGAGCGAAACCCTCCAATGCATGATCTGGAGTTGGCGGCTGTGATCTTTTCCTTGAAGATCTAGCGGCATTATCTCTATGGAGAGAAATGTGAGATATATACTAACCAAAAGAGTCTTAAATATATATTCACACAGAAAGAGATTAATATGCGCCAGAGAATATGGATAGAGCTCATCAGGGACTATGACTGTTCAATACATTACCACCCTGGTAAAGTGAACAAGGTAGAAGATGCCCTATGTAGAAAGGATCCAGCGATTCTATCAATGATGAGAATTGAGAAGGATCCAATCTTCTTAGACATGATGATGATGGATGTGGGAATCATAAAGAAGGGAACATCATTAATCCTTTCACAAATGATTGCTCAACCATCTATTTTGGAAAGGTTAAAGGATGCTCAAAAGGATGATGCGAGAATTCAAGAAAAACTGGAAGCCATCAAAAAGGGGAAATCCTTGGATTTTAATGTTAATGAAGAGGGAATTGTGCGGTTTGGGAATAGATTATGTGTTCCATAATGTACGGAGATGAAGCAGGAATTTTTGGATGATGCACATAGTTCAAATTTCTCTATTCACCCAGGGAGCACAATGATGTATCGAGATCTCCGAGAAAAATTTGGTGGGATAATATGTAGAAGGAGATCGCTGAGTATACATCAATAGGGCCTGGTGTGTCAGCAAATGAAGGCAGAGAGGCAGAAGTCTAAGGGGATGATGCAACCATTTCCCATACCAGAATGGAAATGGGAGAACATAACCATGGACATTGTCACCGGACTTCCAAGGAAATAAAAAGGAAGTAATGCAGTCTGGGTTGTTGTGGATCATCTTACAAAGACTGCACACCTCATTTCTATTCGAGAGGATTTATCATTGGATCAACTGGAGCAGATATATATCATGGAAGTGGTAAGGTTTCATGGAGTACCACTATCTATTGTGTCTGATCAAGATCCAAGATTCACCTCTATGTTTTTGAAGAGTCTTCAACATGCTCTGAATACTGAACTGAACTTTAGTACGGCCTATCATCCTCAAACTGATGGCCAATCCGAGAAGACTATCCAAACACATGAGGATATGTTTAGAGCATGCTCAATGGACTTTAAAAGATTATAGGATCAACATCTTCCTTTGGTTGAGTTCTTTTATAATAACAGTTTTCACAGGAGCATCCAAATGGCACCATATGAAGCCCTTTATGGGAAAAGGAGCAGAACACCGGCATGTTGGGATGAGGTCGGTGAACGTAAGCTTCTTGGACCAGAAATGGTTGTGGAAATGGTGGAGAAGGTGAAAACCATTCAACTGCAAATCAAGGCAACCCAGAGTCGACATAAGAGTTATGTAGATAATCGTTGACGAGACCTTCAGTTTAAAGATGGAGACATGGTGTTTTTACGCATATCTCCATTGAAGAAGGTCATGAGTTTTGGAAAGAAAGGGAAGTTAAGTCAAATGTACATCGGCCCCTTCAAGATTCTGGATCGTGTTGGGGTTGTGGCCTATTGACTAGCACTGCCACCTATTATGGCCAAGGTGCAAGATGTCTGTCATGTATCCCTCTTAAGGAAGTACATACCTGACCCTTCACATGTAATCTTTACGGATGTGGTACAATTCGAAGATGATATTTCTTATGAGGAGCAACCAGTGAAGATCATAGATCGTAGAGAAAAATTTCTATGAAATAATACAATGCCCCTCATCATGGTGTTGTGGAGAAACCACAAGTTTGAAGAAGCAACTTGGGAGTCAGAGGATATGATGAAGCTGATTTACCTACATTTGTTTTAGTGTGGGAAAAGGAAAATTTTGAGGGCGAAATTTCTTAAGGGGGGAATATTGTAATGACGCAAAGTATCATTAATGGAAAATGCCTCTTGATCCAGTTAAATGTCTCTTTGTGTAAAATGTTTTTATAAGATGTCAACTTCTTTGGTTATATGTTAATATTTGTGTTCGTTACTTTTATAGCAGTTGAACAGTGATCACATGATTAGTATAAATATAAGGCTTTAACAAACCCAATTTTACTCAGACAAAGGAAGCGATGGCCTCATCCAATAGAATTGCCCCATACGAAGCCCAATTGTTGGAGCCTGGAAAAGAGGTGGCATCCTTGGGATTCAGCCTTGACCAAGCCCAAGTTGAGCTTCATTATTTCAAGTTCTAACGTGACCATCTATGGGAAAAGTGGAAGTTGATTGAAATTACCACTCGAGCGATGTTATCCGAGCCGCCCCAAGACTCTGTCACTATCACACACCTTACCCTTAGGTCTTATGCAGCTGTTTTAAGGGGTTATGTAACAAATAAGTAATACTATGTTAATGTAAATTATTTTTGTATATAATAATGAATATAATTTCTAGTCATTTTTGATTCATTGTAAATAGTTTTTAAAGTACAAATGGTGTTTTTAGTTATTATTTTATTAAGAATTCTATTTTATAAAATTTAGGGATTTTTTAATTAAATAATATTTTAATAAAATATTATTATTAATATTAAATTAATTTTTATTAAATATAAATGATCTTATAATTTTATGAATGTAATTAAATTTTTTTATTAAGATTTGAAAGCCATTTTTGTCAAAACACGTGAATTTTCGATAAATGTCGGGTTTTATTTTAAAAGTGAAAATTAACATATTTAGAAATTTTTTTAGATAAAATATATGTCATTTCTGGAATCAGGACGTTGAAATTATCCAACAGTGAATTTTTATTAATTTTCTGAGACAATCAATTTTTTGGGTAAAAATTAAATACCGTTTAAATATATAATGTGTTTTATGACATCATAATGATCCAATGGTGATGTAATAAAATACCATAATTCTTATGTTCGGACAATATATGTTTTATAATTAAAATAATGAGGTTTTGGGTTTGTTTTACTTACTTTTCAAAGCATTAATGAACCCCTCAAGACATATTCAACACTTGGCCTATTTAAATTAATTTCCATGGAAGTGTGACTCACCTCCACATAAGAAACCCTAATATTTTAATAATTTCGGACCTTGGCCTTGTAAAATATTGTTTTCCTCTTTCCATTTCTAGAAACCATGGGCAAAAACCATGAGATTGTTTGTGGTTTGGATTAGTTTAATATAAGGGGTCCCAAACCTAAATAATCATGAATTCTCTCACCTTTCCTATATAAACCCACCCAAACTCCCACTTCCACCTCACTAAAATCTTTTGTAGTTCGTCCCACCTCGATCCTACTCTCTATAGAATCATATAAAGGTGCCCCAAGCTCCCAAGAATCCTCTCACAAGCCTCTCTCTATCCTTTGGAAGCACACTTCCAAGTAAGGGTTTTTCCTTCTTTTCTCATTTTTGTCAATTTTCTTTAAGTTGTATTGCCCTTTTAATTTCAATTATGAATGTTGGGGTATGGTTTCACACCTACCCCATACTTCCCCCTTATTTTTTGAATGATGTGATACCCCTTTCTCTCTCATTAAATTCCTCCCATGTACACCCGTTACTATGCTGAAATTCCGAAAGGAACTTCTCTCTCCTCCTTTACATTCAAGCAATACATTTGTATCATGAATCTAAATTCCATTAAAATTGTTGGGACATGTATCTATTTTACCTCCTTACTGTCCATTACATGTAAATATTATGGGGAACCCCTTTCTCTCTCAACAACCTTTTTTATGAATTCTTATGTCACGCCGTTACGCTGCCGAAATCGCACCGATTTTCTAAGCCAATGTCAATGTGTAGTGAATACCATGACCATTTCTCCATCAAGTGCATTAACCTTTATGCACATTTACTTATTGATTTTAATGTTTCATGTATGAATTCCACATTACTTTATCATGGAATAAATGATTATGTTTTATGAATCCATGTTTTATGATCCATGTGGCACACTTATGCATGAAATGAAATGTTTAAGAAGGGTGCGTCCTTATAGCACTCCAATGCATTGGGTAAAGTATAGTATCCTGATACGTCATGTGCAATTAGTGTTGACTCATGATAATTCATGTGCAACTAGGGTTTACTCGTGCTTCATGTGCAATGAGGGTTTACTCATGCTTTATGTGCAATGAGCCTTGGATCATGCTAAATCCATGTTAAGTGTTGTTGCCACATTTCCATGTTCTGATTATCATGCTTTATCATGCCTTTATGTTCATGTTTCATTTATGATTTATTGATATTCATGTTGTCTAACATTTATTGTACTCCCCATTTTATTCCATGTGTAATCCCTTTCTGGGCTTTATAGCTCACCCTTTTCTTATGCATGTTCTCAGGTTATTCCATGCAATGCTAAGTACGAGGGAATGTAGTGGTCATATAAAAGAAGTTTTCAATAAAGATAATGTATTTCATGTTTTAAGTTTTTATGTGATGATCCTAAGCCCCAAAGACACTAGACCTCTCGATCTTCTTTGTTGTATCAAGTGATGTTTTACGTAATAAAGCATGTTTAAGTTGTAATAAAAAACATGGTTGTCATAGTACAAACCCAAGATTGTTCTTTGGCATGGTGGACTCGTCACAACCAAACAAAAAAAATAGTAATACTGAATCTATGGGTGGCTCCTACTGGCAGACCCCTCTAGTCAAATAATCATACAAGGTAGATACACTCTGGGAAGCTTTCACCATCAATTCCTTTATGGTCTTGCAATGATAGCTACAGAGTCTCTGAGGAAGAACCTACGTCCAATTCCTCATGTGGTCTCGATACATGCGTATACTAAGGATACTCTTTGGAAGCACAAAGTCTAATTCTTGTAGGTCCTACATATGAACTAATTTCTAATAGACTCTCTAGGGTATCCCTTAATCATAAATTCCCTCTTTAGTCTACCGCACCGGGTTTACACATCCCTGAGTAGTCTAGTCGTGCGTAATCAACTGTCAGCAGCACTAAGTAAGGTCAAAAATTACCTGGCTAATAGATTCAATGCATCAAAATCATATAAACAGAAGGAAATACATGCAATCATCTATAACAAGGTAGACAAATAATGCTATAAGGATTGCCTCACAGGCAACCTAATCCAAACAACGATTAACAGCCAAAGTAATGGAAATCACCAATGGGTGATCCTCGAACATGAAACCAAGCATATATTACTATTAATTAACCTCAAGAAAATATGAAATATAAGGCAATTAATCAATGGAATCAAAATTCCTAACCCGGGATACCCAATACATGGGTATCCGACACTTTTTTCCTAAAAACTCAAATAATTTCAACGTAGGGTAACAAACCACCTACCTCGATCCTAGGAGATTGATATACGTGAACCACGATTCTTGATTCTCCTTAGAACGTCAAAGATTTGATATAGTTTCAAAAATACTCAGCCAACTATAACATGAGAAAGAAGAGGAATTGGAAAACAAAGCTCTAGGAGAAGGAAGAACTCACCACTGCGGTTCCAACACAATTGACATCGGCTGAAACATAGATCAGATGGAGGCACAGGGGACCAGAGAAGAATTAAGGTTGTTCGGCTTCTCTCAAATGAACAAAACCTAGATGAAAGGTGTTCTATCCATCAGCCATGACCCCGGGCCATTTAATGAAAAAAATGAAAATAAATGACATTTACTTATGGGGTACACGACGTGTACTATGATTTTCCATACTCCTCATTAAGTGGCCTCCACATCACCCCTATACACCTTGAGTGTGGCCCAGACACGACCAACACACAGCTTGGCACGGCAAGGGAGTACACTGTGTGTACTCAAAAAGTACATGGCGTGTACTTCAAAAAATTCCAGAAACCCCTCATTTCTCAAAAACTCCAGGAAAAAGAAATACATACCTTAAATGAAGATCCATGTTTATATAAACTTCTCCCCTTAAATAAATTCATCTTTGATTTTCTCTAATGAGGCGGAGAAGAAGAAACCTTGAACAACTCTGGCCACTACGATCCTACATCGGCCACTCTTTCCCAGGTCTCGTCCTATATTCACCCGTGCTCCTATAGAACCCATAATAGAGGAACAGTCCACCCACAGAGAACCTTCGTACTGCGATCGACAATCCAGATAGGATGGTCCTCAAACGATGCATCCGCTTCGAGCTCAACCTCCTCAGGTCGAAAAACATGAGACGGGTCTGTGAAATAGTGTCGAAGCTGAGAAACATGGAAGACATCGTGCATAGCCTGATATCTCTGAGGTAACTGCAACCTATAAGCAAACGGACCGACTCCCTCCAGAACCCCAAACGGCCCGACATATCTTGGCGAAAGCTTACCCTGTCTCTGAATCCTATTATGTCCCAACCATAGGGTAACACGTAGGAAAACCTAATATCCGACCTCCAATTGTAGAGGTCATCTCCGCTGATCAACCTAAGATTTATGACGAGACTGTGTAGTATCCATCCTTGTCTGAATCAACTCTATCTGCTCTGAGGTCTCCTAAACAAGACGAGGTCCCAGCAAAGCTGCCTCTCCTACCTCTAGCCAGCACAAAGGTGATCGGCATGGCCTACTGTACAAATCCTCGGAAGGTGTCATCTGAATAGTCACCTGAAAACTGTTGTTATAGGAAAACTCCACAAGAGGAATATTATTTTACCAAGAACCGCCAAAGTCCAGAATGCATGATCGGAGCATATCCTCAAGCACCTAGATCCTGCGCTCTGACTGGCCATCTGTATGGGCATGGTAAGCTATACTCAGAAGTACCTGTGTTCCCAAATCATTCTGCAGCCCCTGCCAGAAATGTGATGTAAAGAGGGCGACCCTATTTGAAATGATTGTACTCAGAA
This sequence comes from Viscum album, assembly GCA_963277665.1. Taxonomy (NCBI): domain Eukaryota; kingdom Viridiplantae; phylum Streptophyta; class Magnoliopsida; order Santalales; family Viscaceae; genus Viscum; species Viscum album. The sequence continues at coordinate 564,857,836 of OY728129.1, read as the reverse complement.
CCCCGTGCAAGCGCACAATCTCATGGATGTAAAACCATCTAATATCATCGACATAGAATGTTTTCTTTTATTGGTATGAATTGAGCAACCTTCGTGAGCCTATCAAAGACAACTCGTATCGTGTCGTTACCTCTCGATGATCTCGGTAAACCTTTCACGAAGTCCATCGTGTCATCATTCCACTTCCACTCAGGAATGGGTAACTAATGCAAAAGCCCTGCTGGCTGCTGATGTTCTACCTTCACATACTGACAAGTGGAACATCTCATGACAAAACTAGCCACATATCTCTTCATACATAGCCAACAGTATTGGTGGTGTAGATCATGATACATCTTGGTGATGCCAGGATGAACTGCCCAGACAGAGGAATGAAGGTATCACATCATCTCCTTTGGTATATCTGCTGACACCCATACGCGTCCCTGGAAACACAAGATCTCATCCTCGCCAATGGTCCATCCGAGAATAGGGACCTCTCTTGACACAATTTCCTGTAGGACTAGGCCTTCATGAATCTACTAGATGCCTCATTCGAACTTAGTTAAGAGGCACAAAGGTAACAAATACAGAAGATAGGAATGTCTTCCCCTTCCAGTCGTGCACCTCCATATGCATTTCAGAGAACAGAGCCATAATCTTCCACTCATTGTTGGCCTCCTGAACTACCTATATATGAGTTCTCATGCTCAGAGCATCAGCCACGACGTTGAGTTTCCAAGGCATATAGGCAAGCTTGGTGTCGAAGGAATGGAGATACTCGACCCACCTCTGTTGTCTAAGATTCAGGTTACACTGCGTGAAGTTGTACAAGAGAATTTTTTGGTCAGTATATACCACAATATGCTCTCCCAGAAGGTAATGCCTCCAACAATTCATTGCATGAACAACTGCAACCAACTACAATTCGGGCGTAGGACAATTCCTCTCATGTGCCCAACTGCTGAGATCCAAATGCAACAACACGATCCTCCTGCATAAGCACTGCTCCTAGCCTGATGCCAAATGCATCACAGAAAACTATATAACTCATTCCCAGCTCTAGAAAAACTATAATTAGTGTCGAAGTCAACCTCCCCTTCAGCTTATGAAAGGATGAATCACAGGCTTCTGACCAAATAAACTTTACCCCCTTCTTAGTCAAGCCCATCAATGATGATTCTAAGCTTGAGAAGTCCTATATAAACTAAATGTAGTAACCAGCCATCGCCAAGAAACTCCGTACCTTGAAAAAAAACTCGGCTCCTCCCAGGTGACTACTACTCTTACCTTCTCTAGGTCAACTGATACCCCTCTCTCTATGATGACATGACCCAGGAAGTGGATCTTGTCCATCCAAAAGTGTCACTTTGAGAGTTTAGCATATAAACGATGTTCCCTCAGTGTACTCGAAACGATATCAAGATGGGTTGCATGGTCGTGTTGTGTGTGAGAGTACAACAAGATGTCGTCCAAAAAAACCACCATGAAGGAATCGAAGTAAGGATGGAACACTTTGTTCATCAGTTCCATGAAGATTTTCGGTGCGTTTGTGAGACCGAACGTCATAACCAAGTACTCATACATACCATACCTACTCTAGAAGGTTATAAGGGGTATATCAGATGGTATGACATGAAACTGATGATAGCTGGATCTCAAGTCGATCTTCGATAATACTCTATCTCCTCAAAGATGATTGAATATATCATCGATCCTTGTCAAGGGATATTGATTCTTGACCATAAACTGGTTCAACTTCTGATAATCCAACCAAAGCCTAAGGGTACAATCTGCCTTCATCGCAAAAAGGAGAGGCGAACCCCAAGGAGAAGTATAGGGATGGATGAAACCCTTTGCCTATAACTCCTCCAACTACTTCTTGAGCTCCTACAACTCAGGTGTAGCCATCCTATAATGAGTAATGGACACTGGTGTCGTTCTTGGAATGAGGTCAATCGAGAAGTATACATCATGCTCTGGAGGTAATCCTGAAAAGTCATCTAGAAATACATCTATGAAACGATCCACCACTAGAGGAAAGTCTAATTTTGAAGTCCCCTGGTCATCTGGATAAATACTAGAAAACTGGTCTGTAACCCCTCATAGCCTATGATGCCCCAGTCCAACTTTACCCGCCTGGACATCCCACTCACATCTATGAAGAAAGGACCCACTGTCTGGTGATACAAAACTCACCCTGTGGCGATAACAATCGATGACTGCCTGGAAGGGAACCAACCAGTCCATCCCAAGAATGACATCGTAGCCTATCATCTCTAGGACATAGAGGTCCCATAAGAAGTGACACCATGAAACCTCTAGAGGAAATATTTTTCACTGATGTACACTATATTTCCTCATTCCCAAGGGCGTGCTGAGAGTCAACATGTCAGCAGATGAAAAGACATAGAGCCCAAGGCTCTCCACGACAGCAACAGAGATAAAGCTATGCGAAGCACCAGTATTGAAAAGAGATGAAGATAAAAATGAGGCTACTAAGATCGTACCTCGAACTGTAGAGGGTACGGGATCCTGCTCCTAACGGATCTTCTCTACAGAAAAAGTATGGCATGTACCGTGGCCCTGTGTAGCTGCTTGAAAACCTTGAGATGATCCTCCATGAGCCTGACAACTGTGGCCATGGCCTCTACCTTAACCTGGATGACCTGAGGAACTCCAGCCTCCAGTCTATTGTTGAACTGCTAACCCTGCTCCTGTACGTGGTGTCGAAACTGATCCTCCTTCACTAACTGCTAGAAGGGGAACCTTGCAGAAACGCTGGAGATGACCCATCTTGCCACAAGATCTGCACTCCACTAGGTCTCTAGGGAACTGGGGATTCTTATGCTTTCTCAACCCACACTGATAACACCCCACTTGGGTTCCATAAGGGAGATATCTTCTACCATAAGGAATACCTCACTTCCTTGGGTCGCCTTGGGTAGACTCTCGGTGGCGCTTCCTACTCTCTGTCTGAAAAGAATAATCCCTGGATGCTGAACTTCCCTCGTCCATAGCTCCGGTCTCCCTCAGGTTCCTTTCCGTGATCATCTTCTGGTTGACTATCAGAGTAATAGAAGTTAACTGGAAGACATTCACCAGTGATCTGATCTCTGGTTTGTGTCCCTCCTAAAACATGCATGCCAAGAACAGCTCGTCATTCCCTAGAACGAGAGAGATGTGTTGTAACTATGTGAAAAGAGAGGAATACTGAATATCTAAAAGAGTACCCAGCTTTAGGTACATGAACTCCCTAGCTCTGTCATCCCTCAGCGTCGTTGGGTAGAAGTAGTGGTAGAACATACGCCAGAACTTATCCGAAGCCATAGTCCATTAGCACCCTGCCTGAGAAACCGAGAGCTTCACCCTCCTGTCTGGGGGTGTCTCGAGATGGTCAATGATGGATAACATGGATTCAATCCACGGCTCCACAGCCTGCGGTCCTCTATCCACTATGAATGAGGGAGGATGTTGCTGCGAAAAAACCCGCGTCAGCTCTGCCATAATAGGGGCAGAATGCTGAACTCCCTGGAAGGTCTCTATGAATCTCATGAAACCCTCTCGGAACTGATCATCGATGCTTGTGTCTGGAATCACTACAGGTTCCTTGTCTGAAACGATAAGTGGAACTACTGGTAGTCCCTGATCGGTCGCATCAGGCATATGATCACTGCCTGGTTCCTGTCGTGCAACAGGAGGATGTCTTGGTGCCATAGGATTGAAACATCAAAACGTACCTTCATTAACGATGAACACAGTTGCAACATGAGAGAGTAAAACGAAACAGGAGGGAAAGAACTTTAAAATTGTGAAAAACATGACTACACGGTGTGTAGTACGGCTACAAGACATGTTTCTAGAAATTTTACCGTCGGCGTGTGCCTTGACCATACATGATTGTGTAAACAACCCGACTACACGACATGTTCTCAAACTACACGGCATGTACTGACCCTTTTCTTTCCACCCCGGTTACTCATACACGACTAATTCACACATACTGTCCCAGCCAAAGAGTACACTGCGTGTTGAGGAAGACACGACGTGCACTACACATGCCTTAGCTGGCTCGTGTTTTTAGCGACACGGTCTGACACACAGTCGACACTACATGGCATGTTCCCATGGGACACAGCGTGCACTTGAAGGAAAACCATGGCCCGTGTGGTTCGTTACATGACTAGCTACAAGGCTAACCCTTACACCGCATGTTCCTAACAAACACGGCGTGTATAGGGAAAGATAACACCATATCGTGTTTTTCGTGACTCGACCGGGTACCTAGAACAAGACTACATGGCGTGTTCATACCCAACACGGCGTGTACTACCAGAGTTTTCCCGACCCGTGTTGTTAGTGACATGGCTGGCTACATTGTTTACCACTACACGGCGTGTACATACCGTACATGACATGTTCCTAAAGACCCTTTTTACAGCCCTGTGTCCTTTTCCACAGGGTCAGTGACATGGCCAAAAACTACATGGCGTGTATTTATAAAGTACATGCCGTGTATTCTGGGTTTTTTCGGACAGTAGCCTCAGAACTGCACTGGAGGCCAGAAAACACAAAAAACAGAGGTTAAGCTGCCAAATTACGATCTATAGGGGCCCATACTCCCCGCAAATCAATGATTGGCATCATAACAATGCATATAACAAGAGATAGTACAACAAACTCACGACCCACCAAATTAGGATCCTCGAGGGCCTATAACACCTCTAAGACCAATGTTTGCCATCTGTGATAAAGAAGCTCAAAACAACTGATACCCTATCCACATATCAGGTATTTTATCACAACAACTATCACAACAACATTCATTGTCTATCACAAATTCTATCACAACAACATGAAATATCTAATGAAACCTAGATGGCATGGAAAAATGAATGGCATGTGATTTTCTAACTTGTACCAATATTATGCATGAGATGGCATACCGTCATCTCATCGGGTTGCAAAAAAATATAACCGCAATCATATAAACAGTAAAAACACAATACAAGTGCATAACCCAATGGTGAAATCAATTATACTTTAACATTTTCAGAACTCGAAAAAATACAACATTCAAGGTGATATGAATTTTTTCCTGTACACGGGTTCTAGAATGCCCAGGTACAACTATTTACCATTTACCTATTCCTTAATATCCTTATCTAATGTTTCCAAACAGTAACTCGAATAGAAAAAGAAGAAACTCCTTTGATACAACTTTGTAACGAACCGAATCCGGAGCCACTCAACTGGTGCCCATGCCCGGTTCACCACATGACCTTAAGAGCATTTCCCCAAATGCCAGAATCTTCCGACTAGAAGCGAGGGCCTTGGTATGTTATTGGGGAAACTATACCCTAATTTGGTAAGGTATACAAGGGAAAAGAAATAACAGTCAATAGCAGAAGCAGAAAACGACATACAAAAATTGAAAACAAATAGCGGAAGAAATGAATATATATAGTAATTATGATAATGATGGAGCAGGTATAAGTGTCTAAGGAAAGCATAAAACACAACGACGCGCTGAAATACAAATGAAAACAAAGTACAAAAAGTGACAGAAACTCCAACAACATCGTAAGCCTAAGCATGGTCGTATGCTCTCTAGATCTAACCAGCAACCATGTACCTGAAGTAGAAGGGACACAATACTTATCCACACCTGCAACCATATAACATGTTTGGGCCAAAAAGCAGGACCCAAAAAGGGTGTGAGACTAATCTCAGTAGGCAATCACCACAAGATCTATGCCCTACTGTTAGTGAGCAATATAGAAAAAGTAAAGGAAATAAATACAATAGGGAAACAGAGGTACACCAAAGTAAAAATCCTACAAATATCCATTCAAATTTATTAATTAATTTAATACAATCATTTAATTAGCAGCCAAGGAGTCTAGCAGACATATCTATTTTCTCAAGGAACAACAAGTAACACCACATGTATCTCAAAAGACTACCTAGACAACAAGCAGTACAAACCCAAGCTCGTTCTTTGGCTTGGTGGACTCATCACAAACAACCAAACAAATAATAATACTGACTCTCTCGGTGTCTCCTACTGGTAGACCCCTCTATTCAAATAATCATACAAGGCAAAAACACTCTGGGAAGATCTCACCATCAATTCCCCTATGGTCTTGTAATGATAGCTACAGACTCTCTGAGAAAGCACTTATGTCTAATACCTCTTGTGGTCTCGATACGTGCGTAAACTAAGGACACACTTGGGAAGAACAAAGTCCAATTACTATAGGTCCTGTGTACGAAATAATTTATGACAGACTCTCTGAGAAAGCCCTTAATCGTCAATTCCCTCTTTAGTCTATCGCACCAGGTTCACACAGCCATGAGCAGTCTAGTCGTGTATTATCGACTATCAGTAGCCCTAAGTAAATTTAAAAACTACTTTTTCTAATAGCTAAAATGCATCAAAAGCATATAAACATCAGGAAATACAAGAAATCAGCTATAACAAGGCAGATAAATAACGCTACAAGATTTTCCTTACAGTAAACCTAAGCCAAACGACGATAAATAGCCAATGAAAGGGAAATCACCCATGGGTGATCCTCGAACATGAAACCAAGCATATATTACTATAAATTAACTTCAAGTAAATAAGAAATATAAGGAAATTATACAATGGAATTAAAATTCCTAACCAGGGATACCTGATACATGGGTGTCCAGCCCTTTTTTCACTAAAACTCAAATTGTTTCAATTTTGGGAAACAAACCACGTACCTCGATCCTAGGTGATCGATATACGTGAACCAGGATGAATGATTCTCCTTATAATTTTGAATATATGAGAAAACATCATAAATTATCAACCAATGATAACTTGAGAAACAGTAGGAATTGGATAACAATTCTCTCGGAGAAGGAAGAACTCACCGCTGCGGTTCCAATGCAATCGACGTCGGCTGAAATGGAGATCAGACAGAGGCATGTGGGCTCAAAGTAGAATCGCGACCATTCAGCTTCTCTTAGATGAATAAAACATGGACGAACGGTGTTTTTTCCATCAGGTGAAACCCCGTTCCGTTAAATGAAATAAATGAAAATACACGGCGTGTACTTATGGGGTACACGGCGTGTACTCTGTTTTTCTGTACTCCACTTTAAGCGGCTTCCACAACACCCTAACACACCGTGTGTGTTTCCCAGACTCAGCCAGCACATGGATTTGTGATGTAAGGGAGTACATGGCGTGTAATTCAAAAATTTCCAAAAACCCCTCATTTCTCAAAAACTCCAGGAAAAAGGAAGACATACCTGAAATGTAGATCTGAGTTTTTACACCCCCAACCACCCGGACAGCCCCCCCTCACCCCAGGCAGCCCCTCACCCCTAAAATCTCCCCAAACCTCAGACAACCCCCTCCCCCCGAACAACAGTCACCCACCCCCAGCTCCCCGACCCCTCAGACATCCCCCTCACACCCCAGAAAGGCCCCTAACCCGCCGAAAACTTTGTTAAAAATTAATAAACACAAATAAATGAATTCAAAAGTAACAATTAATTACAAGATGAAGAAAAATCATAAAAACACATACATAGAAATTATGGAATCCAACCACAACGAATCTAAGATGGTTCACCTCCATCAGAGGGTTAAAGATTTAATTAATTAAATGGATCTGATGGGATGGAGAAAATCTAGTTTAAATCAAAATAGAAAAAAATATACACATAAAAATCAGAACAAAAAACTAAAATATTAGATTAATAAAAATAATAATACGGTAACAATTATATATTTTATGTGTAAAAAGATAAAAATACCTGATTTGAGATGGATATGATAGAGATTTAGCAGTTTGGATGGGGGAAGTCAAGCGAGGAGGGTGTCTGCTTCTTAACATTCACTTCTGTTCGCGAATGAGGAGGGGCTGCTTAATTGGGGAAACTTTTCCCAAAAGTTTTTAAAAACCCATGGAAGAGAGTTACTATACCTATGGTTCATATAGAACCATTGGTAAAATCCTCTGAAATACAGGTTTTACCCAAAAGTTCTGTAGAACGTTGGTAAATCCTACTTCAACGAAGCGTTTCCCAATGGTTCTTGAAAATCGTTGGTAAAGGGTCTTCCAAACAGGTCTATACCAATGGTTTTTTAAACTGTTGGTATAGGCTCCATTTCCCAACAGTTTTTGTTAACCGTTGGGATAAAATTGTTTGGAAAACACTAATTTCAAGTAGTGTCTGGTTCATGCACAACTACTAGTTCCATTAGGAATCAACATATAGAACCTAAAAGTTATGATTTTTATAATAATTCAAAGGTGTTCATACTATATATTCCACTAGCATTCAAAGGATCTAATGTCCCACAAGATCATGTGGAATGGATGAGATTGATTGAACATTTTTTTGTGTCCATGGATACACTAGATGAAATGAACTGGAATAGTTCCAAATTCATTCTAGAGGGACTAAGTTTGATATGGTGGGACATTATGGTGATGAAGAATAATCATGGGGTGTTAGATTTGAAATACATAAATTCTATTTTCATTGAACAGTTCTACCAAGAGTTGATAGAGTTGGCCAAGGATACTAAGTTTTTCAAACTCAAGCAACCTCAAAAATAGTAACTAAGTTAGAAAACCATTTTGATGGGATATTTATCCTTAAACATTATATAGTATCAAATGACATGTTTCAAACTTGAGGGTTTGATTAGGAACATTGAGATGATATTCATTCTCATGTTTCCATTCAGGAGGTGCCTTCTTTTTCTGCTGTTCTGGATAGAGATTTGATGGTCGAATTAGACCTTTTTAGAAAGTTAGGGGGGATCACAGTTCCTTTTTCTCCCAATTATAGTTCTAAAATATACTTTAAAGGAAAAAAAGGATGTTTTATTATTCTCATGGATGATCTTGAGAGCAGGGGTCTTCAAAAAATTTTATAGTTCTAAGAATAGATCATTTTATTTTCTACCAATGTTGCAATCATTGTCATTATAAGTGGGTTTTCACTGAGCCACCCAAGGTATGTGGTTTTTATGGATGCTCAGTTCACATGAAAGAGTTATTTCATGCCTTCTATACTCCAATTAGAATCAGGTGATTTTGTGAAACCATATTACTCATGACAAAAGGGGATCCATCCATATTCACTTAGAATGAAGATTATTGACAAAGTAGAAGAATCTCCAGAGGAAGCATATGCATGTCCAACATCTGTAAAAGGTACCATCATTATATATTCATCAGTATTGGAAGCTGTATTTGATATAGATGCATCAAATTCATTTATTTCAACCCATTTTTTTATTCTTTTAAATCCTCTAAACAGAAATTTTATCTTATATGATGGATATTACTACACCACTTGGAGAAAAGAGAGAAATGGTCTTCATAGTCCCCCTTTTCATTTTGATCATTAGAGTATGATCATTATTGATTTTTATTGGTTTTCAACATGAAATATATTGATTTCATATTCCATATGGATTGACTCACTTCCAATAAATCTTTTATTGATTATTATATATGACGAGTATCCTTTTCAGTACCTAATGGGGTGTGCCACATCAATCAAGTAGAGTGGGACGCAATGTTTATTATATTCAATCCTTATTATCCAGTGTTTGGAAAATTAATATAAGCATTTTCTATAGATCTAGAGGGATAATATTTATGTGGTGGTCACCCTCTAATTATCATTGAGTTTCCAGACATTTTTTCTTTATGAATTCTCTATGTTTCCACAAGTAAGGGGGTAGATTTCCCGATTAATTTAGTTCCTAGTACTCAAATACTATTTATTCCTTCTTAAATCATGTCACAATCTGAAATTGAAAATATAGTGAATTAGTTGGGTGATCTTTTAGATAATGTCTATTATCCTATATTTGTCACCTAGGGTGGTGCCAGTTCATTTTTCTAAAAATGATGATGGTTCACATCATCTTTTTTATTACTAAAAACTATATCATGTCATGGTAAAGAGAAAATATTTATTTCCATGTAATTGTGACCTAATTAAAATGTTATAATGGGTCAAGTGGTTATCTAAAATTTACATTCAATATGGTTATGATCATTTGAGGGTAAAAGAATCTAACATTCATAAATACCACTTTTGAGAATCTACAACCATTATGAGTACTATGTCATTCCACTAATTTAACCAATTATCCTATCATATTTATGGATTTAATGATATTTGTCTTCCATTGGTACCTTTATAATTTCTTGGTAGTATTTTTTGATAGAATCCTCATTTAATCATTGTCTGAGGAGGATCATGTGTATCATATGAGATTAGTTATGGAATTGTAGAGAAATCACCAATATTATGACATGATTTCAAATTGTGATTTTGGGATTCTGAAAGTGAATTTCTAGGTACATGTAGTGTCATAAAATGGTATTTCAGCTGATCATAAATAGGTTGAGGATATTATGACATGGGAATAAGCAGGAAATGTTTTAATGATTTAGATATTTTTATGTCTATTTGGGTATTATCACTAGTTTTTAATGGAATTCTCAAAGTTGGATTCTTTGATGACTTATCTAACTCATAAGGGAGTAAAATTTTCAATGGATGAAAAATGTCATAGTTACTTTGTTGAGATGATATGTATTTTGATGACTGCATTAGTATAGAAAATTCAATAGGATGGGTAGGGATATGTGGCATTATATAATGCAATGGCTTAAGTATTGGGATGAATTATTATTCAAGGTGATCCATTCATTACTTATAGATCTCATAGTTATAGGCCACACGAGAAGAATTATCCTAACCATGACCTTGAACATATATCTATGATGTAGTCACATTAGAGTTGGTGGAACTACCTTTGTATAGAAAGGATTACCATGTTTTCTAACCAAAAAATCACGAGTTATATCTTTAAAAAAAACTTAATCTCTACTAGATGTTTTTGTTGGAATAAATATAATAATTTGAAATAGAATTTGACTATACCCTGGGGAAGGGAAATGTCATCATAGATACATGGATCAAGAAACATAAAACCCAGTTTTTGATGAGTAATCAGAAGAGTGTATCTCGATGGATCTCTTCAAACATTCTCATATTGTAGTCTTGGAATCAAAGGATGAGGATATTTTTGATAGATTTTAGTTTATATTTTATATTCTTGAGATAATTCTATTGGAATAGAATATTGAAGATTAGTTCTGTAGTATTAAAAATTTCATTTATGGCGGGGAGACCATTGATGATTGGTCATTCACCATGAAGGGAATTCTATGTTATCAAGATCGTTGTGACATACCTTTATCAATAAAGAATTTTGTTATTGGGAATTTCCAAAATTCTTTGTGGGCTACGTACAAAGGAACCATGAAGATGATATATGAAACCATCAAGTTTTCCTAATGGGATATGCACTAGAAACCATAAAGTTTTATTTATCAACATCCATAGTTTACTTTTAAATGGGATGAGTTCTATATTGGATTTTGGGATAGGTTTCTACATAATGAGACAATGAAGATTACAATATGGGTTCTGATTGGTCGGCTGACTAAACTGTCTCACCTTATACCTATTCATGACATAAAATAGATGATGAGTTAGAAAATATCTATGTGAAATATATTGTTTGTTTTCATGGATTTACATATGATATAGTATGTTATAAGTATCCACAGCTCAATTCACATTTTTGGGGAGCCCTTTAGGTTGCACTGGGATCTCAGGTTCCTTTATTCATGGCATACCTTCTGAAATCTGATGGTCAGACAAAAAGAGTTATATAGATTCGTAATAATATGATCCATGCAAAACTTATTTACTCTGTTATGGATTTTCATAACTATCTAGGCATAGTTTATTTTACTTATAATAATAGTTAACATTTTGTGATCATAATAGATCCTTTTGAGGCCTTTTATAGCCATCCTTGCAGATCTCTATTATGTTAGTCGAGGATTGGTGAATTTTCCATGGTTGGGTTGAGAATGGTCTAAGATATGACATCAAGGATTAGTTAAATTAATGATTAAATGTGTATGGAATAGATATGGTATAATTCATATTCTTAATTTCATCACAAAACCATTGAAATTTTCAATTGGTGACTAGTTTTTATTGAAATATTCACCTTAGTTGGGTCATAAATGGCTTGGGAGTAAAGGGAAACATGACGCTATTTTTATTATAAATTTTGAGGTTATTGAGAAGTTAGGGAAAGTGTCTTACCATTTTTCACATGGATCATTTATGTCATCGATACATAATGAATTCCATGTATCTCAGCTATGAAATTATTTATCTGATCCATCTCATGTTCTATGATAGAGTGATCTTGAGGTTGAAACTGATTTATCCATGAATGAACGTCCATTTAAGCTAATTGATTATATAACTAAGGTACTTATTTGGAGAAACATACCTTTAGTTATGTTCTATAGAAGAACAATTTTTAATCTAATGAGATTGGGAGAGGGAGGCACTGATGACGTAACACCCCAAGATTTTATAGTGTGTTATTTCTTCAAAATAATTCAATAACTTTCACTACACGCAACACCAAGTTAAATCGCACCATGACTTACCAAACAATCTGTTAATAAGAGGTTATGAATAGTGTTAACTAAATTTTAAACTTTATATAATCCTTATAATTTTAGAATCCATATTATGAGTTTCTTAGACATAATGTAAGAACAAATTCATTTTCAGTATTTCACTTTTACCAAATTTTAATAGTGAACCCTTTTTAGATACTATATTTTAAACTTTTTGACTAAATGGGGACATCACAAATTTAAAATGAAACATCCCAAGCTTCCACGGTACGCTAGCGTGTGTTGTACGCAACACCGAGTTCTAACACACCGTAACCAATCAAACTAGCTGTTATGAATAGTAATACCTACTTTTTGAAGTTATATATATTTTATATTTTAAAATGGACTTCATTTTTGGATTAGGAATATCAAATTTAGCCTAAAGTGAAATTTTGGTACTTTTCGGATAACTTTCATATTTTGATGAATAGTGAAAATTACTAAATTTTAATTAAAAACAACTTTTTTAATCAAAATAATTAATAGTGATAAATTATGAATTTGAGTGGTTTTAAAGTATATTTAGAATATATTTTTACCATTTAATATAATGTTGGTCATTGGACATAATTTTACAATTAAACCGAACATAAACAGGTGTCAATCTTTTGATAGTTATTATCTCTTAAAAACACGCTTTTTGTTTTGACAACGGGAATTAATTTTAAATTAATTTCTGCCACTTATGTGTTTTGAATTTAGGAAAATGGATTCCATATTTGGAATCAGGATGTTCAAATTGTGTAAATAGGTAACTTTTATTTTTAGACATTTTGAATAATTACTGCGGTAAATATTTTATTTACCATGGTTAAGGGTAAATCCGGTAAATAAGGGTTAAAAAAATAATATTATAATAATACTAAATTACCCTAAAACGTGTCTTAACCCTATTGGTTGATAAATGGTCGACCATGGGAATCTTTGGGTCGATTTTGGGACCCCATGGATCCACTTGTAAGTGATAATGACACTTTATTTTATTTAAGATAAAATGAATAGAAAAATGACACAAGCATATATCTTTTAGAACACCAATTGTTACATAGGGTTATATATGTTGGATTTTAGATTATAAATATTCATTAGAAATATAAAAAGATTTCCTACATAATGATATTTTATTTATAATTTTTAGACATTATATAATTTAATTTATTTATGACACAATGATGATGCAGTAATTACTATAATAGTGAATAATCAAAATAATTCATATTAAAAATACCCAAATAAATATAATATGAAACTTTTAATGAATTAAAATAATTTTCTAGGATAATATGATATATTAGTATTGATTTAATTCACGTTTTTCGAAGTAATAAATCTGTTATGAGTTTCACAAAAATCAACTATTGAATAGTGTCAAAATTGACATAAAAGAGTTTTTAAAACAACTATTATATTATTAATTGATATTAAATTCCTAAAAATCTAAGGTTCGGACAAGAGACTTATATAATGATAGGTGTATCATTAATGGACCACTTGGGGGTCGCTTGTATGTATATGGTAAGTTTATTAACCATATAATATAAAAATACAAAGAGACATTGTAAAAGTGAAACTAATTAACTTAGAGTTAATACTTAAAGATAAGGTTAATATAAGTACTCAAAACTGTCTAAATTCTATTGGATGAGTTGTTTTCGACCCATCCCCACCTTAACCTTTGAATAGTCAACTTTGGAGCCATTGGAAACCGAATATGAATTTATTATAAACTAATATCTCTAGCTTTTCCAAAGGTGCCCCTCACCCCTCTTATAAAAGGGCACTCCTTCTTCTCATTTCTTCACACCGTAAAAGCCTTTTGGTTCGGCCAAACTCTGCCCAAATACTCTTCCAACTTACCTCACTGCAACGTAGGGGCCTTATTTTGATCAGAAATCCATCCTAAGGATCCCTTTTGATCAAATCAAAAGGAAGAACCCGAAGAAGAGGTAATGATTTCACCACCCTTCTCCAAGTTCATTTCTTCTTCCACTTCTTCTTCCTTTGTTGTTACCATTATAAAATAATAACTCCAGTATCATATATATTCTGTGATGTTATTATAAATATGGTACAACCATATTCAGTATTCTATCCACCCTTTGAATAACATGTCACCATACGTGCGTACGTACGGCTTACCGTCTCCACGTCGTGGTGTAATTGTTATTCAATATATTATTATTTGGATGGGTATAATAATGATATGTAACTCATGTAAATAATAAATATAAAATGTTAATGATTCTGTATATATGATATAACAACCATTTATATATTATTTTAATAACAAAAGAATGATATTGTCGCTCGTGCGTACGTGTGGACTACCGTCTCCACGAACGCGATAAGATTCATCTCCATCGTATCCATTCAAGTATAATTATCATTTGATGATTTAAAAATGATGTTTAAGGACTTGATATCATTCTGGATTTGTATAATATACAACCTATCCATTACAAACATGTCTTACGTAACAAAACATATAAAAGAAAATGATTAAGTTAACACCCGAAATGAAGATAATTCTAAGATATTATTAACAAAGCAATTTTAAAAGATCATATATGATATCATATTAATGTATATGATTATTTAATAATTTAATAACAATTATTTTACCATTATACAGGAGGTTAACCTACCCCATCCAAGTAAAAGTGCAAGGTAATGTATTTTTTTATCTCACTATCAATTCCGTGAGATTTCCATTGTTCGCCACTAAATTATTGAAAGTGGTGTATTGTGTACTGCCATTTGATATATATTATCATGATTATCTTTATATTCATGTTATTCTGTAAATCATTTGGTGGTTATTAACTTTTTTCCATACAACTCAATTGATTAACGTGGTAAGAGGTTTTCATCTCACTCCTTATTCCCGTGAGACTCATGCCATATTGCCACCATTACCTTTTGTGTGGTGTATGTACTGCCCATAATTATATTCTTTGTGTAATACACTCTAATTTATGTGTATTTACATATTCATTGTATGATACCTATTTCATGAGTTGTATGTTTCATATGTTACCAAACTGGTAAGGGTTTATTTCGCAATCTCTTCATTATTCGAGGTTGTTTATACGTAATAATCTACTGGGATTTCTTTATCATCCACATCCATGTTACTTCGAAATGTATTTCAAAACATTTTTACTATTTACAAAGAATATGGGTTATAGTCATTTATACCCTTGTGTGTTTTTAAAGGAATATTTCCATCGTTTTCCAAACAAGGCACTTTTTACCTTTTGACAAATTTAAGGTAAGAATGTTTTTTTAAACTTATACGGCAGGTGTAGCTATTTACCGCCGTTATAAAATCGTCAAAGCATCCCTTACAAGCTTACAAGGATATTTTCAAAGTAAATGTTTTATTTTATAATTATGTGACTTTTAAATGATTTCAAAATGAATAATTTAAGAATTTCATAAAGGTTCCCTTTATCAAAATCAGAATTTTAAATGTTTTAAAGATTTATCTTTATAAATCTTTTTAATTAATTTCTTCAAAATGGTTTTTAAGGATTTATTTATATGGACATGAATGTTTTTAAAAATGTTAATTCCTTTCAAAAGTTTCAAAGTGGTATGGGACACTTTGATTCAAAAATCACTTTTTAATTACATCCTTTATAAATGTGTGACTTTTAAATGATTTCAAAAAAGGAGATATTTCTCTCAAATAGTTTTGATTTCATCTATGTCAACATCCTTTGATGGATTTTAAGCTTATTTGAAGTTGATTTATTATGATACAAAACTTCTATATTGTATTGAAGGTTTTGTGATATGTTTGACTGTGGATGTTCTATTTTTATACCATTCATAGTTTATGGTGAAAGTATTGACATTTCGTATGCTAGTTTTAATACGAATGTTTATGTTATATTTAAACCTTTTCATATGGGAATGCATTGGACTTAATATGTGACGGGTGGAGCCCGCTATAGCTCCTCGATGCATCGGTAGGTCTCATGAGACAAACTAGTGTCTTGGCACAAGGCCTTGACAAAATCTTATTTGTAGTCTTGGCACGAGGCCTTGACTATGTGGTTATGATAGTCTGGAATTACGCATTCCAACATTATGAAAGTGGTAATTGATTTTTGCATGTGATTATTCGATTAGTAGAATATCCATGTGAATAAGTAAATGGCATTATTTCATTTTATTTATGCCATACCATGTTGAAAGTTCATGTTTGAAAGGCTTTTGTTTTAGTTATATATTGCCTTAAATGTTTATTCTTATTTATGAAAGTTTCCACTATATTGTTAACCTTACTGGGCATTTGAGCTCTCCCCTTTTCTATGTTTTATTTTTCCCAAGAAGTGAAGAAGTAAATTATGAATGACCTGCAGGGATATTATGAAGTGATATGAGTGTGGATTATGGAGATATTATGTTGTTGTAGTAGTTTTTCATTTTATGATGTAATGTAAAACTTATGAATATATCTAGTGTTTCCAAGGCTACTAAACCAATCGGTCTTTCGAGATTTGATCTTTCTTGTGATCATGACAATGTTATGTAATAATACACCGACTCTGGGTAACTAGGGTCGGGGCGTTACAGTTGGTATCAGAGGAAGTTTAGTACAAACCTTGGAAGCTAGATTTAGATAAACTCTGATTAGAGCACGTAGACCTAAGATGAACTTTGAGGATTAGTATAGAAGAACTTCCTAGAATTTTGGTATTATATAGATTTTGTAAGTTTTTTGAGCAATACATCCCTGTCTGGATACGAGCAGGTAGAGGCGGCTCTGGCACAGATGTACCTAGGGGTAAAACCAGAAAACACCGCTTTGATCTAGACTCGAACGAGAACTGGTGCACGACAACGGGCCTTGCTGCACTCTTGGTTACGACACTCCCGGGGGATATGCTTAGGATAACTCTCATTTTCTTTACAAATCATTTTGAAGGGATTATGAGTATATACTTCCTCAAAGAAAACATTCTTATGATTATGGATTATATCCATAAATAGTTCAATTTATGTTAAGTGTTTTATAAGTATGGGATTATGTATTTTGATTCATAAACTGATCTAGTTTATGCCATTGTTTAGAAATGGCGCCCAGTAGAAGGAATGAGAACTCCAGAAATGCACATGATCCAAAGAGAAGGAAGGATCATATCTTTCATGGTCTTAATCTAGAATTTATAAGAGAAACAGTCTCCCATGTATTATCATCATATGAAGAAATAATATCATGTATTGATAAGATAAGTAAAGAGTTTACTGAGTCATATGGCTTTGAATGGAAGCAAGAGAAGAAAAGGATAGAAGAGAGAAAGATGGATAAAGGGAAGAGGGAAAAGAAGAATTTTCCCATATGTGGTAACTGTGGAAAGAAACACCCTGTAACTTGCCTGAAAGGAATGAGAGTTTGTTATAAGTGTGGAGGAAAAGGGCACAAAGTACGTGACTGTAAGGGTAAGAAAATGGTTTCAAATGTACAATGCTTCATTTGCAAGGAGTTTGGACACTACGCGAACCTATGTCCCAGTCATCAGACTATACCGCAAATGATGCTATTGGATAATAATCAAGTTATGATACTACCACAGATGAAGAGGAATGATTAGAGTTCTTATGTTGATTATGTCAATTGAGTGTTGTATCAATAATGTACTTGTTATAATAATTATGGAGTATATAAGGATTGTACTGCAGTACTATTTCATTAAGGACTTGAGATTGTGTGGAACAAAGAAAAGTGACTCAATAGAAGGTTAAATTTTTGGAAAATATATGGTTGGGAGAAAGATAAACCATAATATGGTTCTGATACCGAGGTAGTGATTTTAGAATAATACATGATTGATTTGGATAAATTATATTGGATATTCTTGACTACCCTGAAACTGATTAATGATTTGTCTATTCCATCATTGTTAGGGTTTAAAACATTTTTGGATTGATGAAGTATATCCAGCATTCTATATGGAATAAGGGAGCATGAATGTTATCAACAAAGATTATGGTAAATCAGGATGTTTCAGTGTATTAAAAGAATACATGATGAAGGTATTCATATGCTATTACGGGGTAAAAAGGATCTACATTATGTTTACCTTCCTTATAAATGTTGGACTGTGAGTTTGGATAGAATTATTTTGGATAGTTCTAGTTTGGATTATTTTGGATTGCCATAAAAGGACAACCCGGAGGTCGGGCGGCAACTCGCCGCGTCCGGCAAGGCCGCAAGACTTGAACCCGCAACCGAAGGGCGACAAGGGTGTATCACCTACCACTATCCCACGAGATGTCCTGGATTAAATAAAGTAGTTTTTTAAAAGATATGGTAGATGAATTATAAATTCGTTTTTTTTGGAACCCTCTATGAATAGTATAAATAGAATTTTTTTTACGAGTGAATGATGAGTTTTTGGTAGAAATTTATTAATGGATAAAACTCTAATTTTAATGTAAGTATATCTCCTTATGATCTTAGCCAATCTCATAAATAAATTCCTCATCATTAAGAAAAGGAACTTAGAACAAAAATGTTGTCCTATATGGTACCTTAAATCATCACTAATTTATGGCTTTGGGATTGTTGGCCTTTTCATAGCCATGTTCTCTACCACTCTCCATCAGATAATTGAGGGTTATATTTTTCTTCCATATCCATATTTTCCTACATGGAACCCTCGTATGTGTTATTTTCGGTAATCTTCATACTTTCCACTCTTTATTTAAAATAGAGGCCTCATTAATTCATTTTTCGATGTGGGATTTCAACTAAGATATTTTGAAACGTCAAAAATGTGTTATCCCAATACCCTATGTTTTGTTGAACCGATGGTATTTCAAATCATCATATATTGATGATTTTAAGGACCTCAATTTTATACTTTTTTGTGATTGATGACCTCAATCACTACCTATAAATATTTACTTTTTCATCCAATTATATGTCTCTAATTGCCACCAAGGTTCTCCTAATAGAGATCATAATTTGGTGGTGATCCTTTCATTTCTCTTTTCCTCATGTTAAGACTAAATTTTAGTAACCCAATTTCCGATGTGGGTTTTCCCACAAAGATATTTTCTATTTTCAACCTTTTATTTTCGAAGAACAATTTCAAATTGCGAGGACGCAATTTACTGAAGGAGGGGAGAATGTAACACCCCAAGATTTTATAGTGTGTTATTCTTCAAAATAATTCAATAACTTTCACTACACACAACACCAAGTTCAATCGCACCATGAATTACCAAACAAGCTGTTAAAAAGAGGTTATGAATAGTGTTAACTAAATTTTATACTTTATATAATCCTTATAATTTTAGAATCCATATTATGAGTTTCTTAGACATAATGTAAGAACAAATTCATTTTCAGTATTGCACTTTTACCAAATTTTAATAGCGAACCCTTTTTAGATACTATATTTTAAACTTTTTGACTAAATGTGGATATCAAAAATTTAAAATGAAACATCCCAAGCTTCCACGGTACGCTAGCGTGTGTTGTACGCAACACCGAGTTCTAACACACCGTAACCAATCAAACTAGCTGTTATGAATAGTAATACCTACTTGTTGAAGTTATATATATTTTATATTTTAAAATGGACTTCATTTTTGGATTCGGAATATCAAATTTAGCCTAAGGTGAAATTTTGGTACTTTTCGGATAACTTTCATATTTTGATGAATATTGAAAATTACTAAATTTTAATTAAAAACAACTTTTTTAATAAAAATAATTAATAGTGATAAATTATGAATTTAAGTGGTTTTAAAGTATATTTAGAATATATTTTTACCATTTAATATAATTTTGGTCATTGGACATAATTTTACAATTAAACCGAACATAAACAAGTGTCAATCTTTTGATAGTTATTATCTCTTAAAAACACGCTTTTTGTTTTGACAGCGGGAATTAATTTTAAATTAATTTCTGCCACTTCTGTGTTTTGAATTTAGGAAAATGGATTCCATATTTGGAATCAGGATGTTCAAATTGTGTAAATAGGTAACTTTTATTTTTAGACATTTTGAATAATTACTGCGGTAAATATTTTATTTACCATGGTTAAGGGTAAATCCGGTAAATAAGGGTTAAAAAAATAATATTATAATAATACTAAATTACCCTAAAACGTGTCTTAACCCTATTGGTTGATAAATGGTCGACCATGGGCATCTTTGGGTCGATTTTGGGACCCCATGGATCCACTTGTAAGTGATAATGACACTTTATTTTATTTAAGATAAAATGAATAGAAAAATGACACAAGCATATATCTTTTAGAACACCAATTGTTACATAGGGTTATATATGTTGGATTTTAGATTATAAATATTCATTAGAAAGATAAAAAGATTTCCTACATAATGATATTTTATTTATAATTTTTAGACATTATATAATTTAATTTATTTATGACACAATGATGATGCAGTAATTACTATAATAGTGAAAAATCAAAATAATTGATATTACAAATACCCAAATAAATATAATATGAAACTTTTAATGAATTAAAATAATTTTCTAGGATAATATGATATATTAGTATTGATTTAATTCACGTTTTTCGAAGTAATAAATCTGTTATTAGTTTCACAAAAATCAACTATTGAATAGTGTCAAAATTGACATAAAAGAGTTTTTAAAACAAATATTATATTATTAATTGATATTAAATTCCTAAAAATCTAAGGTTCGGACAAGAGACTTATATAATGATAGGTGTATCATTAATGGACCACTTGGGGGTCGCTTGTATGTATATGGTAAGTTTATTAACCATATAATATAAAAATACAAAGAGACATTGTAAAAGTGAAACTAATTAACTTAGAGTTAATACTTAAAGATAAGGTTAATATAAGTACTCAAAACTGTCTAAATTCTATTGGATGAGTTGTTTTCGACCCATACCCACCTTAACCTTTGAATAGTCAACTTTGGAGCCATTGGAAACCGAATATGAATTTATTATAAACTAATATCTCTAGCTTTTCCAAAGGTGCCCCTCACCCCTCTTATAAAAGGGCACTCCTCCTTCTCATTTCTTCACACCGTCAAAGCCTTTTGGTTCGGCCAAACTCTGCCCAAATACTCTTCCAACTTACCTCACTGCAACGTAGGGGCCTTATTTTGATCAGAAATCCAACCTAAGGATCCCTTTTGATCAAATCAAAAGGAAGAACCCGAAGAAGAGGTAATGATTTCACCACCCTTCTCCATGTTCATTTCTTCTTCCACTTCTTCTTCCTTTGTTGTTACCATTATAAAATAATAACTCCAGTATCATATATATTCTGTGATGTTATTATAAATATGGTACAACCATATTCAGTATTCTATCCACCCTTTGAATAACATGTCACCATACGTGCGTACGTACGGCTTACCGTCTCCACGTCGTGGTGTAATTGTTATTCAATATATTATTATTTGGATGGGTATAATAATGATATGTAACTCATGTAAATAATAAATATAAAATGTTAATGATTCTGTATATATGATATAACAACCATTTATATATTATTTTAATAACAAAAGAATGATATTGTCGCTCGTGCGTACGTATGGACTACCGTCTCCACGAACGCGATAAGATTCATCTCCATCGTATCCATTCAAGTATAATTATCATTTGATGATTTAAAAATGATGTTTAAGGACTTGATATCATTCTGGATTTGTATAATATACAACCTATCCATTACAAACATGTCTTACGTAACAAAACATATAAAAGAAAATGATTAAGTTAACACCCGAAATGAAGATAATTCTAAGATATTATTAACAAAGCAATTTTAAAAGATCATATATGATATCATATTAATGTATATGATTATTTAATAATTTAATAACAATTATTTTACCATTATACAGGAGTTTAACCTACCCCATCCAAGTAAAAGTGCAAGGTAAGGTATTTTTTTATCTCACTATCAATTCCGTGAGATTTCCATTGTTCGCCACTAAATTATTGAAAGTGGTGTATTGTGTACTGCCATTTGATATATATTATCATGATTATCTTTATATTCATGTTATTCTGTAAATCATTTGGTGGTTATTAACTTTTTTCCATACAACTCAATTGATTAACGTGGTAAGAGGTTTTCATCTCACTCCTTATTCCCGTGAGACTCATGCCATATTGCCACCATTACCTTTTGTGTGGTGTATGTACTGCCCATAATTATATTCTTTGTGTAATACACTCTAATTTATGTGTATTTACATATTCATTGTATGATACCTATTTCATGAGTTGTATGTTTCATATGTTACCAAACTGGTAAGGGTTTATTTCGCAATCTCTTCATTATTCGAGGTTGTTTATACGTAATAATCTACTGGGATTTCTTTATCATCCACATCCATGTTACTTCGAAATGTATTTCAAAACATTTTTACTATTTACAAAGAATATGGGTTATAGTCATTTATACCCTTATGTGTTTTTAAAGTAATATTTCCATCGTTTTCCAAACAAGGCACTTTTTACCTTTTGACAAATTTAAGGTAAGAATGTTTTTTTAAACTTATACGGCAGGTGTAGCTATTTACCGCCGTTATAAAATCGTCAAAGCTTCCCTTACAAGCTTACAAGGATATTTTCAAAGTAAATGTTTTATTTTATAATTATGTGACTTTTAAATGATTTCAAAATGAATAATTTAAGAATTTCATAAAGGTTCTCTTTATCAAAATCAGAATTTTAAATGTTTTAAAGATTTATCTTTATAAATCTTTTTAATTAATTTCTTCAAAATGGTTTTTAAGGATTTATTTATATGGACATGAATGTTTTTAAAAATGTTAATTCCTTTCAAAAGTTTCAAAGTGGTATGGGACACTTTGATTCAAAAATCACTTTTTAATTACTTCCTTTATAAATGTGTGACTTTTAAATGATTTCAAAAAAGGGGATATTTCTCTCAAATAGTTTTGATTTCATCTATGTCAACATCCTATGATGGATTTTAAGCTTATTTGAAGTTGATTTATTATGATACAAAACTTCTATATTGTATTGAAGGTTTTGTGATATGTTTGACTGTGGATGTTCTATTTTTATACCATTCATAGTTTATGGTGAAAGTATTGACATTTCGTATGCTAGTTTTAATACGAATGTTTATGTTATATTTAAACCTTTTCATATGGGAATGCATTGGACTTAATATGTGACGGGTGGAGCCCGCTATAGCTCCTCGATGCATCGGTAGGTCTCATGAGACAAACTAGTGTCTTGGCACAAGGCCTTGACAAAATCTTATTTGTAGTCTTGGCACGAGGCCTTGACTATGTGGTTATGATAGTCTGGAATTACGCATTCCAACATTATGAAAGTGGTAATTGATTTTTGCATGTGATTATTCGATTAGTAGAATATCCATGTGAATAAGTAAATGGCATTATTTCATTTTATTTATGCCATACCATGTTGAAAGTTCATGTTTGAAAGGCTTTTGTTTTAGTTATATATTGCCTTAAATGTTTATTCCTATTTATGAAAGTTTCCACTATATTGTTAACCTTACTGGGCATTTGAGCTCACCCCTTTTCTATGTTTTATTTTTCCCAAGAAGTGAAGAAGTAAATTATGAATGACCTGCAGGGTTATTATGAAGGGATATGAGTGTGGATTATGGAGATATTATGTTGTTGTAGTAGTTTTTCATTTTATGATGTAATGTAAAACTTATGAATATATCTAGTGTTTCCAAGGCTACTAAACCAATCGGTCTTTCGAGATTTGATCTTTCTTGTGATCATGACAATGTTATGTAATAATACACCGACTCTGGGTAACTAGGGTCGGGGCGTTACAGTTGGTATCAGAGGAAGTTTAGTACAAACCTTGGAAGCTAGATTTAGATAAACTCTGATTAGAGCACGTAGACCTAAGATGAACTTTGAGGATTAGTATAGAAGAACTTCCTAGAATTTTGGTATTATATAGATTTTGTAAGTTTTTTGAGCAATACATCCATGTCTGGATACGAGCAGGTAGAGGCGGCTCTGGCACAGATGTACCTAGGGGTAAAACCCGAAAACACCGCTTTGATCTAGACTCGAACGAGAACTGGTGCACGACAACGGGCCTTGCTGCACTCTTGGTTACGACACTCCCGGGGGATATGCTTAGGATAACTCTCATTTTCTTTACAAATCATTTTGAAGGGATTATGAGTATATACTTCCTCAAAGAAAACATTCTTATGATTATGGATTATATCCATAAATAGTTCAATTTATGTTAAGTGTTTTATAAGTATGGGATTATGTATTTTGATTCATAAACTGATCTAGTTTATGCCATTGTTTAGAAATGGCGCCCAGTAGAAGGAATGAGAACTCCAGAAATGCACATGATCCAAAGAGAAGGAAGGATCATATCTTTCATGGTCTTAATCTAGAATTTATAAGAGAAACAGTCTCCCATGTATTATCATCATATGAAGAAATAATATCATGTATTGATAAGATAAGTAAAGAGTTTACTGAGTCATATGGCTTTGAATGGAAGCAAGAGAAGAAAAGGATAGAAGAGAGAAAGATGGATAAAGGGAAGAGGGAAAAGAAGAATTTTCCCATATGTGGTAACTGTGGAAAGAAACACCCTGTAACTTGCCTGAAAGGAATGGGAGTTTGTTATAAGTGTGGAGGAAAAGGGCACAAAGTACGTGACTGCAAGGGTAAGAAAATGGTTTCAAATGTACAATGCTTCATTTGCAAGGAGTTTGGACACTACGCGAACCTATGTCCCAGTCATCAGACTATACCGCAAATGATGCTATTGGATAATAATCAAGTTATGATACTACCACAGATGAAGAGGAATGATTAGAGTTCTTATGTTGATTATGTCAATTGAGTGTTGTATCAACAATGTACTTGTTATAATAATTATGGAGTATATAAGGATTGTACTGCAGTACTATTTCATTAAGGACTTGAGATTGTGTGGAACAAAGAAAAGTGACTCAATAGAAGGTTAAATTTTTGGAAAATATATGGTTGGGAGAAAGATAAACCATAATATGGTTCTGATACCGAGGTAGTGATTTTAGAATAATACATGATTGATTTGGATAAATTATATTGGATATTCTTGACTACCCTGAAACTGATTAATGATTTGTCTATTCCATCATTGTTAGGGTTTAAAACATTTTTGGATTGATGAAGTATATCCAGCATTCTATATGGAATAAGGGAGCATGAATGTAATCAACAAAGATTATGGTAAATCAGGATGTTTCAGTGTATTAAAAGAATACATGATGAAGGTATTCATATGCTATTACGGGGTAAAAAGGATCTACATTATGTTTACCTTCCTTATAAATGTTGGACTGTGAGTTTGGATAGAATTATTTTGTATAGTTCTAGTTTGGATTATTTTGGATTGCCATAAAAGGACAACCCGGAGGTCGGGCGGCAACTCGCCGCGTCCGGCAAGGCCGCAAGACTTGAACCCGCAACCGAAGGGCGACAAGGGTGTATCACCTACCACTATCCCACGAGATGTCCTGGATTAAATAAAGTAGTTTTTTAAAAGATCTGGTAGATGAATTATAAATTCGTTTATTTTGGAACCCTCTATGAATATTATAAATAGAATTTTTTTTACGAGTGAATGATGAGTTTTTGGTAGAAATTTATTAATGGATAAAACTCTAATTTTAATGTAAGTATATCTCCTTATGATCTTAGCCAATCTCATAAATAAATTCCTCATCATTAAGAAAAGGAACTTAGAACAAAAATGTTGTCCTAGATGGTACCTTAAATCATCACTAATTTATGGCTTTGGGATTGTTGGCCTTTTCATAGCCATGTTCTCTACCACTCTCCATCAGATAATTGAGGGTTATATTTTTCTTCCATATCCATATTTTCCTACATGGAACCCTCGTATGTGTTATTTTCGGTAATCTTCATACTTTCCACTCTTTATTTAAAATAGAGGCCTCATTAATTCATTTTTCGATGTGGGATTTCAACTAAGATATTTTGAAACGTCAAAAATGTGTTATCCCAATACCCTATGTTTTGTTGAACTGATGGTATTTCAAATCATCATATATTGATGATTTTAAGGACCTCAATTTTATACTTTTTGGTGATTGATGACCTCAATCACTACCTATAAATATTTACTTTTTCATCCAATTATATGTCTCTAATTGCCACCAATGTTCTCCTAATAGAGATCATAATTTGGTGGTGATCCTTTCAATTCTCTTTTCCTCATGTTAAGACTAAATTTTAGTAACCCAATTTCCGATGTGGGTTTTCCCACAAAGATATTTTCTATTTTCAACCTTTTATTTTCGAAGAACAATTTCAAATTGCGAGGACGCAATTTACTGAAGGAGGGGAGAATGTAACACCCCAAGATTTTATAGTGTGTTATTCTTCAAAATAATTCAATTACTTTCACTACACACAACACCAAGTTCAATCGCACCATGAATTACCAAACAAGCTGTTAAAAAGAGGTTATGAATAGTGTTAACTAAATTTTAAACTTTATATAATCCTTATAATTTTATAATCCATATTATGAGTTTCTTAGACATAATGTAAGAACAAATTCATTTTCAGTATTGCACTTTTACCAAATTTTAATAGCGAACCCTTTTTAGATACTATATTTTAAACTTTTTGACTAAATGTGGATATCAAAAATTTAAAATGAAACATCCCAAGCTTCCACGGTACGCTAGCGTGTGTTGTACGCAACACCGAGTTCTAACACACCGTAACCAATCAAACTAGCTGTTATGAATAGTAATACCTACTTTTTGAAGTTATATATATTTTATATTTTAAAATGGACTTCATTTTTGGATTCGGAATATCAAATTTAGCCTAAGGTGAAATTTTGGTACTTTTCGGATAACTTTCATATTTTGATGAATAGTGAAAATTACTAAATTTTAATTAAAAACAACTTTTTTAATAAAAATAATTAATAGTGATAAATTATGAATTTAAGTGGTTTTAAAGTATATTTAGAATATATTTTTACCATTTAATATAATTTTGGTCATTGGACATAATTTTACAATTAAACCGAACATAAACAAGTGTCAATCTTTTGATAGTTATTATCTCTTAAAAACACGCTTTTTGTTTTGACAGCGGAAATTAATTTTAAATTAATTTCTGCCACTTATGTGTTTTGAATTTAGGAAAATGGATTCCATATTTGGAATAAGGATGTTCAAATTGTGTAAATAGGTAACTTTTATTTTTAGACATTTTGAATAATTACTGCGGTAAATATTTTATTTACCATGGTTAAGGGTAAATCCGGTAAATAAGGGTTAAAAAATAATATTATAATAATACTAAATTACCCTAAAACGTGTCTTAACCCTATTGGTTGATAAATGGTCGACCATGGGCATCTTTGGGTCTATTTTGGGACCCCATGGATCCACTTGTAAGTGATAATGACACTTTATTTTAATTAAGATAAAATGAATAGAAAAATGACACAAGCATATATCTTTTAGAAAAACAATTGTTACATAAGGTAATATATGTTGGATTTTAGATTATAAATATTCATTAGAAAGATAAAAAGCTTTCCTACATAATGATATTTTATTTATAATTTTTAGACATTAAATAATTTAATTTATTAATGACACAATGATGATGCAGTAATTACTATAATAGTGAAAAATCAAAATAATTGATATTACAAATACCCAAGTAAATATAATATGAAACTTTTAATGAATTAAAATAATTTTATAAGATAATATGATATATTAGTATTGATTTAATTGACTTTGTTCGAAGTAATCAATCTGTTATGAGTTTCACAAAAATCAACTATTGAATAGTGTCAAAATTGACATATAAGAGTTTTTAAAAGAAATATTATATTATTAATTGATATTAAATTCTTAAAAATATAAGGATCGGCCAAGAGACTTATATAATGATATGTGTATCATTAATGGACCCCTTGAGGGTCGCTTGTATGTATATGGTAAGTTTAATAACCATATAATATAAAAATACAAAGAGACATTGTAAAAGTGAAACTAATTAACTTAGAGTTAATACTTAAAGATAAGGTTAATATAAGTACCCAAACCTGTCTAAATTCTATTGGTTGAGTTGTTTGAGACCCATCCCCACCTTAACCTTTGAATAGTCAACTTTGGAGCCATTGGAAACCGAATATGAATTTATTATAAACTAATATCTCTAGCTTTTCCAAAGGTGCCCCCCACCCCTCTTATAAAAGGGCACTCCTCCTTCTCATTTCTTCACACCTTCAAAGCCTTTTGGTTCGGCCAAACTCTACCCAAATAC
The DNA here is from genome assembly GCA_963277665.1 of Viscum album. Lineage (NCBI taxonomy): Eukaryota > Viridiplantae > Streptophyta > Magnoliopsida > Santalales > Viscaceae > Viscum > Viscum album. Next base: position 564,828,934 of record OY728129.1, on the reverse strand, counting down.
TCTTCCAACTTACCTCACTACAACCTAGGGGCCTTAGTTTGATCATAAAGCCACCCTAAAGATCCCTTTTGATCAAATCAAAAGGAAGAACCCGAAGAAGAGGTAATGATTTCACCACCCTTCTCCAAGTTCATTTCTTCTTCCACTTCTTCTTCCTTTGTTGTTACCATTATAAACTAATAACTCCAGTATCATATATATTCTGTGATGTTATTATACATATGGTACAACCATATTCATTATTCTATCCACCCTTTGAATAACATGTCACCATACGTGCGTACGTACGGCTTACCGTCTCCACGTCGTGGTGTAATTGTTATTCAATATATTATTATTTTGATGGGTATAATAATGATATGTAACTCATATAAATAATAAATATAACATGTTAATGATTCTGTATATATGATATAACAACCATTTATATATTATTTTAATAACAAAAGAATGATATTGTCGCTCGTGCGTACGTACGGACTACCGTCTCCACGAACGCGATAAGATTCATCTCCATCGTATCCATTCAAGTATAATTATCATTTGATGATTTAAAAATGATGTTTAAGGACTTGATATCATTCTGGATATGTATAATATACATCCTATCCATTACAAAAATTTCTTACGTAACAAAACATATAAAAGAAAACGAGTAAGTTAACACCCGAAACGACAATAATTCTAAGATATTATTAACAAAGAAATTTTAAAAGATCATATATGATATCATATTAATGTATATGATTATTGAATAATTTAATAACAATTATTTCACCATTATACAGGAGTTTAACCTACCCCATCCAAGTAAAAGTGCAAGGTAAGGGATTTTTTTATCTCACTTTCAATTCCGTGAGATTTCCATTGTACGCCCCTAAATTATTGAAAGTGGTGTATTGTGTACTTCCATTTGATATATATTATCATGATTATCTTTATATTCATGTTATTCTGTAAATCATTTGGTGGTTATTAACTTTTTTCCATACAACTCAATTGATTAACGTGGTAAGAGGTTTTCATCTCACTCCTTATTCCCGTGAGACTCATGCCATATTGCCACCATTACCTTTTGTGTGGTGTATGTACTGCCCATAATTATATTCTTTGTGTAATACACTCTAATTTATGTGTATTTACATATTCATTGTATGATACCTATTTCATGAGTTGTATGTTTCATATGTTACCAAACTGGTAATGGTTTATTTCGCAATCTCTTCATTATTCGAGGTTGTTTATACGTAATAATCTACTGGGATTTCTTTATCATCCACATCCATGTTACTTCGAAATGTATTTCAAAACATTTTTACTATTTACAAAGAATATGGGTTATAGTCATTTATACCCTTATGTGTTTTTAAAGGAATATTTCCATCATTTTCCAAACAAGGCACTTTTTACCTTTTGACAAATTTAAGGTAAGAATGTTTTTTTAAACTTATACGGCAGGTGTAGCTATTTACCGCCGTTATAAAATCGTCAAAGCTTCCCTTACAAGCTTACAAGGATATTTTCAAAGTAAATGTTTTATTTTATAATTATGTGACTTTTAAATGATTTCAAAATGAATAATTTAAGAATTTCATAAAGGTTCTCTTTATCAAAATCAGAATTTTAAATGTTTTAAAGATTTATCTTTATAAATCTTTTTAATTAATTTCTTCAAAATGGTTTTTAAGGATTTATTTATTTGGACATGAATGTTTTTAAAAATGTTAATTCCTTTCAAAAGTTTCAAAGTGGTATGGGACACTTTGATTCAAAAATCACTTTTTAATTACTTCCTTTATAAATGTGTGACTTTTAAATGATTTCAAAAAAGGAGATATTTCTCTCAAATAGTTTTGATTTCATCTATGTCAACATCCTTTGATGGATTTTAAGCTTATTTGAAGTTGATTTATTATGATACAAAACTTCTATATTGTATTGAAGGTTTTGTGATATGTTTGACTGTGGATGTTCTATTTTTATACCAATCATAGTTTATGGTGAAAGTATTGACATTTCGTATGCTAGTTTTAATACGAATGTTTATGTTATATTTAAACCTTTTCATATGGGAATGCATTGGACTTAATATGTGACGGGTGGAGCCCGCTATAGCTCCTCGATGCATCGGTAGGTCTCATGAGACAAACTAGTGTCTTGGCACAAGGCCTTGACAAAATCTTATTTGTAGTCTTGGCACGAGGCCTTGACTATGTGGTTATGATAGTCTGGAATTACGCATTCCAACATTATGAAAGTGGTAATTGATTTTTGCATGTGATTATTCGATTAGTAGAATATCCATGTGAATAAGTAAATGGCATTATTTCATTTTATTTATGCCATACCATGTTGAAAGTTCATGTTTGAAAGGCTTTTGTTTTAGTTATATATTGCCTTAAATGTTTATTCTTATTTATGAAAGTTTCCACTATATTGTTAACCTTACTGGGCATTTGAGCTCACCCCTTTTCTATGTTTTATTTTTCCCAAGAAGTGAAGAAGTAAATTATGAATGACCTGCACAGATATTATGAAGGGATATGAGTGTGGATTATGGAGATATTATGTTGTTGTAGTAGTTTTTCATTTTATGATGTAATGTAAAACTTATGAATATATCTAGTGTTTCCAAGGCTACTAAACCAATCGGTCTTTCGAGATTTGATCTTTCTTGTGATCATGACAATGTTATGTAATAATACACCGACTCTGGGTAACTAGGGTCGGGGCGTTACAGTTGGTATCAGAGGAAGTTTAGTACAAACCTTGGAAGCTAGATTTAGATAAACTCTGATTAGAGCACGTAGACCTAAGATGAACTTTGAGGATTAGTATAGAAGAACTTCCTAGAATTTTGGTATTATATAGATTTTGTAAGTTTTTTGAGCAATACATCCCTGTCTGGATACGAGCAGGTAGAGGCGGCTCTGGCACAGATGTACCTAGGGGTAAAACCCGAAAACACCGCTTTGATCTAGACTCGAACGAGAACTGGTGCACGACAACGGGCCTTGCTGCACTCTTGGTTACGACACTCCCGGGGGATATGCTTAGGATAACTCTCATTTTCTTTACAAATCATTTTGAAGGGATTATGAGTATATACTTCTTCAAAGAAAACATTCTTATGATTATGGATTATATCCATAAATAGTTCAATTTATGTTAAGTGTTTTATAAGTATGGGATTATGTATTTTGATTCATTAACTGATCTAGTTTATGCCATTGTTTAGAAATGGCGCCCAGTAGAAGGAATGAGAACTCCAGAAATGCACATGATCCAAAGAGAAGGAAGGATCATATCTTTCATGGTCTTAATCTAGAATTTATAAGAGAAACAGTCTCCCATGTATTATCATCATATGAAGAAATAATATCATGTATTGATAAGATAAGTAAAGAGTTTACTGAGTCATATGGCTTTGAATGGAAGCAAGAGAAGAAAAGGATAGAAGAGAGAAAGATGGATAAAGGGAAGAGGGAAAAGAAGAATTTTCCCATATGTGGTAACTGTGGAAAGAAACACCCTGTAACTTGCCTGAAAGGAATGGGAGTTTGTTATAAGTGTGGAGGAAAAGGGCACAAAGTATGTGACTGCAAGGGTAAGAAAATGGTTTCAAATGTACAATTCTTCATTTGCAAGGAGTTTGGACACTACGCGAACCTATGTCCCAGTCATCAGACTATACCGCAAATGATGCTATTGGATAATAATCAAGTTATGATACTACCACAGATGAAGAGGAATGATTAGAGTTCTTATGTTGATTATGTCAATTGAGTGTTGTATCAACAATGTACTTGTTATAATAATTATGGAGTATATAAGGATTGTACTGCAGTACTATTTCATTAAGGACTTGAGATTGTGTGGAACAAAGAAAAGTGACTCAATAGAAGGTTAAATTTTTGGAAAATATATGGTTGGGAGAAAGATAAACCATAATATGGTTCTGATACCGAGGTAGTGATTTTAGAATAATACATGATTGATTTGGATAAATTATATTGGATATTCTTGACTACCCTGAAACTGATTAATGATTTGTCTATTCCATCATTGTTAGGGTTTAAAACATTTTTGGATTAATGAAGTATATCCAGCATTCTATATGGAATAAGGGAGCATGAATGTAATCAACAAAGATTATGGTAAATCAGGATGTTTCAGTGTATTAAAAGAATACATGATGAAGGTATTCATATGCTATTACGGGGTAAAAAGGATCTACATTATGTTTACCTTCCTTATAAATGTTGGACTGTGAGTTTGGATAGAATTATTTTGGATAGTTCTAGTTTGGATTATTTTGGATTGCCATAAAAGGACAACCCGGAGGTCGGGCGGCAACTCGCCGCGTCCGGCAAGGCCGCAAGACTTGAACCCGCAACCGAAGGGCGACAAGGGTGTATCACCTACCACTATCCCACGAGATGTCCTGGATTAAATAAAGTAGTTTTTTAAAAGATCTGGTAGATGAATTATAAATTCGTTTATTTTGGAACCGTCTATGAATAGTATAAATAGAATTTTTTACGAGTGAATGATGAGTTTTTGGTATAAATTTATTAATGGATAAAACTCTAATTTTAATGTAAGTATATCTCCTTATGATCTTAGCCAATCTCATAAATAAATTCCTCATCATTAAGAAAAGGAACTTAGAACAAAAATGTTGTCCTAGATGGTACCTTAAATCATCACTAATTTATGGCTTTGGGATTCTTGGCCTTTTCATAGCCATGTTCTCTACCACTCTCCATCAGATAATTGAGGGTTATATTTTTCTTCCATATCCATATTTTCCTACATGGAACCCTCGTATGTGTTATTTTCGGTAATCTTCATACTTTCCACTCTTTATTTAAAATAGAGGCCTCATTAATTCATTTTTCGATGTGGGATTTCAACTAAGATATTTTGAAACGTCAAAAATGTGTTATCCCAATACCCTATGTTTTGTTGAACCGATGGTATTTCAAATCATCATATATTGATGATTTTAAGGACCTCAATTTTATACTTTTTTGTGATTGATGACCTCAATCACTACCTATAAATATTTACTTTTTCATCCAATTATATGTCTCTAATTGCCACCAATGTTCTCCTAATAGAGATCATAATTTGGTGGTGATCCTTTCATTTCTCTTTTCCTCATGTTAAGACTAAATTTTAGTAACCCAATTTCCGATGTGGGTTTTCCCACAAAGATATTTTCTATTTTCAACCTTTTATTTTCGAAGAACAATTTCAAATTGCGAGGACGCAATTTACTGAAGGAGGGGAGAATGTAACACCCCAAGATTTTATAGTGTGTTATTCTTCAAAATAATTCAATAACTTTCACTACACACAACACCAAGTTCAATCGCACCATGAATTACCAAACAAGCTGTTAAAAAGAGGTTATGAATAGTGTTAACTAAATTTTAAACTTTATATAATCCTTATAATTTTAGAATCCATATTATGAGTTTCTTAGACATAATGTAAGAACAAATTCATTTTCAGTATTGCACTTTTACCAAATTTTAATAGCGAACCCTTTTTAGATACTATATTTTAAACTTTTTGACTAAATGTGGATATCAAAAATTTAAAATGAAACATCCCAAGCTTCCACGGTACGCTAGCGTGTGTTGTACGCAACACCGAGTTCTAACACACCGTAACCAATCAAACTAGCTGTTATGAATAGTAATACCTACTTTTTGAAGTTATATATATTTTATATTTTAAAATGGACTTCATTTTTGGATTCGGAATATCAAATTTAGCCTAAGGTGAAATTTTGGTACTTTTCGGATAACTTTCATATTTTGATGAATAGTGAAAATTACTAAATTTTAATTAAAAAGAACTTTTTTAATAAAAATAATTAATAGTGATAAATTATGAATTTAAGTGGTTTTAAAGTATATTTAGAATATATTTTTACCATTTAATATAATTTTGGTCATTGGACATAATTTTACAATTAAACCGAACATAAACAAGTGTCAATCTTTTGATAGTTATTATCTCTTAAAAACACGCTTTTTGTTTTGACAGCGGGAATTAATTTTAAATTAATTTCTGCCACTTCTGTGTTTTGAATTTTGGAAAATGGATTCCATATTTGGAATCAGGATGTTCAAATTGTGTAAATAGGTAACTTTTATTTTTAGACATTTTGAATAATTACTGCGGTAAATATTTTATTTACCATGGTTAAGGGTAAATCCGGTAAATAAGGGTTAAAAAATAATATTATAATAATACTAAATTACCCTAAAACGTGTCTTAACACTATTGGTTGATAAATGGTCGACCATGGGCATCTTTGGGTCGATTTTGGGACCCCATGGATCCACTTGTAAGTGATAATGACACTTTATTTTAATTAAGATAAAATGAATAGAAAAATGACACAAGCATATATCTTTTAGAAAAACAATTGTTACATAGGGTTATATATGTTGGATTTTAGATTATAAATATTCATTAGAAAGATGAAAAGATTTCCTACATAATGATATTTTATTTATAATTTTTAGACATTAAATAATTTAATTTATTAATGACACAATGATGATGCAGTAATTACTATAATAGTGAAAAATCAAAATAATTGATATTAAAAATACCCAAGTAAATATAATATGAAACTTTTAATGAATTAAAATAATTTTATAGGATAATATGATATATTAGTATTGATTTAATTGACTTTGTTCGAAGTAATCAATCTGTTACGAGTTTCACAAAAATCAACTATTGAATAGTGTCAAAATTGACATATAAGAGTTTTTAAAACAAATATTATATTATTAATTGATATTAAATTCATAAAAATATAAGGATCGGCCAAGAGACTTATATAATGATATGTGTATCATTAATGGACCACTTGGGGGTCTCTTGTATGTATATGGTAAGTTTAATAACCATATAATATAAAAATACAAAGAGACATTGTAAAAGTGAAACTAATTAACTTAGAGTTAATACTTAAAGATAAGGTTAATATAAGTACCCAAACCTGTCTAAATTCTATTGGTTGAGTTGTTTGAGACCCATCCCCACCTTAACCTTTGAATAGTCAACTTTGGAGCCATTGGAAACCGAATATGAATTTATTATTAACTAATATCTCTAGATTTTCCAAAGGTGCCCCCCACCCCTCTTATAAAAGGGCACTACTCCTTCTCATTTCTTCACACCTTCAAAGTCTTTTGGTTCGGCCAAACTCTACCCAAATACTCTTCCAACTTACCTCACTACAACCTAGGGGCCTTAGTTTGATCAGAAAGCCACCCTAAAGATCCCTTTTGATCAAATCAAAAGGAAGAACCCGAAGAAGAGGTAATGATTTCACCACCCTTCTCCAAGTTCATTTCTTCTTCCACTTCTTCTTCCTTTGTTGTTACCATTATAAACTAATAACTCCAGTATCATATATATTCTGTGATGTTATTATACATATGGTACAACCATATTCATTATTCTATCCACCCTTTGAATAACATGTCACCATACGTGCGTACGTACGGCTTACCGTCTCCACGTCGTGGTGTAATTGTTATTCAATATATTATTATTTTGATGGGTATAATAATGATATGTAACTCATATAAATAATAAATATAACATGTTAATGATTCTGTATATATGATATAACAACCATTTATATATTATTTTAATAACAAAAGAATGATATTGTCGCTCGTGCGTACGTACGGACTACCGTCTCCACGAACGCGATAAGATTCATCTCCATCGTATCCATTCAAGTATAATTATCATTTGATGATTTAAAAATGATGTTTAAGGACTTGATATCATTCTGGATATGTATAATATACATCCTATCCATTACAAAAATTTCTTACGTAACAAAACATATAAAAGAAAACGAGTAAGTTAACACCCGAAACGACAATAATTCTAAGATATTATTAACAAAGAAATTTTAAAAGATCATATATGATATCATATTAATGTATATGATTATTGAATAATTTAATAACAATTATTTCACCATTATACAGGAGTTTAACCTACCCCATCCAAGTAAAAGTGCAAGGTAAGGGATTTTTTTATCTCACTTTCAATTCCGTGAGATTTCCATTGTACGCCACTAAATTATTGAAAGTGGTGTATTGTGTACTTCCATTTGATATATATTATCATGATTATCTTTATATTCATGTTATTATGTAAATAATTTGGTGGTTATTAACTTTTGTCCATACAACTCAATTGATTAACGTGGTAAGGGGTTTTCATCTCACTCCTTATTCCTGTGAGATTCATGCCATATTGCCACCATTACCTTTTGTGTGGTGTATGTTCTACCCATAATTATATTCTTTGTGTAATACACTCTAATTTATGTGTATTTAAATATTCATTGTATGATACCTCTTTCATGAGTTGTATGTTTCATATGTTACCAAACTGGTAAGGGTTTATTTCGCAATCTCTTCATTATTCGAGGTTGTTTATACGTAATAATCTACTGGGATTTCTTTATCATCCACAACCATGTTACTTCGAAATGTATTTCAAAACATTTTTACTATTTACAAAGAATATGGGTTATATTCATTTATACCCTTGTGTGTTTTTAAAGGAATATTTCCATCATTTTCCAAACAAGGCACTTTTTACCTTTTGAAAAATTTAAGGTAAGAATGTTTTTTTAAACTTATACTGCAGGTGTAGCTATTTACCGCTGTTATAAAATCGTCAAAGCTTCCCTTACAAGCTTACAAGGATATTTTCAAAGTAAATGTTTTATTTTATAATTATGTGACTTTTAAATGATTTCAAAATGAATAATTTAAGAATTTCATAAAGGTACTCTTTATCAAAATAAGAATTTTAAATGTTTTAAAGATTTATCTTTATAAATCTTTTTAATTAATGTCTTCAAAATGGTTTTTAAGTATTTATTTATATGGACATGAATGTTTTTAAAAATTCTAATTCCTTTCAAAAGTTTCAAAGTGGTATGGGACACTTTGATTCAAAAATCTCTTTTTAATTACTTCCTTTATAAATGTGTGACTTTTAAATGATTTCAAAAAAGGAGATATTTCTCTCAAATAGTTTTGATTTCATCTATGTCAACATCCTTTGATGAATTTTAAGCTTATTTGAAGTTGATTTATTATGATACAAAACTTCTATATTGTATTGAAGGTTTTGTGATATGTTTGACTGTGGATGTGCTATTTATATACCATTCATAGTTTATGGTGAAAGTATTGACATTTCATATGATAGTTTTAATACGAATGTTTATGTTATATTTAAACCTTTTCATATGGGAATTCATTGGACTTAATATGTGACGGGTGGAGCCCGCTATAGCTCCTCGATGCATCGGTATGTCTCATGAGACAAACTAGTGTATTGGCACAAGGCCTTGACAAAATCTTATTTGTAGTCTTGGCACGAGGCCTTGAATATGTGGTTATGATAGTCTGGCATTATGCATTCCAACATTATGAAAGTGGTTATTGATTTTTGCATGTGATTATTCGATTAGTAGAATATCCATGTGAATAAGTAAATGGCATTATTTCATTTTATTTATGCCATACCATGTTGAAAGTTCATGTTTGAAAGGCTTTTGTTTTAGTTATAAATTTCCTTAAATGTTTATTCTTATTTATGAAAGTTTCCACTATATTGTTAACCTTACTGGGCATTTGAGCTCATCCCTTTTCTATGTTTTATTTTTCCCAGGAAGTGAAGAAGTAAATTATGAATGACCTGCAGGGATATTATGAGGGGATATGAGTGTTGATTATGGAGATATTATGTTGTTGTTGTAGTTTTTCATTTTATGATGTAATGTAAAACTTATGAATATATCTAGTGTTTCCAAGGCTACTAAACCAATCGGTCTTTCGAGATTTGATCTTTCTTGTGATCATACCAATGTTATGTAATAATGCACCGACTCTGGGTAACTAGGGTCGGGGCGTTACAGATGAGATAATAACGTCCTACAATATTTGGCATAGAATCTTCTTAGCATGATCTATATGCACCAAAAAGTTTATATAATGGAGAGGTTGTAATATCCTATAACTATTTTCATGTAATCATGAATCCCTATTTTAATCATTCTTTGGTTGGGTTTCATTCATGGTTGTTTCGGGTGATAATTTTGGAAATTTTGAAAATTTCTAGATTGTGCATGGTTGGCGCATGGTTTTCCAAACTTGGTGCTCTCTCGGGGAAAAAATGCCAACCAAAATATTAGGGGTTTTCATGACTACTGCAGGGTTTGAAAAATGGTGCACCCACCTAGGAGAAATCATGTAGGACCATAAAATGGGGAACACAGTTATGGTGAACAGTTTTTCAAACTGTGCGACATTGCCCAGCTAATCATGGATGAGATTTAAATAATCATAAAATCTTATTTAAAAAAAACCCTATTTTCAGGTTACTGGAATAACTAACTCAATATTCTACATTTTTATCTACCTTGTAGGATCCCTATACATGACTTTTTCCCCTCTAAAACGTTCTAGAAGCTGATTGAACCATTTTGAAAGATGTTTGATATCTACCTAGTAGGTTTTCTCTTCCCATTATTTTTCTCCCTTTCTCTCATCATTCATCCCTAGGATTTTTTAGATATATATGTTTTTATAATATCAAATATCAATTTTATTATTTTTTTATCATGTTTTTACTCTCGAATCCTTAGTTCATACATTATTTTTTGGTGTTTCCCAATTAGGGCTTTGTGTTTTGAGGTCCCATGATCCCATGGTAGGTGGTTCCGTCCTTTTTTGGATAATTAATCTAACCATAAATATCTTGATTTAAATTAAATTGTTTGATATAAAATCAATTTCATAATTAATTGATTTCAATTAGTTTAATAAAAGAATCCATTTAAATTGGAGATTTTGATTTTATTTTCCCTAATATTGGGAATAACACAATCTTCTATTTAATTAGGTTTCTTCTTGTAAAATTTAAAGAAAATTTTGGAATTTAAAATTTAAAATTTATTTTTGTAAGTTGATCTCAAATTTGTGTTTCAGTTGAAGGATTAAAATTATTATGATAGAAAACCATTGGTTTTATCGTAAAATTGAAATTAATAGATTAAAAAGTAGTTTTGGGAACCTTGGGGTAGAAAGGCGTCGTAATAGAGGTCCTGACCTATACCCACGGTTTACTAAACCACGGGCATAGTAATTGAATAGAATGGAAAAAAGCTGATTTGTGGTTTTAAAACCTGTTTTTATGATTTTCATACCGTATGTTAAAAATGGTGTAAAATCGGGCCAATGCAGATTTGAACCCGCTCGTCCTGCACCTTGCATCCCCACCGGACCAACCAAGCTAATACCTCTGTTGCTGTATATAGATACTTTTGTTTTAATATATTAATATAACTTGTATAATCTAAAAAATGCACTCACGCGGTTTTGAACCCGCACCTCCAACACAATTCAACCACCCCTGACTAACCGAGATAATACCACTTCTATTGTATATAGATACTTTAATTTTAATATATTAATAAAACTCATATAATCTAAAAAACTCAAGGGGTTTCAAAACTGCAACTTGGGGAAATAGAGGAAACGAACTAACCAACCAACCTAAGAACATTATTTGTTTATATTTATACGTCTCTATACTTATATTAATATTACTCATATATTTTAAAAAAACATAGTAGCAGGATTTGACCACTACACTGCTTCATGCAAATGGAATATCTAAACCAACCAGCCTAACGATTTATTGGAGTTTGTATTTCTATCAATATATTTATATAATTCAAGATCTTCTTCCCACCAAATTTTTTTCCATCCCGATAATTTTTTTGTTCCCACAATAAGGCGGGAAAGATATACCCACGGTTTTTTAAAACCGTGGGTATAGGTTTTTGAAAAAACTAACGCCTATACCCATGGTTTTCAAAAACCGTTGGTATAGGTCGGTAGAAAAACACCTTTACCCAAAGTTTTGTAAAAACCGTTGGTATAGGTTTAGAAAAAAATCACCTATACCCACAGTTTGGCCTAAACCGTGGGTATAGGTCTTCAAAAAAAACCTATACCCATGTTTTTTCCAAGAACCGTCAATATAGGGGACATATACCAACGATTTTGGAAAACTGTGGGTATAGGTCCCCATACTATCTCCCTACCCACGGTTTTGGGAATCCGTGGGTATAGGGGGAACCTATAGCCATGATTTTGCACAAAACTGTGGGTATAGACCCATTTTCTAGTAGTGTACTATATTATTTAAAACCCTAACAATACATATGCATCATGTTACATCCTTAATTAGGTGGTGATGAGTCCTCTTTGACTAGTGTTAGAGGGACGTCTATATATTTTGTTTCCATGAAAACTATTTCAATGTGATGGAGTCCTATATCCTGGAACTAACATGACTTTTGACAGATGACCGTGATTGTCATTGGATATACTTGAAATATATATTTCAATGTTTTTAAACTATTTACCACGCCTTCTTGAATTTATAAAAAATGTTTTATATAAAAAATTTGTCAATACATTTGTTGAAATTATTTCTATCATTTGTATTGAAATGCATGATTTCTTTTAACTATTAGTTTTAAATTTCAAACCTATTTACTTAAAAATGAAAAATTTATTTCGTAAAATTAATTTTACCATCTTTTAATGAAATCCTTGGAGATACACTACTGTGGTTTTAACTCACACAATACTTTTATGATAGATACCCTATTTTTCATACAATATTATTACATAATTTTAAAGATAAAAAACATGAATGGTTATATATTTGGGATATAAATGTTTAGTTCCATGGACTAATTAAGACTATACATAAATTTACATAATAAAACATCAATATTTTTTTAATTATTTATTATCTATCTTCTTTATGGCCTTCATATTTTCCTTAGTAAAAGTATTCACCTATAGATATACATCAAAATAATGGGTGATCTAAAATCCTAGAAAGAGGAAAAATAATATAGATGAAAAATATAGTATCATATTAATCGCAATCACAACATAAGAAAAGGTATATCGTCATAACCAAGAGTGGATATTTTAGATAATGGCATGAAATGCGGCAATGCATAAAAATGGGAAATCATGTCTTAGTGGTAAAATACCACATATAGTTGTGAAAAAATATAGCATCATGTTCACGCATATTTCACTTTTTCTCATTAGATATAACATATTATCTAATTCATTGGTTCACAATATAATTTTGTTTTCACCCATCACAAGATAACATTTACATTATCATGCATTCAACAAAGAAAATATATCAATGATAGAAATTAAATAACCCATGGAAATGAATGGGTTTCATTTAAAAAAATTGAATTCATGAATACACTTTTTTATTATAAAAACAATAAGTGGATAAAAAACATTGTATAATAATCATTAATCTTGAGTTAAGAGGAAACAATCGCAAGATAATTAAAATATGTGTATTTAGATAGAAGAGTTCATTTCAGAAAAATCTATGAATTTTTCATAAAATTAGATTGAAAACATGTATAACAATAATAATTAATGGTAAATTATGTATGAATGACATATTATGAGCATTAATATCATGATAGAAAGAATAACCAAAAAATGGAATTGGGTTTGAGAATTCCCTAAACCTTATGTTAGAAGTCTCTCTTCCATTTAATATTTGGGAAAATCAAATTAAATTCATTAATTAATAAACATATACTCTCTTCTATATTTATTTGAGTTTTTATAATTTTATTATATTAAATTATGTCCTTATTCATGGGTTATAGAGTTTCATATCATATTTTTGAGAGCATTTGTTTTCTTGTTTTTCACTACCGGTTCAATTGTATGCATGTAAGGAAGATCATGAAAAATGTGTATAATTGTACAGAATTAAAATTATATGTTTTTAATGAATATACATAAGTTTAAATTATATTATATAAAATTTTGTTATATGTTATGATGATGATATATTAGATATAATGTTAATGAAAATGATAAAAATAGTTTTTCTAGTTTTATGACCATTTGAACAATATATCATTTTAGTTAAAAAATGTTTATATATTGATTCCAGATCATTATATAACTTATAATATTTATAATAAAGACTTAATTAAAAATAATTGTGTTTTTATATCCAGTCTTTAAGGAAAAGGTGAAAAATGAAAATGCATCCTCCATGTTGGTGGTAAATCGACACACCAAGGGAAATATATGCATGTTTAGAAAAAAATTGAATAGGGGAGATGATTGAAGATTAATATTCCCATAAAAAATAAATTACAATGAATAAAATATAATATATTTATCATTCCTCTTGGATATGTGGAGCTGAGGAGAGGATAAGAAAAGAATAAAATTGAAAATAAAATAAAAGAAAAAGAAAGAGGATTGTACCTCTTGAATTTATCATCCTTGAGAACCTCCATACAAAATTTTTTTGGAATTTTTTCTGAGATATAAATATATTAGATGTTTTAGAGGGTATAAGTAAATGTATATGGAGAAATTTTTACAAGACTCAATTCTTCGAAGGTGTGAGGAGAAAAGGTAGTGAGGGTGATCTTTATAGAGGATGAGAGGGTTGTTTTTTCTTTATTTTATACATCAGTTTATTATTTTGGGTCAAGAATATGAATATTTTCAGCAGAACCACAAAATATATTTAATTAATTAATGGTGGGTTGAGAATATTCTAGTGACATAAGTCATTCTTTTTATTAAAGGGAATTCCCCAGTGTGGCCTTTTGGAACCCTCCACACAGAGGAACCCCCCTCCCCAATGAAGGGTTAGTACCCGCCGGTAGATCCCCATCCAGGGAAGGAGTCGTTACCAGCCGAGATGGCAGAGCGTCCCAAGGGTAACAACTCGGAAGCAATGGACCGACACAAAAATCTGTCAGCAATTGGGCCACGCCTCATTTTTCCCACCCAGAAGAATCCGGGCAACCCAGAAAGGCAGGTGGATCCCGAGGGAGAGGCCCGACCCTCGAAAGCAGACTTCCCAGGTTTCGAACCCTTCACCTCCCAAAGAATCACCATGTTTGGAAACTCACCATCACCACCGCACCAACACTGAAGTGTCCTAGCGACATAAGTGATGACTCATGGAATTATGTATTTAACTTATAATGTATATATATTATATATTAACATATTTCACTATTCACCAAAATTTAGATATTTAAGAACAATATCTAAAATTTACCCTAACTATTATTCAACATGTATAACTCAAAAAATAACTCCATTATATGAAAATAGTTTTCTAAATATGAGATATTCAATTTTTTATTAAAATCAACATTTACTTTGAAAATACAGAATTTAAATTTATAAATGATTTTGCAAAAATTTTAAAAAATTAATCATGGTATGATAAAGTTATATTACAATCATAAGACAACAAATTTTTAGTTTATGAATCAATTTTATGAAAATAAATTTCTATTTAAACAATCATAATAACTATAAAAGTATAAATAAAAATTTAGGTTTTATAAAAAAATGAACAATTAATTAATAATTTTTAAAATCTTTATTTTCTTATACCATCATATAATTTTTTCATATTGTCATTTATATGATTCCTAAATTTTATTTATACTTTAATAGTTGAGGTTAATATTATATTGGTTGGATTACTATTCCTAATGGTCAAATTAGTATTCCAAAATTCGGTTTAATATGCCATTGGTAATGGTTCCCTAACTTATATAAATACAACATATTTCATTCATTATTAATTTGAAATGTTTTTATTGTGTTCTCAATGTGTTTTTATATGGTTTATACTATATGAAAAAATGATAAGAAAGTAATTTCTATTGATAATATTTTGGGTCATTACATTCTTCCCCCTTAAGAAATTTCTCCATTGAAATTTCATTTTAAATTACAATTTTAAAATAGTTGTGTTTACTTCTACATAATTTCATACTTCAGTTCCCATGGTTCATTATCATACTTATGGTACCTCCATAGTACTTTTAATTTGTTAGTATTCCTATTGCGTAGAATATTATCTCTACACTCCAAGATCATCATTTGATTCTCTTATAAGAGAGAACGTTTTCAAAATATACCACCTCTGGATTAATTATTATGAGGGATCTTGTTTGCATTTCCTCAAGAGGGAAATATGGAATATATCATGTACTTGAGAAATTATAGTTGGATGTGCCACTCGATAAGACACCGATCCAACATGATCAAGAATATTTATGGAAAATATGTACATGGGACATAGAATTCCATTATTTTTAACTATCATGATTCTATTTAATGATGATATGTAAGGGAATATCTTGTATCTAGCCTTAAACTGCAACTCTCATGGACGATTTTCTGCATATCTCTTTTGTCATCTTTTGGTTTCTTTGATGTGATGTTGAATGGTTTTCTCTTTTTATCCCATTTATTTGACCGTTTTTTGTCCAAGTAGATTGAATTCAAAAACATCATCCCAACATGATGGTGTTCTGCATCTTTAACCACAAAGAGATTCATGTGGTTTCATTTGTTTCCTTGGGTGGAATATTTTATTTTATGTGTACAAAACTAGAAATATATGTTGGTATCGTCTTCATTTTAATCCCATAGAACTATCACTCAATATGTATACTAGTGTCTGAATAGCCTATTCATATTGGCCATCAATTTGAGGTTTATATGTTTTACTAATATTCTTTTTAATGTTTAGATCATACTGAAGACATTTCCATAATTCAAGGTGAATCTTGGAACTCAATAAATTATAATCCATAGTGGTACTCCATGCAGTGTCACCACATCCCTGATGTATATATACGAAATTTGATCCAGGGAAAATCTTATCAAATTGAGATAAATTGAGCTGTCTCTATATGAAAATTCACAACTACCCATAGAGAATTGTTTCGTCTAGATGTATTTGAATGTCCAGTGACAATGTCCATGGTTATGTTTTCTTATTTCCACATTGTTTTGATTAATGGTTTCTTCATCCGCATAGATTTTTGACATTCATCATTACCATGATGACATACTGGATAATTTGATGTATATTCAGAAATATCCATCTTCATATTTTTCCACCAATAGTTCCCTCAAAGTTCTCAATACAAAATTTTGATCCCTATGTGAATATAAAAGATTGGTCTATGTGCGTCAATCATGAGCTCTATCATTATCTATGGATTAGTTGGGACACATAATAATGACCCAAATCATACAATTACTTCCTCATTATCATGACCCATCATAGAGGGGCATGTGTCGTGACTACCCCAATCCCGCCTCCAATAGTCTTGGGGTTGGTGACTAGCATTGAGTAGTCATATACCACCAATGGGAAGCATTTTCCAATGTAAATGTACATAAGAACACATCTATAAGACCAAAATTATGAAATGTACAAAAAACTAAGTAAAAATGCATACACATACTAAGATACAAACCACAGTGTATGATAGTAGGAAACGGGAAAGTAAATAGGGCCAGAATACAAGCCCACCAAAAGAAAGAGTCTATCAAAGTTATTGTACATGTTCATAAAACTCGTCCGTAGAAAATCCTACCTAAATGGAAGGTGTAGGATAACTATCCCACTCCATATGAGCACACCTCGTCTTTCAAAAGACTCTAAGAACCACCTGGTCATATACTACCTAGAACATCGTCAAACCATCGATCGTTTTCATAAGACATTTCACATGAAGGGAAATCCCACAAAGGGGTGAGTAAAACAATACTTAGTATGACACCCCGAAAATACAAAGGAATAACACTAATAAATAAAAGAATTACACCACAATGAAATACACAATGTATACCAAAAAAAATACATGAAGTACACAAGGAAGAAATACATGGTATACCACAAAGGAGACACACAAATTACTATCAGCTTACAGAGGACTAATTCTATTTTATGAAAATTAGGTTTATCAAACTTAGTCCAATGAACACATAGTATCAGTAACAGATGGAGTGTCGATAACACACAGACTGTTGATAACACGCGGAGTGTTAGTAACACATGGAGTGTCGATAAATTTTTTTTTATAAGACAAGGAGTTTTGATAAGTCATGTATCCCAAAGTCACTGAATCACCATGTTATGTAGTCGAAAAGATGACATAGTGACAAAGATAACATGATCACAAATATCACATAGTCACCATGATCACATCCAGCTATAAGAATCCACATTTTGAACACTCATATCGAGAGAAAATACTCCACAAGCCATTCAGTCATATTAGAACTTCCATAATAACTCTATTATATTATTTTAGAAGTACTATCTCATTGTAAGGGTCCCAACACTACAAACGGCTCATCAAATGGACAAATAGTTTGAACGATATGGTAGTTTTTGTAAAATGGTAAGTCCTAGGTCTGGTCTGGGTCCAACCTGACCCACCAGACAAGACCCGACCCATCTGCTAACCTGACCCAATCTGAACAACTTGACCTGACCTGGTTTGGTCTGATCTAGCCAAAACAAGTGTGGCCTATTGGGCCTACTAGACCCGGCCCTCTCGGCCAGTGGGTCCAGCCCGTAGGGCCTCTGAAGCAGTCTGACCACCCTTGTCTGGCCCACTGCATGAGGGCCAGTTATCTCCACTAGATGCGGCCCACTCTTGTTGTCCCCCCTAGTCCATTCAGTTCAACTTGACCGCATGGCTCCCCCATATCACTCATTCAACGTAGCATCATACCGCATTTCATGTGATCGTCCTGCCTCCTATGCATGTCTCACGACCTTGTTTTCATGGGTTCCTTCAACATGTCTTGGATCCATGTCCATGCTCATTGTCATAGAATCCTATTGTGGACCCCAATAACTACTTGTGGCCTCTGCCACCGCGGGATCCCATGTGGTCCCGCATAGACCATGACCTATTACTACCATCTGGGGCATGTCACCGCCCCATGCTCCCCCTAGAGCACCCCCCAATAGTCACGTCCTACCCTTACCATTGACTATCGTGTCGGAATCCTTCCATGTGCCCTGGCCTTGTGCCACAATAAGCCACCACCTCTGCTGAACCATATCATGATTCCATCACACATCCATTGTGTCATCATGGGATCAAATATTTCTATCTCGGATCGTTGTGCCATAAATAAAAGGCACAGTAGTCGAACATTCGCATATGGGTTTCATGGGGAATGAATGCATGCAGAATGTGATAGTTTATGGGGGGAGAGATAAAGTGCACAAACACCCAATGAATAGATCTTGTCCTTTTTTGTTTCACCCTTGATTTGTTCATGTTATAATGTTTTTCAAAGAAAAACAATAGATAATTACACTGATATATCTCCCCTTTTTAAACCCACCAACAATTATCCATCCCTCAATAATGGTCAAACTATAGATCAACTTGTTCATTGGTTGGTCCATGTTCTTCATTGAATATAAAAGGGGAATATGAATTAACAAATAGATCAACATCATACCTCATGGTCGGATTAGTCATTTATGAAGAATGGATGTCTATTTCTTCGTCAATCCTCAACCCGTTGACGTTCATCATTATTTTTCGGAGTGGTTTTTATAACCTTGCCTTAGAGAAATTATAGGGTATTGATGATAACCCAATATTTCTTTAATAAGGCCTATTAAAAATGGAAACCATCGTTGTGTCTTAAAGTAACTTTATATAAAATAAAATTGATTTTTTTATTTGTTTTAATATCTGAAAACTACTTTTCATAGTTGACTTGTGCTAGTAAATGTTAGGCCCTGTATAAGGTAAATATTTTTCTCTGAATGTAAATGTGCCATCAGATTTCTGATCTAGGAACCCATTTATGAGTTATTCAACTTTTTCATGAAACCCACTCACACATGCTATTAAAAACATGATATTTTTATATGATTTATTTTTTTGGAACACTAGGCCTCAAAATCATACATCGTCTTAGAACTTGGTCTAAAAATTTTCACAATAGAATTATAAAAATAAAACTAGAGAAAATCCAATTCATTAAATTCTCCCCACCCTTGGGATTTACGTCAATGAAATCCAATAACATGGCTATACAATAAAATGGGGGTAGTGAGAACAAATATAACCCTCCAACTCCCATGTGCTCCCCTGGTGATTCCCTTGCTTACACTGAATGCACTCTAGATGAATAAACTCCCCATGAAGGGTCCTCTCCTGTCGATACTAGATATTCATCAGGTACTCTATGAAAATCACCCCTTCATCAATGTCTAGCTAACCCCCGTCAATGTTTTGTGATGCATCATGCATGTACCTCTCATCTATGACACATGAAAGAAGTCATGTACCTCTTCCAACTATAGAGGTAGAACCATGTGGTATGAAACCTCTCAAACTCTATGAAATATCTTGAATGTCCTGATGAACCTAAGATATAGTTTTTCTCCCAACAAACTATTTTTATTCTGGGTCGAGGAGAGTCCTGGAAGAACACATGGCCCCCTCCTAGAAATCTGAGGGCCTCTATAGCCAGTCATCATAACAATTTTGTTGTCTCACTGTAGTCTTCATCCTCTCCTAGATGACATGCACCTTATATTTAGTTGCATGCACCAAATCCAGTCTCATGAGTGCTGACTCTCCTAGGTCTGTCCAGTAAAGTGGTGAGCAACACTATTTCCCATGCAATGCCTCTAATGGTGCCAAAAAAATGGTAGAGATGTAGCTATTTTGATATGAAAACTCCACCAAAGGTAGATGATCCTCCCATCTACATCCAAAATTTATAATGAAAGCAAGTATCACATCCTCTAGAACCAATATGGTCCACTCTATCTGGTCATCCATCTTTCGCTGAAACGTTGTTCTCAAGCACAACCAAGTCCCAAATGCCTCTTACAATACTATCCACAACCAAGATGTAAATAGTGAATCTTGATTAGGGACTATCATCGATGGGACTACATGGAGTATAACTATCCCCTACATGTATAGGCAACCAAATCCCTCTACTGAACTCTTCTCCTAAATCACAATGAAGTGGGATGACATAGGGAGTCAGTTAATGATCACCTAGATGGTATAATGCCCCAAGAAATACATGGTAATAATATAACAAATCCCATAGATATCCCATCCCACTTCAACTCTGGTGCCCTTACGGGTTGTTTCAAACCCACTAGAACCTGGTGCTCAGTCTTCACTTACTGGAAAGCAAGGCATCAAGAAATTAACTCTAACACTTCTATCTTCAACCCTGGCCCCCATGACTAATGTTAAAGTTCCTAGGGAATATTATCCCCACCCATGTGTACTTCCAAATAGGATGTATAGAACTCCCTCAAGACCTCTTTCCATAACATCACTGGTACTACTGTGCGTCTGCTGAAGAGAATGGTGTGCTCTCCTCCTTTCAAATATCCATCAGGGGTGTTCCATATGGAGATATGATAATATATTGCCTCACATTTTTTATTTCCACTATGTGATTCCATAACATGTTTTAAGAGTGGAGGGGGGAAAACCATTGAATGGAGGTAAGATGATCTATCTCCATTCACAATAGATATCTGCAATCCAACCAACTTCTCTGGGGCCTCGCTCAGAAACTACAAGATGGATATCCTGTTGAGAGAATCTTCCACCACATTCCCCTTCCCAATAGTTTATATAATATAAAATTCATAATCCTAGTTGAATTAAATTCATCTCCACTATCTCATCTTCAAGTCCTTCTAAGAGACATTGTACTTGAGAATTTTTGGGTTAATGTAGATGATAAACCGATCACCTATAAGTTAGTTCATGGTGAATACTACCGCTAACAATTCAAGATCATGGGTCACATAGTTCTACTCATGTGGTATACAATATCATGAACCATAGGCAATAACCACTTTCCCCTACGTAAAGACACTACCATGATCGATCCCTAATGCATTATAGAACACTACATACTAAACACCCTCCTCTAGCAATCTCTTGATAAGAGCACTCATCAATCTCTACCTCAGCTACTGAAAACAATATTGGAACTTATCTATCAACATGAAAGGTTTCCCCATTTCACATCAAGGATGTCAAGGATGCTGCTACACTATAAAATTTGAGCACAAACCACTAATATTTCCCAACCAACCCAAGGAAACTCCGCACCTCAGTAACACTATAGGATGGATCCCAAGAAAAAACATCATCTATCTTCATTGAATCCACTCCAACTCCAACCACTGAAAAGGCATATACTATAAAGTGGAACTATCTTATCTAGAGACGACTCTTTGAGATATTTCTGTAAAGATGGTTCTCTCAAAATATATCTAGGACCATCCTTGAGTGTAACACGTGCTCCTCCTGGGACACCTAGTAGACTAGGATGTCATCAATGAAGACCATGACGAGTCGGTCTACGTAAGGATGAAATATCATGTTCACGAGTCCCATGAATACTATTGGAGAGTTTTTCACACCAAATGGAATCACCAAGTACTTGTAGTTCCTGTACCAACATCTGAAAGGTGTCTTTGGGATGTACGCATATGGAAATCAAAGTTGGTTTTATACATATCTAAGGATTGTATTTGAGAACCACCTCACTCCCTTCAGATGATTAGAGTGGTCTTAAATCCTCTGTAGTGGATAATTATTCTTCACGGTCAACTGGTTTAGGTATTAGAAGTCCATAAATGATCACAATTTCTCATCTTCCATCATGGAAAACAAAACTAGGTCTGCCCAAGGTGAAACATTCGGTTTCATAAAGCCGTTTCTCTATAAATCCTCTAATAGTACCATCAGATATTGAAGATCTACTGGAACAATTCAATATGTAGGTGCATATATCAGTGATTTATCGGGATATTGGTAAATAAAGAAGTCAACTTCCCTATAGGGAGGTAACATATGGATATCCTCAGGAAAGACATCCTGATACTCTGCCACCACTATAGGATATGAGGAATCCTATTATCTATTGCACTAAGGGTGAGACTATCAAACTGATGATTAATCAGATTCACCCTCCTATGTTTGATTCCATCCTGCACTTCATGAGTTTCCTTTTTCTATAAAATGAAAACATGTTCTCTTCATTGTGGCAACAACACACTCTACGCCAAAAATAGTCAATATGGACATGAAGTATAGATAAGTAGAATATATAAAGAATTATTTCGTAAGGCATCGATTCCACCACTAAGAGATCCCAATAAAATATATCACCCCCTAATGTAAGGGAAAACTACCATAAATAGCGTGTGATCGTCTAATCTCCCCCATATGAGTCTCTAAGAATATGTATCGAGTCAACGATTCCACTGGAATCTCTGAGTATTGAACTGGGGTCGTGATGAGAATGATTGAATGAAACCTGTATGTATCATAAATTTAGATAAAGTGGAAATGAGTGGTATCATACCTATAATTATCCTAGGAGCCCCTTGGCCATAATACTCCATATCATGTTTCTATAATCCTCCCTATCCACCACCTCCCTAGGCTTGTGGTGGACCATCTGGGGGTGGTGGTGGTAGAACCTCTAACCTGTGACCACCTCCTACTACCCTATTTCTCCTCTTCCATGCATAAAATCATATGGTCCACCATTCTCTTGTATCTGGATCAGTCTCAATGGTCCATGACCATCTACTGACCAATCATATAATGGATCAGGTAATCTCTAGCTAGATGCACCTAACAATCACACGAGTAACATAGCTTGTCCATTAGCTAACTTGCGCTTCCATGGGAGACAATCACCATTGATACTATGTCCTAGGGTCATCCCATAGAGTTTCTAACCCATTTGGTTCCCTATTTTTGTTGTGAGCTACCTACCAATAAAGACTAATCTACTTAGTGCCTGTTGGTAGCTCCCACTACTAGCTTCTGCTCCGCCAGAAACACTCCACAAGCAGAGCTCGCTCTATCAACCCATCATAATTCAGAATTCTAAGGGGCATCATATATGCAATGATCTCCCATCATATCCCATGCTCTAAGGTTTTATAACTGAATAATGGGCCTTCCACCATATCTGTGGAGTAGCAATAAAGATATGCAAATCTCACTAATTACTCCACTACTATTTGAATTCCCTACTACAGAAGCAAGATCTCTTATTTGTGCAATGATTGAAATGTCACTAGAAATAAATAATCTTTAAAGTTTCTATTAAATAGTTACAAAGAGAGATTAGTCTATTCATCCATATAATTTACTAAGTTCCAGCATAGCCATACTGAGCCCCAAATAAGGCTCACAGGTAGAACTTTCATCTGGTCGGAAGGTGTCCTCACAAGGGTCAAGACTTGTGTAACTACCTCCATCTAATCCTTAGCTACCTCTAGTTCAGTCTCACCTGGAAACCTATGAATTTTTTTCCTATGGAACTTAGTCAATTCACTCAAACCATGTTCATCCTCTAGTGGTATCTCTTGTATTAACTACTGATCAATGGTTAGTGGTATCACTGGAACAGTACCCGAAGGTTCTATCTCTGATACTAGTTCCTGTATCGGTTCCTCATCACTAGGAAAATCGTCCTCCTGATCAAAAATCAAAATCCTTGATGGCTATCTATGTGGAGGGATCCTCAAATAGATCAAGATAAACTATGGTCAATAGATTATACATACTGAGCTGACTCAAGAGGGACATGAGAACACGCTCAAATATTATATGATGCACATACTATTAATTTCCATTCAACCATTGTTTTCATGTATTGAGGTAAAAGTAGAATTTAGAGTCTTGGTTTATGGATATGTCATCCACTACGCCAATACTGGATTCCCTGGCTTGAAAGACTAACTCAAAACACTAGACACGATTTCCTTCAAACCAACCTCACATAATCACATTCCTTAAGTAGAACTGACCCCCTTTGATACCACTCTATTATGACTCGTCCAAGAGGGGTCAATGACATGACTACTGCAAGCCCACCTCCAATAGGCCAAGGGCTAGTAACTTGCACCATGTAGGCATATCACAGTAACGGGAGGCTTTTACCTAGGTACATGTACACACACACACACACACATATCCAATAACAAAATGATGAATTGTAAAAAAAAAACAAAGTAAAAAATGAATGAATATACTAAGATACCAACCAAAGTGTATGATAGTAGGAAACTGTAAAGTAATATGTCTAGAATAAAATCCCACCAAAATAAAATGTCGATAAAATTGAATGCACATGTTCTTGAAACTTGTCCATAGAAAACCCTACCTGAAGGGTAGGTGTAGGAAAATAATCTGATACCGTAGGAGAACACCTTGTCTGTGTGAAGGCAATTATAACAACTTGGTCTTATTCAACCTAGAACACCATCAAATAATACATCATCCATAGAAGAGAAGATACGTGTGGGAAAAACCCATTCAGTTTTATGTAATATAATACTCGGTTGGATATCGTGAAACCACCAAGGAATTCCACTAAAAAATAAATGAAGCACACCACAAATATATTCATGAAGTATACCACAAAAAATACACATAGTATACCATGAATTTGTTCAAGTTATAATAGAAAATAAACACAAAAATTATTGTAATATCACATTGGTATAAGTCTATTGCACAAAAATAAGGGTTATCAGACATAGTCCATAGAACACCCAGTATTAGTAACACACAGAGTGTCAATAACACATTGAGTGTCGATAGAAAACATATTTTCAGTAACACACAGAGTTTTATTAACACATGAAGTGTCGATAATAAATGGAGTGTCGATAAGTTTTGTATCCACCATGTCACGTAATCACCAAGTCACAAATTCACAACGATCCCATAGTCATAAATATAACATAGTCCCCAAGTTCACAACCTCTAACAGGATTCTGCATTTAGCATGTGTAGTACTAGGAGAAAATACCACACAAGCCATTAGGTCATATGCCAAAATCCTCAAAACTCACATATAGTACCTCAAAAGGACCGCCTCGCCTCAATGGTCCTAATGCCGCAAACAACTCATCAAATGGACACACTGTTTGAATTATATGGCCTATTATGTAAAAAAGTTCGACCTAGGTCTAACCCACCTGCCGAGCTGAACCATCCTAACCCCATCAGGACAACCCAACCCAACCTAACCCTTTCCAGTCTGGGCTGAAGCATCCCGACCCACTCGGCCGCTGGGTATAGCCCGCCGACCGTTGGAGTGGCCCAACCACCCTTTGTCTGGCCCACTACATGAGGGCCGATATGCTCCATCGGATATGGTCTCCTCTGGAAACACCCCCTAGTCCACATGGTCTTCCCTGAGAACTTGGATCCCCCCATGTCTTCCGATCAGTGCAGTGTCGTTCTACATTTCATGCAGTTGTTCCACCTCTTCTGCATACCCCATAGCATTACAGCTTCAGGTTCCTTCAAAGTAGCTTCAAGTCACATCTCATCTTCCCACTAGGGGTCCCTTGTGGTCCTGCTTAGACCATAACCTATTGAAATCGTTGGGTGCCTTGTCGATGTCATGTCACCACCTCATTCTCCCCTTGGATCGTTCCCACCAGCCGCTGTGCCGGAAGCCTTCCTAACACCATGACCTTGTGACATCGTAATTCTTCACCTCTCCTGAACCATACCACGCTTCCATTACACGTGCACTATGTTATCACATGGTAATATCCTTCTATCTCAGATCGTTGCACCATGGATTGAGGTGCAACAGTCGATCATTCACATAGGGGTTTCACGGGTGAAGAATGTATGAAGAAAAATATAGATTTATGGGGAAGACATAATGTAAAGGAATTCCCAAAGAATGGATCTTGGCCTTCATTGTGTCAACCTTGATCCGTTCATGTTAGAATGATTAATGACGAAAAATAATAGATAATCACAAATATACATCTCCTCAATTTAAACCCCACAAAATTTATCCATCTAACAAGAACAGTCAATCCACAGATCATCCTAATAATTACTTGGTCTGCATTCTTCATTTAATCTAAGAGGGGAAGAGGAAATCAAAATGAGATCAATATCATATGTTATGGTCGAATCAGTTATTGATAGTAAAAGGGGGTCCATGTCATCGTCATTCCATGATCTACCATCGTTCTCCATTGTTTATCTGAGAGGTTTCTATCTCCTTGCCTTAGAGTAATAGTAGGGTTATGACGATAACTGTAAATTTTTTTGACAAGGCTTATTAAAAAGGTAAATAGTTGTTTGGTCATAAAATGACATTAAATAAAATAATAATGATTTATTTTACTTCTTTTAATGTCTAAAAACTACTTTTCACATTAAACACATGTCAGTCGTTGTTAGGCCCCACCTAAAGTAATGTCTCTGCTCAGAATGCAATGATTCCCTCAGATTTCTAATCTGGTAACCCTTTTAGGGGTTATTCAATTTTTTAGGAAACCCACTCATGTGTGCTACTAAAATCATAACATTTTCAATGAATTGTTTTGGGAACACTGGGCCTCAAAATCATTCTTTTTTATAGTGTTTGGTCTTAGAATTTTTCCAATTAATTTATACAAATAAAACTGAAGAAAATACAAGTCAATAAAGTTATTAATTTTAAACTCTCTAGATTTCCATTTTCTCATATCTTATACCTTTTTCTGAATTTTTACATCATTTATTTGACCATCCATTATATTCTCCACAAGGGGTGGTTGAGATATCATTTGATAAAGGATTAGTGGTGTTCCTTCTTTAATTATTGTGATGTTTATCCTTTTATAATATATGAATATTAATTACCTCTCAATTTCAATCACTAATAACATTATTTGATCCTTTTTAGTCAGAGCATCTTCCACTATATTCACTATTTCCAAAATTGTAGTGTATTGAACAACCATAATAGTTCATGATCTCTAACTATCATATTTGAAGATTATCAATCTCTTTCTATGTGAATATATATTTGGGGATCTTCCGATAAGAATATATTTTAAAAATTTCCCCATAGAGATAATGTTGTAAGATTTTTCATGCAAAGATCATAGCTACCAAATCTAGATCATGTGTAATATAGTTTATCTCATTAATTTTCAACTATCTCAAGGTATAGGACATCAAATTAAAGTTTTACATTAGTACACATACATATCAATTCATTTATTAATCAGTTTATACCAAAAAGAGTTCCCCACGTTTTAGAAGTGTATGTACAGACATAGTGATAAGCCTCCTACATTACTATTTGAAGAAATATTCACATTCTCTAGTCCAAAAAAAATATTATCCCTCATATTTTATTTTTTATTGGGTTTGATAATCAGGATAAGTTATTAAGAAATCTACATAAATAACCATCTTGACAAAGGAAACTACATATCTCTATTACTTATATTGGCATGGGCCACTCATAAATTCCTTTAACATAAAAGGCTCCACAGATCTTCCTCTGTTGGGGATAACCTGCCCCAAGAATGATACTTCTCTATCCAGAACTCACATTTACGATACTTTTCATAAATTTTATCCATCCAAAAATTATATAGCACAGTATTAAAATGCTCATCATGTTCCTCCTTAATCTTGGAATATATCAGAAGATCAGTGATAAATGCTACCAAAAATTTCTAGAGGTAATATCTAAAGATAATATTTATTAAATACATTAATATTGATTGAGCATTAGTGTGTAAAAAAGGTATAAAAATGAACTCAAAGTCTCCAAAACTTTTTCGAAAGGAAATCTTGGGAATATGTAACGACACAATATTTTATCAATGAAAATTACCTTATAATAATTATTTTTTATAGTATAAAAATAAAAAAAATTACATAGGGAAAATAATAAAAATATTATAAATGAGGAATGAATAAAATAATAGGTATTTCTTTATGTTAATGAACATATAACATTATCATAGTAACCTAACCTTTATAATAGTAATGTGACCCTTATGAATTTTAAACTAGACAATAGAATAATATCCTCACCTATGAAAGTATAAATAAAATTTATCCATATTATAAATTAAAAAATGATATAATTATGTCATTGTATAAGTAAATAAATGTTTTAGAAGTTGTTAATTTTGTATTGATATTTTTATAAAACATAATTTTTTTTTAAATTTTTTAATTTATATATGGTTTTAAAAGAATATTTATTTCCTTAAAATGTATTAATAAATTAATTTTCTTCCCTTATTATGAACAAATAATTTAATGGGACATTAATTAATTTTTAAGAGTTTTAGAAAATCAGTTCTAATTTTAAAATTGGTATTTTCCTTGTAAATGATGAATTTAATTAATAAAATAAATTTCTCGTATATATAATCTTAATTTCATAAAATGTATTCAATTTTTAAATTAAAAAATTTGAAAAATAGTTAGGGTGAATTTTTGGGATTTTTCAAAAATTCTTTAATTTTTGTTGAATAGT
Organism: Viscum album; assembly: GCA_963277665.1. Classification (NCBI taxonomy): domain Eukaryota; kingdom Viridiplantae; phylum Streptophyta; class Magnoliopsida; order Santalales; family Viscaceae; genus Viscum; species Viscum album. The sequence continues at coordinate 564,799,592 of OY728129.1, read as the reverse complement.
ATACTACGGTAATATATGGTGTATATACATTTTAAGTTAAATAAACTATTCCTTGAGTCATTACTAATGTCAGCACCATAATATCAAACTCCCCTTAATTATTCTTAAATATATAGTGACAATTCTCATTATATTAATATTTTTCAGGCAAAATAATAAACTAATGAAAAAAATAATGACAAAAGACCTCTATGCACCTTGAGAAATACCAACCCTCAAGACCTCTTCTCCTCACACCACTAAAGATTTATGAATTGTCCAAATTCAACTAAAATATATTCCTAATCCCCTTCCCCCATGTACAAATCCTTTAGTTTCATCGATAGAATAAATCCTATCACCCTAAAGATGTTCTCAAGAAGAATGATTCTTGGGGTAAAATCGTCTTTATTTTCTATTAATATATTATAATGAAATTTTTATTATTATTCACTCTTCACATACCCTTATCCAAATGGTATGATAATTGTAGTACCTTGAAAATAATATAATGTTATTATGCTAATGGAATAATCCATCATCATTTATCAGCCAAGGCATACAAACAGATGTTATAGGCCAATAATGAGAGTCCCTCCACTGTTGTGGTTTTCTAGTGTAAGTATATCCCCATTAAATACAACTTACTCATGTGGATGTTTCATAACCTAGTCATTCCTATGAATAATATGATCATAGGTAAGGATATTTTTTTGGATTTGAAATGCTGGTTTTTCTCCAATGCTAATGAAGAATTAGTGTGTCGTATCATTGTGGAAAGTGCATGGGCTACAGTGGTGTGGCACGGCTTCGAGGAGTTCTGCGGCTTTACAAAACATTCATTAGGTGATGTGAAAAATTTCATGAATTTTTTTTCATGGAGATACTATGAACCCTCATGATAGGAAGGGTAGATCTACCATTCATGAAGTTGGATGATGGTGCATTTTGGATGCCAGAAACAGAGCCCAACCTGAGGGTTGCTTCAGCTAGCCTCTTGGTGTCCAGATCAATTCTAGGAGTCTTGTAGTGGATCTTGGTCTCATGGTGAGGTAACGGGACTCCAATATCTACCTGGGTTCAGTCCTGGCCACCAATAGAATTCCCACTCCCATCTCTTCCAGAATGGTTTTTTGAGTTTGTTGGTCACCTCTGGTGCAAGGTCTCCAACATAATGTGTAGGGATCTAGTAATCTTGGACTTATATGGGGAGGTAGTGTTGTTCGAGACAATCATGGTTCTGCCATCATGGCTATTAAAATATTTTATGGCATTGGTTCATCAATCATGGTTGAAGAATATGCGCTGATAAATGGGATAGAGACGTTCCTCTAGCAGAACATCTCCATTAATGTCATTGAAACTGACTCCCGGGTGATTTTTAACTCCCTGCAGGGCAATTCTCTTACTCCTTAGTCCATTGAGTATCTTATCCGTAAAGGCCATTCTCAAATCCAAAATGTAATGATCATTCTTCACACCCGGTGTGAAGGTAACAAAGTGTATGATTTCTTAGTGTCTTGGGATGATCCAGACTTGCCCCATTTAGTTTTCACTGGCATTGGCTCCCTTCCTATGGAGTGCATCAACATGATTAGAGGTGATGCCCTCAGGTTACATTAATTTAGACCTCCATGATGTCTGAGGTTGTACTTTGTAATTTATACTTTGTACTTAGTACTTTGTCCTTTTTAACATTCTTTTGTACCCCCTTTTATTGACAAATATAATATATATTTTGACCCATTCTCTTTTTGCGTAATTTTTCATAGATGAATACAAGTAATAGATCATGAAATACAAGGAAACAAATTCTCATAAATGATGAAACTGTATCTTATAACTCATAAAAAATGACATAAATTATCTTAATAAAATTATAATAAATAAAATAAATTTATAAAAGGTTTTTAATTAATAAATTTATTTAATTTGATTATCTATGACATTAAGATCAGGTGTAAAACACTTTTGGAAATAATGTAAGAGTTTTCTTCCCAAACCTCAATTTTTCCCTTTGAGTTACATATTATCTCTCATTACTGTAATTTAACTCATATTTATTTTTAAAAACTTTTTTACATTATATTTATATGTTCCAAACACATTTATCTACAACATATCATGATTCTTTTTCTGGGATATACATGTTTTAATATAGTTTTCCTCTCAATTTCGTTCTGATAAGAAAGATCGATTAACGGGAACTTCCTAATTTCATGCGTATTTTCAAGTAACATCTATAATATATTGAAAGAAAAAATCATTTTTATAAAATCACTCATTTTATCATGAAAAAATACCAATTTTAATTTATAGTTTTATGAAAATAAATATTCCCTTTTCCCTTAAAATGATACTTGATATTTTCTATAAACCGTAGAAAAATGCTTCATTTCTAAAGCTTATTAAACATTTTTGTACAAATTTCAACCTAATGTGGAAATAATTTATTATTATATATTCTTATTATTTTATATTATTTTCCATGTACGGTTTAAATCAATTATTTCATCAACTTCATTATGATATAAATTTTTTATATTCCATATGACATGATTATGATACCCAATTATTTCTGTGGGTAACACTTATACTTGATTCTACATGTGGAAGAAATATGCATGAAAGTGTTATAATGGGTTTATCTAGATAGTGTTACAATTCATTGGTAAATGTTTAGTCTCATGAGATTTCATGTTGGGAGAAGGTTTGAACCTGATTACTTAATGGTACATTTTCCACCATGTGATATAGTCTTGACAGTTACCCTGGACTGATGTTTATTTCCTGTCATATAATGTTTCCACATTCCTACGATGTCATTATTATATATTCCCATGTATTATATGTTATTCCTTTGTATTTTTACTCATTTTCCATTACATTATTTCATCATGTTATTCCTTCCAACCCATGTGATATGTTTTATTCCCATGTTTATTCTCTTACTAGGGTTTTTATCTCTTCCCTTTTGTTGATGTATTCCACATGTTATCATTTGTAGATGTAAGAGCTCAATGAAACCTAGGATATCATTAGGAAAATCAAATCAAATAATTTTTGTAATTTTGGTTACATTTTTTAGTATTATGTTATTAATCCTCCAAATAAACTAGACTTTGCGATCCTTTGTTTTTTTATCATTAATTATGCTTAAAATCATGTAATAATTTGTGAAAAAGGATTGGAATTCTTTAGTTGGTCTCAGAAAATGGTCTAGTTATTTTTGGATATTAAGACTATAGAACATTATTAAGAACATTTGGGATAAATATATCACCATGTATTACCTAGATTTAATCATAGGGTATCACAAGTTATTATATAATTTTCATATATAAGATTATCCTTATATATTCAAAGTTTTCTTTTTATATTTTTATTTTATAAGTATTAAATCCCCATAATTGTATATAATTTGTATTATTTAATGGATTAAAAACATAATAAATCTTATGAAAATCAATTTGATATGATATGTGATGATTTCTCTAATGATACTCCAAATATTATGGGAACATGTTCTCAAAAATTTATTATAGTAATTTCCCAACGGGCTCATATTATGAATAATAACTTGAATCAGGTGGAACATCCTCCTTATCCTGTGAAATAGAATGTTGATGTAAAATACTTCATATGAAATAGGGATCCCATATTTAGTGGATCTTCATATCTCCTCCAGGGATAAAAAAATATTAACTCCATTTAATGTTGATTCGTGGTGAACACTGATCAAGAACATGAAATTCAAAGAGGAAATTTACTCCATGGAATGATAATATTTCAAGAAAATATATCCAAAAAATATTTTCCATAAACCCTCCATATTAATATGTAAATGGATTTCCTAATTCTAATTAATAAGGAATATGAGTCAATCAGGGCATACAAGGAAAACATCATACAACTTTCAAGATATGTCACTGTCTTTTTCATGAACACAGAATTCAAGGTAGAACACTTCATTAGCAGTTTAATGCCATGTAGACAAAAATAATTAGAAATTAGAGAGTTTTATTGTTATAAATATATTTTCCAATTTGCATATAATGCTAAAATGGTTATTAAAGACTCTCAGTGGTATAGTGGGACCGGTGATAAAGAGAGGATAATAGGGTTTAGTTTCTGTGGATAAATAGATAAATTTAATGGTAGAAAAAAGAACTAACAAATAATATGTCAAAAGTATGGGATGATTTTATATTTATAATATTTTTATAATATATTATATTATTTTTAATGATTTATTTCCTTCCAATTAAACAATTTGAGAAAATTTCCATCATTTTAGTATTTTTGGTGGAATTTGGTGTAAATTGGGAAGACAATTTAATTCGGGAAATTTATACATTTTATTGAGCTTCAGGTTTTTGGGAATAAGTTTTACAATTTATTTATAATTTAAATGGTTTATTAGTTTTATTATTCCTTTGATTTTGGGCATCGACTTTTTTTTCTAGACCAAGATGAATTTCCAAAAACCAGGTTCTAAAAAAATCAATCATGTTGAAAAAGTTAATTGGAAAATTGAATGGACCACACATCAGTAATGGAAGAATTTCTAGGTCGAGATACATCCAAATGAAGTTATTATAGCTATATTAAAAAAGATAACTTCGATCCCCATGTCCATAAGATATTTCATATATTATTTTGGTTATTAACTCATCCATTGAATGCACTAAATTGGAGTGAGTTGTGCAGTCTCTTGAAGATGAAAAATTCATTATTAGTAATTTGAGAAGAACTATTAGGAAACATATGGAACTATTCTGATATTTTGTGGAACTATGACAATGTTACATAGGAAAAAAAATTATAAATAAATTCTCTCTAGATGAATTCATTTTTTACCCCACATGGAATCATGATTTCAGAGCATTAAATATATAGGGAAAATTTTCCAACCCTGAAGCATATAAATATGTGGTTCCACTATAATTCAATGACATTGCTGAATAAGGATGAGGGTTTGTGGTGGAGGATTGGAATCATGACATGATTTTTGTTTTCTCTTTTCTATTTTCCTAGTTTTATTATGTTCCCTTCATCCCCTTTCAACTCTCTTACCCTACACATGGAGCAGTAAATACTTTGAATGATCAGAGAAGGGTGAGTTTAACATTTTCAATGAAAGAGTCTTGTTCAATAATTTGAAACACTTTTTTTCTATTGAATGATTTCTATTTTTAATGGTATCCATTATATTCATGAAATTTTATTTTTGGTTTTGGTTTCATTCATTGTTTATATCATTGATTGATGAACATTAAATTCTCTCTGCCATGTACAACATTTCTTGATCAAGAATATTGTGTTATGTTGTGAGTATCTAAAGATCGTTGGAATTTGTGTGAAATAAGAGAACTTTTTCTTGATTTATAGTGAAAAAAATTCCATACTGGGACTTGAATTTCATATTTTTGAATGTTTTATGATGTTTTATGCACATAAGAGTGGATTCTCTTGATTCAATAAACCAAGGGAGATTGATAACTCGATAAATGTGTCTTTTATTTGTCATTTGATAGGAAGGGAAGAGAAATGATCATTAAAAATACAATAAAATTGAAATAGGTTATCCTATACTAACCTTATCACTCTATTCATCCCCTTGTTTTCAAACTTTATTTTTAATTCCCTTCTTTCATTTTTAACTCAAACAATTTCAAAAAAACTATACTTCTTTCTCTAATTTCAAGTGAAAAACATGATTTTTGAGTTATATTATTGGGAGAAAACCTAAGTTACCCATATAAATACCTATTTAAATTAGTAAATATTTTTTATTCACACCACATTATAGGAACGTTTCAGAATATGGCGTCATTTCCTACAAGGTTGTTCCAACGTTTTTCACCATTTTGTCTCTTTTCTTATTTCTCTTCAAAATTGCATGACTAGACCCTCGAACACTAACCCTGTCCCCCAGTGTCACATATATGACTTATTTAGATGTTATTTTTCATTAAATTTTATTTTTTTCTTTGTTTTAGGGGTTTCCAATGAATTTTGGTGGAAATGGCGGGTTTTCAAAATCTGGGCCAAACCGAGAGCCCATTTCCATATTTAAAAATAGTTTATGTTTCTTTTATAACTCCAAAGTTTTTTAAAATTTTAAACCCATTAAAATTCCCAATTGGAATAACCTGGTATATTAAAATGACCATATCATATTTGTACCACATATAAATCGATATTTATGATGGATTTGGGTTTTTTATTAACGTATTGGGTCTGCTCGTAAGCCCATTTTCGGCTTTAAATTATTTTATTAATTTTTCAACATCTCATTCATGTTTTACTATTTTTTTTGTTGATTTTACCTCCTACTCGAAGCCAAAAACCTGAGGCTCACCCCCATTAGAGATATTTCCTCTTTGAAGCTCACCTCCTCTACTGATTAGGGAGATCTTTCTTAATATTTTTCAAATCGACTATATTTGAAGAGGTAAAATGATTCCTTTATAACGCCTTAAATTTTCAATCATTATCTGCATTTTCACTCATTATCTATCATTTTAGTCCCCAAATGACGTATTATGACTCCTTAGAGCCTTTATACTAGTTTTGGTTAAATGGAGATTTATATTTTTTTGTATTTATGGAGATTTAATTAATATTTCTACAATTAAGTCTTTCTCTCTTTGATTTATTCTCTTTCTTTAGGGTTTACTTTACCCTTTCTGGAGTTCCAAAATTTCCAAAAATTTGTGTTTGTGCCTACGGTCTAAATTCCTATATTTTTGGTGAAATATTGAGGTTTTAGGTTTCTTTTCACTTCTTTGCGGTGTGATGGTGGTGAAGTTGATGTTTTACACCAATATTTGAGGGTTCCAACACTTTCGGTAGGTTATTTCATGTGTAATAATTTCAATATTAGTTATTTTTCATGAATTACTCATTTTTAATGTTATTTATCTGATGTGTGTGTTGAAAAAATGATTTATGATGGATTTAGTTAAGCATTTAATTTTATAATAGCATTTTAGATTGAAATTGGTTGTTTTTCATGTGTAATCCATGGGGTATTGTTTGGGTGTGTTTTAGAACCTATGATATTGGTGTAATAAATCATATTGGGATGTTTCCTTTTGGTTTTGTACCTCTTTTATAGTCTTTGTGATTTGTTTTAAACTATGTAAAACAATTCTGAATTTTTGTAAAAGATTGTTCAGTTTGGAAAATCCAGATTCATTTTACTGGATTCATTTGTTGTTTTATGATTATAAACTCATGTAAATCATTCCCAATTCACATTTTAGGAAACTCGGGAACATTTTACAGCCTATGGGGATTAGGAACACCCTTCGAGCCATGTCGCGGGCTGGATTTTTTACCAGTTTTGGTGGCAACAAGATTTGGTTCATGATAAAATTGTATCAAATGAGGTTTATATTAACTGTTCAGGTCATGTTATTTGAGGAACAGTTTGGATATCCAGGAGTTAGGAATTTTGAGACATGGTATTCCAGTTATTGGTAGTGTTCCTAATCACCACACATCATAATGGGATTCAAGTTGTCAGAGGAAGTTGGTATTTATCTAAGTCCTTTGATTTTCTTGGTTTGATGATGATTAGTGGAAATGAAAAGAGAGTTTTTTTAATTGTTTCAGTGAGTTCGCAGGTCCGAACAAGCCATATAGTGACAAGGATATTCCCTAGAACACTCTCTATGATGGTGATGTGATAAAAATAAGGCCGCTAACCATATTTCCAAGTCCCCCACTGAAACTATTTTCATATCACATTGTCTTTTGTTCTTTAGTTTTTAAATATTATAACTTTGGTTTTAAAGTGACTTTGTTTTATGAAGTGAAAATATTTTGTGAAATAATTTTCCAATAAAGAGGTAATGGTTTGATTTATGAAATTTTGGAACTAAATTTGCAGAAGTTTTTTGAAATGTCAAATGGTGTTCTTATACCTCTTTGGAAATTAAGAACTACATTGAAGTTGGTTTTGAAAAAGTGTATCCAATATACTTTTTTAAACAATAAAAGGGTATTTTAATGGGATGAGATATTTTGAAATTGATATGAATAACTTGAAAGTGAGTTCTTATCTAAATGTTTGTGTCTTTTGGAAATGTTTTGTATGATATGAATTTGGATTTTGATCTCATGGTTAGTAGTTTTGAGAAAAAACATGTATTGGTTGACCGTTTTTGTTTTGAAAAGTGGAATGCATTTTTCTTTTAACCTTTTTTATTTTTGTGGGAGACCACACGCATGGATTTATATGTAATGATGGATGGTTGATGTCTTGACTGGATGATTTTCAGTATAGATATTAGGAGGGTACCCAGTGTGGCACAGAAATAAGAATGTGTGAGGCCCATGGGGTACCATTTGTGGATATGCTAACCACTGAAGATTTTTTTTCAAAGAAAAGTTTCTAAAGAAAAATATGAGGTCTTGATGAATTGTTTTTTATGATTTATATTATGTGTTTTTCTAAAATCTTGATGTTGCGGAATGTTTTGATTCCATGAACCCCTCATGTTCGAACCGTGTTTTGGGTTTGTGTTTTTTTGGTAAGCTGGGTAGAAAGACCAGTTAGTAGTCTCTTCTGAGATATGTTTCGGGACACCGTTTTGGTGGTTCCCTTCATGTTTTTTTATCTTGCTTTTGGAATGTTTTGAACAATGTAAAAACTTGTTTGGGTCCTTGGGTTCTCTCGTTTGATATGGTACGCCCCCGTTAAGGGTTAGTGCATGACTGAAGTGAAATCTAAATTGTATATCCAATATAAAATAATCTAGTTGATTAATATAAGGAATATTTTTCTCATGATTTGGAGATTGATTTTTTTCCTTTTTATTTAATTGATCTGTGGATCCTTTTGTAGTTGTAGTGTGCTTTTGGAAGGTTGAAAGAGACCTGAGTTTCTTATGTTTCTTGATTCGTCAAAGGTGGAAGTAGTCTGGGGTTCTTATTGTGGATGATTGTCTCAATGGTGTCTAAGAGGTCCTTTGGGTTATTAATAGTTTGATTGAATCAAAAGTTCATGTTAAACCATAGTTTTGGGAATCGGGTCATGAGAGGCTATTTTGGCCACTTTTTGGACGTGTTTGTTGTTTAGGGACTTGGTATAAGTTCATGTTCCATGTATTGTTTCTATCAGTCACAATGTTCATGATTGATGACGCATTGTGATGTCAGGTTCTCCTTTGCATATAAAGGTAAAGGTTGTGCAATCATCTAAGAGTCTCTATTATGTTGGGAGTATGTCTCCCTTGGAAAAAACGTCAAAATCCTCTATTTAAGAGGAAGGAGTTTATATGCGTCATTTACTTCTATTGTTTCTCACAAAAAAAACAAGGTGTGATGTGTGTGAATATTCTAAGATCTTGTTTCTGTGAAATGCTGGGTTAGGGTAAAGTGAGTTTGGAATGTGTATTTTCTTGGTAAAATTATCTAGGATTGATGTGTTGTTATTTGTATCACCAGAAGAAGAAGTTATGTTCAGGTGGTTTATAAAGAGTAACTCTAAGGCCAAAGAAGCTTTAATCATTTGGGCTCTAGCCATAGGTCTCGAAGAGAAGTTGTCATATAGTCCGAGGAAATCCTAATGTCATTCAAAACCTTGTAAAAAATTATTATTCTCAGTATTCATGGTAGGAAGAGTTTAGACATTAGGTGTCATCATCTTATTCCATTTGTTCTCGTTTTATGATAGAGTTAAGAGGACCTGATTTCCATGTTGTATCCTGAGTTCATACTTTCCCCCCTTTGGTTTCGACATGGTATTTTCAGAAAGGCTTGAAGTTTGGTTATACAAGTTGAGCGCACGGTTTGTGCATGGTTAGTAGTGATCATGCCCTAGAAAATCATGTAGATAGAAGGATCCCCACAGCTAGTACATGGTTTCCCAAACTATGTGGACTAACCATGTTGCCATGAAAACTATTTAAATTTTGGGGTCTTTCTATATCGGCCTATGCCTGTCTGTTAATATGGCTGGTTCTTATATTGTGGAGACCCACTATGTGTCTTTTATATGTTCTTTTATAAAGTTCTAATTTAAGTCTACCCCTTGAACTGGGGAGTCCATTTCAGCCTCCCCCTGTTACTATCTTGAATCTGTCTTAGGAAAATATAAGTTGACTGTTATTGTGGGGAGCCCATTTGTGTCTCCCCATACTAGTAACTTAGATTGGTCCATGGTCTTTTCCTGATAGGAGGTAGTATCATTTGAATCTATCTAACTACCAACATATTCTTGGTGTAAATGTTGTGATTGGAGAGTGGTTAATAGTTTAATTAATGAAAATTAAGTGTATCCTTGTTTGTTGTTGTTGTTTTTCTGGAAAGATTACTTGAGTCTTGTTCATATACTGTTTTAAGAGTTTAATTTTGGGGATAAAGTCTGATTGTTCGTGATAGTTTCAGGAAATTGATGTATGTATTGGTTTATGATATTATTCCTTTCTTAATTGATCACTGGAGGTGTTTTTCCCTTTCAGGGGAAGACCAAAATTGTTGAAGGAATACATTTTTGGTATATCAATTGGGTTTGGTTTTTTCTTTCAACCTTGTAGTGGATTTTTAGGGGATGAATGTTTTATAATAGGGAGAGTTGTCACATCCATGAATTATTTAGAAATAAATTTTCATTTAATTTTCATTCATTATTTCTTTTAGTGGTTTCTATTGAATTTTGGTGGAAATGGTGGCTTTTCAAAACTTGGTCTAAACCATGATCCCATTTCTAAATTTAAAAATATTTTTTGTTCATTTTTAACTCATTAATTATTTATAATTTTATACCCATTACACTTCCCAATTGGAATAATATGGTATATTAGAATCACTATATCCATATTGACCACATAGTAATCTGTAATTATGATGGTTTTTTGTTTTTTATTAAGGTATCGATCCTGCCCGTAAGCTCATTTCAAACTTTAAATTATTTTTTTAATGATTCAATATCTCATTAATTTTTTACATATATTAGATGATTACACCACTTAATATAATCCAAAAACTTGAGGCTCACCCCCATTAGTTACTTTTTCCTATATGGACTCATATCACCCTCAGGTTAGGGATATATTTACTAATCGTTTTCAAATTGACCAGATTACAAGATATGAAATGATTATTTCATAACTCCTTCAATTTTTACTCTTTTCCCCCATTTTAGTCCCCACATGACCTACTATTACTCCTTAGAGACTCTATACCAATTTTGGTTACTTGGAGATTTATATTTTGCTAGATTGAGGGCAATTTCTTCAAGATTTCTGCAAGTAAGTCTTTCACTCTTTGATTTCTTCTCTTTCTGTAGGGTTTCTTTCAACTTTTCTTGAGTTCTAAAATGTCCAGAAGTTAGGGTTCGTTCCTAGGGTACAGCTTCTAGTCTTTTGAGTGAAAAATTGAGGTTTTATATTTATTTTCACTTCCTTTAGGTGCGTTGGTGGTGTGGTTGATGTTTCACACCAATATTTTAGGTTTTCGACACTTTCAATAGGTGATTCCATGTGAAATAAATTTCAAGATGAGTTAGTTTGATTGAATTACATATTTTCCATGTTCCTCATATGATTTGTGTGGTGTGAAAATTATGTATGATTGATTTGGTTAATCATTTAATTTTATAGTTTCATTTTAGTTTGAAATTGTGTGTTTTTCTGGTGTAACCCATGGTGTATTGTTTGGGTGTGTTTTATTACAAATAAAATTGGTGTCCTAAATCTTTTTGGGATATTTACTTTTGGTTTTTTACCATTTTTATAGTATTGGTGATTTGTTTTAAACTATGTAATTTAGGTATGATTTTTTGTAAAAGATTTTTTGGTTTGAAAAATCCAGATTCATTTTATTGGTTTCATTTGTTTTTGTATGTTTATAAACTCAGGAAAATCATTCCCAATTCCCATTTAATGATACACATGAACCTGTGCCAGCCCATGGGGATCGAGAATGCTCTTCGGACCTTGTCACAAGCTGGGTATTCCACTTGTTTCGGTGACGACCTGATTATTTTCCGGACACCAAGTTCCAAAAATTGATAGAAACTTGTTGATTAAAATTATAAACCATAACTTTCAATAGTAATTCATGGAAAATTATCAAGAAGACTAAAGTGAAAAAACAATTGTTCCTTTAGAACATTTCATCATTGTAGGAGATCAAAACCCAACCCTTAGAGACATTTATGCCCCATAATTACTTAACCAAAATAATCAACATTCCATGATAGTGTTACAAAGAAGAATTTGATTTAAAACCAAAATTAATCCCATTGCTTCCAAAGTTTCATGGATTTGTATCTGAGGAACCAAACAAGCATATTAAAGAGTTCACACAGGTCTACACTAATTTCAGACACCGTGGTGTTTTTGAGGAGTAGGTAATGTGGAAGGAATTATCATTTTCATTGGAAGGGGATACCATATAGTTTGTGTATGGTCTTTAATTGGGATATTTTCATGATTGGAATAACATGGTGAGATGTTTCATGAAAATATTATTCCCCACATCTAAAATCACAACTATAAAAAATTATATCTATTCCATAATATATTCATTTGTAGAAACACATTATGAGTACTGGGAATGACTTATAAATCCATGTGTTATCTTCCCGCATCATGAAATCTAATATCATCATGTTATTGTCTTATTTTATCACGTCTTATTGGAAAATGGTTGAAACATTATGGATGAATCATCTAGAGGAGCATTGATTGAAAAGTCAATAGAATAACGTAAGGGATTCATTGATATTATCTCTATAAACTCGTAATAGTTCGCTATAAGAGTTATTGGTACATTATTAATTGAGGAGGTAAGAACTTCTTATAAATTGCCGTTAGGGGAAACTATAATTGATGAGCTAACCATCATGGTGAGAAATATGGTCTTGAAATAAGTCAGTGGGAAACAAGCACCGACTAAGGTACATAATTTGTGCTCATCACATAATCATTATACTTACCAATGTGATAAAATAGTGGTAATAAAATCTTTTTTAATTCCTTTTAGGTGAGTCAGTTCTAACCAAATCAATAACGGAGAGAGCCTAACCATGGTAATTTTGGATTTTGAAATCATCATAATCAAGTAATACCCCCATCCCAAAACCTGTCCAAAAACCAACCACCATTATAATAACAATTCCAGAACCCACCACCATTTCAAAAAACTAAATCCTATAACCTTCTTTTTTTACACCAACCACCAACTTTCCAAAGACCCTATAAGATCCTTCTACCAGTTTGCATCCCACAATTCAGAACCAACAATATATATCTGATAATGAGCTACTGAAAGACGTCATAGAATATTTTTGGAACATGTTTAAAAGTCTCATGGACTTCCTAACCAAATATCTAGGGAAATCCCCTTCTAAGAAAATTCCAAACCCAAAGGATAATTTTATCAAGACAACAATAAGAAGTTGAAAATAACTCTCACCACTAGCTACCATTGAACGTGAAACAAGTACACATATGCTAAGGGAAAATGATTTTGGGAAATTATAAAATTCCTTGAAAATGCACCAGGAAGAAGAGAAGAAATATTAGGAGGATAAGGATAGGACACAGATAAAGAGGCAATAAAACCCATTTCAAATGAAACAAAGGGAGAATAAAAACATACCTCAAGATTTTCTAACACGGATGATTCAATAAAAGATACTTCAAGAAGAATATCTTTTAAAAAAAATTGTGGACACCTTCAATAAAGTGGAAATACATATCCCCTTATTAATGCACTAAAAAATAAAAAGTATTCAAAAGTTTTAATGAATCTTTTCACCAAGAAGAGTTGACTTCATAATAATGGAAGAATCAACATGGGAAGAAGTCTCTCAGTCATTATCACACCATAATTGCCAACCAAATTTAACGATCCCTAGATATTTTCAATTCCATGAACTATTGGTTCATTAAATTTCACTAGTTTGTTTATCCGATATAGGTGATTAAATTAATGTATTTCCTCACACAGTATATACTTCTTTGTGGATGTGTGACTTGAAGCCCACAAGAGTGTTGGTATATCTTGCAAATAAATCAATAATTTTCCCAAGATGGGTTTTGGAGCATATCCTAGTGAAGGTAAAAGATATCATATTCCCAGTACAAATCTATGTGATTAATATTGAAGAATATAGTATCTATCCACCCTCACCTATCAAAATGGGGAGACCATTCATGAAGATTTCCAAAACCATCATCAATTTCCATGAAAGTACACTCACTATGGAATTTAGAGATAGAAATGTCCATGTTAATAATTTTTAATCCATGAGACACCCTATATATGATCACTAAATATTTGCAATCTCCCAAGAAGTTGGTAATAATTCAATTGATGAATCAGGTATATGCCATGAATTTATAACCTTATGAGAGAATTTTTCCATTGAAAATATCGTTGAACATATGGATTCCAAAATATAGAATACACTGAATTCATTTGGGAAGAAGATGTAAAATCTGATTTCTTTGATGATTTATTAGATGATGATGAGGATGATATGGTTTCCTATGTGTAGTATATCCAATCGTTGGATGTGGGAAATGTCAGTTTAATTTAATCTCTTGAGCATCCACCAAATATGGAATTAATATCACTCTCTGTTGATTTGAAATATATTGTACATAGTAAGAGATATAAATAACCAGTGATAATTGACAATGATCTATATGAAATCCAAGAAAAATATTTTATTCATCTTTTGAGGGAAATTTTCTATGATATAGGTTGTATCTTGGGTGTATCCCGAGAATAAATAAAAAAGCATGCTCACATAGAATTCTTCTTGAGGGGGATTCCAAATATGTATTGCAGTCCCAATGGTGGATGAATTCCACCTTGATGAAGGTTTAAAAGAAGGATAATAAGAATCTCTTAGATGTTAGGATCATATATCCCATATTACATTTACAAATGGGTTGGCCCCATTGATGTTGTTCCAAAAAAACATTCATTACCACTGTGATAAATGAAAAAAATGATTTAATCCCAGTGATAATTATGAATACGAAGAGTGTATACAATGATTTTTGGATTTTGAATAAGGTCACATAGAAATATCATTCCATATCTCCTTCATTGACTATATATTAGAGAGATTAGAAGGTAGAACACATTATTTAATTTTGGATGGACTTTCAGGTTACTTTTAGGTACCCATTGTTCCTGAGGATCAAAAGAAGACAACTATTACTTTCCCCTTCAAAACTTTTCGATATAAAAGGATTATATTTAGATTATCTAATTCTCTAGGAATTTTTCAGAGGTCCATGGTAATTATTTTTTATGATAAAATTTGATATTTCTTTGATGTTTTCTTAGATTATTTCATTGTTCATGGAAATTATTTTGACCATTTTTTCAACAATATAGAAATAGATTTGAATACCAATATTGAAAATAATCTATTTTTAAATATTGAAGAGATTAATTTCATTGTTCATAGAGGAGTTTCCCTTGGGTATGTGTTTTTAAAAAAATGAATTGAACTGGATAAATAAAGAATTATGTGATAAATTTTTTTCTTTAACCAACTTGTGTGATGTATGTAATATCATTTTTAGAACATGAATGATTCTATAGAAGGATTATCAAAAATTTCAATAAGAATTATCTCCCTCTCTATAGATTGATTTTGATTGATTTTGATTTTGATATCAATGGTTCATTTAGGTAATCCTTTTATGTGGTGAAGAGGATATTGATTACACCACCCATGATGTAGCCACCAAATTGGGAAAAACTATTCGAGATATATTGTGATACTTCTAACCATGAAATTGGAGCAGTACTTTATTAGCGAATTGAGGGTAGGATATAAGTCATGGCCTATTACACAAGAACCTTATATGGGGATGAATTCAATTACACAACCATAGAATTTGGGGTTTTTGCATTTTTTTCCTTAGAATGATTTAGATCATATCGTATTGGAACTAAAGTCAATATGTTTTCTGATATGAGTCTCTTAGGTACTTAATTAAGAATGATGATGTTAAACTAAGTTTAGTGATATGGATTTTGTTGATATCGAAGTGAAATATAGAAATAAAACATAGGAACAGATATAATATCCAAGTGGTTTTTCACTAAAGTAGACTACCCAACACAGCTGAAGAATAAATTCCATAAAAATAACCATTGAATGGCCACCTTCTAGGAGAGAAATTGTACGTGATTAAAGGAGAAGTGCCTCTTTATTTAGACATGGTAAATTATATAGTAACGTATAGTGTAAAATCCCATTTCAATTCCCAAGAAATTCACAATCTGAAATTTTAATCAATATATTATATTTGGGATGATCGACTTATTTAGAATATTTTTGACGACTAAGTGATAAGAATATGTGTTATTGAGAGTGAAAATGGTTATTTCAATGAGTTTTTTCGCACATTACCTTTTGTATTCTAGTTCGGAACTCAATGGATAACTAGGAAGGTTTTATAATCTCAAACATATTGTACCACCCTTTTTAATGGTGATCATGTATTTTGAAAAAAGTATACAAATTTCATTTTTATAGAACCATTTAAAGAGAAAAGAAACGACCCAATGACCTCATAATTTTTGCGAGATTTATGAATTATAGGGGATATATTTTATGGGAACTTTCACAATTTCATTTAGAAACTCTTACATCTTTGTTGCAGTTGATTAGGTTTCCAAATGGGTGGAATAAAAATCTTCTAGGGATGAAAATGCTAATGTTGTTTTTTTTGTCAGGGATAGCATAGTTTTTAGGTTTGTAGTTCCTATATCCATAATCAGTAATTAGGGGAGTCTTAATTTTAAATGTATAATGGGGGATTTATCGTTAAATTATGGGTTGAGTCATAAAACATATACCCCTATAGTCTATAGAAAAATGTGAATTTTAAAGTATAAAATTGGTGAATCAAATGAATTTTGGAAAATATGGTTAAGCCTTAAGGGAAGGATTGGAGACAATGTTCTGAAGACATGTTATGGGTTTATAGGACATCCGAAAAACCCCTGATTTTAATTATTCTGTATAGGCTGATTTATGTTAAAATCTATCATCAGCCAACAGATTTAGAGCATAAACTATATGGGATTGCTAGGAAGATGAATTTGGATCATGAAAGTGCTAGTAAAGAGATATTATTACAGTTTCATGAGAAGGAGTAAATTATAATGGAAGAATTTGAAAATTACAAAATTTACAAAAAGAGAATAATAGTGTCTCATGAAATGTTTATCCAACTAAAAGAGATCCTTCATATAGAGAAAGTGATATAAATAAACTCAAGACTCAAGATGATTCTATGTAAACATTAATTCATATGGGAAGGTCCATTAATAGTTACTAATGTATATAATTTTGGTGTTGTATATATTATGAAGTATTTGAAGAATTATTCATTTAATATTAATAGACACATGTTAATGAAATTTATGTGGGGTTATTCCATTAGATCTAGTGGAGGAGGTTACAGTCATCCAACCTGTATATCAATAAAAACCATCAATTCATACCTCTCCTTTACAATTTCTTTCTTGTTGTGACTAATTTTTCTATTTCATACATGTTACATCCATTTGAATTCATTTAATATACTGCATAATTATGTTTGGTGGAGGGAAACCTCGTATCATAGTATTTTCAATTTTTTATTTTAATATTTTTTTTAAAAAGAGTGTGTTTTTCAAATTTTTGTTTGTTTTAAAAACTTGTGAGCATAAATGATTATCATTTCCATTTTGGAAACCCATGATAGTGAGGGAACTATTTTATTCTATTAAACTATGCTTAAATGAATTATTAAAATGAGTTTTATTCAACTTAATTTTTTTTTATATTTATGAAAATTACTCTGATATTTTAATTCCATGCCACATATCACAATATTTATATTTGAAATCACATTTCTGTGAGGATTATGAACCATTTTTTACAAAAACAATTCATTCAATTCACTTCTTTAGAGAACTAAAACATGTTTTCTTTATTAATAATTTTATTTATTCCTTACAAAACTTAAGGGTTTGAGGTACTTGTGTTATAAATTATTAAGTAATTTCATTGGTTTTAAAGAAATATTTTTGAGAGAACTCTTTTCATTATGGTATTAACTATAAATTTAATCCTTATATCCCTAAAATTGATGAACTTCCTATTAGTTTAGCAACATTACAAGCCAATTTTCCCTATCTAACCTGGTATTGAAGTGAAATTCCATGATATAGATGAACATAATGGAGGGGTAAGCAGTTTCGTTTTTTAGTACATCAATTGGTAATACTTTTGGTGGAGAGTAAAATGCAAAAAATAAGTTTTTTCTACAGAAAAAATATATTTATTTTGAAATCTAGGCTTTTTATGGAGGATACATTATAAGATAAGTTTTTTCCTTTCTGGAGCTTCGATGGAGAATTAATGTTGTGCCTTTTTTGGTGTTTTCAGGAAAAATTATATTTGATAAGATTACAATTTTTATTGGTGAAATGATTTATTGTGTGATCTTTCATTGAGTTTTTATAATGATTTAGCTGATACTGTATAAAGGGGAGTGTGTAGAAGGCAAAACCAAAGTAAAAAATTTGAATCATTCAATTATTCTTAAAAAAGTTCTAAACCCGCCTTATTTGACCTCAAAAAAATTTTGCATATAAATTCTACCAATATAAATCCACAGAAAACATTGAAAAGTCATCATGATAAACACTTTTCTTTGAATCACATCAGGATTATAATTATGAATCTATCAATCCTATGGTAATAGTTTTGTGGGTTTGGATGGGAAAATCCTTGCTGAAAATTGAAATTTGTGAGATGATAGAAAATTAATTTGAGGTAGGTGTCGTGTGTGCATGAGAGGATATATAAAGAAGAATATATTTAATGTTATGGTTCTATAACTTAAAAAAATGATTTTTATGACCCATTATATCTTTTGTTTCTTTTTATGGAATTGTTAGATCTCATGAACTTGTGTTTTGAATTTACATGGATTCGATTTTGATAGTTACTTGTCTAGAAGTCCAAGTTCTAAGTGTGGGGGAATTGATGAAGATAATATTTTAACAATTAATAATATGATTTGTAATGATTTTATACCTTCCAAATAATAAATTTGAGTTTATTTATATCATTTTAGTATTTATGCTATATTTTGGGATAAATTGTAAACATTGGTTAATTATAGAAATTTATCCATTTTTTTGATCTTCAGTTTTTTGGGCATAACATTTAAAATAGTGATCTAGGTTATGTGATTAATTTTAAAATGATTCATTTTTATGTGGTAATATACATTATATTCTGGACCAAGATCTAAATTGACACACAATTTCCCAGAAAAATTAATCGAGTAGAAATATTTTGTTGGTTGATGGAATGGACGCCACATCAGTATTGAGGAATATTTAGTCTAAGAATATTCAAATGAAGTTATTTATGTATGGTTAAAAATTTAACTCCACCAAACATGTCCATAATAAATTTCATGGATAATTTCTATCATTAAGGAAACAATTTCATTAAACAAAGTGGAGAGAGGTGAGTATTCTACTCGGTAATAAATATTCATCATTGGTATTTTAGGAATAACTTTTAGAAAACCTTTCCATATATACTGATATTTTTTAGACTGATGAAAACATGATAGGTAATTGAATTTTATGAATAAAAATCCCCGATATTCAACCATTTATTATTCAAATGGACTGAAACATTTGATGGGTTGTATATGGAAGGAAAAATGTCCACCGCTCGAGACAATAAATATGTGTGTCCACTTCCATTAAAGATTGTTGGTGAAGAAGGTGAAGGCTGGGTTGTGCTAGAAGAATAAAATCCTAAAATTCACCATATTTTCCATTTTTTAATTTTTCTTACTTTCATTATGTTATCTTCTTCCCCTTTTAACTCTCTTTCCCTTCACATTGAGGGGTAATGACTTTAAGTGATCCGAGAAGGGGGAGTTTCAATTTTTTAATGATTGATTATTTTGCTTTAATTTGAAACTATATTTTTATATTTAATTGTTTATATTTTTAGTGTTTACAAATTATATTATTGTGATTGTATTTTGAGTTTTTTTTTAATTTTTATATATTTTCTTTATGAACATTAACCTCCCTCCACTTAGTACAATTTCCTTGATCGAGCAAATTGTGCTAGATTGTGTGTATCTAGAGATTGTTGCCATGTTTGTGAAATAAGTGTAGTTTGTATATATTTATATCGATAAAAAATTATCTATTTGGGAATTACTTAGTTATTTAATATTTTTTTATGAATTTTCACGTACATAAGCATGGCTTCAACTACTTCTTTCAAAAAAGGGGCATTGATAACTGGATCGATGAGTCTGTAAATTTTTATTCAATGAAAAAAGAGGGAGTAATGATAATTAAGACAATATTACATTTTGAATGGTGATTCTACCCTAACCCCATAACTCTATTCATCCTCCTGTGTTCAAAAATTATTTTTAATTTCCTTTATTCTTTTTTAAAATCAAACATTTATTTAAAAAAACTCTTCTTCATTATCTTATTTCAAGTGACAAACACAATTGTTGGGTGATTCCCTTTAAGGACAACCTAGTTTATCCACATTAAATAATTTTTTATTCAAATCATATTTGTTTTCATTACACCCAATGATAGGAACGTTCCAATAAGCAACCTGGAAACTGGTTAATAGGAACCAAGAGATGCTTCAAATGTGTTAGAGAAAGGAATATGAAAAATAATTGTTGAAGGGATATGAATAATCGAACTATCTCAGAAGAATTAAATAAGAATTATATAAACACATAGCATATAGTGAAGTGTTCTAACTACAATTAATATTGTAATTATGCAATCCATTTACCTAAGCCAAGGGATTTTTTAGGCAAACATCAACATTAAACTCCAAGGTGGCAGTGAAGGGAATATTCTATAACCACTAATGAGGTGGAGACTAATAATAATGTGGTGGAAGGTATTCTGGTTATTCATTAAATAATAGTGAATTTACTAATTTATTCTATTTATACACATTCCTTTATATCATTCAAGTATATTAGAACAATTCAATCACCTCCTAAATAGTTGGAGTTTCGGTTGTATATAATAACAACAAATGGGGAAATTATTGCCTCGAAATTTTATAACTCCACACAAGTTAATGTTAGTGGATTGAACCTCCCAAAAAATATTGTCATACTCCCTTGTATAGAGATTGATTCTATATTGGGATTTGATTGGCTCCCATTATATAAATCCAACATCAACTGTTGGGACATGGAGTCAATCTTTATATCCCAAAGAATACTCCAATTTTGTACAATTGTGAGGAACGAGATGACTCTTATTTAGAATAATTGTCTCAATGGAGGATATTATTGAATTATTATCAGGGATATCTATCTCAAATGATTCATACAAATGAGATAATCATGATCAAAGACATTTCTATTGTTAGGGATCTCACAGATGTATTACCTGATGATTTGTATGGCCTTCCTCCTAGTCGAGAGGATGAGTTATCAACTGGACTTATTCCTAGATCACTACCTATATAAAATATACCTTAAATGATAGACAAAAATGATCTAAAAGTACTAAATAATAAGTTACAAGATAATCTAGATAAGGGATTTATATTCCTGAGTGCTTCACTATGGGGTGTGCCAGTCCTCTTCATAAAGAAGATTGATAGATAAATGTTCTTATGTATTGATTATAGTGAGCTCAAAAAATCACGATAAATTAAAATTATTCTATTCCATAAATAGATAAATTTTTTGTTCAACTATGTGGGGCCATGTATTTCTCTAAGGGGGACCTTCGGTTGGGATATCACTAATTAAAAGTAAGGAAGGAAGATATTCCTAAGACTATGTTTTGAATAAGGTATGAACACTATGAGTTCATATTGATTCCCATAGTACTCAATAATGCTTAATAAATGGTCATGGATTTTATTAATATTTTCTATAGAGATTATCTCAACATGTTTTTGGTAGTATTTATTGATGATATTCTGATACAATCCATGATCATGAAGGATCACAAGGAGAATTTGAATATTGTTATAAAAACATTGAAAAGGGAAAATCTAGATGAAATTTAATGAAATTGTGAGTTCTAGATGGAGAAAGTATCATTTTTGGGTAATGTTATCACTAAAATAAGAACATATTTGGACCCTTATAAGAAAAATTCAATTGTAGAGTGGCCTAGACCAACATCATTAAAGGATATCCATAGCTTTCTTGGACTTGCTAGGTGTTACTAGTGATTTGAGAAGAACATCACACAATTGTTAAACCCACTAACCAAGAAAAATAAAAATGGATAAATTTTTTCTAGACTAAAGAATATGAAGACTAATTTAAAGAGTTGAAATAGAATCTTATCAAAGCACCAGTTCTCAGACTAATAATAAGTGGGGAACACATTGTGGTGAAAATAATTCATAAAAAATGAATTAGGATGTGTATTCATGCTAAAAGATAATGTGGAATATTATGCCCCAAGGAAGTTGAAAATTTAGGGGAAAAACTATCCCATGCATGATTTAGAGTTGGCATCTGTGACAATTTCATTAAATATATGGGGGCATTATACCTTTGGGTAGAAGTGTGAGATATATTCTAATCACTACATTCTAAAATACAAATTCACACAAAAGGATATTAATACAAGTGAGAGAATATAGTTAGATATCATCAAGGATTATGACTACTCAATCCATTACCATCTGGGTAAATAAAATAAGTTAGGAGATTCTCTAAGTAGAAAGGATCATTTATCAGTATTAATAATGATAATTGAGAGGAATTAATATTCTGGGACCTTAAAAAGATGAACATGGGAATCATTAAGCAATGAACCTCATAAATCCTTTCATAAAATGATTTCCTAACCATCCATTATAGAGAAAATAAAGTATTCTCAATGAAATGATTAGGAAATTTAGAAAAATGTTAAACCTATTTGAAATAGGAAATCCTCATAGTTCAGTATCTAGGAGAAATGATTCATCGAATTTGGGTAATGAACATATATATAATCTAATCAATAAATAAGGAAACACATTTTGAATGAGACACAGATTACCACCTTCTATATTCTCCCAATGAGAAAAATATGTATCGAGATCTCTGATAGAACTATTGGTGGAACCATATGAGGAAGAAGAGCATTGAGAATACATCAATATTCCTAGTAATTCAGAAAGTGAAGGCTAAAACAAAAATGTATAAGGGTGTGATGAAACCATTACTCACAAAATCACGGAAATGGGAGAACATCACGATGGAATTTGTCACAGAATATCCCTAGAAATATAGAGGAAAAAATGTTATATGAGTTGTTGTGAATGAAAGAAGTGTTCAGGTTTAATGGAGTTAAAATATTAATTGTGCCTAATCAGGGTTTGGGATTTACCTACAAGTTATTGATAAAATATCTAACGTGATCTAAAAACTGATTCGAACTTTAGTAAGTCCTATCATCCTCAAAATGTTATCCAATTCAAGTATACTATTTATACTTTGTAATACATGTTGAGAGCCTTTTGATTGACATAAAAGGAGTATGGTACAATCATATACCAATAGATGAATTATACAAAAATAATAATTTCCACTCGAGCATCTAAATGTCTGAAGACAAAGCCCTTTATTGGAATAGATACATAACACCGACATGCTGAGATGATGTTTGTGAATGAAAATTGGGGGGAACTAAAATGGTTGATGAAATGATAGAAAATGTGAAAACAATTCAAAATATTATATGGGTATCCCAAATTCAAAATAAGAGTTATGCTAAAAATCATAGATGAGACCAATGTTTTATGGTTGGAGACATTGTATTCATCCTCATATCTCCATGGAAGTTAATCATGAGATTTTGGAAGAAATGAAATAGGAGTCCCATGTACATCAGACCCAATGAGATCCTTGATTGTGTTTGAGTTGGGGCCTATAGATTCGAACTACCACCTACCATGTTTCAAGTACACGATGTATTCCATCTATCCCTATTAATGAAGTGCATACCATATCATTCACATGTACTGACTTCATAGGTGTTATAGTTGGAAAATGTAATCTCTTATGAGGATTTTCCATTGAGGATCTTGGATCATAGAGATAAAGTTATATGAAACAATACTACTCACATAGTCAAGGTATTATTGAAGATAAATATGTACAAAGAGAATACATGGGAACTTTAAAATGTAATGAAGGATAATTACATCACTTGTTTTCACTGTAGTTTTGTAAAAAAAAGTACTGAGGGTGAATTTTCATAAGGGGGAGAATGTAATGACCCAAAATTTTATCAATAAAAATTCCCTTCTTATAATTATCTTATATTTTATAAATAAAATAAACATCACATAGAGAACCCAATATAATTTTTATAAATGAATAATGAATGAAATAAGAGGTGTTTCTATAAGTT
Organism: Viscum album; assembly: GCA_963277665.1. Classification (NCBI taxonomy): domain Eukaryota; kingdom Viridiplantae; phylum Streptophyta; class Magnoliopsida; order Santalales; family Viscaceae; genus Viscum; species Viscum album. Next base: position 564,775,175 of record OY728129.1, on the reverse strand, counting down.
AAGGAACCTATACCAATGGAAAAGTAACTTAACCATTGGAATAATAATGTTACCCTTATAAATAATAAACTGCATAATAGAATATTAACCTCACCTATGAAGAGGAAACTTGGGAACTTTAATAAGTAAATAAAGATAATCACATCACTTATTTTCACTATAGTTTTGTAAAACAATGTTTTGAGAGTGAATTTTCATAAGGGGGAGAATGTAATGACCCAAAATTTTATAACTAAAAATTCCATTCTTATAATTATCTTTTATATTATGAATAAAATAAACATCACATATAGAACCCAATAAAATATTTATAAATGAATAATGAATGAAATAAGAGGTGTTTCTATAAGTCAAAGAACCTATACCAATGGAAAAGAAACTTAACCTTTGGAATAGTAATTTTAGCCTTATAAAAATAAACTGGATAAGAGAATAGTAACCTCACCTATGGAAGTATTGATAAAATTTAGTAATCTTATAAATGAAAATATGATATAATTATATCATAGTATAGGAAAATAATTGTTTTATAAATTTTTAATTAATTGTTCATATTTTTATAAAACAATTTTTTTTTAAATTTAAAAATTAATATAATGTATTAAAATAAATTTCATTTATATGAAATGTATTCATAAATTAATATTGTGTTGTCTTTTTATATTTAGATAATTATACAATACTTTAATTAAAATTTTTAAGTGTTATAAAATCAATTATAATTTTAAAATACGTATTTTCCAAGAAAAAGATGATTTTATTTAAAAATTATATGTCAAAAATTTAGATATTTATTTTGATAAACTGGTGCCCATTTATCAATTCTACATGTCAAAAAATGGTTTCGGTGAATTTTAGTTATGTTTCTAAAATACATGAATTTTTTTGAATAGTAAAGTACGTTGATTTATGGTATATTTATACATTATAAGTTAGATGCACTATTACTTGAGTCATCACTAATTTAATAACCATAATATCAAAATAACCTTAATTATTTAAATAAATTTAGTGATAATTCTCTAACAATTTATAATTTTGAGGTAAAATAATTAACAAATTAATAAATTGATGAGAAAGAACTGCTCTTCTCCACTACCGATAACACCCATCACCACCTCTTCTCCTCATACCTCTCAAACATTGAGCCTGGTCCTAATTACCATATAATATCATCCCTCTCCCAATATCCCACGTCCAATATCACTTTTTCTAAACAATAGCCCAAAACCAATCCCCGTAAGGAGGTTCTCAAGAAAAAGGATTCAAGAGGTAAAATCTTTAATCTTTTATTTGAGTTTCTTTTTAGGATATTTTGTTTTATAATTATATCCTCACATCCACTTATTCAGATAGTATGAAAAATACAGTACCATAAATATAATAGAATTTTATATTTCTATTTTAATAATCCATCATAATTTCTTTCCCCTCCCATTTTGTACTAAAAATGAAAACATCATCTGTGATGTGTTAGTTTATCACATTCAAGGAAGAAAATGTTTTCAATTTCCATTCCCTGCTAAAGACAACTTGTAAAAACTTTAGGGTTAGAAAATATTATAATATATGTATTATATAATATGTAATGTTTAGAAACTATTTAATATACATAATATTAATGATTAAAATAATACTCAGCTGTGATGATTGAAAAATAGCCAAAAATAATCCAAATGATTATGACTAACATCTTATCTAATGATTTATCCTCACCCAAAAATATGAATGACTAATATAAAAATTTAATATTATATATGATAATTAATAACACATAAAATCAATTATGGACAACCATTCTCTGTTTAAATTATTTTCCATAAATTTATAGAAGTTACCAATCATGAAAACTAAGGAAAAGAACGCTCCCAAATGATGAAATTGTATCCTATAACTCATCAAGAGGTCAATAAATTAACTTAATAAAATTATAATAAATAAAATAAATATATATAAGTTTATTTAATAATTAATGGATTTAATTTTATTATCCAGTACATTAATATCATGTGCATAACACTTCTAGACATATGGTAAGGTATTTCTTCCTGAACCTCCATTTTTTCATCGGCTTATAATTTCTATCTCTTCATCCTCATGTAAATATTATTTTATTTAATATAAATATAAAAAATTCTATTTATAGGTTCCAAACTCATCTATAAAGATTAATTGATCCCTGTTTTTTGGGGATATACATGTTTTAGTAAGTTTCCCTTCTTAATTTTTACTAATAAGCATGCCCGATGAAAGTGATATTCCCAATTTCATACCCATTTTCAAGTACTATTTATAATATGTTTTAATAATCCATTATTTTTATAAAATAAATCTTTTAATCATGATTAAATACCTCTGTTAATTTCTGGTTTTATGAATATAAATATTCATTTTTCTCTTTATATGCCCTTTCATATTTTCCTTAAAACACATTAAAATTTTTCATTTCTAAAGTTTCTTATAAATTTCATTTAAAAATTTATACTTTTATTCAAAATAATTTCTCATTATATTTTCCAATCTTACCATATAAATTCCAATGTTTGTTTTAAATCCATTCTTTCATGGACACCATTATGATATTTCTTTTTTGTTATTCTTTATAACATGATTATGAATCCAAATTCATTCCATGGGTAACCCTTATACTTGATTATTAAAGTGGAACACATATGTATGAACATGTTATGATTGGTTTTCCTAAATAGAACTCCAAAACCAATGGTAATGTTTAGTCACATGAGATGTCATGTTGGGACTGGGAGTGAACCTGATTACTTTATGACATTTTGTCTACTATGTGATATAATATTGGTGGTTATATTTGACTGATGTTTATGTCATGTTATATTAGGTTTACATATTAATATGATTCCATTGTTTTATGTTACAATGTCATATATTTTATTCATCTATATATTTATTTATTCTCCATGCCTTTATTTCATTATGTTATTCCTTCTGACCCATGTGATTTGTTTTATTCTTATTATTGTTACCTTGATAGGATTTTTAGCTCATTTTGTTGTTCAAGTATTCCCTGGGTTATCCTATATAGATGAAAGAGATAAATTTATGTTAGGATCTAATAATTAAGATTAAATTTAAAAAAATTTATTTTGGATTAATGTTTATAGTTTTATGTACCTAATACTCTAAATATACTAGAAGTTATGATCCTTGGAAGTATTTAATTGTTAATTATGCTTAAAAGAATGTAATAATTGTTGTAAGTCTAGGGATACTATAGAATATATTCCTTCCCAAACTTTAATTTGTGATATCCTAGTCCAGGTTCATATTTAGAGAAATACATGGCCCTAAGCAGTTGATTGAACAATTCATTTATCCATTGAATGAGATACTTGTTCATTATCATGAATTGGTTGAGATCACAATAATAAATACACAGGTGTATTGATCCATCCTTATTCTTGATTATGTGGACTGGTGCACCCCAGGGTAAAGCACTCGCACATATAAATCCATTATAGAGACTCTTTTGTAAGTGTTTCCCAGTTTTTCCAAATCAATGTTATCCATTCTATATGGTTTCTTCGATATGTGTATAGATCTAGTAATAATTTATATTGATAACTCAACCGCTCATTCAAGAGGAAGACCCAAAAATTATTTAGGGAACACATTAGTGTAGTCCCTCACAATGGGAATGTGTTAAATGAATATTATCTCCATTGTCTCAATCATTTGAGCAAGATATGATTTCTCATAAGGAAATAACATCCACCCTTGTGTTATGGACTCTAAAAGTGATTAATCCTCCTCCTTAAACTTGTATAAAATTGGAGGATTCATTTGGACATGAAGAGTGATCTCTATTTCCCAATAGTTGATTTTTTCATTGTATAAACATAGTCAATCCATTCCCAAAATTGAATCAAACTCTAAAAAAGTATGTAGGATAGTATTTGATGTGAAGTTCAATCGAAAAAAATTAACTGGGGATGAGTTATATATTTTGGATTCAATAATTTTCCTATTTTAGTTTCTCATAGATAACTCAATCTCCATATTTTGAGGTGGTCCTTGAATTTTTCTACTAAACATCCATCATTTGAAAAAATGCATAGAACCTGAATAAAATAGTATGTTTTCTATTAATGAATGAATAACTTATGTAACTATCAACAAATCATTTTTGAGATTCACCTTAGTAGTAGTGATGGTATAATCCTTCCATTTATTCTTTGGATTTTGTGGTAGATGAAACTGATTACCCTTAGGGACTCAATGATTAGTAAACTAGCTTGCATATTTACCTTTCTCCCTATAGTTGATGAATGGAACAATGGATGGTGCTCTAATTTCCTCAATCATATCATCCTAATTTTTATGTGTCTTATATATTCATTATCTTAGTTTCCTTATCTCCCACACTTATAGAATTTACTTGTACCATTGAGGAAGTCCCCATGATGCTTTCCCCCCATTTTTTAAATTTGAGTGGTTGATATTTCATTCCAAATTTCCCATTAGATCCATCGTCTTGAAACTCCATATTTTTTGTCATATCACCAAATCCATGGGATCATTATCTAAACATTCTCAAAACTATTAGATCACATTTAACATACTCTTCGTATCTCCCAATGTCTCATATTATTATAGATTTTTTATGTTTTGGATTGAAACCACTAAAGATCTATCAAATTTGTTATAATTATTGTTAACAGAACTCGAATTTCACATTTCATGACATGTAAATTGTTTTTCATAGGTCATGAAACATTCACCTTTTCTTTTCTTCAGATATATGAATTATCAATCCATTATTATAGGAATATTTTAAGGAAAATAATTGTTAGGGAATACTACCTTAACGTCTTCCCACTCTATCTCTTCAATTTAGACTTTCTACTTGGTGTTTTTAATCACCGACCATGATTGATGATCCTCTTTATCTAGATGATAAATGTAAATAGTCAACTTCCCCTTATAAAAATACTAGAGAATATTTAATATATTCTCAATCTATTTGACCACATGTTCTACGACTAGTGGATAAGATGATCCACAAAATATCAGTGGTCATTTCTGCAAAAAATAATTTATAGTCAGCTTCTCCCTCTTAGGTGAAAGAGGATGTTTCAAATTAATCAGGATATCATTCATAGACTGAGAACTATGTGAATTAATCACCATGAAATATTTACCTCCATATTTTAGCGCACTGGGAATGTCGTTTGACCAATATCTATAGTGTCCCTTACATGGGTTGTTGGCCTAGTGTGTCCTAGTTCCCACCATTTTCTAAAATAGAGAAGGTTTCAACAAAACATTAGACAACCATTTATGAAAAAATTATTTATTCCATTGTGAAATTAACTCTAAAGGAATGTATTTTGGGATCCCTATATTTATAATTTTTATAAAACAAAGATTAATGGGTACTTACATATACTTAGTCTCATACTAAGTGTTTTTTCTGAGGTTCTCAAATCCTAATTCCCAAATTTACTAAACTGAGCTATGATACCTATGATGAAGACAATACTTTTCATACATGAATAATAAATTTTTTTAAATATAAACAACTTAATAGTTTACAAAACTTGGATTTTAAGGTGTTTTATCTTCAAAATATTATGGCCATACATAACTTTTACAAAATAAAAAGAAAACATTATTTAATTCTATATTCTCTATCTTCTTAGTTTCCTTCATTTTATACTAGTATAACTATTCACCTAAGGATATACATAAATAGTAGGGGTGAACTAAAAGCACGGTAAGATAATGAAAAAGTGACTTGAAACAAGGGTGATCATAATCATCATTATCATAATATAAGAAAAGGATACTCATAAAAATCATGAGAGGAAACATTATATAAAAGCATAGAATTTGGAAATGCATAAAAATGAAACACCATGTTTTATTGGTAAAATACAAGACAATGTTTGGAATAGAGATTGAATCATTTTCACACATATTTCAATTTTTATCATGAGAGACACCACATTAACCAATGCATTGGAGTGCTATAGATTTCTAGGTTCACCCCTAACATCATAATAATTACATTATCATGTAGTCTAGATAGAACATATATCATTAAGGGAAATAAAATAACACATGAAATAGAATGTGTTTTGTTTCATAAATAATATATTCAATAAAATCTTTGGGCTCTAAAAAACAAAAGGTTAATAACATTATTAATATAAAAATTAGTAATCATGTGTGAAGAAGAAATAATCTCAAGAGAAGTAAAAGATATGTGTTAAAAATTAAGTGTAATTTGGAAAAAACCTTGAACATATCATAAAATATACTGAAAACATGTATTTATATGAAATTAAAGGGGAAAAAATTTAGTACAATTATTTTAACATTCATTTTATGGAAGTGAGAATAACCCAAAGAAAAAAATTATGTTAGATAATTTCCCTTACCATATGTCTAAATGCTTTCATCATTTTAGTATACTGGATAATCAAATTAAATTCATTAATTAAAAATTTTATAACCTACTATAAATTTATTTTATTTATTATAGTTTAATTATGTTCATTTATGGAATTTTTATGAGTTTTAGTGTTCAATTTCATCATTCAATAGTGATTTTTTCTTTGTTTTCATGATCGGTTCACTTGTATACATGTATAGAAGATCGTGTAAAATGAGAATAAATTTATATAATTGAAATTAAATGTTATTAGTGAACATAAATTTTTTTTAATGGTCTAATATATGATCTGGTTATAATGTATGATAATTATTAATTTTGTTGTATCTTAATGAAAAATATTTAATTAGTTTCGGCATCTTTAGAACTATTATGAGCATATATCATTTTTTAACAACATGTTTTTATATTTTTTATAGAACATTATATAACATATAATATTTATAATAAAATATTATTCACCATAATTATGTTTTTATTACCTTCTCTGAAGGTGGTAGTCAAAAATGAAAATGCATCGTCTATAGTGGCGGTAAATCAACACACCACAAAAACATTTTCATGTTTACATAAAAATGAAAAGGGAAGCGTCTTGAAAATAAATTATTCCAATAACATAATAAAAATATAGTATATAAAATACATAGAAGTTATAATTACTCTAGTATATGTGTAGGTGAGTAAAGTATATTAAAATAATGTAATTGAAAATAAAATTAAAGAAAAAAGAAATATGATTTTAACTCTTGAATTTCTCTTCCTTGGGAACCTCCTTACGGAAAATGGTTTTTTATGAGTCTAAGGAAACGTGGATGTGTGGTTGGTTAAAGGGAATAATATTTGGAATAATTTAAACAAGGATCATAGCTTGGATTATGTGAGGAGAAGTGGTGGTGAGGATGGTATTTATATGGGAGGAGAGGGGTGTCTTCTCATTATTTTATTCATTAGACTATTATTTTGGCTCAAGACTAAGAATAGTTGGAGAAATATCACAAAATATATTAAATTAATAATGAATATTTATATATTATGGTTCTTAAATTAGTGATGACACATGGAATAGTTTATTTAACTTATAATGTATATACACCGTAGGTTACCAAGTTTCACTATTCATAAAATAAATAAATTTTTTAGAAAAATCTCAAAAAAATTACTCTAACTATTTTAAAAAGTTTATATTTTAAAAATGAACTTTATTTTATGAAACTTATTCCATAAATATAGGAAATTTTATTTTTATCTATGATCATCATTTAATTGTAAAATATTTATTTTAAAATTATAAATGATTTTTTAACACTTAAAAATTATTTAAGGTATCATTAAATTATATTATAATCATAAGATAAGAAAATGTCATTTTATGAATATATTTTATAAAAATATTTATTATTTTAAATATTTATACTAATTATTAAATTATAAATCAATAATTTTGTTTTATCAAAATACCAATACTTAATTAATAATTTTTAAAATATTTATTTACTTATACCTTGGTATAATTAAGGTCATAATATCATTTATAAGATGCCAAGAATTTATTTTACATTCATTGTTGTGGTTATAATTATATTGCCCTGATTACTATTCCTAGTGGTCACATTTATATTCCAAAGGTTGTTTTACTATTCCTGTAACATCCCAAGAATTTATGAAGGAAATAATATGTCTGATCGTGTATATGATACCCCCAATTGAACATAAATGAAACACTAAATATTATTATTTAATATGGTAGTTAGTCATTAGAATGGTAGGAATGAATAATACTAACTGATGTATGAAAATATGGTTTACACATGTATACATAATTCATTATTTGGTGATCAATTAATTATACATGAAGATAAAACCTATTTAAAATAAAACTAAAAGGTTTTTTATGAATTTCAATGAAAATAATTATGTTTATAAAATAACAAAATCTCTTATTCTTAATTTCATTTTTGAAATATATATGTAATATAATAAATTTAATTTTAAAAATTCAACTTTTATATTTTCAAGACATGATATAAGAACAAATAATATTTTATGGATAAAGGGAGTATTTTTGTAAAATGCTACTTTTGTCACCTTTTGATTGTGTGCCTATTTTAAAACTTGTTTTTGAAACTTTTATAAAATCTATTTAAAAAAAATAATCTTCTTTGAAATCTTTTTATCAAAATTTACTTCTGTTGATTTTTTGGATTTTTTTGGATAAGTTTCATGTCTTCATGAATAGTGAAAAAATACTGATTTTTAATTGAAAAATGATTTTTCATAATAAAATATAGTGAAAATTAAAAATTATAATGTGTATAAAGTATAATTAAATAAATTAGTTATCATTTAATCAAATTTATTTTATGTCAATTAGTTTCACATTAAAATTTTAAATAAAAACTTTTTGAACTATAGTACATTTTATATTAACCCGCTTTCTCCCCATGTCCGTTGAATTAGCGTTAGACTTAATTTACACACATCTATGAATTGAATTTTGAAAAAAGAAAATAAATTTTATTAATATGTATTATATTTATATTTTAATTGGATAAAATTATTTTTTGGTAAATATAAATAGTATATTTTATAGTTATATTTATTACCACAAAAAAGGTAAAACTGATAATTAAAGGTACAAATAATATTTTAAATATAATAAAATTATCCTAAAACTTATCTAAATTTTATTGGATGAGTTCTTTTAGACCCAAATCACTTTTTCCTAATTTTTTTGAGCTCATGGAGAATCTTTTATGACTTTATGATATTTACAATATTATATTCAATGAAATTCCAATTTTGTCCCACTATTGTTTTTAACAAATTAAGTATTTTTAAAATGGGTTAATATAGGTGATATGTTCAACAATAATTTCTCATTTAAAAAATAAAATATCAATATACATCATGGAAAATAATTTAAAAAAATTAATGATAAAATAAATACTTTAAATGATGACATAATGATATTGTGCTAATTATTTAATTAATGAAAGAATCAAATAAATGGTATTAAAAATATAAAAATGATATAATGTGATATAATTAACATCATCCATGAATTTTATTGAAGTATTTAACATCATATGGATGAATTAATTGATTTTTTGATAAGTTAAAATGTTTTTTGATATTTGTAAAAAGTCAAGTTATAAAGAGTTTTATAATTGACATTATTGATATTTTAAAATAAATAATATTTTATTAAACAATTTATAATTTAAAAAAATATATTATTCAGAAAAAAATACTTATAAGGCCTATAATTTCATAAATAACTCATTTATTATCTTCATGGAATATTATAGTAATTATATTAACCCTAAAAGTGTAAATTACATGATAACATGGAAATAGTTAAAAATGTAAAATAAGGGTCTAAACAAAATAAAAAGGATTAAAAAAATGACTTAACCTATATAATATTAATTGGATGAAGAGTATTATACCCTTATCACCATAATCTTTAATTTTAGTTTATTAATGAAATATTTTTCCTATAATTAACTTGTATATTATTTCAATGAAATACAGTTACAAAATTTCACTCTACTTGTATTTAATATCATTTTTTTCAACATAGTGATCAAATAAATATATGAATAAAAAATACCCATATTGATAATAATCAAATTATATTCATTATTTAAATTTATTTTAAATTGTTTATAAATTATATAATTAACTTAAAATCTTATTCAATACTAATCTGGTTTTTATTTAATAAAAAGATAAAATAAAATCTTTTATTTTGAATGTACTACATTTGAAATACATGGGACTAGTTAGTGTGTCTAATTAACTTATTTAAATATAAGATATATTATAAATATGTGGGAAATAATTATATTTTAATTCTCAATTTTCCGTGATGTATTTTAAGTAAAGTTAATTGAATAGTTTAAAATTTGATAATAATGATATTTTATTGAAATAATATATTATTATATTATATAAAAAATTCTAAAATGTAAACTATTTACAAAGGGGAAAATATATGGTCGAAAAAGTGTTACTATATTCATTTATTGGACCTTTTTATGTTTTTGGATTTATTATATCCTATTTTATATTTTAATATTTTGTAGGATTCAAAGAGTGACCCACCCCTCTCATAAAAAAGGAAACTCATTCTTTAATTTTCATTACACATAAAAACCTCTTTAGATAATCCAATTTCTACCCAGATCCCATTCTAGAATCCCTTCTTATAATCTAGAGGCTTTATTTTAGCCACAAACCCTCCATATATGTGTTAAGTTGTTAATCAAATGAGATCAGCTGAATAATAGGTATCAATTTTCATTTAGGGTTTCTATTATATTTATTTGTCCACTTCCTTCAAATATTTTCGACCCATGATGATATAATAACAATATTATCTTAAATATAATAAGATGTTATTATTTTATTATCATTACCTAAATCCCTCTCTGATTCCATCAAATGGGAATATAATTAATCATTTGTGTGTACATGTGAATTATCACATCCATGAACTAATATAATTTACTTTCCATCACCATCTCTCAAGAATAATTATAATACTAGAATTAATATTTATATATTATATTAATAACATATTTATCATTATTAAATTATAATATATCATTTATTTTCTTACTTTTCCATGCACATAAAAATGATTACATCATTCATGCGTACATGTGAACTATCATCTCCATAAAGCGATAACATTCTTTTTTCCTCACCACATCACATTGATAATATATATTAGTATATATAAATTATCCAAACTATAATAATATAATTATTATAATTTTCTAGAGATAAAATAATACTTACTTTCTTTCTATAATGATCATTGAAAAAATGGAATGTTGCTCCTCTAAACGCACGACTTACCGACTCGATAATTGAAACGTAATTCATTTTCGTATCCGTATTTATTGAATGGATTTTAATGTGTAACTAATATAGAAATTACTATTATTACATGAACATTATTCTATATATAATGGAATAGGATAACATTAATTTTCGACATCATTCCAAATTCATTTTTAACTATAGTACCAAATATCATCAGAACGTCCAACGTGAACTTAAATAATTAAATATTGTTATAACATGATATTAAGTGATATAAATCGAATAATAATATTTAAAAAGGTTATAAATCAAGTACATAATTTTCCTAATTTTATAATTTTTTTAATTTAAATAACATATGTGACGTGTCAAACTCAAGGTAAGGGATTTGATCTCCATCTTCTTTTATTGAGGCATTTCATGATGATGTGTACCTTTATTCTATTATAAGGATTATATATAACTACAATGATAGTTAATGTCCATATTTTATCTATAATAATTTCATTTAATTTTTTGAAAAAAGTATTCTTTCATGGAAATTATGATTTATATGTTCATAGTTGTATGAGACACTTTGAATGTTCAATGATTTATTTATGAAATCCTTTTCTGTGTGTCAATACTTATGATATTATTTTAAAATTTTATATATATGGATATAAACATATTATAATGTGATTTTTTGAATTTTTATTTTGATAAAATGTTTCCGACAAGTAATATTTTAATGTGTTTTTATACTGATTGTTTTGAAAAATGACAAAAAGAATGTTCTCATTTTATCTTATATATATTTAGAGACTTTTCCACCATCGTGGCCATTATTTTATTTTCATCTTACATTTTAAGATTTAATTTTCCTTAAATGAAAAAAAATATTTATCAATTTGTTTTTATTGGAAATGGTTTTTTAATGAAAATATTATTTTGGCATTGAAAATGGGTTCTTAAAAAAATGGTATTTTTATACGAATGTGAATTTTATATAGAAATAAATATTATTTCAAAATGATTTGTTTAGAAATATTATTTATTTAATATAAGTTTCTTTTAAATTTTAAGAAATGGGTGATCGTGAAACAACTTATACATGGGGTGTCCTAGATAGTGCCAAGAAACCCCATTATAGCTTAACATGGTGTGGCTCAGATTGGGCTGGGAAATCCCATTGTAGCATAACATTGGGTGGACTAGATAGAATCATGAAATCCCATCGTAACATAACATAGTGTGTCCTAGATAACAATGTGTAAGCCCATAATATCATAATTGGGAGTTAGACTTATGATTATTCTAATTAAAATGGTTTTTAAATAGTTTTTGGTATACAATCTTCCAAGTAACCTAAATGAGTATTAATTTCATGGTATGGGTTATAATGAGTTTATTTGAGAAAAATGTGTATTTTGTTAATTTTAAATTTTTTTATTTCTTATACTCAAAGAAAATTGAAGATAAATGTAAATTTTATATGAGATTTCATTTTTTTAATGAACTAACGGGTTTCTCTGTTTTTATATCCCTTTTTGACATTTTTTCATCCCATGTTTCTGAAAAAATCACATGTCTTAAGATTGTTAAGGATAAATAAAATTTCATGATGAATGTATTTGATAAATTTATTGAAAAGAAATCATGTAATTTTATAAAAGGGAATCCTTTGGTCAAAAAATGATACTTAGTATAATTGTACATTTGTAATGTATGGGTTACAATTAAGTGTTTTTCCTATTAATCAAAAATTATAAATAGAAATGATCATTGAATGTGAATTATAATTCAAATAATATATAATGTGTAATGTTTGAGGTCAATTCCTTAAATTTTGCATCAAATAATGAATAAGAAAAAATGGAGATTATGATGTTCAATTAAGAGTTTGGGATATCATCATGATATTATAATTATCAGTTTTATCATAGGTTTAATGTCATGAACCAGCCTGGGAACCTGGGTGATCAGATAACTGAGCTGGTCCTAAGATGGGCTGAAGTTTGTTCTTGATCCCAATGGGTAAGATACTAGAACCTTCCATCATAAAAAAAGGAAAGTAGTAATGATTTTTTCACAACCAATGTAGAAAGTAACTAAAAAATCAGTATCCATTCAAAACAAACACCACTATGAGTAATATACCAGAAGTAAAACTAATATAAAAACACAAATTACTAAATCTAATTTTACTATAAAATAGAGAAAACAGCCCACGTCTCAAAATAAATAACTCACCAAATCAATTGATCAATAAAAAAGATGACCCCCATGTGGTCATTTACCCTTGCTCTAACCTGGACACACATAATCTAAAATCACTCCATGGAAGTGATGGGGTGGGAGATAAAAATCCTAGTAGGTTTTAACTATATTTTCAAAAATATATGTCAACATTAAATTAACCACTGTGAGATTTTAATTAAAAAATGCTTATAACTTCATTAGAATATTTAAAATTATTTATTCTTTACATTTCAAAATATTTAAATACTTTTAGAAAATGATTTACCTTTAAATTTAGGTAACATTTCTAAAATAATGGAACTTTTAAAAAATGTCTTAAATAAACACTTTCCAATAAATAAATTTATATAAATAAAAATTCATATAAAATAGTTTGAAACAATGGAATATATTCCTTTGAAATACAAGTAAGAAAGAAACATGGTCATATTCCTAAGAACGTATGAGAGTTCTAGTCTTTAGGGACTCCACACACAAGGTGACACAACAATATATACATATGTCACTTTGAACCAAGGAAAAAAGAGTACTCATCCCCGTTACCTATGGGATGTGATGTGTTGAATTTATGTTTTGGAATTTTGTGAAGCATAATGTTACATTTAAATAACTCACTAACCATCAAAGGATTTCATGTTCTCTAGCATAAAATGAGAGGGAAATTTATTTAAGGAAACCATAAAAATATAATTAAACCCATTCTCTATTTTAAATATGCCAAATTTCTATTTAAAACCCAAAATGTATTTTTAATCAAAAATTTCATTTTTACCATGAAAAAAACAAATGGTTTATTTCCAAATCATTTTTAGGATATTTTAAAAATAATTATTTTAAAACAATTCATAACTCGATTTCAAAATATACATTCCGAAATTAAATTCAATAATAAAATCATTCAAAAGATTCCATCAAATCTCACAATAAACCCCCAGTTCAATGGAATTTGGGTTTTTTATAATATTCCATCAAATATATTACCACAATTAAATTCAAAATTTTAATTAAAACAATTTTCATCAAATCAAATATTTATTCAATAACAAATTAATTTCATATGTTTCCATAAACATACCCCAATTCATTAGAATTAAGGGTTTCTTCATTTCATTCCAAAACCCATTTTAATAACCCAATTCAATGAAATTGGGTTTTTCTAAAAAAATTGAAATATATATATTTAAAATCATGAAAATTAACTTATTTATAACATTTTAAATTAAATACTGAAATTTAGGGTTAACATATTTTTGGCATCATGATGATACGACCAACATCTGGATCACGAGATCTCAAATCACAAATATGTACATGGAGAAATCCAATAATGAATGATGAAAATAATGATCTATGAATAAAACCTAGGTTTATATTCAAAATATTATGTTTTAAATCTAAAATTCATGTTGGGGTTTCACGAAAAACTAGAGAGGATAATTGAGATCATGGGACAATTATAAGGGGAAGAGGAACTAACTAGGAAAATATAAAAGGGTGTTCATTATGATTTAAATCGATTACAAGAGGGATGTGTGGGGACATGAAATATTCATGGTTGATCCAAGGAAGGTAGAAATTGATTAGGGGTCTTTCTAGTCTGTCAGGTACATAAATGGGGGGTTCGGTAAATTTTAATCAAAATTTAGATTAATTAAAATATTGTACGCATGGTTTCCTTGGTAGAGTTGCACTGTTTGAGAAACAGTGTGGACTAACCATGCACATGTTTTTAATTATCCTCACAATTTCATCTAATTGGTTACATGACTTGACTAAAAAAGTGCCAACCATACAAAATTCCACTTCCTTAGGTTGCACAGTTTTTTCTGAGAGGGAGTACAGTTTGCGAAAATGATGCACTGACAATGAACTAGCGCATAATTTAAAAAATCATTTAAAATTTCGACCCAAGACTACCCCAAATGAAACGAAACCTAATCTTGATAAAATTATGGGTTTAGGAATAATAGAAAATAGTAACATGATGTTTGATTTAATTTATTTTAAACACTTTTGAGGCTTTAATTTATGATATTTAAGGTGACTAGTGGTATTTTTAGAGACATTAATTTTTGAGGTAATTGGGGGGTTTTTACTTTTTGAGATGAAAAACAAAATGTATGAGATAACATTTAGGGTCAAAAAATGTTATAGTTATTTTTAGAGGATTTTTTTCATTTTTTTTGGATTGTTATATGAATTGTATAATTTCATAATGAGGACAACCTCTTGTGTTTAGAAAGGCCATGGGAATCGATTCCACAACTAAAGGGTGACAAGGGTGTATTTCCTAAAACACAACTATTTGAAGTACCAGTATGTATGAATTTTTATTTTTAGTTAAATGATTTGATGTATAATGAATTAGTTGATATTGAGGACATATTTTTTTAGAAAATAGATATCCTTGGGATTTTGAAATGATATGGTAATTAAGTGAATAATTTTATTTCGAAAGATGTTTACTATTTTGGGAACTTTATATTGTTATGGTAAATAGAATATTTTGGGGGTTTTATTATAGAAAAAATGATTTAATTATCCTTTTGAGAAATTTTTTTTTGGTTATTCAAGAAATGATTAACCTCTCTTGGATAATATGTGATTAAGAAAATTTCTTTCTGGTATGAGACATCATGAGTAATTAATTTTATTTGATGATAATTCTTAAAATTTATCTTGGATGGATATTTCCTCAAATAATTCTGATATTTAGGTTTTAATCATATTATAAAATATTTTTGAATAATCTTAAGGATAGTTATTTATTATATGGTCTATGTTTAACTTTGGGTATAATTGATGAATTTTGGAGACATAAGTAGTTTATTATTCATATATGGTTTATTGTTTTTGTTTAATTATATTATATTAAACTAACCACATTATTTTTGGTTAATATCTAATTAAATGTGAAATATATAGATAACATTTTTTGGATTATGTGAATCTCCATATGATTATTCTAGTTATTTAGACGTTAAAAAATCATCTTAAATACTCATCTTATGTATAAAAAGAGGAGTATCTTGTGGAAAATTATTAAAGTATGAAACTATAATTTTCATGTAATTATATTTTCATATGTTATTAGACTAGGTATAAAATAATTTTTCAACATTATGATAATTTTTTTTAAACTGAAATGTTACTTAATTATTTATTTTTTTGCAATGAAATCAATGAACTTTTAACCCATCAACATATTTATGGTTGTGTGATTGTTAAATTTCTCATGAACAAGTTCTCCATCAATCTCCATAAGAATTGGATTGTTAGTTTTTATTACATATCCATTTTTCCTATAATTAACCCTAGAATGTGTCATCTCAGGTGACATTTATACTTCCCTTACTTTCTTTTATTGTTGATGTTTTATAGACCCCTCTTCCAATGTGGGACATCAATAAAATTATTTTTAAAAGTAAAACCCCTGGTTATTGATCTCGAGTTAGAATTTTGAGCATGAAATTTATTAATGGTGGGATAATGTAACATGAAAACACATTAATTATGAAAAACTATATTTTATATTGTACAATATACCCCACATCGAGCTTAAACGGATAACTAAATATTATTATTTAATATGGTATTTATCCCACATCTATTAGAGTAGAGAGAATGAATAGGATTAACTGAATTATGAAAATATGTTTTATAAAGGTATATATAATAAATTTTCAGTGATGAATTAACTATATTTAAATATTAAACCATATATTAAAAAAATTATTGTTTTTATGAAAAAACATTTAAATACAAATAAGTGTGTTTTTAAATAATAAAATTTGTTTTATTGGATTTCAATAATGATATATATATATATATATTTAATATAATGAATTTAATGTTTAAAATTCATCATAAATATTTTCTATACATGATATAAGAACAAATTCAATTTCACAAATAAAAGGAGTATTTTTCTAAAAAATCTATTTTAACACCATTTGATGGTGCACCTCTTTTAAATATAGCATATAACACTTTTATAAATTATATTTGAAAATATAAACATATTCCTGGAATAAAGTGTATGCAAATTTATATTTGTTGATTTTTTTGTATTTTTCTGATAAGTTAATTGTTTTGATGAAAATTGAAAAACTAACGTACTTTAATTGAAATCTACTATTTCACCAAATTTATTTTTATTGTTAAATTTTATATTCTTATGGTTTTAATGTATAATTAAATAATTTTTTATTATTAAATCCAATGTAGGTAATTGGAATTAGTTTCACATTGAAATTGGATATGAGAACTTTTTTAGCTTTTAGACATTTAACTTTAACATGTTTACTCTCCAAGCCTACCAGATTAGCATTCAAATTAGTGTCACCACTTATTTGAATTGGATTTTAAAAAAAGGATATAAAATATTATAATATGTATGATATGTACAGTCTAATAAGATCAAATTAATTTTTGGAAAATGTGAATAGTAAATTTACAACATATTTTGTTTACCACAATTAAGGGTAAATCGAGTAATTAAAGGTAGATATTATATTACCAATATTATAAGATTACCCTAAAACATGTATTAATTTAATTTCTTGAGTTATTTTTGATCTAAAACATTACGGGGACGAGTTTTTGAGTTCTTGGAACCACTTGGATGACTTTATGAAATTTATAATATTAAATTCAATGAAAATTCAATTTTGTCTCATGTTTGTTTTTAACAAATTAAATATTTTTAATAAGTAGTAATATAAGTGATATATTGGACTATAAAATTTCATTTGATATTTAAAATATATATCTACATCATGGAAGCATACTTATAATTTTTATTGATAAAATAATTCCATTAGAATGTGACACAATGATCATGTAGTAAATGATTAACTAATTAATGAATCAAATAATTGATAATATAAATTTAAATATAAATATAACGTGATATAATAAATGTCATAAAAAAATTTATGGATGTATTTTACTCGTTAAAGATGAGTTATTGGAGTCTTTTTCAAATATATAATGTTGTTATGATATTTCTAAAAAGTCACATAATTAATAGTGTCAAAATTGACATTATTTTTATTTGAAAATAAATAATACTTTATTAAATGATATAAAATTTATGAAAAAATAATATTCTTCAAAAAATGGGATAAGTCCTAAAATTTAATAAATGAATCATTAATTGGATTTTTTGAATGTCATTATAATTATATTAACCCTAAAATTGTAAATTAAAAGATAACACAAAAATAATTAAAATAGGAAAATATGGGTTTAAACGAAAATATAAGTATTACAAAATAATAAAAAAAATACATAATTTTCATTGGATGATTATTATTAGACCCTTATAACCTTAATTTATAATTGGAGTTATTCAATTTATGTTACACCCCAAGCTTCCATGGTACACTTTTCTTAGAATAATACAATAGTGTGTGTTGTACGCAACTTTGAGTTCTAACACCCCACAACCAATCGAACTCGCTGTTATGAATAGTAATACCCACTTATTGAAATTTTATGAATTTTATCTTTTAAAATGGGATTCATTTTTGGATTTGGAATATCAAAATGAGCTTAGGGTGAATTTTTGGTATTTTTCTGGAAAAGTTCAATTTTTGATAAATAGTGAAAAATACTGAGTTATAGTTTAAAACCAAATTTATATTTAAATAGTTATTTTTTTAAATTTATTTTAGGAAAAATTAGATAAATTATACCTATATAAGTTCAATTTAATTAATTGGAGCCAGTTTATAATAATTTTAGATATATAAAAATTTTATTGATCTTTTTACAGTCTTTTACCCACCACCAAGGAGTTTTTGCAAATTTACATAAAACATAATTTCACCACTTCTGTGAGTTGAATTTAAAAAATCTGAGAGTCATGATTCATATCAGTAAGTAAAATGTGGTTCAATAAGATGAAAATAATTTTTGGTTAATTTTTACTTTTATTTACCACGGTTTAAAGAAAATACAGTAATTAAAGGTAAAAATGATATTATTATTATCCTAATACATTACCTAATTCTATTGGATAAGTGTAATTCGACCAAAAAAATCATAGGAATAAAATATGATCCTTTAGATCCACTTGGATTTCATTAGGACATTTATTATTATTTAATTCAAAGAAGAGTTAAAAGTGTTAAATTCAATGTTTAATAACTAATCAATATTTAATATAGGGTTATACATAATATAAATTAGACAACAAATATTAAATATAAAGATGAATGGAGTTCCTAAATAATGGGTTTTTATTTATAACTTTTATACATTAAATAACGAGATTTATTTATGACACAATCATGATGCAATAATTACTGTATTAATGAATGATTAAAATAGTTGATATTATAAATACACAAATAAATGTAACTTGAGAATTTTTATGTATTTAACTAATCATATAGGTTAATATGAAATTTTTATGGTTGGTTATATGATTTTTTTACGTAATAATGCTGTTATAAATTTAGCAAAAAAAACCAAATAGTGTCAAAATTGACATTAGGAGTTTTGAATACAAATATTATATTATTATTTGATATTACATTCTTAAAAATATAAGGTTTTGAAAAAATAATTATATAATGATATTTGTATAGTTAATGAACAACTTGGGGTTCACATGGTTGTATATAGTATGTTTATTAACCATAAAATAAAAAAATTCAGAGAGACATGTAAATGTCAAACGATTTAACTAAGAGTTAAATCTAAATGATAAAGAAAATATTGTGACCAAACCTATCTAAAACCTATTGGTTGAGTTTTTTAGACCCATACCCACCTTTTACTTTAAATAATTTATTTTTCAACTGTTAGAAACTAAAAATGAGTTTATTATAAAATAATATTTTTAGCTTTTCTAAGGTGCCCCTCACCCCTCTTATAAAAGGGAACTCCCCCTTCTCTCTATTTCAGACCTTCAAATCCATTTTTCTCAGCCAAACCGTGACCAAATACACTATCAACTATCCTAAAATAATTCTAGTTGCCTTCCTTTAGTCATAAATCCACCGTAAAAAGACCTCTTGATCAAATCGAAAGGAAGAACTCGAAGAATATGAAACTATTTCATCACCTCTTTCAAGTTCCTTTCTTTTTCTACTTACTCCTTCATTGTTGTTTGCAGTATAGAATAATAAATCCAGTATCTTCTATATACTATGATGTTATTATAAATATTTTACACCCATCATCATTATTCAATCCATCCTTTGAATGTCATTTCACTATACGTGCATACGTACGGCTTACCGTCTCGACGTCGTGGTGTAATTGTTATTCAATACATTATTATTTTGATGGGTATAATAATGATGTGTAATTTATTTAAATAATAAATATCACATGATAATGATTCTGTATATATTATATAGCATCCAATTATAAATTATTTTAATAACAAAAGAATTATATTGTCATTCGTGCGTACGTTCGGATTACATTCTCGACAAACACGATGAGATTCATTCCCTATCGTATCCATTAAAGACTAATTTTCAATTTATGATTAAAAATAATGTTTAAATACTTAATATAATTATGAATATGAATAAAATACATCCTATCCATAAAAAATAGGACTTAAATAACAAATCATATAATGGAAAATGATTCAGTTAACACCCGAAATGATGATAATACTAAGATATTATTAACAAAGCAATGTTAAAATATCATTTATGATATCATATTAATGTATATGATTCTAGTATAATTTAATAACAATTATTTCACCATTATATAGAAGGTTAACCGACCCTAGATCAAGAAAAATTACATGGTAAGTGGTTTCTTATCTCACTTTTAATTTTATGGGATTTCTATTGTTCACCACTTATATATTGCAGGTGGTGTATTGTGTACAACCATTTGATATATATTATCATGATTCCCTTTATATTCATGATATTATGTGATTTATTTGGTGGTTATTGTCTATTGTTCATACAACTCGATTGATTACAATGATGTAAGGGCTAATTCTACAATCTATTCATTCTGAGGTTGTTTATATGTAATTATCTACTAGGGCCTCTTTATCATCCACATCCATGTTTCTTAAAATTCATTTCAAAGCATTTTTAATATTTACAAGAAAATTGGTAAAATTCATTCATACCATTATTTTACATTATATGTTTTTGAAAGTAATCTTTCTATTGTTTTCCAAACAAGGTACTTTATAAACTTTTCAAAAAAATTAAGATAAGAATGTATTTTTTAACTAATACGACGTGTGTGGCTATTTTCCGCCATTATAAGATCGTCAAGATTCCCATACAAACTTATAAGAATATTTTCAAAATAAATGTTTTCTTAAATGATTTCAAAATAGAAAGAGATATTTCTCTAAAAAAGGTTCTGATTTTATCTATGTCAACATCCTTTGATGTATTTTATGTTTATTTGAAGTTGATTTATTATGATACAAAACCATGATATTGTATTGAATGTTTTGTGATATGTTTGACTAGGGATGTGTTATTTTTATACCATTCGTTGTTTATTGATAAAGTATTGACATTTCGTATGATAGTTTTAATATCAATGTTTATGTTATGTTTAAACCTTTTCATATGAGGAATGCATTGGACTTAGTAAGTAATAGTTCGATCCCTCTAAAGCTCATTGATGCATCATTAGGTCTTATGAGACATACTAGTGTCATGTCATAAGGCCTTTAAAAAATATTATTTGTATTCTAGGCACAAGTCCTTGACTATGTGGTTATGAAATTCTGGCATTATGCATTCCATCATTATGAAATTTGTTATTGATATTGAATGTGATTATTCAACTAGTAGACTATCCATGTGTGTAAGTAAATAGAATAATTTTTTTTAGATTTTCCATTTCATGATGATGTTAAATTTTAATAGGATTTTGTTTTAGTATTATACATTTCCTTAAATTTTTATGTTTATTTATAAAAGATTCCGCTATATTTTTATCCTCACTAAGCATCCAATCTCACCCGTTTCTATGTTTTATTTTTCCAGGATGCGAATATGTTTATTATGAATGACCTACATTGTTAGTCTATGGGAACTCAGTGTTGTCTATGGAAACATTGTTCTTGGTGTTTTCCATTTTATGATGCAATGTAAACCGTCTGAAAGTGTCTAGTAATTCCAAGGATACTAAACTAATTGGTCATTAGAGGAATGATCTTTTTTAATAATTCAAATGATACGTAATAATGCACTGACTCTGGGATTCTCGGGTCAAGGCGTTACAGTTGGTATCAAAGGAAATTAAGTACAAACCTTGGAAACTAGATTTAGATAAACTCTGATTAAAGAACATATCCATAAGATAGACTTTTGGGATTAGTATAGAGGAACTTCCTAGAATTTTTTTATTGTAGATATTTTACGAGTTTTCCAAGAAATATATCCCTTTTTGGATATGAGCAGGTAGAGGCGGCTCTAGAACAGATGTAATGAGGGGTAAAATCTGAAAACATCACTTTTCACTAAACTCGAATGGGAACAAGTACATGACAATGGGCCTTGCTGCACTCTTGGTTACGAATCTCCCAGGGGGTGTGCTTAGAATAATTCTTATTTTCTTTACAAACCATTATGATGGGATTCTGAGTATATACATCCTTAAAGAAAACATATCTTATGATTATAGATTATATCCATAAACTGTTCAATTTATGTTATGTGTTTAACAAGTTTGGAATTATGTATTTCAATTCATAAACTAATATAGTTTATGCCATTGTTTAAAAATGGAACCTAGTGGAAGGAATGGAAATTGTATCAATGCACACACTCCATGAATGGATTTCCCTCCTTCTCAAGATAATTATATTGGAGCTAGTGATACAACTGATGCTGATCAGCTTATCACTATATTGGGATAACTTAATCAGGTTATGAATAATAACATTACCCATATGGAGTACCCACATCTGCAGAGTGGAGGATCAATGTTAGATCACTTCACGAGGAAACAACCACCAATATTAAATGGGGGTAAAAATACACTATTAGTTGAGCAATGGATAAATTCTTTGGAGAAAATATTCCATTCCTTGGGGAGTAGAGAAAGGGAAAAAGTTTTCATGGAAGTTTACCACCCCACTGGAGATGCTGATCCATGGTGGTCATTGATTCAAAACACAAACGAAGATGATAAATTATCAAATATGGAATGGAGGGAGTTTAATAAAATTTTCATAGAAAAATACTTTCCTTATGACCACCAAGAGTATATGGAAAGACAATTTCTGAGTCTGAGGAAGAAGTAGGATGATAATCTCACAAAGTATGAAGCTAACATTACAAGGACAGCAAGGCATGTTGTAGATTATTTATGCAACCATAGAAGTAATATTGATCATTTCATTGATGGGTTAAAACCATTTTTCCATCAAGCATTAGTCTCACAGTTCTTCTCATCATACGAAGATATTATCTCGTGTGCTATCAAGACAGAAAAAGAATTCTCCACGTATTATGAAATTATAGAAAAATAAGAGAAGAGGAGATCTTATGAACACTCTATAAATGGAGATATGTGGAAGAAGGGAAAAGTTGAATATCCATCCGGTAGTAAATGTGGGATGAAACACCCTAGTACTTGACTAGATGGAGTGGGATTCTGTTACAACTGTGGTGAACAAGGCCACCAAGCTCATGATTGCAAGGGGAAGAAAGTGGCTTTTAATTTTGATTTCTACAATGGTAGAGAAAGGGGGAATTACAAGAATTAATGTCTTAGGAGTCAGGGGAATATACCTCAATAAATTCCAAGGGATCAAGTCCAATCTTATGCTATCACTACTACTGAGATTAAAGATCTTAAAGACATAGTGGCCGGTAATTTAATGGTTTCCTCAAGTTTAGAAAATTCTTTATTTGATTTTGGATCTTTTCATTGTTTCATATCATCGCAGTTTTCTAAGAAAATTTGATATTTCCAATTTGATTAAACAAGGGAGTTTTCAGTTAAAACTCATAAAGTAATTATCATTGCAACAATGTTTTGTGAATTAGAACCCATTTAGGCATATAAATTTTCTTTATCTACTAATCTCATCATCATACCCATGATTGAATTTGATATAATCCTTAGTATGGATTGGCTTTCGGACCATGATGAACAAATTTATTGTAAGAATAAGGATGTTACTATTTTTTATGATAATGATAAAGAACACCTTATCTTTAGAGCATAATCGTCACCACCTAATTATTATCCATATCCACCCCCAATAGCTCAACTAAATTCAATTATTGGGGATGAAGGGAATTATATAACTATGGGTGAGGAATGAAATATTCAAATAGAAGATTTACCTATTGTGAAAGAATATGTTGATGTATTTCCTGAATATTTACATAGACATCCTCTAGAACAAGAAATTGAGTTTTACATTGATTTAATTCCTGGTTCAAGGCCCATATTAAATACCCCTTATAGAATTGTCACTATGGAATTAGTGGAACTACTGAAACAACTAGAGGAATTGTGTAATAAGGGATTTATTTTCCCTTGTGTTTCTCCATGGGTATCCCCTATCCTTTTTGATAAGAATAAATATGGATCTATGAGGTTTTGCATTGACTAAAGAGATATCAATGCTATAATAATAAAGAACAAGTATCCCCTACCTTTCATTGATGATTAATTTGAAAAACTTCATGGCTCTCAATACATTTCAAATATTGATCATTGATCTGGATATCATCAGTTGTGTGTGAAAACATAAGACATTCCAAAAACAACATTTCGAACCAGGTAAAAGCATTACGAGTTTATATTAAAGCATTTTGGATTCAATAATACACCCACTGTCTTGATGGATCTAATGAATAGAGTTTTCAAGAAATGTCTTGATGAGTTTGTATTGGTATTTTTTGATGATATCTTGGTATACTCCAAAATCTATGAAGATCATGAAAATAACCTGTGCATTATCTTAAAGCCTCTTAGAATACATGAATTTTATGGGAAGTTTAGGAAGTGTGAATTATGGCTTCAAGAGATTTCTTTTCGTGGCCATATTGTCTCTAAGGATGGAATCTATGTTGATCCTTCTAAGACAAATGAAATCCATGTATGGCCAGCACCGATGAGTATAACTGAGCTATGCAGTTTTGTTGGTTTAGCAGGTTATTGTAGACGTTTCGTCCAGAATTTTGCCCGATTGGATAACCCATTAACAAAGCTCACACAAAAAGGGGTTAAATTTGTTTGAAAAGAAGAGTGTGAAGAATGTTTTTACGAACTGAAGAGAATATTAGTTAATGATATTATATTGACTCTACCATCAGGGAATGATGGGTTTGTTATTTATAGTGATGCATAAAAGAATGGACTTGGTTGTATCTTTATACAGAATGATATGGTTATTGCCTATGCATCACGACAGCTAAAAATTCATGAGAAAAACTATCCTACTCATGATCTTGAGTTAAAAGATGTGATCCTTTTTTGATGATATAGAGACATTATCTCTATGGTGAAAAATGTGGGATATAATCCGATCACAAGAGTTTGAAGTATAGTTTCTCACAGAAAGAACTCAACATGAGGAAAAGGAGATGGCTTGAACTACTCAAGTATTATTAATCCACTATACACTATCACCAGAGGAAGGAAAATAAGGTTGTAGATGCTTTGAGTTGAATGAATCATGGAGTTTTGAACAAGATGAGAGTTGAAAAGGATCCTGTATACATGGATCTAGTAAAGATGGATATAGGAATAAACAAGGTTGGTGAAACATCAATACTTTTTCAAATGATTTCCAAACTATCTTTACTAGAAATGATAAAGAGTTCTCAGACCGATGATGAAAAGTTTAAAAAGAAGATTAAAGCTGTGAATGAAGGGAGATTGAGTGACTTGGTGTATGAAGATGGATTTTTGAAATTTAGGAAGATAAATTGTGTTCCCGATATATCGGATCTTAAATGGGAATTTTTAGATGATACTCATAGTTCCAATTTCTCTTTACACCTTGGTAGCACTAAAATGTATTTAGATATGAATGAAAATTTTTGGTGGGACAACATGAAGAGGGATATTGCTGATTTTGTGTCAAGATGTATGGTTATTCAACAAGTGAAAGCTGTATGGTAACAGCCTAGAGGAGTCATGCAACCTCTTCCTATAAGTGAGTGTAAATGGGATGATATCACGATGGAATTTTCCATGGGGAAACCAAAGACTCCTAGATGGAATGATTCCATGTGGGTCATTATTGATCTTCTGACCAAGTCAGCACATTTTCTTACTATAAGAGAATATTTACCACTTGAATGTTTAGCAAGACTATATACTAATGAAGTTGTAAGACTTCATGGAGTACGAATATCGATTGTTTTTTATCATGATCCCTGTTTTACTTCAAGATTATAGAAAGGTATTCAGAAATCCCTAGATACTTAACATAATTTGAGCACTACCTACCACCCCCAAACTGATGGTCAATCAGAACAAACTATTAAAACCTTATAAGAATTGTTGAGATCATGATCACTTGAATTTCAAAGTATGTGGGATCAATATTTACCTCTGGTAGAATTTTCGAATAACAATAGCTTCGATTAAAGTATTCAGATGGAACCATATGAAGCGTTATGAATAAAGATATGTCGTACACCAACTTGTTGGGATGATGTTTGTGAATGAAAACTAGTACTCCCTTAACTTGTTGGAGAAACGATTGAAAAGGTGAAGGTAATCAAAGGACCTCAAACTAGGCAGAAGAGCTATGCTGATAACCAAAGGAAGGATATGGAATTTTAGGTATGATATCATGTTTTCATGAAGGTATCTCTATGTAATGGTGTTACATGTTTTGGTATGAAGGGAAAACTAAGTCCCAGGTATATCGGAACATAAAAATTCTAGAACTAATTGAGGCTGTAGCTTACCGTTTTTCAATGCCGCCAAGTCTCTAAAAAATTAACGATGTGTTCCACGTATCACTATTGAGAAAATAAATGCTTGGCCCAACGCATGTACTCACCTATGGGGAATTAGAACTGGAACCCAATTTTCCTTTTTACAAAGATCTTGTCAAGGTTCTTGATACATGGGAACAAGTGCTAAGAAACCGGACGACTCGTTTGGTAAAAGTTCTATAGACAAAACAATAAGATGGAAGATGAAACATGTGGACCGAATAAAAATATGATGAAGAACCACCCGAGTCTTTTTATTGAGGAATATTCTAAAAATTTTGAAGACAAAATTATTCGAAGGTGGGGAGAATGTAACACCCCAAGCTTCCATGATGTGCTCCACTTTGAATAATACAATAGCATGTGTTGTACGCAAACTCGAGTTTTAACACACCACAACTAATCAAACTATCCATTATGAATATTAATACCCATATTTTGAAATTTTATAAAATTTCCCTTTCAAAATGGACTTCATTTTTGGATTCGGAATATCGAAATTAGCTTTGGGTGAATTTTGGGTCTTTTTCTGAAAACATTCAATGTTTGACAAATAGTGAAAAATACCGAGTTATAGTTTAAAACCAAATTCTTGTTTAAGTAATTATTTATTTTGATTAAATTAATTTTATGTCAAAATATATACCTAATACCGATATAAGTTCAATGTAATTCATTGGAGTCAGTTTATAATAAATTTAAATATATAATTATTTTATTGAACTTTTTACCGACTTTTACCCACCTCCTAGGAGAATTTGAAAATTTTCATAAAATATAATTTTACCAGTTCTGTGAGTTGAATTTAAAAAATTCGAGAGACACGTTTGATTGCAGTAAGTAAAATTTGGTTTAATACGGTTAAAATAGTTTTCCCTGAATAGTAACTTTTTACTTTTATTTACCATGTTTAGAAGTAAATAGGGCAATTAAGGGTAAAAATTATATTATTATTACCCTAACACATGTCATAATTCTATTAGATAAGTGAAATTTGACCAAAAATAACCTTAGGAATTAAATATGATCTTTTAGGTCCACATGGAATAGATTTGGATATTTATTATTATTTAATTCAAAGAAGAGTAAAAAGTGTAAATTCAAAGTTTAATAACTAATAAATTTTTAATATAGGGTTATAAATAAGATAAATTAATCTATAAATATTAATTATAATCCTAAAACAATTTAATACATAATGTTATTTTATTTAGAATTTTTAAAAATTAAATAATTATATATATTTATGACACGATGATGATGCATTAATTAATGTATTAATGAAAGATTAAAATAATTGATATTATAAATATCCAAATAAATGTAATTTGATACTTTTTATAAATTCCAATAATTTTCTAGGTTAATATGTCATGTTATTGTTGGTTATATGAATTTTATTTTGATGTAATAATGATGCTATGAATTTAGATGAATCAAATACCAAATAGTGTCAAAATTAACATAAAAGTGTTTTTAAAACAAATATTATATTATTATTTAATATTATATTCCTAGAAATCTAAGGATCAACAAAATGACATATATAATGATATTTTTATCATTAATGAACCACTTTGGGTTCTCTTTGATGTATATTTTATGTTTATTAACCATATAATATAAAAATACAAAGAGACACGGTAAATGTCAAACTATTTATCTAAGAGTTAAATATACAAGATAATGTTAATATAGTTACCCAAACCAGTATAAAACCTATTGGTTGTGTGGTTTTCGACCCATACCCACCTTATCCTTTAAATAATTTATTTTGGAGCCATTATAAATCGAAAACTATTTTATTATATAATAATATTTCCATCTTTTCCAAAGGTTCCCCTCCCCCCTCTTATAAAAGGGCACTCCCCCTTCTCTATAATTCCCATATATAGAGCCATTTTACATGGCCAAATCATGCCAAAATACCCTCTAAAATGTCCTCCCTTTACCCTAGAGGCCTTCATCTAGTCATAAATCCAATTTGTGGCACCCTTTTGATCAAATCAAAAGGAAGAACCCAAAGAAGAGGTAAATATTTCATCACCTCTTTCAAGTTCCTTTCATCTTCCACTTCTTATTTATTTGTTGTGTCCATTCTAAAATAATAACTCTAGTATCTTCTATATACTATGATGTTATTATAAATATGGTACAACCATATTCATTATTCTATCCATCCTTTGAATGACATGTAACCATAGGTGAGTACATACGGCTTACCGTCTCCACATCATGGTGTAATTGTTATTCAATACATTATTATTTGGATGGGTATAATAATGATGTTTAATTTCTGTAAATAATAAATATAACTTGATAATGATTCTTTATATAATATATAACATCCAATTATATATTATTTTAATATCAAATGAATGATATTTCCGCTCGTGCGTACGTACATATTACCGTCTCCACGAACACGATGAGATTCATTCCCAATCGTGTCCATTCAAAACTAATTTTCAATAGATGGTTAAAAATAATGTTAAAAGACTTAATGTAATTCTGAATATGAATAATATACATCCTATCTATAACAAATATTATTAATGTAACAAATCATATAAAGGAAAATGAATCAGTTAACATCCAAAACGATGATAATACTAAGATATTATTAACAAAGCAATGTTAAAAGATCATATATGTATATTATTCTTGTATAATTTAAAAAAATTATTTGATCATTATATATGAGGTTACCCTACCCTCATCCATGGAAATGTACCAAGTAAGGGGTTTCTTATCTCACTTTTAATTTAGTGAGATTTTGATTGTTCACCACTTATTTATTGCATGTGGTGCATTGTGTATTAACATTTGATATATATTATCATTGTTATATTTATATTCATGATATTATGTGATTCATCTGGTGGTTACTGAATATTTCTCATTTGAATCGATTGATTAAAATTATTTAAGCGTTAATTCTACAATCTCTTCATTATCCTTGGTTGTTTATATGTAATGATCTACTGGGACCTCTTTACCATCCACTTCCATGTTTCATAAAATTAATTTCAAAACAATTTTACTATTTACTAGACAATGGGTTAAATATAATTTTACCCTTATTTGACCTTATATGTTTTTTAAAGATATATTTCCATCATTTTCCAAAAAAGGTACATTATATCCTTTTCGAAAAAATTAAGATAATAATATATTTTTTATCATATATGGCGTGTGCAGCTATTTTCTGGAGTTAGAAAATCATTGAAACTTTCCTTATAAGATCATAAGACTATTTTCAAAATAAATGTTTTCTTAAATGATTTCAAAATAGAAAGATATATTTCTCTAAAAAAGGTTTTTATTTTATCTATGTCAACATCCTTTGATGGATTTTAAGCTTATTTGATGTTGATTTATTGTGATACAAAACTTCAATATTGTATTTAAGGTTTTGTGATATGTTTGACTATGGATGGTTTATTTTCAAATCATTCATGATTTATGGATAATGTATTGACATTTTGTATGCTAGATTTAAAACAAATGTTTATGTTATGTTTAAAACATCTAATATGAGGAATGAATTAGACTTAATAAGTGATGGGTAGAGTCCCTATAGCTCCTCGATGCATCGTTAGGTATCATGTGACAATCTAGTGTCTTAGCACAAGGGATTGACCAAATCGTATTTGTATTATTTGTACAAGGTCTTGACTATATGGTTATGAAAGTATGGTATTATGCATTCCATCATTATAAAATTGGTTATTGATATTGCATGTGATTACTTGACTAGTATAATATCCATGTGAGTAATTAAATTGAATTATTTTGATTTTACATATTCCATATTATACTGAATTTGATGTTTAAAAGGATTTTGTTTTAGTCTTATATGTTTCCTTAAATGTTTATTCTTATTTATGAATGTTTCAGTTATACTGTTATCCTTACTATGCATCTGATCTCACCCCTTTCTATGTTTAATTTTTCCCAGGATGCAAAGAATTATAGTATGACTGACCTGCATGGATAGTCTATGGCATCTTAGTTTTGTCTATGGAAACAATGTTGTTGTAGTTTTCCATTTTATGATGTAATGTAAACCTTATGAATGTATCTAGTACTTCGAAGTCAACTAAACTAATTGGTCTTTCAAGAAAAGATATTTTGTGATCATTCCAATGATACGTAATAATGCATCAACTCTGGGATTTTAGGTTCGGGGCGTTATAATTTATACTTTTCCATCAAATTAACTTATATATTATTTAAATCAAAGATAGTTACAAAATTGTTACTATGTATTTTATATCATTTATGTGTCCACATAGTGAAATATTAAAACTATGAACAAAAATAAATGTTTATTTTCATTATAATGAAATTATTTTTGTTATATAAATTTATTTTTAATATTTTGAAATTATATAATTACCTTCAATGCTTCTGAAATTCTTATACATTATTTATTTAATGAAAAGAAAAGTAAAATAATAAATTTTTAAGGTTTAATTTTGATATATTTTGTATTATTTATTTTTAATAATTAAATATATATATATATATATATATATGATATATTACATATATTTGGAGTCATTATATTATAATTCCAAATTTATATTTATGTATTTTATGTCAGATTAAATGAATAGCGTCAAATTTTACTATAATGATATGTTATTAAATAGATATATTATTAAATTATTAAAAAATATTAAAAAATAAAATAATCATAAATGGGGTAATATATGGTAGAATATTTATTTTACTATTCATTTACTAGCCATTATGATGCATTTAAATCAAGAATAGTATTTTTATATTTTAATATTTTATCGTGTTCCAATAGTGCCCCTCCCTTATCTTATAAAAGGGAATATATTATTATTTTTTACTCACACTTAAAAGACTATTTTTCAGCCATACTATACCCAAATCCCTTACTATAATTCGCACTAACAATCTAGATGTCATATTTTAAGCAGAACACCCTCTTTAGAGGTGTTATGGTGTTAATCCAAGGAGATCTTACAAAGAGGTATCATTTTTAATTTAGTGTTTGTATTTTATTTCTTCATACACTATTTTCATACATTCTACAAAAATGATGAGATAATAATGACATTAAACTCAATATAATGATATTTTATTATGTAAATTTCAACTCATAAGTCCATCTCTGAGTCCATATAATAAGAAAACAATTAATTATTCGTGCGTACATGTGAATTAACACCTCCACAAGCCGATTTAATTCATTTTATATCACCATATCTCAATTATGGTTAAAATAATGAAATTAGTATTTTTATATATGATATTAATGAAATATTTTTCATTATCTAATAATAATATATCATATAAATTCTTATATTTCTATGCACATAAAATGATAACGTCATTCGTGCATATATGTGAATTACCACATCCACAAAGAGATGTGATTCCTTTTTCATCTCTCCATCACATGGATGATATATATAATTATATTTAATTTAATAATATGATATTAATTACATTATTCTCATAATGTAAAGATAAAATAATTCTTAACTTCTTTCGATAATGACCACTGAAAAATAGAAATGGTACTCATGCGTACGTATGACCTACCATCTCCATAATTGTAACATAGTTCATTATTTATATCCATATTTAATGAATAAAAATAAAATAATAATTTACATATAAAATTAATTATTATTTCATTAATATTATTCCTGAGATTACGGACTAATTACCACTTTGTGTATTGAAATCATATCAAATTTATTTTGGAATCTTGTACCAAATATTGTCTGAACGTCTAATGTGAAATTTAATAATTATGTAATTTTATTTATATGATAATATGTGATATGGATTGAATAATAAAAAATAAAATGATATATATAAATTTAATAATTTTCTTAATATTATAATTTATGGACAAATAAAATGTATGTGATGAACCATGCTCAAGGTAATTGATTTAGTCCCAAAGTCCTTTCATTGAGAAATTTCATAATGATATGCACCTTTGATAATTATATGGTGTATAAACATCTAATATGACATTTAATATACCTTATTTATCTATAATAATTTCATTTAACGTTTTGGTAAATGTATTCGATCATGTATATTAATATTTAAATGTTTAATGTTTTGTGGGACACTTTAAATATTTAAAGATTTAATTATAAAATATTTTTCTCCATGTAAATATTATTGATATTATTTTACATATTCATTTAAATTGATATAAAAGGATTATAAAATAATTTTTATGTATGTTTTCTATTTTATTCAATGGTTTTCAAAAATTAATATTTTATGCATTTTTATACAGAATGTTTTGACAAATGAAAAAAATGTTCTATTCTTATCTTGTATGGTGATAATGAACATTCTTCCAATATGGAAATTATTTTATTTTCATCATCCTTCATAATAATTCATTTTTTCGTAAATTAAAACCCATCATTATATTTTTGGTTATTTTGTTATTGGAAATTGGGTTTCAATGAAAATCTTGTTTTGGTATTAACAATGGGTTCTTAATAGAAATTAGAATTTTCATTCGATGGTGTATATCATATGGGATTTAAAGAGTTTTTCAAAGGTCTTTTATGATGAAAATGTTTTATTAATTATATGGTACTTATGAATTATAAGAAACGGGTGAGCCCAATATAACTTATACATGGGTTGGCATAGATAGTGTTGGGAAATCCCATTATAACTTATCATGGGGTGGCTCAGATTGCACTGAGAAACCCCGTTATAGATTAAAATGGGGTGGTCTGGATTGTATAGAGAATTATCCTTATAGGTTAACATGAAGTAGACCAGATAGAACTGGCTAAGACTGTAATAGCTTTATTGGATTTTATCTTTATGGTTAATCCAATTGAAAGTGTTTTGAATGTTTTTTATGTATACGATGCTCTGAGTTACATAAAAGAGTTTTATTTGAATTCTATGGGTTTTAATTATTTTATATTATAAAAAGGTCTATTTTTTCATGTGAAAATGTTTTATTTTGTATACTCAAATAACATTAACGATAAAGGTAAAATTTATATGAGTTTTTGTTTCTATTGAAATATCATTTTCCTTTCATTTTATATTCATTACTTATAATTTTTTGTTCATCCAATGTTATATAATGATTTCCATAGGTTTTAAAATTTCTAAGGATATAGAAGAAGTCATGATGAATGTAATAAATATTTTTTCTTGTAAATAAATCATGTATAATTATAAGAGGGCATAGATTGGTGGAAAAAATGTATACTGAGTATATGTGTCCATTTGTAATGTATGTGGTTCATTTTAGTAGTTTTTCTTATTTATTTAAAAATCTAAACTAAAAATAACATAAAAGTTTAATTCTAGTTCAAAAACAATATAATGTGTAATTTTTAAGACACCTTCCTTACAATTCATTGGTAAAGGATTCTTAATGTCTATAAATTCTACTTATTTCATTCATTCTTCATTTACAAATTTTGTATTCTATTCTTAAATGTATTTTATGTTGTTTATACTATATGAAATAATTATAAAAATGAAGTATCCTTTGATAATATTTTTTGTTGAAACATGTACCATCATGAGTTTTTAGATTATCTTTCCCAAGGTTTAAGAAAGTGTAAAGCACCACTTCATAGTGGTTCTTGTACATAATTATTGGGTTTGGAGTGTTGTGTCTGTTGGGACTTGGATTTTTATCTTGTTTTAATTACATTGAGTTTTACACTGGGCTATTTATTCCTATTTGACTTCATGTACTATTCTATCTATGGAGTTTTTATTTTATGAATTTTTGTTATGTTTTTGGAAATATCATTCCCACATTCATATAGTATGATTTAAAGTTGTAGTTCACAACCCATGGGAATCAGAAACTCCCCTAATGAAATTTTAAGACTGTATTAGGAATTAGAATTCGGGAATGTCCAGGCCAGTTACTAAAAAATTCACATTGGAATTTATTTTGTCATTTTTCTTAAAATTTTCAAAAATTAAAATGACCACAATTGATTATCCATAAATCTATTTTAGAATTATAAGTAGTTAAATAAAATCATTAGAAATGAAATATACCAACTTATATTAATTTTTACCATACATAACATTTTATATGGCTGAAAATATTATAGATATAAGGGCTCAGATCTACGTGGATAAACCCTTTGCAAGTTTTCAAAGATTAATGTGCTTGGATATGGACCAGAAGAAGATTGGAGTAGTTCAGTTAAGTAAAATCTAGGAATACATGATTGCACTTCATGTCACTTCATTACATGACATGACATATTTTTTCCCAAGATGTTACAGAACAAGAATATGGGCTTCATGACGTGATATATTTCAATTTAAAAAAAAATACTGAGGAGGCGACATGTTATTTAATGTAAGATTAAACTAAGGGTTACATGATGTGGATAGGGATTACACGTTATGTAATCCTCTATGGCTATATGTTTTTATAACATTTCAGCTGCTCAAGTTTTTACAATCTTATGGCTACTGCTCCCCTCCCTATCTTCCCAAGAAACCTGACACACCCCTCATTAGTATTTTGGAGATCCCATCAATGGGGATTGATCACTTACTTCAATACTTGATCCGACTTTGATCTGAGGTTGGTTCTACTTCCATTTTGTAGTTATTTTATCTTGTCTCCTCTATCTATTCTATGCAGGATGATCCCATATAGTTCTAATGGATATTTCTTAGTTTTTGGATGGTGTGGTTATGTCGAGACGTCCTAAAGTTGCTGTAGTTGCTGTGGGAGAGGTGATCATGATCCATTTCATGGATTTATTCTTGTGTGAATATGGTTAATGACCTTTTGAGGTAGGGGATTCGATGCTTCTAAATTTATTTATGTGAAATTATAGAGCTTCTATGATTTCTCCCCATGGATCGCAATGAAATTGAACTAATAATTATTTGAACTAGTTTAAAGAATCGGTATTGATCGTATGATATTTCTTTATACCATGATAATGGTTTGCCTCTTTAATTTTTATACAATGTGATATCTATTATTTTATTTATTTAACATGTTGTTCTTGATGTAAATTGGTAAATAATTTAAAGCTGAAATTTAATGATAGTTAATTGGCTAAAAGATAAATAGGTATGTTAATTAATATGGCTGTTGCTATTGTAAATTGATCATAATCAAATTGATGTAGTAAGCAGGTTTTATTAAATTTATTGAAAAACCTGAATCATGCTGATGTTCATCGATTAAAGGTGTGTTAAACAAATTATTTAATTAATTTTTGTAATATCCTGAGAAGATAGTTTCTTATTTTTCCCATATTTGAAACCTGAATGACGAATCTATTAATTCAATATGAAATAAAGGACAAGTTGTGTGATAAAAATAATGTCTTGTAGGGTTCTGAGTTAGACTCTAGTTTTTAAAGGCCAAGAAACTTATGATTTGATGTTGTGAGTTCTTGTTTTTGTGTAAAGGTTGAATGCCTTGTTTTGGGATTATAGCCCAGTTGCTATGTTGTTTATTTCATTTTTCGTTTGTTGTGGTGTGATCCTTGGATGGATGATCCTAGATGGTTATTGTGGTTGTGGAGGTAGGGAGGCCCAGTGGTTGTGGTAGAATTTGACATCTAGAGTGGAGGCAAGAATCATTTTATGCATGGGTGTCGGGGATAACACCAAATATGATGAAATGGGTTGAAGCTAAACTTACTAATTTATACGAAAGTGGTTGTTGTTGAATCTGTTGTTTGCTTATCTGCATTACTTTCCTTGTTGCTTGAGGAAGATGGTCTCAGTTACCCTTCATCCAAAAGAAGCGAAG
Source organism: Viscum album (assembly GCA_963277665.1). Taxonomy (NCBI): domain Eukaryota; kingdom Viridiplantae; phylum Streptophyta; class Magnoliopsida; order Santalales; family Viscaceae; genus Viscum; species Viscum album. Next base: position 564,737,950 of record OY728129.1, on the reverse strand, counting down.
ACATGTGGGGTATGCCAAATGCTTTTCATATTTATCTTCTTGAGGATGGATGGCTATATACTCCTTCTATAGGTGGAAAATACTCGACATGTAGCTCATCAATTCACTGTGTTGAGCCCCTTATGTTTGGTAGCTTTGAATTATTTTCTAGAATGTCTGGGAATTATGAAAAAGTGATATTTGATTCAATAAATTATTGAATAAATTATTTTTAACTAATGGGGATAGTGCATGATGGGATTTAATACTGAGTTTGTAACATTGAGAAGTTGTGGACTCGGTTTGGTTATGCATGGATGGCATAGAACCTTGTTGTGTTTTTAATGAAATATAATGTGGAAATGATCATGGTTAATTGATGGCTAAATAATTAATTTTCATAAAGTGAAACTGATAACAAAGGATATGTAATTTAATAAAAGTCTATAAATGGTTGTGTTATTATAGGATATCTAGTCTTAGCAGTGGCTTTTGAGAGTTCGAGAGATGTCAGCTACATTTGAGTATAAGACTAGGTTACACCCATAGTGTCTTTTTGAAAAATATTATATCATGTAAATTTGTGTTTTGATATGATACTCCAACCTATCGGTTAGGGAAACTGACAACCCATGGATTCTAAGCTCTGGGAGTTGTTTTCCCCAACATATCGATGGGAGGATGGATAACTAAGTACTCCCTTCAGACCTACTCTCTTCTCTTGGTAGTTACCTATTCTGTTATGGATGATTGCTAGTTTTCCCCATATGTGTTTGTAGAGGGATATAATGTCTTATGATTATTAACAAAAATATATTTTGGATATAGTTTTCTAAGAACTATTATTGGTATAACGTGTATAGGATGTGATGGCTCGAGGATCATTACTTGGAGTATGGGCTGTAAGGGCTAGAGGTATAATACCTAAATTATGATACACATTATGTGGTCTATGGTGGATCGCAAAAACTTATTGGTTACTTCTAGATGTGTGGATGGTATGGTGCTTTGCCAAGGTGTTTGTGGGCAAGGCTTTGTGTTGCACGAGGTGCATAATGTGGTGTTACACTCAGGTATCTTTGAGCTAGCCTATTTGGAGATAGATTCATAGGTCGTGTGATGTTGGGGAAAAGAAGTAAACTAGTGGTGAAGTGGTAGTGGGGTACCCTTAATTGTTTTATTATATTACATACTCTTGTATGTGATACATGGTGAGAGTATCCATGGTGAGGCTAGGAACATAGTATATTTGTTGAGTTGATGAGTTATTTTCACTTGTTGTCCCCTGAGATTTTACATACATTATTTACTTTTTAATGAGAGGCTCTAGGAACAATCCTACTGAGTATACTGTTATACTCAATCTACGTTATATAAACTATTTTTCAGGTCACATAGAGCAGGTTGGAGATCAGGCTGGTTACTACTAGCTTGGGATTGTAGGAGCTGTTCAGGCTTTGTGGTTGCTTTCGTTTTTTACTTTCATTGGGTCCTTGTAGTTTTCCATTTTAGTTATAGTAGATTGGAATGAAATTAAATATGTGTACATAGTATTTATTTAATATTTTACTCTAGGAAGGATTTTGTTGGTGTCTATATTATCTATCTCTTTTTTATGTGTTATCTAAGAGGGTAATGCCTCTCATTCATGTGTTTACTATTCCCTTTTTTCAAGTTACCAACCCGTGGCCTACTGGGGGAGGGAATCAGGTGTCATTATCTCTCTTCTCACATTGATGACCCAAGAGGGGAACACTTTTTCAAAAGGGGGTCTTGATAGAGTGGTATCATAGGTTTTTTGAGGGATAGGATAGAGTTTGGAGTTATGTACAGGTGAGATTTCATGGGTTGGTAGGTAAATGGTGTCAGTCAATATTATCAAGTGATGTGAACACTAGAGACCAGCTGAGACATAGGTATTTAGGGCCCCTTTTTATCTGATGCATGTAACTTTATGTTTACATTGGCTACTAAACTAGGTGATATTTGTTCCAAGTTAGAGACATAAGAAAGGGCCATTCATCATTATTCTTTGTACATGTGTTTGAATGGGTAGACCTTGGGTTATGTTAACAAAAAATGAATAAAAGAAAACAATTAATTAATGTTAATGTCATGAATATTCCATATTTAAGATCTCTAAATGTTTATTATTTTGTGGTTATGGCTCTACGTTGACATACCCATCAGGATCGCACAGATGATGTTCATTATGTTGCGCCAGCAGATCGTCGTAGAGTAGAAGTTGATGGTAAAAAAAATTGGAGGAGGACACTTCTAGAGTTTCAGCGCTGGAGTCTAATGAATTATAAGGGATCCTTTTCAGATTAAATCATTGAAGACTAGTTGGAGGAGGTTTAGATATCTTGTAGTTTGATTTGTACTTGTCAGGATCACTGGGTGTCAATGGTAGAGATGATGCTATGCGGGGAAGTGAGAGAGTGGTGGTTGTTTTTCCTCTTAAATCGCGAGGAGTCAAATGTCTCATGTGTGGAGTTCTGAGACAAGTTCAGAGTCGAGTTTCATTCTTTGACCACAAAAGCGTCCAGTCACTAGGAGCTGCTTACCCTTCGACATGGGATATCTAGTGTTATATAGCTTAGGATCTCTTTCAATAACCTTATGAGATATGTTTTTGACCTATTGATAGATGAGGATACTAGGGAAAGGAATTTGAAGGAGGCTTTGCATATATAGATCCATCACCAGGTCACCACTTTATGCGAAAGACATATCTTGAGGTGTTGGAGGGGGATGAGTTCATCGATTGAATGTTAGTCAGAACTAGATTTTCATGAGAGGGGAGTCATTGGGATTCCTCACCAAGAATATCTATAGTTTGGGTTCCTTATTTTTAGGGAACATGAGTTTTAGTTATGCCGAGAGGAGGTATAAGCCTTCAATGTCTCCTTTATCCATGGATAACATCCCTTAGGCCAGTGGTAAGGGATCAAGTAATTATTGTTCTATGGAGTCAAGGTCATTAGCAACAAGAGTTCCCTACCTTTCTGAGAATACAACATGTTCTAGGGGTTCTACTTCTGCTTCAACCATTGAGGCGGTTCTAGTTGAGGCAGTAGTAGAAAGTTTCACCTCCTTTGGATCAGCAAAGAGTATATGGGGCAAGCAGAGGACATCCCCATGAACTCCCTGTCCTTAGAGACCAGACCACAACCATGTTGGGGGACTTCATTAGGGTTAGAGAGGTTGTATAGTAGGTCTTGTTCAGCATCATGCATTAGCATTTCCAGATTCGGGCAGGCCAAACATCATTAAAGGTACCCTTTGCTTGTTTTCTACATGGGTGTGTGCCATGTCTTATTTAGGATAGACGCACTCCATTATGTCACCTAACATTGTCAATGCCATGGGAATTGAGGTAGATAGGATTCTAGTGCCCTTTTCATTTACAACACTAGTATAAGGCTAAGCTATCATGATTGAAGTATTTAGACACTATGAGATAGTGTTAGGGCAGTACCACTCTTGAGGAGATTTCCTTTGTTTAGGAATAAAACAAAAAGATACCATCCTCATCATGGATTGGTTGTATTCATTGGAGGCTATTTTGGATTGTTTCCAGAAGAATATGGTGTTCTTAGATGGTTATTGATACCGAGTGATGTTTTTTTGGTGAGTGAGACCCTTAGATGGGTCAGAGGAGTTTTTCTTCCTCATCACCTTGATGAATGAGAATATGATATGTTTATAGAATTTTCAACAGTTGACTTTTCCCAGGGTCATGGAGGAGTATATTGATATATTTATAGAAGAGGCATTATCATTACCCTCTTGAAGAGAGATCATGTTTGGTATTGATCTATAGTCAGGTGTGCCACCTATCTTGATGTCTCTGTATAGGATAGACCCTTCTGAGTTGTGAGAGATACAAATATGGCTCGATTGTCTATTTTACTGTGGTTTTGTTTGGCCAAGCATGTCACCGTGGGTTGCACCAATTTTGTTCATGAAGAATCCAGATGACAGTTTGCGATTTTGTATTGATTATCATCGCTTGAACCAAGTTATAGTGAAGAACCTCTATCCTATTCGATGGATTTATGATTTATTCGATCAACTAAAAGGTGAAATTTGGTTCTCAGAGATAAATTTGTGATCAGTATATCATCATATGCATGTGAAGGATGAAGATATCGAAAATACGTCATTTCATTGTCATCATTGTCAATACGAGTTCATTATGATTTTGTTCAGTATGATGAATGCTCCAATTTTGTTCATGAGTTTGATGAAATTTGGGTTTCATCGGTTCTTGGATAAGATTTTTGTGGTTTTCAATGATTACATCCTTTTGTACCCTGTTTTTAAGGAGGCACATGTAGAGCATTTTTGTTCTATTTTGGGAGTTCTTCGTCGAGAACAGCTGTTTGGGAAGTTATCAAAGCGTGAGTTTTGGGTTTGAGAAGTCCATTCCTTGGGGAATGTTGTATCCCAAAAGTGAGTAGTATTGGATCCATCAATGGTAGAAGCAGTTGTGTCTAGGGAATCCCCCAAGATAGAGGTAGAGGTGTGAATCATCCTTGGTCTTGTAGGATATCATAGGATGTTCGTAGAAGAATTATCTAGGGTTGTGAAACCTGTATGTGTGTTGAACAGAAAGCATAAATTGGTCTTGTGGACTAATCAGTGTCAGGAAGAATTTGATTATCTGAAGTAGAAGTTGGTTAGTGCTCCGGTTCTTTTTCTACGAGCCAAATGAGTTTAGTTTGAGGTTTTTTATAATGCATAACATTAGGGGTTAGGTTGTATTCTGATGTAGTAGAGATTTGTAATTTATTATAAGTATCGACAGAGTCATGCCCATGACTGTAACAATTCCACCCATGATCTTGAGATAGCAGCAATGGTGTTTTTCCTGAAGTTGTGGAAACATTACCTCATTGGTGAGTGTTTTGTAGTCCTCACTAATCATAAGAGCATGAGGTATGTCTTCTCCCAGTGTGACTTGATCATTCAATAGTGTTGGTGGATGGAGTTCTTACAAGATTATGAATTCAAGATTTCATATACACCTAGAAAGGGAAATTTCCATAGCCAGTTCATTGAACAAGAATTCACCCAGTGATGCATTGTGGGAATCAAGTGATTCATATATAGTGATGGAATAACATTCCTTATTAACTCTGGATATGGGAGAAGTTTGGGGTAGAGGTTTCTTTTTTCATATGATGTTGTAGTCATCTTTGGTGGATTTGATATAAGATCCCAATTGGTGTATCTTGAGGGGGAGGTCTAGAGAGATTGCGTTTTTTTTGGCGAGGCTCCTAATGGTTGGTCTGAGGATGAACAACATTGGGTGTTATTTCAAGGATGATTTTTCCCTTTCGCGATATGTGAGATGGTTCTCCGAGAGTTCAATATTTATCCTTTATCGATACATCATTATGTTATTAAGATGTAACGAGCTTTGAGGAGTTATTTTTCGTGGTATAGTTTGAATTATGCAGTTGCGATGTTTGTGTATCGATGATTCGTGTGGTAGAAGGTGAAGGTTGAGCATTAAGTTCTCAGTGGGTTTCTCCAGCCGTTATATGTTCCTCAGTGGAAGTGGGAGGACATCTCAATGTCCTTTGATAACATTTTACCTCAATATAAAGGAGAATATGGTTCTATATGTGTATTTGTGGATCGTTTGACAAAATCATCCCACTTAATATAAATTAAAGTGTCAAGCTCAATAGAGGTTTTATCAAGGAAAAATCTGGAGGTGGTGGTGAGACTCCATGGGGTCCCTAGGATGATCATTTCCGATCAAGATCCTCATTTTACCTCCATAGTGTGGAGAGGTCTGCAACATTATTTTGGTTCTCAACTATGCCTTACAACTACTTTCCATCCACAAACAGATGGTCAGACAGAGCAGACCATCCAGACTCATGAAGACATCTTATGGTCTTGTGTCCAAGATTTTGGAGATTCATGGATGAGGAAATTACCCTACATAGAGTTCTCTTAGGACAATTGTTTCCACCCCACCATTGGTATGGTGACATTTTAAGCCTTATATGAACGAGATTTTCATTCCCAATTATTCTATATGGGGGTTAAAGATTCAATAAATCTCATGCAAAAACATGTACAGAATATGACAGAGATGGTTCAGGTAATTCGTGGGAAGATTAAGGTAGCACAGGATTTTCAGAAGTCTTATACTAATCATAGGAGGAGACCTATGGAGTTTTAAGTTAGGGGTCATGTGTTTCTAAATGTGAATATCTGTTGTGGGTTGTGAGGTTTGGTTATAGTAGTATGCTTTCTCCCGGGTTTGTTGGGCCTTTCATGGTGTCGGTTCGGATTGAAGCCATGGCCTATTGAGTATCTCTTCCCCCACAGATGATCTAGATACAAGATTTTTTTATGTGTTGCATCTCCTTCATTATTGTCATTACGACTCTCACACCATCGATTTGGTTGAGATTGATGTTGATGATGATGCGACCTTTGAGGAGCAGCCTATATAGATCTAGGACGGCTATGAGAAGGTGTTGTGCAGGCATGATATCCCCTTAGTTCATGTCTTGTGGCTATATGGTGGAATGAAGGAGAGTATCTGGGAAATTGAGTCGCAGATACATGCTCATTACCCTAGTATGATTGATGTTTAACTCTTCTCATGTAATGTTGATTGTTTTGTGGTTGTAGAGAATTTCAAGTTTTGTGAAGGCTTTCTCTTGATTCTAGTTTTGGATTTATCCTTTTTTAGTGGTATCTCCCTCATGATAGTCTTTAAAAGGTGGATGTGGTTGTTGCCTGGTTTTGTGCTTCTTCCTCTAGTGAGGTGGTGAGCTCCTATGGTGGTGAAGCCTTTGAGATGTATCTTGTGGGGCGGCTATTCAGACAACCCCTTTCTTTTTAGACCCCTTTCTAGGTTGGTTTTGAATTATCTTGGATGATAATGATTTGAGAGGTATATGATGTAAGTTATTGGATCCATGTGGATCTAACCTTTTTGTGTTTTTGAATAAGTAAGTGATCAAAGGTGGTTCAAAATATGTTTGCAGAAGTGTGGTTAAGTAAAATCTAGGAAGAGGGGACTGAAAAATGTGTAACTTCATTACCCGATAGGACGTCTTGTTTCACATGCTGTTACATGACATGACTGGGGGATTCATGAGGTTTAATGTTTTATTGTTCAAAAAAATAAAATATACAAAGGGGGAAATGTGTTTTTTATTGGAAACTGAAACTAAGGGTTGCACAATGTGAATAGGGATTACACATCGTGTAATCCCAAACTATTTTATGTTTTTATAAAATTTCAGCAGCTCAAGTTTTCAAAAACCTATAGCTACTACTCCCCTGCCTCTCATCCCATGTGAACCAACACTCACCTCCTTGGAATTATAGAGATCCATTCAATAAGGGTTGATCATGGGCTTCCATCTTCAATCTGACACTAATCCGGGGTAGGATTTACCACTATATTGTGGTTATATGATCATGTTTCATCTTTCCATGCTATGTTGGATGATCTGCTTTGGTTCTAATGTATTTTTATTGGTTGTTGGTTGGGGTGGTTGTTCTGAGGCATCCTCGGGTGGATGCAGCTGTTGCATGAGAAGTGATTTCGATTCATTGTTTTGATCAATTCTTGTGTGAAGAATGTTAATAACCATTTTAAGTAGAGGATTCGATGCTTCTATATTTATTTATGTGCAATTGAATATATTTCGTTATTTATCCCCTTGGATCACAATTAAATTGTTCTAAAAATTATATGAACATGATTAATGAATTTGTATCGATCATATGTGGTTGTTTAATACCATGATAATAGTTTACATTTTTATTTCATAGATAGTGTGAAATCTATGACTTTCTTGATTAATCATTTCATTCTTGATGGGAATTAGCAAAGTATGTAAAGTTGGAATTGATTGATAATTATTTGGCTAAAAGATAAAGAGGCATCTTAATGAATCCGGTTGTTGGTGTTTTATATTGACGATAAAAAAATTAATGAAGTGAGCATTTTTAATTTAATTGATTGATAATCTGGAATAATTTTGATGATTTTTGATTAAATCCATGTTAAATTAATTGTTTAATTAATTTTTTGATAGCTTGAGAATATTGTTTCATAGGTTTCTTATAGTTAGAACCTGAATAATGAATCGGTTAATTCAATATGGAATAAAGGAACAGTTGTGCAATAATGATAATTTCTTGAATGGTTCTTAGTTACCCTATTACTTTTAAAGGACATGTACCTTATTTTTTGGAGATGTGAGTTCTCGTTTTGTGTAAAGGATGAATTCCTGGATTAGGGCCAAGATCCCAGTTTTTGTTTTGTTTGTTTCTTTCTGTTGTGTTTTGGTGTGAGCATGGGATGGTTGATCCTCGATGGTTGTTGTGGTCATGGGGGAAGGGAGGCCCAATGGTTGTGGAAATATTTGATTCCTATAGTGGTGATATGCATTGGTTTATGCATGGGTTTTGGGGAGGAAACCAGAGATGATGAAATGGGTTGATGTTGGGCTTACTTATTGATGTGAAAGTGGTTGATGTTGAATCTATTGTCTGAGTATCTACTTCACATTCCACACTTCTTGAGGTAGATTTTCTCTCTTACCCTCATTCCAAAAGAGGAAAAAATTCATGGGGTTTTCCACATGATTTCCATGTTAATATTATCTTGGATTGATGGGTCTACGCTCCGTCTATAGGTTTCAAGGACTCGATGGGTAACTCATATACTCACACTATTGATCCCCTTGTATTTGGTATATTAGAATTATTTTCTAAAATTAATTGGGGTTTTAGAAAAGTGATAATGCTATTAATAAATGATTTAATAAATGATTCTTAGCCCATTGGGTTTGAGCTTGATGAGATGCAATTCTGAGTTTGTGACTTTGAGAAGTCTTGGAATCTTTTTTTATGCCTGGAGGACATGGAACCTTATTTTGTTGCTAATGATATGTAATGTGGAAATTATTATGGTTAATTAATTGTTAAAGTATTAATTAACATAAATTGAAATTGATAACAATGGATATGTAATTTAATAAATCTCTTGAAATATTTGTGTGCTAATAGGACATCTTGTCTTAGTAGTGGCAGTTGGGATTCCAAGAAATGTTAGTTGTAGTTGAGTCTAAGACTAGGTTATGAACATAGATTGGTTTAGAGAAATATTATAACCTTAAATTTTTTGTCTTGATATGCTGCTCTACCCTATCAGTTAGGGAAACTTACACCCCAATTATTCTGATCCCTAGGGGTGTTTTCCCCAATATCCTGATGAGAGGGTGGATGGCTGACAAACCCCTTTCGCCATGTTCTCTTCTCATGGTAGTTACTTCTATTATTATACAAGACATTTAGTTTTATCTATATATGTGTTTAGAGGGGTGTAATGGATTGTGAATATTTTTACACATATATTATGTATACAGTTTATTAAGGACTGCTGTATTTAAATTTGTATAGGTTGTTTTGGATTGCGGATCCTTACTCAATGTATGGGGTGTAATGGATTGAGGTATAATACCAGAGGTATGATACATGTTATGCGGGCAGTGGTCACTCTCAAAAACTACTTGGTTACTTCTCGTTGTGTGGATGGTGTGGTTCTTCTCCTAAATGTCTGTGGGAAATCCTTTTTGTTGCACGAGGTGCATGTTGTGGTGTTACACCCAGGTGTCTTCGGGCTAGCCGTTTCGGAGAGAGATTCATAGAACATGTGATGTTAGGAAAAGATTAAAACCAATGAGGAAGTGTTAGTGGATACCCTTCATATTATTTATTATATTGTATATTCCTGTATCCAATACATGGTGGCGGTGGCCATGGTGAGGTTAAGAACATTGTATACATGTTTAGGTGACAAGTTAGTTTCAATTTTTGTTCACTATGATTTAGAATGATTTATTTACTTTTGCATGAGCAGCTCTAGGGAGGATCCTACTGAGTATAATTCTATATTAAACATATATTATATAAAATGATTTTAGGACACTTTGAGGAAGTTGGAGATCAGGCTAGTTACTACTAGCTTATGGTTATAGGAGTTGTTCAGGCTTCATAGTCACTATCTTTTAACATTCTTGGGGTAACAATAGTTTTCCCTTTTATTTGTAGTATTTTTTCATGACATTACACATGTGTACTTGGGATTTATTTTATATTTTACTCTGAGCAGGATTTGGTTGGTTTCTGTCTTATCTAACTTCTTTACATGTGTTCTCATATTGGGTAATGCCTCTCATTCATGTGTTTACTATACCCTCATTGCTAGTCTCTAACACAGGGCCTACCAGAGGCAGAACTTTGGATTAATTATCTCTTTTCTCACATATCTATTATAGGAGGGGTTTACTTTATGGGGAGGGGGTAATGACAATAGGAGTCCAAATAAGATGGGTTTCTTGGTGATAATAACATTTTTTAGCGATAGATGAAATAATAATTTTACTCAAAAACAAAATTTCTCCCACCACATCATTACAATATATACTATTGAATAGATATATCCATCATTTATTATGAATGAAATCATGAGGAACATCGAGATAAAAGTTTCTTCCCCTTTGGGTATAGAGACGTATTCTTCTAAAACATGACCCGTGTCATCCGACTGAGGATTATTTAATGGATTCTATAGTAATGTGTGTGGCATGAATTTGACAACAACAATAATGTCATGGTTATTTTCATTTACTTTATAATGGAATAATGAATATTTTACAAGATATCAATAATGAAAAATTTCACCAATTCATCAACTCATGAATTGTTTTTGTTGCATTGTAACAAAAGATATTATTTAATAATAAATAGGCTATAACACTGTTATTGTTTATTTTTTAATTGTTAAACACATATAAAATAATGTATTTAAATATAGTTTATGAATATTTGTAATCTTATTTTTCCTAAAAAATTTCGTGACCACACCTAAACACAACTACATATAACATTAATTTTACCACATGAATATTTTGATATACCCCAATTAGATGAGTCATTCTATAATTAGGGTTTCCATATGGAGACATAATGGATGTTGATAAAAGTATTGAGATAGTCAATAATATATTATAATTGATTTATTCTTTATATTAACTGGTTCTTACACCATAAATATAATATTTACACTGTTATTTATTTCAATAGATTATAAATGTTACAAATAATTTTTCATCACTCAACTATTTCATTATGGAAAATAAATTTGTATGATTTTATATATTTTCATTGTTTTAATGTTTCATATAGTTCATATAGTTCAAAAAAAATTAATTTCTAATCGATATATATATTTTTAATGGAAATAATGTTTGGAAATATTGAATTTAAGGGATGGGGATCGTGGAAGATTAAATTAAGGACTATTTCATTGATGATAACATACTTCTATGATTGAGGACAATATATATTGGTATAGGTGATCATTGTTAATTGTGAAATTCTAAGAGATATGATATTTTTGGTGAATAAAATTATTTATTATTTAATTTTATTTAATAGGATAGTGTATAAAAAATATAAGTACTTAGTGGTGATTTAATATTTGATGATATTCATTATGAGTGAAATTTATGTCAATGTGTTTTTAATCTATTTTATATAGTATTGTATTGATAGAAAGAAGGAGGTTGTGACCCTTTTTTTTGGAAATGAGCATCAACCAATCCCTTATAAGCATGATTGGTCATAATGGTTATGGAACATCATTAAATAATCAATGAATAATTATTTGATATTGTTCTATGTTGTAAAAAGTATAATTATTATGCCACTATATTTATTTTTTATGTTTTTTATTCCTTATATGTGTATTTCATAATGAAAAGTATGAACTATTTATTTTATCATATAAAAAATATATATTTGTGGCTTACTGAATATTTACACTCCTAATAACCCTATTCTAAAATTCAGGTACCTTTGTACAATTATAATAAGAAAATATTAATTATGGTTTTATTATTAATAATTTATTTTGTACAATACATTATAATCTAGATTTATAATAAATCATTGTTATATATTGTATTATTTTTAATTATAAATTACCCATATTTTTTATATCAAAATAATATAATGTAACAAACATTTTGAATCTAAATTTTATAATTAGTGAACGTAAGAAATTTTTAAATTGATGAAAATTAAATTAAATTATGTTAAAAAAGTTGCTTATATTAAGATTTGGAAATATGATAACATAAGTGATTTATTATAATTTTCTTATTTCTCATAGTGTCCATGGAAAAAAACATAAGCTGAATAGATCATATAATGTTGTTTATAATTATAATAATCTATTTATATCATTGATATTCATTTAAGAACAATTATAAATACACACCCATCATGTAATTACTTCTCATACAATTATGGATTTCAATATTTATTTCTCTATCAATGAGTGTATCTCAATTTCAATCTTAATTTTGTTGGAGTTTTAGATATTTAAATTGGTTTATTCTATGATTGTACCAACCATTTAAATTATTAATGGTATTTTTCACCATTTTTTTGTTTTAACGTTTTTTGGGTTTCATTTCAAGTTGTTTTAGGAAATGTTTGTATACAATTAGAGAGAATTAAGGGAATTTTCATGATTGGTTCATGGTTAGAAAAAATTATGCAGTTTTGACCATGAAATTATGAGGCCATGTTGGAGTCATTGATCTAGTGCACCCGATTTGTCTATACCATGTGAAATTCCACCCAACCCCAATAGATTGAAGTAGTGGGGTTTTCTATGGATGGAACATGGTTAAAGTTACCATACTACTAAAAACATTTCCCCCAACAAGAGCACATGGAGGGTGGGTTATTAGAGAGCACATTTAATTCTTACCTTACAGTCTCTATAGAAAGTAATTTATGCATTATATTAAACCCAAAAAAATAATTTAATGAAATAGAAACCTATGGTTGATCCCCTAATCAACCCCCACTAAATCATAACAGTTTCCTTGGTCTTGAATTCTCTCAAGATGAGTTTTTGGATCATCAAAACACTTATATTATATGATCAAGGGACACCTGATCTCGTTTGATCTCTATTTATTATGTGGATCTTCTCTCATGATTATTATTCAAATATTGTCTACTCTCATCCTTATAGATTCAAGTATGATCATGTTATTGATGGATATAAACTATATTTTAATGGATCTTGATTCTAGTAGTTTTTTCATGACCACCATTTATGTATTCTTTACTAAAGATCCATTTGTTAACTCAATATTTTATTATTTTATTACAGAGAAAAAATAGAAAAGGTAACAAAGATGCGCCAACCACATGAACAACACTATAGACAACACATGAAGTGGGGGAGGAACTATATAGATCTAAAATAATGGTTCCCAAGGTAATACCCTATAGAAATATTATCCTTCTATATCAATAATGAGACTATGTTAGAGGATAGAATAGTGCATGTATCTTTGGTCGCCATAGAATCTTTGTGCTCAAAAACTTTTTTTCCTTACCTCTAGGTATGCGAGACATCTGTGGAATCACCGATAATGGATCTGGATATTCTAATAACATATGAGATAGAAAATGGTGTGATTATAGAGTAGGGTCGGCCGAGGGGCGAGCCTAACAAGCCCCTAGGCTTGGGCAACAAGATCGGCAGGGGAAACACCCCGCTCCACCTCTCCCACTATCAACCCTATCCTTTTCCATTCCTCCACAGGCTGTTCTGCACTCACCACTCATCAACGTGCAACAGATCGGCAGCACTATAATTTTCCCTCACCCCAGCCTACATCCCTCCACTCATGTCTCCCGCCCTGGTTTTCCCCCAGCTAGCCCTCCCTCCCCATCTCATCCCCTGCTAACCGGCCTTGGGTCATTTTTCTGATCCTGACGGCTGGAGGCCTTTAGTCTAGCGCCTCGCCTCTCTTGCCTTCTAGGCTGAGCTGGTGCCAGTGCCGGTGTGTGCCCCTACTACTGTCGGCCCCCTCGTTGTCAAGATCCCTTGCCTCACCTTCTGTCGTGGGCTCCCAGGTATGTGTTTTTTTATAATCATTTTTTCAATTATGATTGTTATTTTTTATTATTATTTCTTTTTTAATTTTTAAAATTCATTGATGCGTTATCGGTCTAATGTGTTGTTGGATGTCTGCACACTGTGATGTGAGATTTTCAATTTGCAGTTTGAAAATATGAAATTAATTTCATATTTATATTTCATTTTTTTATGATTAATTAATTTGAAGATCATATTTATTTGTTTGGTTGGTTTATCAATATTCCATATAATCAATTTTGATTTACATACTATTTAATCTTTTTTCTAATCATCCATACAATTTTCATTTAATGTATATCTTTAGTTTTTATTTTAATTATGTATTAAATTTAAAAGTACTAATGGATTTGTTAAAATATATATTGATATTAAAAAAATATAATTTACATTTAGATTTAGAAGTTTGTTTTTAACTCAACTAATATATTCAGTAGATTGGTATGGTCTAACTATTTCGAAGTATGTTTGTTGATTCAAATAATATGTTATTTTAAATCTATTCGTTCAAATTTTTAGAGGTTGGGAATTAGAATGAGGGGGATGAAGATGAGGATGATGATTCAATAGTAGGATTCCGATGATATTTGAATTGGATTACACTATATAGGTAAATTTTGATTTTGTTTCAACATTTATGATTCAATTTAAATGCAAATATAAATTCAATTATCATTCATAGGTTATGATTTATTGTTTATAATTTTCTTCTTTTTCTCATTTTAGAGTTTTGGATAACACATATAAAGAGTGCTTTAAATTTATTTTAGTATACATGTCGGTAAACTTTTTCTATGTGTTATTTTATAAAACATGTGTGTGTTGCTAATTTTGACTTTATTGAGTTTCAGTGGTTGTTGCACCTTATTCATATTATTTTCTATTTGGTATATAAATATGTAGACATTAATCCTTACAATGTGAGGTTTAATTGAGTGAAGTTTATTCACTAAGGAGTTAATGGCAGTTTTTTAATCTTAACAATTTCATTTGGATCAGATTTAAAAGTGGTTTAAGGTTTATTATTATAGATAAGCTTTGATGTTTTATATGATTTAATACTTTATTTTATGTTTTTTTAGTTTTTTTTTCAAGTGCCAGAGGTGCATTTCTAAACATATGTTTCTTTATATTCTTTTCTAAAATTATTTTAAAATATTTTACAACTTGCTCATGGTTGGTCTGGTTAGGTTTCGACCAAACTTGTTTTTTTAAGCCCACATATATAGTGGGTTTAAATGTATTTATAATTATATACTAACCAAATGTAGTCTCAGGTTCAATTGGATCCAGTCCAACCTATTAACCACTCCCACATAAAGGGCAACATTTCTCTAATTTGTCTTGGGCAATAAGAATGTTCGGGCCGGTCCTGTTATGGAGCCTTGCAAGGAATCGTGAATAATTATAGAATTAGTTTCTACTACTGCTAACATGATGTTCTGTTTCCTGCATACTTCTAGCCTAGTGAGAAGGGCCATAGCCTCAACCATCAGAGTATGAACATCACCAAAATGCATAGTGAAATAAAGAATAACATGGACCCTTGACTCACGGACCACTCCACCAACCTTTATATCATTTAAATTGTTCGATCCATCTAAATTAAGTTTGTATCCATTAGGGTGCAGAGACCAGAAAACCCAATGGCAGATATTATCCAAGGAAATAGAGTTATAGCTCACTTGGAGTGGTCTGAGCGAAGGGGCCTCATTAAATTTCTAAAAGATATGCACCATGTACATCAATAGTTATTTGTCCGTATGATTAAAGACTTCCCTGAGTATACCACACCCTCATGAATGGCTTTATTCATGGTGATCCATATGCAGCTACAACCATCTACAAGGAACACACCTCAATCCTTTTTTTCCAGACCCATATCCCCTATGCCACCAAACCATTATTCCAGAAAGCGGTGGTCTATTAATTCTTTAGAGGAGATACCAGTTAATTCTCGAAAGGCTCCCCAAACATCACATGATCATTGATTGAAGAATAACAGATGGTATAAACATTCTTCCTTGTGATCCATACAACAGAAACACCTGGAATCCAGATAAATTCCAATCATTCTAACATTATCATTTGTAGGAAGATACTGATTTATAATCCTCCAAACATGAAAATTGAACTTGATAGGAGTGTATTTATCTATAAGGCTGGACCCAACCCATCAGGATTATTTATAGTGGATTTAACCCCCTGGTACTCTTTCATTGAGAGGGCCCCTGAAGAAGATGTAGTAAACACATATGTGTTCATTTCCTCATTAATATCAATAAGATCAAATGATTCTTGTTTATTTTCATCCAATACATCATTGGAAAATCCAGAAAAGATGCTTGCTTCTTTAAAGTATATACCAGGAGCAGGAAAACCTAAGAATTCGAGCTTCGATCCAACCCAATTATGAAGCCAGAAAGTAATATCTCCCCTTACCACTATCCACCTGTAATAAGGTTTTAGATATTGAAAATGGACAGTGATCTTGGACAGAAGAAAAGAGGGATTTCCTCCTTCCAAGCTACTTACTCCTCTAGTTTTGGGACTAGTGAATTTACCAGAAAGATAAATCTCTTCAATAAATTCCCATGAATTTTTTCCCAACATTCCATACAGTGTGTCCCATGTACCCATGACTCCAATACCACCCTATTGAATGGGTATAGAAAATCTGTTCCTGGGAGGCCTAGTTCCTTTGAACATCTTTATTGTCATCCCAAATAAAAGATCACAACATATTTTCAATTACAGTAATCACTTCCTTCAGGCCTTCAGTGGTAAATAAAGCATGGATTAGGATTGACGACAAGACGTTGTTAGCCTGAGTGATGTGACCTCCAAAAGTTAAGAAATAGGTAGTTCAGATAGTTATGTGACTCATTATTCTTTTGATTATATTATTTAATTATTGAATATGGACTTTACCCGAAGAGATCAGTGCACCGTGATATAACATGGGTAGACTCTCTTGCTGCATACCCAACCTGCTACTCGGACTATTGATCCTAGAGTCTTAGTATTTGTTTGAGATAAAAAAGTGGCTCTTGGTGTGATTTATTAACTGTCCAATCGAATGTTAGTAGGATTTGATGATTTCATTGAGACCATAGACTGATATCTTGTAGGAATTAATGGAAGATAATTGTGCCATCTGCAAACATGATATGAGATACCTAGATAGAACAAGATTTGATATGATAAGGCTGGATATTCGTTGACGAAATTACTCTATTGATAATTCAATTGAGGAAATATAGATCTATATGAAAAATTCATGGAGGTAAAGGATCTCCTTACCTCCACACTCAAAAAACCTTAAAGAAGTTGTTATTTCCTCTAATGAAACAAGACAACCACGAGGAACTGAAGCTCCTGAAAATTAAATCAGAAGACCAAGAGGATAAACCCATACCTATATTCACTTTAATTGTGAATATTCATTAAATTATACCATTGTAACCACCCGAAATTTTGAATAAATCTTGTTTCCTAATTTCATGTGTTATTTTATTTTATTTTTATACTCAAAAAAAATGTTGTATTTGATAAACATGATTATAATTAAAATGAGACCATTGAGTTCTGACTGTTATATGACCATCGGTCAATATGACCGCTGTGAACAAAATGTTTTGATTATTGTCTCTAAATACAAGTAATATTTGTTAATTATTATAGAAAGAAGATTCGATTGCCTCACCTAGTAGTCTTGGACCGATCGAAGCCCATCTAACAGAACTTGGGAAGGAGGTAGCACCATTGGGCTCTACTCTGCACTAAACCCAAGCTGAACTTCATCATGTGAAGCTAGAATGGAATCGCCTTCGCGAGAAGTTCAAACTGATAGAAATTACTACTCGGGTAATGTTGGTCGAGCCTCCCTCGGACACTCTCACCTTAGCACACCTTACACTTAGGTCCTATGCTTGTGTGATAAGGGGCTATGTAAGAAGACCGTAACTGCCTTGTGTAATCCTTTGTTTTAAGTAAAAATTGGGATTTCCTCTTATGATGATGTTTAAGAATTTTTAAATGACCGGATAAATATTGTATGCATATTTTTGATGAATTTTAGAAAAAGGATATTTTAAAAATGTTTATGTAAACCTTAAATAATTAAAAATGTGTAATGATTTTCAAAAAATGGTCTTCTACAATTATGTTCAGTACAAAATTTGGAGTCTAATAAGATCAACTTGATTTTTATGAATAGTATATTATGAATAGTGATTTTATGATTAGGATTAGTAATATGACGAAATGGATTAGTAATCTCACTTAAAGAAAGTTTTAAAATAATCGTGGCACCTTGATTAAGTAATGTGATTCAATAAAATGGTTAATTAACAGTTTCATAAATTATTATTCAAGTATTAGTTTTTTTCGGGTGAATAGTGTTTTTTAATTAAAAATTAAATTAAAAATATTTAGAAAATTATTTTTATAAAATGGATTTCATTTTTGAACGCAGAGCACCGATATTATGTTATGGTAATTTTTGGGGTTTTTTCTGAAAAAAATGAATTTTCGGTGAATAGTGTATTTATTTAAAAAAATAAAAAAAATATTTAGAAAATTATTTTTATAAAATGGAGTTCATTTTTGAGATCATAGCATTGATATTTGATTAAGGTGAAATTTTGGGATCTTTCTGAGAAAGTTGAATTTTCAGTGAATAGTGAAAATACAGTTTTAGGGTTTCAGTATGTTTAATGACATCATAACTGTGCCATGATGATGTCATGAGATATTTTAAGGTTTGTCTGGCCAAGGGTGATGAATTATTGTTTTGGGGGCCCCATGTGGCCTAACTCCATGGTAAATGCACAGGGAGAGAACATGGGTTTGAGAAAAGCACATTTGAGGTGTCCCTTGGCCATTAATGCCTTGTCCCCTCACTTTCCCTATAAATACAAAGCCCTCCTCTCATCCATTCGACTACCCACTCTTCCCCAACAAAGTTCTGGTCTCATTACCTCCCAAGGAGTCCTCCCAAGGTTCCCCCAAGCCCTCAAGGTCCCATCCTTTTAGGATTAAGAGTTACATTTTAAGGTAAGGGATCAGACCCATCTCTTTCATTTCTAGTGATCTCTTTTATGTCATTCCTTTTATGCTCCACGTTCTTATGTTGGAGGATGTTATTTTATACTCCTCTTACTTCCCTTTTTATGTTCATATAATGATAGATCCCCTCTTACTCATTTATTTCGTTTTATGAAGTTTTAAGTGGTGCCGTTAGGCTGCCGAAATTTTTGTAACGGATTCTTTATCCGTTCTCATTTTGCAAGATCTATTTTCATGTAAAGTATTTCAAGTTCCTTTTTATCATGTTGGGGTATGATCTCTAAATTTTTCATACTGATATTTTATGATCATATGCTGAGAGACCCCATTTGATCTCTTCAATTCAGTATTTTGAAGTTTTAAGTGGCGTCATTAGGCTGCCGAATTTTTAAGTGGTTCTTCACACTTCTCGTTTTGAAGTTCTGCTTTCATGTCAATTGATTCACGTCACTTTTTGTTATGTTATGGTATGATCTCTATATCTATTATACTGGACTCTTATGTTCATATGATGAGAGACCCTATTTGATCACATCAATTAATTTTTTTTGTTGATGTTTAAGTGACGTCGTTAGGGTGCTGAATTTTTAAGGGATTCTTTCACCCTTCTCTTTTTCAAAGTTCTACTTTCATCTCAAGCCTTTCAAGTTCCTTTATATTATGTTGGGGTATTATCTCTATATCTATCATACTGGACTCTTATGTTCATATGATGAGAGACCCTATTTGAACTTGTCAATTCATTTTTGTTGAAGTTTAATTGACGTCGTTAGGCTGCCGAATTCTCACAAGAGAAATCTTATTTTTGTCTTCCTTTAATATTCTTCATTTCATATGGTATATTTTCAAATTTCATTAACATGTTCTTAAATCCCTTATATTGTTTCTCTCTACTATTTTATGGGTCATTTATGAATGTTTGAACCATGTCCCCTCTCTTTCAATGTTATCTAAAACCCCGAAACGTAGCCGTTATACTGCAGGATTTTTGTCTCAAAATGACTCTCTCTTTTCTCAAAATTATTTTTTGTTATTAAGTGAATACTCAAAGATCTTATTTCTACAGGTGTATTCACATATATATCAAAATGTTCTATTTTAAATTCTGGTATTTACATACATGAAACCCGCTTTCCCTTTTCGTGGGTTTAAAGTGACATAAAGATCATGTCTTTAAAAGCAGTTTTTAAAACATTATGATGATGAAATGAACCCATTTATTTTATGCTATATGGGTTGTTTATGAAATGATTGATGATGATATACGTGGATAACATTATAATAAAGGCAAATTTAAGGGTTCCCCCTGATAGCGCTCCAATGCATTGGGTAATGATGTAACCACTAGAGATTACAATTTAAGGGTGCGCCCTGATAGCGCCCCATTGCATTGGGTAATGATGTAACCACTAGAGATTACAATTTTCACGATAGCTTGGTGAATAACCCTGGTATTTTTTTTGACACCTTGGGGATGGACCTTGGTGATATGTTCATGATTTTCTATATTAAATGATGAAGCCACATCTTAAAGTTATGAAAAATGTTATTTTTATTATGATATGCCTCACGATTTCTTTCTCATGCCTTAAAGTTCTTTTCATGGCCTTATTGAAGTATCTCAAGTTCACATGTAAAATGTTTCTCTTGTTTCCATTACTGGGCCTTCTGATCACCCTTTCCTTTGATGTATGTCCCCAGGTTATGAGATACAGTAATGAACCTAGGATGAACATGAGGATAATCCTTCAAGTGTTTAAGAGGAATGTTTTATGTTTTCATGTTTTAAGTTACTGGTTTCCAAGACACTAAACCCTAAAGATCCTCGGCATTATAAAATGTAATGAAAGTTTATTTGATAAAAATGCGGGATGCTATAGTTGTTATCAAAGGATGGTTTAGTTATTTGTGGAAATTAGGATATGAAAACATTAGGAAGAATCCTGTAGAAAAGTTAAAATATAGGAAATCTTCCTGGTATTTTGGTGAGTATTGAGTAAGGGGTTGCCAAGAAAATACATCCCTATCTGGATACGAGCAGGTAGAGGTGGCTATGGCATAGATGTACATAGGGGTAAAACCCGAAAACACCGCTTTGATCTTGACTCGAACGGGAACAGGTACACGACAACGGGCCTTGCTGCACTCTTGGTTACGAAACTCCCGGGGGATATTCTTTGGTAAATTCATAAGTTTGGTATGAACCATTGTTAATGGAACAAAGATAAAATAAAATAAAGATTCACATATGAATATATGATCATGGATAACCTAGTTTGGAACCTAGGGGATCACAAGTTAGGGTTTACTTTTCTTCTACAAGTTATCCTTATATGCTTTCAGTTCCTTTTCATGATTATTGGCTAAGTACTTAAGCCCCTAATTATGCTTTCTATTCATAGTGAATGGTGGGAAATGGAAGAACATGTCCCAACAACCAATGTGATAGGAAATGTGACGATTGTCGTATTAATATGACAGGGATGATTAGGGGATTAAAATATGATTTTTATTTTGGAAGAGGTTCACTATTTTGGGGACCCTATATTATCGAGGTAAATAGATTACAACAGTATTTTCATTGAGGAGTAAGGTTGACTTATATTTTGAAGAATCGATGAATTTAAGGTGGACTTATAGTAATTTAGGTTACTTATGGGAATAATTAACCTATCTTGGGTTAAATATGTTTAGGTTAGATACTTTTGTTATAAGATGTTAGGAGTGGTTAATGTTGTTTGGAGATGAACAATGAGGTTTATTTTGAAGACTATGTTATCAAATCCTTCTTGTATTTGGGTTTCAATCTTAGTTTGGTTTATTTTGAGGAATTTTATGGACCGTTATTTATGGAATGGACTATGATGAACTTTGGGTAGTACCATGGAACTTTGAATATTTAAAAGTAGTTTCCATTCCTATGGGATTCTTTCTTTTTGAAGAGTTGTCTTACCTTACCCCTTCGGTTTTTGGGATAATGTTTAAAGATAAAAGAAATAGATAGTTAATCTTTTGTGGATTATGTGATTCTATAGAAGATGATTCTTGTGTTTTGATGAGACCAAGTAGTTTTGAATGCTCATATTTTGAAGAAAAGATTAGTTTTTGGTAGAAACTTATTAAAGGATGAAACTATACATGAAGGTAGATATATTTCCTTATGTTTTTGTTCTATGTTGTAAATGAATTCCTCAACGTTATGAAAAGGAACATAAAACAAAAACGTTGTTGGTTTACTTTTCCTACAAGGTAATCAATGACCGCTTGCACACATCATAATTTTGGGATTTTCTGGTGGTTAACTTCCTCCTAATCATGTTTTCTATCACTCTCCTTTAGGACATGAACCTTTGTTTTCTCCTCCATGTCCATGATTCCTACATGTAATCCTAGTATGTGTAAACTCGGGTGGCCTTTGTACTTCTTTTTCTTTCTTTTAAAGTAATGGTGTCACTGAATCTTTTTCCGATGTGGCACATTCAATGGAATTTCAAAAACCAATTTTTAAAATTGCGAGGATGCAATTTCTTAAGGGGGGAAGATTGTAACGACCCAAAATTTTCAATACATCTTGATTCCTAATTTCATGTGTTATTTTATTTTTTTTATACTCAAAAAAAATGTTTTATTTGATAAAAATGATTATAATTAAAATGAGACCATTGGGTTCTGACTGTTATATGACCATCGGTCAATATGACCGCTGTGAGCAAAATGTTTTGATTATTGTCTCTAAATACAAGTAATCTTGGTTAATTATTATAGAAAGAATATTATATGGCCTCACCTAGTAGTCTTGGACCGATCGAAGCCCATCTAACAGAACTTGGGAAGAAGGTAGCACCATGGGGCTTTGCTCTGGACCAAACCCAAGCCGAACTTCATCATGTGAAGCTAGAACGGAATCGCCTTCACGAGAAGTTCAAACTGATAGAAATTACTACTCGGGCAATGTTGGCCGAGCCTCTCTCGGACTCTCTCACCTTAGCACACCTTACACTTAGGTCCTATGCTGGTGTGATAAGGGGCTATGTAAGAAGACCGTAACTGACTTGTGTAATCATTTGTTTTAAATAAAAATTGGGATTTCTTCTTATGATAATGTTTATGAATTTTCAAATGACCGGATAAATATAGTATGCATGTTTTTGATGAATTTTAGAAAAAGGTTATTTTAAAAATGATTATGTAAACCTTAAATAATTAAAAATGTGTAATTATTTTCAAAAAATGTTCTTCTACAATTATGTTTAGTACAAAATTTGGACTCTAATAAGATCAACATGATTTTTGATGAATAGTAAATTATGAATAGTGATTTTATGATTAGGATTAGTAATATGACCAAATAGATTAGTAATCTCACTTAAAAAAAGTTTTAAAATAATCTAGGCACCTTGATTAAGTAATGTGATTCAATAAAATGGTTAAATAACGGTTTCATAAATTATTATTCAAGTATTAATTTTTTCGGGTGAATAGTGTTTTTTAATTAAAAATTAAATTAAAAATATTTAGAAAATTAATTTTATAAAATGGATTTCATTTTTGAACTCAGAGCACCGATATTATGTTATGGTAATTTTTGGGGTTTTTTCTGAAAAAATGAATTTTCGGTGAATAGTGTATTTATTTAAAAAAAATAAAATAAAAATATTTAGAAAATTATTTTTATAAAATGGAGTTCATTTTTGAAATCAGAGCATTGATATTTGATTAAGGTGAAATTTTGGGATCTTTCTGAGAAAGTTGAGTTTTCAGTGAATAGTGAAAATACAGTTTTAGGGTTTCGGTATGTTTAAAGACATCATAACTGTGTCATGATGATGTCATGAGATATTTTAAGGTTTGGCCGGCCAAGGGTGATGAATTATTGTTTTGGGGGCCCCATGTGTCCTAACTCCATGGTAAATGCCAAGGGAGAGCACACGGGTTTGAGAAAAGCACATGTGAGGTGTCCCTTGGCCATTAATGCCTTGTCCCCTCACTTTCCCTATAAATACCAAGCCCTCCTCTCATCCATTCGACTCCCCACTCTTCCCCAACGAAGTTATGGTCTCATTACCTCCCAAGGGGTCCTCCCAAGGTGCCCCCAATCCCTCAAGGTCCCATCCTTTGAGTTTTAAGAGTTACATTTTAAGGTAAGGGATCTGACCCCTCTCTTTCTTTTCAAGTGATCTCTTTTATGTCATTCCTTTTATGCTCCACGTTCTTATTTTGGAGGATGTTCTTTTATACTCCTATTACTGCCCTTTTTATGTTCATATAATGGGAGATCCCCTCTTACTCTCATTATTTCGTTTTATGATGTTTTAGGTGGCGCCGTTAGGCTGCCGAAATTTTTGTAACGGATTCTTTCTCCCTTCTCATTTTGCAAGATCTATTTTCAGGTAAAGTATTTCAAGTTCCTTTTTATCATGATGGGGTATGATCTCTAAATTTATCATACAGATATTTTATGATCATATGATGAGAGACCCCATTTGATCTCTTCAATTCAGTATTTTGATGTTTTAAGTGGCGTCATTAGGCTGCCGAATTTTTATGTGGTTCTTCACCCTTCTCGTTTTGAAGTTCTACTTTCATGTCAATTATTTCAAGTCCCTTTTTGTTATGTTGGGGTATTATCTCTATATCTATCATACTGGAGTCTTATGTTCATATGATGAGAGACCCTATTTGATCTCATAAATTCATTTTTTTTGTTGAAGTTTAAGTGACGCCGTTAGGCTGCTGAATTTTTAAGGGATTCATTCACCCTTCTCTTTTTCAAAGTTCTACTTTCATGTCAAGTATTTCAAGTTCCATTATATTATGTTGGTGTATTATCTCTATATCTATCATACTGGACTCTTATGTTCATATTATGAGAGATCCTATTTGAACTTGTCAATTAATTTTTGTTGAAGTTTAAGTGACGCCGTTAGGCTGCCGAATTCTCACAAGAGAAATCTTATTTTTCTCTTCCTTTAATATTATTCATTTCATATGGTATATTTTCAAATTTCATTACCATGTTCTTAAATCCGTTATATTTTGTCCCTCTACAGTTTTATGGTTCATTTATGAATGTTTGACCCATGTCCCCTCTCTTTCAATGTTATCTAAATCCCCGAAACGTAGCCGTTATGCTGCAGGATTTTCGTCTCAAAATGCCTCTCTATTTTCTCAAAATTATTTTATGTTATTAAGTGAATAATAAAAGATAATATTTTTACATGGGTATTCACATATATATCAAAATGTTCTATTTTAAATTATGGGATTTACATACATGAAACCCGCTTTCCCTTTTCGTGGGTTTAAAGTGACATAAAGATCATGTCATTAAAAGCAGTTTTTAAAACGTTATGATGATGAAATGAACCCATTTCATTTATTCTATATGGGTTGTTTATGAAATGATTGATGATGATATACGTGGCTCACATTATAATACAGAAAAATTTAAGCGTGCACCATGATAGCGCTCCAATGCATTGGGTAATGATGTAACCACTAGAGATTACAATTTAAGGGTGCGCCCTGATAGCGCCACATTGCATTGGGTAATGATGTAACCACTAGAGATTACAATTTTCACGATATCTTGCTGAATAACCTTGGTAATTTTTGTTTGACACCTTGGGGATGGACCATTATGATATGTTCATGATTGTCTATATTAAATGATGAAGCCACATCTTAATGTTATGAAAATGTTATTTTTATTATGATATGCATCATGATTTCTTTTTCATGCCTTAAAGTTCTTTTCATGGACTTATTGAAGTATCTCAAGTTTACATGTAAAATGTTTCTCTTGTTTCCATTATTGGGCCTTCTTCTCTCCCTTTCTTTTGATGAATGTCCCCAGGTTATGAGATACAGTAATGAACCTAGGATGAACATGAGGATAAGCCTTCAAGTGATTAAGAAGAATGTTTTATGTTTTCATGTTTTAAGTTCCTGGTTTCCAAGACACTAAACCCTAAAGATCATCGGTTTTGTAAAATTTAATGAAAGTTTATTTGATAAATAGGCGGGATTCTATAACCATGGTGTTTATACATATCTAGTTTGAGGACAATTTTAGTCCCATGATTTCTAGAATTGAGGTCTCTGATAACCTCCTGGGCTAATTTTGTGGATCCTTGGATTGATCCTCCTCTAACAAAGTCGTGTTACTTCACAAATACTCAACAGGGAAGATGAGAAGAAATTATTCTGTTGATAATAGTAGCCAACACCTTGTAGGTAATGTTACACATACTCACTGGATGATATTGTTAGAGGGAAGATGTGTTTTTTTATTTTGGGTTTGAGGACCATGGTGGTAGAATAAGAAGAACGTGGTAGACTACCACCATGTAATAATTCCTAGAAACCATCACCATGTCCTCCCCCGATCGTGTCATAATAAGAATTAAAGACGGAACCCATAAACCCCTCTAGATCGGGGGAACTATCGGGTTTGATGCTTCTTGGAGACTCCAGAATTTCTTCCTCATTTTTTAATGACTCAAACCTTTCATTATCTTTCCCTGAAACCACAATAGGTACCGAAGATGTGACATCTTCATTACCACTCGAGAAACCATCAGGAATCCCTGAACTAGGGCCAATGAGAAGGTTCTTAATGAAAGCCTCATTCATTCCCCCAACTATTATCCATTCATCCAAGTATGATCCACCCTCCAGATGAATATTCAAACTATCATACCTCTATATTTCTTTAATGAATTCATGAAAATAGGTTGAATTATGTTCCCCCTCACGAAGCCATCTATCTCTCGATTTATGTCGAAGAATTTATTGATGTCTCTGGAAATTTTCAACCAGTTGATCATTCCTATTTATAGGCCCTCCAAATACATCTTCATTCCAATCAGATTATAGACTGGACACCATAGAGTCAATATCCAACATTACAACATCCATATCCAGAGTGTTGGGAGGTGGGTCTTTGAACCACTCCTGAAGGTCACCTCTTACTCATTTAAGATTCTTATGTATCCTTTCCCAAGAAATTTTATGTATTGGATTATTCAATGAGTCATGAACTACATGATGATAACCTGCGAGATTAATCGATAAGTGGGGGAAGCTATTGCATTACCTCTACTTCTACTTGATAGAAAGAGAGATTAAAAGGGCGGAGCGGTCAGAGATAATACATGTTAGAAGAGTGACTTTAATGTTTGGGAAAGTGAAATTACATTAATATTTTCTAGACAAGGATCCAGTATGCACCAGGTATAAAAGTTCCCTATTTTATTATTTCACTACGTGTAGTGAATAAAAAAACCATGTTTATGAGACCATTACGGGCCATAAAATGAGATAAATCCATACCAGCCTTCCTAGGAATGGTTCCCCTACCTTTTTTCTCCTTATGATCGAGCACTATATTAAAGCTACCTAAAACAAACCAAGAGTCCACAAGATAAAAGGAATCAAGACAATTCCATAGGGTATCTGTCATAGGAGTATCATTGCTTTCATAGGAAAAGGAAAATAATATGATGAGAGTTGCAGAGGAAATATTTGTGGCGACAAACTGGTCCAAAGTTTGAACAAGTTCCACTAAAATTTTTAAACTCCAAAAGATTCAAATATGACGGTTATGTGGGTAAGAATGCATGATCCCACTCATTTTTAATATCTTCCTAAACTCCCCTATCATGGAGGAGCTTTGTTTAGGGTTCATCACCACAACCAAGAAATCCTTTTAGAAAGAAACATCATTTATGATAAAATCCGTTTTAGGCAAAGCACCCAGTCCTTGAGAATTCCATATAAGGAGGGAAGATATTACAAATGATTTCATCTAGTTCTGGCCACATACATATTAGCCTCATTGTCTTGATGAGAATTGTGTTATGGTGTTGTCTCGAGTGGGATCTGGTTTGAGTTCCAACATGATCCTTAGGAAGAGTCACTGGACGAGGAGTAGAAAAACACTGGGCACTGTATTTGATTGCACTCAATTTGGTCAGGGTTGGTTTTTGTGAATAGGCGAGTAAGACACCTTCTGATTTGGCAGTTTTTCTGGCTGGAGATTGGATAGAGGAAACATCATTATTTGGTAACATTTTGTGAAGAGCCACGACCAGGAGGCAAAGCGAAGGATCATCCTAAGCAATAGGGAAGGCATTGTAAATAACATCAGTTGTTGAGGAAATATTGACTCATGGGACTGGAGTCAGGGAGGAGGTGGGATAACCAAGAAGATGTTCTAAGATTGCTTTACGATTGGAAAACAACATATAATAATGGAGAGGTAGGGGAATGATTTAGGATATGGAATGCAAGGAGAATCCTTAAACAGAACTAAATCCATACAACAGTTATCTTGGGCCTCCTAAAGAGATGGACCGGGAAGACTAGGATTTAGAACATTGACGTCACCTTTGGGAGAAGAACTCAGGAAATTAAAAATCGGAGAGATCAGATGCATTAGAATCTAGACTTCATTAGGATATTTGGGCTTGTCACCATGCCCACTACTTAGAAGGGTAACTTTCTTGGTTCCTCTAATCAACTTCACCTGCATACATACAATGAGTGACCTTGAAGATGAAAAAAGGAACAAAATCTTGGAACTATAGGGTAAATAGGATCTCGATGTCATTCCCTGAAATCCTGAACACGAAGAACAATATTCCCTGGGACAGGCACAGATAGGTCCATTTCCACGCATAAACAAGCCATAAATTCTTCCTCCAAAAGTAAGGAATGATCATCAGCACATAGAAAGCAGTCGAGGGAGTCATATATGGATCTCAGGAAGGAGGTGTTCTAGAATGGGAGAGGGATCCCATGAAGGTTGATCCACATCAGTGCTCGAGGAGAGTTTATTCCAAGATGGATCTCCAGCAAAATTGGCTAAAGGGGGGTTTTATTTTCATTTATTAATTTTATGGGTTAACATCTCATTTATTTATGAAACTGGGTTTCTTGAGCGCTAATTGGATTGACAATTTTACAAAAACCCTAGAGCGCCAATCTAATTGGGGCTCAACCCTTTTTTTGAGATTTCCTCTTGCCACCCATCCCCAACCCCCTATATATATAGATATCTTATATATGTATTTATATAATTATAATTATAATTATAATAAAAATATTTATAATAAATTTATAATAAATTTATTATATTTATAACAATTATATGTTTATATTAAAGATATAATAATAATGAATATAATTTTCACAATTATTAAAATACAATAAATATTTAATTATAATAATTATATAAATATAAATATAATAAATATATAATTATAATAATAGTATATTTATAATAAATATATAAGTAAAAATTTATTAATAAAAATTAATATATATTTATAATCAAAATAAAATTATAAATATAATAATTATATAATTATAATAAATATACAATTATAATTACAATAATTATATAATGAGAAATATAATAAATATATAACTATAACAATTATAAAATTATAATAAATATACAATTACCATAAATCTATAACTATAATATTTATATAATAATTATTATAATAAATATATAATTATAATAAATATACAAATATAATAAATACATAATTTTAAATATAATAAAAATATAATTGTAAATATGATAAATATATAATTATAATAATTTTATATTTATAATAAATATATAATTATAAATATAATTAAAATAATAACTATATAATTATAATAAATATAGAATTATAAATATAATAATTATATAAATACTACAAATATACAATTATAATTAAAATAATTATAAATATTATAAATATATAATTATAATAATTATAAGATTTTTAATTTAATAAATATATAATTATAAATATAATTATATAATTATTATAATTATAATCATATTTTTATTATATTTATAATTATATCATTATTTTATTTATAATTATATCATTATATATTTATTATAATTATATAATTATACAATTTTTATATTTATAAATATATATTTATTATATTTATGATATTTGTTAAATTTATTATATTTCTTTTATTTATTATATTTATTATATTTATTATATGTCTAATTATAAATTTATTATAATTATAAATTTATAAATTTATTATAATTATTATATTTATATTTATATAATTGTTACAATTATTTATTTATTATATTTATAATTTTATAATTATTTTAATTACATAATTATATATTTTTAATATTTTTAATATTTTTTTTAAAATTTTAAAATTTTAAAAAATTTATATTATAATTATATATGTATTGTATTTATAATATATATATATATATATTAAATTTATAATTATATGTATTATATTTACAATTATATGTTTATATATATAAAATTATATATTTATTATAAATATAATACATATATAATTATAATATAAAAATATAAAAATATAATTAATATAATAAATATATAATTATATAATTATAAATATAATAGATATAATCATAAATATAAAAAATATATAATTATAAAAATATAATAAAAATATAATTTTATAATTATAATAAATATATATCTAAAAATATAATAAATATATAAATATATAATTATATAATTATAATATAATAGTATAATAAATATAATTTATCTAATAATAATAATTATAATAATTATATAATTAAAAATATAAAAATATAATAATTATATAAATATAATAAATATATTATTATATTATTATAAATAAAATAATTATATAAAAATAAATATAATAAAAATATGATTATAAATATAATAAATATAATAAATATTGAATTATATTTATAATTTTATATTTATTATATTTATAATTAAATAATTTTTATAATTATATAATTATAAGATTTATAATTATATAATTATTTTAATTATAATTGTATATTTATTATAATTATATGTTTATTAAATTTATAATTCTATATTTTTTATAATATTATGTTTATTATTATTATATTTTTAATTATATATTTCTTATAAATATAAAATTATTATAATTATATATTTATCATATTTATAATTTTATATTTATTATATATAAAATTATGTATTTATTATATTTTTATATTTATTATAATTGTATATTTATTATAATTTTTATAATTGTATAAATATTATAGTTATAGATTTATGGTAATTGTATATTTTTTATAATTATATAATTTTTATAATTATATATTTATTTTATTTATCCTTATATATTTATTTCAATTATAATTGTATATTTATAATAATTATATAATTATTATATTTATAATAATATATTGATTATAAATATATATTTACTATTATTATTATATTGTTAATTATATATTTTTTATAAATATTCAATTATTATAATTATATATTTATTATATTTATATTTGTATAGTTATTTTAATTAAATATTTATTGTATTTTTATAATTGTGATAATTATATTCATTATTATTATATCTTTATTATAAATATATAATTTTTATAAATATAATAAATATAATTATAAATTTTTTATAAATATTTCATTTGTGATTATAATTATAATTATATAAATATATTTAGAAGATGTTTATATATATAGGGGGTTGGGAAGGGGAGGCGTTGGAAAATCTCAAAAAAGCGTTTAGCGGCATTTCAATTGGTGCTCTAGGGTTTTTAAGAGCACTAATCCAATGGGTGCTCAAGAAACCATGTTTCTTAAATAAAAGAAGAGTTGACCCATAAAAAAATAAAAATAAAAACCCCCTTTAGCCAATTTTTCCCAACGCATCAGAGTAAAACACCATCGAACCATGGATCTCAGAGATTTTCACAATTCTTGAATGAAATCCTCTTCTGATGCTAGAACCACACAGATGGATTTTCGATTCCTAGAGGAACACCTCGCCAGATCCCCCAACCCCCATAAACCCACAATGCTTCAGAAGGCTGAAATCAGGAACCTGTAGGATCCAAATCTCTCCACCAAAGTCCAAAAAAGGCAATGCGAGGCAGCACTGAAAGCTGCAATGGGAAAATACAACACACGATAGGAGCCATCCAATGACACTGATGGGGAGACAACAAGAAATCCCGCAAAGCAAGGGGCTGGAGACTAGGATTTGAAACCTTGGAGAGAATCCATGAAAGATAACCCAGGTCTATGCGGCGACCTGACTTCCCTCACTGCAACATAGGATAAATGGAGAGCATAGGTTGAAGAGGGGCTTGGATGAAAGGACATCGGAGTAGGAACATCCACCGTCGAAAGTCCGGCCACAATATACCTAACGGGTGAAATTACACTGTAGGACCAAAACAAAATCATAATTCTTGTTAAGGACTGACATTATTTTAGTGAAAAGTTAAACCTCATTTCAATTGAAAATTCATAATGCTTTTTGTCTTTCATTATAGTTTTTTTACTAAAACTGAAATTAAGTGCCTGTTTTGGACTAAGATCGTCATTATCCTTACATAACGATCTGAAGAGTTTGAATT
This sequence comes from Viscum album, assembly GCA_963277665.1. Classification (NCBI taxonomy): domain Eukaryota; kingdom Viridiplantae; phylum Streptophyta; class Magnoliopsida; order Santalales; family Viscaceae; genus Viscum; species Viscum album. The sequence continues at coordinate 564,705,473 of OY728129.1, read as the reverse complement.
GATAAAGGCACGTAAGATGCGATCATTTTCTCTATCCCCCACCAGTGTCCCAATTGTTCTTGTTGTTTTTGATTGTGTGACTAAAGGTATGTATTTCCATATGAATTTTCCATATAATTAACAAAAAATTGATTTATTATTTTTGAAATGTTTTTTATGATTTAAATTCTATTGAATCAAAATGATTTGATGCATCATTTTGAAAAGGCATGGAATTTGTGAAAATGTTAAATTTCCATGGAATAAGAATGTTAGGAATATTTTTTTCCAAAATAATATCATGATTTGAAACTTTCTTTGATAAAATAATTGAAATTTTATTGTTAAGAAAAATGATTAAACTCAATGATGATTTTGTTGGGGCATGAATTTGATAAAGACCGGTATTTGACTTTTTAAACAAAATGGCATGTTGAAAACTAATTTATTGGGAAATGAATTTGGAAAGATAATTTTTTTTTGAAACATTGGATTTCCTAGAATGTAACACCACATAATTTCATTGTACATAATCTCTTTAATGTAAATTAATAGCATATATCTCATGCAACACCGACTTGGCTTGCGTTATATACAACATTGATTTTCTGTCAAACAACACATTATTTGTATAATTAATAAAATGATATATTTATTTATCAATTAAATATTGTGATATTAATAGTATCAAATAAGTTTTAAATGTTATTTATAGTATTTATAATGAAATTTATATGTTTTGTTAAAATATTTATATATTTTGAAAAATTATTTTCTTAAAATAACTAATTTTATGTCCTTTTCTGAACAATAATAAAATTAATTTTAGAAAAAAAATAAGAAAATAATTTTATTTATAGACTTCATTTTTGAATTCAGAATATCAAAATTAGCTTATGCAAAATTTGTGATATTTTTCTAAAAACATTCATTTTTCGATGAATAGTGAAAAATACTGCATAGTACATAAAAACCAACTATTTTATTTAAATAATTATTTTTCATTTATATTTATTCAAAGGAAAAATAGATACATAATACCTATATTAGTACAATTTAATTAATTGGATTCATTTTATGATATGATTAGATAAATAAAATTTTATTCATCTTTTTAACGTCTTTTACCTACCTTCTAGGCACATTTGCAAATTTGCATAAAACATAATTTTACTGCTTCTGTGAATATAATTTCAAAAATAAGAGAGACACATTTGACATTAGTATGTAAAATTCAGTTCAATAAGATGAAAATAATTTTTGGTGAATAATAATTTTTTATTTTATTTACAAAGGATAAAAGTAAATAGGTTAATTAATTGTGAAAATAATATTATAATAATATAAAACATCTACCAACTCATTTCCTAATTATATTGAATAAGTGTTTTTATACCAAAATAAACCTTAGGATAAAAATTATCCTTTTTTATTCACTTGGGCCAGATTAGGTCATTTATTATATTTCATTTAAAGAAGAGTTAAAAGTTTTAAATTCAATTATTAATAACTAAATCATTTTTAATATATGGTTATACATAAGATAAATTCGACTATAAATATTAGTTAAAAGGATAAAATGATTTAATACATCATAGTATTTAATTAATATTTTTTAAACCTAAAATAATTAAAATTATTTACGACACAATGACGATGCATTAATTACCTTGTTAACAAAAGAATAAAATAATTGATATTTTAAATATTAAAATAAATGTAAATTGAAACTTCTGATGCCATCCACAAATTTTCATGTTGAATATGACATGTTAGGGTTTATTAAATGTATTTTTTTTAAGTAATAAATTTTTTATGAATTTCAAAAAATCCAAATACTAAATAATGTAAAATTTGAAAAAAATGAGTTTTTAAAACAAATACTATTTTATTAAGTGAAATAATTTATCAAAAAATCTAAAATTTGGCCAAAGGACTTAAATAATGTTATATATATCATTACTGAACCACTTGAGGTTCTCTTAAATTTTTATTGTAAGTTTATTAATCATATAATGTAAGAATACAAGAAGACAGTATACGATTTAAACTATTTAACTAAGTGTTAAATCTAAAAGATAAGGTTAATATGGTGACCTAAACTTGTTTAAAACCTATTGGTTGAGATTATTTCGACGCATACCCAAATTATAATCTAAATATATACATTTAGAGCAATTAGAAAAAAAAAATGATTTTATAATAAAATAATATTGCAAACTCTTCCTAAAGTGCCTCTCACCTCTCTTATTAAAGGGTATTTCCCCTACTCTCAAATTCACACTTCCAATGCCATCTGTCTCGGCCAAACCTGGATCAAATATCCTCGTAACTACCCTAATGTCAATCTAGTGTCATTAAATTGATCATAAAAACAACTTATGGGTCCCTTTTGTTCAAATCAATAGGAAGAACCCGAAGAAGAGGTAATTATTTTATCTCATATTTCAATGTTATTTTCTTCTTAAACTTCCATTTTATTTTTTATTTTCATACTAAAATAATAACTCAATTACCCTAGAAACACTTTGATTTTATTATGGTACAACCATATTCATTATTCTATCCATCCTATGAATAACAAAGTTAACAAACGTGAGTACGTACGACTTACCGTCTCCACGCCGTGGTGTAGTTTGTTATTCCCCACTTCATTATTTGGATGGTTATAATAATTATCATAATTGATATAAATAAAAAATATAAAATTTTAATTATTATGTATATATAATTTATCATCCAATTAAACATCGTTTCACCATCAATAGAATGATATTGTCGCTCGTGCGTGCGTACAGATTACCGTCTCCATGACGCGATGAGATTCGTCTTCAACGATCACCCTTCAAGAATTTTTATAAATATATATATATATATATATTGATAAATAATTATGTATATGAAATAATATTTATACTAGAATAATATATATTTATATAGATAAATATATTTTTATTAATTACTTCCATGTTATACGATAAGAAAACGGAAACAACGTTAACACGTACGTACGAACTACTGTCTCCATGAATGATGTTTAAATTTCATATAACTACATATTAAACATATTTATATTATGAATATATATTATATATATATATATATAATGTTTTATATTCTCAAAGTATGTAAATAATGATTTATGTGATACGATCAAAAATAATAAGTTAAAACACGTATGATAAAGAAAGCGATTATTATCCGAATTGTTAATTTAACATGGAAATTATTATTAAATGGGCAGTATAAAGTTATCAATGAATCATATATGATATAATAGATATTAATATGGTTCTGGTATAATTTAATAATATACTATGGTCATTATAAAAAAGGCTAATTGTACCCTCTACTAAAGGAAAGTACAAGGTAAGCATTAATTCCCCAATCTCATTATTATCTAAGATTATTCATGTGTAAGTATTTAGTGGGAAAGTTTCTCATCCATGTGAATCTATCATAAAAATGTTTTCAAAATGAATATTTCATGGTTTTTTGGAAGAGAATCATTATAAAGATCACCATTTTAAATGTTTAAATGATTTCTTTTTATAAATCTTTTTAATTAATGTTCATGTTTTAAAAAGGATTTTAAGGATTTATTTATATGAACATGATTGTTTTTAAATTTTATTTCCATTCCAAAGATTTAAAGTTGTATTAGACACTTTGATTCAAAAATCTTTTTTAATGTCTTCCTTTATAAATGTGTTATTTTAAATGATTTCACAAAAAAGTGATATTTCTCACAATGAGTCCTACTGATCATTTTCCATTATGTCAACATAATTTACATGATATTATTCTTGATTGAGGTAGATTTATTAAAATAAAATCTTCCAGATTGTATTGAATGAGTTATGATATATCTGATTGTGGATGTACTATTTTTATAGAATTCATGGTTTATGGTTAAAGTATTTACATTTCGTGTGCTATTTTTTATACGAATGTTTATGTAATTTGTCAACATTTTCATATGGGGAATGCATTGGACTTAGTAAATAATTGGTGGGGCATTTTATAGCCTCTCGATGCATCAGTAGGTATCACAAGAAAAACTAGTGTCTTGTCACAATGCCTTGACAAAATTTATATTTTGGGTCTTGGCATGAGGCATTGAATTTGTGGTTAAGATGTCTGACATTATGCATTCCATCATTATGAGATTTGTTATTAATGATACATGTGATTATTCGACCAGTAGAATATCCATGTGAATAACTAAATGGAATTATTTGATTTATCTTTTCCACATTATGCTGAATTTTATGTTTAAAGGTCTTGTATTTCTATGTTATACCTCATCATAAAAGTTCATGATTATTTATGTTAGAATACACTATATTGTTTGTCCTTACTAAGAATTTGAGCTCACCCATTTCTTTTGTTTTATTTTACGAGGATGCCAAAGTGTGTATTATGATTTATATTCAGGTTTAATCTAGGATAATAATAGTGTTCTCAATGGATTATATATGTTTTATTTTATATTAGAAATTGTAATGTAAAGTTCATGTATGTAATCTATTTTCCAAAACTGGTAAATTGATCGGTCCATTGGGACATGATTCTTTGTAATCATGCAAATATATTAAAATAATGAATTAGCATAGGGATAATTGGTGTCAAGGAATTACAGTTGGTATTATAGTATTTATAACAACAACCTTAGAAATAGATTTAGATTAAATATCATTAGGAAACATTACCCTATGATATACTTTGAGGATTACTATAGAAGAAAAGCCAAATAATTTGGTAATGTAGATATTATGTGGGTTTTCCAAGAAATACATCCCAGTCTGGATACTACAATTGGATGGGGTTCTGGTACATATATACCTAAGAGGGAAAACTCCATCAAGGAGTTTCGGGCTTGACCCAGGGTATCCTGGTACATGACAACGAGACTTACAGTGAACCTGGTTTGACACTCCTGAGAGATTTGTTTAGGATAATTCACATTTTCTTTACAAACCATTATGAAGGATTTATGAGTAAATATGTATTCAAAGAAACCATTTTTCTGATTATTATACTATATGTTTGAAAATATTCAATTACTATTGAGAAGTTTTCGAGTTTTTGAATTTTAAATTATGATATGATCTAACCTAGTGTATGTCATCATTTAGAAATTGTAACAAGTAGAAAGAATGAAAACTCTAGTAATACGCATGATCTAAAGAGTATGAAGGATCATATCTTTCATGTTCCTAATCCAACATTTATAAGGAAATATTCTCCCATGTATTCTCATCATATGAAGAAATATTATCAGGTGTTAATTAGGTAACTAATGAATTTTTTGAGTCCTATTTCTTTGAGGGGAAGAAATAGAATAAGATAATGGAAGATAAAAAGATGGATAAAGGGAATAATGGAAAACGGATTTTCCCACATGTGATAACTGTGGAATGATTCACCTTGGAAAGTACTATAAGGGAACGAGGGGTTTTTGTAAGTATGGAAAAGGGACACCAATTATGTGATTGTAAGGGTGTGAAAAAGGTTTCAAATGTACAATACTTCATTTGGAAGGAGTTGGGACACTACACAGATCAATGTCCAAATAATCACAGTATAACCCAAATGATGCTATTTGATAATAATTAACATAGTATACTACCACATATGAAGATGAATGATTAGTGTTCTTATTAAATAATTATGTCATTTGAGTATTGTATTAAGGATGTACAAGTTATAAGAATTATAGAGTATATAAGGATTGTACGGTAGTACTATTTCATTAAGTATTTGAGATTGTGTGGTACCAAAAAAAGTGACTCAATATAAGGTTAATATTTTTTGGAAAATATATGGTAGAGAGAAAGATATCACTTAAAATAGTTTTGAGGTTGAGGGAATGATTTTGGAATAAGAGATAATTGAGTTGGATAAAGAATATTTTATATTATTGACAGCATTGGAACTAATTAATGGTTTGTTTATTCCATCATTGTTAGGTATTAAAAAAAATTTGGATTTAAGGATTATATACAGTATTCTTAGTTTTATAGAAGGAATAAGGATTTACATACATATTCAAATACGTTTTTATGGTAATTTATGTTTTTACCATCTTTTAATAAAATAAATGATGAAGGTATTCACATGTTGTTTTGTGATAAAAGAGATCTTCATTATGTTATGTTGATATTACTTATAAATTATTGTACTGGGAGTTTGGACACAAGTATTTTGTATATGTATAAAGGTTGGAATGGATTACTTTTTAAATTGGATACTATTATTTAAGGTTAAAAAATTTCTTAATATTATTTTTTTATTGTTATAAATATAACAACTCGGAGGTTTGGAAACATCCCATCGTGTCTAGTAAGGCCACGATACTTAAACTCACAACCGAAGATCAAAAAAGGTGCATCACATACCACAGGACTACGTGATGAACTGGTTTGTATAATTTCATTATTTAATGGTCTGTTATTTGAAATAAATATTCATAATTTTTTAACACTATAGAATTTGGTTAAAGAGAATATTTTTGAGTTCTATTATCTTTTGGAGTGAAAGATGAGTTTGTTGTAGAAATTAGCTAATGGAGTGAACTATACTTGTCCAGTATACCTTTATTCTTTAAACATACATGAAAGGATCTTAAAACAAAATATTTTTTATCCTAATACCTTATGTTTTGTTTAACCAATGATATTTTAAATCATCAACATAGATTTATGTCTTTGAGGACCTCAATTTTCAATTTATTGTGCAATTGTTTGTGATTGTTGAGCTCAATATCTCCCTATAAATATTGATGTTTTTCCACCAATTATATGTCTATGATTTATAACAATGTTCCCCTATTCAAAATCCTTATTTTGTGGTCACTTTTTCATTTCACTTTCCCTCTTATTCATACTAATTTTTAATAGCCCTATTTCTGAGGTGGGTTTTCAACAAAGGTATTTTCTATTTTCAACCATTTATTTTCAAAGATCAATTTGAAATTGTGAGGACGTAAATTATTGAATGACTTGAGAATGTAACACCCCATGATTTCATAGTACGTTATCTCTTTAAAGTAATTTAATAGATTATATCGCATGTAACACCGACTTGGATTGCATTATACGCAAGACTGAGTTTCTGTGAAACAACACATTAGTATTATAATTAGTTAAAAGATATATTTATTTATTCATTAAATATTGTGATATTAATAGAAAAAAATAAATTTTCAATGTTTTTTTATTGTTTATAATGAAATGTATAAGTTTTGTTAAATTAGTTATATGTTTTTAAAATCTATTTTCTTTAAATAAATACTTTTTATATCCTTTTTTGAATAATTATAAAATTAATTTAGACACTCATAAGAATTGAATTTTGTAAAATAGACTTCATTTTTAAGTTCAGAATATCAAAATTATCTTCACCTAATTTTTTGGTATTTTTCTAAAAACATTCTATTTTAGATGAATAGTAAAAAAATACTACATAGTACATAAAAACCATCTTTTTTATTTAAATAATATATTTAATTAAATTGTATTTTAAAGTAAAAATAGATACATAATACCTATATTAGTCCAAAATAATTCATTGGATTCATTTTATAATAAAATTAGATATATAATTTTTTTTGAAGTTTTTAATGTCTTTTACCCACCTTATAAGCACATTTGCTAATTTGCATAAAACGTAATTTTACCACTTATTTGAATTTAATTTAAAAAATCCAAGAGTCATGGTTGACATCAATAAGTAAAATTTGGTTCAATAGGATAAAAATAAGTTTTGGTGAATAGTATCTTTTGAATTTTATTTACCATTGTTAAAAGTAAATTGGGTAATTAAAGGTAAAAATAATATTATAAGAATATAAAATTACCCCAACACATGTCCTAATTATAATAGATAAGTTTTATTTTACCAAAATCAACCATAGGACAAAAACTTGATCTTTTTTGATTCACTTGGGTTAGATTAGGATATTTATTTTATTTTATTTAAAGAAGAGTTAAAAGTGTTAAATTCAACTTTTAATAAATAAATCATTTTTAATATAGTGTTATACATTAGATAAATTCAAATATAAATATTAATTATAAATATAAAATTATTTCCTACATTATAGTATTTTATTTATATTTTTTTAGATATTATATAATTAAATTTATATATGACACAATGATGATGCACTAATTACCTTAGTAATGAATGATTAAAATAATTGATATTATAAATAATAAAATAAACGTAAATTGAATCTTCTAATGCCATCCATAAATTTTATAGTAGAATATAACATGATAGGATTGATTTAATATATTTTCTTCGATGTAATAAATTTGTTATGACTTTCACAAAAACCAGATACTAAATTTTTTAAAAATTGACATAAATGTGTTTTTTAAAAAAATTCTATTTTTTAAAATGATATAACATTTTTAAAAATCTGAAATTCAGAAAAAGGACTTAAATAATGTTATATATTTCATTAATTAACCACATTTGGTTCTCTTGAAAATTTATAGTATGTTTATTAACCATATAATTTATCAATACAAGAAGACATGGTAAGAATTAAACTATTTATCTAAGTGTTAAATCTAAAAGATAAGGTAATATGGTGACCTAAAATTGTCAAAAAAACTATTGGGTGAAAGTATTTTGACTTATCCCCACATTATATTCAAAATAAACTTATTTGGATCCATTATAAACCAAAAATTATTTATAATAAAATAATATTCTGAACTCTTCCAAAAGAGCTCCTCACCTCTCTTATAAAAGGATATATCCCTTTCTCTCAAATTCACACATCCAAAGCCATTTGGCTCGGCCTACCCAAGAACAAATATCCTCTCAAATACCCTCAAATCAACCGAGAAACCATAATTTGATTATAAAACTAACTTAAGGAGCCCTTATGTTAAAATCCAAAGGAAGAACCCGAAGAAGAGGTAATTATGTTATCAACTATTTCAAAGTTCTTTTCTGCTTCTACATCCTCTTTCTTTGTTATTTACATACTAAAATAAAATATCCATTGACTTCTATGTAACATCCTAGGTAAATAATGAATAATATATCTTCATTTTAATTAATATATTGTGAATCAAAAATTAATTTTACTTTAAATGGGTTACTATGTTCGATGGAGTACATGATACGCAACAACATGTTTCTTTGAAATCTTACATTGCACAATAATAATAAAATATTATTATTTTAAATAGAAGTAAACACACAGCTATTGTATTGGAGGGAATGAACATAACTAACTACAATATTATTATACATGTTTATTAATTTTTTTTACCTTTAACTAATAAAATTTAGAGGCTTAAAATGAGAATGAATCTAATTTTAAGCATAACTTATTTTAAAAGGTTGATTTACTGCCTTTTTATGGATAACCCTATTTAAATATAGTTTTGGTCACTTTTATATGTTATATTTTACCAAATAAAATTATTCTTTATAATAGGGACATCAAAATTCACTTTTTGTGAAATTTTAGTATTTGTTTTTGATAAAATTCCATTTAGGATAAATAGGAAAAATACTGTAATTTAATTCAAAATAGAATTTTAACCTATTAGTTATGTAGTTTAATTAGCATTTTAATTTGTTTTAAAGTTTAATTATATTATATTGTTACCATTTAATCTAATGATGGTCGTTGGAATTAACATCACTTTGTAATTGGACATAAACAAGTGTCAATATTTTGATACTTATTATTTCTTAAAAAACTTTTTTTTTCTGACAATAGGATTAAATTTTATATTAATTAATGAAACTTATATTTATAAAATTTTATAAAATAGAACTCTTTTTTGAATTGTGAATACCAAATATATCTTAGGCTGAATTTTTGGTATTTTTCTGAAAAACTTCATTTTTTGATAAATAGTAAAACCACTATGTAGTAGTTAAAAATTGACCTTTTCATTTAAAAGAAATTTTACCGCTTATGTGAATTGAATTTTGAAAATCCAACATAAATTATTATTATAAGTAAGTAAAATTTTGTTTAATAAGATGAAAATATTTTTTTATTGAATAGTAACTTTTAACTTTATTATACCACGTTTGAAAGTAATTATGGTAATTCAAGGTAAACAGAATATCATAATAATACATAATTACCTTAAAACATTTTCTAAACTTATTGGATGAGTCAGGTCCGACCATGGGAATCCTTGGGTTTATTTTGGGACCCCATGGAGCTACTTATGGGTGATAATGACACTTTATTTTAATTAATTTAAAGAAAAGACAAAAATGACCTAAACAAATATCTATTAGTAAATTATTTTTTTACATATGACTATATAAGGTATCATTTTTACTATAATTTTTTTTGGAAATATAAAATTATTTCCTATGCCATGGTATTTTATTATAATATTTAGACATCAAATAAAATAAATTATTTATGACACAATAATGATGCAGTGTTTACCTCATTAATAAAAGATTTAAATAAATAAGATTATAAAGATTAAAATAATGTCCAAAACCTGTACAATTATTATTGGATGATTTTATGTCAACCATGATTCATCTTATATTTAACTTTAATATGTTTTGGACCTTTATAAACCAAAAATAATTATATAATAAAATAATATTTTCACACTCTCCTAAAGAGCCCCTCCCCCCCCCCATTATAAAATTTCTTCACCTCTAACCCATTCCTCACACCTCTCAAACCCATTGGATCATCCAACCCCAGACTAAATAAGCTCTCAAGATCCCTATCTTCCACCTCGATTCCTTACTCGAGGCTGAATATACTTCAATATGTCTTTTTTGTTTGAACCAAAGGCAGTTACACGAATTAAAGGTAATGATTTCACTTAAATTATTTTCTATTATTTTACTTTTCCAACCCCAAAACTCTTTTTATAATTTTATATTATAAAAACACCAGTATCGTAAATATACTAGGATTTTTTTATGAGAAGTATTAGAAATACACTTATAGACACCTCCATCTAATGGGTAATGAACACACTGTTTCTATGGCTGGGAAACAAACGCCTCACAAAATGATGATTGTTCAATTATCTTCTACCACCTATCATAGTGGCCATTAAGATGGAACTATATTAATATATGATAAATATTATTCTTATGTTTTTTTATGATTCTGTATCTATCATTTATATCATAACATAATGGTTTCCATTATGAGTAAATGAGATAATTTCATCTGAGAAAGTGCGGACTACCACCCCCTCAAAGTGATATGACTCGTTAATGTCATATGTGGGACGTATAAAGGATGAAGTTAATGATTTAATATATGAAAGTATACTGGAATTATAATAAACCTATGTATCATTATTTTTTAATTCCATTAAAATAATAAATAGAAATGAAAGTAGAGTTCAGGCGTACGTAGGACTTAGCATCTTCATTAACTCTGCATTTTATTTCTTTACTCTAAATGTTATGTACTATTATAAATACATGTATATACTGGATATATATGAAATATATGAAATGTAAATAATTAAAATCATTCTGGATATAATTTTCTTTTGACCACATTGACAAACTTGTAAATATAAGAAGTTCATTTTTGACTCAACTACTAAATATCAACAAAAGGACCGTTTTTAACTTAAATGATTACATAGTGATTATAACTTGGTAATATGTGCTATACAAGTAATAATAAACTAGAAAAATGTTATCAAGAATGTATAAATTAAATTTAGTATATTATTCAGGAGATTAACGAACAAAGGTGTCAATTCGGACATGAGGTAAGGGACTTTGTCTCAATCTCCTTTCATTGAGGCATATTTTTTATAAACAACTCTATTTTATACAGTGAATAAAACCCTTTTAATTTTTATTTTATTAAAAAGTAATCATTTCTCTATTTAGAATTTTACTAAATGAGTAAGATTAATGTTTATTTTAACATACGTGGTGAGAACGACCATTCCCCCGCCACGAGTATTATTTGATCTTTGGATTTCTTAACAATATGTAATGTTTTTAAAAGGAAAAGAAATACTATAATTTTTTTTTCGTATTATGGTATTGAAAATTGTTTTAATAATTTATTTTAATGTAAATATATTTAAATGATATATTGTGATTGAAATGTTGAAATTTTATAGTTCCATTATGTTTGTTTTATGTGTTATGAATATGTTATGGTTCTTCGGAATTGTTACATATATGGGTGGTTCTATGATAATAATAGGGAGGGTGAGCCTAAGACTGCTCTCCAATGCATTGGGTAATGTGACCGAGGTAAATGTGAAAGTTTCCCCTAAAAGAATTAGTGAATATACTGTGTTGGATATTCCAAATGTAACTCCATATGTAGCAGTGATAGATATAATTTATGTATGATATGGATTACAGAAGTTACCTTTATGATTTTTGTTTACTAAGTAAATCATATAATTTCATGACGTATGTTAAATATCTTATGATATGTATGTACTAATGAACTAATACTTTCTTTTTTTAAAACCCTTATTAATCCTTTTATACTAATCAAAAGTTTTGAAATGTTTTTCACAAGAGTTAATGGAGAATAGGGTTAAGGATGGGATCAAGAAAAAGTCATGCTATCTAAAACATGGGACTAGACATGACTATTTTTTCAAGGGTTTTTATTTAAAAAAAAATGGAAACCGAGTAGAAGTGTCTACCTAGTAATTTTTGAGATGTAATTTAATAGTTATGGACGAATTTTATAAAACTCTAAACCAGAAAAGATATTCAATGTGAATTATTCATTTAATTCAATATTATATAATTTTTAAGGTTGGGTCCTTATAGTTGGTAACATAGGTCAGTTAAGATAAATTTAGGAGTTAGGGTATTGTTAAATTAATATCCATAAATTAATTTATGTTAATATTGAAATGATATAGCATTTACAAATTATAATGATGCTTCACCTAAGATATTTCTATGTTCAGAATGGTTTTCCAATGAGGAAACATGGATGTTGTGATGGGATGTAATATAGAGGGAAATGACCTTTCAAATCCGTATTCGGAGATGGTCGGAATCAAAACTATATAGTTTGTTGTAGTGATAGATCTGTTGACTCATGTGATAAATGGTGGTTTCTTTTATAGATTATGTTTTGGTTTAATCTAAAATTAAAGAGGATCATGAATGTCATTTTAGGGTTGTCTTTCAAACCTTAAAAGAAATGAAACTGTATGGGAAATTCATTATGTGTGACTTTTGGTTACAAAAAATTTCATTCCTTTGTCACATTGTTCCAAAAAAATGGCATAACTGTTGATCCTGCTAAAACAAAAGTTGTTGAAGAATGGAAAAGACTGACAAATATAACTGAGATCCGTAGTTTTCATGGTTTAACAGGTTATTACAAGAGGTTTGATGAAATTTTTTCACAGTTATCTAGTCCAATGACTGAGTTAACTAAAAAAGGTGTGAAGTTTGTTTGGAAAAAATAATGTGATGATTGTCTTCAGGAATTGAAAAGAAGATTAGTAAATGCTCTAGTTTTGTTACTACCTTCTAAAAATTGGGAGTTTGTTATTTACAGTGATGCTTCATTGAAAGGAATTTGGTGTTTCCTTATGCAGAATGATCAGGTAATTTCTTATACTTCTCGTCAGTTGAAACCTCATGAGTTAAATTACCCTACACATGATTTGGAATTATCTGCTGTTGTTTTTGCTTTAAAAATTAGGAGGCATAATTTGTATGGAGTAAAATGTGAAATAAATACTGACCAAAGAAGTTTTAAGTATATATTCACTCATAATAAATTTGACACGAGACAGAGGAAATGGTTGGAATTAATCAAGTATTATGATTTCACAATCCATTACCATCTAAGAAAATCGAATAAAGTGTATGATGTTTTTAGTCAAAAAAGTAATGCTTCCTTAACATTGCTACATTTGGAATGAGATACTTTATTTTTTGATTTGATTAACTTTGGAATTGAAGTTATTGGTGTAGGAAATTCATCAATTTTGTTTCAGGTGTCAGTGAAATTGTATCTATCAGACAGAATTATGAAAGCATAGAAAAAATATAGTGAGTTGCAGAAAACAGTAGATTTGGTTAAGAAGGGTATGTTCCTTAATTTACCATTGATAATGATTGTGTTTTGAGTTTTAGAAAGAGATTATGTGTGACTTGTGATTTACAGTTGAAGAATGTGTTGTTTTGTGATGCTCATAGTTCCCCATTCTCAGTTTGTCTGGACAATACTATGATGTACATAGATCTTTGGGAGTATTACCAGTGGGATGGAATGAAAAGAGATATTTGATAATTTTAATGTGAAGTGTTTGACTTGTCGGCAGGTTTAATCAGAGCGGCCGTTACTAAAGGGATTATTGAGTCATTACCGTTACTAGAGTGGAAATGAGAAAATATATCCACAGACATCATTGTGGGATTATCGAAAACATCTCGAGGTAATAATGTAATCTAGGATATTGTTGATCGATTGACTAAATATGCTCATTTCCTTCATATTTGAGATACTTTGTATCTAGATAAACAATCTCGGCTGTATGTTAAAGAGATAGTCAGGTTGCATGGAGTTCCTCTATCCATTGTATCTGATCATGATCCAAGGTTTATTTCTAACATATAGAAAGGCCTTCAAAAGTCATTGGGTACTGAATTAAATTTTAGCATAACTTTTTATCTGCAATCAGATGGGCAGTCAGAATGAACAATTCAGACTATACAGGATATGTTACATGCTTGTTAACTTGATTAGCCGGGATGTTGGGACCAAAATATTTCTTTGGTTGATTTATCTTATAATAACAGTTTTCATTCTAGTATAAAGATGGATACATTTGAGGAATTATATGGTAAGTGATGTCGAACTTTATCTTTCTGGGATGAAGTAGGTGAAAGGAAGCTGGTGAGACCAGAATTGGAATAAGTGATGGCAGAAAACGTTTAGTTGATTCAGAAGAACATGATAATAGGTGAGATAATGTAGAAAAGTTACGCAGATAATCTGAAGAAGGATCACTCTTTTTTGGTAGGTGATCATATCTTTCTCAAAGTTTCTGCATGGAAAAGTGTGATGTATTTTTTTAAGAAGGGAATGTTGTGTCCGAGGATTATTTCATCATATTAAATCCTGGAGAAAGTTGGATCAGTTGCTTACAGAGTGTCTTATCCTCCATGTTAATCCTAGGTACAAAATGATTAATATGTTTCAGTATTGAGAAAATATATACCAGATCCATCTCATGGTTTGAGCCTATAGGTTGTTTAGTTGGATGAGAATATCTCTTATGAGGAACAACCAGTTCAGATTATTGACCGAAGAGAGAATGTGTTGCGGAATAAGGTAATTCATTAGGTAAAGGTTTTGTGGAAAAACCGTATGGTTGAAGGGGTAACATGGGAATCTGAACATGCTATGGGAAATAAATACACCCATTTATTTGATAAGTGAATAAAACTACGAGGACGTAATTTCCATAAAGTGGGAAGGATATAACATCCTAGGTAAATAAAGAATAAAAAAATTTCATTTTAATTTATATTTTTTGAATTAAATATTAATTTAACTTTAATGGGGTTACTGTGTTCGATGACATACCCGATATGCAACAATGTGTTTCATGGAAATCATAAATCACAAAATAATAATATAATTTTATTATTTAAAATTTTAGTTAACACCTAGATATTTTATTAGAAGGATTGATTAAAATTAACTAAAATATGATTATACATGTTTTTAATTGTTTTTACATTTATCCAATTAATGATAGAGGGTTAAAATGCGAATGAATCTAATTTTAAGCATAATTTACTTTAAAATATTGATTTACCAACATTTGATAGAGAAACCTCTTTAAATATAGTTTTGATCGCTTTTATATGTTATATTTGACCAAAGAAAATTCTTCTTTATAATTAAGACATCAAAATTCACTTTGTGTAAAATTTTGGTATTTTATTGATCAAATTCAATTTTTGATGAATAGTGGAAAATACTGTTTGTGAATTCAAAACTGACTTTTACTCTAATATATTTATATGGTTTGATTTTATTTTTAATTTGTTTTAAAGTTTAATTATATTATATTTTTACCATTTAATCCAATGTTGGTCTTTGTAATTAATTTCACTTTGAAATTGGATATAAACAAGTGTCAATATTTTGATAGTTATTATCTATAAGAAACACAATTTTTATTTTGAAACGGGAATAAAATTTAAATTAATTAATTCAACAACTATTTATTAATGTTGTAAAAATTGACATCATTTTTGAATTAATAATATCAAATATATCTTAGGCTATTATTCTGGAATTTTTTCTGAAAAACATCAATTTTTGATGAATAGTGAGACCACTAAGTAGTAGTTAAAAACCAACTTTTTCATTTAAATATAATTTTACTCCATCTTCAAATTGAAATTATAAAATCCAACATAAGTGATTGTTATTATTATGTAAATTGGGGTTCAAAATGATGAAAATAAGTTTTTTGAATAATAACTTTTGACTTTTTTTTACTACAGCTAAAGGTAAATATGGTAATTCAAGGTAAAAAAAATATCATAAAAATAAATAATTACTGTAAAACATATCCTAAAATTATTTTATGAGTCATGTCCGACCATAGACATCCATGGGTCTATTTTTAGACCTGATTAATCCACTTAAGAGTGATAATGACACCTTATTTTAATTAATTTAATGTAAAGACAAAAATGACAAAAACAAATATCTTTTAGTAAATTAATTTTTACATATAGTTATATAAGTTATAATTTCGACTAAAAATATTATTTATAAATATAAAAATATTTCCTACATCATGGTATTTTTTTTATAATTTTTAGACATCATATAAATTAAATTATTTGTGACACAATAATGATGCAGTGTTTACCTCATTAATAAAAGATTTAAATAAATAAGATTATAAAGTTTACAATAATGTCCAAAACCTGTAAAATTCTTTTTTTTTGATTTTATATCGACCATGAGTCATAATATATTTTATTTTAATTTTTTTGGACCTTTATAATCCGAAAAGCATAATATAATAAAATAATATTTTCACACATTCCTAAAGAGCCCCACCCCACTTATAAAAGCCCTCAACTCCAACCCATTCCTCACACCTCTCAAGCCCCTTGTCTCTTCCAAATCCCTCCCCAAATAATCTTTCACTATCCCTCTCTTTAACCTAGATTCCTTACCATAGGCATAAGGCACTTAAATAAGTCCATTTGGTTCAAACCAAAGGGAGTTACCCTGATTAAAGGTAACCATTTCCCTTAAATTATTTTCTTTTATTTTACTTCTCCAATGCCTAAACTCTTTTAATTCATTTATTTAATAACTACACCAATATATTAAATATAGTAGAATATTTTTATGAGAATTATTAAAACTACACATATACACACCTCCATCTTATAGGTAAAGAACACACTGTTTCTATGGAAGGAAAACTAACGCCTCACAAAAAGATGACTGTTCAAATATCTCCTACCGCTTTTCATGGTGGACATTAATATGGAACTATATTTATATATGATACATATTATTATTATGTTTTCTTTATGCTTATGTATTGTTCATTTATATCTTACTTTTATGGTTTACATTATGGGTAAATGCAACAATTTCATTTGAGGAAGTACTGACTACCGCCTCCTCGAAGTGATATGAATCGTTAATGACATAGTTGGGTTGTATAAAGGATGGAGATAATGATATTATATATTAAATTTTAATGGAATGAAAATAAACTTATGTATCATTATTTTTTAATTTCATTAAAATAATAAATAGAAATAGAAGTAGCTTTCATGCGTACGTATGACTTACCGTCTCCATGAATGGTGCATTTCATTTCATACCTCCAAATGTTATGTACTATTATAAATACATGTATATACTGGATATATATGATATATATGATATATATGATATTTAAATCAGGAATATCATTCTGGATATAATGGAATTTTTACCACATAGGCAACTTGTAAATATAAAAAGTTCATTTCTGACTCAACAGCCAAATATCAACAAAACGACAGTTATTAACATAAATGATTAAATAATATTTATTACATGGTAATATGTGATATACAAGTAATAATAAACTTGAAAAAGGTTCTTAAGAAATCCGAAATTAACTTTATTATCTTATTCAGGATATTAAAGAACAAACAAGTCAAGTCGGAGATGAGGTAAGGGGCTTCGTCTTAATCTCTTTTCATTGAGGCATATTAAGTTTTATACACAAATATATTTTATATGGTGTATAAAGCCATTTGAAATTTACTTTTATTAAAAGGAATATTTTCTCTATTAAGCATTTTACTAAATGACAAAGAATAATGTTTCTTTTAATGTACATGGTGACAACATCTTTTTCACTGTTGCGAGTATTATTTGATATTTTGCTTCCTTAACAAGCCGTAATGTTTTAAAAAGGAATATAAATACCATATATTCTTTTACATATTTTGGTATTTAAAATGGTCTTTATATTGGATTTGATTTTTTCAATATATTTAAATGATATATTGTGATTTAAATGTGGAAAAGTTATCTTTTCTTTATGTTTTTTATATGTTATGAATATGTTAGATTCATGGATATTGTTACGTACACAGGTGGTTCCATATAAACCTAGTGTGGGTGAGGCCAAGATAACTCTCCAATGCACTAGGTAATTTGACAAACGTTAACTTGAATGTTTCTCTTAAGAGATTTAGGGAATATAATGTGATGAGTATTCCAAATATAACTCCCAACGTAGCTGTGATAGCTACAATGTAATATGATATGGATTCCACAAGTTACCATTACGGTTCTTCTTTACTATATAAATCTTATGATCTAATGTGGTATGTTAAAGATCTTATGTTATGTATGTATTGATTAACCAATTTTTTTAACCCTTATAGAGCTTTTTATGCTCATCCCATGTTTTGAAATTTATTTTACAGGACATAAAGATGAATAGGGTCAAGGATTGGATTAAGAAAAAGTCCTGCTATCTAAAAAAAGGACTAGACATGAAGCTTTTTTTAAAGAGTTTCTATTTTATGAAAAAAATGGAAATTGATTTGAAGTGTCTATCTTGTAATTTTTGAGATGTAATGTATGATTTATGGACAAATTCTCTAAAACTCTAAACCTGAAAAGATCATCATTGTAATTGTTCATTTAATTCAAGATTATGTAATGTTTAATGTCAAGCCCTTATATTCTACATACTGATATGTTACTTTGGTATGACCATATTCATTATTCAATCTATCCTATGAATGAAAAAGTCACCAAATGTGCGTACATACGACCAACTATCTCCACGGCATGGTTTAGTTTGTTATTAAACACTTCATTTTTTGGATTAGTATAATAATGAGTATAATTGGTGTAAATAATAAATATAACATGTTAATTATTCTGTATATATAATATAACATCAAATTAAACACCGTTTCACGATCAATATAATGATATTTTTGCTCATACGTACGTATGGCTTACCGTCTCCATGACGCGATGAGATTCATCTTCAACGATCACCCCTCAAGAGTTTATATATATATATAAATATATATTGATTCATTACGAGTTATATGAAATAAAATTTCTAATATAATAATATTTATTTATGTAGAAAAATATATTTTGATTACTTACTTCCATGCTATATTATATGAAAACAGAAACAACATTCATGTATACATACGAACCACCGTCTCCATGAATGTCGTTTCCAGTTGATATATCAATCTATTATACATATTTATATTTTTAATATTATATATATATAATGATATATATTATAGGAGTATGTAAATTATGATCTAAGTGATACGATCAAGAATAACAAGTTAAAACACTTATGATAAAGAAAACGATTATTACCCGAAATGTTAATTTAACATGGAAATTATTATTAAATGGGCAGAATAAATTAATAAATGATTCATATATTATATCATAAATAATAATATGGTTATGTTATTATTTAATAACATACTATGGTCATTATACATGAAGATAAACGTACCCTCGACTAAAGGAAATGTACAAGGTAAGGGTTAATTCCTCAATCTCATTATTATCCAAGATTGTTTATGTGTAAGTATTTACTAGGGAAATTTTTCATCCATGTCAACGATTCATAAAAAATTTTGAAAATGAATATTTAAAGGTTTTTTTGAAAGGGATACCTTATCAAGATCAACATTCTAAATGTTTTTATGATTCATTTTTCTAATTCTTTTTAATTAATTTCCATGTTTTAAAAATGATTTTATGGATTCTTTTTATATGGACATGATTATTTTAAAATGTTAATTCCTTTCCGAATATTCAAAGTGGTATGGGACACTTTGATTAAAAAATATATTTTATATGGATTTCATTATAAATGAGTTACTATGAAATGATTTCATAAAAAAGTGATATTTCTCTCAAAGTGTTTTACTAATCATTTTCAACAATGTCAATATCTTTTATTGGATATTATTATTGATTGAGGTTGATTTATTATAATAAAATCTTACTTGTATTATTGAATGTGTTATGATATAATTTTAGAGTGGATGTGTTATTTTTATAGCATTCATGGTTTATGGTTAATGTAATGACATTTCATTTGCTAGTTTTAATACGAATGTTTATGTTATGTATCAAAATTTTCATATGAGGAATTCATTGGGCTTTGTAAGTGACGAGTGGGGCCTACTATTGCCCCTCGATGAATTTGTAGGTCTCATGAAACAATCTAGTGTCTTCGCAGAAGGCTTTGACAAAATCTATATTTAGGGTCTTGGCATTAGGCCTTGACTTTATTGTTAAGATGTCTGACATTTTGAATTCCATTATTATGAGATTAGTTGTTAATGTTACATGTGATTATTCAACTAGTAGAATATCCATGTGAATAAGTAAATCAAATTATTTGATTTATATTTTCCATATTATGTGGAATTATATGTTTAACGAGATTTTATTTCAATTTTTTACCTTGACATAAAAGTTTATTATTATTTATGACAGCTTACGCTATATTTTTTATCCTTAATAAGCATTTGAGATCACACCTTTATAATGTTTTATTTCCCCAGGCTTCCAGGAAGTGTATTATGATTTATATGCAGGTCTATGTTATGAGAATAATTGTGTTATCATAGGATTATCTATGCTGTACTTTATGTTAGAAATTATAATTTAATGTTCATGTATATAATCTATTTTCCAAGACTGTTAATCTGATTGTTTCATCAGGACATAATTCCTTCAATTCACTCCGATGTATTAAAATAATGCATTATATCTAGGTTAACCGGGGATAGGGAATTATAGTTTGTATCGTAGTATTATTAGCAACAACCTTGGAAATATATTTGTATAAATTCTGAATATGAAACGTTACCTTAAGATAGAATATGAGGATTAGTATAGAAGAGCATCTAATTTTTTTGGTAATGTAGAAATTATGTGTGTTTTCAAAGAAATACATCCCTGTATGGATACTAAAAGTGGACCTGGTTCTGTCACAAATGAACAGAATAGTGAAAACTCTGACAAGGAGTTTCGGGCTTGACTCAAAGTATCCTGGTACACGACACTAGGCCTTACTGCGCACCTGGTTTGAAACTCCTGAAGGATATGTTTTTGATAATTAAAATTTTCATTACAAAACATTATAAAGGATTTATGAGTTAATATGTTAGTAAAGAAAACATTTTTATGATTATGATACTAGATGTGTTAAAATATTCAATGAATGTTGACAATTTTCATAGTTTTTGGATTATAAATTATGATATGATCTAACCTAGTGTATGTATTCATTTAGAAATGGGGCTTAGTAGAATGAATTATAACTCTAGTAATATGCATGATCCAAAGAGTAAGAAGGATCATATATTTCATGGTCTTAATCCAACATTTATAAGGGAAATAGTCTCCCACATATAATCATAATATAAAGAAATAGTATCATGTTTTAATAAGATATGTAATGAATTTTATGAGTCCTATGGATTTGAGGGGAAGAAATAGAAGAAGATGATAGAAGAGAAAAAGATGGATAATGGGAATAAGGGAAAGAAGGAATTTTCCACATGTGATAACTGTGGAAAGAATCACCTTGGAATATAATGGAAGGGAATGAGAGTTTGTTATAAGTGATGATAATGGGAAAACAAGTTCATGATTATAAGTGTAAAAAAATGGTTTCAAATATACAATGCTTCTTCTTCATGGAGTTGGGTCACATCATGAATCAATGTCCAAATAATCAGAGTACACCCTAAATGATGCTATTTGATAATAATCATGTTATGATACTACCACAGATAAAGAGGAATGATTAGTTTTCTTATTAAAGAATTTTTTCATTTGAGTTTTGTATTAATGATGTACAAGTTATAAGAAGTATAGATTATATAAGGAATGTATGACAGTACTATTGCATTAAGGATTAGAGATTGTGTGGTACCAAGAAAAGTGACTCAATAGCAGGTTAATTTTTTGGGAAAATATATGGTTGAGAGCAATAGAAACATTAAAATAGTCCTGAGGATGATTTAATGATTTTGGAATAAGAGATAATTGAGTTGGATAATGTATATTGGATATTATTGACTACCTCAGAACTAATTATTGGTTTGTTTATTACATCATTATTGGAGATTACAACATTTTTAGAATTAAAGAGTATATCAAGTATTCTATGTTTTACAGAAGGAATAATTAAGTACATATCTATTCATATATGTTTTTATGGTAATTCAGGTTGTTACCATGTTTTAATACAATAAATAATGAAGGTATTTAGATGTTGTTATGTGATAAAAGATATATTCATTGTGTTATGTTGACATTCCTTATATATTTTTGTACTCTATGTCTGGACACATGTATTTTGGATAAGTCTAAATGTTGGAATGGATTATGTTAGAAATTGGATACTATTATTTACAGTTAAAACATTTCTTAATATTATTTTTTGGATTTTTATAAAAAGGACATCTCAAAGGTTGGGTGACAACCCATCACGTCCTGCAAGGCTGCGAGACTTGAACCCACAACCGAATTGAAAAAAGGTTCATAACCTACCACTGGCCTATGTGATGTATGAGATTGTATAATGTAGTTTTTAATGGATTTACAAGATGAATTATAAATTCATTTTTTTGAACCCTATACAATTAGGTTAAATATAATATTACTGAATTCTATTATAATTTTGAGTTAATAATGAGTATGTTGTAGAAATTAGTTAAAGGATGGAACTCTACCTATTAAGTATTCCTTTTTCCCCTAAACATTAGGGAAAAGATCTTACAACAAAAAAATTGTTATCCTAATACCTTATGTTTTGTTTAAATGATGATATTTTAAATCATCATACTAGATTTATGACTTTGAGGCCCTCAATTTTCAATTTATTTTTCACTTTTTTGTGTTTTATGAGCTCAATAACTCTCTATAAATATTTATTTATTCCTCTAATTATTTGTCTCTGATTGGCACAAATGTCCCCATATTCGAAATCCTAATTTGGAGGTGACTTTTTAAATTCCCTTTCGCTCTTCTTAAGTCTAAATTTTATTAACCCTATTTCTGATAAAGATTTTCCACAATAGTATTTTCCATTTTCAACCATTTATTTTCAAAGAAATATTTCAAATTACTAGGAAAAAGTTTATTAAAGATGTGAGAGTGTAACACCCCAAGATTTCATTGTACGTTATCTCTTTAATGTAATTTAAAAAATTATATCGCATGCGACACCAACTTGGCTTGAATTATATGAAATATTGATTTTCTAAAAAACAACACATTGCAAATGATCCTAAGCCTAGTGGGTGAGGTATCTTTAAGTGCATCCATGACTCCCAGGTTCAAAACTAGGTAGATACATATTTCTGGGAACTGTAGGCACTATAGTAGGTACTGTAGCAGCTGGAACTATTCACCTTGGTCTATCGGTTTTGGCTTATAGTCCTTAATGATTTTGGGCCACCTCGGCCTTCGGGCCATTAGGGATTTTGGGCCACCTTTAAGTCCTTCGGTCCAGCTCAAGGCCTTTGGGTAACATGTAGTTTCCCCAGACAAACTCTACAAAAAAAGGCACAGTCCCAGAAGGCGATTCAGAGTAGGTGGACACACTAGAGTAGAGACAAATGGATTTTCAAAATGAGAGGGTATAACTATGCCATTAGGACAAACAAATTCTTAGACATGAAGCCTATCCAGATGACCATGGAAAGGTGGAGATGTACTATCACGATGTAGATGCTGGGGATGGGCAGTTCCTTGTATATAGTCTGTTTGAATTCCTTAAGAACTTTGGGTCATGTAATCTTCTAAGCATGCATACCTTGTAATCTCTAAGACTATGGTCCTTGTAAGGGTTCCCCCTCATCCCTTGAAAGAGGGGTTATCAAAAATCAATAACAAACAAGGCCTTCGGGCCATTCGAGGAAAATGACACTTTAATATTATAATTATTTAAATGATATATTTATTTATCGATTAAATATTGTGATATTAATAGTAAAAAATAAATTTTAAATTTAATTTATAGTGTTTATAACGAAATGTATAAGTTTTGTTATAATAGTTATATATTTTGAAAAACTATTTTCTTAAAAAAACTACTTTTTATGTCCTTTTGTGAACAATAATAAAAATAATTTTTGACACTCTTAAGAATTAAATTGTTAAAATAGACAACATTTTTGAATTTAGAATATCAAAATTATCTTAGGCTGAATTTTCGGTATTTTTCTAAAAACAGTCAATATTTAATGAATAGTGGAAAATATTCCACAGTACATAAAAACAGACTTTTTTATTTAAATAATTAATTTTAATTTTAATTTATTTTAATCTAAAAATTGTTACATAATACTTATATTAGTCCAATATAATTTATTAGAGTCATTTTATAAAAAGATTAGATATATAAAAATTTGTTGATCTTTTTAACGTCTTTTACCCACCTTCTAGGCACATTTGCAAATTTGCATAACATGTAATTTTACCACTTCCAAAAATCCAATAAACATGGTTGACATCAGTAAGTAAAATGTGTTTTAATAGGATGAAAATAATTGTTGGTGAATAGTATCTTTAAAATTTAATTTACCATGGTAAAAAGTAAATAGAGTAATTAAAGGTAAAAATAATATTATAATATTTTATAATTACCCCAAAACCTGTCCTAATTCTATTGGATAAGTGTTTTTGATCAAAATAATCCTTATTACAAAAATGTGCTCCTTTTTTATTCACATGGGTAAGATTATGACATTGATTATATTTTATTGAAAGAAGAGTTAAAAGTGTTAAATTCAAACTTTAACAACTATATAATATTTAATATAGGGTTATATAAAACATAAGTTAGACTATAAATATTAATTAGAAATATAAAATTATTTTCTATATCAAAGTATTTTATTTATAATTTTCATACATTAAATAATTAAATTTATTTATGACAGAATGATGATGCAATAATTATCTTATTAATGAAAGATTAAAATATTTGGTATTTTAAATATTTTAATAAATGTATATTGAAACATATGATTCTATCCAAGAATTTTATAGTTGAATATAACATGTTAGGGTTGATTCAATGTATTTTTGTCGAAGTAATAACTTTTTTATGGCTTAAGAAAACCAAATACTTAATAGTGTCAAAATTGACGTAAATGAGTTTTTAAAGAAAAAACTATTTTTCCCAATGATATAATATTTCATAAAATTTGAAATTCATCCAAATAATTTAAATAATGTTAGATATGTCATTAATGAACCACTTTAATTTATCTTCGAATTTTATAGAATGTTTATTAACTATATAGTGTAAGAATACATGAAGACATTGTAAGAGTTAAACTATTTAACTAAGTGTTAAATCTAAAATATAAGGTTAATAATGTGACATAAACTTGTTTAAAACCTATTGGTTTAAGGGATTTCAACCCATAACCCCCTTAGCATTGAAATAAATCCATTTGGTTCCATTATAAAATGAAAATGATTTTATAATAAAATAATATTTCAAGCACCTCATAAAGTTCCTCTGACCTATCTTATAAAAGGGTACTTCCCCTTATCTCAATTTCCCATCTCCAAATCCATTTGGCCCATCCAACCCCTGATCAAATATCATCCCAAAATCCCTTAATTCCTGGTGTAGTTTGTTATTCAAAACATCATTATTGGTATGAGTATAATAATGAGTATAATTTATGTAAATAATCGTTATAACATGTTAATGATTCTTTATATATAATATCACATCCAATTAAAACCCATTTCACCATCAATATAATGATATTGTTGCTCGTGCATACGTTAGTCTTACCATCTCCACTGTGTGATGAGATTCATCTTCAACGAACACCCTTCAAGAATTTTTATAAATATATATATATTGATTAATTATGAGGTATATGAAATAATATTTCTACTGAAATAATATATATTTATATAGATAAATATATTTTGATTACTTACTTCCATACTATACAAAAAGAAAATGGAAACAATGTTCAAGCATGCGTACGGACTACCGTCTCTATTAATAGAGTTTCCATTCCATATATCTATCTGTTATACAAATTTATATTCTAAATATATATGATATATATATCATGTTTTTATATTATATAAATATGTAAATCATGATATAAGTGATATGATCAAGAATAACAAGTTAAAACACGTGCGACAAGGAAAGCGATTATTACCTAAAATGTTACTTTAACATAGAAATTATTATTAAATAGGTACTATAAAGTAATAAATGAATCATATATGATTTCAAAAATATTAATATGGTTTTGGAATAATTGAATAACATACTATGCTCAGTATACATGATGTTAAAAGTACCCTCATCTAAAGGAAAGTACAAGGTAAGTGTTAATTCATACATCTCATTATTATCTGAGATTTTTTAGGTGTAAGTATTTAATTGGAAAATTTTTAATCCATTCCCATGTTTCCTAAAAATGTTTTCAAAACGAAAATTTTAAGGTTTTTGGAAAGGTACTCTTTAGAAATATCAATATTTTAAATGTTTTAATGATTTACTTTTTTAAATTTTTATAAATAATGTCCATGTTCTAAAAACTATTTTATGGATTTATTTATATAAACATGATTGTTTTAAAATGTTAAATACATTCCAATGATTCGAAGTTATACGGGTCACTTTGATAAAAAAAATCTTTTAAATGAATTTCTTTATAAATGTGTGACTTTTAAATGATTTCACAAAAAAGTGACATTTCTCTCAAAGTGTTTTGCTAATCATTTTCAACTATTTCAACATCATTTATCGGATTATTATTATTAATTTTGGTTAAATTTTTATAAGGGAATATTCCATCAGGTATTGAATGAGTTATGATATCATTGATTGTGGATGTGTTATTTTAATACCACTCATGGTTTTTGGTTAAAGTATTTACATTTTGTATGCTAGTTTTAATACGAATGTTTATGTTATATTTAAATATTTTCATATGAGGAATGAATTAGAATTTGTAAGTGATAGGCGGGGACTGGTATAGGCCTTAGATGCATCGGTAGGTCTCATGAGACATACTAGTGTCTTGACCGAGGGCATTGAAAAAATTTATATTTAGGGTCTTCCCACAAGGTCTTGACTTGGTGATTAAGATGTCCGAAATTATGTATTCCATCATTACAAGATTAGTTATTCATGTTACATGTAATTATTCGACTAATAGAATATCCATGTGAACAAGTAAATTGAATTATTTGATTTATCTTTTCCATATTATGATGAAGTTTATGTTTAAAGGGCCTGTATTTCAATTTTATACCTTGTCATAAAAGTTTTTGATTATTTATAATAGCTTCCACAATATTGTTTATCTTTATTGAGAATTTGAGCTCACCTATTTCTTATGTATTATTTTCCCAGGATTCCAGGAAGTGTATTATGACTTATATGAAGTCATAAGAAAGGAGATTAATTTATTTGTCAAAGTATTATCTATGTTATATTTTATGTTAGAAATTGTAATGTAAAGTTCATGTATGTAATCTATTTTCCGATACTTTTAAGATGATCAGTGCTTCGAGACTTGATTCCTTGTAATCATGATAATGTATTATAATAGTTCACTAGATCTAGGCTAACTAGGGTTTGGAAATTACATAGAAACGGTCCTCGCAAGGGGTGGTCATTTTATTTTCCCATGATTGATTGATTGATTGATTACTTAGTTTAATTGGTAGCTTGGGTAATTAGTTCTTAATTAGGATGTGAGTCCTAGGAATCATATTTCTGAGAAATAGTATGATGACTATAACTCTAACTAAAAAACTATGACATGACTACAAGAAATGGGTTCCCTTACGAGGGTGTAGAATACCCATAATGGTTTTTTTAAAGGTGTGTATACTAGCTGTTTTCACACCTATCTGGAGTTGTTATCATTATTAGATGTTTCAGGATCCTTTTATACGAAACATAACATACTTTGGAATTTTATACATGGGGATATGTTTTTTTGACATATTTATAAATTCCATTAAATAAAAAATTATTAAATTCATGGTAACTAATTTATATAAATAATTTATATAAAATGATTGTTTGATTATTTCCTAATAATATTCGAATATATCATTCATTTATTCATTATGAATGAATTTCTTTGATTGAAAATATAAAAATTCCATTAAATACATTATTTTATTTATATTAAATGAATATGTGGTTTATTATTATAGATTTTTTATGGAGAACATTATGAGACCCTTCATTGATTTATTTGTCACAACCTAGATTTTTATTTGGGAGTTTTTAAATTTTTTATGTCGGGTTTAAGAAAACGGAAAGAGACAATTGATAGTGGTGGATATTATTTATCTATTGGACCCATAGTTGTAGAGGTGGTCATATAACATTTTATACACATGTTTTAGTAAAATAATGAACATTTACCTTGTTATATGAAGAGTAAATTAATAATATTCCATTTTGGTTTTGTCTTACTAGTTTTTAGGGAATTTTATCATTAAGTAGTGTTGACCATAACAAACTGTATCCATTTTCATTTTTAGTTTTGTGAAAAAATAATTCCATTTTATTTCTTGTTTTATGTAAAATACTTGTTACCACCCCCATGGGGTTTAGAAATTCTCTTCAGTCCGTGTCATATTCAGCTCTGGTATTATGCTATAAGGGTATTCAGGCTGGTACCTGAAAAATTGGCATCAAAGGGGGGTTATTAATCTTTCCATTATATTAGTAAGAAATTGGTATATCTTGGAAGACAATAGAGAGTGGTTTTTGAACTTAAGAGGATATTTTTGGTGATTTTATATACCACAAACATTGTAATGTGACATATGTCCCCAGGGATATTTGGGAAAAGCATATGAAGGAATGTTTTGATCTAATTCTTGTATATTCCATAAAATTATTTTCAGTTTATGGAAAATGAAATATTTAGGTTTTTATGGAAATGATATTACTTTATCATTGATATTTTTATCCTTGTTTAGGGTAATTTTTCTAATACTTCGACTTTTGAATGTTGATTATTTTTAGCATCATGCCTCTGAAAAGATTTATGAATATCCCTTTAAAGGATACTATTGGTGAACCATAGTGAGAAAATCCACCAGTGGAATATACTCATTTTGATATTGTATTATGTGTTATATATGCTCTAGGACAAGAACTGGTTCCCATTATTATTTAGGATCCATCTTTGGAACATCAAAAGGATTAATCTCAAAATTGGGATCAATAGATTCAACAAAAAATCCAAATTCTTTACAAGTCTCTAATTATCCTTGAGTTTCAAATAAAAATTTGAAAAGGATAGATTTTTTTTTCGTTGAATTACTCTATTCAATTAATTTAAAGTTTGAAACCATCATGATGGAAGGAACTAGTAGGAGATAGTGTGATTATATAGTGAAAACGAATCCTGAGGTATTGGGGAAGGACATAAGACTTATTTCTATTGATCAATAGTGGTCATGGAAAATTATATGGAGTTTCGTATCATCCACTATAGTAAAAATACCATGATGCAGTACACAAGCCCCTTTACTAAGATCATAATGTTTTCTCTGAAGGTTTTCACTAATAAGAAACTAAGGGATCAATGATTTGAGATGTGTACTTTTATAAGAATATGATATATAGTATCCATGTTGATGTAAACTTCTTATATTGACATAAAGTATATATAATTTATGGATGATCATGATCTGGATGGAATGTCATGGTTTATGGGTGTTTCTTTTTTATCCTAGTTGAAGATCAATGAGTTCCTTCAAGGGAGAAATAATGTGTGATGATCTGCATGGTAGATCTATACTTTATGGAACATCATGAAATCCATCCTTTCCAAGAATTTTCCCTTCTACATGATTTTGGTGTGTCAATGGTGGACATTCATAGATGGTTTTCAATGATGTAGTGACCCTGATCCCAATATGCAATAGCCAATGTCTACTTTTATATGTTGACAGAGATAAATGGGTCGAATCCCAATGGAGAGAACTTATTATTAGTTTTAGAGTAACATATAAATGAATGATACCCATTTCAAATTGGAGAAATAAAAAAAAGATAATACATTACAATAAAAAATATTCAACATCCTTGAAAACTCATAAAATGGATTCTTCTTAATATCATTTGGAAATAAAATGAAATAAGGGTGAGATTATATACTCTGTAAAGATTATGTAGAACAGAATATTTGATGAGTCATTAAAGGAAATTCAATATAGAATTTTAATTTATTTAAAAATTGTTCGATATAAATAAATTGACTAACGGAATAAATAAGGAATAAACAATATAAAAAGTTAAATAAATGAAAATACAATCCATTTAATCAATAATCAAATAATGATATGATTCCATAGGAAATATCATTGTGAAAATATCATGTATAATATAAACTATATTATTAATGAAGGAAATTCATAATTAATGGATTACATGATCTTAAGAATCATGATACATCTACTTTCAAAACCTTCCACATGACAGTTTTAATAATACTGGTAGAAACCTACTTAATTTGAAAAAATTATTTTGTCTCATGAGACCCCTTGATTCATTATAGAGATCTATTATACTACGACCCACCCATCACTAGAGGTCTAAATAATTCCCTATTATCTAATAATTGACTTAATAAATGAATAAACATGTTTTTTAATCAAATATCAAAATTGAGAAAATGATACGTATTTATCATTATTTCCCTAGTTAATCAAATAAAAGTCAAAGTAAAAAAGTATAAGTAAAAAAGGTATACATTTTTCGGTAATGTAATATAAATTATTCAATAGTAATGATATAGGAGAGATTTAATTTAATATTAAAAATGATTAAAATATAGAATTATTTTAATATAAAGTTAACAATCACAAAATTAAGGATATTCCATAGTAACTTTATCACTTGGTAATTATCAATTCAAAAAGCGTAAGATAAATTTATTAAAATTGAATCATAAAAACCAATTGTTATGGTTGAATTATGATATTATATGTCAAAAAGAAGTTATATACACCACATAAAGGTGAATTGGTGCATAATAACTATAAATTTTCACTTGAAAGTAAATTGGGATGAAATCCCTTACATCAAGAATTCCATTAGTTAGACGTTCATTAAACTCTTTTATATTAGTTTTAATAACTTTTTAATTTTTAAAATAATCATAATCATTTTTATAATAGAATATATGATCATTTAATAACATTTTACTTCCATTTTTTAATAATATTTCCTTATTTTCATTGTTTTTTTGTGTTAATTTCAATGTTTTCCCATTCTTACTTTGTTATGAAAGATCCAGTTTGTGTAAATTTTATATAGTTATATCAATTATAGAATAAAAAAATATAATTATAATATTTTTATATCAATTATAATTTTATTATCAATAATGGAATATGATTTTGATAATTGAATTACATTAGCAACATGCAGATGGTAGCCCTTACATACACATGAATAACGTTTCAATTTTTCCAAGATATTTTTGGAAAGAAGGTAAGTAATAAGTTATCATTATAGAAATATCATAATATAATATATAACATTTATATCCTTCAATATAATAATATATATAATCAATGTGGTTTGAGGATGAAAAATAGAGGCATGTCATTCTATGAAGGCGGTAATCCACATTAACCCGAATGATGTTATCATCATTCAATGATTGAAAATTAATTAATAAGATGAAAATTTTAACTTTTTATAAAGGCAAATATTTCATTAATATCAATTCTATTCCATTTATATCATATAAAATCATTAAATTTCTTTATATCACTTTCTTCGTAATGTGTTAGTGTAGGAAGAATCATATCGCCTCGCGGGGAGGTAGTCCACTGAACACACAAATAATGTAATCGAATCTCCTACAGAACAGAAATTAAAAACATTTATATGTTATATAATGAATATAGGGTAATAATAATGTTATAAATAACATATATATTATTTATATCCATCATGATAACCAATCTTGAGAGGTGGTAATGGACTAATGAATGACATCAATTCATGAAGCAGTAGTCCACCATTCACTCGAATTATGATTTAGTTATCCATTTTATGTAAGTGGTGGTGGTTTTAGGTAATTTAATAAAAATAAAAATATATAATTATATAAAAAATACTTATTTTATTTTATAAATAAGTTTTAATAAGAATTTATGGTGTTATATAATGAAATAAAATATAATTTCATGTTGGAGATGGTTTCCACTTTTGGGGGTATCCTCCCTCGGATTATACCAAATAATATATAGACTTGTTTCTGTACAAACATAAGTCATCTATAATGTGATTAGGGACTATTGAAAGTTATTTTGGAACGTTTTAATCTATAAAAATGGAATGATATGTGAGAATAAGTGTGGGGAGTGAGTGCTTTTTTATAATTGCTGAGGAGCAACATTATTTTAAAAATAGAAAAATATTAAATAAATGGAGGTCATAAGAAACATATTAGATGAATTAAACCCAATTAATCATAATTTGTAATCGAATTTATATAATAAAAATCCAATGTGTGATGAATATTAATTTTAACACAATTCAATGTAATGTGAAAAAAGTTGTTTTACCCTTTACCGCACTAAAATATTTTTTTACTATTTATAGGTGAGTACATTCAATATAAATTAAAAAATGGTCCATGAATCGATCATAAATTATATTTATTGACATTTTTAAACAACTTGTTAGAATATATTTGTGATAGTAATTTTTATCATTTGATAAAATATCATTTATTATAAATTGACATTAATGTTATTTTTTAGAATATTCAATTTATTTGATTTAAAAAATAACATGAAAATTATGGTATTTGATTATATTATGATATAATATGTATAATATCAAATAATAATTTATTTAAATTAATTTAACAATATAATTCAATCAATTTAATTTACTTTTCATATATTATTATAATTTATTCCATTTTTCTATTAACTAGATAATTATTGTATCGGCGTTTCATAAGAGTTTATCATAATTATATCATAGATTAAAATGAAAATTGAATTATCCAAATAAATTAACTCATATATATCTCAAAATATAATTTATAAACTGTTTTTGTTTTTTTCATGTCACAAATATTTATAAATATTAAAAGGAAAGTTCATTTTTTGTCTTTTTCATTAGAAAACATATTATATAGGTCCATTTCATGGATGTGTCAAAAAAACTCCTAAAAATAAGTCCCAATTAGTTTATGGTATAAATATAATTAAAAAATAGATTTTATAATAGTTTCCAAGTCATTATAACACATATCACTCTAATTTAACCCCCAATAAATCCATTTTTCATAACTATTGAAAATAATTAATATTATTTCCAAAATTCATTTTGGTATAAAATTAAGTCCACCATGTTGGAAATTAATAATTATAATGATTCCAAATATTGGAACCATTTTCAAAATTATATTCATATAATTCAAATTTATTAATTTAAAATCAGTTCCATAGACAAAATTAGAAAGTGGGGTTTTAAAGAGAAAGTTTTCGATAGTTTATAATGTATTTATTTAAAAATTCAATATGAAGATGATTTCAATCAGATATATTAGATTTATAGTTATAAAATTAAACTAATTTTACATTAATAAAATTTGAAAATAGTTTTACATTTAAAATAAATTAAACACAAATGTAATATGTAATAAAAATTCCGTATTTATCACTATTAATAAAAAAATAGAAAATTTTAGAAAAATAAAAAAAATGAACCTAATATAAATTTTATATTATGATAGGTTTATTTTTAAAAATATGTTTTAAAAATTAAAAAAAATTAATTTAAAATTTTGAGTGTAGTGCGTTTTCATTTAAAATCAAATTTCTTTTTTAGTTAAATGATTCTTATTTTATTTCTAATCAATAGAGAACTAAAATTTTAATAATTTACATAGTACGATTCATACCATCAAATTATATGGACTAGTTTATATCTATCATATTAAATATTAATTTTTTATATATTATGTCAAGTTTCATTTAATCTTGGTGTTGTGTTTAAAACAAGCTAATCTTAGTGTTGTGCATAATAAAAGTTAAACTCACTGTTGTGTATCGTATAAGATATTCTATATAATTTTCTTATTTTATAATTTCATTCTTTTACATTCCACAAAAAGTATTTTATTTTCTTCCATGAAATTTGAATATGATCTTAGTAATCAGGGGTTTTGAATATGGGAATACAATTATTTTAAAATGCACAAATGCAAAAACGGTTAATAAAACTTCATTTTAATAATAGAAAAATATAAGTATAAATTTCATATGGAATAAACAGTAATAGATTTAAAAATATGATAATAGAGGTGGGAAGTGAAAAAATGTAGACATTAGAGAAATATGACACCAAAATACTGCATAGAGTGATTGAGAACTTGGTCAAGAGGAAGTTAATGTGTATAAAGATATAAAATAGAGGCAAGAAATTATCATTAATATCATAAAAAATGAACAAAAGTGGGAAACATTGATTTTTAAAAATCCTGTTACTATAAGAATTATTTACCTCTCTATGAAAATAAGGAAATATTCTTACTTGATTTATTTTTATTTCATATGCACATTTATTCTTTTAGTTTTACGTCAATAAATTTCTACTTCAACACTTACTCAAGTAAATGAAAATCCAACAATGATATTTTAATTCCCAATGCACTAAAATTCACTTTTAATGGATCATAAGATTGATAATAAAATGAGGATTCATTCATTATATGCAAGATATTATTATATAATATTTTTTAGAATATGTTATCCAATATGAATAAATCATAATATGGTGAAGTAGTACATTAAAAAATAAATACTCTTCCAAATTTAAACATAAACCATTCCATGAATGGTTTACCGTATGGCCCTTACATATGATAAAGATCTTCAAAATTATAAATATGTTCAATAAATTTCCGAAATGAAATTATCACTAGTCCCCAAAAATATATGATGTAGTTCTTATTCTCCACATAGAAAATATGTGAATACATTCATCATGTATTATATTGATACATGGTAATAACCTGAATTACCATAAAATCTTATTGAAAACATTCATTCTTCCTTATTTATAAAATAAAATATAGTGTATTGGATATATTCATCAAATTCATTGTTTTTGTAAACTCCCTTGGTGATTTTATAAAACACTATATGAACAAATCATGAATCAATACCAAGGTAGTCAATAGTATCCAATTTAATTTATATATATCAATTATCTCATTATCAAAAAATAATATTTTCAAAATCAGGAACATATTTCTGTCCGGAATCACATTTTTTCTTTTATGTTCAGCATTCCACTAATTCATTTCACTTCGTAATCTTTATTTTTCAGTATACTCTTTCAAATATTTAATGAAAAAGTGCATCAATACACTGCATATAAATTTCAAAAATCATTTATCCATGATATTATTGGTAGAAAAATCTAATGAAATAATTCTTGAATACAATAACATCAACATATATCATTCCACTTTTTATGTGGTAATTAAATAAGATTTACAATTATCCATGATATAATCTTGATAAATGTTCCTTTGATTCTTGGTGTATTAATTTGTGTATTACCCCAATTCCATAAAATTGATGAATTGAATATTTAAAAACTTTTTCATCATTTTATAACTTCTATAATAGTTCAATTGTCCTCACAGATAAAGAAAACCTCTTCTCCTCTTAACCATATACCTATGAATTTTCTACGATAATTATACCATGTTGGTGAATCATTCGTTCCATTATTCCCATTATCATTCTTTTTCTATGAATTCATCTTATTCTATTTCTTCCCTTCAAATTTATAATAATAATATTATTCGTTTACATTATTGTTAGAACATGATACTATGTACACCTATTTTGAGATTTTTTTGGAGACTAGTTCCATCCAAAAGACTATAGTAATCTCATAAATGAAAATACCCTTCATACTAATTGTATTAAATGAATTCATTTGGTTCCCCTAACTTCTCTAATGAACCATTTCTAAAAAATGGTGTGCAATTTATTATATCATATCATTATTAAACATAATTTATAATCCCAAGCCTAGTAAAATACATAACATAAATGGAAAATTTTATTCATAGCTAATCTATCTAATCATAAAGATTGATTCTTTGGCGGATATCCATATTTTCAAAATGTTTATTATGGTTGGTATATAAAGTGTAAATTATCCTAAGAATTTAAATACTAGTGTCAAAATAGGTGCAATGTAAGGAATATTTTCATGCACTAGTGATGATTATATTTTTACCAATACACAACTTTCAGAGTTATTATTCCTAGGAACCTCTATCTTGGAACCACGTCTACATGTATTATCCAATTAGAGATATTTCTAGGAAGACCCATATAATACCAAAAATACAAAGACATTATATTATTCTTCTATAATTACCTTCTAATTAATTCATATTTTTATGTTACATAAACTATGTTTTTCTAAATCTTGTCCTAAGGATTATAATAATCTTACTTGGATTCCAATTTTATTACCCCTAGCCGAAATAATCTAGAGATCGAGTGTTTTTATTACATTCACATTGATATAATTGGTAAGATCTAGAATGATTGATCAGTTTTGTAGTTTTACATAACTAGATACATAAATGATATCAATTGTAAATTGAATTAAATAAAAAAGAAAACATATTTCATAACTACAACAACTAAACAAAATCATTGGCAACAAAATCATATATCTCTTCTTTATATCTTGGGGAACATAAAAAAATAGGTTGACATGAATTTCCCAGTGAGGGTTATGGAAATATTAATATTTCATGAATAATTAGATAATAATGAATATGGTAAGGTAAATTATAGAACACACATACCTTTTAATTAACTTTACATCATGAATTGACAAGTCATAGTAAATATAGAAATGTAAATAACTATAATATAATTTTATTTAATCAATAATACAAGAATTAAACGAATCTATATATGATATTATAGTTAAATATCATAAACAATCATTAGTAAATTATTTATGAAGTACATTATTTTTTATTTGATTCCATGATATTATAAATCATGATACATCTATGGTTAAGGTATTTCAGAAGAAAGATTATATAATTTAGGTAAAAACCCGTTTAATTTGAAAAATTATTTTTTCTCATGAGACCTATAAATATATATTGTAATGGTTCCCACACATCACTATATTTCCAAATCATTCATCATATATCTAATAATCAATTTTATACATTAATAAATTATCATGATCATCAAATATCTATTTTGAGTAAATGGTTCGTAATTATAAATATTTCTCTTGTTAATAAGAAAACTTTCAAAGTAATCAATGTTTGTAAAAATGGTATATAATAAAAAAATAAAAAAATACATAATTCAATGATTTGTATATTTAATATAAAATTAACATCCAATGAAAAACTATTTTAGGATACTGATTGTTTCAATAGAATGTTAAAAATCAAACAAGAAAGTGATATTTCATAATAACATTATCACCTAGTGAATTTTCATGTAAAATAACCTTGGATGAAATGTCTCAAATTGAGATATTAAATACCATGAATTATGAATAAATTATGATATTTCATGTATTTTGGGATCTATATATTAACATTAAAATTGTGGTGATTTATTATAACGATTAATTATCCATGCAAGGTAAATTGAGATGAAATCCCTTTCCTCACATTTTCCATCAGTTAAGCATTCTTTAACCACATGTATAATGGTCTTATAAAGAAAATTAATATATAATATGACCATAATAATATTTATAATATCATATATGATCCACATATAAATTTAAACCACCATTTTGTTAAAAATATTTCATTATTTTAATTATTTTGGGTATTAATCATCTTGTTTTCTCATTTGTGCATTATTATGAATATTATTACTTTTGTCATTATTATATATTCCAATCACTTATATAATAACTACAATAAAAAATTATCATATTTACATATTAGATATACTTTTAATTCCACTCATGAAATATGTTTTTGTTGAAATGAAGTATGTTACCAACATGGAGATGGTGGGCCTTATGTTTACATGGTGTAAGATCCCAAACTTTTATAGAGTCATCTAGGGCATGATTGTAGGTAATTTAGGGTTTTTAAGTACGATTGTTTGGATTTTTTTTGGTATTAATTTGGGTTGGGTTTTACGAACTTTTAAGGATAAAGGGCTATGAATGGTTTGTGCATGGTTTGACAAACCGTGGACCTAAACCCAGGTAACGGTGTGACCTTGGACAATGACTTCTATATGGTTACCACATGGTTACCCTAACCGTGCGCCTTTTCTAGGTAAAACCATGCATGATATTTTATTTCATTCAAAAATTATTTTAAAAATTCCATGAACCCCTGGAACAGCCCTATTTTGACCTAGGCTCAAGATTCATACATTTGGATGATCCCAGAGCTTTCAGGATAGGTTCCAAGGTTGTTCAACCTCTTTTTTTCAAGATTGAAAGCCCAAATCAAAGATCCTTTATTCTCCCAGTTGGTTGATTTCATCCAGATTTCTATCCCGATCATCCCTTGTTTTTCTCCTGATCATTGGGTCTAGTTTAACCTCCATTTCATTAGATCTAAATCTATGTGGTGAGTGTAGGTCTAGGATTTTAGATCTAGATCTGAATTTATTAGATATTGGTATTTTTTTTATATCATGGATTAGGGATTTAGATCCGGAATCTCAGACCACCATCGTTGGGTTGATCAGATTTTGGGGATTTTTTTGGATAGTCATCTGTCCCAAAATCGAGGTGGTTGGTCTGAATTTAATTCCCATTGTCATGGATTTTATTTGTATATGTTAAATTGTTGAATTGCGAGCATTATTTAGCAATTTCTTTTCTTAAATTAGGTTAATTAGATTGACCAATCATTTTATCAGTGTATTGTTGAAATGGGAGATTAATTAGGGAATTAATCATGAGACTAATGGGATTCTATATTAGATAAATAATTTGGAAAAATTGGTTATAATATATATGTTTTTTAATATAGATAGTTTATAGGGAAATTAATTATGAGATATATAACTAGCTACGTTATGATAATTAATTATGAATTAATTATGTGCATTGGGGTTAAGATATAGATAATTAATTATAGGACTAATTATAAAGATTTAATATTTTGAATGGTATAATTAATTCTATAAAATTAATTATGGGATATGAGTTGTTATGTTGGTTATTTAATCAATGAGTTAATTAAGGGATTGACGCATTTTGTTATTTTTTGTTTTTACTAATGGATTTGATATAATTAACTAATTGTTGAATTAGTAAGGGAATTGATGTGGATTATTAATTTATGAACTGATTTTTGTGTTTAATAATGGGAACATGGTCATTAAAAATTGAGAAGTACAAATGGTAACATGGTAATCATACTTACGAGTAATAAAATGGGGAACATGGTTATTCGAATGTGAAGTATACATGGTAACATGGTCAGTAAACATATGAGTAAAGGGAATGGGAACATGGTCATTCTATCGAGGGGTAATAATGGTAACATGATCATATTACATACGTGACTGTGATATTGGTAATTTTGAAAATGTGGCTTATAAATGTGAAATTAATGAATGGAAATAATGGTACCTTGTGTTATGGCCTTACATGAGAATATTCAATCTCCAACCCGAGTTGAATCAGGTACTGAGATATCACATCACCTCGAATAATTTGATCATTAGTAATAATAACATATTAAGATATACTTATTACCTAGGGAACACATCAGGATCTAGTAAGAGATGAAGTTAGTATAGAGGTATGTGTATCCTTTGAAACCCTGGAGTCAATGTAGTTAGATAGTATTAATGAAAATGTGATAAACTATTTATTATTGAATTGTATTTATTTCCGTATAGAACTTAATGCACTATCTTTTGACTAGATTGGTTTTATAAACCATTATTGGTGGCCTACTGAGTTGTACTCACACCCTTTTCTGGATACCAGATCGGTTCCCAAATAGATTATATTGTTGTTGGATTGGATATGGGAAAAAGGCCTAAGATATATGGCTGATTGGGGATGGAGATTGGAAGAGGGAACCAGACATGGTTTAGGACCCACTTGGGGCATCATAGTGTCTTTATATTTAGTTTAATATTTGACACTTTACACTTATATTGGAATACTTTTTTTTCATTTTAGATGAGAATTGTAGTTCCTGTTTGGTTATATTGTGCATGAGTATTGTTCTGGTTATATATGATTCCACATTTTTTTATTTATTTCCAATCGTGATTTACTCTAATAAATGAGGTTATAGTGTCCCCCAGAATAATGTACCTGACCCTCACTTCAAGTCGACGACCTCTAGCTTACGAGGAGGCGAACATGAGGTTATGTGATGAACAGAATACGGACACCGTTGTGTGGCATGCAAGTTGGTACGTTAAAAAGTGGTATTAGAGGTCCAGTTCTATTTCATTATCTTTTGTCTCCGTATTTTGGGAATGTTAGATAGGTGACAAGGAAGATTTGGGGCTTGTTAATGATCTCATACATGGGAGTTTCAAACCCATGTAAGGGGAAAACCCAAGTACTTTGGGTGGGATCTTTGTTATTATTGTTTATTGTTATAGTTGGATATTATTTTACATTAGATGATGAACTTGTTGTGTGGTGTGATTATTATTTCGGGGAAATTTCGAGTATTGATTTGTGGCCCAAAATGGCATGAAATGTTATTTTTCATGTATCATTCTAAGCACTCAGGGTAATTTTCACATGCATCATTTAGGCACGCATGGTAAAATGGGTTATGTGTATAATGTTAAAGTTGAACGGTTTTCCTCTTTTGTGAGATAATAATGAAAAATGGTTTCTAACATGAATAAAAAAAAGGTTGTAAAAAATGATGCTAAATAAAAATAATTGGGTGTCTAAATGAGAAACATGATTATGATAGTGTTTTTACCCTTTTTCTATAAAATCTAAGAGGAATATGGTTTAGGGTAATGATAGTTCCTTGGGTTTTACTTTTTGTTGAGGTTTGGGGAAAAGGCTTATTGTGATTATTTTCCTCTTGATTAATTGTTATAAGGTTGTGTTAAGAGACCTGAGACGTGTGTTTGGACTATTAGAGAGTATGACTCCATGATGTTTTTTGCGGGGACAACTGAGGTTCATGCCTTGGAATGATATTCTAGTTAGGGATCTTGAGTTACTGATCATTCTAGCTAAAGATAAAGAGGACCAGTTTCAGGAGAACTTCTCTCGCTTCATGTAATTTATGGAAGGATAACTAGAGTGGGTTTTGAAAAGTATATTTTAGTTGACAAGGGAGTTTCAGTTGCAGAACCCTCTGAAATTTACTAAAGACGCTGGAACTCAGGGAGTTTAATTCTATGTTGAGTCCATAGTGAAAATACTTGACCATTTAAAATCTTCAGTGTAGATGAGTGTCAAATTGGATTCTTATATACTACGGGGATCAACAAATCACTGGTAGGGAATTCAGGTATGTAATTGATAGACTGACAATATGATATAGAAGGACTTATTGGAAAGGTTCCTAGAATACTTTTATCAAGAGATGATGAGACAAAATAAAGCTGATGAGTTTATTCATCTGAAACATGGGAGTTTATCAGTGATGGACTATACTAGATGCAACACATAACTACAATGCCTTTCTCTAATGTTAGCAAGAGATGAAGAAACTACAATAAAACATTTTCATCATATAATTAAGTGTGAGATTTATCCCTTGGTGAATATCTTAGGGCTGAATAATTTTATGAATGTGGTGGATCAGGATCTCGTAGTTGAAGGGAATATGGAGGAGGCTTCTAGTGCTGGACAACTAGTTGTTACTAGATGATTAGGAGGTGTGAATTCTGATAACATGAAGTGCCATTATGAAAAATTTATCCAAGGAAGTGGGAAGAAGAGTATTTGGATATGAGGGTAGGTTGGATAGGACCTTACTGGGGTGATATATCATCAATGTGGTAGGCCGCGACACTATCCTCAACACTGTTCCTGACCACCAGTAGAGTATCGATCTTACGGTAAGACGGGACATCTAAAAAAATTATGATGGTCGCAGTGACAAACTAGTACTGAAGGAATATCTGGTAAGAGTCAGAGTATTGGAAGAGGATCTTATAGAACAAGTCATGCTATTAGTTTGAGTTCTACTGGCTGAGGTGGTATAGGTAGTGGACATGTTGCTTCTTGGCAGAAGTTCCCGCATCAGAAAAGTGATGATGCTCAGGGGAGTCAGACAACACCACGTGGAATAGGGGGTGAATCATTTACAAATAGTATATACTACATTGTGGATAGTGAGGTTGGATCATCGATAGTGAGAGGTACTATTATAGTATCTTATACTTTATCTAGTGCCTTGTTTTATATTGGTACCTCTCATTTCATTATATCTACCAAACAAGTTGAGGGTTTGATCCTGTCTATGGTGTTTTTGAGAGAGGTTATGACTATAGATACACCATTGGGAGTATGATCTAGATATATCTATCTATCAAATGTGTGTTCACTAGAGATTGGGGAATATCATTTTCGATGGGA
This sequence comes from Viscum album, assembly GCA_963277665.1. Lineage (NCBI taxonomy): Eukaryota > Viridiplantae > Streptophyta > Magnoliopsida > Santalales > Viscaceae > Viscum > Viscum album. The sequence continues at coordinate 564,662,319 of OY728129.1, read as the reverse complement.
TCTCCATGATCATTATCTGACGAGCTTTGACCAGATTATAGGGATGTATTGGCTAGTCGCCTACCGAGCCCACATTGATTGTTCCTGTAAGAGAGTGACCTTTGTGTCTTTTGAGGGTGACCAGTTTATTCATTGTGGAGAGTGGGATATGTAGATAGGCCAAGCAGGGAAATTTATTCAGCAACAAGGAGGTCTCACATGCCAAGTTGATAGTCTATTATGGGATGATGGGGGTGTTATGATAGATGGCCTTATATGAGTGGTGGAAATATTTCAGGATATCTTTCTTGAAAACTTATCAGGGATACCACCTGGGAGAGATGTGGAATTAACTATTAGGCTCATGTTGGGAGCTGATCCAATACCCATTCCACCATATAGAATGGAACTGACTGATCTTCAAGAGAATAAAAATTAGTTGAAGTAGTTGTCATATAAACTATTTATACATCCATGTACATCTCCTTGTGGATCATTAGTTTTTTTTCAAAGAAGGATGATGTGAGTTTACCCCAATGTCTTGATTACCGAATGTTGAACAAAATGGATATGAACAACTGATATCCTCTAATGCATATCACTGATCTGTTTGATCAATTTAAGGGAGGTTGTGTGTTATCAATGATTGAATTGAGATAAGGGTATAATCAGTTGAGGGTACAGACATCTGATATACCAAGAAACACTTTTAAAAGTAGGTTTGGCCTTTATGAGTTTTTCATAATGCTCTATGGGCTGAAAAATGCAATTGTATTGTTATGGCATTGATGAATATGATCTTTCATATGTATCTAGATCAGTTCATGGTGGTGTTTGTGGATGGATCCTTGGTGTACTCCAAGAGTCAGGAAGATCATGCCCAACATCATGAAATCATACTATGAAAACTTAGAGATGATTGGTTGTACACCAAGCTATCTAAGTGTATATTTTGGATTTAACAGGATCACGTCATGGGGAAAATCATCTTGGAGGAAGGTGTGTTAGTGGAACTATATAAGGTTCAGGTAGTTATTTCATTTGAGTAGCCCATGATTATTTTGATATCCAATGATTTCTAGGATTATCTAGATATTACAAGTGATTCAGCCAAGACTTTCCCTTTTTAGCTATGATGCTTTTAGGCTTGACCAAAAAGCGAGTAAATATTCAATGGTTAAAGGATTGTGAGTCATATTCTCATGATTTGAATAAGTTCTTAGCATTGACACCAATTTTGATCCTACATGTGATAGGTGATAAGTATACATTTTATTGTGATGCTTCTGAGATTGGACTTGGAGCTATGTTGATACTGGGAGATCGATTTTTGGTGTATGGGTATCGGCAGTTGAGACCTCATGAATGGAACTACCCTACGCATTACCTTGAGTTAAAAGTTATGGTTTATGCTCTTATGTGCTGGTGACACTATATTTTCATAGAAATGATTATATTCTATACATACCACAATATTTTGAAGTATATTTTTCAACATAATTATTTGAATCTTTAGTATAAAAGATGGGTTGAGTATATGAACTATTTCAATTTTGAAATGGAATATACACACAAGAAGGTAAATATTATGTATGATTCCTTAAGAAGTAAAACTGATAGTCCAATGGTATAGGAGTCAAGTTTATATTGTAAGATGATGACTTTGTTGGCTAAAATGCATGTGGTGGTTCAGGAGGGTTAGGAGCAGATGCATCTGGTTTCAGTTGCATTGGATTCTATAATTCTAAGAGAGATCAAGGATAGACAGTATGAGGATCCATAGTACTTATCATTGAGGTAAATCGTTGATGTTGGGGAGACATTTTCAGACTAGTTGATATTTGAAGATGAGATAATCTATGTGAATAATCAAGTTGTGGTACCTACGAGCATGAGTGAAGAGCTCATGCTAAAATTTCATTCCATGAAGTGGGAGGTGAATCCATGTGTATCCAAAATGTACTGTGAACTGTGATGATTGTTTTGGTGGACAAGAATGAAAAAGGAGATAATAGGGTTTGTGACCAGATTCTTCACCTTTGAGCAGGTGAATAAGGGGCATTGAAGACCTGGTGGTTTACTACTACTGTTTCCTATTCTGGAATGGAAGTGGGATGACGTGACTGTGGATTTTGTGGTGGGTCACCGAAATATACTTAGCAAGAATGATACTATATCGGTCATTGTGGATCTATAGACAAAGGTAGCATATTTTCATACTATAAAGGAAACATTAACAGTGGAATAATTAGGATAATTGTACGTTAATGAGATAATGTATTTTCATGGTGTTCCGGAAAATATAGTGTCAGATAGTGATTCATGTTTTACTTCATACTCTGGGTAGGGCTAGAAAAAAGCACTTGGTACACAAGGTTTATGGAGTATGGTTTTCCACCCACAGACAGATGGGATGTCATAATGTACTATATAGTTACCTTAGGATATGATACGAGCATGTGTGCTTGACTTAGGTGGATCTTGGGAAAATCACTTGGCTTTAGTGGAGTTATCCTATAAAAATGATTATCTAGAAACTATTAATATGGAACCATATGAGGCTCTTTATGGTAGTCAGTGTAGATCACTACAATTGTAGATGGAGGATGGTGAGTCAGAGTTTGTGGGACTGAGTCTCATTAAGGAGTCTTCAGAAGAGGTACAATTTATTCAAAAACATATGGATACAAATCAGAGTATATAGAAGTTGTATTCTGATAGATGGAAATGACCCCTAGAGTTTACAAAGGCTTATCGTGTATTCTATATGGTGTCACCTAGGTTAGGTCACTATAGGATATGATGGCATGGATATTTGGTGCCTAGGTTTGTTGTACATTTTGAGATAGTGGAGAAAATTGGGCCGGTGGTGTATTGATTAACTCTTCATCAGAGATATAGTGATATGCGTGATGTTTTCCATGTATCACAACTTCTACGGTATCACCCCAACCCTTATAATGTGATCTACATGGATGGGGTTGACCTTGAGATAAATTAATCCTTTGAGGAGCATCCAATATGTGTGTTGGATCATAGTGATAAAGTTATTTGAGGAAAAACCACACTGATAGTTCATCTGTTATGGAATCATGGACATCTATAAGAAGAAACATGGGAAAGAGAAGAAGATATTAGGGTTCAATGTCTGGATCATTTGGGATTATAATCTTATAAAGGCTCGAAAGTGTAGCTCAAGGACGTTCTATTATAAGGTGGGGATATTATAAGACCCCAAACTTCTACGAAGTCATCTCAGACATGTTTTTATTTCATTTTGGTTGTTTTAATGTATTTTGATTGGAGTTATGTTTTTGGGTGCATTTGGGTGGGGTTGTATGAACTTTTAAGGATATTGGGCATGTGAATGGTTTTCAAATGGTTTGAAAAACTGAACGTGTAAACCCAGGTAACCGTGTGACCCCATACAGTGAGGTGTGCTTGGTTAGTGCATGGTTAGTGTATTGTTACCCTAACCGTGCAAGTATTCTTGGGTAAACTGTATACATGGTTTTATTTCTTATGAAAATTATATTTAAAATTCCCTGAACCTCTAAAAAACCCATTTCAAACTAGGATTGGTCTTGATACATTTTGAATGATCCCAGAGTTTTCCAGAGAAGTTTTAAGGCGTTTAGACCTCTGTTCTTCAAGATTGAAAGCCCGAATCAAAGATCTACTCTTCTCCCAGTAAGTAGATTTCATCCAGATGCCAATCCTGATCATTCCTTCTTTTTATTTTGATATTTTGGGGTATTTTATCCTTTTTTTATTTATATATAAGTCTATTTGTGGAAGTATATATCTTGGTTTGTATATCTAGATCTAGATTTATTGTATCATTTTTTTAATATCTTGATTTAGGGATTTAGATCCCGAATTTTAGAACTCTGTGATTGTGATACTCGGTTTTTTGTGATTTCTGTTGGGAAAACAAATTTCAATGAATTGAGGAGGTTGGTTTCAATCTAATTCCTCTAGTCACAGATTTTATACATACATATATATATAATTGTAGAATTTATAGCATCATTTTTTAGTTAATTTTCTTAAGTTGGGTTAATTAGATTGACCAATAGATTTGTTGAGGCTTTTTTGAAATGGATGATTAATTGGGGAATTAATCATGAGACTAAGGGGATTCCCTATTAGATAATTAATTTGTGGAAATTGTTTATAAGAGATAGGGGTTGTAATATTGATAGTTTATTGGGAAATTAACTATGAGATATCAAACTGGATAAGTTGAGATAATTAATTGTGAATTAATTATATTCTTTGAAATTATGATCTAGATAATTAATTATTGGATTAATTATAATGATTTGAGATTTATAATGATATAATTAACACTGGAAAATTAATTATGTGATATGAGTTGTAATGTTGGTTAATTAATTAATGAAATAATTAATGGAATTGAGGCATTTAATTAATTATTATGTAAACTAATGGATTTTATTTATTTAACCAATTGTTGAATTATTAAGTGAATTGATGAGGATAATTACTTTATGAATTAATTATGTGTTTATGAATATGAACTTTTCCATTCTAAATTGATAAGTGTAACTAGTAACATGGTCATCATACTTAGTAGTAAGAGAATGTAAACATGGTTATTCTCATGTGATGTATACATGGTAACATGGTTATTATACTTCTAGGTAAAGAGAATGGGAACATGGTCATTCTATTGAGGGATAAGCATGGTGACATGTTAATCTTACTTATGTGATTGTGATATTAGTAATTCTGGAAATGTGTCTTATAAATGTGAAATTAAATATTGGAAATAATAACTTTGAGTAATATCCTCAGACGAGAATATTAACACTCCGACGTGAGTCGAATCTAGTACTGAGACAATATAGAACCTTGAATACATCATGCTTTATAAAGAAGTGGGTTGTAATATATTATATTACCTATGGAAAACATTGGTATCCAATATGAGATGAAGTTATTATTGAGGTACATGTATCCTTGGGAACCTAGTATTTAATTTAATCAGATAAGAATAATGAAAATATGGTAACATGTTTTTTATTGCATTGTGTTTATTTCCTCATATAACCCCACATAATATATTTTTACAGAACTAGATTTAGAAACCATTGGTGGTGGCCTAATAAATTTTACTCACACCCTATTCAAGCTGCGTAATCGGTACCTGAATATATTATATTGTTGTAGGTATGGATAAGGGAAAATGCCCTGGGATAAGTGGCTAATTCGGGAGAGAGAATTTATTAGGGAACTAGACATGGTTCATGACACACTTGGGGAATCATAGTGTCTTTATTTTCAGATTTTTATTTAAAACATAACACTTATATTGGCGTAGCATGTATTCCCTTACATTTGAGTATTGGATTTCCTGTTTGGTTATCCTTTGAAATGAGTATTGTTTTGGTTACATATGCTTTCGATTTTGTTTATTTACATCTTATGGTACTTTAATCTGATAAATACGGGTATAGTCTCCCCATGAATGAATTACTAGGCCCTCTTTTCTAGTTGGAAGCCTCTAGTGTATGGGGAGGGGCTCTTGATGTCATGTGGAGAACCGACTTAAGGCACTGTTTTGTGGCACCTAGGTCTGGACGTTACACATGCATATGTTCCAATTTTCCAATGATAATTATAGAAATAAGGTACATATTATATATTTTCATAAATGATAGTAATATCATATATAACATATTATTAATTTAAATACACTTAAATATATCCTTTATGTGGTGTTGGGATGAAAATACCGTCACATTGTTTCGTGAAGTAGGTTTCCCCCATGTACACGAATGACGTTATCATTATTCATTGTCTAAAATGGTATCAAAAAAATTATATATATGTATATATATTATAATTACATAATGATAATTTTTTCATTAATATCATGATTATATAATTTATATAAAAATACGCATTAACATTATCCTCATCATGTTCCATAAAAATATTTTGTGAATGATGAATTGGATCGCTACACGTAGTTTTAGTCCTCTGTACACATGAGGAACATTATTGTATCTCCAACAGAATGTAATGTTATAATATATATATATATGATATAATAACTCTAGAGGTATAATTATGTTACAAAAAAAATATAATTTATTTCCATCATCATGCCAAATTGTGAGAGGTCATAAGGATGACCTCAGTTCGTAAGGTGGTAGTCTATGGTACACATGAACAATGAAATCAAAACACATTTCAGGGTTGTGGAATTTTTAAATGATATTAACTTAAAATAAAAACCAATAAGTATATATATGATACTATGGTTAATATATAAGAATGGTTATATAATAATTTTTGTTTTAGGGGAAGAAATAAGATAAAATGTTTCATTTTAGAACATTACCTCTTCATTGATTATACAACATAAAATTGAAACAATTCATTAATATTTTAGATTTCATACAAAAAAAAGGCTTATTAAATGGGATGATCAGTTTTGGGAAGTGATTTGGGTAGGTTTTGATCGATCCAATTGGATTTGGAGGTGCGATGATGTAATTGTATTGAGATCCCTTTTATAATTGAGGAGGAGTGGTATTTTTTGTAAATGTCCAACATTATTCAATAATAGGAGGTCACACTATCCTCATGGGACTCAATATTGTTTTTTAAAAGGGTGTATGGATGGATTGGTCTAGCCATAACTCCACCATAGAAAATATGATATGTTTTAGATATTTCCTTTCGTAACTTTTCGTTTTAACTATCTTTAGTGTTTTGTTTTTTCCCTATAGTAACTGAAATTTTAAATCAAGGTGATTATGAAATTAAGAATAAAATAAAATGAGATATATTAGATTATTTGGGCCCAATAATTCAAAATATTATATCTAATTTAGAGAATAAAAATACCCAAAATTTTGAATCTTAATTTTAAAACAAGTGCATGTAACGTGTAATAACACTATTTTTAGTCATTTTAAGTCATTTAAAAAAATATCATGTATTATAAAAAAATGTTGATTTGGATATTATTCGAATAATTGGAAGTAAAAAATATCAAGTAAATGATGGTATTACAATCTATTTTGTTCAAATTCTATTAACATTACGTATATATCTAAAATATTAATGGAACACAATTATTCATTGAATATAAATTACTTTTTATATTTTTAGTATGATTTATTTTATTATTATATTTAGTAGATAATTATGAAGTTAGTGTTTCATAAGACTTTTACACATGTATTTTAAATCTATAATATTTTAAATAAACTAATAGGATAAAAGAATCTCAATTATATTTAAAAAGTGTATTTATAACCCATAATGTAATTTTTTTTCTCTATCCCAATGCATTGTAGATATTTAGATCAAGGAATTTTCTTTTTTGTTCTTTTATTTTCATAACATATCATATATTTTATCTTCAAAGAATAGTATCTCCAAAACATAGAAAAATTTTCATTAAGAATAATAATGTTCAAATATATCCACAAAATATATTTTAGACATGTTTTTAATTCATTTAATCCCTTATCATTTTAGTTTAACCCCTGATAAATCCACATTTACTATAACCACGATAAATACATTTAACAATTTTCATTATTCATTTTGGAAAAAAAATATTTCGAACATATTAAAAATTATATATTTTTTGGATACAAAAATATGGAATTTATTTTCCCAATTTAAATTTACAGGAGTGTAACATTTTATATTTAAATTAATCTCACACATAGGATGAGAAGGCTTGCTTTTTAAGATAAAATTTTAAAAAGGTTAAATTTTTTTATATAAAAGACAATTTTAAAATTATTTAATTAACATAAACTGTATTTATAGATATAACATTAATATAAATTTATTTTATGTTTTTTTACAATTTAATTTAACTTTATAATAAATTTAAACAAAATGTAGTTTTCAATTAAAAAGTAGTAATTTTCACTATTCATCAAAAAATAAAAGAAATAGAGTTTATAAAAATTAGCTATAAGATAATTTGGAAATTATAATTTTAAAAATGAATATTATTTTTTCAAATAAATTTTATAAAAACTTTTATAAATTATTTTCATATTACTTGTGAAAAGTGAGACTAAATCGCCCTTTAAAAAAATATTGTTTTTAGGAAATATTTTTTTCTCATAAATGATTGTTTTTTGTTTATAGTATATATATAATAGAAATTTTCATAATTTAGTTAGTACTATTTGTAATTCCCCGACCCTAGTTGCCCATAGAAGTTGCATTATTTTAATTCATTGCAATGATTACAAGGAATTGAGTCCCGATGGACCGATCAGTTTACTAGTCTTGGAAAATAGGTAACATACATTAACTTTACATTACAATTTCAAACATAAAACACAACATAGATATTTCTTCGAGAATGCCATTATTACCTTTATGTTAACCCTATATATCAATCATAATACAGTTCATGGAATCTGGGGAAAATAAAACATAAGAAAGGGGTAAGCTCAAATGCTCAGTAAGGGGAAATAATTTAGTGGAAGCTATAAAACTTTAAGGCAAGATGTGTAATAAAAAACCATTTTAAAAATAATAATGAACATAATATGGAAAAAATAAATCAATCCTCCCCATATAAAAATGTACATGGATAATCTACTAGAAGAATAATCACATGTAATAACTAAATTCATAATGATGGAATTCCTAACGTCGAACCTCATTAAAACATATTCAAGGCCTTGTTCCAAAACATTTTTTTATCAAGGCCATATTTCAAGACACTAGTTTGTCTCATGAGACCTACCAATTCGAGGAGCTATAGCAGGATCCGCCTGTTAATTACTAAGTCCACTACATTCCTCATATGAAAAATTTGAAGCATAACAATAACATTGGTATTAAAACTAGCATACGAAATGTCAATACATTAACCATAAACCATGAATGTTATAATAATAGAACATTCACAGTAAAACATATCATAACTCATTCGATAAAATATGGAAGACATTATTATAATAAATCAACCTCAATAAAGAATAATATCCACTAAAGGATGCTAAAATAGTTGAAATGAATAGTAAAACATTTTTAAGAGAAATACCCCTTTTTTGTGAAACCATTTAAAAGTCACATATTTTTAAAGGATTTAATTTAAATGATATTTTGGAATAAAAGTGTCCCATACCACTATTAACCTTTTGAAAAGAATTATCATTTCAAAACACTCATGTCCATATAAATAAATCCATAAAATCATTTTGAAAATGTGGACATTAATTATAAGGATTTAGAGAGATAAATCATTAAAACATTTATAATGATGATCTAGTTAAATGTACCCTCCCATATAACATTAAAATATTTCTTTTGAAGTTTTTTTTATGAAATATGGGTATCAAAGATAAATATGTCCCCATAAATACTTACACATAAACAATTTCGGATAATAATGTTATTGAGGAAATAACCCTTACCTTGCATTTTCCATTGGTCAAGGGTATGTTTATCCTATTATATAATGACAATAGTATGTTATTAAATTATACCAGATCCATATTGATATTTATTATTTCATAAATTATTCATTTATGACTTTATACTACCCATTTAATAATGGTTTCCTTGTAAAATTAATATTTTGGGTAATAATCTATTTCTTTATCGTACGTGTTTTAACTTGTTATTCTTGATCGTGTAATTTAGATCATTATTTACATACTTAAAGAATATAACACATGATTTCTATATCATATATATTTATAATATAAATATTTATAATAGATAGATATATGAAATAGAAAACACCGTTTATGGAGATGGTAGGTTATACGTACGCATAACTGTTGCTTCCGTTTTCATATCATATTGAATGGAAGTAAGCGAATAAGATACATGTAAGTATAAAAAAACACACACACACACACAGATATATATATATATTCAGTATAATTATTATGTCATATATTACATACTTATTAATAATATATATTTTTATAATTATCGTTGAATGGTGAATGTGGAAATGAATCTCATCGCTTCGCGGAGACGGTAATCCGTACGTACGCACGAGCGACAATATCATTATATTGATGGTAAAATATTATGTAATTAGATGGTATATCATATATAAAGAATCATTAAAATTTTATATTTATTATTTAAGTCATTTATACTTGTTATTATACCCCTCCAAATAATGAAGTGTTTGAATAACAAACTAAACCACGACGTGGAGATGGTAAGTCGTACGTATGCACATATGATGAATTTTTCATTTATTGGATGGAAAGAATAACGAATATGGTTTTAACATATTTATAATAACATTACAGTATATACGAGGTACTGGAGTTACTATTTTGGTATTGAAACAACAAATAAAGTCGAATTTGAAGATGAAAAGAACTTGAAAGAGGGTGGTGAAATTATTACCTCTTATTCTGCTGTATCGTTTAGATTTGATGAAAAGGGCTCCATAAGTTAGATTTAAGATACAATTAATGACTCTAGGATGATGTGAGGGTATTTTAGAGGATATTTGTATAGGGTTTGGCTGATCCAAATGGCTTTGGAGTTGTGATTTTGATAGAAGGAGAAGTACCCTTTTATAAGAGGGATGAGGGTCACTTTATGAAAAGATTAAAATATTAATTTATTATACAATAATGTTAGGTATATAATGGATCCAAATGGATTTATTTATAGACTTATGTAGTTATGGGTCGAAATCCTCTCAACCAATAGGTTTTAGAGAATTTTATGTTACCATTTTAACATTATATTTCAGATTTAATTCTTAGTTAAATTGTTTAACTTTTACCGTGTCTTCTTGTATTCATACACTATATGGTTAATAAACCTTCTATAAACATCCAAAAGAATACTAATTCATTCATTAATAAAATATATAATACTATTTCATCCCTTTGAAAGATCCTTATATTTTTAGAAATGTTATTCCAACCAATAATATTGTATTTGTTATAAAAATTAATTTATGACAATTTTGACACTATTTGGTATTTTGTTTTTTTTTGAAAGTCATAAAAACCTTATCACTTCGAACAGATTTTTTCTAATCAACCCTAACATGTCATATTAACCTTGAGAATTTTTGTATTACCTTAATAAAATTAAATTCAATTTATTTTTATATTTATAACAAAAATTTTTGAATATTTCATTAAGAAGGTATTTATTACATCATCATTGTGTCATAAATAAAATTAATTATAAAATCTATTAAATTTGTAAATAAAATACCACGATTTTGGAAATATTTTTATCTTTTTTAATAAATATGAATATGTTTTTTTTATCACTATATATTAAAAATGGTTTAGTTAATAAAATTTGAATTTAACACTTTTAACACTTCTCTAAATAAAATAGTAATAAATATCCTAATCTAATTCAAGTGGACCTAAAGGATCATATTTTTTTCCTAATGTTCTTTTGGTATAATTACACTTATCCAATACAATTAGAACATGTGTTAATGCAATTTTAATATCCTTTTTACCTTTAATTACCCTATTTAAATTTAACCGTGGTAAATAAAAGTCAACAGTTACTATTCATAAAAAATTATTTTCAACTTATTGAACCATATTTTACTTACTGATGTCAACCTTGTCTCTTTATTAATTGAAAATAAACTCATAGAAATGGTAAAATAAAAGTTTTTTTTACAAATTTATAAATTCTCGTAGAAAGTGGGTAAAAGATGGTAAAAAGCTAAATAAAAATTTATACATATAATTTTATTTTAAAATGAATACAATGAATTAAATTGAACTTATATAGGTATTATATTTTTTTTACGGAAAATAAATTTAAATAAAATAAATAATTATTTACATAAAAAGTCGGTTTTAAACAATAATGTAGTGTTTTCCACTATTCATAAAAAATTGAATTTTTTCAGAAAAATACCAAAAATTCACCCTAGGATAATTTTGATATTATGAATCAGAAAATGATGTTTATTTTAAAAAATTAAAAACCAATAATTTTCATTTTTAGGTTTAAAATTAATTACCGTTGTCAAAACCAGAAAGTGGGTTTTTAAAAAGTAATAACGATCAAAAGATTAGAATGTGTTATGTCAAATTTAAAGGTAAAATTACTTATAATTTCCTAAATTATATAAAACAATAAAAAATAATCTAATTATACATCCAAACTATTCAAAATTTTAATTTAATACTATAAATTATTTTGAGTAAAAAAGTTGTTGTCAATTAAAATTTTGTATTTTTCACTATTCATCAAAATATGAAAGTTATCTGAAAAGTACCAAAAATTTATCCAAACTAAATTTTTATGTCCCAATTATAATATATAATTTAATTTCATTATATTGAACATATAAATGTCAAAATATTCCTTTTAAAAAGTATTCTACATTAAATTGGGGTAAAATATCATTTTTTAAAAAATAATTATTTTATCAGAAAAAATTAATTTGTCCTTATATTATGTCTAAGAATAAAAAATATGAATTTTTAAAATTATAAAGGATATATATAAAATTTAAAATGAAGTTACTACTATTCAAAATTTCTTTTTGAACGGCTAGTTTGGTAAGTCGAGGTGCGCTCGAATTCGTTGTTGCGTGTAGTACTGTTATAGAATTACATTGAAGAGATAAAATAATATGAAATCTTGGGGTGTTATATTATCCTCTCCATAAAATATTTCATTCTCACAAATTGAAATTTTTCTTCGAAAATGTTTAAAATAGAAAAATACTATTGTGGAAAACCCACATATGAAATTGGTTTAATAAAACATAGTATTAATAAGAGGGAAAGGGAAATGAAAAAGTAACAACCAAATTATGATATCAATTATGAGAAAATTGTTGGAAATTAGGGAAAAATAATTGTTGGAAAACAGTAAATATTTATTTGGAGTGATAGGTTATCAATCAGAAATAAGTGTACAATTGAGATCCTAAAAACTATCAATCTATGGAAATTTAAAATATCATCGGTTCAACAAAACATAAGGTATTTGGATAAATGTTTTTTTGGTTTTAAGATCCATTCCATAATGTTTAAGAATTAATTTATTAATAAAATAAGAGGAAAAAATATACTTGACAAGTAGAGCTTCATCCTTTAACTAATTCCTACCACAAAATCATCTTTCACTCCAAATGATAAAAGAATTAAAATATATTATACTTATCCTAATCTTATACAGTTACAAATATAATTAATTTATATTTCATTTTTGATACTATTTAAAAAAAATACATTATACATACCAGGTCATCACGTAGGCTAGTGATCGGTGATGCACCCTTGTAGACCTTCGGTTGCGGGTTCAAGCCTCGTGGCCTTGCCGGACACGACAGGTTGTCACCCGACATCCAGGTTTTCCTTTTTATAATAATCCAAAAATAATCTTATGATATTATTTAACCTTAATAATAGTATCCAAATTCAAACTTAATACATTCTAACCTTTATACTTATCCGAAATACTTCTATCCAAACTCATAGTCCAAAATTTATAAGTAATGAAAACACAATGAAGATCTTTTTTGCCACATAATAAAATATGAATACCCTTATCATTTATTATTTCAAAACATGGTGACACACCGAATTACCATAAAACTATATTGATTACATTCATGCTCCCTTATTCTTTATATAAATCTATATATACTTCTTATATCAAAAAATTGTTGTATACTCCAACAAAAATGGAATAAACATACAATTAATTAGATTCAAAGTAGTCATGAATATCAAGTATAATTTATCCGAATCAATCATATCTTATTCCAAAATCACTACCTCGGTATCAGAACAATATTATGGATTATCTTTCCTTTCAACTATTTATTTCACAGAAAAGTTTAACTTGCAATTAAGGAAATTTTCTTAGAACCATATAATCATAAATCCCCAATGAAATAATACTGCAGGACAATCTTATATACTCCATAATTATTATAACTAGTACATCATTGATACAACACTCAAATGACATTATTATTTAATATAAACATAAGAACAATTTACGTTACCCTCTATCTACGAAAAAATCATAACTTGATTATTATCCAACATGAATCATATTGTGTATACTCTAATGATTGGGACATTGATTCGCATAGTGTCCCGGCTCCTTGCATATGAAGCATTGTATATTTGAAAACCTTTTCTTACCCTTGAAATCACGTACTTTATGTCCTTTTTCTCCACACTTATAACAAACACACATTCCCTTCAAGAATTTACCAAGGTGATTCCTTACACAACAATCACATATGGGAAAATCCTTTTTCCCCTCTTCCCTTTATCTATCGTTCTCTCTACCATCCTTTTCTTCTCTTTCTTCCCATCATAGCGACAGGACTTAGAGAATTCATTACTTATCTTATTAATACATGATACTATTTCATAATATGCTGAATATACGTGGGAGAATATTTACGTTTTAAATATTGGATTAATACCATTAAAGATATGATCCTTCTAAATCTATCGACCATGTGTATTGCTAGAATTCACATTCCCTCAACAAGGTGTCATTTCTAAAAAATTCCATACACTAGGTTAGTTTATAAATCACAATTCATAATTCCAAACATGTGAAATACCTATTGTAAATTGAAAATATTATGAATATAATATATAATCATGAAATATTTTTCTTTGAGGACGTATTTACTCCTAAACCCTTCATAATGGCTTGTAATGAAAGTGTGAATTATCCTAAAAATATCCCCCATGAGTGTTGCAACCAAAGTGTAGTAAAGCCCGTTTTCATGTACCAGGATACCTCAGGTCAATCCTGAAACTCCTTGATGGTGTTTTCACATTTAGGTACATCTGGGCAGAGCCACCTCTACCTACTCATATCCAGATATGGATGTATTTTTGTGGAAAATACATAAAATCTCTACATTATTAAAATTCAAAAAGTTTTTCTATACATATCCTCAAAGTTTATCATAGGGTAATGTGCTCTATTCAGAGATTATCTAAATATAGTTTCAAAGGTTTGTACAAAAATTTCCCTGATACCAACTATAATTCCCCGACCACAGTTACCCAGATCCAGTGTATTATTTTAATACATTGGCATGATTACAAAGAATCAACTTCTGAAGGACCAATTAGTTTAGCAGTCTTGGAAAATAGATTACATACATTAACTTGACATTACAATATCAATCATTAAACAATACATAGATAGTTATTTAAGGATGCTATTATTCCAATTATCTTAACCCGACAAATCAATCATAATAAACTTCTTGGAATCCTTGGAAAATAAAAATTAAGAAAGGGGTGAGATTAGATGCTCAGTAAGGGTAAATAATTTAGCAGAAGGTATAAATATTTAAGGCCAGATGTGTAATAAAAACAACATCATTTTTAAACATAATCTTTTACATAATATGGAAAAAATAAATCAACCATCACCATATAAACGTGAACATGGATATTCTACTAGTCGAATAATCAGATGTAATAACTAATTTAATAATGGGGGAATGCCTAATGTTGGACATCATTACCACATAATCATGGCCTTATGCCAAGACTAAAAATAAATTTTTGGTCAAGGCCTTGTGACAAGACACTATATTGTCTCATAATACCTACTGATGAATCGAGGAGCTATAGCAGGCTCTACCCATCACTTACTAAGTCCACTGCATTCCTCATATGAAAAAGTTAAACATAACATAAACATTAGTATTAAAACTAGCATAAGAAATGACAATACATAAACCATAAACCATGAATGGTATAAAAATAGAAAATACATAGTCCTACATATCATAACTCATTCAATACAATATGGAATATTGTATTATAATAAATCAACCTCAATCAAAAATAATATCTAGTAAGGGATACTGACATAGTTGAAAATGATCAATAATACTTTTTGAGAGAAATATATCTTTTTGGGAAATTATTTAAAAGTCACACAATTATAAAGGAAGTAATTTAAAATATATTTTTTAATCAAACTATCACATACCACTTTGAAAATTTTGAAATGAATTATCATTTCAAAACATTCATATCTATATAAATAAATCCTTAACATCATTTTGAAAACATAGACATTAATTAAAAGTATTTAGAAAGATAAATATTAAAAACATTTAAAATTATGATCTAGTTAAATGTAAAATCCCAAAAAACCGTAAAATATTCCTTTATTAAACATTTTTATGATATTTTGTTATCGATGGTAAATATGTCCCAGTAAATACTTACACATAAACAATTTCGGATAATAATGAGATTGAGGAAAAAACCCTTACCTTGCACTTTATTTTGGTCTTGGGTATGTTTAACCTCTTGTATAATGACCATAGTATGTTATGTAATTATACCAAAACCATATTCAAATTTATTATATCATATATGATTCATTTATTACTTTATACTACACATTTAATAATGATTTCCATGTTAATGTAACATTTTGGGTAATAATTAATTTCGTTATCGTATGTGTTTTAACTTGTTATTCTTGATTGTATCATTTAGATCATGATTTATGTTTCTCCAGAATAAATCACATGATTTATATATCATATATCTTTATAATATAACTATCTATAATAGATTGATATATAAAATGGAAAATACCATTTATGGAGATGGTAGGTTGTACGTACGCGTAAACGTTGTTTCCGTTTTCATATCATATTGAATGAAAGTAAGTGAATAAAGTATATGTAAGTATATACATATATATATATATATATATATTCAGTAGCATTATTATGTCAAATATTACATACTTATTAATAATATATATATTTATAATTATCATTGAATGGTGGATGAGGAAATGAATCTCATCGCGTCAGGGAGACAGTTATCTCTATGTACGCATGAGAGAAAATATCATTATATTGATGGTGAAATAGTATGTAATTAGAAGTTATATCATATATCCATATTCATTAACATGTTATATTTATTATTTACATCATTTATACTCATTATTATTCACATCCATGTAGTGAAGTGTTGGAATAACAAACTACACCATGACGTGGATACGGTAAGTCGTACGTACGCACGTATGGTGACATTGTCATTTATAGGATGGATAGAATAACGAATATGGTTTTAACATATTTATTATAACATCCTAGTATGTAGGAGGTAAGAGAGTTATTATATTGTATGGAAAAAACAAAGAAATTGGAAGTGTAAGAAGAAAATAAAATGAAAGTGGGTGGTGAAATTAATACCTCTTCTTCAGGTGTTTCCTTTTGAGTTGATCAAAAGGGCTCCTTAGGTTGACTTTAAGATCCAAGTAAGGACACTAAGATGATGTGATAAATTTTGGAAAGATATTATGGCATGGTTTGGTGATCCAAATGGCTTTTGAGTTGTGATTTTGAGAGAAGGGGCAGTACAATTTTATAAGAAGGGTGAGGGTCACATTAAGAAAAGATTAAAATATTAATTTATTATACAATCATAATCGGTGTACAGTGGCTTCAAATGAATTTATTTAGATACATAGGTGGTTATGGGTATAAATCCTTTTTACAATATGTTTTTGACAAGTTCAGGTTACCATTTTAACCTTATCTTTTATATTTAACTATTAGGTAGATAGTTTATCTTTTATCGTGTCTTCTTGTATTCTTACACTATATGGTTAATAAACATACTGTAAAATTTCAAGAGAACCTCAAGTGGTTCATTAATGTCATATATAATATTATTTAAACTAATTTTCTAAACCATATATTTTTAGTAGTATTATATCAACAGATAATATACTATTTTTTTAAATTTAATTTATGTTAATTTCGACACTATTCGATATTTTGTTTTAGTAAAAGTCATAATAATAGTATCAATTCAAACAAAATTTATCTAATTGACCCTAAACTGTCATATTAACCTAGACAATTCCTGGATGTCAAAAAAAAATTTAAATTATTTTTATTTTAAAATTTATAATATAAAATATTTGAATATTTTATTAAGAAAGTAATTATTGCATCATCATTGTGTCAAAAATAAAATTAATTATTTAATCTCTAAAAATTATACGTAAAATACCATGATGTATGAAAACTTGATATAGTTCTAATGAATATTTATATTCTAATTTATATTATGTAAAACCCTATATTAAAAATGGTTTAGTAAATAAACATTGAATTTAACACTTTTTACTCTTCTTTAAATAAAATAATAATAAATGTTCTAATCTAATACTAGTGGACCTAAAGGATAATATTTTATTCATAAGGTCGTTTTTGATATAATTACACATGTACAATAGAAGTAGGACATGTGTTAGGGTAATTTTAATATGATTTTTACCTTTAATTAACATATTTAAATTTAATGGTGGTAAATAAAAGTCAAAAGTTACTATTCACCAAAAATTATTTTTATCTTATTGAAAAAAATTTTACTTACTGATTTCAACTGTGTCTCTCAAATTATTGAAATTTATCTCACAGAATCCGTAAAATTATATTTTATGAAAATTTTCAAATGCTCCTAGAAGGTGGTTAAAAGACTGTAAAAAGTTCAATAAAAAATTATACATCTAATTTTATTACAAAACGACTCCAATGAATTAAATTGAACTTATATAGGTATTATATATGTATTTTTACATAAAATAAATTTATGTAAAACAAATAATTATTTATATAAAATGTTGGTTTTCAACAATAATAAAGTGTTTTTCACTATTCATCAAAAATTTAATGTTTTCAGAAAAATACTAAAAACTCACCCTAGGCTAATTTTGATATTCTTAATCAAAAAATGATGTTTATTTTACCAGATTAAAAACCTATATGATTCATTTATTAATTTAAAATTAATTCCCATTTTCAAAACCAAAAATCTGGTTTTCAAAAAGTTAAAACTATCAAAAGATTGACATGTGTTTATGTCACATTTAAATGTAAAATTACTTATAATGACCTACATTATATCGAGTGATAAAAGTATAATATAATTATACTTCCAAACCATTCAAATTATTAATTTAACACTATAAAATATTTTGATTAAAAAAGTTGTTTTCAATTAAAATTTAGTATTTTTCACTATTCATCAAAATATGAATATTATCAGAAAACTACCAAAAATTTATCCAAAATAAATTTTTATGTCCCAAATCTAAATAAGAATTAAATTTCATTAAATTTAATATATAATAGTGCCAAATATTTTTTAAAAAAGGATTTTCCATTAAATAAGCGGTAAAATTTCATTTTATGAAAAACACTTCTTTTAACTGAAAAATTGAATTTGTCCTTATATTATGTCTAAGAATCACAGAATATTAATGTTAAAATTATATAGCTTATATATAAAATTCAAATTTCATTTAATACTATTCATAACTGCTTTTTGAACGACTGGTTTGGTAAGTCAAGGTGGTCTCGAACTCATTATTGTGTGTAACACTAGTTATTGAAATACTTTAAAGAGATAACATAATATGAAATATTGGGGTATTAAACTATTCATACCTACCATTTTATTATCTAGGTGATGAAAAAAATATTAAATATTATAATTTTAATAATATGTCACATTTCATTTAAAATCGGTGTTTCATGCACTGAAAGATATACTCATTATTGCATGTGATGAAATATAAACCCAATGTTGTGTATAATACATAATATCAAATATAATATCTATATTTTATAATTTTTTGGTGTTTTTGCTGAGGTTCCCATGATTTATGGTTTATGCATTTTCTCAGGCTACATAGATATTTTCTTTTATTTTATTTCTACTATACACGGTATAATTATTTCATCATCACCAACAAATACAATAGATAAATGAGGTTATTAATGCGATAAGGGTTTAATTCCATATTTATATTAAATTATTATTATTTATATAGTGTAATACTTTATTGAGGATGTAGAAGCATGTCCATTGACATTGAGAGGTACCATCACTATAAATTCACTATTAGTGACTACATTATTTTATACTTATGAATCTCACTCATTAATATCGACTAATATTTTTTAAATTATAAATAATACATCTGATATTTTATCATATTTGATTGATATATCTCCACCCTTCAGAACAAAGATAGGTAGGGGTCTTGGATGTCCTAATTTTGTTTTCTCTTTGTCAATGTTTGAACCTATCTAGCATTTAATGGTGCATGACATCAAACCTATTCACATTATTCTTGGGTTAGAATAGATCATTAATAATAATTTTTGAATAAATCATCATCCCATATGGGTCTCATTTACTACACCTGACGGGGTTTTTAATATCATTAATTGAGAATGATACCAGAGATTGATTAGAGAGGGGCTATTTTTTATGGATATTGGAATGGTAATATAGGTGTTTGAATTTTTCATGGTGTGAGATTCTTTCAGTGATGATCTTCCTCCATTCATCATTATGTTTTCTAACGTGTCTCCATTTTATTTCTCTTATCTTCCACATGTATAATATATAGATTTTTGTATTGATTTAGTACCTCATGCAAAGCTGATATCTTTTCCTTCTTACCATATGTTATCAAAAGACAAGAAAGAGAAAAAGAACTAGTTGTATGCTCTATTAGAGAAATGATTTACATTCTTGATTGTTTCACAAATATATTATAATAGTGAATAAATATAAAAACACTAGAATCCTTTTTGTTGAATACAAAAAACTCAATATTTTTATCGAAAAGATAAATTATCCATTACCAAGGATTGATGATATGATTCAATAGACATAATGGGGAAAAAAAGTTCTAAAAGATTGACCTTTTGTTTTGTTATACCCTATTGAAAATTAAAAAATCTAACATCCCAATTACTGACTTCTTGTGTAGGTATGGTCACTTTTTTTATATAATTATTCCCTTTTTATATACCCATTCTACTAAGGCCTTTATAGATCCAATGATCATAGAATTTAGTGATTAACATGACTCATTCATTGTGGTATTTGGGGATGATATTTTGGTTTACTCAAAAGCCGAGGTGGATCTTGTGCCTCATCTAAGGGAAGTCCTACAAATTTTTAAAGATCAAAAAATTATGTGAAGCATTAAAAATGATTTTTTTTATTTGAGAAGTTATTTTCTTAGAACATGTGTCTCAGAACATATAATCTCATTCATCCCTGAGAATATGAATGTTTCCTTGATATTAGAGAACCGTGTAATGTTTTTTTGTTTATAAGGAATATTGGTTTTTGAAGGGTATTATCATAGTTTTGTTAAATATATCATAAATATGGAATACATAATAAATTACCTCACTTATAATGAAGTTAAATTCTACTGGAATGAAAAGTTTTACAATTCATTCATTTTGTAAAAATGTATTTTGGATTCTATTCCAATGTTGAATCATATTGAGGTGGGGTAGAGCTATGTGGTCTTTTTTTATGTATTAGGATTGAGATTTGGATGTTTTATTATTTTGGGTGATTATGTGGTAGCCTATGGATATTTATATCATTAGAAACATCCAATGAATTACCTAACCCATGATATCAAACTCATAGCTGTATTGAAATATCTTATGTTTTGGAAGTATCTTTGTATTGTATAATGATTTCTAATCTATTTTTAACTACAAATGATTGAGTTATATTGTCTATAAAGGATATTCAAACCTCCAACAGGGGAGTAGTATGGATTACCTAAAGTCTATTGATTGAAAAAATTATTATATCCCATGAAAGAAGTATATCATTGTAAGATCCCAGTTCTTGTTCTTAAGGTATGAGTTTCTTCTTTTCCTTTTTCCATGAGTATTTTTGAGAAAATAAGGAAAACGAGGAAAAACCTAAACTTTGGGGGAACACGCCGTGTACTAATCCACATGTCGTGTACTTTGGCCGTGTTGGATGAGTACACAAGGCGTGTAGCCATGCAGGTGATGAATGGTGTAGAAACGGACTACACGCCGTGTAGTGGGTATTTACACACCGTGTAGTTAGTCGACCAGAAAATAGTAAGGTAGTGGCCACATGAGTGATAGTACACATCGTGTGCATTGATATTAAATGTCGTGTACACATATAGATAGATGAAAAGTGTCACTCTGGTGAGAAGATGCCAGCGGAACGGTTAAAAACTGAAAAGTACACGCCGCGTACCCAATAGTACACACCGTGTAGTCTGTTTTTTTTCACTTAAAATGGGTAGTATCCTCCTCTATTCACATAGGATGCTTAGAACCAGAGGAGATCTTGGGAGAGATGGTCAGAGTTTGGAGGACCTTCCGACCGCACACCGGGAAACCGTTTTCTACACTATCAATCTCCATGGGACCCCACATGTGAGTTCTTCCTTCTCCTTGCGTGGATCTTGCCAATTATTCCTATAAAGTATATTGTTTGAGTTTGAATGAGGTTATGTTCACCTCAGATATACGTCGTTCTCGGGCGTTTTGAGGAGTGTCGTTCACGTATATCAATCAGGGGTGACCTAGGTAGGTGGTCTGGTGTTTAAATTCCAACTATTTTGTGTTTTTGTGTACCATTGTGCTACGAACCCATGTTGGGGTGTCGTATGACTGAGGCCATGGCTATTTAAATACCTATAATTGTATAGGTAATTTAATATATGTGTGAAACTGTTGTTTGGGATCACATCTTGGATCCAGGACCACCTAGGGGTGCGTTCCTCTGTTTAACTATTTGGCCCGGATACCTGAGGGTATGCCATGATTATATTGAGAATTACATTTTCATTGAAAGTAATTGTATATTAAATTTCTTATTATGCTTTGGGATTTTCCCGGTTACATTATCCTGAGGGCATGGTTAAATTAGCCTGAGGGTAGTGGATATATTATCCTGAGGGCAGTTGTTATATTAGCCTGAGGGCAGTGGTTATATTAGCCTGAGGGTAGTGGGGATATTAGCCTGAGGGCAATGGTTATATTAGCCTAAGGGAAGTGGTTATATTAGCCTGAGGGAAGTGGTTATATTAGCCTGAGGGCATGGTTATATTAGCCTGAGGGCGTGGTTATATTAGCCTTAGGGAAAGGTTCTGATTAGCCCGAGGGCTTACATCTGAGGAACATTGAATGTCATTTAATTGAACTTGAATGTTATTAAATTGAACTGCAAAATGAATATCTAAATTTCAATGATACTGGTAATGGTAGTTACATTTGAGTTCTTTCTAGCTTACTACAATTATTACACACTGTTTTTGCACATTTTTCACTGATAGTTGGGCACGATCCTTTGGTGGGTTCCTACTAGGATTTATTTCTCACACCCTATATAGGTCATGTCTTCGGCCTAAATAGATTATACTACTGTAGGTTTGGAAAATGGAAAGGGTCCCTATATAGGTACTTGAGTGTTGCAGAGGTGTAGAGGAACATGGGACTGAGATCAGGCTCGTGATTCTACCGTCTATTCTGTTTTTTTATTTTGTAACTGTACTTTCCATTGTATCATATTATATTGTTGTGTAACATGTTCTGGATGTTTTCTTAGGACTAGATACATGGTTCATAATTATCTTATAAAGTAGTTGGTTATCTTTTACTGCAGTTGTTCTTATCAATGGTGTATTGTTTATTGCTTCTGCTATTGTTGTATGTTATTTATCTTCTCCACTGTGCTACACTTTGAAAAATGAGGGAATGGTTTCCCAACTATTAGACATGGGCACTCGCTACTAGTAAAAAGCCTCTGGTGTTTGGGGAAATGTTCCTGAGGTCATGTGGCCAACCGGGTTCGGGGCACCCGTTGAGTGGCACCCTCATTTGGGATGTTACAAAGTGGTATCAGAGGGGGTCCTTTTCATTGAATTACTGTTTGGAGCTTTAGTCAGGGATAGGATAGAAATGGTAGTTGTTAAAAAGCTGTGCCCAAGAGTAGCTAACACTTGTACAGGGAAAAGACAATGTACCTCATGTTTCAATTTTATTGATTTTTCAATTTAAAGTTAATCTGATTTTTACCGTTGGGGGATACACTTGTAGTGTGCTGTTTATATGTTATGCATGGGTTCTATTTAGTCCCAACCTGATGAGATGAGGGTATTCCATCTCATGAATCATTTGGTCACATGCTTGAAATCAGATTTCATGTATTCTTCCATTCCATGTAACTACATTATAAATTTCATGTTATTTTGATAGCTGTTGTGCTAGAAACGCATGTTTTTGTGATTGATACTTTGATAAATACATTCTATTTGACATGGTATTGTTGTGTGAGATTACTGATAGAATGGACTCCAAACTTTGGTTGTTGAGGATTACGGGCCCTCATTGACTGTAATTTGGTGGATCATTGGATATTGACCATATTTATAACACAGATAAGATACCCCACTTTGATTCGCAAGGATTATGGGCGCTCATTGATAAGAATTTGGCACTTTGGTGTTGTTTCAGTGTTTTTCTGGGTTCCGAAGTAGTTTTGGAGACATACTATCTGGAACAATCGAGGATAAATGCCACGTAGTTCTATTGACACACACCATGTGTTCTTCTGTTTGAGAAGAAATGAAAACTTGTAATGTACACACCATGTACCCTCGGTACACGCCGTACAGTCTCTTCCCATGTCATTGACCATGTGGGCAGGGACACGGGGTTGCGAATGACTTGGGTAACACACACTGTGTACCAGTTGTACATGCCATGTATTTAGACCCGGTGTCCGCCGTGTAACTAACAAAACGGATGGCGAAACATTAGGACATACAAACCATGTTCACCTTGAACATTCCATGTAGTCTGACCCCGGTACCCGACCGTGCAACTATCAACACGGGTCGGTGTTATCCTTCCTAATTCACACCGTGCCCTCCTAGAACACGTCGTGTAGTGTTCGCTGAGTAATCGGCCGTGTAGTGAGCAACATGGGTTTTTCTGAGGGTTATTTTACACGTCATGTCTTTTTGAAAACACTCCGTGTAGTGTGGCCTGGTTATACAGGCCGTGTCATGAACGACACATGAAATTAGAAATCAAACCATGAACGTCATGTAGAGTTTATACACTCCATGTAGTATTTTTCAATTGAGCCGTGTGGCTTAGCCATGTAGAAGGACTCGGGCAGGGAAAACAGATTTGAGAACATGTTGTGTTATATTTATACACGCCTTTTAGTCACGTTTTGAAGATTTTCTTTCTTATATCCCCTTGTTTCAGTTTTTGATAATCTTAATCTAAGGCGTGTTTTTGACCTTGTAGATTCATGCCACCGAGATGACCACTGGTTGTTATCCAAGAGAGAGGCAAAGATTATACTCCAGAGATGGTAGGCCATGGGCTATCAGTTGATCCTCCAGCAGTTCCAGATGCCACGCCAGCCGTTATACCGGACTTAGGCGTGGAGGAGTAGTTCTGTGAAGGCATCATGAAGTTTATGCAGACCTTCTTGGGAGAACCGTAGGCCGCCACATCTATGGCCGAGCTGACTCATATATTCTAGCAGCAGCATCCACCTACATTTTCATAGGATGGTGGACCACCGGCTGCAGAGTCATGGTTGGATTCAATGCAGACTATTTTTGAGCATCTTGAGACACCTCCTAGGCGGAGGTTCAAGCTCCTGACATATATACTGTGCGATTCTTCCAAGAGGGGGTGGGATGTTACCACCCAGTCTGACCATCACCGAGACATGGGGTGGGAAGATTTTTTAGACATCTTTCTATTAATTCTTCTTCCCAGAGACGGTGAGGGTAGATCGAGCTCGAGAGATCATGAATCTATAGCATGGAACTATGTCGGTTATGTATTATTCAACTCTCTTTACCGAAAATCATCATTTTTCACCCGTTCTGGAGGGTGATGAGACAGTGAGGTCCAGACGCAATGAGGATGGTCTTTGAAATGACATCTGAGAACTGGTGAAGGTTTTCAGGTTGCCTACTATACAAGATATTTTGAACTAGGCACTGATTACTGAGAGAAACCTCTAGAAGCTAGTTGTGTGGGCCAGGGAGGTTCGACACTAGTTACTGGTTCTATTTCTACATGTAAGAGGAATAGACATATGGATTTATCTCATGGTGGAAGTACCAACCAGAGGAATGCTTCGGGTGGCCCGATCATGTGCTACCAATGTGGTAGAGAGGGGAACAAGAGACCATAGTGTCCACGTGACCCAGTGGAGTGTCGAACTTGTGTCAAGATGGGTTATCTGCAACACTTCTGCATGGAGTTTCTACTGGTGTCTAGTGAGAGGGGCTCTGCACGGACTCCACACGCGGGATAAGTACCGACAACTTCTTACTAGTCGGGAAACTAGAATACGTTAGGGCGTGCAGACCGAGATGGTGGTCGTGGCCATAGCTAGACACTAGGATCTCAGAGGCATCAGGGCGTGAGAACTCAGGGTATCCAGGCTGTGTCGCAGGGCCACGGCACTGGGCAGGCATATGCAGTGCAAAAGACCCAACAGGGGAAGGATCTCGGATATTCTACTGTTAGAGGTACTATTCTAGTAGCTTTTGTTTTATCTTCAATACTTTTCAATACGGGTGCTAAACATAGCATTATATCTGATCCTGTTGTGGAGAAACTTGGGCTATGTGTTTCTTCTTCTTATGATTTTATGACTCTAGAAACACTATTGGGGACTAGAACAGATGGTTTGCGTCAGTGTAAGGAGTTCCCCCTTGAGGTTGGTGGGTGTCACTTTCTGGGGGACCTTAATGTATTAGAAATCACGTGCTATGATGTCATTCTCAGTATGGACTGGTTGGTTCCTTTTCGAGCCTTTATGGAATGTTATAGTCATGGGGTGAGTTTCACGTCACCAGAGGGCAGAGACATTCTATAAAAAGGATAATGGAATTTCCATGCGAGCCGAGATGGACCTGAGCATCGTGGACGAGGTGGTGTGACGGCCCAGATTGCGAGTTTATATCTGGATGATCAGGGGACTTGTCAGAAGATTTCCCTCTCAAGTGGTTGATCGTTTCAGGGATGTTTTCCCAGATGACTTTTCAGGTCTATCTCCGAAGCGAGAGGTTAATTTCTCTATTGAGCTTGTTCCCGAAGCAGTACCGGTGTCCAGTCCTCATTATTGGATGGCTACAATAGAGTTGTAGGAGCTCAAGAGACAATTGTAGAAATTACGGGAAAAGGGTTTCATCCGACCCAGTACTTCCCCTTGGGGTTCTGCTTTCCTTATTGCGAATAAGGTGGACAGTACCGTCAAACTTTGTGTTGATTATCAGAAGATGAACCAGATGACGATTAATAACCGATATCCCTTTCAGAGGATTGATGATATTTTTGATCATATTTGAGGATCACAAGTGTTATCAAAGATTGGATTGAGATCTGGATATCACCAGTTACATGTTAGACCATTGGATATACCGCTTACAGCATTTTGGAGCAGATTTGGTCTATACGAGTACAAGGATATTCTGTTTGGACTCACGAACACGCCAACAGTTTTCATGGCTCTGATAAATCGTGTGTTCCACCCTTATCTGGATTATTTTATGGTAGTCTTTGTGGATGGCATCTTGGTGTACTCTCACACTCGACAAGACCATGGTACCCATTTTGATATTGTATTGAGTACATTGAGAGAGCATCATCTATATGCTAATCTCTAAAAGTTCCACTTTTGGATGGACCATATACACATCTTGGGTCATATCATTTAATAGGTAGGAGTTTCTGTAGACCCAGAGAAGGTGAGACCAGTAGTTTCTTGGGAGCAGCCTAAGAACGTGTTTGAGATAAGATGTTTCTTAGGGTTGTCTGGTTATTAAAGGCGCTTTATCCAGGACTTCTCCCTTTTAGCAGCACCGTTGAAGGGATTGACTAAGAAGGTTGTGAAGTTTGTTTGTTCTGAATCTTACAAGATAGCCTTTAAGGAGCTAAAGGTAATGTTGACATCAACACTAATCCTAATACTCCCTGAGTAGGGGAAGAGATATATGGTTTACTGTGATGCATTAGGTATTGGGCTGGGAGCTCTGTTGATGATGGGCGATTGAGTTGTTGCATACGGGTCTCGGAAGTTGAGGCCACATGAGAGGAATTACCCAACACATGACCTCTATTTTGCTGCAGTCATTCATGCATTGCGCTGTTGGGGACATTATCTCTTGGGAGATCATTTGGTTTTTTACACCGACCAAAAAGTCTCAAGTACATTTTTACTCAGTGTTACATTAACTTGAGACAACAAAGGTGGGTTGAATACATTCATTCCTTCGATTTTGATCTGGCTTATACTCCGGGTAAGGGTAATGCAGTTGCTGATGCACTGAGTAGGAAGACTCAGATACATGCAGTGTTAGAGGCCAGTTGTGATTGGTAGCTTATGGATTTGTTCTCTGAGATTCTTTTGAAGGTGCATGACAGTCAGGGGAAAACCTATATTTCATATATAGCTGTGATATCTACACATTTGGATAGAGTGAGGATGAGACAACTATCTGATTTAGAAGGCCTAGTTCTACAAGAGTCAGTGGTAAGTGAGGACCCTCCTCCTAGATGGATGATAGGTGGTGATGAGGTATTGTGTTTGAATTGATGAGTATGGGTTCTAGTGGACATACGTGAGGAGAGTATATGTGAGTTTCATGCATCATCTTGGGAAGTGCATCATGAGGTTACCAAAATGTACTGTGACATGAGATGTTACTATTGGTGTCCAGGTGTGAAGAGAGAATTAGCTGGTTTTTTTACTAGATGTTCCACCTGTCAGCAGGTGAAGGAGGAGAATCAGAGGCCAGCCAAACTGTTACAATAGTTACCCATTCTGGAATGGAAATGGGATGATGTCATGATGTATTTCGTGATGGGGTTGCTGAGGTCACCTCAAGGATATTATGACATGTTGGTCGTTGTGTACAGACTTACGAAGGTAGATCACTTTTTTCCAATCAAGGAGACCTTCAATGTTGACAAGCTCAAGAAGCTGTATATCTGAGAGGCCGTACATCTTCAAGGGGTCCCTGGTTCTATCATTTCGGATTGGGACTCCCACATTACATATCATTTCTGGTAGAGTTTTCAGAGGGCACTTGGTACATAGGTGCTTCTGAGCACATCTTACTACCCTCAGACCGATGGCCAGTCAGAGCATACGATACAAGTGCTAGAGGACATGATGCTTGCATGCGACCTAGACTTTGGGGGCTCATGGGAGAAGTATATACCCATGTTTGAGTGTGCCTATGATAATATTTTTCATGAAAATATTGAGATGACACCATATGGGGCTTTATATGATAGGGCATACCGATCACCCCTATGATGGTTAGAGATAGGTGATGTAGCTTTAATGGGATCACCTCTTGTGTATGAGACAACAGAGTAGATCCAGTTAATATAGAAGAATATGGCTACTGCACAGTCTCATCAGAAATCTTATGTTGATCACCATAGATGACCCTTGGAGTTCGTGGTCGGGGATCAGGTGTTTTTGCGTGTTTCACCAAGGTTGGGAGATAGACGAATCAAGAGAGAGGGTAAACCTTCCCGAAGGTATGTGGGGCCGTTTGAGATTCTGGAGAGAGTTGGGCCGGTTGTATATCAGTTGCAGTTAACATAGTGGTACCGGGCTATGCATGACGTCCTCCATGTATCTTAGTTGCGCCATTAACATGCAGACTTGTCTCACGTCTTTCAGCCCAAGGAGGTTGAGCTTCATGTCTATGCATCCTTTGAGGAGCATCTGATTCATATCGTTGATAGGAGCATGAAGGTTCTCCGAGGATGGTCAGTTCCTTGTGTATGGGTGCTATGAAAGAATGACTGAGTGTAGGATAAAACCTGGGAGCGGGAGACCGACGTACATGCTCAGTAGCCAGAGTTATTCTGAGTTTTATCTTTACCACCCTTGGAAGGGAAATTCTGGGATGAATTGCTTTAAGGGGGGATGTTTGTAAGATCCCAGTTCTTGTTCTTGAGGTACGAGATTCATCTTTTCCTTTTTCCTTGAGTGGTTTTGAAAAAATAAGGAAAATAGGGAAAATCCTAAACATTGGGGGTACACGCCATGTACTTATCCACACGCCGTGTAATTTGGCCGTGTGGGATGAATACACAAGGCGTGTAGCCATGCTGGAGACGAAAGGTGTAAAAACCGACTACACACCGTGTAGTGGGTATTTACACACCATGAAGTCATTCGATAGGAAAATAGTAAGGTGGTGGCTATCTGAGCAATAGTACATGTCGTGTACTCATATTGATAGATGAACAATGTCACACTGGCTAGAAGCCGCCAGCAGAACAGTTAAGAAATGAAAAGTACACGCCGTGTACCCAATAGTACACAACGTGTAGTCTGTTTTTTTAAATAAAATGGGAAGTATCCTCCTTTGTTCACAGAGGAAGCATATAACCCAAAGAGAGAATGAGAGAGATGGCAGGAGCTTGGAGGACCTCCAGACCGCACACCGAGAAGCTGTTTTCTGCACCGTCGATCTCCTTGGGACCCCACGGCTGAATTCATCATTCTCCTTACATAGGTCTTCCCAATTATTCTTCTAAAGGAATTTATTTGGGTTTGAATGAGGTTATGCTCACCAAAAATCTACGTCGTTCTCGGGCATTTCGAGGAGCGTCGTTCACGTATATATATCAGGGGTGATCGATGTAGGTGGTCTGGTGTTTAAATTCCAACTGTTGTGTGTTTTTCTGTACCATTATTCTATGAAGCCACATTGGGGTGTCGTATGGATGATTCCTTGGCTGTTTAAATAACTAGAATTGCATATTTAATTTAATGTAAGTCTAAAACTGCTGTTTTGGATCACTGCTTGGATCCACGACCACCCTGGGGTGTGTTCATCTATTTAGCCGTTTGGCCCGGATACCCGAGTGTATGCCACGTTTATATTGAGAATTAATTTGGACTCGAAAGAAATTGTATATAAAATATATTTTTATACTTTGGTCTTGGACCGGCTACTTTAGACTGAGGGCTTAGTTATATTAGCCTAAGGAAAGTGGTTATATTAGCCTAAGGGCAGTGGTTATATTAGCATGAGGATAGTGGTTATATTATCCTGAGGGCAGTGGTTATATTTTCCTGAGGGAGGTGTTTATATTATCCTGAGGGCAGTTGTTATATTAGCCAGAGGGTGTGGTTATATTAGCCTGAGGGCGTGGTTATATTAGCCTGAGGGTAAGGTTCAGATTAGCCTGAGGGATTAGTTCTTGAGGAACATTAAATGTTATTTAATTGAACTTTAATGTCATTAAATTGAACTGCTAAATGAATATCTAAATGAAAATGAAACTAGTAATGATAGTTACTTTTTAGTTCTTGCAAGGTTACTGCAATTATTGCACTCTGTTGTTGCACATTTTTCACTGACAGTTGGGCATGAGCCTTTGGTGGGTGACTATAGGGATTTAATTCTCACACCCTGTATGGATCATGTCTTTGTCCCAAATAGATTATATTGTTGCAGGTGTGGATAAGGCAAAGGGTCCCTATACAGGTACATGAGTGTTGCTGAGGTGTAGGGGAGCATTGGACCGAGCTTAGGCTTGTGATGCTACCAGCTATTTTATTTTGTTCTGCTATACCTGTACCTTCCATTGTATTGTATTGTACTATTTTGTAACATGTTTTGGCTATTTTTTTAGGACTAGAGACATGTTTCATCATTATATATATATCATTTGGTTATCTTTTACTACAGTTTTTCTTATCAGTGGGGTATGGTTTATTGCTTCTCCTATTGTTGTATGTTATTTATCTTCTCTGATGCCCTACACATTGAAAAATGAGGGCATAGTTTCTCCACTATCAGACCTAGGCCCTCACTTCTAGTCAGCAGCCTCTGGCATTTTGGGAAATGCGCTTGAGGTCATGTGACCAACCGGGTTTAGGGCACCCATTGAGTGACACCCGGATCTGGGATGTTATAATCATTTATAATGAATTGTGTATTAATAATCAAAAATTGTATTCAAATAAATCGTGATAAGTGTACACCATGATGGTTATTTTTTTTATATGTATTTAGAATCTAGGGAGGAATAGGAAAACGTTTTATTTTAAATTGTTCAGTTGAAAAAAAATATATTCTTTATATGATTATCCTAGATCATCATCATTATGATAAATTATGTATGATTAGGGACTTTCATTACTATACGGTGGTAGTGGGTGAGTGGGCATTTTCTTCTGAGAGAATAGTATGTATTTGGAATCAATTTTTACTATTTACTAAATGAAAAGGAAATAATGGGTGATTTTAATCATTCTATATCATTTTTCTACACCAAAATCATGAATATTATTTATTATATGTGGTGATGATTTTGGATTACAATTCTATGAAAATACATCACTGTTATTGTTTCTAATTATTATACCTATCATCAAATAAAATCCAATAACTAGAAAACTTTGATTGTTCTTCAACCAATTTTAGGGTTAAAATGGATGTGGGAGGAAATATACTTGGAATTCATGGTTTTCTTTCCATGTACCCATCTAGGAAATAAGGGTATTAATGTAGTGATTGATTGGATAACCAAATTATCTCACATTAAAATGACTCGACATACAAAAAATGTTTAGGACATGGAACATATCTATTTTCATGAGATGTTAATATTATATAGAGTTTGTTTTTCTATTGTATCTTATAAGGTTTCCAATTTTACAACCTAATTTTGTTAATTCATCTAGGAGGAACTATGATCTGAGGTGTATTTTGAAATGACATATCATCTAGAGATAGATGGTCATACATTATGATCTATATTTTTCCTTGGGGACTCATGACATCAGGTGATTCTCATTGTTGTTTAATCATGGTATGACCATTTAAAAATGGTTGAGTTCACATATAATAACATTAACTACTTTTCAATTTTAATTGTACCTTTTAATGGCATGTATGAAAAACCGTGTTAATCTATTATGTATTAGTCAGATATTTGTGAAGATTCTTTGTTTGGATTGAGATTGGTTGAAAAAATAAATGTGATGATTTAACTAAGTCATCTAAAAATATTTATTTAAAATAGATGGTATAAGTCTTATGTTGATCATCATTAATGACCATTAGTGTTTTCAATTGGTGACTAGGTGTTCTTGACTGATTCACCTCAGTTAGGTGACCAAATTTTAGGGAAACATGGTAATAATGCACAATGGATTATGGGTCCTTTTCAGTTTATTGATATGGTGGAGAAAGTAGTTTAACAATTTTAACTACGAATTTAAAGGGCATTTATCCACAATGTGTATAAATTTTCACATATTTGAATGTATTTATCTAACCATTTAAACGTATTGATCATGGATGGTTTTGATTTTGAGCCATATTTAGCCCAAACTGAATGTCATGTAATGATTATTGATTTTGAGAAAATGGTACATATGGTGAGGATTGTTCCATTATCGCATGTTCAATGATAGCATGGATATGATTCACTTGAGGCTTGGGAGAACAATGCATTGAAGAGATGTGACTGGACTCATCCCTTAACAGGTAATATTCATAGATATACTTCTAGTGATATAAGGTGTTTATGACGGGGAGAAAGTTACATCCAATTAACATTTATTCAGACATAAAATCTATTTCATTAGTTTTAATTTTTTGGGGTTCATATCAGGATATTTTGGGTAAAAGTTGAAAAAATTGAGGATTTTATGGGTTGTTCACAATTATACCATATTCAACCGTGTTGTTTATCCCAAGAATTAATTCTTCTATGTTGAAGTCACTAGAATGGGGAACACAATTTTTAAAACTATTTCACTTCTCCTTAAATCCCTGAGGCGTCAAATAATGGGGTTTTCTTGTAAAGTCCAAAATAGGTGCCACCTGACTGTGCCCAGATCCGGTTCACCAAATGACCTCAAGCATGCCTCCCCATACACTAGAGGCTATAGACATGCAGTGAGGGCCTGGTAAGCTAGTCATGGGGAGATTATACCATCATTTATGAAATTAAAACCCTAGTAAAAATAAATAAACAATAGCGGAATCACATATAATCAGAACAATACTCATGTAAAAACATACCAAATAATAAATATAATACTCAAATGAAAATAGAAACATGATATGCCAATATAAATGTCAAGTTTCTATAATGAAACTGAAAATAAAGACACCATGATTCCCTGAAAAGGTTTTGAACCTTGTCTAATCCCTTCCTCCATGCTCCGTCCCCAATCATCCACTTATCCCAATGTTTTTCCCTTATCTAGTATTGAAGAAATATAATATATTCAGGTACTAACCAGGCATCCAGAATAGAGTGTGAGTACAACTCAGTAGTCCACCATCAATGGTATCTAAAACAAGTCCATTCAAAAGACAATTCATACAATTCTATAATAAAACAAGTACAAAACAATAATAAATAGTTTATAAAATTTTCATTTATTTTTATCCAACTAATTTAACTCTTGTGTTCCCAAGGATACCTATACCTCAATATTAAATTCATCTCATATCAGATCCTGAAGTGTTCCTTAGGTAATATCATATCTTAATACATGCTTCTTGATGAAGACTGAAGTATTCAAGGTGCTATGTTATCTCAATACCTGATTTGACTCATGTCAGAGTTCGAATATTCTCATGTGAGGCCATAACTCAGAGATCCATTATTTCAATTCTTTAATTTCATATTTATAATCCACATTAAAAATATTAACAATATGAAAATAAAATATGTAATATTACCATATCACCATGCTTACTCCTCAATAGAATGACCATGTTTCCATTCTCATTACTCGTAAGTATAATGTCCATGTTAACATGTATACATCACATTAGAATGACCATGTTACCATTCTCATACTCAAACATATGATGATCATGTTACCATTTTTACTTCTCAGTTTAGAATGACTATGTTCCAATTCATAAACACACAATTAATTCATCAACTAATTATTCACATCAATTCCCTTTCTAATTCAATAGTTAGTTAAATAACTCAAATCAATTAGTTAACACAACAATGAACTAAATTCATTAATCCAATTAATTAATTAATTAACCAACATCAAAACTCATATCCCATAATTAATTTTCTACAATTAATATTTAAATCTGAATCTCAACTCTACATAATTAATCCCAAAATTAATTATCTAGATCATTATATCAATGAACATAATTAATTCACAATTAATTATATCAACTTAGCCAATTAGATATAACATAATTAATTTCCTAATTAATCATCTAGATTATAACACATATCCTTTATAACCAAATTCCCCAAATTAATTATCTAATAGGTCATACCCTTAGTTTCATGATTAGTTCCCCAATTTATAACCTATTTCAACAAAACATAGATAAATCAATTGGTCAATCTAATTAACGTGATTTTTGAAAATATATTATTAAAGGATTCAAGAAATTATACAATTTAATATATATGTATCAAATCCATTACTATTGGAATTATATTTATACCACCTACCTCAATATGTTGACAAATGGTTTCCCAATAGAAATCTTCAAAATTTGAGCAGAACAATGACATTGATACAATTTCCAAACTTAAATACCCAAACCAAAATCAAGATCAAATACAATAAGTTCTCATTAATCTAGATATAGATCCATAATCCAAGATAAAGCTCTCACTAAATTGGTTTATATCCAAGGAAATAGAGGATGTATTCTCGAAAAAGATTAAGGAATGATAGAAGAATGAACAGTAGAAGCATCATGATGAAATCTACTTACCGAAAGAAGAGAGGATCTTCAATTAGGGATTTCAATCTCGAAGAAAGATGTTATTAAGGCCTTCAAATCACTTTAAGTTAGTAGAAAACCTTCCATTACCATTAGTAAAGTAAAATCCTTTTTTATTTCCACATAGATGGCGAAAAAGATAATTAAAAGTTGGAAATGAGTAAGATCCACAAGTTTAGGATCTCACTTTCGGCCCTCACATATTTTAGTCGCACAGTTAGATAAACTGTGTGCTAGGCATGTGCTAGCCACTTCTTCAAGGGGAAACTTCACACATCAACCTCACACAACCTCTGATACAGTGAATTGACAATTCCAAAGCTACTGCCTGAAAAGACTTGGTAGTGCATGGTTTCCCCTAGGCATCCACACAGTTTGTACAAACCATGCGCCAATCGTGAACATCCTCTTTTCTCCACGATTTTTTTATACTTTACCAAAATTCTCCACAAGTCACAAATTCCATCAAATGTACTTATGTAAAAACCAAAAGTACCAAAAAATGTTCCTGAGAAAACTTTAGAAAATTTTGAGATCTTACCATCTCCCCACATTATAACAACTCGTCCTTGAGCTTCGCCTCAAAGCCTTTCTAATATTACAAGACAAAAATATCGGGCCATTGAGACCTCATATATATTTATCTTCACCATTTTTAATCTTGTACACATCTATGTTTCCATAACACATGAACTATCAATACAATATTTCATCGAAACACTTTCTCACTGCGATCCAACACACCTATCAGATGCTCCTCAAAGGACGCATATATCTCAAGGACATCATCATCCACATAGATAACATGAGAAGGTTCGGGGTGATACTGAAAATGTTTTGATACCTGCAAAACATCATGTATATCACATTATCTCTATGTAAGAGCCAATCAGTATGCCACCGACCCGATCCTCCCCAATATATCAAAAGGTCCAATAAACTTGGGGGCTAACTTTCCCTTCCTTAGTATCCTCTATTGACCCAACCGAGGAAAAACCCAAAGGAATACAATATCATCCTCTGTATACTCTAGGGGTCATCTAAATTTTTACTCATATGAATTATGTCTATTCTGAGCTATTTCTATAAATTTCCGAATCAACCATACCTGCTACGATGTCTCCTACACGAGACATTGTCCCAACAAATCTCACTCACTAGCCTCCATTGATCATTGAGGAGATCTATGTGGACTACCATAAAGATCCTCATATGGTTCCATCTATATAGTTACCTTATAACTATTATTATAAGAAAAAATACTAAAGTGATGTTATTTTCCTATGATTCAACAATGTCAAGCACACATGCCCCTACCATATCCTCAATTACCTGTATAATAAATTCTGACTACCCATCTATCTGTGGGTAGAAAACCGTACTCAATAATAAATGTGTAACAAGTGATTTACACAAACCCTACCAGAAGATAGATGTAACACCCAAGATTTCATTGTATGTTATCTCTTCAATGTAATTCAATATATTGCGCTACAGGCAACACCGATTTCGAGTGCACCACAACTTACCAATCTAGCCGAAAAAAACAGTTATGAATAGTATTAATAGTTTTTTGAATTTTATATACTCCATATATTTTTAGAATCCATATTATTTTTTCTTATACATAATATATGAACATATTCATTTTTTCAAATAATAGAAGTATTTTTCAAAAAATG
The DNA here is from genome assembly GCA_963277665.1 of Viscum album. NCBI lineage: Eukaryota > Viridiplantae > Streptophyta > Magnoliopsida > Santalales > Viscaceae > Viscum > Viscum album. The sequence goes on along the minus strand of OY728129.1, from coordinate 564,625,009 downwards.
CTAATTTTCCACCTTTTAATGGAAAACACTTTTTCATACAAATATTTGTCACTTTTATATATTCAATTAAAATAAATTAAATTCTTCTTTAGAATCCAGAAAAAAAAACTTAGTATGGATAAATGATTAGTACTTTTCTAATAACTTTCATATTTTTGATTAATAGTGAAAAATACAATGTTTTAATTGAAAACAACCTTTTTAATCCAAATAATTTATAATGTTAAATTATGTAATTGAATGTTTTAGAAGTATCATTAGATTATATTTTTATTATTTAATACAATTTAGGTAATTATATTTACTTTCAAATATAAATTTGACTTACACACATGTCAATCTTTTGATAGTTTTTACTTTTTAAAAACCCACATTTAGGTTTCGACAATGAGAATTAATTTTAAATTAATTAATGAAACATATATGTTTTGAATTTGGTAAAATAGATTTAATTTTTTAATTTAAAATATCAAAATTATATTTGGGTGAATTTTTTGTATTTTTCAGAAAACTACCAACTTTCTGATGAATAGTGAATAACACTTCGTTATTACATAAAATTAACTTTTTATTTAAATAATTATATATTTTATTTAAATTTATTTTAAGTCAAAATAGATATATAATACCTATATAAATATATTTTTATTATTTGGAGTCATTTTATAATAAAATTAGATGTATAAAATTTTACTGAACCTTTTAACGTCTCTTACCCGCCTTCTAGGTTCATTTTCAAATTTGCATAAAATGTTAAGTTAACTATTCATTGAATAGAATTTCAAAAATACAAGAGACACGGTTGAAATCAGTAAGAAAAATGTGGTTCAAAAAAATGAAAATAATTTTTTGTGAATAGTATCTTTTGACTTTTATTTACCACAGTTAAAAGCAAATAGGGTAATTAAAGATAAAAATGATATTATATTTTCCATAACACATGTCCTAATTCTATTGGATAAGATTATTTTTACCAAAAAAACATTTGTAATAAAATATGATCCTTTTGATCCTCTTCGACTAGATTAAGACATCTATTATTATTTTATTTAAAGAAGAGTTAAAAGCCTAAAATTCAATGTTTAATAACTAAAACATTTTTAATATAGGGTTATATATAAGATAAATTCGACTATAAATATTAAATATAAATATAAGATTATTTACTACATTATGGTATTTTATTTATAATTTTTAGACATTAAAAAATTAAATTTATTTATGACACAATGAGGATGCAATAATTACATTATTAATAAAAGAATCAAATAAATGATATTATAAATGATTTTTTAAAACAAATACTATAATATTAAATTATATAATAGTCCAAAACATATATGGTTAAAAAAGGACTTATATAATAATATATATCACATTATTGAACCACTTGGGGTTCACATGTAATTTAATAGTAACATTATTAACCATATTATATAAAAATACAAGGAGACAAGGTAAATGTTAAACTATTTATCTAAGAGTTAATTCTAAAAGATAAGGTTAATATGGTAACCTAAACTTGTCTAAAACCTATTGGTTGGGATGATTTAAACCCATAGCCACCTCAGTCTTGAGATAAATTCATTTGGATACATTATAAACTTATTATGATTGTATAATAAAATAATATATCATGTTTTTCTTAAGGTTCCCCTCAACACTCTTATAAAAGACCACTTCTCCTTCTCTTCAATTCACACATCCAAATCCATTTGTCTAATCCATCCCCTAAAAAATATCCCCCCAAATATCCTCACATAAACCAAGAATCCTTCTTTTGAGATGAAATCCATCCTAAATAGCCTTTTTGATCAAATCAAAAGGAAGAACCTGAAAAAGAGATAATCATTTCATCACCTCTTTCAGAGTTATCTTCTTAATCCACATTCTATTTCATTGTTATTACCATGCCAAAATCATAAATCCAGTACCTTCTAAATACTATGATGTTATTATAAATGTGGTAAAAACATATTGATTATTCTATCCATCCTATGAATGAAAATATATCCATGCATGCATGCGTACGACTTACGAGTTCCACACTGTGGTGTAATTAGTCATTCGACAATATGTTATTTGGATGGATATAATGATCAGTTACATGTATATAAATAATGGAAATAACATGATAATGTCTTTTTAAAATTAATATACCATCCAATTCCACACATTTTAATCTTTATGGAAATGATATTGTCACCCGTGTGTACGTATGACATACAGTCTCCACGATGTGATGATATTCATTCCCACAATCACCATTCAGAAATGATTATAAAAATATATATTATTAATAAGTATTTAATATATGAAATAATATTTATAATGGATATACTTATATATTTTTGAACTTACATAAATCTTATTTAATTACTTTCGTTCAATAGGATATGGAAATAGAAACAACGTTTATCCGTACGTACGGCCTACCGTCTCCATAAACGGTGCTTTCCATTTCATATATCTATCTATTATACATATTTATATATTAAATATATATGATATATAAATCATTTTTTATATTCTGGAAGTATTAAAATCATTATCTAAATGATATGATTAAGAATAAAAAGTTAAAACATGTACGATAAAAAAAGTGATTATTACCCGAAATGTTAATTTAACATAGAAATCATTATTAAATGGGTAATATAAAGTCATAAATGAATCATGTATGATATAATAAATATGAATATGGTTATGGTATAATTTAAAAACATACCATAGTAATTATAGAGGAGGTTAAAAATGACCTCGACCAAAGGAAAGTACATGGTAACGGTTACTTCCTCAATCTCATTATTATCCAAGATTGTTCATGTGTAAGTATTTTATGGGACATATATATTATCAATTTCCATGTTTCATAAAATACATTTGAAAATGATTCTTTCAGTTAATCTTTAACTAAAAAGTCTATTTAAATGTTTAAAATATTTATTCTTCTAAATCCTTCTCATTAATCTATGTTTTTAAAATGGTTTTAAGGATTTATTTATAAGGACATGAATGTTTTAAAATGTTAATTTTTTTATAATGTTTCATAGTTGTGTGGTACACATTAATTAAATAATATATTTTAAATTTTTTCCGTTATAAATTGTTAATATTTTAAATGATTAAATAAAAATGATCTTTCTCTCAAAGTGTTTTACAAATTATTTTCAACTATGTCAACATCCTTTTTCGATATTATTATTGATTGAGGTTGATTTATTATAAATTAAATATTTAATATTTTATATATGTAGTTATGATATGCTTGACTATGAATGTGAAATTTTTATACCATTCATGGTTTATGTTTGAGGTATTTAAATTTCATACGCTCTTTTTAATATGAATGTTTATGTTAGGTTTCAACATTTTCATATGAGGAATGCGTTGGACTTATTATGTGATGAGTGGGGTCCTCTATATCCCCTTGATTCATTGGTAGGTCTCATGATACAAACTAGTGTCTTGGAACAAGGCCTTGACCAAAATTTTATTTGTAGTTTTGGAATGATTCCTTGACAATGGGGTGATCATGTTCGGCCTTAGGCATTCCCTAATTAAGAAATTAGTTATTACAAGTGATTATTCGACTAGTAGAATATCCATGTTCATATTTATATGGTGTTGTTTTACTTATTTTTTCCATATTATTTTCATGATTATTTTTAACAAGGCTATTGTTTTTATTACACATACTTTCCTTATTAGTTTTTAGCTTTCACTAAATTATTTACCCTTTCTGGGAATTTGAGCACACCCCGTTCTTATTTTTATTTTCCTAGGATTCGAAGAAGTGTATTATGATTGATATGAAGGGTTAATCTAAGAGAATAATAGAGTTATAAAAGATATATCTATGTTGTATTTTATGTTTTAAATTGTAATGCAAAGTTAATGTATGAAATCTAGTTTTCCAAGATTGCTAAATTGATCGGTCTTTCAAGATTTCATTCCTTGTAATCATGCTAATGTATTAAAATAATGCACCGTCTCCGTGCTTCTCGGGTCTGTGCATTATAGTTGGTATTAGAGGAAGTTTAGTACAATCCTAAGAAACTAGATTTAGAAAAACATTTATTAGAGAACATTTCCCTAAGATAAGATTTGAAGATTAGTGTAGAATAAATTTCTAGAATTTTGGTAATATAGATATTTTGTGAGTTTTCCATGAAATAAATCCCTGACTGGATATGAGTAGGTAGATGCGGCTCTAGAATTGATGTATCTAGGAGTGAAAAGTCTCAAAAGGAGATTCGAGTGTGACTTGGGGTATCTTGGTACATGACAACGGGCCTTGCTGAACTCTTGGTTATGACACTCCCCGGGGATATGCTTAGGATAATTCACATTTGCAATACAAACCATTATAAAGGATTTATGAATAAATACTTACTCAAAGAAAACATTTTTATGATTAAGAATTATATAAATAAAAATTTCAATTTATGTTAGGTATTTTATAAGTTTGGAATTATTCATTGCGATTCATAAACTGACTTAGTGTATGCCATTGTTTATAAATTGCTCCCAATAGAAGGAATGATAACTCCAGCAATATGCATGATCTAATGAGTAATATGGATGATATATTTAATGGTATTTAGAAAACATTTATAATGGATATAGTCTCCCACATATTATCATCATATTATGAAATAATATCATGTGTTAATAAGATACGTAATGAAATCCTGGAGTCCTATGGAATTGATGGAAAGTAAGAGATGAAAAGGACAGTTGAGAGAAAGATGGATAAAGGGAAGAGGGAAAAGAGAGATTTTACCATATCGAATAAAAGTGGAAATAATCACCGTTCTAAATTCTTTAAGGTAATGGGAGTTTTTTATATGTGTGAAGAAAAAGGACTCCATGTACGAGAATAAAAGGGTATGAAAAAGGATTCAAATGTACAATGCCTCATCTATAATGAGTTGGGACACTACACGAATCAATGTCCAAATCATTAGAGTTATTCCCCAAATGATGCTATCGGATAATAATAAAGTTATCATACTACCATAGATGAAGAGGAATGACTAGTGTTTTTATGTTGTTATTAAATAATTATTTCATTTATGTGTTGTTTCAACGATGTACTGGTTATATGAATTATGGAAATAAATAAGTATTTTATTATTGTACTATTTGATTGAATATTTGAGATTATTTGGTTCTATGAAAAGTGACTCAATAAAAAGTTAAACATTTCGGAAAATATATGGTTGAAGGAAAGATAATCCTTAATATGGTTCTGATACTGAGAAAGTAATATTGGAATAAGATATGATTGATTTGGATAAATTATATTCGATATTTTTGACTACATTGAAACTAATTAATTGTTTGTTTATTCAATTATTGTTGGAGTTTAGAACATTTTTGGATATAAGGAGAATATCTAGTATAATATAAAGAAGAAGGGAGCATGAATGTAATAAATAAGGATTTATAGTAATTCAGTGTGTTACTGTGTTTTAAAAGAATTCATGATGAAGGTATTCACATGTTATTACGTGAAAAAAAGTTCGTCTTTGTGTTTACATTTTTTTAAATTTCGGACTGTGAGTTTGGACAGAAGTATTTTGGATATGTCAAAAGGATGGAATGGATTAATATTTACGTTGGATAATATTTTAAAGGGTAAATCATTTCTTAAGATTATTTTTTGGATTGTTATAAATAGGATAACCTGGAGGTCGGGTGACAACCCGTCACGCTCGACAAGTCCGTGAGACTTGAACCCGCAACCGAAGAGAGACAAGGGTGCATCACCTACCACTGGCATATGTGATGTCCTGGTTTGTATAATGTAGTTCTTTTAAATAGTTTGAAAAATGAATTGTAAATTCATTATTTTTGGAACCCAATATGATAAGGATAAGTAGAATATTTTTTAATTCTACTATCTTTTAGAGTGAAAGATGAATTTGTTATATTAATTAGTTAAAGGATAAAAATCTACTTGTAAAGTATATTTTTTCCACTTATTATATGAAAAAATTAATTATTAAACATTAGGGAATCTATCTTGAAACAAAAAATGAGTAATCATAATACCTTATGTTTTGTTCAATCGATGATACTTTAAATTAACATAGATTGATGGCTTCTAGGCCCTCAATTTTACATGTGTTTTTGATTGATAACCTCAATAACTACATATAAATATTAATGTTTTCCCTCCAATTATATGTCTCTAATATCCACCAATGTTCTCATAATAATGATCATAATTTGGTTGTGACTTTTTCATTTCCATTTCCCACTTATTAAGACTAAATTTTATTAACCTAGTTTCCAATGTGGGTTTTCCACCAAGGTAGTTCTCTATTTTTTACAATTTATTTTCTAAGAAAAATATCAAATTGTGAGAACTAATTTTTTTGAAGGATATTAGAATGTAACATCCATAGATTTCATAGTATGTTATCTCTTCAAAGTAATTAAATAACTTGTGCTACACGCAACACCGAGTTCGAGCGCACCCCAACTTACCAAAGTAGCCATTCAAAAAACAGTTATGAATAATATTAACTAAATTTTGAATTTTATATACTCTATATAATTTTAGAATCTATATTATTTTTTACTTATACAAAATATAAGAATAAATTCATTTTTTCAGATAAATGAAGTATTTTTCAAAAAATGAAACTCTACAACATTTTAGTGGAAAAACCTTTTTAAAACAAATATTTTGCACTTTTATATGTTAAATTAAATTAAATTAAATTATTATTTAAATTTTTTAAGAAAAAATTAGTCTGAATAAATTTTTGTTACTTTTCTAATGATATTCATATTTTTTATGTATAGTGAAAAATACAATGTTTTAATTGAAAACATGTTTATAAATCAAAATAATTTATAGTGTTAAATTATGAAATTGAATGATTTTTAAGTATAATTAGATTATATTATTATCATTTAATAAAATTTATGTCATTATAAGTAATTTTCCATATAAATTTGACACACACACATGTCAACCTTTTGATAGTTTTTACTTTTTAAAAACCTACTTTTTAGTTTTGACAATGAGAATAAATTTTAAATTAATTAATGAAACTTATATGTTTTTAATTTGGTAAAATATATTTCATTTTTAAATTTGGAATATCAAAATTAGCATCAGGTGAATTTTTGGTATTTTTCCAAAAACTGTCAATTTTTTTATGAATAGTGAAAAAGACTCTGTTATTATTTAAAACCAAATTTTTATTTAAAAATTTATTTATTTTATTTAAATTTATATTATATCAAAATAGATGTACAATACCTATATAAGTTCAATGTAATTTTTTGGAGTCATTTTATAATAAAATTAGATGTATAATATTTTATTGAACTTTTTAACATCTTTTACCCACCTTCTAGGAAAATTTGAAAATTTGCATAAAATATAATTTTACCACTTCTTTGAACTGAATTTATAAAATCCAGGAGACATGGTTGAAATCAGTAAGTAAAATTTGGTTCAATAAGATGAAAATAAGTTTTGGTTAGTTATAAATTTTGACTTTAATTTACCAGGGTTTAAAGTAAATAGGGTAATTAAAGGTTAAAATGGTATCATAATTATCCAAACACATGCCCTAATTATATTGGATAAATTTATTTTGACCAAAAGAAACATTAGGAATAAAATATTATCCTTTTTATCTACATGGACTAGATTAGGTCATTTATGATTATTTGATTTACAGAAGAGTTGAAACTGTTAAATTCAATGTTTACTAACTAAAACATTTTTTATATAGGGTTATACATAAGATAACATAGAATATAAATTCTAATTAGAAAGGTAAAATGATTTCCTACATAATGGTACTTTATTTATAATGTTTAGACATTAAATAATTTAATTTTTTTATGACCCAATGATGATGCAGCAATTACCTTATTAATAAAATAATCAGATAAATGACATTATAAATACTAAAATTATTATAATATGAATATTTTCATGCATTACACTAATTTTATAAGTAAATATGAGATGATAGGTTTGATTAAATAAAATTTTTTGGAAGTGATAATGTTTTTATGACTTTAACAAAAATCAAATACTAAATAGTGTGAAAATTGACATAAATGAGTTTTAAAAACAAATACTATATTATTAAATTATATAAGCGTCCTAAAAATCTAATGGTTATGAAAAAGGTCTTATATAATAATATATATGTAATTAATTAACCAATTGGGGTTTTCTTTACATTTAATAGTAAATTTGTTATCCATACATTATAAAATTACAAGAGACATGGTAAATGTTATACTATTTAACAAAGAGTTAAATTTAAACAATAAGGATTATATGGGAACCTAACCTTCTCTAAAACATATTTTTTGAGAATATTTCGTTCCATAACAACATAAGTCTCTATATAAATTCATTTTCTGCCATTGGAAAACGAATATGATTGTTTAATAAAGTAACATTTCTTGTTTTTCCGAAGGTGCCCCTCACCCCTCATATAAAATGGAACTTCCCCTTCTCTCAAATTCATAAAACCAAAGCCATTTGGATTGCCCAAAACCTACCCAAATATCCTTTCGACTATCCTAAAATAAACCTAGAGGAATTCCCTTGAGGTGAAATCCAACCAATGGTTCCTTTTTGATCAAATCAAAAGGAAGCACTCGAAGAAGAGGTAATCATTTCATCACCTCTTTGAAAGTTATCTTCTTCTTCCACTTTATCTTTATTTGTTATTTCCATACCAAGATAATGACTCAAGTAACTTATACATACTATGATGTTATTATAAATATGTTACAAATATATTCATTATTCAATTCTTCCTTTAAATGATAATGTCACCATGCGTGCGTACGTCCGACTTACCATCGTCATGTTGTGGTGTAATTTGTTATTCAACACTGTTTTATTTGGATGGATATAATAATGAGTAACATGTATATAAATAATAAAAAGATAATTCTAATATCTCTGAAAATTATTATACCATCCAATTCCACACCTTTTAATCATTAAAAATGATATCATCGCTCGTGTGTACGTATGACTTACCATCTCCACGATGTGATGAGATTCATTTCCCCATTCGCAATTCAAAGATGTTTATAAAAGTATATATTATTAATAAGTTCCTAATATATGACATAATAATAATACTTGATATATTTATTTATTTATTTATTTATTTATGTACATACAAATATCTTATTGACTTACTTCTGTTCAATAGTATATGAAAATGGAATCAGCGTTTATGCATACGTATGACCCACTGTCTCCATAAATGGTGCATTCCATTTAATATATCTATTTATTATACATATTTTTCTTCTTAATATATATGATATATAAATCATGTTTTATATTATTGAAGTATTTAAATCATGATCTAAATGACACGATCAAGAATAAAAAGTTAAAACACGTATGATAAAGAAAGCAATTATTACCCATAATGTCAATTTAACATGGAAATAATTATTAAATGGGTATTATAAATTCATAATTGAATAATTTATGAGATAATAAATATGAATATGCTTCTGGAATAATTTAATAACATTCTATGATCATTATATAGGAGGTTAAATGTCCTCTCGACCAAAGGAAAGTGCAAGGTAAGGGTTAATTCCTCAATCTCATTATTATTTGGGATTGATTATGTATAAGTATTTCCCATGACATATTTATTATCAATGTTCATGTTTCATAAAAGGCATTTCAAAATGATTCTTTTAAGTGACTCATTAACTAAATCTTCATTATAAATGTTTTAAATATTTTTTCTTCTAAATCCTTATCATTAATGTCCATGTTTTCAAAATGGTTTTAAGGATTTATTTATATGGACATCAATGTATTAAAATGTTAAATCATTTAAAAAAGTTCAAATTGGTATGGGGAACTTTTATTCAAAAATATAGTTTAAACATATTCCTTAATAAATTGTGAGACTTTTAAATGATTTCGTAAAAAAGCATTTATGTAAAAGTGTTTTAATGATTTTTTTTCAACTATGTCACATTCATTCTGAATATTATTCTTGATTGAGGTTGATTTATTAAAAATACAATCTTAAATATTGTATTTAATCAGTTATGATATCTTTTACTGTAAATATTCTATTTTTATACCATTCATTGTTTAAGTTTGAAGCATAGATATTTCGTATGCTAGTTTTAATAAAAATGTTTAGGATAGGTTTGAAAATATTAATATGAGGAATGAAGTGGATATAGTAAGTTTTGGATGGGCACCGCTATATCCCCATGATACATCGGTAGGTCTAATAAGACAAACTATTATCTTTTCCCAAGGTCTTGACTAAAATTTTATTTGTAGTCTTGGTAAGAGGACTTTAATATGGGGTAATGATGTCCATTATTAGGAATTCCCTCATTATGAATTTTGTTATTACATGTGTTTATTTTACTAGTAGAATATCCATGTGCGTGTTTATATAGGGTTGTTTGACTTATTTTTTCCATATTATGTTCAAGATTATGTATAAAAAGGTTGTGGTTTTTATTACGCATCTTTCCTTAAATGTTTATTGCTTCTACTAAATTATTTACCCTTTCCGAGAATCTGATCTCACCACTTTCTTATGTTTTATTTTCCATAGATTCCAAAAAGTGTATTATTATTGAAATGTAGGGTTAATCTAGGGGACTTATGAAATTCTCAAAGAACTATCTATGATGTATTTTATGATTGAAATTGTAATATAAAGTTAATGTATGTAATCTATTTTCCATGACTGCTAAAATGATCGGTCCTTCAAGATTTTATTTATTTAAATATTGCCAATATATTAAAATAATGCCCCGTATTCAGGATTCTAGATTCGGGGCATTATAATAGATGTAACGTGTGAATCAAGATCTGAAACTATAGTCCATGACACTCTATACAGATGGACTATCTCTTAAATATTTAGTTCTCTTAATTGTTCTACTATAATGGTTTCCATTATAAAAAGGAAATCTGATAACATTTCAGTCAATCCACATTGACCCAAATAGTTTCACTATTTCTAAGTGTCATCAAGACACCCACCACAAAATCCATGTCCACATCATCTCACATCCATTCTGAGATAAGAAATGACAATATTAAACCCCCAGGTCTTTGATGCTCCACCTTCACCTGCATACAAGTGATGAATCTTATCACAAACTCTTCTATCTCCTTTTTCATTCCAAGACACCAAAACTAATTTTGAAGCTTATAATACATTTTGGTTATTATTAGATGTACTTTCCACTTCGAGGCATAAAATTACATCAATGAGCTCTTTCACATTCTCAAAGGCACAGAAACTTGACTCATCACATAGATCATCTCTAATTCATCTATAAACGAGTCTGATGACGTGTCCCCACCTACAAATATTTCCCTTAGGGATAAGTACAGTAGATCATCATATTATTTATACCTAATGCATCTCAAAATTGTAGACTCCACTGTAACTGAAACCATATTCATCTACTCCAGACACTCATAAACCACCACATACATTTCAACAACAAAGGTCATCATCTTCCACTCTACAGGCGACTCATGTACCATCTTTGTCTAAGTATTATTTCTCAAGGAATCAACCACACTATTTTCCTTCCCATGGATATATTACAGTTAAAAATTGAAAGACTGTATATAGTCAACCCATCTCTACTGTCGGTGATTCAAACCACGCTATGAAAATATATATACTTCAAGATCTTGTGATCGGTATAGTCAATAAACTTTTCTCCCAAATGATACTGTCTCCAACACTTAAGAGACTAAAATACTACATAAAACTCAATCTCATAAATAGTTTAATTATATTCACGAGTTTTCAACCATTGAGACCCATAGACCACAACTCGGTCTAGCTATATCAACACAGCTTCAAGTCTGATCCACGAAGCATTATAGTAATCCATATAATCCTCACCTAAATTATGTTGGATCAAAATTTGTGTGATGGTAATGGATTCTTCAACAACTAAAAATCTATCTCATAAGCCTCTGACCATTCATACTTTACTCCCTTTTTAGTCATGCCTGAAAGAAGAAATGCGAAATTGGAAAAATCGTGGATTAATCTCCTATAATATCTTGGTAATCCTAGAAACCCTCAGATATAAAAAACATTATTGGTATGCCCCCATGAAACCACTGCATGAACCTTCTATGGGTCCACAAACATACCTTCCTCAGAGTTGATATACTCCAAGAAGTGTACCTTGTCAATCCAAAACTAACACTTATTTAGCGTGGCATATAGCCAATGCTCTCTCAATATACTGAAGACAATATGAACATGTTGGGATGATCTTCATGAGTCTTGGAGTACACCATGATGTCATCCACAAACAACATCACATAATGATCAAGATAATGGATGAAAGATTCTGTTCATCCAATACATAAACACTACTAGTGCATTATTCAACCCAAACAGCATTACAACAAACTCATAATGGCCAAACCTATTTCTGAATGTAGTCCTCTTTATATCAGAATTGTGTACTCTCAACTGATGATACCCTAATCTCAATTTGATATTTGAGAACACCAAATATCCCTTCAAGATGTCAAAAAAATCATTGATATGTGGAAGATGATATCATTTATTCATGTACATTTTCATAAACTTTTGGTAATCCACACCATAAGAATAAACTCCCATCAGTCTTCTTTGCGAACACAATAGGTGATCCACAAGGGGACATACATGGATGGATAAATCCATTATTCTATAATTCCTACAACTAAGTCATAATCTCTTGAAGATTAGTCGGTGCCATTATGTATGGTTGAATAGACACTATATTATCCCCTAACATGAACTAAATATTTAATTCTACATCTCTATTAGGTTGTATCCCTGATAAGTATTCAGGAAAGGCATCCTAAAATAGATTCACCACTGGTTGAAGGAAATCTTTCCTGATACCCCCATTATACAATAAAACACTAGAAAATTAGGATATGAGCTCTCCCAGTGGTTGAGTTATTGGCCTTTCTTAGCCTACATGGATATCACACTTTCCATTATGAATATACTAGTCACCCTTAAGAATTGATGTGGGGTTGTTAGGTGACTAACTACTCCAACCCTATAATAAGGCCGAAGCCTGTCATATTAAAAACATTAATATCCCATATGAAATGATATTCCCTAACCACTAGTGAACATAAATTGTATAGAAATATATATCTAGACCGCACTCCCAATGACGTATCTATAGTCATTACCCTGCTCACAAACTCCAATGTCTGGATCATACCATTACCATGTTTTTTAGATATAAATGAATGAGAGGCACCAATATCAAAAAATTCACTAGATAAAGTAAAATCTACAATAATATTAACTCCAACTATCAATGGTATATCTTTATTATACAATAGTGTATGATGTACTATGTGTAACTATGATTCCACTCTCTTATGTGATACTATCTGATTCCCCTCAGTAGCACAAAATTTTTTATGAAGGTTCTCCTACCAAAAAGAACCATGTATACTACCTCTAGCACCCTGTATAATATAACTCCAACTTCCATCCCGATATGGTGTATTAGATCCTCTTCCAGTACTCTGACTCTACCCAACTTCGATTTCCATAACAGTCTCTCGCTGAGACTTGTAGAACTTCTGTAGATGTCCCATCAATCCACAATATAAACACTCTAATGATGGTTAGGAATAGTGTCGATGATGGTGTCCTGGCATACCACCCTGATAACAACTCACCCCATTAAGGTCATGTCCAACTGACCCTCATGTCTGAACACTCTACTTCCCACTACCTTGGATAAAGTATTCATAATGAGACTTCCTACTATCAGAAGGCGCACATCCGGATCATCTAGTAGCAACTACTTATCTATTACTATAGGACTCCCTCAGGTTCCCTTAAACTATGAGAGCCTAATCCACCACTTTCATAAACTTATTCAACTTTAATTTATTCACATGGGACTTAATCTCACACTGAATTCCATCATAAAAATGATTCTCCATAACTATCTCATCTCTAGATAATGTTGGAGAAAATCATTGCAGGTATTTGTAGCATCCATCATATTCTATCACTGAAATTCTCCCTTGGGCCAGATGCATGAAATCAATAGCATTCTCTTGTCTTAGCATCTCCATATAAAAGTTCTCTAAGAACCTCTCTAAGAAGTCCTTCCATAACATTCCATCATTCTGTCCAGTTCACACCTGAATTCCCCACCTGTGCTTCACTGATTTCAATAGAATATAAGCATCAAACATGTCTATCCTCTCAGTAGAAATATCTAAATGGTCTTGAATTTTCTCTATGGATTCAACCCAATATTCAACTCCCTCAGGTCCGACCCCTCTAATAAAATTCAGATATTTATACAATTGAAACTCCATAGTCAACTAAGACACACTTTTCACATCCCGCCCAGGGCTACTTTATATGAATTTCTTGAAGTAAGAGAATTTATCTTAAAATGGCTCCACTTCATCTTCAACTGGAATGATCAGTTCCTCAAGCTCCGTAAATGGAAAATCTATCCTAAGGATGCCCCTAATTTATCCTCTTAATATGAGTCATGGAGGAATACTCTCTACAATTCCAAAAAACACATATCTGGTCTCATAACACATAATTATAATATTTATGAATAATAATTAAAATTATTTTTCACCCACAACACCACACGATCAAAATCAAGGTGCTATCACTACCCTTAACCATCTTAATCAAGGTTTTGGTTAACAAGGGTAAACCCACCATCATAATAAAGTTTCTCATTTAGACACACAATTATTATCATTTCACATCATTTTTAAAACCTTTTTCAATTCATGATAGACACCATTATTCATTTTAATCTCACAACAAGGAAAACAGTTCAAGTTCAACAACTTACCTATAACCCATTTCCCCGTGCATGCCTAAAATAATACATGTAAAAATATCCCTAAGTGAATAAAATGAAACATGGAGACTCCACTGTCATGCCATTCTAGGCCATGAATGAATACTAAAATATTCATAGAAACAATAATGACATCACACCACAGGTGCATCACTTGAGGTGAAATAATATTCAACTGTAACAGAATATAGAAATAACAAAAATCCCACCATGAGTACATGAGTTTTCCTCCATACATGAGTTTAAAAATCCCCTGACCAAGATCATTACCAAGAACCTAATCTTCATTGTCTCTTGTTAGCTTTTTCCAAAATATTAAGGCAAAATATTAAAATATAATGCTGGACCTTTGAATCCACTTTGTAATGTCCTGACCCGAGTTGCACCCAATGGTGCCCTCATTCAGTTCACCACATGACCTCATGTGTGCCTCCCCATAAACTAGAGGATTCTGAATTTTCGTGATGATTTGTTATGTTATTCATGGGGAGATAATACTCTACTTTATCAAAGTAAAACACCAGTGTATGTAAATAGACAATAGAGGTAGCATATGTAATCAGAGAAATACTAATGTCACAACATAACCAAACATGAAATAAAATACTCAACAAAAAATGGAAGCATTAAATGCCAATATAAGTGTCAGGTGTCTATAATTCAACAAAAAATAAATACACTATTACTCCTCAAACAGGTTGTGAACCATGTATGATCCCCTCCTCCAATCTTTATTCCCAATCAGCCTCCTATCCCAAGCCTTTTTACCTTATCTAGTAATGAATCAATATAATCTATTTAGGTACTGATCAGGTAACCCAGATAGGGTGTGAGTACAACTCAGTAGGCCACAACCAAATATTTGTAACACAAGTCCATCAAAAAGATAGTTCATGCAGTTCTATAAAGAAATATGTACAATGGAATAATAAAAAATTTAGCACATTTTAATTTTTTCTTATTTAACTACATTAACTCCATGTTTTCTAAGGATATCGGTACCTCAATAGTAAGTTCATCTTATACCATATCTCAAAGTGTTCCATAGACAATATCATATCTTAATAATTTATTCTTGCAGAATCTTGATGTTTTTAAGGTGCTATCATATCTCAGTACCTAATTCGACTCTAGTGGGAGTTCGAATATCCTAGTGTGAGGCCATAACTCAGACTGCCATTATTTATATTATTTAATTTCACATTTATAAGACACATTGCAAAAAATACAAAAAATAAAAATCACGTAAGTAAGATAACTATGTTACTGTTATTACCCCTAAATAGAATGAACATGTTCCCATTATCTTTACTCATAAGTATAATGACCATGTTACCATGTATAATTCTCATTAGAATGACCATGTTCCCATTCACATACTCAGAAGATTGATAAATAAGTTACTATTTGTACTTCTCAATTTAGAATAACCATATTGTAATTCTTAAATAACTAATTAATTTATCAATTAATTATCCACTTAAATTCCCATACTAATTAAACAATTAGTTAAATACATAAAATACCTTGGTTAACACAAAAATTAATAAAATGCCTTCAACCCATTAAATAATTAGTTAAACAACAACAAAAATAATATCCAAAAATTAATTTTCTAAATTAATTATCACATTCTAAATCTGAACTCGTCATAATTAATCCCCCAATTAAATATCAAGATCATAATCTCAATTAATATAATTAATCACAATTAAATATCTCAACTTTTTAAATTTGAAATCTGATAAATATTTTCCCAATTAATTTTCCAGATTAAAACCCCTATCTATTATAACCGATTTCCCTAAATTAATTATCTAATAGGGAATCCCCTTTGTCTCATTATTAATTCCATAATTAATCACCTATTTCAACAAAGATACAATAAATCAATTGGTTAATGTAATTAACCCAATTTAAGAAACGAAATTGCTATATGATGCAAGTAATTATATAATTTTTCATATAGATATCAAATCGCTGACTATGGGAATTATATTTAGACCACTAACCTCAATTCTTTGAGAGATTTTTGGTCAATTGAAATCCTAAAAATATAAGTAGCATAATAATGTTGATAAATGTTTCGAATATAAATCCTTAAACCTAAATCAATATTAAAGGCATCAATATATCATAAATAATGATCTAGATCCAACATCTTATATCTATATCTCACTACATAGGTTTATGACCAAAGAAATAGAGCACATCTTCCTTGAAAAGATCAAGAAATGATAGAAGAAAAAAATAGAAGAATCATCGAGTTGAAATCTACTTACTCGAAGAAGAAAGGATCTTCAATTCTATCTTTTGATCTCAAATAATGGTATTCATATGCCCTAAAAATCCCTCCAGACTGATTGGAGAACCTTACTTTACCCTTAGGAAAGTAAAATCACGAGTTAGTGATATATATGAGTTAAAACATGTCATTAAATATTGAAAACGAGTGAGATCCACAATTTTATGTTATCTAAATAGGTCCTCACATGGTTTTGTCCCAAGGGTAGATAAACCATGCGTTAGCCACTACTTCAAGGTGGATCTTCGCACAAATACCTTGTACAACCTCTCAAACCATGTGTTGACCAAGCCAAAGCTACTACCTTAAAATACAAGATAGCACAAGATTTATCTTAGGAAACCATACATTTTTCACAAACCATACGACAACTATGTACAACCTCTTTTCTCCAAGATTTTTCTTAGACTTCACCCAAATGCACCCCAAGTCACAAATCCCATTAAATGGTACTTATGTAAAAAAACGTACCTAAAAAATGAGCTCGATATAACTTCAAAAATCATTAGGATCATACATTTTATAGTTAGTTCATGGTTAATGTAATTGTGTATCTAAAATATGCACCCTAAATAGATGCCCATGTAGGGTGCATGTTAGGGCATATAGTTACAACTAACCGTGTAACCTCTCTATAAAACCATGTCGTCATATTTTTAAACCCCATAAAAATAATTTTATTATCCAAGGACCCTAATTTTAATTTATTAGTTACTCCCCACACATCCTTAATTTATTTCCTTGGGTTTGAAGGCTCTCAGTATGCGATTTCGGTTCCTTAAACCCCTTCTCATGGTAGATTGAACATATTTGATCTCATTTGATCTCCTTTAGGTATGTAGATATTATATTATGTGGAATATTCCAATATTTTCATATATATTATTTACATAAGGATATACCATAACACAATTCAAGTAACTGCACTTTCTTATAGATGTTTATTATAGATTGTGTTTATTGATCTCCCTCATCTCATTCATCATCGATGATCCTGTTTAGGGTGTTTTATTTGACTATGTTCCCAAAGGTAAGCAATTCAATATGAATTTTTTCAAAATAATTGAATATATTTTTTACTTTATTGGTTTTAATTATTTATAAAATGGTTTAAATAGCATTAAAATACATGGATATGATAATAGGTCTTGAATGGAAATAGAGTTTTTGAAAACCCTAAATTTTAATTGAATTAGAATATGGTGAATATTTTGGAGAAAAAAATATTATATGATTTGAAACATTATTTGATTATATAATTGAGTTTTTATTCTTGAGAAAATTAATTAAATTAACATATGTTTTTGTAAATGAATGAATTTGTTAAAAAAAGATTCTCTTTTTAGGAAATTAGAAGTCATCTAGAAAAGACATTTGTCGGGAATTGAATTTTGATAGAAGAATTGTTTTAAAACATATAGTACCCCAGAATGGTTCCACTAATGGAGTTCTAGTTTGATGTTCCCATTATTGATTGAATAATTTTTGAAAGAACAAGTTTTCCTTTTTAATATGTGGGTAACTTGGACAAGTACACTACGAATCTTACTCAACAGAAATGGTTTTAAAAATACCACTATAACAAAATTGAAATGGAATGACTGACTGTAATGGGATACCTTGCTCTAGTGTAGACTACTTGTAATGTGTTCCTCTATTAGGTTGTAGGTTTATTTTTTTCACAGCTATATTGATCCATCATCATAATGAGATTTGTATGGAAAATATTACTAAAAACTATCTTATGTGGGAAAATTTTACATTGTGCTACATTTTGGATAACATGATAATAAATTCCATTTATTACAAAATAATTTTAGTTTTTCCAACCTCTTTATATCAAATATTTTTATAAAATTTTAACAGAACTTGTTTGAATCCTAATATGATATATCATCTATATTTTTTTAGATGGTGCGTTTTAATTAAAAATATTTAAATCTTCTAATATTCCATGTTATAGTCATATGAAAACAATATATGGTTTTATATTCTGGGATTTTTTATGTAAAAAAGATGTCACACTATTAGGATTTATATCTCAAAACCTACCTTTACATTCTTGAATTTGTTGATTTTCTTATTCCAACTCTAAGAAAAGGGAATTATCCACTTGGATGTGGTGGATGTTTTGGATCATTTAGATATGGAGTTAGGGAAACTAATGATAGAGAAGTTATCCAATCATTTCAATATATGTAAGTGATTTTATCTTTTCAGATGATGAGTGCATTAATAAAACACTATTTTGTGGTTGTTATACATTTTTTATGGTATATTCTTCATGATAAGTGTATATTATATTGAATTATATTTGTTATCTTCAGAAATTTGGTGAAAAAAACATTCATCCATTTTTATTTTTTGTTACCATGTTCTATTCACCAACCTATAGGGATAGGTTTCACCCTACCAACCATGTCAAGGACTACTCGGCTATCTATGTACTAGTAAATCTGGGCTGGTTCATGAGAATGATTTCATACTTATGTGAGTCAATGGTTTATATTCCTATCTTATTCTTTTGATATTAATATTTTATATTTAAATTTAATTTTAATTTCTTTAATTTATACATTTAATATTTTACATTTATTATATAATCATTCCATTGATATCATCATTAGGTTAATCAATCCATCTTATTATATGACTTTCATAATCTATTATTGTTCCCAAATTATCCAAATATTCACATGAATATTTGAAATTTCAATATATAAATTCTTATATATATATGGTGATATTAAATGGGAATTTATGTTATTAGATTAATCAACATCTACACCAATATAAACCTCTAATTAACTATTACTGAAAAGAAAACTTATTAGAGATAAAATATCCCTTATTTGTCTTGGTTTATATCTTGATTTTCCACATAGTATCTATGATTTCTTGATGTTTAGAAACCCTCCCTCTTACTCCACCTATAACACCCCAATAATTTTTACTATAAATTTTTTTAAAATTATTACTGTATCATTATATTTTTCTAACATAAAAAATGAAATAAATTGAGTGGCAACATATTAGATGAATATTATTAAAAAAATATATGATTAAATAAAAATAAATATATTAAAATTTTAAAAATCAATTAGATATACATACAGAATTTGTTTACGTAAATTTACGTTTTTAAAACAATGTTTTCTAATAAAATATGTGTTTCTATTTATATTATATATTTTTTTAAAATTAAAAAGTATTGATATTTGAATTTTAATTTTCGAAGAAAATATCTTTTGAATATAACATGTCTAACATGGATTATATAGATTTTTTGATATTTTTTTAAAAAATTATTTTTATGTGAATAGTGATAAAAATAAATATTTTTCAATAATCATCCATTTTATAAAATTATAATAAAAAATTAATTTTTAATATGTTTTTCAAACAATATTGAAAAGATTATATATTTTAATAATGTAATATTAATAATTTAAATTAACTATATTGAATTTATATATCTTTGATAGACTGAAGGCCTTAGAATTTGTTTTTTGATTTTTGGATAATATACCTTTTAATGGCTGAGGTGGAACCCATAAATGGTCTATGGTCCCAAGGCACAAGGCCCATACATGACCCAAATCCCTAGAGGCATAATGGACTTTACGTGACCTAGAAGGCCCAAGAACTAACACACTTGAAATAGCCCCTACCGAACATCTGTATCTTGAAGGCACATAGGTCCCCACCTCGCATAACTAATCATCTAGCGTTTCCCCTCCCCATATATATTTTATATATCTCATGTTTAATATTTTGGAATATAAAGTAATGTTCTAGTATAATAATGTTCATATTCACTAATAATTATGAAAATATTTCCAAAAAATTATAAATTCATTATAGTAATATATATTAAATATTTTTGATAAAAATTTTCATATTTAATTAATAATTCATTTTCATTTATTCCCGTAATTGTATGATTTATAATATTAATGTTAAAAACTATGACAATAATGAATGTTTTAGTTTCGATGAATTATTATATCAGTAATGCATAGTTTTTTGTAATGATTTAAAATAAAATATTTTAAAAAATTCATCTAGTGTAATTTTCATATAGATATAAAATCATTTTTTCTTCCAAATAGTTTTAAATTAATTATATATAATTTCTAGAACATTAAATTGTTAAAACATCATTTTTTTATATATTTTTTCTATGTATTTTATTTTACATTTCAAAAGAAAACATATTAATTTTTAAAAATTTAATTTAATTAAACAGAACATATATTTATGTTCAAAACCCCAAATTTTGTTAACAGGTTTATTCATATAAGTTTTAGTAACATATAAATTAATTTTGAAAAAACAAGTTACCCCAAAAAATCATAATTTGTAATATGAAAAATCAAATAGTAAATTACTCCAAAGATATTTATAACACATGTTGAAATTATATTTTGATGCTTTATAAACCAAATATAACCCCCTAAATTTAATTATTTAAATAATCTAAAACCAATTACCCTTTAGTAGTTTCTTTCCATTATGGGGATATAATTAGGGTTCTCAAAAGTCCAATTTGTTTCAATTATAAAATTGGATCACTTCTAACTTCTCAAAGTTAAACACCCCTCTAGAATTTCAGTTAAACTGAGACCAAATGTCATCTCATATATATATCTTTCATGGCCTAAATCCCATAGGAACTATACATAATCATTAAGACATAATTTTTTGGGATATATTCAAGTGAATGTTCAATGTCCCAAAGTGATTATTACTTAATCGTTATCTTTCTATTGAGAAACTTTATCTTAAAAAACATCCTAAAAATAGAAAATATTAACATGATCATAATTAATACATGGTTGGGATACTATATTAATTAAAAAAATTATTTATTCTTTTAAATATGCTATGTAAAATAAAATAATGTTGTTAGTGCGTTTGTGTGGACTACCGCCTATACAAAAAATCATGGTCTCTTTTTCATCCCCGCCACACACAATTGAAAAGAAAATTTATTTAACATAAATAAAGTTTTTTAAAAAATATTTATTTATAGATAAATATAATATTTTACATCCAATAGGTGATATTGATAATAGAAAAAACATAGTATACTTAACCACATAAAAATATCATATTAGTGTAACTTTCCCAATTTGAGTTTATTTCATAAAAAAATACATAAATCGATAATATTTTTCCAAAAAAACAATGAAGAAAATAAGAAATTAAAATTTTAGAGACTTTTATGTTATTATGAAACAAATTTAGTCACTATCAAAATATGTAATTCCTTATCTGGAGATTGACTTAACCACCACATGTGACTAACATAAGATATAAATACATAATAAATTAATATAATATGATAATAATTTGACCATTGTAAATGAAATATAAATTAAGAGGGTTTCTATAATGGTATCAAATAGTTTTTATTTGATTATTGATTAATTGTTTCACACATAGATACAGATTAATGACCTAGAGTAGGGATTCCACATGTTATTTTAAATTATATGAGGCATGTTTGATTTTGTGCACCAAAATTTATATTATATGGTGTCTTCATCACCACATTTACTTTATGTGTAATGAATATTTTTCATTTCATAATGATTTAATTTCAATTTCATGGTATCAATATTTTTTTCATGATAATTACAATACCATTATTGTATGGATTTTTTATTAACTCAAAAACCTTTAGTCTGTTAAAATACTTCTTATTGATATAATTTATCCATGAATTATCTTATTTAACCTATTAATTAATTTAATGGTACAATATATTTCTCTATGGTAAAAAATTACTTAATAAATAATATATTTTGCAATGACTTAATTTTTTAAACAATTATACATCATTATTAAGAATAATTTCCATCCCATTTAATGACAGTTTTCCTTTCATTTCTTAATAATCCTTCATTAAAATTATATCATTTATATATTTAAATATAATTATGCATCAGCTCATTTGAAAATAAACTTTCCCTTACCCTATTTTAAAAATAATTATTTGATAGTCATTTTTCGATGTGGGTTCAAAACAAATAAGTTTTTTATATAAATAGGTATAAATTAATATTTAATATTGTTTTAGTTTCGACTAAAAAATATTGGGATATCAAAATTTTAATAAAAAGAGTGAAAATTTTCATTTTTAAATATTATTATTTTATTTAAATTTTTATACAATTAAATCATTTTCCCATTTTATGTATCCCTCAATTTAAAAAAAGAATACCATTTTTCATTTCTAAATGAAAATATAATTCCAAAGTCATTGATTTTGTATATTGATATTTTTTGGTTGTTTTATAGATATATTTATAGTTTCTAAAATTTATTATTTTATTATAGATTTGTAAAATTAAAATTTTAAAATAATATCAAAAGATTAACTATATTTCTTATTTTTAAAAATATGTTTCTATAATTTATAAAAAGTGTTTTTATCAAAGTCACTATACATTAAATTATTTTAAACTAGATTTGGGATATTCATAAAATTATACTATCAACTATATTAGACTAGATAAAATATGTAATAATATTTTATATAAACTATATTATCCAAACTATAATAAAAAATATATCTATGATAAACCATTTTACATGTCTTTAATTTATAACCAATGCTATGAATAATTTTCTAGATCGATTATAAAATAACAAACATATAAAATATTAAGAGTACACTCTCAAAATTAGTTATTAAACAACTAAAAATAGAAAGTGGATTCTCAAAATTGGTTACTAAATAGCTGATGTACGAAACTAGTTTCTCAGGGATGTTATTATAAAATATATGTGAAAACCATATTTTTTTAATCCATGGGATGTGAATTTTAATGATCATTTACATAGAAGATGTAGGGTTTCTCTTATGTGGTAAACTATAACCCTTTATAATTTAATATTATGGCCTCAAGTATCTTTTATATGGAATTAAAAACTGTCATCTATAATGGGATTTATCGTCCTCTACATTATTCCACTGTAAGTAGTCCTAAAATTTTCATCATATTTTCTATTTACCATTTTTATGAAGTATATTTTCATTTTTTCTTATTATTCAAATAATACATTAATCAAGGGTGTTTTTCTATTGAATAATTGTTTTTGTAAAGTTTTTTGAAATTATCTCTAATGCTACATAAATCTTGACAACATTTTAGGATTTATATTTTTAGTTTTGACTATTATTGAATTTATGGTATATTTAATTGATAAATTGTTATTTTTATGTTAATGTTTGACTAAATTATTAAATTTTTAATTATTGGTAAAAATAATATTAATTTTCGGATTAAATTTTTGTATAATGTATTTTTTGAATGTTCATTGTGGATGAGTGTTTTGAATGTATGCTTGATAATGTTGTTTGAATATGAATTATTGATAATATATATTTAGAGGATCATGCCGATAAGAGATTATTTTTTTAATTTTTTTTGAAATAATGATAATTAAACATATCCATTATGATAATATTATTTATAAAATATTATTTCATTATTTAATACATGGAATATATGTGGTATTTTTTTATAAAAATATAGAATGTTAAAATTGAAAATATAATAAAGTATATTCAATAAATTATATTTTTTATAGTTAATATAGAGTTGCTATTTTATTACAACATTATAAAAACATGATGAATATGAGGAAGGTTTTGATGAATATTTTCGAATTTTTAAACCAAATATTCTAATTAAAGACATTTTTTTCATCCCATTCATGTAATATTTAAATAATAAAAAGTTAAAATAAAGAGAAATCGCAGATCATTAAATTTCCAATGGTTATGAATCAAAATGCATCCCTTATATTTTTCTAAGTGAATGTGGGAATATGTCAATACCTATTAATAATGAAAATTTTAAAAATGGAAACTATAGTGAAATTGAGGAAATAATTTATCATATTAGTTTATAGTAAATTGGGAATGAATTAATAATTGAGTGTCTGTATGGTGATTTAGAAAAAAAATTCATTTTGTACATATTGAATATATGGTTGTACTTTCTATATTATAATTGATTAATTTGATGGTAAAAATTTGATTGAGTGAGAAGAGTTTTATAAAGATACTAACGATCTTTAATGAAAAAAAATCATAAAGATAATAATATTCCAGATACACATTCAAATGAGAATATAACATTATTCCTGATGGGTTTGGGCTATAGAAAAATTAATATTTAATGAATGACTATTTGTTATATTGGAAGGAATAAAATGGTCTCTCAGATAGACCTCAATCGAATAAATCATGGGATAAAATTGAAGAAAAATCATACTTGAATTTATAGGTTACAAAGACACATTTAAAATAAATTTGGTATCTTCAAATAATTTCTCAACTGATGTGTTAATTAGAAAGTTAAAATTATAAAATAGGATAAGATTTATTGATGATTGCTTAATATCTTGTGTAAAATTACATCATCCAGCTAATTTTATATAGTGGAGGAAAATTGAACAAAGATTTTATAAATTCTTAATAGACAATTTAAATATATGACTTGTACAATGCATAGATAAAGTGAATCCATTTTTAAGACTTATTTGAACACATAGTTCCTAGTCTATAAAATTTTTAATTTACAAATTATCTCCCTAGTTTTTGTATGAAGTGTAAATCTATCATATTATGTTTAATAATTTATAGACCACAACATCTTGAAAATAATTTTGATGTATTCATATGATAATTAATTGACAAATTCATTCTTTTTTTAGAGGCTTGAATAAGAATGTGTGATTCTTGTAAAATGGAGCATTTTAAAATAAATATATATATTATATTCACTATAAATTACTTCAAATTCTATTTTTTAATTAGTTTTAAAGATCATAAATCATATCAAATTAGTTACCAACCGACATCATGTTAGCAACTAAAAAATATTTCAAAATAGTATATATGGGTAATCATAGGTTTTTTCTATGGATCACACATGTTTATGATTACTAAATGAATTCATTAAATAAATCAATTTTTATTTTTTTTCAAATACATTCTTCAACTAAGATGTATTATAAGGGGTTATAAAACATTATTGACACATTAGGAAATATAATTACAATTATAGAAATAATTATATTATTGTTAATGATGTAATCAAAATTTAATGATCATCAAAATTGGAGATATCATGATTTAAAACATAACATTAGTTAAATACTTATAGAGAATAATTTATACGATTGATTCATTTGAATAGTGATAGATATTAATGGGATGGAAAATAATGGGCTAAATGAAATATTATACGTACCCGTAGTGGGATAATTTTTAGAGTTATCGTCCATCCTTATGGAAAATGAACATACCCACAATTTCCTATTCATACATTATTTGAGGTATAAATTATTAGTTTGTATATAGTTTTACACAATATCAATGTTCCTTAGGGTTATTAATCATAATCAAAAAAACATTAACAAAAATTGGATGTTGAAAAAAATGAAATTTTCTTATAGTCATATAATGATGCAACAAATCCTATTAATTTTATTCCATTTTATATGTAAAATCATAGTAAAAAATAAATATGATGATGGAGTGTTATTTTTTTAATTTATTTTGGATCAATGTGATATATTTCAATTCATTTAACATTTTTGAGAACATTATAGTATTTATACTACGTCTTATATAAATCCATTTCCCTATATATATTCTGATATCCTAGTGTATTTAATGGTTTATTGGGTGTGACAAATAAATCATTATAGACCCATTTATCTTAATTTTATGTATCCTTTTGAAATGAATTTGATGATACTAAAGGTACATATTAAGAATCTATATCAACATAAAACCTCTAGACTTGAGAAGAATATTTCTGAAGAGGTTGTAGATATTTATAGAAGTTAAATTCATAAAGTAGAGGAGATCAGTTTTCTAACAAATCACAATGAATGATACAATTATAGGGGAAACTGGATTCACTTATTATAAGTAATAACATTGATAGGTTAGTAGATAATTTAGGTATAATTATAAATCTAGTATAACATAGATGATTCTCATTTGTACATATGATCACTTGTAATGGATCCTATAATAGTAAATTTTATGGGTATCAATGCGATGAGATTATTTTACTTTTAAGTCAATTATTATATATTAAATAGTTATTTTAATTTATTTAGACATTAAAATTATGTTTATTTATTTGGTTCCTATATAAACACTTAATTTAGTATGATAGAAAAAGTTACATGGTTTTTTAGACACATAATTTATTTCACCATTATCAATGTATTAAGAATATATATTTCTTTATTTGAATAAATTTATATTATAGTGAAATTTCGTTTTATCTCATTAAAATAATTTCAAAACATGGAATTATAAAATTAATGATAGAAAAAGGAAATAGGAGCCAAAAAATAAAATATGTAATAAAAAAGGTGACCAGTCATATATAAGGACAATATTTTTTTCTATGGTCACATAAAATTTTACATTAAATTGATGAATTCATTAAAATCTAAATTTAAATCATCAAGGAGTTACTAAAAGTCAATATTATAATCAAATATTTATATTTTAATTAATTTCAACTTGTATAGTTATAAAATTTTACTAGGATAGATTTTATTATAATTGACCCTTTAATATTTATTATAAGTATATTGAGAATGAATGTTAAATTAATTGTTTCTAATATCTTGTTTTTTAATGACCCTCAAAATTATATTGTACATAAAATAAATCATTTATGATTAGAATGTGTTAATAATATCTTTCTTTTTTTTTGGGTTTAGATTATTTTTATTATATATTGTAATCATTAAATATCTAATTGTATGTTTAAAATGATTTGAAATTGTGATGTTATTTTCATGTTAATGTGTATTTTTTTTCTAGTTATGGTCATCCAAATTTTCTTATAGTATATTATATTTAAATAAAATATATTAAAACCATATTTTTATGGGTTATTTTATAACTGATATGAAAAAAATTGTTTATAATGGTTGTTATTTAAAATAAACTATGTAATAATGCTTTTTTCACATCTCTTTTTATATAACTAATGATAGAAGTGATTCTATATATGGAATTTAATGATGGTTACTATTATGTTTTTTAGAAAATGACATAAAATATAGTTTTCAAATATATAAAAAATAACCAATGTTTAATATAAATTTACAACATTTCATACAATAACGTCATAAGGTAACCGATGATAAAAAAATAACAATACAAAAAACCATTTTTGGCAAGTGTTGATGTTATTTATTTCACATACTACTTAAGACTAATAGAAATAAACCTTTTATAAAATTCATTTCCCTTTAGAATACAATATTTTCCAATTAACAGATTCAATTCTATTTTGAAAGACTCAATATATTGACTTATTGGCGAAATTATTAACATAACTATATTCCCTTTATCTTTATTGTGTAAATGGAAAATATTTTTTAAATATTTTTATAGAATTTACATATAATATTACTAATTATATTTGGATAATGATTACATTCCTTGTGATTATCATGTTATTATTTTTTTTGTTTTTATGAATGTTTTCATAATATGTTTCAATTTAAAAAAAATACACACTACCCATTCTATTCTCATGGGTTTTTGAAATATTTTTATTTGATTGTAATAATATGTCACACTTATGTTTGGATAATGAGTTTATATATTTTTATTCAATACATTGTTAATTCCTATTTATCATGAACTGAGAATGTTACATGAGAGGATTTACATCAAGATTAAGGGTACACCTAAGGATTTATAGCATGCTAACAGGTACATGGGAGGATCCATATGAAGCTAATGGGTGAACATAAAGATTCATCCCTTGAAAAACGTTATATATGAGGAATTATCTTAAGAAAATGTTTACACTAGAGGATCCATCACTTGATAATGGTAACATAGAGGTAGTTATCTCAAAAAAATGGAACATATGATTAAAACATGCTTAAGGGTACACAGTATTATTATCCTAAGAACATGATGGTACATGGGATATTATCCTAAGAATACAATTTCATGAATATCTTTATGGTTATCCTTGAAATTTTATTTCAATATTATTTATTCCAACGCAATATTTCATGCCATTATTCAAACGATTATTTATCATTCAATCACGTTTACTTTGTTATAATTTTGAAAAATATTTCCATCACATATATATATATATATTAGTTTATATGTCTTTATAGAGTGGAATATCAAAAAATATTACTATTTAAAATAATGTTTTTCAGGATATCCCCATACTCATGTTTCCATATAAACTTTTTTTAAAACCCTCAATAGAGTATTGATATGTTTTACTTCAATAAGTGATTTAGAATGCACCGTTATTATATTTTTCTTTCTTATGATAATAATATCATTATAAATTATGATAATTCTTAAATGGGCTCTACAATTCTTCTATTATGGAGTAATGTTCACATGTATGATAAAAAATATTTTTTAATAGTTAATTATCAAAAACATTAAACCTCCAATTATTGGTATTATTATATTATTGTTGAGTATATATGTATGAAATAAGTTAATTTTTTTAATTTAATTATAGGATAATATCAATTTTTTCAAATGAAGTGTATAGATATTTTTCTTGTAGAATTAGAGGTATAAGAGTAGATTTGGGGTGATTTAGTGGGAATTGGAGTAGGTTTTTGTTATTTTGATGATTTGTTTAGTTGTTTTATTAAATTATTTATTTTATTTTATTTTTTATGAGATATCATTAATACAAATTCTATGAAAATGAATATGGAATATCTATTTGTATAATATGAAATATTAAATATTTTTAAAAGAATATATTATGTGGTTATCCTATAAATTAGATAAATGTATGGATATTTTTAAATGGATTCATCTATTGCAAATATTCACCTTTTGGTAATCACTCTGAAAATCTCTGGTTAAGTATCAACTCATTTATAAATTATGTTGATTAATATTTGGTCTAATAATACACATTTAAATTGGAACACACATGTGATATGATTGAGTTATTTACATTCCCTTTTGATGATATTGTGAAGGATTTAATTCTTAATTATTTTTCAATATGAGGTTAATATTTTTGAGAGAAGAAACCTAATATATACATGTTTGAACTAATAGTTATAGAGGAAGAACAATGATTTACATTGTTGAAATGAAATTATTATACATTTAAAAAAATTTATCATTATGGTAGACAACATATGGATTATTTCTCATCATCCTATGGTAATTTACCCTAATTTTATTTGTCATTGTCATAATTTTTTTTTTGTAAAAATGATCATGAAAATAAAGTAGTGAAATTTATGTCCTTATGATATCATAAAAGAGAATATTTTCGATAAATGGTTTCGTATTCTTACTGTGAAAAGTTAGGGGATATCATATAAAAAATTATATTTGGATGATAATTTGATATTTTTTTATAATAAATATTTATTGCATAAATTGAGAAAATATATTTATTTCCCTAATACATTCAATTTTAAAGGGTTATCATAATTAATAAATGATATATATATTGACCCTAGACTTTTATAGATATCATTACATGATTTTATGAATAATTTTACGTTAGAGTATAAGCCAAGGATTGTAAAGTCTTGTGTCTTAGAAGACGAGGTACATAAATCCAAAAACATGGAACTAAATAAAAATTTTATTTATTTAATCTTCAAATTGATATCCTAACTTCCATTGTTCTCAAACATCTATATAGGGTACCCTAAGGAATACATGAAAAATTTTATGATCTTAATATCCCAATAAGAGAATAAGCATAAGAACAAAGCATTATCACATAAGATATAAGCAATGTCATGATGATATAAAAAGTCATGTACCATATGGAATCATAACTTATAAATAGGGAATAATATAAACATGGAGTCATAGTAATGTGAAAGAAATAAAAAACAATAATTTAGAATGATTCAAGGATAACTGCTAAGCCCGTTTCACATGGTAGCACAAGCCAAGTATAACCGCCAATACCTTCACACATGGTAGCACAAGCTAGGGCTAACAGCCAAGACCGTCACCCCTAACGTTTCATGAGACTCAAATTTACCAAATGAATTAGAGATCTATCTGGGAACAACCATATTATCTTTTTATGAATATTTTTTCCACATAAAGAATCATACATAATCAATCGTACATAAAAATAAAGAAGACCCATGGAAAGAATTGGGTACCACAATCATGTCATAATGCATAACAAATGGGAAAATCATGAAAGTGTCCATGAAAGAAAGGAACTAAAATATAAATGGAAATTCATAAGGTAAAATATCCATGTATCATGGAAGGTTATATCAATTATAAGTGGCAACATTAAGAAAAGTATTTAATAAATTTTATCATTAAAAATATTTGATCAGTTTTAATGAAAATACTATAGAGCCACTAAAATACAAAAGGAAAAAATACTATATATAAAACCAAAAATGTAACAATATATTTTTAATAATTAAAAATAATAATGTTATAAATACAATGGTAGCTTAAAATATAATAGTGGGTGAACTTTAAATTGGGTAAACATTCGGGATGTTCCCTCAAAAGAGGTTTGCATATCGAGAAGTATTTGAGGGGGAATCACATAAAAACATGTATATACCCAAAAATAATGATTAACGGGTCTTGATAAATGAATTTGGTACATTTAAACCACATTTATAATAAAAACATAAAAAAATTCATTTGGGTAAAATGATGATAAGGCAACTTGAAATAACAAAGGAGGTTCAGGTAGGATCCATTATAGATTATCTGCATGGTATCAGGTGTACCCAAGAGGAATTAATGAGAGGGAAATGGGATTCTCATCACTTATAAATCATGTGGGAAGTATGGAAGAGGTGATAAATTGTACCCCTTATTATCCAATAAAAAAACATATATTGATTACATTTTAATGGTATTAAATGTTCATTTTTAATATTATGGACCCGAGTTAGTGTATTTTAATTTTGAACATCCATTGTCATCATTTGTGCACTTCATGCCTAATGTGCACCAATTTAGGCCCAATGTTTCATCTGATTTTAAAAAATATAAATTATACATATTTTAATTTTACATATTGGTAAATTTATATACAAATAAATATGAACATTTTTCATTTAGGGATCAATGGATTATTCATAAAGGATGATGGGGATATTTGACGATGAAGGGAAACAATTCTGGAGAAGGAAGATTTGATATCACCCGTTGATGAGAATATGGGACCCACAATACAGGCCCAATGAATCCCAAATATCATGGGAGTCTAGAAGACATATAATGGAACAAATTATTCTACTGTAGATAGTGCTAATTCATCTTACATGGTGGTGATTAAGACGACCCATGTAGAAGATGCAATTTTGGCCCAGATTCTGTAGCCCAGAAAAATAGCCCACCATTTAAATCATATCTCCTGAACCACAATGTATTTTGTGATGAAATTTTATTGTACATTAGGTTTCATATAGTTATTTATTTAAGTCTTATATGGCCCACTCAAATTCTTCATTTTAGAAGGACAATTCAACGTTTCTGTTCAGTAGATGCATGGTGGCTCCCACTTTGAGGCAATAGTTGAAAAGTCTTCTATGCATTAAATTTCCACCCACCTTTCCCCAACATAATTAATTAAAGTCACATGGAATGATGGGGGATCAATAAAAGGCTTCCAAAATGACTATTTAAGGCAGTATTGGTGGAGGATTTTAGAATCTTGGAGTTTTACTTTCATTGTAATGATGTTATGCCAAATTGTCTTTGTAATGTTCTTCTTTTTCATGAAAGATGTTTGAATCACCATAGTTTTCAATAAACGTTATTCTTCTTCTATTTTCTATTATTATTCTTTTCACATTGAAACTATTTCCCCAAAGTGTGATCCTATTCACACTAGCACTTGTTAATTTATTCACACAATGGTGGAGTGATCATTTCATTGATTTATTTTTCTTCTTCAATCCCGCTCCTATGAGTCTACTTTCTGCTTTCTTTGAGATCATAGAATCAATATAGGGCCAAAACCTTATGGGTTAGTCCTAGGGAGTTTCATGGGGAATATTGGATGTTATTTTAGGATCTTAAATTCTGTAATCATTTCATTATTTTAGGATTTCCATTTGATTATTTATTTTGTTCTTCGTCTTCTCCGACTTTAACAATGACACATTTCGAGTGCTAGTACGATCCAATTCCTTGGAGTGATCATTAAATTTATCCTCTAAGTGTATTGGTGATTAGCCTTGGAATTGTGTAGGGGTTAAATTATTCAATGATATTGAAGTATTATATCATTTTGTGGATACATCGTGAATTAGTGAACTGAAATGATAAAAGAAAATAAATTCATCCAATCTAACCCAAGTAACAACTTAGGATCAACTCATATGCATTAATTGTTTTAGACTAAGTAATTGTATGTTTTTTTATTTTGTTCTTTAAATTAAATAACTATTTATTCAAATCAATTCAATCTAAATAGTTGGCCACTTCATAGCCAAATCCTTCCAAAATCAGAGTGTCTTTAAATTCCTTTTTCGGTCCCTGTGGATTAGACTCATGCATGTACTACAATGACTGCAAACCTATAGGGTAAATTTGGGGGAAACCAATTTTTGGTGCCATTTCCGGGGATGAAATTAAGTTACCTTGATACTATCATCCTTTTCCCACCCCACGTTCTCTATTCTCACCCCATCTCTCTTATATATACCCCTTTTTCTTTGTTTCTGTCCTAAGAATTTAGAATCTAACATTCTGTATTCTACAATGGAGTATCTTCCAAATTACCATGTCATGAACTCATACTAGAATCAAATAGAAAATAAATATTGGGAAGCACCTAAATTAGAAAATTACTTTGATTAAGCCTTGAATGATTACCCCATAATTGATGAGATATATAATCAATGGGATAATGAATGTTTAAATGATCAATTTCATGCCCTCTCAAGGATGATTGAAGAGTCCAATATCAGTGAAGTATATAATGTTCAACATCCCATCCTACCTGTTCCTCAATAATTTCATAAACAATTGTGTAATCAAATGGAGATAATGAATTCCGAGGTTCCATCTTTGAGGATAGAACTAAAAAACATTAAAACATGTGAAGAACTCTGTAGACGCCGAAAAAAGGTCCATAACTCTTAGAGGAAGTTTCGAACTGACAAAGTGACGTCATATTCGGACTCAGAGGCCTGGTTTAGAGGACCCGGGAGTGGTGCGCAAAATTAAGGAGGACTTGCGTGAAAAAATGTTGTTCGCGCGAAGGGCTCCCGAGTTTCGAGAAAAAGAACCAGTGTGGCTTGCAAATTTTCCTACCCGATTCCGCGTGTGGAGGCTTTTCTTGTGGAATGGTCCAAATGTGGAAGATTTCACACGCCGCCTGGATTACGCGTCGGCGAAATCCTATAAATAGAAGGCAACCCCATCCATTACGAGGTTGAGGAATTCGGACCAGCTCACGTGTGCGCAATTCAGAGTCCCGTGCGCCCAAGATGACTTCCAGGTAATTCCCCTTTTCATGCTACCTTGCCCTGGGGTTTGCCTTTACGTGCAACACCACCGGATTAAGTGAATTTTCAAATGCCTCCGGGTTCATCCTTTGCGCTTGATCCTTTCCCCTTGTGCGAAATCCCCTCCAATTGCGTACAATCCCTTCCAAATTTCATGCAATCCATCTATTAGGTTTCGCCATGACTTAGGGATCGACCATTTCCCCCACGCGCAATACAAGACCTTTGCATGCAATCCCCTATCCGTGCTCTATCCTACTACCCCAATTGCACTCCATCCCGACATTTTACGCGCAAACCATCTCTTTACGTGCAAAACCCAGGACCCCTCACCTTGACGCCCCTTGGTTGCCTCTCTGCACCGATTCTGGATGACTTCCATGCCAGGCATGAATGCCATGCGTTGTTTTCCCATACGGCCTTCCAGTCTAGTAGGAAGTAACCTCATGGTCCCTTGGGTGGTGTTTCCCATTGTGTTGCTTTGCCTTATGCTTCTTCGCATAGGCACACTAACGGCTATTGCTTCTTCGTATATCAATGCTAACATGGACCCCTCGATGGTTCGCCCTGTGGCCCCCCTTCACTATGGCCTTGTCGATGCCTTCCGTCCAACAGGGGGTAGAGGTTGTTGGGCATGTATGCCCTAGGGGTGTGGAGCGAACCCAACTCGTCTGAGCTGCATGATGTTAAACTACTGAGCACCTCATCCTCAACACATGACGTTAAACTATGATGTGACCTCGTGACTCGCACACAGGGTCCCCCTGGCTCAGACATTCTTTACGCCTCTCGTCTCCATGGGAATGTAATCATCCTCACATGGAATGTGGTCCTCCTTTTGGAGTGGCGTTTTTTCATGGGGAAAGTCTGCCTCGGAGCGCAATCCCCTAGTTTCTCTTGTATAAGGTTTCACCCATTCACATCTGTACTTCCCCACTGCCAAGGCTAGTGGAGTCCCTTTCCCACTGAGCTTTGTCACACCATGGGCCTCCATCCTGGAGTAAGACCAGGCACTAAGGGATGTTAACCATGCGTATGCCCCTGTTTTATCTTTGGGCCGCTCAACGTGTAAGCCCCTTTCCACTTCTCACGGACTCACCCTTTGTGACGTGATCATCTGGTCACTGCTCCCTCTTGTTTCTCACACCGAGCATGAATCACGTGGGCTTAGAGAGTGCATTGAACATGACATCATCCTATAGGCCACCTGAGAGGGTAAGCCCCATCTTAGCGACCTACCGGGGATTTGATCCGTGCTAGCACATGATATGTTGGAAGCCTCCATGAGGTTCAATCCCACCACCCGGTCTTTCTAACTTCTTCACATCTGTTTGCCAACACTTTGGTCTTCCTCAGAGCGTAAACCCCAAATTTCTCTTCCTGCATGACGTTAAACTGTATCTCATCCCGCATGACATTAAACTGTATCTCGTCCCACATGAGGTTAAATTGTATCTTGTCCCGCATGACGTTAAACTGTATTCCCTCGTCCTGCATGACGTTAAAATGTATCCCGTCCTGCATGACATTAAATTGTATGCCCCGAACTATGTGGGCTTTGATCCGTGCTAACGCATGGTACGTAGGAAGCCTCCATGAGGTTCAAGCCAATCACTCAGTTGTTCCGACCCCTCTGGATCGGTTCACAACCACCGTTATGGGCTGCCTCAGAGTGTAAGCATCATACCTCACACCCAAGTCTCATCCTGACCTCTCCCTTGAGCCCACGTGGCTCGGGAAGCTCAATACCTAGCCTGAAGATCTTACTTCATCCAGGCACCAATAAATTCATTCATTCTCATGGGTCGCCTCTTCAGGTGTCCCACCGTATCACTGAACTACGCTGACTTTGAATCCCTACCATGGGGATACGTAGGAAGCCTCCATGAGGTTCATGTCCCTCCGCACTCCATTACCCATTCGGATCTTCACCCGAGCCACCACATCCTGGTGGGATCATGCCACCTCAGTCCACTCCATAGTACCCTAAAATCTTCCCACGTGATGGCCCCAACATCAGTGTTCCCCCTAGGGGGTCCTTCAATTTGATCCACTCTCAGTGTTCCAATCAGTCCGATCCGTCTCTGCAAGATGTTAAACTCACGGCATACCCCGTGTTAAACATGTGAAGTTGAGGAAAACCTTAGATGGCAAACAATTCCCCACATTTGATGTGGGATGCCTCAGGCTTTCACACCCTTGAGAAGCCCAATAATATGGGACAGAAGCCAGAGAAGACAATCCCCAGCGTCAAGGCGCGTCGACGACACCCCAATGTGACCATTCTCCTTATCGAAGGTTGCTGCCCCGACTAGGACCCTTGGAGCGTCTTGACCGAAGCAGCGTAATTAACTGGATTCCATGAAGATATGGGACCAAGAACGAGCTTCACGAACCCA
Source organism: Viscum album (assembly GCA_963277665.1). Lineage (NCBI taxonomy): Eukaryota > Viridiplantae > Streptophyta > Magnoliopsida > Santalales > Viscaceae > Viscum > Viscum album. The sequence continues at coordinate 564,587,869 of OY728129.1, read as the reverse complement.
TCTTAAATCTATGAGGGAGACCCGGACTAGGTGACGAGCTCCGAGGGGGAATCCACAGAAGGAAGAACCAACATCCCATCATCCCAGTTTTGATCAAGGAGCAAACGTCCCGGAACTAGGAACATAGGTCGTCTGCCTTTGGAAAGTGGGAATGTGGGGCCAAAATCCGTGTGTCCTCCCCACCTCGTGACAAACGCGCGCATGCCCGGACATAAAAGCATCAGAAACAGAAAATGGTGAACCCGACGTGATGCTCTTCTCTTCAATATATGGACTGGTAGCGTTCGGGGTGTCGGAAGATTAGCATGTCACTAGGTTCGGGCACCTAGCCTCGGGATGTGAAGCCCACCACGGGTTAAGGCAGTCAAGATGTTAAGCACTCCATTCAACAATGTCGTCATCGTGGATTCCTCTCACCGACCACAGAAGGTGAAATGATTCTGGGCTATTGGTTGTATATTCCTTTTCCTGTTAGTACTAATGTGTTCATCTCCATGCTTCCATGAATCATATCGCTGCATCTGGAGCTCGTTCATCACCTGCCCACCAGCGCAGGGGCTGGGGCAGTACCGACACGGCCACCCTGCACAGTCCCACATTTTCCACAGTCACTCCGAATCCGACTGCCGTAACTGGCGGGCGCTCACGCCCCCTCTCCCCATCAGAGATCATCCAACGAAGGGTGATCAAGACCTAGTTCATACGTATGAGGATGAAGGGGTCATCCCCACCATGGACATGTCCCATTTGGATCTAGAGGCAGCTACGCCTCCCCACAATCACCGCCCGCGAGGGCTGCACAGGTAGACTTCGCTCCCCACTCCAACATTTAACAATTTCAGGAGCCAATCCCTGAAACACCTCGACACCTCCCTCCCCTACGCCAATGAGGTGGGGGATGTCCGAGTTCGACTGATCGGAGACCTGTCCCAGGGGTTCATTGAATGAGCTCCTTCTAGGCTGCGTTGATGACGCTGGCTGACTATCCAGGCTGAGGAGAAGGCAATCTCCATGCCCACAACACTGACTCTAACTCACATGACCTGATGCCAGCATCGGGCGCAAGTAGAAGAGAATGCCCACCCTGGGGCACCAACATCAGTTACCACTATGGCCCGATCCACTAATGAATCCTGTTATCAAACCCCCTTATACACTGAGCAGGGATAATTACATGCCTGACCCGGATCAAGGCCCCAACCGCCCTGCAGGCAGGTTGGGTCGACTCTCCCGATCACTGGAACAGGCAATGGCCACCGCAGACCAATTTGCGGTAGTTCCATCCATCTTGAAGGCCCACTCCGTGCCACTGATCTGGAAAGAAAAAGACTTTCCCGTGACAGCTAAGCTCCAGTTATGGATCTTTCCAGTGCCCACTGCACGAGGTACGCGGTCACTTACCCTGTCGCTGGCCGAGAGTATAGAGTTATTTCATATCTGGTCACTCGCCCACATGGAGATCCTCCCCATGTCCATTTCGACATCTGTACCAGTTCTCCCTGCACCCCGGCCTCCAGTCCTCTCATACATAGCATTATTGCGGCCAGAGGACTCAATGAATGAAATCAGACTTGCCCTGAGGAGCCACCCATGGGCAGGAAGGTGGGACGTCGTCACCGTAAGAGGAATGTCATGGGATTCTGGATGGAAATCAGTCCAGTCCATTTCTCAGACTCTGAAGCAGAGTACGACTCGACGATGGAGCCTTCCCCCTAACCCATTGAGTCAAGGGAAGGGATAGGAATGCGGCACATCAGTCTCGTACTCCCCGAATGCGAGATCCTCATGATTCCCTCCTCCCTCTGAAGGTATATCCAAGAGGACGAGGACTTGGAGTACCCCCAGGGGTCAAACCCGCAGTTACCACTGGCCTCCCCGGAAGTACCTTCCACCTTAGTCAGAGAGGGTGGGGAACTTTTCTGGGGATCGACGGAAGAGTCGCGACATGAAACACCCTCTTCAAGTACCGAAACTAGGACAGATGTCTTGTTTTCCAGCCCATCCTATCACGACGTGGCCACCAGGACACTTCATCCCTTGGAGGATGACTTATGGATCAACGTCCAATCGGCATGCTCGCTGAATTCTCCATTGGCCAGTCCACCGTCCCAGTGGCCTACATCAGCACCGTTTCCAGTTCCACGACAATTCTCAACTGATGAGCAGGGAAAGCAAGATCTAGATCCCAAACCAAAGTCGTGGAGCTTCTGCACCGTCCTCGAAGCAGGCCACTTCCCTGAGATGTTTTGGCTGGTCGCAGGATCGGATTTTGATATGCCAGAGTCGCTCATCCCGAGAGAGTTTGAATTGTTCCACTAGACTCTCTAGGTTACTCACTCTCGTCTTCTCCATCAAATAGGGCCTTATAACGGGAGTCAAGAACATCTCGAGGATATCGGTGAGCAATGTCGTCATGTCGACCTGGCCGCACTCCCCGCGGTTCGGCACCCCGAGTCACTTGTCCACCACAGGGCCCTCCAGCAACAATGCGTCCATAGTTTTCAAGTACTCCGAAAAGTTATCGAGGATGCCACCCCCCACGCGCACGTCCGTGGATGGGGGCAGTACGCTGCACTTATTTTCAGTGTGATTCGCTGACAGCTTGACTCACTGGGCGTCTCTGAAGGAATGCCGCCAAGGGCAGTGGCAGTCGACATGGCCGACCTTTCGAGAGATAGAAACGGTGTGGAAAAAATCTATAGGGACTCACCCCCTGAGGACAAGCCGCTACTGGACCCCTCCGAGAGGATTACTCACCAACAGAGGAACCTTCTGGGTATCCCCACACCCACCGAGGCATTAACACTGAGCCGAAACATCAGCAATGGTAAAGAGCACATCAGGGTTGTAAAGCTCACTGAACCATCTGCCTCAGTACAGAAGGTAGAGGAAGATCCCGAGAAGGCCACACTATGCCAATAGCATGCAGAGAAAAAGAGGCTGGTTGATGAGCTCTTCGCCGAATGCATTGTAGAGAGGTGGCCTTACTACGGGGATCTTAGGTCGGGACAACAGGTGCAAGATCAACTACCCCTCGATGAGATTCCCCCGGGAAACCGTGACCATGCCGCATTTTCTGACAGGGGAGGGGCCGGAGCCCATGGCAGTAGGGCGCGATACGTTTCAATGAACCCTCTTGAGCGGTGTGATGACTTAAATGACCCCACTCGGTTTCCTCCCACTACCCCGAGAGTCGCTCCACCTGCTACCCCACAAGTTGCTGAGCCTGACTACGGTATTGAAGAGCCCGACAATTCGCTTGTGGTTAGGGATCCCTGTCAGGAAATGAATCCACATCTGAACGATCTAATGGAAGCACTCATCACCCACTTAGAGGCCCTTGAAACTTGGAAGGTGGAAATCCCACTGGATGGTAAGCTATACCCAGCGTGGGTGGATGATATGTCGGCCACGCTGGGATTTGGGAACCCAACTTTCGTCCCCTTTAACGGGACTGGTGACCTGCCATAGCACTTGGACAAATTAAACTCTAGGTACATGCCTATGTTAGGGAATCCAGCACAGCAGGAGGCCACCAAGCTCTGTTTCTTTGTTCAGACACTGGAAGGACCAACATTCGTCTGATACAGCCAGCTCTCTGTCAGATCTGTGACTAGCTGGGAGGACATTCACAGGAAATTCCCCTACCAGTTCAGTTCCATAACCCAGAAGACGAACATTGCAGACCTCTTCAGGTGCTAACAAAGGCTCGACGAGCGAGCCGCGGACTTCGTCGCCCGGTGGAAGGGGCTCACGTACTCCCTTGACATGAGACTAACTCAAGATCAATTACTGCCAATGTGTGTAGGGAACGTCAAGGTAGAGCTGGTTCCTTGTTTCATCACTCAGAATTACCCCATAGGGTTCCAGGACTTCTCAGACATGGCTCAGCGCCTCGAAGAAGCCCTACAACAGGCCAGTCAGGCATGCACAATTCCTCCTGTAATCCCTTCAAGGAGTGATGCCAGAGCCTAGCCCACTTCTGAGTCCCAAATAGAGGCCCTCAGATAGCTAGAGCTGCTACCAGTGAGGCCAGCTCTGCAACACCATAGCGGTCCTCTCCCACTGGCACAGCCTCCAGCCTACCAGCGACTGCCTCAGAATCGGCAAGCGCCTCCGCATAACACACCTCCACCACCTAGGCGATATAATCCGGATCTGCCTCCTCATCATGCTCCTCCGGGACCTTGTCAGTGGCAGCCTCTTAGATCCCCCTTTCCAGACATAAGGAGTCAGATATACTTGTTCGACGATGCCCAGGTTCCAGGTTATTTTTGTATTTCCTTGGAGGAGAGAATCGTGCGGCTTCCCAAGTACCATAAGCCGGAAGAGGAATATCTCACTGATCACCCCAACTACTGCTGTTATCACCGGACCCTGGGGAACACCATCCAGTGATACTAAGTGTTCAAGGATTGTCTCCACTACCAGATTGACAACAATATAGTCATGTTGGGCCCGGCCCCGGTACAAGTGGCAGGTGTCTTTGTGAGATCAGATGGTAGTAGTGGCGACGAGGATGAGTGGAAGCAGGTTTCCGACCGTGGGTCCCAGATGTATAGCGACTGGATAGCCCGTAAGATGGTTTCCCGTGCCCATGGAATCATCCGTTCCCACATGAATCATCTAGAGTCCTCAGAATCTGCGAGTTCTACCTTGGCATCGTAGTCCCAGCCTACCTCTTCCCAGAAGAGAAAGTTGCGGCACAAGAAGAAAGAACACGCCCTGCCAATGTTGTCGTCATCCCACACTCTTGGTGACTTCATGCCCCCAGAAATGGGGATCCCTCCGAGACTCCATCCGGTAGTGGATGATTCCTTGAGTGATAGTCTGGGGTATGCTTCGTTTAACACCACAGAGTTGGTAAATCCCTTTTTGACTCTCGACAAAGAGGAACGCCAGATGGACCTTCCCAATGTCCCCAGCCGTCGCCAACGTCGGCGGAGATGTGGCTATGTGAATCACAGGGGCATGGTAGTTGGAACCTCTAGCTAGGTCTTGCACGCCACTAAAACCATGTAGCATGCCTAATACAGAGCTCAGCGCACGCGACCCCATTATTTGGTGTCGACAGGTTCGCCTATACCACCGTTTGTGTTGCTGGATCAGGCAGAACCACCTCGGCCGTGCAGCGACCACCTCTGCCCTACCACCAGCCGACCCCATCCTTCCGGTACTGATCCAACGACCACTCTCTGGGCTTCGACTAGTGAACAGACAGATGTGCCTAGTACTAGTCAGTCACCAATCCAGCCGGCGGAGCCCGTCATGCCTCCAATTGCAGAGCGGCCTCCTATAAGCAGAAGCTCTCATTTGGTTTGAATGTATGATGTCATGAGGCTCTTGGACAACATTTTGACATGTCTTTATATCCTTGAGGGTCTTCGCCTGTCATTTGAAATGCGTGAGGCACTCGCTGAGGCTCTAAGGAGCCCCTTCCAGTTTGAGATAGAGGTAGCGGCTATAGAAGCCTTCCACGCCGAGGCGATTGAGAACATAGATTGTCAAGCAGTTATCTTATTATCTAGTGAAGATGAAGACCCACCCATAGAGGGGCACATTCGCCTACTGTACATCACCAACCATTTCCATGGCGTGGAATTATGACACTATCTTGTCGACATGGGTTCTAGGATTAACCTAGTCCCGACTCAGACACTGCAGAAATTGGGATTGTCTGAGGATGATTTGACTCCCTCCGACCTCAGGATCCAGGGTTATGATAAGACTGAGCAAACTCAACTCGAAAAGATTCGCTTGAAGACCTAGTTCGATGGCCTAATTGCTAATACCGAATTCATGGTTGTCTCTTAGGACACCGCCTATAACGCGTTGATGGGCAGGCCGTGGCTCCACCATCATGCAGCGGTCGCCTCATCGTATCACCAGTGCCTCAAATACTCTCTTAAGGGTTGAGTAGGCATGATTTACGGAGATGAATCTCCTTTTGCCTCTTGTGAAGCTCGTTATCTGGACCATGACTATTACAAGAGAAAGGATAAGCATATCCTGGTAGGTGAGGTTGGGCCCGCTACTATCACAAGTGATCCCTGGGCAGGTTTGGATGACGCTTATGTATTCCCAATCCATCGGTTGGATTCCACAACCTCCGACATGGGGAAGTGATCTGTTTTTTTTTTGGGTACCAAAGGTAGACATATTTCCGGGTCTAAGCGATGACATAAAATCACCTCATACTCCAACACCAACTAGGATAAGGTGATCCTCGATCCTCCTACCCCTGTGCGATATCGGGACGTTAGGCTCATGGAAATGAGAGTACGTCATACGTGTCTGTTTTGTCGGGCCGGAATTTACTGGCTCAATCTGATGCGCCACTACTTCTTCGATGTCATAATGCGTGGCCCCCAGGGCCAAAGACCAGATGGGATTAGATCAACCACCTTTGTTGCTATGGTCTCTCTAGTGCATGAGTCTCCTGACGTGATGACCACTACCGCCCAAGCCAGCACCAGCTTCTCATCAGGGTCTGGTATCCCCGAAATGGCTCCCCCCATGGATTATCCCACCACAAGTGGAGATGAGGACATGGAAGATACACCCCTTCCTTTGAGGAGGGCGTCTCCACCACGGTCGAAGAGTTGGTGCAGGCAAACCTCGGTAGCGAGGCGGACCCAAGACCCACATTGGTCAACACCACAATGCCCCCCCCCCCCCCGAGAAATGACAACAGTACGTAGAACTCCTTAGACAGCACCGAGAATTTTTTTTCTTGGAGTTATGATGAGATTCCATGACTTGATACTCAGGTATCCTTTCACCGCCTTGGCCTTCAGGAAAACCATCGTGGGTTCAATCAGCCTCCCAGAATGATGTATCCTTCTCATGGTTATATGGTTGAGGCTGAAGTTGATAAGATCATCAAAGCCAAATTCATTCAAGAAGTTCATTATCCCTGGTGGCTAGCCAACATTGTTCCAGTCAAGAAGATGAACGTGAAGATCGGGGTCTATATCGACTTCCGCGATCTCAATCGCCACTATCCGAAGGATGATTTTCCCCTTACGGTGAAAGAGTTGTTGATCGATGCCACGACCGAGTTTCAAGCCCTCTCCTTCATGGATGGGTATTGTTTGTACAACTATATCCGGTTGGCCCCTGAGGATGAATAGTTCATTGCCTTTAGGGCCCCCAAGGTACTTTCTGCTACCAGGTTATGCCCTTCGGCCTGGAGAATGCTGGTGCCACCTATCAACATGCCATGCATTGCATATTCAAGATTATTCTCAGGACACTGGTGGAATGATATGTGGATGACATGGTGGTAAAATCTCTCCAGTGCCAGGACCATCTCAAAGTCCTTCAAAAAGTGTTTGGCTTCCTCCGTTCTCGCCACCTGAAGATGAACCCATTGAACTGTGCCTTCGGGGTCACCTCTGAGAAATTTAATGGATTTGTTGTCAGATACCGCGACATCGGTATTGAACTAGAGAATATCAAAGCCATCAATTAGATGCCATCCCCGAGTAATATTTGGTAGCTCAGAGGTCTCTAAGGCCACTTATCCTATATACGCTGATTCATTGCGAATCTGGACGGCAAGTGTAAGCCCTTTTCCCAGATCATGAAGAAAGGCTCTACCTACGAGTGGGATAAATTGTGTCAGACCGCCTTAGAGGAAATCAAGTAGTATATGCTCCAATCTCCGATATTGATGCCACCAATTTCTAGAAAGCCGCTGGTCCTTTATGTGACCGCCCTGGAACGATCCCTTGGTGCACTTCTCACCCATAAGAACAATGAAGGAACAAATAACAACCTCTACTACCTCATTCGCATGCTCCTTGATATGGAAGTTATATATTATCCAATCGAGAAGAGCTTCTTGGCGCTCGTATTTTCCATGTAGAAATTGCGGCACTACTTGCAGCACCACGTGGTACATCTGGTCTCTTGGGTAGACTCGTTGAGATACATCCAGAATCGACCTATGTTGACTGGTCGACTGCCGCACTGCGAGGTGATCCTCCAACTGTTCAACATCTGGTTAGTACCTCAGATTGCTATCAAAGGATAGACGTTGGCAGACTTCATAGCTACTCGCCCATCCTCCGCGGATCAACCACAAGATCTAGGCTTTTCTGATGAGGTAATCATTTATGTCATTCATTCCATCCCATGTTGGAAGATGTACTTTGATGGTGCCTCTCTGAGCCCCACTGGTAGAAGTCTCAACGATCTTAGGCTCAACAAAGTGGGTCTGGGTGTCGTCCTCATCACCCCAGAGCAAGCCATTTTTCAGTATTCGTTCCTATTGTCATAAGGCTACACCAACAATGAGGCAGAATATCAGGCCCTCATCACTTGCCTCGAGTTGGCTCTCGAGATTGACGTGCCCCATATGCATGTTAAAGGGGACTCCGAGCTAGTCATCAGGCATGTGAATGGTGAAAATTTTGTCAAAAATCCAGAACTTGTGCCATTTTTGGAGTGCAACCTTCGTCTAATGGCTAAGTTCCCTTCTCGGCCAGAGGTCGTTCATTTTCCCTAGTTGCAGAACAGTTGAGAAGATGCTTTGGCCAGCCTGGCCGCATCACTTGCAGAGCCCGAACAGAACGACCTGATTATTCACGTATCACATTATAGAGTTATTACTCCTGTCATCCCAGAGGATGATCGTGGCCCATGGTTGAACTATCTCAGCAATGGTGCCCCAACGTCAGGATCCCCAGGGACATCAGATGTGGTAATCGAAATGGTTCCTGACTGTAGGATGCCCTTTGTTGAATATCTCCAACACGGCAATCTTCCGTCGGACTGAGTCGAGCGCGAGCGAATCCAACGCAGCGCACCGCAGTTTACCCTTCAGAGCAGTCCCAGCCTTGGGTACCTCTTATACAGACACATATTTGATGGTGTTCTCCTCTGTTGACTTCAAGGATTCGAGATCCCACAGGTCATGCAAGAAGTGCATTCTAGTTCTTGTGGTGCCCATCAGGGAGAGAAGAAGTTACTACACCAAATTCGGAGGCTGGGGTACTTTTGGCCCTCCATGATCCATGACTGCATCATGTTTTCCAAGAGGTGTCATGCCTGCCAAGTTCATGCCACCTTTGTGCACCGACCACCAGAGCCCCTCTATACTACCAAGTAATCATGGCCCTTTGCAGTCTGGGGGTTGGATATCGTAGGACCATACCCGCTGGCGACGACCCACCAGTGACGGTTCATCCTGACCATTACAGATTTCTTTTCCATGTCAGCAAAGGCAATTCCGCTCAAGGAGGTCAAAGCCTGTTCTATCGCTGACTTCATGAGCTCCAACATCATCAATCGATTTGGAGTACCTCACGCCATCCTCACGGATAACAGAACCAACTTCCGAGCAGCCGAGCTGATGAAATTGAATGCCAAGTACAACATTTACTCTAACCACACCTCCTGCTGTCATGAATAAGTGAATATACAGATCAAGGAATTTAACAAAATCCTCTCTAACATTCTGCAAAAAATGGTTTTTCAAAACAAGAGAAGTTGATCGGACAAGCTCCCCAACACTCTCTAGGCTTATCGGAGGACGAATCGTAACTCCACCCAGGTGACTCTGTATTCCCTGGTGTACAGAGTTGAGGCCATCCTTCCCATCGAGATTCATTTTCCCTCATTGCGCATGGAGGTCTACGTCCAGCAAGCACTAGATAGAGTTTACGAAATCCTTCTAGATGAACTGGAAGCGCTGGACGAGAATAGGCTTCATGCTTTACATTACTTTGAAAGGCATCAGAGCAGGATGGATCGAGCCTTCAACATGAAGGTTCGCCTTCGCTCTATCCTTTATGATGACCTGGTACTGGCTCTCAGAGCACCAAGGATCCCCTGTAGGAAACCACCAAAGTTGGAGCCCAAATGGGAGGGGCCTTTCATTGTCCATAAGGTCTATCCCAATGGCGCGTATTCCCTGGTGACTATGGATGGTGAGGGTGTCACTCTTCCCACCAACTCTAGGTTCCTCAAACAGTATTTTGCCTATGTTGCTTGGGTCCTAGTTCTAAGGGCTAAAACTAAGATCCTTACATGGTCCCGCATGACATTAAACTACACCCGGTCTAGCATGAACTTAAACTATAACTGGTCTTACATCTGGGCCCCGTGGGTCCGAGTTCTAAGAACTAAAACTAAGATCCTTACATGGTCCCACATGACCTTAAACTGCACCCAGTCCAGCATGACCTTAAACTACATTTGGCCCTACATCTGGGCCCCGTGGGTCCGAGTTCTAAGACCTAACACTAATATCCTTGTGCGGTCCCACATGACCTTAAACTGCACCAGGTCCTGAATGACCTAAAATAAATGTTTCCTTACATCTGGGCCCCTCTGGTCCATGTTCTAAGACCTTAAACTAAGACACTTATCGTCTAGCATGACCTTAAACCACGTGCTCATCCTCACTACAAGACATTAAACTACAAGCTGGTTAGGCATCCCTGACTGAGGCCTAGCCTCAGGCCCCTTGGCCTTCTCGGGCCTCTCAGCCCCAGCCTTCACCTAGAGCGTGCGGTGTAGTATAGGATTAGGTCCTCATTCGCAACAGTTTATCCACTACACCATGCACACTCCATGGAGGAAGTTCCCCTTATGGTCCTGCATGATGTTAAACTGTGCTTCTAAAACTACGTGCGGCTTGATTCCCATCCTTATGGGATACATAGGACTTCCTGAACACCTAGATTTTAGGTCCTACCCCATCTCTTAGGAAATCTCACGATCTCCCAGTTGCCTCTCTCTTTTGGCATGTCCCTCCCCACGGGGGGACATATAGGTATTGTACAGGGTTTTTGGCACTATGCCCCCATCCCTCGGGAATCCACCATCTTTTGGCCACCCTCAGACTGAGCCCTTCAACCCTTTACAGTGGTCTTCTAGTGTTCAGAGTACTCTAGTCTAGGACCTAGAGTGTTAGATTTGACTTAGGCAAGGTTTCGTCTAGTTTTCAAGCTTCGTGCTCCCCTTCATTCGGGCCCCATTATCTTTCACAACGGGAGGGACCCCCAAGAACGGTCTAGTTACAAAACCTAAGGGCTCTCATACCATAATGGGCCAATGACCCTGAGGGTTTCGGGAAATAAATTGATACAAATCCCACATTTTGAATTTGGTCAGCGGTTGATGCTCATTTGTTTGCCCTTATCTTTAGGCTAACATGACAGGATGCTGTGTTATAAACAAGGTCAGCAGTAATCCTCAGTCGTCACGCCGGCTCCTTCGAGCCCAGAATGTTGGTTGCATGATTCACATTATGTTCCACCCAACTATTTCCGGTGGAATCTTGTCAGCCATTGCACTAACCCTTAGTGCATCCCCACACATCATACGGACCATGCTGCTTAACAGTGTCTCTCGGGGCTCCCGCAATCTGAGCGCTAGAGTATGTTCCTGGGTTTTTTCTTTAAGGATTGTGTGAAGCTTGACCCTCATCCCCATGGGAAACGAGGAGTCGCCTAGACATTGCGTTTTGGGCCCAGCATAGATGGGAGCTAGTATCTCCTGCCCCCTGATTGATGGACCGTCGTCGGCCCTTTGGCCCGAGACCCCTCTCCCAGAATCGCCTGTAGTGACGATATGAAGATATGACCTCATCCACACCAGGTACGCCTCACCGCATCATGTGTATTCCCTAGGTCCAAGCCCTATGACCTTAAACTGTGATGTTTGGTCCCACCACATGATCATAAACTGTGATGAAATCATCCTGTCCGCACGACGGGAAACGACACTACATTGTGGTGACCTCCCCATAGGGGACATCATGTTGGGTATTGGTCAATTTCCATACCATTTTCAACTCCTATTATGGCTTTTTTATTTTGAAGATGCCAGAAATTCCTGCCCCAGGCCGGTCGCTCCCCAAAATAAAACCCACTCACCTTCAATGAAAAACAAGATATATCAAATGCTGCTTCTTTTGGTGAGTGGGATAAACCCGCATGTCTCCCCCGTCATTCGAGCGGGAGCCATGTCATGCCACTTCTCCTCTCAAGAACTACATATGGATTGATTCTAATCCTTATGAGACACGTAGGAGGGCCTGGGTACTTCCCTGTAGGCCTAGACTACCTTCTGTGTTCAGTCCCGCAGCCTAAAAAATTTTCCCAGGAACACACGGTAAGCAGGACCCCGTCCTCATTCACGCTGGGTTTCTTTGGTTACTTTACTATGCGTATTTTTCCATTCTTACAGACCCATGGTCCGAGATCTAATACCATAATCTAAGATCTCCTAAAAACTAGGTCTGTCTTGATTCCCATCTTAATGGGATACGTAGGAATGCCCAGACCTCCTATCCTTGGGTCCAACTTGAGTCCATCTTGTTTGTCTCTTCGGTCCCACCTTTGGGACCCCAACCACGGGACTGTGTGGCGTAGTGTGGAATCATGTCCTTATTCACGCTAGGTTTGCAACGACTGCACTCCACACACCCCATTCTAAGAATTATCCTTCTCGTCTTATCGTCCTACATGACGTTAAACTGTGCTTCAAGAACTACGTGTGGCTTGATTCTCATCCTTTTGAGATACATAGGAACTCCTGGACATTTCGTCTTGGGTCCATCCCTAGGGATTACCAAATCTCGTCCCTCCTTACTGTCGGTCCCTCGACCCGACTTCTTGGGGAGTGGTGTAATTGCGACATATACCCCATATAAGTTCGGGATGCCCCATAGTGATGGTGGGAAGTGACAGTTCTCTCGCCAGAGTTGTCCTGTCTGGAAATTAGGATGATCTGTGACCAGGTTGGTACGTCCGCCTAATGGGCCTCCGCCATAGTGCCACAATTTTGGGAGTGTCAGACTCTATTCGAACAAACCACCAATCCACTTTCCACGCTTTTCATGCCACTTTATTCGGATCCTCATCCTCTTTCATGTTTGAAGGGACCCCCTTACAATATGGATGATAGACTTCGGTCCGCCTACTGCCACACTATTGATGATAGACTTCAGGTCTGCCTATTGTAGCAATACGGATGATAGATCTATAGTCCGCCTACTATCCTGGGCCATCGTTTCAGAAGACTGGTCAATGATATTTGAGTTAGGCCCTATGTTGCGAACATGGTTAGCGGACATCCCTCATTTTTTGTCCCCATTTCAAGCTAGTGTGATATGGATGCTGCGTTTCTGCCATGGTTAACAGTTATCCTCCATCGTCGCCCCCATATAGTGTTCCGAATTCAGCTAACGTGATTCACCTTTTTCATTTATCTATGTTCAGATGGATATCAATGCCCCCGGCATTACCCCGCTCATGTGTCAGAACACATTGAGAAGGTGACATATCAATCGGTCTGAGGTCCTCTCCTTAGAAATCCAGGCTCGATGCCTGAATCTTGGATGACGCTCCCACGAAGTGATAGATCATGGTTAAGCATATTAAACCAATGGTATAGATAAATATATTGGTTCATACTTTCGGTCAAAATTTTGAGCAGTGAAGGAAAAAAAGTTCATGAGATGTCCAGAACAAAGCCCATAAAGATCAGCGTGTTGGACCGATCTTTCTAATGCTGCTACCCTTTGGCTGGTAGCCTCCAGGGATGCTTCTCACTCCTTGAAGACTCTCTCTTCATCAGTAGCTGCAGAGCACAGCTAGCCAACCCTGTATTTGCTTACGCCTTCTCGGTTTAAAGTAAGGCCATCTGGTGACTCGCCTCCATCAGTTTCTCCTGTGCGTCAGCCTGCTGGGCTGTCAATTGTTCCACGAGCTCAGAGCATGTTGTAATGAAGGCCTCCTTCTCTTCCGACTTCTCTTCGAAGCATCAGGCCTCCCTCTCTTCCCTCAGAAATGCTAAGGTTCTTGCCGATATTTCCTGACACTAGGAAACGTCGGTTCGCTGGCTGATCTGGCGTATCTTCTCGGCCATGTAATCACGAATCATCAGATTCAGGCACTGAGTGTCATCCCCTCCGGCGCACAAGAAGCGCAACCAGGTCTAGAGTGATCCCATCCGCCTCAGCCAATCCAATTGGGACAACCTGAGAAATCGATGGATGCACTTCCACCCTTTGCGCCATGTCATCTGGATCTCCTAGGCCGCCTCTAAGTCTATGTCATCTTTCTCCTCGGGATCAGCGAGTCGATACGCAGGAAAGGCAGCTAGTAGGTCAGCAGCAAGATCTGTCTTAGGGATGTCTTCATGAGGAATAAGATCCTTGACATCCGGACGACCTTCCTCTCTTGCCCCAACAGTGACGGTGCCTCCGTCAGCTTCCGGCCTTTCCATAAGGATAGCACTGCTGATGTCTGCCGCCCCCTGCTCAAAAATTGCCAGGGCCGACTCAGTGCGGGGAGCATGTTCTGGACGAGGCGGTATGCCCGCCAGTGTTTTGCTCATGGATGTCCCATGCTCGGTAGCCCAACGACCATCCAATGTCGAGATCAATGTGCAAGATGTACCCTGATTAGTTGGGATCCTTTATAAAAAGCACTAGTAGTGAAACATGGGACTTACAGGAACACAGAGTGTCAGCCTCTAGTGTTCTGGATGCTATAGGAGTTGTCGTAACAGAAGAACCCTCAGCGCTTGTTATTTCAATTATGGGCATTGGATCCCCATCCGGTCCCAACGGTTCCTCCCCTCCATCCTCTAGTGGGGACGCCTTACCAATGCTTAGGTGCTCCTAAGTGAGGTAGAGAGATGGGTTATAAATTGTTAAAGAGAATGGATGAAGAAGGAAGATGATTAAGGATATAGAAAAACCTCGAGCAGTTTGGTTATCTCCATGTCGGAGCTGACAATCTCACCGCTCTCCTGCGAGTTCCCTTGGTGGGCCGCCCCCTGCGACCCCTCACCTTCGGTTTCTCCTTTTCCTTCATCTTTTCCATCATCTTCTCCTTCGCCTTCATCTTATTCGGTCTCCTCCTCCCCCTTCGATTCATCATCACTGTCGCCTTCTCCCGACGACATCACTTCCGGATCATGCTCTTGGTTGAGCGTCACTTTCACTAGGAAAGGTGGCTCCGCATGTCGACCGCTTTGGCATGGGTATGTGTCCATGGTCGTCAGATAGGAATGCCGCCGATGGAAGTTCACTCTGTCGGAAACTCGAATGAGCCCGACCTCTGGCAGCTGGATCCCATTCTGCATTATCTTCTGCCAGATGTCTTCAACACCCAGTGATTACCGCAGGGTCATCCAGGCCGACCACAGTGCCGGGAAAATTGCATCTTGGGAAGGATCGAGAATGTATCTTATCTTCTTCCCAGGCAGTTCCCGGGCCGCCTCATGTGACCCCCCTATAGGCAACGAGGTCACGGCGACACCGTGTGATGTTCCCGCTGCTGAGGTCCTGAACTGTGTAGGTATCGCTGCCTGACGCCCCCTTATTTCCCCCCTTCTAACTACACCTTGCCTACTCCCCCATCAACCGGTTTCCACGTGGGTAGTCTTGAGTTGTCAGGATCTCTTGCATAAAAGCCCCTCTGGGTACACAATGGTCCAGTGCTCAGCATACTCAGTTTCTAGGACAGCGTCAACCCTAGTGGGAGGAAGTGTAATGACGTCGCTAGAGCCAAAAGTGGTGAACATCAACCACATATGGTGCAGGACGTAGGGATTCTTCTTCTCCTAGATAGCCTTGAATACCTTCTTTAGCATTCGTTGGAGGCTCCTGAATTTCTGGACAAATCAGGATGGCATGTAAGGCTCACAGATCACCTTCCCGTCGATCCGAGCCATGAGCACCCCACCCCAGATGCTATGAAAATACTCCTGCTATTTTAGTGAGCCTCACCCATTTTCTACCATCTGGCCGATCGGGGTGGGGAATGGGCTGAAGTTGAAGTTGGTTTGGTTACCAATGCAGATCCTCACACCCTCTTCATTGAGTGTCATCTGTGCCACCCCGGCGATGTTCAACAGGGACAGTCATAGGCCATTTCCCGGAGGACAGATGGAATTTGGGAAAGTCTACCCACAAAGATGAGTGGCCACCCAGCAGTGAAATATCTTGAAGGGCCACATACCCTCTGAGGCGACCCCCATTGTGAGATGTGTCCCAGAATGGCATACATCGTGGCTAGTACATGTACCCCTATGTTGAACCTTTTGTTGGCATCCATGGTGCCCGCCATCACTAATGTTGCTGGACAGATGCCCATCCTCGCGTCCCGCACCGGTAGGAGCCACCCGCTCCGGAAGGCGTCAAGGAACCCGGCGTACCGGACGTTCGGGTCCTGGGCCTCAATGACGCGGTAGCCCCACAATTGGTATTGCCCCGCCTCCAGAGTTCTCCAATACGACCCATCCTTGATCCTCTGGGCTGCGGTTGGGCACCGTTTTCCCCGTCCCGACAACTTGATTGTCGGGTCCTTCTCTAGGAACTGGCTGAAACAGCCCTTGTAGGCAATATCCTTCAAGAAGTCCTTGACCCCCATCTTATCTTTGGCCAGCTCCAACAGATGCCACGCCAACATGGAGGTCTGTGACCTGTCTTCCCAGGTGTTCTTTGGAAGAACAAACTCATCGTATTGGTAGCCCTCCAATGGGATACATACGATGCAGTGAACGTCCCAGAGGCTGATTCCAACTTCCCTGTGGTGAAGGTGAAATTTGTTGGTATTATGAGACCACTAGGTGAATAGCTTTGGCTGGAGCTCAGGTTGACGGTGGAAGTGGAACTGTGACGTCCATACCGCCTTGAACAGGAAAATATGCCATAGGTCGGCCCAAAACTGGTCGCAAGTATGGTGAACCCAGAATGCCCAGGCCCACTCATTGGTAAAGTTTTCCCCGGACCGTAGGTCCCAATATTTCAGCTAGACCTTAGTGTCATCCGTGATGCTCTGACATAACGTGATTTTGTAGAGGGACTGAGAATTATCTGTGGTAGGCTCATCCCCGGTAATGGTCCTGGTCCTCGGGTTTAGGACATATACGTCCATATGCCTGGTTTCCCTGGTAGGATGGCCGTTGTTGGTGATGTTGTAGTGCGGATGCTCGTCTTCCTAGGTCATCCATGACCGTGGTGTGTCCACCTCGAAGCCCGATAGGGGAACCTTCTCCAGGAGGCCGAAGTTCCAGAGCGGGAGGTTGTCAGATATGGGATATTCCTTTTGGGTGGGGGTCATTAGGCTGAACAAGGTTAGGTTATTCGAAACGACCACCTTGGTTCCATAAACATACTCATTCGCTGCAATTTCGGCTCTACGAGCAGCGGCTTCCCCCTCATCATCTTGGTTTGCAACCATCTCGAATATTTCAGGAGTTGCATGAAATCAGGATGAAGTACGCGGAATCAGAGAGAGTTGTGCAAAATCTGAAGCTGCGGTGCGAAATCGAGGAGTTGGGCGCGCAATCGGCACACTAGAAATGGAATATACCGAGTAGGCATGCAAATGTGGATGAAATTCAGAAGGAATTACACGCTACCAAAGTATTTTTACGCGCAGCCGCAGAAGAAATTTCGAGCACGAGAGCAGTATGCCTATCATGCGAAAAATCTTGAGAATGGAACTGGGGACCCAGTGCCCCTTTTTATAGGAGAGGCCATGGTTCCGTGCTGCACAGAAAATGAATTCTGCACTGATCCATTGTTTTTCGTACCCTGTTAGATTTGTGTATGCAAATTTCCCAGGAAACACACAACTTGGGCATTTCGGTGTTTGCCTCAAAATCTGATAGTTGCGACCTCTTTCCGATCCAATTATGAGGGGGGGGGCATTTTTAGACGCTGAAAAAAAGGTCTGCAAATCTTAGAGGAAGTGTTGAACTGGCAAAGCAAAGTAATATTTAGACTCAGAGTCCCGGTCTGGAGGACCCGGGAGTGGTGCACGAAATTAAGGAGGACTTGTGTGAAAATATGTTGTTCACGCTAAGGGCTCTTGGGTTTCGCGAAAAAGAACCTGCATGGCGCGCAAACAAGCACGCCCGATTCCGTGCGGTGAGGCTCTGCGCACAGAATTGTCCTGGCGCGGAAGATTTCACGCGCCGCCTGGATTTCGTGTTGGCAAATGCCTATAAATAGAAGGCGACCCCAACCGTTTCGAGTTTGAGGAATTCAGACCAGCTCCCATGCACACAATTCGGACTCCCGCGTGCACAAGATGACTTATAGGTAATTCCCCTTTTCGTGCAACCTTGCCCCGGAGTTCGCCTTTGCATGCAACCCCACTAGCTTAAGTGAATCTTCCAACGCCTCCGGGTTCGTCCTTTGCACGCGATCCTTTCCCTTTACGTGCAATCCCCTCCAATTGTGCACAATCCCTTCCAAATTGCACACAATCCCTCTGTTAGGTTTCACTATGACCTAGGGAACAACCATTTCCCCCGCGTGCAATCCAAGCCCTTTGCGTGCAATCCCCTATCCGCGCGCTATCCTTCTTCCCCAATTGTGTGCCATCTCGGTGTTTTGCGCACAAACTTTCTCTTTGCGCGCAAAACCCAGGACCCCTCACATTGACGCCCCTTGGTTGCCTATTTGCACTGGAACTTGATGTCTTCCATGCCGGGCATGCACGCCATGTGTTGTTTTCCCATACAGACTTTGAGGGTCATTTGAAGTAACCTCAAGGTCCCTTGGATGATGTTTCCCATTGCGTTGCTTTGCCTTATGCTTCTTTTCCTAGGAACACTAACGATTATTTCTTCTTCGCATAGCCACGCTAATGTGGCCCCCTCGATGGTTCGCCCTGCGGCCTCCTTCACTACGGCCTTACCGATAACTTCCCTCCCACAGGGGGTATAGTGTGTTGGGCATGTAAGCCCTAGGGGTGTGGAGAAAACCCACCTATTCTGAGCTGCAGGACATTAAACTAGTATGCACCCCGTCCTAAACACATGTCGTTAAACTATGATGCGACCTTGGGCCTCGCACGCAGGGTCCCCCTGGCTTGGACATTTTTTACTCCTCTCGTCTCCATAGGAATGGAATCTTCCTCACATGGAATGAGATCCTCCTTTTGGAGTGGAATTTGTCCACGGGGGAAGGGCTTCCACAGAGCGTAAGCCCCTAGCCTCTCTTACGGAAGGTTCCACCCATGAACCTCCGTACGTCCCCACTGCCGAGGCCAGTTGAGTCCATTTCCCACTATGGTTTGACACACCATGGGCCTCCATCCTAGAGTAAGCCCCAGCACTAAGGGATGCTAACCACACGTAATCCCCTATTTCCTCATTGGGCCGCTCAACGTGTAAGCCCCTTTCTACTTCTCACGGACACACCCATTGAGACGTGATTGTCTGGTCCCTGATGCCTCTTGCTTCTCACACCGAGCTTGACTCACGTGGGCTTAGATCCTGCATTGACCAAGACATCCTCCTATGGTCTACCTCAGAGCGTAATCTCCATCCCAGTGAACTACGGGGACCTTGATCCGTGCTAGTGCGCGGTACGTAGGAAGCCTCAACAAGGTTCAAGACCACCACCCGGCCGTTCCGACTTCTTCACGTCGGTTTGCCAACACTTTGGGCTGCCTCAGAGCATAAGCCCCAAATTGCTTGTCCCGCATGACATTAAACTGTATCTTATCCCGCATGAAGTTAAATTGTATATCATCCCGCATGACGTTAAACTGTAACTCGTCATGCATGACGTTAAACTGTATTCCCTCGTCCTGCATGACGTTAAACTGTATTCCCTCGTCCTGCATGACGTTAAACTGTATCCCGTCCTGCATGACGTTAAACTGTATGCCCCGAACTACGTGGACTTTGATCTGTGCTAACGCATGGTACGTAGGAAGCCTCCACGAGGTTCAAGCCCATCAATCAGTTGTTCCGACCCCTCCGCGTTGGTTCACAACCACCGTTATGGGCCACCTCAGAGTGTAATCCCATAACTTACACCCACGTCTCATCCTGACCTCTCCCTCAAGCCCACGTGCCTCAGGAAGCTCATTCCCTATCCCGGAGATCTTACTTCATCCAGGTTCCAATCCATGCGTTCATTCTCACGGGTCGCCTCTTCAGGTGTCCTACTTTATCACCGAACTAAGAGGACTTTGATTCCCTGCCATGGGGATACATAGGAAGCCTTAATGAGGTTCAAGTCCCTCCACACTCCATTACCCATCCTGATCCTCACCCGGGCCACCACATCCCGGTGGGATCTTGGCACCTCAGTCCACTCCATAGTACCCGGGAAGCGGCCCATGTGCTGGCCCCAACAACGATGTTCCCCCTAGGGGGTCCTTCACTATGATCCACTCTCAGTGTTCCGATCAGTCCGATCCATCTCCGCAAGATGTTAAACTCGTGACATACCCCGTGTTAAATATGGGAAGCTGAGGAAAAAATTAGATGGCACACAATTCCCTGCATTGGATGTGGGATGCCTCGGGCTTCCGTTCCCTCAAGAATCCCTATAATATGAGACAGAATCCGGACATGCCAATCCCCAACGTCAAGGTGCGTCAACGACACCCCAGCAAGACCATTCTCCTCACCGAAGGTTGCCGCCTCGACCGGACCCCTTGGAGCGTCTCGACGGAAGCAGCGTAATTAACTGGCATCCATGTAGAGATGGCACTGGGATAGAGCATCACGAACCAGTCTTAAATCAGTGAGGGAGACCCGGACTAGATGACAAGCTCTGAGGAGGAATCCACTGAAGGAAGAACCGACATCCAATCATCCCAGTTCCGATAAAGGAGAAAACATCCTGAATGGATGCTGCCTGCCTTTGGAAAGTGGGAATGTGGGGAAACAAGCTGTGCGTCCTCCCCCCCCCCCCCCCCCCGCATGACGGACGCACGTGCGCCCCAGTGTTAAAGCGGCGGAAACAAACTCACTTTAGAATTTAGGAATTCAAAGTTAGATAATGAATTGAATTGGTCAGGTAATGTTGAATGTCAAAGTGAAGAGTGTTTAAATCAGGAGGAAATTGATTTTTTGATTTCAAAAGATAATAACTCGACAACATGGATTGAATTTCCTAAACATGGCTCCATTAGTGAATTTTTAGGACCACCAATCACAGAACAATTGGGAGAAATCCCAAATATTGAGCCCATACCTACTCCTATAAATCAAATGGACACTTTTTGGGATGAATCATATTTTTTTAAGGAACCAATTCATTCTAATTTTTTTGGAGAATAAAATTATTTTTATTAAAATTTCCAATCTTCTAAATGAAATTTCAATCAACCAGTACTCAAAATAATTGTCCTTACTTCCCCACTTGAGTATCCCATCATTTTTGTTAAGAAAGATATTGGGTTTTTCATCCATTCATCTCATGAATCCCAAAAAGTGGGGTTGATCATTGATTTATTTGGAAAGACAACAGAAGAAAAAAATAAACCATTTCTGATATTCCTTAGATTTTCTGATTAATATTAGAAAATAGGATTGTTCATGAATCAGATTCAAACTCTTCTTACTAACCACAAGAGATACACATTCTAAATCATGTTGAAGTAGAGAAAGATGAGGTCATTAAAATTTGAAAAGTTGGAATTGGATAAGTTGGGGGGTTCAAGTCAAACTAATGCTGTAAAATTAAGTGATGCACAGGAGGCAACCCATGGTTTGAAAGTTTCCAATAATTTTGTTGTTTTAATTAACTTAATATATCAAATAGGATTAGTGGATAATTTTGACATAATTTTATTCTACCTTAGACTGTTGTACTGTTCTTATTTTGTATGTATGGATGGGTATGAAAGGGGAGCACCGTATTCATCCATGTCACACAGTGTGATCCCTCAGTAATACTGTAGAGAACCAAATCTTGACGTACATGGAAATTACATTACTTTTGCGGAATAATTTATACATAACAAAAACAAATGCATAAGGACCGTAATAGTTTAGTGTCTTTGGAAACTTGGAAAAATAATCTTCTAATCATGGGGAAAGATCTTCAACATCTCCCATAAATATATTCGCCTTTTGTTTTCTTACATAAAACCTTTCTATAAATACTCAGGAAAAGAAAACATATAAAGGGTGAGCTCAAATTCTCAGTAAGGGTATGTATAGAGAACATAAAAAAATCCATAAACATTCGAATAAAAAAACATGAACATAAAATCTAAACATCAAAATCATGAGAAAAGAAATAAATCATATAATTATGTAAGGGATATATCATAATGGAATGTCAATAATGTTAAAATATCATGGAAATAAAACTTATAATTGTGGAAAAACATTAAGCAATGATATGATTTCCATAGTAGCCAAGGCATTGCTGCCAAGACCATCTCAGTGGACAAAGTCCATTTCTGAATTGTGTCCACCCCTCGTTTCAGTCCTGTAACACTGAAACAGATTAACTTAAAATTACAACCATGTCTATCTCATGAGATATAAATATTTACCCAATGTATTCAAAGGGGATATAGGTACCAGCCATCTCATAATGAAATCATTCTTACTTGTGCCACAAAAAAACTTGAAACATTCATCATAACCCAAAGAATAAAATGGGTTTCATAAACATCATCACATCATCACATAATCCATATAAAAAAATGGATATTTCATCATAAGTAAAGTGAAACCATGTAAATCATAGAGACATTATCCTTGAAACATACACATATGAAATAATGTCATCTTAGATGGAAAAATGGTTTTGATAAAACATTTGAAATCAATTCTTGAGGAAACTATCCTTTCTTCTTCAAAATCAATTTCTTTTCACAAAACGTCATGAAATTTTTAAAAGAAATAGATTTCGTTCAAAATATTCATGAAATATGTTGGATGAAGCTCCATGAAAATAAGGCATTATAAAACCATATAAATCCTTTCATGTTGTATATGTTAAATAAAACATTCTTATCGTACTTTTTCCTGAAAAGTCAAAAAGTACCTCGTAACGTAAACAAAAGAAGGATTAATTACATACCATGTAGTAAAAGTAAAAAATGGGTAAATGGATTGAAAAATACATGAAACCATTTTTTGAAAACAGGAACATGGATGATAAATATAACCCCAGTGAATATATACGAATAAACAATCTCAGATAAAAATTAGATTGGAAAAGTTGTCCCTTACATTATGTACGATATGCTTCGTATATATCCGAACCTGCTGTATAATGATTTAAATACTATCGTTGACTTATTAAAAAATCATTTTCACTGTTATTATATAATATACGATTCACTTCGGTATTTATATTACCCTTTCATTTGTCAATTCCATGTCAAAGTAGCGTTTTGTGTAAAATTGTTTCATTTATTGTACGTGTTTGGACTTGTTGTTCTTGATATTATTATTACTTATATCATGACATACTTACTTCCAGAATGTAAAACATGATTTATATATCATATATATTCTGTATATATATACATAATAGATAGATATATGAAATGAAATTCACTGTTCATTGAGACTGTAGGCCGTACATACTCATGAACATTGTTTTCCTTTCTTTATTGACTTGAATGGAAGTAAATAGATGACATATATATACATATATATGTATGTATGTATACATAAATAAAGTAGCTTCATTAGGTCATATATTTCATTATTATTAATTATATATACTTTATAATCATTCTTGAATGGTTAATCATGGAAAATGAATCTCATCGCGTTCGTGGAGATGGTACTCCGTGCGTACGCACGAGCAATGATATCATTCCCATGATCGTTGGAATTGTATTGAAGTGTACATATAATATTAAAGAATCCATATAAATTTACAATAACCATATATAGTTATTTATTTACACCATTATACCTATCCATGTAAGGTGGTGGTGGAAAAACTGATTACACCACGACGTGGAGATGATATTCCATACGTACACACACGTGGTGATTTTGTTTTCCATAAGATGGATATAAAGTTAAATAGGGTTGTTTCATATTCATAATAACATATCATTATATGAGTGATGCTGATGTTATTACATTATAATTAAACAACTAAATAAGAAGACGTTGAAGAAGAATGAAACTTGAGAGAATCGAAAGAAGATATTACCTCTTTTTCGACGCACCTCTTTTAAGCCTTCCCTTAAGGAAGTAGAGTTGGTATTTTGAGAATATAAGAACCTCCAGAATGTTTCTAGGAAAGTGGAGAAGAGAAATGGTCAGGGTTTGGACAAGCTTCAAGGCTCAATAGGGTGTGAAGAGAAGAGGGAAGGGGTTCCCTTTTATAAGGGAGGAGAGGGGCACCTTTGAAAAAACATAAAATATTATTTTATAATAAATTCATATTCAGTTTTTTATAGCTCCAAATTGATTTATTTAGAATCTCTAGTGGGAAAGGGTAGAAATACTACAAAAAAATAGAATTTATACATGTTTAGGTTTCTATTTTAACCTTATCATTTATATTTATCTTTAAGTTAGATAATTTAACTATTACCGTGTCTTCATGTTTTCTTACACGATAAGGTTAATAAAATTACAATAACATGCCAAAAGAACCCCAAGTTGTTTATTATTAATATATATAACTTTATCTATGTCATGTTTCCCAACCATAGATTTTTAGGAATAAAATAAAAATTAATAATATAATATATTTTTTAAAAAATATTTTATATTAATTTTGACACTATTTGGTAATTGATTTTTGTGAAAATCATAAAAGAACGATTATTTCAAAAAAGGTAATTAAATCAATACTAACATGTCATAATAACCTTTAGAATCAGTGTAATTCATAAAAAGTCTCAAATTACATTTATTTGAGTATTTATAACATCCATTATGTTAATATTTCATTAATAAGATAATTACTACATCATCATTGTGTCATAAATAAATTAAATTATTTAGTTTATAAAAAATATAAATAAAATACCATTATGTAGGAAATATTTTTATATTTATAATGAATATTTATAGTCAACCTTATCTAATGTATAACCCTATATTAAAATTTTTTTAGTTATTAAACATTGATTTTAACTATTTTAACTATTCTTTAAATAAAAAAATATTAAATGTCCTAATCTAATCCAAGTGGGCCTAAATGCTCATATTTCATTCCTATGTTTGTTTTTGGTCGAATTAAACATATCCAATATAAATAATACATTTTTTAGGGTAATAATAATATCATCTTTACCCTTAATTACCCTATTTACTTTTAACCGTGGTTAAAAATAGTAAAAAGTTACGATTCACCAAAAATTATTTTCATCTCATTGAACCACATTTTTGTCCTTGATATTAACCATGTCTCTCAGATTTTCGAAATCCCACTCACAGAAGCCGTAAAATTATGTTATAAGTGGATTTCCAATTTCTCTTAGGAGGTGGGTAAAAGATAGTGAAAAGTTCAATAAAATTTTTATATATCTAAAATTATTATAAAATGACTCCAATTAATTAATTTGAACTTATATAGGTATTACGTATCAATTTTCACCTAAAATAAATTTAAATAAAATAACTAATTATTTAAATAATAAGTGGTTTTTAAATAGTATCCCAATGTTTTCACTATTCATCAAAAATTAAAAGGTTTCAGAAAAATACCAAAATTTCACCCTAGGCTAATTTAGATATTCCGAATCCAAAAATGAATTCCATTTTTGAAGATAAAATTTATAAAATTTCAAAAAGTGGGTATTAATATTCATAACGGCTAGTTCATAATAATATTTTAATAACATATCGTTGTTTAGTGAAACTCGATATTGCGTACAACACACGGTATTGTGGAAGGTCGCGATTGCGTGTAAAGGAATCCAAGTCAAGGATGCATGTATTGAAAGCTCCTTTTTGGTGTAGCGTACAACACATGACATCAATGAAATTAAAAAGAATATTTTTCATTAAATCTCGGGGTGTTACATTCTACCCCCCTTAAAATGAATTTCGCCATCGAAATTCATCGGGGTTATAAATGGTTTACTACATGAAAGTTTATTTCATAGAAAACCACATCGTAAAAAGGAATACCAAAACTTGACTTTAAAATCTAACGTATGAAACGTAACGGTTACCCAAATTAACTAATCACGGGGTTTCCACATAGGAGAACATAGGTGAAAATATGGATATGGAAGAGAAATATAACCATCATCTTCTGATGATGAGTTGTAGAGGACATGGCTATGAAAAATCCAACAATCACAAAGCCATAAATTTGTGATGATCTACGGTACCATCCGATTCATCAGATATGAGAGCACTAGGAAAACATTTTTTTTTGTTTTCAAGATAATTTCCCTAAAGTTGAAGAAATTGGAAGTAGAGGAAATATTTTCATGATATTGGTATAGTCTCACCGTTGGTCGTTACTTGGACAATTTACACTTAATCTCTTAATGAAATGAAGTTGATTTTGTCATTCGTGAAGTGTTAGCAGATCATGTGATAGAATGATGGGTCATTCAATCTATCTCAAATAAAAGGTTAGAAAACGTTATAAAAAATAAATAAGTCCATATATAGTGAGGTTAATCATATATGGTTACGAAAATGGACTTATATATCATATATCATACTGCTTAATATAATAAAACCAGTTTCTACTAAACGGGGACTTCATGTAGGCCAGTGGTAGGCGATAAAGGCCTGTTGCACTTCAGTTGTGGGTTCGATTCCCACAACCTTGTCTGACGCGACGGGTTGTCGCTTGTTCTACAGGTTTTCCCTTTTCATAAACTACACTATTATAACATTCTATCAATAATATCGAAAACATTTCTATCCTTAAACAATACTAAGTTATGTTCAACATAATCCATTCCAATCTTTAGGCTTTCCAAAATAATTCTTTCCAAACTCAAAGTATAAAGAGAATGATTACTGAAAAGTCCATATAACAATCACATGAATACCATCATTTATCCCTCATATATCTTGTTGGTCACATTCCAATCATGTGAATACCTTAATCATGTATTCTCTTGAACCATGGTGAAAACATGAATGTTGTCACAAGGTAACTCTTTCCATATACAAAAATCCCAAAAATTCTATATACTCAAACCTTGATATCACATAGTCCTTATATCAATCATGAGCTCATGAATACTATTAAACATATTATTTTATACTTATATATTCATTATGCGAAAATTATATTCTTTCCAAAAATATCTGAATAACATTTCATGGTTACCAGTACCATTCAACATATACTTTCAAATACTTTAGGAAAAACAGTAGTGTAACAATCCTTAGATGATTATTTATTCCATAGTACCATTAAATTACCTATACAACATAACTCTTGATAAACATACAATCATTCCACTACATTCTTAAAACTTTGACCAAGATTCAACACTTCTTTCATCTCATATATCATTTGTAGTCTCCTCATTATCATCCACATAAATACTACCCATATGACCATGTTGATTCTCTTCATGAGATTTTCCCTTAGGGAATTGGTTTACATAATGCCCATAAATTTCACATTTAAAACATCTAATCATTGTTGATGTCGTAGCAATACCATTATCCTTATCCATGGTGTTAACTGAACCTTTTCATTTTCACTTACTGGATTTGTGTCCTTCTCTTCCACACCCAAAAAGTCTTCCAGTTCCTTTGAAACATTCTCCTTGATGCCTCTTCCCGCATGATTTACATGAGGGAAAATGAACTTTCTTTCCTCTATGACCATGATGAAAATCCATCTTTGTCTTATTAGTGGAGCCAGGAAACATACCAATGTTGAGATTATTGATCATATTATGAGATTGCTAATTAGGAATAATAAAGATGTTTCGCCTTCCAAAACCCATTTCATTTGATTGATCATGAATAATATCATTCCATTGTCCATCATATTCTTCATTAACATGAATCTTATAGTTCCCAGCCATTTTCTAAAACCCAAAAAGAATTGTGTGAGAGGCATAAATCTTACGATCAAAACAACATAATCTTGGGGAGTACTTTCAATCTCTAACATAATAGGTTTAATCCTAGGTTATTTATGATCGTTATCATTATTCTAGGATTATAACCTTAGGGACATCTCTAGACATTCCTTAGAAAAATCTATGGGGATCTCACTAATTTTTTTGAATCCTAGTTTCCAAAGGATAAATAAACCTTTCCTCTGATAACAACTTTAGAGAGCCAAAGCTTGATGTACATGGACATTACATTACTTTTTCGGAATACTTGATACATAACGAAAACAGACGCATAAGGACCGTAATAGTTTAGTGTCTTTGGAAACTCAAAAAATAATCTTCTAATCGTGGTGAAAGATCTTCAACATCTCCCATAAATATATTCCACATTTGTTTTCTTACCTAAAACCCTTCTTTAAATTATGGTAAAAAGAAAACATATAATGGGTGAGCTCAAATGTTCAGTAAGGGTAAGTATAGAGAACATAAAACAATCCATAAATATTCGAATGCAAAAACATGAACATAATATCTAAACATCAAAATCATGAAAAAATACATAAATCTTGGATGTACGTAATGAATATATCATAATATAATGTCAATCATGATAAAATAGATTGGAAATAAAACTTGTAATTATGGAAAAACATTAATCACATGATATGATTTCCATAGTAGCCAAGGCATTGCTGCCAATGCCATCTTAGTGGAAAAAGTCCCTTTCTGAATCGAGTTCACTCCTCGTTTCAGTCCTTTAACATTGAACTGGATTAACTTACCGTTCTTGCCATGTCCAACTCATGAGATATAAATCTTTACCCAATGCATTGGAGGGAGATATAGGTCCTACCCATCTTATAATAAAATCATTCTTACTTGTGCCACAAAAATAAACGTGAAACATTCATCATAACCCAAAGAATAAAATGGGTTTTATAAACATCATACCATCATCACATAATCCATATAAAAAATGGATATTTCATCATAAGAAAAGTGAAACCATGTAAATAATAGAGAAATTATACATGAATCATTCACATATGAAATAATGTCATCTTATATGGAAAAATGTTTTTGATAAAACATTTGAAATGAATTCTTGGGGAAAATATCCTTTCTTCTTCAAAATCAATTTCTTTTCACAAAACATCATGACATTTTTAAAAGAAAATGATTTTTTTGAAAATAGTCATGAAATATTTTGGATGAAGATTCATGAAAATAAGGCTTTATAAAACCGTATAAATCCTTTCATACCGTTTAAGTTAAAAAAACATTTTTATCATACTTTTGCCGAAAAAGTCAAAAAGTACCTCGTAACATAAACAAAAGAAAGGTTACTTACATACCATGTAGTAAAAGTCAAAAATGGGTAAAAAGGACTTGAAACATACATGAAACCATTTTTAGGAAATAATAACATGGATGATAAATATAACCCCAGTGAATATGTACAAATAAGCAATCTCGGATAAAAATGAGATTGGAAAAGTTATCCCTTACCTTATGTATGATATGATTTGTATGTATCCAAAACTCCTGTATAATGATTTAAATAATGTCATTGACTTATTATAGAATAATATTCATTGTTATTATGTCATATATAGTTCACTTAGGTATTTATATTACTCGTTCATTTGTCAATTCCATGTTAATGTATAGTTTTGGGTAAAATTGTTTCATTTATCGTACGTGTTTGGAATTGTTGTTCTTGATATTATTATTACTTATATCATGATTTACTTAATTCTAGAATTTAAAACATGATTTATATATCATCTATATTCAGTATATATATATATATAATAGATAGATAAATGAAATGAAACACATCATTCATTATGATGGTAGGACGTACATACACCTGAACACTGTTTTCCTTTCATTTTTGACTTTAATGGAAGTAAGTAGAATGCATATATATATATATATATGTATACATAAATCCAGTAGCTTAATTATGTCATATATTTCATTATTATTCATTATATATACTTTATAATCATTCTTGAATGGTTAATCATGGAAAATGAATCTCATCGTGTTCATGGAGACGGTAGTTCGTACATACGCACGAGTGATGATATCATTCCCATGATAATTGGAATTGTATTGAAGTGTATGTATAATATTAAAGAAAAAATATAACTTTAAAATAACCATATATAGTTATTTATCTACAATATTATACCCCTCCATGTAAGGTGGTGGTGGAAAAACTGATTACACCACGATGTGGAGACGGTATTCCGTACGTACGCACGCTTAGTGATTTCATTTTCCGTATGTTGGATAGATGGTTAAATAGGGTAGTTTCATACTCAAAATAACATATCAATATATTAGTGATACTAATGTTATTACTTTATAATGAAACAACTAAATAAGAATAATTTGAAGAAGAATGAAACTTGAGAGAATCGAAAGAAGAGATTACCTCTTCTTCGACACACCTCCTTTAAGCCTACCCTTAAGGAAGTAGAGTTGGTATTTTGAGAAGAACAGAACCTCCAAAATGTTTCTAGGGAAGTGGAGAAGCAAATTGGGTAGGGGTTGGCCGAGCTTCTAGTCTCAAAAGGGTGTTAAGTGAAGATGGAAGGGGATCTCTTTTTATAAGGGAGGAGAGGGGCACCTTTGGAAAAACATAAAATATTATTTTATAATAAATTCATATTTCGTTTATAATAGCTCCAAATTGATTTATTTATAATCTAAGGTGGGGAAGGGTAGAAATAATCTCATCCAATATAATTTATAAAAGTTTTGGTTTCTATTTTAACCATATCATTTAGATTTAACTTTAAGTTGGATAATTTATCTTTTACCATGTCTTCATGTTTTCTTACACTATAAGGTTAATAAACATACTATAACCTGCCAAACAAACCCCAAGTTGTTTATTATAAACATATATAACCCCATCTATGTCATGTTTCTGATCCTTTGATTTTTAGGAATAAAATACAAATTAATAATATAATATTTGTTTTAAAAACTATTTTATGTCAATTTTGACACTATTTGGTAATTGATTTTTGTGAAAATCATAACAGAATTATTTGTTAAAAAAGTAAATTAAATCAATTCTAATATGACATATTAACCTATAAAATTAGTGTAATTTATAAAAAGTCTCAAATTACATTTATTTGAGTATTTATAACATCAATTATGTTAATATTTAATTAATAAGATAATCGATGCATCATCATTGTGTCATAAATAAATTAAATTATTTAATGTCTAATAATTATATATGAAATACAATTATGTATGAAATATTTTTATCTTTCTAATGAATATTTATAGTCTAATTTATCTTATGTATAACCGTATATTAAAAAATGTTAGTTATTAAACATTGATTTTAACTATTTTAACTATTCTTTAAATAAAATAATATTAAATGTCGTAATCTAATCCAAGTAGGCCTAAATGGTCATATTTTATTCGTAAAGTTTTTTTTTGGTTGAAGAAAACTTATACAATAGAATTAGGACATGTTTAGGGTAATAATAATATCATATTTACCCTTAATTATCCTATTTACTTTTATCTGTGGTTAAAAAAAGTAAAAAGTTACTATTCACCAAAAATTATTTTCATCTTATTGAACCACATTTTAGTCCTTGATATTAACCGTGTTTCTCAGATTTTCGAAATTCCACTCACATAAGCCGTATAATTATGTTTTATTTGAATTTCCATGTTCTCCTAGGAGGTGGGTAAAAGACGGTGAAAAGTTCAATAAAATTTTTATATATCTAAAATTATTATAAAATTACTCCAATGAATTACTTTGAACTTATATAGGTATTATGTATCAATTTTTTACGTAAAATAAATTTATATAAAATAAATAATTATTTAAATAAAAAGTTGGTTTTAAAATAGTAACCTAGTGTTTCCTCTATTCATCAAAAATTGAAAGTTTTCAGAAAAATACCAAAATTTCACCCTAGGCTAATTTTGATATTCTGAACCCAAAAATGAAGTCCATTTTGGAAGATAAAATTTATAAAATATCAAAAATTGGGTATTACTATTCATAACGTCTAGTTCATAATAATATTTTAATAACATATCGTTGTTTAGTGAAACTCGATATTGCATACAACACATGCTATCGTGGAAGGTCGCAATTGTGTGTAAAGCAAGACAAGTCAAGGATGCATATAGTGGAAGCTCGTTTTGGTGTAGCGTACAACACAAGACATCAATGAAATTAAAAAGAATATTTTTCGTAAAATCTCGGGGTGTTACAAATAGCTTACCTAGAAATTTAAAATAAGACAATGTATCATCAGTTTATTTTATTTTTTTTTATATTTTTATAGGATAAAAAAATTTAGACTATTGAAATGTTCTTCCTTTATGCGTATGGATGGGTATGAAAGGGGAGCACCATATTCATCTGTGTCACATGGTGTGATCCCTGAGTAATACATTACCTAGAAATTTAAAATCAGACAATGTATCATTAGTTTCATTTAAAAAACAAAAAATAGGGAAAACCATAAAAACGACGTTACTTGGAATTTAATAAATCGTTGTGTTTTTGTTGCTGTCTGGTTTGTTCTTCTTTGTATGGTTCATGGACTATTTTGGGTGATACATGTTCAATCAATCCGGTGCCTACATCCCCTAAGAGATCAACGGAGTAATCTGGAGCATCATGAACTTCAATTTCAAAAACCTGGTGAATTTGTTCCATGTTTATCATTTTCAATTTCCTCTTTGAACTCCTCTCCTACCCCTTATAAATTTTATTTTCTTAAAACACTGGGGACAATGTTATTCTATGTTGGGGGGAGAAAAAATAAAAGAATTTATTTAGATTCTATCATAAAATGTATGGAGGGAAAATTTTCATAAACCTTGAACATGATAAAACACATTTCAAGATCAGAAATTGGATATCAAATAATTTTTAATGCCTTGATTATGATTTTAATGAATGTTTAGGTTCATGTGCATTGATTTTGGAAAGTGCGGTTGTCCAATGCGATTTTTTTCCAATTATATTTTCATCAATTTATTTAAAAAAAATTAACGTCATTTAGATTGTTGGGTTCTAGTTTTAGTTCATGGGGACCCATAATAAATATCATTGGATTGGTGATCATTTTAGTTTTAATATGAGTAGTCAAAAAAATCAATTTGGGTATAGAGCAATGAAATGACCTAATGCGTGGCTTTCAGCACTTGGGGATTATGAATCCATAGTTGTCCGGCCCGAAGTTGGGAATTTTATCTCTATTTGTGGTAATTTGAATTTGTTTTTGATTGAGTAAACACGAGACGATGCCGAAGCATGTGAGATTCACATAGTTCCCTATGGTATTTGAGCCTGGGAGTCATCGGCAAAGTCTTGCCGCATGGGTTGAATCGATTGAGTTCAATTTCAATTACTATGGAAAAATTGCAAAAAACAAAAACAAAACAAAAACAAAACAAAAACAATTTTTTTTGAATACTAATCATAATATTAAAATATCATTCCTCCTAGAGCTTCTATATATTCTCACATTGAATGAAAATGAACCCCCATGTCTATTATGATGCACAACACTTCGTCATGATTAATTGAAATTGGATGAAATATGGTGGTGAATTTGAACAATGTAGTGGTCTTGGGCTTGGGTTATTCCTCTAGAATTATCTTGTTTTAAATGATTTTTATGGGCTTCATAATTTTTTTGGTATGAGGACCTTGGGGGAGAAATGTGTATTAAAATGTTTTTTGGAAAAAGGAATTTGAATTTCATATTTTTGAGATTTATTTTTCTCAGGTCTAGAAAAACTAAAGGTGGGGTGTGATTATCCAATAAATACACTTTTCTTGATTACATTTTAATGGTATTAAATTTTAATTTTTGATCTTATGGGCTTGAGTTATTGTATTTTAATTTTGAACATCCATTCTCATCATTTGTGAAGTTCATGCCTAATGTACACCAATTTAGGCCCAATGTTTCATCTGATTTTAAAATATTTAATTAACCATATTTTAATGTGATATTTTTTAAATGTATATACAGATAAATATGAACATTTTTTTTCAGGTATCAATAGAGTATTCATAAATGATGATGGTGATATTTGGCGATGAATGAAAACAATTATAGAGAAGGCAAATTGGATATCATCCCGCTGATGAGAAAGAGGGTCCCACAATACATGCCCAATGAAGACCAAATATCATGGGAGTCATGAAGAAATATAGTGGAACAAATTATTATTCTGTATCTAGTGCTAATTCGTCCTATATGGTGGTGATTAAGGTGACCCAAGTTGAAGATGCAATTCTGGGCCAGATTCTGCAGCCCAAAAAAATAGCCCACCATTTAAATCATATCTCCAGAACCACAACGTATTTTGGGCTGATATTTTACATGCCTTTATGTTACATTCATTTATTTATTTATGTATTCTATGGACTACTCCAATTCGGCATTGTAGGAGGTAAATTTGGCGCATCTGTTCGGTGGATGCATGCTATCTCCCACTTCGAGGAAAGAGTTGAAAAGTCTCCTATGCATTAAATGTCCACCCACCTTTCCCCAACACAATTAATTAAAGGCACATAGGATAATGGGGGATCAACCAAAGACTTCCAAAATTCCTATTTAATGCATTATTGGTGGAGGATTTTGGAATATTGCTGTTTTACTTTCAATGTAATGATGTTATGCCTAATTTTCTTTGTAACGTTATTATTTTGCATGTAAGTTGTTTGAATCACATTAGTTTTCAATAAAATTTCTTCTTCTTATGTTTTATGATCTGCTTCCTTTTACATTGAAACTATTTCCCCAACGTGTAATCTTATTCAAACCAACACTTGTGAATTTATTCACACAACGGTGGAGTGATCATTACATTGTTTTATTTTTCTTCTTCAATCACGCCCCTATGAGTCAACATTTCACTTCCTTTGAGATCATAGAATAAATGGAGGGATAAAACCTTATGGGTTGGTCTTAGGGAGTTTCATGGGGAATATTTGATGTTATTTAATGATCTTCAATTCTGTAATCATTTCATTAATTTATGATTTTCATTTAATGATTTATTTTCTTCTTCGTCTTCGCTAACATTAACAATGACACATTTTGAGTGATAGTACGATCTAATTCCTTCGAGTGATCATTAAATTGATACTATATGTGCATTAGTTATTAGCCTTAGAAATTTTGAGGGAATAAATTGGTGAATGATATTGAGGAATTATATCATTTTGTGGATATATCATGAATTAGTGAAATGAAATGTTATAAGAAAATAAATTCATCCAATCTTACCCAAGTAACAACTTATGATCAACTCATATGCATTAATTGTTTTAGACTAAGTAATTGTATGTGTTTTTATTTTTTTTCTTTAAATTAAATCACTAGTTATTGAAATCAATTCCATCTGAATAGTTGGCCACTTCATAGACAAATCCTTCCATAATCAGAGTGTCTTTAGGTTCCTTCTTCGGTCTCTGTGGATTCGACCCCTACCTGTACTACAATGACCGCATACCTATAGGGTAAATTTGGGAGAAACCAACCCCATCATTAGTTATTACAAATAAAAGGTAATAACATTGAGGACATTCTTAAATAATAGTGAAATAGAGTGGATCACTTACCTTATGTCCAATGGGGTTCTCCAGTTGATATTAATGACATAAGTAATCAAAATATCTTCATTAATTAGTTATTATAGAACATATTATTTATGTAAAAGATTTATTATATTCTTTTCAAGTTCATTCATGACCTTTTTTAATGGTTAAGTGGTTCAATTTCATAGTTCAGGTCTGTTTGTTTTCTTGGTTTTTATGATCAGTTTATAATATTTTCATTAATAGAGAATCATGTAAAATAGGGATTGTTTTCCAGAATAAGAGTTATATTTTTTTATTTAACATATATAAGGTTACATGGTTTTAAATTTGATTTTGTTACATAGAGTGAATTTGAATCATTATATAAAACTTTAGTGATAACATGTTGGGTTTATCTCTGGTTTTTTGTCACTATGAACTAATTTTGAATTATAATTTAACATCATGTGTACAAAAATATTATAGAACATTACATACGATATATTACATAATTATATTCTTAAACCATAAAAAATGGTTTCCTGACCAAAATTAAAGATGGTAAAGGAAATTGAAATCCAATCATCCTTGAATGTGGTGAATTAACTCATCTCAGATCGTTTTTTACTACTAGAATAAAATATTAGTGAAGGAGAGTTGATAATAAATTAATCCATTATCATAACAAAATTAAAGTACATGTGATGTACTATATTTGTCATAAAATTTGGATGAGAAGATGTAAGGATAGAAAAGAAAATTATTGAATATTAAAAGAAATTAAACGAATTTGAAAGATGAATTTACATCCTGTATCAATCCTCCTTGAGAGCCTATTGTTGGTTGGAGTGGATACTCAAGAGGGGGGTGAATTGAGTGACAATCAAAATTTCTGTTCAAAACCTTATGATTAAGAAACCCCCTTAACTTAAAAATGGCCCAGTTAATTATGGTAATAGATATGTAAATATTAAATTTGTTAATATGTTTCTCAAAGGGTGATTAATCCTCAGATGAGTCATTGTAGACCACCAATTAAACTTTTGGAATAGGGTTACTAATTTAAACATATACACAAAATAACTAAAACTAACTATCAATGTTTAGGTAGACACAATTTTATGTTTTAGAAAATATAAGAAGTGGATAAAACAGAATAGAGTAATTGAATATTTGTACAACAATCTAAAAAATAGGATCTATCTCAAGAAGAGACTTAATCCTCTCCACGTGGTGATCACTTTCCACCAATCTATTAATATAAATAAAATTTTGATCCACACCCTGGATCGGGGTTTATAACAACCCACCCAGCTGTCCAGGCCACACTTGAAATCTACCACAATTATTCATTGGAAGCATAAAGAAATAAGAGATTGAGTATGATGATAGCTTGATATCCTCCAGTTATTCTCATAAAATAGTGTGTGTTATAGGAACAAATATTCAAACTGCTCAAATTTAGAATACAAAACACAATAGAGTAAAGAAAGAGAATAGAGTTAAGAAAAATCTATGTGTTGTGAAGTAAATCTCTAGGCTCATTGAATGTTGAGAATATGGTATTTGAGTATTTTTCTCGAAGTGGTATTTAGAACAGTGTATCATAGTTTCTGTGATACAGCTTCAAGGAGTGAAATGGTTCAGCTCTTTTTAATGTCTCGATGTATACTGATTCCCTTTTTGGAGAATGTATCATGTTACAGTCTTCTTGTAATCTCAAGTGCTTAGTTCTTCTGTTTTCGTATTTGCACATTCTATGTCTCAGGGTGTACTGCTACAATCATATTTTTAATGTGAAAGATGTAGTCATTTTATACTCCATGATCCTTTAGACATAAAGATCTTCACACGTGGATGTACATTGTACTTGTCTACAGATTCTCCTACAGACAACATTAAATAATGTCAGAAACATTAATTTGTCTACATATGACCATTAGAAATATATTTGAATTACTAAAATGGAAACAATTATTTATATCAATCGGTGAGTTATCTTCGGTGTGTCAGCTTTAGATTGAGAACATCGTTATGTCATCTTCTGTGTGTCATCTTTGGTCTGTCGAACTTTAGTCTGTCAAACATTAGTGTGTCAACTTCATTGTTTCAACTATGGTACGTCAATATTTTGTTAGTCGATCTTCGATGTGTCGAATTTGGTTATTTGATCTTCGGTCTGTCAAACATCTATGTTTCAACTTCGGTGTGTCGACTTCAGTCTCTCATCTTCGGTCTGTCGAACGTCGATTTCACGGAATCCAAAAAAGGTAATGAAGATTCTATCTTGCATATACCGTTAGAAGACAAATTTTTAATCAAAGTATATGTAAAAATACAGTTTTAAACATATTTATTCATGACTATAAGAAATTTTCTTATTAAATTATATGTTGTTGTATGATAAAATTGATACACATATAGATATTAAAATTTCTTGGAAGAGTAGAATATGTATATTGAAATAATTTGTCATTATGAAAACTAAAATATCATGGAGGGTCTAACAATCTATTCCTTTTTGATAATCACAAATTATGGAATACATGCAAATATATATAGAATAAACATAGTTGTGACATAGATAGATTTGACATTGAATTTATTTAAAACATATCTCCCCCTCATGAAATGGATTAAGGAGATTATATCCCAACCTTATATTCCATCCTTATTTTATGCCATCATTATTTTCTCCCCCATTTGGGATTAACAAAAATTAGTAAGGAAAAAATTAGTTAAAATAAAGACACCATAATAATTTGTATTCAAAGTCATAAGATTACAAGACAAGCAAAAAAGATCAAATCAGTATTAAAAAGAAACAATCCATCACTATGGATTTGGATGTACAGAATCTTTGACTTTTTCTAAAGGATCCAATGGAGAAGGAGAAGGTTTGGGAGTGGTAGGGGGTGGAGGTGATCTAATTATAACACCAGGGAGAGAAACACCTGTAGAAACAGTAGCTGCAACGGTTGGCCTTCTCTCTGAGAACACATGACTTAGAGACTGCTCAATAATGATTGGTCGAGTCTGATTAAAAGCATGAGAGACAATCATTGGAGAAGGAGACTGAGAAACAGTAACTATTAAAGCAGCTGGAGGGACCACAATTTCCTCGGATTGAATATGCAGATAAGGCTTGAGCAGTTGGATGAAGTCATTAATGATTTACTCTCCATATTTCATTGCCTTCTAAATGTCATCCTTTTTCTCTATAAATTCAATCAGTAAAGTTGTTAAACACTTTCAATTAAATAACTTGCTTTTTTAATGCTTATGTGACTGGTGGAATTCGAAGATTTTCTACCAGAAACATGAAATTGTTGATGAGGCCATTCATGGTATATATCTTAGTGAAATAATTATCCACTTTTTCCCAAATTTCTTTCTGATATGTAGA
Source organism: Viscum album (assembly GCA_963277665.1). Taxonomy (NCBI): domain Eukaryota; kingdom Viridiplantae; phylum Streptophyta; class Magnoliopsida; order Santalales; family Viscaceae; genus Viscum; species Viscum album. Next base: position 564,549,093 of record OY728129.1, on the reverse strand, counting down.
GGCTTCATTGGTGCACTATCTGACCATATTTATATAAGATCGTTATTTTGATGGACTTTGTCATGGTTTTCCTTATCTGAAACAATCTGGAGTTATCGAATCTCTTCTCTCAACATATCCTTAAGAGGCTTCAAATCAGCAACATCACTTCTCCCACTCCTAGATCTAGATGGTCTAGTCAGTATTTTTTAAAGCTCTTCCTTCATATTTTTTAAATCTACACTGAGTAGATGTGTTACTATGTTTCCAAGAACTTCAAGAACACCACTATAGGAGGTCTGGAAGTCATAGGATTAGGAATTCAACTCATTTCTCATCTTTCTTACTTCTTCTCTCAGCAATGTTTTGTGTCTAACAGTAGTTTCAGCTATAGTAATAAGATTTGTTTGAATCTACTATATCACAATTCTTGCAATCATTGTTGCATCAACATCTGAGATACTTATTGAGGTGGAATAATTTCTGAATATCATTGAAGCGATGACAAACTCACATATTTCACTCTTAAAATTTTCCAAATTAGCCTTAGTGATATAGTCACTGGGCCCTGACTGAGCAACTGGGTCTACTTCGGGAGATGCAACTGGAGGAACTGGTGCAGCATGATCTGGGTTTTCATGGACATGTGGAACAGGAGGCGGAGGTACCATCTCCTCATCTGGGTCATATTCTAAACCAAAAATAATATATCCTGTATCACTAATCAATTCTCTATAATAGGTTCAATCTCTTGGTTCAATGGTATAAATTCATACCCTTCTTCCCTGAGGCTCGAGTCTAACAACAATATAATTAATTTCTTCATCATGGTCTCTGGCCATAACAACTTGTCTGGGGACTGGAACCATCCAATCTTTAGGTTCTGCCTGAGCTCCCGCTTCTTCAGCTTCACCAGGTATTTCTTCAATTTGAGGCACTAGAACTACATCTTCTTACTCTAGGATAGTATCCATAATATAATTCAATTCCTGAATGTGTTCTTGGTTTTCATCATTGGAATGGATTGATCTATACCCATGTCTAGCAACTCTATGATCATCATCCTGTTGATCAGCAGGCTCAATTCCATCACCAGATCCATGAACAGATTCCTCACTGGATCTGTCAACCACTTGTTGTTCCACTTTTAAAGAGTTACTCAGATTCTCAACAATTCCTCCATTATCACCATTATAACATCATAATAATCATCATCTTCATGAACATCATCATATTTTTCATCTGATTTGCTAACATAACCTTAAACTCTAGTAACTTCAGTTTCTTAGTCTTCTTAATCACCTAGAATAGTTTATCATGAAGAAAATTACATAAGTGGATAAGTAGGTCCATATGTCATATTCTTAGAACTGTTAGCAATATCGGGATCAATCCTATCATCAAAACAAGAACCTTATTCCCTACGCACTTCAGCATCAGCTTCCTTATCAAAATAAACTGGATCTTCTCCAGGTATGAGACCTGGATCAACTTGGTTATTTGGTCTAGAAGGATGGAAAATTGGATTGAACTCCCCATACAACCTTTCATCATATCCTACCCAACATGTATTCCATGGGTTGCAGAATATTTTCATCCTTTTTAAAATGTCATTCTGAATACAAAAAACACTTCATGCAGTTATCAATTCATCTCCATCTTCTATAGAGACTAATTTTTTCAACATGGTAGAAATCATTCTCAGATAGTATAAGCAGGTTGCCATCATAGATGGCTTAATCAAATCAGAAATATATACCACAAGAAATCTGCACAGATTCACCTTTATTCCATATTTCAACAAAAATATCAAGAAGAAATCCTGATATTTCACAATAGAGAAATCTCTTTTTCGTGGGAAGTTCTGATGTTGTATGAACTTAAAAAAGAAATCACACTTCTCCTACGAATTCATTTGCAACAGTCCTTCTGGATTCCTCATTTCCTTTCATCTCTTTCATAGCATCATCATATGAAAACAAATTTGATGAACATGGAATATCACTAGGATAGTCACCATAGACACCTTCAGGAGGTACCTTCGATCATTCAACCCATTACTTAAACGAAAAAGCTACTTCCTTTTATTTTATGACATATTTCATTTTTTATATCTCGGGTTCATATAGTGTTATACTCAAATGTTGATAGAACTCATTCACTTACTGGGGATAATATGATCTTTTATTGTTGGTAAACCAACCGAACCACCCTTGAGATTCCAGTACCTTTAGCAGAAAAGATTTTCTTGATATATGCCACTCACCAGGCACTTCCTTTTAAGCTGTAACTACTCGACATTCTATTCTTGGTTTCACAGTCCCACTAGTATCACCCTTTTAACGCTTAGCAGGAGGATATTTTTGAGGGTCTTCCATTGCGCGCTTATTCCTTTCCATGGAGAAGCATCGGATTCTTACTGTGTTGAGAGGTCGAGATTTGGGAGAGAGAGAGTCTAAATGTATAAGGCTTTATGGATATGGAGAAGGTGATAGGTCATGGTGGATTGGTATTAATATATCATTTAGATATTGTAAATTGGAAAACATAAAATTTAAACACAGAAAGTTGAAAGAGATAAAACACCGTCGTTTTACTTAAAGTAGATGGAATTTATAAAACAGCCCTTAAACATATTAGTGTCAAATAATCGACTTTAAAATGATAGGATTCAAAAAAATAGGTTACACAAAAATAGGTTTAATAAAAGTTGGTTTAATAAAAATCGGTTTCAAAAAGATCGGTTTCACAAAAATCGGTTTCACAAAAATTGGATTCACAAAAATCGGTTTCACAAAAATCGGTTTTATAATCATTAGTTTTATAAAGATCAGTTTTATAAAGATCGGTTTTATAAAGATTAGTTTTATAAATATCGGTTATATAAAGATATGTTATTAATTTATCATTCCTAATTCAAGTCTGATGCAATTCATTCTCTCAGAATTTAAGGGTTTAGTGAATATATCATCAAGATGATGTTCAGTTCCAATAAACTCAATAGTTATATCACTTTTTTGATAATGATCTCTCATAAAGTGATGTCTTGCATCAATATGCTTTGTTCTAGAATGTGATATTGGATTCCAAGAGATGTTAATAGCACTTGTGTTGTTATATTTAATAGATACATGTTTGAATTGATATCCATAGTCTAGTAAAGTGTGTTTCATACACAAAATTTGTGCACAATAACTAATAGAAGCAATATCTTCATCCTCGGTAGTAGATAATGCAACAAAATTCCGTTTTTACTACGTAATGAAACAAGTGACTTTATTAACATGTGATATGTCCCATAGGTTCTTTTCCTATCTAGTTTATAACTAGAAAAGTCACCATCAGAATAACTTATCAAATCAAACGGTTGTCCTCTTTGATAAAATATTCATAAGTTGGGAGTATATTTGAGATATTTGAAAATACTTTTAACCGCATTTAAATGATATTCTTTTGGATTATCTTGAAAGTGTGTACACATGAATACACTGAACATAATATCAGGTCTGCTAGCACTAATATAGAGCAAACTCCCTATTATACCTCTTTTGTTGGTTTGATCCACTTATTCTCCAGCTTAATAAGCATCTAACTTACAAGTGGTACTCATTATAGTATCACTACCATTACTACCAACGAAACTAAAAAAATTAAAAGATCTTGAGAATCTTTACTTAGATTTAAAATAATTCCATCTTTATTTTGAAGAATTTGAAATCCAAGTAAAAATTTAATTTCTCCCGTTACACTAATTTCAAATTCATTGTGCATCATTGTTGAAAAATCACTACATAAAGAATGTTTAGAAGATCCAAAAATTAAATCATCTACATAAATTTTTACTATCAAAAAAACCTTTGGAAATCCTTTTAATAAATGTAGTAGGATCAGCTATTCCTTTAGTAAAGCATTTTGAAATAAGAAAGGAACAAAGTTTATTATACTAATCTCTTGGAGCCTGCATTAAACCATATATAGATATAGAATGTTAAAAAATAATATTTGGAAATAGATTTTTGTAAATCCAGGGGGTTGTTCAACAAATACATCTTCAATTATATATCCATTTAGAAATGAAAATTTGACATCCATTAGATAAAGTTTGAAATTATAATGAGCTGAATAATCAAGTAGTATCTTAATGGCCTCTAACCTAGCTATAGCTGCAAATGTCTCCTCATAGTATATTCCTTCCTCTTGACTGTAAACTTTTGCACCTAACCTAGTTTTTTTCAAACAATATTTCCAGACTCATAAACTTTGTTCCTAAAAACCCATTTAGTGCCTATGGTTAAAGTCTCCTTATGTCATTATAATAATTCCCAAAAATTGTTTCATTTAAATTGATTTAATTAATCTTGCATAGCCATCACCCAAAATTCATCATTGATTGCATCATTGACATTTTTTGGTTCAAGCTATGAAAGAAAAGCATCATGTTCAACATGTTTTTCAGAGAAGCTCTAGTTTGTGTCCCTAAATTTAAATGACCTACTAAAACATCTAAAAGATTTTTCTTGAGAGTTCTAATACCACTAAAAAGAGTTAAACAAGACTCCTCATGTTTATATATTGGTTCAGACACAGCAGGTGAAGATTCTGGAAGATTCATAGAACTGGTTACTTTTACAGGGGATTCACTATCATTATCATTAAGGTTCAGAAATGACATATCTTCCTTAAGATTTTAAAGAGAGGTTTTGGGTTCATGTGGACCAGTCTCATAAAATTTGACATGAATGACCCTTCCACACAGTTTGTTTTCTTATTGAATACTCCATAAGCTTTATTCGAGATAGAGTAACCTAAGAAAATTCCTTCATCAGTCTTGGAGGAAAATTTGTCAAGATTTACCATAGTGTTAAGGATAAATACTTTGCAACCAAAAACTCTAATGTAATTAACATTAGGCATCCTATTGTTCCAAAGTTCATAAGGTGGCTTATTGAGAACAAGCATAATCAAGACTCTATTAATGGTATAACAAGCTGTATTTACACCTTCAGCCCAAAAATAAATAGTTAGATTATACTCACTAAGAATAGTCCTAAATATTTCTTGAAGGGTCCAATTTCTTCTTTCACGAATCCATTTTTTGTGGTGTTCTAGGTGAATAGAAATTGTGACTATAGCTATTGTGTTAGAAAAAGTGTTCAAACCCCATATTTCCAAACTCTTGTCAATGATCACTTCTCAATTTCTTAATTATAAGTTCACTATGGTTTTCCATAGATTTAGAGTATTTGATAAAATAATAACAAGCTTCAATTTTGTGAGCTAGAAAGTATAACTAAGTGTACCTAGAAAATTCATCCATAAGAACATAAACATAGTGCACCCCTTTTAAACATGAAACTATTGATGGTCCAAAGAAATCTATGTGAACCAACTCAAGCGGTTGAGAAGTAGAAACTTCTTTCTTTGGATTGAAAGAAACTTTGTGTTGTTTTCCCTTTTGACAGGGATTTGCACACTTTTTAAAGTGGGAATTCCAGATTAGGGAAGTCTTTAACCGAACCTTTCCTAGACAATTTTATTAGATATTTTCACATTGCAGTGTCCAAATATTATGTTCCCCAAGTAGGATTCCTTGTGGAAATCATTTAATCAATGAAAATTTTTCATAGCTAATGAATTTTGGTCAACAACGTACACATTATCATTTCTAAGAGTAGTAAATATTAAATCATTTTTGGAATTAAAAACATTACATCGATCATTTTCAAATTTAACATTGAAACCATCACCACACAATTGAAAAATACTTATCAAATTTTATTTTAATCCATCAACAAGAAGTACGTTTTAAATTAATACAGTATTAGGGTTACCAATCCAGCCTAGGACGATGATTTTCCATTTAGCATTATCACCAAATGGAATGTGACAACCATCAATATTTATTAGGCCCCTAAAGCATGAGTAATATCCTGTCATATGTCTTGAACATCCACTATCCAATTACCTCAGAGTCTTGTAGGAACTATTTAAGAAACATCCCTGCAAAATAGATTAGACATGGGATAAATTTGGTACCCATATTTTCTTAGGACCTAAGAGGTTAGAAAGTTAAACTTTGGGAAACCATACTTGCCTCACTGATTTATGATAATAAAAAGATATATTCTAAGACATAAACACTTTGTTTGGTCCTTTAGAGAATTGTTTTTCATCAAATGGTCCAGAATTTGAACTAGCAGTGAATTGCCCAGATTTTGGAATAAATTTAGTTTTTTTGATCCTTCTCCATCTAGGTTGATCTCATGGAGAAGTTGTATATTTTAAGGAAATCTATTGTCCTATAAATTGATTCAAGGTATCTCTACCTCTAATGAAATTCTCAATATCACTTCTTAATTTCTCATTGGATAATTTGTGTCCAGTATCTTCTTTTAATAGTTGTGCACATTTTTCTTTTTCAATATCCAGATCAGATTTGTAATTTTCATTTAAAGCATGCTTTCTTCTCAATAATTTATATTTTTATTTTTGTTCATTAAAAGTATCCTAAATAATTCAATAGTATTCAAATAGTTCATCCTTAGTCATATTTTCATCAATGTTTGATTCACCATCATTCAAAGACTAGTAATCATTTTGTATAGCAGAATTAGGAGTTACCTCAGATGATTCTGACATGAAACATAAGATTGAATGATCCTTCTGATCACTATTAGAAGTATCAGATGCACTATAGCTGTATTGTGAAGCACTACAGGTGGATTTCATATCCTTTTTATATCCTTTAACCTTATCATCATATTTATTATTAAATTTCATCTTGGGACAGTCTGCTTTTAGATGACTTTTTAATTTTCACTCATAGTAGAATATTTTATTTGAATTTTCATTCCATTTTCTGTATTTCTTCCATTGTACTTTTCTATCATAATTTCCCTTTTATTTTGACTTCCTGATGAATATCTTCTTTTTCTAGAAATTTTTTAATCTACTTTCAAGATGAGACATCTCCTCATCACTGTCTAAATCTAACTCTTCACTAGTGGAGCAGTCTGTAGGAGCTTGAACATTTTCTTTATTTTTTATCTTTGACGTAGTAGTCTTGAAGGCTAATGATTTCTTCCTTGGTTCCTCATCTACTTCTGGATTCACCTTATTTTTATCCTCGTACGTCATAATATTCCCTATTAGATCCTTGACTAGAAGATTTCTTATGTCACAAGATTCTCAGATGGAAATAGAAGTTCCCCTCAATCTGTCTAGTAGGCATCAAATCAGTCTCATGATTTGGTCCTTGATATACACTAGTTTTCCAAGAAGACTCATAGTGTTAAATATTTCATTGAACCTGAGATACATTTCAGAGATAAATTCATCATGCTTCATTTTAAAATTATCATATTTAATAGAGTATGTAGTTAGTCTTTTTTCTTTAACATTACATGTTCCCTAATGAGAAACAAAAAAAGTATCAAAAATTTCATATACAGTTTTGCAAGAAGATATTCTATTGAATGCATAATCACCTAGAGAAACGTACAAGTCATTCATTGCTTTATAGTTATTATTATATGTAGCATTAGTCAACTGAGGCCATTTTTCCCCAGCAGTAGAAGGTAATACATGTTGCTCTTAAATTGTATCCCAGATTTTAGGTCCCGTGATCTCTAGATAAATTTTCATTTTTAATTTACACTGAGCATTGTTATTACCATTAAAGAAAGGTGGATTGTTAGTAGTAACACCCTAAACTATAGATTCTATAATTACATAGAATTTGAAGAACTAAAAATTTATATGTGACAGAAATTTTAAAATCTTTAATATGCAATTAAAATCATAGTTGAAAAGAATATGAAAATATTGAAAATAAATAATATTTTGATACCAAATGTTGGTTAGAGTGGATCCTCATGAAGGGGGTGAATTTAGTTCAGATTAATATTTGTATTCAAAACATTATGATTAGGAAATCCCCCTAATTTAAAAACAACCCAGTTAATAAAGGCAGTAGAAATGTAAATATTCAATTTGTCAATAGGTTTCTCAAAGGGTGATTAATCCTTAAATGAATCAGTTTAGAACACCAATTAAACCTTTGAAACATGTTTATAGATTTAAACAAATACGAACACTAACTATAACTAACTATAAAAGTGTAAGCAAAAACAATTTTTTGTTTTAGCAAATATAAGCAGTGGATAAATCAAAACAGAGTAATGGAAGATTGGTACAAAAATGTAAACAAGAAGTTCAGTCTCATGCAGACACTTAATCATCACCTCTCCTTCCACAAAGCTATTTATATAAATAACGTTTTGATCCACACCCTGGATAGGGGTTCACAACAGCACCCCTGGCCATCCAGGTCACACTTGACCTATACCACAGTTATTCATGGGAAAAAAAGTAATAAGAGATTGAGATTGATGATAACTTGATATCCTCCAGTTATGCTCAGGTGAATGTGTGTGTTATAAAGAAAAATATACACACTTCTCAAATAGAGAATATAAAACACAACTGAGTTAAGAAAGACAATAGAGTTAAGAAAAATTTTTGTGCTGTGAAGTAAAGCTCCAGGATCAATGAATGTTGAGAATACGGTGTTTGGGTATTCTTCTAGAAGTTGTCTTCAGAATAGAGTATCGCAGTTTCTGTAATATAGCTTCAAGAAGTGAAAAGGTTAATCTCATTTTAATGTCTCGATGTATACTGATCCCCTTTTGGAGAAGGTATATTGTTACAGTCTTCTTGTGATCTAAAGCGCTTAGTTCTTCTCATTTTGTATTTGCAGAGTCTATGTATCAGCATGTACTACTACTGTCATATCATTAACATGAAATATGAGGTCCTCTTATACTCCACGATCATCTAGACATAAAGATCTTCGCACATTCATGTACCTCATACTTTTCTACGGATACTCCTATAAAAAACATTAAATAATGTCAGAAACATGAATCTTTCTACATATGACTGTTAGAAATAAATTTGAATTAATAAAATGGAAAAAATTATTTATATTAATCAGTGAGTAATAATTAGTGTGTCAGATTTGGTTGGATAACATGGGTATGCCATCTTCGAGGTGTCATCATCGGTATGTCGACGTTGGTCTGTCGAACTTCGGTCTGTCAAACTTCGGTGTGTCAACTTCGGTGTGTCGACTTCGGTCTGTCAAACTTCGGTCTATCAAACATCGGTCTATAAAATTTCGATGTGTTGGCTTCGGTATATCAAAATTCGGTGTTTCCACTTCAGTCTGTCGACTTCGGTCTATCTACTCCGGTTTATCGAACATTGGTTTCGGGAAATCCAAAAAAGATTATGAAGAGTCTGTATTGTATATAACCTTACAAGATGAATTGTTAATCAAAGTATCTAAAAAAATACACTTGAAAGAATATTTATTCATGACTATAAGTAATTCACTTATTAAATTATATGTTGATGTATGATGAAATTGATTCACATAGAGATATTAAAATTTCTTGAAAGAGTAGAATCTGTATATTTAAATAATTTGTGATTATGAAAACTTCAATATCATGGAGGGTCCAACACCTATTAATGGGAGAGAATTGGGTGTTTTGAAGAGATTAAGGGATTATGTGCATTGTGGAGGATCTTAGGAAGATATTTGGGTAGAATTTAGGAAATGAAAAAGTCTTGATCGGTGTGAAGAGAAGAGGTAAGGAGTTGTGGTATTTATAGTGGAGGAGAGGAGGGTTTGAATAATATTTAATTTCATAGTTTATCTATTTCCCTCATAACAATAAATAGTGATGATTTATTGACCAATAATAGTAATATGTGCATGTGCGTTCAAAAACAGGGTCCTTACATCATCAAAACATCTCCCATGACTATGTAATTAATGTATTTATCTTATTTAGTAAATTAAAGTATTTCACTATTCATAAAAATTCAAGTAGTTTAGAAAAATTCCAAAAAATCACCCTAATAATTTTTCGATGTGTAGAATCCAAAAATGAAATAAAATTTTCAAAAAGAATTTTATAAATATAATTAATTTAATTTTTAATTGAAATCATAATTTACTTGATGAATACAGATTTTTAAAAATATAACTTATTTTATAATGTTTTAAAAAACTACATAAGGTCTTATAAAATTATCATAAAACCAGAAAAACATAAATTTGAAAATTTATGAACACCTTTTAGTATTTTTTATTTTAAATTAAATAATTAATTTTATTTAAGTTTTTATGGATTACGAAAATACCAATACATTAAATATGGTCATATTATCACTTATAAAATGACCAAATATTATTTATACATTCATGGGTGAGGTTAATTTTCTTTTGGACTATTTACTATTCGTAAGAGTCATATTACATTTCAAATGGTTAACATTACTATTCATAAGGGTCAGTTACTATTCAATAAAAAATAAGTTTGTCTTTTTGGACTCCAAACATTTTATTGATCGCAACAGTGTATGACATATTTTTAAAATTAGAATCACAGAAGTGACAATATTATGTTTTAAGGTCACATAGTACTTAGTAGTTCATTGTGTTGTGATTTCATGTTATTATATGACATAATTATAAGAAGAAAATTCCCATTGATAAAACATTGGGTCATTATAATATAATAGTCACCTGAATATCTTTTATATGGTGAAAAAAATTGAAAAGAAAATTAAATCATTTATAAATACTACATTGAATTTTTAAACCCCCTGTTTAAAATTTTGGAATGGTAAGTGATATTTTACTCTAAGAACTGTTTTTATTCACTTTTAGAAAAAGTACTTTTACAAATTGTTGATACTAAATCTGAATAAAATAAATTATTTCATATTTTGGATAATAATTTATAAATTATTTAATATGTTTAATTTATGTTTTTGGGGAAAGATTATGATTACTATGCTTAATGTTAATACACATGATAACGCTGATTGAGTTATTTTCAATGAATTTTTTTTATTAACATTGCATAATTTTTATATAACTAATTTAAATGATTTATTTTATATAAAGACACTAATTTGATTTTCACACATGAATATAACTACATTTTTATCCATTTACTTTGTAATTACTGTAATATAATATTTACAACTCTTACGGAATAAAAAATCATTTATAAAGAGTCAAATTTTCAATATATTATAAATTTTAATTTGAGAGATTAGATTTTCATTTTTATAATTTGAATTTAATTAAATAGAGGGTAATTATATGTCACCATAGTTTTTTTTAAATTTGTTATATTATATTTTAAGAAATAGGTAATTTAATAAGTTACAAACTAGTTACCAACAAGAAAAAATAATATAGTAGTTTATGAAATATAGTGATAAATGACTCAAAAAATGTTTCAAAAGCATGTATAAATTGACGTTCCTAGATTTATCTATGCAATACCACCAGAAAAAAAATTATTTCAAACATTTATAAACATTGATCATTTAATAATGTGATTCCATTTTTGAGAAATAATTTTTGATAACACATCCTCATATTTCATCACTTATCAAATGGGTTCAATTACACCCTCTCAAATTAACAAATCCCCATGGATGATTATGTGAACTGTTAAAAATTTCCCTCATATAATTATATAGACAAATAAATGATATATAGTCCCCACATGTTGCCTTTATCTCTTCATTTTTTTGATGATACATGAAAGACAATGTTCATAATCCCTAAGTGAGTTTTACTTATTAATTATCCTTATATTCTTAATATTTTCCATTCTTCACATATCTTAGACAAAGTAATATAATGTCATAAATATAATTGGTGTAGTAAATTGTTGTTATATTGATGTTACAACCCTAATTTAGTCTTTTCAATTAACTTACAAAAAAGAGCATTGATCACATGTTTGTGTGGACGACCCCATCTTTGATGATGTGTGAATTCTTTTCCCTCAACACGTAACATGGAATGAATTTAAAATGTGTTTAATGTATAAAAATTTATTTTTTGAAACTATTAATATTATATAATTTCAATATTATACATTCAATATTTTATATATATAATAAATAGTAAAAGGAAACCTAACCACCTAAATTTAACATGTTAGAGTACATTTCATACACCCAGTTCATTTTATAAATACAAATAAAATAATATAAATTTTATCCTAATTGATTAATAATGTACATACATCCTTTTAGTTCTTATGAATCTGATTATATTGTAAAATAACTTTGTCCATGGTCAACATACGGAACAAGTTACATAGAAAATGACCAAACCACCTAAAATGACAAATATAAGAAGACAATATAATATAAATATACAGAATTCTATTATAAATGGTGTTTAATAAATTAAATATAGATGAATAGATTTTTTTAGATTTTATATAATATATATTATTATATTATTCTTGATGCCTGGCACATATGAATAGTGAATCAGGACCATTATAGAGGTTTTTTTATTGCATAATCAAATAGATAGGGCATGTTTGATATTTCATAAAACAATTTCTCTCATATGTTATATAAAAATTTACATTATCATCATATATAAATAATATTATATTTTTTTGCATGATTGAATATCATTTTAATGGTATTCATATTATGATCTTTATTCTTACATCACCATTACCATAAAGATTTTTCTATCTCAAATTTATTTATTGAGTTAAAATAATTCTTCTTTGACATCGTTTAGTTAGATTAGTGTCATTCACCTTTTTTTGATTCCCTTCTATATTCAACTTTTCTCTAATTTAATCAAATAATTTTAGTAAAATATTTTACCTTGACAAAAATTATTTTAGTATATGTTTATCATTTATATGAATAATTCAAATCCACCTAAATTAAAGTTTTATCTCACTTCAATGATTCTCTTATCCCTAAAATGTTTCCCTCCATTATTGGAAACCCTATTATTTGTTATCACATGTGACAATTGTGTTTTCATTGAACTATTTTCAAATATTTTTATAACACTTTTTTAATATGGGTTTTAAATATAGGTATTTCTAATGTAATTAAAAGTTAAATAATTTTTCAATATTAATTTATTATTGACTCTTATTTTTTGAATATACATATATATTTATTAAAAATTGATATATATAATTTTAAATTAAATGTAGATTTCTTTAAAATTGATTAAAAATAAAATCATTTTAATATTTTTTAATTATTCATCTTCAAAAATAGAATCACTTTTTGAATTCTAATGTGGACATGTCATTCATCCACCTTTATCAATTTTTATGAATCATTCTATTGGTATTTTTTATGGTCTCAAACATATATATATATATATATATTTGATAGAATGAGATATGCATTACTCTCCCGGACCATATCCCTAAATTTTATTAAATAAAACAGGATTTAATGTAAACACATGAGGTGTAATGAGCTTACACCAGCAAAAAATTGGAGAAAAAATGAGCTTTAAAGATAGAAAAGTAAAAACAATGTAGGAGCACACCAGCATCTTGGGCTTGATCTTCCTCTACCAAACTAGATCTTCAAATCATATTAAAGTAAAAAAACTCCTCGTTACAGCTACAAGGGATGATCCTCAATCTGTATAATGATTACTTTTGGGCACCACATCAAACCCCATCACCGTTTTCAATATTTCTACTAGCAACCACATTCCGGTCCAGGAGGTGTTCTACTACTTGAGAACTAATTCTGCGACCTTCAAGAGCATTCCTCAAGATAGAAACTAATACTCATCATGGTTGGACACCAAGACATATGTATCCATGTTTAGATAGTCTATCCAAAAACTGAATTTCCATTCTATAGGTAGAAGAACTTACAAATTGGAAAAAATGTGGACATCGAGATACAGTCATGGGGTCTAATCAGTGCATGAAAAATCGGCATCAACAGAAATAAAATATGTGAACTTCCTTAAAGTAAGAAGTAGAACCATCCATCTATATCATTCCATAGCCTTCATATTCATTGTCAAATTTTTCACCAAATAAATGGAGTCATCAGCCAATAGAATGTTAAAGAACAAATAATCTGGAGCCAACTAAAGAGAAAATCATGAAAAAGGTAGACTAAAAAGGGACAACATTGAGATCATGGAGACTGGACAGACATCTTCAACATTTCTTTGAAAATGAATCATTTTGTATTAATATATTCTTACGTAGAAATCACACCCTGTTGAAGCTCTTGATGTAAAATTTCTTGTTTCCTTTCCATATGATTTTTCCAATCCTAGTTTTCTTGGTCTATGAAATGCTGTGAGAAGTAATATAAAACAATAATCGAGGTAGATATCAAAGGTTTTTCTTGGACTTTTTGAGTAGATTCCCTCTTAGAAGCATCCAATGATCTAGTCAAAATATTCCTTTCCGTTAGCGAATAATCTCTATGTATTCATTTTTTCATCGTATTTGGAGTGATAAATCCTTCTTCACCCACCATAGGTTTTTTCCTTTCTTGGACAAAGATTTTAAATAGGACCCTTCAATTTGGCCAGGATTATCCTCTTCCTCAACTGAGGAGTCACTGACATACAAAGCATCAATATGAACCTTTCCTTCCTCCTCTTGATACATTTTTGAGGGAGGATTGTTAGTTGTGTCCTCAAATAAAGAATTCACATAATCATATATTAGATTATGATTTCCATGTTTTTCCATCATCAAATCCTGATTTTCCACTAAGTGGGAAGGGGACATAGAAGAGATATTAATAGTGACTATGTTTTATTTATTTGTAGCTACCATATGACTATCCAAAGGAGCATCTGATGGACCAGCCTCAGTGCAATCTTCAATCATTTTGTGCTCCTATTTTCTCCTTTCTACCCAAGTCATTTTTCTGGAAATCGAAGTTGAAGGATTGAAGCTACAATCATTCAAAGGATGTCCAAGTTTCAAACAAGAAGTGCAGAAATCTGGTACGTTTTCATAAACCACCTCCTGAATGTAACCACAATACCCTTTTTGAATCCAAATTTGGTTAGGAAGCTCATGGGAGACATCAACTTATACACATATTCTATCCAATGATGGTATTGAGAGTTTTTCAATAGCTAAGTCTAGTTTCAGGGGATTTCTAATGAGAATTGAGATTGGGGAAGGAGATGGATGCATAAAAAATGTAGTGGAAGACCAGGGATGCCAATCTAGATGGGGAAAATAAGAAATTCAGTAAAGGGGTCAAAGTCAGGTGTCCATTTGAGTACTCTCATCACACAACCCCCAATGTACCAAGTGTGTTTATCCTAAATCATATAATAGTCTTCATGATAAGAAAAATTGAAGATGACATTTGAAGCATTAATGAGGAAAAATGAGGTTTTCAGCTTACTTATAGCCATTTAACAAATATTATGATTATATTATGAAATTACTAAAATGTTACCTTCCACCTTAATTATCTAGGTATCTTAAGTAATGATATGTTTTTATCAAAAATGTGATCCACCACAACATTTCAATTGACTAACTATATTCATTGAATAGGAATTAAATTTCTTCCAATGAATTTCCATTGAAAATACATAGTTTTCTATTTCATTGATTTATGGGTGTTAATCAAGAATCCATATATCAATCGATTTTGGTTATTATTAATTTAATCATATACCCTTAATTTTATATTCAAAATAATGTATTCAATTTTATCATTATTGAAATGAATTGATGATAAATTTTACAAAATATATTCGGATACCCATTTATTTTACATGGGTTTATCATGTTAGGTTTATATATGGAATTATGATCTTTTTAATTATATGATTCCATGTAAAAAGATTATGAAAAACATTATATTATATAATATTTTGGAAATATGTTTAAATGATTGATATATTATTGAATACAAAATAATGTATCATAATTGATAGGGTACTATATATATATATGTTATTTACATTGTTAATGTCCTTATCTCATGAGATAAAAATGGTGAATGAGAGGATTACTTCCAAAAAAATGGGTACATTGGAGGTTTTATCCAAAACAAAAGGGTACAAGAGTGTATTTATCTTAATCAAAAGGGTACATAACAAGATTTATACCAACCCAAAGGTTGTAGTGGAAGATTTATCTTAAGAAAAAGTGTGCACAAATTTATTATCCTAAAAACAAGGGTACATTAGCGGTTTATCCCAAAACATTTATGGTTCAAAAGTTATTATTTTGAACATAATATGTATAAATTACTTATTAGGTGGACCACACACATGCTGTATATGATTTTATTTGAGATATACAAATTTTTCATAAAACTAAGACTATAATTATTATTTTTACTAATATTTATTGTCTTGGGATTACTTGAACCTTTTCAATGGTATATCTACAAGATACCATCCTTTTTTAGGTAATAATATCTTTAAATTTTTGGAGAAGATGGGTTGTATTTATTATAATTAATAAAAATTATTTTATCAGTAAAATTTTGAAAAATATGTTATTGGCCTTAAATTTTAGTTAATATCATTGAATATTCGATTAAATATATTTGGAGTTCGACACTGAGTTAAATTTGAGATTTCGAGGCATGCAAAGTCTCGATGAAAAATGAATAAAAAATATTTAATATAATATATTAAGCCAACAATTTTTATTAAATATTATTCCATAACTCTAAAATGGTGTGTCGTATAGGAAAATATGAGACCCCTATAGTGTCTAGAGTAGGGTATTTACCATAGGAAAGTTATAACATTTGTATGCATTGGATGTTTTGATGCCTTACTCGTGAAAAGAACCTTTTATATTTAATTAATTATTTCATCCATTTTTTGAATATTTAATAAATAATATATATCAAATAGTTTATCATATGAAAATTTTGAGACTAACATTGTGTCCAAAATAGGGTTTTTACCATAAGTGGCGTATAACAATTGTATGCGTCAGATGACTCACTCACGAAAAGAACATTTTTATATTTAATTAATTATTTAATCCATATTTTGAATATTAAATAATTAATATCTCTCAAATGGTGCATCCAATGAGATATATGAGACCACTGTTGGCTCTGGAATGAGGGGTTTACCCGAGTTAGGGTATAACTCTTATGCACAAAGGGCGTTTGTTTTTATTTTATTTTTTATGTTAAATGATGAATTTTATTAATTCTTAAATAATCTAAAATTAATGAAATTATATTAATAAGTGCATTACTATTAATAATAATATTATTATTAATAATATGTATATTATTACTATGAAAAATAATATTATTATTAATAAGTGTATTATTATTATTTTGTCAAACAAAATGAAAAGAAAAATACACATGCAATTAAATATATTTTTTCACTTTAATGAAAAATTATGTTACACCATGTGTGAATAATTGTTATTGATCAATATAACAGTAGTGAAATTATTATTCCATACTAAATAAATGAAAATGTGGAGTGAATATTTAATTACTAAGTATTATCAACATTTAATGAATGTTGTTGGAGAAACATTAAATAGTGAGAGATACTTTATAATAAAAATATTTATTATTTTTATTGTTATTATTAAATTGAGAAAATTATTGTTGTCAAAACACAATTTCATCCATAACAACTTTGTAATGTGTCAGATTGACATAGCTTCAACAGGATCATGACCCAAAAATTGAGGTGGAAATTTCAAGAGAAATATTGAAAATTTATTTCAGGGTCAGGGTACAGGTCCATGGAATGCCTAATAAGATGATGAGTTGATGCATGAAATTAATAGGAGAGTTTAATTAATAACTGATGCAATTAATAAATGTAACCAAATTAATTATTCTTTAATGATTTGGGAATATATTTTAATGAAACAATGTCACAAAATTTATATGATGTGAAATATGAATTCACATTTTGTAATATTTACAATCATCATATTAAAAACGTGTCTCCAATATTTTTTAAACCTCCAGACCCACCTTACCTCCACTACAAGGATTTGGAAGCCTCTCTTCTTTTCCATAGAACCTCCAAGGACCTCCATTTTATATCCAATCTCCTCCACACACCACCATATTCAATTGAATACCCTCTTCAGATATCCTAGGTTTCATATCTACATATCGTTCTTTGCTGTGATCATAATTTATCCACTTCAAATTGGGGGGTTTTTTGGGGAGCGTTCACCATAACCATTCTTGAGGTAGGTGGTCAAAATTCAAAATCCCATAGTATCAATTGATTTATGATTAGGTGATTGAAGAAATTTTTTGATGAGATAAACAAATGAGTTCTTCTATATTCAATTAATTAATTTGGTAAATTAATTAATTGGGAGGGATTGTGATATTTTAAATAGAATTGGTTGGTTTAAATAAATAATTGATAGATTAAATATGAGGATCTTGTGATGGTGGAAATGGTTAATTAATTTTGGAATAAATTAATGTTCATGATGTTATTGATTAATTTGGATGGTTTAATTACATAATAAATTAATTAATTAGTAGAATTTTGTAATGATGTATTTGGTTATTTAATTATGGAATTAATTAATGAAACTAATGTATTAGATAATTGATAAATTAATTAATTTGAGAATTGTCATTATTTAAATTATTGAATTAAATAACGATATTAATTAATAGATGAATTAATAAATAAAGAAATGTGATTATTGAATTACTGAATTAAATAATGATATTAATATATTTAAGAATTAATTAATTAAAAATGTGATTATTTAATTAGTTGAATTAAATAATTGGATTCATTAATTGAAAAATTAATTAATAGAAAAATGTGTTTATCTAATTGTTGAATTAAATAATGGAATTCATTAACTGATGAATCAATAAATTAAAGTAAAAAAATTATTTAATTATTGAACCAAATAATAGAACTGATGGAAAAAATTAATTGGTGGATTAATTAAAGGGTGTTTTAATGAAAATTAATTAATTCTAAATTAATTAACATGCGTTGTCATGGATAATTAATTAGTGAATTAATTAAAGGGATTGTGTTTGATTAATTAATTGGGGAATCTGTTAATGGAAATAATTTGAATGAATTAATAGTCAAATTAATTAATGGATGTAATATTATGATTTTTGAGTTAGATTAATTAATTAGAGAATTAATTAAGTAGGATTTTTGTGTTGACACAATTGAATGAGTTATGATAATAAATTAGCAAATTCTTTAATATGGATTTTTTTGTTATAGTAATTGGACTAGTCTGATTAATTCATTGAAGAATTAATTAATGGAGATTATTGTGTTGAATCAATTGAATGTATTAGATTAATAAATGGTGAATTAATTAATAAGAATTAATATGGTGGTGTAATTGAATGAATTAGATTAATTAATTGATAAATTAATTAATGTGGATTGTTGAAATATTGAATTGATAAGGGTGAAAAATTAAGGGTTGAATTATTTATGAAATAATGAGATTTTAAAGTGAGTAATTAATTATTGAATTAATTATGTGATATTCAAATAGATGATTTGAGGTAATTAATTGTATAATTAATTAAAATTTATTTATATAGTGATTGGGATAATTAATTGTAGAATTAATCATGAGATTTTGAGTTGTAGATATGGATTTAATAATTGTTAAAATAAATTAATTTGATGGTATTAATAATTCCTTGTTGAATTAATTAATGGGATAATTCGATTAATTAATTGTGAAATTAATTATTTCGAATATGTGATTAATTTATTGTTGAAACAATTAATGTAATGATGTAATTAATTAATTGTGGAATTAATTAATGCAATCATATGATTAACTAATTATTGAATTAATTAATGGGAATATATGATTAATTAATTATTTAATTAATTAATGTTATGTTTTGATTACTTAATTGTTTAATTTTTTAATGTGATGTTGTGATTCATGGGACTTGTAAAATTGTGATAAAAGATTAATGTTGATTAATCTAGAATAATTTCATGTATGTGATATATGTTCTTTATTGATAAATGGGTTGTGAGATAGGGATTGATTCTCATTTATACTCATTAGGTGATAAACATGGAATTCTAAAACCCATTATGAATAAAAACATTATTTTATGGGAGAGGGACTGATACTTCAAATATCCATGGATTTTGAGATAAGGGCTGATGCTCCAAATAACCACGAGGGTTCTAGACATGATGTACTACACCCATTAATTGACATTGGACTATGGTTCTAATTAGTGGTGATATTAATGTAATTAAAATGGATAGTCAATGAACAATGGTTTAAATTAAATGTTAATTGACAATGTTAAATGGTTCAGACACCACCATCGGCCAAACCATGTATTGAGATACTTGTGTCCATGTTAACCTTTAGGATTATGCTATTAAATAAGGGGTAATTGAATAAATTTAAACTGTTTAGTTTATTACATATATTTTATTCTTTATAAAACTGTAAACACTATTATGAATATATTTCTATTAGATGATGTTGGTGTTGGCCTACTGAATTGTTCTCATACCCTACTCCGGCTACCCGATGGGTACCTGAGTAGACTTTTTGTTTTCTAGATAGGATGAGGGAAAATGCCCTCAGTTAGATGGATGAATTGGGAGAGAGCATGGTTTGGGGTCCATATGTGGTTCAATGAACTCTTGGGTTTCATTGGTGCCTTTATTTTATAGTTTTCATTTTGGCAGATGAGACGTACATTAGCGTGGCATGTTTTTATTCTTCACTTGGATATTGTATTTACTGATTGATAATCTTCATATATTGGTATTGTATGTATTTTTATTTTCTTTTGATATTGGTTATTATTTCTACTAGTGTTTAATTTTATGGAAGATGGTATAGTCTCACCATTACTGACTTACTAGACCCATGCTGCTAGTCGGTAGCCTCTGGCATACGGGAAGGCACACTAGAGGTCATGTGACTGATCGGCTCAGGGCACTGTTACGTGGTACCTGAGCCGGGATGTTACTAAGAGGTATCAGAGGGGGTTTCTTTTCGTCTTCTTTTTTACTATTTTTGGGAAAGATATACAGGATACAATGGAGATTTTGGGATTGTATATGATATCGTGAATGAGAGTAGCTACCCCAGGTACGAGGGATAACCCAAGTACCTAGGGTGGGAATTATTTTTATTGTTGTTTGATGTTACAGTTGAATATTATTTCACCTTGGGTTACTAATTTTTTTGGCTGATGTGGTTGTTCTTTCTAAAATTTGATGATATTTACTCAAGGTCTTTTATGGAATGAGAGTTTAGTCTGTATGCATCATTCTAGGCACTCATAATTTTTTTGTGGCATGCATAATTATAGGGTTGCATGAGAAAATAGGCTTTGGGTAAGTTATTGAACGTGATCAATTTTCCCTTGTTTATGAAATTGAAATGAAATGTTCCTAATATGAAATTGTGAAAGATTATGAAATTATAGAAGATTAGAAAAAAAAATTCATAATAAGAAACATGAATAATAATAATGAGTATACTCTTGTTAACATGACCTAGGTGTAGGGTGGTTTAGGGTAGTTATAACACCTCAGTTTTAACCATGTGGTAGGAAAAAGGGATGAAACACTCATATTGAAGGAATGGTGGTGGTACTTATTGATGACTTTGTAAAATACTTTTTAGTGATGATCATGTCCCCTACCTTGAAATTTCCCTGGGTACATTTAGAAATCTTTGGCTTTACACGTAGCTAAATGAATATGTTTTTTTAGATATAGGGCCCCTTGGTGGTTGTGATTATGATGAAATACATATTTTGATTATGATAGTGTGAGGGACATCATCTATAATTTAAAGATTAGGTTCTCAGGATTGACTAGAGTTCAATAAAAACTATGGTTGTTGAGATACTTAATAAGAGGGGTTAATGAAGCTTCAAAGGTTGGAAGATTGTAAGAACCCAGTTTTTCTCAAGGGTTTTTTGGAGTAAAACTCAAGTATGAGCTATTATAAGGTAGGGAAACTGAATGATCATGTCCTTTTTTAGGTAAGACTCTCATTGAATTTTTGGAGAAGATGAGTTGTCATTGTTTTATTTAAAAAAATTGATTTATCAATAAAATTTTGATAATTGTGCTTAATGTATTAAATGATAGTTTACATCTTTGAATATCTAATTAAATATTTTTTGAGTTCAACCCTGAGTAAAGAGTGAGATACTGAAACTCAAAAAGTTTTGGTGAATACTGAATAATTTTTTTTAATATAATATATTAATCCCACACTTTTTATTCATAATAATTGAATAACCCCACAATGGAGTGTCTGATAAGAATTCTTACACCACTGTTCTGTCTAAAACTGGGTGTTTACCCAATGCGGGGTATAACGTTTCTAAGCATTGGCCATTTGGATGCATCCCTTGTGAAAATAACTATTTTATATTTAATTATATATATAATCCATTTTTTGAATTTTAAATAATTAATATCTCTTAAATGGTACATCATTTGAGAAATATGTGACCACTGTTGTGTTTGGAACATGGTTTTTACCCTAGGTGGGGTATAACATTTGTATGCATTAGATGTTTCAATAGATCACTCATGAAAAGAAACATTATATAATGAATTAATTAGTTAACAAATTTTTTGAATATGAAATAATTAATATCTCTCAAACGGTGCATCATATGAGAAATATGAGACCACCGTCAGGTCTGGAATGAAGGGTTTACTCTCATTAGTGTATAACTTTTATGCACAATGGGTATTTGTTGTTATTTTTATTTTAATTTTAAATGATTAATTTTATTAATTTTTAATTAATCTCAAATTAATAAAACGAAATGAATAAGTGTACTATTACTAATGAAAAGAATATTATAAATAATATTTATATTATTACAAAGAAAAATAATATTAATTATAATAACTATATTATTATCATTTTTTGAAACAAACTGAATAGAAAAATTGTAAGAACTCAGTTCTTACTTTTGATGTACAAGTTTCTTCTTTTCTCTTTTCCTTTAGTGTTTTTGAGAAAATATGGAAAATGGGAAAAATCATGAATTTTTGAAAGTACACGCCGTGTACTTTGTCCACATGCCATGTACTTCTGGCCGTGTGGGATGGGTATACGGGGCTTGTGGCCATGCAGGGGATGAAGGGTGTAGGAACCGACTACATGCCGTGTAGTGGTCCCTTACACGCCATGTAGTGAGTCAGCATGCCAAAACAGTAAGGCAGTGGAGCAGCCACCAGCTGGGCGACAGTACACACCGTGTAGTCGAGAGTACATGTTATGTACTCATGTCTATGGATGAACAGTGAGGCGGTGCCGCCATAAAAACAGTTAAATGAAGGATGTACACGCCGTGTACTTGGAAGTACAAGCCATGTACTTTGTTTTTTCTCTTAAAATGGGCAGTAGCCTCCCCTGTTCATAGGGAAGGCTTAGAACTAGAGGAAGGAGCGGGAGGGGACGACCGAACCATTTTTGATCTGCCGAGTGTTCATCTGGAATCCTTTTCCGCCTCGGACGATCTTGTTGGAACCGCACGGGTAAGCCCTCCTCTCTCCTTAAGTCGTTCTTAACAATTCTTTCCTAAGGGAATGTTATTTATGTTTGAATGGGTTTTCTTCTTACTCAGGTCTACGTCGTTCTTGGTCATTTCTAGAACCCACATTCATGTATAATGTTCGTTTGCGTTAAAGGTAGGTGGCTTAGTGGTTATGTTTCCAACTATTGTGTGATTTGTGAATTTTAGTGCCACGAACCCATGTTGGGGTGTCGTCTGGCTGAGGCCATGGATATTTTAACTACCTAGATCTGTATAGGTAATTAAATTATATTTTAAAATTATAGTTTGGGATCAGTTCTTGGATCTATGACCAACCCAGGGGTGCGTTCCTCTGTTTAGCCATTTGTCCAGGATAACCGAGGGTATGCCTCTAATGTATTGATTGTGGAATTTAATTGAGAGGAATTGCTTGTGAATGTTTATTTACATGTTTATCATGGAAAGGTTACCTATTTAGCCTGAGGGAATTGTTGTGATTAGCCTATGGGCACTGCTCTATTTACCCTAAGGGCAGTAGTTATTTCAGCCTGAGGGAAATATATTTTGTGCCTGCGGGAAGTTGATTCTGTGCCTGTGGGTAACACTTCTTATGCATGTGGGAAAATACTGTGTTCCTGTGGGAAGATTTGTGGTTTGGTTTCTCTGTACATGAGGGTGGGAGTTTACGTGTCTGAGGACAGTGGATGACTACATAGAATATTCAATGTGGTGGTATTTCTATTGAAATGATTAAATGAATATTAAAATGGCAATATAACTGGATAAGTTATTTACTTTCAGTACTGCTTACGTTATTGCATTTTACTACTGCACTCTGTAGTTTCATGTTTTCACACAGTTGGGCAAGGGCCTTTGGTGGGTGCCTACTGAGAATTTATTTCTCACAGCCTGTTTGGG
This sequence comes from Viscum album, assembly GCA_963277665.1. Lineage (NCBI taxonomy): Eukaryota > Viridiplantae > Streptophyta > Magnoliopsida > Santalales > Viscaceae > Viscum > Viscum album. The sequence continues at coordinate 564,524,802 of OY728129.1, read as the reverse complement.
TTACGATTTTCGGCCCAAACAGATTACGTTTCTGCAGGTGTGGATAGGGGCAGGAGTCCCTATACAGGTACATGATTGCTACTAAGGTGTAGGGGAACATGGGACCAGGATTTGGCTCACAGTGTCGTTGGATGCTTTGTTTTACATTTACATAGTTGTACTTCAGTTGTAATGTATTGATTGTGTAACATGTTCTGGCAGTTTTATAGAATAGTGACATGCTGCATCTTCCATTATATATGACTGCTGGTTTTCTTCTTGTTATCAATTTTGTATGGTTTACTACTTTTTCTATTGTAGTATGATTTTTATTTATTCAGTTTCACTACACTTTGACAAATGGGGGCATATTTTCCCCACTATCAGACCTGGGCCCTCACTTCTAGTCGGCAGTCTCTGGAGTTTGGGGAAATGCGCTTGAGGTCACATGGCGAATCTGGTTTAGGGCACCCATTGCATGGCACCCAGATCCGGGACGTTACAAAGTGGTATCAAAGGGGTTATTTTCTTTGACTTAATATTTGGATCATTAGTCAGGGATAGGACGGGACCGGTAGTTGGTAATAAGCTATGCTTGGGCGTAGCTAACCCGTGTACAGGGAGAAGCCAATTTACCTCGTATTTCAATTTTACTGATTTTGCAATTTACGGTTGATTTAATTTCACCCTTGGGTGATGCACTTGTATTATGCTAGTCATATTTTATCTATGGGTTATATTTATTTGCAACCTGATGAGATGAGGGTATGCCATCTCATGCATCATTTAGGAACATGATAGAAATAACATTACATGCATAGTTCCATGCCATGTAGGTTCATTAGAAATTGCATGTTGTTGTGACAGTTGTTGTGCTAGAAAATCATGCTGTTGTGATAGCTGTTTGATAAATACCTGCTATGTGATTGGGTTTTTTGTATGAGCTGGTTAAAATAATGGTTGCCAAATGTTGGTTTTTATGGAGTGTGGGCCCCCATTTACCATAATTTGGGGGATCATTGACTGTTTAATTTGTTAAAACACAGATAAGATTTCCAACGTTGATTCGTGGGGAGTATGGGCCCTCCCGGGTCGAAATTTTACACTTAGGTGTTGTTTTGTAGGGTTTTCTGAGCTCCAGAGTAGTTTATGAGGAATACTGTCCAGAAAAACCAGTATACACACCGTGTAGTACATTAAACACACCATTTATGGCCTTATTTTCGATAAGAAAATGATCTTTTTGAGTACACGCCGTGTACCCCGAGTACACACCGTGTAGTCTCTCCCCGTGTCACAAACTGTGTGGACGATGACACGGGGAAGAGAAGTGCTTGGGGTGAACACGACGTGTAGATACTGTACACGCCGTGTAGTATTGACCCGGAGTCCGCCCGTGTAACTAACAACACAGACGGAGGAGACCTTGAGACATACACGCTGTTTCAATGATGAACATGCCATGTAGTGTGACCTGGGGACTCTGCCATGTAACAAACCACACGGGTCGGTGTCACCTATCCTTGAACACGATGTGTACCTATGGGACATGCCATGTAGTCTTGTATGAGGACAGACTGTGTGGAGTTATCCATGTGACTAGAAAACGGTGTGGAGTACACGTCGTGTGTGGGTGTAACACACCGTGTAGTGTCAAGCCAAGTAGTCGGCCGTGTCACAGACGACAGAGGCAGTTGGAAAAATTTCACCATACATGCCGTGTAGATGTTATACATGCCGTGTAGTTTTTGTTCAACAGGATCTGCGTGGCTCAACCGTGTAGAAGGACCCGAGTAGGGAAGGGAAGTCAAGTACACGTCGTGTAGTCAGTATACACGCCGTGTAGTCTTGTTTTGCAAATTATGAATTCCTTCTTCCTCCTATTACCTTTTGAGTTTCTTCATTTTATGTCTTTGAAAATCTTCATCTAAGTCATGTTTTGACCTTGTAGTGTCATGCCGCCTAGACGACCACTGATTGTTCTCCAAGAGAGCGGCAACGAGTATACTCCAGAAATGGTGGGCCATAGGCTACCAGTGGATCCTCTAGAAGAGCCAGATGTGGGGCTAGCTGTTATACCAGACACTGGCACATAGGTGCAGTTCCGTGAAGGCTTTATGTGGTTCATGCAAACCTTTCAGGGAGCACCTTAGGATGCCACATCTATGGCCGAGCTGACACGTATATTTCAGAGGCAGCATCCGCCTACGTTTTCAGAGGATGGTGGACCATTGGTTGTGGAGTATTGGCTAGGGTCGATGGAGACTATTTTTTAGAATCTTGAGATGCCACCAGGGTGGAGGGTCATGCTCACGACTTATATGATTCGTGATTCCGCCAAGAGGTGGTCGGATGCTACCACCAAGTCAGAGCATCACAGAGACATGGTGTGGGAAGCATTTTAGGAAATATTCTATGAATTCTTCTTCCCAGAGATGCTGAGGGAAGATAATGATCGAAAGATCCTGAATCTACCGCAGGTAATTATGTCAGTGATGGACTATTCTTCTCGCTTTACCGAGATTCAGCGTGTTTCACTCGTTCTAGTGGGTGATGAGAAGTTGAGATCCAGAATTTTTTAGGATGGTCTTCGTTATGGCATCTGAGCGCTGGTGAATGATTTAAATTTTCCATCAGTACATGATATTGTAAATCAACCGCTTGTTATTGAGAGGAAACTGTATGAATCTAGTGGTGTGGGCCAGGGCGGTTCAGCACTAGTTACTGGTACTATTTATGTTGGCAAGAGTAAGAGATAGATGGAATTGTCTCAGGGTGGCAGTACCAGTCAGAAGAATGCTTCAGGTGGACAGGTCATCTGCTACCAGTGTGGTAAAGAGGGGTACAAGTGACCACAGTGTCCATGAGACCCAGCGGAGTACTGAGATTGTGGAGGGATGGGTCATATGCATCACTTTTGTAGGGAGTTTTCACTAGTGTATAGTGAGAGGGGTTCTGTGCAGACTCCGCGTGTGGGAGAAGGACCAACAGCTTCTTACCAGTCGAGGAACAGGAATACGTCAAGTCATGCCTACAGAGATGGTGGTCTTGGCTGTGGTAGCCATACACCAGGATCTCAGAGGCAGTAGGGCAGGACAGCTCAGGGTAGCCAGGTTGTGTCACAAGGCTTCGACCCTGGGCATGCATATGCAGTGCAACAGACCCAACAGAAGCAGGATCCCGAACCTTCTACTATCAGAGGTACTATTCTATTAGATTCTGTTTTAACTTTAGTACATTTTGATACGGGTGCTACACATAGTTTCGTATCTGTACCCGTTGCGAAGAGCCTTGGACTATGTGTTTCTATTTCTTCTAATATCATGATGCTAGACACTCCGTTTGGGACAAGAATAGCTAGTGTGCGTCAGTGCAAGGAGTTCCCCCTTTTGGTTGGTGGGTGTCAGTTTCTTTGGGACCACTATGTCTTAGAGATGACAGTTTATGACGTCATTCTCTGGATGGACTGGTTGGTTCCCTTTCAAGCCTTTGTAGACTGCTATCATCGTAGGGTATATTTCACGTCACCAGAGGGCGGAGAGTTTCTATAAAAGGGCGAGTGGGATATTCAGGAAAGTTGAGTTGAACTAGATCATCGTGGGAAAGGTGGAGTCACAACCCAGATTGTGAGCTTATATTTGGACGACTGGGGGACATGTCTGACGAATTTCCCTCTAGTGGTTGATCGTTTCAGGGATGTCTTCCCGGATGACTTTTCAGGTCTACCTCCAAAGCGAGAGGTGGATTTCTCCATTGAGCGTGTGCCAGGGGCAGCACCAGCGTCAATTCCTCCTTATAGGATGGCTACACCTGAGTTGCAGGAGCTCAAGAGGCAGTTAGAGGAGTTACAGGAAAAGGTTTTTATCCAACCCAGTACTTCTCCCTGGGGTTCTCATGTCCTTTTTGTGAAGAAGGAAGATGGTACTTTCAGTCTCTGTGTGGATTACTGGAAGCTGAACCAGTAGATAGTTATGAACCGATATACCTTGTCGAGGATCGATTATCTTTTTGATCAACTTTGTGGAGAACGAGTCTTCGCAAATATTGACTTTAGATATGGATATCCTCAGCTGTGCGTAAGACCATCTGAGATACCTCTTACGACTTTTAGGAGCAGGTATAGTCTATACGAGTATATGATTATTCCATTCGGACTCATGAACGTGCCAACGGCTTTCATGGATCGGATAAATCGTGTGTTCCATACTTATCTGGACTCTTTTGTTGTAGTATTTGGGGATGAAATCTTGTTGTACTCTCACACTTGACACGACCATGCCAGCCATTCTGAGACCATATTGAGTACACTGAGAGAGCATCAGATATATGATAAGCTCTCAAAGTGCCACTTTTGGATGGACCAGATCCACTTCCTGGGTCATATCATCTCAGAGGCAGGAGTTACCGTAGACCTAGAGAAGGTTAGAGCAGTAGTTTTTTGGGAGTAGCCTAAGAACGTGCTTGAGATACAGAGTTTCTTGGGGATGGATGGTTACTACATACGCTTCATACATGACTTCTCACAATTAGAAGCATCATTGAATGGTTTGACTAAGAAGGGTGTGAAGTTCGTTTTGTCGGAATCCTGTGAGACAGCCTTTCAGGATCTGAAGGGAAGGATGAAATCAGCACCGATCCATATTCTCCTAGAGCATGGGAAGAGCTATACAGTTTACTGTGATGCAACAGGTATTGGGCTGGGAGCAGTGTTGATGTAGGGTGATCGAGTAGTTTCCTACGGGTCTCGACAATTGAGGCCACATGAGAAGAATTACCCGATGCATGATCTCAAGTTGGCTGCAGTTGTTCATGTGTTGCGCTATTGAAGACATTATCTATTGGGAGAATGTTTTGTGGTTTTCACCAACCACAAAAGTCTCAAGTATATCATTACTCAGTGTGACTTGAATATGAGACAGCGAAGGATGTTTGAATACCTTCAGTCCTTCGATTTTGATCTTTCCTATACACCTGGTAAAGGTAATGCAGTAGCCGATGCAATGAGTACGATGACTCAGATATAGGCAGTGCAGGAGGCCAGTGGGGAGTGGCAGCTCATGTATTTGTTCTCTGAGATGCATCTGGAGGTGCATGACAGTCAGGGGCCGACTTATCTTTCCCCTTTATCTATGACCTGTACCCTCCTGGATAGAGTAAGGATGAGACAACTATCTGATTCAGAAGGCATAGTTCTACATGAGTCGGTGGAAAGTGAGGACCCTCCTCCTGGTTGGATGATAGGCGATGATGAAGTTTTGCATTTCCATGGATGAGTGTGGGTTCCAGGGGAGATACGCGAGGAGCTGATGCACGAGTTTCATGCTTCAGCTTGGGCAGTTCATTCTGGAGTTACCAAGATGTACCGAGACTTGAGATGTTAGTACTGGTGGCCGGGTATGAAGAGAGAGGTTGCTGGTTTTGTTACGAGGTGTTCCACCTGTCAGTAGGTGAAGGCGGAACATCAGAGGCCAGCTGGACTGTTACAGCAGTTACCCATCCTATAGTGGAAATTGGATTATTACATGATGGACTTCATGACTGGGTTGCCGAGGACACCTATAGGCAATGATGTTGTGTGGGTTGTTGTGGACATACTCACAAAGGTAGATCACTTTTTGCCGATCAAGGAGATCTTCGGTGTTGACGAGATCATAATGTTGTATATCTGAGAGATCGTACATCTTCATGGGGTTCATAAGTCTATCGTTTCGGATAGGTATGCCCATATTACATCTCATTTCTGGAAGTGTTTTCAGAGGGCATTGGGTACACAGGTGCTTCTGAGAACAGCTTACCACCCTCAGACTAATGGCCAGTCAGAGCGTACGATACATGTACTTGAGGACATGCTACGTGCATGAGTCCTAGACTTTGGGGGCTCTTGGGAGAAGCAAATGCCCATAGTCGAGTTTTCATATAACAATAGTTTTCAGGAAACTATTGAGATGGCACCAATATTCTGTAAGTTATTTTTGTATATCCAATATAGTAATATGTCATGGTACTATCTTGTTTAAGCTATATAAGATATTTTATATTTTATGTAATTTCATAAAAATTAAAATGATATTTGAAATCTTTCAAAAGTAATACCATTATGAAAACATCCCATTTTATAGTAAAAAAATTACATGTTAATTAGAATGTAAAATTAGATATATATAAAAACTAGGTGAAAAGAAAAAAATAATTATTTTTTAAAATATTAAAAAATAAATTAAATTATATAAAAAATATCCATAATACAAAATATTAGTTGTGGAAAAAATTATATTATTATAAAAAATAAACATTAAAAAAAATAATTTTATGTTATATATAAACTATATATACTATGAAAAAAACAAAATAAGTATTATTATAAAAACTCAATTATTTATTTTAAAACTCTTGGTATTCTGTAATTGTATTTTTAAATAATAAGTTATTAATATTGTATAAAAACTATTTTCATCAATAATATATTGCATTTAAAAAATGATATATCATATATAAAGTAGAAAATAATTAAACTGGTGAAAATTCTACAACTATCCATATAATAATAGGTTAAATTGTTGAAATCATCTAGATTCATGGTAAAAATAGGAGAGGGAAAACAATAACCCACTACATTGAATTCAACAATACTCATGATATTTTATTATTTCCTTCATTATATCCCTCGTTAAACCCAAATACGGAATGAATAAGTATAATCTAATTTAAGTACCCAATTTCATATTATATAACAATACCAAGGAATTATAAACACTCACTATTGTATCATATGAACATGCTGAAACATAAAATATTTTATACAGAACTTGTGAATAACTTATCAAGCTATTATAAAACCCACCTCAAATTTGAAATATTTTTTCAATCCTTGGATAAACAACCATTTTGATAAATAAGTATAGAAAAAACATCATAAAATATGATGAATGAAGAAATCATAGTAATGAACGTGGCTATATTCCAATGATCTGTGAATAATATATTTTTATTAAATCATTTCTTAACAGTAATAGAATGATATGCTATTATAATTTCATTCACATCTTATCAAAACAAAATGAATCACTACATTAAAATTCAAATAGGACCAATTTTTTTCATTAATTTTTTTTATAATACAAATAATAATCAATATATATATACATAAAAACAACCTGTGGTAATTCTATTAGTGTACAAAACATCCTCTTATAATGTGATAGGAAATTATATTATAGAATAAGTTTCTACATTAATATTAATTATAGTAATACTTCACTGAATTTTTTCCTATTATATACCATAAACATCACCATTCTCCAACTCAAATATAAATCAGAATCTCAAATGTGACATTTAAATAAATGAATATTTGTATAATAATTACATGATTTAATTACAAAAATATTTTATTCCTTATTATTTCCATCTTTGAATTATTAAATTCCTTAGAAATTCATATAATTTTGATCAAAAATGTTATTTTTCAAGTATATATATTTTAAAATACAAGATTAATTGAGAAGTGATATAAACATTTAATCATTGAAAAATGAACCTAAAATCCATGAATATCAAACCCTAATGGAATTATAAAAAATATATTTATGATTTTGAAAAAACACTTCCAAAAATATCATATTTCAGCAAAAATAATAAAAATAATATATATATATATATAAATTTATAAATTTGAAAAAATATTATTCATTTATAAAAATATATTTCACATTTGTGTATGTTTTTATGATTATTTTTTTAGAGTTCATTGGAAGAAAAGTACTCTTATAATTGAATACCTTATGTATAAAAATAATTAATTAAATATATATTAAATATTTAAATTTCTTTATTGTTATTTCTATTTGTCTTTATAAAACACTATGACGAACAATACTAAAATATCAAAACAACTATTTTGATCACAATTGTTCTTTATGAATTTGTCAATTTTTATAATACTATATATATTTTTAACCATGTAGATTTTAAGATGAATCTTATGAAATCATACACATACCAAATTCTTACACATTGATCTGTATAATTAATCTTGTTAGCTCATGGTTTATTTCTTATCATTGTAAAATATTCTCTCAGCATCATTTCCATAATAATGTATTACTATTATGAAATATCAATATGACACTTATTTTTAATTTTATGATTTTTTACATTTTAAAATTGTCCTTATATATATTTAATTTACTATTATGAAAACCATGAAGAAAATTTTGAAAACATTATATTAATATTAATTCAACTATTGGCAGTTTGGGACGTCCTTTAACAAATACTAAAAGATAATGGGCTTTGTGAAATTTTGGTGACAATTCCAAAATGTTTAAATGTCATCAAAACACTCCAAAACATATTTATTGTATATCAAGGATATTTTACCCACTTATATAAGTCATAAATGTCAATATATAAATTTGTAACTTACATTAATATTTCAAAACATCATTAATTATTATTCCAATGTCATTTAGTATATAAAAAACCTTATTTTTAGTATTTACATATATCTATCTTCTATATAAAATTTAATTTCAAATCAATCAACTACAATATTAAGTAAATTTATTTTTATAGTAAAATATTGAAGATAAAATTCCCATTAAATCTTAAATGGATCCTATAACTATAATCCAAAATTTACCTCTTTAATTACAACACTCAAGGGGATTTGTTTTCTCACAAACTATTTAGTTTTAAAAACTATTATAGGTTTAAATCCAACAATTTTATTTTAAAATTTAATAATAAATACAAATTTTATTTGAAATAATTATATGTAGCTGGGGATGATGTTTTGGATATGTCTCACTAATAATTTACAACAAATTTTCTATTGTTCACTCCCATTCTCAATAATGTCTACAAATTAATTCATCATTGGGGCTTTCCTCTATCACCCAACACCAGCATCACATTTTTACATTCCCCATTGAAATATTGAAAACAAAATAAATTATTTATCACAATCCCTTTTGTTTCATCAATATCTAACATGATATTTATTTAAAATAACCATTTTAATTATAAATTCACTAGTATTTTTCCCTTTATTGATAGAAAATAAAAAATTGTATTCTTAAGGGGTTATTTGAATATTTTTCATTCTTCATCGATGATTTGTAACATTTTTTATTACCCATTTATTTTCCTACATTATTTATAGATACATTCAAAATCACCAATGAGAAGCTCGATAACACATTTTATACTGAAACGAGTAATTAAATAATTAAAAATAACTCTACATGTGATATTCATAGTGTAAAAAACCATTTGGACTAATATTAAATATGAATCTATCCATTAAAAATTTAAAAATGAAACACCCACTATTATTTATTATTTCATGGGATGTTATGATATATTTTACTTGATATTTTTAAAATTTAATTATATTTAATAAAAAAATCAAAATATTTTAGTCCATTATCGTATTTAACCCTTAAAAATATTTATCGATTTAATAATCACGTCATATTAATAAGATAAGTTAACATAACCAAAAATATAAATGGTATTATAATAAAAATATCTTTAAAATTAGTTCATAAAATATCATTTAATAATTTCATATTTAACACTGAAACATTAACCGATTCAGTTCATTTATTTATCTCCCTCATGGGATATACTCTAAAGAACATCAACATGGATAATTATTTATAAAAGTAATATACATATTTATTTTTCTGATATTGAATAAAATTATGATATGTATACTAAATTGTAAAATCCCTATTTTGGATGAAATTTATAAATATGGTGAGATTCATATCATTCATATACTCCCATTTCACCTAATTCTCATTTAATTATCTATAAAATATAATAAAAATAAAACAAATAGTGGAATTAGCCAAGTCACTATCATCTCATTAATTATTGAAATAGAGAGAAGTGAAAAATCTCAACAATGAAATTTTATTATTATAAATTAAAATAAAGGATTCACATTTTATGAAAGTATACATCTTGAATTTTTATTTTATGAAATCCATAAGAATCATTAATTTAATTATTTATTCATCATTCATATTAGATAAAAAATGGATTTTCACATCATTTATAAATTCAATATCTATCATTTATTATAACTCTGTTTTATTATCTAATTAAAACTATAATGACTAAAAAATCATGCATTACATAGATACATTATCATCATTCCTCTATATGTGATTTAAACCCTTCATCATAGTATAATTTTAAACACATTATGTCACTAATGATTTTATATGGTCATTCAACATTTCATTCCATACAAGTGGACATGTACATAATTTATTATATATATCTAGACTATATTAACCATTTAAATAAATATTCTTTAGAATTTAGATTATCATTTTTAGGAAATCTCTTAAATTTTTAATCTATGATGTTGTCCACCAAACTGATCCTCCTATTCCACAAATGGAATAAATCCCATGTTTATTCCACATTTCACTTTTTTATCTTTACATTCATTTTTCATTTTTCAATTCATACTTTTATGTAACCCCTGACCATTATAGATGTATATATTATTTATTAATTTTATCTATTTTTTTAAAATTATTTTTTGATGCAAAAATGCCAACATTAATCTTTTGTGTGTTCTATAACGAATAACTATCAACATTTAACAATTATTTATTTTTCTAAAATGGTATTATATTATCATTATCATATGAATTGGTATTTATTAGTATATTATATATCTCATCACATCTAAGAAAAAATATCTTTTTGAAGGCAATAAAAACTATTTTTGATAGAACAACACATAGTCGTCTGTGAATTTTTTTTGAGCGGGTTCTCTATAAATAACTCCCTATATACATTTATTACCATAAAATTTATCCATTTTGATATATATATATATATATATATTTGTGTGTGTGTGTATTTATAAAATAATAGTTTTTATACTTCTTCATATACTATAAACATTATAGTAACTTTAGATTACGTGTCATATCCAATGGTCATAGTAGTTCTTATCTATAATGTGATACTCAAGTACAATATTATTAGTATTAAATATATTTTATAGATTCTAAATACTTCATACTTGTAATAAAAAGGCCATTTTAAAGTATCAGTTTATAGGGGATCATAATAATTTATACACTTTCTCGTGATACCTGCACATGGTTATATTGAGTAGATGAGATCGTGGGAACTGACCCGCCAATTGGTACACCACATGTCTCGAATGTAAATGGTTATTAAAAACTATGAATATGTTTATCAATATCATTAATTTAAATCATTACTAATTAATATCATTTTATTATGTATGTTTATTCTTTTCAAAAAATGATGTTATTTTCGAGGAAATGTACTTTGTGTTGGTTATGTAATTGGTCATGTGGAATTTGGGGAATGATCAATATTGATATTGTTAATTGTTTGTTGAGGAAGATATATAAAATGGGAATAAGTTTTCCATGATGGTAGTACACACATTAAATACATTCCCAATGTACCTAAAGAAAAAATCATTCCTCTATGGTCACGAAATATATAATGCATCACAAGGATAGTGACAAAAGTGTGCTTCCCAATTTATGAGCAATTGTGAGAAACAAAATTAACTATACTGATCATATTCATATGAGTTTGTAATAGATATAAATATTTTTTTATATACCATTATGGGTTAATATATTCATGTCTTGTTCTATGATTTGCACTCAATACTATTGAGATAAGGACCTTGAGGGGCACACATTATTTGTATCCACAAGTGCCACCTATTATGATGAATGAATGTTTATGATTATGTAGAAACCATTTTTAGGGTTTTATGAATGAAAAAAATTTATCAATCACAAGTAAAATAGATCAATTTAATTATTCATATTTATAATAATGATTACTGATTTTATTTTCATAGTATTTACATTATATTTATTTACAAAAGTAAAAACAAGGAAATATAATTTTTAAAATAAAATAATAAGGTAAATGTTTTTAAAATTATTAATGGAGGTGTGTGAAATATTAATAGTTAATATCTTATCATGTTACATGTTAACATGTCATAAGTGGATGATAAAATATTTGTTTAATTTATTTAATGTTTAATTAATTTATTATTTTGAATAATTGTCTAAATTTATGGTTAAGATATTAGAGGGATAAATGTACAATTTTTGAAAGTATAAACCTCGTATAAAATATTATTTTAAAATATTTACTAGTGTGATCAACCAATTTTGAATAATGTTTTCCCACAAACTCATTTAAATTAATTTTTAGAATGATAAACATTAGGATTAACATGGTTTGATTGATCATATAAACTCAATGGAGATTTTGTTCTTCATGTGATAAAAGCGAAATTGTAATGATAATTAATTACCCTTTATAACCCCATGGAATGAATGACTAATGATCTGAGAGATTTGTTTCATATGTGGATGATGTGGATGAATCCTATCAGGGTTCCTTTTATCCAGGAATCCCTGATAATGAGCAAATAAAATAAGTAATTTCAAATGAACAAGTTATTATTTACTATTTAATTTGATTTTATTAATACTTCATAAATATAATTAAATGTGGTCAATTGAGATATATGAGAAACTGTTTTTAGGATTTATTATTTTTTACACGAATATAATCCTAAAAGTTTAAAATATTTTTTTCATGCTTTCTCATTGCCACGAGTTCCTTCAACTGGTATTAAATTGAAACTAAAATTATTTATATATAAAACATTATAGTTTTGATTAAATTTTCTATTCACATGAGCCTCAACCTGGTTTGACAAGGAATCTTTAAGTTCATTATGGTGACCCGGGATCAAATCCAGATGGAGGCATAATTTTTGGGTAACTGTAGTAGTAATGTAGCAGGTATTGTAGCAGTACTGTAGTGGGAACTATAGAAGGTATTGTTTGGCATGGTAGTTGCTGGGATTATTCCCCGTTTGGGCCTTCGGGACACAAATTTGGTCTCTGAGTCCTTTAGGGCCTTTAGGACACCTAGGCCTTCTTCTCAGTAAGGCCTTCAGGCCACCTCATGGCCTTTGAGCCACATCAAGGCCTTCGGGCCTCCTTAAGTGTAGATGAAAACCAGACAACCTATAAGGAACAAGCTCTAGAAAGAGGTTGAGCATTGAGCTTTCACCATAGTAGACACTAAACAGATTACAATAATGAGAGTGTATGATGTCTGGCACTAGGAAAATCATGTTCGTGAATGGGAAAGCCATGAAAAATATCCATACAAAGGTGGATGGATAATATTGTGATGAAGATTCATGGGAGGAGCAGTTATAAGCATTTATTTTGATTTGTATGTAATATTTGAAGGCTATAGGAAATGAATTTCCCTAAGGACTATGTTCTATGTAATCCTTACACCTACATGCCTTGTAAGCACTCCACATAAACCCTTGAACAATGGATTATCAAAAATCAATAAAAAATTAAGGCATTAGGTCCATTGAATAGATGAATATATTTTCATACATTATCTTAGATAGTTTCACTACTATACCAATGGAACCGATGAAACATCAATCCAAGTTAGTATGACCATGTTATACCTGATTGTTTTTTGATGGGTCTTATATATGTGTGTGATTAAAATTATTATATATATAATTGATTATTTATTCTAATTGTTTTCCCACTTAAATATATTTTGGAATATTTATGTATTGATAAGTGGTTTTTGGGAGGGATGTTTTTCATATTTTCAAATTTTCTCATAATTTCAATTGATGATAAAAAAATAAAAAAAAAATATTAAAAACATATCCGAATTGTTACCCACATTCGTCCCTAAGGGTAAATGGACAAAATCCTTGCGGTTTTATTTTTCCTCACTATTGAATTCAGTGGACCTTATGTTTATATATTATTTATATAAAATATAATATGATATTTTATATTAACTATATAATTAAATAATATATATATCATGAGAATACAAACAAGCACATAAATAAAAAGATAAATAACTATATATATATATATGTTGCCTCAAATCGGGAGGTCCAACCATACCCCATCTTAGAACAGTTCGAGTAATTGTGGGACCAATTTTCCCAAACCATCAAACCTTTCAAAAATCCTACATTAGTAACCCCATATAATCCTTTGGACCCAAAAAAACGGAAATATTGCAGAGAATATTATGAAGATAAATATTTTTTTTTGATATTTGTTAAAATTAATTTTTTTATTCGCGATGTATCGATATTTAATTAAAATTATTTTTATTCATGTTAATCAATTATTACTACTATTGAGTGGAACTTAGGAAATTTTCAGTTTTGTTGGGAAATATAATTTCATATTGACTCATTGTGAATAGAGACTAAACCATTCATCTTTGTTGTATTAGATATTTAAATTAATTAATATCTTTGATTTTATAAATATAATAATTACTTTATTTTTTTTATTTTCATACCATTACTCCTTCTAAAAAATTAATAAGGTACTTTTTTAAGAATTTTATGTGATTAAAATTAATTTCTAACACTAAGAACCCCTCACATATGTGTGTGTGTACTGATTGGATCAGATGAGTTTGTGGAAAAGGGGTTCAATCCAAGATATTTAATAACCCATAATAGTGATGGGAATGAGAGTTGTGGATAGTAAAATTCATGTCATGCCTAATATTAAGGAATTCTACAGGGGTCTTGGGTAATCCATTATTCTCTCGATGGATTGACCAATATTTAACAGTTCATGATCACACCATTATATATTTATTTTATGAAAAATATGGATTGTTATTTTTCATAATTTTTATTTATTATATTTGATTTTATTGAAAAATAATAATCAAGAATTCATATATATAATGGACATGTTTGGAATATGATTTACCATTAAATAATGGTTATGTTTTGAATTAAACCATAAATAATAATCATGTTAAATATAAAATTATTTTATTTGTCAAGAAAAATTATTAAACTCCTCAAATCCAGTATTATTTCAGTAAACACCATCCATCAATTGAATTTAGAAACTACTAAATATTTGAGGTTCTCAATAGCCATAGTTGATGGTGTCTTTTATTATAGAGGAGTTATTTTGACATTGGTGGGATTAATTAACTATTATTGATATGAAATTAGTAGACATATATTTATTCTTATTGATTTATATATAGATCAGCAAGAAATTTAATGTAACCCTTTATAGGGTATGAGACTCCACTAAATAGATAAAGGAGTGATGAGTTAATAAAGTAACCTATTAAATATCAATCCTTATAAAATTTATGTAGAGTTGATGCTATAGATCATGATATGAGGATAAGAATATATATCATTTACACTAAAATAAGAAAGTGACTAGGTAATATGAATTTATTCATCATGGGATATTAGGATTTGATAAAATATTTAGAGTCATTTGAAATTAATAATTTGAAAATTTCTTTGGGTAATCAATATAATATACTAATCTCTTATGTTTACTTATTATAGATATAATCAAATACACCATCTATTCAATTTCACTAGGATCAATATAGGATACAATGAATATATAGATTGGATATAAGTTATAGTACTGGTACAAGTGCTTGTATATAACACTATTCCAAGATATGAATATTTTTATACTATAATATCCACTTATAATTGATCCCCCTCAGGGAGAAATAAAGGACGATTAGATAAATAGAAGGAGAATATGGATGATGTTAATGATTTTATATTCTATATGTTTTCATCTATGTCTATTATACTGCATAAAAAAGATAAAAGATAAATATTTATAAAAAATATTATATTATCTCTAGATCTATACTAGGAGATGACTCATTAAGACTAAAATGAGATATCTTTGTCTCTATATTGAATCAGGTTTGATGAAGGGAAGGTAAGAATGTATAATTTACTCATGATGATCGTGTATATTGGGTGACTATAGCCCCCAAGGTTAAAGCATAACAGAGAACTAGTGTAAAGACCCGTAAAATTGAAGGGAAATTTTTTCTTAATTTTCTTTGGAATTTTACAAGAGAGCGTTTTCAGACGGCACCTGATTCCGAGGCCCGAAGTTCCCGGAATAAATTTCCGAAGTTTGGCTCAGGTACGTTCAGTGAACGAACGAGCTGGAATTCCTAACTTTTGATCCGGTGCTTGGAATTGAAATCTGAGGGCACCGATGAACTCGCAGCGCCGATATTCGCTTAAGGAGACCTTTTCCGAGGTTGCGTTTATTTCAGGTTGAGAGTTAGTTTTTGGGAGTTTAGAATAAGTTAAATAAAAATTTTGGATTACAAATTTTTATTTAAACTTGTTGGTTAACTTCTCTCAAAGGATGTTAGGGGTGGGACCCACACCCACTTAACCTCCCTTGAGAGGATTAAGTGTGGTGGGGCCCACACGAACCCTAAACTTTTCATCTTCTCTCATACTCCCTTAACCCCTCTTTAAATGACATGACAAATTGTTATTTAATTTTGGAGTTATCTTATTTGAATTTCAAACCTTTGAAATTAAATTTGTTAAGTTTGTGAATAAAATAAGTCTCTATCTTATTTTATTTGGTTAGAGTTGTTTAGCCATCTTGAGAGCTTTTGGGTTCTTCTCCTTCTTCTTCAATTTTGAAGAAGAACGCTCATGCTTTGACAAAGAACGCTCAAGCTCTGACGAAGAACGTCGCTCCTCTCTTCTTCGTCTTCCGTATCAACGAGAGGGAACGCCGCTTCCTCCTCGGACTCCCTTCGTCGGCATACGATGATTCTCCAACGACGTACCTCTTCGGACGTACCTCTTCGTCATCGGATTTGACGAACGATTACCGTGACGCCCGACCTCCGCGACGTTGTCTTCCGCAGGACGTTGACAAATCTTCGAACTTATACCCAAGGTAGGGGTTGTTGTTAATTGTTTATTTATCTATCCTTGTCCGTGGTTCTAGCATGACTAACGTGAGGATTTTAAATATGTGTTATTGTTTAACGTGAGGGGTCCAGACCGCATGAACACGGTCGAACCCCCTCCTTTGTTCTTGATAATTTTATCATGCGGTTGAAACAAGATGGCGTGGTGCTGTCGCACCACGCGGATATTCGCACGATTATTTTTGCGTGGCGCCGTCGCGCCACGCCGTGGAAGGATCATCAAGAACGCGACGCCGTCGCGCCACATTGAAGGGAATCAAAGGCGCGGTGGAGGGGCGCGGTGCCGTCGCACCGCGCCGGATGACGAACACCGCGGCCGGTTCCGGGCCACGGCGGGACGAGAAGACCGGCGGCCGGGCCGCCGGCGTCGGATGCCGGAAAAGGGGACCTGTTTTCCGGTCCCGTTGAAGAAAAACCGGCAGGCAGATGGCCGGCCGGAAGGTCAAAGGCCGGGGGAATTTACTTCCCACGGCCAGCTCTAAACCCCCCCCCCCCATTTATGAGGGGGGCGGTTCCAAGTGGCGCGGCTAAAAGCCGCGCCGCCATTCCAATCAAGCGGGGGCCCTACCACCCGCGCGCTGCACCCGTGCGGCGCTAGGCCGCTGCGCCACCGGCCGGCCGGGCCGGGTCGGACCCGGGTCGGGTTGAACCGGTTCGGGCCGACCAAGGGGGGGTTGGGCCGGGTCGGCCCGGACCCGGACCCCCCGTTTTCGTGACGAATTTGGTCTTTTGGCCATAACATGAGCCACAGAACTCCGATTGACGAACCGTCTGCGGAAACACGATCCTTGGATCGAGGCGGTCGTTTCGGTATATCGCACTCAAAGTTTCGGAATACATTGAGTTTGGCCGGGTTGGTTCGTACACGAAACCAACCGGGCCTTCGGAGCGGAAACGCTCATATCTTGAGCTTTGGACGCCCGATTGACGTGCCGTCAGCTTTGTTGTGTTCCTCTTAGTGAGAAGGATCTTTTGGAATACTTCGCCAGTGGTTTTGATGCAGGTGGAGTACGGTCGGGTTGGTTTTGCCTTAAAAAATCAACCGGGCCCCGGGGACGAAAATGCCAATAACTCTCAGACCGGGCGTCCGATCGACGCGCCGTCTGTTGCGTTGAGTTCCTGTTGGCGATATGGAACTTTTGGATACATCAACTCTGGAATTTGTGACAGTTGATGTATCAGCCTCTCGGCTCGTGGAGCGGACCCTCCGAACGAGCTTGCTGTGTGCGGAAACCCTAGTGCTGGCTGCGACTGTGACTACTACTGCTACTGCTACTGCTACTGCTAATGTGACTGCGACGACGATAGTACAGAGATCCTGTGTGGATTCGACGACGACGACTACAGCACTCAGCGATCCTACGTGGATCAGTGCTACAGGTCCTGTGTGGGCCGATCCTGTGTGGGTCTGATCCTGTGTGGGTCCTTGCGCTCAGCGGTCCTGTGTGAACCAGCACCTATAGGTCCTATGTGGGTCTTTTGCGGGGGTTAGTTACCTATCGATCCATCGTGGGTCCGACGACTTAGATGGACCAGAGATCATCTTTATCGTCTTTCGAAGAAGTATAACTGTGTGAGCTGTATCCTGTTGCTTTCCTGTGTGGATTGTGTTGTTTTATCCTGTGTGGATTACGTTTTGCTTTCCTGTGTGGAATACGTTTACTTTCCTGTGTGGACTGAGTTCTACTTGGGCTCGGAGGTTGGAGCGTATTTGAAATTGATGACTTAGGTATATGTATGGGCATATACCTAAGCAGTGTCGGTTGTTACTTCGTGATTGTACCTTTCTTCGTGGTTTATCCTTTGTGGATTTGAGAGACCTTCAGGGGTCTCGGGGTCCCTACTGAGTAGCTTATACTCACCCATGCATGGGATTTGCCCGCACTACGTTGTGTTGGTTGCAGACGACGGACATCGTTGATCTTAGCTGAGGCTTGCAGAGCAGGACGGTACCTGGAGGTGGACCACTGGGCGGGACGTGCTCGGAGCGGACGGCGGGACCCGTGGAGTAGTGGAGCTATCTGTACCCACTCTTCAGGTGGGATTTCCAGTGGACAGCTCGGTGTAGCAGCTTTTACTTTTCAGTTGCTGTTTTCCCTTTCAAGTTGTACTTTACTTTCAGTTTGGGTTTGTTTACTGGCCCATTTACTTTTCCGCACTTTCAGTTGTATTCTGCTTTTGCTTAGTGTTTACTTTCCGCTTTCTTACTCTGTGGTGTTTGTTTACATTACAATGGCAATGCCTTCCCTTTTTACCGGGATTTACGCATTGGTGCTAGTCGCCAGCCCCTCACCTATGGAGGGCGGGCTTGGGGTAGTCACGGCACGGACCCCGAGGGCGGGTCGTGACAAATTGGTATCAGAGGAGTTCGGTTCTTCCGCGAACTCTGATCTTTTCTATATAAAGCAATAATGTTTAGCGTATTGAGTGTGGTTATCAGTCCAGGGAGTCCAGTGTTGGTGCGGCGGCCGACGTATCCATACACCAGAACCCTGACTTCTGATTTCCGAATTAATGCACGAAAACATTGATTGCGTGTGTGTTTCAAAGTTTTCTTTGTGATTACTTATATCAGCTCACCAGGTATACTGTTCTGAACGTGGCGCACCTGTTTCCTTTGCAGGATGGCCCCACGATGGCAGCCAGCTAGGGTTCCGAGAGTCGAGCGTGACGACAGCCCACCGAGCGACGAGGCCTCGGTGTAGGGCCCTTTGTCAGCAGTGTCACCGGCGGTAGCACTACCCGCCGAGCCCCTGATGCTTCCAGCACTAGCCGCTGACGATGCACGTCGCCTCAGCGCACTGCATGAGTTTCAGCGCCAGCGACCACCTTGGTTTCGTGGGGAGACGGATCCCCAGGCAGCCGAGGACTGGCTGGAGGCAGTGGTACGTGTGTTTAGGCTAGAGAGGACACCAGCAGACCTCATGGTGATCCTCGCTGCGAGCCTACTACACGCAGCAGCAGGATGATGGTGGAGCTTGATGCTCCAGGTGCACGATGAGGCATCTATACATTGGACGGACTTTGAGAGCCTCTTCCGCTCGGAGATCGTCCCAACCACCCTTCGTGCAGTGCGTATCCAGGAGCTTCTTCAACTGCGGTAGGGCAGCATGACGGTCGCTCAGTACTCTGCGAGATTTACCGATCTCTTGCGCTACTCGACCGACATGGCACGGGACCCATTCTTCTGGGCCCGGACCTTTGAGCAGGGATTGAGACACGAGATCAGGGCATTGCTGATCTCCCTCCGCATAACGACTCAGACAAGAGTACTGGAGCAGGCCCTTTTGATCGAGAGCTTCCTTGCTGAGTCTACACCAGCGCAGCGACCCACCGCAGGGCGGCACGTGGCAGAGTCATCTGAAGCAGGCCATCGACGGATGACTCAGCGGTCCAGGCAGACCAGACCTTCGGGCAGATGACCACAGGACACTGGCTCAGCAGTGCGAAGCACACAGCGCGGAGCCAGTCTTTCGAGAGGCAGACAGTGCTACTCGTGCGGCGGGCAGGGCCACATGGCTCGTGACTGCCCGACCCGCCGTGTCGAGGAGCAGCAGTCGGTTGAGGGACTACCGAGGCAGAGGTAGAGGGTCGACTGTGGAGGTCCGCAGGGAGGAGGCGGACGAGGCAGAGGAGCTGGCCGAGCAGCAGGTGGTGGGCGACGCTTTGAGGCTCTGCCACCAACACCACCAGGAGGTCCACCCCGACCACAGGGAGCTGGCGGTCAGAGACAGGCACAGCTCCAGGAAGCAGAGGCCTACGACCACGGCACACCCGAGATTATTCTAGGTACTATCTATGTGTACTCCACCCTTGCTGCAGTTCTTATAGACATAGGAGCGAGTCACTCTTTCATATCCGCTGCCCTTGTTCGGAGCTCAGAGATTCCGACAGAGCCGTTGGCTCGATCCTTACGGCTAGAGACTCCTACGGGAGCAGACTCGACGATTACGCACTGGTGCCGGCAGTGTGAGCTCACTCTAGGAGGCGAGAGCTTCAGCTGGGATCTTCTTGTAGCAGCGTCGAGGCCTTACAAGGTCATCTTGGGCATGGATTGGCTATCTACGATCCATGCACAGATTGACTGTTTTAGGCACAAGGTGTGATGTGTACGCACCGATGGGAGCAGGTTCACCTTCACCGGTGAGAAGGGATCCTTTGAAGCACAGGATGGACTTCCGCGAAGGAGAGGACAACCCATCACTCATCAGTTAGCTAGCCTCATCCTTGGAGCAGTTGACGTGCGGAGTCCTGGTTTTCCTGCATTGGTGGATCAGTTTGCGGACGTTTTTCCCGACGACGTTCCATGGCTACCTCCTCACAGAGAGGTAGACTTTTATATTGAATTGTACCCCAGGACAGCCCCGATATCCACTCCAGCATATCGGATGGCCCCCACCGAGCTTCGAGAGCTACGGGTACAGTTGGAGGACTTGCAGGGGAAGGGGTTCATCCGACACAGTGTTTCACCCTGGGCTTCCCCGATTTTGTTCGCCAAGAAGGCGGACGAGATCCTACGGCTTCGTGTTGACTATCGTCGCCTGAACCAGGTGACAGTGAGGAACAAGTATCTGCTACTGAGGATTGATGACCTCTTTGATCAGCTCAAGGGAGCACGGTGGTTCTCGAAGATAGACCTGAGGTCAGGCTATCATCAGCCCAGAGTTAGAGATGAGGATGTGCAGAAGACGGCCTTCAGATGTCGGTATGGCCACTATGAGTTCTTGGTTATGCCTTTCGGTGTAACCAATGCTCCAGCAGTGTTCATGGCTCTCATGAACAGGATCTTTCAGCCATACCTCGATCGGTTTGTCGTGGTCTTCATCGACGACATTCTGATTTTCTCTACGACTAAGGAGGAGCACGCCTATCACTTGCGAGTTATGCTAGACACACTCCGAGAGCACCAGCTTTATGGTAAGCTCTCGAAGTGCCAGTTCTGGATACGTGAGGTCCACTTCTTGGGACACATTATCTCTGAGACGGGAGTTGCAGTGGATCCTGTGAAGATCGAGGCTGTGTTAGCATGGGAGCCACCCAGGAGCGTGACTGAGGTTCGGAGTTTCTTGGGACTAGCTGGATACTATCGGAGATTCGTGCCAGACTTTTCTAGAGTTGCGGCACCACTCACAGCTTTGACGAAGAAGGGGAAACCCTTCGTGTGGTTAGACAGATGTCAGCAGAGCTTCCCGGAGCTGAGACAGAGTTTGACTAGCGCACCTATCTTGAGGTTACCCGAGGAGGGAGTAGGGTACGTAGTTTACTGCGATGCATCAGGGACCGGACTCAGATGTGTTCTAATGCAGGAGCGGGCAGTGCTCGCCTATGGATCACGTCAGTTGAGGCCGCATGAGCGGAACTACGCTACCCATGACCTGGAGTTAGCAGCAGTGGTCTTCGCTCTGAAGACATGGCGACACTATCTGATGAGCGAGCGCTTTACAGTCTTTTCCGATCATCAGAGTCTCAGGTATATCTTCTCGCAGAAGGACCTGAACCTAAGACAGTGGTGATGGCTCGAGTTCCTCCAGGACTATGACTTTGAGATAGTCTATACTCCTGGGAAGGGAAACGTAGGAGCTGATGCCCTCAGCAGGAGGACGGGCATTCAGCTACTTGAGGAGGCGATGGAGCAGCTAGCCTCTATACAGATATCCTTCATGGATAGAGATGGAGAAGCCTTCCTCCAGTCCCTCACAGTCACCCCTCCACTACTGCAGTGGGTCAGATAGACACAGCGTGAGGACGCTGACTGTGAGACTCGGCGTGCACAGATATCCTCGGGACAGGCACCTGATGGTTTCTCCCTTGGAGCAGAGCACGACATCGTTTTCAGAGGACGTACCATGGTACCAGTCGCTTTGCGAGAGGAAGTGCTGAGAGATTTTCACACTTCTCCTTTGGCGGTACATCCTAGAGTGGCGAAGATGTACTAGGACCTCAGACGACAGCAATGGTGGCTGGGCATGAAGAAGGCAGTAGTAGAGTTCGTTTCTCGATGCCTCACATGCCAGCATGTGAAGGCAGAGCATCAGGTACCAGCGGGCTTGGTACAGCCCTTGGACGTTCCAGAGTGGAAGTGGGACGGAATATCTATGGACTTCGTGAATGGACTTCCACGCACTTCCAGAGGTCACGACTCCATATGAGTGATTGTTGACCGACTCACCAAGTCGACACACTTCTTACCCATCAGAGAGCAGGGCTCAGTGGAGAGCTTCGGATGTCTCTACGTTCAGAAGATTGTGCGGCTCCACGGTGTTCCATAATCTATCGTCTCCGATCGAGATGCTCGCTTTACTTCCCGGCTTTGGAAGGGGTTACAGGAGGCGTTCGGGACACAACTACGTCTGAGCACAGCCTTTCACCCTCAGACGGATGGTCAGATGGAGAGGACCATTCAGACTCTCGAGGACATGCTCCGTGCATGTGTCCTCGACTTTGGTCGTAGTTGGGAGGACCACCTACCCTTGGTGGAGTTTGCGTACAACAATAGCTACCACTCCACCATCGGGATGGCACCGTACGAGGCGTTGTACGACTGACCTTGTAGATCTCCTTTGTGCTGGACAGACCCTGGGGAGTCAGCACTGGTGGGACCGGAGATGGTCCAGGCCACGACAGAGAAGGTCCAGGTCATCCAGGAGCGAATGAGGACAGCTCAGAGCTGGCAGAAGTCATATGCTGACAGGAGGCGGAGGCGACTGGAGTTCGAGGATGGTGACCACGTCTTCTTGCGGGTCTCACCACGATGTGGTATTCGGAGATTTGGCCGAGGTGGAAAGTTATCTCCGTGCTTCATCGGACCCTTCCAGGTCCTCAGCAGGGTTGGTGAGGTGGCTTATCACCTGGCTCTGCCACCTCAATTGCACCGGGTGCACGACGTCTTCCACGTATCTCAGCTGAGGAGATACTTGCACGACCCGACGCACATCATTGACCATGGAGAGATTGACGTTGACGATGGGGAGACTTTTACGGAGGTCCCGGTGGAGATAGAGGATCGACAAGAGCGGGTCCTGCGATGGCGATCGATTCCTCTTGTGCGCATCAGATGGCAGCACGGAAACCTCCAGGAGAGCACATGGGAGCGGCTGGCTCAGATGCGTGCTCAGTACCCTCTTTTGTTTCCCTAGTTTTTGATGTAACTTTACGGGGACGTAAAGCCCTGAGGTGGGAGTAATGTAAAGACCCGTAAAATTCAAGGGAAATTTTTTCTAATTTTTTTTGGAATTTTACAAGAGCGCTGTTTCAGACGGCACCTGATTCCGAGGCTCGGAGTGCCCGGAATCAATTTCCGAAGTTTGGCTCAGGTACGTTCAGTGAACGAACGAGCGGGAATTCCTAACTTTTGATCCGGTGCTTGGAATTGAAATCTGAGGGCACCGATGAACTCGCAGCGCCGATATTCGCTTAAGGAGACCTTTTCCGAGGTTGCGTTTATTTCGGGTTGAGAGTTAGTTTTTGGGAGTTTAGAATAAGTTAAATAAAAATTTTGGATTACAAATTTTTATTTAAACTTGTTGGTTAACTTCTCTCAAAGGAAGTTAG
Organism: Viscum album; assembly: GCA_963277665.1. Lineage (NCBI taxonomy): Eukaryota > Viridiplantae > Streptophyta > Magnoliopsida > Santalales > Viscaceae > Viscum > Viscum album. The sequence goes on along the minus strand of OY728129.1, from coordinate 564,500,400 downwards.
GGGTGGGACCAACACCCACTTAACCTCCCTTGAGAGGATTAAGTGTGGTGGGGCCCACACTAACCCTAAACTTTTCATCTTCTCTCAAACTACCTTAACCCCTCTTTAAATGACATGAAAAATTGTTATTTAATTTTGGAGTTATCTTATTTGAATTTCAATCCTTTGAAATTCAATTTGTTAAGTTTGTGAATAAAATAAATCTCTATCTTATTTTATTTGGTTAGAGTTGTTTAACCATCTTGAGAGCTTTTGGGTTCTTCTCCTTCTTCTTCAATTTTGACAAAGAATTCTCAAGCTTTGATAAAGAACGCTCAAGCTCCAACAAAGAACGCTGCTCCTCTCTTCTTCGTCTTCCGTATCAACGAGAGGGAACGTCGCTTCCTCCTCGGACTCCCTTCATCGGCATACGAAGATTCGCCAACGACGTACCTCTTCGGACGTACCTCTTCGTCATCGGATTTGACGAACGATTACCCTGACGCCCGACCTCCGCGACGTTGTCTTCCGCGGGACGTTGACAAATCTTCGAACTTATACCCAAGGTAGGGGTTGTTGTTAATTGTTTATTTATTTATCCTTGTTCGTTGTTCTAGCATGACTAACGTGAGGATTTTAAATATGTGTTATTGTTTAACGTGAGGGGGCCGGACCACATGAACACGGCCGAACCCCATCCTTTGTTCTTGATAATTTTATCTTGCGGTTGAAACAAGATGGCGTGGTGCCGTCGCACCACGCGGATATTCGCACGATTATTTTTGTGCGGCGCCGTCGCGCCGCGCCGTGGAAGGATCATCAAGAACGCGATGCCGTCGCGCCACATTGAAGGGAATCAAAGGCGCGGCGGAGGGGCGCGGTACCGTCGCACCGCGCCGGACGACGAACACTGCGGCCGGTTCCGGGCTGCGGCGGGACGAGAAGACCGGCGGCCGGGCCGCCGGCGTCGGATGCCGGAAAAGGGGACCGGTTTTCCGGTCCCGTTGAAGAAAAATCGGCCGGCAGATGGCCGGCCGGAAGGTCAAAGGCCGGGGGAATTAAATTCCCCCGGCCAGCTCTAAACCCCCCCCCCCATTTATGAGGGGGGCGGTTTCTTTGAGGGGGGCAGCCGGCCCCCCAGTTTTCTTCAAAGCAGGCCCCCCCACGAGGGGGGGGGGGGTTCTAAATGGCGCGGCTAAAAGCCGCGCCGCCATTCCAATCAAGCGGGGGCCCTGCCCCCCACGCGCTGCACCCGTGCGGTGCCAGGCCGCCGTGCCACCGGCCGGCTGGGCCGGGTCGGACCCGGGTCGGCCCGGACCCGGACCCCTCGTTTTCGTGAAGAATTAGGTCTTTTGGCCATAACTTGAGCCACAAACCTCCGATTGACAAACCGTCTGCAGAAACACAATCCTTGGATCGAGACGGTCGTTTCGGTATATCGCACTCAATGTTTTGGAATACTTTGAGTTCGGCCGGGTTGGTTCGTACACGAAACCAATCGGGCCTTCGGAGCAGAAACACTCATATCTTGAGCTACGGACGTCCGATTGACGTGCCATCAGCATTGTTGTGTTCCTCCTAGTGAGATAGATCTTTTGGCATACTCCGCCCGAGGTTTGGACGCAGGTGGAGCACGATCGGGTTGGTTTTTCCTTAAAAACCAACCGGGCCCCGGGGACGAAAATGCCAATAACTCTCAGACCGGGCGTCCGATCGACGCGCCGTCTATTGCGTTGAGTTCCTGTTGACGATACGGAACTTTTGGATAAATCAACTCTGGACTTTGTGACAGTTGATGTATCAGCCTCGCGGCTCGTGGAGCGGACCCTCCGAACGAGCTTGCTGTGTGCGGAAACCCTAGTGCTGGCTGCGACTGTGACTACTACTGCTACTGCTACTACTACTGCTACTGTGACTGCACTGACAACAGTACAGAGATCCTGTGTGGATTCCACGACGACGACTACAGCACTCAGCGATCCTACGTGGATCAGTGCTACAGGTCCTGTGTGGGCCGATCCTGTGTGGGTCTGATCCTGTGTGGGTCCTTGCGCTCAGCGGTCCTGTGTGAACCAGGGCCTACAGGTCCTATGTGGGCCCGATCCTGTGTGGGTCTTTTGCGGGGGTTAGTTACCTATCGATCTTTCATGGGTCCGACGACATAGATGGATCAGAGATCATCTTTATCGTCTTTCAAAGAAGTATACCTGTGTGAACTGTATCCTGTTTCTTTCCTGTGTGGATTGTGTTGTGCTATCCTGTGTGGATTACGTTTTGCTTTCCGGTGTGGAATACGTTTACTTTCCTGTGTGGACTGAGTTGTACTTGGGCTCGGAGGTTGGAGCGTATTTGAAATTGATGACTTAGGTATATGTATGGGCATATACCTAAGCAGTGTCGGTTGTTACTTCGTGATTGTACCTTTCTTCGTGGTTTATCCTTTGTGGATTTGAGAGACCTTCAGGGGTCTCGGGGTCCTTACTGAGTAGATTATACTCACCCATGCACGGGCTTTGCCCGCACTACGTTGTGTTGGTTGCAGATGGAGGAAAACGTTGATCTTAGCTGAGGCTTGCAGAGCAGGACGGTACCTGGAGGTGGACCACTGGGCGGGACGTGCTCGGAGCGGATGGCGGGACCCGTGGAGCAGTGGAGCTATCTGTACCCACCCTTCAGGTGGGATTTCCAGTGGACAGCTCGGTGTAGAGGCTTTTACTTTTCAGTTGTTGTTTTCCCTTTCGAGTTGTACTTTACTTTCAGTTTGGGTTTGTTTACTGGCCCATTTACTTTTCCGCACTTTCAGTTGTACTCTGCTTTTGCTTTGTGTTTACTTTCCGCTTGCTTACTCTGTGGTGTTAAATAACTTTACAAAGGCAATGCCTTCCCTTTTTACCAGGATTTACGCCTTGGGGCTAGTCACCAGTCCCTAGCCTATGGAGGGCGGGCTTGGGGTATTCACGGCACGGACCCTGAGGGCGGGTCGTGACAACTAGTGACCAATTACATTAATTTCACATTACAAAATAACTACATAAGTATAATTATTAATTATAATATTAAAAATATATATAATTCACTACAATATTTAGTTGACATAGTTGCTTTCAAAAATTAGTTGTGTGATAAATTAAAACTCTTCATTCATTATCGTGAACAAGATGAATAATGTGAAGGAGGAAGTGTCCAATTCTTAGTCCAGGTCAATAAATTTTATGTAACTCCCATTCACGAATCTATTGATAAGAAGCTTGGGGAATTAGTTGGAGGTAGTATTCTCTTCATGTGGATAGAAACCCATGAAATATAAATATTTCACAATTGGGAATAAGAAGCCAGGTGACCCTTCTGCTTCTAGTATATTTATTATTGAATGAAATATTTATATATCTACATGTTTATTATTGAATACTATATTTTTCACACTCATTTATAATTGAATATGCGGAAATACTATATTCAATATAATTTGAAAAGTTGAAGTAGATTTCTAATACAGTAATGGTGTGATAGATGTATCATTAGAGACGAGAGATTCTCATCTTAAATTTTATATATGAATGGATATTGTATTAAATATTTGGTATATGTACCATCTATTCCAAGAAACATTATATCCTTATCAAGCATATAAAATATTTTATTTTAGTTTATTTTTGTAAATTTATGTTGTATTATGTTAAAGTAAATCATAAATTATGTTATGACTATACTAATAATGTTTTTTAAATAAATAAACTAGAAAAAATATTTTTTATAATCAATGAATGATTTGGATTGAATGAGTCATATCAAACCCAACTATGAAATTTTAAGATATGTAATGTAAGAAAGAATAATTTAAGAAAACTACACCCTGTATGGTATTTTGACACTATATAGTTAAAATTATTGGATTCATGTTACACTTGTTTAGAAGGTGAAATTACTCAATAGCCTTTCTGTGGTAAGGGAAAATGGATGGAGAACTATTTGAATTAATTCAATTAGATATCTACAATCAATTTCTAGTAGAGGAACATCATGTATTCCTTTATTTACATACATATACTGATTACATTAGCAGGAATGGTTATATTAAAATAATGAGGTATAATAAATATTCCTTTTAAATTACTATGTAATATCATATCTAAGTATAAAATTATCACTATAGGAGGATTATGAATTTATAATATGACTGGGGTGGAAAAATTCTTTACAAATATTTTATTTTCATTTAATGGAGTGTGTTATAATCTCCTAGATCAATACCCCGTGTAAATGTAAATGAAATAGTGTTAGTGAAAAGTTAAATTACAGCATTTTGGGAATGACCATATTGATTATGAGTTTGGAATCTCCAGCTTTATGTGTTTACAAATATTAATTTCATACTAAGGTATGCACATTAAATCGAGTAGCATATAAAGTGGACGAAGGGATTCCATTTAAATTAGGTATAGAAAGATCAATATAATGTAATACATATATTTACATGGAAGTGATTCTTTATTCAAGACTATACATAGTAAAAATTAGTATTACATAGTTTAGAGTGCATCTTTATACATTATCATAAGTAGAATAATTGATACTACAAATATAACTATTTAGAAATAATGTTCATTATAGAAATATGTGATGCATTAAATGAATGTGAAAAACTTTTCAAAGGAAATCGATGGAGAAATAGTTACTTGGATGATCGTAGACCTCCTGATACACAATAAAAGGTACATTAATAGAATCCACAAGAGATTGTGGTAGATAATGGGGTTCTTGAGACACAAGTATTGATTATGTATATATGTGACAATAGTGACATAGAGATATATTTTATTCCTATCATCGAGTTAGGTGTCACATTACATTAAGATAATTATGAACCTCTAACCTATAAGGAATAAGTAGTTGGAAATGATTCTACTAGATGGAAATAATCCACATATTCTAAAATTGACTTCTTTTATAAAATTAAATTATGAATTGTTTTAGATCACCGAGATGATATAAAAAATATTGGATTTGAATTTCTATTCTAGAACAAGAATGAAATGGATAATCATTTGAGTGACTGAAAATAATGGATATTAGTTATGGGTTTTAGGAAACACTAGGCATAAACTTTAAAATATCATTCTTCTATGTCAAATTAATGAAATATATCTAAATATTACATGTAATATAATCTTCCTAAAATTATAGATTTCATAAAATGGATGTAAAAACATAATTTCGAAATTGGTTTTTGGTTGTAGAAAACTATATAAACCAAAAAGAAATTATTATTTTGATTATTATTAATAAGGTAGTCATGTTATAGATATACCATAATGTATTAACTTATGAAGCATGATAATTTAATGTATATTTTGAATGGGACATGAGATAATATAGTTCCACTAGGAATGAAATATATTAGTGGGTAAAAAATTAGGTTACATGGAGTTTAAATTTTTTTCTATTAGTATATTGAGTTGACATATTATTAGTGGGAAACAATGTGAACTTATTTTAGTTAGCTAAATGTTGGTTATATGAATGTTTATACATGAATGACTCAGGAGAAGTAGACTATATTGAAGGTATGATAACATATCAATATTGAAATCAAAGTTGCTTGGTATAATTAAAAGTAAATATATTTATACTGTAATCAGTGGGTAAAATATAGTATTATCTATGAGGGTACTATTTCCAATGTCACATTATATTAATCTATCTATGAAAATGGGTCTATAAAAATACTAATATATTGAAATAATGAGAATAAAATTATATTCAATTTGCATTATTACCTAACATGTATTCCATGTAATATACCATAATTCGGCTTTCCTTTTCATTATGTATTGTGGGGAGGTATCCAATCAATCATGTAGAGTTTCATTGTAAACCTATAAAAACAATCATATACCCATGAATCTTATATAGTACTTTCTTATTGTGTTTGGTGGAGATGAGGAGATAGTTCTAATTTAATATACTTATGATATCCTCTAAATAGATCATGATTATATTAAACCGTAGTTTTTCTTTGTTATTATTTCATATATGGTACTGCAAAGATAAGTATAATATCAATGAAATATATTTTCACTGATTCTATAGAAGAATACAAGAATACAATGTCTTCTAATGTTGTTGACCATACTATTTTTAATATTTTCCCCTATATTGGAGATTAGTATTGATATTTTTTATAATGATCCCATTTCATTTTACTATGTTAATACTATGGAATTAGTGCATTCAAATGAAACCTACATCACCCAAGGGAAAATAATTTAATTCCAATGTATCAAATTTTGAAAGAGGTTACTTTGAGTGGTGAAGTCAATATTTTAAGACTTTTTATAGAGGATAGTAGTGTATACCCCCTAAATAAACCCAAATATCAATAGAATAATGATTCTCTAATGTGAGTTAGTGGGTTTAGAGTTGTTACAAGATGAATTTATTGAGGGTGGGTGTGTTGTGAGTGAATTTAATAGTCTTAACACCATTATGTACATTTTCTACCATTACATATATATAGTATAATATTAAAGTTAATTGATTCATACAATAATTGAGTTAATTATTATTCACAGAATATTTATATATAATTACCTTTTATTACAAATCACATTATGGAGATATTGTGATTAATAACTATAATAGGAACTATGAAATAGTATTAATGTTATATTAAATATATGTACTATAGTAATGATATATCAAACTGATGGAACACATATGATATATATCCATCTGATGTTGGGGGATTATGAGAATTGGGGCACATTGTATGAAATAATCACTTAGTGATCTCAAGTAGAAGGGATCATGAGGATTAACCATCTAATATGAACACCACATTTTCAAGTTCCATTAGTATTTCTTATCTATGAACATGTATATAGGTCTCCAAACATCAGGTATTTATCAATGTCTTCCATTTTCTCATGTACATTGATTTATGTCAAAATGATATAAAATTCATATCAAGATAGAGTATATCGGGTGTGATAATAGTTTCGTGGAACTGGTTGAATGACTAGGATATAATATGGTTATTTGAGTTTAGGGAGAGATGTCTTTTGGGACAAGGTCAACATGATTGTAGTAACATAATTAAATCTATGGATATTAAATAGGAATGTAAATATATTTGGAAAAGCCTAGAAATATATACCACATAAAAATTATGATAGAGAAAGTTTGTAATATTCTTAATGGGATATCACGAGATAGGAAGATTATATCACAACGAGAATATTTGTATAAGGTAGTTGTAGGTATGAAATTCCTTTTATATTTATAGGATATGATGGGTTTTTATACTATGCTCATGATCTATTAGTTGGAATCACTATACTTTAAATAAGGACCCTGATGGTCATATGTAGTGTGTGTCCATAAATTCCAGCTATTTAAATGAATATGAGTATATGAAGAAGTACTCCCAATGTGGTGATCATCCAAGTGTGATTGATCATAAGTAAAATTATTAAATTATAACACCCATGATTAAAATACTGAATATTGAATTTCATTCCCGAGAAAATCAGTTGGCTTTTCTTCATAAAATTCAATATAACAAAATATTATTTACAAAAAATATGGTTAATGTTCATTAAATTGTTAAGTTAGGGGAGATATGAGATAATGAATTCTATTTGAACCCTAATTTTTTTTTTAATTTGGTGGTATGATATTAAATAAATTTAAAATAAAAAAAATATTATGTGTACCTGATGTTATAAAATGAAAATTATTACTTTTTAGGTAAAAACTAAAATTTGGAAAATCTAACCACGGAATAAAAACTAATTTTATCATCTTGCATATTGCATTCAAAAAATTTCAGGAATTTTGAGATATAATTTAATATTCATCATATATTATAGAGATAAACTAAAGGAAGAACAAGTTTAGATCAATCCTATGTTTTTTTAATGATTCAGTGTTGTTCAAACAATTCAAGGGACATGGTAATGTTATTCGAATTCCAACACTATGAACCCATATTTAATTATCGATATTACACTTGTTTTGTAACATGTGTTTAAGATATAGATGATTTCTAAAATGGAATCCTTGAGTCACAACACACCAATAGTGAGTGAATAAAAGAATTTATTTCAAATGAACAAGTAACAGTTTATGGTTTCATTAGAACTTTTTCTTTGTGAATGAATCTAATTGCACACGGTTCATTGTGAAATCCAAAAAAGGGATTTTTTTCATTGATTATTTTTAACAAAAAAATTAGAATAAAATTATATATTTCATATTTTTTATTATTCCTTTCCACCATGGGTTTCATTAGTTCTTCTTATATATAGATGATATTATTACGTTAATAGTGTTCTCCTGAAATATATGATTTCAATAATCCAAACTTATTGATATATTATTAAAAAGTATGATATAAGTTTCCACAAACCTTTAATTGTACCAATATATACATTAAACCATCTTCTTCTAATATTAAAAATAAAATAGAAATATTTATGTTTTGTTTTGTTTTTAGATTACATTTAAAACAACTTGAGCATATAATTTTATGGTTATGTAATTAATTTTCAGAATTTCAATCATTGATGTTGTATCATAGTTCAATGTAATTTTGTCTATATATAATATTAAATAATTGTATTTCAAACATTTAATAGTGGGAGATGCTTCATTAATAAAAATAAATTTATATAGGTGATGGTTTATATTATTTTAGATATTTTTATGAGTTGATTAAGAGATAATGTTATAATCAATTTTCAACTTTACATAGGAATTTTGGAGAGAAGAAAATTTTCAAAAACACATATGGTATCAATTATTCTTGATTTAATTTATAAATAATATATATTGGTGTCTTCCAAATATATCAAATGGGAAACCCATTGAATATATCACAGTTTTGGTGAGTTATTCTAGTATTTAATTTCGTTCAATATCTCTGCACATTATCATATAACGATTCCAATTTGATATTCTTACACCATATATGCCTTTTGATATGAAATTTAAAACCACTTTATATTAATTAACCTAATACCAAATTGAATAGATCTAACAATGATTTAGGGTTTATATAATTTATCTAGCATACATATAAATTATTTAAGAACCTCATTTCACAGAAAAATCCAACAAAACACTATTACTATTTTTAAAAACATAGGGACAACCATTCATAATAATTTGATATTGATTATTCATTATAATACTATTGTTTTCTGAGTGTGTTACATGTGTCTATCATACCATCCAAATAAATATGTATTTAAATGGATTTCAATTCCATTATATATTTATCATCTTTTTCTCCCTTGGAAAATAAAAATATTTTAATGAAATATTTAACAAAAACACTATTCAAATAAAAATTAAAATCATAGTGTATCAATTCAATATATTTAATTGATTCAACAAATAATATATATGTTTAATAAAATATATCAAAAACCATAGATTTATCTCACATAAATACAACGTAATTGTACTTAGTTTGTGGGGGTACATCTCCATTAACTATTAATTTTTTTACCAATTTAATTTACTCTATTTTCATATAATTTTTGACTTTTTTGGTCAAAAAATATTTATTTATAGTATTATGAATAAAAAGATATTAAATCTGAGGTAATTCATAATTTAGATTAAGGTAAGAATTTAAGTCATTATGATAAAAATAAACCTATAAATAAAAATAAAATTTTACCGAAGAAATTAGGGGATTCACTAATTCTAAAAAAATACCATAAAATGGATGAATTAACCTATAATGGGGGGGGGGGGTTCTTGTTGAAATTCTTAAAAAACTTATTGAACTATTAACCATTTTAAATCACTTTTTAATAGATTTAACTCTATTTGATGTTATGGTATAAATAAAAAATAATGCATTTTAGCGAACAAAAATCAACAAATTTTAGTGTGGAATATAAATTAATGTTACATAAGATGTGTTTTATGTTTTTAAACTCTAAACAGTGGAACCTAATTCATGATAAGATCGTTTAATGTTAGAGGAACATACATTACACTATTTGTATACTTGTTACAATATGTTATATATTATCCAAAACAAAAGATATTGATTCATTATGAACTCCCTAGACAACATAATTTTCAATTTCATCAGACAACTGATTAGAATTAAAAATTATACTAGTTTTTCATTTAAAAAACCACCCAATACTTATAAAGTGGAAAAAAATAAAAATTAAATACATTTTAATGGATGTGATTTTATTTAATTCCTCAAAACAATCTTTCTTTTCCTAATAATATTCTAGTACGTGTGTACATGAATGTCACTACAATTATAATGTCTTGGAGTATTTAAAAAAATCAAATCATTTTACTTTCTCATATCAATATTCCTTTATATTAACTACTGTTATATAAAACGTTTTCATGTATATGTATCCACCTACCTAAAATATTCTTCTAATTCCTCATCCTCCTATTGTCATTATCTAATGTTAGAACATTGAATAATAATAAAATTTCATCGAACATGTTTACCATTATTGATAAATTTTTTATTCAATGAACTAGATCATCTCTAAAATTATCTTTAGTCACTTGTACATAATTTTATACAAAACCGACTACATTTTTCCACCCATAGTTTTTATGAATTTTTCGTATCCCAGTTGTATATTTAGTTTTTATTTCTTCTTCTCAAATTTTATATATAGGGTCACCATAATACTTTTTGTATAATTGCAGTTGAATAATTACTCTTATTTTGATGATGTGATCTCTAAATAATTTTTTTTATATTTTTTTAAAGTGGGTGTTCCCCAATGATCATAAAGTATTCCATAATGAAAAACCTTTTTCTTTGAATGGAATTTAGTGAATAAAATTTTATCATTTCTTTAAAAGTTTATCCTTGATTAATATATCTCTTCAAAATCCAACCAAAATCATCGTTAATCTTCATTGAAATTAACTATTATTCCAATTCCTATAAAGAAACAAATTAATATAATATTATAAAATATACTATATTAATTATATTGAGGTGTGTAATTTAATCATTTGTTCTGACAATTATAATTATTATTGGATATACTTCAACATTTATTTTAATTCTAAAAATATTTCACCGCATTATATTATTTCTCGTTACATTATATTTATATTTCACAACTGTAATCATGAAATATATTATCATATGTTATATTTAAATAATATAGATCAATTCAAGATATACCAATATTAAATTATAGATTCATTTACTCTAAAATTTAAATATTTTATATTTATTAAATTTTCTAGTAATTCCTTTATTTGTGATTACTAATTTTTGCTTTCAAATATCTATTTCAAAATAACTTAAATTTACTATGTAATACTATCACATTAGAATATTCCACAAAACCAACTTGAATCCTGGAATAATTAACCATCATGATATTTGGGACATGAAAAACATCTTCATCGGTGATAAAAAATGAATTCTACGGCACAAAAATTATCTCAATCTGTTAGTTCATGTGCATGATATAAAATATCATATAATTAAGAAAATATTACCCATTAAATGAAATATATTACTCTTATTATTATGTATTATTAAATTTTTTATTAGTACATTCCAAATGTCATATATATGGAATAAAACCTCTTAATTATCAGAACAATTCCTTACATTTCTTAATATGTGGTCATTCTCCAATTTCCACTTGATATATTCCCATAAGAATCAGTTTTATGAACATTACGAACTAATAAAACTACTCTCACATTTCATTATGACCCTCAGTAATTTGTTAACTTTTATCATAAAAGTACTATAATGAGTCTTATAAAATCAATTCAATGTTCCTTATGGATTTTTTGATACCTCATAGAAAATCATCCAACATAAGAAATTATAAAATATCATCATCGTAGTTACTCAAATAAACAAATCTTTTTCAAAATAAAATTATCAATTTTCTTCTTATTTTTCTTTTTATATTTTTATATGAATTTTAACAAAGTTAATGTTTAATTTAGGTTGAGTTTCCCTTTCAATATCATCATTATTTCTTCATTGATACTGTTTTTATTTCCCCATATAACCTTCTAAAAATATAAATCCGTTTTTAATTATTTATTCGACTAATCATTATGAGGTTTATAAAATTTATTGATATTATGGACTTTATAAAATTTCAACACAAACTCTAAAATTCAATAATATTTTAAAATAAATATATAACATCATTAAATCAAATTTAGGATTCATAGGTATCATTAAGGATTATTAATGAATATTTTATGACATTATACCTGTCTAGATAAATTCCCAACTATTTATTGTTAATTCCAAATACCTTTTTAACACGTAAATACATTAGTTTAGTATTTAAATGTATTACATTTCTTATAAAGGCCAACATCATCTGATTTACTGTCATTCTACATCCAACTTATTTTAATCATTAAATACAATATAATTTATTATAATTAATCCTAGAATGTATTTCCATTATCTTATAAATATTTTACGCGTTCAATGAGATCTCATAGAAAATTTAAATTGTTATCCCTCTCTTTACACATCTAACAAACAGAAAATAGTGCTCCAAACATATAATCAGCAATCATCATGATTATATAGAAACTAGATATAAAACAATTATATGAAATTGGGCATGATTACATAAATATATCTAACCAATATACCAATATTTAAATTTTTTTCATTCAATATATTCTCTATAGTGATGAAGACTTGTATAATCCTGAGGATCTTCCTTCATCACCCTACATCAAGAGCTCAAATCATCATTATTCATTCACATGTTTAATAAAACTCACATCTTAAAAGAATGGCATTTTAATGTTTTACTTTTCACCATTTTATGGTCTATTAATTCAATAGATATTTTGGGAAATGATATTTTACTTTAGAATATAACATATCATTCTCATTTAGTATTTATAGAAAAATTCTTATTTATTATACTTAGAAAAGAATAGATCATTACAAAACACATTATTTATAAATTTAACTCACATATGGGTACTCCAATCCATTTAAAAATATAATTATATCATATAAAATTATGATTCTATAGAAATAATATGTTTCTAATTTAATTAATGGAATAATTTTTATCCATAAAAGATAACATTTCATAAAAAAATTTGTATAAATGAGTTAAAATAATTTTCTTATAAAAAAAGTTATTTAAAACATTTTATATTTTATATTATTGAATAAATAATATATCCTAATGAATAATTATAAAATAAATAATATAAAAATATTATTGGATCAATTTTTAAATTTAAATATCCCTTTTAAAAATAAATATATCTTTCTATTAATTAATTTCTTTTAAATGATAATTTTTTGATAATTGATGAAATAACCCCATATCGAGTAACCGAGATCTAATGTTTACATTATTACATTAGCATAGATACAAGGGGTAAAATAAATAATGGTATGTAAATTTTGTATAATTGGAGAACCATATATGTACATTATTACCATTTTATAATCGTTAAGAAATATTAATTATTTTAATGGAAAACATTTGGTATCCTTGAAATTACTCTAATAATTGTTCATCATATCAGGGGGATGGTAAAAAAATAAATGTGTTATAAAATGAAAAATTAGGGGTACATTAATAATAATAAATAATCTAGGGTTTCAGATAAAAAAATTCCATTTAAGAAATATGTCTATCATGATTAGATAATTCATAATACATATGAAATGGTAAATAACTAAACACACATTCCATTTAATCAATAAACTGATAATAAAGTTCTTCTAGTGATAATATGAATGAGATAATTTCATATATAATAATATTAAATATCTTATTTATGATTTAAATGATTAATTATTTTTCATCTTGATCTCATAAGTTATGAAACTGCTTCTATATTGACTATTCAATAGACATTATAGAAAAACAAGTAAAGACCCATCTGATTTGGAAAACATATTCGTCTCTTTAGACACGTTTATTAATCAATGGTTAATATAATTATTTATCCCACCCATCTCATTTTTATAAATTAGTCCTCATATATATAATGATATTTTTAATTTATAAAAAAATGTTCCTTATCAAAAAATATCTGTAATGATTAAATAATATAGAGTTATCAATTTTTCCCATCTTAATCATATAAAATATATTGTAAAAAAGAATATATATATATATATAATTAATAAATTTTATGAAATAGACATATACTTGATAAAATAATTTAAAATTTTAATTTTTTATTCATATGAAGGATAATTGATATGATTTATTTAACAATTATAAAATCAATCCCAAAGAAAAGTGAGATTATAAATTAGATTATTACCACCGTGGTAATATTCAAATTATAAACACATGAAATAATAATGATTAATTAAATCTATTGAAATGAATAATATATATTTATCAATGTTATATATATCAATATGGTAGTATATATACCACATAAATGTTAATAGATTAATATCAACAATCTTCTTTCAAAGGAATCTAAATAAAGATGAAATATTATACATCACACTTACTTTAGTTGAACATGATTTGACCTCATATATAATAGTTTTATTTATGTTATATATTTATACCAAAATAATTTTAATATTTATAATATCATATATTATACTTATATAATTTTTCTACCTCTTTATTAATTATATTTCATTATTTTCTTTTTTGGACTATTGATTTTCAGGATTAGTTAAGTGTTTTTGACACGAAAGATCTGGATGACCTATATATGATATTAATATTTTATATAAAAATGATAATTATATAATATATATCATAATTACTCATTATATTTATTATTATATTCATTCTTGAATGTTGGACAATGAAAATTAACTACATCACTTCGTAGAGATGGATGAGCATACTTACGAATGGATACATAAATACCATAATAAGTGATGGGGTAAGGAAGTGAATGAAATATTAAATATCTATAATATATATTATTAAATATATATATATATATTATATACTCACAAAATTTATCCATTTATACCATCCATCTAATGAATTTGTGAAAAAATAAACACACCACATCGCGAGGCGGTAGTCTTATATACACATGGGAGACCTTATATTATTCTAAATAAAATGTAATGTAATATTTTATATGTGATATTAAAATAAAAAATGTATAATTATTTAATGAATATAATATATTTATATTTACACAATCATTATATATAACCATTATTTTTTATAAAAAACGAGTTACACGGGTTCATGGGGAAGTAGTTCAATCTACACATGATAAAAAAATTCACTTCTCATTTGATGGTAGATTAAATAAATATAGGTTATTAATTTTTAAAAATTAAATAAAAATATATTTAAGATAATATATTTATTACATTTTATGTTTTAGAAAATAATTTATGGTTGTAAAATAAGTACTAAAAAGAATGAGTTTTGTTAATAAAATTACATTCTCCTTGAAAACCCTCATTTTAATATCCTCTTAAAGGCCCCTCAAATGGATTTATATGTTGAGTCAAAATTTCTCCTTTGAATTTTATATCTTGTTTTGCAAATCAAAAAGGTCATTTACCATGCTGATCGTACTGACCATGCAAATCTTAGTGACCATGCTGATCTTACTGACCATGCTGATCGTACTGACCATGATGATCGTACTGACCATGCATATCATACTAACCATACTGATCATAGTAACCATGCTGATCATACTGACCCTACTAATCGTACTGACCATGCTGATCGTACTATCTATAAATTTCGTACTGACTTTGGATATTTTATTTACTATGTTATTCGTACTGTCTTATAAGTCCACTCACTTTGTATCGTTTCAAAACATTACACCGTAATACTTATAATACTCTTACATTAAACTCATTACTTGCTTGTTTTTGTACTTAGTCAAAAACACATGTTTCATATTAATCGTACTCTTGTTTATAATCTTTTTATATATTTATTTTTAACCAAAATGATGTTGTGGAGTTAGTTACAAACTAATCTAAACGATGTTGTGTTTTCTATTTCAATATGACCATTATAATTCCTGAATTCCAAGTCCCTCCGAGTTTTTCAGAGAAATATGACCGTTAGAGGAAATGTGACCATTGGAACCTGAGGCCTATAAATAAGAGATCAATTGAAGTTGAGAAATAATAACTGGGATACTTTTATCCTATCAAGTTCTAGAGAGAGGCACTGTGACTTCTCCCATGATTCGAGCGAAAGCCTTGAAACTACAAAACGTAAACAACTCGTTCTTAGTTTTTGTATTTCTATAAGTGATTTGTTTGTGCTTTGTGCGACCGATCACTGTATCAAGGGCTTTCAAGTGATTGAAAGAAGGAGGTTCCGATTACCTAAGAAATCGAGGGATACCAGGGATAGGCAGACAAACGATCCTTTCATAGTATCGAGGGATGCCAGGTATAGGCAGACAGACAAACCGATCATCGTATCGAGGGATTACCAAGGTGGTGGTAAGACATACCTCTTATCCTAGGTAGAAGGATCACCCTCCTCTTTGGGTTAACAGAATTGTAATACTCATACATTTCCACTTCCAATTGTATTAGAAAGTAAATGGTTTTGTTTCCTTTTCTATTTCATATACATTTGTAATTGTACCAATTACACTTATACTTTTACAATTTCTATTGTTAGATTCTATACGCTTTCTAATAGAATCTCTCACTTTTAAATTACTCTGATAATTGTATTCTTTTGAATACAATTGTTTTACTTTTCTTAATAGTATTACATTTTTATCATACCTTTATATTCAATAAAATTGTGGGTGTTTTTTTGTATTAGTTTAAGATCTCTTAAACTAACTTCTTAAGCGTTTGATCCAAAGTTTTTAAAATAAAATTAACCCTCCTCATGTATTATTCCTTCTATTATACATATACATCTACATACTCGATCCAACAATTGGTATCAAAGGAGGTTTCCACTGATTTGTACTACTAGATCTTATTCGTTCTTATTAGTATTTCTATTATTTACTACACTAACGTGTGGAGTGGAAAAGATTTTGTTTCATGAGATGGTAGGAATGAATATTGGGTCAATTGACAACATAAATCCTTCTAGACCACCTATCTTTGATGGGAATGATTATGGGTACTAGAGAGATCGAATGAAGACATTCATGATCAATACTGGTGTAGACAATTTTATTATGCTTACTGGAGGTTACAAAATTCCTGAAAAAGAAGTCAGTACTTTCACTAACCAAGATAAGCAAGAATATCAATTGAATTACAAGGTACACAATACATTATTATGCTCTATAACCAAGAATATATACAGCCATATATCTTCTTGTGATGTAGCCAACTGTATTTGAAAGAAATTGGAAGTCACAGATTTGGGTACATCCAAGGATATAGAAAGAAGAAGAGCAATGCTACGAGCATATTATCATGGATTTATTTTTCCTTATTGTTGGTCAGAGTGGATACTCAAGAAGGGGGTGAATTTAGTTCCAATTAAAATTTCTGTTAAAATATTTTCTATTTAAAATCCACCAATTTATAAAACAAGTTAAACTATGGTGAATTTATACAGATTTTAAATGTTCGCATAGCTTCTCAAAGATTGATTTGGTCTTAGTTAATTTAATCACAAGATTAACCTAACTTTTGAAACTAACCTACTGATTTACAATAAGTGTAAAAACATGCTAATTTAACTATCAATGTAGCTTTAAAATAGTTTTTTATTTCAAAGTAATAGCAGTGGAATATAAAAGATATATGTAGTATTCTTTAAACTTAAACTAAAGATGCAAAGCAGATATAATAAGAGGTTCAGTCTCAAGATGAGACTTAGTCCTCTCAAATTTATATAAATTTAATTCACACCCAAGATGAGGGTTAACAACAGTTTACAAAACTGTCCAGGCCACGCAAGGACCTCTACCACTGTACTTCGTGGGAAAAAAAACAAAAGACCATACCACACAAGGTCCTCCTCCATAGGTGATGTGGGTAAACAAGAGTTACGAGTTTTGGAGTGAGGATTTTGATATCCTTCAGTTCAGTGCGTGAGACAGTGTGTGTGTAAGATATACAGATTACACCACACTGCTCAAAATTTAATAAATAAATCACTTAGAGAGAACATATAAGAGTTTAGAAAGCTGTAGTGATTAGCGATGTAACTTTGGACTTGTTGGATTCAGTAGAAATGCTACTGAGTCCCTCTCAAGTATTTCTATTGAAAAACAGAGTGTTGTAGTCTAGCATGTGTTCTAAAGGAGTGAGAATGATCTATTGATTCATTGTGTGTTCTTCAGTGGTGTTGGATTGCACTCATGAGAGTTCTTTGAAAGTATTACAATCGCTTCCTTACTCGGGATTGTTCTCCTTGTTCAACATAGTACTCTCGGGCGTATGTAAGTTCTTCTTATTTTATCGTCACACTTTTTTCACGCATGTGCACTGCATCTCAATATTCCTTATATTCTACGAGTTCTAGCAGTATGAATCATTCCCTTTTCATAGGTACAAGATACGGTTTCCTGACAATCCAACAACTAACATTTAATAGCATTAATTGCATTAAAAACATCAAATATGACCGTTAGAATTATTTAATTAATATTGAAAAAAAGTTATGAAACGATGTCACAGTGATTATGTAAATGGTGTCTTCTTGATGGTATGTTCTTCACGGTGTCTCCATGTCACATTGTGTAGCTAACGGTGTCTAGGTCACGGTTCATCCTTCAGAGTGCCTGGGTCAGTGTTTGTCCATCATGGTGTCTGGGTCACGGTTTTTCCTTCACGGTGTCTAGGTCACGGTTTGTCCTTCACCGTGTCTGGTTCACAGTGTTTCCTTCATGGTGTCTGGGTCACGGTTTGTCCTTTACAGTGTCTGGGTCATGGTTTTTCCTTCATGGCGTCTCTATACTTAGACGAATATCTGTATATAGACATAGACAGTAATACGCAGAATATGAATTACGTTTAACCAGTAGAGAGTAATTAACATCAATAAGATTTGTTAGTGTTGACACATGATGTGTAGTTAATATTGAGATTACTTAACAGTAATGGGATTTTTGATCCTTAAAACATGATTAATACATGAGGAGTCCAACACTTATAGATGCAGTGTGTAAACTGCAACAATGATTTATGACAATTGTCAATAGTTTACGATCTATGAGAGAAAAATGCCTTTATGATGAAGCTCTTGTAGATATGATTATAGATATAATGCCGAATGAATGGGAGTTAAATAAGACACCTATTGATGAAAACAGAAATGTTTCCTAGATTACTCTTGATGAACTCTTTGGAACTCTTCTACAGCACAGGACATGAATGAAAAGAGATATTGATTTCAACAAGAAGAAAAATGGGAATGGCAGTGTAGCTTTTACATCTAAAGCTAAAACACGTGAAGGGATAACATGATCCAAATCCAATAATGTTGTTATATCAAATTAAAGTGGTAGTGATCACTCGGAAAATGAGTTATCCAATCTTGTTCGAAGGATAAACAAGACTGTGGGAAAGAGAGACTTCCAATACAAATTCAAAACGAAAGATAGAAAGGATAAGAAAGATTCAGAGGTAACTTTTTATGAATTTAAGAAAGTGGGACATATAAGGCCTGATTACCCTTTATTACATAGAAAATACATAAAGGAGAAATATTCTGAAAGAAACAAGAAAACGTATTACAAGACAAAGAAAAAGAAAGTCTTGAAGGAAAATGATACTTGGAGTGCAAGTGGTAGTGATTTCTCAGATGATTCTTCAGAAAATGAATCCTTAGGACAAAGGAATATTGGAATTATAGCTAGATTACCAACTGAAGATAATTGTCTCAAGGATAAGGTACATAATGCTAAAGCCATCACAAATGTTTCCTTAAATGAAAATTATACTGATAATAAATATTATAAATCTTCCAATGCTGATTCTTTGTCATTAAAAGATAATACATTACCTTATTTTGAAGAAGTATCTAGGTTTGTCAAATTACTTGAGAATGAAAAATATAAACTCAAGAAAAATCATGATAAAGAAAATTCTAGAATTTCAATTTTAACAAAGGAATTATTAGATCTTTCTAATGATATTAATATAAAAACAATAGATTTTTAATGTATTTTAAAAACATTTCAAAAAGTCAAATCTGATAAGGATAAAATTTCTAAGGATCTAGAAAATGTAATTTATAAGAAAAATGAATTAGAACCTAAATTTAGTTTAAAATCAACTGTTTTGGAGGATAAAAACGTAGTTTTAAAATTAAAGTAAGAAATTTTTACCTTGAAAAAATGTTTGTCAAACTTTACTTATGGAAAAGTGAATTTTGACAAAATGTATTCCCAAATCCAACCTTTGAGAAATATTTCTAGACTTGGTTATACTCATTCCAAACAAGTTTTTAGTAATAACTATTTTTTCCACAAAATTCCCCTTTTGTTCTAAGTGTCAATGTGGTGGACACTGGAAAAGAGATTGTTCTCTTAACAATACTCAATATTTAGTATTTCATAAAGCTCATTTTGAAAAACAAATGTGGATTCCTAAAATTCTCTTATCTAACCCTTCTGGATCCAAACAAGTTTGGATTCCAAAAAACCAATTGTTTCCTTTTGAGGAAAATAAGAGGTGTACCAACCAGAACATTTGGTATATGGATAGGGGTTGTTCTCGACACATGACGAGAAAAAAATATTTCTTTGAAAAGATCATTGAAACAAAAGGTGAAAAGGTTACCTTTAGAGACAATTCCCAAGGGAAAATTGTTGGAATAGGTAATATTGTTTTTCTTGGAAAAGTTCGTATTTCAAATGTTTTTTTGTTAATGGTATTAGGAACAATCTCATCAGCATAAGCCAATTTTGTGATGGAGGTTACCTTGTGAATTTTAGAAATGATAAGGGTCTAGTTCACAATTCCAAGGATGATTTCATTTTATCTGCCTATAGGCAAGATAATGTATACACCATTAACTTAGAAGACCTTAGGAGCCAAAACATACCTTGATTAAGTGCAATAGAAGACCATTCATGGCTATGGAATAAAAGATTAGGACACTGCAACCTAAGAAAAATTTGTGAACTCTCAAAGAAATTAATTGTAAAGGGGATACCAGATCTTGGATATAATTCTTCAAAATTCTATGATCCTTGTGAATTTTGCATGCAACATAAAACTAGATTTAAATAAATTAATGAAGTTTCAACATCTAATGCATTACAGATAGTTCATATGGATCTTTTTGGTCCTTCGCAAACTAGAAGAATTGTAGAAAAATACAATGTATTTGTTTAAGTGGATGACTTCAATAGATTTACATGGGACTATTTTCTAACAATGAAATCTGAAACCTTTTCCTATTTCAAAATATTTAGAGCCCATGTTAAAAATAAGAAAAACCTACCATTGATAACTATTCATATTGATCATGGTGGTGAATTTCAAAACTCTGTTTATGAAACTTTTTGTAAAAATAAAGGTATTACTCAAAATTTCTTATCTCCAAGAACTCCTCACCAAAATTGTGTTGTTGAAAGAAGAAATCGTATTCTTCAGGAAACGACAAGAACCATATTGAGTGAATACTCAATTGCTAAGCACTTTTGGGTTGAAGCTATTAGTACTGATTGTTATCTATTAGACCATGTTTTAACCAGACCTATTTTTAATAAAACACCTTATGAATTGTGGACTGGACGAAAACCTAAAGTTTCATACTTAAAAGTTTTTGGGTGCAAAGTATTCATTCTGAATACTAAATGTAATCTTCACAAATTCGCACCAAAATCTGATGAAGGTATCTTTCTAGGATATTCTACAACTTCTAAGGCGTATAGAGTTTTCAATAAAACCACTTGTACTGTTGAAGAAACAGTGCATGTGAGATTTGATGAAAGAAATCCTTTTGTTTTCAACCAACCCAATCCTACATCCTTGGATGCATTTTCCAAAAATTTTATCAACCGTTATTAAAATATTCTTCTGATAAGGAAAATGTTCAAGGATGTATTCCTGAAACATTTACCCCAGAATAATTTCTACCATATGTTGATGAAAAGGTTTTACAAAATCCATATCAATTGTTTCTTATGAATCATCCTAGTGATAATATCATTAGTGATGTAAATCAACCAGTAAATACCATAAATTCCTTAAGAAATGAAATAGAAAATCTTTATTTTCTTTCCCAATTTGAACCTAAAAGTCCAAGTGAGGCCTTAGGTGCTGAATATTGGATCAAAGTAATGCAAGATGAACTAAATGAATTTGAGAGGAATCAGGTCTGGACTTTATTTGAAAGACCTAAAGAAACAACTGTATTTGGAGTAAAATGGGGTTTCAGAAACAAATGTGATGAAAATGGGATCATTGTACGAAAATAAATCAAGACATGTTGCTAAGGGTCATAATCAACAAGAGGGAATAGAATATGAAGAAACATATGCTCCGATAGCTAGACTTAAATCTATTCGTCTTCTATTATCCATTGCGGCTTACTTTAACATTAAACATTTTCAAATGGATGTGAAATGTGCTTTTCTAAATGGGTTTGTTCACGAAGAAGTGTTTGTCGAACAACCCCTGGTTTTCTAGACCCAAAACATCCTAATTATGTTTTTAAACTTACCAAAGCTCTATATGGACTTAAACAAGCCCCTAGATCATGGTATGATAGACTTACATGATTCCTTTTACAAAACAATTATGCAAAAGGTATAGCAGATCCAACCCTTTTAATAAAAATGGAAAATAAAAATGTTTTTATTATTCCAATTTATGTTGATGACATCATATTTGGATAAACTCATCAGTCTTTAACTGATTCTTTTGCTAATTTAATTAAATCTATGTTTGAAATGAGTATGATGGGTGAGTTAACATTCTTTTTAGGTTTAAAAATTTCTCAAAAACCAGAAGGAACTTATATATCTCAACATAATTATATTAAATAAATACTCAAAAAGTATGGATAAGACAATACTAAAAGTATTAGCACTCCAATTGGTTCCTCAAATACACTTGTTCTTGATGAATCTTGGAAACCAGTAGATCAAACAATTTTTAGAGGTATGATAGGAAGTTTTCTATACATAACAGCTAGTCAACCTGACTTAAAGTTTTTTGTATGCTTATGTGCAAGATACAAATCTAATCCAAAAGTGTCTCATTTAAAAGTGATAAAGAGAATCTTTCGGTATTTAAAAGGCACTATGTATTTAAGAATTTTTTACTCCTCTAGAAATGATTTTGTTTTTAAAAAGATTTACAAATGCTGACTTTGGTGGTTGTAGATTGGATAGAAAAAGTACATATGGAACATTTCATTTCTTAGGATATTCTCTAGTTTCTTGGTCCTATAAGAAACAACACTCGGTAGCTCTTTCCACTACTGAAGATGAATATGTAGTAGATGGAAGTTGTTGTGCTCAAGTGTTGTGGATGCAACAGACACTCACTGACTATAGATTGAGTTATTCCAAAACTCAAATTCTTTGTGATAAAACTAGTGCGATATCTCTTAGTAAGAATCCATCACATCACTCTCGTTCAAAACAGATATATGTTAGGAATCAGTTTCTTAGAGATCACACACAAAAAGGAGATATTATTTGAAAAATCATCCGAATACAAGAACAACTTGCTGACATTTTTACAAAACCATTACCTTCCGATAGATTTGAGTTTATAAAACAGAATCTAGGAATGATTACATTAAAATAATCATGATATCTACTTCATGTTTTAAATTTCTCCTTACATTAAATAACTCCTCTTAGAATGGGGGAGAACATTATTAATGTGTTTTTTTATCTGATGATCTTTAATTATTTATTCTCCTGGTATGTGTTTTTGTCTTTTTGTATATCGTATTTTCAGTTTTATTGTATTATTTACCTATCTGTTTATCATATTGACTATTTTATAGTATTAATCACCTATCTATTTATCGTATTAGCCATTCATGGTAATGAATTTCTTTTCCGTCGGCACGTGTGATCATGGTAATTAATTTCTTTTCCATCGACACGATCGTTCATGGTAATGAATTTCTTTTCTATCGGCACGTCCGATCATGGTAATGAATTTATTTTCCATCGGCACGTCCGATCATGGTAATGAATTTCTTTTCCATTGGCATGACCGTTCATGGTAATGAATTTCCTTTCCATCAGCACGTCCGATCATGGTGATGAATTTCTTTTTCTTCAGCATGTCCATTCATGGTAACAAGATTGTTTTCC
This sequence comes from Viscum album, assembly GCA_963277665.1. Lineage (NCBI taxonomy): Eukaryota > Viridiplantae > Streptophyta > Magnoliopsida > Santalales > Viscaceae > Viscum > Viscum album. The sequence goes on along the minus strand of OY728129.1, from coordinate 564,476,199 downwards.
ATCGGTTTGACAGTTCATGGTAACGACTTTGTTTTCCATCGGCATGACGATTGAAGGTATTATTTTTCTTCATATTCTTGTGTTTTTCTATCACTATTAATACTATCTAAACCAAAAATTACCTTATGATCTCCGGAAGGTACATACATTCCAATTTTTTTAAAATTTGGTTTCTCGCTTTAATCCTATATGTTGATTTCTTTTCTTCTAATCTCAACCGTAGAAGACCAACAGTCATTATTTTGACGCATATAAACAGCCCCCCTCCCCAAAACCACATCAGTTTTTCAGGATTTGTGGAAAAGCTCTGACCCATCCATTTAAGACTTGTACGATCATTCAAGCGGCTTCTCTTATATGTCTCAGTCCTCAGCTAATACTCCCACCGAAATGTCTTCAAAGACATTCTCAGAGAAATACTTTTTCAGATAAAGGTTAGTTTCTCATGACTTTTTTGATTCATATGATTCTACAATAAAAAGAATTGTTTTATTTCAAGGCTAGGATCATTTTTTTATTGAAAAACCAATGTCTCAAGACTCGATCCTTATTGATGAAGTTAGTCAGTTTTACAAAACCGTGTCTTTCGACAAGAATATGACTATCAACTTTGATGTGTACGATAGAAGGTTATCTATGTCTTTGAAACAAGCATCCCATTTCTAAATGTTCCTATAGAAGGTGATTCATTATTTCCATCTCATAAAATACCATAAGAGGTTGGTATATTTAAAAAAGAAAGAACTGAAAAGTCATTGTTTATTATAAATGAAGAAAAGAGGAAAGTATCTAATTTTTCTCCAGACAATTGATTTGTCGCTCTTTGGATGCAAGGTTTTCTTATCCCAAGGAAATGGGATAGAGAGACTTTCAAGGTTTCTGATATCTGCATGTTGTACTATCTTGTCAAAATGAGAAAAGTAAATCTCATGGGATACATCTTTGAAACAATTAAGAATTTCAAGTCAGGATAAATCATATCTCATTTGATCATGTATCCTGTTATTCTTACAAATTTCATTCTCAAGAGTATGATGTTTTGTAACATTGCTTTGAAAAGACAATTGAAAGTCCTAAATCCTTCATGGATTATTAAGAGTACTTTGAAGAAGTTTAATTTTTTTTGATCTGAATTCAATGATTTTTGTTAAGTTTGTAGAAGATGAATCGGCTCAGAATCAATCAGAAGTTATACCAGTCAAATACAATCCATCTGTTGGTGCTCCTCCAAAGTTTGATCCACAAACTAGTTCAAATACAAATAAGAAACTGAAGTATAGAAAAGAGGTTTTGGCTAAGTGGAGAAAAGATAGAGAATATAGAAAAGAAGGAGAACTGGTGTTCGATCTTGACCCAGCTGAAGATTTTGCGGAGAGAATAAGGGTAGAGGAAACCCTTCAAGCAGAAAAGAAAAGGAATACTCTTTTGAAAAGAAAGGATCAGTACTTTGATATTTATAATGTCTTGAAAATGGTTGAGGATGCTAGTTATCAACTAACAGAAGAAGTGCATTAAGAACCTATCATACAGAGTCGACCATAGAAAGAAAAAGGGAAATAGATATTGGAAGAAATTCAGGAAGTTGAAGAGGAAGGAGATTTCCTTTTTCAGTTCTTTCAGAGATCGAAAAAGAGTAGAGAAGAATCGGTTCAAAAGAAAAGTGAAGGTATTCAACAAGTTCCTCGTGCCGATCAAGAACCTATTGAAACTTCTGAATCTCTGGATAGAATTTCATCTCAAGCAAAGAAAGGTGGTCAATCTTCTCATAATGAAAATTTTATTGTGATCAGTGAAAATGTAGAAGAAGAAACAAGGGAGATTGAAAAAGCAAAAGGAAAACAACTAGTTGTTGACTAAAGTCGATCAAAGGAATTGGATTTGTATGATGAGGATAATAATTCATAACATACAATTTCTCTCAAGAAAAGGGATTACATTGTTCATGTTTTATAGAGGGTTGAAAAAACTATTCCCTATTTCCCCAGGCTGGAAGGGAAAATTGATTTCATTACTGACAATCAGAACAAGAAGTACGGCTCTGTAAGAGAATTGAGAAAGAGAGTTTTGTTAGTTGAAGCCGATTTGAAAGTTCTATCTGAATGATCGGCCGCTCATAAAAAGGCTTGTAACAAAATGACCAAGTGGTCATACAAAATAGAGAGCTCAGTGAATGCCCATGAGATAGCAATTGAAGATAAACGAAGGTTGTCAAATGATATTGCGATTTCTTTCAATAAACTTGAAAAAGAAACTGTTGAAAGACTGATTCAGGTAACTCATGGAGCCTATATCCCTTTAGTGAGAGTGTTGCAAGAAAGAATAAATGCCTTTCAGTCTGAGTTTTCAAAGGTTTCATCTTTAAATGATGAAATAGTTTTGTTGAAGGAACAAAATTCGGTGCTATCCAAAGATAACAATAATTTTCAAGACATAATTGATACTCTTGAAGAAGTAATCAGTGTTCAAGAGGAGACCATCAAGAATCAAGATCAGCTTTTTGCCGACCAACAAGATATTCTCAGATCTCAGGGTGATTTTATTTTTTAATACAAGAAAGAAATAAAAAAGATGAAATTTGTTCTTTATGAATTGATAAAGAAGGAAAAGGAAAGAGAAAACAAATGACATGTATTTTTTTGTGAACCCTTTCAGTTATCGTTATAATATTTATGTTACTCTTTCCATTGACTTGTAATTATTTTCTATAACTCTTTCAGGAAACTAAAGATTACCCCATTTTTTGTAAATAACAATGGGGGAGAATGTTTTATAAAGGGGGAGAATGTTTTACAAAGGGAGAATGTTTTAATCAAATACTTTGAAACCAAGGAAAATCTATGAATACAATCATTAAGAAAAAAACATACCTAAGGGGTAATTAGTTGTATTAAATTTCATATTTATAAGAGTTTCCAATAACTAAGGGGGAGATAAGTATTTCTTTTTATTTTTATTTTGTGTTTTGTGCTTTCCAAAAAGGGGGAGATTTTTGAGTCAAAAGTTCTCCTTTGACTTCTATATCTTGTTTTGGAAATCACAAATGTCTTTTACCATGATGATCTTACTGACCATGCCGATCGTACTGACCATGCTGATCGTACTGACCATGCTGATCGTACTGACCATGCATATCATACTGACCATACTGATCGTACTGACCATGTTGATCGTACTGACCATGCTAATCGTACTGACCATGCGGATCGTGCTGACTATAATTTTATTACTGACTCTAGAAATTGTATTTACTCTATTATTCATACTATCTTATAAGTCCACTCACTTTGTATCATTTCAAAAAATTACATAGTAATACCTATAATACTCATACTTTACTTTCATTACTTGCTTGTTTTGGTACTTAGTCAAAAACACATGTTTCATATCAATCGTAATCTTTTTTATCATCTTATTATATCTTTTATTTTAAAAAATGATGTCATGGAGTTAGTTACAAACTAATAAAAATGATGTCATGTTTTCTGTTTCAATATGACCGTTATAATGCTAGGTATCCAAGTCCCTTCGAGTTTTTTCGGAGAAATATGACCGTTGGAGGAAATGTGATCGTTGGAACCTGAGGCCTATAAATAAATGGTCATTTGAAGTTGAGAAATAATAAATGTGATACTTAGAATCTTTCATGTTCTAGAGAGATATGATGTGACTTCTCTCATACTTCGTGCGAAAGCCTTGAAACTACAAAATGTGAATGACTCGTTTTTAGTTTTTGTATTTCTATAAGTGCTTTGTTTGTGCTTTGTGTGACCGATCACCGTATCGAGGGCTTTCAACTGATTAAATGACAGAGGTGCCGATTACCTACAAATTTGAGGGCTACTATGGATAAGAAGAAAGACGATCCGATCATCGTATTGAGGGTTGTCGGGGATAGGCAAACAGACTTTCTGATCATCGTATTGAGGGCTTACCAAGATGGTGGTAATACAGACCTCTTATCCTACTGCAACGGATAACCCTTCTCTTTGGGTTAAAAGAATTTTAATAATCTTACATTTCCACTGCCAATTGTATTAGAAAGGAAATTATTTTGTTTCATTTTCTATTTCATATACATTTGTAATTGTACCAATTACACATATACTTTTACATTTTATATTGTTAGATTCTATACGCTTTATGATAGAATCTCTCACTTTTACATTACTCTGATTATTGTATTCTTTTGAATACAATTGTTTTACTTTTCTTGATAGTATTACATTTTTATCATACAATTATATTCAATACAATTGTGGGTGTTTGTTTTTGTATTAGTTTAAGATCTCTTAAACTGACTTCTTGAGCATTTGATCCAATGTTTTTAAAATACAATTTACCCCCCCCCCCCTCTTGTATTATTCCATCTATTATACATATACATCTACATATTCGATCCAACATTATATAAATTCCATAACCTAAATAATATAAATATTTTTTTGAGGGTTTATTTTTTTGGTGTTGGTTGACCCAGATGTCATTAAATGTCTATAGAAGTTACGAGAGTGTGTTCCCTTTTATGATTGTGGAGGAGTTAAATTTTTATAAATACAAAAAACTATTCAATAATGGGAAGTAACTCTGACACCATGTACTATAAAAATCTATCATTGAATTATTGGAGGAATTATATAGTTTTCATACACCTGCAGACAAAAAACATATGTTTTAACATGTTATTTCTTTTCCATTATATGTACTTAATTTTATCAATTTAGTTATCACTATGTTAACAAGTCTTTTGAACCTAGGACATTTAACAATTAATAATAAAATAAATTTAATCATATTATAAAATTTTTAACCAATGATTCTAAATAATAAATTTAAAATATAAAATACAAATTCAATATGTGTGAAAATTAATTTTATCTTAAGTGCATATAAATCAAAATACCATGTTTTACCATTAAAATCTGTATTACAATTTTTATATATTTTCTATTCCTTATGTGGAAAACTTATATTGACCATATTTTGGAATTTGGAATATTATTATTCTATATATAATATTAATTTATTAAAATTCAATTAATCAATGATTAAAAATTTAATTAAAATTAATGAAGTTTACTAGATGAAAAGAAGTTGTCCGTAGATAAAATTCTCATAATTAAAGAAAGAATTAACAAAAAAATCAATATTAAATTATTTATAAATAAATAAATAAAATAATTATATTATAATTGAATAAATTTTGCATTTAAAACAATTTTCTATTAAAAGGGTAAATTCATATTATTTAAATGAAAATGATTTTTTGAGTAAAACCCACTTAATCAAATATACAATGAAAAATTATTAATTGCAAGAAAAATTAGAAAAATTAAATATAGTATAATTTTGACATTATAAATTAAAATATTTTATTATTTTTTTAATTGTAATTTTTATTTTTTAAAAAAAATTATTTTTAATATATGATTCCAATGTGCAAGGAAATCGTCTATTAGAAAAATACAATTTTTTAGAAAACATCTATTTTTTGTTCAAGTTAATATCATTCTTTCTCTATTTTGATAGATTTCCATTTAAATTATTTTATTTATATGTAAACTAAATGATATTCACGGTTTCATTAATATGTTTCATACCCTCCAATTTAGTGTTGAGATTATAATGGTGTTGAATTTTATTGATATTTTAAACACACTGTTGTGCGAATCACAAGATCTAAAAGAGAATCAATTTATTTAAAAGTAAATGGATCTCAATGTTTATCAATTTCAAACTCTTTCTTACTAAATGAAATCAAACGCAAAATTTAACGGATATTGACTTTTAAAAAATTGAGTAGTTATTCATAATAACTTCTTCTAGTCCCCACATTTATTCCACTATTTTATGAATTCTCTAATGATCCATTAATAGACAGGTCATGCAATAACATAATACTTGGTGTGTACTATTAATAATTTTATGTCATATTTATAGTAATATAGACCATTTTACAATTAAATCTATTTTGAAGTTACAATATGTGGTGGGTTTGACATATACTTCCTTAACAGTTATACGTGGAAAAAATTATGTACATTAGTGTCGAATAGTTAAATTTCAAACCACTAGGCCAAAAATTCAATACTTTTTTAAAAAATAACGGTGTTTTAAAAAATTTATTCTTATTTTGACCTTCTTATCAAACTATATTTCACCTTTCCATGGTGATACATTCACACAAACATGATCCCCCTCTTTAAATTATTAATCCATCATCTCATTTTAGCCTAACTATTTTTCAACTTTGAGATGATTTAATATGATATTGGAGAGTCATTATATTTTTTGTTTTCACATCAACTTGATACGGTCTTACAAATTTCCTTTCACAAACTTCATCCCAAAAAGATGGAGTATAAAATATCATCCCATAAAATGCATCACACATCACCATATAAAAAGTTTAATAGAAACTATTGTTATCAGAATAATCTAGAAAATTAAAATATCTATCAAACATACATTGAAAATAGATATAGAGTGACCGAAACATGTCTTTCAATACTTGAACTGTTATTTCAGAATATCCATATGTTTTTGGATGGTAAATAGTTCTTGAATTAAGGTTTGTATCATGATACTTCTAAATAATATTCTATAATTTTGATTCATGATGGGGATCAAGATAAAAATCATTTGAAAATGGTTTAACATAAAGTAATAAAACATTATTAATATAAAAACATTCAAGGATATGAAGTGGTAAATTATATATTATATCATAGAAATGTTCAAATTAGTTTTAGGGATAAAAAATAACACACTAATAAATCATTATTTTATGTTTTTTTTGTATTCTTGTGACAATAATCATTCCAATGTTTTCAAATTTCCACAATTGAATTGGATTATTTTGCATGAAACAAATAGTACAATATCTCTCATCATTAAATTATTGTAAAAATAAGAATCATAATACATAGTCTTGAAGTTACAACATTATTTTATCTTCAAAAATGCTCCTTTAAATCCATATACTTCTTGGTGCTTCTATGGGGTATAAATAAATTCGATCTATGAGATAAATCTAACAATTTTAGTTTCGGATCAGGTATAGATGGAACATAAAAATCTTTGTCTAACTCAAGATATCATATTTTCTTTATGTTGTGCTATTTTAATAAAAATATGACTTTCCTAATCTTATGGTACATCTATGTATCAAATCATTCAATATATATATATATATATATAATATCAATATATATATATATATATAATATCAATATATATATATATATAATATCAATATATATAATGAAATGATTATTTCTTCCATGTCATGATCAAGGGTTGTGTAGTTCTATTCATTAGTGCATAACAACCTTGAAGCATATAAAATAACATTAACATTTATCATAAGTGAATAACCAAGTACATTATTTGATGAATCACTATATATCACAAACCCATTATTTCAGAATGGTAGAGGAAAAATTTGATAATTGACCAAAATATTATTCAATTCTTCAAAACCTTCTTCCCATCACATAGTTTATATGAACATGATCCCTTTTATAGGTATTCATGGTTAATTGATCAGTTAATTAGGAAAAATATCGATGGATTACTGAAGGTAACCTTACAAACTAATGAAACTAATTACCATATTTATTTTCATTATAGTAGGACATTAGTTTACTACCTTTTTATTTGATTGATAATATAACCTTATATTCATTGGGAAAATATTCCAATAATAGAAACCCATATATATTTGAAATCACACTTGATAAATTTCACCTAGATTATTTTTTTCTAAGAATCTCAAGAATGATGTGCATATGATTATCATGATACTAATAAAATTTAGAATAAAAGAGATATAATCCATAAAGTCTATAGAAAATTATCAAAATATTCCATATACACTATGTTTATTAGATCTATAAAATCAATGGGTGTATTAGTAAATCCAAATAGAACTAATAGAAACTCAAATGGTTTATAAATCATTAGCCATGTTTTACATATAATAAAAACCTTAAATACTCAAAATTGATAATATAAATAAACAAGGTAATTTTCTGAAAAATATTGATCAATGTGATTTTGATTATATAAGTAATAAAATTGAGGTAGTTGATTTTAGTTATTTATTATAATATCATCAATTTACCTATAATAAATGTGAAACCTCATGTATATATCTTTATTGTTGAAAAATATAGAAGGTGATACCCCTGGTGAAACACTATATTGAATAATTCATTTATCAAAACACTCCTATATTTCTTTCATAGACTCCATAAATTTTAATGTGCATATTATAAAGGATTCATTTTATATCTATATTGAGTTAATGATTAAATCAATGTTAATATCATATTCATTATATGGTGGATAACCATGTAATTATTTAGGGTATAGATATGTGTATTCGTATACTATTGACACTTCCAAAATTTGATGATTTATTTTATTAATATATATATATATATATTGTATTTTACTTTCATCCCTAAAAATCTCATTCAGTATATCTATTGGAGGATCTAGAAATACCTCACATGATGATATCTCTGCTCTAAAGATAATGAATTCCACATCCTCACCACGAATCATAATATCATTCTCCTTGAAATGATATTTTTCATCTTATTTTTAAATTCATTAAATACCAAGGATTATATCGATGTCAACCATAGGTATGGTAATAATTTCATAAATAAGGCATGTTATTTTTCACAATGGGGAAAAAATAACACATCCTTGTTGTTGTGAGACTTCCACTATGAGTTTTGACTAAAAACTCCCAACATAATTATCAAGGGAAGTATCTTATTTTCATGGAAGAATTGGAAGATGCAAAATAGGGTGAGGATATGTATTATAATAAAAAATTATATAAATTTGTTGATATGATTAATGAACCAGCCATAACATCTTTGTAAATTTTATCCTCATCTTTAGTGTTCTCGTATACTTGGAATTATTCCGATATTCCCTTACATGGTTTATTTTTTTTATGTTTAGATGATTACTTTTAATAAAGACCCATTTAATTCTAGTTGATGCAGTTGATATTTTTTTCTTCCATTTGAATTAATCATATGAATGTCCCAAATCTCTAAATATATAAAAAACTCCAATGCACATCAAGAATTCCCCTATATTATTATTTGAATAGTTCCTAGAAGATGGATTTTTATTACGTCCCTTGTAACGTCCCAGTTCCGGAAGCCACCCAGAGGAGCCTCGTACCCGGTTGGTCAAATGGCCTCAAGTGCATTTCCCCAAACACTAGAGGATGCCGACTAGCTCTGAGGGATTTGGATGTGATAGTGGGGAAATTATGCCCTCATTGGAAAAGTATACAGTGAAAGTAAACAACACACAAAAACGGAAGTAATAATATTTCTTATAGAAATAAACAGCAGAAGAATGAAAAAAGAAAACTGGAGCACACATATATATCAATGATTCATGATATGTATATATATATAGGAAAACATCCAAACAAGTCACAATGTTGAAACAATACTAAACCAAATTATAAAATACAAATAGATGAGAGACTCCTCAGCATCGCAAGCCTCAGCTTGGTCCCATGCTCTCCATCTTCACAGCAATCAAGATCAGAAGTAGAAGGGCACTAGCCCTTATCTATACCTGCAACAATACAATCTTCTTGGGACCAGAAGCATGGCACAAACAGGGTGTGAGACAAGTTCCCAGTAGGAAACCTCCCAATGATCTGTGCCTAACAGTTAGTTAATATATGGCAGGTAAAGTTCAATAAGTAGTAAAAAGTAAGTAGTAAACAAAATAATACACAGTCATAACAATCCATAGTTTCTAGCATGTAATCTACAAACAAGAATTGGCCACTCAAGAAAGTAGAGAAAAAAGGTATCCCATGGGTAGTTATCACAGCCTAACCCCTAAGGTTCAACCTACAATTACTAGAAACCCTCTATGAGGCACTCACAGTCTCACCCCTCTGGTTCACCTAAATAATAGACTCTATAAGGAATCACATACCATCAATTCCCCCTATAGTCTCGTAAAGTACTGAAGGCTCTCTGGGGAAGTACTCAACGTCTATTACCCTTGTGGCCTGCGTCGAGGAACTACAGAATCTCTGAGGAAGCAATCAACATCAATTCCCCCTATGGTCTCTCATCGTAAATTAAAGACCCTCTGGAGAAGCCCTTACGTCCATTCTCACTATGGTGCACTACACTAGGTTCTCACAGCCTTGTGTAAAACAAACAAGCATAGTGCACGTATTGGCCCAAGTAAACCTTAAGAACTACTTGGATAACATTCTAAGTCACAAAAACAATACATTACATCCGTTACACTATCCTACAACTAGGCATGGCAACTAGAAAAATGTTGAGCTAGAAAAACAAGCATGGAAAAACATCCAGAGCACAGCAAAAACTACCCTATTCACAAGCAGCTACCTCTACTTAAGCGATCAAGCATATCACGAAAACAACAGGGTCCAAATAGGAAACACACAATACCCCGTTCAAGGGTATTGGTGGAATTTGCACCAATTAATCACAAAATTCCTACAGAAAGGCACAAACCACCAACCTCTATGTTAGGAGAACGATATACTTGATCCATGATGTATGATTCTCTTTAGAGCGTCAAAGATATGAGAAAATGTCAAAAATGCTCAACCAACGATATCATGAGAAAGAGGAGAAATTGGAAAAAGAAGCTCTAGGAGAAGAGAGAGCTTATGGATATTATCCCAACACATTTGACGGTGGCTGATTCAAAGCAGAGACGGAGGAACAGGAGATCGGAGAAGATCCTCAGACGTATGACTTCTCTTGGACGAAGAACCTGGAGAAGGAGTGTGTTCTGTCAGTCAGGTGTGACCCTGGTGCATTTAATGAAGAAAATAAAATACATGATGTGTACTTTTGGGGCACACGGAGTGTACTCTGTTTTTTTGTACTCCACATTAAGTGGCCTCCACATCACCCCTACACACCGTGTTTGTGGCCAGGACATGGCCAGCACATGGCTTGGCGCGGCAAGGGAGTACACAGCGTGTACTCAGAAAGTACACGGTGTGTACTTCAAAAATTTCTAGAAACCACTCATTTCTAAATAATTCCATGAAAACGGATGACATACCTGAAACGAAGATCCGGGTTCTTACAAACTTCCCCCCTTAAAGAAATTTGTCCCTGAATTTCCCTAACGAGGTGGAGTAGAAGAAACCCCAAATAGCTCCGGCCACTACGATCGTATATCGACCTCTCTTTCCCAGGTATAATCTTGTACTCGCCCATGCTACCATATCTCCCGTACTAGAGGAACAAACCACAAATGGAGAACCCTCGTACTACGATCGACAATCCAGATTGGATGCTCCTCAAATGAGGCATCCGCTTAAAGCTCAAACTACTTGGGCTGAAATACATGAGATGGGTCTGAGAAGTAATTTCGGAGCTGGGAGACATGGAAGACATCGTGCATGGCCTGGTAACTCTGAGGTAACTTCAACTGGTATTCGACCGGCCAAACTCTCTCCAATACCTCAAACGACCCGACATACCGCTGTGAAAGCTTACCTTGTCTCCGAATCTTCTTGGGTCACAAACTTGGTACGAAACGCAGGAAAACCTAATCCCCAACCTCAAACTATAGAGGTCGTCATTGCTGATCAGCATAAGACATCTGTTGAGAATTTGTTGTGGCCATACTCTTATGAATCAACTCAATCTGCTCTGAGGTCTCCTGAACAAGATGAGGTCCCAGCAAAGCTGCCTCTCATGTCTCCAGCCAGCATAAGGTTGATCGACATGGCCTATCGTACAAATCCTCTTAAGGTGCCATCTGAATAGTCACCTGAAAACTATTATTGTAGGCTAACCTTCCAGAAGGATATACTTCTCCAAAGAACCACCACAGTCTAGAATGCATGCTCGGAGCATATCATTAAGCACCGGGATCGTACGCTCAGACTGGACATTTTTATGGGGATGGTATGTTGTACTCAGAAGTACTTGTAAACCCAATGCCTTCTGAAGTCCCTGCCAGAACCAAGAAGTAAAGAGAGCATTGCTGTCTGAAACAATAGAGTTTGGGACTCCATGAAGACTCACAATTTCTTGGATGTATATTCGTCCCAGACCATCAACACTGAAGGTCTCCATGATTGGTAAGAAGTGAGAATCCTTCATTAGCCTATCGACAACAACCCAAGCATCATCGTTTCCTCAAGGTGACCTTAGAAATCTGGTCACGAAGTCCATCGCGACATCAATCCACTTCCACTCCGGAATGGGTAACTATTGCAAAATGTATGCTGATCGCTGATGCTCTGCATTTACCTTATAACAAGTAGACTACCTGAAGACAAAACCAGCAACATCCCTCTTCATACCTGGCCACCAGTACTGGCGATGAAGAATCCGATACATCTTGGTGATGCCAGGATGAACTGCCCAAACTGAGGAATGAAAATCCTGCATTAGTTCCTTACGTATGTCTACTGACACCCATACGTGCCTAGGGAAATGAAAGATCTCATCCTCACCCACTGTCCATCCAGGAAGAGGTTCTTCTACAGACACACTCTCCCGCAGGACTATGTGTTCTGAGTCTGATAGCTTCCTGATCCACACCCGATCCAAAAGTGTAGAGGTAAAAGATATAGAAGATAGGTAAGTCTATCCCTGTCAATCATGCACCTCCAGATGCATCACAAATAACAGAGCCATTAGCTGCCACTCACTACTGGCCTCTTGAACTGCCTGACTCTGAGTTCTCTTTCTCAACACATCTACCACTGCGTTTCCCTTTCCTGATGTATAGGCAAGCTCGAAATCAAAATACTGAAGATACTCAACCCACATGTGCTGTCTAATATTTGGTTCATGCTGAGTGAAGTTTTACTTGAGACTCTTGTGGTCGGTGAAAACCACAAGCGCTCTCCCATAAGGTAATATCTCCAACAACTTAAGGCATAAACAACAGCGGCCAACTCCAAATCCTGTGTCGGGATGTTCCTTTCATTTGGCCTCAACTACCAAGACCTGTACGCAACGACTCCATGTCCTTGCATAAGCATAGTGTCCAGCCTGATACCTGAAGCATCGCAATAAACCATATAGCTCTTGCCTGGATCTGGCAATACAAGTATCTGTGCTGACGTCAACCTTCCCTTCGGCTCCTGAAAGGCTGACTCACAAGAATCTGACAATAAGAACTTCTCACCCTTCTTTTTCATACCTACCAAAGGTGCTTCAAGGTGTAAAAAGTCATAAATGAAGCGTCTGTAGTATCCAACCATCCCTATGAAAATCTGTACCTCAAAAACGTTCTTCAGCTGCTCCCAGGAAACTACTTCTCTCACTTTCTCTAGGTCCACAGATAAACCTGCCTCTAAGATGACGTGACCTAAGAAGTGAATATGATCGATCCAAAAGTGGCACTTTGAGAATTTAGAATAAAGACGATGCTCCCTCAGTGTACTCAGAATGATATCAAGATTGGTAGCATAGTCGTAGTGAGTGTGAGAGTACACCATGATATCGTCCACAAAGACCATGACGAAGGAGTCCAAGTATGAATGGGCCACTAGGTTCATCAGTGCCATGAAAACTGCTGACGCATTCGTGATACCGAACGACATGACTTTATACTCATAGAGACCATACATGCTTCTGAAGGCTAGAAGAGATATATCTGAGGGTCTAACATGAAACTAATGATAACCGGATCTCAATTCAAGCTTCGAGAAAACCCGGGCTCCTCGAAGCTGATCATAGAGGTCACCATTCCTTGGAAAGGGATATCGGTTCTAGACCGTCAACTGGTTCATCTTCCGGTAATCCACACAGATCCTCAGGGTACCATCTTCCTTCTTCGCAAATAGGATAGGCTATCCCCAAGGAGACGTACTGGGTCGTATGAAGCCCTTTGCCTGCAACTCTTCCAACTGTTTCTTGAGCTCCTACAATTTAGGTGTAGCCATCCTACAGGGAGTAGTGGACACTGGTGCAACTCCTGGAATGATCTCAATAGATAAGTCCACCTCACACTCCAGAGTGAAACCTGAAAATATCTTTGGGAAGACATCCATGAAACAATCCACCACTAGAGGAAAGTCCAACTACGAGTCCCCTAGTCATCCAGATAAGGACTAGCAATCTCGGCCATCACCCTTCCAAACCCAGGATGCTCGAGTCCTACTCGACTCGCCCGAACATCCCATTCACCTCAATGAAGAAAAGACTCACCCTCTGGTGAGATAAAACTCACCCTGCAGTGATAACAGTCGACGACTACCTAGAAGGGAACTAACCAGTCCATCTCAAGAATGACATCATAGTCGGTCATCTCTAGGACATAGAGATCCCATATGAAACAATACCATCCAACCTCGAGAGGGAACTCACTACACTGATATACACTAGATTTCCTCGTTTCCAATGGTGTGTCTAGTGTCAACAAGTCGGAAAAATAAAAGATACAAAGCCCCATTCTATCAAGAATAGAAAATGATATAAATTTATTTATAGAACTAGTATCGAAAAGAGATGATTATAAAACTCAGGCAACTAAAATTGTAACATGAATGGTAGAAGGTCTGGGATCCTTCTCTTGATAGGTCTCCTCCACCGCAGAAGTCTGGCCTGCCCCACGGCCCTATGACCCTGCCTGACCACTTTGATCTGATCCTCCCTACTGATGCTAAAATACTGGTGACTGGCTGCCATGACCTCGACATCTACCTCAACCCGAACAGCTAGAAGAACTCCAGTTTCCTGACTGGTGAAAATCTGGTGGGGCATCTCCTGAACGAGGAGTCATTAAAGAACCCCCATCAACCGCTACTAGTGAGAAAACCTAGCAGAAACGCTGAAGGTGACCCATCTCCCAACAAGATCGGCACTCCACTGGGTCTCTCTGGCACTGCGGCCTCGTGTGCCCTGCCCTTCCACACTGGTATTATACTACCTGGCTACCTGAAGATGAATATCACCTCCTCGGATCAACGCACGTAGACTCCATATGATGCTTCCTTCTATCAACTAGAGAGACACTAGCTCTGGAAGCTGAACCGCCCTAGATCACAGCTCTGGAGTCTCTCATATTGCGCTCCACAATCAGATCCTGGTTGATGATGGAAGTGATGGAAGTCAACTGGAAGAGATTTTCCTGCGAGCAGATCTCCCGCCTGAGACCATCCTTAATCTATCTTTCCACGAACACCCCAATTCTATCCCGAAGGGGTGTGAAGCGTTGTATCTTGGTGAAACAAGAGGAATAATCCATAACAGAAAGAGTGACTTTGTCCAGGTTCATGAAAACCCATGATCGATCAGCCCTTAGGGACTTCGGGTAGAAGTAGACATAAAACACGCCCTAGAACTCCTCCCAAGCCATAACCTACTGATGGCCTATCTGTGAGACCACGTTCCACCACCTCTTGGTGGAGTCTTACAACATATATGTAGAGAGATTGACTTGCCTCTCTGTATGTGTTTCCAGATGATCAAATATAGTCAGCATGGATTCCATCCATGACTCGGTAGCCTATGGTCCTCTTTCTCCTAATAAAGTGGGAGGATGATGCTGCTAGAAAACCCACATCAAGTCTGCCATAGTTTTGGCAGGAGGTGGTGCTCCCTGAAAGGTCTGCATCATCCTTATAAAGCCTTCCCTGAACAATGCATCAGCGCCTGCAACTGGTATGACAGTCGGTGCCAAGGCTGGCCTGACTGGAGGATTCGCATGAAGTCCCTAATCAGCCATATCTGGCTTCTGATCACTGCCTAACAACTGACGTACAAACAGAGGACGTCTCAGAGGCATAACTCTGAAATATCAAAAGCATACCTTAGATCAGGAAAATAAGGACAAAGAAACAAGAAGTGAAAAATGGAAAAGGAGAAGGAAACACTCATGATTTACAAAATGAGACTACACCGCGTGTATAAACTCTACACAGCGTGTACTTAACTCTATTCCCCTGCCCGTGTCTCCTTGAATGGCTCACTCACACGGTCTTCTTAAATAGAGACTACATGGCGTGTTCCAGGTAGAAATAACGTGTAGTGGACAAGGTTTCACAACCCGTGTTGTTAGTAACATGACCGTCTACAAAGCTGAAATTGCATGGCGAGTTCCGAACAATCACAGTGTGCTCTTGAATTTTTACCCCGACCCGTGTTGTTGGTGACACGTCCAAGTACACGGCTGACCCTTACATGGTGTGTCAATATAGAACACGTCATGTATAGGAGGAAAGGACACTGACCCGTGTTGTTTGTGACACGGTCGGGTAATGAGAACAAGGATACACGGCGTGTTCATACACAACACGGCGTGTATGACACGAGCTTCCCCGACTCGTGTTGTTAGTTACACGACTGAGTGCACAACTTACTACTACACACCGTGTACCTACCAAACACGGCGTGTACCTACCAAACACGGCGTGTTCCTGAAGATTTTCACAACACGTGTTTCTGCTCACAATGCCAGTGACACAATTTAAAACTACACGGTGTGTATATATAAAGTACACACCGTGTATTCTAGGTTTTCTCAAGAAGTAGCTCTAAAACTGAACTGAAGCCCATACAACATAGAAAAAGTGCATGAAGGTTCAAAAATCTGACCCGTGAGGGCCCATACTCCCCTCAAATCGGAGATTGGCATCCAATTTCCTATTCAAGAGGTTCATAACACCTCAAGAATCAAAATTTAGCATTCATTGAAGCAAGGTACAATACGAAAATCCAATATCCACAACATAGATTCTATCAAGCATCTATCACAATAACATGCATAATCTATACAAATTCTATGACAACAGCGTACAATTGCTAATTCACCCTAGATGGAATTGAAAAAATTCATGGCATGTGATTTCTAACAAGTGCCTATATGATGCATGAGATGACATACCATCATCTCATCGTGTTGCGATGGAAATAAAACCAAAATAGAAAAAATAGTAGCTACACAAAACTTGTGAATCACTCTAGGTGAAATCACATCAACCATAAAATCACAAAACCAGAAAACTACAACAATCGAGGTAGTATGGATTTTCCATGTACACGGGTTAGCTACTCCTAGGTACAACTTATTAACAAGTACCAAATCCATCTTATCCCTGGATAAGGGCTCCAAACAGTAAATCCAGATAAAAGAACTCCTCTGATACCACTTTGTAATGTCCAGGTTCCAGAATGCACCTTGAGGCGCCCCATACCCGTTTGGTCACATGGCCTCAAGTGCATTTCCCCAAATGCCAGAGGCTAATGACTAGCAGTGAGAGCCTTGTGTATGATAGTGGGGAAACTATGCCCTCATAGGAAAAGTATATAGTGAAAGTAAATAACACACAATAGTGGAAGTAATAATAGTCCATACAGAAATAAACAGCAGAAGAATGAAAGAATAAAACTGAATCACACATATATAAAAATGATGCGCCATATGTATATATGTCTAGGAAAATAGCCAAACATGTCACAATGTTGAAATAGTACTAAACCAAAGTAAAAATGAAAAACAAATGAGCGACTCCTCAGCATCGCAAGCCTCGGCTTAGTCCCATGATCTCCAGCTCCACATCAATCAAGAACCTGATATTGAAGGGTGCTTGACCTTATCAATACTTTCATGAATATAATCTGCTTGGGCCTAAAAGCATGGCCCAAATAGGGTGTGAGACAAGGTCCCAGTAGGCAACGACCCAAAGAAATGTTCCTAATAGTCAGTGAATATATGGCAGGTAAAGTACAATATGTAGTAAACAATAATTAGTAAACAAAATAATACACAGTAGTAACAATCCACAGTTTCTCGCATGTAATATACAAACAAGAATCATCCAATCAAGCAAGTAGAGAAAAAAGGTAACCTCTTGATATTTATCATAGCCTAACCCCTAAGATTCAACCTAAAAGTACTATCAATGTAACAGCCCGAGATTTTTTGAAAAATATTCTTTTTTATTTTACTAATGTCTTGTGTTATACGCTACACCAAAAGGAGCTTGCACAACACGCATCCTTGACTTGCCTTTCTTTACACGCAATCGCAACCTTCCTCGATAGCGTGTGTGGTACGTAATCCTGAGTTTCACGAAACAATGATATGCTATTAAAATATTATTAAAACTACTGTTATGAATAGTAATAACCACTTTTTAAATTTTAGAAATTTTAACTCTCAAAATGGACTTCATTTTTGGATTCGGAGTATCAAATTTAGCCTAAGGTGAAATTTTGGTACTTTTCGGATAACTTTCATATTCTGATGAATAGTGAAAATTACTAAATTATAATTAAAAAACAACTTTTTTAATCGAAATAATTAATAGTGATAAATCATTAATTTGAGTGGTTTTAAAGTATATTTAGAATATATTTTTAGAATTTAATACAATGTTGGTCATTGGACGTAATTTCACATTTAAACCTGACATAAACAAGTGTCAATCTTTTGATAGATATTGTTTCGTAAAAACACGCTATTTGTTTTAATAGCGGGATTTAATTATAAAATTAATTAATTCAACTTCTATGTTATGAATTTGGTAAAATAGACTTCATTTTTGAATTCGGAATATGAAATATAGCTTAGGATGAAATTTTGGCATTTTTCTGAAAACTTTCAATTTTTGATGAATAGTGAAACCACTAAGTGGTAGGTTAAAAACTGAATTTTGCATAAAACTTAATTTTACCACTTCTGTGAATGGAATTTCGAAAATCCGAGAGACACGGTTAATATCAAGGACTAAAATGTGGTTCAATGAGATGAAAATAATTTTTTGGTGAATAGTAACTTTTTACTTTTTTACCGCGATTAATAGTAAATAGGGTAACTAAGGGTAAATATGATATTAATATTACCCTAACACATGTCCTAATTCTATTGGACAAGTGTAATTCGACCAAAAACAAACTTAGGAATAAAATATGACCATTTAGGCCCACTTGGATTAGATTAGGACATTTATTATTAATTTATTTAAAGAAAGGTTAAAATAGTTAAAATCAATGTTTAATAAGTAAATCATTTTTAATATGGGGTTATACATAAGATTAATTCGATTGTAAATATTCATTAGAAAGCTAAAAAGATTTCCTACATGATGGTATTTTATTTGTAATTTTTAGACATCAAATAATTTAATTTATTTATGACACAACGATGATGCAGTAATTATCTTATTAATGAAATATTGACATAATTGATGTTATAAACACCAAAATAAATGTAATTTGAGATTTTTTATGAATTCCACTAATTTTCTAGGTTACTATGATATATTAGTGTTGATTTAATCAACTTGGTTCGAACATATAATTCTGTTATGACTTTCACAAAAATCATATATCAAATAGTGTCAAAATTGACACAAAATAGTTTTTAAATCGAATATTATATTATTAATTTTTATTTTATTCCTAAAAATCTAAGGTTCGGCCAAATGACTTAGATAAGGATATATGTATTAATAATATACAATTTGGGGTTCGTTTGGCATGTTATAGTAAGTTTATTAACCATATAGTGAAAGAAAACAAAAAGACACGGTAAAAGTTAAATTATTTAACTTAGAGTTAAATCTAATTGATAAGGTAAAAATAATAACCTAAACTTGTCTAAATTCTATTGGTTGATAGGATTTCGACCCATCCCCACTTTAGCTTCGAAATAAGACCCTTTGGAACCATTATAAACCGATTTTGACTTTAATATAAAATAATATTTTGAGATATTCCTAAGGTGCCCCTCTCCTCCCCTATAAAAGGACACCTCCTCCCCCTCCTCCTCACACCAATTTTAGCACTCAAGCTCGGACAACCCCTGCCAAAATCCCTTCTCCACTTCCCTAGAAACATCCTAGAGGTTCTGGTCTTCCTCAAAGACCAATTCTAGTGCCCTAAGAGGAGGTCTCAAAGAGGCACTTCAAAGAAGAGGTAATTACCGTTACCAATTCTTTCATCTTTATTTCTTCTTCCACTTCTTCTTCTTAGGTTGTTTCATTATGAAGTAATAACATCAGTATCACTCATATACTGATATGTTATTATAAGTATGAAACAACCCTATTTCACCATCTATCCATCCCACGGAAAAAGAAATCACCGCGCGTGCGTACGTACGGAATACCGTCTCCACGCCGTGGTGTAATCTATTTTCCACCACCACCTTACGTGGATGGGTATAATGGTGTAAAGAATAACTATACATAGTTATTACAACATCATATTGATTCTGATATATTTTATAATACACTCCAATTCAATTCAATATTTATAGAAATGATATCATCGCTCGTGCGTACGTACGGAATACCGTCTCCACGACGCGATGAGATTCATTCTCCATGTTAACCATTTAAGAATGATTATAAAGTATATATAAGAAATAATAATGAAATATATGACATTATAAAGCTACTGGATTTATGTATATATATATATATATGTATGTCATCTACTTACTTCCATTTCAAGACAATATGGAAAGGAAAACAGCGTTCATGCGTACGTACGGACTACCGTCTCCATGAACGGTGTTTTTCATTTTATTTATCTACCTATTATATATATATATATACTGAATATATATGATATATAAATCATATTTTATATTCTGGAAGTAAGTAAATCATGATATAAGTAATAATGATGTCAAGAACAACAAGTCAAAACACCTATGATAAATGAAACGATTTTACCCAAAACGCTTCTTTAACATGGAATTTACAAAAGAACGGGTAATATAATGTCATAAGTGAACCATATATGATATCATAACAATGAATATGATTCTGTAATAAGTCAATAACATTATTTAAACCATTATACAGGAGCTTCGGACACGAACAAAGCAAATCGGACCTAAGGTAAGGGAAATACCTCAATCTCATTTTTATCCAGGATTGTTTATTCGTAAGTATTTACTGGGGTGTATTTTATCATCCACATCCATGTTCCCTCAATATGTAATATTATTTCCATCCACCTACAATTGTTTAAATCCAATTTTACCTTTCTATGAGTTTTTAGTAAAGGATATGAAAGGAATCTTTTTTCGTTTTTCGTACGAGGTACTTTTTGACTTTTCCGACAAAAGTACGAAGAATGTTTTTTTAACTTATACGGCACGAACGGAATTATACTGTTTTATAAAGCCTTATTTTCATGAAGATTCCTCTAAAAGATTTCATGACTATTTTCAATAAAATCTCTTTTTTTTAAAATTGCATGATGTTTTGTGAAAATAAATTGATTTTGAAGAAGAAAGGATATTTTCCTCAAGAATTCAATCCAAGTGTTTTATCAAAATTATTTTCCATATAAGATAATAAAGGGTTCTGTTTCTATCCATATTTTTACATTGATTTGACTATGTTGTGATGGAATTATGTTTATGAATTCCTTTATCTTATATGAATGGTTTTATGATGTCATGTTGTTTAAGAATCCCATTTTTATTACATGGGTTATGCAATGATGTATGATTTATGATTTTGTGGCACACATAAGAAAGGATTCATTAAGAGATGGGTGGGACCTATATCTCCCTCCAATGCATTGGGTAAAGATTTCATATCTCATGAGATAGACATGGCTGGAATGGTAGGTTATACCGGTTCAGTGAAACAGGACTGAAACGAGGATTACTCGATTCAGAAAGGGACTTTGTCCACTAAGATAGTTTTGGCAATGAGTCTTGACTAACAAGAAATGATTCTATATGATTATGTGTGTATGCCACAATGAGTAATGTTTTATGTTATTATTTCATTTCACTACTATGATTTATCCCATGTTATGAAATTATGCTCTCTTTTGCAGGTTAAGATTTACAAAAATGTTATGTTCTTATGAAAATTATGTGATTGATATTTCTTTTGTTTACCCTTACTGAGCATTTGAGCTCACCCTTTTATGTTTTCTTTTCCCCAGGATATAAAGAAAGGTTTTAGGTAAAAAAAAAGAAGATCTTTATGGGAGATGTTGAAGATCTTTCACCAGGATTAGAAGATTATATTCCGAGTTTCCAAAGACACTAAACTATTACGATCCTTGTGTGTGTGTTTTTGTTATGTACTAAGTATTCCGCAAAAGTAATGTAATGTCAATGTACGTCAGGATACGGGTCTCTACAGTTGGTATCAGAGGAAAGGTTTAGTCAACCTTTGGAAACTAGGATGCGAAAACGTTAGTGAGATCCCTAGAGATATTTCTAAGGTATGTCTAGGGATGTCCGTAGGGATAAGTATACGTATAGGTTATAGTAATAGAATTACGCTAACGATCATAGAATTAAACCTAAGATGTTGGATATTGAAGGTACTCCCCCTTTATTATGTTGTTTTCCCTAGCATGATTTTTGCCTCTCACACTATTCTTTTTGGGTTTTAGACGATGGCTGGAACCCGAAGGAACCGTGTTGATCAATGCAATGGACAATGCAATGATTGCCCTCCTGAACAAACAAATGTTATGGGAGATGGAGTGAAAAATCTTATTGCTATACTTACACAAGCTATGAATCATTCTGGACTTCCAAATGAGCAGAGAAGGGAACAATATTCTATTGAGTCCTTCATGAGGCAATGTCCACCTTCTTTCAGGGGGACTTCCGATCCACTTGTTGCTGAACAATGGATCAGTACCACTGAAAAGATATTTTCAGTTATTCAATGTTCTGAACATGATAAAGTCATCTTAGCAGTATATCGTTTGGAAGGTGAAGCTGATCAATGGTGGAATCTTATCAAGAATACGAGGCCAAGGGATGAAATTGAGTCCATGGAATGGGATGAGTTCAAGAACTTGTTTTTCAGTAAGTACTTCCCTCGTATTCTTCGAACAAAGATGGAAAATGAGTTTATTGAGCTGAAGCAGAAGGATGATGAATCTGTTGGTATATATGAAGCGAATTTTACAAGACTTGCAAGGTATGCATCTGGCATTATCATCCAACCTGAAAGTAAAGTTGATCGATTTTTCAGTGGCTTAAAACCAAGTCTTCGAAGGGCATTAGCTATAAGAGACTTCAGTAGCTATGAAGAAATTGTGCGTTGTGCTATCAAGGTAGAAATGGAAGTTGGTGTTACATATCCATCTCATGGTTTTGACAAGAAACGAAAGATGGAGTTCAAGGAGAAATCTCATAATAATGGTGAAAAGAAGATGAATGTTTCCTTATGCACAAAGTGTGGAAAGAAGCATGGTGGAGATTGTCTTAAAGGAACTAGAAAATGTTTTAAGTGTGGAAAAGAAGGTCATCGAGCAGCTGAGTGTCGAAGTAATGGAAAAAGGGTTTCTAATGATGTGAATAAAGCAAACACTGCAGAGAACGCACCGCCAACACTTCAATGCTTCAAGTGCAAGGAAATGGGGCATTATGCTAATAATTGCCCTAATCCAAGGGTTAGTGATGATCAACATGAGCAACCACTGAAGGCAAAGGACAAAGGGAAATCACATGCGATCACTATTGGCAATGTTGAATATGATAACGATGTGGTGGAATGATTAAGTGTTTATGTAATGGGATTCCAAAATAATGTTGTATCATGGAGTATTGGAATATTTATGTATTGGTTTAATGTGGTATTCAAAGTGATTGAGATATTTTTGGAATGTAGATGATATGCGCATGATGAAGGGATAAGGAGAAAATTAAATGTTTGATAGTATTCATGAGCTCATGATTGATATAAGGACTAAGTGATATCATGGATTGAGTATATAGAATTTTGAGGATTTTGGTATGTGGAAAGTGTTAACTTTTAACTACATTCATGTTTTCACTATGGTATTCAAGAGAATACATGATTAAGGACTTTGAATGTTTAGAATGTGAGCAACAAAACATATCTTATGATATGTGGGGATCAACGACAGTATTAAATCTCTGGTAATCGTTGTCACTATATTATGAGAGTGGACTGCAGTATTATGGATAAGCCTAAAGATTGAAATGGATTATGTTGGACATAAGTGAGTATTGTTTAAGGATCGAAGTTTTCTCGATATTATTGATGAGATGTTATAGTAATATAGTTTTAGAAAAAGGACAACCTGCAGGACGGGCGACAGCCCATCGCTTCGGACAAGGCTGTAGGAATCGAACCCACAACCGAAGTGCGACTGGCCTTTATCGCCTACCACTAGCCTACAGGAAGTCCCTGTTTAGTAGAAACTAGTTTTATTATATTAAGCAGCATGATATATGAAGTATAAGTCCATTTTAGGAACCATATATGATTAATCTCACTATAGAATGACTTATGTATATTTAATAACTTTTGCTAACCTTTTGTTTGAGACAGATGGAATGAACATTCATTCTATCACATGATCTGCTAACACTTCACAAATAACAAATTCAACTTCATTTATTTAAGAGATGAAGTAGAAATTGTTCAAGGCACGAACAAAAGTGAGATTGTACCAAAATAAAGTAAGTATTTATTCTAAGAAAATTTTCAACTTTAGGGAAATGATCTTGAAAACCAAAAAATGTTGTCCTAGTGATCTTATACCTGATGAATCAGATGGTACCTTATATCATCACAAATCTATGGATTTATGATTACTGGCTTTTCCATAGCCATGTCCTCTACCACTCTCCATCAGAACATGACGGTTAGATTTCTCTTCCATATCCATATTTTCACCTATGTGGAAACCCAGTGATTAGTTTATTTGGGTAATCGTTACATTTCATACTTTAGTTTTTAAAGCCAAGTTTTGGTATTCCCTTTTACGATGTGGGTTTCTATTAAAGAAACTTTCGAATAGTAAACCATTTATAACCCCTACGAATTTCGAGGGCGAAATTCATTTTAAGGGGGGTAGAATGTAACAGCCCGAGATTTTATGAAAAATATTCTTTTTTATTTTACTAATGTCTTGTGTTATACGCTACACCAAAAGGAGCTTGCACAACACGCATCCTTGACTTGCCTTTCATTACACGCAATCGCAACCTTCCTCGATAGCGTGTGTGGTACGTAATCCTGAGTTTCACGAAACAATGATATGCTATTAAAATATTATTAAAACTACTGTTATGAATAGTAATAACCACTTTTTAAATTTTAGAAATTTTAACTCTCAAAATGGACTTCATTTTTGGATTCGGAGTATCAAATTTAGCCTAAGGTGAAATTTTGGTACTTTTCGGATAACTTTCATATTCTGATGAATAGTGAAAATTACTAAATTATAATTAAAAAACAACTTTTTTAATCGAAATAATTAATAGTGATAAATCATTAATTTGAGTGGTTTTAAAGTATATTTAGAATATATTTTTATAATTTAATACAATGTTGGTCATTGGACGTAATTTCACATTTAAACCTGACATAAACAAGTGTCAATCTTTTGATAGATATTGTTTCGTAAAAACACGCTATTTGTTTTAATAGCGGGATTTAATTATAAAATTAATTAATTCAACTTCTATGTTATGAATTTGGTAAAATAGACTTCATTTTTGAATTCGGAATATGAAATATAGCTTAGGATGAAATTTTGGCATTTTTCTGAAAACTTTCAATTTTTGATGAATAGTGAAACCACTAAGTGGTAGGTTAAAAACTGAATTTTGCATAAAACTTAATTTTACCACTTCTGTGAATGGAATTTCGAAAATCCGAGAGACACGGTTAATATCAAGGACTAAAATGTGGTTCAATGAGATGAAAATAATTTTTTGGTGAATAGTAACTTTTTACTTTTTTACCGCGATTAATAGTAAATAGGGTAACTAAGGGTAAATATGATATTAATATTACCCTAACACATGTCCTAATTCTATTGGACAAGTGTAATTCGACCAAAAACAAACTTAGGAATAAAATATGACCATTTAGGCCCACTTAGATTAGATTAGGACATTTATTATTAATTTATTTAAAGAAAGGTTAAAATAGTTAAAATCAATGTTTAATAAGTAAATAATTTTTAATATGGGGTTATACATAAGATTAATTCGATTGTAAATATTCATTAGAAATATAAAAAGATTTCCTACATGATGGTATTTTATTTGTAATTTTTAGACATCAAATAATTTAATTTATTTATGACACAACGATGATGCAGTAATTATCTTATTAATGAAATATTGACATAATTGATGTTATAAACACCAAAATAAATGTAATTTGAGATTTTTTATGAATTCCACTAATTTTCTAGGTTACTATGATATATTAGTGTTGATTTAATCAACTTGGTTCGAACATATAATTCTGTTATGACTTTCACAAAAATCATATATCAAATAGTGTCAAAATTGACACAAAATAGTTTTTAAATCAAATATTATATTATTAATTGTTATTTTATTCCTAAAAATCTAAGGTTCGGCCAAATGACTTAGATAAGGATATATGTATTAATAATATACAATTTGGGGTTCGTTTGGCATGTTATAGTAAGTTTATTAACCATATAGTGAAAGAAAACAAAAAGACACGGTAAAAGTTAAATTATTTAACTTAGAGTTAAATCTAATTGATAAGGTAAAAATAATAACCTAAACTTGTCTAAATTCTATTGGTTGATAGGATTTCGACCCATCCCCACTTTAGCTTCGAAATAAGACCCTTTGGAACCATTATAAACCGATTTTGACTTTAATATAAAATAATATTTTGAGATATTCCTAAGGTGCCCCTCTCCTCCCCTATAAAAGGACACCTCCTCCCCCTCCTCCTCACACCAATTTTAGCACTCAAGCTCGGACAACCCCTGCCAAAATCCCTTCTCCACTTCCCTAGAAACATCCTAGAGGTTCTGGTCTTCCTCAAAGACCAATTCTAGTGCCCTAAGAGGAGGTCTCAAAGAGGCACTTCAAAGAAGAGGTAATTACCGTTACCAATTCTTTCATCTTTATTTCTTCTTCCACTTCTTCTTCTTAGGTTGTTTCATTATGAAGTAATAACATCAGTATCACTCATATACTGATATGTTATTATAAGTATGAAACAACCCTATTTCACCATCTATCCATCCTACGGAAAAAGAAATCACCGCGCGTGCGTACGTACGGAATACCGTCTCCACGCCGTGGTGTAATCTATTTTCCACCACCACCTTACATGGATGGGTATAATGGTGTAAAGAATAACTATACATAGTTATTACAACATCATATTGATTCTGATATATTTTATAATACACTCCAATTCAATTCAATATTTATAGAAATGATATCATCGCTCGTGCGTACGTACGGAATACCGTCTCCACGACGCGATGAGATTCATTCTCCATGTTAACCATTTAAGAATGATTATAAATTATATATAAGAAATAATAATGAAATATATGACATTATAAAGCTACTGGATTTATATATATATATATATATGTATGTCATCTACTTACTTCCATTTCAAGACAATATGGAAAGGAAAACAGCGTTCATGCGTACGTACGGACTACCGTCTCCATGAACGGTGTTTTTCATTTTATTTATCTACCTATTATATATATATATATACTGAATATATATGATATATAAATCATATTTTATATTCTGGAAGTAAGTAAATCATGATATAAGTAATAATGATGTCAAGAACAACAAGTCAAAACACCTATGATAAATGAAACGATTTTACCCAAAACGCTTCTTTAACATGGAATTTACAAAAGAACGGGTAATATAATGTCATAAGTGAACCATATATGATATCATAACAATGAATATGATTCTGTAATAAGTCAATAACATTATTTAAACCATTATACAGGAGCTTCGGACACGAACAAAGCAAATCGGACCTAAGGTAAGGGAAATACCACAATCTCATTTTTATCCGGGATTGTTTATTCGTAAGTATTTACTGGGGTGTATTTTATCATCCACATCCATGTTCCCTCAATATGTAATATTATTTCCATCCACCTACAATTGTTTAAATCCAATTTTACCCTTCTATGAGTTTTTAGTAAAGTATATGAAAGGAATCTTTTTTCGTTTTTCGTACGAGGTACTTTTTGACTTTTCCGACAAAAGTACGAAGAATGTTTTTTTAACTTATACGGAACGAACGGAATTATACTGTTTTATAAAGCCTTATTTTCATGAAGATTCCTCTAAAAGATTTCATGACTATTTTCAATAAAATCTCTTTTTTTTAAAATTGCATGATGTTTTGTGAAAATAAATTGATTTTGAAGAAGAAAGGATATTTTCCTCAAGAATTCAATCCAAGTGTTTTATCAAAATTATTTTCCATATAAGATAATAAAGGGTTCTGTTTCTATCCATATTTTTACATTGATTTGACTATGTTGTGATGGAATTATGTTTATGAATTCCTTTATCTTATATGAATGGTTTTATGATGTCATGTTGTTTAAGAATCCCATTTTTATTACATGGGTTATGCAATGATGTATGATTTATGATTTTGTGGCACGCATAAGAAAGGATTCATTAAGAGATGGGTGGGACCTATATCTCCCTCCAATGCATTGGGTAAAGATTTCATATCTCATGAGATAGACATGGCTGGAATGGTAGGTTATACCGGTTCAGTGAAACAGGACTGAAACGAGGATTACTCGATTCAGAAAGGGACATTGTCCACTAAGATAGTCTTGGCAATGAGTCTTGACTAACAAGAAATGATTCTATATGATTATGTGTGTATGCCACAATGAGTAATGTTTTATGTTATTATTTCATTTCACTACTATGATTTATCCCATGTTATGAAATTATGCTCTCTTTTGCAGGTTAAGATTTACAAAAATGTTATGTTCTTATGAAAATTATGTGATTGATATTTCTTTTGTTTACCCTTACTGAGCATTTGAGCTCACCCTTTTATGTTTTCTTTTCCCCAGGATATAAAGAAAGGTTTTAGGTAAAAAAAAAGAAGATCTTTATGGGAGATGTTGAAGATCTTTCACCAGGATTAGAAGATTATATTCCGAGTTTCCAAAGACACTAAACTATTACGATCCTTGTGTGTGTGTTTTTGTTATGTACTAAGTATTCCGCAAAAGTAATGTAATGTCAATGTACGTCAGGATACGGGTCTCTACAATCAACCCTCTGGGAGGCACACACAGTCTCACCCCTATGGTTCAACTAAATAATAGACTCTCTGAGGAAGTAATCACTATAAATTCCCCCTATAGTATCGTAACATACTAAAGTCTCTCTGGGGAAGCAGTCAAAATCTATTCCGCCTATGGCCCGCGTCGAGGAACTATAGACACTCTGAGGAAGCACTCAACGTCAATTCCCCCTATGGTCTCACATCGTAATTTAAATACACTCTGGAGAAGCCATTACGTCCATTCTCCCTATGGTCCACTACACTAGGTTCTCACAACCCTGTGTAAAATAAACATTAATAGCACGTGTATCGTCCCATGTAATCCTCAAAACTACTTGGCTATCATTCTAAGGCACAACAACAATACAGTACATCAGTTCCACTATCCTAAAACTAGGCATGGCAACTGGAAAAATATCGAGCTAGAAAAACAAGCATAGAAAAATGTAAGAACCTTGTTTTTTCTATAAAATAATTTGGAATATTCTTGATTTTATTCTAGAGCAGCGCCTTTAGACAGCGTGTGATTCTGAGTCCCGGTGTCGCCAGAATTATGTTTTTAGTGCTTTCACACTGGGAACACTAAATAAATGGGATAACTCCTAAACGGTGAACCGGATTAGAGCTCTGAGTGTAATGATGGATCCATATTGGGGTGTTTACCATAGGAAAGACATAAAACATGTCGGTGCGGGATGATTGGACCCCTCGCTCACTATTGGAATGTGAAACAGATAAATTAAATAAGTAATTTATTTGTTTAACGTCTTAACTCAAGTATATCTTAAACGGGGGCTCGGATTGGGAAAATAAGGGCACTATTGAGTCCGGAACGTGCCGTTTACATAGGAGGGGTGTTGGTTTTGCAGACCCGGGCTGTTAGTGAAAAATGGCCCCAGGGGCGTTTTCATAATTTGGAGGCCTTGGGCATTAGTTTAATAACATTTGAAAGGGTTCTCAGATTAAAATTTTGAGACTGCTGTTGTGTTCAGGAGGTGGTGTTTACCCTAGGAGAGGCTTAACCTCGACCCCGTTGGACGTTTCAGATGCTGGTTAATTTGGGGGTTTTAAATTAATTAAATAGTAATCAATTTTCCTTATTTAAACACCCCTCATCTCCCCTTTCTCAATCCTCTGGTGTGTGGGGGGGGGACTCAACCAGGGAGAAGACACCTCCTCCATCTAGATCCTCCTTCCTCTACTCTTCAAGGTGTTCCGACCGACGGATTCCTCGCGAAGCGTCGGGATTTTCCTTATGGGTAGGATTGCATTTCTATTTCAATTTCTTGCACCATGTTCATCCTACATTTTCATTATTGAATTGCTGTCTGATTTATGAGAAAATCCCATAAACGCTTAGTACTTTTTATAATCTTTCTGTCGCCTTTTTCGGATCTAAATTCCGGGTTCCGAGTAGATCGCAATTGTCTGCCGAAGGTGAGCGGGTTTTTGAGTGTTTTTCGGCCAAAAACCAGTGTTTCTGGGAGGGGTCTGGTCGGTGCCAGTCATGGGGGTCCTGCGGGTGAGCAGGGAGCGCGGCAGGCAAGTGGACAAGGGAGAGGGCGACACAGGTGGCTTCTCAGGTGGCAGGGCGTAGTGGACGTCTGCCGAGGACATCGGAGGTCGGCTGGGCACATCGGGCGTCAGCGAGGGAGAGGCGGTCGGGAGCATGGCTGAGTAGAGGTGGCAACAGGCCTCGGCGCGGGTGGCTGCGCGCGGCAGTCGTCCAAGATTGTAGTGCGGAGGAGCGTCCGGCCGGGGCGGTGGTCGCCAGAACACAAGGGTCGGGCGAACATGGTGAAGAAGAAGAGACCCGTTGTTTCGGGTCTCTGTCGGGCATGACGTGTAAAAGAAGACAGAAAAAAAGAGTGATAATGTAAAAAAAAGGGTCGTGGGGGAAGAAAAAAAGGGGGAGTCTCCCTATTTGGAGAGAGAAACTCCACAAAATAAAGAGATAAATAAAAATATTAATAATTATTTTAATAATTATAATAATGTTATAATTATTAAAATGGTGAATTGGGCGCAACCTCCCTATGTGTCGTCTGATTCATGTGTCGTCAGTGGCAGTGTGCCTATGTTTTCAATGTGGCCCTTTTAAGTCCAACATTGGGTATATTTCAGTGACTCGTGGAGTGGGTCAATAAAACACCCTAGAAATAATATAATTATTATTTTCAAAGGTTGGATCAAAGCTAACTCATGCATGGAGCATCTGATTAAAATTTCTTCTGCAGTAATGTGATCCTTGGATCGAGACAAACATTTTGAGATGGTTTTGGGAATTTATAATTCCCAAAATAATGGGCCTCGGAGGCGCGACGTGTCATTATGTGAATTGACATTCTTCTAGGAGATCTTGTTTTGGACGTCGTAGACGCGTCTGACATCCGTTTTGAGTGCCGCCAGTGGCGTTGGGACCCTGGTGCCGAAATGGAGTTTTGCAGTATGGTTTAGGGTGTCGAAGCTAGAATTGAGGCATGGGCCCCATAACCCATCTTTCAAGCTGCACGCAAAACATTATGACTATTTCATCAGGCGTCTGTTCGGGGCATGTGAGCAGTCGATTCTGGACGTTTTTCCAACGGCATTGCAATGGTGCAATGTGCCCGCTTTAATTCGGCATGAATGTGTGGGCCCCACGAGGACTGTTTGGACTTTGACGGTGATTTTATATCTCTATCACCGGTGGATCGTTTTGGACTAGTGAATAGTCCATCTTGTGTACCTTTTCGAGAGGATCGCAACAGTGCGATCTGTTGGCAGAACTTTGGGATTGGGTTGCGGGTTCCGTGTGTTTCCGCTTGTTCACGGTAAGATGAAATGTATCTTTTCTTTGGATATCTGTTCCACTCAAGTGAGTAGTGCTCTTGTCGTGCTTTCTTGAGGGGATCTCAGTGGTACAACACGCCTGACTGTTTTCAGGGTCGAGGCTCGAGACCACGGGACGCCATTCGGGCGTAAAGCGAAGTTCGTGACCTTTCTATCGGATATCCATTTGAGCCGAGTAAATTGCCTATCTCACATGTTTTTCCGCAATGATTAAAACATTGAAATCCATTGGGATGTGTGGAGACTCCTTTGAGATCTCATTAAATGTGGAAATTTGAAAGGAGCTTCGGTGGTGGTTTTTCTTACTGTGTTCTGAAGCGAACCCTTGGTGTGAGATCATGTGCACTCCTGTGTGAGTGAATAAATGCTTAAATAGTCATGGTTGGTCTTGCCTCAGCCATTGAGGTGGCAAGTTGGAGTTGATAGGATTATGCCTTTGCGTTGACATTGGGGTCAGTGTGCATGTTAGCCTCTAGTCTGGAGACGTGGCATACTCTAGGAGTATGCGAGAATTCTATGAGGTACATGTGGTTGTTTGTAACTGAGAATGTTTGTGTGCTTGGTTGGAGTTTTCTTGGGGCCACACATCGTGTGGGACCCATGTTCTTGTCATGTTTTGATTTGCGTACCCTTGAGCTCTCGTGATGTAGAGGGTCCCTCTGTTCTCAGTTGTTTGATCAGTGGGGTTGACTGGTTTTCCCCTGGTTCTGTTCTCGGCGGTTTGGCCGGCAGAGTTACTTCGAGTTCCCTGGAAGGGTTTGTGGGTTCTGGTGTGACCAATACTTTACGCAAGAACTAATCTTCTTATTAGAAGGTTGTTTCCAGTAGGGATGGCCAGATCAGTTTTGGGTTTACCCTCCAGCGGGGCTGGGCAGTGGGTTCCTCATCGACATCTTCAGGTTTACCCTCCAGCGGGGTTGGGTAGTGGGATGCTCATCGACTTCTTCCACGTATACCCTCCAGAAGGACTAGGTAGTGGGTTTCCTGTCGACTTGTTCAGGGTCTACCCACCAGCAGTGCTGGGCAGTGGGTTGCCTGATGATGTATTAGGGTTTACCTTCTAGCAGAGACTCGGCAGTGGGTCGTTTGTCGAATTCTTCTAGGTCTACCCTCTAGTAGGGCTGGGTAGTGTGTCACCTGTCAACTTGTTTATGGTTTACCCTCCAGCGGGGCTGGCCAGTGGTTCGCCTGATGATATATTAGGATTTACCCTCCAGCTAGGCTGGGTAGTGGGTCACCTATTGGCATTTCAGACTCAAGCCTTCTTATGAGGCTAGCCGGTGACTTTTCTTCGTGACTACCAGAGTGGGACCCTTAGTTGTACGGGTCAGTGTTGTGACGACTAGACTTTTAGGACCTCTCGATTGTATGACAGTGATGAGGTGTGGTTTGAATTTCCCCCAGAACACTCAAGTACAAGGGGCACTTTCCCCACCAAGACGCTTCCTTGTGACACGACCTAAAACCGTGCGGGCGAGTCAGTGTCACCCAATGCGGATTGTGTCGACATGTAGCTATTTGAACCCCTTGACTTATAGTTCGGGTCAGACATGTGGGATGTTGGGCATCGATGGTTTTTACTTCTGGGACTGTTGGCGACTCACATTCATGGTCTGAGCTACGAGATAGAGATCCCCTTATGATCTTGTTTTGGATTCTTGATTGAGAATATGGATATGTATATACCTTTTTCTAGTACCCACTCCTTGGGTTTGGTTACTCTCCTTCCAGTAGAGGCGAAGACGAGCAGGGTATGCCACATGCTTTCTATGTCTAGCTTCTCGTGGTTAGATGAGTATACTCTCCTGCTATAAGAAGCGAAGACTCGACGAGAAGTACATCTTCTCACCGTTAATAGCTCCTTATATCTGGATGAGTCTACCTACATTCTCTTGTTGGATGGACCTGGACTCTCTACTGTACTCTTTACTGCACTCCTTGTTGTTCTCCTTTACTTTCCCCTGTTCGATCTACTTCTCACCCTTCGGTAACTCCTTTTTTGCTCCCTCGAGCCTTTGGGGTATCCTACTAAGTATTTTTATACTCACCCCTACTTGGGCTTTGCCCAAAATTGGTGTTCCCTTGCAGATGACAGATAGGTTGGTCTTGACATTAGTGGAGCTTGGGAGTTTGTGAGCATAGACCATGTGCGGTGGTCGTAGTTGGGTTCCAGGTGTGGGTCTCTCCCAAGTGTTTACTTTTTGTTCACATGTTGCTGGGTTCTGGCACTTTTCTAGTTAGGCGTGTGTTTTTTCCCTTTTCTTTTCAGTTTACTTTCAGCACTTGCTTTGTGTTGTTAGAGGTCGATGCACTTTTGTGGTTTATATATATAGCAATTTCCATTTTACTTTACTTGTCTTTTCTTTTACTCTGCACTTCTGCATTGAGTGTGCTACGTGTGTGTATATAGGTACTTATGAAAAGGAAACCTCGAGTTGTTGAGACTTCGGGGCTTGTCGCCAGCCCCTGGCCTATGGAGGCCGGCATGGTGTAGTTGCGGCTCGAGCCCGGGTAGGGTCGGGTCGTGATGAAGTGGTATTAGAGGTGGTTCGTTACTTGGGACGTTGTGCAGACGTCCCTAAAAGAGGAATTGGTTGGGATTTAGGGAAACAATGTTAACATGTCTCGAGAGAAGCTCTCGGGCCAGGGAGTCCAGTGATGGTGCCGCAGACGACATATCCATTCACCGTGATCCTGATAACCCGCTTGTCGACTCGGCATGATGAGACACTAGTTTTAGGTAAAACTGGTTTATGCATCACATAGGATTGAGTCTTTTACTGTCCTTTTTGAGTCAGCTCCCTATCATTGTTGTTGTTGTGATATACATATATGCTCATCTGGCCATGACACTCCTTGATAATATTCAGGATGTCTCCGCGAAGATAGCCAGCCAGGATACTATCTTTGGTTCATTATGATGACCCTGTGAGCTATGAGGCCACAGTCCAGGACCCATCATATGAGCCCCTTTCTCGGAGTGGTCCAATAGCAGCACCCCCACCGGTTGAGCAGCAGGCAGATCCAGTAGAGAAAGCTGAGTTTGAGTGCAGGTTGAGCGTGCTCCGTGAGTTCCAGCAGCAGAGACCGCTGAGGTTCAGTGGTGAGCCAGACCCTCAGGCCGCAGGGGTTTGGATAGGGATAGTGGTTCACCTTTTAAGGCT
The DNA here is from genome assembly GCA_963277665.1 of Viscum album. Lineage (NCBI taxonomy): Eukaryota > Viridiplantae > Streptophyta > Magnoliopsida > Santalales > Viscaceae > Viscum > Viscum album. The sequence continues at coordinate 564,441,135 of OY728129.1, read as the reverse complement.
TGTTCAGACGCTGACAAATCTTATGGTGGCATTGGATGCCAACCTTTTCTGTGGAGAAACTTGGCATTGGTGGAGTTTGGTGACTCAGTTTCTGGAAGAGTCGTCTCTTTCGTGTGGTGACTTTCTATTGTTGTTTCGTGAGGTGTTTTTCCCCTCCTGTTTATGCTCATTTCGGATTCAGGATCTCCTTCAGTTTCACCAGGGAGGGATTACGGTGTCCGAGTACGCAGCTAGTTTTGCAGTCCATGCATGCTTTTACCCGGACATGGTCAATGATGATAACTTCCGAGAGCAGAAGTTTGAGCAGGGTCTCTGCCGAGATATTCGTGTTGTTATAGTACCCTTGGGAATTTACACATATGTCGGGGTGCTTGAGAAGGAGCTGGTGACAGAGGGATTCGTTTTACATTCTAGAGTTTGTGGTGGCAGCAGGCACGTTGGAGCCGAGACGTCTGCCACAGCTAGCTGGCGTCGGCAAGCAGAACCTCGACGCATGTGGATTTTTGACAACCGGACTCAGGGGCGTGGTCGTACACCACAGTAGCGCCGGAGGGAACTAGTATAGCCTGAAGAGAGTCGGTGCTATGATATCAATGGGAAAGGCCTCCTGGAATGGGACTACCTGACCAGGCATGCGGAGAGCTTCGGGTAGGTAGCAGGTGCACCACCACGACTGAGGCAGCTTCGTGATCAGATTAGCACCCAGAGAGGTGGTGCTAGCAAAGGAGCGGGAGGAGCTGGTAGTGGGGGACTACTTTACGAGGCCTTCTCATCACCACTTAGCGGTCCACATCAGGCCCCGAGAGCTGATAGTTGGGATCGCGAAAATCCACGAGCTTTGGATTTCTACGATCATGCAGAGCATGAGGTTGTAAGGGGTACGCTCTACAGCTCTTCTACTTTTTGCAGTAGAATTGATAGACTCTATGTGTGAAATACATTTTCTCCCTGCTCCTTGTTTGAAATGTTACCAGGGTGGAGTGGGGCATCAGTGTAACCTTGTGTTGGTAAGGTAAAAGGGCGTATGACCTCTTCTTTGGTCGATGGTGTTGACTCCTTCACTTCCGTGAATGTAAGAGAGTCTTGGTTGAGAGACATCGACTATGTAACCTTGTGTTACCAGATATCCATGGGTGTTTCACCATATGGATATTCTGAAGGAGGGAATCACCAGGCCTTGTTCCAGGTGCGGGCCGTGATTCCAGTCACGACTTGAGATGTAGGGGCTTAGTCAGGGAGTTGAGCTACCCCTGAGAGCCTTCATGCTATTTGAGACCGTGCAAAGGGATGAAAAGGTTCCCTACCGCCTTGCCTTAACCGTAAGTTTGGGTGTTGGTGCACGACGTATCCCACGTGGCGTACCTGAGGAGATGTGTTCATGCTTCTGTGCATGTCATCATCCAAGGCCTACCTCACGTGAACAGATCAAATCTATTGGTCTATGTGTGGTGATGCGGGACTGTGCAAGAGTTCTTCTGGGTACGGAAGAGCCCGGTGTGGGCTTGGTACCCTGAGTTGTTCCCCTAGTTCTGCATTTTAGAGAAAAAAATATTGAAGGAGGAAATGATGTAAGAACCCAGTTTTTTATATGAATGTCTTTGGAATATTCTTGATTTTATTCCAGAGCAGCGCCTTTAGACGGGATGCAATTATGAGCCCCAGAGTGCCGAAATTATGCTTTTAGTGCGTTCACATAGGGAACGCCAAATAAATGGGATAACTCCTAAAATATGATCTGGTTGAAGGATCTAAGTGTACATATGGATCCAGATTGGAGTGTTTACCCTAGGAATGACATAAAACATGTCAGTGCGGGTTGTTTGGACCCCTCGCTCACTATCGGAACGTGAAACAGATAAATTAAATAATTAATTTATTAGTTTAACAGATTAACTCAAGTATCTCTTAAACGGTGGATTGGATTGGGAAACCGAGGGCACTATTTAGTTTGGAACGTTCCTTTTACCCTAAGAGGGGTGTAATTTTTGCGGGTGCGGGTCGTCAGTGAAAAATGGCCCGAAGGGCGTTTTCGTAATTTGGAGGCCTCGGGCGTTGAGTTTAATAACTTTTTAAGGATATATCGGATTAAAATTATGAGACCTCCATTGTGCTCGGGAGGTGGTTTTACCCTAGGGTAGGATTAACATCGACCCCGTCGGGCGTTTCAGATGCGGGTTAATATGGGGGTCTAAAATTAATTAAATTGTAATAATTTTTATTTATATAAACCCCCCATCATCTCCCCTTGCTCAATCCTCTGGAGGGGGGGAGACACAACTAGGGAGAAGACCTCTCCTCCATCAAGCTCCACCTTCCTCACCTATTCAAGGCATTGCAGCCAGCAGATTCCTCGTGAAGCGTCAGGCTTCGCCCTACGGGCATGATCTTGTTTCTATTTTAATTTCCTGCACCATGTTCGTCCTAAATTTTCATTATCGAATTTCTGTATTATTTACGGTAAAATCACATAAATACATAGTAGTTTTTAAAAGCTTTCTGATTCCTTTTTCGAATCTAAATTCCGGGTTCCGAGTAGATCACAATTGTCCGCCAAATGTGAGCATGTTTTGGAGTGTTTTCCAGCCAAAAACCAGTGTTTCCGGGGGGGTATGGTCGGTGTCGGTCATGGGGCTCCTCCGGGCGAGCCGGGAGAGTGACAGGTGAGTGTTCAAGGGATATGGTTGCATGGGTAGCTTCTCAGGCGGTAGGGTGTAGCAGACAGCGGCCGGGCACAGTGGAGGTCGGCTAGGCGCAGCTGGCGTCGGCGAGGGCGAGGCGGCCGGGAGCACGGCCGAGCGGAGGCAGCAGCAGGCCTTGAGGCAGGAGACGGTCATCCGAGGGTGTACTATGGAGGAGCGGCTAGCTGGGGGGCAGGACGGTACGATGGTTGTCGTAACACCAGGGTCGCGTGACCCTGGTGAAGAAGAAGAGACCTGCTGTTTCGGGTCTCTACCGGGCGTGACCTGCAAAAGCAAGCGGCACAAAAAAAGAGAGTGATAATGTAAAAAAAGGGGCCATGGGGGAAGAAAAGAAATGGGGGAGTATCTCTAATTTGAGAGAGAAACTCCACCAAAAAAGAGAGAAAAAAAATTTAAAAAAAATAATGATTTTAATAATTATAATAATGTTATAATTATTAAAACGATGAATCGGGCGCAACTTCCCCGTGCGTCATCCAAATCATGCGCCGTCAGCAGCAGTGTGTCTCTGTTTTAAATGAAGTCCTTTTAAGACCAACTTTGGGTATCTATCAGTGACTCGTTGAGCGGGTCAATAAAACACCTACGAAATAAAAATATTATTATTATTTTCAAAGGTTGGATCGAAGCTTGCTCATGCATGGAGCATCTGATTAACGTGTAGTATATGGAAATGTGGTCCTTGGATCGAGACAAACATTTTGAGATGGTTTTGGGAATTTATAATTCCCGATATGAGGGGCCTCATAGGCGCAACACATCTTTATGTGAATTGATGTTCTTCCAGAAGATCTTGTTTTGGACGGCACAGACGTGTCCGAAGTCTGTTTTTAGTGTCGTCAGCGGCATTGAGAGCATGGTGCCAAGACAGAGTTTTCTAGTATGGGTTTGAGCGTTGAAGCCAGAATTGAGTCATGGGCCCCATGACCCATCTTTCAAGCAGCACACAATACTTTATAACTTTTTCATCGGGTGTCCGTTCGGGGCGTGCGAACAATAGATTCTGGACTTCTTTCCGAGGGCATTGCAATGGTGCAATGTGCTCTCTTTAATTCGGCACGATGGTGTGGGACCCATGAGGACCGTTTAGTCATTGAAAGTTATTTTCCATCTCTATCACTGAGTGACTGTTTTGGACAAGTGAATAGTCCATGTTGTGTAATTTTTCGAGAGGATTGCAACGATGTGATCCGTTGGCAGTGCTTTGGGACTGGGGTGCAGGTTCCACGTGGTACTGCTCGTGCGCGGTAAGACAGAATATATCTTTTCTCTGGATATCTGTTCCACACAAGTGATTAGTGCTTTTGATATGTTTTCCCGAAGGGATCGCAATGGTGCGACGTGCCTGACTATTTTTGGGGCCGAGGCTCAGGACCATGAGACGCCATTCATGCCTAAAGCGGAGTTGGTGAAGTTTCTTTTGGATATCCATTTTAGGTGAGTAAATATCCTATCTCGCTTGTTTTTTGGTGAGGATTACAATGGTGAAATCTATTGGGATGTGCGGAGTCTCCTTTGAGATCTACTTATATGTGGAAATAGGAATGGTGCTTTGGTGGTGGTTCTTCTTACTGTGTTTGGAAGTGAACCCTTGGCATGAGATCACATGCACTCCCGTGTGAGTGAAGTAATGCTTGAAGAGTCGTGGATGGCCATCCCTAAGACATTGAGGTGGAAAGTTTGAGATGATATGATTATGCCTTCGTGTTGACATTGGGGGACGTGTGCATGTTAGCCTATGGGCAGGAGACGTGGCATACTCTATGTGTATGCGAGAACTCTATGAGGTACATGTGGTTGTTTGTACCTAAGAACGTTTGTGCGCTTGGTTGGAGTTGGATGGGGGCCACACATCATGTGGGCCCCATGTGTGTTCTGTGTTCTGCTTTGTATACACTTGACCTCTCACGATGTAGAGGGTCCCTCTGTTCTTGGGTTTTTGATCAGCGGGGTTGAGTGGTTTTCCCATGGTTCTGTACTAAGTGGTTTGGCCGACAGAGTTGCTACGAGTACCCGGGTAGGGTTTGTGGGTTTTGGTGTGACCAATACTTTACGAGATCCCTGATCCTCTTCTTAGGAGGTTGTTTCCAGTAGGTATAGCCAGAGTAGTTTTAGTTTTACAATCCAGCGGGGCGGAGAAGTGGATTTCTCATCGACATCTTCAGGTTTACCCTCCAGTGGGGCTGGGCAGTGGGTTTCTCATCGACTTATTCCAAGTCTACCCTCCAGTAGGGCTGGGAAGTGGGTCGCCTATCAATTGTTTCCAGTTCTACCCTCCAGTAGGGCAGGGAAGTGGGTCGTATGATGATATATTATTGTCTACCCTCCAGCGGAGACTGGGCATTGGGTCGCCTGTTGACTTCTTCCAGGCCTACCCTCAACCATGGCTGGGCAGTGGGTCGCATGTCAACTTGTTCCAGTTTTACCCTCCAGTAAGGCTAGGTAGTGGGTCACCTGATGATGTATTAGGGTTTTCCCTCCAGCTGGGCTTGGCAGTGGGTCACCTGTTGGCCTTTCAGACTCAGGCCTTCTTATGAGGCTAGTCAGTGACTTTTCTCCGTGACTACCGGAGTGGGACCCTTAGTTGTACGGGTCAATGATGTGATAGCCTGACATTGAGGACCACTCGACTGTGTGATAGTGATGAGGAGTTGTTTGAATATCCCCCAGAACTCTCAAGTACGAGGGGATATTTCCCCACCAAGACGCGTCCTTGTGATGCGACCTAAAACCATGAGGGTGAGTTAGTGCCGCCCAAAGCGAATAGTGTCGAGGTGCGGTGATTTGAGCCCCTTGACTTGCAGTTCGGGGCAGACATGCAGGATGTTGGGCATCGATGGTTTTTACTTCTAGGACTGTTGGCGACTCACATTCTTGGGTTGAGCTATGGGATAAAGATCCCCTTATGATCTTTTTTGCGCTTTTTGATTGAGCATATGGATATGTATATACCTTGTTCCAGTATCGACACCTTGGGTTTGGTTACTCTCCTTCCAGGAGAGGCGAAGACACGCGTGGTATGCCACATTCTTTCCAGGTCTAGCTTCGAGTGGTTAGATGAGTCTACTCTCCGGATATAGGTAGTGAAGACTCAACGAGAAGTTCATATTCTCACCGTTTCAATCTCATTGTGCCTGGATGAGTCTACCTCCTTTCTATTGTTGGGTTGAGATGGACTCTCTACGGTACTCTTTACTGCACTCCTTGTCGTGCTCCTTTACATTCCCCTATTTGATCTATTGCTCACCCTTCGGTACCTCCTGTGTTGCTCCCTCGAGCCATCAGGTCATCGTACTGAGTATTTTTTTACTCACCCCTGCTTGGTCTTTTCCTGCACTTGGTGTTCCCTTGCAAATGACAAACAGGTTGGTCGTGACTTTAGCGGAGCTTGGGATATCCAGAGCTTGGACTACGTGCAATGGTCGTAGTCGGGTTCTAGGTGTGGGACACTCCGAATTGTTTAATTTTTGTTCACCTGTTGGTGGGATGTGTCACTTTTCTGGTTGGGTGCGTGTTTTTCCCATTTTCTTTTAAGTTTACTTTCAACACTTTCTTTGCACTATTATATGTCGATGCACTTTTGTGGTTTATATATATAGGAGTTTCCCTTTTAATTTACTTGTCTTTTCTTTTACTATGCACTTCTACATTGAGTTTGATGTTTGTGTGTGTACAGGTACTCATGAAAAGACCTCCCTGAGTTGTTGAGCCTTCGACGCTTGTCGCTAGCCCCTTGCCTATGGAGGTGGGCTTGGGGTAGTTGCGGTTCGAGCCCATGTAGGGTCGGGTCGTGAACCAAAACATCTAGAGCATAGTAAAAACTAACCTATTCACAAGAAATTAACTATAGTCAAGCAATAAAGCAAAGAAAAAAAACATTAGGGGAAAAATAGGAAACACACAATACCCCGTTCAAGGGTATTGGTGTAATTTGAAAAAAATATTCACAAACTTCCTACAGAAAGGCACAAACCACCTACCTAGATGTTAGGATAATGATATATGGGAACTACAATGTCTGATTCTCCTTAGAATGTCGGAGATATGAGAGAAAGTCAAAAATACCCAACCAGTGATAGCTTGAGAAAGAGGAGGAATTGGAAAACGAAGCTCTAGGAGAAGAGAGAGCTTACTGATATGGTCCCAACATAATCGACATTGGTCGTTTCAGAGCACAGACAATGGCACGGGAGTTTGGAGAATATCCACAGTCGTACGACTTCTCTTGGATGAAGAACCTAGAGAAGGAGTGTGTTTTTCCCATCAGGCGCGACCCTAGTGATTCTAATTAAAAAAAGAAAATACACAGCATGTATTTCTGGGGAACATGGCGTGTACTCTGTTTTTCCATACTATGCTTTAAGCGGCCTCCACATCACCCCTACACACCATGTGTGTGAGCCGGACACGGCTAGCACACGGTTTGGGGCAGTAAGGGAATACACGGCATGTACTCAGAAAGTACACGGTGTGTACTTCAAAAATTTCCAGAAATCCCTCATTTCTCAAAAATTCCAAGAAAAAGGAAGACATAGCTGAAACGATGATACGGGTTCTTACATCCCTTCTTATATGACTCATTAATATTTTCTATGTGACTTATTTTCCTTTAATATGTTTATTTCTATTGAACATATATGATATAGATGATTCATTTTCTATTTTTATGAAAAACTATTTCTTCATATGATGATAATTTTTTAGAGTCCAGGACACTTTGTAGACATGGATTAATCTCATAAAATAAATGCTAAATGTTGAATTATTTATTTCATATTTAATCCATAGAATCTAAACCTTAAAATGAAACCTTATTCTAAGAAATATATTCTTCATTAATTTTCATAATAATTAGGAATGTTATATTCATTTTAGTTTATTTATGACAAGGAAATATTTATCAAACAATGTTTCTCTTAAAATAATACCATTTTATGTGTTATATTGTTTCATTATACCTAGAAATATGGATTAATTACCATCATTAATCATCATTTCCTTTGAAAAAATATACTATATGTACAATCTTTTCACCTTCAATAAATCATAATGATAGAAATAAAATCTTAAATAACATAATACATTTCCCAACTTCCACATGATTGGTAGTACCACTAAATGATGGGCGATTAATCAACATGATGAGATCCAAAATAAAAGAATAATGTAATAAAATAACATTTTTCACTATTCAAGATATGTTATGATTCATAACATAATTGTGATAGCCTAATATATCCTTGATCTTCTCAGTTCCAAAACCAAATATATTGGATTTCTCAAAAGAGAATTTTCGACATTGGCCTTGAGTATTGATACTATTCATTATTAAAATAACTATTTATTTCCAACAGAATATAATAGATTATGTCATAAAGTAATGAATATCAAATCAGAATTTATAATTTTAAATATATTGTATCAGTTAATTTAAATAAATTATACACTGTTTATATAATAATAATTAACTTGTTTTATTAGGGGATGTTATTATTTTCAAATCATTCAAAATTATTTTTTAATGAAAATGTAATGTAACTGAAGAATACCATTTAAGAGTGTCAAATGAGGTTCAAAGTAAGGCCTAATTTTTAGCATCTCATATTGCCCATATCATGCCTAATGCACCTTTTTCGACTTAGTAACCCTAAGTACATAAGTTTTAGAATGATATCCACTTATACTATAAATAAATAAACATATTTATAAAAAAACATATAATATATTCTTCAAAAAAAACATTAGGATGTTATTATATAAATATTCTCAAATTCTATCATAGGGGTTTTTACCTAATATTTATTTTACTTAATCCAGTTCCCAATGTTTCTACTAAAAATAAAAAAACCAAATCTTGTAACCTAGAGCCAGTGTTTAAATTATTACATTGAAATATATAACATCGTCCAATTCCTTAAAGAGTAATTAAATAAGTAGTTTTTGAGTAACTAATACTTAATTTATTACAAGTTTTTATTTGACATAATAATATTTAAAATTATAAAGGAATATATTTTGGATTATTTAACATAGTCCTAGAATCCATCATCATATATTAAGAAATAAAAAAAATACAGATGCACTAAAATACTTAGAAAGGGATACATACAAAAGTCTCTATGACAAATAAATATTCTTAATCAACATGTAAATGTAAATAACTTAAAATTTAGTCCATTCAAATAAATTTACTATTTTGATTAGATAATTCCTAATCAAAATGAAAAAATAATAATAAACACCATGTCCCATTTAATTAATAAAATGAGAATGAAGTGAACCCATAGATAATATCATAGACAATAATAGTAAGTAAATTCTCTATGATGTAAATTCTTAATCACATTACATACTAATGGTTGGAATCATGATACCTACAATGTAAATAACTTTAATAATAATGTTTAATACTATGGGTAGAAACCTAATGGAATTGCGAAGCTAATTTGTCTCAAGAGCCGTATTGATTCATAGAGGGTTTATTTAATTTCATGCCACACCCATCAATACATTTAAAAATAATTCTTTACATATCAATTGGAGAATTTATTTCATAGACAATATGCATCATAAAAAAATATCCATATTGATTAAAAAATATTAATTTGTCAATATTTCCACAGGTAATGATATAAAGTAAACATAAGATGAAAAAATACTATAAAATTTTAAAAGAAATCTTATATATGTTAGAAAATGATAATATTTAAATTATCAGAAATTATGATTTATATTTTATAATATTACTTCAACAATAGTAAATGTTGTCTCAAAACAAATTGATATTTTAAAAAATACTCCTACCACCTTGGTAACGTTATAATTATAACCCATGTAAAGGATAAACATGGATTCAAAAAATAGACATCATTATTTAATTTTTATTCAAGTAATATATATCAATGGATATGTAAATTCAACACATAACTATGAAAATTTACAAATTAAAAATCAAGTCTTAATTGAATGGATATTTCAGACAAAATATCCTACATCATTGCTTCCATTAGAAGAACATGATTTATCCTACTGTATACTAATTCTTAATGATTTTATTAATTTATAGTAGAAAAATGTTCATATTTTTAATATCATATATTATCCCCTTATATAATTTACCTCCTCTTTTTAATAATATTTCACTATTTTCATTATTTTCGTTGTCAATTTCTTTGTTTTCTCATTCTTGTATTTTCATGAATATTCAAATTCTTATACATGGGATTTGATTAAAAAATCACATATCATTTAATAATGTTATAAATATAATATTTAATCATTATATGTATTCTTATAACCATTTTAGAATATTTTACTTGGAAAATTAATCACCTAGTTTAAGGGAGATGGTGGGCCATACAAACACATGAGAGATGATATCACTCACAATCCAAGTAAAAGAAAAAGTATGTAGATGTTATATTATTATCAAAAAATAAATATTCTATAACATATAACATATATGAAAAAAATTAATCATTTCATAACTTCTAAAAATATAAATAGTGAAAAATTATTCACATCAATTTGAGGGGCGACAATCTGACATATATATGAAAAAAGTTATCTAATTTTAAACAGAATGAAAATTAAGAAGGTATATGTGTTTTTTTAAATCAAGAAGTACAAATATATCATAAATATTATATACACACATATATAAATTCAATCCACCATTATTTCAAACCATGTGAATTACTAATGTAAAATAAGTAACATCGATTCACAAGGCTGTAGTCTTATGTTCACATGATCAATGATTTAACATTAAATTAGATAGAACAGGGGATGAATATTTGTTATTGAATTCAAATAATAATATATTATTATATGGTTTATAATATAATTGAGTTCTATAGAATAAGAATGATAAATAAAGGTATTTTTTATTATGATTACCTTATCTTAATGAAACCTCATTCGGTTTTCCTATTCAGGACCTTATGATTGGTCTTTTTGGAAGATCTAAAACTATGGAATTTCTATAAGGATATTATGAATAAGTGAAGGAATGAGTGTCCATTTATAATAAATTAGAAGATTAATTTTTGTGAATACCCAAAAACATTCAAAAATGGAAAGTCACATTCACATCAAATGAATCAAAATTGATTAATAATGTACTGGAGGGATGATATGGTCGATGGACACCTCCCCCAAAAAATAAAAAATTCTTTTAATAAGTTATTAATTTTTTTTATGTTTATATATTTTTACCATTGTAGTTTTCCCTATGGAAAATAGTATTTTAATATAATGTAATTTATCAATTAATCCTAAAATAAAATGATTCATATTTGATAATTTTGATCCAATAATTCGAAATATTAAACTAATTTCATCAAATTAAAATTCTCAAGGAGTGAAATATTAAATTTAACATAATGTAATGTATATCAGAAAACCTCATTTTTACCATAACCAACATAATTAAATTTTAATTCCTTTTCTATTTATTATTGAAAAAATTAAATTGACCTTGTTAACTAATTTTAATTATTAAGATCAAGAATATGAAATCCATTTTACAAAATTTAATTCAAAAATGTGGGAAAATTAAAAATATATTTAATCCTTCTTACAATGAAATGCCTTTTTTCCATTTAGAAAATTCTCTTAAGTATAAAAATTTTAAATATCAAAGAACATTATGAAATACATTAAACTGATGTAAATTGTATTGAATATAATATTATTTAAATTATTTTACTCTAAAAATATATAATCCAAAATCAATGATTAAAATTATATAAAATAAAAGGTTGGTTTCAACAAAAACGTGCAATTTTCTGTAGACATTGAAAAATTTATATTATTAGAAAATTTTTAATTTAATCCATCCTTGAAAATTTTGATATGATAATTTCATTAATTAATATCATTTTTAATATAAATTTTCTAAATGTGGTAAAAAATAATTTTAATATATATTCATAAAGCTAAAAGAAAACCCCATTTAGAAAAATATATATTAAAAAAAGTTTAAATTTATTTTAAATGATTCTTATTTTTTTATTATTAATATATATCCGTTTATTTATTTTCTATTTTTTAAACCATATGAGATTAATTATACTATTATTACTATTTATATCTTCAAATTTAATAGATGGGTTTTGGTAATATAATGTTGTATGATTCTCTTAAATATGATGTTGTGTGTATCATAGGCCATCGAAGAGATTAAATTTATTAAAAAGAAAATATATATTAATATATATGACTATTATAATTGGTATATGGTGATCACATCAACTCATTTTTTTATAATATATGTTTTCAGGCTGTTCAATAATAGTCAGATATTATCTTGATCATGTTACAATTAGTGAAAATGATATAGGTACAAAACAAATCAAACATGAGATACATGAATGGGTATGTGAATAATATTACGAACCCTATGTAATTAATTGGATCTAACTATATTCTATGGAACTATGAATCAGAAATAAAAAACCTAATGTAAACCATGAAGCATGAAAATATTCCATTTTCATATAATTTTTTAATTATTCAGGACCCAAAATTTAATGATAAATTAGTAGATATAATACACCTATTATATGTTTTTTTATCCTTTAGAATAATATTTCTCTTTATTTCACCAATTTCCTAAATTTTTTTATTTTAAAACATTATTGAAACAATTAATATTCATTAATCGGTGTTCTATTTTAATTTTCACAAAAAATATATATATAAATTAATATGTAATATTTCTATGTTGTAATTTTACATATATTCCAACCAAATAAATAAATATTTCATTATATATGAATCATAAATAATTTCATTCATCTCATTTATCGCATATTTAGATTAATATTGTCCATTTCTTCCCAAATCTACAAGCCAAAAAATTCATAAAATTGAAATATAGCACACAAACAAAATATTATAAAACTATAAGTGATTAAACTCAACCAAGTTTTTATAAATAATTATTTCATTCATAAGTATGACTAATAAAAATTAATATAGATTATAAAAAAACTAATTTCTTTTAAATAATTTATAACACATTCCAATTAGAAACAATATTTCAACATCAAAACCAATGTATAATAGAAAACATACTCACAAAACAAAATATCTAAATCTAATAAAATATGAATTGATAAAATTCTAAAAACATAATTTTAGAAAAACTAACAATCATCCAAAACATTTAATTTACATAAAATTACTATATTGGATAATACATATATTCTATGAAAATGAATCAACTTCTCCAAAAACACCATTAAAAAATATCTAAAAAACATAAACCTCATCCCATTTAAGAAAAAACCACCAAACATGTTTATAATATGATTTTTTATTTTTTTAATTTTAACTATTGTAACATATACACCATTATATTATATTTAAAAGGATAAAAAACATCTACATTATTCATTATAATTTCATTATTCTAAAATAAATATTTATTTATAACCATAACCAATGTTATGATAATAATTAAAATTTCAAGACCTTATTGTATTTGACCTATGTAAATATTGATTTATTATAAAACACTTTTTAATGAAAATATAGAAATAAATATATAAAAAAAGTAACCACAAATATATCAAATAAAATTTAAAAATTTAAATGAATCCAAAAAAATTAGAATAACTTTTTAATATTAAATTTTTTAGTTTAAAATCATATATTAATAACTAAATAAATATAAATTTTTCCATAATATAAAATGGTTAATATAATTCACGTATAACAAGATCATTGATATAAAATCCCTTAAACCCACAACATTATATTTTTCTATGAAATATTCTCAAATTATAAACCTATTTTTTCAATAATATCCGTAAAGTGAACCATTAACCATAAAAAATATAACCCATTTGATCAAAATAAAATTAAAAAAGTTCAAATAAATATTTCATCAAGAACATCACCATATTCAATGATTTTAAAAATCCATTACCAAAATTAAATTAATTTAAAATATTATGTCATTAGGCCATAAACCAGTAAATTTTAATTACATAATTTATTTAATAAAATTTATTTTAATCATTAAATGTATAAAATATAAAATATTTGAAACCTAAACTATTTAATCCCGAGAGGTTATCTAAGAATGATATAAATATTCATTCACATAAATCAACTTAACAATTTGTAATAAAATATTTTTATGTGGAAAAAGTAGAGGGGAAACATGAATATTATATAAATATCCATTAAGCTATATTTAAATTAATTTAATATTATATTAAATTATTTTAAACACTTAAATTTGATGATAAATCAATGGTTCATAGAAAATATGACATATCACTTCATGTCAACCTCTACAAATTTGATAAGAATTTGATTTTTAGTGTTGGTCTAAGGTGCATTCATAGGGAGAATATAACACCCTTAAGAGTGAAAAATAAAAAATACCATGAAAAACATGTAAAAATATATAGATTATGTAGAAACGAAAAACATATAATTTTTAATGAACAAATGATTGATCAACATACCCAATGGACACTGATAACACACCATGCTGATCATCGATAAAAATAATGGAATTAACATTGTTTAAGTGGCTCTACACACAACAAGAAGTCACACATCAGTTGAGTCTTGAGACCCATATATATCAATCCCACTATATAATTAATTTATGGTCTAATCCCAACCATTATATAATCATTAAAACAATACCCATATTTCAAGACTCATATCCTTTCCATACTACCAAAAATCCTATATTAACCATCATTGGTATGATTCTAGAATATATTTCAACATATCTCATCATAGGTCACCTGAAATTCCTTACACCTCATCATCAATTTGCACAGTACACACATTATTTCTTTATATAAGTTCATTAATTAAGGATATTATATATTATACTCCTTGATGGTGGTTAATGATACGAACAAAATATTCTCCACAAAGATGGTTTACATTTTCAAGAACATTACCTAACCCACTCTGATGGATGTCATTATATAGTAGAGTTGACTCCATTGCTATGATGAGGTTATTATCCACATATAATGGCACTACCCCTATATAATAATTGATTTTAATAGATAATAGAATCACTGTTTCATAGAATTATCTCAGTACATCTTATACCCTACAAATTCTCAATTATCTTATAGTGCCATATCCCATGACAACAAAATTATTCATGGTACAACCCATACAATAAAATAAACCATTTTCTAAATATATCATCATGTCATCACCCCCCCCCCCCCCAACTCAATGGGGATATCTATCTAAAATAGAGTAATCTGATCATAATAATACCTCCATAATATTTACAAAATATAAAATCTAATAAAAAATACATATCATCTCAAGGAACAATAAGGCATGCAAAAAATATTTCTTAAAATTATATTAAAAATTCATATGATTTCATTTTAGAAAATATTTCATGTGATTCTGAATAACATACATGTGATCAACTCATGAATCTTGGTCACATGGGTTACACATGTACAAACACAAGATAAATATATTATATATTGCCTTATGGGTCTATGTCTCAATCAGTACAACCACCCACCCTAGAGAATTTATTAATCTAAATCCCAAATAAGTATACAATCAGAATCAATTAGTTTCCAATATCAGTATAGTGAAAAACGATCCATCGCGGAACATGGAAATTTTTCCAACATCACTAGTCATGATTTAATTATTTAATTGGTAAATAAATATCATTATTTATTAGTTACATGATATTCATAATGCATTATGAATATAACTATCAATCATTTGAACTGAAAAACATTATAGAATATTTCAATTAATAATGTATAATACTAAAGGTTACAGTACACAGGACAACATACCTCAAATAGAGTCATCTCACATCCTAATAATGACCATAATTTTTATCTAAAACAACTTATTATCATTAATCTTATTTAAATATACATGAGATAATAATAACGATCAAACATTTAAATTTTATAAATTATAACTATATTTTAATTAATTAACTGAATAGAAGGAAACCCAATTTAATGAGAAGTCCAAAGTTGTCGAAATTATTTACGGATATCACTACCAAGCCTAAAACAAAACTAACACCCCTAGAATGTCTATAACATTATTTAAGAATTATTTTAGGAAAAATACCTATTACACCACAATAATAATTTTGAATATTTAATATAATTAAATTGAATCCATTAAAATAAATCAAAAAAAGAAATACGATATCCGTATAATCATCCAAAATAGTTTGATCCAATCACAGAGCACACATGATTCCAATATAAGAAAAAGACCCAAATAAATTCCATATTTTAATGGATTATAAAACAAAAAATGACCAAAAACATAAGATAGATCCCAAAGTGATGAACCATCAATGAAACACCCATCTATGTCATGATTTCATCTTCAAAAGACATCCTCCTGAAATTTTGATCAAAAAAAATAATAATTCTCATACAATTCCATCATGATATAATTTAATATATCAAATTATCTAATCTAGATCACACCAACGATAAATCCATGATAATGATGCTTGAAAGAAGCATCTAATATGAATCGAATAGGAATCCACCAACACATGGGGGATTAGGAGGCCAAGATTGATGAATAATGGATGATATCTTTAATATTCACTATTTTATATTTCCTAGATTTAGTACATATCATGGGGGTCACATAGAGCTAGGTGAATATGGGTATGTGGATGAATGGTTCCTTTAAATTATTGTTAAATAGATAAAACCTAAAGGTCCATTATGGGATAAAAGGAATAATGAAACATTTAAAATAAGTTCACAACTATCCCCATTGGCTCAACAATCAGGGTGTATTGGTGGTACAGTGAGTATTACTCGTAAACAAGGCTAGTTTTCCTAATAGGCCTATAAATGAGTGCTACCGGTTGGACAATGGATTCATCAGTATCCACAGATTTCCTGAGACACCTCCACTAAAAATCCCGAGCTACCACCCATAGAGAGATCATTAAAGTGTAAAAATAAATTAGATGATGGAAAAATATATGGAAACTAATTTTCCCATAAATTATATTAAAGATACATCAACTACATGAAATGTTCATGTTTCCCCTAAAAATTAAAAACCCATAACGATGTGGTTCATCACAGTATCCCCACGAGAGAACTCTTAAACATATTTATGTTATGGTAGCATGGATTCACACCCATTATGATATTTACTTATTATCCACAATGAGTTCTCTACAATCCAACATGAATTGCCTTCATGATTTCATAATTTTAGTCTAAAAAGGAATCACAAGATGAATCAAAAGGTCACTATAATCGAAAATCAATACCACGATCAGCACAGAAATCTAATTAAAAGCATTATGGTTTCTCAAGATGATTCCTACTAAAAAATCATGTTTCTCACAATCGATGTAATTTATATATATAAAAAGAAATTAGTTATCCAATGACATACCCATTATAATTAAATTTAATTTAATTTGATAAAATGGAATTCATTACTTAATATTTGATAAAATATACTCTTTTATGGTTCCAAATTATAAAAATGAGTATCTACTAACCAGTACTTCCTAAACACACTGACCTTTCTAGGAGGCCAAAAAATAATAGTAAAACCTTAGTAATACTCAACACGATGATCTCAATACTATTACATTTCACTAAATTCATCATCACACAAGTTTTATAGTAAATATAATTCCATTAAAATACTTAAAAATAGAAAATAAATAATTATATGAATCTTAATAAAGAATATGACTGTTGGGCCACATGACATATAGAAATCATTAAATATATTCAATTTGTTATTGAATTCGAAATTGAATTTGAAGAATTTCCATAATTGATTCATCAACTATATTCAGAAGCCACAAGTCTCTCAACCACAAATCAATTTACTATTAATATAACTCCCTCCCATTTTACATAAATTTTTATCCAATGTTTTGAAGACCTTATTTTTTCTTCATCTAGTTATTCATCTAAATAAAACATCTTGAAATTTTCATGGAACAAAATATATTCATGTCTATTAATCATCAATATTATAAAGTATCCATGATGATCAATATAATTTATTACGTAGGATCATGAAAATTAACACAATATTGGTCAAATCACACATGATCTGATTAATGCACTATACCATATCATTATCATTATTTTATCTGCAGAGTTATTACATCATTATACTCATCAATTTAACTATTACATTACTGCACATAGTCACTAAACATGACCGTCTATTCATAACTAATTATCATGAAATGGACTATTCTTGGCATACACATTGATATATAGAATATAGTCAAATTTTTACAATTATATATTATAAAAGGAAAAAATTATCCAATATCCAAGTCCTGGGTAATGAATTCAAACCTAGTTGGGTCTCATCCCCTCATGAAATCCACTACACTAACCAATGATATCTCAATAGATGAAAAACACGAGTGGACCATTAAATTTACGTAAATCCATTTTAAATTTTATATATTTACATGGATACATCTCCATAGACAATAAAATATAGACTCACCATCCATAAGAGGATCTAGGTTGATCTTTGTAAGGAAATGAATAGGGAAATACTACCACCAACATTTCCTGATTGATAAAAAATAAATAACTTTTTACAAGGCCCACTCACCACCCCCTTTCACCAATTAAACCAACCTCAAAAAACTACTTCATGAATTATCACACATAATGGATTTTATCAAGGAGGCATGAAAACACCACTTATTTAACAACATATAGTGATTGATCCATGAGTAAAGGATATCTATGATAGAATCACTTGCCTCTTTTAATATCCACTATAAACGAGGTTCCATATCTAAAAAATCATATAAATTTCATTGATTCACTTTACAAAACAAATCCCCTTGATGAAATGATTCATAGTTCACTACAAATCACAGGGGTTTAAATTCAATCTAATGAGAATTCACCCAAAATATCACACTTCTTAACTGACCACCATGGATCATCTCTCAGTTTATAATGAGAATTATAATTTTTAAAAATATATCATGTAAACATTTTTCCAATACTTAATTCCACATGTATCTATGCACTCTAAACCCAATCCCTATATCATGAGTAGAAGCACCTGAGGTTCTCACTTCTCCTCAGCTGTATAAAAAATTGGAAGGCATTCCTCTAATACGTCCAATGGTTTCTCAAATTCATATGAGATATTCATCAACAATAACTAACCCTAATACATAAACCCTCAATATAGCTTCACATGGAATATTCATGATATTGTTACAATCATGCATCATGGGACACCTGATAATTAGTAATGAGAGTCACATTTTATGATCCAAGAGGTCTTACCAAAAACCAAAATAATGTTTAACTAAGGTTTATAGCTCATAAAAAATCATATAGGTATATATATAAATACATTCCGTGACCTATTATAAGTCCCCAAACTTAAAAAAATACATAATATTGAGTTAATTCAATAACATGACTTAAAATCACATTGAGGATCTTTTCAGGATTAGAGTTTTAGAAAATTAGGCCATAACTCTTACATAAAAAGTGGATACAACTAAAACAATATCTAATTCATATATAAAATAAAAAAAAATAAAGTAAACTTGAATTCATCTTCTTGATTAAAATATTATTCACTTATTCCATTCTGTTACCTATCTTAATAACATGTGAAAAACATTTCAAAAACATTAGATGAGCACAAAAGCACAATAAGGGATATAGAATAAGGAAAGAAAAAAAATAGTATTTGAATACATATAAACCCATGAAATCATAATTTTATGCCACAAACCATAATATATTTAACAAATTTCACGAAATAATAAGATTCCTGAAATACTCATAGAAATCATAAATCAAAAGGGTAACTTATGGAATCCATATCATACATACATTGTAGATTTCACAGCTAAAATGGGTGTAACCTTCGTGGTTACATTTGAATACCCATCATAGTATATTCACTAAATCTCTTATAAAAAACCATATATATTACCACTATAATGTATCCCAATGTAATTGATAGATATCACAGCTTCAACCTGCCTTGGTTTATCACAAAACCACCTATATTCATAAACAATTCCCACAAACTATAACATAAGCAGAAAATATAAACTATCCATGAAGGAAAAAAATTAAACTTCCATATTATAATCATATGATATAATTTAAAGGTATTGATCCTATAAATTTATTCTATGAAATATTTTAAATACCAAAATACAATAAAAGGAATATGGTATATAGTTTTCTATTAATAACATTACGGATTGTAGAGGAAGCCGAATATCAAATAGATGTTTTAGTGGATGAAAAAAACATTTTAATCACGTATGTTAATAAAACTCAATTTTTTTGATTCATATGATGATTTATATAAAAATATTCTTTTTTGGAAACGTTGAATAATATTAAAAGTCCAAGGTGTCGATTATACACCGTATAAAAGAAGTTCGTGTATAAATAAAATTATGCCTCAAAGAAATGATATTATGAAGAAGTCCCTTGCGACATTGTAATCAATCAAGTTAATAATCACTAAGTGAATAACTAGATACCATAAATAAAATATAATGATGATATTATATTTCAAATTCCATTAAACATACACCACATACAATAAATAATGGGTGAACAACAGGAATCTCACAGAAAAATAAGTGAGATGAGAGATCCCTTACCTTGAGTCAGACTCATCACATACAATTGTTATTTTTCTAAATAATAAACAAAGGTTAATTTATAAATTCATTATATCCATTTTCATGTTTATTCACACTAATTACAATGTTTATTAAAATTTCATACTTATTGAAGTTCACATCGAATGTTTTTTTCGATATTCGGTACTTGAGTCGAAAATGAACTCTGTTAGAGGTAAATTGTCCATTTGGTCAAATTTCCATCATCTAAACAATATTATTCTTGATTTAAATATCATATAAATCTAGTATATATGTATTTAGAATTCCATAATATTTGGATATAATAAATGAAATGCACTGTTCATTGAGACGGTAGGTTATACATACGCATAAATGATACTTTAATTTCATTGTCATATTAAAATAATAAGAATTAAATTATACTTACAATATTATATTAACATCATATATTTCCCATATGTTTAATAAAACCATTATACATTACATGTGTAGAGGGATGGGGTCACATCACTTTGAAGGGGTGGTAGTCCACACTTCCTCATACAAAATATTCGTATTTACAAAACATGGGAAGCATAAAGGTATGTTCTATATAAAAATTAATGAAGCATAGAGACAGTATAAATTTCAATTACATATTATATAAATATAGTGTCGATCATAATAGCCCCCATGATATGTGGAATGGGAAAATTTAATAATCATCGTTTTGTGTGGTAGTAGTTCTCCATACACAGAAATATTATACTCGTTACCCATTAAATGGAGGTGTGCGTAAGTATAGATTAAAAACATATCATAACAAAATCCTAGTATATTTAGTATACTGGTGTTGTTATGTAATCATAACATAATAATTTTTTAGGGAGTTGAGAATGGAAATGAAACAAAAAAATGAGAGAAGGTGTTACCTCTTAATCGTGTAACATATTTTGGTTTATACAAAAAGGTTTCCTTAGGAAGTTTCACTTACTAAGGGAGGATTATAGAATGAGGGGAGGGATTCTAGGAAGAGGTTTTTTTTTGGTATTGGATAAACCGACGGGTACTTGAAGTGTGAGTATTAGAGAAGAGAGGGTTCCTTTTTTATAGGAGAGGGAAACAGGAACACTTGAAAAATGGTTAATTTATTAAATTAATATAATTTTTTTTAATGAAAATGGCCCAAACATGGGATATGTAAAAGGAAAGTCAAGGATAGGTCTAAATCCTCACATAAAATAATTTTTATAAATGTATTGAGTTTATCTTAAACCTTATCTTTTCGAGTTACCCTTAATTATTCTCTTTTACTTTTAATTATGGGGAAAACATTTAAATTATTAAGTGGTAATTAATTTTTCTTTTATGATATCAATTTCCAACAAATGTCAAAATAATGAAATTTTAAAACTTAACCTAGTCACTTTATGATTTTATGTTTTTTACGATTTTGAAATAATTTAATAAATTACTATTATTATAAAACATCAATTATGTCAATTTCTACACAAATAAATTCAATGAATTTAAATAAAATTCCAATAGAGATATAACATCAATAAATTTTTTTTAACCATATTATAACATGTCATATTCAGCTATTAAAATTGTGGATTACATAAATTATTTAATATAATATTTATTTTAATATTTTTAATATCATTTATTTGATATTTCTCTTAAAAAAATAAATGCAATGTCATTGTTGTGTTAATATTTATGGTAATATTTACTTTCTAAAAATTATAAATTTATATATTTCCTAAAATTTCTATTTTTCCACTTTTGTGTCACCTTATTGTGTTTCCATATTACCCAATCCCTTTTATTCTACCTCTATACCCAAACAAATCTTGCGACACTGCCTCGATTCATCAATTCCTATTAGGGTTTTAGTTTTTTCATCTCTTCCATACCATTCGCTGTCACCTTCCCCCGATGATCATAGGGTTATGCCTCGATATTAACTCTACTCCTCTATCATTCCTGCCTCCATGTTCGACTACCTATACCTCCTCTACTACCATCATTCTATTCGGCTTCTCCACCTCCTCCTTCACCTTCTCCGCATTAGCATGCATTGTCTCCTTTGACTTCTCTGCGTCAGCCTGCTCTGCCTCCTTATTTTCAGGATCCATCGCATCTGGATACTCTGCCTCCTATGATTAGATAGTGTTAACCCTGAATCATAGTGGATTTCAATCTTCTTCATGACAATACTATTGGTATGTCTATTGGGGTTTTTTCGAAAGATTGGGTTACAACATCTCTCAATCGGGGTTCGAGGAGCTCTCCATCAGCTAAGAGCATGGATAGGTAACCCATTTATCATATCTATCTGCCTCCTCAACTACCCTTAATATTTTCATAAGATTTAGTTCATTCTATGTTTCTATTTGGACAGCATCATCAAGACACAAATGAATCTCTCAAGATTCCATCTTCTGTGTTCAATATTCAAATATTTGAGCATCTTCATCAATCTCGGGTGAAACTGAGTATTTAAACAATGTTATGTGATTTAGGGTCTTCCTATTCCAATGAATCTAGGTTTATGTTCTCAATAGAGACATACCACCATGAATAATGTCGGATTTAGGATTCCTCAACACCACATTCTAAATCATAAAATGTAACTTCAGTGATATGCAACTCTGGTTACATATGAAATAAAATCTTTTATGAACATTGGATTATTTTTTCATCATTATTCGTGATTATTTGCATAATAGATCAATTTATTTTTCAAAAGAGACCACCGTGAACTATTTTCGAGCATCTCCCGGATGATTTTTCTACCCTCCACATCTATTTATTCTAGTTTTTTGTATATATTCATTAATTTTTTTTTATATATTTGTTCATTAAGAATTTGGTTCCCAAGAAGGAGCATGTTTTTTAATGGAAATGTGATGGTTAAATTGATATTGATACCTGGTAATACTAGATTTATATTTCTATAATCTCATCCAATCAGCTTATTGGATTGAGCTTTTATGGGTTTCACCATGCTATTCATGTTTGGAAAAGTTCGATGGTTATCCACTTAGCTGTGAATTAATGGATGATAATCTTATACTTTTAATGTATTCATTTCATTATTGGTCGAAGGCAACATTATGTTTCATTCAATTTATCCTCCTAGAGCCATTACAGTCTCATGGTCTATTATCATCTTAATCATCAATCCATACCATAACTATAACATCTTAGTTTATTGATGTTTATTATGATTTTTTATATGCCATTGGTGGTTGTAGGTGTGTCCATTATTAGGGAGGAATAAAATCTTGCTTGCTGAGTTGTAGTAGCCAAAATTACATCCATCTCTATGGTAGCACTATTATACAGAGTACTTAACTGATGATCATTTTTTAGTAATAATATTTTCCAATATTTTTCTTTTTTTTACTACTTTCCACTTATTATTTCACTCATTATTTGATATATACTAACCAAGATTTTTTCCTGTCTCTGTGGGAGCTACATTAAACCAAAATTCGATTAAGATGGGTGAAGTGTACTATCCCATGAAGGTTATTTTTTTCATATACATTGTTTAATATTATTATTTAACTCATATGTATTAGGTTTGTACATATTAATGTTTCAATATTATTTGTGTAACTTATCTATATTTAGAATTCAAATATGTAGGCTCATATTTATTTCAAAATTTAAATATGCAGGTTCTGAATTGAAATATGTGGGAACATATTTATTTCAGAATTGAAATATACAGGTTCATATTAATTTTAGGTTTATAAATTTTAATGTTGGAATATTATTTGTTTAACTTATGTGTATTCAGTTTGAAATATACATGTTCCTATTTATTTCATAATTGAAATATACATGTTCGGAATTGAAAAATACAGGTTCATATTTATTTCAGAATAGAAATATGTAGGTTGATATTTATTTCAGGATTTAAATATACAGGTTCATATTAATTTCAAATTATATGATTTTAATTTTCACCAATATTGTCAATTTAAACATCTAAATATATTATATATATTGGAAAACATGTTGTGTGATTTTGATAGTGATGTTGTGGTGAAACATAATCTCTAATTGTCTTGAGACACTATGGCCTTGTAAATCCATGCCACTGAACTACACACAGGAACGAACTGAGACATAAATGTGAAGACTGAAAAATTGACTAACTTTTCCGCTAAAATATAATGGTAATACTCCATAAAGACTGTTTTATTAGTTTTCTGATTTGTTTTTATAATTTTTGTTTACTGTAAGTAGTGTATTATAGTATGTAGTTTATAATATAAAGATAGTAATGAATCTTGATTGTTTAATTATCAATCTCTATATTTGGTAGTACTATGTTGTAGCTAGACTAATTTTAATGTTAATACCACAATCTAGGATGAGTTTTGGTATTAGGAATATAATCATCTAGAAATAATTAAATGAATTTTCAAAAAGTCTGTCTAATACATGATTTTATAAGTAGTTGGAATTATGAATTACATGGTTATGCTATGGGAATTATAAACACACTAAAACATAAAAATGGTATGATATATATATATATATGATTTGAAGAAAAAATAGGTCACATATGAATTATTTGATGTATGTGTTATTAATATTACAAACATTATGGTTTCATACTTTTTTAATATTAAAACAAATCTGTATCACTAGGCAATGCATTCAACCATAATGCTATATTAGTGAACTAAATTTCATTATCTTTCTGTATATTATATGTATCACGTATATAGAAATTCAGTTTTTTTACATATAATTATTCATTCCCGGAAACATTATTTTCTTCATCCACGAGTTGAATGGATAAAAATAAGAGGAATCATTAGCCAATAAAAAATAGAGTTCTTTGGGTCATGTGCGTGCAAGACAAAGGCCCTGATACCATTGTTAGTGTCCCAACTATTTTTATTTTTATGAGACATGTGTTTCCTATTAGGATGTTTCCATATGTTTTTTCTTTTATATGCATATAGGTTAGAACCTGCAATGGGTTCCACTATGATAACTTTTCTCCAATAATTGTTTACAGCCCTATGTTTAGGATCCAAATAGGGAAAGTGACACAAAGAATGCTATTTTAATTGATTTTTCATTATTAAATGAATTTACTAACCATTTAATTGTAGATAAATGTCAATATCATGGCAAATGAGTGGTGAATTGGTATAAAATTCCTAGAGGGAAAATGAAAATTCAGTTGTTATGGAAATTTTATGTTGCACTTGTATTTCCGTAGGAACAATGAAAGAAAATTTGGTTTCTTCTTGAACATTGAGTTGATCTCTTTGCAGATAACTAAACCCCAAAGAGATGTTTTGTATGGAGATAAATAAATGCAATATTATACTCATCAAATGTTAAAATTTTAAACTTCATTTGTCTTTATCCATAATGTGAATGGAGAAAAATAGGGGAATCACTATCCACAAAAAACTGGATTCCCGTGGGGTCATGTTCCTGATATAAAGTACTCATAATACCATTTTTTTCTAGTGATTTAGATTTCAATGATCAATTAGTTTCCTATTGATAAGTTTCCCTAAGAATTTTTTTATGTGATTGTCGATAAACACCTTTAATGGTTTCTACTTTGATAACTTTAACTCATAAAACAGTTACAACATTATTCTCTAGACTGAATCCTGGAGTGGAAGGTACGTAAATAATCATTTGAGATCATGAACTGAGAAAGTTATCATAAAAAATATTGTCATTACTTTTTTCCATCGTATGTCATGACATGATCCCATCCATCATCTTTATTTTGATTAAAGGTTCACATATTTTTGAGGGGTTATGCCTTTCAGTCCTATTGTTGAATTGGCTTTCCAAAATAGATCATATAAGAAGATTAAGGAGTTGAGAGAGAATATAATGTTAGCTCATGAAAAGAATTATGTTTTGTGTAGGGGGTGAAAAGGGGTTCCATTCGATGACTGATTCACTTATAAAAATGAAATATCATCCAGTTATGTGTTTCAATTTTTTTTAAGGTTTCTATGAACTAGGTAATTTTATTTTTTTAAATAAGGAGTCAGTTTTTTGGATTATAAACAATAATGATTTTTTGTTGTGTAGAGTTAATAAAATTTTAGTATACCCATATCAATGAACATTTTAATATCTTCCACCATTTTTTCTACAAATCGACTTGCTACATTGGATTCTTGTTTTAACGATTGATAAACCTCTACAAATAGATACTTCTAATATTTTTGTCAACATATTTTATTTCACTACAAGATCAAATGTTTTTGTGAATGAAATTTTAAATTTACTTTCATTCATTTCATTCAATTATTTATTCTCAAATTAAATTCTACATCCTTTAAATTTTTCTTTAATGTTTTTTACTATATTTATGATGTCTTAACAGGTTTTCAACATGTATTCCTTTATTTTGGGCCACATTTATATGATTCAAATAAATTCAATATTAATGTTCATTATTAACAATGAAATCTAGTATTTTCTTATTGAATATAAGAATTTATTGATAATTTCGTGAGAATACACAAGTGAGTGCTAGTTTATTACTATGATGTAGGTAATTTCATTAGATTTCTAGAGACTATTTATTTTTGTAGCTTCATCAAGTTTATCACTACATTAAAATTATTACACTTATAAGAAATCAGAGAGTGTCATGTTTATCTTTCTTTTATTTTTGTAATAATTACATCACTTTAATGGAATAAGTCAATTAAAGGAATCAATTTCTATCCTTATATGTTAGGAGTCGACTTTAATTTATCCAATAATATTTTGGTTACTGGTAGGGTGATTTTATTATAGTTATCAAAATTTTGTTTACCCTAAATCACCTAATTTACCTTTAACTATGGTAATTTTTTTCCCAAATACACTATTCATAATTTACTGAAATAAAAAGGGACAAGTTTAATTTGAAAAATTATAATTCTAAATATGATATCCATTTTTCGAAATACAAAACCAAAAATTTGTATTAATTAATTTAAAATTAATTCATGTTGTCACAATGTGGAACTTTGTTTTTTAAAAGTAAAAAAAATAAAAATATTGACAAGTTTTAATATCAAATTTCAATGTGAAATTACTAAAAATGACCAAAATTTGATTAAATAATAAAATTTCAATCCTATTACACTTTCATAATAATTAAAAGGAAAATTTAACTATATAAATAAATTAGACAATAATGTAGTTCACTATTTCTGAAAAAAAACGAAATTTCATCCAAAGTAAATTTTGATATCCCTCTTCTCAAAAATAATATTATATTATCAAATAAATCTTATAAAAGTAAAAAAACTATATTTAAAAAGTGTTCCCAATCAAAAAGTGGTAAAAATACATTTTAAGAAAAACACTAATTTTATCTTTAAAATTGAAATTATTATTATATAATGTCTATAAAACAATGAAATATTAATTATAAATATTAAATTGAATATATCAAATATATATTTAATTAATAAAATCTAATAAGAGTGATTTTAATATTTTATAAACTCAATTATTTACATTTAAATAATTTTTTAAAAAAACATTTCTTTTTAATTAAAAGTGGTATTATTTTTATTTATAAGTATTTTTTCACAAAATAATTAATCAAATACATGTTTAAAAAATATTTTTATTAATAAATTTACACTGTTCATTCCTAAAATTTTAACAGGTAGGTTATAAGGAAACAAAATAATATTTAGTTGTTTTCTTAAGTTCGATGTGGCATATTATGTATACTATCAAGAATATTATATCCTATTAAAAACTAGGTATTTTACATTCTAACACTTTTATAAATTGCGTTCTGACAATTTGAATTTGTGTATGGTAACTAAAGTTTGAGTTTTAAAAATACATTTATTTCAATCCCACATGAGAAAAAGGATTAACCGAACTTCTACTTTTAATGAATGAAAATAAAGTTTGATGTTCATATGAGATAACCCATAAGGGGATTCCATATAAGAAAACATGGATATGGAAGAAATTCTAACTCTCATGTTGTGAAAGATAGTGATATAAAACAAGATTAGGAGAAAGTTAACAATCAAGAAATCATAAATTTATGATTAATTAAAAATTATGTGATTTCATAGTAGGTTCAGTAAATAGAAATATTTTTTTGTTTTAAGATCATTTTCATACTTTTGAGCAATATATTTACTGCGAACATAAGGAAACATACTTACCTAACAAGTATAGTTTCATCCTTTAATCATACTCCATCACGAACTCATATTTTTCTCCAATCAATTGGTATTTAAGATTACATGGTCACACCTGATGAACTAGAATCTACTTCTATAGAATCAAATAATCCCCAAATAATTAACTATACGTTTCTCATGACTTGAGAAATTAACCCAAACAAAAATTTTATCATAAGATAAAATAATTCCCAAATATAATAAACCATTCTATGAATAAAAACTACTTTTAACATCTAAATTTTAGCAGTAAAACCCAATGTTCAACATAAAACATTTAAGCAAAAAAACATTCCTTAAAATTACCTAAAATAATCAAATTTAATATTGAAACCCCAAACTTTGAATAATTTGATCAAATAGTTTTCAAATATAAATATTAACATTTTTCTCCAAATTACTTCAACCACATTTAATGACTCATACCAAACTGTAATTAATGTAACCACATATTCTCCAAGATAGGTTAATAACTTCCATAAATAACCTAAGTACCATAATTAAAAAATTAAAATAACATATTCTCAAAAAATATTATTCAACAATTACTCAATTAAAATATGATAGTGTTATATTTAACTTATTCATATAAAGTAAAAAAATAGTAAAAGTCTTCAAAAATAACATTTATCAAATAACCCCAAAATAATTTTCAAATTCTAATAATATCCATTCGATAAAATATTTATCACATAAATAAACCATTTATTAATTAATAATATCATTTAAAAAAATAATATGTCATACTAACCAGGGAGTTCACGTAGGCTAGTTGTAGGCGATGCACCCTTGTCTCCATTAAGTTGTGGGTTCAATTCCTGTGGCCTTTTCGGACATGATGGGTTGTCACCCATCATGAAATATGTCTTTTTTATAAAAAGAAATCATTATTATCAAATTATAAAAAATAATATAATGTACAAAAAAATAACCATATTTTGTTAACCTTAAAAGTTATGTAATACCTTTCCTTTTTCATCCCAAAGTGTAATAAACATTAACCACTTCAAAAAAATCATATGAACTCTAAATGTCTCCCATTATATTTATTATTATTTCCAAAAAATAAATAAAAAAATTCTTCATTGAATAAAATTTTCACATATCAATCTTATTGGTTACAGAATACTAGGAAAATGTCTTCTGAAGTAATCCCATTATCAAAATATAACTATCAAATTTAAACATTTCATCATCCTATAATCTAATAAAAATCTTGAATCCTTTTTATAAATACTTCTTAATCATTCTAAATTCTTCATGATAACCTAACAAAGCTTTTATATCTTATTACTCAATAATTATTTCTTACAAATAAATACACGAATCATATACTAAGATTTAATAAAGCCAAAACATGAGACACAAATTATTACATACCTTTAATAGGTCATTTTCAGTTTCTTCATCTTCAATTAGAATGGAATTAGGTATTTCTGAACCTATTTTTGTATAGTCATGATAATCCCATTCCCATACCCTCTTCGTAGGACACCTTTTTCATAATAACAATAGTACCCACATTTGAAACATTCAATTGATATATTGAATGATCATATTTCCCTTTCCAAGATTCAACTAAATTATTAATTTTTTCCTTTGATGATTATTGCTTTATAACCATCAATGAAACATCTATAACATCTTATCATCCCTTTAAAAAATTTCACTCGGTTTTTTTCCAACATAATTGACTTATATGACGTAGAATATACATACTTTTATGGACATTATTACCTAAAATTCAATAGGGATTCGTTTCTGTCATATGTGATGCATTAGAAAAATAACCATGTTTCAAGAGGTTATTCATTAATCTGAATAATTTTTTTTAATAACCATGAGATTTCTTATTGAAGCTCCCATTTCATCCAATTTTTTATTTATAGAACCACCACATTTTACTTCACATCCATTGTTACTTTAGTGGCTGCTAGATCCATCCATTCACTAAAACCAAAAAGGATTAGTGTGTGTGTATTACTAAATCATCATATAAAATCATATAAGGTGGATAAAAACTAATAAATACTTGTTCATGTTATCTTATACTCTTTCTATTTACGTAAAATAATTATGACTCTTTCTAAAATTCTATTCTTTATGGTTATATACCACATGTCACTTGTTATTAAATAATACCCTAACCACTAAATTTATCTAAACCGACATAGGATACCAAATATAAGTCCCCAGCCTTTAAAATTTACATTATATTGTGATAATACAACAATTTAAAATTAACTCACATTGAGTATCTTTTCAGATTTAGAGTTTTACATAATTAGGCCATAACTCTTACATAAAATGTGGATACAACTAAAACAATATCAATTTCTTCCATAATATAGAAAATATAGTAAAAATGATTTTTTTTCTTGATAAAAATATTATTTACATTTTCCATTCTCTTACCCATCCCTACACCAGTGAAAAACATTTCATAATATTGGGATGATCACAAATACTCAGTAAGGTATAATGAATAAAGAAAGAAAAACATTAGTCCATAAATACTTATAAACCCATGAAATCATACTTTTCACCCATATAACAAAATCGCTTTAATGTAATTAAAAAAATAATAAGATTAATGAAAAACTAATAGAAATCATAAATCATAAAGGGAACCAGTGGCATCTATATCATTCTTATATTTTTAGCTTTCAAAACTATATAGGGAGTAACCTTCATTGTTATGTTTGGAATACCCATCACTGTATATTTTTTAAATATCTAAGGAGAAACCTTATCATTTACCTCCATTATAATACCCAATTCATTGGGAAGTTATCTTGGGAACACCAACCATCAGTTTGTCACAAAACCACCAGAATACATAAACAATTTCCAAGAACTATAACATAGTCATAACACATAAACAATGTATATAAAAAAGTAAAATTTCAACATTGAAATAATAAGATATATTTTAAATACATTGATATAATCAATTCATTAAAAAAATTCAATACCAAAATACCCTAAGAAATTAATATAGCATATAATTATTTTTAAAAACATTACAGCTTTTAGAGGAATCCAAATATCATATAATGTTCACAATGATGTAAATTTTGTTGTCATCTCATATATTTAGAAAAATCAGTTTTTATCATTTAGTAAAATAATTTGTTCCAAAATATTCCTTTATAAAACTATTTAATTAGTTTAAAAGTCAAAGGGGTTGAATGTACACCATATAAAAGAAGGTCGTATATAAATAAAAATATGCCTTAATTAAAGGATATTGAGATGAATTACCTTACATTTTAAACAATTGAGTTAATTTTCACCAAGTGAATAACAAAACACAATGAATATAAATATAATAATGATATTATATATCAAATGGCATTAAAAATACACCACATACAAGAAATAAGTGTCGAACAATGGAAATCTCAAAGAAATAAATGTGAGATGAGAGATCTGTTACCTTGTTTCCAACTCATAAAAAATAATTTTTATATTCCTGGATAATAAAATTTTATTAATTAATACATTATTGAGAATCTTTTTCATCTTTATTATCACTTATTACCATGTTTATAAAAATTACATAATTATTTATGTTCATATCATATGTTTTGCCTATATTTGATACTTGAGTCGAAAATGAACTTGGTTTGATGTAAATTGTCGATGTTTTAAAAATTACAAAATCTAAAAAATATTATTCATGATTTAAATACCATATATATATAGTATATATGTATTTAAAATATCTATAATATTTAGAGATATGAAATGAAATACATTGTTCATGGAGACGGTAGGGCGTACATATGCACAAATGCTACTTTAATTTCATTGTCAATTTAAAATAATAAGAATGAAATTATAATTATAGTATTATATAAATGTAATATATGTTTCACAGGTTTAATAAAACCATTCTTTATTTGTTCCATGTATAATAGGAAGGAGTCACATCACTCTGAGGGGTTAGTAGTTCACATTTCCTTAAATGAAATTATCGTATTTACACAACATGGAAAGCATAAAGGTATGTTCTAAATAAAAAATATAAAAGAATATATTGATTGTAAATATAATATATATAATATAGAAATATAGTGTCCATCATAATGGCCACTAAGAGATATGGTATGAGAATATTGTACAATCATCATTTCTAGAGGCAATAGTTTTCCATACAGATAAAAAATATATTTGTTACTCATTAAATGGAGGTGTGTGTAAGTGTAGGATAAAACATTATAATAAGAAAACTAGTATATTTAGGATATTTTCGTTGTTATGCAATCAGAAAATAATAACTATATAACAAGTGGATAATATAAATGAAAAAAAAGAATTAGATAAGGTGTTACCTATTAATTCGGTAACTTCTATTGATTTATACCAAAAGGCTTCCATTGAATTATTTCACCCATAAGGGAGTATTATAGGATGATGGGAGGGATTATAGGAAGAGGTTGAGTAGGTCGTGTTGGAACAAAATTTTTCTTGAAGTATGAGTATTAGAGAAGAGAGGGTACCTTTTTATAGTAGAGGGAAAGGGGTACTGTTAGAAAACTCATATATAAATTAATTTATATAAATTAATTTTTAATTAAAATGGCACCAAAATGAGATATTTCTATGATAATGTGAGGATAGTTCTAAATACTATCATCCAATAATTTTAATACATGTATTTATTTTATATTAAATTTTATCTTTCGGGTTAGCCTTAAATATTATCTTTTATTTTAATTGTGGTAACAACATTTTAATTATTAAGAATTCCTTAATTTTACTTATATGGGGTAAATTTACCACAGTTTGACACTTAATAAACATCTTGACCTTATCATGGCCACTGTGTGATTTTAAAATATTTTTATGATTTTTAAATAATTTAATATATTACTATTTTTATAAAACATAAATTATGTCAATTTTACACTAATAATTACCTTGAATTTAAATAAAATCCAAACAGAGAGATAACATCTAACCAATGAATTTAATAGTCTTATAAAATTTCATATTCACCTATAAAAATTGTGTATGACATAAATTATTTCATATAATATTTATTTTAATATTTATCATATCATTTAATTGATATATCTCTTAATAAAATAATTATTGTATCACTATTGTGTCAATATTAATGGTAATATCAACTCTTAAAAAATTATAAATTCATTCTTTTGATGTATAAAATTTAATTATATTTCTATACACTATTTATTTTAATAATATCATCAATTTTATCCATATTTTAAAATTATTATACTTATAATAGATAAGAGAGTGACCTGTTGTCACTTTATTTTTTTATAACAATTACACCACTTTCATTGAAAAAATTCAATTAATAAAATAATTTTTTATCCTTAAATGTTTAGGGTCAAAATTTACGCATAAAATAGTATTTGTTTCAAGTGTTAGGGTAATTTTACTATCCTTATAATATTTTTTATTACCCTAATTCACCTTAATTTCCTTTAACCACTGATTTTTTTACAAAAGTTACTATTCATAGTGTCAAACAATAAAAGGTACCTATTCAAACAATTTAGACCTTATAATTCCAAATCATTAATTAATTTTTCAAAATTCAAAACATATAATTTTGCGTAATTAATTTTAAATTAATTCACATTGTCAAAATTTGAAAAAATGTTTTTTAAAGTAAAAACCATCAATAAATTGACAAGTTTTTGTTTCAAATTTCAATGATAAATTAGTTATAATAAACAAAATGTTATTAAATGATAAAATAATAATTAAATTACACTATTAAACCAATTAAAATGACAATATAATTATATAAATAAATTAGACGAAAATGTAGTTCACTATTCATGAAAATATTAATTTTATCAGAAAAATACCAACATTTAAAATAATGAAAATTTTGATGTCTCACTTCCAAATAATACGTTTATTTTGTCAAATATAACTTATAAAAGTGAAAAAAGTTATATTTAAAAAGGGTTCTCCATTAAAAAGGGGTAAAACTACATTTTTAGAAAAACACTGGTAAGAATCCGAGTTTTCGCACAAGGTATTGTTCCTTTTATTTTCAATTTAAAAGTCTGGTTATGGATTTATGTGAGTTATTAACCTGATAACGAGTGTTTTGGAGGAGTCGAGGGATTGTTTCGATCCTATATCCATGTTTTGGTCTGAAAATGACCCGACGCATTGTTTGTGCATGGTTAGTCTAACCATTCGAGAGGTCTAGAAAGATACATGTTGTTAGCAGAGCGTTTCCGCATAGTTACCACACAGTTAGTTAAAATGAGTTTAGTAACCTTGCTATGTTCCTCTTCTAGGAAGTGAGGTGTGCACAATCTCTACACGGTTTGGGAATGTGGCAACCGGGCCCCGACGACGGCACAAACACCCTACCTTAACATTTCCGTCGGGTCCTGGCCTACGAGGTACCACCAGTGGCCCCACATACATGTGGGACCCACCCCAGGGTCCACCCACATGCCCGAACTGGTCATCTGACTAATGATTGTCCCAACATACAAAACATGTCATTTCTAGTGTGCTTTGTCCTCACTCACACACACCATGGAAAACTTCCAAGGAGGTCACATATCCTGATCACTACTCCAGTCCAAGCACACATAACTGTGGAGTTCTAATCAGGTAGGCTCTCAAAAAAGAAGATGCACCTTGTTGACAAGAGTCATATCATTTAGTCATTTAACCCTTTATCATTTGGGGATGTCAAAATCACCCCCCCCCCTTTAGAGCACAACGCCCTCGTTGTGGGCCCTACATATCAACCCAGGCAGTGCACCGCACTTAAGGCTGAGTACCAGCTCTGATACCAAATGTGACAACCGAGCCCCGGTGAGGGCACAAACACCCCGCATTAACATGGTCGTCGGGTCCTGGCCCACCAGGTACCACCAGTTTCCCTGAAGAAACGTGGGACCCACCCTAGGGTCCACCCACATGCCTGAATTGGTCATTTGACTATTGATTGTTCACACCTCACTACATGGTTAGTCTAACCATTTGAGAGGTCTACAAATCTACGGGTTGCTAGCAGAGCATCTCTACACAGTTACCACAAGGTTAGTTAAAACGTGTTTAGTAACCTTACTATGTTCCCATTCTAGGCAGTAAGGTGTGCACAATCTCTACACGGTTTCGGAATGTGACAACCGGGCCCCAGTGACGGCACAAACAACCCACCTTAACATTGTCTTCGGGTCCTAGCCTACCAGGTACCACCAGTTGCCCCGCAGACATGTGGGACCACCCTAGGGTCCACCCACATGCCTGAACTGGACATCTGACTAATGATTGTCCCCATAGGCCAACACATGTCATTTCATTTGTGCTTTGTCCTCACCCACACACACCCTGGGAAACTTCTAGGAGGTCACCCATCCTGATCACTACTCCAGTCCAAGCACGCTTAACTGCGGAGTTCTAATCAGGTAAGCTCTCGAAAAGGAAGTTGCACCTTTTTGACATGAGTCATATCATTTAGTCATTTAACCCTTTATCATTTGGGGATGTTACAATCACCCCCCCCCCCCCCCTTTAGAGAACAACGCCGTCGTTGTGGGCCCTACATCTCAACCCAGGAAGTACACCACACTTAAGGCTGAGTACCAGCTCTGATAACAAATGTGACAACCGGGCCCCGGTGACGGAACAAACACCCCGCCTTAACATGGTCATCTGGTCCTAGCCCACCAGGTAGCACCAGTTGCCCCGCAGACACATGGGACCCACCCTAGGGTCCACCCACATTCCCGAATTTCTCATTTGACTAATTATTGTGCATACCTTACTGCATGGTTAGTCTAACCATTTGAGAGGTCTACAATGCTACAATTTGTTAGCAGAGCGTTTCCCCACAGTTACCACATGGTTAGTTAAAACGTGTTTAGTAACCTTGCTATGTTCCCCTTCTAGGTAGTGAGGTGTGCACAATCTCTACATAGTTTGAGAATGTGACAACCGGGCACTAGTAACGGCACATACACCCTGCCTTAACATGACCGTCGGGTCCTAGCCCACCAGGTACCACCAGTTGCCTCGCAGACACATGGGACCCACCCCAGGGTCCACCCACATGCCCGAACTAGTCATCTATCTAATGATTCTCCCCATAGGCAAACACATTTCCATTCGGTGTACTTTTTCATCACTCACACAAACCCTGAGAATCTTCCCAGGAGGTCACCTATCCGGGTCACTACTCTTGGCCAAGCACGCTTAACTGTGGAGTTCTAATCAGGTAGGCTCCCAAAAAGTAAGATACACCTTATTGACATGAGTCATATCATTTAGTAATTTAACCCTTTATCATTTGGGGATTTATAATCACCCCCCCCCCCCTTAGAGCACAACGCCCTCGTTGTGGGCCCTACATCTCAACCCAGGCAGTGCATCGCACTTAAGGCTGTGTAACAGCTCTGATACCAAATGTGACAACCGGGCCCCGGTGATGGCACAGACACCCCGCCTTACCATGGTCGTCGGGTCCTCGCCCTCCAGGTACCCCCATTTTCCCCGCAGACACATGGGACCCACCCCAGGGTCCACCCACATGCCCGAACTGGTCATCTGACTATTGATTGAGCACACCTCACTACATGGTTAGTCTAACCATTCGAGAGGTCTAAAATGATATAGGTTTTTACCAGAGCGTTTCCGCACAGTTACCACACGGTTAGTTAAAACGTGTTTAGTAACCTTACTATGCTCCCTTTCTAGGCAGTGAGGTGTGCACAATCTGTACACGGTTTGGGAAAGTGACAACTGGGCCCCAGTGATGACACAGACACCCCACCTTAACATGGTCGTCGGGTCCTGGACCACCAGGTACCACCAGTTGCCCCGCAGATATGTGGGACCCACCCCAGGATCCACCCACATGCCTGAACTGGTCATCTGTATAATGATTCTCCCCACATGCCAACACATGTCTTTTCAGTTTTCTTTGTCCTCACTCACACACACCTTGGGAAACATCCAGGAGGTCACCCATCCTGATCACTACTCTAGGCTAAGCACACTTAACTGTGGAGTTCTAATAAGGTAGGCACCTAAAAAGAAAGGTACACCTTGTTGACATGAGTCATATCATTTAGTCATTTAACACTTTATCATTTGTGGATGTAACAATCACCCCCCCCCCCCTCTTACAGCACAGTGCCCTCGTTGTGGGCCCTACATCTCAACCCAGGCAGTGCACCACACTTAAGGCTGAGTACCAGCTCTGATACCAAATGTGAAAACCGGGCCCCGGTGACGGCATAGACACCTCGCTTTAACTTGGTCGTTGGGTCCTGGCCCACCAGGTACCACTAGTTTCCCCGCAGACATGTGGGACCCACCCTAGGGTCCACCCACATGCCCGAACTGGTCATCTGACTAATGATTGTGCACACCTCACTACATGGTTAGTCTAACCATTCGAGAGGTCTAGAAAGCTACAGGTTGTTAGCCGAGCGTTTCAGCACAGTTACCAAACGTTTAGTTAAAACGTGTTTAGTAACCTTGCTATGTTCCCCTTCTAAGCAGTGAGGTGTGCACAATCTCTACATGGTTTGGTAATGTGACAACCGGGCCCCAGTGACGACATAGACACCTAGCCTTATCATGGCAGTCGGGTCTTGGCCCACCAGGTCCCACCAGTTGCCCTATAGACACGTTGGACCCACCCTAGGGTCCACCCACATGCCCGAACTGGTCATCTGACTAATGATTGTGCACACCTCACTGCATGGTTAGTCTAACCATTCGAGAGGTCTAGAAAGCTACAGATTGTTAGCAGAGCGTTTCCGAACAGTTAACACATGGTTAGTTAAAACGTGTTGAGTAACATTGCTATGTTCCCATTCTAGGCAGTGAGGTGTGCACATTATCTACACGGTTTGGGAATGTGACAATCGGGCCCCAGTGACGACACAGACACCCCGCCATAACATGGTCGTCGGGTCCTAGCCCACCAGGTACCACCAGTTGCCCCGTAGACACGTTGGACCCACCCCAAGGTCCACCCACATGCCCGGACTGGTCATCTGACTAATGATTTTCCCCATAGGCCAACACATGTCCTTTCATTGTGCTTTGTCCTCACTCACACACCCCCTGGGAAACTTCCCAGGAGGTCACCCATTCTGACCACTACTGCAGCCCAAACACGCATAACTATGGAGTTCTAATCAGGTAGGCTCCCGAAATGGAAGTTTCACCTTGTTGACATGAGTCATATCATTTAGTCATTTAACCCTTTATCATCTGGAGATGTTACAATCACCCCCCCCCCTTTAGAGCACAACGCCCTCGTTGTGGGCCCTACATCTCAACCCAGGCAGTGCACCCCACTTAAGGCTGAGTACCAGCTCTGATACCAAATGTGGCAACCGGGCCCCTGTGACGGAACAGACACCCCGCCTTAACATGGTCGTCGTGTCCTGGCCCACCAGGTACCACCAGTTGCCCCGCAGACACGTGGGACCCACCCTAGGGTCCACCAACATTCCCGAATTGGTCATTTGACTAATTATTGTCCACACCTCATTGCATGGTTAGCCTAACCATTTGAGAGGTCTAAAAAGCTACAGTTTGTTAGCAGAGTGTTTCCCCACAGTTACCACATGTTTAGTTAAAACGTGTTTAACAACCGGGAACCAGTAACGGCATAGACACCTCGCCTTAACATTGCCGTCAGGTCCTGGCCCACCAGGTACCACCACTTTCCTCGTAGACACGTGGGACCCACCCCAGTGTCCACCCACATGCTCGAACTGGTCATCTATCTAATGATTCTCCCCATAGGAAAACACATGTCCTTTCAGTGTACTTTGTCCTCACTCACACACACCCTAGGAATCTTCCCAGGAGGTCACCCATCCGGGTCACTACTCTAGGACAAGCACGCTTAACTGTGGAGTTCTAATCAGGTAGGCTCCCGAAAAGGAAGATACAACTTGTTGACATGAGTTATATCATTTAGTCATTTAACCCTTTATCATTTGGGGATTTACAATCACCCCCCCCCCCCTTTAGAGCACAACGCCCTCGTTGTGGGCCCTACATCTCAACCCAGGCAATGCATCACACTTAAGGCTGTGTACCAACTCTGATACCAAATGTGACAACCAGGCCCCGGTGATGGCACAGACACCCCGCCTTACCATGGTCGTCAGGTCCTGGCCCACCACGTACCACCAGTTTTCCCGCAGACATGTGGGACACACCCTAGGGTCCACCCACATGCCCGAACTGGTCATCTGACTAATGATTGTGCACATCTCACTACATGGTTAGTCTAACAATTCGAGAGGTCTAGAAAGCTACAGGTTGTTAGCAGAGCGTTTCCGCACAGTTACCACACGGTTAGTTAAAACGTTTTTATTAACCTTGCTATGCTCCCCTTCTAGGCAGTGAGGTGTGCAATATCTGTTCACGGTTTGGGAAAGTGACAACCGGGCCCCAGTGACGACACAAACACCCCACCTTAACATGGTCGTCGGGTCCTGGCACACCAAGTACCACCAGTTTCCCCGCAGACATGTGGGACCTAGCCCAGGATCCACCCACATGCCCGAACTGGTCATCTGTATAATGATTCTTCCCACAGGCCAACACATGTCTTTTCAGTTTTCTTTGTCCTCACTGACACACACCTTGGGAAACTTCTAGGAGGTCACCCATCCTGATCACTACTCTAGGCCAAGCACACTTAACTGTGGAGTTCTAATCAGGTAGGCTCCTGAAAAAAAGGTACCCCTTTTTGACATGAGTCATATCATTTAGTTATTTAACCCTTTATCATTTGGGGATGTAACAATCACCCCCCCTTTAGAGCACAACGCCCTTGTTGTGGGCCCTACATCTCAACCCAGGCAGTGCACCGCACTTAAGGCTGAGTACCAGCTCTGATACCAAATGCGACAACCGGGCCCCGGTGACGGCATAGACACCCCGCCTTAACATGGTCGGTGGGTCCTGGCCCACCAGGTACCACTAGTTTCCCCGCAGACACGTGGGACCCACCCCAGGGTCAACCCACATGCCTGAACTGGTCGTCTGACTAATGATTGTGCACACCTCACTTCATGGTTAGTCTAACCATTCGAGAGGTCTAGAAAGCTACAGGTTGTTAGCAGAGCGTTTCCGCACAGTTACCACACAGATATTTAAAACGTGTTTAGTAACCTTGCTATGTTCCCCTTCTAGGCAGTGACATGTGAACAATCTCTACACGGTTTGGGAATGTGACAACCGGGCCCCAGAGATGAGACAGACACCCCGCCTTAACATGGACGTCGGGTCCTGGCCCACCAGTTGCACCGTAGACACGTTGGACCCACCCCAGGGTCCACCCACATGCCTGAACTGGTCATATGACTAATGATTGTGCACACCTCACTGCATGGTTAGTCTAACCATTCGAGAGGTCTAGAAAGCTACAGGTTGTTATCAGAGCGTTTTCACATAGTTACCACATGGTTAGTTAAAACGTGTTTAGTAACATTGCTATGTTCCCCTTCTAGGAAGTGAGGTGTGCACAATCTCTACACGGTTTGGGAATGTGACAACCGGGCCCCAGTGACGACACAGACACCCCGCCTTAACATGGTCGTCGGGTCCTGGCCCACCAGGTACCACCAGTTGCCCCGTAGACACGTTGGACCCACCCCAGGGTCCACCCACATGCCCGAACTGGTCATCTGACTAATGATTGTCCCCATAGGCCAACACATGTCCTTTCAGTGTGCATTGTCCTCACTCACACACCCCCTGGGAAACTTCCTAGGAGGTCACCCATCCTGATCACTACTACATCCCAAACATGCATAACTATGGAGTTCTAATTAGGTAGGATCCCAAAATGGAAGGTGCATCTTGTTGACATGAGTCATATAATTTAGTCATTTAACCCTTTATCATTTGGGGATGTTACAATCACCCCCCTTTAGAGCACAACACCCTCGTTGTGGTCCCTACATCTCAACCTAGGCAGTGCACCTCACTTAAGGCTGAGTACCAGCTCTGATACCAAATGTCACAACCGGGCCCTGGTGACGGCACAGATACCCCGCCTTAACATGGTCGTCAGGTCTTGGCCCACCAGGTACCACTAGATGCCCCAAAAACACATGGGACCTACCCCAGGGTCCTCCCACAAGCCTGAACTGGTCATCTGACTAATGATTGTGCACACCTCACTATATGGTTCGTCTAACCATTCGAGAGGCCTAGAAAGCTACAGGTTGTTAGCAGAGCATTTCCGCACAGTTACATCACGGTTAGTTAAAACATGTTTAGTAACCTTGCTATGTTCCCCTTCTAGGTAGTGAGGTGTGCACAATCTCTACACGGTTTGGGAATGTGACAATTGGGCCCCAGTGACAGCACAGACACCCCGCCTTTACATGGTCATCGGGTCCTGACCCACCACGTATCACCAGTTGCCCCGCAGACACGTGGGACCCACCCCAGTGTCCACCCCCATGCCCGAACTGGTCATCTGACTAATGATTTTCCCCACATTGTCGTCGGGTCCTGGCCCACCAGGTACCACCAGTTGCCCTGCAGAAACGTGGGACCCACCACATGGTCCACCCACATGCCCGAACTGGTCATATGACTAATGATTGTGCACACCTCACTTCATGGTTCAGTTTCCCCACATACACATGGGACCCACCCCCATTGTCCACCCACATGCTCGAACTGGCCATCTGACTAATGATTGTCCCCACATGGTCGTCGGGTCCTGGCACACCAGGTACCACCAATTGTCCCGGAGACATGTGGGACCCACCCCAGGGTCCACCCACATGCCCGAACTAGTCAAATGACTAATGATTGTGCACACCTCACTTCATGGTTATTCTAACCATTCGAGAGGTCTAGAAAGCTACAGGTTGTTAGCAGAGCGTTTCCGCACAGTTACCACCCGGTTAGTTAAAACGTGTTTAGTAACCTTGCTATGTTACCTTTCTAGGTAGTGAGGTGTGCAGAATCTCTACACGGTTTGCGAATGTGACAATCGGGCCCCGATGACAGCACAGACACCCCGTCTTAACATGGCCGTCAGGTCCTGGCCCACCAGGTACCACAAGTTGCACCGTAGAAACGGAGGACCCACCCCAGTGTCCACCCACATGCCCGAACTGGTCATCTGACTAATGATTGTCCCCACAGGACAACACATGTCCTTTCAGTGTGCATTGTCCTCACTAACACACACACTGGGAAACTTCTTAAGAGGTCACCCATCCTGATCACTACTCCAGGCCAAGCACGCTTAACTGTAGAGTTTTAATCAGGTAGGCTCCCGAAAAGTAAGGTTCTCCTTGTTGAAATGAGTCATATCATTTAGTCATTTAACCCTTTATAATTTGGGGATGTTACAATCACCCCCCCCCCCCCTTTAGAGCACAACGCCCTCGTTGTAGGCCCTACATCTCAACCCAGGCAGTGCACCGCACATAAGGCTGAGTACCAGCTCTGATACCAAATGTGACAACCGGGCCCCGATGACGGCACATACACCCCGCCTTAACATGGTCATTCGGTCCTGGCCCACCAGGTACCACCATTTTCCCTAAAGACACGTGGGACCCACCCCGGGGTCCACCCACATGCCTGAACTGGTCATCGGACTAATGATTTTCCCCACAGGCCAATACATGTCCTTTCCAGTGTGCTTTGTCCTCAATCACACACACCCTGAGAAACATCCCAGGAGGTCACCAATCCGGATCACTACTCCTATCCAAGCACACATAGTTGTGGAGTTCTAATCAGGTAGGCTCTCGAAAAGGAAGGTGCACCATGATGACATGATTCATATCATTTAGTCATTTAACCCTTTATTATTTGGGGATGTTATAGGGAAACCGTGTCGTTAAACCGTGCGACACAGTTACTTGTTATAATAGACTCATGCCATGGGCATACAGAGTTTCTTACTATTTGATTAAACATGATAGATCCTTGGAATAATTGATATTATTACTGTATAGACCTGGGTGGTTGCCTACTGGGATGTTTATCTCACACACTATTTGGGCCTCCATGGGGATCCAAATAAATTATAAGGTTATTGGTGATGATAGAGGAATGTTCCCTAGTACAGGTTATTGATTGTGGCTTTGGAGTAGGGGATCATAGGACCATGGTGTGGATTGTGATACTGGGATTCCTTTTTTTCTTTTGTACTTTTTGGGATAATTTTTTTATAATGTATTTCCATGTACATGTTTGGATTCTATCTAGATACATGTACAAACTGCATCATTTTTTATATGAGACACTTCTTGTTATTCATATGTGTTTTTGTCATGCCTTCTCTTCAGTTTAGTGATTATTTATTTACTTCTTCTATTTATTAAATGTTTGACTTCTGCTGTGATACTCTGGTAATGAGGGAATAGTCTCCCCAATGAGTCACCCAGTCCCTTGATTCTAGTTGTAAGCCTCTGTCATTTGGGGATATGCACTTGAGGCCATGTGTCCAATTGGGATCGGGGTACCATAGAGTGGAATCCATGCCCGAGACGTTACAAAGTGGTATCTGGTATTTTTGTTTGTTTGACTTACTGTTTTGCAATGTTAGATAAGGATAAGAAGGAAGTGGAGTTTGGTAATAAAGTTTTCCTAGAATTAGATACCCCGCGTATAGGGAAATAAAAAATTGCCTCAATGTGAGTTCTGATTATCTAGATTTTAACTATTACAGCTGATTTGATTTTACTTTAGGGTGATGCACTTTATCTCTGCTATTACTATTGATGTGATAGTGGGTTCTATTTTAGTTTCATCCCAATGAGACGACATTGTTCCATATCGTGCAACATATAAAAACTTTTTAGAATCACATTTCATTTATTATGCCATGCCATCTAGGATGCATTAGATATTTCATGTTGGTGTGATAGTTGACGCTATATATGTGCATATTATTGTGTTAGTTGGGTGAAGTAGATGAAGGTGTGACATCATATTTCAATCCATAAGGAGTATGTGCCCTTATGAATTGGGAAATGAAACACCCATGAAAAAGTAATTTTAAATGGGATTGTTACATATATGGAATTATTAGGAACCAAGTTATGGTTTATGAGGTATTACTTGCCCTAATGGATTTATAATTGTTAACCATGGTGAAATTTCCTGAATAACTGAATGAAAATGGAAAC
This sequence comes from Viscum album, assembly GCA_963277665.1. Classification (NCBI taxonomy): domain Eukaryota; kingdom Viridiplantae; phylum Streptophyta; class Magnoliopsida; order Santalales; family Viscaceae; genus Viscum; species Viscum album. The sequence goes on along the minus strand of OY728129.1, from coordinate 564,396,425 downwards.
ATGAATAATGGAAAGAGGATTGACTTAAACCCAAATTTTGAGTGGGTAAGAATCATAGTTTCACATGGTTCGATGGCTATATTTTTATAATCCTGGATTTAGTAGTAGGCTGTTTGTTTGAATTCAATTTATAGATTTGTGCTTTGAAATTGTTTTTCCTGAGGCATGTGTTTGGAATTGTAGAGACATTACAAAACAGTGACATCTAGTTATACACCACTTTGGAGGCGATGACCATACGTCAGAGATGGTGGGCCATAGGATACTGTTTGATCCTCCTATAGTGACATCTGCGGCACCTAAGGCTATTCTAGACGTAGGAGTTGAGGCAAAATTCAATGAGGGTTTCTTTTAGTATATAAAGATGATCTAGGGAGCACCGTAGCTATCCTTGAATATGGATAAACTGACATGAGTACTCCAATAGAAATATTCTCCTAGGTTTTCAGGGATTGGTAAACCACATGCTATAGAGCTTTTTCTAGAGACCACGTTAGTGATTTTTGAGCATATGGAGATGACTCCGGAGCGGAGGGTCAATCTCATAACTGACATGATATGCGGAGCAGAAAAAGACTTGTGAAATTTTTTTAACCAGGCTAATATACTATAGAATATGGGTTGGGATGAATTCCAAACCTACGTCTATGAATAATTTTTACCCACAACTTCGCGATCAGAGCGGGCTAGTGAGTTTATGTGTATCTATAAGGGAAGGATGAAGGATATGGAATAGCTGGCATGTTTTATAGATTTGCAACATTTTGCGTCGATCTATCTTACTGATGGTCTATCGAGGGTGAGATGATTTGAGAATGGTCTCATTCTTGATATCAAATCCCATGTAAACATTTTCTAGTTTCCTTCTATCACTAATATTATGAATCTGGCGATAATAAAAGAGTGGAACCTGGGGGATGATGGGGGTTCATAATAGTGGAGTGATACATCTCTCCCCAGTGGATCTACATCTTCAGGAATGAAGCGTCACATTGAGGCTTCCCAAGACTTGAGTGTTAGTCAGACTGTTGGTGTAGGTAGCTTGTTGTTTTTTCATCAGTGTGGTAGTTGAGGCCTCATGAAAAACCAGTGCGATTACAGCCCAGTTGAGTGCCGAGATTTAGGATAGATGGGACGCATGTAATGGTTTGGAATGACCTTCCCTCCAACTAAGAGTGGTAGGAACTCAACTCCGACATCGAGTTCAGGAGTAGGTTCACCAGCTTCACATTTGGCTGGGAGCTGGAGCAGTCCAGGCTAGTCAGGTCAAGGTAGTGGTGGTCATGAACGTGGTAGACTAACACTTAGTTCTAAGAGATAGAAGTGTGGATCAGCTCAATGGGTACAGGTAGGGTCACATGGCTATGGTACATGCCATACATATGTAGTGAAATATAAAAAACATGAGAAGGACCCCAACCCACATACAGTGAGAGGTATGATCATAGTATCTTATATTATCGCATCTGTTGTGTTCGACACAGGTGTCTCTCATAGTATTATATCTATATGTGTGGTAAGAATCCATGGGCTTGTGGTTTTTCTTTCTAAGGGTGTTTTGACACTAGACACACCGTTCGGATTCATAACATGCGATGTATGCCAGTGTATAGAGTGTCCCCTTGAGGTTGGTGGGTGACACTTTCTCTAGAGTTTATATGTCCTCAAGATGATAGTGTAAGACGTCATTATCAAAATGGTTGGGCTCATGGATTAGAGAGAATTAATTTACTTATATCACAGGAGGGTGATATTCACATAATAAGAGGGTGTGATATTTATTCACAATGGTGAATGAGATGTCCAGGTAAGGGGAGATGTAATCGAGTTTCATGGGTTTGGTGGGATGATAGCCCAAATTTCAATTTTTTTTCTGAATTATTAGAGAGTGGGATAGAAAAAATATACTCCAATGGTGGAGTGCTTCAGGGATGTCTTTCGCAACAAATTTTCTAGTTTACCTCTTGAGAGAGAGGTGAAGTTATCCATCGAGCTAGTGCTGAGCTCTTCCGGTATCCATTCCTATTTACAGGATGGCTGTGAAGGAGTTGAAGGAGCTCAAGATGTAGCTAGAGGATTTGGGGGTGCTGGGGTTTATTAAAGACAACAGTTCTATGTGGGGTTCTCTAGTCCTTTTTGAGAAAAAGGAGGATAGAACACGTTGGCTATGCATGGATTATAGGAAATTGAACCAACTGACTATTAAAAATTGATATCCCTTTCCATATATAGATGACCTGTTTGATCTGTTTTGAGGTGCTCAAGTGTTCTCTAAGATCAACTTGTGGTTAGGATATCAGCAGGTGCATGTTCGACTTGAAGACACACCATGTACAACCTTTCATAGCATGTATGGTTTATAAGGGTATATGGTAATGCCATTCAGTCTCATGAACAAGACTATGGTTTTCATTCCTTCATTGAACCGAGTGTTTCATCCTTACATGGATTATTTTATCGTAGTTTTCATGGATGATATATTGGTGCATTCTCACAATCGAAACTAGCTATTCCAACCATCTTGAAATCATTCTGAATACACTAAGGGAGCATCAATTATATGCTAAGATCAAAAAGTTCTACTTTTATATGGATAAGATTCACTTCATGGGTAACATAATCTTAGAGGAAGAAGTGATAGAGGACCTAGATAAGGTGAGAGTTGTAGTTTTATAGGAAAATCCCAAGTTTTTTTGACATTTGATGTTTCTTGGGGATAGCTTGACACTACATGCATTTTATATAGGACTTCTCACACATAGCAGTTTCATTTATGGGATTGAATAAGAATGGTGTGATGTTTTTGTGGTCAAAATATTTTGAGATAGCCTTTCAAGAGAAGAAAGTTAGGATGACTTTAGCACCAGTCCTGATACTTCTAGAGAAGGGGAAGAGCTACACTGTGTACTATGATGCTTCAATTATTAGGCCGGGGGTAGTGCCGATGTAGGGAGATCGATTCATGGCATACGGGTCTCAGTAGTTGAGGCCTAATGAGAGGAATTGCCCTACAAATGATCGCAAGTTAGCTTCATTTCTTCACACATTGCACTATTGGAAGAACTATTTACTGGGAGTGGATTTTGGGGCATAAATGGACCACAAAATCCTCATGTATATCTTAACACAACATGATCCTAATTTGAGGCAGTGAAGGTGGGTGGTGTACCTTTATTCCTTTGACTTTGAGCTTGCTAACACACATGTTAATGGAAATGTGGTATCTGATGCAATGAGAAGGAGGACATAGATACATGGAGCACAACAGACCAGTAAAGAGTGGATGCTTAGGGTGTTGTTTTATGAGATTCATCTGGATATGCTAGAGAGAAAGTGGAAGAAATTCCCTTCAACCTTATTTGTGACTTCTACCCCATTGTATATAGTTAGGATGATGATTCTACTTGATTAATAAGGCCTAGTTCTATGGGAAGGTGTGGAAGGAGAGGACCATCCTCATGGTTGGATGGTAGGAAATAATGAGATTCTATGTATTCATGGATGTGTCTGGGTTCCAGTGGATATACATGAGGAGTTGAAGTAATAGATTCATGATTTAGACTGGGTAGTGCATCCTAGATTCACAAATATGTTCTGTGACATGAAATGTTAGTACATGTGGCCTAGAATTAAGAGAAATGTATTTAGTTTTGTTAGGAGGTGTTCCACCTATCAGCAGGTGAAATTGGGACATCAATGACCAGCTAGGATTTTACAATAGTTACATATCCCGGAGTTTCAATGGGATGATATCGAGATGGATTTCATGATGGGTTTGCTGAGGTCGCCTCAAGGTCATGATGTTGTGTTGGTTATTGTTTATAGGCTTACGAAGGTCACTCATTTCTTTCCAACCAAGAATTCCTTCACTATTGATGATCTGGGAAAGTTGTACATCCGATAGGTGGTATGAATACATGGGGTCTCATGAAAAATATATTTTTCTATAGGGATTCCCTATTTAAATCTCATTTCTATATGAGTTTTATGAGGGTGATGGGTACACAATTTCTTATGAGCACATCATACAACCCATAGACTGATAGCCAGTAATAGTGTACGATACAGGTGCTAGAGGACATGCTTCGAGTATGCATCCATAATTTTGGGGGCTCTTGGGAGAGGCACATTCACCTGGTTGATTTCAACTACAATAACATTATCAGAAGATGATACATATTAAACCTAACAAGGATTTATATGATAGTCCATGCCATTCCCTCCTATTCTAGCTAGTGGTAGGAGATGTATATTTATTGGGACTGGATTTCATATAAGAGACCTCTGAGCAGGTTTAGATGATTTACAAGTAGATGGATACTATAAAGTCTCACCAGAGATCATACACCAATCACTGTAGACAACCCCTATAGTTTTAGGTAGAGTATTGGGATTTCTTATGTTTTTCAATGAGTTTGGGATGTAGGAGGATCATGAAAAAGGGTAAACCTTCACCGAGATATGTCAGGACATTTGAGATTCTAGAGAGAGTCAAGTAGGTTTCATATCAGTGGTAGTAATCTCAGAGGTACTGATCCATGCACAAAATATTCCATGATTCTCAATTGTGTAGCTATCACTCAGACATGTCTCACATTTTTCAACAAGATGTGGTTGATTTTCAGGTTGTTTCATCTTTCTAGGAGCATCTGATTTGTATTTTTGAAAGGACCATGATGGTTCTCCGTGGCTAGTCACTTCTTCTAGGATGGGTTCTATGGTAGGACAAACATTTATAGGACAAGAATTTGGAGGGGGTTCTGAAATATGTGCTCAATGTCAAATGTTTTACTTAGATGATTCATGACCACCATTTAGAGTGCAATTCAAGGAATAATTGCTATAAGGGGGAATATTATAAGAGCTTGAGTTTTTGAATGAGGTACTATTCATTTTCATATTAGTTTAAATGCCTAGTTATGTCCTTATGTGAGTTCTTAACTTGATCATGAGTGTTTTAGAGGTGTTTGAGCCTTGTTTGGAGCCTGGAACGATGTTTTGGGGTTAAAATGTCATGGCACAAGGTTTGCACATGGATTGTGTAGGGTTAGTTGATCCGTGAGAGAGGATTGAAAAATTACTGGTTTTTAGCAGAGTGCTTCTGAATGGGTTTGGTATTGTTAGTTAAATAATATGGGGTAACCATGTGAATTGCCCCTTCTATGTTGTGAGGTGCGTATGGTATCTGCACAGTTTTAGAAACTGTACGGGTAAACCGTATGACCCTACTGTGTTGTTTTTTTATTGAATTAAAAATCAAATTTTCTATTTAAACTCATCTGGGTTTTCTCATCCAATGCACAATAGCCTCTCATAGCTCTCCCCTTTTGTGCCTAACCTAGGATTTGAGCTCGAGACTCCGTCGGTCCTCCGTTTTGATTGTTGATTATCTCATCAGATGCACATCGGTAAGTACTCAATTCATTTTTAGTCATTATTGATTCTTCAAAATAATAACTATGATATTTGGATTTAGGATAACATTCCCAAATATCCTGTTCTTTCCCCTTTCGTTAGATTTCTTCCAAACCAATATCAATCATGACTCGATACTAGAAGATCTGTCTTGTACTGAGGGAAGACAAGTGGTCTATATTTTCATTCATCATTTCTTTAGTGTTCTTCGGGCGTTCATACTTTTTTTCCATCCACCAGACCTTTGAAAAAGTATTTTTTTGAGCGAGTAGATTTTAGTTCCCATTATTGGACCTATTGAGGTTGACAATAGGGTCAATTTGTGTGTGTTTGCAACTGATTCTCGTTTCCAGGTCCCCCATGGGGTGATCCTTAAGGAAACAACCTGATTATGCCTATTTAATGGACCAAAGGGGTGTGTTCTACTGCTTGACTAGTTATAGGATTCCCATTAATGACTTGATATCTGTAATATCCAATTTAGGAGTTGTAATGCCTCACGGATTAATGAATATCATGTTATTCCTGAACTATTTTGATAGTTTAGAATGTGAAATGAATAATATGGGTGGGTATACCTATATGATTTTGCTAATGGATTGCTATATGGTTTAAATGGTAGGTTAGGCACATATGTTTATTTTTATAAATGGTTTTCATGAGTGGGTATACTCATGGATTGTATAGGTTAGTGTGAGTGGGTATACTCACATGGAATGAATGTTTCATTGGAATGTGTGAACTCCTGAGTGAATGGTTTGATATATTCCGTGTACTACACTCTAGGGAACTGGAATGCAGTAGTGGAGGCATTGGGTTAACTAAGTCCTGTGGGTCTTGATTTTGGGGGATGCCTTGGGCCTTACTACCGCTTGGATCCGACTTACATGGGCTCGCATATGACTTTCTATTTCTATGATCCTAGGACCCTACCTAGTGACTAAATGAGTTTCCACTTAAGATGCCCATGTGAGTCGATGAGATACCTTGGACAAGATCTTTGGATCCATACCTCCATGGTCTATAATTATTACATGGATGCATTGGTTTGCTAGAACCTTGGATCTGGCCCTTTCGGTCTACACTTCACTATACAACGAGGTGGTGGGATATTATTTTTCACAATACGACATGCATGTGGGATATGTGATTTTACAATACAGTATGGATGCAGGTTATATGATAAAGATGTATGTATGGTGTGCCCATGTGAATTTATTGTTAACATGGTAATAGCTGCCTTTTTGGGATCTAACTCTCCTTTTCAGGTATCCTCGAGGTCTGTTTGGTTTTACATGTTATAGTAGACTCATGCCATAGGAATACACACTTACTAGTTTTTTACCATTTCTCGATACTTGGTAGAATATATGTTAGAACTGAATAGACCTGGGCATTTTCCTACGAGGATGTTTATATCACACCCTGTCCAAGCATCCTTGAGGACAGAATCCGATTATATGGTTGTAGGTGATGATAGGGGAAAGTGCCCAAGTATAGGTTGTTGATTGTGACTTTGTAATAGGGGTTCCTAAGACAAAGCTGTGGCTTGTGATGTTGGGAAACCGTTTTGGTCTTTTATTTTTTTGGGATACATTTATTTTACTGTATTACCGTGTACCTGTTTAGATTATTTCTTAATATTTTTACAATTTGAATCATTTTATATACGAGATACTTCTTGTTATTGATATTTGTTACTCTCTTTCTTTATTATCAGTTGATTACTTATTTATTCACATCAGCTATTTATTATTTGTTTGACTTCCACTATGATACTCTAGTAATGAGGGCATAGTCTCCCCACTAACTCACCAAGAACTAACTACTAGTCGATATCCTCCGTTGTTTGGGGATATATTATTGAGGCCATGTGGCCAACCTGGCTCGAGCCACCATAGGGTGGACTCTGGGTCTGGGATGTTACAACACTCATTTTATCTGTAATATTGAATTTGTTATTATAAAATTTCTTTAAAAAATATAATATGAATGTTAAAAATTACATTTAATATATTACATATATATTTCATTAATAAAATCCAACAAGAGTGATTTTAATATTTTATGAACTCACTTATTTTAATTTAAATAGTTTTCCCGAAAAACAATTCCTTTATATTAAAAATGGTTTTATTTTCTTTTATAAATAATTGTTCACAAAAGAATTAAATAAATACATGTGTAAACAATGTTTTCTGAAATCAATTAAAACTGTTCATTCACAATATTTTAACAGCTATGTTATAGGGTAACATAATAATATTTAGTTGTTCTCTTATATTTTATGTGGCGTAATATATATGATATCAAACATATTGAATCCTTTTAAAAACACGGACTGTTACACATATTCTAACCTCGAACAAAAAAGTTTCAGTATAAATATTCATTGTTTTATTAAAATTAATTCCATTAGGGGGTATATGGAAACTCTATATAGGTTATAGTTGAACCCATTGTTTTCCATTCCGATCTAATTTCCACCTACACATGATTATAGCTACAGACACTATTTCCCAACAAAAATCCTACCAATGTACAAGTAAATTTCAATGAAAAAACTACATTATCATTAGGTTTGTCTTCATTGTTACCCACATCGTCACTTAGGTTCACCAAACCATTATATCAAATGTTATTCTATATGATGTAGATATACATAGGGGATCAAATGAATGTAATATCACCTAAAAATCATTTGAAAAATTAGAATACATGTCGATGACAATAAATACATTGAGTCGCATATTATATAAAAAAAATATAAAAGTCATGTTCTTTATTAGAACCATACATACCATATAGGACTTGTGTGATGCCTAAAAAAGAAACGATGAAGAGTCAAATCCAATTTTAATAAAAATACTCAAATCTAAGGGGAATAAAATGGAAAGAATTCATATGATCCTAATATGATAAACTAATAAATTAAATCTCATTCCCATGTATCATGGTACTCTATTGATAATGGTGTTCATGATATTGGGGACCGTGTCTATAAAAGGATCCAATAAATTCCTATTTCTCAATTATATCAAATCCTAAAATTTGAAATACATGACACCTCATAAAACATTATATAACATCCTATCCCAAGACATTCGGTTTGAGGAAGATTGTCACATGATGTCTGGTGTGCCTCCCCAAACACCATATACCTCTAACTATAAGTAAGGTTATATTGTAGAATAATGGAAAGAATATATATTCTATGAGAGTGAAAAATAACACATAAATGAACCAACATGTATCCATAAACAATCTAAGTATGTAGAAATAAAATATAGGACATCTATAATGAATTAATCAGAAATGAACATACCCAATGAACACTAATTTTTCCCATGGATGATCACGTATAATAATAATGAAAAGAATATTGTATAAGAGGATTTATATTAAATATTAAAACCTTATGTATTCCAGACTCATGTATTATTTTGTTTCATCCCACTACACAGTCAAATAAAAAACCTCAACCTAACCCATTTTTATAATATGTGAGGGATTCACATGTTCCCAAGTGTTATTGATTCTAATGAAGGATTTCATTATAGCACATTAGGGAACCTCCATGGTTTTCCAATAACCAATTAGTAGATTCATTTTTTAATATTGTAAAAATATCCGTAGAAATTAAAAACAACAACTGTGAAAACTGACTATAAATTCATCATAAATACGAAAATAAGGACAATTTATTTATGGTCCATGCACATACCAAACCACTACAACAACCAGAAGTACCGATTAGGCACAATAATGTTATGGATTTCAATATTATTCACTGTTCACAATAATATTTGTTGCATAACCCAACATCATTGAGAATACATCACATTACCATACATACCACATGTTCCTTGATTTAGGATACCCAACATGTTTCACTCAAATGATGGTATTCGATAAGAACATGGAACACCCCAACCCGTTGGTAGTTATTATTAGTAACACTACATACCCTCACCCTGATACTGAAATCATCTTGAACACAACAAAACCCACCCTTAATTGTGTCATTATCCTTTTACGAAGGTATGTACCACCTAACATATTTTACATTAATAGATAATCACATTACTAATATAAAAAATTCTATCACTTCGATGTGTAACTATTAGATTATCCATTAGCATGAATGGTGTAATCCTTATTCAATTGAAATGTCATTAACGCATCCCATATAACCAAATTATCTTTTATATGTTTCGGTCATCATATATCATTCCAAGTCTCCATGTTTCCATCAAACCAAAATTGAGTAACCTAAAAAACCTGATACATGAAAAAAAGTTCCGCATTCTATGAAATATGTCAAAAAGTAGAAATCATAGAAATTAATAAAAATAAATAAAATGAAAAATTATGAATATAATCCATAGTTTTCATATTATCATATATAAAAAAAGTTATCAACTGATACTCATGAACAAAAAATAGATTAAAGAACAAAATTTTTTACCACATTATAAGCATATAAACACATGTGGTCAAGACATCAACCATGGTCTCCTAGGTCCAAGTTTCATATTACACAACATCATATCCTAGGGGATCCATATATACTATGAGACAACATTGTGTTTACTCTCTAGTGATTAGTGACTGATATCAAGATCGTTTTTAAGAAACCATTGTGGTCATTTTCACTTTGTTCAATTATACTAGGCATCTAAAAATTATTTAATTAGAACCCAAAAATCATTAGTTAATAATGAATAAATTGGTTCTTATTAAAAATTAAATTTTATGTGTAATTATCTCAAGGATGTGACCATAATTCCTTATTCCACTAAAAATTCATAATATCATAGTGTAGTATACATTATATGACCTATTTCAATTAGAGTCAACTCATAACCAAACAAATACGATCAAATTTAACTAAATAAATCTAGGTTAATTATACATCCATTGATCAAAATGTGACTATAATCATTGCCATGAATTGAAAACTAATTAATTATAACTAAATTATAATTAACTGTTTGATTACAAGGAACTACAAATTTTATTGAAAAAGGAATAATTTCTAAAATACGTACCAGATATCATTACCTTTAATGAATCATGAAGAACAATAACAAAAATTCCATAACATTATTTCAGCATCATTATAGAAAAAATCCCAATTATATAAAAAATTTACAATTTAATATAATTAAATTAGAACCATTAAATGAAATTAGACATTTAATATATATTATGAGATACATCATCTAATATAATTGAAGCCACTCCCTACATACTCCTTATTTAGTGTTCAATAAAATAAAGAAGTCAATTTTATGATCTATTGGGTTATTCGAATAATCCTGAAAAAATACCTAAATGATATCACCGAGATAAAAATTCAACAAATAATCCATAAAAAGAGCTTTTTCATCTTTACAGGATGTCCTTAATCCATGTTAGACTAAGTTAGTATCATTCTGACATAATTCCACCAAGATTATATATAATTGAAACTAATTCAATAATCAAGATAAAATAATGATCAATCTATGATAATGATTATTGTTGGGACGAGAGTACATGGATAATTAAGAAACAATAGATAATAAAGGAAAATAATTAAAATGAGGATCATCCATAATGAAATATTCATCAATATACCAATCTTAAAAGAATACGTAAGAATTTTTTAAAGAAGAATGAAGGAATTAAACCACTTTTTCTATTGGATATCCTCTGGATCTGTATTTCTTCAATGAGATATCATGGGTGGGGAAAGAGAAATGTTGTTGGTGAAATATATCTCTAAAAATTGTTCAAACGAGATAAAACTAGATGGGTAACTGGTGGATCAATGGTCCAAAAATCCCACACAAAAGTAGTTCCCAATGTGCCACAACGGGTAGCCAATGTTTCCAACTATATAGTAGTGCTATCTCCCCCACATGTACTTTCTGACATGGTTTAACATCAAGATGATGTATACAATAATAGAATTAGATAATATTATCCTCTGATATATCCATCCACTAGATGAAGTGATAAAGTCATCTCTAAACATTTACAATCCATAACAATTTGGGTTGTTACAAACACTTGAATCATATACTATACCAAAACCCACTCACTGATTTTATTTCTACTATTTATAACCATTTAAATAATTCTATATGGGTTCTTATTGATTTTTAAATTGATTGGGGGTATATTTTATTCTTATTTAATACAAATAACTAATGAAAATATTACTAAAACCTTCACATGATATGGAAAATATGTGTATATATATATCTATATATTTGTAAATAGACATAATGAATAAATATAAATAATAAATAATATGAATTTAGAACATTAAATGAAATAATAAAATAAAATATTAATATTATTTAAATATAAAAAAAAAATACTCGTCAAAATCAACTCATCTTTAAAAGTTCGTTTATAAATTATTTCATAAATGAACATTAAATAAATATATATGGTCATATTGAAGTATTCTAGAATAAATATTCATAATAATGGATTAAAAAATCATTATAGTCATTAATTAATTGAAATAACATTACAACTCCACATATAAGTTTAAATGAAAAAATTTATTATATTACATTAAAGTAAATAATATAGACATTATTATCTAGATTATAAATAAATTAAAAAATTATCATTAATTAATTAATTTTAAAGTGTGTAAAAGAAAATTTTAATTCTATAAAATCATTACTATAAAAAAAATGAAAGATCAATCAGTTAGTTTATAATAACAAAACAAGTAATCATTAAAATACATAATTCCTTTTTATAAAAAATTAGATAAAAATAGATATCCATTCATAAAACATTTTTACAAGGAATCTAATCAGTTAGAAAAAATTCAATAAAAATGAATCTGCAATCAAAAAACTCAATCATGATTCATAATGGCAATGATTCCTGTCCATGGAAATAAGAATTAAAAATACACCATAGAATTGTTGACAAACATGAAAAAGTCACATACAACCACAGTAAGTTTATTCTTCACCAAGAATAGTTTTAAAATGTATGATAATATGTTAAATCTCACGTTTTTACAATCCCACTACCCCCAACCACCATCCATATTTTCTGGTAATATTATAATACCATTTTTTAATAAAAACACTTAATCATAGTATCATTACCTGATCCAAAACAACATAGTCATAAGAAATAGTTTTTTTATTTTAACTTATAGAAAAACAAAAAATTATATCAAATATTTTTATATAAATTGGATTTTATTATTATTTGTAAATCCAAATAGAAATTAATAACATTTCATTATGATATCATGTATGAAATTCCCAGGCATTGGAATTATAATGTGAAATGAAATATATATATATATAATCCAAATACACAAAAAATAAAAAATTAATCCTTACAATAAATATATTTTGAGTTAAAAAATAAAACATTTATAATGGAAGAGTACATCGCATAGGACTTCATATCAAATACATATATCATTAAATAATTAATACAAGACTAAAAGTTTTCTTTATTTGGTACCTAGAAAACTATGAATTCCTCCAAAACAATATGACCTTGTCTAATAAAATAATCCATTTCAATATTAATGGATGTATATTCATAAAACCCCATGATATAAAAATATAAAAATATATATACATACAAAAAGATAACATATATGGAGTTATTATATAACTCATAATGTTACTTCAACGGATTCTATAGAGTCACGCCTTAAATGAAAAAATAGAAAATATAATTTATTAAAGAGATATTATGAAACAACAAAAATTTTATATGTTGAAAGACTAATTAATAGGTAGAAAATTATTCCATTTAGTGAATCACTGATAGTTGTTTAGAATAAAATTACATATTAATTCAAAATATGAGGAATACAAAAAATACATAGGCTATATTAAATTTTTTTTAATGAAATCATCGTGCATCATCATAATAATAAATATTAAAATTAACATTATTATAAACCAATGCTTAATGTTATGTAGAAACCATTAATTGTCAATTTCTTTCAAAACTAATGTTTAATGTTAAAAAATATGATGTTGGTTTTCTCAAATACTATCATAAAATCATAAAATAATTACTATTTAAACATTGGTTTTGTTACTAAAAGAACATTTAAACCCTACAAAAAACATTCACATCTTGAAACCTTCTTTTTGTTTCTTTTGAAATCACGTTTTCCACAACCTATAACGCAACCAAAATCAACCTATCGGTCTTCATCCTCTATTCTAGTTGGTTTTAATCTTTTAAAATCACATTTTTATAATCATGGATCCCTAATATCTCATCCTTTGTATAGATTCATGATTCTCAAAAAGACTTATTTTCTAGAAACCACATTTTGTTCTGCCACTGAAATTGTATCCACTTCATAATCTTAGACATGATTTTAATATATTTTAGTCACATTTTCATGATAGTTAATCATAAATATTTGATTCTTAATTCATGTTTTAGGATAAAAAATTAGTTTTTCGAAACCCGATTACATTCAACAGGTAACCATGATCGAATGTTTTTGTTTTTTTAGTTTATATTGTTTTTTTTAAAATGTGTCTCATTAATCAATATGTATTCACCCATACACTAACATTAATGGTGTAAAACAATACTAATGAAGAAATTTTATTTATCATATGCTAATTTTTTTATATTTTCTAAATAAATTCTTAATATTTTAGTTATAACTTTTATTTATCCTTCAATTTGTTGGTAATAATATTTTGTTAATAAAAAATATTTAAATAATATTTGTTTAATTTTGTAAATTATTTATTGGATGGATTTATAATAATTTTTCCAACAACAATATATAAATATATATATCAATAGAATATAGTATTCGAAGTCTTTTTCATTTTTTATTCTAAAAAAATTATATATTTTTTTGGTCATCATGAAAAATATCAAGTAGATATGGGGTAATATATATCATAATATATATTTTCAAATATATAAATGTTTATAAATTAATAATTTTCATTTTATTCATTAATTTCAATATAACACAATATTGGGTGGAAATTACAATCAATTTCATACTTAATCGTATTGAAATTTTGTTTTTCTTCTAATTTATATGAGTTACCTTCTAGTAGTTGTGTTGTATGTTAATAATAACTAATAAACACTGAATGGATATTAAATAAATTTTTTAGATGTCAGATTATTTTTTGAATCACATATTGAAATTAGTGACAACCCAAATAAAATATTGTAATGATATTTGAGAATATTATTATAAAAATATATGTTGGAAAAATGTTGGGTTTATTATATTAGATGATTAATTTTTTCAAAATAGTTTTATATTTTGTTGTGTTAAAAATGAATTCATAATTGATTTCCAACACATATTACCATATTGTGTGTGGGGAATTCAATCAACGGGTTCTTTCAATTTTTTCCTTATTTTAGTAAATTATTAATTTTATATGGATTTTTTATCTTATAAAATTTACCATTGTTTATGATAATGAAAATTATGTATTTATGTTTAATTTTATTTATTCGAGGTTTACTAAAGTTAAATATTAATAACCATCTTAATGGGTATATGGAGAACATAACCAGTGTTGTGTGATTTTCATTTAAAAACCCTATTTAAAAAGTATCCTTTTTATATTACTATGATCGTCATAATTTAATAATAAAAAATTATTTATATAAAATAAATTCATGAGTAAGTTATTTTTGATTTCATTTCTAATAATTATTGATATTTCATACCTAGGAACTAACCATTTTGATTATATATTTATATTTTTACAATTTATATATATATATATAATGATTATATACATTAATAAATTTGTTTTTTTATTTTTATCTTAGATATTTAATGTATTGTAATTGGATGAATTTATGAATAACCACAGATGAATATGAAAAAAAAATATTTGATTATTTATTGTTATATTACAAATGAAATATTCAATATATAGATTTGATTTCTTTCAATGTTTTATGTGTTTGAATATAAGAATGTAAAATACCATATAAATAAAGGAAAACTAAATTTATTTCATTTTAACCATAATTATAATCTATGGATATTTAATTGTAAAATAATATAAAATTGAAAATCAAATTTTGAGGAAAATATTCAAAATGAAGTCGAGGTTAACATAGAAGAATTAATTCATTATGTTGGTGTGGAAATCCTAAAAAATATTAACTATTGAATTATTTTATGTATATTATTAGATTCCATCGTTATTAGGGTGTACTATATAAATAGTTTTATTAGTAGTTTTGGGATTAGTTAACTCCAAATTCTGAAATGGTTAAAGTGATACATGTTTCTCTCAGTTTCATGGATATTTAAAATAGTTTTAACCAAAATGAAATGGCCTTCTTGATTCCCATTATTAGGACACACATTATTATTCTCAATGGAATGGTGGTAAAAAATGTTATATAAATTCTCTATTTATTTTGAGTTGTATATGAATGAATATTCATATTTTTATAAATATCCTTGAAGTGGGACATCACATTATAATATGGATAAAAAATTAAACTTTGATTCATTATTAGGTAATGGAAACTATACTATAGTTAAAACAATTTTGTAACTTACAAATATTCTATCCAGTAATTGTTTCTAACATTTCAAATAATTTAACACTGATTTATTATTAGGTACTAAAATCTGGCCTCTTGTTGAAGCAATTCTATGTCATTCAATAATTCCTCAATTCAAGTATGTAATTATAAATTAAATAAAACATAAAAGGTTTACATAAAATACAAATGAGATAATATCTTATAGAAATTTATATCACCATGATGATTCAACATAGTGGAATATTTTTAATTAAAAATATCAAAATTTTGAATGTGAAGTTAGAAATCATATAATGGGAATATGAACATATTTAATGAATCAATATATAATACTAGGTAGCCATCATTGTTTATAATTTTTTTTATTAGATTAAAACTTATCCTCAATGATATATATGATTAAAAAATATGTTTTTATGAGATTGATGATTTCTAATATAAAAAATATTAGAAATAACATTTATGTGTATCTTTCACCATTGATTAGTGATTTAAAACTTCTATTGCAGACATTTGTTACTGTTCTTCATGAAATATAAGAAATAGAGTATTCTTATTCTTTTTAAGATAATTTTTTCTATAAATGACATTCCTTTGTATAGAAACTTATCAAGATATAGTGTTACGGGATATAAAAAATTTATAAATTGTGAAGAAGAGACATCATATTATAAATTATAAAATGAAATAAATATTGTTTACATGGTAAATTGATTTTATTTTATTTTTCAATATTATTTTAGATTCAAAAAAATATAATGGTATACAAGAATATAATTTATCAAAAAATCCATTTTTAGTTGAATAATATTATAGTAGGATGAAAAGAATTTATTTTTGATTTGGAATGACAGGATGTTCTGTTCCTCAGGATAATATATGGAAGAAATAATCATTCTATTTTAGACTACATAATTAGATATTGATTTTGAAAATACATAATATGTATGTCATGAATTTTTAGAAAAAAATGTAACAGTTTGATGGGATGATTTTTAGGTATAAATGTAAAGGAAAATGACGTATTTCATGCTATATTGGACTTCATATCAATGAGAACATGTTTTTAGTTAGCTCCCACTATCAATGTAAGTATACCATATTTACCCTTACCCTAGAACACATTATGAAATATTTATAATATGTATTTTTTCTATTGTCTACATTGTATTAATGTACTGAGTAGATATTATTAAAATTTTACAAATTTTATTCCACTTAATGGTTTCATATTAATAGGTATAAAATATCATGATTTTCCTGTATTGATAACACAAATTCTATCGATTTCACATTGTTCTATTATTCAAAAACCATTGAGATAGATTATCATTATATCATGTTTAATTTTAAAATATATTAATAGTAAAGTTTTTTATCAAAATATTTTAGATGTGTTGAATAATGAAGTTGATCTAATGCATTTTCATCTATAAATTTATTTCCCACCTAGATTTTTTGAAATAATTTTTCATCTTGTGTTCATTTAATGTGTTAGACAAGATTATGTGGGGAAATTTCTTTATGTTGGATGTATCATTTTTATTTATATATAAAAAATTTGAAGGGATATGTATAAAATCCTTATCTAATAGTGGAGAGTATTATTCAAAATCGTGTATTAGAATCAGAGATTGAGTTCTCTATTGATTATTTGTATGAATTGGAGAAGACTGTTCTCCCTATGTATAAATATATAGAAGTACATATTTATGGTAGAGTGATTCAAGGCATAAATTAAAACTTCATTCCATGTGATGGTGTAATATTGGTACATATATACATTTTGAGCATCCAAAATTAGTTTCAATCCTTGATGTCACATCATTTTGCTGAATTAAATTCACAATAACAGAAAAAACCAAACTTTGATGATGATCAATCATAAATTTTTTTTAATGGTTTTAAGGGAAATACATCTTATATTTAACTAAATAAAAAACATTCAACTTGATAGTAGGGGGATAATATCTGAATGTTTTCAGATTATATTATTTTGATATTAACGTGTAAAAATTTTACCAGAAAAACCATGATGAGAGAGTACTATTAAAAATAGTGGGGTAATGGTTATTTCTAATTAAATGAATTTTTGAGTGAAAAAGTTAATCACAATTTTATTCATCAAGGAAAATTTTTGGAGTTTTTAAGTAGAATTGGGAAATTTATTATACAATAATTTGAGTGAAAGGGTTTATGTATAAACGGATTGATATTAATAGTGGTGTTAGTAATGATGAATATGTGTTTAAATTTGTTGATTAAAAATGTTTTATTTTCATAATGAATGTTTTTTTTCATAGAGACACATGAAAAGAAAATATTTTAACTCATTAATACGTCGAATTATTAGTGGTTATATTTATGTAATGGAAAATAATTTAGTTAGGTAATGAAGAAAATGATGATGATATTGATCGTTATGAGTCTTGTTCATATATTATGATATTTCTTGATGAATAAAATTACTAAAATGTAGATATAGTCCATGATGCATGAAATGATCCTGATGAAGGAAAATAGGAAAACAATAATTTATTATCCTAATTACCCCTATAAATAAATAGATATTATTTTTTTTGGAAATGATATGTTTAAAAGATAAATTATTTATCTATTACTATATGTCTAATTATATATATATATATATTATTTCTATTTATTGTGTTAAATTTAATATTCCACATTTTTCATTAAAAAAATTTTGATTGAGAAACCAAACATATATCATTATGATTTGGTTAAATATATGTATAAGAAACCAATTTCTTTCTACATTTATATTTAAATTTTTAATGTTTCTATTATTTCAGAATTACTATTTATTTTGAATAGTGTAAATTGAAAATAATTTGGTTTAGAATCAACAAATCAATTTTTAATCGTACACATGTTTGAAAATTTTGATTACTTCTATAATATTTCAATCCTTGTTTTTAATTGTTAACTTTTCCAGTTATATTTTGGTATATATAATTTAATTACATATTCCTACATCAATGAAAATCAAAAAGGAAAAAAGTACATTTTGCAAGGTATATTTATTTATTCATATTTTTATATTTTTATAAATATAATAATTTAATTAAAATAAACATTCATTCTATAAAAATAAAAAAATTTATTCATGGAATACTAATGAATTCTTAAGGAAGAGTATTCTCCTAATTCTACAATTATGTATAATTCTAGAGTTTGTAATTGTGGGATTACACATTTACCATCTAATATCCCTGATATTTATGTTTATTATTTTTGAAATATTAAATAGATTAGTTTCATAACCAGGTACTAAGGCATCATGAGATTACAAATCTCAGTGTTCCTGAAATAAATGTTTAAAATATATTAAAATATTAAATAAATTATGTGCATAGTTTTCATGAAAAATTGAAATAACATAAAAACAGGTGCCCGAATCAGAAATCCAAGGGCACCATTATGTTTAGAGAAGTGTGTTTACCTTAGGCGAGACCTAACATTAGCCGATGTAGGTCATCTGTTAAAAGTAGTTTTTGAATGTTTTGTTAAATAAAATATATTGTGGAATTATTTTATTTATTTATGTTTTGTTGATGCAGGGATGCAGTGATGATTTTTTTTAAATAAACCTAGAGGCAGTGATCCGACATTAATCTCATAACCTTATAATTTAATGGAGGCTTTGGAGAGAATCCCTAGAGAATTTTCTCAGTGAAGAATGAATATAGAACCTCATATCGATGATCATCGAACACAGTTATTGATGGATCTCACCATTGGTGATGATACGAAAACCAATATTCATAATAAATCAATCCAAATAAAATGTATGACATGTTTATTCAATTATCTTTCACCATTCTTAGATTTAATGATGAATACAGAACAACCATCAAAAAATTTGATATGCGGATTGATCGTTTTTGCGAGATGGGATTTTTTGTGGAGTTTAATCATGGTTTTTTATTGAGAATAGATTTTGTTTTCATGATCATTGTTATTAGAATATATTGAGGCCAGAACAGAAAATGGTCAAGGAACATTCCATGGGCTGTTCATTGCGCCTTTTCTCCCCAGATATTATTCTTCATGTAATTCATTCCTCATTATTAGTGGGTTATAAATGATTGGTTATGGAACCTTAGTATCTAGTTTAAATATTAAAAAATTGATGATCCAACATCGGGGTTCCCTAAAAGAGGTTTGACGATGAAAATGATGGATGAATCAAAGCAATTCAGTAATACTTATTCTTTGGATGATTTACAATTGGATGAATATAATAAAATTTTAGAGTCGATCGAAGGCCCGAAAATCACTGATTCTTTGTTGATATGAAAATACGACCCAGATCTACAGTTTTGAGAAAAAAAGACTATTATATCATGATTGGGACCATCAATTGAGACGCACGGTGAAAGAATATCGGATTATATAAAATCATGATGAATAGGGTGTGTAACCTATGGTTACAGGGTATGTGGACCCAAATGAGGAACAACTCGGGTTTTTAGAGGTAGTTAGGTGTCACACGATTTGTTACCCCAATCACATGGTTTATAGGCCCTTTATAGAGACTCAATAAGTATCTCTAGAGATACAAAAACACTGGGTAGTGTAAAATGGTTTCCTACACGGTGTGTACCCCACCGCACAACTTGGATGGGTACGAGTACATGAACTACCTTGTGTACTGGTACATGGGAAGAGCTATACGAGTTGATACAATTTACTGGCACATGTCCAGAGGACATGAGTGGACCTCTAATAGAAGGAAACAATGTGTGACCCTTATACATGATGTATAACCATCTTTTACATGAAATGTTCTAAATGACATGGGCCATTTTACAATAGAAATAATTAGAGTCACATAACATTGTATGTTACCCTAATACATGGAATATACCCCTTTATACATGGATTGTATCTATTTTCCATTGTATCATGGACAAGCTTTGTTAAGGTTCATGCCCTTGTTCATTTACCTGAAGGTTGATGAATATCATTTTCTACTCATAGGAGTATTAACCCTTCAGTATAAAATACCAGATTGAGTTGTTGGAATCCCACTATAGGATAGGAAGAGGATATTTTAATCATTCCTGGTGACCTTGGTAGATTACTTGGTATTGATACGATCAAATTCACCAGGCTTCGATCCTCTACTTAACAAGTTAATCCATATAGAGTTGTTGTTATCACCCCATGGACCTCACTATGATACTCATACGATGTATCTTATTTTTTTAATCTATCATTGTATCTCTCTCATTATGGTTCCTGATGAGTGGTACATATTGGATTAATTTCACAGTGATATCATACTCAAGAGTGTGTTCTCTTAGATGATTTCTTCATGGGATCTTCAGACTGAACATCTAGTGTCGGTATACAGCGGATGTGACTTCCCTTTAGACTGTGTGTCTTGGTTTGAGTATATTTATAAATTCTTGTTATATTTTATGTATACATATACTTCTGTAGAGATTACGGTATCATTCCATTGTGTATTTATTTTTGGGATATAGGCATCCGATTAAATAATGTGACACTCACCCCTTCCCATTATTTTTCTTTACATGACGTTTCTTGTGTAGAAAAGTGAATTATTGATGGATTCCTAGGTCAACCATGACCAGATAGAGAATTGTGAGTTTAAATAGGACAAGGTTTATTCTTGTGGATACTTATAACAGTTTCAGTACCTTTTTTTATACTCTATAATATTTTATTTATAGACTATTTTTTCTGGGATTTTATTCTCGCCTAGTATACATTAATGTAGTTTTCTTTCACGGTGGACTTTGGTTAGAATAAAGTGGTATGCATGAATTTGGTTCCTAGTGGGTTTTATATTTCATCATTTTTGGGCTTGGAGATGTTTTTTGAGTACATGTACATAAGATATATTTCTCCCCTTTTAGTGTTATGCCTACTCGGTGTTAGTCACCATCCCCTATCATATTTGATGTGGGATTGGGAAGTCACAGAACTGGCCCCACTGGGATGGGTTGTGACAGAGTGGTATCAGATCTGTTTAGTTCTACTTTAGGATGAACCGTTTATGAGATTGGTTTGGGGAAATAGTGTTAAGCATTTTGAGTACATCTTTTAGGCTAAGGACTCAAGTGTTGGTGAGGTATCCAACATATCCATACACCAGGACTCTCATAACATGCTTTACAACTTGGTATACTAGAACAATGGTTGCAGGAAAAATAATTGTACATGCATCACACAGGAATAGGTTGTGGTTCCAAGTACTTCTTGAGTTCGCACTACGTATATACTCATTGACTATTTTATATATTGTTTTCTCACAAGATGAAACTGACATGAATACGATCCAGGATTCAGTATCAAAATCACGAGGATGAACCCCTCAGTGAATTAGATTCAATAGATGGACCCGTCCCCCAAATGATACCTCCATGAGGTTCACCAAAAATACCACCACTTGTGGAGATGCACATAATACCCGTACTAATAGATTATATGGAGGGAAGGATGAGTATGCATCACGAGTTCTAGACACAGAGACCCTTCGTGTTATGAGGTGAGCCTAACACTCAGGTTTCTAAGCACTATATTGAGGTGGTGACCCATGTTTCTAATATACTTAGGAATCCATTGGATCAAAAGGTGGTTCTAGCAGTGATCCTTCTACTTATCTCGGTATGTATATAGTGAAGTTTGGATATCTGGACTCACGACAAGGTGAGTCTTTCATTGATCATGTTATAACATGTCTTCACAAAGGAGTTCTAAATAGTTATGCCATGGGATGCTCATATATAAGAGCTTATTCAGCTCTATCAGGGTAGCTTGACCATGGTGTATTATTCAATGAGGTTTAACAACCTTTATAATTACTTGATGGATATGGTTAGAGATTAGTACATTAGTTCTCAGTCCTTCATTTGAGTTCTGTGTAGAGACATGTTTGACATTATTTTACCTCTATGAATTTAGACATGTGTTGGGGTGCTTGAGTGAGCTCTGGTGGTTGAGAGATTCGTGAATGATCACGTACCACTAATGGTAGTTAGTATTGTATGGTCTGGTATAGAGACCTCGACAATAGGATGATGACATCAGTCTTAGGGCTCTAGATGTGGGAGACATTTTTGGAGGAGATCCTAGGACAAATGATCTTTAGTTTAGGGCTCACATGGTGGGTCTAGTAATCGTAGGTAGAACCAGTTCTATATATGTAATGGTAGGTGACATCTCACTAGAGATTATCTAAACCATCATAATGCTGATAGGGAAACAGTGGATGAACCACCAATGTAGAGACAAAGAAAAGGGAAGGTAGATTCGTAGGGTGGCAAAGGTGGAAAAGGATCTGGTAGAATAGTAGGAGGTGGTCAATGTTTCAACATACTACCAAAACCAACCCTAAGAGGTCTACACTAAGACCAATGAGACATAGGTCAGGGGCTTGGACATCTGCATGAAGACGAGGCATATGAACCATGTGCTCTGGGAATGATTAATGTATGATCTATTTCATTTATACTTTATCTTCTATACTGATAGACAAATGTGATAGTCATTCATTTCTCTCCACATATCCTGTTCGATACCATTATATTCAAGTTGAACCATTGACTCAACCCTTACGCTTGGAGAAACCTACTTGAGGAGACTCAATGATCACACATCTATGTCGACCGTGGGACCTAAACCTTATAGTCAAGTGTTTTTAGTTGGAACCACTCGATGGGATTGTTGAGGTTTTATGATGTCATTATTTGTATGGATTGATTATCCCAAGTCCATACATATATTGACTGTTTTATGAAAAATGGTGTGATGTGTCCAAAATGACGGAACATGGTTTTCCTTTTTTAGTGAAACGAAAACTCTGAAAGCATTGGATGGACTCATGCATAAGAGGGTCTGGTCGATTACTCATTTGTTGTCCAGCCTGACCCTCGGTGGAATAGATGATATGAGTTAATAGTTTCCTACAATAGAGGTGGAGTACGATGACATCTTACTTGATGATTTTTTAGGATTAACTCCCCATTTGGAGATAGTATTTTTCATTGAATTTCACCTCATGGCAACATCGATATCATCCACAACATATTATATGTCTCCTACAGAGCGCTAAGTGCTGAGGGTGAAGTTGGAGTACTTTTAGAGGAAGTGATTTATGAGACCCAGTGTTTCCTCCAAGATGGCCCCAATTCTGTTTTCCAAAATTGAAGACATGGGATTGAGGATCTGTATGGACCACTACTCCTTGAACTAGGGAACCATGGAGAACAATTATCCACTATTGTGAATTGATGAACTATTTGATTAGTTGATTGAGGAATGATGGTTCTCGAAGGTTGACCATAGATCAGGATAACACCAGCTCTGAGTATGGGAAAATGATATGCAAATGAAAAAATTCAGATGTCTTTAAGGTCACTATAAGTACATTGTGATTCCCTTTGGTATGAATAATTCCACAATAGTGTTCATGAGACTCTTGAGCCAGATATTTCAACCTTTTTTAGACCAGTTCATGGTAGTGTTCATTAATTATTTCCTTGTGTACACAATGTCTCATGAGGAGAACATGATACACATAAGGATAGTTCTGGGTGAACATAAACATCACTATATTTATAGGAATCTCTCGAAGTACCTGTTTTAGATTCATACAGTACAATTTCTGGTACATGTTATCTCAGAAGATTGAGTGGTTGTGGACCCAACCATGGTTGATGTAATTTTATCATAGGAGCCACCTAGGTGCATGATGGAGGTGTAAATATTTCATTGGCTAGTAAGATATTACTGGAGATTCATACCTGAATTATCACGGATATCAGTAACAATGACAACTTTGACTCTAAAGGTGAATCCTTTTGTATGGAAAGATAAGTTCCAACAAGATTTTTAGTAGTTAAGGTTGAGTTTTATGATTTCTCCAATATTGACATTTCCATATGAGGGTGATGATTATATAGAGTTCTGCGGTGCATTAAGGACTGGGATTGGTTGGGTCCTGATGTATAAGAAAGCAGTTATTGCCTATGGTTTTCACCAGTTGAGACTATAAGAGAATAAATCTATGGCCGATGATATTGAGTTAGTAGTTTCATTCAACACATTTAATATGTGGAGACACTACCTGATGGGTGAGAAATTTGTCATCGACAATGATCAAAAGAGTCCTGAGTACATATTCTTTCATAAGGATCTAAACATGAAAGAGAGGAGATGACTAGAGTTATTACATGACTAAAAAATTTAGATTATCTATACTCATGGGAAGTGAAATGTGATGGATGATGCTATGAGAAGTAAATTTTTCATAGTTGTTAAACATGGAATTAAAGTAGTTGGCCTCATTGAAGTTATCCTTAGTGGATGCAGAAGGAGAAACATACCTCTAGTCGAGTTTTGTTACCTCTCTACTCTCATATCGAGTCATATAGGCACAACATGGGGATAAGCACTACGAGACATTATGTGCTCATATATCCACATGGAATGATCCTAATAGATATTCAAATGGTAGGGAGCATCATCCTTTTAATATGACATATATTAGGTCCAGTGGCATTGCAAGATGTGTTTTTAAAGGAGTTTAATGAGTACCCTTTGGAGGTACATCTCGGTGCCATGAAGATATAACAGAACACCAAACATTAGTTTTTGTGGCCTTGAATGAATAATCAAGTTGCAATGTTTGCCTATTGGTGCTTTACTTTTCAGCAATTGAATGATGACCAATAGGGTCCAGTGGGTTAATCTCAATACTTTGAGGTTATAGAATGGAAGTGGAATGGGATATAATTGGACTTAATAATGAGTTTACCGCATATGTCTAAGGAACACGATTCCATCTGGGTGATTTTAGACTGACTCACCAAGTTGTCCCATATCCTAGATATCCGAGAGCAGAGTTCAATAGAGACATTGGGATGCCTCTATATTTAGGATATAGTTTGAATCCATGGAGATCCATATGTGATAGTATATCATCTTTTTTCTTGTTTTACACCCTGGTTAGGGAAGAGATTGTAGGAGGCATTTGGGGACAAATTATACTTGAGAACAATGTTTCACCCACAGATAGAAGACTCGATGGAGCAGACTATTCAGGTTCTTGAGGACATGTTGTGAGCATGCATGATGGACTTCAGTTGTTGTTGGGAGGATCATCTACCAATGGTGGAATTTTCATACAACAACAACTACCATTCCACTATTGGTATGACACCATTTGAGGACTTTTATGGGAAACTATAATGGTATCTACTTTGTTGGACTCACCCAGGAGATTCATCATTCATGGGTTCAGAATTTGTGTGAGATACTACAGGGAAGGTGGATATCATCTAGGAGTGTATGAAGACAACACAAATCCATCTAAATTCTTATGCTGATATGTGGTGGAAGCCTTTGGGGTTTGAGGATGGAGACCATTTGTTATATCATGTTTCACCTTGAAATGGATTACAACAATTTTTCTAGGGTTCAAAGCTATCTCTAAGGTTCATCTTCCCTTTTAGGATACTGAGTAGATTTGGAGAGGTGGAATACCTCTTAGCTTCACCCCCGCCGTTAAACCAGGTACATTATGTCTTCCATCTGTCATCGATGAGGAGGTACATTCATTACCCATCACACATTATCGACTGGGGGAAGATGGACGTTGACGTTGATGTGACTTTTGATGAGTACCCAGTATAAATTGAGGATCAGGAGGGGAGGATCCTTTATGGGTAAGTGATTCCTTTTTGGTGTCTAGTGGCAGTACTAGAATCTCTTGGAGAGAACATGGGAGATGGGGGAACATATTCTTGATCAATACCCACATATTTTTTAGGTAGCCTTTGTTTTGGATTTTCGAGGATATAATACCCTATTGTGTGGAGAATGTAATGTCCAGTATTTTTCCATGTATTAATTTTGAATATTAAATGGATTACATTAAATACCAGACACTAAGAAGGGGTGTGATTCCAAGGCTCGATGTACGCAGAATAAAATTTTAAAATATATTAAAATATTAAATATCACACATGTGAAGTTTTCCTAAAAAAGTGGAATAAATTCCTAATGGGTGCTTGGATGAGAGATCTGATGGTTCTATTGCATTCCTAGCAGTAGCTTTACCCCAGGAGAGGACTAACACTAGTTGTCATTGGTTGGATTTGAAATGTTTTTTTCAGTTGTCTAATGAATAAAATAAATTCCAGATTTTTTTGTTGACATCACTATGATACAAAATTTTATTTTAAATTAACCTAGAGTAAATGATCCAAGGATAAGCTCATAACAATATAATTCCTTACAGGCTATGGATAAAAACCCTAGAGAATTATCTCGGTAGCAAAGGATAACGGGAAATTGGATAAAAGATCAACATGCACCGGTCATGATGAATCTTGCCAACATAGATGAGGTTATAGCTGATCATCTTTTTTGGGAGATCCAAATCAAAGGTAGGTATTTTTTTTATTTTATCATTCTATACTCTTGGATTTAACAACAAAAATGTACTATCCAATGTATAGGTTAATCCGTAGATCAATCATTCTTGTATGTTGGGCTTCATTTTCTAGGATTTATTAGGGTTGTTTGACTGAGAATTGGTTTTGTTTTGTTGATAGTTATAAGGGAATGAATCGAGTCCAAAATAAAAAAAATATGAGGATTATTTATTGTGTTTTTCATTTTTTCCTTTCTCGCCCAATATATTTCTTCACATTATTCATTCTTCATGGGTAATGAATGATAGATCATTACACCTTCATTTCTCAGTGCATTGATCTAAAATTTATTATCTAACATTGGGGTGTCCTAGAAGATGTGTGATGAGGATGGTGATAAATTAATCAAAGGGATTCATGAATAGTGGTTCTTTCGACAATTTATATCATGATGATTATAATCATATTTTATAGGTAATTGAAAGCTCAAAACTCACTGATTTGGTGTTTAAATGTTGAGAAGACCATGGATATATAGTTTTGAGGAAAACATACCATTATATTGATATCATGACCCTAAAACAAGGATTATAGTGGAATAATAGAGGATTTTGGAAAACCCTAATGAACACGGTGTATATCCTAGGGTTATATAGAGTGTGGCACCCACTATGTGGATTTTAGGGTTTCAGGATGAATCTATGTGTCACACAACATGTAAGCCCTATTACAGAGCATGTTGGACCTTCTATGACACTCAAAATATATCTTAGCGGATACATGGACATGAGGTGGAGTAGACAGGTTTCCTACATGGCATGTACCCCACCACATAAACATACCTAGTCCAAGTACATGGACTACCTCTCCCCGAGGTATGATGTGTTATTTCCTACTATGCTAATATGTGTTCTCTACTCTATTACAGACTACAATGGAGTGACCTTTGGGTTTGTTGACAATGGGGGAGAAATTAGTGCATGTTCAAGGGGGATACAATGTGGATATTTGAGAAATCATGGTTGATTTTGGGAGAAGCTGGAAAGTGAAGCAGCGAGAAAGGGGGAGCAATGAGAAAGGGGGAGCGTTTTAAATCTGAAAATGCAAGAAGTGATCGATCAAAGCATAGATATCAAGGCAGCTGAGGATCATGATAAAAGCAGAAGAGAAGAGTGGTGTTGGAATGTGGTATGCATATTTCCCAAAATTGGTATCAGTGAAGTATCAACAATTGGTATCAATTTGGAAATTGGTATCAGTTAGGTGTCAACAGAGGGTGTCAAAGTTGAAGTTATTCATTGATGAACTTTTATTTTACTCTTGTTTCTCACACCAATCATTGCTCATGTGGGATTAGAGTATGTGATGAGTAAATCCATGATCGCTATGAGAATCGCGACAGGCGAACTGTTGCTAAAGATGTAATGATATATCTTTTTATGGAAGAGTTGTCAACAAACCCAAAGGGGGATATTGTTGGTCATAAATCCCTCAAGGTGTCATTGAATCTTTTTTGAGATGATTGTGTTTGTTGACAAAGTGGACATCTGAGTGGTGATTGTTGAAAAAGAAAAACAATGACATAGAAATTTGTTGACGAAGAGGATTTTATGATGGAATGTCGAGTTCAAGAGCTGAGGTCAACGATCCATGTTTGATTCAAGAATGTCCACAAAAGGAATGGATGATATGGAGGCGATAAAAAAGAACAAATACAAGGTGGAACTGTTTTCAAGTGTTTGCAAAATTTTTGGGCATGATAATCGACAAATGAAGAAAAGTGGTTTTTGGAAAAAGGACTTGCACTCCATATACATGAATTCTTGGAAACATGCGCGCCATTTGTTTTTCAAGATCAGATCATCAAAATATGGCAAAGGGATATGTTTCGCGCAAGTATTGGTGGTGTCGCCTAGATGACTTGCACGCTGTGAAGAGACTTGCGCGCTGATTCCTTGGAAGATTGAGAACTTGCGCACCTATGGTTTTTCAATATCAGAAGATCAAAATATGGAAAAGGAAAGAAGTTCGCGCAATTTTGGAAGTAGGGCGCACAAGTGACTTACAGGGGAAGAGACCTACGCGCGGAGACTTGCGCGTCGAGGGTTGGCTTGTGCATCATCATGAAGGGGTTACCAAATTCCTATAAATACTGGACCAACACTCTTCATTCTTCACCAGAGTTCAACACTTTGAAGATTCAGAGCTCCTGTCATGAAGGTGTGGTGGTCGCGCAAGTTGTGGTGTGTCGCGCAAGTGGGATTACAGGCCAATGTTGGAAGTTGCATGCTATGTGTTAGTTGCGCGCCTGAGGTGGTTTAGGTGAGGAAGGAAGTGAGTCGCGTAGGTTTGGAGTTGCAGAATCATGAGACACACAAGTGGTCAAGGAAGACTTGCACGCCAGTTGTGACTTTCGCACCGATACTTGCACACCTATATAGACTTGCGAGGATAGTAAGGTTGAGTCCCCGGCCGTATTTTTGGGCCGTGTGGAAGCTGGAAGATTGCCTGATACCATCGGTGCAAAGTGAGATTCATCTACAAGTGAATTTTGGACTTCAGCAGAGCATCTATATATAGAGGATGATGAATTCCTTCATGTAAATGAAGAGACCTACATGTCTATAAACTATGAGTGGATCTTTTCCGATGCAGTGGGCAAAGTAAGAGGAGGAAGGTGATCCTCTCAACCGACAGGGATCCAGAGAGAGAGAAACAGGGAGTTACCCTTGGGAAAGTAGTGATCTGACCCTAAATCATGTAAAGGCAGTGATCCTGGGACATGGTTACTGTACCCGATCCTTGTAATCCTCACCTAGTGAATTTTAGTGGAATTTGGTACGTCCAGCAACTTATCGGCGTATGCTCCTTGGACGTAGCCCAGTGCAGGTGAACCAAGTAGAAATCGACGTGTCCTGTGCATGCTTTACATTATTCATACATTGTGAAACGGTAAATAGAGCGAAGAGTGATTTTCCTAATAGAGAAAAAACATCATAACATGCTTTAATTTTTAATTAGTCATACCCTGATTCACCCCCGTCTTTGGGTATTCAGCATTGTGGACCTAACAGAAGCATAAATTAAAATTATTATCAAAAAATTAATATAAAATAACTTTAATCTATAGAAAATTGATATAATTAATACAAACCATAAAATTATATGTGAACTGGGGGTGAGTAAGAATGAGATAACGCCATGGAGAAGGCTCATGTGGTATCTAATGATTGATGATTATTGAAAGTGTTAGGTGATTCCATTTGATTGATAAATAAACATAAATAAAAAACATGAACCAAAATTTATAATGAAAATACATTTCATTCATAGAAAATTTGATCAATAAAAATATAGAAAATGTTATCAAAATAGCGACAACTGATAATTATACACCTTTGTAAATATATTGAAAGTGGATATTAAAAAAGGGATACAATTATGGATATAAAATCAATGAGAAGAACTTTGAGTGGAGATCAATGATTGGTTATGATGGTGGAATCCAAATAAAAGAGGTTAAAATAATTAGATATAAAGGTTGATATTTTAGGCCTTGGGTCAATGACTGAACGTATTATGCGCCATAAAATAAATATAGGAGGTTAGGGATTTCTATGTGTGATAAAATCGAGGTATTCCACATGAAATAATGATAGAAAAATAATCACTCATAACTAATGATTAAAAATAAAATTCATTTCCTCCTAATTTTTTTAATATCTTATTTGGACAGGTTGATTTTTCATTTTGATTATTTCGTAATTAACATGAAAAATATTGGGTTTTTATTTTCTATTTCAGTTATTAAATAAGCGATGGGAAAAAAATTTTCTACCTCAGATATTGAATATCTAATGATTAAAATAATAGAATTTTATTAACCACACTTGTTACTATCAATCTGATATGGTAAATCAATATTTAATGTAGTTTATAGATAAACGATGTTGAAAACATATTAGAATAAATACATTGATTACTCGAGTGTGTATATCTACTCATGTTTTTATATAAAAATATATTATTTATATAGCAATGAAAATATGTTAAAACTAATTAATCAATACATTATAAATATTTAATTATATCATCTATTAATTAAACTCTGATTTTTGGTTTCCACCCATATTATGAGTCACTAACACAGAAGTAATCAAAACTAATCATTAATAATAAAAATACCTTTCTATAATGAAAAGTGGTATAACTAAATCCAAACACACCTTTTTTATGTTACATCATTTCCAAAAGTATGAACATTTCATTACATAATAATCTTAGTACGCCAAGAATCGTTGGGATTAGGGTAAAATAAGTATATCTATTGATGATACAATTTTTATAATGATTTGTTATAAATACCCATAATTCCATCTTAGCAGACATTCTTTTAGTCATCTCCCATGTTCGGCCCATCCTAATTCAATTGGATATGAAATTATAAGAAAGGGTTTATACTAATTGCTCAGGAAGGGAAATAACATATCATCATTTTACCGAGTGTTAAATTAGAAGAATATGAAAAGAAACTATTATGAGAGAAATATGAAAACTCACTACTGGAAAAAGAGGATTTCCCAATGGTTTAGAACTATTGGGAAAGGCTGCAGAACTGTTGGTATATGTTATACCAATGGTTATGCAAACCATAGGGAAGAAAGTAGTTTGGAAAGAATTTTCTAATAGTTTATAGTGAACCGTTGAAATAAGGTGGAGAAAAATTACCCTATCCCAACGGATAGGGAAAACCGTTGGAAAAGATTTTCCCAACTGTTTACAATGGTTGGGATAGGGTAAAGATAAATAACCCTATCCCAATGGTTCTGGAAAACCGTTGGGAATTTTTTTCCTAACGGTTTTCCCAAAGCATTGGTAAAATCACAATGTCAAATTGTTTTACCAATGGTTCATGGAACCGTTGGTAAAACAAAACACAGAATGCTATGCCAACAGTTTAAAACTGTTGGTATAGCCTATGCTGGGAAAATTGCACAGCCACTCTGCAATTTTCCCAGCAGCTATCCAATTATACCACCAGGTCTCATTTTGTGGGTTCCCCCTCATTTTCAATCCAACTATTATACCTGCAATATACCCACATACATGTACAATTATTATACCTACAATAACTAACTAACACATACATAGAGAGATCAAATTCATACACATTTAAAATAAAATGATAGAACTATACACATCCATAATTAAATTATAATTCATAACGTAATTATAAACATACATAATTCATTTATAATTCTATTTATAATTTAGTTGACAATTATATGTGGAATCTGGAAGACAATTCATAATTTGATCGGTTTCTTGTATACCATATATTTTTACCTTAAATGATGTCCATTTTAAACAAAATACACACACCTTGAGTGCTACCGCCCACACCACACCTCTCATTGAGGTGGGGTTGACTCGTACACATCACATATGACCCATCGAATGTTCTCCTAAAGTTTCAACGGAAACCAAATGCATTTGGTCGGTTTTCCGTATGTCAGTTAATGTTTATCAATTACAATGACGTCCTTTTAAAACAAAAGGTAGACACATTGAGTGGTGACAGCCACTCCGCATCTCAGATTGAGGAGGGGTTGATTCGTACACGTCATATATGACCCATGAATCGTTCTCCTACAGTTTCAACGGAAACTGAATGTGTGTGTTCAGTTTTCCATATGTACCTAAAATGTTGTCCATTTTAAACAAAAGAGAGCCACTTAGAGTGATTCTGGCCTCACCGTGCCCCCGATTATGGCGAGGTTAACTCGTACACGTCACATATTACCCATGGATCTTTGTGCTAAAGTATCGACACAATCTGAATGTGTTTGGTCGGTTTTCCGTATGCCAGTTGAAGTTTTTCACTTAAAATGATGTCCTTTTGAAACAAAAGATAGACACTTTGAGTGGTGGTGGCCACACCATGCCTCGGATTGAGGCAGGGCTGACTCGTACACGTCACATATGACCCAAGGAGTTTTGTTCTAATGTATTGATACAATTATAATGTGTTTGGTAACTTTTACATATGCCAATTGATGTTTTTCAATTAAAATGATGTCCTTTTGAAACAAAAGGCAGACACTTTGGGTGGTTCTGGCCACACCGCGCCTCGTATTGAGGTGGGGTTGACTCGTACACATCACATATGACTCATGGATTGTTGTGTTAAAGTATCGACACAATCCGAATGACTTTGGTTAGTTTTCTGTATGTACTTAAAATGTTGTCCATTTAAAACAAAAGAGAGATCCTTAGAGTGATTCTGGCCACACCATGCCTCCGATTAAGATGGGGTTGACTCTTACACGTCACATTTGACCCATGGATTTTTGTGCTAAAGTATCGGCATAATCCTAATGTGTTTGGTCACTTTTCTGTATGCCAGTTGATATTTTTCACTTAAAATGACGTCCTTTTGAAACAAAAGTCAGACACTTTGCGTGATGAAGGCCACATCGCGCCTCGGATTGAGGCTGGGATGACTCGTACACGTCACATATGACCCATGGATTGTTGTACTAATGTATCAACACAATCCGAATGTGTTTGTCGGTTTTCCGTATGCCAGTTGATGTTTTTCAATTAAAATGATGTCCTTTTGTAACTAATGGCAGACACTTTGAGTGGTGGCAGCCACACCACGCCTTGGATTGAGGCACGGTTGACTCGTACACGTCACATATGATCCACGGATCGTTGTGCTAATGTATCGACACAATCCGAATGCGTTTGTTCAATTTTTTTATATGTTAGTTTATGTTTTTAAATTAAAATGACGTCCTTTTGAAATAGAAGACATACACTTTGAGTGGTTCCGGCCACACCGTGTCTCATATTGAGGCATGATTGACTCTCACACGTCACATATGACACATGAATTGTTCTTTTAAAGTTTCAATAGAAACCGAATGTGTTTGGTCGGTTTTCCGTATATACTTAAAATGTTGTCCATTTTAAGAAAAAGAGAGACACATAGAGTGATTCCTGCCACACCGTGCCACATATTAAGGTGGGGTTGACTCATACAAATCACATATGACCCATGGATCGTTTTTCTAAAGAATCGACACAATCCAAATGCATTTGGTAAGATTTGAGTATTCCAGATGATGTTTTTCAATTAAAATGATGTCATTTTGAAACAAAATGCAGAAACTTTGAGTGGTGGCAGCCACACCGCACCTCAGATTGAGGCGGGGTTGACTCGTACACATTACACATGACCCATGGATTGTTGTGCTAATGTATCAACACAATATGAATGAGTTTGTTTGGTTTTCTGTATGCCAATTTATGTTTTTCAATTAAAATGATGTCCTTTTGATACAGAAGACATACACATTGAGTGGTGTCGGCCACACCGCATCTCAGATTGAGGCAGGGTTGATTCTTACACGTCACATATGAACCATGAATTGTTCTACTAAAGTTTCAACAGAAAACGAATGTGTTTGGTTGGTTTTCAGTATTTACATAAAATGTTGTCCATTTTAAGAAAAAGAGAGACACTTAGAGTGATTCTGGCCACGCCGTGCCTCAGATTAAGGCGGGGTTGACTTGTACACGTCACATATGACCAATGGATCATTTTTCTAAAGTATCGACACATTCCGAATGCTTTTGGTTGGTTTTCCGTATTCAAGATGATGTTCTTCAGTTAAAATGACGTCCTTTTGAAACAAAAGGTAGACACTTTGAGTGGTGGAGGCCACACCACACCTTGGATTGAGGCGGGGTTGACTCGTACATGTCACATATGACCCATGGATAGTTGTGATAATCTATCAACACAATCCTAATGCGTTTGTTTGGTTTTCCGTATGCCAGTTTATGTTTTTCAATTATAATGACGTCCTTTTGAAATAGAAGACAGACACTTTGGGTGGTGCAGGCCACACCGCATCTCAGATTGAGGTGAGGTTGATTCTTACCCATCACATATGACCCATGAATTGTTATCATAATGTTTCAATGGAAACCGAATGCATTTGGTCAGTTTTCCATATGTACTTAGAATGTTGTCCATTTTAAGCAAAAGAGAGCCACTTAGAGTGATTCCGGCCACACTGTTCCTCAGATTAAGGCGGGGTTGACTTATACATGTCACATATGAACCATGGTTCGTTGTGATAATGTATCGACACAATCCTAATGTATTTGTTCCGTTTTCTGTATGCCAGTTGATGTTTTTCAATTAAAATGACGACCTATTGAAACAAAAGGCAGACACTATTAGTGGTGGCGGCCACACCGCACCTCAGATTGAGGCGGGGTTAACTCATAAATGTCACATATGACCCATGGATCATTGTTCTAAAGTATCGACACAATCTGAAAGCATTTGGTCAGTTTTCTGTATGCCAGTTGATGTTTTTCAATTAAAATAACTTCCTTTTGAAACAAAAGGCAAACAATTTGAGTGGTGCTGGGTACACCGCACCACAGACTGAGGCGAGGTTGACTTGTACACATCACATATGACCCATGGTTTGTTCTCCTAATGTTTCAATGGAAACCGAATGCCTTTGGTCAGTTTTCCATATGTACTTAAAATATTGTCCATTTTAAACAAAAGAGAGCCACTTAGAGTGATTCTGGCCACACCGTGCCTCCGATTAAAGTGGGGTTGACTCGTACACGTCACATATGACCCATGGATTGTTGTGCTAAAGTATCAACACAATCCGAAGGCATTTGGTAAGTTTTCCATATTCCAGTTGATGTTTTTCACTTAAAATGACGTCCTTTTGAAACAAAGGACATACACTTTGAGTGGTGGCGGCCACACCACGTCTCGGATTGAGGCGAGGTTGGCTCATACACGTCACATATGACCCATGGATCATTGTGCTAAAGTATCGACACAATACGAATGCATTTGGTCGCTTTTCTGTATGCCAGTAGATGTTTTTCAATTAAAATGACGTCCTTTTGAAGCAAAAGGTATGAACTTTGAGTGGTGTCAGCCACACCGCGCCTCAGATTGAGGCTGGGTTGACTCGTACACATCACATATGACCCCTCGATCTTTGTACTAAAGTTTCAATAGAAACCGAATGCGTTTGGTCAGTTTTCCGTATGTATTTAATATATTGTCCATTTTGAACAAAAGAGATCCACTTAGGGTGATTTCGGCCACACTGTACCTCCGATTAAGATAGGGTTGACTCGTACACGTCACATTTGACCCATGGATTATAGTTCTAAAGTATCGACACAATCCAAATTCGTTTGGTTGTTTTTCCGTATGCCAGTTGATGTTTTTCAATTAAAATGGAGTCCTTTTGAAGCAAAAAGCATACAATTTGAGTGGTGGCGGCCACACCGTGCATCAGATTAAGGCGGGGTTGACTTGTACACGTCACATATGACCCATGGATCATTGTGCTAATGTATCAACACAATCTGAATGCGTTTGTTCAGTTTTCCGTATCCCAATTAATGTTTTTCAATTAAAATGACGTCCTTTTGAAACAGAAGACATACACTTTGAGAGGTGTCGGCCACACCGTATCTCAGATTGAGGCGGGGTTGATTCTTACACGTCACATATGACCTATGAATCATTCTCCTAATGTTTCAATGGAAACTGAATGCGTTTGGTCAGTTTTACGTATGTACATAAAATGTTGTCCATTTTAATCAAAAGAGAGCCACATAGAGTGATTCTAGACAAACCATGCCTCATATTAATGCAGGGTTGACTCGTCCACGTCACATAGGACCCATGGATCGTTGTTCTAAAATATCGATACAATCTGAATGCGTTTGTTCGGTTTTCTGAATGTCATTTGATGTTTTTCAATTAAAATGACGTCCTTTTGAAACAAAAGGCAGGCACTATGAGTGGTTCTGGCCACACTGCGCCTCAGATTGAGACGGGGTTGACTCGTACACGTCACATATGAGCCATGGATCGTTGTGCTAAAGTATCAACACAATCCGAATGCGCTTGGTCGCTTTTCTGTAAGCCAGTTGATGTTTTTTAATTAAAATGACGTCCTTTAGAAACAAAAGGCAGACACTTTGAGTGGTTCTGGCCACACCGCACCTTGGATTGAGGCGGGGTTGACTCTTACACATCACAAATGACCCATGGATCATTCTCCTAATGTTTCAATGGAAACTGAAAGTGTTTGTTCGGTTTTCCGTATGTACTTAAAATGATGTCCATTTTAAACAAAAGAGAGACACTTAGAGTGATTCTGGTCACACCATGCCTCCGATTAAGACAAGATTGACTCGTACTCGTCACATTTGACCCATGGATTGTTGTGATAAATTATTGACACCATCTGAATGCGTTTGGTCGCTTTTCTGTATGCCATTTGATGTTTTTCAATTAAAATGACGCCCTTTTGAAACAAAAGGTAGACACATTGAGTGGTGGTGGCCACACCATACCTTGGATTGGGGCGGGGTTGACTCGTACACGTCACATATGACCCATGGATCGTTTTTATAATGTATCGACACAATCTGAATGCGTTTGGTCAGTTTTCCGTATGCCAGTTGATGTTTTTCACTTTAAATGACGTCCTTTTGAAAAAAAAAGACAGACACTTTGAGTAGTGGAAGCCACACCACACCTCGGATTAAGGCGGGGTTGACTCGTACACGTCACATATTACCAATGGATTGTTGTTATAAAGTATCGACACAATATGAATGCGTTTCGTCGGTTTTCCATATGTACTTAAAATGTTGTCCATTTTAAGCAAAAGAGAGACACTTAGAGTGATTTCAGAAACACCATGCCTCAGATTATGGCAGGGTTGACTCGTACACATCATACAGGACCCATGGATCGTTTTACTAATGTATCGACACAATCCGAATGCGTTTGGTCAGTTATCTGTATGCCAGTTGATGCTTTTCAATTAAAATGACGTCCTTTTGAAACAAAAGGAAGACACTTTGAGTGGTGCCGGCCACACCGCACCTCAGATTGAGGCAGAGTTGACTCTTACACATCACATATGACCCATGTATCATTGTTCTAACGTATAGATACAATAAGAATGCGTTTGGTCGCTTTTCCTTATGTCAGTTGATGTTTTTTCAATTAAAATGACTTCCTTTTGAAACAAAAGGCAGCCACTTTGAGTGGTTCCGGCCACACCGTGCCTCGGATTGAGGCGGGGTTGATTCCTACACGTTACATATGACCCATGGATCGTTCTCCTAAATTTTAAACATAATCCCAATGTGTTTGGTCAGTTTTTCGTATGTACTTAAAATGTTATTCATTTTATGAGAATCCTCATGTGTCTATTAGTGGAATTGTATTTACTTAAAATCCTGGGGATATTTATATAAAATATTTTTATATAATTCTTATTATGGATTAGATTTTAGTTTATAATGCTATGAAACATAAAAAACTTGTTTATCCATTGATGCCAACACATATGGTTCTTAAGTACTAAGAATGCGAGTCATATTAATTACTCAAAATCCAGAATCATCAATAAATGTGTCATGTATCGTCATCGAATAAAACCAATGGCATTTCATCATTGTGACTCATCCATGAGAGTAATAATCCAATATTATTATTTTCTCAACAAATCCATAATAACCCACATTTTCAAATCGCGATATGCTATCTGACGCACTGACATAACAATCTGTTGTGGCAGTAACCATAACACCATCAGGTTGTGTTCTCATGTTCTTTGCTCGTTCAGTGACAATAAATTTGTATCCATTGATAACAATTGATTTACAGTCACAAACAACGGTATTAGGACCAAAAGCCAAATCACTTATTTCCTCAGAGACAGATTCAACAGACAAACTCAATACCTGCAATATAAATGACTATTAAACATAATTAAATATTGATATAATTATTTTAAGCATTAATTCTTTTATACCTTCAATTTTAACCAAGCAGAAAACTCTTTTCTATGAAAATTATATCTCCTTCTCAATGATAATGAATGATGATTCCTATTTATCATTGTTTTATGTTCCCTATAGATAAAAAATATGAATAGTTTAATAGATATATATGTAAGATATAAATAATCAATTTAGTTACCTGATAGAGTCATCGAACAAATCACAGTTGAACAAAACTGTGCGATTTTCCATCTCCTGCTCTTCATGTCTTAATGTATTCAATGTATATGATCCAGGAATTCCTCCTGTTTGAAGAAGTGATGGAAAACTGGGTTCAATTTGCTCATACTGTTCTTCTTCATTTCTCATTGGTCTGTTCAATCTTGTAGTAAGATCAGACAAATACATCGAGCAGAAATCCATACATTCTTGATCCAAGTAACCGTTCATGATAGAACCTTTAGGATGATTTTAGTTTCAGACATAAGACTTTAATGTGAACATATTTCTTTCAGTTGGATACATCCAACGAAAATAAATAGGTCCTCCGAGAAGTATTTCAGTGGGAATATGGATAGTCAGATGCAGCATGCATGTGATAAATGAGGGAAGAAATATTTTCTCCAACTCACACAAAATTAATGGGGCATCTTCCAACATTTCTTACAAGAAATACTTGTACAACATCTTAGCACAAATATTTCTAAACAAATGGCACAACCAAATAACAGCCACCCTTACATTATTGAAAAAAAGATGACGGATTGCTATTAGAAGCAACTCTAGCAGTAGAACATGATAATCATGAGTCTTCAATGATTTTAGCTTCAACTCTCTTCTGTTTACTCGTTTAGATGTGTTGCTCGAATAGCCATCAGGAACTCTAATAATCTCTAATACTTCCAGAAATTGTTCTTTTCATAGGTGTCAAC
Source organism: Viscum album (assembly GCA_963277665.1). Taxonomy (NCBI): domain Eukaryota; kingdom Viridiplantae; phylum Streptophyta; class Magnoliopsida; order Santalales; family Viscaceae; genus Viscum; species Viscum album. The sequence goes on along the minus strand of OY728129.1, from coordinate 564,356,221 downwards.
ACATAAGAAGCACACGAAAGTTTCCATTTATTTTCACTGATACGCACAGGATGTAATTCTAGTCTGATTCCCCAATCCACCAAGTCACGTGGAGATCGTAAATCATCTTCTGTCTTCCCCTTGACATTTAGATAAAGAAACATTTCAAATATATTATTTTCAATATGCATTACTTCTAAGAAATGACATAACAAATTGGTTAACCAATAAGGAAAATCAAAAAAGATACTCCTCTTCCTCCAATTGTAACAGGTTTCAGTGGAAACATTCTTTCTCTTTCTAGATTTCATTTGACCCTTCCCATACCAAAAACTAAAATCATTCAATTAATTAAGCACGCCAGTTCCAGACATACACTGAGTTGGACCATAGGTCTCTATGGTATTATTAAATCTTCGAAGATTCATTCTATATGGATGATCCTTTGGAAAGAATCGTTGATGTCCCATAAAACTGAAACTATTGCGATGTTCTAGTCTTCTGGATCATGTATTCTTCATACAAACTGGACATGATAATTTCCCTTTCGTACTCCATCCAGACATCATTGCATAAGCAGGAAAATCATTGATCATCCACATAAGCACAACACACATCTGAAATATGTCTTTCGAACAGGCATCATATGTGCGCACACCCACATCCCAAAGAAGTTTCAACTCTTTTATTAAAGGTTGGATGTAGACATCAATATCAATACCGGGATCAGAAGGACCAGATATGAGTATACTCATGAAAGTGAAAGGTTTTTTCATTCACAGACATGGGGGAAGATTATAAATGTGTATTAAAACTGGACATGTGTTGTGCGAAGTAAGCCTCTGCCCAAACGGAATAAAACCGTCGCATGAAAGACCCAGCCTCACATTACACACGTCAGCTGCAAAATTAGGATGTCGAGCATCAAATATTTGCCATGAAAATCCCTCTGCAGGATGAACTAACTAATAATTAGTCTTCTTTCTCTCAGTATCATGACATCTCATTTTTATTTATATGTCATCAGACATAAAAAGATTCTAGATTCTTGGGATCAATGGAAAGTGCCACATTACTTTCTGTGGAATGCGGGATGGTGTTCCATCAGATTTTGACTTCCAGAGAGATGTGCCACATTTTATACAATCATTTCATTCAGCGGTTACCTCCTAGAATAAACTACAATCTTTCGAGAAAGCATGAATTTTGTTTCTTAAAAATCCATGTTCCTCATCTAACTTCCATGCCATATAGTGGTTTAACGGAATATCTGCATCATCTGGAAGTAAATCCTTCAAGAGGGTAAGAATGTAATCGATTGCTGTATTAGAAATCCCATACATAGTTTTCCCATGATACAATCGGATTAAAAATTCCATATTTTTCATTTTATCGCTTTGTCGATATACTGGAGTCGTGGCAGCGTCATTCAATTTTTTTCACCCTATCAATATCATCATTTTCAGTAGATGCATCTATTATTCTCATATCGAAGTCTTCTTGAGTCGAAATCCTTTCTTTTTTATGATGACGAATAAATGGAAACCGATCATCTAACAAATTCTCCATTCTAGTCTTTTCATTTCGATCATCACCAATTTGAGATTTCATTTTCTCCCCATTGTGATACCACACTAAGTAGTTTTCTTGAAAACCAATTTTGGTTATGTGGTAGCTGACTTCTTCACGGTTCAACCAAGGTCTACCAACACAATTGGAACATGGGCAGTGTATGCGACCACTATCTGAAGCATTGTGAAATGCAAAAACAGTAAATATCTACAAATTGTATTGAAAATCACTTGAGATCCGATCGGTTTCATACATGAAACTTCTTTCCATTCTATAGAAAGAATTTATATAAGTCATTTTGTCATAAACAATTCAGTAGGATTGAACTTTATTAGAAAATACATTTAATTAAACGATAAAGGAAGATGTTTCTAGTCAATGTAGTGAAAAGAACCCCACCCTCATAAAAGTGAGTATTGGCCAAGAAGGACACATAATATACAACGTACAATGAGAACCATATTTAGTTGACCCTAGAGTTATATTAGTACAGTCATCTTGGGGGAAATGGAATATATGATCCTGGTTAACTGATGAATTAAAAATCTCGTATTCTATATGTTGGACACTATCTAAGGTAAGAAATCATGTGAGGATGGGTTTACATCAATCAATTTCTTACATGCTAGTGAGAATGAAGACTTAAATTAATGACTTGAGTTCACTGATACCATGTCAAATGTTATACACACCATGTGAACCCTTATACACACCATATGAACCTTTATACCATATCTTCATTATTACAACCATTAATAACAAATTATTAAATATCATCAATCATTAAAGATAATAAAATTGAACATAAATCAATAATAATATTGGATATATCAATTAAACTGAAGTCATACTATCTTAAATCATAAATAACCACCTACAACCATGTTTAATGACCACAAATCTCCCCTTTCAGCCAAATCAAAAGTGAAAAAAGTCACATAGTTTTAAAAAAACATCATTTGTGTGAAGAATAATAATATCATGGTCCTCATGATATTTGAACCACACAGTCATGATTTTCAAGATGAACTTGTATCCATGAAACCATATGAGAAACATGATTCAATACTTGCATTTTTTGGATTTTCCCAAGCATTTTGAGGAACCCCAAATTAGTGAAAATGGTCATTGTGTTTTAAAAAGGTGATTGAATAGCACATGTACGATGTCGAAGGCATAATGATTAACGATTATATTAGAAAAACTAATATTCACTAATATTGCAAATTTGACATTCTGTGAATTAGTTTCATGAATAATGAAGAAGTACTAATAAGGGACCACATACTATTTTGCAACGTTCAAGAAGATACTCCATATGTTCTAATGTGCAAAGGATATGTGAACAGTGTGTCATTTTATATATAAATATATATATATTTTTATATAAACATGATACATACTTGTTATGTAATACACATAGTGTACAAGAATTAAGATGAACAAAATCTTCATGTTTGGAATGATCTTAATGAAAGAGTGATTTTCATGAAATAATATCAATAAATATTACAAACAATTTCTTATTAGTTCTTATACATGAACCTATAATATTTGAACCAGATTAAACAAAATATGAATCATCAAAATTACAACACAATAAAGAGACACCATTCCCTTATAAATGTAAATGTGTAACGAAAACATTAATTGGACACACACTGATATAGGGATTTGAGTACACAATTCATGGAACAATCATAAAATTTTACAAAAACCCTAAAAATTGGGAATAATGAAGAGAAGGATATGATTTATAAGAGGTGGAACTATATCCTTGATAAAATATAGGAGTCAAACCTAGTAGCTGCTGATCCGATGGAAGATGTAGGGATTGGGAAGTGCTTCTGCCAAGAAATCGCGTCTGGAGATGAGCCAAAGGCTTCTGGAATCATGGGAAGGCCGCTTCCTGCATTTGGGTATTTGGGATTTTTTCCCAACGGTTCATCAAAACCATTGGGAAATCCCAATCTTTCCCAACGGCTTCATAAAACCGTTGGGAAAACTTTGTTTTTACCGACTTTTCCCAATAGTTTCATAAAACCATTGGGAAAACTAAGTTTTTCTCCACTTTTCCCAACGGTGTTATGAAACCATTGGGAAAAGTCAGTTCATCAAGGTCTTTCCCAACAGTTTATAGAAACCATTGGGAATAACAACATATACCAACTGTTATTTGAACCCTTGGTATACAAGTGTTGGGAAAACTCCCCTTTCCAGTAGTGAGTAGAAAACATGGAATCATAAAAAAAATCCATATGGAAAGATATGAGAGAAAATAATCACACATGATCAAACATATTATATATTGTATAGATTATAAAAAATAGTAATTTAAATCATGAGTGATAGAACATATCATGGTAATATATAGATGGAGTTTTACAAAAACATAAGCATAGAAACAAATTATTATGGATCATTTATCGCCACCTATATTATGAATAAAAAAATTATTCACATGGTGGATAAATCACTTAAAAATTTATTCTATACAAAATCATGCAAACAAACTTTTTATGATGTTTTGATGAACAATACCTCCTCATCTAAAATTTATTACTCTATATAAAAGGATTTTCCCACTAGATGGAATGGATATGTAGGGCCCACCATTATATTAAATTCTAACTTAAATTTGTGTTACAAGTAAAAATCGAATCATAATCACCTTAAAACCCATAAATAACAATGGGTATCACATAATATTTTTATGATATCATATAAATAACCGCATATACATGATCAATTGATACATAATTTCAATAACCTAAGGGGTGAACATAACAAATTATTTTTCATGGGGGTTTAAAAATAATAAATTTATGTAAAACGAATCCCTTCAGTTAAAGTGGAAAACATAATCCATATTTCTAACATTTAACCTTGAAAATAATAGAATTTTAGATAAATTTAAATATGATTTTGTGGAAACCCACATTGAGGACTATTAATAAATCTTATCTTTGAAAAATAAAAGATTAATTATATAGAGTGGAAAAATTTATAAATACTTGGATTTAAAAAAATTATATTTGAAAACTATTGGTAAGCGAAAAAACTGATATGAGACAATGATCAGATTAAGATATTGACGTTTATTATTGAAAATTATAATATATCAAGTGAATGAAAATTCATATATGAATATTATGAAATATAATAAATCATAACAATAATAATAAAAGATAAAAAAATATGACAATGAGATAAACTAAACAATATAATATAAGTGTTCAAAGCTCAAAGGAATCTATATAATAAATTGATGTTCTATAAGATACCAAATTCACAAAGGATATCATTTTTCATTAAGTAATAATATATTTCAATGGGATATGGTTGGTAAAAAATTAAATTCATAGATGACAAAGTGAAAATATGTAATAATAAAATCAGATGGTTGAACTAAAACAAATTATATTAAAAGTGTTAAAAATGAACCATTTTAACTCCTTGATTATAAATTGAGATAAAAAAATCATAGAATATTTAAGAGAATATAAATAAAATCCACTTTAAATATGGACATTTAAATTGAAATTCAATTACAATTAATGATATATATTACAGGGTATAATAACTTAATTTTAAATTATATATAATGTATAAAATAAATTAGGTTAGCAGTAACAAATATCTACAAAAAGTGGGAAATATTTTTATGAAAACAATTATCTTGATTGGGATTTCTTCTTTCATTGCACTAAAAATTCTGAGTAATTATATTAAAAGTAATAATTATATACTCATTAACCTTATTTATATTTATAACCATTTATACTCTTCATAGGTAATCATAATATATATATATATATATTATAGTTTCTACTTATTCAATGCATTTTTTATTTATAACTAGTATGATTTATAATATTTCTATAAGAGCATTGTTGGTATATTATCTTCTTATAATTAAAATATTTAAAAACTATTTATTATTACTACATGATATGTTTATATTAATTTTTATTGTTTAAATTTCCACGAATTATTTCCATTTTCATTATCCTAGACAATGAAATCTACAATAATAATATTTTAGTGATTTTTAACCAATGAATGTTGATTTTTATATAATGAATTAAATATTTATAAAATATTTATAGAACCATAAAAAACAATATTTGAATATTTAAATCATATTTAATCATTAATTATGTTTAAAAAATCCTACATTATATAATTTCATAAAAATATTCATGTTGGTTGTCAAACTGAACCACAAATGAACATACCACGATAAATAAATAATTATGAATTGATTTAGATTTAATATTATTTTAAAAGTTTCATAATGATATAATTTAGTGATTACTTTAGTGATTTGAAGTCAATATATAGATGTAATAAAATAATTTATGTATTATATACTGTTACAATGTATAAATAAATTATTTTTCAAATTATTTCACTTTCCTAGAACATTTAACATTATAAAAATTTAATATCAAACATGTCATTAAATGGATATTAAATTTTTATAACAATAAATTATTTATATAATAATAATCACATATATAATTTAAGAAACTTTCTAGAAACATTCATTAAATATTATATTCGGTAAAATTAACAATTTGCTTCATAGAGGAGGTAACACTTACAAACAAGCATTACCTGTTTAAATTTTTATTAATGGAAATGGGAAAATGTGTTTAATGATTTTACCATATATTTTATATTGAATAAATATATTTTAAGGGTACAAATATAATAATTTAATAATAGGTTAATTAAAATTTGACAAATATTAGTAAACTAAATAATAAGAAATAGAGGTTTTGATTGGATAACTCAATTCATAGATTACCACAACTACAAAGTGGTTTATTCCATTTAGATATCACCATTTGTGTTTTAAATCCCTATTTATGGTTTCTAAAAATGTTTTATAGAGGTTTGGAATCATTTTGGACATAAAATAGATGGAATACATGTGTGATGAAAGGAGGAAAAGAAACCCACTTTATAAGTGAAAAGGGGTGAAGTTTTTGTTAATACAAAAACCAATTTAATATAGGGAAGTCAGAGACATGAAAATTGGATCCAAAATATGTTAAATAATCTATTGTGGATGTGATATGATCAAGAAACCCTCATAAAAAATCAAACTTATTTTCAACAAGTTTTAGTCCCTTTAACCATTGAAATATTCCTTTTACATTTTTTTCTTTTACAACAAAATTTGTTTAGCTATCATAACATTAATTGTATTCCCAAAAAAGTGGTTCATTTTAACACCCTGAGCTTCCACGATACGCTTCTCTTTCAATAATGCAATAGCTTTCATTGTACGCAAGTTCGGGATTCTAACACACCGCGACCAATCAAAATAGCCATTATGAATAGTAATAATCACTTTTTGAAATTATATATATTTTATATTTCAAGACGGAATTCATTTTTGGATTCATAATATCGAAATTAGCCTATGTTGAATATTTGGTAATTTTCAGAGAACTTCCAATTTTTTATGAATAGTGAAAAATACATAAAAACAAATTTTTTAATAAAAATAATTTATAGAGATAAATTATTCTATTTATTGGTTTTAAAGTATAATTATAATATATTTTTACCATTTTATCCAATGGTGGTAATTATAATTAATTTCCCATTGAAATTGGATATAAACAATTGTCAATCTTTTGATATATATTGTTTCTTAAAAACACGCTATTTGTTGTGACAGCGGGAATTAATTATAAAATTAATTAATGAAACATATATGTTTGGAATTTTTTAAAATATAAATCATTTTTGAATTCGGAATATCAATTATATCTTAGGGTGAAATTTTGGCATTGTTCTGAAAAACTTCAATTTTTGATGAATAGTGAAACCACTAAGTGGTAGTTAAAAAAATAATTTTTCATTTAAATGAAACATAACCACTTCTATGATTTGATTTTAAAAAATCTGACATACATGGTTGTAATTAGGAAGTAAAATGTTGTTCAATGGGATTAAAATAATTTTTTGGTGAATAGTAACTTTTAAGTTTAATTAATCGCGATTAAAGGTAATTAGTGAAATTTAAGGTAAAAATGACATTATAAAAATATGAAAATACATTTAAACTTTTCCTACCCCTATTGGATGAGTCATTATTGACCAAGAAAATCCATGGGTCATCATGGGGACCCCATGGAGCCACTTTGGTAGGAAAATGACATTAAAAACTTTTTATTTAACGTTAAAATAAAAATGTCACAGACATGAGTTGTTTTACTAAAACAATTTTTAAATGGGGTTATACAAGTTATATTTTTGACTATTAATATTCATTAAAATCTATAAAGCTTTACTACATAATGATTATTTGTTTTATAATTTTTAGACATTAAATAAATTAAATTATTTATGACCCCATGATGATGCAGGGATTACCTCATTAATTAACAATTTAAATAAAATAAAAAGAGAATGTAAAATCTAAGCCTTAAAATTGTCAAAAACCTATTGGATGATTATATATCGAACTCTTATAACTTTATACTCTAAATATATAAGTGTGTGTCGTTTAAAATCCGAAACTCATTATATAATAAAGTAACATTTCATGACTTTCCATGAGTGCCCCTCCTCTCCTCTTATAAAAGGCCCCCACCACTACCACCTTATTCACACCTTCCAAGCCATTTGGCTCGGCCAACCTCTACAAAAATACTATGTCAACTTCCCTCTATTACTCCTAGAAGACTCACTTTGGGAAGAAGTCTTCCCAAATAAGGCTTTGGCTCAAATCAAAAAGAGTTACCCGATCTAAAGGCAATGTCTTCTCTTACGCTGTGTTGTTTTATTTTGCTTCTACAACCCCATAAACTCTTTTTATTCTTATATTTTGTGAAAACACCAGTATCCTAAATATACTTGGATGTTTTTATGAGAAGGATTTTATTTACACTTACACAAACCTTCATCTAATGGTTAATGAACATACTGTTTCTGTGGGTGGCGAATTACTGCCTCACGAAACGATGATTGTTCAATCATCTTTTAACACCTCTAATTGTGGCCATTATGTGAAACTAATTTTATATATGATATATATTATGTTTTTTTTTCTTATGATTCTGTATTTCTCATTTTTGTTATAACTTTATGATTTCCATTATGGGTAAACGCGATAATTTCATTTTAGGAAGTGCGGACTACCGCCCCTTCAAAGTGATTTGAATCGTTAATGCCATATTTGGGATGTATAAAGGATGGAGTAATTGATATTATACATGATATTATACTAGAATTATAGTATTCTTTTATATAATTAAAATTTCACTCCATTAAATATGAAATAGAAATGAATGTAGCGTTCATGCGTACGTACAGCTTACCGTCTCCATGAACGGTGCATTTCATTTATAACCTCTAAATGTTATGTAATATTATAGAGGAATGTATATACTGGATATATATATTATATATAATATCTACATCATGATTATAATCTTGAATATAATGGATTTTTTACCACATGAACAACCTGTAATTATAAGATGTTTATTTTTTACTCAAGTACCTAAGATCGACAAAACGACCGTTATTAACTTAAATAATTACATAATGTTCATAACATTGTAATAAGTGATATAAAAGGAATAATGAACTTGAAATAGGTTCTTAAGAAAGTATAAATTAATTCTAGTTTATTATTCAGGAGGTTAAAGAATGACCAAGTCAAGTCGGACACGAGGTAAGGGATCTTCTTAACCTAATTTCCATTATTTGGGTTAATCTCTTACTTTCAAATTATGTCATGATAGTATTATGTCCTATCTGGTATTTATAAATTATTTATGTGTAAATATAGTGAATACACATAATATATCTATTTTATTTGAAAAATTATTTTTGTAAGGGAACTTCTTAACCCAATTTCCATTCTTTGGGTTATTCTCATACTTTCAAATTATGTCATGATTTTATTATGTCCTATCTGGTATTTATACTTCCTTTATGTGTAAATATAGTGAATATACATAATAGATCTATTTTATTTAAAAATGATCTTTGTAAGGGAACTTCTTAACCAAATTTTCAATCTTTGGATTAATCTCCTACTTTCAAATTATGTTATGATATTATTATGTCCTATTTTTTATTTGTACTTTATTTATGTGTAATTATTTTGAATACACATAATAGATATATTTTATTTAAAAAAATGATCTTGGTAAGGACTTCGCCTCAATCTCCTTTCATTGAGGCAAATTGTTTTTTATACACAACTTTTTTTATACGGTGTATAAACCCCTTTGACTTTTACGTTTATTCAAAATAAATCTTTTTTATACGACGTGTTTTACTAAACGACAAAAGGGAATGTTTTTTTTCATACGTATGCGGCACCAATGACTTCTCCGCCGCCGTGACCATAATTTGAGTTTCGGCTTCCTCTAAAAGCCATAACTTTTTGTCTTGAAAAATAAATACATTGTTTTATTTTTCTTTTATTTTGGTATTGAATTTTTTTTTTGAAAGTGTATTTATTATATCAATGTGTTGTATTGATATATTGTGATTAAAATGTGGAAATTTTTTGTTTCCATTATGAATGTTTTATGTGGTACGATTATGTTATGGTTTATGATATGTTTAAACCTATTCATACGAGGAATACATTGGACTTAATAAGTGACGGGTGGAACCCGCTATAGCTCCTCAATGCATCGGCAGGTCTCGTGAGACGAACTAGTGTCTTGGAACGAGGCCTTGACAAAATCTTATTTGTAGCCTTGGCACGAGGCCTAGGCTACATGGTTATGATTGTCTGGAATTATGTATTCCATCATTATAAATGTGGTTATTTATATTGCATGTGATTATTCGACCAGTAGAATAACCATGTGATTAAGTAAATGGCATTATCTCATTTTACTTTTTCCATATTATGTTGAAGTTCAAGTTTAAAAGGCTTTTGTCACACCCGGAATCTGCACTATGGCAATGAATTTTAATTTTATTCTTATTCTAAAATTTTTATTTGGCATTAAATTTTTTATTTCAAGATGCATGATGGACTCGAATTGAGTTTTGCGTTGTTGATAAATGTGTGTATTGACTTAGTAATGTCGGATACTTTATTTTAATTATCTTGGGTCTCGTTTTTAAATTTGCAGTTTGAACTGGTTTATATATACATATATATATATATACACTTGGGCTGTTATATGGTGCAGGGTTGTGTGCATGACCATGGGTAGTGTCCATCCTTGGTAAGAAAATGTTTTTTTTGAATTAAATTTGTTAGTTTTTGAGAGTGTGGATAGGAGAGCGACCGCGTACGTAACCATGTGTGGTGTATAACATTAATAAATAATATAATATTATTTTGTTATTATAAATTATGAATTTTTTTATTCTTTAAAATTTCATTTATTTATTTTATTTCATTTTATTCATTTTATTTATTTATTTATATTTCATTTTATTTATTTATTTTTATTTCATTTTATTTATTTATTTTTATTTCATTTTATTTATTTATTTTTATTTCATTTTATTTATTTATTTTTATTTCATTTGATTTATTTATTTTTATTTCACTTTAATTCAATTTTCTGTTTTCTTTTCTTTTTTTCTTTTCTTCTTTTTGTCCTTCCTCCCTCACCCTCCCTCTCCGCACGGCTCTTTCCCCCCCAGTGTCGAACCCTAACCCCCCTCCTCTATTCTCCCAGCTCGCGACCCTACCCTCTCTCGCAAACCCTAGTTGGTGTGCCCCTCCTTCTCCGGCAAACCCCACCTTCACCCGGTCTCCCTCCCGCGGCTTGCCTCCGGCGACACAGACCACCAGACCCACGCCCCTCTTCCGGCTCGCCTCACACCACCCCCTGCTACCCGCCTCGCACCGAACCCCAGCGCACTAACCCCACGGGCCGAGGGGCCTACGGTGCACCTCCCTCCCTCACCAGTGAGCCACCACCGGCGCACCTCGTGACCGGAAACCCCCCTCCTGCTCGCGAGACACCCCCCTCGTGTAACTCCCATCAGCACGCAACACCTCCGGCCAGACCCCCTTGCATGCATGACCCCCGGCACGGGTTTTCTTCTTCCTGTAGTAGAGTTGAAGATTAGGGTTTTCTGTTTTTATGCTTTCAATTTTAGGTTTTATTTTGTTTATTTTGGTTCAAACGTTTGAATTAGGGTCCAATTGTGGTTGCTTGCGATGCTTTTGGTGCGAGATCAAAGTTTCGCATCAGAATTCTAAGATTCGACACCGATGGTAACTGTCTCCGCATATAAATTTTGTTCGATCAATTAATTTTATTGTTTAATTAATTTTTGATGTTCTTTAATTAATTTTTTTTGTGTGAATTGTGTTTATTGATGAATTAGTTTCCTTGTTTAATTAATTTTTCATGTTCCTTAATAATTGTTTTTGGTGCGAAACTAGTTTTTAAAATATTTTAGTATGTGTTTTTTTGTTTGGCGGTGTGTTATTATGGTATGAGTGTGTTTCTGTTGAGAACATTGTATCTGGTCAATTGATAGTGTTTTTTAAGTTGTGCAGTTAGTTTATTAATATGTGCAGGCAGTGAAAAGTTTTTTTTATATAGCGTCGTGTGCGTTGGTTTTCAAACAGAATTATTTTTCTGTAGTTTTGTGGTAAAACTTTGAAACGCACCTTGAAAATTTTTTAGTAAGTGTTTCTTTAATTTATTTAAATTGTTTATGTGGAGAAAAAAATATTTTTAAGACAATTTATTATACATTTGATTTTTAAGTGGTATCTTAATATGTGATAGGATGTGTTTCATTTGAAAACCCATGTCAAGCATCTTATCACTATTTTATATCATGTATTGTTGGTTTATCAAAGTGTGGAAAGATTGTAGTTTGTATTTTGGTATGGTTTCAATGTGTGCACGGTTGTTGAAGCAGAAATTAGGTGCGTTCCTGATAAAAAAGTCTCATATTGATATTCATAATTATTTCATAAAATGTTTTAATGATTTGTTATGTTGTAAAGGAGGTTAATATTGTGTTTTGGAGTTTTTTTGGTGTGTGTATTTTCTCAAAATTGTATCCATGTGTGTAAATGATGGTTCTTGGGGTGCATCGTATCTTGTTTTATCTTGGTGCGTTAATGTGATGTGTTTTTCTGAAATATTTTATATATTTTTTATGTGTTAATTTGTTTTATTAAATTATATGTGTAGTTCATTGGGCCACGCATGCCGAGGAATCCTATATGTACATGCATAGGGTATGGCATGTACATATATATTCCCTCTTTGCACATATTCTCTCATGGTGCGGGGAATATGTGCAATGCAGGTAGGGGTGTATAAATATATATATATGTATAAATGCATGTGCGTGTGTGCGCCAAGTGTCGGTTCGAGTGGCCATTGACAGATAACGACAAGTTTGAGGTAGGTCCCCTATGCCTAAGCTTTTAATTTTAGATTCATAATTGCTTGGTTATTTTAATGTTATGTTTTACACTATGCAATATACACATTCTATGGAATCTGATTGTGGTTTCTAGAAACTATTATCCCTTTTATTGGAAAATTGAAATGTATTTCAAACGTCGTTGGTATTAAGTGACTTTTTTTGATAAATTGATTTTTCTAAAGTGGTTTTGAATTGGTATTGTGTATTTACAAAGGTGTTTTTCCTTTTGTCCAGTTAATTGTAAAAAGTATTCCCGTTATGTATAATGCCCGTTTGGAACTTTAAGAATGTTTTAGGGAAAAAGAAAAAAAACTGTCTTGAGGCACACCCCCTTGGTTTTAGAAAATGATTTTTATGTTGAAAGTGTTATTATGTTCCTAACGATGAAGTTTATGAATTGTGTTACATGAAAGAGGGGGAATGCGCTTAAGGAGGAAGAACAAGGGTTAGTGGTTGAATGAGATTTTGATAAAGAAGATTTTATGTTCGCATATGTTTGCATGATAAAGAAAACTTACCACCATTGAAATAGAGCACAATGGGATACACGGGTATCTAGGTGGGTGACCAGGACTAGTACGCTAGATGATATGGTAGGGGTTCGTCCCGATTTTTCTAGCAGGATTGACGCAACAACACTAACTAAACATATGAATTTCTGAGGGTCGTGGTCTTCTAAGCAACGTTTTCTGAGGGTCGTGGCCTTCTAAGCCACGTTTTCTGAGGGTTGTGGTCTTATATGCCATGTATCACCGAGGTACGAGGTCTCTAGGACCCCACTTGTTCTAGCTACCTATAGGGATTACCCATAGTGCTCATTTGTGACATGCTGATTGTGATGTAACTTCCTTTTTAGTTGTTTCATACCTGATGTCTTGTTTGTAAAAATCTCATTTTATTGCAGACTGCTTTCTTTTCATTTTGAAATGTTAGTGCAGGCATGAAACCTATTTTTAAAATGTAGTCAGAGTGAAATGTTTTATTTAAAAATGAAAACTCATTACTTGAATTTGAAAACAAGGGAAAACATTATTTTATTATATCTTATTTTCAAACTGGCATAGTTGGGTTTCTTAATAAACGCGGAGCCATAGGACGTGGTTATATTTTGGCTTTCCTACTGAGCATCTCAGTGCTCACGCCTACATTACTTTTTAGTTGCAGGTTTCAGTCTTGGATCACTTTTGGGAGCAAGTGTGGTTGTTGTACCATGGTGATCCATGGGGTCACCAGAGGTACGTCACATTTTTTTTGTTTATTCCTTTTTCTGCTGTCACGTTGTTCATGTTATTTTCCTTTATTTTTCTGCTTGTTCAGTTTATGTCTATTTATCATTGTCATGGCCCAAACTGTTCCCAACTGTTTAGTTTTGATGCCCGACACTAGTTTCCAGCCCTTGGGAATCAGGAACTCCCTTTGGGTCATGTCGCGGACCGGGTCGGGCGTTGGGTCGGGTGACGATCCGGCCTGGTTCATGACAAAATTGTATCAGAGGTGCCCTTGTTATTTGGGGTGTCCAGTAGCTTGGTGATTAGGTGTGTCGGGACTCGAGAGGTAGGTGTGGGAAGGACGTCATGAACCCTTGCTCGTCCCGAGACTCGCGTTTCTAGGGGTAGTCCAGGATTTGAATTTTCTTCTTTGGATTGGTATGTGTTGATGAGGGATGACCAAGGTAGTGATCCAGTGATACGCAGCAGACCTGCTTGGAGTTGCGTCCCATGTACATCCCGAGTGCACGGTCCAAGATACTTCCTGTGGTGGATGCCAGCTCGGAGCATGGTCTGCTAAGCCATGTTACTGGGTTTGAATAGCCACTAGTCCCTTATTTTTGGAATGTTTGATGTGAGTTATGTTTGAACTTCATTTTGGTTGCTGTGAGTAGATCTCAAAAAAATGAAAATGGATTTTTGTGAAGGTTGTTTCAAAGGGGAATGTGGTGTTAGAGTAGAAAAGTGGTTTTGAAATAGAAATTGTTTCCTTTTAACGAATGTGTGGTTTCAAAAGGGAACATGGGAGGTGTTTTGGAAGTTGTTTTGGAATCTCAGTAACACTTTTTGGAATGTGAATTGGAAAATGTTTAGGAAATTGGAAGTGTATTGTTTTGATGTTAAGTTACTTTTTCAAATTGGTTGGGAATTTGTGCTTTATGCTGAATGATCTGTTTTGAAAATGAGAAGTGTCTTGAATTGACCCTTGGTATTCATATGAGTGATCACATACATTGAGGTGCGCATGTGGCAAGTGGGGAAATTAGTGATGTGAGTGGATGGGTGCTTGAGCTAGCACTGGATATGTATGTGTGAGACTTAATGGGATATCAATGGTGGATATTTAAGTGGGTTTGGTTGCTGAAAAATGGTTTTCAAAAAGGGTTTTTTTCAGATGTTTAGAAAAGTGAGTGAGAAATTTCTTAGCGTTCTCTTTTCATGTTGGGTATTGTTTTTCGTGGGTTCTTGGTTTTGACATATTGAATTGTGGTTGGAATAGTTATTTGAGTTTGAGATTTCGTATGTGATTGAGGTGTGGAATTTTGATTTATGATAACATTTCATTCGGATTTGTGCCTCTTGTTTTTGAGTATGCTGCCCAGAAAAGTCCCAGAAGTTCCTAGTGAGCCTCTTATAGTTTTTGGTTCTACCCAGACTCTTAGAAGAGTGGTAGAATTTATTTCTTTTCGGTTATTGTCTAGATTCTATGGCGATCGTGATCTATGGAAGGTAGCGAACTAGATTGGTGAAGTCGTTGGTGTTTTCAGGTTATTGGGAACTCCTAAAGCGAAGACAGTCCGTGTTGGTTCATGTCCGTTTGAAGGTGCAACTTGGGATTGGTGGAGGAGGTAATCCTAGCATCGTTGCATGATGGTATGATTTGGAAGGTGTTTAGAACCACTCTCGTTTAATGGTTTATATTTGTGGAAGTAAAGGTAAGGGAAGCGACCAGGCTCGAGAGTGTCCAGCAAGGCCAACGAATAGTGAAGGCCTACGTTGGGAATCTCAAGATGTTGGTCTCCTTTTCTCCAACGATAATGTCGCAGAATCAGTTAACGTTTCCCTTGTGAGGGGTCTTCTTCTATTGTTCAAGGACCGGTACCCTTGGGTGCTTGGGATGGTTCCCCATTCTGTGAGAGCAGGATGGAGGAACCCATCTCAGATAAGTTTTCTCATCAATTCCATCTTCTATTAGTCAAGCCACTCCCTTTTTTGCTTCTAGTGTGCTCAGTTTGGGTACTTTAAGCTGCCTTGTCATCATCCTCCAAAGGCCTGCCGTCAGTGTGTCCATTTGGGAAACATAGAGAAGTTCTGTTAGCGGCTTCGTCAGGAGGAGTCTCGACAGGAGAATGTCATCTCCTGACTGCATGGCAGTAGATGCTTCAAGACATCAGAGCTCCAGCAACAGGTTTCGGAGTGAAGCCTTTCACGCAGTCAAGAATCGTTGTGTGTGGGTCACCTTGGTCTAATTTTTGTCTCCAGTGCTAAAATAGGGATGGTAAAATTTCTCAGTTCAAGCTTCCCCGTCATTGAATGTTCTGTTTTTCTGTAAGAGGCGCAAAGGTCTCTTTTTCTTGTCATGGTCATTATTCCATGAATACCCCACTGTGGTTTGTAAAAAAAATCATGGTGATCTTGTTTTCATGTAATTCCAGTAGTTGCGCCTCCTCAAGTCTGACCCGTTTTGTTTTAGTGCATGCTCGTTTTGGAGTAGCTCATCTCATGTGGAAGTGATGAGTCAGGTTAAGTTTGTTATTTGGTAGAATTCTTATGTGGGTTTTCTCATGTCTTAGTGGGTTCTAGTTTGGGACTGGAAGTTCTCATGTTGGTTTATACTGGTTGGTTTAAGCTAGTCAGTTCTTAAATGGTGGGGAGACTCACCATGAATCTTGTCGTGCCTTTTTTCGTGGTTTGGCCTGTGTGGTGCTTCCCTTGTGGATCAAGTTAGCAGTTCCAGAGTTAGTTCATGCTAAGAGTCACAATGTCGGTTGTTCTAGTCAGGTTCTTGTGGTGGGTAGAACCCTCCTCTTTTCCTTATGGTTCTTCCCTTCTCAGTTTCCCTCAGAGTTGGTCGGGTGAGACCGATGGAGTGAAAAGTCATACCAAGTTCGTGATTTTGTTGGCCTCATTCAATTTCAAACTCGAGATTGATTCCTCCTTGGGCTGGGTGTCTTTCTGGGTGCAGAAAGTGTCATGGTGGGGAGAATTTTCACACCCGGAGTCCGCACTATGGAAATGACATTTAATTTTATTCTTATTCTATAATTTTTATTTGGCAATAAATTTGTTATGTCGAGATGCGTGATAGACTCGACTTGAGTTTGGCGTTGCTGATAAATGTGCGTATTGACTTAGCAATGCCTGATACTTTATTTTAATTATTTTGGGTCTCGTTTTTAAATTTGCAGTTTGAACCGGTTTATATATACATATATATACACACTTGGGTTGTTATATAGCTCGTGATTGTGTGCGTGACCGTGCGTATTGTCCATCCTTAGTAAGAAAATGTTTTTTTGAATTAAATTTGTTACTTTTTGAGAGCGTGGCTAGGCGAGCGACCACGTACGTGACCATGTGTGGTGTCTAACATTAATAAATAATATAATATTATTTTTTTATTATTAATTAGGAATTTGTTTATTCTATCATATTTCATTTATTTATTTTATTTCATTTTATTCATTTTATTTATTTATTTTTATTTCAATTTATTTATTTATTTTTATTTCATTTTATTAATTAATTTTTATTTCATTTTATTTATTTATTTTATTTCATTTTATTTATTTCATTTTATTTCATTTTATTTATTTATTTTTATTTCATTTTATTTATTTATTTTTATTTCACTTTAATTCATTTTTCACTTTTCTTTTGTTTTTTATTTTCTTCTTTTTTTCCCTTCCTCCCTCACCCTCCCTCGCCGCGCGGCTCATTCCCCCCAGCGCCGAACCCTAACCCCCCCTCCTCTCTTCTCCCGGATCGCGACCCTACCCTCCCTCGCAAACCCTAGCTGGTGTGCCCCTCCTTCTCCGGTGAACCCCACCTTCACCCGGCCTCCATCCCCCGGCTTTCCTCCGGCGACACGCACCACCAGACCCACGCCCCTCTTCCAGCTCGCCTCGCACCGCCCCCTGCTACCCGCCTCGCACCGAACCCCAGCGCTCTACCCACACGGGCCGAGGGGCCTACGCTGCGCCTCCCTCCTTCACCGGTGAGCCACCACCGGCACACCCTGTGACCGGCAGCCCCCGTCCAGCTCGCGAGACACCCCCCCCCTCGTGCAACTCCCATCAGCACGCAACACCTCTGGCTGGACCCCCCTTGCGTGCACGACCCCCGGCACGGGTTCTCTTCTTCCTGTAGTAGAGTTGCAGATTAGGGTTTTCTATTTTTATTCTTTCTATTTTTTGTATGATTTTTTTGATTTTGGTTCAAACGTTTGAATTAGGGTCAAATTGTGGTTGCTTGTGATGCTTTTGGCGCACAATCAAAGTTTCGCATCGGAAATCGAAGATTCAACACCGATGGTATGTGTCTCCGCATATAAATTTTTTTCGATCAATTAATTTTCTTGTTTATTTAATTTCTGATGTTCTTTAATTTATTTTATTAGTGTGAATTGTGTTTATTGATGAATTAGTTTCCTTGTTGTAATATTTTTTCATGTTCCTTAATAATTTTGTTTGGTGCGAAACTAGTTTTTCAAATATTTTAGTATGTGTTTGTTTTGTTTGGCGGTGTGTTATTATGGTGTGAGTGTGTTTCTGTTGAGAACATTGTATCTGGTCAATTGATAGTGTTTTGTAAGTTGTGCAGTTAGTTTATTAATATGGGCAGGTGGTGCAATGTTTTTTCTATATAGTGTCATGTGCATTGGTTTTCAAACCGAATTATTTTGGAGTAGTTTTGTGGTAAATCATTGAAACGCACCTTGAAAATGTTTTAGTAAATGTTTTTTTTAATTTATTTAAATTTTTTATGTGGAGAAAAAAAATAGTTTTAAGACAATTTATTATACATTTGATTTTTAAGTGGTATCTTAATATGGGATATGATGTGTTTCATTTGAAAACCCATGTCAAGATTCTTATCACTATTTTATAACATGTATTGTTGGTTTATCTAAGTGTGGAAAGACTACAATTAGTATTTTGGTATGGTTTCAATGTGCGCTTGGTTGTTGAAGCTGGCTTTGTGTGCGTTCTTTATAAAAAATGTCTCATATTGTTATTCATAATTGTTTCATAAAATGTTTTAATGATTTTTTAAGTTGTAAAGGAGGTGCAGATTGTGTTTTGGAGTTCTTTTGGTGTGTGTATTTTCTAAAAATGGTATCCATGTGTGTAAATGATGTTTCTTGGGGTTCATCGTATCTTGTTTTATCTTGGTGCGTTAATTTTATGTGTTTTTATGAAATGTTTTATTGATTGTTTATGTGTAAATTTGTTTTATTAAATTATATGTGTAGTGTGTTGGGTAGCACGTGTCGAGGAATCCTACAGGTACATGAATAGGGTAAGGCATGTACATATATATTCCCTCTTTGCACATATTCCCTCATGGCGTGGGGAAAATGTGCAATTCAGCTAGGGGTGTGTATATATATATATATGTATAAATTCATGTGCGTGTGTGCGCTAAGTGTCAGTTCGAGTGGACATTGACAAATAACGACAAGTTTGAGGTAGGTCCACTATGCCTAAGCTTTTAATTTGGGATTCATAATTGCTTGGTTGTTTTAAAGTTATATTTTACACTATTCAATATACACATGCTATGGAATATGATTGTGGTTGCTGAAAACTATTATTCCTTGTATTGGAAAATTGAAATGTATTTCAAATGTCATTGGTCTTAAGTGACTTTTTTTGAAAAATTGATTTTTCTAACGTGGTTTTGAATTTGTATTGTGTATTTCCAAAGGTGTTTGGTCGTTTGGTCAGTTTATTGTAAAAAGCATTCCCTTAATGTATAAATCCCCTTTGTAACTTTAAGAATGTTTTATGGAGAAAGAAAAAAAATCTCTCTTGAGGCACGCCCCCTTGGTTTTAGAAAATGATTTGTATGTTAAAAGTGTTATGATGTGACTAACGATGAAGTTTATGCATTGTGTGACGTGAAAGAGGGGGAATTATCTTAAGGAGGAAGAACAAGGATGAGTGGTTGAATGAGATTTTGATAAAGAAGATTTTATGTTCGCATATGTTTGCATGATAATGAATACTCACCACCATTGAAATAGAGCACAATGGGAAACCCAGGTATCTAGGTAGGTGACCAGGACTAGTACGCTAGATGACACGGTAGGGGTTCATCCCGGTTTGTCTAGCAGGATTGACGCAACAACACTAACTAAACATATGAATTTCTGAGGGTCGTGGTCTTCTATGCCACGTTTTTTGGGGGTCGTGGCCTTCTAAGACACGTTTTCTGAGGGTCGTTGTCTTCTAAGCCATGTTTCACTGAGGTACGAGGTCTCTAGGTTCCCACTTGTTCTATCTACCTATAGGGATTACCCATAGTGCTCATTTGTGACATGCTAATTGTGAAGTAACTTCATTTTTAGTTGTTTCATACCTGATGTCTTGTTTGTAAAAATCACATTTTATTCCAAACTATTTTCTTTTCATTTTGAAATGTTAGTGCATGATTGGAACCTATTTTGAAAATCTAGTAAGGGTGAAATGTTTTATTTAAAAATGAAAACACATTACTTGAATTTGAAAAGAAAGGAATACATTATTTTATTATATCTTATTTTCAATCTAGCATAGTTGGGTTTCTTAATAAAGGAGGAGGCATATGACGTGGTTATATTTTGGCTTTCCTACTGAGCATCTCGGTGCTCATGCCGACATTACTTTTCAGTCGCAGGTTTCAGTCTTGGATCACTTTTGGGAGCGATTGTGGTTATCGTACCATGGTGATCCACGGGGTCACTTGTGGTATGTCATGTTTTTTTGTTTATTCCTTTTTCTGCTGCCACGTTGTTCAGGTTATTTTTCATTTCATTATCTGCTTGTTCATTTTATGTCTATTTATCTTTGTCATGGGCCAAACTGGTCCCAACTGTTATGTTTTGATGCCCTACACTAGTTGCCAGCCCGTGGGGATCGGGAACGCCCTTCGGGTCATGTCGCGGACCGGGTCGGGCGTTGGGTCGGTGACGATCCGGCCTGGTTTGTGACAACTTTTGTTTTAGTCATATATTTCCTTAAATGTTTATGTTTATTTATGAAATCTTCCGCTATATTGTTATCCTTACTGAGCATTTGAGCTCACCCCTTTCAATGGTTTATTTTTCTCAGGATGTAAAGAAATATTTTATGACTGGCCTATAGGGATAGTCTGAAGGCGATAGAAGTGTGGACTATAGAGGCTATGTTATTGTGATTTTTCACTTTATGATGTAATGTAACATTAATGAATATATCTTGTGTTTCCAAGGCTACTAAACTAATCGGTCTTTCGAGACATGATCTTTTGTGGTAATGCCAATGTTATGCATTAATGCACCAACACTGGGTAACTGGGGTCGGGGCGTTACAGTTGGTATCATAGGAAGTTTAGTACTAACCTTGGAAGCTAGATTTAGAAAAACAATGATTAGAGAACATAGCAATAAGATAGACTTTGAGGATTAGTATAGAAGAACTTCCTAAATTTTTTTGTTGTAGAGATTTTGTGAGTTTTCTGAGAAATACATTCCTATCTGGAAACGAGCAGGTAGAGGTGGCTCTGGAACAGATGTACCTAGGGGTAAAACCCGAAAACACCTCTTTGAGCTAGACTCGAACAGGAACTCGTGCACAACAACGAGCCTTGCTGCACTCTTGGTTACGACACTCCCGGGGGAAATGCTTAGGATAATTCTCATTTTCTTTACAAACCATTATGAAGGGTTTATGAGTATATACATACTCAAAGAAAACATTTCTATTTAGGATTATGGATTATATCCATAAATCATTTAATATATGGTATGTGTTTTAAAAGTATAGAATTATGTATTTTGATTCATAAACTAATATAGTTTATGACATTGTTTAGAAATCGCTCCTAGTGGGAGTAATGTAAACCGTATCAATGCATGCACTCCATGTTGGGATTTACCTCCTACTCAAGACAATTATTGTGGAGCTGGAGATACAACCGGTGCTGATCACCTTATCACCATACTAGGACAAATCACTCCGGTTATGAATAATAACCTTACTCGTATAAAGCACCCTGATCCGCAATGTGGAGGATCAATGTTAGAATGATTCATGAGGCAACAACCGCCAACATTTAATGGGGGTACAAATCTATTAGTGGCTGAGAAATGGATAATCTTCTTAGAGAAAATATTCCATGCCTTGTGGAGTAGCTAAAGGGAGAATGTGGTCATGGCAGTTTACCACATTACTGGAGATGCCGATCAATGGTGGTCGGTGATTCAAAACACAAAGGATGATGAAGAAGTATCAAGTATGGAATGGAGAGAGTTCAAATAGATTTTCTTAGAAAAATACTTCCCTCGTGGCCATAGAGTAGATATGGAAAGGCAATTTCTGAGTCTGAGGCAGAAGGAGGATGAGAATGTCGCAATGTATGAGGCTAACTTTTCAAGGTTAGTGAGGCATGCTCCAGATTATATACGTAACCCAAGAAGTACGATCGATCGTTTCTTTGATGGGTTAAAACAATTTCTTCATCGAGCCTTAGTCTCACAATCTTTCTAGTCATATGAAGATATAGTCTCGTGTGCTATCATGAGATAAAAGGGATTCTCTAAATCTTATGATAATAAAGTAAAGCAAGAGAAGAAGAGAATGGTGGAACAAGAGACAGATAAAGGGAAAAAGGGAATGAAGGATTTTCTATTATGCAATAATTGTGGGAAGAATCACCCATGTACTTGCCTAAAAGGAATGCGAGTTTGTTATAAATGTGGAGAAAACGGTCACCAGGCTCGTGATTGCAAGGGAAAGAAAGAGGCTATCAATATTGAAGGCTACAATTGTAGGGAAATGGGGAATTATTAAAATGAATGTCCTAAGCGTCAGGGAACCTTACATCAGAAATGTCCAAGGGATCAAGGACAATCTTATGCTGTTACTACAGTTGTAGTGGAATAATTAATGTATTGGTGCTTTTGAAAACGAGGATTATATTCTGGTTATAAGAATAATGTGATATATATATAAGGATTGTACTAAAGTACTTGTTGTTTTCATTAAGGTTTTAAAATGATTAATTAAATAATATTTTAGTATGTGACAGTAAGAGAAGCATTAATTTTATTGGGGAATCTAATGTTACAATTGATTTTGGAATTTAAGGACCTTTTAGAGAAAGTCTGGATAGAGGTATTGTGGATAATAATAAAGGTTGGAATGGATTAAGTTAAACCATGGATAGTATTGTTTAAGGTTAAAAAATTTCTGAAGATTATTTTTGGAATATTATAAAACTATAATTTTAGGAAAAGGACAACCTGCAGGTTGGGGGATAACCCGTCGCGTCGGACAAAGCTGTAGGAATCGAACCCACAACCATAGTGTGAAAGGCCTTTATTACCTACCATTATCCTACATGAAGTCCCTGGTTATTACAAAATAGTTTTCCTAATCTAAATGGTATGTGGTAATATTTGGAACCTTATATAATTAGTATAAATAGAATATTTTTGAGTTATGTAACCATTTGGAGTGAAAGATGGGTTTGTGGTAAAAATTTATTAAAGAATGAAAGCCTACATGACAAGTAAGTATATTTCCTTACGTTTGTAGAAAATATCTTAAATAAATTCATCAACTTTATGAAAGGTAACTTAAAACAAGAAAGTTTTCTGTTAACTTTTCCAATTGGGGTTTCAATGACCGTTTAACCAATCACAAGTTTGTGATTTTCTTGTGGTTAACGTTCTCCTAATAATGTTTTCTACAACTCTCCATCAGACCTTGATGGTTTTTTTCCTCCATATCGATATTTTCATATAATCCTAGTATTGTCTATCTCGGGTGACCTTTGTACCTCTCTTTCTTTCTTTTAATGTTATATTTTTATTAACCCTATTTTTGATGTGGGTTTTCCAAAAAGGTATTTCATATTTTAAACCTTTTATTTTCAAAGAAACATTTCAAATTGTGAGGACACAATTTATTTAAGGAGAGGAGAATGTAACACCCCGAGCTTCCACGATACGCTTCTCTTTCAATAATGCAATAGCCTGCATTGTACCCAAGTTCAAGATTCTAACACACCGCGACCAATAAAAATAGCCATTATGAATAATAATACCCACTTTTTGAAATTATATATATTTTATATTTCAAAATGGACTTCATTTTTTTATTCGTAATATCAAAATTAGCCTATGTTGAATTTTTGGTATTTTTCTGAGAACTTCCAATTTTTTATGAATAGTGAAAAATACTTAAAAACAAATTTTTTAATCAAAATAATTTATATTTATAAATTATACTATTGAGTGGTTTTAAAGTATAAATATAAAATATTTTTACCATTTTATCCAATGGTGGTCATTAGAATTAATTACACTTTGAAATTGGATATAAACAATGGTCAATCTTTTGTTATATATTGTCTCTTAAAAACATGCTATTTGTTGTGACGGAAAGAATTAATTATAAAATTAATTAATTAAACTTATATGTTTGGAATTTTGTAATATAGAAATCAATTTTTAATTCAGAATATCAATTATATCTTAGGGTGAAATTTTGGCATTGTTCTGAAAAACTTCAATTTTTGATGAATAGTGAAACCACTAAGTGGTAGTTAAAAATCTAATTTTTTGTTTACATGAAACATTACCACTTATGTGATTTGATTTTCAAAAATCTGACAATAATGGTTTTCATTAGGAAGTAAAATGTGGTTCAATGTGATTAAAATCAATTTTTGGTGAATAGTAACTTTTAAGTTTAATTAATCGCGATTAAAGGTATTTAGTGAATGTTAAGGTAAAAATGATATTATAAAAATATGAAAATACCTTTACACTTGTCCTACATCTATTGGATGAGTCATGTACGACCAATAAAATCCATGGGTCAACTTGGGGACCCCATGGAGCCACGTTGGTAGGAAAATGACATTAGAAACTTTTTATTTAATGATAAAATAAAAATGTCACAAACATGAGTTGTTTTACTAAAACAATTTCTTAATGGGGTTATACAAGTCATATTTATTACTATAAATATTAATTTGAAATATAATAAGATTTCTTACATCATGATAATTTTTTTAATATTTTTAGACATTAAAAAAATTAAATTATTTATGACACCATGATGATGCAGCGATTACCTCATTAATTAACGATTTAAATAAAATAAAAAGATAATGTAAACTCTAAGACTTACACTTGTCAAAAACATATTTGATGAGTTTATTTAGAACCCTTATCACCTTATCATCAAAATATATAAGTGTGGGACCTTTAAAATAAGAAACTCATTATATAATAAAGTAACATTTCATGACTTTCCAAAAGTTCCCCTTCTCTCCTCTTATAAAAGGCCCCCACCACTACCACCTTATTCACACCTTCCAAGCCATTTGGATCGGCCAACCTCTACTAAAATACTCTTTAAACTTCCCTCGCTTACTAATAGAAGCCTCACTTTTTGCAGAAGTCTCTCCAAGGTATCCTTTGGCTCAAATCAAAAATAGTTACCCGATTAAAAGATAATGTCTTCTCTTACGTTGTGTTGTTTTATTTTTCTTCTCCAATCCCCTAAACACTTTTTATTCTTTTCTTTTGTAATAAAACCAGTATCCTCAATATACTTGGATGTTTTTGTGAAATTTATTAAATTTACACTTACACACACCTTCATATAATGGTAAATGAACATACTGTTTTTGTGGGTGGCGAATTACTGCCTCACGAAATGATGATTGATCAATCTTCTTTTAAAACCTCTAATGGTGGCCATTATGATGACACTAATTTTATATATGATATATATTATGTTTGTGTTTTCCTTTTAATTATTTATTTTTCATTTATTTTATACTTTTATGATTTCCATTATGGGTAAACACGAGAATTTCATTTTAGGAAGTGCGGACTACCGCCCCCTCAATGTGATTTGAATTGTTAATGCCATATGTGGGATGTATAAAGGATGGAGTAAATGATATTATACATGATATTATACTGGAATTATAGTATAAATTTATATAATATAATTTCATTCCATTAAATATGAAATAGAAATGAAAGTAGTGTTCATGCATACGTACGGCTTACCATCTCCATGAACGGTGCATTTCATTTCTTACCTCTAAATGTTATGTAATATTATAAATGAATGTATATACTGGATATATATGATATATATGATATCTAAATCATGAATATAATTCTGAATATAATGGATATTTTACCACATGAATAACGTGTAATTATAAGAAGATTATTTTTGACTCAAGTACCAAGGATCGAAAAAACGACCGTTATTAACTTAAATAATTACATAATGTTCAAAACATTGTAATAAGTGATATAAAAGGAATAATTAACTTGAAAAAGGTTCTTAAGCAAGTAGAAATTAACTCTAGTTTATTATTCATGAGGTTAAAGAACGATCTAGTCAAGTCGGACACGAGGTAAGGGAACTTCTTAACCCAATTTCCATTCTTTGGGTTAATCTCCTACTTTCAAATTATGTCATGATATTATTATGTCCTATCTGGTTTTTATACTTTCTTTATGTGAAAATATATTGAATACACATAATAGATCTATTTTATTTAAAAAAGTATCTTTGTAAGGGAACTTCTTAACCTAATTTCCATTCTTTGGGTTAATCTTCTACTTTCAAATTATGTCATGATATTATTATATCCTATCTGGTATTTATACTTTCTTTATGTGTAAATATAGTGAATACACATAATAGATCTATTTTATTTAAAAAATGATCTTTGTAAGGGAAATTCTTAACCCAATTTCCATTCTTTGGGTTAATCTCCTACTTTCAAATTATGTTATGATATTATTATGTCATATCTTGTATTTGTACTTTCTTTATGTGTAATTATATTGAATACACATAATAGATCTATTTTATTTAGAAAAAATTATCTTGGTAAGGAATTCACCTCAATCTTCTTTCATTGAGGCATCTTTTATTTTATACACAACTTTTTTTATACGATGTATAAACCCCTTTGACTTTTACATTTATTCAAAAGGAATCTTTTTTATATGAAGCATTTTACTAAATGTCAAAAGGGAATGTTTTTTTTTCATATGTATGCGGCGACAACGACTTCTCCACTACCGTGACCAATATTTGAGTTTCAGCTTCCTCTACAAGCCATAACATTTTTTATGAAAAATAAATACAAAGTTTTAATTTTCTTTTATTTCGGTATTGAAAATGGTTTTGAAAGTGTTTTTATTATATCAATATGTTGTATTGATATCTTTTGATTGAAATGTGAAAATGTTATGTTTTCTTTATGCATGTTTTATGTGATACAATTATGTTATGGTTTATGATATGTTTAAACCTATTCATATGAGGAATTCATTGGACTTAATAAGTGACAGGTGGAGCCCGCTATACCTCCTCGATGCATCGGCAGGTCTCATGAGACAAACTAGTGTCTTGGAATGTGGCCTTGAAAAATCTTATTTGTAGTCTTGGCATGAGGCCTTGGCTACGTGGTTATGATAGTATGGCATTATACATTCCATCATTATGAAAGTTGTTATTGATATTGTATGTGATTATTCGACCAGAAGAATATCCTTGTGAGTAAGAAAATGGCATTATCTCATTTTACTTTTGCCATATTATGTTAAAGTTCAAGTTTAAAAGGCTTTTGTTTTAGTCATAAAATGCCTTAAATGATTATGTTTATTTATGAAAGCTTCCGCTATATTGTTATCCTTATAGAACAATTGATCTCACTCCTTTCAATGTTTTATTTTTCTCAGGATGTGAAGAAATGTTTTATGACTGGCCTACAGGGATATTCTGAAGGGGATAGAGGTGTGGACTATCGAGATTATGTTAATGTTATTTTTCACTTTATGATTTAATGTAACATTAATGAATGTATCTAGTGTTTCCAAGGCTACTAAACAAATCGGTCTTTCGAGACTTGATCTTTTCTGATTATGCAAATGTTACACAATAATATACTGACACTGGGTAACTGGGTTTGGGGCGTTACATTCATATTAGATAATTTGGAATACTATTTAAAAATAATAAATCCATTTTTAGGATTCAATTCATTAATATTTTTAAAAATATTTTAATATAATAAGTGTATAATGTATTAAAACATTTTTGAGAATAATATTACTTGGGTTCCAAAAAATAAAATATAGGTTTGTAATGTACAATAAATTTTATAAAAAGAATAAAAAAATATAATATAAATTTTTTTATGAAAAATATTTCATAAATATTTATGTCATAACTAGATAATCATAATTACATAAAAATCATACTATTAGGGAAAATATTAAATTTCATTTTTCAGAAAAAAAAATAAAATGTTCTATAAATATAAAAATATTTCTCCTTAATATAATTTCAAAATTAAAATTTTCAATATTATGTTCATTTTCACTAATTAAAATTTTAAAAGTCTAATATTTATCATTAGAATAAAAATAAAAAATACAATAAAAATTATATTGTTTGAAAATTTGAATTGTTAGAAATTATTTTTTCTTATTAATATATAATATCAATTATGAATTAAATAAAGTTAATATATTAGTTTGGATATAAAAATATTTTAATATTTTTCAAAAAAGTTTATTAAGATAGTATTTAAAATACCTATCCTAAGGATTATTTGAAAAAAGAATGAAATATTAATTTTTTAATAAAGAAGATTTAATATATATATTTAAATTTATATATTTAGATTCTAAATTTTAAATTTTATTATCCATTAAAATATATAAAGTTATATAATATGTACATATCATCTTCATTTAATATTATTATTTATATTTATATAATTTTCAAAAATATATAATTTTTTAAAAAAATTATACCATATTTCATATTTAATTTAGAGTTGTATTATTATAAAATTTTAACGTAATAATAAATTGAATCAGTATACATATTGGATATATGTCGAACGAAAATATCAATAATGAATATACTTACAATAACCACATTTGAAATTACCATTTTTTCAATGACAGTATTTACAACTACCAAATATTTTTCATATATATATATAATCTTACACAACTTGTTCCACTAACTCATCCTATTTTCATAATTTTAAATTTAAATTAAACAACATGCTTCATATTTCTATTGAATTCATTCCCATTATGATTATTCGTAAGAGCCCAATTTTTCATTTAGGTATGCACTCTTTAAATTTTAGACTAATTCTTTATTTTAGACATATTTGGGATTTATAATGATTATGATAAGGTTCCGAGGGATTCTAGATATTTTTTGATTCCCATAACCCATATTATTGAGAAAATAGGCATCACACACGGGTTAGAGTAAATCGTACAGGAATGCCACATGGTTAGAACAAACTGTACAAATGGTGACTTTTTGATATAGCCTTACCACACATTTGGTGTACGGTTTCAATAATTTTGTGTCCAAAACATGTGAGATCCATTTTCTTCTAAGGTTCTTGTGCATGTTTGACCCATGGTTTAGAAAACCATGCGACCAAACAATGCATAGGTTTTTATTTGTGGGTAAAATAACATTTTCTCCCTTAATGATCTAATTATGCTTTCTCCATCATCCTAATCCATGATCCAGTAATTTTAATGTTTTTATAGTCATTTTGGATATCATTGATGGACTAATCTAGGTATTGAATGATCTACGTCATTTGGGATACAATCTAGCTTCCATTCATCATGTTGGATGCTCAAAAGCATGTACTTGAGTCCGTTTAAGCCTTTATTATTCTCTCATTCCCTCAACCTATTTATTTAGGTTTTAGCATTTTCTCCATTTTCATAGATCTACTTATTTATTAGAGGAATATGATGCGAATATCATATGATGATATTTGTATGACCCTAAGGCGGGTGGTCTATAACTCATCCCTCAAGTTTGTTGATTTTGGAATTGTCATATAGGTCCCACATATTTAATCGAGTTCCATTTATTGAATTTATATATCATGATTATATTCATTATGACTATATGATTATGGTATTTCGATATATGTGATTTTTTGTTTGTGGTTTTTCCCACAATTCTTAACATCCCGTGTAAGATGATATTCCATATTTTAGTTTTAAGAGTTTGGATACCTTTGAGCCATTATTTGGATGTTATCGAGCGAGACCAAACTAGTGGTTGGTCTCTTTATCCTAAATCCATGTAGTATATTTTAATGTTGAATGGAAAGTTACATGTCACTTCCTCTTGAACCACCTAATCTATGTTCTTCAAATTAATAATTTATTGTGAAAGTGAAATTGGAAAGTATACCATGTTTATGAGTTTACCAGATTAAATTTTAATGATTAATAGGGTTCATGTCCATAGAAACCCATACCACATTAATGTAAGGTAGTGTAATACACCTTAATTATTAATTATGCCATAAATGGAATTAATAATTTATTCATGCTAATTGGCCTTCTCACACTTATTAATGGCACGACTTAAACCAAATAGACTTATTGATTAATTTTGACTTGATTAAATGGTTACATGATATTTGACCTTATCACACCAGGTATGCATCTTTTGGGAGCAACCCCAGTTGGGTCCTCCGTTGTGGTGACAATAGAAGCCACTACGCCCATTCCTCCCCCATTGATGGGGGGATCCTCTATCAAAGACATTTATCCATATTTTATTCCCTTCTCAAACCCAGATATTCTTTCTACATTTCTCCAAATTATGATTTTCTCGAAATCTTTGGGTTTCCTTGATGGGTGTCTGAACATCCAACTATCATAGGCGGAATTCTCGCAATTGTCGAATCTTTTGAGACACACATTGTTGACTAGGTTCTATCAACGTCGACCATCTATGGATTCATTTAATAGACACGTATTCGACTCTTGGGAGCTACCGGATAGAAAGAATGTGGGGCTGTTAGATAATCTCTATTTCAAGGTACACTTCCCTTTAGAGGATGATCTCATCAAGGCCTAGTCAAGGGAACATCGTCTCTTCAATGGATTCAGATTATTCAATTTCTGATGGTCATTCAAGTGAAATATGAAGTGAAACCCTCAGAATATTTCAATATGAGTGTATTTTCTCAATATCCCACTATTATTTCAGAATCCATTGGATATGAGTTTTCTAGGTAACTTGATTGGCATATATATGTGTTTAGATAGCCGGAAATAAGCTCTTCATCACCCCATTAACCCTCATGTTTGTGTTGAACTGGATTTGTCCAATTTTCCAATTGAGCATGTGTGGATCATTGTGGGAGAAGATTAATGATGGAACCTATGGGTGGTGTATGATGATTGAACCGATTTTTGTTCCCATTACAAGATAATGGGATATTCAATAGATTATTTCAGTTGGGGGGCCCAGATTACATAGAGAAGGGACAATGGTGGAAGGGAGGAGTATGTATTGCACAGTGGGAAAAATGACTCAGTGAAGAGCCACATTGATGTGGTTGATCAGGTGTAATTATATAATCCCTCTGGTAGTAGGTGAGTAGATGTGAACAACATTGTCGGGGCAGTGCCTAATGATGTGGTTCTTGATGCAGGGATTCAGTAGGTGGTACTCTATTGGAAATCAGGATATTTGGTGCAGGACTCTCATGGTGTAGCTGGAGGAGAGAGAGGACGATGTTGGAAGGATTACTAGGTTGGGTAGGGGTGTGCTGTGGAAGAGGACTCAGGGATCTGCTTTGGAGGTGGCTGAAAAAACTATTGGTGGGAAGGAAAATGGTTCAGTTTCAATACACCATACAACAATCCAACCGTGTAACAAATATGAAGTGCTTTAAATGATAGTTTTGAGTTTCAACCTTGATAATCATTCAGAGTTTGAGTATGAATATGTGAATGAGGGAAATGGGGATGTGCACATCCATTCTGTTGGCAAAGATACATACCAGAAAGGATCTTGGGTGATAAGAGGAGGAAGAGCTGGATAAATTACTCCTCCTTGCCCCCATTTATTAAGTCCTAGTTAGCAAGTAAGTATAACCTTGAAAAGGTCCACAATGTAGATCTGAACCTCTAGTGTCCTACGATTTAGGGTGATCAAACATCATATGTACTACTACGCTCAAATTATGAAGTGGTAGAGAAATTTATACTTCTTAAAACTTCTTAGGAGGAGTCTTCTAAAATGATGGGGTGGTACTTAAGGGTGACCATTTATGGGGATAAATACTCTTGGGTAGACATGAAGGACCTCATTCATGTCGGGGGTTTCAATAATGGGAAGATTAGCATCGAGGAGTATATATAGTAATGAGACCATCTTGCCTCAATGTTTGAAAATTTGGTGGTGGAGGCTCCAAACACCCATAGAATATCTATTTTATGGAAATTTTTCAACAAAAATAATTCTGGTAATATAAAATTACATTTCAATTACTCTGTTTTATGTGGTGAATGTTTTTAATTGGGTTAAGATATCTTTTGTTTCATCAGCTTTTGGTGTTTTTTGTGTGTGCTTTTGTTTGTTTGGGGTGACACATCTAGCATTTGTCAGATCCACTATATATGAGTTTTAGAGCACGATAACATTACTGAGGCATTCCATGTAGACTTGGATGTTGAGAGGGTATATCTATGCCATCAGTACCAGGATCACCTTTGCATAGGATAGCTATCTGTGTGGTCAGGCATTAGTGAGGTTTGTTTTCACGATGTTGATGCCGGGGTGAGGAAAGTCGTATTTTTGTTTGGATGTTTTCTGTTATAGCCATTGTTGTATATTGTAATTTCTGGTTCTCACTTTTCTATTAATGTGTCTTGATAATAACGAAATAATATTCAGTTAGCGACAACAATTAAAGTAATGTCTTGAACAAAATGAAATATTATAGTACTTCAAAATTAAATAGGAGCGGCTTCACTTGAGCTCACCTTGGATTCTTATTGGTGAATTCCATGAGCATTGAAGAACCCAAGTTAGATAAAGGATATTTCTTGATTAAGTAGAGGCTGACCAATATTTTGATACTTTTCTATTCAAGGATATCATGTATGACCCTATATAATCCCTCACATAGTATTAGATGATGCATTGGATAGACAACCTGGTTCCATCATTTATAGGTAGGTTCCATGTTTAAATCCCATTGGGCTAAGTCACTATTTAACTCCATTTTACCTTGGATGATCACCATATATTCGATAACAATATTATTGTGTAATTAAATTGAATATAATCCTTAGACTACACTTTTACCCTTAGCCAATATATACTTATTTCTAAGTTGGAGACCCTTATGTTCTATGATTCGTTGGTTATTTCCATGGAACATCATTATTAAATGTCATTACTGGTGGCCTTGTCATAACATGGAACATTCACTATTTTTGTCATGTGACATATTTATAAACTGTTAATAATCAACTAATGGATAGGTTATGCTCAAAAACCAGTCGAGGGTTGAAGAAGGTACTTGGGTATTTAGTTACAATGTGCTTATTTACTTTATATATGCAGGATTTCACTCTATTAAATTTCCATTTCATGAGACAAATGTTATAGTCAATATTAGTTGTGTCCCATTGAGATTTATCTCGCACCCCATTTGGGAACATCTTGGTACTTGGGGTAGATTGCATTAATGCAGGTGTTGACAATTGGAAGCATACAGACTCAACCACTTCATTTTTTTGGGTTTTGTATGGGGCTTGATAGAAGATGATCAAGACATAGATCATGATTCTTGGGATGGTATTCTAATTTCCATTATACATTAATGGATCTTGTTATGCCGTTTTTCCATTCTCCATGTTTTTTATTTTTTCCAGATACAAGACATATCATCATTAGTTGAAATCTATTATTCAATTTTTATAGTTATTTTTGTTATTGTATCTATTTTTTCCATTTTTTTGTAATTATATTTATTCTACTATTTACTTCTGTTTATATTTATCCACTAAGTAACATTTTGAAATGAGGGTATATTCTACCCAAAGTCATACCCAAAGCCCTTGATGCTAGTTGGTAGCCTCTGGCATTTGGGGAGATGTCCCTGAGGCTATGTGGCCCACCGAACTCAGGGGACAAATTATTTGGAATCTGGGTATGGGGCTCCATGAATTAGTATCAGAGGTGGTTCCATTCTTACTTTACTTTTTGTAGATAATCGATTGGCGATTTAGAACCCTGGTAACTTCGTCCTAAGCCGTGCTTGGGCATCATGAAACTGTGTTTGGGGTAAAATCAGAGTTGCCGAATTTATAATTGTTGTCATGTTTATCCTATTATAGTTGAAATTAGTTCACCATTTGTTTATGCATTGTTGTGTGGTGTTGTTGAATATTACACAATTTGGTGATTTTCTTTCTTCCTTATCCTTATTATACAAGGGCAATGATAGTTGTTATATGCATCATTATAGGTACCTGGAGTTATCATGTCATACATATTTCTATGCCATATAAGTGCATTTCACTACATTAGTTTCATGATATGTCTGTGAATTTTGATTGATGATGTGATAATATCTTATACATGTATTATATTTGGCTAAGATTGTGTGATTTACTATCTTAGTTCCTAAGGTGTATAGGCCCTCATGTGTGGGAATGTGTAATTTTCTGAGACGAGCCATTGAGCCATACATAAATGGGAATAATTTCTAGTGATAAGGTGTATGAGATCAAATTTATCAAGAATGGATATCCCTTATAAAGTGAATCAAGACATGTAAAATTAATTGGATGCACATCTTTATCCATCCTTGTCATGTTTTTGAAAGATGACAGAGTGAACCTAGTAATTAAATATAAAATAAAATGAAACTTATACATGATAACTTACTGATACCTAGCTATATTAGTTGGTAGTTGGGATAATAATCCTTGGGTAGAGAGATATTATTCAATCAAATTATTCTACTGATACTATCTTTCTACTTAACATTATTTGAGGTGTATTCTTGGTATTTTATGCCAATTACACCACAACATCCTTATGTCATACATGAGGAAGGTGGAGACCACCATAGTTTCCTATGTCTAATATAGTCATACATAGAGATTTGAGACATTCACCTACGATGTTTGATCTAACTCGTGAGGTCCAAAAATAGCATCATCCTACTTTCTTAGGGGATGGAAGTCTATAGGCTGTTGAGTCCTGGATAGAAGCCACCCTATCTAAATTTGAGAATCTAGAGATTCCCCCAATATGGAGGGTCAGGTTTTTTACATACACGATTCAAGATTCTGCCAAGCATTGGTGGGATGTGATTACCCAGACATGTCTTCATCAAGGCATGTTATGGGTTGATTTTAAAACTACATTCTAGGATGAGTTCATTCCATAGATACTAAGTGCTAATAAATATAGAGAGTTAATGAATCTTGAGAGGGGTTCTATTTTAGTTTTGGTGTATTCATCCCATTTTATTGAGTTACAGTTCTTTGCACCAATTCTAGCTAGTGATGAGCTTTCATGAGCTAGGTGTTTTGAGGATGGGATCTAGTAAGCGATACGTACGTAGGTGAATGCCTTTTTCCTGCCCACCGTTTCAATGATAGTCAATCCGAATCTTATCATTGAGAACAACCTAAGGGATGAATATAGTAAAATGTGTAAGGGATTAGTGTCGTTGTAGTCTAGTAGTTATTCCATTGGTATGAAACATTTATTCGATGTTTATTTTTAGGTTAGTAACAACCATAGTTCCCATTTTGATAGATCTATAATTTTTCTTCAATGTAAACAACATAAGAACATAAAGCCTCATTATTATAGAGACCCAATGGAGTTCCAGGCTTGTAGACATATGGGGAACATTAAAGGTTTTGGTTGGACCTTTCTACTCAAATCAAGTGGAAAGGGATCCGTGCTAGTTCCACAATAAGTATTGGGTTCTTATTTCAGCATGTCAGACATGGATTTGGAATAGAACTGGCAAGATTGATCGAGGAGGAGGTCATAGAAATGGAAGATAGCCCCTTGATCACCAGTATTTCTGAAAGAGTATTTTTTATTGTGGTATTCCATCTATTGAACAGAGCTACGAATCAGGTCAATTTCATACACTACATCTAGTACTAGATGATCAGGCAGCATGACCATCTATAGTATGAGGAACTATTCTTCAGAAATGTTGAATTTCATTTCCAGTATTTCTTACGGGTGATACTTAATATTTTATCTCTATATCTATCATGGAAGGTCTCAGAGAAGATATATAGTATGCTAATGGTGTAATGACCTAGATACACCATCATGGATATGAACATTGGATATATTCCTATATAGGGAATGACCCCTAAAGGTGTGAAGTTATCCTTTCTTATAGAATACATATGTTCTCAAGATTATAGGTTTTTATTTAATTCTCATGATGTATTTCATGGTTCAATATCGTGATTTTGTAGAGTACTATCATCATTGGGTATCTTTTAGA
The DNA here is from genome assembly GCA_963277665.1 of Viscum album. Taxonomy (NCBI): domain Eukaryota; kingdom Viridiplantae; phylum Streptophyta; class Magnoliopsida; order Santalales; family Viscaceae; genus Viscum; species Viscum album. The sequence continues at coordinate 564,319,685 of OY728129.1, read as the reverse complement.
TCGCTAGAAGGTATCATTTCTCTACATAAGGGGTCCAGACTAGTAGAGTTGTAGAAACGAATCATTGGCTAGGTTGAGTGACCTCTAAAATTGAAAATATATTCATTTAGGATCAGGTTTTATGACAAGATGATTTACCTATAGCAGTAGATCATATAAGGAATGTATTTCCTAATGTTTTTTTAGATTAACACTTGAGGGAGAGAGGTAGAGTTTCTAGTTCATCTTGATCTAGGAGAATCTCTGGTGTCTATTATTTTATATAGTATGGAACCTATAGAGATTCAAGACCTCAAGTGGAAGTTAATGTAGTACAGGAAAAAGTTATTATATGTTCATGTATATATTCTTGGGGTTCACATGAGTTTTTTCCCAGAAAAGAATATGAAATATTACATCTATGCATGGATTCTAGAAAGTAGAACTATCTTGGGGTCAAGAACCAATATACACTACCATGAATAGATAATCTCTTCGACCAGATCTGGGGATCTAGTGTCTTCTCAATGATAGACTTATGATTGGGTTATCATCTGGTATGAGTCAGGTCATTAGACATACCACATATAACTTTCAATAGTAGGTATGGTCTATATGATTACCTTGTAATGTCATTCAGTCTTATGAAAATTCCTTCCATTTTCATGTCTCTAATGAATAGAGATCTTCATCCATATCTTTACTCTTTTTCATTTGTCATTTTAGACGACATATTGTTTTATTCTCATACTAATAGTGACCATTCCAAACACCTTACAATTTTTCTAAGTACGCTGAGAGAGAATCATCATCATTCCACGCTTTCTATGTTCCACTTATAGATCGACAATGTTCACTTCTTGGATCATATTATATCAGAATATGGTGTATCTTTTTACCTTTAATAGGTTAGTGTTGTAGTATGTAGGGAGTAGTCCAAGAAAATATTTATATACATAGTTTCGTGAGGATGGTTAGATATTACTTAAATTTCATTTAGTATTTCTCACATACTTCATCACCATTTAATGGCTTTATAAAGAAGGGTGTCAAGTTCTTTTGTCAAAAGTGTCTAAGAAAGCCTTTCAGGTGCTGAAAGAGAGGCTTGTACCATCACCTATTATAATTTATCTCGAGGCAAGTGTAGGTCATACCATCTTTGATGAACAAATAAGAATAATCATTGGAGTAGTGATAGTATACGATGAAAAAATTGTTGTATATGGATCTTGGCAGTTGAGGAATCACGATATAAATTACCAGATGCAAGACCTTGAGCTAGAAGAAAATGTCCATGCCTTATGTTGTTGGAGACCATATATATTTTGTGGGGTATTTCTGGTGTAAATGAACCATAAAAGCTTCTAATATATCTTTTATCAACCTAAATTTTACATCAAACAGTGATGATGGGTCATATATTTACAATACTTTGATTTTGAGCATTCCTATATGCTTAGAAGGGAAATTTAGTTGTAGATGTGCTGAGTTTGAAAACTGAAACACCGACTATACTAGAGGCAAGTGATGAATGGAAGTTAATGGAACTCTATTATGAGCTGCATCTAGAGTTTCATGGTAGTCACGAGTATTATTATCTCTCATATTCATTAGTTACCTCTTCCCTCTTAGTGAAGGTGAAGGATGGAGAAAATTTTATATTCTGAAGGCTTGGTATTCCGTGAGAGTATATCAGTATATAAACATACTTTGTATTGTTATATAGATAGAGAAGATGTACTATATATTTATGGACATGTGATAGTTAATACAGATATAAGAGAGGATTTTATTAAAGAGTTACATGCCTCTCCGGGGGAAGTTCATCCAGGCATCTTGAAAATGTATCGAGACTTGTGACACTAGTATTGGTGGACTGAGATTAAACATCAGATAAAAACATTTATCACATGGTGTTCCACCTGTTAGTAGGTGAAGGATGATCAATGATGTCCTAATATATGTTTAAAACATCTTACTTTCTCAATATAAATATGAGAAAATTTTTAAATGGATTTTGTTGCCGGTTTACTTGGGTTTCCTAGAGGTAGAGACATTTTATGAGTTTTAATTAATATAATGAGTAATGTATCCCACTTCATTCCCATTTGAAAGACTTTTTGAGTTGATAAGATGTGAAAAATTTATGTCTGTGAAATTAGACGACTCCACCAAATCCCTCTTCATATCATTTCAGATCTGGATGCTCATTTCACATCATAGTTCTGGAAGGGGTTGAAGAAGGATATGCCAATATCGGTGTTTAAATCACACATTTTCACCCAATGACTAATGGAAAATAAGAAATAATGATAAATGTTATTGAGGATATGCTCTGAGAATGTTTTTTTTATTTCAATGGTTCATGGGATAATCATATCCCTCTCGTTGAGTTTTACTAAAATAACAGGTTTAATGTAACAATTTAGATGGATCCTCTTGACGCCTTATATACTATACTATTCCTTTTGTCCATATTTTGGATAAGGTAGGTGACATAGCCCTAATAGGTCATTGTATCATTAATGAGACATCATAGTAGGTCTAGATGATAGAAAATCATATGAATAATGCCCAGTCTCGACCAAAATCCTCTGCCGATCACCATAGACGAACTCTAGATTTTATGTTTGGGGATCATTTTTTTCTTAGGGGTATCTCCTAGGATATGTAATAGATGGTTATAGAATCATGGAAATATATAACCTCATTATATAATACCATTATAGATCCTAGAGAGATTCAGGATGGTATCCAATCAATTGCTACCACCTCAGAGGTACCACGGGATGAATGACCTATTCCATGTCTCATAGCTTCACCAATATCATAAAGACTCATCTCATACCTTTGATCCCAAGGATGTTGGGTAATATTATTATGAAACCTTTGAGGAGTATACAATATGCATCGTTAACTGGATCATGAATTATCTTCGAGGCCATTATGTCCCTCTTGTATGGGTGTTATTGCAGCATGGCTACGTGCAGGACAAGACATGGGAGCTGGATGCCGACATTTGTGCTCAGTGACTATAATTTTTCTAAAATAGTGTTTCTATACCCTTGTAAGGTGAACTTGTGGATAATTTCTTTTTTATGTGGAAGACTGTAAGAACCTGAGTTTTCACTCATTTATGGATCATTTAAATTTTGGTCAAGTTTATTATTTTGGAACTATTCTGGATGCCTAATGTGTTAGTGAATGTCTCGAGGGTGTTCATGGCTTGTTTGGAGCCTTAAAACCATATTGTTTTTTTAAAACAATAATGGTACACAGTTCAGAGTAGACCGTGTGGGAAGTCCACATGGCTAGAATAATCAATACGTATGGTGACTATTTGGATAGAGAACCACCGCATAGTTGGAACATGGTTTCCCTAACCACGCATCTAAAACACATGAGTTCCATTTTTTTCATAGGATCCCATGTATGGTTGAAACATTTGTTGGAAAACTATCCATCCAAACCATACACGATCTATTTTGTGGTTAAAGTGACATTTTCTCCATTAATGATCTAATTATGCCTCCTATTTTCAATTAATCTAAGATCGATTGAGAATAACTTATTTTTCTTTCATTTTGGAGGTCATTGAAGTTCTAATCTTGGGACTGAAATATATTCTTCATTTGGGATCCAATTTGGCTTCTGTTCATCAAGCTGGATGGATAATGGTACGTACTATAATTCATTTAAGCTTTTGTTATAGTCTATTGATCTTGACCTAGTTATCGAGGTTGGATTGTTTTTCTATTTTTCCGAGATCTACTTCATTCAATATCGAATCAAAGGACGATATCATAAGAAAATATTCATATAACCTTAAGGTGCTGATATATAACTCATCTCTTATGTTTGTTGAATTTGGAATTGTCGTGTGGGGCCCACCAATTCCATCGAGTGTCTTTTATTGAATTTATATGTCATTCTTATAATTAGAACAACTATATGATAATGACCTTTCAATATATGTGACTTGTTTTTTTCATTTATTCCCAAAATTCCCAACGTCCCATGTAGGATGATATTCCAAAGTTGTGTTTTTAGTGTTTTGACTATTTTGAGCAATTGTTTAGATGTGCTCAAGCTTGATCCCACTAATGGTGGGCCTCTGTATCATAAATTATTATTGTATCATGAAAAAGATAATGGAATGAACTGTGTCACTTCCACTTTACCCAACTAAGGTATGTGATTCAAATTTATAATAAATGGGAAAGTATACTAGGTATATGACTTGACCGGATTAAATGGAATGATTAATAGGTTGCATGTTCATAAAACCCCTTACCACATTAATGGAAGGTATAAGAATGATCTTTAAGTATTAAATATTTTATAAATGGAATTTATAATGGGTTCATTCAGCATGAACTTGTCACACTAATGAAAGGAAAGGCATGGAACCAATGAACATATTGATTAATTATGACAAGATTAAAAGGTTTCATGCTACTTGACCTTATCATAGTAATGAAAGGAAACACTTCAAAAAAATGAAATATTACATGAAATCATAATTAAAAAATAGTGGCCCGACTCAATCTCTCCTTGGATCCTTATCAGGGAATGCCTTGTGCAATTGAGAACCCCATTATGATTCAAGGATAGAGCATTATTAGGTTGAGACACACCAAGATCCCGATACTGGTAAATTATTGTATGCCCACCATGACACCATATAATCCCTCACATTGTATTAAATTATTCATTGGATACACACCTTGGATCCACCATTGAATCGTTTGTGACACGGTTAAATCCCCTCGGTACCGGTCACACATTGCCTTTTTTACATTGGATGATCTCCTTGGATTAGGTAGACATATTATTTTAGAATGTATTGGAATTTTATTCTTGTGTTACACTATTAACCTTAGCTAGGCTAGAGTTATTACTGAGTTGGTGACCCTTGAGGTTTAAGTTACATTGGTTATTACCTTGGAACATTATTATTGAATGTATTTAAAATTTTCCTTATCGTGACGTGGAACATTCATTATTTTTACCTTGTGAATGTTTGAAAAACTATGAATAATCAATTAATGGACTAGTTATGTCCAAATTATAGACAATAGATAATGTAGTTACTTGGGTTGTTATTTACATTGTACTGCTTTACATTATATATACATGATTTCACACTGTTACATTTCTTTTACATAGGTTGGATGTTATAGACACTATTGGTGGTGGGCCACTGAGATTTATCTCACAACCTCTCTAGGCACTGTTTGGAAAATGAGGCCACACATAAAACTTAGAACAGTTGAAATATTTCTATTTTGGATGGATCATGATAGTAGATAACTGATTTAGAGATCAGGATGATTTATAATGTTTTTTGATTTCTTTTATTCTATTGTTGAACATGTTGTGAATTCTTTATTATCTCCACGTTATCCAGTTTTTCTAGATACATGACATATCATCATAAAATGTTATATGTAATTACATTTTCATTAGTTTTTGTTACTGTTAACTCTATTTTTTCTATTGTTCCTCATGTGGTCTTATATTAATTCCTCTATTTACCTCTGTTATTGTATATTCATCGTGATACACTCTGGTAATGTGGGAATAGTCTTCTCACAGACAGACCCTAGGCCCTCACTGCTAGTCGGCAGCCTGTGGCATTCAAGAAGATTTTCATGATGCCATGTGGTCTTCCAGGCTTAGGGTACCTGTTAAGTGGAATATAGGTCCGGGATGTCACATTATTTTTAAAATAATAGTGATTCTAAAAAGTTTTGGTAGGATATTGGATATGTTAGTTATAAATTTATTATTATTTTCAATTTATTACTCAATTTTAATTTTTTTAGTTTTAATGGATGTAATCATCTATGATATATATTACATACCTTCATGTTTTTTGTATCACTTTACTATGAAAAAATTATGTGTTGTTAGATTTATCCCCATACTGTATGAATTCTACCGATTATATTTAAATTCCATAAAACAAAAAGGGAAACAATATAATTTCAATAATAAATTTTATTGAGTGAATTCTCTTTTTAAAATCCTATGGTGTTAAAATAATAAATAATTGAACCATTATTCAAGTAATAAATACCCCTAATGGAAAACATGTTTTATCAATAATTAAATACATAAAATATTGGATTTATGTTTTATAAGTGAAAATACAAGAATAAAAACCATAAAATAAAATAAATTGGTATAATTTTCTTATATTAAATGAAATAAGTTCAAGATAAACAATCATCACTCAATGATTAAAAAATGGGTTACTAAATATTTTTAAAACATGGTATAAAATTTAGACAAATAACATTTGATGAAATTGAACTAATTAGGTTTAATATTTCTCATGCATAAAAATATGTTATAAAGATACATCTTTCAGATTTAAATTCCCTTTAAAAATGAAAACAAGGTATACAACCTAAAAAATCACAAGGAATTAACATTGAGAAAATTAATACTTAATACACGAAAAAACTTTAAATCACAAAAAATGATTGAAATATCATGTAAATAAAAAAAATATAAAATGATAATGAAGTTATAAAATTGTTTGTTTAAAAATGTTACCAATGAAACTGCATATATCAAATCACGTCTGAACAAAGGAAATTAGACACAAAGAACTGTTACCCAGTATCTGGATTTAAGTGAATGGACTCATTACTAATGTATAAAAATAATATATATCTTAATTAATCAAATCAAAGTCATATTTAAAATATTTTATATTCCTACACTTCATTTATTATAATTATTGATATTTATTATTCATAGTTTTTAAATATTATCTATATCAGTTGCTAGTAATCATTTTCGTTATGAATTGGTTTCAAATTTTTAATTTGGAATAAATTCTTCACATGAGGATAATTGTTAATATTTTTATAGGAAATACAATATATTTACCATTTTAAACTATAAATTTATATTTTTATTTCATTCTAGTTTTGATTGCATCTCATTAAGACGGTGTTGATGATTACTAGCACATAATATTCTTAGTTAATGAATATTTTTCTAAGATCGTAAACTTTTTTGGAGTGATGTTAGGAAAAATTGAAAGTACTTTTTTATATACCTTTTAATTTTGTTATGGCATGTGGTGAATTTGGGTAGAGTTTTCAGAAAAGTTTTATAAAAGGGTATGTTCATGCTTAGCGCATTGTTAGAGAAAACCATGCACCCAAACCCAAGCAAACATGAGACCTTGGATAGTGAGATCTACATGAAGTCTCTTGGTTTACCTAACCCTATACCCCTTCACAGAAAACTATGTGCATGGTTTCTTTTTACCAAAAGAAATTAATTTTGAATCCCTAAAACTGCTGAAACACCTACTATACAACCTCTTCTCAAGACTAAACATTTTTTTGGGAAATACCAGATCTTTTTGGGGGGTTCCAAGGCCATCTGAAATATATTATTGAACATTAAAATCCTAAATTTAAGGTCCTCTCTTCATCTTGTTGTTCGATCTCATCTTGATGCATATCCCGATCATTCATCTCTCATTGAATGATCATTTGTTGTAATTTATCCTCTATCACTTTAGATATAAACCTAATTGGTGAGATATAGATATATTATTGTATACCTAGATCTAGATTGATAAGAGTTTGATAACTATGATTTTTATTTAGTGATTTTGATTATGAACTCATATCTATGATGTTGTGCTACTCAGATTTTAATGATTTCTACTGAATGAATATACATCAACGAATTGAAATAGGTAGTCTAAAATCTAGTCCTGATAGTTTTGGAATTTATTCATGTGTGAAAAATTATAGAATCACTAGCATTGCATAGCAATTGATTCCCTAAATAAGGTTAATATGTTTGGCCAATTGAATTCTCATAGAACAGTTGAGTGAAATGATTGATTGAGGAATTAATCATGAGATTAATGGGATTTCCTATTGGATAATTAATTTGTATATATTGATTATGGGAGTTGGGGAATTAAATCTAGACAAATAAACAAGTGATTAATTAAGATATATTTAAATGGATAAATTGACATAATTAATTGTGATTTAATTACGTGCTTTTGATAGCATGATCTAGATAATTAATTTCGGAATTAATATTGAAGAGTTTAGATTTATAATAAAATAATTAATTCTGAAAAATTAATCATGGGATCTGAATTTAGTTATTTATTGAGTAATTTAATAACTAATTAATGGAATGGGGATGCTTAATTAATTAGGAACGTAATTATTGATATTGACGTGTTTAGATAATTTTTGAATTATTAATGGAACTAAGGTGTATAATTAATTATGAATTAATTATTTTTTAGACAATGGGAACATAGTCAATTAATTGATTATTGTAAATGGAATCATAGTAATTCTACTTATGATAAAATAAATAAGAACACAGTCATTCAATAGAGATGTATAAATAGTAACATGTTCATTATACATTTGAGTAATTGAATGAGAACATGGTAATTCTATTGTGATGTAAGAATGGTAATATGGTAATCATACCTAGGAATTTTTTATTGGTAACATGGGACCAGATGTGTGAATTAAATGAATAGTAATAGAGGAACATTGAGATATAGACTCACATGTTTATACATCGAACTTTGACATTAGTCTAATGAGGTACTCAAATATCATTTCACCATTGAATTATTTAACATCCAACATGAGTCGAATCAGGTATTAAGATACGATATTACATAAGGAACACTTTGGGCTCTGACACGAGACAAAGCTATTATATATGTATGGGTATCCTTGGGAACCCTAGAGTTAATAAGTCATAATAAATAATAAATGATAATATGATAAAAGTCTATTTATGGATTATATTCATTTTTTTAAAAAGGTTGGGGATGAAGCCTCATTTTATTATTAAAGAAAATCAAATACCTCTTTTAACTGGGTATAGGGTGACCCATTACATAACTTGAAGGCCCATTGGGCTTGTAGCCCATTACATAGACCGTAGGCCCTATTTTTTGGCCTAATTTCCATTCTGTGAATATTAACCCACCTTCTACAGTATTCACACAATATCATCGCATCTACAGTGCCTTGCCACTGCTACAGTAGCCACCGATCTACAGTACCACTACTGCTACATTACAACTACAGTTTGTGTGCCCAATGGGTTTTGAACCCCCATTTTCATATAGGATTAGGGGGTGCTTACCACTATTCCAAACCACAATTACATGGATTATATTCATTTAATTATATAACTACTTAAACTATATTTTTACGTGAATTATTTTAGAAACCGTTTGTGGTTCCCTCAGAGTTGTACTAACACCCTACTCAGGATACCGAATCAGTACGAGAATAGAATTTAATACTATATATAAGGTTAAGGGAACAGGAATGTGATTTTAATGCTTGTTGGGGATGGAGTATAGATGAGGGAACTAAATGTGGTTTGGGACCCTCTTGGGAGTCATCAGTGTCTTTATTTTCACTTTCTTTTTAAGAACATTGATTCTTATATTTGCAAATCATATTTTCCCTTTCATTTGAATAATGTATTTTTTGTTTTAGTTATCTAATAAAATGAATATTGTTTATCATTAAATATTCTTATGATATTTATTATTTACATCCACTTGTGTATTATTTATATAAAATTGGGTATATTCTCCCCATTATGGAATTACCAGACCCTCTCTAGTTGCCACTAGCTTCTAGAATATGGGGAGGTGTGCTTGAGGTCATGTTGTCGACCGGCTTGGGGAACTGTTTCACACAACTTGGGTTGGGAAGTTAAAAAATGTCATCATTGGCATTATTTTTCTCAATATTTGTTTCATAATACTTGGGTAAATATTGGCAGCAGACAAGGAGGATTCATCACTTGGAAATGAGGTCATGCATGGGACTTTCAAACCCATGTATGGGGAAAAAGATGAGTAGTAAGGGTGGGATTATTATAATTGTTGTTAGCTGTAACATTTGAATATTATTTCACCTTGGGTGATGAAATTTTTGTGTGATGTAATTATTATTTCTATTAATAATTGAGTATTATTTCATAGACTATAATGGAACGAGAGTTATGTTTTCATGAATAATTATAGGGACTTAGGTTTATTGTGAAATGCATTATTTTTGACATCCATGAGAAATTTAGATATAGGAATGTAATGGAACATTATCGGGAGTTCATGTTTATGATATTAAAATGAAAAAATGGTTCCAAAAAGGAATTGAAAATGGTTGTAAAAATGATGAAAAATGATAATAATTTGGCATCTAGATGATAAACTTGATTATGATAGTGTATTTACCCTTGTTAACCAAAACATGGAAGTATGATGGTTAAAAGTAGTGATTATGCCTTGGATTTGACCATGTGGAGAGATATGGGGAAAAGATAGGTTATGACATATTACGATTATTCCTCTTAAGTAAATGTTCTATGTTTTTGATATAAGACCTCATAAATGTTTTTGGAATTGTTGAAAATATGGCCACATGTCACTTATTGAGGGTATGACTGAGGGGAATGTCTTGGATTGGTCTTCTAGTTTTGAAACCTGAGGTACTGATGGTTCCAACTAAAGATAAATGGGAGATGTTTTGAGAGATCATTTCTCACATCATACAGTTCATGGAAAGAGACCCATATCGGGTTGTAAAAAGTATGCCTGAGTTAACAAGGGTGTTTCATTTTCAACGCCATTTTACTTTTTTAGAGAGGGTGGACCCAAGGGAGCTGAATTCTAGGTTGATTCTATAGGGAAAATACTTGACCACATAGAGTCTTCAACTGAGATCATTGTTAAGAAGGGTTCATATATGATTCAGGGATTAGTGAAGAATAGGTGGGACACTCAATAGGGGACTAGACAAACTAAAATTATGTTATGGAATGAACTCTGGGAGTGTTTCTTTGAGAACTTCTATCCAGAGATGCTGAAAAAAAGAAATCCATATAGTTCAGGAATTTGACCTAGGAGAGCATGACCATGATGGATTATGCTGAACATTTCATAGATCATCAATGATTTACTCCAGATTTATCATGAGATGAGTTAGCTATGGATAAATGTCTCTAGGAACGACTTTATTTCTATATTAAGTCACAAGTAAAATTTTCGGATTAATGTAGTTTGCTGATGTTTTGGATCATGATCTCATATATGAAGGGATCTTAAGGGAGGAATACAATACTAGATTGGTAGTTGTTACTGTATGATCATGAGGTGTGACTTCCGGGAGTTGGAATCATTCTTATGACAACATTATACAGGGCAGTGGGAAGAAGTGTACCCAAACAAGAAGGTCAATTGGATAGAACCTTACATGGATGATCTATCAGCTGTGTGGTAGGCCCATACACTATAGTTAACATTGTCACCGACCACTAGTAGAGTATCAGTATTGAAAAAATATGGGTTAACTAAATATGTTCTGTTTGTCGTCGGGGTGACTGGTGTTGAGAGAGCTTTTGGGTAGAGTTAGATTGTGGGAAGGGGGTCTTGTACACCATATTGGTCTAGATTATTGAGTTCTCCTTGCAGAGGTGGTAGAGGTAGTGGGTATTGTTATATAAGGCTGTAATTCCCTTATTAGTATAGTGGCGCTACTCGAGAGAGTCATAAAACACAACAAGGAATAGGGGAAGGAAAATTAACTTTATTGGAACCCACACTTGTACAGAAAAAGGCTTGGCCATTGACAGTTAGAGGTACTATTATAGTAGCTTCTACTTTATCTAGTGGCATATTTTATTCTGGTGCCTCTCATTCCTTTATATCTTTAAAACATGATGATGGGTTGAGTTTAGAGGTGGAGTTCATGAGTGGGGTAATTAATATTGATTCAACATTGGGACGATGGTGTATATACATATCTATATGCAAGGGATTTTCACTAGAGATCGGGGAACATCGCTTCCTATGGTCTCTCTATATTCTAGACATGATAGTATTCAACCTGATTATGGGTATGGACATGTTATTTTCATATTAATCCCACATCAATTTTTACCATATGAGATTTACATTCACATATCCTAAGGGTGACCCATACATTCACTGTGGATAGTGGGATATCCATTCAGGCTGAGTAGGGCCAATTACTCAGTAACAGGTAGAGCTCACAACCACTATGTTGCTAGTCTATTTCTCGATGGTTGGCGTATTAGGAAATATTTCATTCCACCAGTTGTATAATTATTTCAGGATGTCCTTCCAAAAGACTTCTCAGGGATACCACCTATGAGAGATGTGGTATTTTCTATTGAGCTCATGTAGGGTGCTGATTCTATATCTATTCCACCATATAGAATGGCATTGACTAAGTTTCAAGAGATCAAGACTCAGTTGGAGGAGTTGGAGGATAAGGGATTTATCAGTCCAAATAGTTCTCATTGGGGATCACATAATTTTTATGCAATAAAGTCCAATGGAAGTATTCATTTGTGTGTCGATTACCAGATATTGAAAAATTTATTATGAAGAACTGATATACTCTTATACATATCGATGATCTGTTTGAGTAGCTGAAGGGATCTTGTGTATTCTCAAAGATAGACTTGATATCAGGGTAACATACTTTGAGATTAAACACATCTTATATACCAAGAACTTTATTCAAAAGCTAATATATCCATTACGAGTTTTTAATAAAGCCGTTTTGGATGAAAGATACACAAGTAGTGTTTATGGACTTGATGAATAAGATATTTCAGCCATATCTCGATCAGTTTGTGGTTGTGTTTTTGGATGAGATCCTGTTGTACCCCAATACTCATGATGATTGTGCCCAATATATTAACATTATCCAAATTACACTAATATATCATTGATTATATGCCAAGCTATCTAAGAATCAATTTTTTATTGACCAGATACACTGTCATGACCCCCTCCCTACAAAGTGTACCCCTCCTGCGCCGGCAATGTGAGAAGGGAGATAATGACCCCCGAGTCCCGCCTCAAGTAGGCCCCGGGTTGGCGACCAGCACCGAGGGTATAATACACACACAAATGGGAGGCATTACCCTCTAAGAGAACACATGCAGAAGAGAGAGATAGAATAGACTCCAACCAACTCCAACTCATAACTGAAATATAAAAGAAACCCAAGTACATATATGAAATTTCATGCAAAAGTACTACAACTGAAAGGGAAAACTAAAAGTACCCAAAAGAAAGTAAAACGGCAGCGACCACAAGCCCGAACAGCTCCTCCTCCAACCGCAAGCTAGTAGTAACCAGCTTGATCTCCAACCTGCTCCAACTGACCTGAAAAACAGTTTATATATTCATAGGGTGAGTATAACAGTATACTCAGTAGGATCCTCCCCAAGCCTCTCGTGCAAAAGTAAAGAAAGCATGCTAAAGCCCAGTGAACAACAAGTGAAACTAACTCGTCACCTAAACAGGTATACTATGTTCCCAACCTCGCCATGGCTACTCTCACCAAGTAACGCATACAAGAATATAGCATATAGTAAAGAATATCAAGGGTACCCCACTACTACTTCCCCACTGGTTTGCTGCTTTGCCCCAACGACATACGTCATGTGCATCTCTCTCCAAAGGCTTGCCCGCAGACACCTGGGCTAAGCTCCACAATCTGCACCTCGTGCACCACATAGGCTTGCCCGCAGACAACTGGGCGAAGCACCACACCGTCCTCACAACCAAAAGTAACCAGGTAATTTCCAGGAGCCACCACAGCTCGCATAACGTGTATCATACGTCGGGTATAATACCTCAAGCCATTACAGCCCATACGCCGAGTAAGGATCCTCAAGCCATCATAGCCTATACACGTTACACCTATAGTTGTCCGAAGGATACTATATCCAGAATATATGTGTGTGAATAACCACAAGCCATTACAGCCCTCTACACACATATATGGGGTAACTAACCACTGTGCCTCATGGCACAAGTATCTACCAAGAGAAGAGAGCGGGGCCAAAAGGGGTAGTCAGCCATCAACCTCCCATCAGAATGTTGGGGAAAACACCCCCCCCCCCAGGGCTCAGAATCCTCGGGGTGTCAGTTGCCCTTACCGAAAGGGTGGAGTAGCGTATAGAAACACAAAAAGTACAGAATATATAAGTAACTCACATCCACACTATGGGCATTACCTAGTCTTAGATACAACTGCAGCTGATGTCTCTCAGACTTCAGGCTGCTACTTCAAAGACTAGGTATCCTACAAGCACACAACCATTTGAAGAGCTTTATTAGATTACTCCATTCTCATTTTATCAGTTCCACTGTACGTTAATTAATTCTTTAAACATTAATTAAGAATAAACAATTCCACATTAATCTGAATTGGCATCACTTTCAAAAACAATTGCTCCTTTTTAAGATTCACATCACCTTTAAATTCCAGCATCTCCATCCTCGTAGATTTTCACCATTTAATCAAACATTCCTTACCGAATTACTTTTCCACATTCCCAGGCATTCTAGAAAAGCATCATATGCTTCTAAACACAAAGGAGGTTCAACACAGTGAGTAAATATACTACCCGTCGAGTCTTTGCCGCCTATAGAAAGAGCATAGACCCATCCTCCATCGGGAGGCTAAACACGGAAAGGACGTGGCATACCCCGTGTGTCTTCGCCTCCTTCAGAAAGAGGGTAATCAAGACCAGCTGCCTTGAGTAGTGGGGAAAAGTAAAGCAGATAAACAACCAAACCAAACCACCAACATCAAACCATCACATTCATCTCATACCATCACCCTTGGTGTCCTCCCCGACACCCATATGCATAAACCGATGCATCTCGCCACACTAGGCGTCATCCGCTGCCACAACCACAAGTCTCCATGCCTCCACATATCACAACAGCCATCCAGGCTCACATCACAGCACAAGCAGCAGGAAAACAAACATCAAAAAAATGGGCTCTCGGCCCTTTAACAAGGCATTCAGCCTTCAAATACAATGAGCACTCAGAGCTCCAAACCACAAGGCATCCATCCTTACAAGTAAGCGGGTAACTCAGAACCCTTTTGAAATTCCCACATAATCTGTTTTCTAATCCACATGGAATTGGTAGATTTTTTATTCGTAGGTTCCAATCATGGATACCTAATCAGCAAGCTGTCACAATAAAATAACCATGCTTACTTCCCTAATTTGATTATCCTCAAATTAGAACAACTACAACAACGACAATAACCAGATTAATTTACATGCCTCTATATCTTTAGCCAATTAATTAACAATTAATTCCGGCTTTACGTACATTATAAATTTCTATCATGAACGAACTACAAATCAAAGAAGACATAGATATCACTATATCTAGGAAAACATGAGGCAAACCTCTATCACGGTATAAAGAAACAACATGCCATCAACCAATTCTTTTAATCTGGTTCAAGTATTTAATTAGGTCAATTTCATTGTGATCCAAAGAGATAAATCATGCTAATTCTACGATTGCACATATACAATTAGAGAAGCCATGAATCCCCTACATCGAAGAGTTCTTGACATCCTTTATCCACACAACAGGTCACGATCCTCCCCTCGTGACAACTGCATCCACCGGAGGATGCTTATATCGAAGATTGATGGACACGGCTCGGTTGCATCCAACAGAGCGGAACTGATCCTAGGAGTAAAGGTTGATTGTGCAACTCCTATGGAAAGGATTGAAAGGTTCTAGTGCCTCTTGATTGAGAACAATGGGAAAGAACAAGGAAGAATGATATCTCTTCCCTTTTTAAGATTTAATGGGGCGAAGGTTTAAGATCCGGTTAATTCTCCATTAAAAACGGATCGCATTAACCCACGCGGTTGACCAAGTAAAACATTCCAAGCATTAGGAATAATTAATATAGGATTTATGGTATTTTAAACGGCCTTAAGAGCCCTTAAAATAAGGCTTTAAATGTATTTTACGTCAAAGGAAACGTCAAAAGGGGCAAAACTGTAGGAGTCTGGAATCACTGTTCACCCACTATTACTGTACATGAAACCGATCTATGAAACCGATCTGTGAAACTGATCTGTCACACCGATCTGTGAAACCGATCTGTGAAACCGATCTGTAAAACTGATTTGTCACACCGATCTGTGAAACCGATCTGTGAAACTGATCTGTCACACCGATCTGTGAAACCGATCTGTGAAACCGATCTGTGAAACCGATCTGTGAAACTGATCTGTCACACCGATCTGTGAAACCGATCTGTGAAACCGATCTGTGAAACTGATCTGTCACTCCGATCTCTGAAACCAATCTGTGAGACCGATCTGTGAAACTGATCTGTCAGACCGATATGTGAAACTGATCTGTGACACCGATCTGTGAAACTGATCGGTGAGACCGATCTGTCAGAACGATCTGTGAAACTGATCTGTCACACCGATCTGTGAAGCCGATCTGTGAAACTGATCTGTCACACCGATCTCTGAAACCGATCTGTCAGACCGATCTGTAAAACTGATTTGTCAGACCGATCTGTGAAACTGATCCGTCACACCGATCTGTGAAACTGATCGGTGAGACGGATCTGTCAGACCGATCGGTGAGACCGATCTGTTACTATTCATAAAACTGGAAGCACTGTTCACAGAACTAGAAAATTGGAAAAGTTTTGGGGATAAGTCCCCTTGACCTTCCGGAACACCTCCAACACCAAAATTCCACAATGTAATGGACCGGAGAGGTCCGGGCCATTACATTAGATACCTCTCAAAACATTCTCGTCCTCGAGAATTAAAAACCAACCCAGAAGAAAAGAGGGGTCCGAACAACCACCCCATAAGATACCTCTCAGGGGAAAACCACCATGAGTTGTTCGAAAGCTGGAACAAAACTCTGACATCCGGGAACAAACAATCCATACCCAAACAATTCATTCACAAAATCACATCAAAGGTACATAAATAAAACATGAAAGGTCTAACCAGATAGGAAACATCATTACATGAAAGGAGTTAAACATTAAACAACTCTGGGTACTGAGCACGTATCTGTGACTCACGCTCCCAGGTAGTCTCCTCCATGCCACCGTGTTGCCACAAGACACGAACTAAGGGGATAGAATGCCCACACAACACTTTCTCCTTACGTTCTTGGATCTCCACAGGTCGCTCCTCGAAGGTTGCATCTTGGTCAATATCGATCTCTCCCCAATCGATAACATGAGATTCATCATGAAGATAACGACGGAGCTGCGATACATGGAAAACATCATGTATCCGACTCATTTGAGGGGGAAGTTCTACTCGATACGCCACACCTCCAACACGAGCTAACACCTCGAAAGGCCCAACAAAACGGGGAGAAAGCTTACTTCCGCGACCAAACCTACTCTGCACACGACGGGGAGTCACCTTTAGAAACACATGATCCCCAACATTAAACTCTAAGGGTCTCCTTCTTTGATCAGCATAAGATTTATGACGATCTTGTGCTGTCTTCATCCTCTCACGAATCACCTGAACAATCTCTGTTGTATTCTGCACTAGTTCTGGTCCGAGAATTGCGGACTCTCCGACCCCAGTCCAGCACAACGGAGAACGACATGGCCGGCCATACAAAGCTTCAAACGGCACCATACCGATGGTCGAGTGAAAACTATTATTGTAAGAAAACTCTACCAAGGGTAAGTGCTTCATCCATGAACCTCCAAAATCAAGAACACAAGAGTGCAACATGTCTTTAAAGGTCTGGATGGTTCGCTCTGTCTGACCATCCGTTTGAGGATGAAAAGCAGTGCTAAGGCACAGTTGAGAGCCAAAATCATGCTGGAGACCTCCCCACACCCTAGAGGTAAAACGAGGATCTCGATCAGAAATGATCGTTTTAGGAACTCTGTGAAGCCTCACCACCTCCTCCAGATACTGCCTCGACAAAACCTCCACTGAGCTCAACTCCTTGATTGCTATGAAGTGGGCCGATTTAGTTAAACGATCCACTACCACCCATATAGCATCATGTCCTCCCGGAGCTCGAGGTAATCCTATAACAATGTCTATTGAGATGTCCTCCCACTTCCACTGAGGGATCTCTAAGTGCTGGAGAAGACCACCAGGAACACGGTGTTCGACCTTAACCTTCTGGCAGACTAAACATCGAGACACACATTCTGAAACTGTACGCTTCAGCCCAGGCCACCAAAACTGACTCCTCAAGGATCGGTACATCTTTGTCACACCAGGATGTACCGCCAAGGGTGAACTATGGAACTCTCGGAGAACCGTCTCGCACATCTCCAAGGGAACAAAAAGCCTTCCATGATACAACACTCGGTGTTGTTCATCCTCTGACCAACCATTAGGGGCCTCACCACATACAACTCTTTTTCTCCAAACTTCCACCTCTAGATCACCCAATTGAGACTCTTCCACCTTCTGCATCAGGGATGACTGCACCGTCATCTGGAAAAGACAACCTCTACCCCCAACTTCTCCCATATCAAGATGCAAAGCTGATAGCTCTTCCATCACTCTCCAAGAATCACCAGATTCACGCACAACATCATTACGTGACTTTCGGCTCAGTGCATCAGCAACAACATTTCCCTTACTAGGTGTATACGATATTTCGAAGTCGTATTCCTGCAAGAACTCCATCCACCGACGCTGCCACAAGTTCAAATCCCGCTAAGAGAAAACATACCTCAAACTCTTATGATCGGTGAAAACCACAAAGCGCTCGCCAATGAGGTAATGTCTCCACAACTTCAGCACAAACACCACGGCTTCCAACTCAAGTTCATGGGTGGCATAGTTGCATTCATGGGGATGCAACTGCCGAGACCCATAAGAAACAACATACCTCTGCTGCATGAGAACACAGCCTAGCCCTAGATGTGAAGCATGACAGAAAACATCAAACTGGACTCCCTCTGCTGGAAGACAAAGGACAGGAGCACTTACCAACTTCTCCTTTAGATACTTGAAAGCTATCTGACACTGATCAGTCCATATGAACGCTTGATCCTTCCTGGTCAAAGCTGTCAGAGGAGTCACAACTCGGGAGAAATTGCCTAAAAACCTCCTATAATAGCCTGTGAGACCAAGGAAACTTCGCACCTCTGACACGGTCTTGGGGGCTGGCCTAGACACCACTGCTTCTATCTTCGAAGGATCCACAGCTACTCCCTGTTGGGACACAACATGTCCCAAGAAACGAACTTCTTGAGCCCAGAACTCACACTTGGACAACTTCCCAAACAACCGATGTTGGCGAAGAACTCCCAAAATGGCTCGTAGATGCTCTGCATGCTCCTCTTCAGATGTGGAGTACACAAGGATGTCGTCGATGAAAACCACAACAAAATTGTCCAGGAATTCACGGAATATAGCATTCATCAACCCCATGAAAACAGCTGGAGCATTTGTCACACCGAATGGCATTACAACAATCTCATAATGCCCATGACGACAGCGGAAAGCAGTCTTCGGGATATCCTCATCCTTTACATGCATCTGATGATATCCTGACCGCAAGTCTATATTTGAAAACCAACTTTCACCCTTCAGTTGATCGAATATGTCATCAATCAGCGGGAGAGGATAGCAGTTCTTTATTGTCACTTTGTTTAATCGACGATAATTGACACACAACCGCAAACTTCCGTCAGCCTTTTTCACAAACAAAAATGGTGCACCCCACGGTGACACGCTTGGACGAACAAAACCACACTGAAACAGACCATCGAGCTGTATACGTAGCTCTCGTAACTCAGAAGGGGCCATCCTATACGGAGACATAGAGATAGAAGACGCTTCCGGCTGTAGCTAGATCCCAAACTCGATCTCTCGTAGAGGGGGTAAGGATACAACCTCTTCTGGAAAGACGTCAGGGTACTCCTCTATGACCCTAGGAAATGCCAACTGTTGAACCTCTGAAGAACTCAACATCATCCCAGCCATCATGGATGATAAGGATGAAACTCGTCTATGATTCATTCGAGGATCTCTCTCACCAACAAACACCAATTCCTCTCCATCGTCATAAAAAAAATGACCTTCTTCCTGTAGCAATCCACAATAGCCTGCACCGAATACAACCAATCCATGCCGAGGATGACATCATATGGTTGTATTCGTAAACATAGGAAATCTCCCCAAGAGCGGTTCTGCCCCAACACTATCTCACAGTCTGTACATACTTCAAACAAGCTAGCTCGACCTCCAACTGGCGTAGTCAACGCCAAGGGCACTGGAAGCCTCTCTACCTCAAGTCCCAAAGCATGGACAATGGTAGGTGATATGAAGGAGTGTGTTTCTCCTGAATCAAACAAGGCATACACCAAGGTAGAAAAGAAGGAAAGGGTACCTCGGACGACGTCTGGCTCGCCTGGAGCTGGCAACGCTAGAGCATGAATCTGACCACGACAACCTCCATGGCCTCTCTGACCCTGATGACGACCACCACCACGGCCGCGCTCTACTCTCTGAGGACGGGGAGCGTCATGGGGTTGTCCTCTGCCTGCTCCATCTACACTCTGGTGATCTAAAGCTGGTGCAACCTGCTGCTGCTGCCTCGGCTGGAACTGCCTCGACAGAGGAACCTGGAGTGGAGGGCCTGGTGCACGATGACTGCTCTGAAAAGTCGGCCACTCCCGCTGCTGATGATCACGACCACCACAAGAAAAACAAGCGCCTGATCCCTTGGAATAAGCATGAGAGTTGCTGCCTCCGGAGAAACGAGATGGGAAGGGCTGTGACCTACCCCCAGGTGAACGAAAACTCTTCTGTCCTGAAAACCGGGAACCCCGGACCACAGCTCTGCTTCGTGAGGAATCATGACGATTCCCCTCTCGTAATGATCCGGTCCTGTTCAAAGTTCTCTCAACAACCTCTGCCCTTGCCAGCACCTCAAGATATGTCTTCAGCATAAATGGGGTGACCTGGCGCTAGATCTCTGGACGCAAAGCCTCCTCGAAATTCCTCGCCCTGGACTCATCATCTGGCAACAGGTCTGAAGCATATCGTAGAAGGTTCCTGCAACGGATTCCAAACTCTCGAACACTGGATCTCCCCTGTCGAAGGGTGAGTAGCTCCTGGCGACTGGACGCTTTCACATTCGATGAAAGAAACTCAACTCTAAACCTGTCTCGAAACTCCTCCCATGAGATCGCTGACTCCTCACGATCCCCGAGGAACAAGAACCACCACTGTCTCGCCGCTCCACGCAACATCGTCACAACCAAGGACACCCAGTGTTCCTTCCGAGCACGAATCGAACTGGAGCCTATCTCGACCTCCTCCAACCAGTCTTCTGTGACTGCATCTGAATCCGATCCCTCGTACTTCTGTATACTCTGGCGCTGGAACTCTCGTAGTGTCTTCCTGCAAGTGTAATCGTCGTCAACCTCTACCCGGTGGCGATCTGCTGGAACAGCCTGCTGGGCATCTTTTGCGCAAACCTGAAGAGGACATCGACCTGGAGCCATACCTATAAAATAACAACTGTTAGAGCTCCTAATCCTGGAATATGGAAGACTCAACATTAATTAATTAATTGGTTTGTTTTATTAATTTTAGGTTACCTATCCCAAGGTCTACCCATTCAAACACAAGCGCAAAGAATAATGATGCATGATCCTTTCCTAGGTCTCTACACTGCAACCAGTATCACTTTGTTTAGTAGCCATCGTAAAAATAAAGGTCCGTGCAACAGATCATAGGGGGCCCTGAACGCCTATGTCTCTGCCGGTCTCCTGTGTTTACCCCACTTGCTAAACATGAATGACACCATTGCCCTACCATCCCATGCATCCTCACCTGTGCCTAACTCCAAACTCCATCCTATCCCTCAACCAGAGCTCTGATACCACTCTGTCATGACCCCCTCCCCACAATGTGTACCCCTCCTGGGCCGGCAATGTGAGAAGGGAGATAATGACCCCCGAGTCCCGCCTCCAGTAGGCCCCAGGTTGGCGACCCGCACCGAGGGTATAATACACACACAAATGGGAGGCATTACCCTCTAAGAGAACACATACAGAAGAGAGAGATAGAATAGACTCCAACCAACTCCAACTAATAACTGAAATATAAAAGAAACCCAAGTACATATATGAAATTTCATGCAAAAGTACTACAACTGAAAGGGAAAACTAAAAGTACCCAAAAGAAAGTAAAACGGCAGCGACCACAAGCCCGAACAGCTCCTCTTCCAACTGCAAGCTAGTAGTAACCAGCCTGATCTCCAACCTGCTCCAAGTGACCTGAAAAACAGTTTATATATTCATAGGGTGAGTATAACATTATACTCAGTAGGATCCTCCCCAAGCCTCTTGTGCAAAAGTAAAGAAAGAATGCTAAAGCCCAGTGAACAACAAGTGAAACTAACTCGTCACCTAAACAGGTATACTATGTTCCCAACCTCACCATGGCTACTCTCACCAAGTAACGCATACAAGAATATAGCATATAGTAAATAATATCAACGGTAACCCGCTACTACTTCCCCACTGGTTTGCCGCTTTTCCCCAACGACATACGTCCTGTGCATCTCTCTCCAAAGGCTTGCCCGCAGACACCTGGGCTAAGCTCCAAAATCTGCACCTCTTACACCACATAGGCATGCCCGTAGACACCTGGGCGAAGCACCACACCGTCCACACAACCAAAAGTAACCAGGTAATTTCCGGGAGCCACCACAGCTCGCATAACGTGTATCATACGTCGGGTATAATACCTCAAGCCATTACAGCCCATACACCGAGTAAGGATCCTCAAGCCATCATAGCCTATACACGTTACACCTATAGTAGTCTGTAGGATACTATATCCAGAATATATGTGTGTGAATAACCACAAGCCATTACAGCCCTCTACACACATATATGGGGTAACTAACCACTGTGCCTCATGGCACAAGTATCTACCAAGAGAAGAGAGCGGGGCCAAAGGGGGTAGTCAGCCATTCAACCTCCCATCAAAATGTTGGGGAAAACACCCCCCAGGGCTCAGAATCCCCAGGGTGTCAGTTGCCCGTACTGACAGGGTGGAGTAGCGTATAGAAACACAAAATGTACAGAATATATAAGTAACTCACATCCACACTATGGACATTACCTAGTCTTAGATACAACTGCAGCTAACGTCTCTCAAACTCCAGGCTGCTACTTCAAAGACTAGATATCCTACAAGCACACAACCATTTGAAGAGCTTTATTAGATTACTCCATTCTCATTTTATCAGTTCCACTGTATGTTAATTAATTCGTTAAACATTAATTAAGAATGAACAATTCCACATTAATCTGAATTGGCATCACTTTCAAAAACAACTGCTCCTTTTTAAGATTCACATCACCTTTAAATTCCAGCATCTCCATCCCCGTAGATTTTCACCATTTAATCAAACATTCCTTACCGAATTACTTTTCCACATTCCCAGGCATTCTATAAAAGCATCCTATGCTTCTAAACACAAAGGAGGCTCAACACGGTGAGTAAATATACTACCCGTCGAGTCTTTGCCGCCTATAGAAAAAGCATAGACCCATCCTCCATCGGGAGGCTAAACACGGATAGCACGTGGCATACCCCGCGTGTCTTCGCCTCCTTCGGAAAGAGGGTAATCAAGACCAGATGCCTTGAAAAGTGGGGAAAAGTAAAGCAGATAAAAAACCAAACCAAACCACCAACATCAAACCATCACATTCATCTCATACCCTCACCCTTGGTGTCCTCCCCGACACCCATATGCATAAACCGATGCATCTCGCCACACAAGGCGTCATCCACTGCCACAACCACAAGTCTCAATGCCTCCACATATCACAACAGCCATCCGGGCTCACATCACAGCACAAGCAGCAGGAAAATAAACATCATAAAATGGGCTCTCGGCCCTTTAACAAGGCATCCAGCCTTCAAACACAATGAGCACTTAGAGCTCCAAACCACAAGGCATCCAGCCTTACAAGCAAGTGGGTAACTCAGAACCCTTTTGAAATTCCCACATAATCTGTTTTCTAATCCATATGGAATTGGAAGATTTGTTATTCGTAGGTTCCAATCATGGATACCTAATCAGCAAGCTGTCACAATTAAATAACCATGCTTACTTCCCTAATTTGATTATCCTCAAATTAGAACAACTACAACAACGACAATAACCAGATTAATTTACATGCTTCTTTATCTTTAGCCAATTAATTAACAATTAATTCCGGCTTTACGTTCATTATCAATTTCTATCATGAACGAAAAACAAATCAAAGAAGACATAGATATCACTATATCTAGGAAATCATGAGGCAAACCGTTATCACTGTATAAAGCAACAGCATGCGATCAACCAATTCTTTTAATTCGGTTCAAGTATTTAATTAGGTCAATTTCATTGTGATCCAAAGAGATAAATCATGCTAATTCTACGATTGCACATATACAATTAGAGAAGCCATGAATCCCCTACCTCGAAGAGTTCTTGAAATCCTTTATCCACACAACAGGTCACGATCCTCCCCTCGTGACAACTGCATCCACCGGAGGATGCTTATATCGAAGATTGATCGACACGGATCGGTTGCATCCAAAAGAGCGGAACTGATCCTAGGAGTAAAGGTTGATTGTGCAACTCCTATGTAAAGGATTGAAAGGTTCTAGTGCCTCTTGATCGAGAACAAAGGGAAAGAACATGGAAGAATGATATCTCGTCCCTTTTTAAGATTTAATGGGGGGAAGGTTTATGATCCGGTTAATTCTCCATTAAAAACGGATCGCATTAACCCACGCGGTTGACCAAGTAAAACATTCCAAGCCTTAAGAATAATTAATATAGGATTTATGGTATTTTAAATGGCCTTAAGAGCCCTTAAAATAAGGCTTTAAATGTATTTTACGCCAAAGGAAACATCAAAAGGGGAAAAACTGTAGGAGTCTGGAAACACTGTTCACCCACTATTACTGTACCTGAAACCGACCTGTGAAACCGATCTGTGAAACTGATCTGTCACACCGATCTGTGAAACCGATCTGTGAAACCGATCTATGAAACTGATCTGTCACACCGATCTGTGAAACCGATCTGTGAAACTAGTCTATCAAACCGATCTTTGAAACCGATCTTTGAAACCGATCTGTGAAACCGATCTATCACACCGATCTGTGAAACCGATCTGTGAAACTGATCTATCACAACGATCTATGAAACCGATCTGTCAGACCGATCTGTGAAACTGATCTGTCAAACCAATCTGTGAAACTGATCTGTCACACCGATCTCTGAAACTGATCGGTGAGACCGATCTGTCAGACCGATCTGTGAAACTGATCTGTCACACCGATCTGTGAAGCCGATCTGTGAAACTGATCTGTCACACCGATCTATGAAACCGATCTGTTAGACCGATCTGTGAAACTGATCTGTCAGACCGATCTGTCAGACCGATCGGTGAGACCGATCTGTTACTGTTCATAAAACTGGAAACACTGTTCACAGAACTGGAAAATTGGAAAAGTATTGGGGATAAGTCCCCTTGACCTCCCGGAACACCTCCAACACGAATGTTCCACAAAGTAATAGACTGGAGAGGTCCATGCCATTACATACACTTCTTGAGGAACATCATTAAGGAGGTAGGTCAAGCAGTGGACCCAGAGAAGGTTCATATAGTGGTTTCTTAAGAGCATCCGAAGAATGATTTTGATATCAAATGATTTTTAAGATTATATGGATATTATTGTAGATTCATCAAATAATTTTCTCATTTGGATGAACCGCATTCAGGATTTACCAATAAGGGTATAAAGATAGAGTGGGCAGAATAATTTAATTATTCATTTCAAAAGCTGAAGAATAATTTGATTAAAAAACCTATCTTAATCCTACCTAAGTTAAGTGAGGATGACACGGTTTATTGTGTCCTTTATGGGGATCAAACATGGAGGTGAGTTCACGCATGGGGATCGAGTCATGGCATATGGGTCTGGGTAGTTGAGACCACATGAACATAACAACCCAATGCATGACCTCATGTTTCTAG
The DNA here is from genome assembly GCA_963277665.1 of Viscum album. Taxonomy (NCBI): domain Eukaryota; kingdom Viridiplantae; phylum Streptophyta; class Magnoliopsida; order Santalales; family Viscaceae; genus Viscum; species Viscum album. Next base: position 564,293,766 of record OY728129.1, on the reverse strand, counting down.
TAGTGTTTTATGCTCTTAAGTGTTGGAGATACTACCCTTGATGAGAAAATTTTTTATTTTTTTATATATCTTAATATCTTGAAGTATATCTTTTGACATCCTAATATGAATCTTTGACAGTGGAGATGGGTAGATTATATGATTTATTTTGATTTTGAACTAGAATATAAAACTGTTAAAATAAATACTGTGTATGTTGCCTTGATTAGGAAAAACTAAACTTAGATGGTTCAGGAGGCGATTATAGAGTGCAAGATGATGGCATTGCTGGCCGAAATGAATGTGGCATTTCTAGAGGGTCATGAGAAGATGACTATGATTTCTGTTTTAGCGGAGTATATACTTTTGAGATGGATTAGGGACAAATAGTATGGGGATTCAGAGTGCATGAAAATAATTAATATTATTGAAGGTGGGGAGTCACCTTTTTATTGATTGATAGATGAAGATGAGATCATCTATGTGATGAATTGAAATGTTGTGTCTAAGAGCATACTATAAGATCTCACGTGATAATTTCATTCCATGAAGTGGGAGGTGCGTCCGGATGTGAATCAATTTTATATAAAGTATGAAAGAAGTTTTGGTGGCTAGAAAAGAATAAATATATTGAAGGGTTTGTGAGAATATGCTTCACCTATTAGTAGGTAAAGGAAAAACATCAATAATCTGGATGTTTACTACAAATGTTTCCAATTATTGAATGGAAGTGGGATGACGAGACAATAGATTTTTTAGTTGGAATTCCAATGACACATATGAATAAAAATTTTATTTGGGACATTGTGGATCAACTAACAATGGTGTAAAAGTTCTTTTCTATAAGTCATGACTTTACTAAGGAGAAGTTGGGGGAGCTATATGTTTGATAGATTTTTCATATGCATACGGTGCCATAGACTAAAATCCCAGATATTGATTCTCGCATTACTTCATGCATTAAGTGAGGCATGTAGAAATAACTTTGTACATAGGTCTTATTGAGTAAAAATTTCCGCCCACATACATATGGGTAGTTAGAACAGAAAATATATGTGATTGAGGAGATGATACGGGCATGTGTGCATGACTTCAGTGGGTCTTGGTGGAAGCACTTTGCTTTAGTGGAGTTTTCCTATAAAAATAGTTATCGTAAAACTATAAAAATTTCACCAAATAAGGCTCTTTATGGTATTAAATTTACATAAACGCTATACATGATAGAGACTAGTGATTCATAGTTGTTGGGACTCAGAATCCTGCAAGAAATTCTGGAGAAGGTTCAGTTGATTTGAATAGATATGCACCTGGTTTAGAGTAGAAAAAAGTCATATGCTAATAGAATAAGATGACCCCTAGAGTTTACATAGGGTGATCATGGGTTCATTTTAGTGTCACCATGGTTGGGTAACCATAGGATACAGAGGTAGGGCAAGTTGGCACCCATGTTTTGTAGACTTTTTGAGGTAGTGGAGAGAATCGGTCTGCGGGCGTATCGTTAGACTCTTCAAAAAAATACTAAGCATGGTTGATCCATTCTATGTGTTACAACAATAGAAGTATCACCCTGAAATTTCTTATGTGATTGATGTGGATGTGTTTGACCTTGAGATAGATTCATCCATTGTGAAGCATGTGATAAGTTTGTTGGATCCCAGTGAGAATCTATTGTGGGGATAGATCATGTTGATAGTCCGCGTGTAATGGAAACATGGACGTGTGAAAGTGGAAACATGGGAATTGTAAGAATATATAAGAGATCAATGGCTGAATATTTTTCTACCAGAATCCTATAAAATCATGGAAACACAACTCAGAGATTAGTTTTTATAAAGTGGTGTTATTTTAAGGTACCGACATTTTATGGAGTTATCTCAGGAAACAATTCAGGTACTCTTTGTTGTTAATATATATTATTGTCTATAGTTATGAATTGTTGTTAGTTTGGGTTTAGTGATGAGAAAATTGTAAAAACGTTTGTTTATAGTTTTCACACGATTAGATAAAACCATCTACCCAAACTCTTGTAACAGTGTGACCTTGAATAATGTGTTCTACATGGTTGGTGCACGGTTTTCCTAAGAATGTTCCCCATCCTAGAGAAAAATGAACACAGTTTATTTTCACATGAAAATTTATTTTATAATCCTTTGAAACCCTAAAACACTTTCTATTCAACATTGGATATTGACTAATAATTTTTGAGTAAATCTAGAGATTTCATTAGTGGGTTTCAAAGACTTCTGATCTCCACTATTCAATATTTCATGCCCGAATCGGGGATCCACTCTTATCTTGGTATGTGGATCTCATCCTGATGCATATCATAAGAATTATTCTCTCTTTTATTTATATTTTGGTGGAATATATACTCTCTGTCTTTAGATCATAACTTTTACTTCCCCGTCCTTAATAATTAATTAATCTTTCGATAAGTCAATAATTTGACATTAATTTACATCGATGATTTTTTCAGTTTAAGATATTTAAATAATTATTTCATAACTCTTACATAACATCATAAATATTATAAAGTAAACAATTATACTCAACCCATATATTTCAAAATAATAATAATCCATAAATAAAAAAAGAACTTTTTTCTTCATAAAAATATTCTGTAATTATTCCTTTCTCTTATAATTTCTTATACCCTAAAAAAATTTTAAAATACGTTGGATGAGCCTAAAAAGCTGTGTAAGGGATATAAAATAATTAAATAATACATTAGTCCAGGAATACATAAAAATAAATAAAATCATACATTTCACTCATTTAAATAAGCTCTTTAACATACCTCATGAAATCATAAGATATATTAATAACTCATAGATATCATAAATCATAAAGGTAACTTGTTGAATCCATATCATACACACATCTTATATTTTATATATAAATAGGGTGTAACATTCATGGTTATGTTTGGAATACCATAACGGTATATTCCCTAAATATCTTAGGAGAAACATTAAACGTTTACCATCATCATGTTACCCAATGCATTTGACATCTATCATAGGCTCACATGCCCTTGATTTATCAAAGAAGCACCCATATGCATAAGAAATTCCCAAGAACCATAAAATAGTTATAATAACAAAAACATGTATAAATAATAAATAACAATTCCACATTGAAATCATAAGATATCATTTCAATATATTGAAATCTTCAATCCATTTCCAAAATAATTCAAAAAATTTAATATATATACTTTTGTGTCAAAGTTTACCTTACCAGATTGAAACTTTTTAAAATAATTTACACTTTAAAATACTCACTTACATATAAATAAATCCATATAACTATTTTGAATGATGTACATTAATGAGAATTATTTAGAAGAATAAATCTTTAAAACATTTAAAATGACGTTTTAATAAAATAATCCCTTACAACTAAAGAAATAATTGAATTAAAATCATTAAAGAGTAACATTAAAAAAAACATAACATTTCACAAGACTATATTAATTCATGATATAACATGTAAAAATTGTGGTATACAGACCTTATATAATAATTATGGTTCATAACATCATGATTTTTCTTAATGAAAGGACATTGAGAGAAAATCCCTTAAAAGTTCTTATCCTTATAACAATGATAAATAAATGACATATTTATGTGTGAAAAATATAAATACACCAAATATAAAAGGGTATTGAGTGTTAAAAAATTATAGTACATTCAAATATATTCTTTTAAAAACAAAACAAATGACAATTATATTTATTTCAATGAATGAACATTGAGTTAAGATTTCCCTTAAAAATATCACTTTGTTTATAAAATAGATCAATTATTTGTATTAATTATAATTAAAAATAAATAATTTATAAATAAAATGTATTGTATGAAAATTTATTTCTCACATATACATAGCACGACATAATCAATAAGTTGAAGATTAACCCAAATAATAGAAATTAGGTTAATAAGTTCCCTTACCTAGATTTCGACTTGTCTCGTTCATTCTTTATATTCCTGAATAATAAACATAGGTTAATTTATAATTTCTTGAGAACCATTTTTATTATTCTTATTATTTTATATCAATTATTACCATTTTATAAAGTTTTATAATTATTTAAGTTCATATTGGTTGTTTTTTCAATATTCAGTAACTTAGTCAAAAATGAACTTGTTTGATGTAAATTATCCCAGAGGTCATAATTAAATCATATATAGAATATTAATCATGATATAAATATTATATATATCTAATATATATGTATTTATAATATTCCATATCATATGAAGATAATAAATAAAATTAACTGTTCATAGAGACAGTAGGTCGTACGTATGCATGAATGCTAATTTCATTTCATTGTCATAATAATGGAATGAAAAATAAATGAAAAATAATTATATTATAATTCCATTATAATATAAATGTTATATATGTTACATAATTTCATTCATTGTATCCTTTATACGTTCCATGAATGCAATGAATGAGTCATGTCACATTGAGTGGCGGTAGTCCACACATCCTCAAATGAAATTATTAAATTTAGAAATTATGGAAAGCATAAAGGAATGTTTTAAATAAAAATAAAAAAAGAATATATTAAGTATAAATATAATAAATATAATATTTAATAATTTCATTCATTTGTTTAATTGTGATTCAATGAAGACCATGTATAATGAAACTTATCGCATCTTGGAGAGGGTTTGTCGTACGTGTGTAGGAGAAATGATATCATTCACTTAACAGTTAAATAGTTTATAATGATATGGTATATTAATTAAAAAGAATAATTTTAATGTTATATTAATTATTTAAATCAATTATATTCATCATTATACCCATCCAAATTAGGTCTTGTAGAATTACAAATTTCACCACATTGTGGACACGGTAAACTGTACGTACGCACAAATGGTGATATTATTATTCTTAGGATGGATAAAAAAAGTATAAGTTTGTGCCATAATTTGAATAACATATAATAATGTATAAGATACTATATTTTTTACTTTATTATGGAAAAACATAATAAGACGAAGTAGAAGTATAAAAGAATTTTGAAAGAGGAGATAAAATAATTACAACCTTTTCGAGTATCTTCTTTTGATTTGTGCAAAAGGTCTCCCTAGGATGTCTTTATTTCCAATGTGTGGCCGCTAGGATAATGTTAGATAATTTTGGAGTATATTTTTGTATGGGTTTTCCAAGAAAAATGGCATTGGAGGTGTGAATAAAATGGAAGAAGAAGTGCCCTTTTATAGGAAAGGTGAGGGGACCTTTAGGAAAGCCTTGAAATATTAATTTATTATAAATTTATTTTCGTTTTATAATGGATCCAAAGTGATATATTTATAGTTTTAGATGATTATGGGTCAAAATAATCTCAACCAATAAGTTTTATAAATGTTTATTTCATGAATTTAAACTAATATTTTGTAATTAACCCTTAGTAACTAAATTAAGTCTTACCATATCTTCTTGTATTTTTATACTATATGGATAATATAATTACAATAAAATTATAACAGAACCTCAAGTGGATAATTAATTACATTCTTTATACTATATAAGTTAGTTTTCATAATCATATATTTTAATGACTAGTATATATTTTAATAAAATAGTCTTCTAAAAATTATTTATATGAATTTTGATAATATTTAATAATTCATTTTTCTTAAAGTCATAATAACTTTACTCATTAAAAATAATTAAATCGTCCCTAAAGTGTCAATGTTATCCTAAAAATTTGTGGATGTCATAAAAAATATCATATAACATTTGTTTTAAAAATTATAACATCATTTATTTTAATCATTCATTAATAATGTAATCAGTGCATCAACATTGTGTCATAAAATTATTTATTTATTTAATGTCTAAAAATTATAAATGAAATAACATAATATGGGAAATTGTTTATTATTTATAATGAATACATATAGTCAAAGATATCAAATATATAACCCCATAGAAAAATTGTTTTAATAAAAGACACATGTTTGTGATATATTTCTCATTACATTAAATTAATTATCATAACATGTCATTATCAGACACAAGTGGCTCCCAAATGACAAAAATATGGAAACTATTTATTAAAAATATGGAATCCAATTTTCTAAATTGAAAAAAAAATAATGGGAAGAAATTAATTTAAAATTAATTCTTGTTGTCAAAACCAGGAAGCATGTTTTTTAGAAGTAAAACAATCAAAATATTAACATGTGTTTATGTTCAATTAAAATGATAAATTACTTCAACGGCCATAATTAGATTAAATTATAAAAGCAAAATATAATTAAACTTTAATTCCTATTAATATGATAATCTAACTATATAAATAAATTATAATAAAATAGAGTTTTGAATTAAAATCCATTATTTTTCAGTATTCATTAATAATTGAATTTTACCAGAAAAATAAAAAAATTAAATTTTGATGCCCTATTCTAAGAACGAAATTTTATTTTATCAAATAAAACATATAAATGTGAAAAAAATATATTTAAAAAGTGTTTTCCATAAAATTGCTGTAAAATGATCTTTTAATAATATTAGAGTATTTTATATTTAAAATGGGATTTTTTTCTCATTTTTAGCCTCTAAAATTCATTGAAAAAATTTATAAACATTCAAATAACATGTAAAATCATAATATTGTTAATTTCTTTCATTCCAAAAAATACAATGGAGAGTAATTAACTACCTTTTAAAATAATAATATTGTGGTTGTATTATTTTTCAATTTAACTCAGTGTTGTGTGCAATTAATGACTTCAGAGAAACCTCTTGTTGCATGTCGGGTATGCTATCATACCTATTGTACCAATTAATAAAAAATTAATATTAAATTCAATAATATTAACAGATATGAAAATGTATTGTTCTATAAATACCAGGAATGTTACATCATTCCACCTTTTAGAAATTACATCGTCGAATTTTAAATTGGCCTCAGAAACATCATTGAAAATCCCACACTAAAAAAGAGTCAATAAAAAAATAAATTTAGAAGAAATAAATAGAAGTAAAAAGGTCACCTGAGAAAACACATACCTAGATTTAATGTAGGAAAACATTGATATATAAGAGAAAATAACTATCATGTTTTGATAGGGATTGACAAAAAACATGATTAGGAGAATGTTAACAACCAAAAAACCATAAACTTGTGATGGGTTAAATGGTATTTGAATTCACAGTAGGAAAATTAAAATAAAATTATTTGTTTGTTATCCCTTTCATAATGTTGAGTAATTTAATTATGATCATGAAAAATTACATGAGGAATAATACTTACTTGTCAAGTATAATTTCATCAATTCATAAATTTCAACCACGATGACACATTTTCTCTAAAAAATAGTAATCCAGATGACCTGGTTACACCAAAACCACTAAAATAAAATTATATTGAATCAAATAATACACAAATTAATAACTATATATTTCTCATACCTTTAAACATTAACCAAAACCAAAATGATAAGTACCAGATCAGATAATCCCACAAAAGGAATAATCCTTTATTAGGCGAAGGAAAATAATTAATCTCCAAAATTCTACAAAAATAAGCAATTTCTAAATTGACCATTCAATAAAAAAAAGTCCTTAAAATTCCTCAAAATATTCTAAACTAAGGTTGAAACCCAGAATTCAGAAGGATTTGATCGCATAGTCTTCCATGATAAATCTTAAGATTTATCTCCGAATAACATCGACCACTCATAAAGTCTCATACTTAAATGTAATCAACCTAATCACATGTTCTCAATGATAGGTTAATCATTTCCATAAATAACCCAAATATTCATATTTCCACATTAAAAACAAATATTATTCCAAAATCAAATTTAACCATTATTCCTCAAATTAAATCCTATAGTATTCTATTTTCCTTAGGCATATTGTTTTCCCAAAAGAGAGAACGTCTTCCAAAATAATATTTATCACTTTATCACCAAATCATTTTCTGATACGAAGGATATAAATTTCATAAAACATAATCTACCAAAATAATCTTATTCTTAATTGAAAAAACAATATAACAATAAATATAATTCATACTAACTGGGGATATCACATAGGCCAATTATAGGTGATGTGTCCTTATCACCCTTTGGTTGTGGGATTGATTCACACGACCTTGCAAGATATGATAGGTTATGACCCATCCCATGGATTTTCCTTTTTCTAAAAAAATATAATTCCTAGAACATTACCAAAATGATATAAAATAATCAAAATATCCATTACCTAATTTATCCTAATTTTTATCTCATACCTTTAAATTTTCATCTCAAGATGTAATAGTCTATAATTTCCCCAAATTTAAGGATCATATAAAGCCTAAAGATTTTTTATATCTATATATATAAAATAAAAGATAACCCTTCCTCATTTTTACATAAAAAACTCATTGGGTTAAACATACTAGAAGCCTTCAAATATAATCCCACCATTAACAGATTTAAACATATCATCATCCATAGATCCAACATAACTCTTTAATTCCTAATATGTACACATATTAATCATCAAACATTCTTCATGATCCTTTATCTATGATTTTCCATCTTATTATTTAATAATTATTTCCTAAAAATATTATGCATAATTTACTAAGATTCAATAATGTGAAAACATGAGCTAAGATATAATACATACCTTTTATATGTCATTTTCAGTTTCCTAATCATCAATTAGAATTGGATTAGGTAATGGAAATCATATATTTGTATGGTACTACTAATCCCATTCCCATACCTTCTTCATACTTCATCTATTTACATAACAACCATAATCCCCACATTTAAAACATTCTATTGATAACTCAGAAAGAACATATTTTCCTTTCCTGCAGTCCACTGAATGATTCCATTTTTCATGGATGGATATTGCTTTATGACCATCATTTCCACATCTATAACATATTCCCATCCATCTGAAACATTTTCCTAGGTGTTTCATTCCACATCATTGAAAAATATGATATTTAATATATTTTAATTTATGATTATTTCCTAAAAATCAATAGGGGTTTGTTTCCTGCATATATGATGCATTAGAAAAATCACAGAGGTTCAAGTAGTCAATCATGACTCCAGATAGTGGGTTTAGAATAAACACAAGATTTATCATTACAGATCCTATTTAATTCGTTTTCTTATTCAAAAAACCAATGTAGATTCCTTCGCATCCATTGTTACTTTGGTGCATTCTAGAGACATACATTTACTCTAACAAAAATTGTTAGTGTCAGTATATCAGTAAAATAAACATCAAATATCATACGAGGATGATAATAACTAAGATATATTAATCCATGTTATCTCAAATTTATTCAACTTTTCTGAAATGGCTATGACTCTTTCCAATATGCTAACCATTGTTTCAATATAAAACATGTCACTTATGATTAAATAACACCCCATCCTCTAAAAATGTCTCAAATAATATATGATACCAACTATAAGGCCCCTGCCTTAAAGAATACTTAATCTTGAGATAAGTTAATAATTAGACCTTAATTTACATTGAGGATCTTTTCAGGTTTATATATTTAGAGAATTAGGTCATAAATATTACATAACAACTTAAATATTAAAAATTAGACACTTCAACTCTATCCAATTTTTGAACAATAAAAAATCCCCGTAAATAAAACAAGAATTCTTTTCTTGATAAAAATCCTCTTAAATTTTTCTTTTCTCTTACCCTTCCATATACCCTATGAAAAACATTTCAAATACATGGGATGAGAATAAAAATATCAGCAATGGATATAAAATAAGGAATGAAAATATAGTCCATGAATACTTTCAAATTATCGAAATCATACTTTTCATTCATAATAAGTAATATAATTAACATAACTCACTAAAAAAAATAGCACATTAGAGGGGGTTATTTAGAGGGGGTTATGCACAACCCCCTCTAAATTAATTTTCTGTAACATTAGATGGGGTTTTGAACAACCCCCTCTAATCATCAAATTTGAAGGGGGTTATGAACCACCTATAAAATCATTTTCTATAAAAATTAGAGGGGTAATTATGTAGAAACCTCATTAATCATCGAATTTGGAGTGGGTGAAGGACCCCATCTAATTGAACCGCTTCAAATTTTAATATATTTTTTTAAAATATTAAATTGGATATTAGAGGGCGGTTCAATACCCCCTATTACATCTTAAATTAGAGGGGGTTGAAAGACACTTCTAATGTCATAAATTAGAGGGGGTTCAAAACCCCCTCTAATATCTTTAAATTAGAGGGGTTGAAAACCCTCTATATTGTCTTAAATTAGAGGGGGTTTAAACCCCCTTCTAATGTCTTTAAATTAGAGGGGGTTCAAAACCCCCCCCCTAATTTAATAGACTACATGGGGTTGTGAACCACCAATATTTTTTAAAAGAAACTTCTATAATATATATATATATATATACGTATATATATAAACATATATATATATATATATATATATTAAAAAAATATAAATGTATTAAAATATATTATATGAATATATTTTATAAAATATTTATATGATTGTATTTTATCATATATATATTTATACATAAATTTATATATAATTATGTACATTAATATTTATGTATTTTTATAAATTTTATATCATATAATATTAAGTGTAGATGTGTACAAATTATATCTCATAACACATAGATTATATATAATACACATATTAATTATATATAATTTAAAATTTTCTTTTCATATAACATTTTATAAATATTTGTATAAATCGTATTTCATAATATATCAATTATTTATAATATAACTATTTTTTAAAATTGTATTTCATATAATAATTATTATATATTTATTTAATATAATATCATACTATTTATACAAATAATTATACATTATAATGTAAATAATAATAAATATATTTACTGAGATACATTGTATAAATATATTTTAAAATCCCTTATATAAATATATTATGTAAATACATTTATACATACATATCTATATATATTATTTTAATAAACATGTATATAATATATTAATATATATTTAAGTATATAAATAATTTATATAAATTTATAATATAAATTTATTTAGTATAATATAAGTATGATATAAATCATTAAATAAATTTAATGGACTTATAATACCAACATATAACTTTTATATATAAAAAGGTGTAATAACAATAAAAATAATTAATAATATTATTGTTATCATACACACACACACACACACACAGAGACACACAGACACACACATATATATAAGTATATAAAAATAATTAAAAAATATATATTATAATTATATTATATCTATAAATATTAAAAAATACATAAACATACATAGAGAAGTATAAATGTATTTATTAATATATATTTATATATGTAAATATAATTATTTATATATACTATATGAATAAAAAAATATAATATATAAATATATATTTAACTATATAAATATGTCATATAAATATATTTATAAAAATATAAAAAAATATATAGTATATATTAATATATATAATGGTTATTATTAAAATTTATTTAAATATATTATCTAAGTAATATGTTTTAAAATAGATAATTATACATTTATATAAATATATACATATGTACATATATTCAACAAAATAAATCTACACAGTGGTACTGTTTCAGTGTGTGGTGAGGCGTAGAGTGCTGCTGGTCCGAGTTCGATTCTTTGCACAAGAAAATTTATTTTATATGGATTCCGGACACAGGACAAGGGCACCGTGGAGGTGGGTAATATGAGGGGGTATAGGGGTCCCAAGGAGGCATAGAATGGGATGGGGGAGTGCCTAAGAGGTGGGGAATAGGAGGGGGAGCCCCTAAGAGGCGGGGAACGGGAGGGGAGGTTGGGAGTGCCAAGGAAATAGGGGCTGGAGAGGGAGACTGAGGGGTAGGGGCGGAACCACCTGGGGTACCTATGACATGGTTGGAAGGATAAATTGGGAAAAAAGTGAATAAAAATAAAATATTTGTTGGTTTTCACAATCGTCCCTAATGTGACCGCCATTAGGGGTGGTTTAAACTGCCATTATTGAACTCCATTAGTGGCGGTTGCGACTATAACTACCTCTAATTCAATAATATTCAGTGAATTTAAATCAAAATTAAATGTGGTTCAAAATCCATCTAATTTATCAAGAGTTAAAGTTTCGATGATTTTAATAGCGGTTACTCAAAACCGCCTCTACTGATAGTAGGCGGGCACATTTGTAGCGGTTCCTCACAACCATCACTAATGTCTTTAGAAGGGTTTATAACCCCTTTTAATGTCAAAAACAACCCCCTATAATGTAGTCATTTATTTGTTGTACCTCATGAAATCATATGATTTAAGAAAAAATTATAGAAATAATAAATCATAAAGGAAACTTGTGGAATCCGTAAAATAATTATATTGTATCTTTCATAGCTACATAGGTTATAACCTTAGTGGTTACATTTGTAACACCTATCATCATATATTCCCTAAATCACTTAGGAGAAACAATAATGTTTACCTTCGTCACAATACCCAACGCATTAGAGAGCTATTATAGGCTCACCCATCCTCAGGTTATCATGGAACCACACATATACATAAGCAATTGAAAAGAACCCTAACCTAATAATTATGCATAAACCATTCATAAAGGAAAAATGACATTTCCAACCAACAATCATAATATATCATTTCAATATATTGAAATATTCAATCCATTTACAATACATTTTAAAACATTTAATACAGAGAATTTTGAATCCAAGTGTACCATACCATTTTATAATTTTTGGAAGGATTTTAATCATTAAAACACTCATGTCAATATAGATAAATCCTTAAAAACGATTTTAAAACATGGAATACAATTAAAAATATTTTTTAGAATAAATCTGTAAAACATTTAAAATAATATTTTAGATAAATAAATTCATACCTCTTGGGAATTAATTGAATAAAAATCATTAATGAATAACATTAAACATAATGTTTAATCTCACGAGACCATATTAATTTAATATATAACATTTCAAAAGGGTTTTATATAAACCATATAGAATAATTAATGTGCATAACAATATGATATGACTCAATGAATATGGATTGAGAGGAAATCCCTTTCAAATATTGTATCTGTGGATTAAGGATAAATAAATGACATATTTATGTGTGAAAAATATAAATACACAAAATATAAGTGGAAATTCAATGTAAAACAATAATAGGAAAATCAAATATATTTTTCTAAAAACAACACCAATTACATGGATATATAACTCAATGAATATAGATTGAGTTAAGATTTCCATAAATGTATCATTATGTTAATAAAAAAAATCGATTTTGTGTTTTTAATATAAATAAAAATAGAGAATTTATAAATATAAATTTAATATCAAAAGTATTTTCTCACATAATCATTTCATTACTAAATCAAGAAGTGGAATATTAACAGAAATAATGGACATTGGGTTATGAAGTCCCCTTATCTCGAATCTAGCTTGTCTCATTCATTAATTATTTTCTTAAATAATACAATTAGGGTAATTAATACTTTATTTGAACCATTTAAAAGATTAATTTTCATTTGATATAACTTATTACCACGTTATAAAAATTACATAATTATTTAGGTCACTATTGGTTGTTTTATCGATATTTGGTTCCTGAGTTGAAAATGAATTATTTGATGTAAATTGTCGATGTGGTCAAAAGATCATCATATCTATAATATTATTCATGATTTTAATACAATATATTTCAATTATATATATACTTATAATAGTTCATAACATTTGGAGATAATAAATGAAATGCACTGTTCATGGAGATGGTAGGTCATACATACTTATGAAAGTTACCATCATTTATTTTCATGTTAAATGAATGAAAACTAAATGATACATTATTATATTATAATTAAAGTAAAATATATATTTTATATATGCTACCTAATTTCATCAACACCATACTTTATATGTTCCATGTATGGAATGGATGATTCATATCTCTTTGTTGGGGCAGTAGTCCACACTTCCTCAAATCAAATTATTGTTTTTACACATTATGTAAAGCATAAAGTTATGTTGTAAATATAAATTAAAGAACTATAGAGTCTGTATAAATATAATATATATCATATTTATTAATTCCATTCATGTATTTAATCATGAATTAATGAAGATCACAAAGAATTAATCACATCGCATCATGGAGACGGTATGTAATACATATGCACAAGTGATGATATCATTCACTTAATTGTTAAAAAATATATAATTGGATGTTATATTAATTATGAAGAATAATTATCATGTTTTATTAATTATTTAAAACTATTATATGCATCAATAAACCTATTTAAATTATGTTTTTTTGAATAAAAAATTATAAAATGGTGTGGAGATGGTAAGCCGTACGCACGCACGAATGGTGATATTGTTATTTTTAGGATGGAATAAAGAATGAATAAGGTTGTACCATAATTAGTATAACATATAAAAATGTATATAATACTGTATTTATTACTTTTTTATAGAAAAAACATATGAAGTTGAAGTATAATAAGAAGTGAACATTTAAGGAAGGGAAAAAATAATTACTGGTTCTTCGGGTGTCTCTTTTTGATTTGCATAAAAGAACTATTTATGTTGGTTTTATAAGAAAATGGTGGAATATAAGATTAATTGAGGAAATTCAGGAGGAGATTTGTGTAAGAACCCAGATCTTTGTTTCAGGTATGTTTTTCCTTTTTTTGTCGTTTTTGAGAAAAATAGGAAAATATAGAAATTTCAAGAGTACACGCCATGTACTTTATAAGTACAAGCCGTGTACATTGATGCCGCACCAGGCTGTGTGCTGGACATGTTTGGGCCACACACACAGTGTGTAAGGCGGTGTGGATTCCGCTTATAGCGGAGTATTGAAAAGCTAAGTATATATTGTGTACCCTGGAAGTACACACCGTTTAGTTTATTTTTTTCATTAAACGGACAAGGGTCGTTCCAAATCGACGAAAACACCTTCTTCTCTATGTTCCTCGACCGAGAGTGACCCGTACGGAAGTGAAAACCCTATGAGCCCAAGAGCCTCCGTCTTTTTTCCAAATCAATCATCGTCAATTGCGTTTGAACCGCAACGGTGAACTCTTCCTTCTTCTTGAGTTTCATTCCATGATTCTCCCTCTTACTCAAAATATTGTGGGTTGAACATTTTTTGCGTTTTCATAGATCTGCGCAATTATAAGGAAAATAAAGCCTTGTGGTTCAAGTATATTGATCAGCTAAGACCAATGTAGGTGGTTTGTGCCTTAAATTTCTATGTCCATGAGTTTTATGTGCAAATTTCCACCAATACCCGCGAAAGGGGTATTGCTTGTTTACCTTTTTGCCCCTCTTGTTTTCCTGCCTTGCTTGTATGCTTATATAGAGGAAATTTGATCATTATGAGGATAATTGCTTTGCTTGGATGTTTTTCCCATGGCTTGTTTTTGTTATGACCTTTGGGTTTTGTTAGCCTTTGGCCGTTATACCTGTTTTCCATGCCATGTGACCATAGTATGGAATTATATTATTGACATGCTGATGTTCTTTAGAATGTTTATCCAAGTAGCTCTTTAGGTGTACATTGGCCTTGTAAAATTATTATGCACTAACTGACATGTGACCATGAGAACCTAGTTCTATAGACTATAAGGGATAGACCGAGTGAGCTTCCCAGGGAGTTTTGAATGTTATAGACTACAGGAGGGTAGACCGAGTGAGCTTCCTCAGAGAGTCTTGGTTATCATAGACTCCAGGGGATAGACCGAGTGAGCTTCCCAGAGAGTCTTTGATATTATAGACTACAAGAGGGTAGACCAAGTGAGTATCCTCGGAGAGTCTTTACTTGTTTTAATTTCCTTTAAACCTTTCGAGGATAGAGAAAGAATTGACTGAGTGAGCTTCCATAGAGAGTCTGTGGTAGACCTGAGACTATAAGAGGAATTGACCGTGTGAGCTTCCTCATAGAGTTTCTAGACCTTGGGGCTATAAGAGGGTTAGGCAATGTGATCTTCCTCAGAAAGTCCCTCACTACCCTATAATATAAGGTTAATTGACCGAGTGAGCTTCCCTAGATATTTCTATAAATTCGTATGACCAAACCAGAGTGGTTAATCTGAGTGCACTACCTAGAGGGTTGTTGGTACTTCATGGATAGGACCATAGGGGTTGGCTGCAAGTACTTCCAAAGGGGTTCCTGTTGTGGTTAGATTTTTTTCTTCACTACTTCTTGTTTTTATGTGGATTGTTTACTATTGTATATCATTATATTACTGCTTATCGATTACTTCTATTGTTTATTATTACTGTTCACTATTATTGTACTTTACCTGCCATATACTCACTGACTGTTAGGCACAGATCTTTAGGTGGTTTCCTACTGGGAAATAGTCTCACACCCTGTTTGGGTCATGGTTTTGGTCCCAAAAAAACTATGTTGTTGCAGGTATAGAAAAGGGAAAGCACCCTTCAACTTCTGGTACTTGATTGCATTGGAGCAGGAGAGCATGGGACCATGCTTTGGCTTGTAATGCTGAGGAGTTGTTTATCTTTTCCTTTGTACATGTCTTGGTACTGTTTGTATTTCCAGTATTGTGATGTTTTTAGCTGTTTTCCTAGATATGTATCATGAATCATTATATATATACATATGTGCTCTATTGGTTTATTGCTTTTGTCTTCCACTATTTAATTATGCATTGTTGTTGGATATTTACTACATCTGTTGTTGTATGTTTTGTTTACTTTTGCTGTGTACTCTACAATGAGGGAATAGTTTCCCCACAATCACACCCAAGGCCCTCACAAATAGTTGGGAGCCTCTAACATTTGGGGAATTGAACTTGAGGCCATATGACCAACCAAGTACAGGATGCCTCTAGGTGGCTTCTGGAACCGGGATGTTACAAAGTGGTAATAGAGGAATTCTTTTCCCTTGATTTACTGTTTGGAGCCTTTAGCCAGGTCTATGATGGATTCAGTACTTGGTAATAAGTTGTGTATGGGAGTAGCTAACCGATGTACTGGGAGAATCCAATCTACCTCATTATTGCAGTCTTCTGGATTGATATTTTATGGTTCATATGATTTCACCTAGAGCGATTCACATGCCTTGTGTTGTTATTGTTGTGATAGCGCTGTTCTATTTCTATCGCAACTCGATGAGATGAGGGTATGCCATCTCATGCATCAAATAGACACTTGATAGAAATCATATTCCATGCATTCATGCCAGCCCATCTAGGGTGGATTAGTGATTTCATGTTGTTGTGATAGACGTTGTATAGATTATGTAAGCTGGTGTGATAAATTCTTGATAGAATACCAGCTGTTTGATAGAGAAATTTTTTGAATTGTACCTTGATTAAATGAATGAAATATTTTTGTTAATGAGGTGTTATGGCCCCTCATTAATCAGAAATTGGTGGATCACTGACTTGTTTCACTAGTATACGATATGTAGGAGATGCCAATCATTGATTCACGGGGAGTATGGGACTTCCCGAATTGGAATTTAGAACCTCCATGCTTGTTTTTCAGTGTTTTATGGCCTTCGAAGCAGTTTCGGAGCTACTGCCTGGAAAAACATAGAATACACGGCATGTACTTGACTACAGACCGTGTAGATTTAAACCATGGTACTAACTATGTTAGAAGAAACATGGGGTGGTGAAAATGTTTTCAGGAACACGCCGTGTACGATAGTTACACGCCATGTAGTAGTGAGTCATGTACTCGGCCGTGTCGCTGACAACATGGGTTGGGGAATCTCATGCCTAACAAGTCGTGTTTGGTATGGACACGCTATTTAGTCTTGAACTATGTACCTGATCATGTCACAAACAATACGGGACGATGTTATCTCTCTTATACATGCGGTGTTTGTTCAAAAAATGCCGTGTAGGGTCAGCCGTGTAGCCGGCTATGTAACTGACTACACGATTTTCCGAAACCTTGTCTAGTACACGCCGTGTCCTTAGTGAACATGCCATGTAGTCTAGGGTTAAAGGGACAATGTGAGTTATCCATGTAAAGATACTCGTTCAGGGGATGGTGATGGAGTACACACCGTGTGTGGGGACAACACGCCGTGTAGTTTGGGGTGTTACATGACCAAAGGTGGAATAGGTACACGCCCATGTTAATTTATTAATAGAACACGGTGTGTATCTTTATACATGTCTTGTAGTCATATTTAGTAAACTTGAGTGTTTCTTCCTCTTGTTACCATTTTGTACTCTTTTTTTCTATGTCCTAGATAATCTTTATCTAAGGCGTGCTTTTGATCTTTCAGAGCTATTCCTCCGAGATGACTTCTGGTTGTACGTCAGCTACCAGACATTGATCAGACACATGATATAGCTGAACATGAACCTCCTACAGATCCTCCTATTATGGAAGCCCTGGAACCAGTAGTAATACATGTTGCAGGCACCAATGCGCACTTCAGTGAGGACTTTATGAGAATGATGCAGACATTCCAGGGAGCGGCTCCTCCTGCCCCATCGATGGCTGAGTTGACGCAGGTTTTCCAGTAGCAGCATCCTCCTACTTTCTCAGGGGATGGAGGACCCCAGGCTGCAGAGTCATGGCTAGAGGACACAATAACGATCATCAAGAATCTGGAGATACAACCAGAGAAAAGGGTAATGCTTCATACTTATATGCTCTGAGACACCACCAATAGGTGGTGGGACGTGATCTCACAGTCTGGACGCTAGCATAAGATTACTTGGGATGAGTTTAGACGCATCTTCTATGATTACTTCTATCCAGATACCTTGATGGTCGACTGAGACTAGGACTTTATGAGTCTCGGGTAGGGTACTCTTTCTGTTATGGAGTTATTGTCTCATTTTACCAAGATACAATGCTTCATGCCTATTCCAGCTGGTGATGAGATATTCCTTGCTATGATGTTTTAGGACAGTCTTAGGAAGGAGATCCATTCCCAGGTGAACATCATCAGGTTGACTTCGATATCATCGATCTCCAACTAGGCACTGATCACTGAGCATAATCTGAGAGATTCTACAGCGGTGAGCCAGGGCTGTTCGACCTCCAGAACTAGTGTTCCTCTATCTATTAGCAGGATGCGCCGTAGGGAGCTGTCTCGAGGAGATCAAAGTCAACGAAGTGCATCTTATGGTAGCCAGGTTGTATGCTACCAGTGTGGTAGGAGCGGGCATACTAGGCCTCAATGTCAAAGAGTCCCAATGGAGTGCCAATCTTGGGGCAAGATGGTCCATCTTCAGCGTTTCTGTCAAATCATCTCACCTACAGCAAGGGGCAAGGGTTCTTATATGACCCTGTGTATAGGAGATGTATCGCAAGTGTCTCACTAGTCAGGGAACTAGAGTTATTCCAGCGATTCGGGCAGAGGTGGGGTTCGCGACCACGGTGGTCAGTCACCAGGTTATCAGCGACAATAGAGTGGATCGACTAAGAGTGGTCAGCTAGGGTTGCAGGGCTGCGGTACAGGAAAGACTTTCACTATTGAGCAGACCCTTCAGGACCAGGATCTCAGACCTTCTACAGTTCGAGGTACAATCTTAGTAGTCTCTATGTTATCTTTACCACTTTTCGATACTGGTTCTTCACAATTTTTTATATCTGTTTCTATTGTGGAGAGCCTTGGACTATGTATGTTTTCGTCTGCAAACATGTTGACTCTTGATATAGCATTGGGAATGAGGACATATAGCATACATCAGTGTAGAGAGTGCCCTCTTGAGGTTGTAGGGTGTCACTTCTTATGGGACCTCTACATCCTAGAGATGACAGGCTATGATGTCATTTTCAGTATGGACTGGTTAGTTCCCTTTCATGAAGTCGTAGATTGTTATCGTCGTTGGGTGTGTTTTGTATCACCAGAAGGAAGATCTTTTCTTCATAGAGGTGAGTGGGATGTCTAGGCGGGTAGAGATGAACTGGAGCATCATGGGCTAGGAGTAGTGGTAGCCCGGATTTTCAGTCTTTATCTAGATTACCAAGGGTCTTCATAGCTCTACCTTCCTCCAGTGGTGGATTGTTTCATGGATGTCTTTCCAGAGGAATTTTCAGGTTTTCCTCCAGAGCGTGAGGTAGAATTTTATTTTGAACTCGTTCCAGGGGTGGCACCGTTGTCCATTCCTCATTATAGGATGGCTGTAACTGAGTTGCAGGAGCTCAAAAAGTAGTTGGAGGAGTTGCAGGAAAAGGGTTTCACCTGAACCAGAACATCTCCTTGGGGTTCACCTTTCCTATTAGCAATGAATGAAGATGACACACATAGGATTTAGATGGATTATCGGAAGCTAAACCAGTTGACGGTCAAGAAACGATATCCATTGTTGAGGATCGATGACCTCATTGATCAGCTTCCAGGATCCCGGGTTTTCTCGAAGATTGAGTTGAGGTCTAGTTATCATCAATTCGGTGTTAGACCATCAAAAATACCTCTTACAACCTTCATGATCTGGTATGGTATATACAAGTATACGGTCATTCCATTCATTCTCACGAATGCGCCAACAATTTTTATGGAACTAAGTAACCGAGTGTACCATCCACACTTGGATTCCTTCATGGTGGTTTTCGTGGAAGACATCTTGGTGCACTCTCACACTAGACACGACCATGCTACCCATCTTGAGAACATTTTGAGTACAACTAAAGAGCATCAGTTATACGATAAGCTCTAAAAATTCCACTTTTGTATGGATCAGATTCACTTCTTGGGTCACGTTATCTCAGAGACAGGAGTATAAGTAGACCCAGAGAAAATCATAGCTGTAGTTTCCAGGGAGAAACCGAAGAATATCTTTGAGGTGGGGAGTTTTTTAGGGCTGTCTAGATACTACATGCATTTCATAAAACACTTTTGACGCCATGCAACACCTCTGACATGTCTAAAAAAGAAAAGGGTGAAGTTCTTATGGTCAGATTCTTGTGAGTCATCCTTTAAGGTGCTGAAATGGATGTTGACGTCAACACTAATACTAGTCTTTCCAGTGCCAGGGAAGAGGTATACAGTCTATTGTGATTCTTTTGGTTTTGGTTTGGGAGTAGTGCTTATGTAGGGAGAAGGAGTTATTGTGTCTGAGTCTCAGCAGTTGAGGCCACACAATAGGAACTTCTCAATGCACGTTTTGGAGTTGGAAGTCGTTGTTCATGTCTTATGTTGTTGGATACATTACCTTCTGGGAGATCACATTATAGTTTTCACTGACCAAAAGAGTCTCAAGTACATCCTCAATCAGTGTGATCTGAATCTGAGACAGCGTAGGTGGGTCGAGTATCTTCAGTCCTTCAACATTGAGCTTGCCTATACGTCGGGAAAGGGAAACATAGTGGATGATGCGTTGAGCCAGAGAAATCAGATTCAGGTAGTTTAGAAGGCCACTAGTGAGTGGTATCTTATGGAACTATTCTCTGAGATGCATCTGGAGGTGAATGACAAACATGGGAAAACATTTCTTTCATCTGTGGACATTACCTCTACTCTTCTAGACCATGTACGGATGAGGAAGCTATCAGACTCAGAAGGCCTAGTCCTACAGGATAGTTTATCAGGAAATGATCCTATTCCTAGATGGATAGTGGGAAAGGATTATATATTCCATTTCTAGGGATGCTTATGGGTGCTTGTAGAAATACATGAGGAGCTGATGTGGGATTTTCATTCTTCAGTTTGGGCAGTTCATCCTTGTGTCACCAAAATGTATCGTGATCTACACCGCCAGTACTCGTGGCCAGGTATGAAGAGGGATGTTGTTGGGTTCATCATGAGATGTTCGACTTGTCAGTAGGAGAAAGCTGAGCATCAGTGACCAGCATGGCTTTTACAGCAATTACCCAACCCTGAGTGGAAGTGGAATGATGTCACGATGTACTTCGTGACCAGGTTACTGAGGTCACCTTGAGGGAGTGATGATGTGTGGGATGTCGTCGACATGATTATAAAGGTTTCTCACTTCATTCCGATCAAGAATTCCTTCAGTGTTGATGAGCTGGGGAGATTGTACATCCAAGATATTGTATGTCTGCATGGAGTTCCACACTCCAATGTTTCAGACAGGGATTCACATTTTACGTCTCGATTCTAGAAGCGGCTTCAGAAGGCTTTGGGTACATCGGTACTTTTGATTACATCAAATTATCCCCAGACTAATGGCCAGTCTGAACATATGATCAAGGTGCTTGAGGATATGAAACAATCATGAATTCTATACATTGGAGGCTATTGGGAGAAGCATATTCCTGCTGTAGAGTTTTCCTATAACAACAGTTTTCAAGAGACTATTCAGATGGCACCTTACGAGGCTTTGTAAGGTAGGCCATGACGATCACCTTTGTGCTACCTAGAGGTAAGAGAGGCAGCTTTTCTGGGACCTCATCTTGTTCAGGAGACCTCAGAGCAGATAGAGCTGAATCAGAAGTTGATTTCTAGAGCATAGTCTCGACAGAAATCTTATGCTGATCAGTAGAGAAGACCTCTGGAGTCTGAGGTCAGGGATCAGGTTTTCTTGTGTGTCGCACCAAGGTTGGGATAATAGAGTATTTGAAGATAGGTTATGAATTCCCCACGGTACGTTGGGCCATTTGAGGTGTTGGAGAGAGTTGGTCTGGTTGCCTATCGGTTGCAGTTACCTTAGAGGTACCAGGCTATGCACGATGTCTTCTACGTTTCTCAGCTCCGACATTACTTTTCAGACCTGTCTCATGTCTTTCAATCCAAGGAGGTTGAGCTCGAAGTGGATGCGTCGTTTGAGGAGCATCCTATCCATATTTTTGATCATACTACGCTGGGTTTTCACTGCTGTTTTGTTCCTCTAATATGGCTGTTATGTCAGCATGGGCAAGTACATGATGATACCTAGGAGAGGGAGGCTGATGTACAGTCGTAGTGGCCGGAGCTGTTTGGGGTTTCTTCTTTTACGCCATGCAATGGAAATTCATTGAGAATTTCTTTAAGGGGGGAAGTTTGAATGTACCAGGATCTTTGTTTCAAGTATGTTTTTCCTTTTCTGGTCATTTTTGAGAAAAAGATAAAAATATGGAAATTTCCAGAGTACACACCATGAACTTTATAAGTACACGCCATGTACTTTGATGTCACACCAGGGCGTGTCCTGTCCATGTCCGATCCACACACATGGTGTGTATGGGTGATGTGGAGACATCTTAAAGAAGAGTATGGAAAAGCTATGTACATGCAGTGTACCCTGGAATTACACGCTGTGTAGTTTCTTTTTTTATTAAACAGACCGGGGTCCTACCAAATCGACCAAAACACATTCTTCTCTAGGTTCCATGACCGGGAGATACCTGTACGGCCATGAACACCCTCTGATCCCTAGAGACACAATACCTTTTCCTAATCGATCATTGTTGATTGCGTTGGAACCGCAGCGGTGAGCTATTCCTACTTATTGAGATTCATTCCATGATTCTCCCTCTTTCTCAAGATATCATGGGTTGAACGTTTTGTTCATTTTCATAGATGTATTCCCTTCTAAGGACAATCAAGCCTCTTTGTTCAAGTATATTGATATCCTAGCACCAAGGTAGGTGGTTTTTGCATTACCTTTTGAAGTGCTGGAGTTTTATGTTCAAATTTCCACAAATACCCGTGAATGGGGTATTGCGTGTTTTCCGTTTTGCCCATGTTTTTTCGTTCCATTCTTGTATGATTTCATAGAGGTAATTTGATCTTTTATGAGGATAACTGCTATGCTTGTATGTTTTTCCCATGCCTTTTCCTTGTTATGTCCTTTGGGGTTTTTAGCCTTTGGTCGTTATACCTGTTTTCCATTCCGTGTGACCGTAGGATGGAATGATATTATTGACATGATGATGTTCTATAGAATGGTTAGCCAAGTATCTCTTTATTTGTACATTGTCCGTATAGCATTATTATGCACTAACTGACACGAGACCATGAGAACCTGGTGCTATAGACTATAATGGATAGACCAAGTGATATTCCCAGAGAGTCATGAATGTTATAAACTACATGAGGGTAGAACGAGTGAGATTTCTATGATATTCTTGTTTATTATAGGCTATAGGGGATAGACCGAGTGATCTTCCTAGAGAGTCATGAATATTATTGAATACAAGAGGGTAGACCGAGTGAGATTCCTCAAAGAGTCTTTACTTCTTTGAATATCCTTATAACCTTTCCAGGCCAGAGAATTAATTGACTGTGTGAGCTTCCATAGAGAGTCTGTGGTAGACCTGAGACTATAAGCAGAATTTAACGAGTGAGATTCCTCAGAGAGTTTCTAAAACTTGTGGCTATAAGAGGGTTAGACCGCGTGATCTTACTCAGAGTGTCCTTGACTACCCTAGACTATAAGGGGAATTAACCGAGCCTGCTTCCCCTGAGAGTTTTATAAATTCGTATGACCAAACCAGAGGGGTTAGGCTGAGTGCACTTCGCAGAGGGTTGATGGTACTTCTTGGATAGGACCAGAGGGTTTGGATGTGAGTACTTCCTAGAGGGGTTCTTTTTGTGGTTAGCTATTTGACTCACTGCTTCTTGTTGTTCTGTGGTTTGTTTACTGTTGTATATCATCATGTTACTTCTTATCAATTGCTGTTGTTGTTTACAGTTACTATTCACTACTACTGTACTTTACCTGCCACATACTCACTAACTATTAGACACAGATCTTCGGATGGTTGCCTTCTGGGATATTGTCTCACACCCTGTTTTGGTCATGCTTTTGTGCCCAAACAGACTATGTTGATACAGGTGTAGACAAGGGAAAGCGCCCTTAGACCTCTAGTACATGATGCAATGGAGCAGGAGAGCATGGGACCAATATTAGGCATGTGATGCTGAGGATCTATTTATCTTTTCCATAATACCTATTTTGGTACTTTTTGTATTTCCATCATTGTGACATGTTTGGATTTTTTCCTAGATATGTATCATGCATCATTCCATATGTATAAATATGTGCTCTAGTGGTTTGTTTCTTTAGTCTAATTCTATTGACTTATGCATTGCTTTTGGATATTTACTGCTTCCTCTATTGCATGTTTTGTTTACTTCTGATGTGAACTATGCCAATGAGGGCATAGTTTCCCCACTATCACACCCAAGGCCCTCGCTGCTAGTCGGCAGCCTCTGGCGTTTGGGGAAATGCGCTTGAGGCCATTTGACAAACTGGGTACGGGGTGCCTCTAGGTCGCTTCCAGAACCGGGATGTTACAATTTCTCTAGGGTTTGACAGAGCCAAAAGGAATTTAGAGTTGTGGATAAATGATAAGGAGAAGTTCCCTTTTATGTGAGAGGTGAGGGGTACTTTAGTAAAGTCCAGAAATATTAATTTATTGTAAGTTGATTTTAGGTTTCTAATAGTTACAATGTTATTAATTTAGAGTTTAATATGAATAATGGTGGAAACCATCTCATCCAATAGGTTTCAGATATGTTTAATTCATGTTTTTAACCTTATCTTTTGGAATTATTCCTTAGTTATATATGTTAAGTCTCACCATGTATTCTTGTATTTTTATAATATATTGTAACTATAGTAAATATAAAATTCCATGAGACCCTCAAGTGGATAATTAATGATATTTCAAACAAAATATAAACCAATTTCCTAAATCATAAATTTTTATGACTAGAATATCATTTTAAAAAAGTGTTTTTATTTAAATTCATGTTTGTCAAATTTGACACTATTTAGTAATTTTTTTCTCTAAATTCATAACAACATTATTCCTTTAAAAAAATAATGAAATCATATCTAAAATGTAAATTAAGTCCAAAAAAATAATTTATTTAATCAAAAAGCTCAAATTACATTTATTTAAGAAATTATAATATCATTTATATCAATCATTCATTAATAAGGTACTCACTGCATCATCATTGTGTCATAAATAAATTTATTTATATAATGTATAAAAATTATAAATAAAATACCAAGTTGTAGGAAATAGTTTATTCTTTCAATTGAATCTTTATAGTCTAATAGATCAATTATATTAACACATAATAATATGTTTTTATTAAAAGATACATGTTTGTGTTATATTTCTCTTTGCATTAAATTAATTATTGTAACATGTCATTATCACACAAACGTGGCTCCCAAATTACAATAAATAGGCATGAGGATTGTTTTTATTACCCATGACTCATAAAATAATATTAAGACACGTGTTTGGGTAATTATATATTATTATATTATCATTTTTTACACTTATTTACCGTATTTACCCATAAAACATGGTATGTAAAAATAATTACCGAATTTACTATTCAAAATTTACAAAAATAAAATGTTCCTATTGCATAATTTGTACTTCCAAATTCAAAATATGGAATCCACTTTACCATATTAAAAACACATAATTAGAAGAAATTAATTTAAAATTAATTCATGTTGTCCAAACCAGAAAACTAGTTTTTAAGAAGTAAAACTACCAAAATATTGACACGTGTTTATGTCCAATTAAAATGTGAAATTTCTTACAATGAACACAATTGGATTAAATGGAAAAACAAATAATCAAATTAAACATTTAAAAAATAATATTGAATGTCTAACTATATAAATAAATTAGACGAAAATGCAGTTTTTGAAGTAAAATCCAGTGCTTTTCACTACTCATTTAAAATGTTTTTTATCAAAGAAGTACCAAAAGTAAATTTTGATGTCACACATTTGGAGAATAATTTTGTTTCATCAAATGAAATATATAAATGTTACAAAAACTATTTTTAAAAATGGTTCACCATCAAATGTCGGTAAAATGACCTTTTAAAAATATAAGAGTATTTTATGCCTAAAATTGGATTCATTCTAATTTTAAGATGATATGATTTATTCAAAGAATGTATAAATATTTAAAAAATAAGTAAAAAAATAATATAGTTAATTCTCCCCATTCTTTTTAATACAACGTCTAGGAGATAACAACCATTTAATCTAAAACTATTATTAAATTAAAAAATATTAATAGATATGAAAATGTATATTATATAAATACTTAGGATGTTACAAAACCTTAGTAGTGAGATATATATCTAGTATTGTAGATATAGATATATATTGATAAGATATTGATATCCTTGATCTTGATTTAAGGATTTATATCCAAAAATCATATCAACGACATTGTGCTACTCAGATTTTTGGTATTAGTATTGAACGAACATATATCAAAAAATTGAGGTAGGTGGTCTAAAATATAATTACAATAACTGTGGATTTTTTACATTGATGAAAAATTGTATAATTTCTGGAATTACAAAGAAATTTAATTCATAAATTATTTTAGTTAGGTTGGTTAATTGATTTCCCAATTTATTTTTGAATTAAATGATTAATTTAAGAATTAATAATGAGAGTAAGGGGATGTACTATTGGATAATTAATTTGAGTAAATTGATTGTGAGAGCTCAAGAATGAAATATAAATAATTAATCAGGGGGTTAATTTTGAGACACTGAAATGTATAAATTTAGATGATTAATTGTGATTTAGTTATGTGATTTTAATAGTATGATATAGATAATTAATTGTGAAATTTATTATGAAGATTTGTGATTTTGAACAGGATAATTAATTTTAAAAAATTAATTATGGGATATAAAAGGTGTTACTGATTAGATAATTAATGAATTAGTTAATCTAATGGGGATTCTTAATTAATTAGGGGGGATAATTAATGATATTGATGTGTTTAACTAATTTATGAATTGTTAGTGGAACTAAGGTGGATAATTAATTATGAATTAATTATGTGTGAAAGAATAGGAACATGGACATTCAATTGATAGGTATTAATGGTAGCATGATCATTGAACATAGGATTAAAGTAATGGGAACATAGTAATTCAACTGAGAAGTATAAATTGTTACATGGACATTGTACTTATGAGTAAAAGAATGATAAAATGGTTATTATATTATTAAGTAAGAATGTTAATATGGTTATTTTACTTAATAATTTTTAATTGGTTACATTGGAATTGATGTCTGAATTTGACAAATAGAAATAAAGGCACTCTAAGATATGGCCTCACATGATAATACATCAAACCTATGTATGAGTCAAATTAGTTAATGAGATATCATATCACACTTGAATACTTTGGGCTCCAGTATGAGTTGAAGTAGGTATTTTTATACTAGAACACCTAGGGGAAACTATAGGATTCATCATGATCCAATGAAAATATAGAGGTTTGGGTATCCTTGGGATCCATAGAGTTAATATTAATAAATAATGAATAAATGATACAATGATGAATTTTTATTAATGAATTGTATTATTTTATTTATAGAACTGGTTACACGATATTTTGACTAGAATTGTTTTAGATACCATTGGTGTTGGACTACTGAGTTTTTCTCACACTCTACATAGGATTCCTAATCAATAACTGAATAGAATTTACTATTTCAAGGAAGGTTAAGGGAAGGGACATAAATTATAATGCTGATTGGGGATATAGTGTGGATGAGGGAACCAGAAGTGGTTTAGGACCCTCTTAGGAGTCGATAGTATATATTTTTTGTATTTTTCATCCTTGACACTTATATTGGCATAAAAAAATTTCCCAGATAGTTGAACATTGTATTGGATATTTTGGGTATCTTATGAAATCAGTACTATTTATGATTACATATGATTCCACTATTGCTTATTTAATTCCATTGGTGTTTTACTATAATAATTTAGTGTATATTCTCCCCATGGTTGACTTACCGTACCTTCATTTCTATTAGGTAGCCTATGGTGCACGGGGAGGCGCACATGAGGTCATGTGACTGACCAGCGTGGGGAAGTATTGTGTGGAATGACATAACATTTTGCTTCATAATTAAAGATTTTAAAAATATATGTTACTATTATAAAAAAAAAATAAAACAGAACTTTTAGATTTTAAGTGATACATTATCATAAAATTATCAGCTACTGGAAATCATGAAATTATTTTATGGTTTTATTCATATTTTTGGTCAAACCTACCCAAATTAGAAAATATAATAATTAATGGATGATTATTAGCTTATTTTGTTGTGATATACATATCAAATAAGAATAATGTTATCATTCATATTTTATTGAAGTGTAATATAATATTATTATTGATTTATAATATGTATTACAGGATATGAAAATATTAAATAAAATAAATAAAATAAATAAAATGATTTACCTCTTTGTATGATCATTTTAAATGGTTACATACATGATGAAAAATTAATTATCATATCATTAATTGGATCTCCAATTTATTGTACAAAAAAATTAATTCAGTATTATAAATAATAGTTGTCCACTAAACATTTTTTTACCATCTAATAAATTAAGTAAATAAAAGATAATAACATCAATAAATATAGGTGATATTCCATGCATATAGATTGATGAGGATCTTATTATCATAGAATAATAGAAATGCGTAATATGGATCATAATTTAATAATATAATATAAATTATAAATATAATAATGTGATATTTAATTCCATTTTCGACCATTCATAAAGGTGGTGATGGAAAGCAAACACATTGATTCATGGAAGTGGTATACCTCACATAAGAATGAATCACATATAAATATTTCTTAATGGAATAGGGGAAATATGGTAAATGGTTATTCCATTATAAAAAAAAACTATTATATTTATATTATATATTTAATCACATATATGTTTTAAAGAATAATTATCAATGTAATAATAATTGGGAAAAAAATTTCACATTGAGAACATTTATTTATCATTAAATAATTCATTATAAAATTATAGAGCATGATAATATTTTCATTAGAAGCACAAGGTGCAGGAATATGATTTATAGGGAAGTATAAATATATTTGTATCAGGAGGATTACAAGTTAGTGGAATGATATAGAAGGGGTGTTGAGTGGCACTATTTATAATTTATAATTAATATCATTGTGTAAAATATATCTAAATCAATAATAATGATAAGTAAAACTCATGTAATGCGGATAAAAAATTGATAAATAATAGAGTGAGTAGGATATTATTTCAATTAATCTTCAATAATATATTTCTACTCAATAGTTAATATTATTTTATGTAATTAGTTTTTTATTGTTTGCTTTCAAATTTATGTTTTTATCATGTTACCTAATTAATACATCAGTAAAATATGTTAGAATAGACATATTAAATATCAAAAAATTTAAAATATTGATATGGTGAACCAAACTATAATATCCATTTAATCTAATTTAATATCGAATTAAAATAACAAAAAATTAATACCAAATATATTATATATAGAAAAAAATATTATATAAAAAATGTTATATTTACCTTTTAGGGTTGTCATGATTATATTGTATTGATTAAAAATTGAATTCTTGATAATTAATATAAATGAATATTTTAAAATAATTTTATAATACCCTTTGAGAATATATTAATTTATTTACTTTTTATAGAAATTTGAAAATATTTATAAAACCGTTTATTGAAAATAACATTTATAATATAATCATGGTCATTAGCTTTATTCATAATAACCATAAATTTTTCCCAATAATGAAATTTAAATTATTATATAATAAAATATTTTTGATCTAAAATAATAAATTCATTTTTAAATTTAATTAATTAATTAATAATTATATATTTTTTTAAAAAAGAGACAAAATCACTTTTTAGTCTAAAATTATACATATGAATCCAAAATAAAAAGAATGGATTTTATAAATACAACATAGTAATTAAAAATTAATTATATCACATAATAAATATAAATAAAATAATATGATTTAAAAAATATGTAATACACTATTTTATTATGATACTATCATAAAAATGAAGATTTTGGCCGTATTGATAATTATTTACTATTCACCACAAAAATAATGTTTTCAAAAAAGATCCAAAAAATCATAAAATTAAAATTGTGGAATTATATATAAAAATATGAGAGATGTTTTATCTTTTATATAATCTTATATTTATAAATTATTTTTTTAAATACAAAATTTAATGTTAAAATAAGTTTTTAAAAAAAATATTTTCATTTTTTTATTAAAATTCAAAATAAAATGGTACAAAATAAATGTGGTAAATAATAGATTATATTACTATATAACTAATTATATTATCAAAATTACTCGAAAAATAACCCTTCAAGGCCTCTATGTAATATGTATTCACAAGTTTCACTCTATTAGAAGATGATGTTGGTAATTATGATAACAAAGATCTCATAAAAATTTCCACAAGAAAAAATTTATCTTATATATGATTTGTCTTAAACCATAATTTTATTAATTCATATTGGGATTATAATAAATAAAACAAAATAAAACATTAATCTATCTCATGTATGGATAAACAGACCTTTTAATGATAAAATATGCTTCACGGTGCTATTTCCATCCATTTTCAATGTTTATTTCATCATATGTTGACTTTATTTAATTTCAAATAATTTACCGAAATTATTATTGCTATTAATTTTTTTTATATATCAATTATTTCTTTAATATTAGAGGTAAATGTATAAATAGATGTTGTTAATATTTATATTTTATGATAATATATATTGAAATAATATGTCATAAGAGGACTTTTCCATTTATGAATCTTGGTGATGCTTGAGAGTTCAACTCTACGATTAGCTAATATATAGTAGAGAGTTTGAAGGACACCATATTCAATTTGAAGTATTCTTAACATTAATTTTTTTAATATCCAAATGTTCAATCTTTAATAGTGAAAGTTAATAGTTTAAAAAATGAAAGTGGGACTAAAATAGTGGCACAATGAAAGTATTTAGAAATATATTTAATTGTTGTATACCCATGTGATTTCCAAAAGAAAATGAATGTATTGATTTATAGATACTCCCTAACCAAATATCGGGTGAAATCCTAGTAGATAGAGATATAAATTTTGTGGTATTAAAAATTGATTTATTTTAGGGTTTTACACAAGTTTTTCAACATTAATTACTTGATAGTCATCAACATTTTCATTTCTATAGTTTCCACATGAATACACCCTCTTCCTCCTCTCATCGATTCTTTTTCAATTTAATTTTTAGTTTTTCTTTCATTTAAATACCTAATTTTATGCTATGAATCTTTATACGTTCATTAATCATTGAACTATTAATTATTATGATCATCACCGAATTTTTGATATATGGCATATTTTTATGAGTTTTTTCTACTCTTTGGATTTCCCCCAATTTAATTTGAACAGGAGACTCATATTTTATGACTAGTAATACCTACGAACAAGTTAGGTTGTCTCTATATTTCTCACATCTTCACACCGACATTTCATTACTGCAAGCTTAATATGTTTACTGGTGTTCCATGTGTGATAATAATATTTAATTAGAAATTGTAAAAATAATCATACCATGCCTTATACAACTTTTGAATATTTTATTCCAATTTGTAAAATTATTTTAGAGGAATTCAATAAAACTTAATAATGTGATATGTTATTATTTTATAAATAAAAACAGGGAAATATATTAATTAATTAAAAATGGGTAATTCGAAATGATTAATTTTTCTGGAAAATGGAAAAATATTATTTGAAATGATATATTTTGAAATTAGTTGTTCGAAAAATTAGAAATAGACAAATGATTTTTTTTTTCAAATATGTTTTTTAAACATGGATATTTATTGGATTATTTATTTGAAATAAATCACCAATTTGGGGTTTTATATTGAGTCAAGAATCAAACGATATAAGTGGTCATGAATAACCCATTGTTGGGGGTTGTTAATATAATTATTATAGGTCATACTAAATAATGTTTTAGTGTGTTTATTAATATAGTCCTTATAGGTAGTTTTAGAAATGCCCCATATAGGTGGTAGTGTTACTATTTTAGAACATGGGATTGTATGTTTTATGTATGTTTCTCAAACATATATGGATATTGATGATGTCGATAGGTATAGTATTGGTTTTCACTTTAGTGTCCAGTGTAAATGTAATATTGTAATTTTTTCGATCACATTAAGAGTTTAATTAAAGATATAATTGAAGAACATATCCTTCATATTATATATTTCTTTAGTGTTTTATAGTAGTTTCCTAATAATTTATACACATAGCCTATTTTTTTGTTTTTAAATCATGAATAAACCATTATTGTATGGCATGAAAAGGGAAATCACCCTATGATATATTTTTTATTAGTTGGAAAGGATATAGATGGGATATGAGTGAGAGGATAAAGAACAAAACCTTTTTTAGAAACAAACTAAATCAGCAAATTTCAAATCATAATATTTTAAATATATTGTTTATAATGGACTTGTTCATATAAAAAATAACATGCATTTTCTTTCATCATGGGTTTTTATTATATTGTTTTACTATTTTCACATTCCATGATATCTACTATTGATATGTTGTGACTAATGTTATTAATTTTTTTCTATTATTTTCACTCCATCCTGGGTGTATATTATCTGCCCAATGTTCTCAAAGAACCACTCCACTAGTTAGTATACTATGCTGTATGATGTGGCTTTCCCATGGTTAAGTGGTATACCTGGTCAGGGAAGTATTTGAGTTTCAATCATAGTGAGAAGTTACATCAAGTGGATATACATTATCAATGATTAAAATATGACAAAACAAATGGTTTTAATACATCAAAATAATTATATTTAGTTATGTTTTTTGTGTTTTCATAAATAATTATCAATTTTTTCCCTTTTAACTCATTTATTGATAATGAAGGTGATAAATAATTACTATGTATACTATTCATTATATCAAAATAACAATTTTACCATATAAAATAAAACAAAATTTTCTAATTCCCTATATTCAATTAATTTTAAATTATTTAGACCCTATAATTATATAAAATAAATTTTAATATTTTTTCACAAAACACAATGATTTCCTTTTGGAGAGAAATTCATGTTTGAATAATAAAAGTGATTTTTCAGGAAATAATCATTATAATGTTGATTCTTATAAAAATTATTGAATTATGGAAAATAAATTCAGTCATATCACTCTTTTACTATAAAAAAAATGAAAAGGAACCTTTTGAATACTTAAATATGTGTGAATGAAAAATAATTTAAATTTTAACTCAAATTATAGTTCCATTTAAATAATATAAAAAATATTTCCATTTTCAATAAAATAATTATCAATCAATTTTATAACATATTCAATATATATTTTTCTAAAAATGAGGTTTCATATAATTTCAATTGGTTATTGTATCATTATATTTTCATATATGTTATATTATTTTTAAGGTAGATATTTTAAAATACTATGCCAAAAATAATATATTTATGAAACATATTAAAAATTATCCCAAAGATCAATTTCAACATCATTTATTGAAAAATGAAACTAAATTCATCAAATTGATATTTACAGATTTAGTAAAAAAAATTCTCATATTCCTATCAATTATAGGTTCTTTTATATAACAGTTTCATTTAAAATAATAGTATAATATAATCAAACAATGAGTGTAAATGTATTCCCCCATCCAAAACATTTATTTACAAAATTTCATCAATGTCACATCATGAATAGAGTGTGTTATTTATTCATCATAACTTTTATTAGTTCCAGCATTTCCCATCAAACCAATTATTTCTATATTTTACCTTTACCATAAAATTCATATAAATTCCCAACACTTGATCTCAAAGTATATAATATAGAAAAAATCTTCACAATAAGATTGATTAAGATAAAATTAGATTTATTTAGAGCTGTGTTCTTGAATTTATTAGGGAATATAATTTTTCAATATTAAGATTTGGAACACATCATCCAAATAAGAGTTGAAGGATGGAATATAAAAATGATATTTTATAGTTCTAAGTCATTCCAAAATTTAAAAACCATTATATTATTGAGATTTCTTTTCAATTTTATTCCAAACCATATATCTCCCGTATGCCGAGATACATTCATGAAAATAATATCTCATACTCAAATTATATATCATTCCTTATGTTAAAACAATTTAACTATTCATTTATTTGAGCTATCTTGGTATGATTATCAATAGTTATCACTTTCATCTACATCTCCTCATGACGTCCTGTCATATAATACTATATTCACAAACATAATATTAAGACATTGTCATTAAAAATAACTCTTTATAAAATGAATCATACAATTCCATTTTAATTATAGAATCGATAATATTATTAATTTAATATTCTACCAAAATAAAATAATTATCGCACGTTCCATGAATATCATGTGATAATATTTTTCCATTATTTTTAATGGATGAATATTCCCTTTAGTTTATATATATTTTTGAGTATGATTTGCAGTGGTCAAATATATATCTATGATAAGGGGTGTCTAAAAAAGATTCATGAATTTTAACATAAACCATTAATTATGATGAGATTAAATCTAAGGCGATTCTCCGTAAAGTCTCACAAAATCCTTAATATAGAGTCTTAGGTGGCACATAAGTGGTATATCCTACAATTTTTTCTGGAAATTTAAATAAATATCAAGGAGATCAACATCAATAATTATGACATCATTTATTTTAGGAGTCTTGGGAAATATTATAACAAATTATAATGTAATATCATACAACATTCCAATATGATTTGGGAGTGATATTGTCACTCTATTATGATTTTATCAAAACGAATTTAACTGTTAAAAATAATATAATAATAATAAAATTTCAATATTTACAGATTTCAAATCACACAACAAAAAAATGATATCAAAACTTCTATTACAACTTTTTTCTACTAGGTTTTATATTTCCTTTTGATATGTGGTCTTCATCATGTAATTACCATTTCAGATGTGGTATTGGTTGACCAAATATCCGCTTTCTGAATTTCAACACAAAAACATCCTATGTAATGTCTATGGTATTCCTAACATTCATGAAATTAAATTTCTATTGTAAGATATTATCATCATGGAAGAACCATTATATATTCCATAATAATGATTGTTTCTGAGTCATTTATAAAAGGTGTGAGAATTCCCATTCTCCAATGGTTCCCAAATTCAACATTACTAAATCTATAAATATAAGATCTTTTAAAATCCTATTTTTATTTATAACTACATAATATTTCAATCAAAAATCACCGAACGAGTTATTTTCCTTTCTAGGATATCAATATGTTGGGAAAAAAATAATTGTGTAGATATATCAGTCTCTATTTCCTCAGGTTGAACTATCGGTTTATGAAAAGATTTATTTCAAATTTTTATGTTACATAATAATTAATTATATATAAATATCAATATAATTCCACAATAGTTTCAAGGAAATGATTATAGATTCCAAATGAAGAAAAATGGATTTAAAATTCTATTCATGGTTCACTAATAATCATAATACTTAAATAAATACTCTCTCAATGAAAATAAGGATTTATCTTATTCCTTTTTTATGACTTAATATATATTAAAAATAAATCCCTTCGACATGGTAATTTCATCATTGGTTCATTGACCAGTCATTTTAATTTTCTCTAAAACCTCCCATGAATTCACTGTATCATATAAACTAGATACCTATAATTGTAATATTTTTTCATGAGTTTTCTAAAGAAGATAAATTTAGAAAAAATATCTAATATTAACTAGTTATTCCAAGGAAACAAAGAACCTAGTTTATATTGATTGGTTTATGAAATTATATATATTCATTTTTCATTGAAGGATCAAATAAAATTCCTACCATGAATAACAAAGATGCAATCATAGAAAAACCATGAATTCATTATTCTTACTTACTAAATTTCGTATAATATTCCTTTCCTATGAGAGTTTCAATAATGAATCTTAAATAGATTATTTTATATTTATAAAATATATTGTTTAACCCGATAAATTTAATAAATACTAAAATGAATATAAAAATATATTCTTTTAAAAATATATTCATTATTTGGATAATAATTGTAAGATCCTAACCATTTATAGAGTTATATCAGGCTTGATTTCCAAAATATTTTTTGTTTTTTTGAAGTACCATTTATAGAAGCTATGAAATGGGTATTTTTTTGGTGTAGTTTCAAGATAAACTTGTGGAATAGGGGGTTTTTTCTGGTTGGCACATGGTTAGAAAAGATTGTAAATCCAATCCCAGGTAACTGTGAAACCCTAGACAGTGAGTTCTGTATTTTTTACCCAACCATGACTGCTCGACAAGAAAACTGTGCATGCAGTTATTAATCACCCATACAATTATTTTAAAATCCCTCAAACCCTTGAATCAACTCTTATTCGAACAAGAATTAGGTTTAAATGTTTTTGGTTGATTCTAGATCATTCAAGATGGGTTCCACGGATTTTCGATCTCAAATATTCATGATTCAAAACCCCAATTGAATATCCACTCTTCTCATGGTAGCTGTATATCATCCTGATGACAACCATGTTCATTCATCTCGCTTTCCTTAATATTTTTTTAGAGTTTATCCTTTGTTACTTTAGATCAAAATCATTTAGGTCCGATCTAGATCAGGGATTTTATATCAAGATCTATATTAATTAGATCTTGATTTAAGGATTTTGATCTAGAACTCATATCCACATCGTTGTGTTTCTCAGATATTATAGATTTCCATTGAATGAACATCCTTCAACGAAATGTGGTAGGTGGTATAAAATCCCATACCCATATTCATTGATTTGATGACTGTATTGATAGAATTTTTTATACTGGAATTATTTTATCTCCTACATGAGTTGAAGAAGGTATTAATATATTATACTGAGGGAACACATTGGGCTCCCGGATGAGTTGAAGACTGTATAGAGGTTTGGGTATCCTCAAGAACCCAAGTTTTAGTATGATTAAAAAAATAATAAATGATAATGTGAGAACTATTTATTTTTATCATGTGATTTTTTTATTTATATAACTTCATACTTTACCATTTCACTGGAATTGTTTTTTCCATAGCTGGTTGTAGACTACGGAGTTCTACTCACTGTTTACTCAGGATATCTGATCGATATATGAATAAACATTACTATTACAGGGCATGTTATAGACAAGGGCCTTGTGTTAGATTTCTGATTAGGTATGGAGCATGGATGAGGGAACCTTATTTGGATTGGGACCCAATAGGGAGTCATATGTGTCTTTATTTTTCAGTTTCATTTTTAGGCACATTTTCACTTATATTGGCAAAGAATTTTTTTCCCTTTCAGTTGAATATTGTACATTATATTTTGGATATATTATGAAATTTTCATTGTTTTGG
Organism: Viscum album; assembly: GCA_963277665.1. Taxonomy (NCBI): domain Eukaryota; kingdom Viridiplantae; phylum Streptophyta; class Magnoliopsida; order Santalales; family Viscaceae; genus Viscum; species Viscum album. Next base: position 564,255,534 of record OY728129.1, on the reverse strand, counting down.
TTATATATGTTTCATGATTTTTTATCTATTCTATTGGTGTTTTACTATGATAAAAGATCTTATAATCACTTCATGACTTACTTACCGGACCCTATCTACTAGTCAGTAGCATTTGGCATATTAGGAGGCATGCTTAAGGTCATGTGACCGACCGACTCAGGGCACCGTCGCGTGGAACCTAGGTCAGGACGTTATAATGGGGTAATATAGGTAAAATTGTCATTCTTCTTCTATTCTATTATTATTTAGGGAATGAAAGTTAGGTGATAAGGAATAGTCAGGGCTTGGTATGAACTTGTGAATGAGAGTTTCAAAACCCATGTGCAATGGAAAACCTGATTACTCATGGTGGGATTACTGTTATTGCTTCTTTTTATTACAGGTGAATATTATTTCACCTTGGGTGACACACCTATGCTATGATATGATTATTGCTTCTGAGAATTTTTTATTATCGATTCATGGCCCATAATAGAACTAGATTTGAGTCTACATGTATCATTCTAGGCACTCAGGGTTATTTTGACATGTATTATTTTTAGAATGCATTAGAAAATGAGTTATGGAAACATTGTCGAACATGGCCTATTTTTCGGGTCTATGAGAAAACCGGAAATGGTGAATAAATTTAAACGAGAAAGGTTGTAAAAAAATTATGAGAACTAAGAATAATATGGCGTCTAAATGAGAAACTTGTTTAAGATAGTTTCATTAACCCTGTCAACAAAAACATAGGATCATGGTGGATAAGAGTACTAATAGAACCTCTTTGATGATTGTGTGTCGAGGTTTGGGGAAAAACATGTTGTGAACTATTGTGATTATTTCCTCTTATGTAAATGTTATAAGGTTGTGTTATATGACTGAAGTCATGTGATGGAATTTTAGAGAATATGGCTTCATGATACTAACTGAGGGATGACTGAGGGGCATGACTAGGAATGGTCTTTCATTTAATGAGATTGAGGAACTGATGGTGCCAAATAAAGATAAAGGGATATAGTTCCAATATAAATTTTCCCGCTTCATGCAATATATGGAATGAGACATGGGTGGGTTGTGAAAATCATATCTAATTTGACAAGGGAGTTTCTTTTTAAGCACCAACCTACTTTTACTATAGATAGTGGACCTAAGGGAAATAAATTCTGTGTTGATTCCATTAACTCAATTGTTGACCATTTTGAGACTCCTACTAAGAGGGGGGGTCTATATGGATTCTTATATTCTATGGGGATTAGCGATGTGCTGGTGTGACATTGCGGTGAGAACTAAAAAAACTAATAGTATGTTATGGAATGACTTCTTGGAGAGGTTCTTGGAGAACTTCTATACCAATAATTTTATATGATATAAATTGAAATATTTTATACATCAGACTCTTGGGAACATGTATGTGATGTATTATGAAAGACACTACATAGATTTAAAATGATTTTCTCTAGCATTAGCAAGAGATGAAGCATCTATAAAAAATGTTTTCAGCAGGGACATACGTGTGAGATTAAGTCCCAAGAAAATATTTTCTGATTAAATAAGTTTGCCTAATTTTTGGATCATCCTATCATATCTATAGGGAATATGGGGGAGGATTCCTATAATAGATGAGTAGTTGTTATAGGACAATAATAAGGTGTGTCTTCCGAGAGAAGGAAGTTCCATTATGAATACATTATACATGGAATTAAGAAGAAGAGTACTTACAGAAGAGGTAAAGTTGGATATGATCAAAGTGGGGTGATACGTAATCATTGTAGTTGGTTATTAAACTATCCCCAACACTATCTCTACCACTAATAGAGTGTTGGAATTATAGATAAATGGACACCTACCGAAGGACTTCTGGTCACAATTACATAATGGTGCTGACAAACCAGCAGGTAAGCATCAGAGTGTGGGAATTTTGTCTTATACACCATATCAGTATAGCAACTAGAGTTATAATGGATGAGGAGGTATAGGTTGTCGACCTAGTGTGATAGTTCTAGTGATCCCTTATCAGTATAGTAGTGCTTCTCAGGGGAGTTGGACATCATCACATGAAAGATGGGATGGATAGTTACATGTGGTGCATCCTACACTTGTGGAGAGTAAGGATGGTCTATCAACAATGATAGGTACTATTGAAATATATTCTCCATTAGCTAGTGCCTTATTTGATATTGGTTCCTCTAATTCATTTAAATCTACAAAACTAGTTAATGGTTGAGCCAGGAGGTGGAGTTCATGATCATAGTAATGATTATTGAAACGTCTTTGGGAAAATGGTATAGGGACATCTCTCTATGAAAGGGATGTTCACTAGAGATCAGAGTATATCATTTTCTATGGGATATATATATTAGTCATATGAAAATCTTCAAAATAATTTGGGGATTGGACATGATAGTCACATACCAATCCCACATAAATTGTTACCGCATGAGAGATACTTTTAAATCTACTAAGGGGACCTTTTCATTCACCATAGAGATTGGGATATCTAGGTGGTCAGAGTAGGGCTAATTACTCAACAATTGGAAGAGATCAAATACTATGTTTCTAGTATATTTTTATATGATGGGGCTGTTAGGTAATATTTCCTTAGACCAGTAGTGTAACAATATTAAGATGTATTTCTAGAATAATTCTTTAGGCTACCACCAAAGGGAGATATGGAAGTCACTTATAAGCTTATGTAGAGGGCAGAACGTGTCTCTATTCCACTATAAAAAATGAAAAAATTGTGACTCTAGAGATGAAGACTTTGTTAGAGGGGTTAGAGGATGAAGGATTTTTCCGTCCTAGTTCGTCTACTTGGGAAACAATGGTATTGTTTTCAAATATGGTCGATAAGAGTTTATGTTTGTGTGTTGGTTATCAGATGTTGAAAAAAATTCCTGTAAATAAATTATATACTCTTCTATGTATAAATGATCTATTTGACCAGTTTAATTGAGATTGTGTATTCTCAAAGATTCATTTTAGATCTGGGTATCATTGGTTGAGTGTTTAGATGTCTGATATACTAAGGACTGGTTTCAAGAGAAGGTAAAACCATTATAAATTTTTTGTAATGATATTTGGGTTGAAAAATAAACTATAATTATTTATGGATTATATTAACATTATCATTCATCTATACCTTGATTAGTTTTTGATGTTGATTGTGGATGATATCTTGGTGTACATCAAGAATCTTGATGATAATTCCAAACATCATGACATTGTCTTGAGTACAATGAGAGAGCATAGAATATACACTATGCTATATAAGTGTCAGTTTTGGATAGATCAGGTACAATTCATAGGGAAAATCATATTTAAGGAAGGTCTATTAGTGGACATAGAGAATGTTTGGGTAGTGAGTTATCTGGAGAGTTCTAGGAATATTTTTTATATTCAGTGGTTTCTAAGATTATCTCGATATTATAAGTGATTCATCTAAGACTTTCCTTTTAGAACTTCCATTTTCCGAATTGAAAAAAGATGACATTATGTTTGATTGGGAAAAATAATTTGACAATGATTTTAAGTAGTTGAATAAGACTTTTATAATGGATCCAATATTTATCCTACCTATGTTAGGTGAGGAGTACAAAGTTTATTTTGACGCTTCTAGGATTGGACATCGAGATAAGTTGATGAAAGTTTACCCAGTCACAACATATAGGTCTCAGTAGATGATTCCTCATGAAACAAACCCCACTACACATGACCATTATTTAATAGTAGTGGTTTATTCAATTATGTTTTGGAAACACTACATTTTGGGATAAATGATTACAATTTATATAGATCATAAGATATTTAAGTATATATTTTCACAGTGTGATTTGAATATTTATCAGCAGAAATGGGTGTAGTATATTCAATCTTTTGATATTGAAGGTGAATATATTCCTGGGAATGTAAATTGGCCTGATGATGCATTTATCAGGAAAACTCAGACTCAGATGGGTTTAGTGTCAAGTGTAGAGTAAAATATGATTACTTTGTTGGACGAAATTCATTTGGTGGTTTAGGAAAGTCAAAATAGGAAGACTCTGGTTTTAGTTATAGTGATATCTGCACTTTTGAGATAGATCAAGGATAGACTATATGAGGATCTAGAGTGATTTTCCTTGATGTAATGCTTTGATAGTGGGGAGACACCTATGGACTGGTTCATAGTTGAGGATGATACCATCTATAGGAAGAATCACATTATTGTGCATATGAGTATCCATGAAGTTCTCATGTGATAATTTCATTACTTGAGTTTGGAGGTGCATCTAGGTAAGACAAAAATGTACGATGATTTATGAAAATAATTTTTTTTTGATAAGTAAAAAAAAAGTGATAGTAAGTTTTGGTACAAGATGCTTCACTATTCATTTGGTGAAGGCAGAACATCAGCAAATTAGTGGATTACTACTATCTTTTCCTATTATATATCGGAAGTGAGATTATGTGAAAATGGATTTTTTGGTGGGTCTTCGAAAAATGATTAGGAAGAATGAATTTATTTGGGTCATTATGGATTGAATGACATAGGTTGCACATTTATTTCTTAAAATATAAACACTTACATTAGAGAAGATGGGAGAAATGTATGTTTTTGATATAGTCCATCTTCATGGGGTGCCATATCCCATAGTTCATGGCCATGATTGATGCTTTACTTAAAATTTTTTGAAGGAATTGTAGAAATATATTGGTACATATTTTTTATTAAGTATATATTTCCACCCACAGATAGATGGGTAGTAAGATAATACTCTACAGGTTCATGAGGATATGATATAGGCATGTGTACATGACATTGGTGGGTCTTGGGAGAATTAATTTGTTTTTTTTTTGGAGTTTTCCTATAATAATAGTTATCAAGGAACTATATAGATGGAACCATATGAGGCCCTTTATGGTCGGACATGTAGATCACTACTATGCTAGATGGAAGCAGGTGATTTAGAGTTGTTGGGCCGATGTATCATGTAGCAGACATCGGAGAAGGTGAATTTTACTCAAAATTGTATTGATATTACTCAGAGTAAGTTAATGTTCGATGCTGATAGATGAATATGACCCCAAGAGTTTATAAGGGATGATTATGAGATCCTTAGAGTGTTTCATGGGTTGTGAAACCATAGGATACAGAGTAATGGAATGTTGGTACCTAGGGTTTTTGGACATTTTGAGGTCATAGAGAGAATCGGGCTTCTGGCATACTGATTGGCTCTTCCACAAAAAATACAACACAATGATTGATGTCTTCCATGTTTCATAACTATGGAAGTATCACCCCAACCCTTCTCATGGGATTGATTTACATTAGCTAGAAATTGAGATATATGTATCATTAGAGGAACATCAAATACATGTGTTGGATTATAGTGAAAAAGTGTTGTGGGGAAAGGCAGTTCAAATAGTTCATGTGCTATTGAAAAATGGATTTATGAAAGAGGAGACATGGGAGAGAGAAGTAGATATGAGGGCTCAATGGTCCGATATTTTTGAATTACAAACATAAAAAATCATGGAAGTACATCTTGATGACAAGATGTTATAATGTGGGGATATTGTATGATCCTACTCATTTATGAAGTTATCATCGGAGTGGTTTTAGGTTGTTTTGTTTTTCAGTACCATTGTTTGTAGTTATGACTTGGGGTCTTTTTGGGTTGATTTTTAAGATAAAATAAAAAACTTATGATCATGGTTGGAACAAAGTTTTATGAAATAGTACACCCAATCCTAGATAACCATGTGAACCTCTATAGTGAGGTCCACATTGTTGGTGCACGATTTACCTAACCATGCTCCCCTGCCCTAAAAACCATTCCTGTGATTATTAATCACATGAAAAATTATTTTAAAATACCCCAAAACCCTGAAAATCTGCATATTTGACATTGAATTATAAATAAATGTTATTGGGAAATTACAAAGCTTCTTGAAGGGGTTACAAGGATATAATACCTATTTTCTTCAAGATTCAAAGCCTTAACTGAAGATCAAATCTTCTCCCAGTATATGGATCTCATCCTGATGCCTATCTCATCCTTTCTACACTATTCGGAAAATATTATGGTTGATTTTATCCTCTATTTCATTTTTGGTAACCTTTTTGGTGAGATATCGATCTAGGATTTTATATATATATCTATATTTATTTGATCATTTTATACATGATCTGGATTTAGGGATTTGGATCCAAAACACATATCTATGTTGTTGTGTTGTTCAGACTTTGAGGATTTCATTTGAATGAATTTCAGTCAACAAAATGAGGTAGGTGGTGTAAAGTCGAATTCCCATAGTCTTGGATTTGATGCGTGTATAAAAAATTGGGGAATTTCTATTATTCATTAGAAATTGAATTCCTAAACTAGGTGAATTTGGTTAGATAAATGATTTATCAATTAATTTTTGAATTAAATGATTAATTGAGGAATTAATCACAAGAAAAGGGGTTTCCCTATTGAATGATTTATTTAGAGAAATTGGTTAGGGGAGTTAGGATTTGATATATAGATAATTCATAAGGGGAATAATTATGAGATATTGAATCGGATAGATTGAGATAATTAAACATGAATTAATTATGTGACTTGATATTACAATTTAGATAGTTAATTGTGGAATTAATTATGATGAGTTGAGATTTATAATGAGATAATTAATTATTGAAAAGTAATTATGTGATATGAATTGTTTTATTGGTTAATTAATCTATTAAATAATTATTGATATTTGAAATATTAATTAAATGAAAATATAATTATGGATAATGATTATTTATCTAATTTCAAAAAAAATTAATATAATTGAGTTGGATAATTAGTTATGAAATAATTATCTGTGAAATAAGGGGAACATGGTCATTAAATTGAGAAATATAAATGGTAACATTGTCATTGTTTTTATGAGTTAAGGAATGGGAACATGGTTATTCAAATGTTATGTATAAATGGTAACATGTCAATTGTACTTATAAGTAATGTAATGGGAATATGGTAATTATATTAATAAGTATGAATGAAAAAATGGTCATATTACTTGTTAATTTGATATTGGTAACATTTTAATTTATGTGAGAATTTGAAGAATGTTAATAAAGTCACTTTGAGATATGATTTAACATGATAATACATCGAACTCCGACATGATTCAAATCAGTTACTCGGATATCATATAAAATTTTAATAGCTAGAGCTCCGATATGAGTTAATGAAGGTATTATAATATAATATTATATAGGAAAAACATCAGGCTCCCACATGAGCTGAATCGAGTATAGTGGTACTTGTATCCTAAGGAACCCTCAAGTTAATATAATTAAATAAATAATGAATGATTATGCGATAACTAATTAACTATCAATTCTATTCATTTTTTACATATTTTATTACACTATATTTTGACTGGAATTGTTTTAGACACCATTTTTGGTATCCTGCTGAGTGGTAATCATACCCTATTCAGGATGCCAAACCAGTACCTGAGTAGACTATGTCGTTGCAAGTAATGTTAAGGGAATGTTCCTCGTGTTAGATTGTAGATTGAAGAGAGAGTTTTGATGAGGGAATCAGATGTTTTTCGGGACCCTCTTAGGAGTCTTTAGTGTCTTTATTTTTTAGTTTAATATTTAGGAACGTCGACACTTATATTAGGATAATATGTTTTCCCTTTCAGTTGAATATTTTACTTGTTGTCTTGGTAATCCTGTGATATTTGTATTGTTCAGGTTATATATGCATCCATAATTGATATATTTTTCCAATGGTATTTTACTCTTATAAAAGAGGGTATATTCTTTCCAAGAATGACTTACTAGACCTTCACTACAAGTCAAACACCTCTAGCATATGGGGAGGTGTGCCTGAGGTTATGTGACTGACCATCTCGGGGCACCATTGTGTGGCACTGCGGTTGTGAAGTTATAATAACACATGGATAATTTGTCAATACAAAGGTAATTTCGTTAAAAACATAATTTCCATACCTCTTTTCATAGTTCTCTTTTGGAATATATTCATTCTTTAATGAGTAATAAAAATAATATGAAAAGAGAAACCCTATGGAAAAATATTGATCTCTAAGATATTTATCAAATAAGACATCAATATAAGGATGATGATATTTTTTTCATTATATTAATGTAATTGATATACTATTCATCTATACAAAACATCATATACAATCATTATTATTAAAAAAAATAAAAGGGATAATCTTTATTTTAACCATATAATTTCATATATAAATACTACATCTTATTAGAGGAATATTCATTAAATATAAATATAATCCATGAAAGAACTATAAAGGGATAATTTTTTCAAAATAGAGATATATAAAAATGTTTTTCATAAATGATCTAAACCATTTCCAAATATGTTCTTTACAACTGTCACCATTTATCCACACATCGTATATAAAACCTTTCTTTATATCCCAGGGAAGGAAAAAATATGATTGGTTTAGCGTAGATTCTATGTAATGGAAATCTGAAGAGATATCACTGAATTATCAAAAGTGATCAAAAGTAAATAATATTTGTATGAAACTATGATAATGAATTAAAATAAAATTACACAATCAATCAACGATCATTGACCATGAAAAATGGAATAAAATTTTTTCAATCATTAGATATAATTCAAAATAGTGTGAAATCATCAATAATTATTCATGAACTATGAATGTATAACACATATAAGGAATAATTCTGGGAATACACATATTTATAGAATATAATTTTTATTTTTATGGATTTATACTAGGGATATCATGGTGGATATCTCTCATTCATTGTTTCATCTATTCTATATTAAACGTTCACTCAAAATAGAATCTTATTTGGAAATTCCAATAACTAAAATATGTTCACTAAATTTTATAATCCTTTTATATAATAAAAAATACATATTTTACTAATTCATTATAGGGATATATAATTCTAGTCCAACTCCTCACATAATGTTAACTATACTAATCTATGAACCAATATCATAAAACATTCATTATATCAATATAACATAACAAATGTAAAGGATTCATGATTCATAAACATTTTTTATCAAAACAATATGTCATTAAAAGAATGAATTAATACAAAAAAATTATCTTATCACAAATAAATACTATTATGTATCAATGGATGTTGTTACATATGAAAAAAAATCATTATAAGATCATTAATTTTTTTTTGATGAATATACCATTTTTATTTAGAAACAAAGTATTTAAAATATAAATATTTACAAAATTTAAATGAAAATTTTTTATTTGAAAATAAAAATGAAACAATATGGATGAATCATGATATAAATAATTATTATTTGTGGTTGGAAATTAATTTCATAAGGGTTATGTTAAAATATAGATTAAGTTATGATTTTCACTAAACAGTAAAAAGTAGGGTGGTTGTAAAATGATAAATAGATTTATTTTAACCCATTATAATGAAATTCAAAAATAAAATATAATTAAATTATATAATATACAAAAATATTTAAAAAAATATATTAATAAATTTTAATAATTATATGGTAATGGGAAAAAATATTTCCATACATAGAGAAAAAAAGGAATTTGTTCCTTCAAAAAAATCATTATGTATCATGTGTACCTAAAGAATATAAAATTAAGGGATAATATTTAATCTCTAGAAATAAATAGGGGAGATGAATGTTGATAATATTTAGAATTGAAGTGTTATTTAATTAATTTATGGAAAAGTTAATTTCAAACTGTCCTGGTAAAGGAATTGATTATAGTAAAAAACATTTCCCTAAATTATTTCTTTTTTACGTAATCACTCTTTCCTCTAATAAAATAAATTTTAAATTTTAATTATTATATTTGAGATCAATAATCATACCGATAGAACCAAAAATTGTTTACATGTAACATATTATCAATCTATCTATACAATCATTTATTATCATCATCAATTTGGTTATTAAATTCTTTATTTTTCAAATACCTTATGGTATGGTAGTAATAGTCCATTCTAATTGATCACAGGACCTTAATATTCATTATAGTAATAATTAAATGAACACGATATATTATTATGATAGACATATTTTTAACTATTCACATAAATATGAAATGAAAAATAAATTGCATCACCATGTAAAGATGATATCATGTAGGTACACATGATTGATGTTTCCAATTATTGATGAATGGATGAAGTAAAGGAAAAAACTAGTTCAAATTTAAATAAAAATTACTTTATCATAAATATAATACATATACATAAAATATATCTTAATAAAATACCATAAAAATGGGTATGGAAAACGATTCACATCCTTATGTGGAGGGTGTGGTCAACAAGTATGCGCAAGCATCAATTTTATCTCAAATTTAATGAAGTTCTGATGGTAAATGGTTCAAACATAATCATAATAAATTATCAATATATTTATGATAATTGAATGATACTATCTATAATATTTAATCATTATTAAATGAAGTAGAAAGATAAATAAATTAAAGTCTTGGGTTATGATTTATAGCTCTTGTAATAGGAACCTCTTTTTCTGAACAACTTCAGCCTATGAAGGATTGTACATGGGTGAATACTAAATATTCTAGGATGAAATAAAGTAAGATTGGATATTTTTTATCAATATATTTCCAAATAAATGAAGATCCAATTTTGTGAATAAGGTTGTCGAAGTGGTTACCCTATATAATTGATGGGAGATACACACATAGAATTTATTAAAAGAATCAGATGATATATAATTTACTTTAAGATAAAGTGGATTAAAAGGGAATAGTATCCAAGGTTAGGAAGAGATTATTTTTATATATCTTTATAAAATTATAATTAGTCATGATTTAGTGTAAATACAAACCTTATCTATTGGTGACACTCCCTTACTGAATAAAAAACCTTTTTTAACACTAGGTGTTGTAAAAAATTTATGTAGTTACTAATAATAATGATTAAATATTATGTTAGAATAATGAAAAAATAGAAATTATTTTGATCCCAATTACAAAATAAATTTTAATAGATTAAAATTATATATTTTTTATAATTTAATTTAAATATTAGTGAAAAATGAAATGAAAACCTGTATTGGAAATGTATTTTATATGTATAAAACATAATTAACATTCCTTCCTTCCTTTTAAATCAATGAAATAGATTTTAAAATATTTGATTCATTATGATTAATATATTTTTAAATTACAACATTAATCAATATATATTAATTAAATTTATTAATATAAAAGGATATTGTGAACATAAAAATAGTTTTTAGACAAACGTGTTTTAAATACCAAAAAATGAAATTATAAAAAAAATGATGAATAAAATATATTCTTTCAAAATTAATTAGTTTATATATAATTAAAGGATTATTATATTAATTTATGACCATATATAGAATATAAAAAGACCTTAACATAAAAATTAATGCTTATTTATTAAGAAAATTCATTATAAATTAAAAAATAAAATTTTCTAGAAAAAATGAAAAATTAGTCCTAAAATATTATTAAAAAGAAAAATAATAAAATTGTATTCTATTATTCATATAAAATTACTAAAAATAATAGAAATAAATTTTAAAATAAAGACACTGCATATTGTAAAACCCACTTCTGAATAAAGAATATTATTTCTGTATAAAACAACCTTAATCAAAATTCAGAAATTCATTACTATTATTTAATAAATAAATAATCATTTAAAACCAGTCAGCATTTTTTTGTAATATTTTCAGAAATATTCATACATAAAACTTCATTAATTTCATACAATTGATTAATATATTACTATTCATTTAGAATCGTGGATGTGTATAAGAAAATCTACTGAATAGATCAAGTTTATGTTAAAGAATATACATATAATATTAGAGAGTTTTGTAGTATCTACAATAAAAAATAGATTTTCTTAAAAATATAACCATTATGATCTAAAATTTTTGATATATCTTATTTAGAACATACTGAGGTTCCCATTTAACTATTGGATCGAAATGATAGACGATACTGATTATAGTATCGTAATAACGATATAGATGCTCAATATACAAGGGGGAGTGGTGAATTGTATACTTTAAAAAATTCCTTTTGAAATTTTAAATATGATAATGTTTAACAATGCTAAACAATGTAAATTCACAAGACCTCTATGTTCTACAAACTTTCTTGATTCCGGAAATGTGATTCCTGAAAAGACACATAAAAAAAGTTTACAAATATAAAGATTCTACCTTAAAGAGTATAAAATCTCACTAATCAGAGTAAATGTATAAGAATGTATTAGATATTTATACTTTCCATAACATTCAAAATGCAGTGGAAAACATGAAAAAAAACAAGTAATAAGTAGTAAATCTTTTAACCCAAATAGTACAGTATCAAACATCCTTGGGTAAAGGTCCCTTGATTTGTACTTTCAATAAAGACTATTTTACCCACACTAGGGTAAGCCCTTAATATGATGATCAGAGTCTGTCTTGTTATACATGCAATCCCTCAACTTCAAGTTAGTCGACACCCTTTTCTTCCTCAGAATGAAAGTCCTCATACTTTTAAGGTAGTCGACACCTCTGACTTCCTAACCCCATAATCCCTCGCAAGTACTCAGAAACATTCAGATCCACACAAAGGAAATCTGAACAAGGTGTTTAGTACGCACAAAGCATTAATGTCTTTCTCTAGAAATCACTTTAGCAACCTGTAATATCTAGAATGGTCAAATTGTTCAACAAATCTGTAATGTTGTTGCGAGCTTATTCAAAATGGTTGGATCCCTCCTCCAACAGTAAAATTATTCCATGAATTTCAGAGGGACCTGTACACATGTCACTCAAACAATCGTTAGTAACTACATGCATGACATCATTTTATAACCAAAACATGAGTAATAAAAAATATGGTTACTTAACCAAATTAATTTTTCGGAATGTAAGTAAAAATTAAAGATCAGTGTCTAATTAATGAACTATTTGGAGTCTATAATCCATGTGTATTCGGATTCTGTTTGTTAATGAATTTGGAATTTGAATTCTAAAAAGTTCGGATTTTTAATTCATAAGAATTCGAAGTCTGAGTCCATAAGAAATAAGTGTATGAGTTCATAAGTATTCAGAGTCCGAACTCTGATGGTTCAGAGTCTAAATTCAGAGATGTTGGACTTTGAAATCAGAATGTTCAGAGTCTGAATTTAGAGAACTCGGAGTTAGAACTCATAAGAGTTTATAGACTGAATTCAAAGAAATCAGAGTCATAACTCATAATACATCAGTGTATGAATTCATAATAATTCAAAACTATAACCCATAAGAGTTCAGAGTCTGAATTATGATAACTTAGAACCTGAATTCATAAATTTTTTGAGTCTAAATTCATAAGAATTTGGATTATGAACTTACAATGTTTGGAACCTGAATTTAGAGAATTCAGAACCTGAATCCAGATCCTAAAAATATAATGATCTATATCTATGTATTATAATATTACGAGCTTTTAGATATGAAACCAAATTTTATACATAGAAATAAAATGATCAATGAAAAAAATGATAATGGTAAATTACCATGGGGAAGAAAAATTGTCCTTTTGAATAGAAAACATAGGGTAATATGAAAATTATCTTAATATAAGGTGTTTGTGATTCTAAAAACATGAAGGAATGGTAAAGTCATACTGAAACATTATTGACTCAAAAATATCTCTAAACATGAAGGATTGGAAAAGTCATAAGTAAACCTTATTGAGTCAACAGTCTCCCCCCTTTTAGAAATCAAAAAAATCCTTATGGAAAATATTATATGAACATAGAAAATAAAAATTATCCCCCTTGACACATGGTCAAAGATGAATACGACTAACTCCCCGTTAGGATATGGAACAATAAGGATCATATTCTCGATTTCTAGAATGAGACATATAATTTTATTTCTAATGAAAAGCTTCTTGTATAATAACACCCCTTATATGAACACTCCCCCTTAATTATGGAAATTTCTTCTTTATTTAATATTCATTTTCCTATCTCCACCTTTCTGATTTTCAAAAGGAAATATAGGGAATGGAAAAGTAAATATGGTACCTGAAATATTAGCACTAGGCATCCAAATGAAATGAAGTGCAACCAATAATTTCATTAAGATTGGAAAAATATTTACAACAAAGAAAATACGACAAAATATAAAATTTAACCAAATTTATCCTTCCTTTTCCATGGAAATCAGCTTCTTCACTGTTTTTTTTTTGAAATTCATATGCTCCATGTGGTATTTATCTACTCATTTGAGAATTTGATCCTGATCCTCACCATTCTTCCCTAGAGAATTGATTCTTTCTTCTTGAGTCTTAAGAGCCTCTACCTAAGACTTCAAGAGTTCCTCTTTCTTGACAAGCTTTTATTCTATCTCAATATGGAGATCTATTTCTCTCTTCAACTTTGAGCCACTAAATATAACTTTCCATTCTGATATTTTACATCTTGCATCTGGGTATTCTGTTCCAAGGTTAGATTTTCCTAAAAAGACTTGTTTAGATTATTTAATTTATATTTATAAGCCACATATTCAAATATACCAATATAAAAAAACATGAGTATTATGAACATGTTACCATGCATACTCTTTAATAGAATGATCATGTTTCTATTAACTTACTCATAAGTATAATTTCCATGTTACCACGTATAATTCTCATTAGAATGACCATGTTCCCATTCTCTTACACAAAAGTATGATTACTATGTTACCATTTTTAAATCACAATTTTGAATTACCATGTTTCCATTTGTTAACAAATAATTAATTAATAATTATTTATCCACATCATTCTTATTAGTACTACAATAATTTTTTAAATAGGAAAAATCCATAAGATTACTCAATAATTAACAATTTATTGAAATCATAATTAATTAATTCAATAAATTAACTAATCAATATCTCAATTAATATCCCAATAATTAATTTTTTGAAAATTAATTTTACCATTCTAAATATCAACTCAATATAATTAATCCCACAATTAATTATCAAGATCACAATATCAAATCACAAAATTAATTGACAATTAATTATCTCAGCATAACCAATTTTATATTCAATAATTAATCTGATGATCAATTATCTAGATGAGAATCCCAAAATCTGCTAATAAAATTCCAAAATTAATTATATATTATAGAATCCCCTTATTCTTATGATTAATTCCTCAACTAATCATTTACATCATTAATACGTTTATAAATCAATTGGGTAACCTCATTAACCAAATTAAAGAACATAAATTACTCAAGGATTTTAGCATTCTACAATTTTTAAAATATGTGTCAACCCCATTACTATGGGATTTACATTTTATACCACTTACCTTAATTCGTTGATAGATGTTTTTTGAATGAATATCCCCAAAACCAGTGTAGCAGAATGTCACATATATGAGTTTCAGATTTAAATCCCTATGAAAAAACCATGATATCCTGATCTATTTAATTTAGATCCAAACACTCAATCATAGTACTAGATCTTACCAAATAGGTTTAGGTATAAATAAAAATGGATATCATTCATCAAGAGATCAAGGGAAGAGGGGAGAATGAAAGGGAAATTCATTGGGATGAGATCCACTTACAGGGTGAAGAGTGGATCTTCAATTCGGGCTTTTAATATCAAATAGCGGAGGTTTGATGGCCTTGTAATCCCTATGGGTCGATGGTATAACCTTTTTTTACCATTAGAAAATTAAAATACAAATAAAGTGATTCATAGAAGTAGAAACATTTCATTAAAAGGTAAAAATGAGTGAGATCCATATTTTTAGGATCTCACGCTCGCCCGCGTGTGATTTAATTGCATGGTTAGACAAACCATCCCCTAACGGCGCATTAGACACCACTTCAAGAGGGATAACACATGGTTTCCTCACATGGCCTCCCAAAACATGATTTAACTATGCTGAAGCTATTGCCTTAATCAACGAAATAACACATGATTTTTCCTAGATATCCACATTGTTTATTCAAACTGTATCCCAATTGTGCACCAACCATTTTTCCCCAAAATTTATTTAGGTTCCACCAAAATGAACCCCAAGACATAACTCCCATCAAGTAACTTATGTTATAAAAAATACTTAATATTATGCTCGAGGAATCTTAAGAAAATGAATGGATCTCACAATATCCACACTTTATAATAACTCATCCCTGGGCTGAACTTCTTATCCTTTAAAAGATACTGAGCCAAAAAAATATTGGGCCACTGGGATCTCATACCTTATTTTCTTTACCATGTTTTCTCTTCTAAATGTCCATGTTAACATTACACATGGACTACCATCATGGTATTTCCCTAAATCACTTTCATATGATCCAACACACATATTGGGTACTCCTCAATGGAAGAATCTCTACCATGGTAAACCTCTTCCACATTGATCACATGAGAAGAGACACAATATTATAACCAGTGCTGCGATACATGGAAAACATCATACATATATGTTTATCTCAGTGGATGATTCAATTATTATCCCACAAGACAAATTCAAAATACTTCCTCAAAGGGTCCAATAAACCTAGGAGGCATCTTTCTTTGCCACCGTGTCATGTGGTAACCCAACATAGGTGACACCCAAAGGAATACAAGATCACCCTTTGTAAAATATAGGGGTCATCTTTGTCTATTATAATATGACTTCTATATAATCTATGATGAATCTATACATTTCGGAATAAACTATAATTTCTCCGATGACTCATGCATGATACTCAGAATAAACTACATTGACTCAGTTGCTTCCATCCAGCATAGCAGTGATCTGCATGGCCTACCATAAAGAGCCTCGTATGATTCCATATATATAGTTTCATGATAATAATTTTTATAGGATAACACCACTAAATCCATGTTATTTTCATAGGATCCACTAAAGTCAAGAACACATTAATGTAGCATATCCTCAAGATCCTATATAGTATATTTTGACCGCCCACTTGTCTGTGGGTGGAAATATGTACTCAATAATATTTGTGTTCCAAGAAATTTCTACAACCCCTTACATATGTGTGAAGTAATGCATGAATCATGATCTGAAACTATAGGCTATGGTACTCCATGCAGATAAACTATCTCCTAAATGTACAGTTCTCCCAACTATTTTACTCTAATGGTTTTCGTGATAGGAAATAAGTCTGCTACCATTGAAATATGATAAAAAATTAACCAAATAGATTCTTTCATACCATGTGACTTTGGGAGACCCACCATGAAATTCATACTCATATCATCCCACTTCCGTTTGGGGATAGGTAATTCATGTAGTAAACCTCTAGATCATTGAGGCTCTGCCTTTATTTGTTGAAAGGTGAAGCATCTTGTCACACACCATGTTATCACATTTTTCATTCCAAGCCAACATAATTTTCGCCATATGTCACACTATATTTGGGTTACACTTGGATTGACCACCCATTTCTTGGCATGAATCACTCACATAATCTCCTCTTACATGAAAATTATTACAACAACTCGATTATTCACATAGATGATCTCATCCTCATCTATCAACCATTAGGAAGATGTCTCTCCACCTCCCATGAATTACCTCAAGGATAAGCACTCTGGATTCTCATACTATTTGTACCTGATCCATCTCAAAATCATAGACTATACTGCTACCGAAACATGATTCACTTGCTCCTGGCTCTCCTGAATCACTACATGCATTTCATCTAGCATGCTCATCATCTTAAACTGTTCACTCAACTTGGGAACCATCTGAGTTTTATTTTTCTTTCTCAAAGAATCATCCAAACTATTATCCATCCCTAGTGTATATTCTAATTCAAATTAGAAAGAGTACATATACTCAACCCCTATCCACTTAAAAGAATTCAAATCACAGTGTGGAAATTTATTCTTCAAGATCCTATGAACTGTATAGAATGTAAACATTTTTCCCAAAAGATAGTGTCACCAACACTTGAAAACATAAAACACTTCTGCCAACTCAAGGTCATGAGTAGGGTAATTCCGTTCAATATGGCTCAGATATCGATACCCATACACCACAAATCAATGTCCATATATAAGAACAACTCCATTACCAATCCCAGAAGGGTCAAAATAAAGTGTATACTCCTCACATGCCTTAGGTAGGATCAAAATAGGTGGATATTTTGAACACATATTCAACAGTGGAAAATATTTTTCAAAATCCCTTGACCATTCAAACGTTAAACCCTTGTTTTTCATGTACAAAATAGGGAATACCAAATGTGAATAGTCATGGATAAATCTTCTGTAATATTCAGCTAATCCCAGAAATCCTAAGGCATCAAAAATATTCTTGGGATGCTCCCAATAAACCATTTCCTAAACCTTATATTAGTCCAATGACACACCTTCCTCTGAGATGTTGTTTTCAGAAATGTGTACATGTTCAATCTAAAACTAACTCTTATATAGCGCAGTGTATAAATGATGCTCTCTTAGTGTACCCATGAATATGTCAAGATGTATGGAATGATCATCATGAGTTTTGGAGTACACCAAGACGTCTTCCACAAATACCACCATGAAATGATCCCAATACAGATGATATTTCCTTTTAATCAAATCCATAATCACTTCGGGTGCATTTTTCTATCCAAATGACATTATGAAAGACTCATAAAGGTCATACTTTATTCTGAAAGTAGTCCTCCATATATCATTTGTTCTTACCCTGAACTGATGATACCCTAATTTCAAATCAATCATTGATAACACACAAGCTCCCATAAATTGGTAAAACAAGTCATTGATCTGTGGAAGAGGATATATGTTCTTCATAGTCATTTTGTTCAACTTCCAGTAATCAACTCATAAACCTAAAATCATTCTAGCCTTTTTTTTCAAACAAAACAGGCGATCCCCAAAGCGGCCTACTTGGATTGATAAATCCCTTATCCTCTAACTAATAAATCTAAGACTTATGCTCTTAATTCCCAGTTAGTTTCATTCTATATGGTATAATAGGCACTGGCTTTGCCCCTCAACCTGAGCTCAATAGTGAATTCCACATATCTCTCAGGTGGTAGCCTTGAGTATTCAACAAAAAAGGAATCCTAAAATAATTCCACTACTAGTGGAATGAAATCTGTCCTAACACCACCCCATATCCAACAAAAGTCTAGAAACATTGGTTATGATATCTCCTAGTGGTTGAGTAATTAGACCAACTCATCCAACTTGGATATCCCACGTTCGACGATGAATATACTATTTACCAATATGTGACAAAAATCTCACACACCTATGCAAACAATCATTGTGGGATTAATAAGAAACTAGCTAGTCCATACCCATTATTAGGTCGTAGCCCATAATATAACAAACATAAAGATCTCATAGTAAATGATATTCCCAGATCTCTAGTGTATATCTGTTTCACGAATTGATATCTCTATACTACACTCCAAAAAGTGTATCTATAATCATTACCCCTCTCAAAAACATCAATGTAAGGCTCAAACCATTACCATGTTTTGTATATATAAAAGAATTAGTGGCACCAGCATCAAGATAAGAACAAGATAAAGATGAAGATACTATAATTTTACATCTCATTGTTGACAGTCCAAAATCACTATCCACAGGTTTATGCTGTACTATATGTAACTATGCTTCCCCTCATTTCTATGATTCTTTCTGACTCCTCTGAGTAACACCACATTGGTAATGTGAGTTCTCCTATGAAAAAGAGACATATACACTAACACTACAATCTCATCCAATAGAACTCAAACTGCTCACCTAATTCGGTGTAGAAGATCCTCTTCCCATAATCGGACTCTTCCCAGCTTCTTTTTCAGTACCAGTCAGTCGCTATGACCTAGAAAATTTCTTTAGATGTCCCTTTTTTCCACAAAATCAAAACTCTACTAGTTTTCAAGAACAAGGTCGATGTTAGTGTCCCTTCTATCTAGAACGATGACAAATCGCGCCAATAAGGTCTTGTCCAAATGATCCTATGGTATGTGTACTCTTCTTCTCTCGGCTTTGGTTAATGTTTTCATAATTATGCATCCTTATATTTGAAGTAAGAATTCACGATCATTCTATATCAACAACATGTCCATAACTAGAAGCCTCTATTTAGTTCCCATAAAATATAAGATACAGATCCGCCACTTCCATAAACATCTTCATCTGGAAGATATTATCCTGGGAATTAATATAACACTTAAGACCATCCTTAAAACGTTTCATCATAGCTGCCTCATCTATTTATAATGTTGTAGAAAAGCATTTCATATCGTTATATCATCTAGCATAATCCATCATCGAATTGATCCCCTAGTTCATATTCAAGAACTGAACATCTTTCTCTTGACATAGCATATCTGGATAAAATTGGTCAAATAATCTCTCCATGAAGTCCTTCCATAACATACTATTAGTCTGTCAAGATCGTTCCTGAATATCCCACCAGTGATCCAAAAATCCCTATAGCATTTAAGTGGACAAATTGAGCGCCACCCCAACCGATGTCTCTAAATAGTTAGGTATTGTATCTATGGACTCATCAAATAATTCCTCTCCCTCAAGTCAACACTATTTGGTAAATGTAATAGGATGCTGAAAATAATACTCCCTTGTAAACTCACTCATACTTTTGACAAAATCCCTCAGTCTCTTTACATGAATTCCATGATGTGAGTGATGTACTTTTGAAATGTGCCCCATTTATATTTAACATGCATGATCATTTCCTCAAGTTCCCTAATTGGAAAATCATTCTTAAGTACGTCCCTCGGCAATCCCCTCAACTAGAATCATGGAGGAACACTCATTACTATTCCAAACACATGTCTCAGATCTCATAACAAAACCATATAACATTTTTATAAGAGTAAATAATCTCAATAGGTCACAATATTTCCATTCCCCTAAATATTTAAACACATTCAAATTGAGGACCTATTTCTACCCTTAACCACCATACCCAAAGGTTTAGGTTAAAATGGGAAAACACACAATCATAATCAAGTTTCACATTCAAAAACCCTATTATTTTTATTTCACATCATTTTTTATAGCCTTTTTCAATTAATGTTAGGCACCATTTTTCTTTTTAATCTCACAAACATGGAAAATAGTTGATGTTTAACAACTTACCCATAACACATTTTCTCATGCGTGCCTAAAATGACAAATCATAAAATAACCTTGAGTGCATAGAACGATGCATGCATACTAAAATATTGTACCATTATAGAAAACCAATCAATAGTAAAAAAAAATAAGAATCAATAACAAAATCACACCACAAGTGCATCACCCAAGGTAAAATAATATTTAACTATAAGTGAAAACTAGAATAATAACCAACCCACCTAGAGTAGTTGGGTTTCCCCTATACTTGGGTTTGAAACTCCCCTGAAAAAGATAATTAACAAGGCATGATTCTTTATAGTCTATTGTATAATTTTCCCAAAATAGTAAGACAAAAAATGAATAAAGAAAACCAGAGCTCTGATACTACTTTAATACATCCTGACCCGTGTACCACACAATTGTGTCTGAACACAGTTCATCACATAACCTCAAGCACACCACCATATATGCTAGAGGATTTCCAAAATCATCAAGGGTTTGTTAAGTTAGTCATAGGTATACTATACCGTCATTTATCATAGTAAGACACCTCTAAAAATAACTAAAAAACATAGAAGCATATACAAATAGAACAATACTCATGTTACAAGATAATCAAACTTGAAAAAAATACTCGAATAAAAGGGAAACATATTATTTTAATGTATTTTTCAAGTGTTTATAATGAAACTAAAAATGAAGACACTCTGAATACCTATGTGGGTTCTGATCCCTGTCTGGTGCCTTTATCCCGGATATATCCTAAATCAGCCATCCATCCCTGGGTCTTTTTTCTTATCTTGTCCTGCAAAAATATAGTATACTGAGGTACCGATCAGGCATCCCAAATAGGGTGTGAGTGTTACTCAATCGGCCACCACCATCCATTTCTAAATCAAGCCAAATAAAAACATAGATTATGCATCTCTATAATAAATAAGTACAATGCATAAATAACATGTTATTATATTGGAATTTATAATTATCTAACTACATTTTCTATTGGGTTCCCAAGGAGACATGTACCCCAATACTAGCATCATCTCATTCCAGATCCCAAATTGTTCCCTAGGTAATATTATATCTTAATACCTATTTCATGATGAAACTCGATGTATTCAAAGGTACTATGATATTTCAGTACTAGATTTGACACATGCAATAGTTCAAATAATCTCGTGAGGCTATACCTCAGAGTTCCATTTTCTCCATTCTTGAATTTCACATTTATATTCCACATTTCCAATGCTACCAGTATACAAAATGTACATAATATGACCATGTTACCATGCTTACTCTTCAAAATAATGACAATGATCTCATTATCCTATTCATAAGTATAATGAACACGTTACCATGTATATTCTCATTAGAATTACCATGTTCCCATTCTCATACTTATATGTATGATGACTATGTTACCATTTTTACTTCTCAATTTTGAGTTTTCATGTTCCCATTCATTCACACAAAAATAATTCATAATTAATTATCCACATCATATCCATTAATAATTAAATAATTTGTTAAATACAAAACAAATCTATTGTTTAACTCCATAATTAAATTATCATTTCTATCATTATTAACTAATTCAATTAATTAATTAATCAATGTAATAATTAATATCCTAAAAATTATTTTTTCTAGAATTAATTATCCCATTATAAATGTCACCTCATAATAATTAATCCTGCAATTAATTATCAATATCATAATATCAAAGTACATAATTAATTCAAAATTAATTTTATCTACTTAACCAATTTGATTTATCATAATTAATATCATAATTAATTATCTATTTTACAATCCAATAATCGCGTATTAATTTTTCCAAATTTATTATTTTTTATGGTAGCACCTTATTCTCATGATTATTTCCTCAACTAATCATTTAATTCAATAATGCTTTTAAAAATAAGTTGGTCAACCTAACTAACCCAATATAAGAAAAAAATTATTAAATGATTCTCACATTATAAAAAATTTCATATATGTATCAAAACCATGATTAAGAGAATTTGATTTTAGGCCCCAAAACTCTATAAATTGAAAAAAAATCACGGAATAGAAATCCCCAAAATCCGAGTACCGCAACAACACAGATATGAGTTCGAGATTTAAATCCAAAAACCAAAACATAGATATCTGGATCTATTCAATTAAGATCTTGATATACAATAATAAATATAGATCTCACTAAATAGGTTTATATCTAATGAATTAGAGGATATATTTCATAAAAGGATCTAGGGATGAGAGGATAATGAAAGGAAAAGGAAATGGGATGAGATCCACTTACTGGGCGAAAATAGGATCATTGATTCGAGCTTTCCATCTCAATGAATGGAGGTCTGATGGCCTTGGAATCCCATATGGGTCGATGGGAGAGCCTTCATTTAACCTTATGAAATTAAAATCCTCAGTTAGGTCGGTATTGGAGAAGAAACATGTCATTAAAAGATTAAATGAGAGAGCTCCACAATTTTAGGATCTCATTGCACGCTCGCACACAATTTAGTCGGATGGTTCAAAAAACGATGTGCTAACTATGCATTATCCATTCCTTCAAGGTGTCCTCACATGGATTCCTCATGAGACCTCCCATACTGTTTATTCACTGTATTAAAGCCACTACCTCAAAAGACCAAAGAGTTCACAATTTCTCATAGATATCCACATAGGGTATATAAATCGTGTCCCAACTGTGCACTTCCCCTTTTTCTCCATTTTTTTAGGCTCTACCCAAACTCACACTATGTCATAACTCCGAACAAAGATACTTACGTTTAAAAAAAGGTACCAAAAATCACACCTGACACAACATTATAAATGTTTATGATCATACACAATTATCTATAAGCATTTTATTATTATATATGTTGGGTTTCATATTTCATTTCCCTAATTTAGTTCATTTTCAAGATATTTAATTGATTTAACATTTATTTATATGATTTTGAAATAATTATATAGAAATATAGTTTCTTAAAAGATTTATTAGATACAATTGTTGATTTTTTTAATATTTCATGTTTATAGTTATCATATTTAATTAATAAATATTATTTTTTAGGAATATGTAATTATAATTCATTATTTAAACAATTTACTATTTTTTAGAATATATATTTTTAATAAATTGGTATTTATTGGAAACATTTTATTTGCCATTATAAATTAGATTATTTTAATAAGATGATGTTATTTTATAATTTGACCAAGAATTAATATAATTGTGGAAAATTATTTGGTGATTAATAAAAATGTGTATGAGAAAAAAAAATGATGGGAATGTGAATGGGTGGAATATATGTATATCAAACAAATGTATTCGAAAAAGCAGATGTATGGTGGTCTATAGTAAATGATAATAAGAAGATCCTTAGTTACTGTTTAAAAAGAAATACCGATGTTCCATGGTCAGTTACAAGAAAATCATTTTAATTTATTTTTATGATTAAATATAACTATATCTCTGGATTACTTATAATTGGTACAACTAGTGTAAAAAATCTTTCTATGTAGGATGGACATTTTTACCGTTATTTACACAAAAACATATGTTATTTTTTAAATTATTTAGTAGATATTTAAACAATTTTTTAATCTTTTTATTTAAATAATATTAACTATTAAAAAATAATATTTTATTTATGTATTAATATATCACATAAATGATAATTCTACATAAGTATTAATGGGAATCATAATGATTATTATTGTAATCTTATATACCCACATTTCTTAATGTATGTTTCAAAATATTATATAATGATTTGAGAAATAGGAAAGGAACACTGAATATTAGAGATGTATAAGAGGAAATATATTTATGGAGGAGAATATATGTGTTTGGAAATTTATCAATTGATGATGTTGATATTATTTTATGATCATTAATTACTTTCACATTTTATTTTTTTTATTTTCCCCCACATATTGTATGTTGTGACCCAGCTATATATTTGGCTACTCTATTTTCATTATAATATTATTAGTGACGGTATTCATTTGTTAATATATATATATGTATATAGAATATTATTTCCATTATGTTTAAATGATTCAGTGATGATTTTATATTATATATATACACACTAGTTACAAGATTCACGTTGCAAACAAATAATGATGAGTACATATGATGTAACAAGTCATTTACTGGGGTGGTTATCAATGATGGATAATTATAAAAAAATCCCTATAGAAATATAGATGATGATAGTATTCTCATGATAATAATATTATTAAAAAATTTAGTAACATCACTTGAGGATTATTTGTCTCATAGAATTGATATATGATTAAATAAATTTATAAATATTTTTCATACTAAAAATTATATATTTCAACATATTGGGTATTATTTTCTAAAAATAAATGACATATAATGTTATTTTTTTCCTCTGTAGATATCCATTATTTCATCACCCCTTAATGGATAAAATTATTGTTTATTTTTTTATAAATTACATGACAGTAAAAAAAACTCCAACATCAATACATGATTATAAATAAAAAAATAACAAATATGATTGTTTAATATTATATAACCATATTATATGTGTTTCATAATTATATTATTTATATTTTTGTAAAATATATTTAACAGACCTGGTCATAAATTCACAATAATGTGAAAATGTTTTTAATCAAATTATTAATATCATATAAGAGGGAAGATAATGAACATTTACATTATAGATCATTTTTTGGGACAATTTGAATATTATATATCAAAATAGTACAATATTTTAAGATGAAATTGTTAGATAAGATTCATGAACAAATTTATATTTTTATATATGCAGTACCAATAAGTATAAAGACATTCAAGAAACTATTTGGTGGAATACCAAGAAAATATAAATTTATATAAACACTTTAACATGTTTGGTATATAAATAGGATAATATTAAATAGGACCCATTAATGTTATTTATTATATATGTATATATCTTTTGTGTTTTCATATTAAATAATTTTTGAATGAAAATTATAAAAAATTATCAAAGGCCATATTTGCTATAGATTTTATTATGGTTTACCAATGATAACCTAAACATGTGTTATCATTTCCTAGAAAAAATGATTGTTAATTTATATTATGAAATATAATAAAATTACATTAATGGTGAGGCTAACATAAATGACATTCATATTAACGAATAATAAATTAGGATCGACAACTGACCTAATTTTTAAGCGAAAGTTGTAAAAACATTGAATGATTAGCTAACCTATATATTTATCAATTATTATTTTTTGATTGAAAAGCCTAAATGAACTATCATAAATTAGGTATAAAATTGAGTTCAAGATAACACTACATAATGCGATGTTCAGAATAATATTTATTTCTTACTTCTCATACTATAATATTTTTCACTATAATATAAAAATTGGACCTTACAAATATTTTAATGGAAATGTATGTAAAACATAAAATTATATGAATTAATTTGTTCAAAGTAGAATATTATTTTTAAACATATTGAATTGAAAAAATATAATTTATTATCTATTTAAAACAGATTTAATGGATCGTAAATTTTGAAAAAAAAACATATTATTTAAAAAGGAAATAAAATTTAAGGTTAGTGACGATTAATAGAATATAGGATATATAATGGCATGAACCTACCTAGTCCATTAATTTATCAAAATCTAGTGTTTGGTGTGCTTTGGGAGGCAATGATAACACATTTCATGAGTTTTCAGAATTTCCAGTTTTTCCATCAGGGAGTCAGGCATCAGTGAGTCATGTTTGTTGCTCAGCATTAGTAGTTTGGCATAAGTGCTCACTCTAGTATCTTACTGTGAGTTGTATAGTTTCGGTTTCTTGTGTCGGTAGCTCAGTATCATAGAATTAGGGAGTCAGTAGGTTGAGGCATCGACCGGTCAGGCATCAGTGAGTGGCATCAGTGTGTGGAGTCTTTGAGTGGAATCAGTGAGTGGAGTTTGAAACTCACTGTGAGTGTGTCATGTTAGTAAGTTGTGTTGGTGAGTCATGTCAGTGACTCAATTCAGTGATTTGGTTGTTGGTGACTCACTTTTAGTGACTTGGGTTACTGAATCACCCATTAGTGAGTCATTTCTACTTTTCTTAGTTGTCTTTAGTTTAGCCCTCTTACATTTTAATTGACATAAATTGAATTTAAAGCCATTTTTGAGAATTTATAAAATAATTTCAAAGAATATTAATTATATATTTAATTTAATTATACTACAGGGAATTTGAAATATTCAAACGACATGGTATTTACCATGATATGACTCTAATGGACTTTAAATGAGATTTTTGTGTAGATTTAGAATCATTACTTTCTAAAGAAAACATCCTTTATTACTTTGAATAGTACCTATTTCTTTTGGTTCACTGAGAACCTTTCTTCCATGTGGAGTCATGTGCTTGTGCTTTAGAAGTATGTTCTATTTTCCACAGTCCTTCTTTCTACTCATGCAACCCACTGTTTTTGATGTATGGAAGAATCATTGATCATTTTTCACTCCAAGTAGGGATCTCTTTGTCTCTCAATTAATTGGGAATCATGCTGGTTGGGTGTAATCATGTACCCATGTGAATATGATTGGACCCAAATTTAAGAAACATAATATGAAGTAATAAAAAAGGTGTTGGTAATACATTGATGGTTTCTTTATTTTATATATTATCCTTTTTTTAGGGATGAATGACTTCTGAAAATCATAGCTATTAGTGGTATCTTTTTATGCACCTATATGAATTCTAAATCATTTATACAAGAATTGGAATCTGGGTAATCATGTATATTCAGAATAATAAATGTATTTCCTGATATCATATTTATTTTGTGATAACCCCTAATTTATCAATTAAAATTTTACCATGAGTGTTTGCAAAAATACGAGTGACCCATGCCTTATTGGTGTGGCAGTGTGTTGTGTGTTGTTTTGTTTGGACTCGTTCTTGTGTTGGTGGTGTGGTGATGTGAATCAGAGTGTGGTTGTGTGTGTGAAGATTTATGGGCGGTGCGAGGGTATATCAGGTTCCAATATTTTTTTGATTGTGGAGTTGATAAACTTGTTATGCAATGGGACTTCATCTGGGTAGTGGTAGGTAAACGAGTCTATAGGACTGGGTTGTGTAATGTTAATGTTTATGGGTGTGTAGGGCGTGGTGTTTTTGTGAATCAGGGATATCGGGAGTGGTAGTAATGATGTGTGTTGGGGATTTCTCATGTTTGGATGAAGGAAAAGGTGACATGATTTAACGAATGATGGTGGCAGTGGTTGAACAGGTGTTCAAGATAGAGGAGTGTGTATTGGGACTATAAGTTGGATGGGATTTGTTTTGCTGAAATTTGTTCTTCCCAAGTAGTATGGCTTCTTAGGATGTTTTAGGATGGATTATTCTTAATAAGGATTTTGTTACGTTGCATGTTCCTTTTTCCCAAAGTTTTAGGGAACTTATGATGTATGTGTTGTTTGGGATGTTCTTATGGTGTGCTATGCTTTTTAGTTTCTCATGTAAAGATGGAATAAATAAATGAAAAATATAATAATGCAGAAACACAGTTGGTTAATTGAATTTATGGGGGAATTTTTTGAGTTGTGGAAGGTATTAAAGTAGCATTCATTTATCAGCATACGGAAGTGATGGTCATTCAACGTGGTATGTGCATATAGGGTTGGAAAAATGGAAGATTTGTTTAGGGATAGTTGTTTTTTAAAAACCCATAGGTAAGTCTGAGCATTTGGTACTTATATATATATATATACATATAGTTAATTGTGATTTCTATATGAACCTCACCAATGTTGAGCCCTACATACCGAATGCCCCCATAGTTATGAGAGAGGGTGTCCTTTCCCATCATACTTATGAGAGAATGAATGGATTTTTATTCTCTCTTATCATCCCCTTATTCTATGTAATGGTTTCCCAAGACTCTTCAGGTAGGTTGTGGTGTGGTTGTGAGTCCCATATGTCTACGAGTGAGGTGTACTTCCCTTGTGTCTTTGGGATGAGTTTTGTGGTGATTCCTAGGTTTCTTCTTGATAGGGTTGTGGTTTGTGGCCTTGGTGTTTGTGGGTGAGATGTGATATGGTATGTGGCCCAAGTGTGTGTAGGTAGGTTGTGATAGTGGTTCTTGGAGAAGAGTGTGGTAGCATTTGGACATTCACCATTAGGGATGAGAAATTAACATGTGGGAAGTTGTTAGAGGTACCCAAATATAAATGTGCGTACTATCATATTTTACTTTTATTTGGTTATTTAGTGAGCATGGATTGGGTAGATTGGCGTGGATAGTATACCTTGTTAGGTGCCTTTTGAGTTTCGGATGTTTTGTCATATAGTATGTAGTATACATCCCAACATGGGCACGAGTGACTATGGTTTATCACTACTTATTATAATTGAATGGTCACTCTATGTATATAAAATTGGTTTATGGTTTCTAGGAATATTATGCAAACATTGCGGGACCTTACTAGCTCTGACATTGGGGATGTTTGTAGTGTCACAACATAGTTTTATTTTGGTACTTACTCTAGGGTTTTCCTTTCATTTATATAAGTTTTACTTCAAACATGCATTTGTGGTGGATTTTGGTTTATATATACATATTATTTAGAGTTTTTTGAGGTTGATACATATTATCTCTCAAGCTTGTTTTCATTAAGAATAATAAATCCTCCCATCTTGTGTGAATGTTTACCTACCCAACATGCTACTCTTCACGACAGGTCCTATTGGAGGTAGGACTTGGGAGTAAGTTTCTATCCTTAATCTTGAGGAAGGAAGGTATCAACCTATTTCCATCCCTTCCCTAATCTAAAAAAATGTGGTTTGTGACTGAATGGTATCATAGGTGAAAATTAAGAGATATGACGGAGTTTTGAGTTATCCATGGTGAGGATTTTATGGGTTTTTAGGTAAACAATAGTTAGTGATCTGGATGTATGAAATATGCTAGGGAAGACTGGATATGGCATGAGAATATTATGCCCCCTAATCTGATGAATGGACTCTAAGATTACTGAATAACGAAATGAGGCTTCATCGATTGTGGGGTAGAGACCCTAGGAAAGGTACAAGAATCATGATTACTTGTGAGTTCTTTTTTATTTTTGGAATTATTTGGAAATTAAAATTAATAATTTGTTGAAATGAATCTTAACTAAATTATATACCAATGAGGATTAGGAGTTCATTTATTACCTTTCAGCAGTGGCACACGGTCATCATCCACAAGTGGTTAAGGCATTGGAGGCTCAGTAGGGTGACCCAGTTGACTGATAGAGGGTTAACCCAGATTGGGAGGATGATCAGTGGAAGAATGTGATTTGTGATTTCTAGTGGAAAACTATGGGAATGTATGAATAAATTTTTTCAGATACAGAGATAGAGGGTTGGCTTGAAGACCTGCTGATCACTTTCATTTTGATATGAGCTCTAACTGAGTATTGGGTCCCATTAGCAGTGATCCTGATGAGGTAAGAATGTTGATTTTCTAAGATCGATCTACGGTCAGGGTATCAGCTGTTGAGGGTTAAATCCCAAATACAAATTTTAGGGCATTGTATGGGTGCATAGAGTTTGTTGTTAGGTTGGTTGATGTTACAAATGCACCAGTCATATTTATGGGCCACATGAAATCTATCTTCTATGAGTTTCTAGACCATTTGGTAAACATATTTATCAATGACATCTGGGTCTACTTGAAGCCAAAGGAGGATCACACCAAACACATCAGAACATTCTTAGAGTTCATTTGATGAAAAATGCTCTATAAGAATTTTTCCATGTTCGTATGTTGGACATGGGAGGTCCACTTAATTGGTAATGTGGTTTCTCAGCAAGGTGAAGCAGTGGACCGGTTGAAGGTTGGCAGTATTTTCTTGGGAATCACCAATGAATGTGGCAAAGGTTCAGAATTTGCTCAGTGTGGCATGATATCACTAGAGATTCATTCATTATTTCTCTTGATTAGTAGCCCTGTTGAAGGATCAGACATGAAACATCAAATATTTTATGTGGAGCGAGTACTGGCATGTAGCATTGAACCATATGAAGGGGGATAATGGTCAGTGCCCGAGTGGTCAGGTATCCAAAGTAAGGGGGTGATGTTCGAGGTGTTTCGTGATGATTCCCTTCAGGGTTTGGGGTGTCTTCTAATTCAACAATGAGGATTGATGTATTATTGGTATAGGCAGTTGCATCCCCATGAACGTAACTATTCAATGCATTATCGGGAGCTCTCATGAGTCATGTTTTCAATATTTTTGTGGAGACATTACCTCATTGGTGTGTACATTCTAGTCTTCATGGATCTAATAGCTTGTGGTACATCTTTCCCTAGTGATATCTATACTTGATACAATAGAGGTATATAAAGTTTCTCTAGGATTATAATTTTGAGATACCCTACACCATAATAAAGGGTATTTTTTTGGATGATGTTTGGTGTAGGAAGTTGTAGAAGGAGGTGGTTTGGGAATCTACAAATATTTGGAAGGAAATGGATGAGTTGGATTCCATTCACATAGAAGTATGATTTCATAACGCCCATAGCTATATATTTTAGATGACATTACAGTCATCTATGAGGAAGAAGGTGGGTGATTCTTAGTGGGGAGACTCAGAGGTAGATATAATGCATGATCACATTGTCCTGGGTGATGCTCCAGAAGAATGGTTAGAGTTAGATGTTGTTATGTGAGAAGATATTTTTTCATAAGGTGATGCACATGTTATTTCTCCTTGAGTTTCAAATATTAGCCCTAGTGGTACACCCCAGTGTTTACAAGATGTACTGTGGGTTGACAGAACAGTTATGGTGGCCCGGGATGAAATGGGTAGTGGAAGAGTTTGTGGAATATTGCCTTGTGTGTAAGAAGGTGAAGGTTGAGAACTATGTTCCTGGTGGTAGGTTCCAGGTCTTAGATATCCCTGAGTGGAATTGGGATTTCATCTCAATGGATTTCATCCCAGGTTTACCCAGGGATCATGGAGGATGTGATGAAATCTCCATATTAGTGGGTTGGATGATGAAATTGTCTCATTTCTTAGAAATCAAGGAGTTGAGTATAGTGGTTGCCTTAGAAAAGAGGTTTATGGATGAGTGGTGAAGATTCATGGGGTTTTGAGATACATTTACTTGGATCAAGATATGTGTTTTACCACATGAGTCTGGAGGGTATTGAATCATGATTTTTGGAACTCATTTATGCCTCAACAATGCTTTCCACCATCAGACATATGGAAAAATAGAGGGGACCATCCATAAGTTGGAGTACAAGTTGCGGTCATGCGTTCAGTACCTCAGTGGGTCTTGATTGTGACAATTTACCTTGGTAGAGTTTTATGAAAATAGCAAATATCACTCTTCCAAATTTATGGCTCCATTTGAAACATCATATGGAAGGTGTTTTCATTCAACTTTGAACTGGATAGAAGTTGGGGAGGCAGTTGTTCTTGGTCAATACATGGTGCATAGTATGACAGAAGAGGTGCAGCATGCCTGTGCGAGGATAAAGGCATCATAAGACCGGAAGATGTCTTATTTTGATCATAAGAGAATGCCCATGGGGTTCAAGGTTGGGGACTACATGTTCTTGAAGGTATCCTCTTGTGTGGGAAGCAATGGTTCGATAGAGGGAGTAAGAATTCTCCAAAGTTCATCAGACACTTTGAGGTGTTGGAAGGAGTTGGTGAGGTGCCATTAGAGTTGGAATTTCTGCCATAGTTGATAAGGATCCATGAAATCATTCATGTCTCCCAGCTTCGTCGATGTCTTCATAATGACTACCAAGTCATTGATTGGGTATAGCTGGATTTCATGGATGAAAAAACATTCGTGGAACAGCCAGTAGAGAACCAAAATCATCGAGAGAAGGTGATGTGTGGATTGATAATTCCCCTAGTTTATGTTTTGTAGAGGCTTGGAGGCCTAGATGAGAGTACATAGAAGTGAGAGATGCAAATGAGTGCCCAATACATAGAGTTGTTTTGAGTTTTTCATATGTGTTTTGATATGTGTTGTATTTCCTGAACCTTGTTTATTATATGATCAGTTAATTCCTGTTACCGTAGTGTGGGTTTATGTTATAACATGTGAAAAGTGAGAGACATAATTATCAATCAAGTCTCATTAATTGTTATTCTATTAAACCCATGTGGGCGATTCAGTGTTGGCCATATCGAATAGTATCTTGACATGGAGTTAGAAATTTCCCTAATTCATAAGTAGACATTATTGGTGCTTACATGTTTTATATTTTGGATGGATGGGTTAGTATATGTGGGAAGATTTGTCCATGGATGGTAAGGTTTCACTCCATACTTCTAACAATATAAGGTGGCTGATCCTTGAGAGGTATCTTATCAGGTGGTTGTTTGGACCCCTGTTTCTTCTAGGATTGGCTTTGAATTCTCAAGGGAGAGAATAGTTTAAGAGGTATTTGATGTAATTTAATGGACCTCCCCAATCCATTAAAATTTTAAAATCCGGTGTTTGGGGTGTTCTGTGAGGAAATAATAACTCATTCTTATAGTTTTCCAAATTTATAGTCTTTCTATCAGTGTGTTAAGCGTCAGCGAGGCATTCTGGTAGCTCAGGATCAGTAGGTTGGCATTTGTAGCTCACACCTATAGCTCAACATTAGTTGGTTAGCTTCATTAGCTCACATTAGTAGTTCATCATCGGTAGGCTAGCATTAGTATCTCACATTGGTAGCTCAACGTCGATGACTCGGGGCGTCGATAGGTCGATGTGTCAGAAGGTCAAGGCATTGGTATGTCATGCATTAGTGAGTGGAGTCGGTGAGTGGAATTAGGGACTCTTTGTTAGCAGGTCACATTGTTTACTCATTTTGGTGATTCACATCAATGAATCCCATCGTTTAATTAGGAGTCAATGTCCCAATGTTGGTGGCTCATGTCGGTGACTCACCCATCAGCGATTCATTTGAAGGTTTTCCAAGTTTTTTCAATTTCTCACCTCATATATTTTAATTGACATAAATCAAGTTTTAATCCTTGTTTGAACATTTGTAAATGTAATTAAAATTATATTAATTATATATTTAATATCATGTCCCTCTGAGGACTTTTAAATACTAAAACCATGTGTTATTTACCATGATCTGACTTTAATTGACTTTAAAACAATTTTCTCTATAGATTTAGGATCTAGATTGTCTAAATCTGAAATAATATATTCCTTTGAAACCTCTTGATTTCTATTTGTACGTGAGAACAATTATTCCATGAGGATTTGTTCACATGTGCTGTAGAAGTATGTTACGTTTTCCCCAGTCATTCCTGTTACTCATGCAACACCTTGTTTCTTTTGCAAGGATAAATCATTGATTGTATGTTTCTATCGTAGGGATCCCTTCATATCCCATTTAATTGTTTATCATGTTTGGTGGGTGTACTCATGTACCCTTATGAATATGGATGGACCATGTTTTAATAAAGATAATAAATGTAATAAATAAGGGTTTGGGGAGACGATGATGATCACATTTTTTATACGTTATCATTGTTTTCAAAGGGATCTATTCTTTCTAAAATTCATGGTCATTAGTGTTCTCTATTTTCACAAATATATGATTATTAAATCATTCCCCCATGAATTGTAATCTGGTTAGTCATGTATATTTGGTTAAATAAATTTTTGACCCATGATAAAACAATTTATGTGATAACACCTGTTTTATCATGTTGAATTAAATAATGAGTATTTTCTAAATCTGAATGAACCTTGCCTTATTGATGTGGATATATACTCTATGTGGTTCTATTCGGCCTTGTATATATGTTGGTAGTGTTGTGATGTGGATTGGAGTGTGGCTGTGTGTATAGGGAAGTACCGATGGTGTGATGGTATCTGAGGTCTATAAATTGTTTGATTGAGGAAT
Organism: Viscum album; assembly: GCA_963277665.1. NCBI lineage: Eukaryota > Viridiplantae > Streptophyta > Magnoliopsida > Santalales > Viscaceae > Viscum > Viscum album. The sequence goes on along the minus strand of OY728129.1, from coordinate 564,220,507 downwards.
GGATGAACTTGTTACTTAGTGGGACTACATCTAGGAAGTGGTATGGAAGCGAGGATACACGACTGGATTATGTCATGTTCATGTTTATGGGTGTGTTGGGCGTGGTTTTTTTTTGTTTAGGATTGCTAATGAGAGTGGTAGTAATGTGGTTTCTGGGGGGGCGGTTCTTGCCGAGAGTATGGAAATGGTGACCTGAATTTGAAGAATAATAGTGGAAGTGGTTTACCAGGTGTTCAAGAGAGGGGACTGTGAAATGGAATTTCAATATGAGTGAGTTTTTTATTAATGTTTTTATTATCGTGCAATGTGGTTATCTAGGATGGTTTAGAAGTGTTGATTTTGAAGACGTATATTCTTTCCTTGTGAGTTCCTTTTACTCGGAGTTTTTAGGGACACAGTAAAGTATGTGTTAATTTTGATGTTCATGTAGTGTGCTGGGTTTGGTAGTTTCCTAGGTAGGATGGAATAAATAAATAAATTAAATGATACTATAGAATTATAACTTGTTAAATTAGTTGGTTGGTGGTAGGTTTTTAGTTGTGCTTCTACGGAACCAGGGTTCATTTATCAACTTGCTAGAAGTTATATTTGTTCATGGTGTTACATTCATAAAATGTTAGTAGAATGGGAAGTTTTATTGTGGTCTGGTTATTGTTTTTAAAACCCATTGGTTGGGATGAGTGTTCGGTACCTATATATATACTTGTAGTCCCTTCTAAAATTTATATGCACCCACATGTGTTGAGCACTACGTGCCGAACACCCCCATCATTACGGGGGAGGGTGTCCTTTCCCAAAGACCCAATGGGAGGATGGATGGTGGGTTATTGGCTCTTCCTTGCTCCTTATTGTAGGAATCTATAGCCATATAATCTTTAGGAAGGATTTGGTTTGTTTGTGAGGACTAGGTGTTTGGAGTGAGGTGTGCTTCCCATGTGTGTTTAGGATGATTTTCACAGTGATTCCTAGGGTTCTTCAGGATTAGGTTGTGGGTTTTGGACCATATTTTTGTAGATTAGATAAGATATGTTATGCATACTAGGTGTGTGTGGGAAGTTTGTGACAGTGGGGAACATGGAATATCATTGTAGTGTAAGGATGTTCACCCTTATGGATGAGAAGTTAACTAGTGGGAAGTGGTGCAGGGTGAAAAAATATCGATGTTCTTACTACCTTATTTCACTTGACATAATCTATTTGGTGTGTTTACCTTGGTGAGGATTAGTTGGATAGTATACCTAGTTAGGTGCCTTTTGAGTTTCTACTATTTTCTCATAGGGGAATTAGTATCCTTCTCCCACACGTGCATAGGTGAATTTGGGTTTTCTCTACTCAGTATACTTTTATGCTCACCCTATGTATATGAAAGTGTTTTCAGGTCTCCAAGGAGATTACACAGACTGTACTAGACCATACTAGCTTGAACATTGAGGACAGTTTCTGTGTCACTGGTTAGTTTTATTTTCTTATTTAATCTAGAGTTTTACTTATATTTCTATAAATCATACTTAAACATGTATGTGGGGGGATTTTTGTTTCATTATATATATATATATATCTGTGGGTGTGTGTTTTTTTAGAGTTTTTTGGGGTCGATACATTTATACTGACGATCTTGTTTTATTTAAAAGGGTAATGCCTACATTTTTTTGTGATGGTTTACTTACCCTTGATACTAGCCGCCACCCCAGGGCCTATTGGAGGCGGGACTGATGGGTTATTATCTCCCATTCATCTAAAATAAGAAAGGTCACTTCCCTCATCTTTAAGAATGCAGGTCATGATATGATCACCATAGAAATGATGTTTATGAATAAAAATTTAATGATAATAAAACATAATGGTTCATTCCCCATGTCAAATAATTTGATGGAATTTTATTTCAAATAAATTGATCTCATATTCCACATAAAATATGTAATGAAACTGAAACCATAAAATTCTAATTAAATGGTGTATATAAAAAGCTAATAAATATATATAAAACTAAGCGTATTAGATATAATGTTCCATATTATATAATGATTAGTTGTTTGAATTCATCTACATTGGAGTAGTATTATTTCTATAGGGGAATAAAAAATGTAACGAAGATATGTTGGATCCTGGTGAATAAATTATGATGGGTTTTACTCATATATTGATGGATTATAGAATTATTTAATATTAAGGTTGTAATTGTTTGTTTTGTATTATTTAAGTGTCAAGAAATTATATAAATGAATATTTTTTACATGTTCATAACATTAATGAACTATGCAAATTATATCAATTAAATTTTTTTGTTGTATATTGAAAACTAAAATTTCACATTTAATAAAATGAATAACAAATATAACATAATAATATCATAATGAAATTAGTTTAATAAAAAAATTAATCTTATTAAATAATATACAACATGATTATTATATAATTCAATATTAAAATAAGGTATATAATATATTATAATTTTGAAAAAAAAACTTATATGATAACTTTAATTACAGAATAAAGAAAATTATTAGGAATGATATTAGATATATGTATCCATTAAAATTTAACTATTATCTATCATATTTTTCATTATTATTAAACTATTATAAATAATCATCATGTGAACATTAAAAATAAATAATTAAAATAATATATAATATATCAATAATATAAATTCATAATCTTATTATAATATGTATTAAATATTTTGAAACTTATTATAATAAATTTTTCATTCATCATTGATAAAATAAACTACAAAAATTGATAATTTGTTTATTAATTATATTTTTAAAAAAATTGAAATTTTAATAATAAATTATTTAAAATATTTAATTATTTTTTAATATTCATTAATTTATGAATATTTGAATATATTTTTTGAATATGGGAATTTTATTCAGAATAATGAACTATCTAATGTGTTTGTCTCGTACACGAAAGATACCCATAGATAGACATGGTGAATCAAGGAATGAACAATTAAAAATTCCAATCCCAATGATATTATATTATAATTACTCAACACTATTTTCTCTACATAAATATAACTATAAATTACGTTCAATACTGAGAGGGAAACATAAAATTATTTTAATTGATTTACACATATTGAAAAAAACCAGGAGCATACTATTAGAGATGTGTCAGTGTACCAATAGTCAAATTAAATTCACTAATATTTTAAAAAAATATTGGTATGACTCACTATATCTCTAAATATATAATCATCACTTTTATTATAGAACTTAGTTTTTTCCTCACTATATACAAATCATTAATTATTGATGAAAAGATTGAAACATGCCAAATTTTTAATTTTTTTGTAAATTTTTACTAAATTTATTATTAGTTTAATTTATTTATGTTGAACATAATTATATATAATTATATAATTATTGTTTTTGAATAAATATCACCTTATTTTTTCCTTAATATAATATTTCTTTCATAAAATATAAATTCACTTACAATGGAATACATTAAATAATTAATACAAGTGATATAACAGGATAATAATTATATTATTTCATAATATAATGTTATATATTTATGATATAATTAATCAATTAAAAATTACAGTAGTTAAAAAAAATTATAATAAAATTTATATTTGGAAATTTTTATGGTCATAGTATTATAGAAATATTACACCCATTAACAATACTATTTAAATGAAACAAAACCGTAAGAATATGATAATAAATTTCTATATAATGTAAAAATATAATTTAGGGAATTATATTTAATTATTAAAAATATATTTTTTTCTATTTAGAGGATTTGTAAGATTTTATTGTTTTTGGAAAAAATATTTTTACTATGATTATGTAAGAATAAATATTATAATAGAACTAGTAAAATAATATCTTAACTGATGGAATTAAAACATTTAAATTAGTTTAAATGGTGAATAATATATTTTTATAATAAAAAAAATTAATAATGAATCATATGTACAAAAATAGGATGAAATAATTACTCAATAAATTTAATATATTGTAATTTTATGGGTATATCTTTATTATAAAATGTTGTATATTTTGTAATAATAGAATAATATTTAAACGGGGATTAAAAATAAAATTACAATATTAAGATTTTTATTTTGATTTTTGGATTTATATTTTTATCCAATATAAAAAAATTTCCCAAATTTGATAATTTTTTTACTTTTTCACAAATTGTAAATTACATAGCTAAATATTAAAATTCAAAATAAATTCTATATTTTTAATTGTTTGTTTTAATAATTCAATATTTTTTAGATATTATATGAATTTTATGATACTAATGTACTATTAAGTGCCAATCCCCTAACTATTGTGTTATTTGTTTGTTAATTATATATAGACAAAATATTTTTTATATTTTTTAATGAAACAATACACATCTCACACAAAAATAAATAACAATTATCTATAATCAACATAAAATCATCTCATAAGATTCATAACATTACAATGTTCATTTATATTTTCTTATTAATCACAATTATATAATTTTTTTTTGGTTTTGATCTAATCAAAAGATAACCCTTTGAATTATTATGTTTATTATCAATGGAGATGTCTTAAAGAGGTAGATAAGGACTACTAGTCATGTTTCCTCCTTTTTATTCCATTATGTATTCTTCTGAATCATATTATATAAAATTCAAATGATTCAAAGTATTATATAAATGATTTTACTATTCTATATTTTTATTTTCTATATAATATAATGATAATATATGTTTTTAAAAGATATCCATTTATACATGGTATTACCACCTATAAAGATTTTCATATTATTAAACATTTTTTTCATCATGGGTTTTTATAATAATACCTTGTAAGATAAAATATGATAATAATAATTATATAATATTATGATTAATATTTTATAATATGGTGTTGATGCCTCATTTTATTAAAACAGAAAATCCCTCTTTTTATATTTGTAAAGGGATACCAATTACATACCTCGCAAGCCCAAGGCCAAGTGGCCTATCAACATTGTTATGAATAATATTATCTGAGTTATAAATAATTAAAAAAATCATTAATACAGAAAATTCTAATAATATTGTGTAACATATACTGAATAAACATATGAATTCTTACACAAATTTAACAGATCTTATGTTGGAATATGAATTTATATTTTAAAACATTTTATCTTATATAAATTAATTTAATAGTTATAATTATATTCTATTATATTTTTGGATTTTTCAAAAAAACCATGATTATTACTATTTTAAAAAAGTGATATTAGAATTTTTAATGGAACAACCAAACAGACTAATTCATATAGAATAATTTATTATGTTAATATAATATCATATTATGTAGTTCTAATATTTTTAGTAACCACTAAAAATGTTATGAATTATGTAAATAAAATTTCTAATTTTACCATTAAAGAATTAGAGTTAATCTCGATAATAACAAACCAATAACTATTCGCATTTTTTAAATAATTTTTTAATACAATGACCTCCAAATCACTATCTATGGATATTATGGTCTAGGGTCCTTAAATGACAAGAAAAAGAATAAAATAAATAAAATATTTTCAATATAATCTTTATTTCTTATCTATATAAATTTACCCAATGTTTCCCTTCATTGATTAATACTTTATTGTATTACCTGTGGATATACATAAAGAAATTGGTTGATATATATTTACAAATAAGGGAACAAAAAAAATATTTCATTATAGTTATGTGAAATAGATTAGTCAATCGACACAACATTGCTTCCTAAGAAGGACTAGAGACATGAGAACATAGAATAAGTGAAAGGTTAACTTAAGAAATAACGTCATAAATATTTTAAAATAAAAAAAACTGATATCATAAACATATGATTATGATCACTAAAAATATATTCATCACATAATAGTTAAATTATAATAATGGATTGGGGTTTCTTCTTGGTACAATACAATTCATCCAATTAGAAACCTATCACACGATAACACGAGTTTAGAAATGTGTTATATATATGGAAATCATATTAGATGATTCAATACAAGTAAAAATAGGTTACATATTCATATATCATGGAATACTGAAATGAGTTATCATAGAGATTCAAATGTGAATAATTTTTATATTCTTAACATTGTATATCTATAAACATTGTTATGAAATTATATGCTATGAAATTAATTTCAATAAAATTAATTCATATGATCAAATCTAGATAGTTTTTATACAATATGATGTCAGAAGTGGTGTTGTTTAAAAAATTATATGGATTTATAATAAAACATTAGAGAATTTTATTTTTTATAACTTATTTTTTTAAAGTTTTCCATAATATATAGAAAGATTTTATTGCATATAATATAAATAAAAAAATATGCATTAGTATTTATAATGTGATTCCAATTGAAGTAGTTACTTATAAACAACATTATTTATAATGTCGATTTGATAATTTTATATGATGAATAATCATTTCCACAAAAAAGTAATTGTAATTTAAGAAAGGTGTAAATTTATGTTACATATATAAGAAATTTTGTTTATGTAAATAAAAATAAGGTTTAGGAAAATAGAAATAAATATGGTCATCTTGTAACCCATAATTATAATTATTTTGGAATAATATCCATTACCTCTTCTCTTGGGTAGCTTTCTATGTTTGCAAAACACCATGAATAATGAAAATTCATTTTAATTGAAATTTTTTTATAGAATTATGTATATATATTGATATATATTAATCTTCTTACCATTTTTTGTTTTTCATATTTTATTAATTTTTTTCTCATATTAACCACTTTGGGTACATTGGTTAATTTCATCAAAAAAACTATAGTATTTTGATCAGCTTCTGGGATTTTTCAATTTCAATAGAATCCATTTATTTGTATTGTTGTAGAAAATAAATTATCGATGAAAAATTAAATTTATATTTTTTTTATTTTTATAAAATAGTTATTATTTAAAACGTTTTTTGGTATTCCCATTATGAATGTTTCAAATTATTATAATAATTATTATTTTTATTCAATATTATAAAAAATTAATAGGGATTTATATAATCATTATAATAGTATAAAATTTCATTTATTCATTGAACCCAGTTTCAAAACCATCCATGAATGGATTTCATAGAGAATGAAATAATTCATCCATAGACACAATGAACCAACCATAATTCATGTGATAATTTATTTATATATATAATATAGATTTCATTATATAATGTTTTATTGATTATACTTTTTGGAGGTATATAAAGATGATAATTTGAAAGGTTTTTGTTAAGAAAAATAAATTTTCTTAGATACCTCACTTTGGATTGCACATTGGGACATTATAAGTTAAACAATTGGGATGTAAATAATACATAAGATGATTTTAAGAGTGATTTAGAGGTAATATTTTAGGTATTTGTTATGATAATGATATTATGGGGTGATGATTAGAAGGGGTCTTATTTATAATATGAGGAGATTGGGTTATATATATATATATTAGTATTCTAGAATATAGGCCAACTACATTTGGTTAACATTGATTACAATAAAATTTTACCATCAATTATTAATATTAGTCTGTTTAATGAAATAAAAAAAATTAAAAATGATTATTAATCCTTTAAACCATGTTTCTAAATACAATTAATGAAAAAATTGTTTTTTAGAAGATTATATTTATTTAGTACTATAATGTCTAACACCCGTTTCTATATTGAAATTTATATTTTTAAATTATTTATCATACTCAAAAAACCTTTTGATGATAAATTTTTATCAAGATTATATATTTCATAATTATTGCTTTTTTATATAATAAAAATTAATTTTTTCAAAAGAAAATATTTTCACTAATTCATAAAAAATCATCTTTTTTTAAAACAATTTAAAAAAATATACCGTAATATAATTTCATCATGATGATTAAAAAATGATATCCATTTAGTGCATTTTTTTATAAATATGAAAAATTCATTATTTTTATAAAAAAAATTATATAATGAAATATACCTTTTTTATATGATAAAATTTATATCTATTAGAAAATTATACATATTTTAACATGATTATATTTTATTTTATTTTTGAAATTAAAATTTTTATAAAAAAAAATTATATTCAATTTTATTTTCAATAATAAATAATATATAATTTTATGAAATGCACTTATTCTTTAGTTTTTTAATTATATTTTTTTATACTTCCCTTAATTTTTATGTAATTTTTCTATTAAAAACATTCGTTTTGTATAAATTTATAAATTTATATTGCGGGGTTTTATAATATGATAATAAAGATGAAACAAATTTTATTTAGAAGTGAAAATCTAAATTCAAAATTTTATGATGTTACATTCTTCCCCAATTTAAGATATTAAATACTTAAAATTTAATTCTACACAATTATATGAATAATAATCTTGTTACATATTATTCATTGCATCTTTAGGTTCCCACATTAACCTCTCAGTCATATAATACTATTGATTTTCATTAACAAGGAAACATATCGTGTTACAAAGATCATTATCATTATAGTCCATGATATTCAATGGAATATCATCAATAGGGAGGCCATGACAAACTTTTACCACATCAATATTCAGTTTGTTTATGAAATCAATTATTAACATCTTCTATAGATACATGCGGTACACATTTTGAAAAGTAGAAAGTTTTGTTGGAAGTTTATCGTGATAAGTTATAACTCATATTTGTTCATAGATATCAAAGGAAGAAATTTACCTCTATATTTATATTATTTGCATAATTTGTAAACCATATAAATATATTGGAAGGTTATATATGAATTAATGAATTATATCTAACACCGAACTCCAAACCCCATTAATGATTATCTATATACAAATTTTCTAGATTATGCACCCTTAATATGTTATTGAATGGTTTTGAAATTCTATGACACCTCTTTACAATATTATGTTTTTGATAATTTTATTCATTGATTTCATCCCAATATATTAGAGTTATATATCATTTCCCATATAGAGATTCAAATATATCACTTTGAATACTTCTATGGTAGATGTTGTTTTATAGGAACTCGAAAAATTGAATATGTTGATCCCATGTTACTTTGAATTACTTTGGTAATTCCCCATACCTGACTACAATTAGTTTAATTATCCTTTTATATTAACAAGAATTTTTGTGATGATATGACATATTATTATTCAACTCATGTTCTATGGCATGTTGAAGGCTCAATCAGAATTTAAAAGATACTCATAGATCATGATTTGAAATGATCGATGGTGGTTCCATATGATGTCTCACAAAATTATTTATGCATTTATGACTATGTTTATCATGTGATTAATATTTAAGAAAAAAAATTATGTTGGAATACATTATTAGTCGATCCACCACAACCCATATAACATTACATCCTTTCATAAGGAGACCAAACATAAAGTCCATCTTGATGTTCCCCAATTTTCATGTCGGTATGGGTAATTGTTCGATTATCGAACATAAAATTTTCTCCACAGATTTAATTTGTAGGAACTTATATTTATATACAATAATATCCATCTTCATGTTATCCGACAATTTTTTTGTTTAATATCAAAATAAATATTTAAAAATAAATGATTGATAGAGAATTTTGAGTTATAAGAATTATTAAATAAAAAATTAATTATCTTTAGTGATAAAGTCACAAAGTATTATTCCAAACTGAATTCATGTATCCTTATAGAATAAATTTTAGGATTAAACCCATATATCATAACTCCAAATATCATTTATAGATATAATTAATCCAATTTTTATCTATGATCTTCTATAGGATGGATGGTTTGGAATTAATTTCAGAAATATAGCATATGATTCCCCCATTATTAATTATATATCCATAATATTAATTTCCATTATGATAGGGTATTTTTAAATCCATATCATGATAATTAAAAGTTTTACTTTTAGGTAATAGCATTGTCCATATAGTTATCTTTTTCAAAATTATAGTAAATCAAGAAAGAATAATCCTTTATTATAACAAAACATCTTCCTTTTTCATTTTCAGTTCATTCTATGTGAATATGTATATCAAATTATTATGATTATTATATATATCCGACTTCATCCCATAATGGTATTGTATTCAAATAATTAAGTCAATTATCACACATCATAACTAAAAATCATATATCGAGTAGTTAATATCATGAAACATTAACAATCACATGCAATAGACAATTACATTATCATTTTCATAAGTACATAGCTAAAGACCTCCATTAATTAAATATTTTATATCAGAAACCCTTCTACACTTGAGGGGAACATGAGAATAGGTATAGTGAATAACCTCCTTTTGACCTCTATAATGACTTCCTCACACCCCCATATAGATATCCAGTTAAAATTTCTCTATTAGAAACGTTTGTTTGATATATAATCATGAAATGTCTCTCAAAATGTGTATGTAGTACCAATATAATCTATCATATTTTATATTTATGACCCTAGTTATATTTGGATCTTCATAAACTAACCTTTTCATTGAATATTCCTCTGAGATCCCCTCTATATAATCACATTATGAAACATCAAATATTTACACATGATGTACATTGAAACATAAAATATTTAAAACTGATTAACATTGAATGAAAAATTTACATCTTTAATATATCATACAAAATCAATAGAGAATACTAGAAAACTAGGATATAGCCACAGACCTATAACCATAGACCCATAGCCACAATTTTCATAAATCATGGATATAGTTATTTATATAAAGGCTATAGCCATGGTTTTATATTTAAACATGTATATATGTAATATTTATGATGGATATAGCCCCAGTTTTGTGAAACTATGGCTATAGAGTTTATTATTCCATAATAATAGCCAAAATTCTATAAAAACATGGCTATATAATGTTTTTTTTGAGGGCTATAGAAACAGTTTGATTTAAAACATGGGTATATGGTCTTTCACATAGACCTATAGTCACAGTTTCTATGCAACCGTGGCTATAGAATTTTTACCAAGGGTTATAACAGCAGTTTGAGTAGAACTGTGGCAATAGACTATTTTCCAAGGGATATAGCAACGGTATGTGTAAAACCATGGCAATAGAATTTTTTTCAATGTATATAGAATTTTTTTTACTAAACCATGGCTAAAGTACTCCCAACCTTACATGAGAAAAAATTAACCTAAGAAAAAAAAATTGGAAGGGTTATAGCCATGGTTTACATGCTATAACCATGGGTTTTAATAAAATATATAAACACTATTTTGATATTTACCCAAAGGCATATGTGGTGTAATGGTTAGGGGGTAGGTTCACATAACAGACATATAAAGAGAGAATACCACTGGGTGAGAATTATTTTTGGGCTATAGCTACAGTTGAAAACCATGGATATAGATTTATTTCCATAGTAAACAAATATGGAAATAGACTAAGTGCCATAATTGACAACTATTGGGGATATTGGCTTGATTTATAAAACATTTGAATAGATTTGTTTCCATGCTGGAAAAACCTTGTGTATTTCCTAAGAAAACCATGGATATATATTTTATCTTAAGCCATGATAAGACATTCTATAACCAACTTGAACAGTGGCTATAGATTATTTCAATAGTTTTGACCCCTATAGACATGGTTTTTAACTATGGCTATAGCCCAAAATTTCTACTTGTGAGATTATCAACAAATTACCATGTTCTCTTAGGTTATATGATAAGTTCATCCCTAAAACATCAAAAAATATGTTAAAGTAGTCTCTAAGTACTCTATTTATCAGTTCTATAAGTATTATGATGGAATTTTTCATGTGAATGAAATCACTATGAACAAATAATGTCTAGTACCATTTTAAATGTAGAATTTTGATTACCATATCTCTTGATATTTCCAAAATGAATATCCATATTTGAATGGTATTAATTTACTCATTTTTTTTCTAAACAAGCCTTCTATACTCCAAAGGGGATACTTATTACTTTTTTGATCGTGGTAAGCTCCGTGTGATGAATTCAATGCCACATTGTTCAATCTATCTTCATATAAAAGTGAACTAGAAAAACACTGAGTGACTCACTATGGAGTATGATTCATTGTTTAAAAATTATATTTTTACTAGTTCATTAATACTTCAAGTTGTATCATGTCCATTTAATAGGATAAATTAGATATTTTATTGGATATGTTTATGAGTTGTAATGGATAATCTACCTCGTAATCTAGGGTTAATTCAGAAATATAATAATGAAATACATCTGTATTGAAGTGCACTGTGTTGCATTTGTTGTCAATGAGGCATGAAGTTGTCTTGGAATGAATGGAAGTCAAGGAATGTCAAGAGATGAATGACAAAGGTTGTGATGGTGTTGGTGGTGAAGGAGAATGGCCATGGTACTAAGATGCATGTCACTTAGGAGACTCACTAAGTGGCATTGGAGAATATGGTTGAAACATTCTCCATGCATATCTGACGATTGTTGAGCTGCTCTTTAAGTTCCAAGAACTTGTATCAACTGGATACAAAGTCACAACAAAGTTAGAAGACCATGCATTGTATTGACAATGCATGAGGAGAGGAAGATGATCCATCCACACCTCCTAAGTGGATGAAGTGAGATGAAGAAGTCCATGCACTATCACTTAGTGCATGAGAATTAGAAGAAGATCCAATTGATCTCTGATTAGATCAATGAAGCACATTGAAGAATTTTATGTGATTCCAGAGCTCGGTTGATGAAGAACCTTCGGGAATTCCCTCCTAAGTGAAGATTATTTGTTTAATAAGAATGGAGGAATTCTAATGAATAAGAAGAATAGAAATGTAGAATAAGAATGGCTTAGAGGAAGATGGCTTGGCATTTAGAATTGGCATTTTTCATGGAGGACTTTGATTTTGACAAAGTCCTATTCGTTACTTAGCCAAAAAATTGGCCAGCCCGTGGACACCTTGAGGGTTCAACCCCAAGGCACATGTGGGCCTAAGGCGCCACGCCCAAGGGGGAACCCGTGGGGCGAGCCCAGGGTGGAAGGGCGCACCCAAGACACCGCAGAGGCGCTGGGGCACGCCCGGAGGAGCGCATGGTGGGCGCATTGCGCGCCCGTGTGTGCATAGTGGGTGCCAGTGGCGCGCCCGAGTGGCAGAGGTGGGCGCAAGAGCGCGCCCTCTAAGAGAACTCGGTGCGGGGCGGCACCGAGAGGGGAGAAGTGCAACTGAGCGTTGGATGGCAGCGGCATATTGATAAAGCGCGGATAAACCGCGAGTGGTTTCGATGTGGGACGCGGAATTTTCCCGCGGGAGCGATCCTGGCCGCACGATCGATCGCGCGCCAGATCTCGGCCGCACATCTGATCCGCGACGACGCGATCTAATCTAGGCCGTCCAAGGTTATCCGATCGCTTGATCCGACGGCTCCGAGGCGTCTCCTACCTCGAGCTCGTGCCGAGGCCATGCCAAGGCCACCCGACGTCCGCCATCGAACCAGAGGCATCCCGACGACGGTTCTTGAGCTCCCGGCCACCATTTCTGAATCCGAAGGCTCCATTGAGCTCGTTTGGACCTACTGAACACATCCATGCCTAAAAATTGGCCTGCATGCGATGTATGGATGAATTCGGTCGAGGCCGAGGAAAACGGAGTTGCCGAGGCATCGGGTGTTCATGTTTTGCATGGATAGGCCGAGACAGAGGCATGCACACGTTCGGCCGAGCATGAACGTGAGGGAAGAGAAAAAAAGATCCCGTGTGAAACAGAAGATAAAAATCAATATTTGGAAATATCTTTGAAGATCCGAAGATTTCGGGGATTCGAGATTTATCCCACGCGGAAGGCAGAGGCTCTCCTCTCCTATATAAAGAGAGGTCGAGACCTCGGTGATGCTTTGTTGATCCTTGGTTGAAAATCCGAAGTCCCGTGAGAAGCCTCTGCCTCGCGAAGAAGAAGCCCCGTGCAAACTTGCACGGCTGGAGTCCCTTGCGCGCAACTTCTTTGCGCGACAAGAAGAAGGAGGAGGAGGAGATCCTTGTGCGCACCTCTTGCACGACAGGAAGGAGCCGAGCCGCATATTTGCGCGCTCGAGACTCTTGCCCTCTCTGCCCGCGGACTTGCGCGACAGGAGGTGTTTGCGCGGCCCTTGCACCCTTGCACCCCTTGCGCGCCTTCACTAAGGCAGTGGCTCTTGTTGAGAAGACCATACCTACGGGTTGTGTACAAGAAGGAGTGGAAGGCCACCACATTTGTGTGTGTGCAAAACAAGAGGAAGGCCGAGGCCTTAGTGCCTTTGTGTGCCAAGAGAAGTGGAAGACCACCTACGGACAGTGGGTGTGTGCCAAGTGGAGAAGAGGACCCGAGGCTTTCATGCCTTGTGTGTGCACCAAGTGAAGGAAGTAAGCCGAGGCCAAGTGTGTGCAAAAAGAACAAGAGGAGGCCATAGCCGTTGGTGGTTGTGCAAAGAAGTGAAGGGCCGTAGCCTTGTGGGTGCACACATTAAAGAATAAATAAAAGAACACCTTTTGTATGTGTGCAAAACAAGAAGAAGAATAGGCCAAGATCAAGTGTGTGCAAAAGTGAAGAATTTGTGTGTGCTTAACAAGTGACAAGTGAAGGCCGAACCTAGTGTGTGCACTAAGAAGTGTGTATACACATAGAAGAAGAAAAAGGAGGACTCACACTAGAGTATAACACACTTCTAAGTGTGTAACCAAATTGAATAAAGTGTGTGAAGTTCAAGGAGTTGGTGTGTGCTTAAAGTGTTACACCCTTCAAGGGTTTATTGCACCAAGAGGAGAAAGAGGAGAGTGCATGAATGCATGCATGCACGTGCACACGTGAACAGAGCCAAATTAGTGGTGTGCATTTTAGTTGACCAAGACCAGGAGGTTCTTGAAGAATTTGAGGAGCCATGCTATCAGGGCATGAAGAAGCAGAGTTGCCATGCACTCAGTGCATGAAGATGATTTGAAGTGAGAATGGACCAGACTGAAGTTAAAGATATCAGTTGTCTGAGTATTCAGTAGTTGGAGAGAAGCCAGGTCATCCTTAGAAGAAGGAGATAAATCCTGAGCAAGACGAGAAGACCTGATCATCACAAGTGATCAGAGGTACAGAGCAAGGCCAGCAGTCTTTATCCCAGACTGCTGAGGATACTTGAAGAAGCTTAAAGTGAAGAAGAGCTACTCGTGTGACTCGAGGAGCCAAGAGAAGACCCTGTGGGACTCCGGGAGAAGAAGTCTTCAGTGGGATTCTGGAGCAGGCCAGTGGGACTCTGGTAACACTGTGGGACACAGTATAAAGACCCTCCTGTGGGACTCAGGAGAGATACGGTGGGAAGCTGTATCGACCATTGTAATTTTAACAGGTTATAATGGAGAATCCATGCTGGGAGAGCATGGCAAGGATGTAGGCCTTTGGTGCCGAACCTTGTAAATCCTTGTGTCCTGTGCCTTTTCATTACTGCATCATTCGGGAAAGGTTGAGAGATACAAGAAGAGTGGATCGAGGCTTTAACCAGCCATAGAGGTTTAATTGATAAGAATCAATTTGTAAAAAGTTTTAAGGGATCACTGATTCACCCCCTCCCCCTCTCAGTGATTCACACTGATCTGGGCACTTCAATTGGTATCAGAGGGAGGTTACCTCTAAAAGATCCAAGGGAGTCTTTATGAAGTGCAGATTTGAGGAAATGAAAGAACAGCCTCAAATGGAGATATCTGCCAAGACTCTGAAAAACAGAATGAAGAAACAGGCAAAGAAGATGAAGAGGAAGGCTGGTGCAATCATAGAAACTCCTTCTATGGAAAGAAATGTGAAAGTCACATCAGATGACAATTCCTTTTATCATTCTTCTGATGAAGCCTGCTCTAGCAGTGATGAAGATGGAAGAAACAATGATCTTCTAAATGCAATCAAATATCTTCAGAAGAGAGTCCCCAAGGAAGTTGCAATGTGTATAGCTACAGGCCTCCTTGATCTTCAAGAAGAAAAATTACAGCTAGAAGATGAAGCCAATTCTCTGGAAGTCCAATTGGCAAAAAGGGTTGGCATAACCAACACTCTCAGAAAGCTGGTGAAGGATAAAGATGAAACAGTATCGCTTTGCAATGAAAGATATGAAGAAACTATTGAAGAATTTCAAAGAAGCCTTTCTGAGAAAGAATTCTTTATGATAATAGTAAAAGATGTTGTCCATGCACTGGAAAAGAGGCACAAAGTGTCAATGGTTGTCAGAGATGCTCAACTAGAAGACAAAGTCAAAAGGGTGAAGGAGCTTGAAAACTCATTGCTTGAAATGAAATAGGTGCATGAAGACCAGATAAAACAGCTGGAAGAGAAATGGGAAGGAAGGCTAAGAACAATTGAGGATGAGAAGAACTCCCTCAACATGAAGTGTTTAGAACTGGAGGTGATATTGAAAAATCAGCAATCACCCAAAGCCAAAACCTCCCAGTCAGCTGGTAGAAGAAATGTTGCCACTCAAGTGAGCATTGAGAAGGATGATTCTAAAAGAAGGGAATCCTCTAGTGACAGTGCAACATCTTCTAAGAAGAAGGTTCCATCCATCTGGATGAGGAAGGTGAAGAAGCAGGGCTCTCCTGAAACAACACAACTTGTCAAGAAAAGTACCCAACAATCAGAAGTACACAAGAGGTCAAGATTTGTGGGTCAATGTTGGTGTTGTAATAAGTATGGGCACTGTGCAAAGGATTGTTGGTACAATCCACTAAATGTCAAAGCACAAAGGAAGCTCATGCCAAGGGGGAGCAAGACAGAAGGAAATAAGCAACATCCACAGGTCCAAGGACATCTGTTTACTGCTAACAGATTTGGATTACTTGACTACATCTGGGATGGTTGCAAAAGTGGTCAAAAAGATACATGTCAATCTCCAACTGTATCCAGAGCTCAAAAGAAGAGAAGATCACAGAACCTGGCTCAGAAAGAATCCTTGGGAAGCAAGAAGAAAGTAGAAAATGCTCCTAAGAAGTGTTTGAGAAATGAAGAGAAGTCCTTGGAGTCTGAGTCCAAGAAGGGTGATGCATCCAGAAGGACCACCAAGAAATGATTCTACTGTGGAAAGAAAGGACACATCATGGACCTTTGTAAAGAAGCCATGAAACTCAATAGAAGCCAACTAAACTCAAACAGACAATCAATCCAAAAGAAGCAGAAGGGATTGATTGAAAACAAGTTTCCTAAGAAAGGTAGCTTGACAGCATCAAAAGAACCATGTGGAACTTCCAGAACTAAGGCCACACATTCAAGTGACTTACTAGTCAAATGGCCAAATCAGTTGCAACTTGCCAAAGATCTGCAAAGAGCTGAAGATAATGTTCTGGCAATTGCTAAGTCAAAAGGGAAGAAGAAGGTTTCACATGAAGATGTTTTTAGAACCACACCAGCACAATCATCAATGAAGATCAAATGTGCAAGTGTGAAGACTGGTGAAAATGGGACATCTCGGTTGAGAGAATCTTCTCAACCTTGTTGTTCACATTGATGAACCAAGGAGGTTCCATCTTATTCCCTTATACTATTGGTATTTACATGTGCTGACATTGCAGGGAATTGAAGATGATGATCATTCTCATCTGGAGGATGGTTTGGACAGAATGGAGTGCACCCCTTGAGGGGGAGCCAATCTGAAGAAGATGGCATTCTTAGATTAATACCATCTTGAGAAAAGTGAAGGTATTCCAATCATACTTTCATCCCTAGTTTCTTAATTGAGTTTATCTTGTCAATTAAGGGGGAGTATGGATTGAAGATAAATGGATGAAAGGGGGAGCTTTATCATTGCACTGAACTTTCTAATGAGTTTTGTGAAGTATGTGCAGGATTTAGCAATTCATTGTTATATCTGAAAAATTTCAAACCCCCAAGCATGATCTCACATGTGTAGAGAATTATGGACAGCTTTGAATTCCTTGGTTACATCACTCTTGTTTTCTACACCTGGTTAGCCCAAGTAGACTTAGAGTTGATTTACTAAAGGTTCTTTGCTAAAGAAGAACATGTGGCATCATCCCTCTCTTAGTGATTTTCAAGAAGATACTATTCAAAGGGAGGAAGATATTTTTGTAAGTGAACCACACCACACCTTTTCATTTGATTTCCAATAAGGGGGAGAAATATTGGCACACATATTGACCCATTCATATGTGGTGAAGAAGTGTATTGAAAACAAATACAAAGGGGGAGATTGAAGTGCACTGTGTTGCATTTGTTGTCAATGAGGCATGAAGTTGTCTTGGAATGAATGGAAGTCAAGGAATGTCAAGAGATGAATGACAAAGGTTGTTATGGTGTTGGTGGTGAAGGAGAATGGCCATGGTACTAAGATGCATGTCACTTAGGAGATTCACTAAGTGGCATTGGAGAATATGGTTGAAACATTCTCCATGCATATCTGACGATTGTTGAGCTGCTCTTTAAGTTCCAAGAACTTGTATCAACTGGATACAAAGTCACAACAAAGTTAGAAGACCATGCATTGTATTGGCAATGCATGAGGAGAGGAAGATGATCCATCCACACCTCCTAAGTGGATGAAGTGAGCTGAAGAAGTCCATGCACTATCACTTAGTGCATGAGAATTAGAAGAAGATCCAATTGATCTCTGATTAGATCAATGAAGCACATTGAAGAATTTTATGTGATTCCAGAGCTCGGTTGATGAAGAACCTTCAGGAATTCCCTCCTAAGTGAAGATTATTTGTTTAAGAAGAATGGAGGAATTCTAATGAAGAAGAAGAATAGAAATGTAGAAGAAAAATGGCTTAGAGGAAGATGGATTGGCATTTAGAATTGACATTTTTCATGGAGGACTTTGTTTTTGACAAAGTCCTATTCGTTACTTGGCCAAAACATTGGCCAGCCCATGGACACCTTGAGGGTTCAACCCCAAGGCACATGTGGGCCTAAGGCGCCACGCCCAAGGGGGAACCCGTGGGGCGAGCCCAGGGCGGCAGGGCGCACCCAATACACCGCAGAGGTGCTGGGGCACGCCCAGAGGAGCGCATGGTGGGCGCATAGCGCGCCCGTGTGTGCATAGTGGGCGCCAGTGGTGCACCCGAGTGGCAGAGGTGGGCGCAAGAGCGCGCCCGCTAAGAGAACTCGGTGCGGGGCGACACCGAGAGGGGAGAAGTGCAACTGAGCGTTGGATGGCAACGACATATTGATAAAGCGTGGATAAACCGCGAGAGGTTTCGATGTGGGACGCAGAATTTTTCCGCGGGAGCGATCCTGGCCGCACGATCGATCGCGCGCCAGATCTCGGCCGCACATCTGATCCGCGGCGACGCGATCTGATCCAGGCCGTCCAAGGTTATCCGATCGCCTGATCCGACGGCTCCGAGGCGTCTCCTACCTCGAGCTCGTGCCGAGGCCATGCCAAGGCCACCCGACGTCCGCCATCGAACCAGAGGAATCCCAACGACGGTTCTTGAGCTCCCGGCCACCATTTCCGAATCCGAAGGCTCCATTGAGCTCGTCTGGACCTACTGAACACATCCATGCCTAAAAATTGGCCTGCATGCGATGTATGGATGAATTCGGTCGAGGCCGAGGCAAACGGAGTTGCCGAGGCATCGGGTGTTCATGTTTTGCATGGATAGGCCTAGATAGAGGCATGCACACATTCGGCCGAGCATGAACGTGAGGGAAGAGAAAAAAAGATCCCGCGTGAAACAGAGGATAAAAATTAAGATTTGGAAATATCTTTGAAGATCCGAAGATTTCGGGGATTCAAGATTTATCCCACGCGGAAGGAAGAGGCTCTCCTCGCCTATATAAAGAGAGGCCGAGACCTCGGTGATGCTTTGCTGATCCTTGGTTGAAAATCCGAAGTCCCGTGAGAAGCCTCTGCCTCGCGAAGAATAAGCCCCATGCAAACTTGCACGGCTGGAGTCCCTTGCGCGCAACTTCTTTGCGCGACAAGAAGAAGGAGGAGGAGGAGATCCCTGTGCGCACCTCTTGCGCGACAGGAAGGAGCCGAGCCGCATATTTGCGCGCTTGAGACTCTTGCCCTCTCTGCCCGCGGACTTGCGCAGCAGGAGGTGTTTGCGCGGCCCTTGCACCCTTGCACCCCTTGCGCGCCTTCACTAAGGCAGGGGCTCGTGTTGAGAAGACCACACCTACGGGTTGTGTACAAGAAGGAGTGGAAGGCCACCACATTTGTGTGTGTGCAAAACAAGAGGAAGGCCGAGGCCTTAGTGCCTTTGTGTGCCAAGAAAAGTGGAAGACCACCTACGGACAGTGGGTGTGTGCCAAGTAGAGAAGAGGACCCGAGGCTTTCATGCCTTGTGTGTGCACCAAGTGAAGGAAGTAAGCCGAGGCCAAGTGTGTGCAAAAAGAACAAGAGGAGGCCGTAGCCGTTGGTGGTTGTGCAAAGAAGTGAAGGGCCGTAGCCTTGTGGGTGCACACATTAAAGAATAAATAAAAGAACACCTTTTGTATGTGTGCAAAACAAGAAGAAGAATAGGCCAAGATCAAGTGTGTGAAAAAGTGAAGAATTTGTGTGTGCTTAACAAGTGACAAGTGAAGGCCAAACCTAGTGTGTGCACTAAGAAGTGTGTATACACATAGAAGAAGAAAAGGGAGGACTCACACTAGAGTATAACACACTTCTAAGTGTGTAACCAAATTGAATAAAGTGTGTGAAGTTCAAGGAGTTGGTGTGTGCTTAAAGTGTTACACCCTTCAAGGGTTTATTGCACCAAGAGGAGAAAGAGGAGAGTGCATGCATGCATGCATGCACGTGCACACATGAACAGAGCCAAATCAGTGGTGTGCATTTTAGTAGACCAAGACCAGGAGGTTCTTGAAGAATTTGAGGAGCCATGCTATCAGTGCATGAAGAAGCAGAGTTGCCATGCACTCAGTGCATGAAGATTATTTGAAGTGAGACTGGACCAGACTGAAGTTAAAGATATCAGTTGTCTGAGTATTCAGTAGTTGGAGAGAAGCTAGGTCATCCTTAGAAGAAGGAGATAAAGCCTGAGCAAGACGAGAAGACCTGATCATCACAAGTGATCAGAGGTACAGAGCAAGGCCAGCTGTCTTTATCCCAGACTGCTGAGGATACTTGAAGAAACTTAAAGTGAAGAAGAGCTACTCGTGTGACTCGAGGAGCCAAGAGAAGACCCTGTGGGACTCAGGGAGAAGAAGTCTTTAGTGGGATTCTGGAGCAGGCCAGTGGGACTCTGGTAACACTGTGGGACGCAGTATAAAGACCCTCCTGTGGGAATCAGGAGAGATACGGTGGGAAGCTGTATCAACCATTGTAATTTTAACAGGTTATAATGGAGAATCCATGCTGGGAGAGCATGGCAAGGATGTAGGCCTTTGGTGCCGAACCATGTAAATCCTTGTGTCCTGTGCCTTTTCATTACTGCATCATTCGGGAAAGGTTGAGAGATACAAGAAGAGTGGATCGAGGCTTTAACCAGACATAGAGGTTTAATTGATAAGAATCAATTAGTAAAAAGTTTTAAGGGATCACTGATTCACACCCTCCCCCTCTCAGTGATTCACACTGATCTGGGCACTTCATGTATAAACCCTCAAACTAGGAATGCCTATAGGGTTGACTATTTCCTTTCAGACATCCATTTTGAAAAGTTTATTTTCTACACTAGGGTGAATACACATACTATTTAGAGATTTTTAATAGATATTCATTACCACTCATGAATTTTATTGAAATCCTTGGATTATATTAGATGAAAATAGATTTTTGTTTCCAAACATTTAGTGTGATTTCAATATAATGATATTCATTCTATACCAAGTATAGTGTGAAATATCACTAAAGGATAACTACATTATCTTCTAGAATAATCATACCACAAATGTTAATAAGCTTATTTTCAATCATTTTCATTTTTGATTGAAATATTTTGATTTTCTATATATAATTGTACTTGCATGATGCCATTATATGATTTAATTAATCCTATGTTCTTTCATAATGTAATGGAATTGATATAATTTAAAATAAATAAAATAATTACATTCATTTTATTATACAATATGTAACATGCATGGATTCATTTTGAGGATCCAACTTTTTGATGGTAATTGGATAAATATTCCCAATGTCCCATGTCTTATGTGTTCAGTAATTATACTTCCCCACAAAGAAATATGTTTTAGATAAACAAGAATCTTTGGGACATTTCATCCTATTATAGAATAATTAAACAATTAAGGGTGCATTGAGTGGTGGATACCCTTCCTCTATAATGAGGGATAATTTCTTAAGATCTATACAACATTCTCAACCACGATACCCTTATTACCCATACCTGATGAATTTCATTGTTTCATTGATAGAATTTCAATGAGACTTCTTCCTATATCATTGATATATGGGTGGAAGAATCTTTTTTCTATATCTACCACTCTATTATTCATCCTGAAAAACCATCCCTAATTTATTTTTGTCCTTTTCATGTGACCGTTCAAAATAATCACTCTATACCATTAGATAACACCAATTAATATCTTTATAAAACACATAGAAAAATATATAATAATTTTTCCTGATATTTGTTTTTATTCCACAAAAAATATATTAAATTCTCTATCCTCATTGATAATAAAACCTTAGGTTTTCCTTTTCACCCTTATAAAAATTTTAATATAGGTTAAAAAAATCGCATTACATTTGTGTAGGTTGAATAAATTCACACTAAATCTTGGGTTATAGTGTTTGTGGGATATAAATTCTATGATATATATTAATAAATTTTTTACTTAATTGTATATATTCAATCCATTAACTTTGTATTGATGATCAAGGTTGATATTTAATCATCTTCTCTTTCAATGAGGGAAACTTCCTAGGTATGTTTCTTATTACCATTGTAATGAATCATGGGAAGAATTATTTCTATGTAGTTAACACAATATTAAAAAATAATTGGATCAAACAATCCACTAAATATATATGGTGTTGGTGTATAAATAACAATTTAGATAATTGTTCCTTCTTATGTTAAGCTAGAAATTCCTAATCATTTTGGATCTCATTCAAAGCACAATATAGATAGGTATGTATATCTATGTTGTACTAAACTATACATCACATTATATTGGGAATCACTTTTGGATGATCATTGAATAACAGTTTATGGGGATATTTTGTCTTCTTCTATCTCATTCCCAATATATATTAAATTATAATTATTTTAATCATAATATATATGAATAAATTGTGTGTATAACATTTTTCCACATGTTTGAAAGAATTTTCTTCTTGGATCACCATTTCTATCATATTTTATCTCTCACAAACCTAATTCCCATTTTAATTGAAATAGTCATCTAGGATGATATATATTAAACACATCTAGGTAAAAAAAATTAATAACTAATAGTGATTGTATTTTATAAGGTAAATAAATCTTGTTATATCCCATAGAGTATCGATTATGTTCTATCGTTAGCCCCATTCAATATGCACCAAGTTAATAATGATTTTATTCAAAGTATATAATTTTCGTTTTATTACCCCTAGGTTCATCTAATCCATATATTTAATTAACATGTATATAAAAATGGATGTTATTCATTGGAAAAAATTAGACTCTATAATTGTTTGAAAGTGTATGATTATTTACAATAAATTGATATATATATATAATTTTTGCATATTTTTTCTCGTTATAATACATTTAAATTTCTAGATTATTATATGATATAAACACTAAAAACAAAAATATCTTATATATTTGATATTTTTTATGTAAATAACTAATAGTTACAATTAACAAACCTAGTGGTATTTTTTAAATGGGATAATATATAAAAATATAAACATATGATAAATCATCTATTGTTTTTATCTCTATAAATATTT
Source organism: Viscum album (assembly GCA_963277665.1). NCBI lineage: Eukaryota > Viridiplantae > Streptophyta > Magnoliopsida > Santalales > Viscaceae > Viscum > Viscum album. Next base: position 564,196,688 of record OY728129.1, on the reverse strand, counting down.
CATATCATACCATTTTATTTTTAATACTATAAATTATAATTATGGAGATAACATACGAAAATTAGTTTGAATATAAATCCCAGTTATGGAATTTTATGAGTAAAACATGATGGTGAATAAAAACATACATATTAAGAGAACATAAATTTATATCCTAAATAGAATGATCATAAAATTAGATCATGGAATAAGAGATATATTATCAAAATATAAGGATATCATGAATAAATAGAAATAAAATAAAACATGACATCGTAACTATATTTCATGGATCACTAAAAATACCAACAGAAAATAGTGAAAAATTCATTTTTTGTAATCGGTTTAAAACATAGAATAACACATATAATATCATGATATATAAATCATTACACAATAAATTAGATTTAAATATAAATAATTTTACATCCATAATATAATAAATTTTATATTTTTATGTTTTCTAGATATTAAATCATATATTTCATCAATATAAGTAACAACCTTGAAAATGGAATGAGTTACATATTAATATCACATGGTATACAACATATGTTATATTTGAGATTAATAATATAAAAATGTATATGTAAGGACCTGTAAATTTCAAGGAATTTTTATTTCATAAATATCTTGGGATTTTACGAGTACGCAGTTTCTGACGGTACCAGATTCTGAGGCCCGCTGTGCCCAGAATCAATTTATGAAGTTTAGCTTGGGTACGTTCAGTGAACGAACATGCGGGTTTTTCTATCATTTGAACCGGTGCTTGAAATTGAAATATGAGGGAACCGATGAACTCACAGTGTCAATATTTTCTTAAGATGACTTTTACCATTGATTTGTTTTCTCAGGAGAAGATGTTAAATTTTGGCGTTTACATGAGAAGTAAATAAAATTGTGTACAATTTTATTTTTATTAACCTTGGACGTTAAAATTTGTCATGGGAAGTTGTTGGTGGGGCCCACAACCACCCAACTTCCCATGTGTTGTTTTGAGGGAGGTGGGGCACACATGATCACACATATTTTCATATTCCATAACCCATAACCCCTTTGAACTCCCATTATAAATACATGGAAACTCCCCATTAAATATTTGTATCCGTTAATTGTGTAACTCTCCCCTCTCTCCTCTTTAATCATGCTAACAAACTTAAACAATTAAGTGAGTTATGTGATTGAATTTTAAAATTGAAATGCAGGGTTGAAGTAATAAAATAAGATAGGTCGTACTTTATTTTGGGGGGTTAGTTATTCTGTGAAGATATTGGGGAGAGAGAGATCTAGTTCCTTCCATGAAGAACATCATCCTCTTCGTCAAAGAATGCCAAATCCACAAAGGATGACGACGCGCCCCCTTTTATTTTCTCTATGACAAAAAGGGCAGAAATCGCTTTCTCTATGGACGCTCTCTGTCAACATCTACGTAACCTCACCCCACAATTCGGTTTTCCATGACAGCCATCAATAGACAACTTTTGTTGAGGTAGGGGTGTGTTTGGTTTGTGTAATGATTGGTTTTCCTTCCATTTTGTTGTTCCTCTTAAACCACTTGTTATCAGAAAAATGCAGAAGGGACTAGACCAAACTAACATAGTCTAATTCCTCCGTCGTTCTTGTGAAATTGTTGAATTCTTTGGCCTTTCTTGAGTAGTGAATCAAGCTATGTTTTTGGAGCCAATCGGAGGCTTGAAAACATTGTAAATGGCCTCATAGAATCGGGGCGACCTAGAAGTGGATGTTTTGTAGAAAATGGATCATTGGAATGAAGAACAGACACCTCAGGAGGCGTGCTGGATAGAGGAGTATTTTTCATAAAAATTCAAGAATACACGACGTTTACTCCAGGAGCACATGCTGTGTAGTACATGCGTATTATGGCTTCCATTTCGGACGTTGGAAATGTAACACCCGATGTGTTATTCTAGACACACGGCGTGTACTCTCCACACTATTTGCCAGAGGAGTCTTCAATGGACATGGCGTGTATTCAGGGAAAATACAAGGACACAGACATCAATACACAGCCAAATAACACGATGTGTATTCACATCTTAGAAAGGCAGAAGCGGCTACAAGAGGCTCAGTGTGTAATCTAGAAAATACACAGACATGGGAAGAACCACACGGCTAGGGGTATGACGTGTACTACCTCGCCATGGCAGAAGAGGATTCATGATGACTCAGCGTGTATTCCAGGAATTCACAGACATGGGGTGGAGTACATGGGCATGTAATCCATCACACGGCCAGGCATGGCCAACACACATGGATCCGACCCTAGAGTTTTGTACATGGCGTGTAACCATACCACATGCCATGTACTTACTTATATACATGACCAGCCCTGCGACACGAGTCGTTTCAAATGAGCAGTACCCACTGTCTGATGACACGACATGTATCTCTTACCTACACGGTATGAACTTTTAGGGAAATGGCTTGGTTGTCTGGTTATCTGTGACTTGGGCACGTTTTTCTTGGTTTTTCCCCTATGTCATGGGACAGAAATACGAGATACATCAACTCTGGACATCGTGACATTGGATCCATCAATATTTTACTAGAGGAGGGGACCCTTCGATAATCGAGCGTGCTGTGTGCGGAAACCCTAGAGCTGGCTGCGACTACGATGACGATGACGATTGTACATGGATCCTATATGGGTTCGGTAGTGAGGACGACTGTACTTGAATCCTACGTGGGTTTGACAACGATGGTTACTGTACTAGGATCCTATGTGGATTTGGTAGCGACGACTTCTGTACTTGGATCCTACGTGGGTTCGGCATGGGAGATGATTTAGAGGCTACATCTATCATCAGCTCCAGTCTTCATGGGTAGTATGACTATGTGAGCTATGTCTTGACATTCAATCATTATATTCGTTATGATTGACTTGCATTACTATGTGGATTGTGTTGTTCTATTCTATGTGGATTGTGTTGTACATTCCTTTGTGGACTGGGATGAACTTGGGCTCAGAAGTTGGAGCAGAACTGGAATTGATGACTTAGGATTATGTATGGGCATATACCTAAGTAGAGATGGTTGATACTTCAAGTTTGTATCTTTCCTTTGTGGTTTATCCATTGTGGATTCTTGGAGGCCTTTAGGGGTATCGGGGTCCCTACTGAGTATCGTATACTCACCCCTTCACAGGCTATGTCTGCACACATTGTGTTGGATGCAGACGACGGACAGCGCTGATCGTGGTTGAGACTTTTGGAGCGGGAAAATATCTGGTAGTCATCCAATAGGCGGGACATACACGGTGCGGACGGGCGAATTCAAGGAGCAGAGGAGACTATCTGTACTCACCCTTCAGGTGGGGTTTCCGGAGGACGAATTGGTGGTTTCTGCTTACTTTTCAGTAGTTTTACATTCTTTTCTCAGTTGTACTATACTTTCAGTTGGTTTGTGTACTGACCCATTTACTTTCCAGTACTTACTTTTGTACTCTATTTACTTAGTGTTTACTTCATCTTGCATACTCTATGGTGTTTGTTTTCATATATAAAGGCAATGCCTTACCTATTATTAGGATATACTCCTTTGGTGCTAGTCGCCAACCCCTGGCCTATGGAAGGCGGGCTTGGGGTAGTCACGGCACGGGCCCCGAGGATGGGTCCTGACAAATTGGTATTAGAGGAGTTGGTTCAACTACAGAAATAAGGACTCTGATAATATATTCTATGTGAAGCAATAGTTTTAAGGATAATGAGTGTGGTTATCAGTCTAGGGAGTCCAGTGTTGGTGTGGCGGCCGACATATCAATACACTAGGACCCTAAATTCTGATTTCTGACTCAATGCATGAAAAAATTGATTGCATGTATGTTTCAACATTTTCATTGTGATTACGTTGTGTCAGATCACCGGGTATACTATATTAACTGCATAGAACTAGATTACTTTTAGGATGGCCCCATGATGGCAACCATATAGGGTTCCGTTCTTTGTACGAGACGACATCCCACCGAGTGACGAGGCCTCGGTACAGGACTCCATTACAGCGGAGGCACCGACAGTGCCTCTACCCACTGAGCCACCGATGCCACCATCCCCAGAAGTTGAGAGTTCAAGTCGCCTGAGTGCACTTCATGAGTTTCAGCATCATAAAACACCGAGGTTCTGTGCGAAGACAGACCCCCAGGTAGCTGAGGACTGTCTTGAGGCTGTTGTCTGAGTCTTTAGATTAGTAGGGACACCAGCTGACCTCATGGTTATCCTTTCGGTGAGTCACCTGCATGCAGCAGCAGGTAGACGGTGGAGCCTGATGCTCTAGGTGTATGATGAGTCTTCTTTTCTTTGGTCAGACTTCGAGAGCCTCTTCTACATAGATTTCGTACCAACCACCCTCCGTGCAGTGTGCATCTAGGAGTTACTATAGCTGCGTCAGGGTAGCATGACAGTAGCCCAGTATTCGGGGAGATTTACCGACCTCTCTTGGTATTCTACTGACATGGTACGGGACAAATTTTTTCGAAACCAGACTTTCGAGAATGGACTGAGGAATGGGATCAGGTAATCAATGATCTCCCTCAGTATTCCGATGTAGGAAGGAGTACTGGAGCGAGCCCTTATTGTGGAGAGCTTTCTTGCTGAGCCTTCACCAGCAGCAAGACCTACCATAGGGCGGTATGTAGCGGATTTTTCCACAGCCGGTAGTAGATAGATGTCGCAGATGTCCAAGCAATCCAGACCATCAGGTGGATGAACATAGGATACTAGTTCAGAGGTGCTGGGTACACGCAGGATAACCAGTCATATGAGAGGGAGATAGTGTTATTCATGCAGTGGGCATGGCCACATGGCTTGTGACTACCCGACCCGCTAGGCATAGGAGCAGTAGATGGTTGAGAGACCACCCAAGCAGAGGCAGAGGTTTGACAGTGGTGGTCTTCATGGAGCAGGCGGACGAGGGAGAGGAGGTGGCCAAGCAGCGGGTGGTGGGCGACGCTTTGAGGCTCTACCACCACCACCAGAAGGTCCATCCCGACCAAAGGGAGCTGGAGGACAGAGGCAGGCTCAGCTTCAGGCAGTGGAGACCTACAAATGAAGTGCACTTGAGATGATTTGAAGGACTATCTGTGTCTACTCCACCCTTGTTGCAATTCATATAGACACTGGAGCGAGTTATTCATTCATATCTGCTGCCCTTGTTCAGAGCTCGAAAATTACGACGGAGCCATTGGCTCGATCATTACGGCTGGAGACTCCTACGGGAGAAAACTCAATGATTAAGAACTGGTTCCGGTAGTGTTACTTTACTCTAGGATGCTATAGCTTCAGCTGGGATCTTCTTGGAGCGGCATTGAGGCCTTACGACATCATCTTGGGAATGGATTGGTTATCTACGGTCCATGCTCAGATCGACTATATTAGGAACAAGGTTCTATGTGTCCGCACCGATAGGAGCATGTTCACCTTGACTGGAGAGAAGGGAGCCCTTGCAGTGCAGGATGGACTGACATAGAGGAGAGGACAACTAATCACCCATCAGTTGGATAGTCTCATCCTAGGAGCAGTTGATGCGAGGAGTCCAAGTTTTCCTCTTGTGGTGGATCAGTATGCGGATGTTTTTTCTGACGACGTTCCAGGACTAACTCCTCGTAGATAGGTATACTTATATATTGACCTATACCTTGGGACAACCCCGATATCTACTCTATCATATCAGATGGATCCTACTGAGCTTCGAGAGCTACAGGTACAGCTGGAGGACTTGCAGGGAAAGGGATTCATCCGTCCCAGTGTTTCACCCTGGGCTTCCTAGATTTTGTTCTCCACGAAGGCAGATGGGAGCTTGCAACTATGTGTCGACTATTGTCGCCTAAATCAGGTGACTGTGAAGAACAAGTATCCACATCCTAGGATTGATGACCTCTTCGATCAGCACAAGGGAGCACGATGGTTCTCGAAGGTAGGCCTCTAGTCCGGCTATCATCAGCTAAGAGTATGAGACGAGGATGTGTAGATGACGATCTTCAGGTGTCGGTATGGCCACTATGAGTTCTTGGTTATTCCATTTGACATAACAAAAAAACCAGCGGTGTTCATGAGTATCATGAACAAGATCTTCCTACCTTACCTTGATCGATTTATCATAGTATTCATCGACGACATATTGATTTACTCGACTACTGAGGAGGATCACGCCTACCACTTTTGGGTTGTACTGGATACAATCTGAGATCACCAGCTATATGGTAATCTCACGAAGTGTCAGTTTAGTATTCAAGAGTTACACTTCTTGGGACACGTCATATTTGAGGCGAGAGTTGTTGTGGACCTGGAAAAGATCGAGGCAGTGCTACCTTGGGAACCACCCAGGAGCATGATGGAGGTGCGAAGTTTCCACGGTCCGGCTGGGTACTATCAGTGAATTGTGTGAGACTTCTCCAGAGTTGAAACACCACTCTCATATTTGACAATGAAGGGGAAAATGTTCATGTTGTTAGATAGATATTAGTAGAGCTTCCAAGAGCTGAGACAGAGATTGACCAATGCACCCATCTTGAGGTTATCAGAGGAGGGAGTAGGGTACGTGGTTTACTGAGAAGCATTAGGGACTGGACTTAGATGTGTCTTGATGTAGGAGCGGGCAATTATCGCCTATGGATCACGACAGTTGAGGCAGAATGAGAAGAACTACATTACCCATGACCTGGAGTTAGTAGCTGTGGTCTTCACCTTGAAGATGTGGTGACACAATCTGATGGGCGAGTGATTTACAGTCTACTCTGACCACCAGAGTCTTAGGTATATCTTCTCGCAGAAGGAACTAATCCTGAGACAACAATGATGGCTTGAGTTCCTCCCAGACTACGACTTTGAGATATTCTATATTTCTGAGAAGGGAACATAGTAGCTGATGCTCTCAGCAGGAGGTCCGGCATCCAGCTACTTGGAGAGGTGACTGATCAGCTAGCCACATTGCTGATATCCTTCGTGGATAGAGATTTGGCAACATTTCTACAGTCTCTCATGGTAAATCCTACACTACTTCAGCGGTTCAGAGAGGCACAACATGGGGAGATTGACTATGAGATGCAACATGCACAGATATCCTCAGGATGAGAACTTGGTGGATTCTCCATAAGAGGAGAGGACGTCGTCCTTTTCAGAGGATGTACTATGGTACCAGTTGCATTACAGGAGGAGGTGTTGAGATATTTTAACAGTTTCCCATTAGTGGTACATCCAGGAGTAGAGAAGATGTACGAGGATCTCAGACGACATCACTGGTGGCCGGATATGAAGAAGGTTGTGGCAGAGTTTGTTTCACGATGCCTCACCTACCAGCAGGTGAAGGCGGAGCACCAGGTACCATCAGGCTTTGTACATCCCTTAGAGGTCCCGGAGTGGAAGTGGGATGGGATATCTATAGATTTCTTCATAGGGCATCCACGTACTTCCCTAGGACACGACTCCATCTAGGTGATCGTAGACCGAATCACCAATTTGGCCCACATCATACCCATCATATAGCAGGGATCATTGGAGATATTGGGACGCCTCTATGTTCAGGAGATAGTACGGCATCATGGTGTGCTGTTGACGATCGTCTCCAATCGAGATTCTTGATTTACTTACTGGATTTGGATGGGGTTGTAAGAGGAATTTGGGATGTAGCTACACCTGAGAACCGCCTTTCACCCTCAGAAGGATGGTCAGACGGAGAAGACCATTCATAATCTCTAGGACATGATCTGTGCACGTGTCCTCGACTTTGGTTGCAGCTGGGAAGATCACCTACCTTTGGTGGAGCTTGCGTAGAATAATAGCTACCACTCTACCATCAGGATGACACCAGACATGTCATTGTATGGCTGACCTTACCGATCACCTCTGTGTTGGACAGACCCTGGGGAGTCATCACTAGTAGGACTAGAGATGGTCTAGGCCATGACAGAGAAGGTATAGATCATCCATGAGCACTGGGGACTGCTCAGAGCCAACAGAAGTCCTATTCTGATAGGGGATGGAGACCACTAGTTTTTGGGGGTGGCGACCACGTTTTCTTACAGGTCTCACCTCAATGCAGATTAAGAAGATTCGGCCGGGGTGATAGGTTATCTCCATGCTTCATCAGACCATTTCAGGTTATCAGCAGGATAGGCGAGGTGGCTTATCGCATGGCTCTTCCATCTCAGTTGCACTTGGCGCACGACTTCTTCCACATATCCTAGCTGAAGAGATACGTGCATGACCCAACACATATCATTGATCACACGGAGCTTGACATTGATGATGAGGAGAATTTTGCGGAGGTCCCAGTAGAGATCGAGGATTGATAGGAGCGGGTCCTACGTGGATGGTTCATTACTCTAGTCTGCATCAGGTGGAAGCACGAGAACCTCTAGGTGAGCACATGGAAGCAGGAGGCTTAGATGTGTGCAAAGTACCCTCATTTGTTTCACTAGTTTATGAAGTAGCTTTACGTGGACGTAAATCCCTGAGGTGGGAGTAATGTAAAAAACCATAAATTTCAAGGAAACTTTTTTTTCTTAAATTCTTTTGGATTCTACGAGTATGCAGTTTCTGACAAAACATGATTCTGAGGCCCAGTGTGCCCGGAATCAATTTCTGAAGTTTAGCTCAGGTACGTTTAGTGAACGAATGAGCGAGTATTTCTATCTTTTGAACCGCTGCTCGGAATTGAATTCGAGGGCACTGATAAACTCGCAGCGCCAATATTTTCTTATGATGACTTTTACCGTTGATGTGTTTTCTCGGGATAAGGAGTTATATTTTGGGTTTTAGGTGAGATTTAAATAAAACTGTGTACAATTTTATTTTTATTAACCATGGACGTTAAAATCAATTTTGGGAAGTTGATGGTGGGACCCACAACCACCCAACATCCCATGTGTGGTTATGAGGGAGGTGGGGCCCACACGAGCACCCATCATTTCACATTCCATAACCCTTAACCCCTTTGAACTCCCATGATTAATACTTGGAAACTCCCCATTAAATATTGGTATCCTTTAATTGTGTAACTCTACCATCTCTCCTCTTTAATCATGGCAACACACATGAAAAATTATGTGAGTTATGTGTTTGAATTTTAAAATTAAAATGCATGGCATGAAGTAATAAAATAAGATAAGTCTTATTTTATTTTCGGGGGTTAGTTGTTGTGTGGAGATATTGGGGAGAGAGTGCTCTTGTTCCTTCCACTAAGAACGTCATCCTCTTCGTCGAAGAATTCCAAATCCATGAAGGACGATGACGCGCCCCCTTTTCTTTTCTCCGTGACAAAAAGGGGAGATGCCTCTTTCTCCTTGGATGCTCTCCGTCGACGTCTACGAAACCTCACCACACGACACAGTTTTCTGCGACGCCTGTTGTTCGGAAACTTTTGTTGAGGTAGGGGTGTGTATGGTTTGTATAATGATTGGGTTTCCTTCAATGTTGTTGTTCCTCTTAAACAACTTTCTATCGAACTAATGCATAAGGGACTAGACCAAACTAACATAGTCTGATTCATTCTCCGTTCTGGTGAAATTGTGGAATTCTTTGGCCGTTCTTGAGTGGTTAATCAAGCTATGTTTTCGGAGCCAATAAGCGTCCCGAAAACATCGTAAATGGCCATAGAGCATCAGGGTGACCTAGAAGTGGAATTTTCATAGAAAAGGGATCATCAGAAAAAATAGTGTACACCTCAGGAGGCGTGCTGGCTAGAGGTGTCGTTTTCTGGAAAATTCTAGAATACACGGCGTGTCCTCTAGGAGCACACGCCGTGTAGTACATGAATATTATGGATTCCATTTTGGAAGTTAGAAAAGCAACACATGACGTGTGATTCTAGAAATATGGAATGTACTCTCCACACTATTTTTCAGAGGAGGCTTCGATGGACATGGCTTGTATTCAGGTAAAATACACGGACATAGACAACAATACATAGCCAAGTAACACGGCGAGTATTCACATCTTTGAAAGGCAGAAGCGGCTACGCGAGGCTCAGCGTGTAATCTGAAAAATACATAGACACGGGCAAGAGAACATGGCCAGGGGCACATCGTGTACTACCTCACCATGGAAAAAGAAGCTTCATGATGACTCAGCGTGTATTCTAGGAATACACGTACAATGGGTGGAGTACACGGGCATGTACTCCATCACACGGCCAGGCATGGCCAGCGCACGTGGATGCGACCCCAGAAGTTTGGACATGGCGTCTAACCATACCTCACTCAGTGTACTTACTTATCTATATGACCTGCCTTGCGACACGAGTCATTTCACACGGGCAGTACCTGGCGTTTGATGACACGACGTGTATCGCTTACCTACACGCCACGTACTCTAGAGAAATGGCTTGGTTGTCTTGTTCTCCATGACTTGGGCTCATTTTTCTTGGTTTTTCCCCAATGTCATGCGACAGAACTATGGGATACATCAACTTTAGACTTTTTGACAGTTGATGTATCAATATTTTACATGAGCAGAGGACCCTCCGATAATCGAGTGTGTTGTGTGCGGAAACCCTAGAGCTGGCTGCGGCTGCGACGATGATGATGACTGTACTTGGATCCTTCGTGGGTTCGGAAGCAAGGACGACTTTACTTCGATCCTACATGGGTTCAATAGCGAGGATGACTGTACGTGGATCCTATGTGGGTTATGCAGTGATGGTTATTGTACTAGGATCCTATGTGGGTTGGGTAGTGATGACTTCTATACTTGGATCTTATGTGGGTTCGGTAGGGGAGATGATTTAGAGGCTACATCTATCATCTTCACCCCTCTTTTTGAGTATTATACCTATGTGAACTGAGTCTTTAATTTCAATCATTATCTTCGATATGATTGAATTTCATTCCTATGTGGATTGGGTTGTGCCTTCCTGTGTGGATTGTGTTGTACTTTCCTTTGTGGAATGGGTTGAACTTGGGATCAGAAGTTGGAGGAGAACTGGAATTGATGACTTAGGTATATGTATGGGAATATACCTAAGTAGAGTTCATTGATACTTCGTGTAAGTATATTTAGTTTGTGGTTTATCTTTTGTCGATTTTGGGTGGCCTTCAGGGGTCTCGGTGTCCCTAATGAGTATTGTATACTCACCCCTTCTTGGGCTATTCCTGCACTACGTTGTGTTGGATGCAGACGACGGACAGAACTGATCGTGGTTGAGACTTGTGGAGTGGGACGATATCCGGAGGTGGTCCATCAGGAAGGACATACACGGTGCGGACGGATGTATTCGAGGAGTAGAGGAGACCATATGTACTCACCCTTAAGGTGGGGTTTCTGGAGGACAATTTGGTGGTTGCTGCTTTACATTTCATCATTTTTGCATTCTTTTCTTAGTTGTACTATACTTTTAGTTGGGTTTGTATACTGGCCCATTTACTTTCCAGCACTTACTTTTGTACTCAGTTTACTTAGTTTTTACTTCAGCTTGCATACTCTGTGGTGTTTGTTTTGTTATATAAAGTCAATGTCTTCCCTTTTATCAGGATTTATGCCTTTGGTGCTAGTCGCCAACCCATGGCCAATGAAAGGCGGGCTTGGGGTAGTCATGAAATGGGCCCCGAGGATGGGTCATGACAGAATATGTAATTATTTTGATATTAATACTTTTATAAAAAAACATATCATATAATTATTGATTTAAATAGATGAAAATTCATAAGAACACATCAGTTATATAGTTATAGAAAGAAACATCAAATGATATTCTTATGAAAAATGGGAATGGAATCCATAATAAAGGTAAGAGAATAAACTTTTAAAGAAAATTAAAAATAAAACGAAATACTTATCTATAATATATGGACTATATTTATATACCATATATTATTTATAATATTTCATAGTGATATTTATAATGACAAATAAAACAGATAAGTTTAATTTAAATTGGTATCCCTAGAGGGAGGATTTTAGGAAAAAACATGAAGAACCTGGTATATCAATTATAAATATTAATAAAGTAACATCAATATAAATGAAACTAAGAAATATTCAGAATATATACTAATTAAATGTGATGTTGATTTTTGAAAATTATTGACTATTACGATAATAAATAACCTAAAATTAAAATGTAGGGTAGAAGATACACTACCTCTAGAGCTGAAAATCATTGTACATGTTCTAAAATCAATGAATAATAAAATTCAGGTTTATTAAATAAATTACTTATATAATTAGTCACATATATATATGTCTAATTTTTATCATATTTCATTTAATTCTTTATTGTATTACATACTTAGTGATGTTCTTTTAGTTTTTTCTAAAGTACATTATTATTTTGTTCTGCGTTTATTGATTTTCCCAATGTATCTATATTATCTATATTTATAGTGTTTTAAATTATTTTTTATTCTAGTAGAATAATATTTATAATTTTAATGTGATTTAAAAAAATAAATTTATATAAATAAATTTTTCCTTATATTTCTCATTTTTAATGCTTAATATTACAATGAAAATTATTCATTATTATTAGTGCTTTGAAACATATTTTATCTTTTTAGAATAATGATAATTCAATAAAACATGAATCTAAACATTTTAATCATTTTTAGTTATACCCATGAAATGGGGTAATGGATAATGAAGCAAATCATTCATGGATACCCTAATCTTGAAATACTACATTTGATGATATCATTTTAGAAATAATAAGATGAAAGAATATAAGATAAATGATATTAAACTATTACAAAAATATTTATGTATAAAAATTATACATATCAATTCACAAAATTTTGAATTTAATATACTTTTAATATTTATAACTATAAATAATATTAAATGTATTTTTTATGATTAATACCTATTCTAGTTTATCATGCTTCACATCACACATATTGGCCTCTCATGTTTGTGTTTTTAAAATACATGATCCTCTATCAAGCATATAATAGTGTTACAGTGGAATTCTTTCAATTATTGTTCAATATAAGGATCTTAACATGAATAGATAATAGTGGGGGAAGTTTGGTATTTATAAGGGTTGAAGAATGAGGTTCTAGAGTAAAATATTTATTATTTTATCATTTTGACCAATATGTTTTGTATAAAATTAAACACAATTTTTTTTAATATTAATAAAACATGGGTTATTTGATATTAGACTCATGATTAAACTTAATGGAACATACTAACCACCCCATTTAAAGTAGAAACCCAAGATTAATTTAATTATAATGTAATATATTTATATAATCATATGTAAAATATTGGATTAACAATTCCAATTAATGTTTTTAAATTCATAGTCATACACTTTGAACAAATTATTGATAGATAATTAATTATTATAATTTTATAATTTCTATTTATTCCATGTTTAAATAACAAAATCAATGGCATGAAATAAAAATTTTATTATCACTATTTGATAAATTTGTTTTATCAAAATATCATATACTCATCCTAATCTAGTTTTTTTGAAAACTCCAAGAATGAAATAAAATTTTTAAAAAAAATTATAATATAATAAATATTTCATTTAAATGAAAATAATAATTTATAAAAATAAAATGTTTCTTCAATGGTCAAATTTAAAATCATAATTAAATAATCTGTGGTTTCATAAAATAATATTATATATTTTACTTGAATATCTAGTTTTTAAAAAAAATGTTATATAAATAATAAATTACCAAAAAGTAAAACATACATATTTTTTTAAAATTAAATTATTATTTTTTGCGTAAATATTTGGGTGATTATTGATAAAATATTATTATTTAAATTTATCATGATGTTAATATTTTATGTATATCATTATAACATATCTTGGTGTTGTTTTATAATGTTAAACATAATATGAAATAATTTTAATTGAAAAGTTAAATTACAGTGATAAAATTATATATTGTTAAAAAAAAATATTTAGCAATTAAAGATAACATGAATCCATATAATTACAGTTTCATATATCATTAAAATTATGTTATGTTAAAAATAAGACAAATATATTTTTTATAAATTTAATTACAAATCATTTTTCCAATATTTTCTTAATATTTTTACAATTAATTTATTAAATTTTTTATATTTTATAATTTTTTATGTATTACATTATTATATAACATTGTTATGTTTAATTATATTATATTAAATAAGAAAAAAAATTAATTAAAAGGGAAAATTCTATTGATTAAATTCTAAGGCATTACAACATGGTAGACCTGAATAATGGTTAGTGGATTATGTCACATTCCTTTTTCATTCAATTTATTACTTCATATTATCAAACAGTCTATTTCACTTCATCATATAATATTATAAGTTTATAAATATAAATAATCCCTCAAAATATCACTACTTTATGTTCCCATTCATTTGTAGGAATATGCATGTATTTTCATTGTTAACGAAGATCAGTTCACCCACATTTTATGGGGTGAATCTATGTGCATGAGAAGTTAGTAATGAAATCAAATTTTATAAAAATATAGACATATTAGTGTGAATATATTTCATAGTATCATATCATAATTTATATACATTTATTTAATTAATGTGAATATAACAATAAATATATAACACTAATATTTTTTGGATGAGTAATAATTAAATAACTAATCTGTGATGTATAAATGTTTTCTTCATACACAGAAATGACTTATATTTTATTATATATAATAAATAAGTCACATGGAATGGGAATGAATCCACATTCATCTCACCAAATAGATTAAAATTCATGGAGCTTATTTTCTTAACAATCCCCCACTATAATTTATTAGTGAATAACAATAACTAGCTCCATTATCTTCACATCCATGTTCATATGGTTCCTCTTAATGTAATACAAAAACAATAAGTATGAGTAACCATTAAAATAAAATGTTTTTTTGTAAATATTTGTTAGAGCAATCTCGTTATGGGTATCTCTCAACATTTTCTTCATCAATGAAATTTTAATTTAATATATTAAATAATATTACTGTCATCATTCTAGATTTTGATGTTTCTTTAATATTGCTGAAAATTATTTATTAGTAGTCAAATATAATCAATATTTTTTTACTCCTTGTATGTCATGGATAATATTTATTTTCATATAAAATTAATGGTATATAGCAATTTTACACTGTTACAATATCTGTAATATTTTTTTAAATCATCTTCTTTTATATATACATGTAAAAATTATTGATTTTAATATTAAAAAATTAAGAAACTTAATCTCCCAAAATTTTAGAATTATTTGATTCATAATATGATCATGTTATTTACGTCCTATAAAATTCCATCTCGAATAATACATTATTGATCCCTATATTATGAAATCATATATTATTTTTCAATCACCCTATAATTCCATTTAATTATTTTAATAATATCTAAATGACCTCTCTCATTTAATTATATAGAATAATTATATTAATTATTCCATAATTATTGGAAAAAATATGAATATTATTTTCCATGCTTTTAAGAACACATGAAGTAATTTTATTATTCAAATATCCTTATAAAAGGCCCATAATTTAATTAGCACAATTATGCTTTTATTTCAAAGAAACAAAAAAATCACAACTATATTAAATAATGTGTTAAAAACATGAATTCAAATAAATTAATTTCATGATGTAAAATGTTTTATTATATTCATCATGTAAAAAAATCATAGGATTATTTTTTTGAATTTTAATGAAATTTTTTTTGGGAAAATATTGAAAAAATACAATTTTTAAAAAACTATCACATTTATATAATAATTTTGATTAGAAAATATCATCAATATGTTTGGGAAAAAATTATAATTCAAAAATCTATTAATTAATTAATATAATTCATATAAAAATATATTTCATAAAATATATCCATGAATTTTTATAAATATGATTAAGTTTTTTGTTCAAATAAAAACTATTTTAGTTATGTTTTTTTAATCAAGTATTTATAAGGAATATTTGTGTCTTGAATATCGTTATATGGAAAATAAGTAAGCATTGATTAAAAATAATTCAATTAATGCAATTATAATATAATAAAAATCTTCCCATAGAGAAGTTCTCTTAGAAATAATGATCATAAAATTATATATAATTTCCTAGGGAAAGGAAAAATCTGATAAGGGTGATTTAATTTTATCAATAACGATAAAAATAAGAGATATAAACCACTAGAAATAACTGAGTATAATATAATAATAAGTTTATTAAAACATGATCATAAATTAAAATAGGCATACCAAATAATTAAATGATAATTATTCATAAATAAAATTACAAGCATTGTCATAGTAAATGAAAAAATTTAAAGGTGTGGATAATCATCATTAATCAATCTTAAACCAAGAGACACCATAATATGTATTAGAAATTAATTTTTGGAATACAATTCAGTTTTAAAAATATTTTTTTTATTAATTATCATTGATATGAATCAAATAATTGATTTTGTTTACTCATTATTCCATCACATCCATAGTAAAGGATAACTCCCAATACATTAATTATGGGAATAATCCATTGGTAAATTAGAATCACTCCCAATTCTAGTTCTAAATTTATCTAGAGATATTTACCATTACCCCTTGTATTATAAAGATACACAATTGCTGACAAACCAATCAAATAATCATTACCCATTCTTATTAGTTCTACATGATCATGAATTATTCATTATATAATCATATAACAACTTTTTTAATGGATTTAGGTTTCATAATCATTTAATCTTAGCATAAATCATGAATAATAAATTATTTTTATAAACATGTAAACATCATATTCATAAACCACCCAAATAGTTAATAATTATAGAATTATTGTGTCATATCCCTATTAAATAAAAACTATCAATAATGGATGTTATCATAGTTTATAATTTTCATTAAAATATTACTGAAATATTTCATTTTCAAAATACCCTTATGAAGTTGAAATTAATTATTTAAATTGAAAATATTTTACAAATACTAATAGAGTTATTTTCTTTTAAATGAACTACTCAAACT
The DNA here is from genome assembly GCA_963277665.1 of Viscum album. NCBI lineage: Eukaryota > Viridiplantae > Streptophyta > Magnoliopsida > Santalales > Viscaceae > Viscum > Viscum album. The sequence goes on along the minus strand of OY728129.1, from coordinate 564,179,756 downwards.
TTTAATGTAATATTTAACACATTGTGTGGTCATTCAGTAAGTAAATGTGGATCATATCGCAATCATTAAACAATGATTTGGTTCACTCCATAGGTAAAAATTACATTGTTCATAAATGTAAATGAAGAATATTTTTAATATATTCCATAAAAATTAAATCATGAAAAAATTTATTTAATCATTCATTAAAGAAAATTGAAAAATAATATGGACTAATTTTATAATACATTGATAATGATGAATAAGGCTCTCCAACATAAACATGTGATATAATATAATTATTTTTTATGAACATTTTATGACCCATATTCGATACACAACATATTAATATGGTTCTACAATGTATAATATAAACAAATAAGCATATGAGAATGAAATTTCCTAATTTTATAAAATAAGGCTTATATAATTTCCTGAATTTATTTTGAGGAATAAACAATCACCAGTAAAATGGGTTAAGAACATAAATCCCTTAACTCAAATGTCGACTTTCTTAATACATTTTAAAACCTACATTATTACAAATATTTATTTAATAAAAATATATTTTAGAAAAATAATCAAATAATTTATTCTGTATATTATTTATTTATAATATATTATCTCTAATTTATAAAAAATTTATTATTAAAATCATTGTTCTGGGGATAACTGCATGATTTGTAATTATTGTTTTGGTCTAAATGTTTTTGTACCTGTACTTGGACCATAGTGATTTCATCTCCATAAATATAATAATGATATAAATATTATAAATATTCAATATTTGAAAAATATATAGTCTTTCATATTTGGTATGGACATTAAAATAATTTACACAATTCAAATAGAATACAAGTCATATGTACGTGTGAACACAATTTCCATTTTCTAAAGAACTGTAGGAATGAAAGGCCAGTCCCATTTTATCGTTAAAAACATAATTTCATGAGTATAATATATAATAATTAAATATATCGTAATAATAAACTATGAATCATACAAATTTAAATGAATTATATCACCAAGCGATGGTGGTATCCACACATACAAAAAACTTAAACATTAATATTCTATTTGATGGAAAATAGTGTAGATTATTGTTCTTCAAAAATAATAGTACATAATAATTATATTTATGATATTTATGATATTAATTTTTTAAAAATATCATAGATTTTGTGGAGGTATAACATAAAATAAATTTCAACTTACTCTGTAATGTGTTATATAGAATTTTTGAGAATGTTCAAATGTTTTTAACATTAAACCATAACTGGATTGAATGTTTGAATAACAAAAAGGGATAAGAAATATATAAGGATTATTGGAAGTTATTATGGTGGATATTTTTTTATATTGATGGCTCACTAACTGTGCATAAAAATTGAGACATGGTATCCTTTAAAAAAGATAGAAATAACAGAAATGGAGTTATATAAAAATATTTTTACTATATATATCCTAATCAGGTCAAGATGAACCGAGGAAAAAATAGAAGTTATAATTATACAATATAGAAAATAACTCAACCAATAACATTTTTAAGTGTATTAGAAATCATTTAATCTTTATCACTATGGTAATTATCATTAAAATCATTTTAAACATTAATTTTGGTAACATATATTTTTTTCGTTGATTATATAATTATATGAAAAAATATATGGATAAAGAAATGAAATTATTATTAAAATTGATAATAAATTTCAAATTATTCAATATTTCATTTTTAAGAAATTAATTTTAATATAATAACATAAAAGGTGAGAAAAATATTTTTTAGTTAAAAACGTGATTTTAAGTGAAATAATAATTTCACTATAAAATATGGTAACAAATTAATTTAAAAATTTTATTTCTATTAAAAATTGAGAGATTAAATATTCATTGAGTTATATATATAAAATATAATTAAATAGTCTAAAAATGACATTAAATATAATGACCCATAAGTAGTTTTTTATTATAATAAAATAAAACATATCTTCACAAAAGTCATGTTGGGGTTCCAAAATTAAAAATAATTTTCTAAAAAACCATATTTATCTTCATAAACATTTATTTTTAAGAAAATAACACATATGATGCGATATTAGGAAATATTATAGTGAATTTAATGAATTAACCCATGGTTTTAGTAATATTTTACCTATTTTAATGAGCTGATAAATATTTACTATTGTTACTATTCATTATGCCATATAAATAGATTAAAATTATTTATTTATATAAAATATTATTAATTAAACTATAGAATTAATTTTACAAATTAAAATTAATATAAATAAAATAATTTAATTTAAAATTAAACTTGTTAAACGTGATGAAATGAGTTTTTCTGAATAAAAAATGTCATCATATTTATAAAATTTATTTATTCCCCAATAAATTATATTACTAATTTAAAGGATTTTTATTATAATTTTCATAATATATATTAATGTGTTTTAAATATAAACCATTTAAAAAAAGAAATGAAACATCATAAATTCATGAAACTAAAACATAATTCTCTATAAAACTCATCTTTGACTATTTTCTATACAATCGATATTTTCAAAAAAAATCATCATAGGATAAATTTTAAATTATAATTTAAAATATTATATATAATAATAAAATATAATTTTTAATAATTATACAAATTAGTTATGAATCATATCACATATTAAATTATTACTATTTACCACACAAAAATAATTAAAAAAAAAGGTACTTAAGAAAATTGAGTATTTATTTAAAAATATATTTTATTATATCTAAAAATAATACATATTTTTAAAAATGTTTTTAGTGAGATTCATACCAATATTTTTAAATTAATATTTATAAAATTTACATTTAAATATTAATATTAATATTTTAGTTCATTTAAACATTACGTTGTCTATAACACACCTATCAATGAAATAATTTTTTATAGAGAAATAATTCATAATATATCAACATGTTTCATTCCACCCCAAGATAACGAATTCACTATCAGTTTTTTCAATCAAATAAAAACAATAACGGCATAAAATTTTTCAACGCATCATTATGTTCACACTTATCTTCCTATAATGTATTGTTTTAGAAAACAATATAAACCAAGTTAGCAGTATTATTTTTTGCACATTCTCTCAATGATACGGAATCTATATTAGTTGATCAACATATGATATATCACGATCCAATGGTATGACCTCATAGTTCATTATATGTGAAGGATAAGGTGTAAGCATACTCCAGAGCGATACATAGAACAAATCATTATCTTAACGTATATTATATGTAAATTCCCAAAATTATTATTTCATCCCCACATGATTATAAATTTTAAAGGGACATATATATATATATTGTTAATCATTCAATGAATTTGAAACCTCAAAAACTTATTCCAAGGTGATATTCCAAGGAATGCCTTTCTACCAACACTGAACTATAAAACTCATTATACATTTTTAGTATGGCATTTCTATCATATTTTATCTTCTATTCTATGGTACGTAATGGTTCTAACTATATCTGTATTTTCATTATCAATTATAGGTCCTAATATCATTCATTATGTAGTGTTGTTCTACAAATTTATTGTAAAAAACTTCCTTAAATATAGAGATTCATAAGGAGACATTTGAATTCCTAAAGGAAATATTTTTTTAATAAATAACTCAAAATCAAGGTGATTGTCCCAACTGACATTCACATTCATTAAACAATATTCAAAAAATTATTATTCGGTTAGAGATTTCCACTTTTATTGAGCATCTATCAAAAAATGATATTCATTTTAATTGAACAACACTCTTTCAAGGGTTGTCTAAATAACTATTAAGAATAATGATGTAAACCATAGATCTTGATAAGATATAATAAAAGTAATTTAACCATGAAACCATTAAAATTAAATAATCTCTATAACGAAAAAATGATGTAGATAGAAATCATAACCAATGGAATAATTATGCTCATATCATAAGGCAATCTACTATAGAAAAATATTATTATTTACACTAGATAATTTGGTATATTGGATAATGAAATCCATAGTAATGTTTTATATTTTTTTTCCTGTTAGGATAATTTTTGGGATATCCCAATATCATTCTATCCAACAACCGTATTGTTTTTACATTCCAAGCACCGAGATATATACTCTACAATGACTGTCTTCATTATTTCTGGAAGAAATACATTATCTGATCTATATAAAATTTTAAACATCCATGATTATTATATAATATGAACTATCGTATTTGAACAATATATCCTTAATGAAATTTTATATTTATGGGACACATACTCAGTTCTTAAACATTAACATTCAATCAAAATCATTTTTGAATTCGAAAATAGTTCTAACCATCTTTAGATTTTCAACATCCTCCTTCAAGGCCTCTTTAATAATCACTTGTATATATTATTTATTATATATATGAAACAGTTATGATATGTACACTAAACCATGATTTCAATATCCATATGTTTTTAAATAATTAAATGTTGAATGTAATTCAGAAATTAGCATGTATTAAAAAACATGTTCCTTCTAAATAATAGCATCAATAACTATTTCCCTCATCCCCTTGATTATATTTATTGATTAGATATAATGTATAAATGTATTAAAACATATAAATTGGTTCACATTGAACTCATAATGGATGAATTTATTCTTCAATATTTTTTTATTACAATACGCGTCACATTGTTTACCATAAACATAGTTCCATAATTATTTCAATGTAATAATTTCTGATGCTATCTCAAAATCAAGAGAGAATTAATTTTTCATATAAATTATAAATTTGCAGGAGGAATAAGTTATAACCATAACATTATTTATGAGGACATACCCAAATACCTTCCTTAATTCATCACTAATGATCACAAACCATTATACACTATTTTTTAGTATATGTGCTAGTGTAAGGACCATCCCCCTTTTTACCTCCTAGAAGGTTTCTCGACATTCACTTAAATAATGTATCTAGTCACCCATGATTATTGAAATTTTTTTATTACAAATACACAATTTGTATCTCAAAAAGTTTTGGTAGAATCTGGATATCCATTAAAAATAAGTATCCTAATTATAATAGTTGGTATATGACATTATTAATTTATTTATTTATTTCAAATATCCAAGGATATATCCTAACATGAGATTATATAACCAAAGAATGATTATTCATATATCTATAAATTACAATTTGAAAATATTCAATACATCTTCTCCTATTATAGGTCTTTTAGAACTTGACTTGAATGTTATTTCTTCTCTTCCTTTTTATTTAAAACATATAAGATGTTTATTTAAACATAATACTAAAAACTAATAAATTATATCTATAATTAAACTATTCATTAAAAACATTCATATAATTGGAGAATTGGTATTTCCAAATGGAATGAATATAAATTCATAATTATCATACCTCATTTAGAACTGTGTCTATGGTATATCCTCATTCATGACACTCGATTGATTATATCTATATTTAATGTGTGTCTTGGAAGATATATGATATCATTTTAATGGAACAATATATAATATTTATGCGGTAGAATATTGTTTTTATATTCAATAATCAATTTATGTTCCTACTTATTAATGAAATGTTTAATTGAACTATCATTCGTTATAAAAAACTAATCGATTCACCGCATGGTTCCTTTTTAGGGGTTATGAATAAATCATCATGATTTAAGAGAGTTTATTTACTAAATCCTAAAACTCAATTGGGGAAACTGCATATGGTTTCTTGGATATATTTTTAGCACCATGTATACGTTTAGTTGAAAAATCAACATCAATATTCGGTGAATTTTTTTTTTATTTCTGAAATAAAACTTCCTAAACCCGAAAATTAGGCATATATTCAATTACTAGTTTCTCACATACTTTTTGAGACAAAAACCCCATGAATAGGTAGTAAGACCCATATAATAGAAATAAATTCCATTTCATGTTTATATTAATCCTATCACTAAAGTGTGTTCATGGGTTGGTACATAATAACAAATGTGACAACCCTTAATTAAAAATTTATATCGACACTATATAGTGATATCCAAAACGTCCCTAAATCACATAAAAATAAACTATAAGTAGAATCAAAATATTTTCTAGAAATAAATTCCTTAAAACACCAATTTTTGAAGATATATAAACATTATATATGTACATCAAACAATTATGTGGTTTTACTATAAGCTCAGTATATAATCATTGATGTGTTTACATGATGCCGATAAAAATTATTATAATTTAAAAAATTGGTATACCCATAACCAAATAAATAAATTTCAATTTTATAGTTAATGGTAAATCTATCTTTAACCAATTCATTGTTGTAACTCGCATCAATAGTTGTGATCACATTAGATTTCAAGATATTATTGGGATTTTGAGGTTATTGACATTAATCCTCATCATTAACCTCTGGATTTGATAAATGGGGAGTGTAATACCGAAATTCACTTCATTTATATCAATTATTGTTGGTTATTAAATCCGGTTGGGGTTTTTTTATTGTTTCATTCATTGACTAGGAACTTCAAATCACATTGACATTGGATTACATGATGGATAATTTTTTACAATAAAAATCATTGACAATACCCTTAAGATAACTTCCATCATGTTTCCTTCAAAACATTGATCATAAAAAATTATCAAATTATCCTATATTTATTTTTATTATTATAATTTCCATTTAATTCTGTCATTATTTTTTATCAAATCCATGTGATTAATGGGTAACTCTAATATCTATTTATATGTTGGTAGAATATAAAGGTACACCTTCAAAGCTACAGAAGTCCTTTATGTCTAACTCCATTTGGTGACATTATTTTAATCCACTTTATAATTGAGAAATTATAATTTTTGGGTAAATTATCATACAATATGTATAACAGGGAAGCCTTTTAAAATTCTCATTGTAGGTGCTAATAGATTATTCATCCCTATAGTTAAGTTCATGGAATTACATCTCAATTTCATATAACTAATATGAGTAAGGTAGTTACATACAGATGACCAAATAAATCATTCCCATTTAAAAGAGTTAATTTCATCATTTTTATTTGTGTTATTCAAAATATTCCATAATTTTTATAACACCTCAAAATTTTATGATATATTAATCATTAAATATGTTTAATTTTTTATATATCTTCAGTTATATGAAACCCTAAGTCGAAATAAACCATAATAAAATATACCAACTTACACTATATGTAATATTTAATGTATAAATTGAAAGGAAAAATATAATAAAAAATATAAAATATACTATATTATTAATAAAAATTATTAAACATATACTCAAATTTTTATGTCATTATATGCTTTAAAATTTTATTTTACATGAAATTGGATTGTATTATTTTTACGTGGTCAAATTATATTATTGATTCTAGAATGATCTTAATACTAATTTAAAAAATATATTTTAATTTTTATAATCATCAGGAAAAAATAATATTGAGTGAAATATATTATAAATTTCTAAAAATACTTATTTTTCAAGGATTAGTGAAAAATATAATTTCTTCATGAAAAAAAGAATTTCTATTTGAAACCATCACAATGATAAATTATTTTGTAAAGTTATTTTAAAATAATAAATATTTTAATTGTATTATAATCTAATTATCATTATTATAAATAATTTAAGGTTATATTTTGTTATTAAACCATTTTTTACTTCAAGAAACCTTTTTTGTGGAAAATAGATTTTCATAACATTATGAGGGATTAATTTCAAACTATATTATATGATGAATTTGAGTAAAATTAAATATAAAATTATCTATATTTTCATTGGGATTTCCTTGATTTTTATTAAGACTTTTTTTTCAAACACAATTAATATTTAAAAAGTAAAAATTTGTCATTGCTGTTAATGATAACTGGTTTTCCTAAGGTTAATCAAACAAATACAAGTTTGTAAATTAAAATTAAAATCACATAGACCGGATTGAATGTTTAAATTTATTCATTCAAATTATCATCGTTAAATATGAGTAATTTTGGTGACATTTTTCTAGGATAGTGAACAAATATTATTTTAAGACATAGAAAAAATACAAATGGGCCACTTTCCTCTATTATAAAAGGGAAATGACTCCCCTCACTTATTCACAACTTATAATACATTAAAAAAATTAAAAATAAGTCTTTAAACTGATTTATAAACGTTTATATGTTTTTTATTCAAAAAGAGGAACCGTGGGATCATTAAGAGGATATAATGGATTTTATACCAAAAATATAATCTATTTAACTAATTAATTTTCTTTAATTATTTCATTAAAAAAACTAAATTTATTTTCTATTATACTATATTATCTTCAGTATAATACCTTTTATTAAATGTTTTTATTATTAATAAATTACCATTATCCTCAAAAATCTCCTTCAAATGTTAAATAAATTTTTTTAGGGAATATAAGTGGACTACTACCATCATATTGAGATACATTTCATTTTCTGTCACCGTAATTAATAGATGGTTGTTATAGAGGTTCTTATTATTATATATAATATTATTAAAACAATTATTAAGCACTAATTATAATATCATATCTACAGTATATCATTATTATCCATAGGAAAACATTATTGTTTCTTATGTGTCTATTTAGACAATCACCTCCATGAGGTGATGTAAGTAATTTTTCATTCCCACACTACATGGATGTTAAATATGACATATTTAATATGTATATATTATATAATAAATACTACCTAACTATAAATTACTATTTCAATTCCTTACATTCCATCGTTTGGAAAGTCAAAATTGCATTTATCCATACGTATAGCCTATCATCTCTTTGAACGGTGTAATTTATTTTTTTATCCCTATATTTTATGGATTAATATAAAATATAAATGAAATTTATATTATGATTAACATTAATATTGTTATATAACCATTATCAATGTAAGAAAAAAATACAATGAACCACAAAATATATTAGAAATGAAATAATTATCAACCAAAAAATTATTTTTAATAATGAATTTTAAATAAACAGGTGATAATATTTAATAAAAAAATAGTATATATTATTATATAAATTATTATGTTATAGATATGGATTTAAAAAAACTATATTAATTATATATATTTTATTAAGACAAATAATGCTCCATGATTTTGAGGTATGGGTTTATTTCATAATTTCATCTGTATTCAGTGTTGTTTTTGAATAAGTCTCTTCTGGGGGTAATATTTTATCTTTATACCATAAAACAATATATATTATTCTCCTTATAATATTTATTAAAATTAAATGTTATCATGTCTTTATATACATTTTTGTAATCAATATTCCATAAAAATATTTTTAGTAATAATGAATTTGTTTCTCTACTCAGTAGGGTGACTTTTTATTCTATGTGCATATATTTCATAGTATATTTTAATGATTCTTTTTTCTAGTAGTAAATTATTTATTGTAGTAATATATTTCATTTATTGAATATTTTTTAAATATTAAAATAAATATTCATTTCATTTCTTGAATGGGGTACTTTTAATATTGAACAGAAAAAATGAATTTATATATTATTTTCATGTACAATATAAGAATAATTTTTAATATAATAGCAAAAAAAAAATTATTTTATTTATTAATTAAAAGTACTAATGGTTCCTTATAATGAAAATTATTTCTATAATATTGGGGAAATTTTCTTAGTTTAAAAATTTGATTTCGATGCGAGAATGGTATTTTTATCATAAAAGATTATAAAGATCATTTTCAATTTTTTACATCAAAATACATTGTCAAGTTTTATGATTTAATTATGATGTTGAATAATTATAAACTAAAAATTATTTAGTTTTAATTTCTATGATATTTATGAATGAGGAATCTATAAAAATTCCACATTCTAGTTATTCCAATATAACAAGTTATGGATTTTTATTCCATATTGATAAATTTTCCTTTATACTCAAAATTTAATGCAAATGAATTTATTATATGATGGTTTGGTCATATAATTAAATAATCCTTTGATTCATCATAAGTTATCATAATACAAAAAGATGTTGGGTATTTGGTAGAGGACTTACTTATTTATGTAGATGTCTTAGTAAAATTCCATGACCGTATGTTTCAATACATCTAAAATAATTATTTTCGCCACTGTGAAATTATTTATCAATGACCATGTTAATATTTGAATAGTTAGTATAAAAATAGGTAATATTCTCAATCACGTGATTATTTTTGTTGAATAATTTGATCATTATTTTTTCATTCTGTAATATTCATTCTTTATTTATTACATGTTTGCATTGATTTTACCTATACCATTACTAAGTATCTGAGCTCTAAAGATTATTATATTACCATACCCAATAATTATACTAATTTATTTATGATATATGTTCAATGATATTGTTGGTATACCAATGATTTTTTCAAATAAAATAATATGATCGATTTTTTGTTATCTAATTTAATGGTATATTTATATATTTATAGAGTTTTTTATACAAATAAAATATATATTTATTTTGGATGATAGTTCTATTAAAAAGTCCCAATGTAACAATGTAACCACATTCTCTTTGAATGTAGAATTGGATAATTCATAGTTGGTTTCAGAGTTTATTTATTGAAAACCATGATAAATATATTAAGGAAAACATATAACATAGAACAAAACCCTATAAAAACATTAAGTATGTTTATATTTATAGGATAACATCGTATGGTTTTCCTAATTATGAAAATTTTTGGTATTTCAATCAAAAATTACTTGTATGCATTCTATTAGGGGGTGTAGATTTACCATATATGTATATAAGGGTAATAATCTCCAAAAGAGTTGGTGTATTATTTATCAACCATCATTTTAATTCTTGGTGCGTATGAATTTATTGGGTACTTGGTTTGAAACTCTTAAGGGATAAACATTGGTTGATTAACGTTTTCATTATAGATAATTTATAATAATATAATAATATTTTTATTTTTTGGGAATAAACAAAATGTCACCAATATAATGGTTTTTTTAATAAATATATATTTATTTAAAATTAACGTTATGTGTTTTGATATTGAATAAATTATACCTTATGATTAATAGTATTATGATATTTGTTTTAACAATTTATAGAAGTGGATCCCAGTTTAGTTTACCACTTATCATTTTTAAAGAGTATTTTGAAAATATATAAAAACCTAATTTGTAATATTAGAAATGGATCATGGTAATAAGATTGGAAGCTATATCAATACAAAGAATATATGTGGTGGTTAACCTATTTAGAATGATAATGAAACTATATATTGATATGGATCTAGAAATAGAAAAAAATATACTATATTTGGGATATTTTCTCGAGTTATGAATAATAATTTTTCACATATAGAGAGGCATGTTTATTCAGACTATGGTGTAACAATGTTATACCATTTCATGCTAAAACTCCATTTATTACTAAATAGAAACTCAAATCAATTTTTTGTATAGAAATATATAACATCCATAAAAATTATACTCCTTTTCATTGGGATGTAATAAAACTGACAAGGTTGTAATTACCATTTATCAAATTAATGGTAATGTTGATTGATGGTTGTTATTAATTCAGAACATGATGGATGTGTTGGAAATTTGGTGCATAGACATGATGTATTTTAGTGTCTTTTATTGTAAATATAGTTTTTTTCATGAACAATGAGTTTATTTATAGAGAACATTCTTGAGTCTATGTAAAATGGAGGAGTAAAATGTTGATATTGTTGAATCTAATTTTATATGGTTAGAAAATACTTTTTTGGACTTTGTACATCATCAAAATATCCATATTAACCATTTCATTGATGGGACTAATTCAATCCATTGAAGGGAACTTGTCCACCAAACATTATCATCATATAAGGATATCATATCACATGGTATCTAGAGAAGTAGAGAATTATCCTTGTATTATGAATTCAAGGTATAAAATAGGGGAAGTAGATGACAAAGAAAAACTGATATGGTGGAAAAAAGTAATTTTTCAACATATGATACTTGTATAAGGAAACACATTGGTTGATGCATAAAATAAAAATGAGTTTAATTCATGTGTGTAGAAAAATGGTGTCATGCTCATGATTGTATAATTTAGGGATATACTATCAATTTATAAATCATAAATTGTAAGGAAATGGGATAAAATTTTACTTAATTCCCCAAATATCAATGAAACAAACCCCCAAAGAATTAATTGGGAGAAGGATATGTTTATGACATTACTAATATGGTAGTTGATGTTCATATCGATATAGTGAAAGGTACACATATCATCCACTAATGTAATGAAAATGTTTAATTTTATTCTATTTCTACCGTCTCATGTATATCTAATAAATTTTATATCTATGTCAAATCACCACATCAACGAATATATGTATACTTGACTATTAATAGTCATAAAGGTATAATGTATTCAGCTCAAGAAAATAGATAAAATTTAATAGTTTTTTTTATTTTCTTCCTTTAATTTATTTTATCTAACTCTGTAGGAAATTAAAATAATATTTTGTATGGATGGAAATTGTTAATATAGACAACATATATACCATTGAGCAAGGGATGATACATTTAATTGTCTAAATCATCTTTCAATTGTATATAAGTGAAAATATGAAACTAATAAACCATTGGATATTACATAAATCATATGGGTTTTTATACCTATTTGAGGTATATTTATCTGAAATGGATAGGGATAAATTCAACATTGATTATAAGCCTATAGTTCTAGAAAATGAGAATGATTTTTTAGGACATCCTCAACATTACGCCTAATCAGGAAATTGTGTTTTCTTTATAATTTAGACATTTATCTATGCCTATTTAAAATACTCTGTATAGAATATACTTTATTAATTGGTTGTAATTAATGACAAAATTCTAATAAAATATCGATTTTGTATTAAACTATACTATTTTATCACAACGGGGATAACCTATAGGTTTTAATGAGAAATGTGGTTCAATTAATCATTTAATATATTATCAAGAATAATGAAATATAAAAATCATGAACAAGAATTTACTACACATCATCACTCATCCATATGATGAATTATTAGGATATATTTTAACACCCCATTATTTAATTGTACATTATCTCATTAATGTAATTAAATAAATTGTGCTACATGTAACACCGAGTTCGAGCGCACCACGACTTACTAGACTAGTCACTCAAAAAGCAGTTAAGATTTATATTAACTTAATTTTTATTTTTATATACACCATATAATTTTTACATACATATTAAGTTTTTTATACACAATATAATAAAAAATTCAATTTTTCAAATAAAAGAAGTATTTTTCTAAAAAAGTAATTTTACCGCCATTTAATGGTGAACCAATTTTAAATACAACATTTGACACTTTTTTATATTAAATTAACCAAAATAAACTTCTTATTTAGAATTAGGATATACATATTTATTTCGGATAAAATTTGGGTTTTTTATAACTTTCATATTATGATGAATAATGAAAAATACAAATTTTAATTTTAAAAAAACTTATTTAATCGAAATAATTTATATTGTTAAATTATAAATTTATTTAATTTTAAATTATCAATAGATTATTTTTTTATCATTTAATATAATTTAGGTTATTGGATTCAATTTCACATTTTAACTGGACATAAACAATTTTCATTTTTTTGATAGTTATTATTTCTTAAAAACACGCTTTTTGGTTTTGACAAAAAAATTAATTTTAAATTAATTTCTGACACTTTTTTAATTTTAATTTGGAAAAATGGATTCCATATTTGGAATCAGGATTTCTAAATTGTGTAAATAGGTAACAATTTTTTTGAGATTATGAATATTTACTACAGTAAATATTTTATTTTCCAAGGATAAAGGGTAAATCTGGTAAATAAGGGTAAAAAAATATTATATAATAATATTAAATTAACCTAACATGTGTCCTATTAATATTGTTTGAAATATGTATTACCATGGAAATTCTTGATTTTATTTTGGGACCACATTGAGCCACTTTAGAGTTGTAATGACAATTTATATTAATTAATTTAATGTAAAGAAAAAAATGACATAAATATATATATTTTAGTGAAACAATTTTTACAAGGTTTCATATAAGTTATAATTTCGACTATAAATATTAATTAGAAAGATAAAAAAAATTTATTCATAATTTTATTTTATTTTTAATTTTTATACTTTAAATATTTAAATTTATTTATGACACAATGATGACGCTTTGAATACCTTAGTATTGAAAGAATCAAATAAATGGTATTTAATATATTACAATAAGTATAATTTCAATGTTTTTAGGACATAAAAGAATTTTTTAGGTGAATATGAATAGTTAGTATTGCTTAAATGTATTTTTTTTGATGAAATAATGTTTTTATGACCATCACAAGAACCAAATACTAAATAGTGTCTAAATTGACATAAATGAGTTTTTTTAAAAAAATATTATATTATTTATTTTCATAATATTCTATAAAATCTAATGTTTGGAAAAAGGAATTAAATATTATTATATATTTCATTAATGAACCTGTTTATCATATTTTGTATGAATACACGAAGACATGGTAAAAGTCAAATTATTTAACTAAGAGTTAAATCTAAAAGATAAGGTTAATATGGAAAACTAAACCTATATAAAACTGATTGGTTGAGATGTATTTGACCCATACCTATCTTATCCTTGAAATAAATCATTTTTGAGCAATTATAAACCTAAAGATATCTTATTATAAAATATCATTTCAAGATTTTCCTAATGTGACCTTCACCTCTCTTATAACAGGGTACTTACACATTTCATAATTTCACACCTCCAAAGCCATTTGGATCCGACATCCCCTACAAAAATATACTCCCAACATCCCTCAAACCAACCTATAGTCCTTAATTTTATTATAAATCCAACCTATGAATCCATTTTTATCAACTCAAATAAAAACACCCGAACAAGAGGTAATAATTTCACAACACTCTTTCAAGTTGTTTTCATCTTCAACTTCCTCTTTATTTTTTATTTCCATAGAAAAATAATATCTCCAGCACCTAATACATAATGTTATGTTATTATAAATATGGTACAACCATATTCGTTATTCTATCCATCCTCTAAATGACAAAGTCTCCATACATGTGTATGTATGGCTTATCATCAACACTTCATAGGGTCATTTTTTATTTAAACACTTCATTATTTTGATGGTTATAATAATGCGTAACTGATGTAAATAATAAATATAACTTGTCAATGATTCTGTATATATGATATAACATCGAATTACAAATTATTTTTCCATCAATATAATTATATTTTCGCTCATGCGTATGTACGGATTACCGTCTCCACGACGTAATGAGATTCATTCCCACATTCACCATTAAACGATGATTAAGAAAACATATATTATTAATAAGTATGTAATATAAGACATAATAATGCTACTGAATATATATATATATATATATGTATATGTATTTACTTACATTATCATGTTCTATTATTTCCGTTCAATACGTTATGAAAATGGAAACAACGTTTATGCATACGTACGACGAACCGTCTCCATAAACAGTGCCATACATTTCATATATCTATCTATAATAAATATTATAAATATATTGGATATGTATATAAAGTTATATAATATGTAAGTATTTAAGTCATCATCTAAATGATATGATTAATAATAACAAGTTAAAACATGTATGATAAAGAAAGCAGTTATTACCCTAAAATGTTAATTTAAGATGGAAATCATTATTAAATGTGTAGAATAAAGTCATAAATGAATCATGTATGTTATAGTAAATATTAATATGGTTATGGTATAATTTAATAACATACTATGGTCATTATACAGGATGTTAAACATACCCTCATCCAATAGAATGTGCCAGGTAAGGGTTAATCTCACAATCTCTTTTTTATCCGAGGTTGTTTTTATGTAAGTATGTACTGGGACATATTTTTTATCCCTATCCATGATTCATAAAAATATTTTAAAAGCGATTATTTTTTATATACATTTTACTAAAATATCATTTTAAATATTTTAATTATTTATTCTTCTAAACCTGTCTCATTAATGTCCATGTTTTCAAAATTGTTTTAAGGATTTATTTATATGGACATTAATGTTTTAAAATGTTAATTTTTTTCATATGTATCAATGTCGTATGGGAAACTTTGATTCAAAAATATCTTTTAAAGGACTTCCTTTATATGAATTTTAAATGATTTCAGGAAAAAGGTATATTTCTATAAAATATTTTTACTGATCATTTTAAACTATTTCAACTTCCATTACTAGATATTATTCTTGATCGAGGTGGATTTATTATGATACAAATATTCCATATTGTATTGATGGTTTTGTGATATTTTTTACTATAGATTTTTAATTTTTATACCATTCATGGATTATGGATAATGTATTGACATTTTCATTACTTTTTTAATACGAATGTTTATGTTATGTTAAAATCTTTTCATATGAGGAATGCATTGGACTTAATATGTGAACGGTAGAGCCCACTATAGATCCTCGATGAATCAGTAGGTCTCATGAGAGAAACTAGTGTATTGACATATGGCCTTGTGAAAATATTTTTTTATGTCTTGGAACATGGCCTTGACTATGTGATTATGAAGTATTTCATTATGCATTCCATTAATAGAAAATTGTCTATTGATGTTGCATGGGATTATTCAACTAGTAGAATAACCATGTGAATAACTAAATTGAATTATATGATTTATATTTTCCATATTATTCTGATGTTCATGTTTAAATTGATTGTGATTTAGTTTTATACAATTACATAAATTTTTATGCTTATTTATGGAAGTTTCACTATATTGTTATCCTTACTGAGCATCTAATCTCACCCTTTTTATGCATTATTTTTCCTAGGATGCAAAGAAGTATATTATAACTAACATGCATGGATAGTCTAAGGGATATTAATTTAGTCAACAGATACAATGTTGTTGTTGTTTCCAATTTATTATGTAATGTAACGTTCATGTATGTAATCTCTTTTCCAATACTGCTAAATTGATCAGTCTTTCGGGACTTGATTCCTTGTAATCATGTCAATATATTAACATAATCCACAGACACTAGGTAACTAGTGTCGGGGTGTTACAGTTGGTATAAAAGGATGTGTAGAAACATCCTTGGAAATATATTTAGATAATCATTAATTAAATAACATTACCCTAAGATATAATTTTTGGATAAGTATAGATGAATTTCCTAGAATTTTGGTAATGTAGAGATTTTGTGTATTTTCCAAAAAATACATCTCTTCTTGGATACAAGTAGGTAGAGGCATCTCTAGCACATATCTAACAAGGATTTTAAACTCAAATAAAGAGTTTTGAGCTTGATCCGGGGTATCCTGGTACATGACAATGGGCCTTGCTGCACTACTGGTTATGAAACACTTGGGGGATATAAATTGGATAATTCAAATTTTCATTACAAGCCATTATAAAGGATTTATAAGTAAATACTTCCTCAAAGAAAAATTTTTATGATACTAGATTATATGACTAAACTTTTCAATTTACTTTAGGTATTTTACAATATTGGAATTATGAATTGTGATTCATAAACAAACCTAGTTTTAGACATTATTTATAAATGGATCTTATTAAACTAAATGAGAATTCCAAAAATATGCATAATCAAAATATTAAGAAGGATCATATCTTTCATGGTATTAATCCAACATTTAAAAGAGAAATATTCTCCCACGTATTCTCATCATATGATGAAATAATATCATGTGTTAATAAGATATGTAATGAATTATTTGTGTATTACGGATTTGAAGGGAAGAAAGAGAAGAAAAGGATGGAAGGGAGAAATATGGATAAAGGGGATATGGGAAAAAAGGATTCTTCCATATGTGATAACTATGGAAAGAATAACCTTGGTAAATGTTTGAAAGGAAAGGGAGTTTGTTATTAGTGTGGAGAAAAAGGAAACCAAATATGCGATTGAAAGGGTAAGAAGATGGTTTCAAATGTACAATTATTTATATTCAAGGAGTTGGGACACTAGGTGAACCAATGTCAAAATAGTCAAAGTATACCGAAAATGCTACTATTGGATAATAATCAAGTTATGATACTACCAGAGATGAAGATGCATGATTATATTTCTTATGTTGTTATTAAACTATTGTGTCATTTGAGTATTTTATTAATTATGAACATGTTATAAGAATTATGAAGTATATAAGGATTGTACTGTAGTACAATTTCATCAAGGATTTTGAGATTTTGTGGTACTAAGAAAAGTGCCTCAATAACATGTTAAATTTTTTGGAAAATACATTATTGAAGGAAAGATAAAAAATTAATATGTTCCTAATACTTAGGAATTGATTTTTGAATAATATATGATTGATTTGGAAAATTTATATTGGATATTATTGACATCCTTGTAATTGATTAATGGTTTGTTTATTCCATCATTTTTGGAGTTTAAAACATTTTTGGATATAAGGAGTATTTACAGTATTCTATAAGCAATAAAGGAGAATGAATGTAATAAATATGGATTTATGGTAATTCAGGGTGTTACTATTTTTTAAAAGAATAGATTATGAAGGTATTCACATGTTATTACATGGAAAAAAGATATTCATTATGTTTACCACCCTTATAAAATTTTTATTGTGAGTTTGGACTGATGTATTTTGGAAAATAATAAAAGTTAGAATAGATTAATTTTTACATTGGATATGATTTTTAATGTTAAAGAATTTCTTATGATTATTTTTTGATTTTTATGAAAAGGAAAACCTAGATATCGAGCGATAACATGTCGCGTCCGGCATGGCCGCGATACTTGAATCCACAACCGTAGGGCTAAAAGGGTAATCACCTACCACTGGAATACGCGATGTCATGGATTGTATATTTTTTTTTTCTTTAAAAAATATGATTAGTAAATTATAAATTCATTATTTTTGGAACCCTATACGATTAGGATAAATAGAATATTTTATAATTCTATTATCTTTTAAAGTGAAAGATGAGTTTGTGGTATGAAAAAGTTGAAGGATGAAACTATACGTGTCAAGCATATTTTTTTACTCCTATTTTATGAATAAATTAATTCTTAATCATTATGGATGTGATATTATCACCCAAAATATGTTATACTAATATCTTATGTTTTGTTCAACTAACAATATATTAAATCATAATATATTAATGGATTTGAGGCGCTCAATTTTACACTTATTTGCGATTGATGACCTAAATCACACCCTATAAATACTTACATTTTTCATCCAATTTTTTGTCTCTAATTTACACCCATTTTCTCCTAATATTGATTATAATTTGTTTGTGAATTTTTAATTCTCTTTCCCTCTTAGTAAGGCTAAATTCTATTAACCCAATTTCTGAGGTGGGTTTTCTAGAAAGGAATTTTTCTATTTTTTTCTATTATTTTCAAAGAACAATTTCTAATTTTTAGGATGAAATTAAATTAAGGACATGAGAATGTAACACCCCTTGATTTCATTTTACTTTATCTCATTAAAGAAATTCAATAACTTGCGCTACACACACCACCGAGTTCGAGCGCACCACAACTTATTAAACTAGTCGTTCAAAATGAAGTTAAGAATAGTATTAATTGAATATTTAATTTTATATTATACATATAATTTTGACATCCATATTATTTATTTTTGACATAATATAAGAACAAATTCATTTTTTCAGAAAAAAAAAGAAGTATTTTTAAAAAAATACAATCTTTCCACCTTTTAATGGAGAACATTTTTTAAATACAATATTTGACAATTTTTTATATTAAATTTGAAAAAATAAATTTATTATTTAGAATTGGGACATAAAAATTTATATTTGATTAAAATTTGGTGTTTTTCTGATAACTTTCATATTTTGATGAATAGTAAAAAATACTACATTTTAATTAAAAACTATGTTTTTAAACAAAATAATTTATTATGAAAAATTGTAAATTTTAGTGGTTTTAAAGTATCATTTGAATATATTTTTATAATTTAATATAATTTAGGTCATTGAATGTAATTATAAATTTAAAATGGACATAAACATGTGTCAATATTTTTATAGTATTTATTTCTTAAAAACACGCTTATTGTTTTGACAACGGGAATTAATTTTAATTTAATTTCTGCCACTTCTATGTTTTGAATTTGGAAAAATTAATTCCATATTTGGAATCAGGATTTAAAAATTATGTAAATAGAAATATTTTATTTTTTAGAAATTATGATTATTTATTTCAGTAAATATTTTATTTACCAGGGTTAAAGGGTAAATCTGGTAAATTATGGTATACAAATATAATTATAATAATATAAAATTACCCTAACATGTTTCCTATTCATATTGGTTGATAAATTTCTAACCATGGTCATCCTTGGGTAGATATTGGGACCACATGGAGTTACTTGAGAGTGATAATGACACTTTATATTAATTAATTTTATGTAAAGACAAAAATGACATAAACTTATATCTTTTAGTAGAATAATTTTTACAAGATGTTATATAAGTTATATTTTCAACTATAAATATTTTTTAGGAAGATAATATGATTTTATACATGATGGTATTTTATTTATAATTTTTAATCATTTAATAATTAAAGTTAGTTAAGACACAATGCTGATACAATAATTACCCTATTAATGATGGAATCAAATAAATGGTTTTATAAATATTAACCTAAATATAATTCCAATGTTTTTATGACATCCTAGAATTTTCTAGGTGCATATGACATTTTATTATTGATTCAATGTAACTTTTTGTAGTAATCATTTTGTTATGACTTTCACAAAATCAAACTACTAAATAAATTCAAAATAGACATAAATGAGTTTCTAAAACAAATATGATATTATTAAATTGAAAAATATTCCTAAAAATATAAGGATAGGAAAAATTGGTTATATAATATTATATATGTCATTAATATACCACTTTTTGTTCTCCTGGATGTTTAGAGTATGTTTATTAACCATATAGTGTAAAAATACAAAAAAATATTATAAAATCCAAACTGTTTAACTTAGAGTTAAATCTAAATGATAAGGTTAGTATGATTAACTAAACCTTCCTAAAACCTATTGGTGGGGTTTTTTGCAACAAATAACTACCTTAGAATCGAAAAAACCCATTTTTGAGCCATTATAAACCGAAAAAATTTCATTATAAAATAATATTTCAAGCCTTTCCTAAAGTGACCAACACATATCTTACAAAAGGATACTTCCCCTTCTTTTAATTTTAGACCTTCAAATCAATTTTCCTGGGACAAAAACATACCAAATATCTTCCTAGATTCCCTAAAATTAACCTAGAGTCCATACATTGATCACAATACCAACCTATTGATCCATTTTTATCAAACTCAAAAGTAAACACCCGAAGAAGAGGTAATAATATCACCAACTTGTTTCAAGTTTTTTTCATCTTCCACTTCCTCTTTATATGTTGTTTTCATACCAAAATAATAACTCCATTACAAAATAAATACTATAGGGTTATTATAAATATGGTAAAAAATATTTTTTATTTTATCCATCCTTAAAATGACAAAGTCACCATACGTGTGTACGTACAGTTTACCATATCCACGTTGTGGTGTAGTTTGTTATTAAAACACTTCATTATTTGGATTGGTATAATAATCAGTATAACTGATTTAAATAATAATTATTAAATTATAATTATTCTCTATATATGATATACCATCCAATTACATATGATTTCACCGTCAATATAATGATACTATCACTTGTGCATACGTACGGGTTACCGTCTTCACAACGCAATGAGATTTATTCCCACATTCACCATTCAACAATGATTATAAAAAATATATTATTAATATGTATGTAATATATGAAATAATAATTATAATGTATATATATATATATATATGTTCTTACATATATTTTGTTCACTTACTTATGTTCAATACTTTATAAAAACGGAAACAACTTTTATGCATACGTATGACCTACCATCTCCATAAACGGTGCCTTAAATTTACTATATCTAGATATTATAAAAATTATTAAAATATATGATATATAAATCAGGTTTTATATTATGGATGTATTTAAATCATTATCTAAATGAAATGACCTTGAATAAAAAGTTCAAACATGTACAATAAAAAAAGCGATTATTACCCAAAATGATAATTTAACATGGAAATCATTATTAAATGCATAGTATAATTTCATAAATGAATCATGTATGATATAATAAATATAAATATGGTTCTGATGTAATTTAATAATAGACTACGGTTAATATACATGAGGTTAAATGTCCCCTCGACCAAAGTAAAGTGCAAGGTTAGGGTTAATTTCACAATCTATTTATTATCCGAGGTTATTTTTACGTATGTATCTTCTAGGACATATTTATTATCCATGTAAAAGTGTTTTCAAAGGGATTATTTTTAAGGGAATTTTTACTAAATCATAATTTTAAATGTGTAATTGATTTATTCTTCTAAATCTTTCTCATTAATGTCCATCTATTCAAAATGGTTTTATGAATTTATTTATATAGACATAAATGTTTTTAAATGTTAATTCCTTTCAATATTTTCAAAGTTGTATGAGACACTTTTATTCAAAACAATATTTTAGTTGAATTCCTTTATATTAATTTAAAATTATTTCTTGAAAAAGGGATATTTTTATAAAATATTTGTACTTATCATCATCAACTATGTCAACATCCATTACAGGATATTATTCTTAATCGAGGTTGATTTATTATGATACAAATCATCTAGATTGTATTGATGGTTTTGTGATATTATTGACTGGTGATGTGTTATTTTTATTCCATTAATGGTATATTAATATAGTATTCAAATTTCATATGGTAGTTTTAATACTAATGTTTATGTTATGTTTAAACCATTTCATATGAGGAATGAATTTGACTTAGTATGTTCTGGGTGGAGCCCGCCCTAGCTCCTTGATGCATTGTTAGGTCTCATGAAAAAAAGTAGAGTCTTGGTACTAGGCCTTGACAAAATAATATTTTCAGTCTTCGCATAAGGCCTTTATTATGTGGTTATGATGTCTGGAATTATTCATTTCATCATTATAAAATTTGCTACTAATATTGAATGTGATTATTCAACAAGTAGATTATCCACGTGAATATGTAAATGGAATTACTTGATTTATATTTACCAAATTATTTTGAATTTTAAAATTAAAAGTCATTTTTTAGTTTTATACAATTACTTAAATGTTTATGCATATTTATGAAAGTTTCTGCTATATTGTTATCCTTACTGAGTATCTGAGCTCACCCCTTTGTTGATTTTATTTTTCCCAGGATGCGAAGAATCATTTAATGACTGAACTGCAGGGATAATCTGAGGGATATGAATGTGGTCAATGAAGATAATGTTGTTGTTTTTTTCATTTTATTATATAATGTAACATTCATCTATGCAATCTATTTTCCAAAACTGCTAAACTGATCGGTCTTTCGAGACTTGATTCATTTTAATCATGCCAATGTACTAAAATAATTCCCTGACTCTGTGTAACTGGGATCGAGGAATTGCAGAAATATATATTTGTATAAGACTGATATGTTACATGGATATCATTATTCAATTATTATGGATTATACACCCTATATAACCTTACATACGATTTATATTCATTATGTATTTATAGAAAATCAACTTAGACTTAACAATGATCATTTTATCTTTATTGATTTAATGAATATACTCTATATAGATTACCATTCTATTTTTTCATATTATTTATGATTGTTATTCTTATATATTCAAAGGGAAAGAATGAACATGAAGAATATATGAAAATAGTACAAAAAACCCTATTAAATGATAGGATATAGAATAAATATACCAAATGAGAATTTTGGATTTAAATTTCTTCATTATCAGGTTATATAATCTCATTTGAGATTATATTAGGGGACCATTCAATGAATTATGTTATAGAAAAATGGAATAGTCCAACCATCGTACTAAAACATATAGTTTTATATATATTTGGATACTTTCAACACTATCCAGTAGATTTTGAAAAACTATATAATTATTAGATAAGTTGTCTCGAAAAAGGGTTATGTTCATAAAAGAATATTAATGTGATGAGAATTTAAATGAAAAAATAGATATGATTTTCCCTTTCACATATTTCAACAATACCCTAAAATAGAGAAGGTATTTGATCTATATTAATGTATCAATTAGGGGATAATTATATATCTCAAAAAATGGCAAGGTGAGAGCCTATTCATCTCAATAATTTTAATATATGATCTACAAAACTTAACTGGTGATTCATATTTGGTAGGTGTAATTGTTTTTATTAATAATATGTATGCATTGTTTAGTGTGTAAAGGTGTCATATAAATACTAATCATAAGTTGGTAATTTATAAATTAACATTTATACACTTGAATATGTTCTAATGAAAAAAATTTTAGTTGATTGGAGATTAGAATTTCTCAATACATTTCATCCATTAGATGGAAAAATGGTGGCCAATTCTATTAGTATGAAAGACCATACATGTTTTCCATGAAAAAGTTAAAATGAGATCCCATTTTTATGTATTTCTAGAACATGGATCATGAAATCATGATTTACTGGAAATATCATACCATTATGAGATGGATTTTCAATCATTTGTTCATTAGAGGAATAAAATATGAATAGTAGATGATGTAGAATTTTTTAATTATATGAGGAATATTCTTGAAATAAACCTATATTAGGATAAAATGATATATTTAATAAACTCAGTATTAATCCCATCTATATAAAACTATGAGAATATGTTATTAAAGGAATATCATAGTACATTATTCTATATTCATCAAAACATTATGAGCACAGATAAAGATGCAAATGAGTATTTCATGTGGTATTGTATGGGAATGGATATTATATAATTTATATCCTAGTGCATGTTATGTTAGCATGTTAATACAGAAAGAATGAAATCTAAGGTAATGTTAAAATCATTAATAATTATGGAATGTAAATGTGAAAACGTCACTATAGATTTTTCTTTCAACCTCTCCAAAATGTCAAATGTCTATAATTATATTTTGAGATGTAGTGGATTTTTTTATGAATTAAGAAAAAGTAATTGTTATCATAGAAAATTTATTTCCTAAAAATATTTATAAAATATAAATTAATAAATTTTTATTTTTTTGGAATTATAAAATTCTATTGTATGTGATCACGATACAAGGAATACCATGATATTTTGGTGAAGTCTACCATATGATCTGGATATATAGTTATTTTTTGTCCCTTCTTATCATCCTCATATAGATATTTTTATTAAGTGGACCACTAAAATATTAAAATAAATTTTTAAAACATTATCCATCAGTTTAAATGTTTTATGGTATGAAATAATCCTTTGGATGAATTTTCATCAATAAAAACATTCACTCGAGTATTCATATGGCTCCTTATGAAAATATTTTTTTTTGTGAAACTACTTTTTATAACATAATTTCAATA
The DNA here is from genome assembly GCA_963277665.1 of Viscum album. NCBI lineage: Eukaryota > Viridiplantae > Streptophyta > Magnoliopsida > Santalales > Viscaceae > Viscum > Viscum album. The sequence goes on along the minus strand of OY728129.1, from coordinate 564,154,143 downwards.
AATATAAATAAAATTATTAAAAATTTGTGAATTCAATTAGATAAAATGTTTCCCATATTTGGAATCATCATTTATATATTTTTTAAATTTATACACATTAATTTGTTCTAAATATGAATCATTAAAATTATAAAAGTGTTTACTCGTGGTTAATGCTAAGATAATTTTACATGTGTTTTAATACAAAAAGAATAAGGGTAAAAATGGCTTAAAAAATTTTCGAACTGCATTGGATGATTTTATTTATACAATATAATTATCACATTTTACTATGACTCATTTTGGATCATTTTCAATGATTTAATCTTTATAATATTTCCTAACATTTAGAAATTTCAAATGTGCCATTAACCTCAATTATAAATCGAGACCTCCTCTACTCAATTATTCAGTCTTCTTGAGACCTTTAGCTCAACCAAACCCTACCAAAATCACTCCACACAATTTTTAACTATTTTAAGGTTGTAATATAATCCCAAAAATAGTATCCCTATGATCCTTAAGAATATATAAAAATGGGTTCTTTCTAAGAAGTGATAATCAACTTAACAGATCACATTCAATTTTTACTTTTTCTTTTAAATTTTATAAATATATTGTTTTACTCCTACTTCAATAAATTATGTATCATAAATATAATAAATTGTTATTATGATTATTAATCCACCATGATCATCCATCTTTTTCATCAATTGTAAAACAAATATATCACTCACGCATTCTTGTAGACTACTAACACCACATTGTGAGTAAATTAATTTTCAATCACTACCATTCTGGAAACGTTATTATGATGTATTTAGTGTTCATAAGTAATATATTTGACAAAAATAATCATATATAATCATCATATCATATTTAACTTCATAAAATCCAATATGTTTAAATATGATAACATCGCTAGTGCGTATGTGTGGACTACCACCCCCAAAAAGAGATGTGATTCGTTTTTCATTTACAATTTTCATGGATGGTAATATGTTTATATTTTATAAATATTTTTTATAATAATTATATAATAGTTATTTTAGAATGGTGTATTATCATTTAGAATTTTTTTCATCCTATGAAATGTTAAAACAATGGTCATCCGTACTTATAACCTATTATCCCAATTAAAAAAGTAATTATTTTTTCTATAACTAAATTTAATAGTTGTTTCTATATAATTATATTGAATATATATTATAATTTTACAATTTTTTAAATTATTTATATAATGTATCCATGATCAATTTATAGTGACCAAAACCACCGAATAAAAAACATATATGGAAACCAATTCAAATATCTTCTAGAACATTGATTTTAATATAGAATTATTAATAAATGGGATATATATTGATATAAGTAAGTAATATGTTTTTATAGACCTAGAACATGTTACTAAAAATATAAATATTTATTACACCATATTTTGGATCATATATGATGGAATTCAAACATGAGGTAATTGGAAATTTCATGATCTCGTCATTATCTAGGATTGATTATGTTTACGTCTGTGATGCATCATAAGTTTTTTACTATAATAAAACTTATACATTATATTATCTTATAGGTATATTTTTAATTAAAATGTTTTCCTTTCAAAAATTCAAAAATATTTTTAGCAACAAATAATTATATATTAAATTCATATTTACATAAGTTTTCATTTTCATTTTCTTAAAAGGAATGTTATTGGTTTTCTTCAAACAATGTACCATTAGCTTCTCACCAGAAGTGTGAAAGGAATTTTTACCACAATACAGTTGTACAAAATGAAATTTCCCCTATCATTTCCACTGTATTAATTGAATATTCTGTTATAGGTTTTTAATATTATTTTAAATAGAATTTATTTAATTACAATTTATAATTTTTTTATATTAAATATTTGATTTCAACAAGATATATTCTTCATTATAAAGAAATTATACCTGTAATTTTTGAATAAATTTTTTATATACAATAACACTGTATGATATTTCACAACCATTAATATGGATTTGATGAAATGATTCAATATTTTTTAATTCAATGGAAAATTTATGATTAAGATGACAAGATGTTTATGAAATTCGTTGTTTTTTCTAGTATATCAGTTTTATGAATTGATGTAATTATTTTTTAGTTGATTTTATTCCAATATATTATTCCCTGATTAAATGATTGTGAAACCTATTTCGATTCGATGTGTTATGATATGATAAATAATTATTGATCTAGAGGGACACAACCATATGATTTAAATTATATGATGGGTGGAAAAAATTATATATCCCTCAAATGAATTCAGTATGGATAGATAGATGTTTATATAAAAAATTACATAATGGAGAGTGACTTTGATTCTGCAAGTGTTTATATTATCCATGAAATTCTATGAATTAAAAAATTACTTCTAGTATGTTCTGAGGAGTGGATCTAGTAAACATGATAAATTACAATATGTTCATTTACTACTAATAAAATTATTTTTTTATTATATATATTCCAAAAATATGTTTCTTATACAAATATTATGATGTGATGAAATATTTTTTATTATTATTAATGATTTATATCTTTTAAACTACAAAAAAATATTCTATGACACAATATTATGAACAATTATATACAAGGTATATTTTATAAAATAATATTCTCATGTTCTCATATTCTTTTGATTATTATATGTTTACACGATAAATAAAATCTCCCTTATTTACTCTTTCATTTAAAAATAGATCATTCATTCTAATGTTTCTCTTCCCTATATAATAAATGGTTTTATAATGTATTATATGTCTATGAAATGTGAATATTATGACAAAAAAAGTTAGAAATGATTTGGTTTTCTTATGAATTATTTGTATATATATCTATGATTCTGGATATAGCTTTTTTTTATTTTCCTCATTTTTTATCAAATTAATGGAAAATTCATCTATTATGATGTAATATATATATATGGAAAGTATGATTCGATATATTTGGTATTAGTGGATATGTTTGGGTAAAAATTGGAAACTGGGATGAAAATATTTTAATGAGGACCCTAAGGATAATCCTATGTATAGGAGAATTTAAAAAGTTTTTATAATGAATGGAGTGCAGTTTTAATATAAAAACATCCTTTTCTAGATACTATTAGTAGATGTGGTTTTGAAAAAGATTCATAATTGTGTTATAACCGTAAGAATTGTTGGTTATGTATATATCATCCCTCATTCTAGCACACAGTTAGTGTTCCCTTACAATGCATGTGCTTTTAAAATCTTGGGGGTATATGATTATGTTACATCATATTTTTTATAAATAATCATGAGGTATTTTAATATACGATGACAATGAATACCCCAGGTATTACTTATGGTTTCATATTTTGATGATATGTTTTTATTATTTAGGCATATTATAATTTATTTCCTATAATTATATCTTTTCCAATATTAATTATTGATCATCAATCTATGGTTTTTGGTTTTATAAAATCACTGGAACAATGATTGTTTTGATTAATTATTAATGTGACAGATAATGAAGTGATTTTCCTCATTATAAACTAAATAAAATAGGTGTAGGGAGGTTAAAATATATGACTATTTCTATCATCTATCATCTTATATGACAGAAAATTCTATATTTTCATATATCCCAATAATGTCAAATAAGTGGAAGAAATAATTAAATTAATGCCTATGTGATGGAGAACCTAGAGGAATAAAGGATCAATTTACATCATGTAGGAAATTTGGAAGTATAAACCTTGGATATTGTATTAAAGGATTTATAAAATATATTATTTGTGAAAAAAGGTAATATAGAAATGAAATACATAGGATTTCATTGTTTAATGTGTGGGGGACATGGGCATTATCTGAGCTAATGAAATAAACTAGGATTAATTTATAATAATTTTGAAGGACCGATATTATTAAAATTTTGGATGTAAAACTATTAATTTTCTTATGTTTTAATATTTTATAATTATAGCACCGAATTATTTTATCCATGATATTTTAATTATAATAATTATGAAACATCTATGATTCTTCCACATTAGTTTTTATTCATGTATTAAAAATAATATCATCAATTATAAATATGAGCGATAAAAATTATTTAAAGATTATGTAATATTTTATGGAAATCGCATGATAGGGGGAACGATAAATTTTAATATGTGATTGTTATTAATTTAATAATTTTTAGTTTCTATAATAATATAATTTATTTTATTTATGTCGATTAGATTGTATTAGTGTCCTTGAAAATGATTATAAATTTAGTGAAAAAGTAATGTGTGATGTTCTTTAATACTCATTTATATTTATGGAATTTATTTAAAAATATATTACATTATATATTTAATTAGGGCATAGTTAATTTTGGTTGTATTTATATTTTCATGGTTTTTTATGGTGATATAGGTATTCTTATATTTGTTATTTTATAATAGTAGTAATGATATAATTTTTATGTATTAATGATTCATAAAATTTATAAATGAGAAAACAATAATAATTTTAATTTGGTCAAATGTATTATGGAATTTTTTATAAGGGTAAATACATCTAGACTTAATAATGATGAACTTTGGATGATACTTTTGAGGATTTAGGGATTAATATATTAAACTAGATGAGGTCTGCTAATAAATATTTTCTGTAAATAATTATATTTAATGGGAGAAACTTTTAAAAATTTATAGATCAGATTTTTAGTTAACAAATAATTCCTTTCTTTCAAGAATAATTAAATCATGTTTGGTATTTTTTTGGTGTATGAAATGAAATTAAAATTGATTAAAGCACGCCCAAAGGTTTAAATAGTTCATATAATGTAAAATGATATAATATAAGTATATTTTATCCCATTCTGTATCATTATAGTGAATTAATCACTTATCTTTAGGAAATGGATATTAAACTGAAAAAATTATCGTATTAACATCATTTCCAATAAATCAATGGTATTTTTCACACATCCATGATTTATGGAATTGTGGCCATTAATTTTATTACTAACCACATAGTATATATTTATCTATTATCCTATTAAAATAGGGATTAATGATATATGGTGATTTGGGTATTTAGAAACATCACAATATATGATAAAATAAAATATTTTTATTATAGTTTACTATAATGACATTAGAATGTCACCAAAATAATGTTTCTGAATGATAATATGAGACATAACTTAGGTTAGGAATATTGTTTATACCATAGGCATGACATAATTTTTGTATGTGTGGGGTGTTTAATAACAATGCACACATTTGGAAAAATAATTATTATATAAATGCTTATATATAAAGTTAAAAATAATAATAAAATTATTATTATTATTATTATTATTTGTGTTGAAGATATAAAAATAAATATACTTTTGAATTATTATGATAATAATGATTGGAAAAATTATTTACTATGATATTTTTAATTGTGTATGTGAAATGTAAATGTGTGGTTAATATTAACTTATTATGTTTTATTAGGATTTAATAGAATTTAATGACTGATTGATATTGGTGAAAATGATTTCATGTACTTAAAATCAATAATAAAATTTTTCATTATTATTATTAGTGTGGGAAATAATTGGTGTGTATATATATAATTTGTGTGTATATATATGTGATAGGTAAATATATTTTCTGTTTCGGTAAAAATAAACTAATAAATAAATTTATATGTGATTTATAGATAAATATATACACATAGGTGTATATTTTCCCATATTTTGGTTAAAATAATTATAAATATATATAATGTTGTATATATATCTATATATACGTATATATTTGTTATTTCTAAAAGGGACCAAGATACCAGCATAATGGGGGGGACCAGAGTCTGGATATTTTTTCATATTCTCTTTGCCCCACTAGATCATGACCTTTTTATTATATGGTTCACTTTTATATCACTTAAGTGTTAATGGTGGTCTAATTAATTCCCTATTTATCTAATTATGATGATTATATTGTAATTAATGAATGCAAGAATGAGTGAAAAACATTTTCACTTGGTTCACCCTCACTTGGACACATCTAAGGAGAATACATAGACAATGATCTGATTGTACCAAATATTGTAAGGCATCATCCAATAATGATGTTTCATCTAGATCACTTCTATGACTACGATGCCACCTTTCAAATGGTATAGGGTTTGCACACTACATTCCAAAGGGTCACTCGTTGTGATTCTTTCCCTCAATAACTATCAATGGAAAAGATCACCATCTTTCTCTTCGATTACTCACTGATCTTAGAAGGGATTGAAACATAGTTTATAGACTTGCAGTTTCCGTCATTTTCATTAATTCACACATCCAAAATTGTAGATGGATTCATTGTTGAATTTCAACATTCATCCAATTGGTGAATAGCACATTACCACAATTCAGTGGGCAATGACATTTAAAAAACTTTCATGATGAAGACTACCTTCTTGAATATACTTCTTTGGTGAAGCTCAAACTTCATTCACAGATATCATTTCTTTTTGGAAATCTCAATTTATCCATCATGAATAACACATATTTTAAAAACCACAAATTAACTTAGTGAAGCTCACATGTTTTGTCCTGATTTTTAAACCCTTCATGAATTCCATGATTTTGCAATGCTTAAAAAATTTGGTTGGCATTTAAATCCTTCATGAAATCCTTCACATATCAACTTTTCAAACCACCTTTCGTGATCCACCTTCATGATTCTTGAGTCATAAGAACTTGGTTAAGTCTCTCTAACTTATTTGAGGCAGTAGAGGCCTTTTTTATCCATTTTCCATCGATTCAAGAACCTTTTATCAACGTCAGACCCATTTTGAGGAGCTCCCTCTTTTCCACTATGAATCTACCTTTCTCAAGAAGCACCAAGAAAATTATACATTATCTATGATCATCTTAATCACATAGGCTTTTGCCAAACCTTTGCACTACCACAATGCTCCACTCACGGTGCCCCTCACCTCTATCATTTGTGGTGCTCATTTAAATTCATGGAGATCACCATCAGAATTATTCGATCCTTCGCAAAACACTCTTTATGAAGACTATTTTAGAAATACATGCATATTTCATTTTTTAATATAGGCTTCAAGAAAATCCACTTTGGATGATGAAATCTAAACTCTGGAATTTAGACCACAAAAATTTGGAATACACTATAAAATAATGTCACCTTGTGTATTTAATTTTCTATATCTATTCTAGGTTATCCATTACTTCTGCTTGTTTCATTGTCGAAATACCAGGATAAAATTTTCTCTATCCTCCACAACTTTCCTTGTAAACCCCATTTTTCATCATACCCAATGAACTCAAAAATACCAAAATGTTTCCTTGTGGGATTTCCAACAATTTATATAAGTTATAAATATATATAATATTGAATTTAATTATTTATATTTAATTATTTTAAATAATGAAAGGAAATAGTAACTAAAGATGAACCTTGGGAATTTGTGTAGTAATGTAAAGAGGTAGATAATTCCTAAGAGTGTTTAAATTCGGAAATAATTTTTTAAATATTTTACAATAATCATTTCATGAAATTAATTTCAATTAATATATATATATATAATGGGTGAAATAAAAATGTGCCAAGTGTACTAAGAGAGTTACCCTTAATCCACACATTATTCTCACATATCTCTCATCGCATCTCAATTATTCATTTTATTGTTTTATTATTTTTCTAAATCATTTATAATAAATAAAATATCTAATATTGAGTAGAATTATGCACTATTTTATCCATTGGGTTTGTTTCATGACGAATAATTTAAAAACTATTTTCATTTACGAAAGAAAAAAGTTTTTTTGTGGTTTAGTTAAACATAGATGTCTACCCTCATCATCATTCATAGTAGTACCAAATGTAGGAATTATTCAGATTTTTTCAAGTATTATAGGGGTTATTAAAATGAATTATGATGTTTTTTCAAATATCTAAGAATTACTTACAATTATAACATTCTGTATATAAGTTATTGGTAATTTTGTTGGTTTTGGTGTGTATCTTAGTGATAATCCTCTGTATAGGTGAAAATGACATTATAAATTGTTTTATATAGGTTATTGGTATTATTTTTAGCATGTGTTTTACTATAGTAATTATCTTACATTATCACATGATTTATATAGGTTATTAGCATGATTTTTGGTGTGTCGATGTCAATAGTGGGACAACTTTTTTATGTTTGATTACATGTAATATGTGTTTGTATAGCCTTGTCCCTATGATTGTGTTATTTTCATTTTAATTTTTATGACTATTATTCTGATGTTATTGGATATGAAGTGATGTTTGACCTTTCATTCTCATTTTGTATCGTATAAATTTTATTTCTATCTACTATATTTGACTGTGTTGGTTTGACCTATTTATCACCACATGATATATGAAAATACTTAGTTGATATGGGAAACATGTGTGACATGAAAAAATAATAGAACTATACCCTTTATGTAATACAACAGACATTTTTTCTGCATTTTCATTTGATCTATTCAATTCAGTGGGATGTGTCCCATTCTTCTAGGTTATCTTTTGAGAGAGATATGTTTGAAATTGGTCAACATTTTAGATTTTATTCATGATTATGCATTATCCATTAATATTTATAAGATTTATATTGTTTTGTATATACATAGTAAATCCCTACCAATGGTATCTTAAATATAATCCTTTAGGATATTTAAAAAAAGATATGTTGAGCTGTTTACTGATGTTCATTCGACCTTACACTGAAGTAGGTTTTTTTCTCACAGCATGGTGCTGAGGAAGGTAGTGTCATTAGTAGGGCACCCAACATGTCTTGGTACATTGTTGATAATTTTTTTTATATATTTACATTATTATTATCTATTACATGTACTTTTATATGTTATTAACTGGTGTTAAATAATTATTATGTTGTCATATGGATTTTTTAATCACACCATACTCAATAATTTCATTTCCCTTTAAGACTATATAACCATAGACCTGGTGTCGGGAAGGGGCCCCTTTGTGGATGATTGAATAGTGAATCCTGGAGATAGGAAATACATGAAAAAAATTGTAATATTATAAAAATATGTGTTTATTTACATCTCATTGTATCATCTACTTAATATTCCCTAAATATAATTGTCAAATTTAAAGCACATAGATGTCTGTAATTCAATTAGTTTTCACATTTCATCTGATTGTTTATAATTTTTCTATTGATTATTGTTATCATGATACATGATACTATGTGTATAGTATTCCTAGAGATGAACATATACCCTTGCTACTGGTCTAGTAAATCTTGTGTGTGGGGAGTCACCCATGAAGACGTGTTGCATTTGAATCAGACCCTGTGGTTCGATTTGGGATGATTAAAAATGGAATCAAATGACCAGGATTCACTAGAATGAATTTTCACCCTTCCGTGACTTCAGAAAAGGTATTTACGAGATAAGATAATTGAAACTTTGTCTAAGGAACTATGTAAATGTTTAATAAGTTATAAATACTTTACTTCCACGTTTCCATAAAATATGGAAATTATGTTTTGTTGTTACTGTTGATTAAATTCACTTTGGGTGATTCAAATGATGTTGATATGGTTTTTATGATATTTCATGTATGTTCATTCATCATTACTAGGAATATATCTTCATATTATATATAAATATATATATTTTCCCCATCATTTATATTCTTTAATTAAATATGTAATTTCATTCTATCTGTTTGTTATAGATTCATTGACGAGTCAAATGTTTGTGTTATAATGAAAATTTGATATATACTTGTTAGAAATAATTATATTTACTAATCTTGTTGTATTGTAAGTATATATATTAAATAACTATGATTAACACTCATGGGAAAAAATATGGGTTAATTATACTAGGGTTACACCTTGTGTTAAGGGTATACTCAGAGGAGAACTTTATTTGTTCCCATTGACTCATAGGAGATGTTTTTGGATACCTTAGAATCGTACGGAATTTTAATTTTCCTAATGTTATTTTACAGTACAGACGCAGACTTAGAGCCATTTGATTGGGAATCCTTTAATAGAAGCCATAGATGTTCTCGTGCCACCACATGTATTATATGATGGTGTTCCCCCAATATACTCATGTATAAGTACATGTGATTATGGTTGTACAGTCTGTTAAACAATAAATCCTCAGAATAGTTACTACTCACGGTAGGGGAATCACTATGACAATGGTCGACTATTATTGGGACTTCGTGTATCTGCATAATCTTTCATTCTAGGTCACCAGTGTCCCTCAGGATGCAAAGTATTAGATTTAAGCCATTAAGAGGATCATACATCTTGTAGAGAACCTAGAGGATTAATAGGTTAGGCATGGAATATTTATGCTTCTGTGAGATTTTGTTCATTCATGGGGTATCATGTATAGGCTGTTAGACCAAAAGGACATACTTGTGTAACCTTTAATGAACTTTTTTTGAATATTATTTTCTTAACACCCTAAATCTAAATCATGCCTAGGTTTTTTATATTGATATGGAATGTGATAGTGAATGTTATTAATAATTCATCACACTTCATTCAGTTGATTATAATTTTTTCAATTTTGTAAGGAAATTATGTTCTAAAGAAAATCATGTTTTATATTAGCTTATGGTCAGATCTGAGGTGATCGGTTAGGACATTTGATCTGATAAACTATGTTGTAGTTATTTGAAAAGTAGTAAAAAAAGATAAGGGAACCAAGGAAGACATTATTTCCCTCTTATCATATCATTTTATAAACATATAGGTTCCTTCTTCATTTCCATCCCAACTCCCTTTACTGAAATAAGAAGAATAAGTTAGAAGGTGGATGCTTTAAATGAAATCATCAGTCAAATTAGAGAATAGGTTCTTCAACTAATTAAATGGGAGGTAACCTATATTTGTTCTATAATTTTGTTAGGATAGACTGCTTATCTACTGAATGTACGTATCCTCTCATGAAATTACATTAATGTGAAAATAAAATGAACATAAACAGTTATATGATTATACATTGAGGATACAATCTTCATGTGCAAACACACATTCGAAACATAGAGTAAACTTTTCATATAGGTGGGTAAAAATGTTGAATCATGATCATCTAGGGCATCATTGATTATTATATGATCAAGATTATGTAATTTATTTATCTCAATAAGACGGTGGAGAGGAACATTCTATAATTTGAGGTAATACCGTGGTTCATTATTGTTTATCTTTTGTTAGGTTATTTTGTTAAAATACCTTGAGTGGTATCTTTAAATCTGTTCAAATTATAATATTAATAATAGAATATTTTAATAGAGAAACTCTTATACTGGGGATTAATAACTCGCTAATCTAAAACACTTCTCTATGATGACCGGAATTTTGGAAGGGATAATTTTAACATCATATATTTTAAATAATAATAATAAACATATTTAGATAATAAATTACCTTTATGTTGGTGTGAATATTATGTTTTAAAATACTTTTTATTACAATGCCTATACGAATTTGTAAATGAAATATTGTACAAATTTGAATATTCTATAGATTTTTTCGATTTAGGTATAGAGTTACCACAAGCATTCATGGATCTTGGTTAATCGACCATGAAAATATAAAAATATTTAATATATTTTACACATGTGTATGTGAAATTATTCAAACTAGTAAGAAATATGTCCTAAATGGTGTGTTATATGATAAATATGACCATTTCATTATGTTCATGATATGGGTTTTCCGTAGGCGTGACATAAGATTTATGTGTTCCAGATGTTTGGAAACAATGTACGTAATGATAAATAGAATTTTTATTATTATATATTATTCTAAAAATATAATGATATCTTCCAAAGGGAGTTTTTTATATAAAATTTGAAACATCTATTAGGTTTGGTATTGGTGTTTTACCCTATGCACGATATAAGTTTTATACTCATTGGGTTTTTTGCCACATCACACATAATAGTAGTAATAATTAGAATTTAAATATTTATTTTTATGTCTAGAAATAATTATAATAATAATATTATTATTATTATTTATGTCAAATAAAAAAATGGGAATATTCATTGAAATTAATTATGGTTTTAAAACAATAATAATGAATGTCCAATTTAATTAATGTTATATTACTAATTGTGAATATTAAATAAAAATATAAGGTTAATTATAATTAATTAACTCTTGGGATAATTAATGGATGTTATTGTGTGAATGATAATGGTGAAAATGAGTCAAGTATTTTATAATAATAGTAGTAATAATTTATAATATTATTATTCATATTAGTGTGGAAATAATTTGTGTGTATATATATATTATGTTTGTATAAAAATGTGGTATATAAATAAGTGCTGGTAAAAATAAATAAATAGATATAAGTATATGTATATGTGATTTATATATTAATATTTATACATGGATGTTTATAAATACAAATATAAGTAATATATAATTATATATATACATGGATCTATAAATTTAAATGTGGAAAAATATATATTATTTATAATTATATAAAATAATGATTTTTATTATATATATTTAATTATGAAACATAAATTAAAACAAATTTAAATTGAAGGGGATCCATAGGTTGTGGTGTAGTGAATCTAGGAGGAAGATAATTCATGGGGTAGTCTAAATAATATAATAATGATTTATATATTTAATAATGATCATTGTATGAATGTATTTTCAATGTATATATATATATATATATTAGGAGGAAATAATAAATTTAATAGTTTAATAAGGGAGTTACCATTACTCCTCATATCTTTCTCCCTTATCTCTATTCCCCTCTCAATAATTCATTTAATTATTAAATAATTTTCTAAATATTATCTCCTCAAAATATTTTTCAATATTGATGTGGTTGATACACATTCAATTCTATTGGGTTCATTTATAATAAGAATAATTTGATTCATAATAATATTTATAAAATAACCTAGGTTTTTTGTGGCAGTTAAACTCATACATTAACCCTCATTGTCAGTCATTGTTGCACATAATGTAGGAAGTCCATAACTATAGTAAATGGCTTATATATGTTGATAGGATTATTATTTTTGTGTGTATTCATCCAAATAAATTTTAGGACATTATTGTATGATTTATTTTCATTATTGGTAATATTGTTGGTGTGTGAGTGTGTATTCATATTTGAAACATATATGTAGGAAACTCTAACATTAGAGAATGTTTTGTATGGGTTATTCGCATGATTTTTTGCATGAATGTGTAGTCATTATAATTAATTGATATATATATATATTATTCATATTTATTATTTATATGTTATTTTTTGTGCATGTGTGGCCCAAGAGACCTATGTTTGATGTTTTAGAACATTCCATGTGTGTGTCTATAGCCATTGACTTGTTCTTCTTTTTTACATATGGATTATGATGACTATTATTATTTTTGATTGACATGAAGTGATTTTTTTCTATAATTAATATTATGTATCATATATATTGTATTTCAATATACTATAGTTGAGCAAGAAGGTTTGGCCTATTGGCCTCTATGTAGGGTATGTCACATATTTGGTCGACATAGACTACATGGGAGATGGGGCCCAATCATTACAAAATCCTCCATTTGTAATAGACTATAAATTTATTCAGCATGTACATTTGGCCTTTTCTAGAAGGTGGTATATGGCACATACTTTTGGGAAAAACACCAAGATGGATGTTAATACATTAGTTAGTAACTGATATTTGAATCATTCTTTTGGACTACCCATTGAGTTTAATATGCTTGGCATTGGTTGGAATGTACGTGGGATATCACTACTAGCAGGAATGTGTCATAAATTCTTTTTGGATATTCCAAAATGTTGGTGATTCATTATTGTTACCATTGTTCATATGAAATTATGTCGAAGTAGAATATTTTCTCTTAGATTGGTGCCGAAGTAGTTAAATCAGGTCCTTGAGAAACTGACATTTATTTGGTACTTTTATGATTTTTATATATCTACATAGTTTCTATCTAGGAAATATTCTTGTATAATTTATACATTGTTGTTAAAGACAATTTTTTTGTGTCATAATATTTCTTGTACTCAGATCATACTAGCTCATTTCAGTGTTTTTGTATTCTTCGTGACTAGAGACTGAATGAAGGGAAAGGGAGCTATGGTGGATGTTTGAGTAGTGTAACATGGAGCCCGAGAAGAATGAGGTAGAAACCAAAGGACTCCACATATGTTTATTGATTTACATGTCATTGTATTATCTAATTCTTATACTCTAGACATTATTTCGATTATTGGATATTATACATGTTTGTATTTTATTTAGTATATTCATTTACTCTAATTGTTTATTATTTTTTATTGATTATTATCAATCCAATGACATAATTCTAAGTGTATAGTTTCCCTATTTATGGAGATAGAACCATTCTTTTAGTCGAGAAACTCATGAATATAGGGAGGTTCACATGAGGTTATGTAACATCCAACTTGGACCCAGTGGTCCGGGATTGGATGTTACTTGTTTTGTCTCGAATGATTGAATTTTCCATGAATTTTTAAAATTATTGATTTATCAAATAAAATCATTCCTTATAATTTAATAATGCAATTATTGTATCTCAATATATTTTCCATTTTTAATTAATGTGACATATAATCCATTTGAATAAAAATAATTTATTTTATTTTTTAATCATAAATTTTCATTTTTTCTATATGTTAATTTTTTATGTGTAACAACATTGTTTTTGGAAAATGTTTTTTTTCTTATAATGTTTAAATATATTAAAAAAATAAAATATACCCTTATAAGAAATATCTAAACAAAATTTATATACAATATACTTATTTACATGAATTGGAAATCATTTAATATTTATTTCCAATCGTTGTGATAATATATCATTATCTGTTTCTCAAAATATTTATTTTCCTAAAAAATAACTTTTCACTAAGCATACGATCCAGGAGCTGCTTGTCACCTTCCGTCTGTTTTAACTTTTTCCTTGTACTTTATAGTTGGGCTTGTATTTTCGGCCCCTTTACTTTCAGCACAGCTTGTTTCAGTTTTACTTAGTGTTTTACTTCCGCTTGTAATCTATGGTGTTTTTTTACTTTTATAAGGTCAATGCCTTCCCAGTTACCGGGATTTACACATTTGGTGCTAGTCGCCAGCCCATGGCCTATTGATGGCAGGCTTTGGGTTATTACGGCATGGGCCCCGAGGATGGGTCGTGACAAATTGGTATCAGAGGACTCAGTTCTACAAGAGAACTTATAACACTGATATTCCATTTCTGTGAAGAAATAGTGTTAAGGGTACTGATTATGGTTTTCAGTTTTGGGAGTCCGGTGTTGGTGCGGCGGCCGACATATCTGTACACCAGGACCCTGACTACTGATTTCCGACTTTGTGCACGAAAACACTGATTGCATGTGTGTTTCCAAGAGTTTTAAAGTTAGCTCAAACCAGGTCAGCTCACCAGGTGTAAATCGTTTGACCGTGTCGTATCTGTTCAAGATGTCTCCAAGAAGATAGTCAGTTGGATTTTTGAGATAGTACATGATGAGGGCCCACCGAGCGACGAGGCTCCGGTGTGGGGCCCTTTTTACTAAGTTGGCACCCTCAGGTGGTGTACCAGCAGCACCACCACCTGTTGGGAAGCAGATGCCACCAACTAAAATAGTGAATTGTGCATGCTGGTAGAGTGCGTTGCACGAGTTCCAGCAGTAGTGGCCTCTGTGGATACAAGGCGAGGCAGATTCCCAGACATCAGAGCACTGGCTAGAGGCGATTGCTAGAATTTTCCGCATAGCTATGACATCTGTAGAGTGGATGGTGGACTTGGACACTAGTGTTTTCCAGTGAATGACCATGAGGATGGTACGCATAGTGATGAGGCTTCGGTACGTGGACCGATGCCTGAGATAGTGCCTTCGGGTAGTGTGTCAGCTATACATAACTACCTGTTGGTCAGCAGTTACAACCGACAGTATCAGTAGGTGACACATGTAAGCTTACTGCATTACACACGTTCTAACATCAGATACCCTCATGTTCTGAGGCGAACCTGACTCACATGCGACTTAGGACTGGCTTGAGTAGGGGCTGAATGTTTTCTAGAGCTTATATAGCTTCGACAGAATTACATGTCGGTAGCTGAGAATTCATCTAGGCGTACCGAACATTCCGGGAAGTCGATGAATACGATTCGAGTCATTAATTTTTCCTCTATGCATTCCTACTCACGTTAGGGTGCTAGAGCGAACCTTGAGGTTGAATGTTCTTTGGCTGAACAAATATAGATAGAGAATGTTAGAAGTTGGAATGCAGTGAGCTGGTGCTAGTATGAGAGACTTTGGCATTCGAATGATTCAAGAAGAGGAAATGTTAAGGACAGATAAATCTGCAGAGCATCATACGTGGAGATAGATCTAAGAGAGCAGCATGAGGTGGTGTACATTTCAACATGTTACAACTACCCCCATTTTTTGTCCCCCCAGGCTTAGGGAACTAGAGGGAAGGGGAACAGAGTAGCTGCATGCAGTCAAGGAGTGTGATCGAAAGGGCTCTAAGGATGATTTGAAGTGCGGACATTGTCTTCTACTAGCTTCTGTAGCCACAGACATCGATACTAATCATCCCTTCCTTCCATGAATCTAGTCCCAGACCTAGAGTTTCCAGTTATGCCATTGACTTGACCCTCACGTCTGGAGATACCTTTGGGAGGAGACTCAATAGTCACACTTACGCCGATGGTGTGATCTGACCCTTGAGGAGAGAGTCTCGGTTAGGACCTCTTGGTGGCAGCGTCGAGGCCTTATGATGTTAGTTTGAGTATGGTTTGGGCAATCACTGCTCATACTCAAATTGATGGTATTAGGAAAATGTTAGGATGATTTTTCCTTGGTCGGCGAAAAAGAAACCCCATGCAGCACAAGATAAACTCGTGCATGGGGGGTGGTGGTGGTGGTGTAGATGATCATTCTTGAGTCAGCCAGCCTTACTCTCATGGCAGCAGGAGTTAGAGTTTCAGTTCTAATCAGGAAAGGGATACCTCTAGTGTTTGAGGATGGAGACCACGTTCTTATACGGGTCTCACCTCGATGAGGTTTACGGAGATGTAGCCGAGGCTACGAGATATATCCGTGGTTCAATGGATCTTTCAATGTCCCCAGCAGGGTAGGCGAGCTGGTTTACCGCTTCACCTTTCCACCTCAGTTGCACCGGGTGCATGAAATCTTCCACGTACCTCGGCTGAGGAAATACGTGCATGATCCTTCACACATCATCGACCTTAGGGTGTTGGATGTCGATGACAGGGCGACATCCATGAAGGTTCCTGTGGAGATCTGGGATCGACAGGAGCGGGTCCTACGTGATCGGTTGATTTCTCAGGTGCGCATTCACTGGCAGCATGAGAACCTCTAGGAGAGCACATGGGAGCAGAAGGCTCAGATGCATGCTCAGTACCACATTTTTTTCCCATGTTTGTTTAATAGCTTTATGAGGACATAAATCCCTGAGGTTGGAGTAATGTAAAGACTTAGAAATTTCAAAGAATTTTCTTTTCCAAAATTTCTTCGTAATTTTACAAGTACACAGTTTCTGACAGCACTTGATTCTGAGGCCCGGTGTGCCCGGAATAATTCTCTGAAGTTTTGTTATGCTTAAATTAATGCGCGTAAGCAGTTTTACTGAAAAAGTGTTATAACTCTTAAATGGTTACTCAGATCAGAAATATGAGGGCATAGTTGCACTCAGAATGTTGGGTTTACACTAGGCGCGACTTAAATTTAGTCAGCGTGGGCCTCCTATGAGAAATTCCAAAAAAGGCATAACCGTAAATAAAATAATTAAATAAGTTATTTTATATTTCAAATGCTTATTACTCACAAACGGTAGCTCGGATTAAAAATCCGAGACAAGCGCTAAACTCATGAGGGCATGTTTTATTTAAGTAGATACTAACATTGTCCGGTGAGGGCCACTAGAAAAAGTTAGTTTTTGGCCGCAAATAAAATAATTAAATGACTATTATTTTATTTTAAAATTTTTATCTTTTCAATGGTAACTCAGATTGAAAATTCAAGAGTACCGTTGGATTCATTGGGGTGTGTTTCACTTAGGCAGAGCCAGACCTTGACTAGCGCGTGTTGAGGGTTACTGATAATAATTTTCTGAACTTTTTTTAGGTACGTTAAATAAACGTACGTTTGGGTTTTCCTATCTTTTGAACCGGTACACAGAATTGAAATCTGAGGGCACCGATGAACTCGCAGCACCGCTTATTGCTTAAGGGGACCTTTACCGTAGTTGCGTTTTTCATTGGATGAGAATTAGTTTTTGGGGATTTAGTTTATAATAAATAAAATTGGTGTGTACAATTTTATTTATATCTGAGGTGGTTAAACTCTAAAAAAGGGAGTTAAGGGTGAGACCACAACCACCTAACTACCCTTGTGTGTATATTTAGAAGGTGGGTCCCACACGAGCCCCAACCTTTCATCTACCCATAGCCACTCTTAAATCCCCCCTTAAACCCCCTATTTAATTAATTTGTTAACTCCTCGACACCCCTATTAATGAGATCTCTCCATATTCCTCTAATTATGTTTGTCAACATAATTAAATTAATGGTTTCATTAATTAAATTGGTACATCACAACTTGAATTATTTTGTGTTGCATGACACTTCTTTAAATGGGAGAAGTCTTTTGTAATATTTGCGATAGAAAATATTTTGATGGGAAACCTCTGGAGGATTAGAAAGAGAGGTGTTCTTCCTCCGATGAAGAACTTGAAGTCCCGACGAATACTCTTCCTCCGACGTCAATGGAATCGACACCATTCTTCCGCGACATCCGAACATAGTGACGTTCGTCTTCCGCGGTTTGACGACATGCGACATCTTTGCAAGGTAGGGGAATGTTGTATATTACTCATGTATATGGTTTATACACTCGAACTTGAGCGTTTATTTGTAGGATTTATCTTTGTGGATTCCTTACCCTGGTTTAATTTCTCATGATGAATGCGAATTAATTTAATTAATTCACAAATTGATAAACAATTGATTGAATTTATTTTCTTCTTGTTTATCCTGAGTTTGAGATTTTTGAAGCATGATAAATATTTAATTTCCAATCCCCCATGTTGTTAATTCTCAAAAACAATGGAAAAACTATCCTGGCTGTCGATCCACACATAAACCGATTTCCTTTATTATTCATGGTCCGTGCATTCTTCGCGTGTTCTTCTTCGTCAAATAATTAAGCATGCTGGAAACTCGATGTTTCGTTGAGCACGACATACGGACGTGGAGATCACGATCCGAGGATCAAGAATTTGTGATCGTCATAATTGTTGGGGTTAGAATGAAGGTGAAGCGGACTGGAGGTGTAGCAGAGTGGCAGGCCGGAAGTAGGCCTTGTGTGAGGCGGAGGTGCAGCCTTCCCAGTATGTGAGTTCAGCGTGAAAATTGGAGGAGAAGGGGACATGAATAATGTGGTAGATTTGAGGGAGAATGAGATATTAAGTGGTTAAATAATAAAAGACATAAATAAAAGGTGTAATCAAAGAGGGGGCATGATTGGCTTGGAAACAAGGGGGGGTTTATTTTTTTTTGGGTGGTGCGTGTAATTGGGTGTGAGAGTTTAAAGTATTAAATTAAATTCAAAATAATAATAATATAATATTGTTATTATTATTTTCATAGGGAAAACCATATTTTGACGGTTTCTTCTTCATGTGACCTTGGTTTCACGAACCGTCAGTGGCTGTGCAACCCTGACATCGATACAAAATTTATGAGTCCAATATTGGATATCTTTTTTGGGGTTTTGGATCGAGTACCTGAAGCACTCGGAGAATAATAGATTTAATAATATTATTAAATCTTCGACCTGTAATAACTTGAGCTCCGGACGTCCGATGGATGTTCCGTCTACTTTGTTGGATTCCTCATGATGAGATGGTTCTTTTGGCATACTTCTCCTGAGGTTTGGATGTAGTTGGATAGTGGCCAGGTTGGATTGAACCCAAAATCCAACCAGGCCCCTGGAACGGAAAAGCAGATAACTTTCAGACCGGACGTTCGTTTGACGAACCGTCAGTGGCGTTGGTGATCATGTTGAGCAACGGTCTGTATGAGTATACCATATTTGAGTTCAGGGTACAGTTGAGATACAACTGGGTTGGTTCACATACGAAACCAACCGGGCCCCTGGGACGAAAAGGATAATAACTCACAGACCGGGCGTCCGATTGACGCGCCGTCTGTTGCGTTGAGACCCCTATGATTAAGCGGTCCTTTGAGATACTTATTCCTGGGATGTTGTGATACTTGGAGTATCGACCAGTAGATTTTGGAGCGGACCCTCCAAGAGACGAGCGTACGGAGTACGGAGACCGTATAGCCGGCTGAGACCTGGCGACTGCTTGACCGACTCGACTTGGAGTGAGTCCACTAGCCCAGTGGACGGAGCACTACTTTGTTTGGGTGCATACCCATGGAGGAGGGAGCACTACTGAGTTTGGGTGCAGACCCACGACACTCGTCTGAAGAGTACCTCTACAGGCTATTAAGGGGAATGCACTACTGTGTTTGGGTGGCAGACCCCGACGGGAAGCACTACTGTGTTTGGGTGGCTGACCCATGTTAATCGACAGGAGGAGTACCTCAGCAGTCCTAGGATAGTGAGTAGTACCTCAGAGTCGTGACAGGATCACTGTACTCTCCAGATACGGGGCTCTTCAGCAGTTACAGTTTCGTTAATGAAAAATCCTAGTTTGAGCTGAGTCTATGACCATTGTGTTTTCCTCAGGAATGAGATGGGTCACTTGATAACATAGGTATATGTATGGGTATATACCTGGGTAGTGGTTATCTGTTGATTTCATGATCTTTGTGTTTCCTCATGATTGATATGGGTTACATGATAACATGGGTATATATATGGGAATATACCTAAGTAGAGGTTATCTTTTGAGATCTTCTTTGTTATTATCCTTGTTGGATTTAGTGAGACCTTGAGAGTCTCGCGGTCCCTACTATGTATCGTTATACTCACCCATGCATGGGCTATGCCCGCACCTCGTTGTGTTGGTTTCAAACGACGGGCAGCGCAGACAGAGGCCGAGTGTTCGAGGAGTGGAAGGTACCCAGAGTTGTACCTCACGACGAGACAATATCCGGTGGTGGACTTCATGACGAGATGACACTCGGAGGAGGTTGATGGGTGAGAGAGTTGTGGAGGATATCTGTACCTACCCTTCAGGTAGGATCCATGGTGGACGATCCAAGAGCTATGCAATCTGTACCTACCCTTCAGGTAGGATCCTTGGTGGACGATCCAAGAGCTACATGTCACCTTCCAACTGTTTTATCTTTTTCCTTGTACATTACAGTTGGGATTGTATTTCTGGCCCCATTACATTCACCACAGCTTGTTTCAGTTTTACTTAGTGTTTTACTTCCGCTTGTACTCTGTGGTGTTTTGTTTACTTTTATAAAGGCAATTGCTTCCCAGTTATCATGATTTACGCATTTGGTGCTAGTCGTCAGCCCCTGGCCTATGGAAGGTGGGTTTGGGGTAGTCACGGTACGGGCCCCGAGGACGGTTCGTGAAAGAGTTTTTTATAGATTTAAACCAATCCTATATGACTGAATTTGAAATGAATCTTTACAAATAAGAAAATAGTTTTTTATTCTTATATATACACCATAAATAAATTTCTTAATGCAATGTTATTATCTCATGTATTATATTCATTTATTTTTCATGTTTCATATAATATTAGCAACCAATATAAATTCCATGACAAATTATTTTAAACTATGATGTGTTGGGTATATTTTAAAAATATTTTTATCATGTTCACACGAACTTATGATAATGTAATATTTATGTCCTCATTGATATGTCACTTGTTTAGCCGCGTATTCCATCAAATATCAGCCTTGATTATTTTTTCCTTCCCCTTCTTGTGAATTTTATTATTATTTATAATAGGTATAAGAAGGTAGTCTTTTACAAATTGCAAATTGGGAGATGATTTGTTTCACTTATAAACCAATTGTTTATGTATCCATGATTCCAAAGACACTCAACCGTTATGGACCCCATGTTTGTTTTTCATTAAATATATTATCTATTAAGATTTAATATCTATGTATGGAAATTTTGGGTCTCTATTTGTACACATACCCTTAATGATTATTTGATCACACCCCTTTATTATATTCCCATTTCCCATGAATCCATATAGATTATTAATGTTGAAATAATATGATATGCAAGACTAAATAATGATGTTATCCAAGAAAATATTATTTTATATTTTCTGTTTTAAAATTTAATGTTATAATTATATATGTATATTTTTTTCATGAATAATAAACTATTAGACCCTTTGGTATTCATGTGATTATATAGAGTAGCAATTTAATAATGTATGGAGCCTATATGGGATACTAGGGTTGGGGTCATTTAAAATTATCATCATTTCCTTCAAAATATTAAACATTAATTATAATTTTTCTATTATAAAACTATAGGAAAAAATATTTCTATTGGTACTAATATGTTTCTCAACTACTAATATATCTTAATACCCCAAAAAATATGGAAAATATTTCCTATTGAATGACTAAACAAAATATTTTCATATACTATTATAATATCAAATCCTAGAATTATTTATAGATTTAGTAAGATTAATAAGTAAAAAAGATCATTTATTCATTATTATATATACTTTTGTTTCCAATAGGGAAAATCATTATATTTTATATCACATTTATCTTTAACATGGTTCTTTTGGATATTTTCTATTTAATAAAATATGAAATCATAGTTTGATAAAAAAATAATCACTGTCGGTAACCAAGTAATCCTAAAAAATAATACATAGGAGTTATAATTCATGAAACATTATTTTAAAGATATTAATCTATAGGTTTAACCATTTTCAATCATGGTAATCATCTATTAAAATACATTATTCATTCATTAATTAAATTTTAGTAAACTTAAAAATATACTTTGGGACTGTGAAACCAGATGTGTAGTGAGGGAATATTCATCATACACTATAATTAGGTAAAAGATATATTTGACCTCAAATATTCCATTATTTTACTCCTAGATGAAACTATAGCTACTCTAAATACACATTAATTATCCATATATAGAAGTATTTTTAGAAGTTAATAATAAAATCTACTTTAACAAAACAATAGTATGTTATCTTATACATAGAAATATCTATAATGTTTGAATTTTTTTCCCAAATTTGAATATATTAAAATTAGTGAAACCATACTCTAACACTAAATATTTACACCCATACTTTTTTCTTATAGATATTACATATTATTGGATGAATATTCACTAAATAACATCAAAATTCATGCTAATCTCATAAACAATTCATTTTTTTGGGAAACCATTTGCGCACTATTCTATTTTAATTAATGATATTCAACATATCCCACAAAGAATATTCTATAGAGTACTCATCATAGAAATATAATTCATAAAAAATTTCATCATAACCTAGAAGAACGAAAAATAATAACGTTTTCTATCATATACTTATTAAGGGTATAAATAAAATATTTCAGTTAGTGATAATAAGTGAAAATAAGATTAGAATATGGGTATAAGAGCATTATCATAACTTCAAATTGTCATACATAGAATTTAAAATATTATTATTCATAAATCATGGAATAATTATTTTTAATAATAAAATATAACATTGAAATGAATCTGAAATTTTTAATATTCAATCATAATCCTTGAGAAAACATCATATACACAATAAATAAGTTGTTGGAATACACATTTTTAGGAAATAATTTCCATATTCATGTATTTTTACAACAACTTCATAGTTTTTTAGGATCACTCTATATTCTATTATATCAGTAGTCAAGGATAACACCCAATGAATACCGTATTAGATAGTTCATGTTACTGAAAATAGATCACAATACCGTCCAGTTTTAATTATCAAATATGAAATCCATCATTACTAAATTCATCTATGGGATATACAATTATTTTCCAAACTACCACACAGTCATATTCCATTCATATGTGTTTCTATTGATTAAAAATCATTCATTAAATAATAATATATCAAAACATGGAAAAATAAAATATGTTTTGTAACCACATACTCATTTAATAAAATGTGGAAAATAAATAGGATTTATAACATATCATTAAAAAAATCATAAACCATTTAAAGAAATAATATGGATGATTTAATTATATCATTACCATATTAAATCGCAATTAAAATCAAATAATCCTATCTTCGTTTAAATTGTAATTACAATTTAATAGGAATATTTGTTGATTAAAACAAACATTTTATTTCAAAATATGATTTTGAAAATATAAATATTTACAATATATTAAGAAAAATATTTTACTTAAAATGGAATAAAGAAACATGTTTATTAAAATTTAAATAATGTGTGGTAATGATAACAGTAAATATATTTTATGAAATAACAGTTAAAATGATGGTTTGGTTCAGACCTTAGGTAAGAAGATCATTGATCAAAAAAAATATAAGATTCAATTTACACCATTTCATAAAAATTAAAAATGGATTGAAATAAATTTAAACTATCATTAATCATAAGTAAAGAAATTCTTGAAATGATTTTGTAAAACAAAGATATAGAAGGAAAAGGGATTCTGATTGAAATAGACAAATTTATATTAGAACATTGTAAAAATATTATCTCCTGCATTTATATTTCTTTAGAGATGAAAATGATACTAAGATAATATATTTAATGAAAAATAGGAAAATAAATATGGAATGGATTATCATATATTGTTTATATAATTTTATTAATATAATTTCAAGAAAAAATTAACACAATCATAATGGGTTAACAAACTAAATCCCTAACCATAACTCTCATATTTCTTCATACATTATTGAAAATGTAGAATGATAAATATAAATTTATTATAAATATATTTCATAATTGTTTTTATGAATATCATATATGATTTACTCAGAACATCCTTTCCCCCATTTATTAATTATTATTTAATAATGACATTGTTTCGGGTGAAAGCTGCTTCATTTTTTATTTTGGTTTTGGTTAAGAAATCTAAGACCTTGTACTATGATCATGATACCATGATCTATTAATTTTTAATATCTACATTATTGTAAAATATATACATTATAAAAAATTTATAATCATCTATAAAATTTAATGATAAGAAGATAATTTACACAGTTTATATAGATGATAGGTCGTACATACCCATGAACATCATTTTCATTTACAAAAGACATGATAGAATGATTTGTAAATAATTATTTATAATTAAAAAACCAAAATAAAATCATACATTTAAAAGATATACAATAAATACATGATAATAATGAACCATTAATGATGGTTATAGAAAATGATTATATAACTCTATGGATGCGATAGTCCACACATACATGGGGGTGATACCTTTAACTCCGATTTGAAATAAAATAGGCCAAATAATTATGTTTAAATTGTCTTAATAATATTTCATTATTTTTTGGAAAGTGATTTTGTTATTTTTTGATAATTATCTTATATTTGGACAAAAAGAATAGTAAATAAAATTTAAATTACATTGTTTAGAGTTATACCTTGTGGTTGAGAAACCACAATTGTCTTACACCATAGGCCATCAAAGGATGGTATTCAAAAAATAAAAAACATTATATTGCATAGATAAGGAATATAAGAATTATTATGGATTTCATTGTGAAATATATAAGGCTAATTATGTTTGTAGAATAGAGGATAGATTATATCCTTTTATATCGGAGGGAAATGAGATGATTGTAATTACATAGTTGATTATTTAATATGTTTATCACTATTATTTAACAGAAGACCATGGAATAAAAACATATAATGTAAGATATTATTTTGATTAATAAATTAAATCGATTCTCTTTTAACAATTTTTTGACACATTTAATCCCTTAAATCCTAGTTAATCCATTAAATGTAATTATAGAAAATGAGTTTTAATACATATAAAGAATAAATTATCTTCATTAATTATAATACGGAGTTCCCAAATTTTAAATATTTTTTTAAAATACCACATATTACTCTATAATGATATATTTCATATAAAAATCCCTATAGAATTAGATAAATAAATTTCTTATAGATATTTCAATGTTTTACTGCACAATTATAACTCAATTTTCTAAATTTCAATGTGGCGAAAAATATATTCTATGGTTACTTTTCATAATGATAAGAAATTATGTTTATCACATTAATTTATTTTAATAATGATGAATCAAAACAATTGTCTGATATTGTCAAATAAAATTCACGTTGAAGGATGAATTTAAATTAAAACTAAACTAGAAAAACCCTTCCAAATGATGTATTCTTGAAAAAAAAGCTTAGGTAGAAAATATTTTTATGCCAATATAATGAATATTTTTTTAATAAATACCAATTTAAAATATCCCATAATATTAATGAATTAATTTAATGATAATTCTTGTTTAAAAATTTAAATTGGTAAATTATTGAATAGAAAGGATTATTTTCTATAAAAATCAATAATTTCACTATTAATTATGTAATCTATTATTTCCCATAAAATAGAATATTTCACCGAGAGATAATTTTATATTATGATTTCAGAATAATTATACGTATTATCAAATTCAATTTGATGAATTGATATAATTTAATTATTATTTTTTCACAAAATTAAAAAAAACAATTTTTGATTAAAATATATTTTCAAATGATAAATTTGTTTTAATAAAAAAGTGAAAATTATTAATTATTTTATTTTCATTATATATGCCATTTATATATATATATATTTATTTTTCTTGTTTATATTAATACATGATATTTTAATAGTGTGGTTAAATTGCTTAGGTACAATTAATAATATTTATATCATAGTTGGTTTAGTAATGGTGATATATGTAAATAATTAAATAAAAAACTAAAGATTATTTTAAAAAATATCATAATATATCATTGTATTACTTTCACGACCCATCCCACAGGGCCTAGACTTGACTATCCCAACCCTGCCTTCCATTGAGCAGGGGATGGTGACTAGCACATGAAGGCTCTTCCCAAACATGGAAGGCATTTATTTAGTGTTCTGTACACACAATTAGAGGGAAACTGAAGTAATCAGCCAACAAAGGTAAGGTACAACCACTAGAGCAAATTACAACCACAAGTACAACTGTAAAATTAAAATAGTAGGCCAGAATAAAATCCCTAGAAAATGAAAATTATTTAAACAATTGTCACATCTGACCTGGAGCTCTACCTGTAGGGTGGTAACTGTAAGTCTGAAGTTGAAGAAGAGGATCTTGACTACTCCCATCTCACCATGCTCCACCATGTCCAAAACCTCCACAGTCTGCCTCAGAGAGTTAGTATTCAGCACCATACACACACGTGCATGAGGAGACCATGTAAGGGTGATTATAACAATACCTAGTAGGGGACCCTGAGACCCCTGACGGTCTCTCATTAGTCAAAAAAGAAAAACACCATAAGAAATACCAAAATTGTAATATCAGATGAACAATATAAATCATGAAGCACATATCAAAAGAGACAACTCACTCTAACGATATTACTACTAGGTTACAGAGATCGGGTTGACTAGTCGTAAAGCCAGGTCATTCTATTTTTATTAACTCTACTTCTAACCAAAATGGTTCACTATATGTTGACCGGAATTGACCTATATTGGTCGCTGGTGCTAACCCATTTCGATCGCTCATGTTGACCCGTATTGGTCGCTGGTGATGACTCGTATTGGTCACTGGTGTTGACGCGTATTGGTCGATGGTGCGGAACCGTATTGGTTGTTGTTGCTGACCCTTCTTGGTCACTGATGCAGAGGTAGGGATGATTAATCTTATATCCAGATCATCCCACTCTAGAGTTTCGGATGCTGACCTGTATTGGTCACTCTTCATCCTCATGTCATAGCCAGCCACTAGAATCCCACACGAAGCAAGACTAATCTACAAAAGACTATGCTGCTAAAGCCATTTTTTCTTTCTAAACTAATAATATGTCCCTAAAAATCATACCCAAGGTATCTACCCATCATATGGACCCAACGAGATAGACGGCTCATCAATTGGATGCCTAGTTTGTGAGATATATACACTTTGTAAAAAGGTCCCTGTTGGATTCAAGTCTGATCCAACCACTATCACATTTCAAAATCTCTGAAAATTAAATTAGAGTATCTCCAATAGACTGCCTTGCAACAACGGTCCTTATTCCACAAACAGTTCGTCAATTGGATGTTCGGTATGTTAGTTACACATATTTCCCTAAAACGGGGGTGATCACACCTCGGTCCGGCCTGACATGGTTGGGCCGGCTCAGTCGGGCCAGCCATAAAATGCCAAAGATACCTCTTTCTAAAAGGGGTCCCAACTTTATTGACGTCGTTTCAAATAGACACCAATTTTGTCAGTTGCAGGCATTTCATTATGCAGGGGCTGGTTGGGTCTGAGCTTGTTCTGACTCAGTCAGGCCGGCCCGATGATACCGGTCTCAGGGTGGACCAGACCACACACAGGTCTAGCCTGTCATGGTCAACCATGATCATTGGGTCCCTCCTATTCACTTCGGCCTAGCTAGTTCACGGGCCTGGGTCGCAGTAGGCTCGGCCAGCCGGATGGGGCTCGGGCCACCTGTGTAGGCCTGCTGGGTGGGCCTATCCCATTCGGCCGGCCTGACCCGCCTTCTGGCACACCATACGTGGGTCGTACGGTCTTCTTATCGAATGACATTATGGATTTGTTCGTCTCCCTTTTTCCAACAACACCATGTGATGTCTCTATGTGGTCCGCGGGATGTGGGTCCCATACTCCTCCTCCATTGCATTGGGTCGTGGCTTTCTTCAATCAGTAGTGCACGATAGCATGCCACCTCCACCTCCATGTTGGTGGCCAACCGATGTGCCAGTCGCCGCCATCAGCCACTATGTCATAATACCACGGCTTCGCTATGTGGCACGCAACAGCGCATAGCCTACTGCCGCCACAGCTAGCCTTATCCGCCTGCCTCCGTCGCTCGCCGACGCCGGTCACCAGTATCATTCCTGTGGATCTTCCATAGGGTCCCAGTAGTTCTCTAGAGCTCTGTTTCAACTCCCTTCTGCACCTACGGGCCTGCCGAGATGCCTCCATCATAGCGTGAACTGCTGTTTCGTATTGATGTCATGTTAGAAATATTCCACCGAATTTTACATCAAGAAAGAATCGGCGTAGGGTTTGAGCCTTGTTCATTTGGACTACACCCTGTTGAGATGCCTGCATGATAGTCTGACCATTGAAGATAGTTGTAATTCCATGTTCGAGGGTATGTGGTGTGAGGAGAGTCCTCATTGGATGGAATCATCAGCGTTCATCGATAATGGGTTGTTGTAGCCGAGATTCCATCCTCCATCAATGGATTGGATCATGGTACATTTCCATAGTTTCCCCTTGTGGTGAATCTATGTCAAAAGTCAACCATGATCCCCATATATATATGAAGGGGAAGGGTGAATAACGCATGAAAGAAAATAATGAGGTTCATTGAATGAGTAATTAATGAACCACATTTAATTCATAACAATACATTTACATAATTGATGAGTCAATACACAAAATGGCTTGAAAAGATGATGGTCCCTCTAAAGCATCACATCCTTTGGAGAAAATAACAATAAAATAACAATAAAATTGTTATTTTATTATTCATTAAAAATTAAAAAAATATCTCTTCCTCTCAACCAGCTACTGTCAAAGTGATGGTTCCCTTAAGATAATCATGGAACTGTTTATTCAATGGTTCTCTTAGATTTTAATTCTGATCACGGGTTCCAATGATAAGAAAAAACCCCCACGTGTTTACATAATGTACCCAAAAAAAGTTTATAAATTTATTCTGGGAACACCGGGCACCAGAATCACATGCTCTCAATTTTCATGGAATTGTAAAAATCCAAAATAATTTTAAAAAAAATTACATGGAATTTTCTGGTCTTCAAATTCCCTCCACCTTAGGTATTTACGTACCCAAAATAAAAACAAAGATACACTAAAAAATAGGGGTATAGGGCACTTATATGAGCCTCTATCTCCCATGTGCTCTCCTGGAGATTACTGTGCTGCCAAAAAACTCGTACCAGTGGAATCGACTGCCCAAAAAGGACCCACTCATGAAAATAATCTATATCCACCTGAAACATTGAAAAATTAACCCTGTCATCAATCTCCAACTCTCCATGGTCGGTGATGTGAGATGGTTCATGCACGTATCTCTTTAGTTGGGAAACATGGATGATGTTGTGCACCCTCTCCAACTGCGGTTGCAGTGCCAAGCTGTACGCCACCTTACGAATCTTCTGAACTGTCATGAATTGTCCTATTTCTACATCATCCAAATCATTGTAGTCCCCATAGAGGGGTTAAATACAATAAAACATGGTCCCAATACATGGAAATCTAGTGGTCTCCATCACCTCTCAGCATAGGACTTCTGTCTGCTCTATATAGCCTTTATCCTCTCTCGGATGACCTGCTACTTTTTTAGTGGTAGCCTCTACCATCTCTAGGCCCATGAGTTCTGTCTCTACTGGATCCATCTAGAACAAGGTTGATCTATAAGGTCGTCTATACAAATCCTTAAACGGGGAAATACCAATGATGGAGTGATAGATGTTATTGTACGTGAAGTCAACCAAGGGTAGGTAGTCCTCCCAGCTATAAAAAAAATCTAAGACACACGCACGAATCATGTCCTCTATGGTCTGGATGGTCTACTCAGTCTGACCATCTTCCCGTAGGTGACATGTTGTGCCCAAGCGAAGATGAGTCCCAAACCCCTCTTGGAATTATTTCTACAATTGGGATGTGAATCGTGTTTCGTTGTTTAAGACTACCATCGAATGAACCATGTGAAGTCCCATGATCCCTTGAATGTTGATATGTCTGAAACTCTCTATTGAACCCTTCTCATGAATAACAAGTATGTGGGCTGACTTGGTGATTTGGTCAACGATCACCCAAATTGTATCGTTCCCTCTAGAATAATGTGGCAACCCCCATTAAAATTCCCTTGATATCCCTTCTCACTTCCATTATGATATCTCGAGGTGTTGGGTCAAGCTAGGTGTGACCTGATGCTCGGCCTTCACTTTCATGCAGGGAAGACATCACGAAAAAAACTTTTCCATAGCTTTCTTCATCCCTGGACACCAGTACTGATGCCAGAGGTCCTGATACATCTTCCTCATTTATGGATGAACTACCATGGGAGATGTATAGAACTCACTCAGAACCTCCAGTCATAGCTTCACGGTACAATTGTACATCCTCTAAAAAGTATAGTGTGTTCCCCAACTTTAGAATATCTGTCAAGTGTGTGGATTAGAGATATATGAGCACATGTAGTCTCACAGATGTTGTCTCCGAGTTGTGTCTCCCAGAAATGCTGAAGGAGTGGAGGGGAAACTACCATCGACTAGAGGTAGACAGTCTCATCTCTATCCATGTTGGATATCTGAAGCGAGGTAAACTACTCTGAAGCCTCATTCAGTATATGAAAAATAGATCTCCATCTATGTGAATCCACCGCTATGTTATTATTCCTACACAAATAGACTATCTCAAATTCATAGTCCAGGACGAAATCTTGCAAATGCTGCTATCTTAGATTTAGAAATTTCTGTTTGAAGATATATATGCGACTCTTGTGGTCTGAGTAAACAATGAATCACTCGCCCATCAAGTAGTGTTACCAAATATTCAGTAAGAATAGTACTGCTGCCAAATCCATCTCGTGATTCACATAAATATACTCATGAGGCTGCAGATTTCATGATCCATTAGCAATCACTTAATTATGTTTCACCATGATTCAACTGAGTCTAGTCCATGATGCATCACAGTAAACCACATAGCTAGTACCCTTCTAGAGAAACCTCATGATGGGAGCACTGTTCGAGCTCTGCCATAGTTATTCAATGTTTTACAGGCATGAATCTGATTATAAGAAGGGTTTCCTCTTCTTCATCAAGGTAGTCATAGGTGATACTACTCTAGATAAATTGGGTATGAACCTCTGATTGTAGCTTTCTAATCCATGGAAGCTCCGCACCTTAGTAACAAAACATAGTGGCTCTCAAGAAAGTACTGCCACAATATTCACTGGATCCACTACAACTAAAACCTCCGGGATGACATGTCCTATGAAGTGGACCTTTCTTATCTAGAACTCACAAATCGAGATCTTCTATAAAACTAGTGCACCCAGAGTGTGTCTAGATGTATCCTAAAGTGTACAACGTTCTCTTCCTAAGACATTGAGTACACCAATATTTCATTGATGAAAACCACCACAATGAGATCGAGGTATGGATAAAATATCTTGTTCATGAGCCCTATGAACACTGATGG
The DNA here is from genome assembly GCA_963277665.1 of Viscum album. NCBI lineage: Eukaryota > Viridiplantae > Streptophyta > Magnoliopsida > Santalales > Viscaceae > Viscum > Viscum album. Next base: position 564,121,664 of record OY728129.1, on the reverse strand, counting down.
AGCTTTGGCCTTGCTGAAAGTAATCACCATGAACTCGTAATGGACATACCGACATTTGAAGGTTGACTTTGGTACCTCCTCATCTTGTACCGTAAGCCGATGATAGACTGATATGAGGTCTATCATCGAGAAACACTTTTCTCTTTTCAATTGATCATACAAATCTCCAATCCTCTACTGATGACACTTGTCCGTCATTGTCACATGGTTTTGGCACTGGAAGTCCACACATAGCCTCAAACATTGGAATTTCTTCCGGGCAAACTACTCCTAGTATGCCCTTGGAGAAACATTGGGCTTATGAATCCCTTCCTCTATAAGTCCTCCAAATGTACCCTCAGCTCTCGAAGCTCTTCAGGGGCCATCCGATATGCTGGTGTAGATACCAATGTTGTTCCTGACTATAGGTCAATGTGGAAGTATACCAATATACAAGGAGGAAGTCTTGGGATATCATCTCAAAATATGTCAGCATACTACTCCATCTAAAACTCTCTCCTCTAAGAGTAAGATCACACTATTATCCTTGATGTGTGACCTCTGAATCTCCTCCCATTGGAGTATCCAAAGTCAAAGTTCAATCTAAAATCGTGGTGTGAATATCAGTGTAACAAACTATACTCATTGAAAGGAATGAATGGCTAGAACCAATGATGATTATCAATACAACTAATGTAGAGAAGATACATATCATACCTTGTATCATCTCAGGGATGTCAGGATCATGATACTCTAATACCTGTAGCAAGGCCTGACCTCATCCACATGGCCCCTATGCTCGTGGTGGATTTCTTGTGGGTGGTGGTGGTAGTGCCTGGTGTGCCCAACCACCTCTTGATATATTTCTTGTTCCCCTATCTCATCCACCACCTGGCTAATGGTTTGGCTTCTATCGATGTTGTGGCATCAATTTCCCCTCACCTCCTTCCGATCATCCCTACAGGGAGTAAAATATTCACAATCTCTGTGACCAAATCCCCCATAGGAAAAATAGATCATTCATTGCTGGTGGACCCTCATCGTCAAATGACTTGATCCTCTAACCGTACGTCCCTGGGCCACCCTAAGAAAGGTCTCAACTGAAACACCCCGAGCTTCCACGATATGCTTCTCATTCAATAATGCAATGGCTTGAATTGTACGCAACTTCGAGTTCTAAAACACAGTGACTAATCATAGTAGCCGTTATGAATAGTAATAACCACTTTTTAAATTTATAGAAATTTTATATTTTAAAATGGACTTCATTTTTGTATTCCTAATAATGAAATTATCCTATGTTAAATTTTTGGTATTTTTCTGAGAACTTCTAATTTTTTATGAATAGTGAAAAATACTTAAAAACAACTTTTTTAATCAAAATAATTTATAGTGATAAATTATACTATTTAGTGGTTTAAAAGTATAATTAGAATATATTTTTATCATTTTATCCAATGGTGGTAATTAGAATTAATTTAACATTGAAATTGGACATAAACAATTGCCAATCTTTTGATATAAATTGTTTCTTAAAAACACGCTATTTGTTGTGACAACGGGAATTAATTATAAAACTAATTGATGCAACTTATATGTTTGGAATTTCATAAAATAGACATCATTTTTTAATTTGGAATATCAATGATAGCTTAGGGTGAAATTTTGGCATTGTTCTGAAAACTTCAATTTTTGATGAATAGTGAAACCACTAAGTGGTAGTTAAATAACTGATTTTTCGTTTAAATTAAATATCACCACTTCTGTGTTTTGATTTTCAAAAATCCAAAAGACATGGTTGTCATTAAGATGTAAAATGTGGTTCAATGAGATTAAAATAATTTTTGGTGAATAGTAACTTTTAAGTTCTTAATCACGATTAGAGGTAATTAGTGTAATTTAAGGTAAAAATAATGTTTTAATAATATGAGATGAGCTTTACACATGTCCTACCCTCATTGGATGTGCCATTCCAGACCAAGACAATCCATGGTTCAACTTAAGAACCCCATGGAGCCACTTTAGTTAGAAAATGACATAAATACCTTTTATTTAATGTTAAAGTAAAAAAATGACAAAAACATGAAATGTTTTACTAAAACAATTTTTACATGGGGTTATAAAAGTCATAAATTTGACCATAAATATTAATTGGAAAGCTAAAAAGATTTACTACATCATGATAATTTTTTTATAATTTTTAGACATTAAATAAATTAAATTATTTATGACACCATGATGATGCAGCGATGACCTCATTATTTAACGATTTAAATAAAATAAGAAGATAATGTAAAATCCAAGGCTTACACTTGTCCAAAGCCTGTTGGATGAGGATATTTCGAACCCTTATCACCTTATCCTCGAATTATACAAGTTTGGGACCTTTAGAATCCGAAAATAATTGTATAATAGAATAACATTTCATTACTTTCCAAAAGTGCCCCTCCTATCCACTTATAAAAGGCCCCCACCACTCCCACCTTATTGACACTTTCAAGCCATTTGGCTCAGCCAACCTCTGCCCAAATACTCTCCCAACTTTCCTCCCTTACTCATAGAAGCCTCACTTTGGGCAGAACTCTTTCCAAGGAAGCCTTTGGCTCAAATCAAAATGAGTTACCCGATTTTAAGGTAATATCTTCTCTTATGTTATTTTATTTTATTTTGCTTCTCCAACCCCTTAAACTCTTTTTATTACTTTCTTTTGTAACAACACCAGTATCCTAAATATACTAGGATGTTTTTAGAAAAAGTATTAGAGCTACACTTACACACACCTACTTCTAATGGTTAAAGAACATACGGTTTCTGTGGATGGAGAATTTCTGCCTCTCGAAACGATGATTGTTCAACACTCATATAACACCTTCAAAGGTGGCCATTAAGATGTCACTATATTTATATATGATATATAATATGTTTATGTTTTCCTTATGCTTATTTATTTATCATTTATGGAATACTTTATGATTTCCATTATGGGTAAACGCGATATTTTCATTTCAGGAAGTGCGGACTACCGCCCCCTCAAAGTGATGTGAATCGTTAATACCATTTGTGGGATGTGTAATGGATGGAGTAAATGATATTATATATCATATTATACTGGAACTATACTATACCTTTATATAATTATGTTTTCATTCCATTAAATACGAAATAGAAATGAAAGTAGTGTTCATGCGTACGTACGGCTTACCGTCTCCATGAACGGTGCATTTCATTTCTTACCTCTAAATGTTATGTAATGTTATAAATGAATGTATATACTGGATATATATGATATCTAAATCATGAATATAATTCTGGAGAAAATGGATATTCTACCACATAAACAACGTGTAATTATAAGAGGTTTATTGTTGACTCAAGTACCAAAGATCGACAAAACGACCGTTATTAACTTAAATAATTACATAATTTTCATATCATTTTAATAAGTGATATAAAAAAGATAATGAAATTCAAAATAGTTCTTAATAAGGTATATATTAATTCTAGTTTATTATTCAGGAGGTTAAAGAACGGTTGAGTCAAGTCAGACACGAGGTAAGGGAATTTCTTAACCCAACTTCCTTTCTTTGGGTTAATCTCCTACTTTCAAATTATTTCATGATATTATTATATCCTATTTTTTATTTTTACTTTCATTATGTGTACCTATAGTGAATACACATAATAGATCTATTTTATTTTAGAAATGATCTTTTTAAGGACTTCGTCTCAATCCCTTTCATTGAGGCGTATTTGGTTTTATACACAACTTTCTTTTATATGGTGTATAAACCCCTTTGACTTTTACGTTTATTCAAATGGAATCCTTTTATACGAAGCGTTTTGCTAAACGACAAAAGGGAATGTTTTTATTTCCGTACTTATGCGGTGACAACAACTTCTCCGCCGCCGTGACCATTATTTGAGTTTCGGCTTCCTCTACAAGCCATCATTTTTTTAATGAAAAATTAATACAATGTTTTAACTTTCTTTTATTTTGGTATTGAAAATGGTTTTGAAAGAATTTTTATTATATCAATGAGTTGTATTGATATCTTGTTATTGAAATGTGGAAATTTTATGTTTCCTTTATGCATGTTTTATGTGATACGATTATGTCATGGTTTATGATATGTTTAAACCTATTCATATGAGGAATGTATTGGACTTAATAAGTGACGGGTGGAGCCCGCTATAGCTCCTCGATGCATCGGTAGGTCTCATGAGACAACTAGATGTGGAATTGTCCAAGGGCCTTTCCAAATTTGATTTATGGTTTTGGCCGAGGCCTTAATCATTTTAGGCGTCTTGGCTGAGGCCTTGACAAAACGTTTCAGAATGTCTGGCATTATACATTCCCTCATTATGAAAGTGGTTATTGATATTGCATGTGATTATTCGTCCTGTAGAATATCCATGCGAAGAAGTGAATGGAATTATCTCATTTTAATTTTTCCATATTATGTTGATGATCAATTTTAAGAGGCTTTTGTTTTAGTTATACATTGCCTTAAATTTTTATGTTTATTTATGAAAGCTTATGCAATATTTTTATCCTTAAGGAGAATCTGAGCTCACCCCTTTCAATGTTTTAATATTTTCCAGGATGTGAATAAGTATTTTATGAATGACCTGCAGGGATAGTCAGAAAGGGATATGAGTGTGGACTAGGAAGACCATGTTATTGTAGTTTGTTTACTTTTTGATGTAATGTAAGACTTATGAATGTATCTAGTGTTTCCAAGGCTACTAAAATAATCGGTCTTTCGAGACTTGATCTTTTGTGATCATGAAAAGGTTACGAAGTAATGCACCGACTCTGGGTAGCTGGGGTCGGGGTGTTACAGTTGGTATCAGAGGCAGTTTAGTACTAACCTTGGAAGCTAGATGTAGATAAACTATGATTAGAGCACATAGCCCGAAGATAGACTTTGAGGATTAGTATAGAAAAACTTCCTAGAATTTTGGTATTATAGAGATTTTGTGAGTTTTCCAAGCAATACATCCCTGTCTGGATACGAGCAGGAAGAGGCGGCTTTGGCACAGATGTACCTAGGGGTAAAACCCGAAAACACCGCTTTGAGCAAGACTCGAACGGGAACTGGTGCACGACAACGAGCCTTGCTGCACTCATGGTTACGACACTCCCGGGGGATATGCTTGGGATAGTTCTCATTTTCTTTACAAACCACTATGAAGGGCTATGAGTATATACTTCCTCAAAGGAAACATTTCTTTTTATGATTATGGATTATATCCATAAATAGTTCAATTTATGTAAAGTGTTTTACAAATATGGAATTATGTATTTTATTTCATAAACTAATATAGTTTATGCCATTGTTTAGAAATGGCGCCTAGTGGAAGGAATGGAAACCATATCAATGCACGCACTCCGTGTAGGGATTTCCCTCCTACTCAAGATAATTATGGTGGAGCTAGTGATACAACTGGTGCTGATCAGCTTCTCACCGTACTGGGACAACTCACGTAGGTTATGAATAATAACCTTACTCGTATAGAGCACCCTGATCCGCAACGTGGAGGATCAATGCTAGACCGTTTCATGAGGCAAAAACCACCAACCTTCAATGGGAGTACAAATCCTATAGTAGCTGAGCAATGGATAAATTCCTTAGAGAAAATATTCCATGACTTGTGGGGTAGTGAAAGGGAGAAAGTTGTCATGGAAGTTTACCGCCTCACTGGAGATTCCGATCAATGGTGGTCACTAATTCAAAACACAAAGGAAGATGATGAATTAACAAACATGGAATGGCAGGAGTTCAAAGAGCTGTTCTTAGAAAAATACTTTCCTCGAGACCATCGAGCGGATATGGAAAGACAATTTCTGAGTCTGAGGCAGAAGGAGGATGAGAATGTCGCAAAGTATGATGCCGCCTTTACAAGGTTAGCGAGTTATGCTGCAGATTATATACGTAACCCAAGGAGTAATATTGATCGTTTCTTTGATGGGTTAAAACCATTTCTCCGTTGAGCTTTAGTATCACAATCCTTCTCATCATACGAAGATATTGTCTCGTGTGCTATCAAGACAGAAAAGGAATTCTCTAAGTCTTATGACAACAAAGTAAAGCAAGAGAAGAAGAGAATGGTGGAACAAGAGACAGATAAAGGAAAAAAGGGAAAGAATGATTTTCCATTATGTGATAATTGTGGGATGAATCACCCTGGTACTTGCCTAAAAGGAATGGGAGTTTGTTATAAATGTGGAGAAAAGGGTCATCAGGCTCATGATTGCAAGGGAAAGAAAGACGCCATCAAATTTGAATGCTACAATTGTAGAGAAATGGGTCATTATGCAAATGAATGTCCTAAGTGTCAGGGAAACTTACCTCAGAAAATTCCAAGGGATCAAGGAAAATCTTATGCTGTTACTACAGTTGAAGCAGAATAACTAATGTAATGGTGCTTTTGGACTCATGGATTATATTCTGGTTATTAGAATAATGTGATATATATATAAGGATTGTACTGCAGTACTTGTTTATTTTAGTAAGGTTTTAATATGATTAAGGTAATAATATTTTTAGTATGGGACAATAAGAGAAACTTTTCTTTGTTTGGGGAATCTGATGTTACAATTGATTTTGGAATTTAGAGACCTATTAGAGAAAGTATGGACGGAGGTATTTTGGATAACTATTAAGGTTGGAATGGATTAAGTTGAACCATGGATAATATTGTTTAAGGTTAAAGCAGTTCGGAAGATTATTTTTGGAATATTATAATACTATAGTTTTAGGAAAAGGACAACCTGCAGGGTGGGGCATAACCCGTTACGTCGGACAAAGCTGCAGGAATCGAACCCACAATCATAGTGCAACATGCCTTTATTTCCTACCACTAGCCTACAGGAAGTCCCTGGTTATTACAAAATAGTTTTTCTAATCTAAATGGTATGTGTTAAAATTTGGAACCTTATACAATTAGGATACGTGTAATATTTTTGATTTCTATTATCTTTTTGAGTGAAAGATGAGTTGAAGGTTGAAAATCTAATTGTCAAGCATAAATATATATATACCTATCTCTTATTCAATGAATAAATTAATTCATAAACTTTAGTAAAGGTATAATAAAACAAAAAAATGTGTTATCATAATACCTTATGTCTTGTTGAACTGATGATATTTTAAATCAACATAGATTGAAGGCTTTGAGGCCTTCAATTTGACAGTTGATTGTGATTGATGACCTCAATCACTCCCTACGAATATTTACGTTTTTCCTCTAATTATATGTCTCTAATTTCCACCAATGTTCTCCTAATCGAGATCATAATTGTGTGGTGACTTTTTCATTTCCCTTTCCCTCTTATTAATGCTAAATTTTATTAATCTTATTTCTAATGTGGGTTTTCCACAAATGTATTTTCTATTTTCAACCTTTCATTTTCAAAGAAAAAAATTTCAAATTGCGAGAACGCAATTTATTGAAGGAGGGGAGAATGTAACACCCCGAGCTTCCACAATACGCTTCTCATTCAATAATGCAATGGCTTGCATTGTACGCAACTTCGAGTTCTAAAACAGAGTGACTAATCATAGTAGCTGTTATGAATAGTAATAACCACTTTTTAAATATATAGAAATTTTATATTTCAAAATGGACTTCATTTTTGTATTCCTAATATCTAAATTAGCCTATGTTAAATTTTTGGAATTTTTCTGAGAACTTCTAATTTTTTATGAATAGTGAAAAATACTTAAAAACAACTTTTTTAATCAAAATAATTTATAGTGATAAATTATACTATTTAGTGGTTTTAAAGTATAGTTAGAATATATTTTTACCATTTTATCCAATGGTGGTCATTAGAATTAATTTAACATTGAAATTAGACATAAACAATTGCCAATCTTTTGATATAAATTGTTTCTTAAAAACACGCTATTTGTTGTGACAGCGGGAATTAATTATAAAATTAATTAATGCAACTTATATGTTTGGAATTTCATAAAATAGACATCTTTTTTGAATTCGGAATATCAATTATAGCTTAGGGTGAAATTTTGGCATTGTTCTGAAAAACTTCGATTTTTTGATGAATAGTGAAACCACTAAGTGGTAGTTAAATAACTGATTTTTCGTTTAAATGAAATATTACCACTTATGTGATTTGATTTTCAAAAATCCGACATACATGGTTTTCATTAAGAAGTAAAATGTGGTTTAATGAGATTAAAATAATTTTTGGTGAATAGTAACTTTTAAGTTCTTAATCACGATTAGAGGTAATTAGTGTAGTTTAAGGTAAAAATAATTTTTCAATAATATGAGATGAGCTTGACACATGTCCTACCCTCATTGGATGTTCCATGGCCGACCAAGACAATCCATGGGTCAACTTGGGGACCCCATGGAGCCAGTTCAGTTAGAAAATGACATAAATACCTTTTATTTAATGTTAAAGTAAAAAAATGACACAAACATGAAATGTTTTAATAAAAAAAATTTTACATGGGGTTATAAAGTCATATATTTGACCATAAATATTAATTGGAAATATAAAAAGATTTCCTACAACATGATAATTTTTTTATAATTTTTAGACATTAAATAAATTAAATTATTTATGACACCATGATGATGCAGCGATGACCTCATTATTTAACGATTTAAATAAACTGAGAAGATAATGTAAAATCAAAGGCATAAACTTGTCCAAAGACTATTGGATGAGGATATTTCGAACCCTTATCACCTTAGCCTCTAATTATACAAGTGTGGGACCTTTAGAATCCGAAAATAATTGTATAATAGAATAACATTTCATTACTTTCCAAAAGTGCCCCTCCTCTCCACTTATAAAAGGCCCCCACCACTCCCACCTTATTGACACTTTCAAACCATTTTTCTCAGCCAACCTCTGCCCAAATACTCTACCAACTTTCCTCCCTTACTCCTAGAAGCCTCACATTGGGAAGAACGCTTCCCAAGGAAGCCTTTGGCTCAAATCAAAAAGAGTTACCCGATTTTAAGGTAATATCTTCTCTTATGTTATTTTGTTTTATTTTTCTTCCTCAACCCCTTAAACTCTTTTTATTCCTTTCTTTTGTAATAACACCAGTATCCTAAATATACTAGGATGTTGTTATAAAAAGGATTTGAGCTACACATACACACACCTACATCTAATGGTTAAATAACATACGGTTTCTATGGATGGTGAATTTCTGCCTCCCGAAACGATGATTGTTCAACACACATATAACACCTTCAAAGGTGGCCATTAAGATGTCACTATATTTATATATGATATATAATATGTTTATTTTTTCCTTATGCTTCTCTATTTATCATTTATGGAATACTTTATGATTTCCCTAATGGGTAAACGGGATATTTTCATTTTAGGAAGTGCGGACTACCGTCCCCTCAAAGTGTTGTGAATCGTTAATACAATATGTGGGATGTGTAAAGGATGGAGTAAATGATATTATATATGATATTATACTGGAACTATACTATACCTTTATATAATTATGATTTCATTCCATTAAATACGAAATAGAAATGAAAGCACCGTTCATGCGTACGTACGGCTTACCGTCTCCATGAACGGTGCATTTCATTTCTTACCTCTAAATGTTACGTAATGTAATAAATGAATGTATATACTGGATATATATGATATATATGACATCTAAATCATGAATATAATTATGGAGATAATGGATATTCTACCACATAAACAACTTGTAATTATAAGAAGTTTATTGTTGACTCAAGTACCAAAGATCGACAAAACGACCATTATTAACATAAATAATTACATAATGTTCATATCATTGTAATAAGTGATATAAAAAGGATAATGAAATTGAAAATGGTTCTTAATAAGGTATATATTAACTCTAGTTTATTATTCAGGAGGTTAAAGAACAGTTGAGTCAATTCAGACACGAGGTAAGGGAATTTCTTAACCCAACTTCCATTTTTTGGGTTAATCTCCTACTTTCAAACTGTGTCATGATATTATTATATCCTATTTTGTATTTTTACTTTCTTTATGTGTACCTATAGTGAATACACATAATAGATCTATTTTATTTTAAAAATGATCTTTTTAAGGACTTCGTCTCAATCCCTTTCATTGAGGCGTATTTGGTTGTATACACAACTTTCTTTTATATGGTGTATAAACCCCTTTGACTTTTACGTTTATTCAAAAGAAATCTTTTTATACGAAGATTTTTGCTAAACGACAAAAGGGAATGTTTTTATTTCTGTACTTATGCGGCGACAACGACTTCTCCGCCGCCGTGACCATTATTTGAGTTTCGGCTTCCTCTACAAGCCATCATTTTTTTTAATGAAAAATAAATACAAAGTTTTAACTTTCTTTTATTTTAGTATTGAAAATGGTTTTGAAAGCATTTTTATTATATCAATGTGTTGTATTGATATCTTGTTAATGAAATGTGGAAATGTTATGTTTCCTTTATGCATGTTTTATGTGATACGATTATGTTATGGTTTATGATATGTTTAAACCTATTCATATGAGGAATGTATTGGACTTAATAAGTGACGGGTGGAGCCCTCTATAGCTCCACGATGCATCGGTAGGTCTCATTAGACAACTAGACGTGGAATTGGCCAAGTCCCTTTCCCAATTTGATTTATGGTTTTGGTCGAGGCCTTAATCATTTTATACGTCTTGTCTGAGGCCTTGAAAAAATGTTTCAGAATGTCTGGCATTATATATTCCCTCATTATGAAATTGGTTATTGATATTGCATGTGATTATTCGACCAGTAGAAAATCCATGTGAAGAAGTGAATGGAATTATCTCATTTTACTTTTTCCATATTATGTTGATGTTCAAGTTTAAAAGGCTTTTTTTTAGTTATACATTGACTTAAATTTTTTTTTTATTTATGAAAGCTTCCGCAATATTGTTATCCTTACTGAGCATCTGAGCTCACCCCTTTCAATGTTTTAATATTTTCCAGGATGTGATGAAGTATTTTATGAATGACCTGCAGGGATAGTCAGAATGGGATATGAGTGTGGACTATGAAGACCATGTTATTGTAGTTTTTATACTTTTTGATGTAATGTAAGACTTATGAATGTATCTAGTGTTTCCATGGCTACTAAACTAATCGGTCTTTCGAGACTTGATCTTTTGTGATCATGCCAATGATACGAAGTAATGCACCGACTCTTGGTAGCTGGGGTCGGGGCGTTACATCAACCACTTGGGTCTCTGCATCATCTATCTAATTCCAACATTGAGATGACTCTACTACCTATTGTTCTGTAGGGGATCTCACTATCGGTGCCAGCTTAGTAAGGAATATTTCAATTAGAAATGATCATTGTAACAACCCAACTTGTGTTGGAAAGCAGAGAGGAACTATCACAGCTCTGATCGCTCATCGCATCCCATGCTCAAAGTCTCATGCCATGAAGTACGAGTCCCATTCCATGTCGGTGGAGTATCAGGAGAGGTCCGTAAATCTTACCGAGTAATGATCCATAGTATGGACACTCAGATACATATATAGTAAGTCCTAAATACGCACAGAGCATAGTGTAGTTGGCATGAACAAATCCCTTAAAAGGATCTCAAGGTTTGACTAGGTGAGGGTCATCCTCTCATGGAATTAGAGTATCGAGCTCCACCATCGTCATGTTGAGCCCTAAAGAAGGATAATATCCAAGATCAACATCTAATCAGCAGACGCTCTACTAAGTGAAGACCCAAAAAATAGCCTTAATCTAGTCCTATTCTTTATGAGGGTTTGTATTTCCTTAAAATAGTAGAGGCCTCTATCTTTGGAACACATGCAACACACTCATCCAGCATACATGATCAACTTTTATCATAGGTTGCTCAATGGGTGGTGGTGCTACAGGCACACTACCCGATGGTTCCATCACTATGGGTGGTCCCTGTACTGACGCCTCGTCGCTTTGTGGGCCACTGTCAAGATCTCTAACTGGAATCCTAGTTGGCTGTATTTATGGAGGCATCCTGTATGAAATCGTTTTCCCATGGTCAATCAGTTATAACTAGGGAGATGTCTCATGAAATATCATGAATCATTTCAAAACACTATAATCCTATGTTTTCATGTACTGAGTCAGAAAACAGAATTCAGGGTCCTTGTGTATGGATACTTCAGCCGGCGCACCAGAACTGGACTCCCTGAACTGAAAATCGAACTCAAGACACTTTACACCATTACCTCATTAAAAGTAGACTCATAATTACTCGGGTAGAACCAACTGCCCTCTAATACCACTTTGTTTGAACCCGTCCCACGTGGTTTGGATGTTACTACCCCAAGCATTCCTTCCATAGGCCAGGGGTTGGTGACTAGCACATGATTTCTTTTCCCGAATAGGGAATGCATTGACTTAGAGATCAGTGCACACTCAAAAAGGGAAACTGATGTAGAGGACCAACACAAGTATGGTATAATAATGAGATTAAAGTGCAACCACAAGTACAACTGTAAAATGAAATTACTGGACCGGAATACCACCGCTAGAAAATGAAAAGAAACTAAACTACTATCACATATTCCCTGGAGATCTACCTGGAAGGTAGAAGAAGTAAGTCTAAAGTCGAAGAATAATATCTCATCTTCTCATGTTTCACCATGATACAACAAGTCCCGAACCTCCAATGTCTTCCTCAGTGCGTCCATTGTATGCACCTGACACACATGTGCGGGAAAAGCCCACACATGGGCGAGTTTAATAATACCCTGTAGGGGAATCCGATACCCTCAGAAGTATCTTAGTAATCCCTAAGGGAAAACACCACAAGAAATTCCAATAAAGTAATATCACAAGCAAGATATGAATAATGAGGCACAAAAAAATAGACAACTCACTTTAATGGTATAACATCAAGGTTACTCAGATAGGTATGAAAAGTCATAAATCCAGATCATTCTATCTATAGTAACTTTTTTATCACCCGTATAGGTCACTATATGATAACCAGTATTCATCTCTAGATGCTAAGCTTTATTGGTCGCTGGTGCTGACTCGTATTGGTCTATAGTGGTGACCCATATTGGTAGATGGTGTTGACCATTATTGGTCGTAGGTGCTAACACATATTGGTCACAAATGATGACATATTTTGGTCAATGGTGCTGACGTGCCTTTATTATTGATGCATAGGTAGGGATGAATAGTCATAAAACTAGATCATCCCACTCTAGAGTTTCTAATGTTGACCGGAATCGGTCGCTCTTCCTCCTCTTGTCACGGCCATCCACTGGATTCCCACATGAAGCTTGCCTAATCTCTCAAAGAATCTACTACTCATTCCATTGATCCTTTTTCAACTCATATGAAGTCACAGAAAAGCATACCTAGGGGACCACCCCATCATAGGGGTCCTAACATGACATACGACGCGTCAATCGAACGCCAGGTCTGTGAGATATAAGCACATTTGTAAAAAGGGGCCGATTGGATTCAAGTTTGATCCATCCCAGGTCGCACATCAAACTATGTCAAAACTCACATAGTGTATCTCTAATTGAAATCCTTTTCCCAAGGGCCCTTATTCCATAGATGGTGCATCGATCAAATGCCTGGTCTACTAGTTAAACCCATTTTTGTAAAATGGGGGTGATAACACCTTGGTTTGGCCTGACTCGGTCGAGCCTGCCAAAAAATGAAAATGGGATACCATTATAAAATGGGTCCAAACACCACTAACGACACGTCAAACAGACACCTTGTTCGTTAGTAATGGGAATTTCTTTATTCACGGGACAGTTGGATATAGGCTCGGTCCGACTCAGTCAGACAGGCTCGACACAACTAGTCCTAGGGATTACCTGACCCTGTCTGGGTCTAACCCATTGGGGTTGGCCCAGTTCATTAGTTTTGGACCATTGAGGTCGGCCCAGCTAGTTCATAGACTGAGGCCGTAGTTGGCCCGGACCACCGAGTGCTGCTCAGCCCACCCGTGCTACCCGTTGGGCCACGGGTCCGGTCTGCTGGGTGGGTTTGTCCCATTTGGCCAACCCGCATATGCCTGATAGTTCACCCTGTGCGGGGCACATTGTCCCCCTACTAAAGGGATTTTTGAAGTCGTTCTTCTCACTTTATCCACTAGTTCCATGTGGCACTCTCACATGGTCCACGAGACCCGTGGGATGTGGGTCCCATCCTCCTCCACCCCATCTTTGAGCTGTAGCTTTCTTCAATCAGCGGCATGTGATGGCTCGCTGCCTCCGCCTTGACATACACGGCCGGATGACGTGCAGACCGTCTCCTATAGCAGCTGTAGCATGATGATATAGCTCCGCTCTAGGGTGGTCCATGGAGCGACACCTGCTGCAACTGAAACCAGCCATTACTGCCTTCCTCCGTCGCTCGACGACGCCTGTTGCCAATGGATCTTCCATGGGGTGCTGATGGTGCTCTAGAGCTCTATTTCTATTCCTAGTTGTGCCTAAGAGCCTCCCAGGATGCCGCTGTCATAGTGTGACCCTCTATTTAGCATTGCTGCCGAGTTAGAAATTGTCCGCTGAAGTTCACATCATGAATGAAGCAACAAAGGGTCTGGGCCTTATTCGTTTCACTCGTCCCCTCCGCATTACATGATAACAAGTGATAGTGAAATTAAATAATCAAAGAAATCTTAAAAATAATCCATCTACCTTGAATCTTGTTGGTGACCACTATGGATAGTGATACTTCCAAATGAAAGGGTATGCAGTGGGAGGAGCATCCTTGTGGGATGGAGTCGTCGGCATTCGTCGATCCCAGGTTGTTGTCGCCCGATATTATGTCCTATGTTAAGGTATGACATCACGTTAATTTCCCAGAGTTTCCCTTCTCATTGAAGCCATGTCAAAACTCATCACTTATCCCCATATATATAAGAGGGGTAAAGGTTGAGTAACCTAAAAAAGAATTTAATTATGTTCATTAAATTAGTAATTAATGAACCTCATTTAATTCACGATGGTGCGGTTACACAATTGATGAGTCGTGACACTTACTGGCTTAACAAATCATCGGTCCCACCAACACTGCTCATCCTTTGGAGAAAAGAAAGATAAAAAAATTGTTGTATTATTATTCTTTAAAAAGTCTAAAAGATATCTTTTTCTCCCGACCAACTACGATCAAAGTGAAGCTTCACTTAAGCGAAACCCAACACTACGGATTCAATAGTACTCTCAGATTTCATTTCCAAGCATCAGTTCAAAAGATATAAAATTCTGCATGTGCATTTAATGAACGTACCTAAAAAATTTCATAAATTCATTACAGGCATACTAGGTCATGGAATCACACACCATCAATTATTGCGGACTCCTAAAAATCCTAGATAATCTTAAAAATAAATTACATGGAATTTTCATGTCGTGTGTTGCAAATCCTATAAAAAAATATAATCTTTTCCAAAATCATAATTTTTTTATAATATGTTCATCATTTTGGACATAATAGATTTCATCCATTTAAAATATTTACTACCTAGAATAATGTTAAAATTGGGGAAAAAGGATAAAAATAAAGGAATACTGATTAAGTATAACACAAAAACATGGTTAAAAGTATTCATTTTTTGTATTTTGACCATAAAATTTACATTATGGATGTTATGAAAATTTTAATGCCCTTTATTATGAAAATGACTTTATATTAAATACATGTTTTTTGTAGTTAATTATGTATCCTTCACCACACATGTAAAATGGAAGATGTCGTGTCCCAACCTAAATCTGGTTGTCAACATGGTCAAATGATCCTATGGGTCTCCTATAATACATTGTATTCCTTCCCATCAAACCATAGAACATACCCTTTTAGTTTACATCAAAGAATAATGACTATCCGAATTTTTAACTAGATACTATACTAGTTTTCTTTTTACTCACTCTCTCACACACTAAGAAACATCCAAGGAGGTCATAAATCTTAGAAACAAGTATAGGAAAAAAATTATTAATTATGGAGTTGTATTCAGGGGCTCTAAAAATTAATGGTGAAATAAATTGACATGGGTGTAATATTTATTCATTAAATAATAAATATTATAGTGCTTTTAAACACTATACTCCTTAAAATTTCTATTAACTCAGTTTTTAAACCACACTGCAAACCTAAAAAGTTCCACTACACATTATTTTGGGTATTAGATCTGGTTATATTTTTAAGGACCTTACCAACCAGGACCTATGAACATGGTAAATTTACCCCAAAAGTGTCTAAAAATACATAGGTTTCTTTCCTACTACAAAAAAAGTTATTACCCACTTAATAAGGACTGTCCCAACCATTCCAAATATTTTCTTCAACTACTATATATCATCACCCACACAAACCAAAAGAAATATCCTTTTTGGTAACCCATTTGGGTCACTTATCTTGTATAAGGAAACCATACTTTTGATTTAAAATAAAGTATTCTAAAAAAATAATAGGATAATTATATTTTCAGGGGTAGTAATATTTATTCATTTATGCTAAACATTTCCAAGAGAGTTATAGTCTAGATCCCTATATGAAAAAATTCCACATTGTCAATTCCACACCTCAAACCTAGGTTTTGGTTATAATACCATTTACATGTCCTAGATTGCTATATGACATGAAATTATTAATGATACACCATGAATATCATATAATTCATTGGTTTCCTTCACATAATTCTAGATTCCAATAAAAATAGGATCACTTATCAGATTAGTTACTTTCTTGACTAGAAACACAAGTTATTCCATAGTTCTTTTTCCCCACTCACAAACACCCTAAAAATGATCCCATTAGGTTGACCATCCTAATCAATAATACATAAAAATCAATAATAAATTTTAATTTATAATTATGTAGGCTTCTAAAAGGAATGGTGTGCTATGTTTACATGGGCAATATAATTTACTTATTTAAGCCTCATTTTTCGTAGGGTGTCTTTATAGAAACTCTCTTCCATTATAGAAAATAAACTGTTCACTATAATTATGAAACCCTACCGAAAACCACTATATATTCCTTACTGTCATTATTGGTATCCTATTTTTATCTTAATACAATACCAAGAAGAAATAAATTGAAATCTAATGGAGGCCTCTAATGGATGAGGTAATCATATTACTGGACTATTAAATTTTTATTTCATCTGGTAAACACATTTTTTTATTTTTTATGAATCATAATATAACTAATAAAATATCATAAATATATTAATATGAATTTTTTGTTATGGGATTTCCATTTTTATACTTTGTTAAATCTTTTTGAAAATGAAAACATCGCTTATTTGTATGTATGGATTAGAATTTCAATGAAGTGGTGCAATTTTTTAGTGAACTATTTACATGAAACATTATATAGGTGAAATTAACAAGTTATATTTATTATTTTTCCCATAATAATGTTTTTTAAATTTAATATTTTATCAACCCTCTTAAGCTTTAACCCATTTTAAAATGATATCTTTGATCATGTGTACATGTATACCACCACCTTCATGAAGTGATGTGATTAATTTCTCAATAACAAAAAATGAACAGATGGATCTAAAATAATATATAGTGAATAAATTTTATAATATAAAATTACTAAAATTTTGGAAATTATGAATCCATTTTGTAATTTATTTACCAACATACAATATACAACATTAATTTTAGAAGAACTAGTTAAACAACAACAATCTAGTCCATGTATGAAATAATTAACCAATGAAGACATATAGAATTATTAAAAAGGAATATAAATAGATGGAATATAGATATAAATTATTATTAATATTTTAATTAGGAAATGTAAATTCATTACATAGGACAAATAATATGAATTACATTATACAAACCAATTGTGAGGGATTTATTTTACAATCTCAGTTTATTGAATGATTTTTTATGTCATAATTTTTGTTAGAAAAATTATATGATACTTATATCATAATACAAATATATTTACCTATCAAATATTTATATTTAGGTTTTACATGATATATTTATTATTATTTATATTTTTGATCAAGAATCAAAGAGTGGGATATATCTAAGGGACATTCTATGAAAAATAATGTGGAAATGTTTTCCTTCCAACTCTTTTTCATTAATGTATATATTATCATTAAAATATTTTCTATAATGTTTTCAATATTAAGAAAAATTATTAATTTAATTTTTATTCAAGATTTAAATTTCTTAAAAAATAATAAATGGATATACTCATCTATTTCTATATGAGGTATATTATACCAAATATCAGAAAAAAAATGAATATTTTAATATACACCACAATAATGAATTTTCACACCATGTGAATTTTATTATATTTAAATCATATTTTAAATGTTATCACAATTATTTTAATGAATAATTAATATTTTGGGATTTTTTATTTACAAAACTAATAAACCACTATTCATTGTTAATAGAATGCGAAAAAATTTTAATATTGATTTATAACTCTTCTCTAAAAAAAATTAATAGAATGTTAATTTCTATTGTGTTTATTATATCTTCAAATGTTTAAACTGAAAATGTTTTATTTATGAATAATATATTTCCTTTTTGTCAATATTTACTAATAATGGACAATACATTATTTTCAAAAACATTCACATTATAGTGATAATATTTTCTATTTCTCTCAAATAAATCATTGTAAATTAATTTTCTCTTTAAAACCCATAATTTTTATTTCATTGTTGAATTCATAATCATTTCAATTAGTTTTTGGGTTATTTAATATTATCACCATTCTATATATGGTATCATTTTTTGGACGACCATACAGTATGATATTTTATTTATTTGGGGGATATTAATATATAAAAATTCTGGATTCAATGGAGTAAATTGATTAATTAAAACGAATTTGGAGATTGTATTTGATTAAGAAAAAAAATAAATGGAAAATATAGGATGTAAAATTTATGGGTGTGAATGGGTAATACACTACCCCTTGTTGAATTGACAGTTCCCATGATATAAAATAGTAGGATTTCTATATTATAAGCATGAATTATTTTTATATACCGATTTATTAAGAATGATTCCATGGTCAGAGGCATTGCTGATAATATTAATGGTATCTAGGTTGATAATCTTTGATAATGAATGCCTTAAATTATTCATGTATTGTTTAATAATTTATTTTCCATTATACATTTAAATATGATGTTGATATTAGCCAGGGATTTTCATTAAAATCAAGATCTTGATTGAATAAATAGTGTTTTGAATATTAATTAGTCTTTATTCACTAATGGTAGTTTCCTTTTTTACATAACACTTATATATAAAATGGGCTCACAATTTTTTTAGTTATTTATATGAAATAAATAATGACATTAGTAATGATTTTCTAGACTCTATAATGTATCTTTTATAGTGTTATTATATTACAATTTTAAAATGTAATCATGCATGTATATATTTTTTAATAGTTTTACATTGGTCAATCTTGTGTGGTCTAATCCCATTTACCATGTACCAATATAAAAAATTATTAATCTCTATCTATAGGTGAAGAAAGTCACAGTGTTACAATTGTTAACCAATGAATTTTGTTGATCCTTTGTAACTATATTTCAATTGAAAATATATAAAATGAGAATTATAATAATACCTTAGTGTATTTGTAACTTTTACCCATTATAAGAGTTTATAATTAATTACTCCAAATTCATGCTTATTGTGACATGGAGTATTGGGTTTGATTGTTAAATGTTGGAGTTAAACTGAAATTTAGAAAGCAACACCTATTTTAAATTTAGGGATTGTCTTGGTGAGCATTTCAAGACAACTAGTGTTTGAAATAATTATATCAAAGACATATTAGTTCAAATAACATTGGTTATGAAGAAAAACCATCATCATAGAGAGAAATATGGTTTTCCCCACCGAAGACACCAATCTTAGAACAAACCATGTTATAGAGTCCCAAATCATTTAATTTGACTAATAATATATTAGTAACTAAATAATGTATTAATTCACTAAAATGATATTTCATTACTTTGAATGTAATGAAATGAAATTGAATATTCATGAAGTTTATTTAATGAATCGGGATACCATTTAAATTTTTTTAATGATCCTGACCACCAAAGAGGATGAAAAAATACAAATTAAGGAATATTATCTTTTAAAATGATATTTTTCATCAAATTATTTCCTTGATAATAGTTAGATGAAATAAATAATAAGTTATAATTTTTAATGTATAATTATGTGGATTTTGTTTTATAATATGAGTATAAATTTATAGGATTATCTTTATATGTAATGAGATGCATATTTAACCTGAAAAGAAATATTTACTGTGTCACTAATCAGTTTATGTAAAATCAATGAGGTAAATAGTATAAAACATTTTGAGAATATGATAATATAGCTTAAATTTACATCATGATATATAATTTTTTTAAGTCATATATATTGTATAGATATTAATGAAATAACCTTTTTGGATGAGTACGATGAAAAATGAAACGTGTCCATAAAAAGACATGGTGGGAATGGATTTTGATAAAGTGGTAATTCTAGAACGAAAAAATTAATTACATTCTTAATGGAATAATTATTCAGTTTCCTTTGTGGAAGAAGTTCCCATATAGATATTAAATATAAATCAATAAAGACAATTATTTCTATTTAGGGCATACTCTCCATTGATATATGGTACAATTCAATCTAATGTCCCAGGATTCAAAGGATATTCCGACATGAATGGCCCAGAAGAGATATAAATCATTATCTTATTCTTATATATGAAGTTGATGTTCACAAATATGAGTTGTTTTATTTTTAATAATATTATATTTAATAACTAGTTTATATTATTTGGGATCATTACAGAGTTTTATATCCTGTAATTGTTTTTCAAAGAAAATATGATAACTCCAAAACACCTTAAGAACAGAGTTCTCAATCAGGACATTGAGAAGATGTCTTATTACAATAGGGATGTGTTAGTATGTTCCAATTAACACACATAGATATACCCCATATAAAATAATTACTATTATTATTAGGATCGAAATTTATATAATCATTGGAATATATTTTCATTGAAACTATAATAAGAAATTTTATTTCCAATATAAATTTATTGAGAATTATTATGGTGAGGTGGAATAAATTATTTCAAGGGAAGAGACTACAAGATATGAATAATTCCTCGATCCAACCCTATTAGATATCCTTAATGAAATTATATGGAAAAATATCTTATTCAACCTATGAATGATAATGGAAATACTATAACAACAGAAACATATATTTTGTAGGAATAAATTATGGTGTTTCTTCAAGAACAACCTAGACATACACCTAAGTGTGAGGTTTGGATATTTTAATTTATTTCACCCCTAGATAAAAAATTATATCTTAGAAACCCTCGTGATAGAGAAATTTGAATTACTAGAACTAAACTAAATATTATAGGAGATATCTGATAAAGGATTTATATTCCCATGGGTTTCACCATAGATAGTATAACACCCCACTCATTTTGTGGTATGTTTCTCTTAAATATATTTTATTCATAGCCTATATTTCATAAAGAACTATGTTCATTTGAATCAACATTTGGTTATTTACGAGATTCTTAATATAGCTATAAAATAAAAAATTTCCAACTCTGTGTTTTAATATTGAAAAATGATCATCTAGAGTTGTGACTAGTAAGTCATTTGGAGTCTGATAGTACTAACATTATTTTTTTGATGAATAGTAACATAACCTAATGAATAGTAATATGAATCGAAATATGAAACTTATGAATGTTAATTAATGATAATTTTTTTATTTTCTAATGGTCATATGATAATGATATCTTAATAAATTATTCAATGTGATATAAAACTATTTATACCTTTACAATTGTTATTTTTCAAATTACTATTATTTTATTTAATTTTTTTATTAATAATATTTTGAAAATTATTTTTGACAAATGGATATTGTTTTTGAAGTCTAAACATTGGAATAACAATAGAGTAATTTTTTTGGATTTTTTTGAAATTCTATAATTTTCAACGAATAGTGAAATATGATAAAATACCATATTTTCAAATTATCAGTATAATACACTATTTATGAAATCATAAGTGGTGTAAGACAACTTGATTCAAACTCACATGACATTATTACTCTTTCGGGTCACATGAATTATGATTATTCGTAGTCTTGAGTAAAAATATTATAATAATGATTAAAATAAAGAAAAATACCTTCTCTCCTCCATAATTAATACCACATTCATTCCTATCTTACTCCCACACCTCTCAATACATTAGAAATATCTATGTTCACCAAATACCCCTCTCAATACACTTCCCCTTGTTCTTGAACTTGTAGTCTCACCAAAAGTCCAAAACAAATGGCATTAAGAAGGATATCAAGGAGAAGAAATCAAAAGATAAACATCCTCTTTAGTTTTCTTTTTTTTTAAATTTCAGTTTATGTTATTATTTTTAAATTTAATTTGGATTATATTGGTATATGTCATTACATATCCACCGTAATACCAATATTATGTAAGATTAATGAGATACCCACTTTCTCTCATTAAACTATTTTTTGAAATTTTAATTGACGTCATTAGGATGCCGAATTTTCAAAAGGGATCTCTAAATTTTTCTTTTATTTTCAAGTTCATATCTTTAAATTTTCACTTATTACATCCTCTGTCTAAATGTACATGATAATTCTAGTATCATATATATACTGAATGTATATTTTAACGTTCCATGTTTTGAACCGGATGAAAAAATGCAAGGAATAAAATTTTTCATTTAACTGGGCAGGTCAGTTTTAAAACCGAGCTTCAGAACTTTTCATTTTCCAATAGTTGACAAAATTATGTGCCGTTTAAATGAATTTTATTAAATTAATTAGATTTCTTTTAGAGTAGAAAAAAATTAAATGAGGGGTAAAAACCATATTAAACTTTGGAATATTCTATGTAATATATTCATAGTTTAAAAATTAGTCATCACGAGATTTTGAGACCCACCGACTCTCAGTGTTGAAAGAATAAAAATATTAAATTTATTTTAATCCTACTCGTGTATGTTTTTTTTAAAAAAAATGATTTAACTCTCAAATTCAGTGTCCTAGAGGAAATATGAGACCCCCTTTAGGTCTGGATGTCCGTGTTTACCCTAGAATGTGTATAACATTGTTTCACGTTGGGTGTTTGGCAACCTCGCATGTGATAATACTCTTTTTATTTTTTAATTAAATAATTATTCCATTTTTTAAATAATAAATAATTATTTTTCAACAAACGGTGCATCAAAGGAGAAATTTGAGACCACTGATAGTTTTGGGACGTGGGGTTTACACTAGGCAGAGTATAACTCATTCAAACATTAAGTGTTTTGGTCAGATCATACTCGAAGATAATTTATTTAGTTTGTAAATATTTTTTGGACAGTTAGAAATAATAATAATTATTTTATTATTACTATTATTATATTAATTAATGATAAAAAAAATAAAAAGTTCTTTCATAATTAAAAAATTATGTCATGATGAAAATAATAACTGATAAATGTAATAAATACGATTATATTAATTTTTCAAATTATTTAAAAATGCACAAACAATATTTATTTATTTATCATTATCCATTTTTATGGTTGTGGTTTCTAAATATATTAATGGTTTCATTAATTAAATATATTAAATAATAATAATTTTAATTATTTTAACGCCTCAACTTAAATCATGGTGTTGACCATCAAAGTTTTGTTGTCAAAATTTTTAATGCGACCCAGGGCACACACCTATACACCCTGTTGTAGGTCCAAAGAAGCTATTAAAATAATTAAATAATTACATGTGTTTTTAGAAAAAATTTCACATTACACCCTAATTCTATGTTTAGGATAAATATAATTTAAATGAATTCAAAGAGAATAAGAAAGTAGAATGGAAATTAATCGAATTTGAAGAGGGTAAAAATAAATAATAAAATTGATACAGTTGGCGTGAAAATTAATAATAATTTAAATGTGGAATGCCCATTTTAATTATTTAATTCATTTTTCCACCATTTAGTTTTTACTATTTTATTTATTATGTTTTAATTTATTTTCCCTTTTCTTATCTTATAATTTCTTTTTTATTTCATTCTTTTTTCCTCTCCTCTCCACCTCCACTCATGTGTGTGGAACAACCCTCCTCTTTAGGTGGTTCACACCACCTTATCGTCTCTTTGGAAGATCATTGTGCCTTCGTTCATCTTCAATTTTCATCGTTGTTAGGTGTGCTGTGAACCTCTTCGTATGGAATATCCCACACACCAAGAATTATGTGATCTCATTCTCTATCCTTTGCGCAGTTCGCCGTAGAAGGAATTTCCCCTATTTTGGGGTTTTTCTAAAATCATATGTTTTCTTCCGTTTTATGTAAAATAAAGGGCTTCCATAGATCGTATGATCATATATGACCATAAGGTATGGCGTCTACTATCTTTCCCTATATTTCGTTGCAATTTATAAAAACGCACCGTTGTGCTGTTAATCAGTCCCTACCAACTTTGTTCAAATTCACCCAAAAGTTTTAATTTAATTATTACACTTAATTGTTGCATCACTTATTATTATAAATTAAATTGTTTAAATTGTTGTAATGTGGTCGGACACCCCTTATGGTTTGCCGATGTGGTCAGTATAAATTCTGTTATCTCTGGTATTAAATTCATTTAACTACATGTGTTGCAAAACCTATTTTCATTGTGTTTTATTTAAATAAATATTTTCAAATAATTATGAACCTTGAATTGTATGATATTTGGTATTTATTTGTGTCTAACTATTTATTTATTTAAATGTGCATGCTTATGATTTTAATTTGATTATCATCAAGCATTTCAAAACCTATTTTGTTCTGTTTAATTAAAATAATTAATTTACATTAATTATGAATTTGAATTGCTGGAACTTTGGTAGTTGTTTGGGATGAATTATTTATTCTCTAAAAAGTTAATTTATCTTCTTATAATGATATGGTATCTTACATTGTTATTATTGTTATGCTATAATATTAAATTTATACCTTATGATGCACGAGTGTATCAATTTAGTTTTCAAGTAGAAATTTCATAGGCTTATTATGTCATATCTACTATTAGGAAAACATTAAATGAATTCAAGGCTAAGAAATATAGTGGGTATCTTATTATGGGACCACATACACCCTCCATTTTGAATGGTTACCACTACATGCCGAGGGGGGTGATTTGGATTTTCTAGACTGATAATTCTCTGGTATTTATAATACATATGAGTGATACTGGTTCCAAAAAGGACCATCGGTGACAGATCCATTGGAAATGTGTCTAAGCAAGCCTCAAATGATGCCCGAACCCTTTTTGTGATATCGGGATGGACTCAGGGTGAAGCCATTCCTAGAGAAACACTTGGTGTTTAAAAGATTTCCTTGGATGAGCTTAGTGGTATTGGATAAATTGAAGGATATTCCATAGAGATTGCTTTCGGATATGCTCAGACTCCATCTCTCAACATGAACCATAACAATGATGAAATGAAGGTTTATATCAATGCCTCTTGATTCTCTTAAGATATGTGATATTTTTCTAGCATGTTAAATCACACCATGTGGACACATGATATAAATCCCAAGATAATGCACAGGATAGGGGGTATTCTTATTCCTTGTTTTACCTTACATTTCATGGATTTATATATTTATATATGGTCATTCTATTTACACGTACTTTTTTCGGACTTTGGGCTTAATTCGATGTAGGTGGTTATGGACGAGTGTCATTGGGAACCTGGGTCGAGTTAATTATTTTATTTCTCTTAGTTCATTATTTACATTTGTTATATAATGACACATTGAATTTTATTAGTGCCCGAAATGGAAATGTTTAGACATCAGGGGTGTCAGCCTTCTGGGATTTTATCTCAACCCCTGCTCAAGCATCGTTGAAACTTGAGTAGATTATAAGTTTGTAGGTATTGTCAAAGGGAAGTATTCTGCTTCCGATGCATGAATGTTTTGTACTGCCTAAGATGGAGACTAGGGACGAGAACTGATCCTTTATTTTGATAAAATTGTTTCTTTGTCTCTTTTATTTTTAGTTGATAGAATTCTTGGGTTTCTGTTTTAAATATTTTCAGTTTAGAAAGACATCATGGAATGAAAGTATTTTGGGAGCTTCAACAGTTGATTCTTATTTCGTTGGATTATTCATATTTCTTCTACTGTAGTTTATTCATTTATATGCTTCCTCTATTTATTATTAATTGTTCTTTACATCCATTGGGATAATACTTATTATCTACGTCGTCATAGTCTCCCTTATAGACCAAAAAAGCCCCTTGCTGCTAGTCACCAGCCTCTGGCATTCGGGGAGAAGCGCTTGAGGTCATGTAACCCACCGGTCCAGCCACCATCTTAGAGGTTAGATGGGTGGGGATGATACAAAGAGGTATCATAGGTGGTATTTTTCATTGTCTTACTAGTTTGGGTTAGTCTACATGATACTAGGAATGTGTTGACACTTGGTTTATATTCATTCCTGGGATTGATCACCACACATATGGGAAATGAACATGTGGCTAGGTTTGGGATTTTTTTATTCTTTTTGATGTTACGAATGATATGATTTATCCATTATTGATTGCTGTAATTTCTTCTCCTTATGAATTTATTGAATTTATTATATTTTACCCTCGACCTGTTTAAGAAAAGATGAAGCAATGCATGCATCATAATAGGCACATATGGATTCACATGCCATGCATAGCTCTATGGGATGTAGTAGAATTTTAGGCTACATGTTTATTCAAATTGATTTCTTTGAATACATTCCTTATCTTGTAATTATTTATAATTCCTTTTGATACCATGTATAAGTGATATATTTATCATGTTAGCCCATTTCCATGTTGTCTATTGAATATGATGTTTTCCTTGTATCATCTTTCTGTTACTATAATCATGTCTCTATGATTAAAATTTTATGATAATGTGATTACAACATGTCACTCTCTATTAGCTTCTTGTAGTGACCAAAAATCTTGTTTGTTATGTAATTGGTATCTTTGTTAAAATATATTGGTTTCCATTTAATGGGATAGAAATGTAGAAAACTAAAACGTGTAGAGATTATTTTTAGGTTGATATCCAACCATATATCTAGGATGATATGTGTTTGAGAATTTAATAATTACAAATGAATTGGTTAATTACCTAAAGGTGAAACTAGGACCAAATAGGCTAGTTGGTGTATGTTCCTTATGAGATAAACTGGTATGGGTGTTCTGACTATTAATAATTAAACAACTATTATTTACGTTGCATTCAAATGCACTCAGGTCAGCATAGTGGGACCCCTGTAGGGATCCTTATCTACTTTAAATGAATTTATGTGATAGATTTACTAATTAAGGATGAGATGTCAATTAATGTAATTTTTTTAAAATGGAGTTTTATCAAGCATTCTAGTTTTCCCTAGAGGTGTTGGTTAAGATCATGTACCTTGTGTTTTGTTTTGAAAAATGGTAATTAATGTTTTTATTAAATATTTTGATGATTAAATATTAAATGTGATTAAATATAAAGGGCATGGATATCGAACCAAAAGAGATGTCCTCTGTTTAAGACCTTAGTATAAGTATATTTTGACTTTATCCTTTAGTTTCTTTGGAATATAACTTTTCTCAGGTCATTGTCCTTAGTCAGACCGACTAGCGTATAATGAAACCCTTGTTAAGATTGGTGTTCATGTTTCCATTGACTTTTGTTGCATGCTTAAGCATCGGGTAATACTCATTTCCATCAAGTTAGGCATGCCTTAGGAATGATCAGTTGCTTCATAGGACATTCAACCCTATCTTATCCATAGTTATATAAGATTCAGTAAATCGTCCTCAATGTTAACATTAATCATTCTTATATATCACCTTGAGGTAGTTTGCATTCATATATTTGTTGTTGTCGATTTCTTACTGTTGTGATGAACCGGTTTAGTTTTGTGAAATCTTCATGTATTACACTGTTAAATACATTT
Source organism: Viscum album (assembly GCA_963277665.1). Lineage (NCBI taxonomy): Eukaryota > Viridiplantae > Streptophyta > Magnoliopsida > Santalales > Viscaceae > Viscum > Viscum album. The sequence goes on along the minus strand of OY728129.1, from coordinate 564,093,653 downwards.
TGGATCATCTCTGTAGTACAATGATTCTTTTTTAAAGGAATCATGTTTGTCCCAATGTTGGGGATGAAATCCAGAGACTCAGGTATTTTGAGACAATAACCCATTTGCTTGGGCTTTCACACCTATTGTTTAAACGTTATCCTTCTAGTAATCTCCAAATACTCATTTTGTACTCTTCCCTATGTGATGAGCATATCCCCTATCTATCCATCATCCTTGATACACTAATAGAGCATCAATCATACACCATGATAAAGCATTAATTTTTTTTGGGATTTTTTAGGGCGGGTTTCTCAATATTGTACGTTGACACATCGTTCTTACTAAGGCTTTTGTTAGTATTGAGTGACCCTAAAATTTTCATGTTTGAATTTTTTGGATGAACTATAGTACACCAGCTATTTCTTCTGACGTGACCACTTGGTAGTTGTCTCTCTGGGCTCAGTCAACGTCATATTTTGGTCATCTTATCATGGTACCAATGTCTTACTCGTAAACATGGTGTATTGACTATCTTAGGTTATTTCCATACACTCATGTCATTCCTATCATGGTTACCCTAGACTTATTGTCTGGATCGGTGATGCCTAAATCAAGGAATATCACCGAAGGTCTAGTATGAACTTCAGTGGATGAGTTCATAATAATTACGAGATACCTTTTAATAATTCATCACATTTCATTTTGTAAAACACAAGCCGTCTAAGATGAGTGTATTATAAAATGGTCAACTGATGTTTCTTGATTTATTCTCTCTATTTATCAATGATGCAGTCAGTGGAGGACTTTTGTTTTCTGGAATTTGGTCAATTAAGATGAGTGCAGTTAGTTTCAGCCCGAGCTTCTCATGAAAAATGGTGTGACGTGGGATTTTAGTTCAATGAGAATCATTCATTTTCTCTATTTTATAAACCACATGAGAAGTGTCTCTATGATTCATATAGGTGTTCCATGTCGGAAATACAATTGCTGGAAGGTGTCATGCCATGGAATTTTCCTCTTTCAAACATTAAGACCAAAGGTGGGATGTATCTTTGTCCAGAAGTTAAAGAAATGACAACATGGCTTTTTCTCTAGCTGAACGTGTTTGGATTGGTACTATCAATATGTTTTAGTTAGAAATTGAGCATTGGATCAGATATTAATGTCTTATGTGCCACTTCTCTGACCAATGTTTAATGTGCATTGAGCGTTTGGTGATGCAGTGCAACATTTTGTATGAGACATCATGACTCAGTTGATCATTTGAGTGTTATGTTGTTCCCTAAGGCTCATCAGGGACAAGAAGTTCTATGGTGGGAAGGTTGTAATGTTTCGTGTTTTGAACTTGATGAAAAAGAGCCGAAAATAAAAAATTTCGGTTAACTGAGTAGGTCAAATTTAAAACTGAGTGTCATATATTTTTATTTTTAATTTTTGACACTAGGATGTGCCTTTTAAATGATTTTTTAATTAATTAGATTAATTTTAAAATAGAAACAATTTAAATTGGGGGGGAGGTAAAATCCTTATTAAATCTATGAAATATTATATGTGATATTTTTAGAGTTTAACAAAGAGTTTTCATAGGATTTCGAGACCCAAAAATTATCAACATTGATAAAATAAAAATATTAAATTTTTTATTTTTTATTCTCGCGTGTGTTTTAAAAAAATTGAAATAACTCTCAAATAGTGCGTCACATGAGAAATCAGAGGCCATCGTTAGGTCTGGAAAACTGAGTTTACCCTATAAAGGGTATAACCTTGTTTCTCTTAGAGTGATTGGAAACCTCACATGTGATAATACCCTGGCTATTTTTAATTAATTAATTATTTTGTATTTTTGTAATAAATAATTATTTTATCACAAACGTTGAATCAAATGAGAAATATGAGAAAACAAATAGTTTCTGGGCATGGACCATAAAAAGGGTATAACTCATTCAAACCTCACACATTTTGGTCAGATCGTACCCAATGATAATTTATATGGGTTATGAATAATTTTATGGATAGTTAGAAATAATAATAATAATTTTTTATTAATATTATTATTTTCATTGATCTAAAATAAATAAAAATGTTCTTTGATAATTAATAAATTGTGTCGTGGTGTAAATAATTACCGAGGAATGTAATAAATTTGATAATATTAATTGTTTGAATTAAATAAAAATTCACAATCAATATTTATTTAATAACCATAATCCTTTTATTTGTTGTGGTTTATAAATTTATTAATAGTGTCATTAATGAGTGATATTAAATAATATTAATTTTAATGATTTTAACATTTTAACATAAATCAACATGAAAAACATTTAGGTTTTTTGGTCTATAATATTAATGCGACCCAGGCACCTACTTGCGTGCCCTGTGTTGGGTCCCAAGAACCTATTAAATTAATTAAATTATTGATCGGGTTTTTATGTAAAAAATTTCATCATGCCCGAGCACTTCATTCAGGCTAAATATAATTTAAACAAGTTGAATGAGAATAAAGTGATTTTAAAGGAAATTAATGGAATTTAAATAGGGATAAAATAACTATTAAAATAGATACAATTAGTGAGAAATTAAAAAAAAATTAAAGTGGGGTAAACACATTTCAATTATTTATTGCATTTCTTCCACCATTTTATTTTTCTATTTTTTTTCCTTTTTATTTATTTTTTCTTCTTTAATTTTCATTTTATTTCATTCTTTTCCCACCTCCCCTACTCCTCTTATCATGTGTGTGTGTGCACCCCTCCTCCCTAGGTGGTGTACACCACCTTATCCCCTCTTTGAAGGATATTCATGCCTCCATTTATTATCCATTTTCATCGCCATCAAGTGCTATGTGAACCTCTTGGTTAGGCTTATCCCACACACCAAAAATCAAGTGATATCATTCTCTATCATATGTGCAGTTCCATGTGGATGGAATTTACCCTATTTTAGTGTTATTTTAAAATAAGCCATTTTCATCCATTTTTGTTGAAATCAAGGCCATCCATTGATCATATGATCATCTACGACCATAAGGTAGTGCGTTTACTCTATTTCCATCCGTTTCACTGGGATTTATAAAAATTCACCATTGTGTCGTTAGTCAATGCCTAGCGACGTTTTGAAAATTCACAAAAATTCTTTAATTTAATTGTCCCACTTAATTGTTTTAGCCCTAGTTATTATAAATTAAATTTTTTAAATTTTTTCAATGTGGTCGGACACCCATTTCGGTGTGCCGATGTGGTCGATATAAATTCTGTTAGCCCGGGTATTTAATTCATTTAACTGAATGTGTTGCACAACCTATTTTCATTGTGTTTAATATAATTAATTATTTTATAATAATTATGAACCTTGAATTTTTGATCATTCGTAGTTATTTGTGTTGAACTATTTATCCATTTAAATTTTTATTCCCATTTGTTTAATTTAATTAACTATATGCCTTGCACAACATATTTTGTTGTGTTTCATTTAAATAATTAATTTAGTCTAATTAAGATCATAAAATTGATGGATCTTTGGTAGTTGTTTGTGATGAATTATTTATTTATTAAAAAAAATTTATCTTCTTATGTCGATGCGATGTCATAACATGTTATGATTGTTATGCTGCAATATTTGACTTATACCTTATGATGCACGTGTGTATTTGTTTAGTATTCATGATGAAAATTCATTGGATATTTATGTTATATCTACTGCTGTGAAATATTTTATTATATTCAGGACAAGGAAAATAAGTGGGTCCCATAGTAAGGGCCACACATAGACCCTCTGTTCCTGACTATTTACCACTACGTGCCGGGGGCAGTGTCTTTGTCTTTTCTAGACCGAGGCTTCCATGGGCTTTCCAAAACATATGAGTGTTACCAGTTCCAAAAGGTTCCATCATGGATGGATCTATGGGAAATGTGGAAAATATAGCCTAAGATGATTCTTGACCCCTTTTTTCAAGATTGTGATGATGTCAGGGTAATTAAATGCCTCAAACGATACATGGTCTTCGAAATATTTCCATGGATGGGCTCGATGGTATTGGATAAATTGAAATATGTTCTAAAACAATACCTTCAGTAAGGGCTTGGACTCAAAGTCTCAACATGAACCTTAATAATGATGCTCTAAAAGTATATATTAATGTCTCTTGAGCCTCTTGAGATTTGTGATATTTTTTGGCATATTGATGCACACCTGGTTGAAACATGACTTAGACCCAAAGTTTAATCACAAGCTTGGGGGGTATGAATCTTCCTTGTCTTAACATTCTTTTCTATGATTCATATATATTTATAAGAATATTATTCTAACAGTTACTCCATTCAAACTTCCAGCATAGGCTGAAGCAGGTGATTAGGGACAGGGGTCGTTGGGAACTCGGGCCGAGTAAATTATTTTATTTCTCTTAATTCATTTTGTTAATATATTATATAAGAAACGATGTATTTTATTACTTCCCGAAATGGAATGGTTTAGACACCATGGGTTACGGCCTATTGGGGTTTTATCTCACCCCCTGCTCTGGCATTGTTGACACCCAAGTAGATTATATATTTCAAGGTACACACAAAGGGAAGCATGCTTATTCAGATGATTGATTATTTCATAGTCTTTAGGATAGATATTGTGGCAGAGGACCCAACCATGGTCATAACACAATTGTCATTTTGTATTTTATTTTTAGTTGATAGTATTCTTTGGTTTCTGTTTTTCATGTTTTTAGTTTAGAAATACATCATGGCCTCACACTATTATGTGAGTTTCTGCACGTGATTCTTAATCAGTTGGATTAATCATATTGCTTCTTCAGAAGTTTTTTCGTTTATATGATTCTTCTATTTATTATTAATTTTTTTTACTTCCACTATGATAATACCTTTAACCTATGACGGCAGTGTCTCCCCCTTGGACACAAAAGGCCCTCGCTAGTAGTCGGCAGCCTCTGGCGTTCGGGGAGATGCACTTGATGTCATGTAACCCACCAGTCAATCCACCTTCTTAGAGGTGATCCAGGTTAGGATATTACATATTTCATGTGAATGGAAGAACCAACATCAATATTCTTACTCCATCCATTTAATTATTATAAACGAAATCAATATCCATGGGGTACCAATTTATAACCATCATGGATGATGAAGTTTTATTCGTCAATTTCCCATTCATTACTGGTCAAGAAACCATTGTTACAGTTGTAGAAAACTATAATATATGTATTATAACCTAATTATTCTTTAGAAACTAGTATATGTACATATTATTAATTTTTATAATAAAATAGTTCTTATTAAAGCGAATACTGCCAAATAATCGAAGTGGATTTCACCTAATGATCCATCTTCACCACATGTAACAAAATGATAGAAATTAACATTACCCATTCCGGATGTTCATAAATAATATTTAATTTCAATTCCTGAGATTCACAACCATTCCACGTGAACTCCATTTCTTTATAACAAGTGATCTGATTATGAAAATCAATAAAACAAACACTCTGGAAAGACCAATTTCGATAATATAACTTATCCATGAGTACATAAATGAACTAAACAGATTTATGTTAAAATAAATACATGTCTAATAGATTATGACTTATTTTATTTATGTGTATAATTTCAAATTATTGGACCTTATGTTCATGATGGGAACACATTCGGACTTAAGGTATGTGGTTTCTCATCTCACTTTCATTTCTGTGAGATTTCCATTATTCACCACTTATTTCATTTATGTCATATATTGGTACTGAAATTTGATATATAGTAAAATGATTATATTTATATTCATGGTATTATTTAATTAATTTGGTGATTATTGACTTTCATTCCTATGATTCAATTGATTACAATATAGTAGGTGTCTTTGTCTAAATTTGTATTTCATTGATACCTTCTTGGTACTATTCACCTAAAATTTCTTATGCGGTGTATCTACTACCCATTTGAGATTATTTTATATTTTAAATTGTAATTATTTTATTTATCCATATTATGGTATCATGGATATGAGCATTTTCTTAAGCCGTTATACCGTTGTGTATACTGTGTTTATTTGGAATTTTATTTTAACTATGGAAATATGATGAATTCATATTCACCACTCTATTAATATATTGGTAAGGTAGATTTTAATTGTATTATATATATATATAAAGAATTATTTGGACTTGAATTGGTGGGTGGGTCCTTCTATTGACCCTCGATGCATCGACAGGTCTCATGAGACAAATCAGTTGGCGACAATCTCTTCGAGATTGATTCCAAAAATCAGACGGGATTCTACCCACATAACTAAATTGTTTTAATGGAGTTAAGTTATCATGTTACAGATAAATGCTGTCCAGTTAATAAGAATTATCTTTATTTATTATCAGTTATTAATATCAATGATGTTTTCACTATAACAAAATCAATGGATGTAGTTTCATTCTCAATTTTTTAATGGCTTGAGTTATTCATTTATTCACTATTCCATATTGATTATGTTAAATTTTTTATGATTCAATTATTATTGAATTCATACTTCTTCTATTTTTAACACTTATAGAGCTTTTGAGCTTCGCACTTTCATTTTTTAAATTCAACTGATTATGAGAGGATATAATTTATTTAGTTTTTGTGGATACAATTTTCAGTTATTATTTTTTATCCTTTCCAATGTAATACGAGTTAAATATATGTATTTAGATTTTTCAACACCAATAAACTTATCATTCCATTAGAATTTCAGTCCTTTTAATCATGAAAATGTATTAAGTAATGCACCGGATCTGATATAGAGGAGTCGGGGTGTTACAGTATGTATCATAGGAAATTTATAGAAAAATTGGAATCTAGTTTAGAAAAATGTACAGTAAGTAACAATGTCCTAAGGTAATATTTTAAGATAAATGTACATTAACATCTTGGTATTTTGGTAAGGAATATATTATGTGAATATTTTTAGCAAATATATCCCGATCTGGATACAAATAGGTAGAGTTGGCTCTGGTAAACATGTACCTAGGATTGAAAGCTCTAACAAGGAGTTTCAGGCTTGATCTGGGGTATCCTTGTACATGACCAATGGGCGTTGCTACACTATTTGTATTGAAACTCCTAAGGGATATGATTAAGATAATTTTTATTTTTTTATAAGACATTATAAATGATTTTAATGTAAATTTTTCTTCTGGGAAACAATGTTTATGAGGTCATTTATGAATAGAATTTCAATTTATGTTATGTTCTTTTCGATTGTAGTTTCATAACCTAATATAATGTATGCCATTATTTTGAAATGGAAAATAATGGGAGAAGGGGGATCGGTACTCATGGAAAATATAGGGATTTCCTTACTAAGAATGTCAACGACGTAAATGTCCAAGTAGATCATATCATGGCCATATTAGTACAACATACTTAGTTTGTGAAAAATAACCATAGTACAACTTTATTGGGTCATTGGATGTGTTAGAAGACCTCAACATTAAGTACGACTACTAATATAGTGGTAGATGAGTCATGGATTATGTCCCTTGAAATGATATTCATGGAATTAAGATGCAATTAAATGAAATGGTATTGCTGGATGTATATTGCCTCAAGGGAAACACTTATCAATGGAGGTCCCTGACCCAGAATACCATGGAGGAAGAAGAAATATAAGATATGGAATGTATGGATTTTATGGAAGTATTCTTCAAAAAATATTTCCATCGTGATCAACGAACAGAAATTAAGAGTAAATTACTTGGTGTAAATCAAAGGGAAGAAGGCAGTGTTGCAGAGTATAACGATACCTTCACAAGGCTAGCTAGGTATGCCATATATTTCATACACGACTCGACAGATAAGATTGATCATTTCTTTGAAGTTTTTAAGACAAGTCTTCAAAGAGCTCTAGCTTCTCAAACATTTTCATCATATGATGATATTTTAACATGTACTATAAAAATAGAGAATTAATTCTCTACATAAAATTTGTTCAAGGGAAACCAAGATAAGAAGTGATACACTAACAACCAATAGAATGGTTAAGCTCCAAAGAAGAACAAGGTAACAACAAAATTACTATAATCCGAGAACTGTGGAAACAATCATCATCGAAAATGATTGAAAGTCATGGAAGTCTGCTATATGCGTGGAGAAAAGGTTCATTGATCTAATGAATGATTGGGGAAGAAAAAATTTGATGATGTTCAATGCTAAAATTGTAGAGAGATAACAATCTATTCAAATGAGTGTCCTAAGTGCCAAGAAAACATACCTCAGAAAAGGCAAAGAGAGAAAGGGAGTGTTTATGTGATTATAACCATAGAGGTTGATGTTCCCAATGATGTGGTGGCAGGTAATTTAATTGTTTCCTCACACTTAGACAATACTTTATTAGACTATGGATCATCATAATCATTTATATCTTCCATGTTTTCCAAGTAAATTTAACATTTACAATTTTATTTAATAAATAAGTTATCAATCAAAAAATATAAGGAATGTATCATTGCAAAAAAGGTGTGTCTATTAGTCTCCCAAATGACACATAAAAATGATTTAGTTTATAACGTTATCATCAAACCGATGACTGACTTTTATAGAATTCTGAATATTAATTGGCTGTTAATCTATGATGTGATTATTTATTTCATGAAAAAGGAAGTTAAAAATTTTCATAATGGTATAGAATCCCATGCCTTTAGTGAATGATCATCTCCATCTGATACTTATTTAGAAGCCCCCCTGATATCTCTATTGAACTCAATTCGTGGATAGGTGGAAAAAACAATTTCTATGTGTGAGGAGAGAAATATTAAAATTGAAAATTAATATATAGTGCAAGAAAACATTGATGAATTTCCAGATAATTTACATTGAAATCTTCAAGAGTGGAAAGATGAGTTCTCTCTTTACCTAATTCCTCGTGCAAGACCTATATCAAAGACCCCTTATGGAATTACATTGTGGAATTAATGGATCTAATGAAATAACTAGAGGTGTTGAGTAACAAAGGATTTATTGGACATAGTGTTTATCCCCGGGGATCCCCGATCTTGTTTGTCATGAAGAAAGATTGAACCACGAGGCTATGAATTGATTATACAGAATTCAATGCTATAACAACAAATAATAAGTATCCTCTATGACAAATTGATCAATTATTTGATCAACTTCATGGAGCACAATAATTCTCAATAGATGTCTTTTGATTTGGATATCATCATTTGCGTTTGATGAAGGAGGATATTATTAATATATTATTTCAAACAATTTATAGGAATTACAAGTTTATAGTGATGCATTATGGACTGAAAAATGTAACCTATATTTTCAGGGATTTAATGAATAGAGTTTTCATGGAATATATTGATAACATTTTTGTGGTATTCATCGATGATTTCTAGTATAATCAAAACGAAATGAAGACCATGACAATCACTTGAGGACTCTTCTGAAAACTCTTAGATGAAATTAATTATATGGTATGTTTAGAAAGAGAAAATATCGGATACAATCTGTTACATTTCTAGGAAATATTATCTTTTAGGATGGAACCCTAAATGATCATGTGAAAACAAAAGAAATCCATGAATGTTCCAAGTCAATGAATAGACCTCAGTTAAGCAGTTTTAATGGTTTTGCTGGTTGCATTCGGAGTTTTGTTCAAAATTTCACCTGACTGGATATACATCTATCCAACCTCACATGTAAAAGAGTTATGTTTGTGTTTAAAATATAATGTACATAATTTATTGAATAATTGAAAAGAAGACAGATCAATGCTCCAATTTTGACTCTTCCATTGGGAAATGATGGCTTTGTGATATACAATGATGACTAGACTGGGTTGCGTCCTTATAGAAAATGACAAAGTTAATTTTTATGCATCAAGGAAGTTGAAGTCTAATGAGGAAAAATATACAAATCATGATCTTCAGTTAGCAACAGTAATATTCACTCCGATAATATGGTGATATTATTCTTGTAGGGAAAAATTTGAGATATACACAGACGAAAATAGTTTGAAATACATTTTCACACAAAAAGAACACAACATGAGGCAAAATAAATGGCTTGAGTTACTCAAATATTTTGATTTTTATATACACCACCACCAAGGAAATGAAAATAAGGTGGTTGATGCATTAAGCAAGAAATATCATGGTCTTCTGACACAAATGTGTATTGAGAGAGATCATAGATTAATGGATCTACTAAAGATTGATATAGGAATTTTTAAGGAAGAAGAAACATATTTCCACTTTAAAATTATTTATAAACCATATTTACTAGAGAAGATAGAAATATCACAATCTAATTATGAAAATCTACACAAGAAAATTAATGTTGTTAATGATGAGAGATTGGAAGAATTCATGTGTGAGGAAGGAGTATTGAAATTTGGGATGATATTATGCATTCCATTGGTACCTGAGCTAAAAACATAACTATTAGATGCTGTTAATAGCTCAAATTTCTCTATACACCTTAGTAGAACAAATATGTATAGAGATATAAAGGAACATTTTTTGTGGGACAACATGAAGATGGAGATTACTGAATATGTATCAAGATGTTTGGTTTGTCAATAGGTGATGACCAGAAGAGAAAATCATAGAGGAGCCATGCAACCTTTTACCAAACCTCTTTACAAATGGGATGATATTACGATGGACATTTTCATGGGGATACTAATGACTCCAAGAATTAATGATGCGTTATGGGTTATTGATCTTCGTCTTACAAAATAAGTACATTTTCGTACCTTATAAGAAGATTTACCAATTTAAAGATTACAAGAATATATATTAATGAAGGTTAAATACTACATGGTGTAACATTATCAATTATTTCTGATCATTATCCCCATTTTATATCAAAAATTTGGAAAATTATGTAGAAGTCTCTGAATATTGAGCTTCATATGAGTAATGCTTTTCACCCCCAAACTGATTGATATCATAAATAGACTATTCAAACTCTGGAAGACATGCTGAGATCATGATATCATTACATTCAATGTATATGGGTTCATTACATACCTTTGGTGGAATTTTACTACAAGAATAGTTTCCATTATAGTTTTCAAATGGATCCATATAAAGCATTGTATGGAAAGTGATTTCGAACTACAACATGTTGCGGTGTTGTTGGTGAAAGGGAATTTTTTTTCACTGAAATTATTGAAGACACTGCAGAAAAGGTGAAGAAAATACAAGCCCATATTATTATATTCCAAAGTAGTAAAAAGAGTTATGCTGACAACCAAAGAAAGGTTTTGTAATTCCAAGTGGGAGATCAAGTCATTCTGAAAGAATATTAATGGAAGGGTGTCTTAAGGTTCGGTAAGAATGGGAAACTAAACCCTAGGTACATCAGACCATTTAAATGTCTAGAAAGAATCAGAGCTGTAGATTACCATTTAGAAATTCCACCTAGTCTCTCCAAAGATCATGATGTGTTCCATGTGACATTATTGAATAAATACATGCCATTACCAGTGTATGTACTCACATATGAAAAATTAGATATGGAACCTAAATTTTCATACTTTGAAAATCCTATCAGGATTCTTGACATAAGGGAAAAGTTATTGATAAATCAGACAACTCGTCGAGTAAATGTTCATTAGGGAAAATATAATATAGAGGAAGCAACATGGGAACTTGAGGATGTTATGAAGATGAACAATACACATCTTTTTTTTGGGATTTATACATAAAATTTCGATGATAAAATTTTAGGAGGGAATTATATAACACCCCAAACATTTTATGGTGTACATCTCTTAAATATATTATATTCATAGCATATATTTTATAAAGAACTACATTCTTTTGAAACAATAGTTGTTTATTTAGAAGATAGTCATAACCTGGCTATTAAACATAAATTTTCCACTTTTGTGTTTAGAATTTCAAAAAACAATCATCTAGAGTTGTGACCAACAAGTCAATTGGAGTCTGATAAACAAAATTGATTTTTAATTAATAGTAACATAGTCATATGAACAGAAACATGAATAGTAATATTACCCTATTGAATAGCAAGTAATTATAATATTTTTATTTTCTTAAGGTAATAAGATAATGAGATCTTAATTAAATTTTAAATGTGATAGATAAATAATTATATCTTTCATGTTGTTTTTTTCCAAATTAACAATGAATTTATTTAAAATTTAAATTAATATAATTTTAAAAATTATTTTGGTAAAATGGATTTCATTATTGAATTCTACATGTCAAAAAATTTCTAGAGTAAATTTTTGGGATATTTATAAAATTATAGAATTTTTGATGAATTGTGAAATGCTGTAAAATACAGTATATTCAAATTATTATAAAAATACACTATTTATTTCATCATAAGTGATGTAACGCCACTTTTTTTTAACTGACATTCAATTATTAAAATTTTGGGTCACATGAAATATCATGATTCGTAGTCTTGAGCAAAAATATTATAATAATGATTAAAATAATGAATAATACCTCTTATCCTCCATTATAAATACCACCTTCATTCCCCTCTTCCTCTCATACTTGTCATGCCTTGATCCTTACCTATGTTCTGAACAATAATCCTCAAAATACACTTACCCACGTCCTAGAGCATGTAGTCTCACCAAACGGCCAAAACAAAAGGCCTTAAGAAGGATCTCAAGGAGAAGAGATCAAGAGGTAAACATCCTCTTTAGTTTTCTTTGTTTTAATTCATTTTAACTTGTTCTTTTTACATTTCCTTAAAATTATGTTGGTATATGTCATTACATATCTCCCATACTATATATATTATGCACGAGTGATGAGATACCCCTTTCCTTGATCAAACTATTTTATGAAATTTTGAGTGACGTTGTGTGGCTGCCGAATTTTCATAAGGGATCTCTCAACTTTTCTTCTATTTTCATGTACATATATTTTTTTCTATAATTACCTATAAACTAAAAATTACCATGATAACTATATTATCATTTATATAATGGAATTATATCATGTTAATAGAATAACCAACATCAATATTCTTACTCCCTCCATTTTATTCTTATAAACGGAATAAACATCAATGAGGTTCCTACTTATAAACTTCGTGGACAATGAAGTTTAATTCTTCAACATATACTTCATTACTGGTCATGAAAAAAAAATTATGGTTGAACCATAATATAATATATGTAATATATCCTAATTAATATGAAGAAACTAATATATGTACATATTATTTATTTTATGACAAAACTAGTTCATAATAATCCAAATACTACCAAATAATCGAAGTGGTTGTCACCTAATAGTTCTTCCTCATTACACATAACAAAATGATAAATATTACTATTAACAATTATTTATGCTCTTAAATAATATGTATTTTAAAATCTACAGATTCAAAACCATTCCATATGAACTCTATTACTTAAAAACAAGTGATCCAATTTTGAAAATCAAGAAAACGAACACTCTCGAACGACAGAATTTGATATTATAACTAATCATTAAGGAAATAAATGAACTAAAAAAATTATGATAAAGTAAATAAATGTATAATATATTCTTAATTAATTTATTAATGTGTATAATATTATATTCTAGTACCTTATCTTCAGGAGGGGAACACATTCGTACTTAAGGTAGGGGGTTTCTCATCTCACATTCATTTCCATGAGATTTCCATTGTTTTCCACTTATTTCACGTATGTGGTATATGTTTACTACCATTTTAAATATAATAAAATTATTCTACTTATATTAATGGTATTATATGATTAATTTGGTGATTATTGACTTCTGGTCATATGACTCAATTGATTACAATATGGTAAGGGTCTTTGTCTCAAATTCCATTTCATTGACACCTTCTTTATATTGTTTACCTAATATTTCTTATGAGGTGTATCTAATTACAATTTTAGATCATATTAATTATTAAATTTTAATTATATTATATATACATATTATGGTTCCATGTGTATTAGTATTGTCTTAACCCGTTTACCCTTTTATATACAGAGTTTATTTGGAATCATATTTTAACTATGGAAATATTGATTAATCTTCTTTCTCTACTCTATACAGATATTAGGAAGGTAGACTGTACATATATTAAATCTATGTATATTGAATGATTTTGAATTTCAGTTACATGTGGGGCCTACTATATCCTCTTTATGCATCGACAAGTGTAAAGAGACAAATTAGTTGGCGACAAACCCTTTGTGTTTGTTTCCAAAAATCAGACGGGTTTCTTCCCACATAAATAAACAGTTTTAACATTATTATGGTATCATGTACCAGATACATGACCTACAATTAATAATAATTCTCTTAATCTATTATTAGTTATTAATATCCCTATGGTTTTCACTATGACAAAATCTATGGATACAATTTAATTCTTAGTTTATTAATGGTATAAGTTTTTTCATTTATTTAATATGAAATATTTATCATATAAAATTGTATATGTTTTACTTATTATTTAATCCTTGATTGCACTATTTTAACCTTTATTGATCATTTTCGCTCACCCCTTTCATTTTGTTTACCTTCAACACGTTATGAAGAGGAGAAGATTTATTGAGTTTCTATGGATGCAATTTTTAGTTGTTGTTATATATTTTATTTTTTAACTTTTACCAATGTAATTTGAGTTAAATGTATGTATCTATATTCATAAAGTATATTAAACTAATAATTACTCTGGGATTTTACTCCTTCTAACAATTCTAATGTAACATGTAATGCACCAACCCTCGTCTAGAAGATTCAGCGTGTTATTGGTAGGCCCTAATATTTTGTCTATAAACAAAGATGTGTCAAGGGAGTTGTCGATAAATTATAGGGAAATGGATTCCATCACTATGAAGATAATGTATCACCAACGCCATATAGATGACATTTAAAATCTACTGTAATGAGTTAAATAATTTTCAATGATTGATCTCCATTCTAGGATCCATAAATTGTGATAGAAAGGGGAGGATATTTTGGATATGACCATTCAAATGTGGAATAGACATTATGAATTTCCATTGATGACCTTTGGATTCAAAAATAAACTTTTTTTATTAATCTTATGAAAGGAGTAAAAAATGATTGTATCAAACAATATTTTTTTTCTTTTTTGATAATGTATTTATTGATATGAAATAACTTACGAATATAATTATTATTTTTGAATCACTATGACAATTCTTAAAAATGTGTGGTTATATGATAAATTTATAAATTGTGAATTATAGCATATTAAAGATTATTTTCATGTCCATATTTCATATATTTATGTAATATCAATTTTTTATTGAATATAAGTGATATATATGAACATTCTATGACAATTATTACAACAGAGGTATATATTTTACTTATATTAGTAGGTCAAAATCAAATATTTATTAAAAAATATATTTATTAGTTATCCCATCAATCAAGTAGAAATTGAAGTTTTTTTTATTCCCTTAAGGTATGAGAATTTTAAAAAAAAATTATATGAATTAAAAAAATATAATATTCGTTGTAGCAGTATGAACATTACCCTAGGGAGGGATGAATTTGTGATATTTAGTTATGTATCTAAGAATAGACATTTAAGTGTCTTCTTGTAGAATGATATATTTATATCCTATGAATATAGGTAATAAATTATCGATGAATATAATTTTTCAAAACATTATACTGATATGGCATCCATAATCATTTCATTTAAGATATGTTTGTATTACCCTTGTTGTGATTTTTTTTAAAAATGTATATTAATAGAAGGAAATTCCAATAATTCTTCCCATAGAAGGAACTCATCATGAAGAAATTGTGACAACTAGAAATACACAGGGATTATGATTTATCAATACACTATATCCCTATGAAAGAAATTATTGAATAAAACAAAAATATAGAATAATTTTATTAATAAATTTTTTAACTTAAACACTAAGCATAATGTGAACTAAGATATACTCTAATCATATTATTCATTAAATGTGTCCATCATAACCTAGACGTTATATTTACAATAGGGATGGGTATAACAATATTATTATATATATTTTTAGAGGATTTATATAATAATCCATTATTATTATTATTAAAAAAAAGTAATTAATTTTTCGTATAATAATATTACATTTCAAGATACATTTTCTTCAAAAAGGGTTTCTATTTAAGTTTTTTTGTTGAAAAATATAATTATTTTTTAGAAATATAATTCTTTTTATTTGGGTAAAATGATATCCTTTTTTAATTCCACATTTAATAATGATATTACTATTAATTTGAGCATTTGTTTGTAAATATTTTTTAGCTGTATCGTGAAAAATATAAGTCTCTGTAAAAAATGATTTCTATTCATTAAAACATGTTATTTAGATGTTCCATTATATTTTAAATTTTTATTCAATATAAAAAAATAAATTTTATTAAATATAACCTAAATATTTTTATATTAGTAAATATTATTTTTTATTTAGGTATATGTTTATTTTTATACATATCTAAAAAGAATTTTGCACTATATTTTATACATTTTACAAAATATATATTTCATAAAATTCTATAAATTGAATATTGAAAAATAGATTTTTCTCATTTGAAATAAATTTGTTTAATGTTTTTATGTTTTTCCATTTTATTTTTTGTCTTTATGAATGTTAACTATTTTAATATTACTCAATCAGGTACATGATAAAACACGTAATTAAGGATAAATATAATTTGAAAAAGAATTATAAATATATCAAACACTAGAATTTATTTCAAATTATGAGATTAATCTCACCATATACATCCTAAATAGGAATATAGGGTTTTTTGGATCCATTTTACGTTCAAATTTAAATTTATATTATATTTATATTATACAAATTTCAAAACATCACTCTCATTCTTTAAATATCATTAACATATATTCATCACTATGCAAATTAAGTTATATTGAATCATAAATTTTTAGTTTTAAAATTTATAAATTTTTTTATTATATTTATTTATAATTATTATTTTTATTTATTTATTTTATGTAAATAGTTATAAATCACTAATGCAGTGCCACTTCAAAAATAAAAAAGTACTGTTAAATGATTTTAAAAATAATAAAATTCAAATTAGCTATATAATTTTTAGTATTTAATGAATTTAATATGAAATAATAAGACATAAATGGTGTTATTAATTTTATATTTGAAATAAATGTAGTTGTGGTGCCATTGATGTCAAATTAAAGGAATATTCCCAAAAATTAATTTAGTATTATTTTATGATGAAATATATTTAATTAAAGGATTAAATATTTATAAAAAAATATTGAAATACGAATGGTGATATAGGAATTGATCCATTATTACATCAATGGAACAATTATGATTTATTTCACGATAGGGATAAATTTACTAGCCTTAAAATATTAAAAATGTATTATCGTGGTTATGGATTAAAAGGGTTATCAAGGGGATTAAACCCAAAAATATGTCTCTGAAATTATATGTTACCAATCAATATATGTTTTTTTGAAATGGTTTCATCTTTATAATTTCTTTAATTTATATGTTTCTTCATTTTGTAAAACGTGAATGAATTACTATATATATTTGATTTAATATTTGAAATTAATTCAATGTGTATCTTTTATATCACTTATAATATTTTTATTCATCATATCCTCTAGTCAATTTTTTTAGAAAATTAACTCCAATAATAACTAATATAAAACCATCTTAGATTTATTTTATACTTCATTAGAATTATATTATCTTTCTAACAAATTTCAAATAAGGGTAAAGTTGTATGCCCTAAGATATCTCTTAATGAAGTGGTAATCATCCCACATGTGCCTTTCAAACATTATTTATTATTATTATAAAATATAAATATATATTATCAATCCTAAGATAATTAATAGTCTATAATAAATATAATTATAAATTATTATGATAATGGTAGAACCGTTTTCCACCTCATTTCCATCAAATGGGGAATTAAGATATCACCTCAGCATACGTGTGCACTAAACCACCACATTGAGATATGATTTATTTTATATCACATTAATTCATGGATAGTTTCTATATAGATATAAAGAATATTTCTTCAATTCATGAGATAATTTTTATTTTAAAAATATTATATTACATAACCTCTTATAGATCCACTAGTTTGAAAATAACCTTGTCACTCATTCTTATATATGGATTAACACCTCAACAAGGTGATATAATTTTCTATTTAGGATCAACATTAATGGATTATTCTAATTTTTTAATTAATAATAAAAATCAAGATTAAAATTCAGTAAATTATGTAACCATCCCCTCTTTTATAGGGGTTAACATATAGATGTTTCATTATGGTTATTTACTAACCACCCAATAAAAATTCAACATGAACAGAAAAGGTTCAATTAATATATAAGAAATTTATATTGATGAAAAAGTTATGAAAATAAGTTAATACACACAATAAATGATATTATAAAAGTATTTAATTAATATATTAGTAATATAAAATAGATAAATTACTTTTGAGTAACATCATACTGGAGGTATGTGTTTTATTAACTAAATTCACACTCCTTCGGTTACATATTAATTATTCACTCTATTATGAAAAAGTTATATGGGTATTTACCTTCAATTTTTTTATATTGTATTTAAAAAAATTATGAGGATTTATATTTGATATAAATAATCACATCAAAGATTAATTAGTACTTTAATGCTTCAATATTTGTAGGTTTTCTTGCATCTCCATTGTTTCTATGTGACATATGTCATATTACACACTAGCCTGCTATTTTTTATTTTTATACAACAACATTGAAATTTTTTATCATGAATCTCTTTATATTCATTGTATTTAATGTTTCATCTGATGTTTTATCATTCAATTGTATTGTGATTCAAATGTTACCAAATCAGTAAGGTTTTATTCGATAATATCAATTTTATTCAAGAATAATTATATAAAAATTTAAATTGAATAAATTTTTTGATATCATTCATGTTTAATCTCTATAAATTTAAATCTTCTAAGGTTATATGTATATTGATTTCATTTTTCCATCTATTGAGCTAAATATATTAAAGATGGTCATTTTTATGAAAATATGGCATTATTACCAGTTTGGTCAAAAAAATATTCTTCCATGGAAATAATTTATTTAAAACTGAATGAATTTAATTTTTTAAATTTCAATTATTTATTACGGTCATTTTCAACTAAAATTAGAATTTTTAGAAAAGAATTAAAAGGAAAAATTTCATTATTTATTATATGTAACATATATAATTCCAATTTAATGTGACAAAATAATGAATCTCTATATTTTATTACTTTTCCTCTTCATCCAATCATTATAAATATTCCTTAGAATTGAAATTACAATATCTGTTTACATGGTTCATTATAAATAAAATGACATTCTTAGTATTTTTGATATTTCTGAATTTTAAATAACTAACTCCAATATATGAAGTGATTTTTCTTTAAAAAAGTTTTATCAACCTTTTAAAATTTATTAGAATATATTACAAGAGTATACTAGATGATTTAATTGCGTTATTATTAGACCCTAGAACACCATGAGAGGGTGGGGGAATCATGGTGTCAGTTTTTTCTTTTAAATATATGTATTTTATTTCAATATTTTTTGGAACATAAAAGACCTACCTAATAGAATAATATAGTAACTAAACATTCATATTCATAGAGAGAACAAGGAAATTTAAATTAGCTCACCCTAAAGGTATAGTGCAAGGAGAATATGATGACAGAGTGTGGATCATACCAAAATGTACAAAGTATCAATAGTTATCCTGGATTATAAAATATCAAACACTATTAATCTATTCTAGGAAGATTATATTTACAAGAATGTTAGTGATACCTCACTACCACCTCTAGGGAACATTCAACAACTCCCCCTAGCTCACAGACTTCATAAATGCCTTACACATTTTATTGACATGATGGTTAATCAAATAGATTGTGCATTTAAGAATTTTTCAATTATTTGGATGATATTTTTTTACATTGTTAGGAGTTGATGTACTTAGAATCACTATTCACTAAAAATATCTGATAAAAGTATACTTCTATTGATGATCCCATCATTAATTAAACCGCATTTCTATATCAATGATATAAAAAAAATCACAAAACCACACTCTTTTGGGAATCAAAAATCCTTTAGAAAGATTTCATCCCCCACCAAGATTCCATCCTTCTTGAAGTACCCTATGTTCATGATCTTACATCCTTTGAGGAACAATATGCCATAATTAAACCTCTAGTCTTTTTAAAACATTCATTTTTGATATTCTATAGCATCAGTAAATTCGTATATATTCCAAACATGACTCTTCTGCTCATGAAGGAGTCCTCATTGAAAACAATTTTTAGATTAGGTAAAACATAATGAAATCACATCGATTAAAAATTTTCTCCAATTTCCACAATGTTTCAAATAAGGGGTGGCAACCTATATTTAGACTCATCGCTTTGTGAAGATACCACAAAACAATCAGATATTTTATAAAGAAAATCTATTATATTATGTTAGTATTCTTCATTCAGGATGATCCAACGAAATTTAACCCATTCTTAATCCTTCTGGTAGTCATGGAGACATAGATTCATAAAATTGTGTATTCTTTAAACATCATGTAGTTTTGAGAACAACATATTTCCATCACACATTCCTGATGCACAAAACCATCATTCAAAAAAAATCCTTTGAGAAAATAAAAATAATGAAAACATGGTCTTCATAATACTTAGAACATTACCATACTTTTGAATGATCATCCATGGAAATCCATATTTAAAGAAACATTCTCTACCCACATAATTTGAGTTAAATGTTTTTTCTATCAATATAAAATGACACAACATTCGTCACTAAAACAAAATTTTTTAATAATATCTCATTCCAAACTAAACACCAAATCAATCCTAGTAGGGATTGAAAATAAACACAAAACACCCTCCATTTCATGATTTTTAAATCCTTGGTTCCATCAATATACCTATTTATGTTTGTTCAATACCTGGAGATAAATTCAATAGAAACTCAAAACATTATAAAAAACCTAATAGGTGTGAAATAAAATATCCATAAGTATAATTATACATAATAAAATCCTAGAGTTGAAGAAAATAAAGTAAAAAGACAATTTAAATCCATTATAGACCACCATCCAATCCAATAAAAAATTCACTCATTGAATTTCACTTATCTCCCCCATTAGAGATAAACCCAAAAACCCTATTTTCTTTTTTTCAATGCACAAAAGATATTTACATTGTATCATATATCCCTAATAAACTGACACTAATTCCATAAACTAATTAAAAAATATAAAAAATAAGGATGAATGAAAAAACCATAACCAAATCCTGTAATGGGAGATGGATGAACACTGAGGTTCAACCTATAATCATGTAACATTTGTGCTTCTATGAGAGTATTCATAAAGATATCCTATTGATAATAAGTACCAACATGTTCCACATGAATCAAACCATTTTCAACATTTTCATTTAGGAATTTATATCTTATCTAAATAATATTTGTATGAGAGTGATAAACGGGATTCTTCGTAAGATCTATCATGCTCATTTTGTCAAAGTGAATAATCAATAGATGATTGAACTCATTACCAATATCCGGAAGATGTTGCTTCATCCATAATATCTGAGATAATGACTTTGTAGAATATATATACTCTACGTGTACCAAACTAACATAAGTTCTTTATTATTTCATTCCAAACCATCCATCACATATTCCTCTAATGAATAATACTCCCACACATGTATAATTTTCATCTATCACATATCTAGCCCAATCAGTTTCAGAAAATAGTAATGATTTTTTTTTGTCAGTTTGAATTTTATAGTTAAATGTTGGGAGTAACATGGATAAATATAATAGATCATTTAATTACATAAAATTTAATTTCTATCACATTAAATTGAATGATGGATGCAAAGAACATTAAAATGAAGATATAAATTTGTGTTACAGTTATGTAAATAAATCTTTTAATGACCCCCATATACATGGTAGGATCAACAGATGTCCCATACATGGGGTTTCTATGATTTTTCCCAATAGTAATGAATGTCGTAATTTGTTTGGGGTCATATATATTGAATTTATTTAGTAGATATATTGAATATGTTTCTTAATAAATGATGGTATAATAATTCTTCTAAACCACCTTCATCCACATTTTTTATAAGTGAACTAATCATAGACATTTCAAATTCATATTTCAGTCCATTATAAATTTCTTCCACTGACTAATTCCTTATTTCACTAATGATAATATTATCCACATGTAGAAGAACCCTAAATTCATATTTCTGAGAACTATTCACATAAGGATTATGGTTGACACATTGCATTTTAATTTTATGCTTTATCATATAAGAATCTACTGTAGAATCCCATTATTGTGGTTCCACCTTCATGATATAGAGAACCTTCTTTAATCCTCTTACCATACTATCATCATTTCTATTCAATAGTATAATAGATTGTTCAATGTACACATATTCTTCTATAACTTCATTTAAAAATGTCTTTTTTGATATCCATCTAGTAAACATTATACCCACATTGATTTATCATAGAAAGTAATATGTTGATTTAATTCAGTATAGATAGTATATAAAATGTTGCTTCAACATTCTCTCCATCAATAGGCAATAGAATTTTCAAACCAAGAATTCCTAGTTTTGGATCACATTTCCATTCTTATAAAATTCGTTTTCTAAAAAACCTTTTTTCAAAAACATTGATATTTTTTTGTCTCTTAACAAGATCTTATGTCTGATTCTTTAAAATATAAACCATTTCCTTGTTCATAGACTAAAACCACGATTCATCATTCACTACATCGTCAAATGAATTTAGTTCCAACAATTTTATGATAACAGAATCAACTTCATTACTCATTTTCCTTATCTATGAAGGTGTGGTATAATCCCCAGTGAGGCTGTATTGATCCATTTATACTCTTATATATCTCCGGGGATTTCTAATGATGTTTCTACTATAATGGAATCCTATGATTGTTCTTCTTTTGAGTCATCATGATTCTGTTAGCACTGAATATATTACAAGCCTTATACAATTTTTGTACTAAAATATTTACCATATCTACATTATTAATCATCTCCAATCATATTAATATATAATCTAATCAATATATTAATTAATTTATCCTTAATTTTCGTCAAATCATTACTTTAAAAAATCATTTTTTATGAATTTGGTAAAATAATTATGATTTTTTTAATATCCAATGAATATTCCTTCTTCTATAGCATGACCATAAATTCCATGACGTCCATATTTTTTTATGAAATAGTTAATTCTCAAAATAAAGTAAAATACCATATATTTATTCCACATATACGATATATCATATGATTTATAGGTTTCTCCCATAGAAATACTTATTTTATATTGAGTGTACACCACCAATTGAATTTCCACTTTTGAGTGATGATGACAAACACAGTTCTCAATCAACTTATTTCTATCCATATTGTACACCTATCTATTTCTAAATTCAAATACTCAATTTTAAGGGGTTTTAAATATAAAAACCTAATCATTTATTCCTTGTTTTTAAGATAATTTTTAAAATCAATGTATCTACATTCTCTTTCATTGTATGATCATAAAAGTTTGTCTGTGTATCTAGTTTAATTTTCATATATTCATAGATAACTCATTCTACAATAAAGAAATTTTTTTTCTCTATTTAGACATATAAAAATCTTTCTATTATAATCACTAATAAACATAAGGAAGATTAAATCCTCATTTTTATCCATCCAATGATTTAGGGAGTAACATTGGTAGAAATATTACTTTCCAATATTCTATATGGACTAAAGGAACATTTTTTATATCATGGTTTCAGGGGGTGGATTATAAATATATATAGTGTAAGGTGTGATAATACCTAGTTTTGTTGGTTGCTGGTGCATTTGGAATCAAAGAAAAAATTCAGGGGTAAAATGCTTTTCTAGGTCAAGAATTTTCATGCAAGCTCATTCTATGTGTTTTTCCACTAAGATTAGTCCACTCATGAACCATTGAAAAAATACTCAATATTTGAGGTTGGTCATGGTTGGTCCAGAATTTGTTTCATTAAAACAATTAGAGAAACCTTATCAATGTTGGGGTTGGTTGAGTTCCCCAACCAATGGGTAGAAGATAAATTATGATGTTTCTTATAGCTGTGGAATTATGAGATGAGGAGGAGTTGTCCATCAATACAATAGATCAATACTGATTGGTTTTATTGGTTTATATGGGAAAAGAGACTATCTTTAGAAGAATTAAAAATCCATATTGAATGGGATGAAGGTTTCTCATTCCCTAAAAATCATCGATTCAGAGGATGACACTGAATCCTAGTTCCTCCTCAACTTTCCCTATGGGAGAAACATCACTACATGGTCCATTATTTATCAAATTGAAAAACTAAAGTCCTATATTGGACATGAAAAAGTATCAATTATTTGGAATGAATGTAACCATGTAATATATTATCTAAATTCTAGGGGTACACTGGATATACCTATCCTTATTTATTATGAAGATGGTTCATTTCCCAAAGATTGTGATACTTTTGTTTAGGATGATATGATGGGGATCCACTATTGTTGGCCACCCAGAATTCATTCAATGATATATATTTTATCTGCATAAAAATATCTACCACATTGAATGAGGGATATTTTGACAAGATTTAATTTCTCAATTTTTATTTTATCCATAATTGAGATACATGAGTAATTTTATTCAAAATTTGTATTTCTAATCTCTAGTCAATTTTAATGGGACCATCATACTCATATTCATCTTCTAAATTGGAAGACCTATTTTAAAAAGGGAAAACTTCATGGTTGACGTATATTAACTTTCCTATCAGTTATATCTATATATTATTCACACATTTCCACTTACTGAAGTGAATATCATTTTGAAAACAGTTAGAATAGAGAAAAAAATATCCATCAAAACAATTTTTTCCTTATGATAAAGGATGTTGACTCATTCTAATTTGTTGACTTCCAGGAACTTCTCCATTCATATATCTCATTTCCACTTCATAGTAAGACATTATATGGTTGAAAAATCCATATAATTGACATTTTATTAGGTGAAATATCTTCTCACTTCCACACGTCTATATTTACACTTTTCTTATAATGGTATTTGACCGATGATCCCCACATCATACATGAGGATTATTTGTAGATCACTTATTTTTTTGATTGAAAAAATTATTTATAGGAAAATTAGGTGTCTTTTTGAAATGGAAAACTTTATAAATTATTTTTTTCCGATCACAATTCCAAAATTTTAGTTTTTCTTCATCACATATAATTCAACGTTTTCCCATCATTGTTGATCTCTGATCATTAAATAAATTTTATACTCCTTCAGAACTATGTTAATATTCTCCTAAAAGATCAATATTTGAGAATCTTTCAAACTATAATTTATTCATTTTCCCTTTGTTTCAATTCATTATACACTTTACTCATTAGAGTAATAACTTCTTCTTTATGTCATTCAACAATATTTTCCGTTTACTTCAATCTTTCTATAGGATTATAGATGTTTCGTTCTGGAAAATCATTCCAAATTATCAATACCAAAACATATTCTAATATTTTACGAGTTTTCATAATTCATTTACCTATCATTACATTCAATAAATTTATGCTTAATGTTGATCAATATAATATAACAACGCTTTCAGTACATATTTCATCTTAATGGTTCTATTTATCTAATTATCATGTTCATCAATAAAAACCAAAAGTTCGACCATATGATCAAAAACAAAAAAAACACATTATCGTCATATATTTTATGCTATAAATTTTACAATTTATCCATCATGGATGCTTCAGTTTCATTTTGAATCTTGAGTATTACATCATACAAAAAATAATTATTGTCTTGTTCGTATTTTATGATGATGTACTTGATATGAAATTTAAAATCTAATTTTATATCTTCATTGATAGAGATTATTATTTAAGGATTCAGCATGATTTTTTATTCACATTAAATATCATCAAATGTTTTTGGAATTGAGAGGATAATTTCCATGCTTTACCACACTGAGGAAATGAAAATTGAATCCTTCATTCAAATCTCCATTTTTCAATAATAAATTTCATAGAAAATTGATAAATATATTATTCTTCCTCACCATATATAACTATGGAAATATCATTTTTCCATATCATTGAATTACATTATCCTTATAATTCGAGTGGATGTATCTTCATGTTTGAAACTCATTTCATAAGCCACTAATTTGTCTAGAAGATCATCTAGATAAATCATAAAACAATATCTTTATTCAAGAGTTGAAAGTTTTAGAATTTATAGATATGGGACACATCTTAGAATATTGTTCATAATGTTAATATCCTTAGTTTCTTCTCCTAGTCATCAAATATATTCAATTATATCAGTTATGTGATTAATTTTTTTTATATTTTCCTCTTAATGCATTTCCAGATCATCAAAGAGATTTTTCAAAATAAGAAGTTCTTCCTCCTTTAATTTTTATAACCTCCATATATATTTTCCATTTTCTCTAGCGTAGAATTTTCTCTAGCTTAGAATATTATATAGTGAAAATCATAATAATTAAATTGGTTTGATAAGAAAATGATGCATTGAGAGAATTTCTATTATTGAAATCTATATCAATCATTTTCCTATCTTTTTCATCCATAGAATGATCTTTAGTATCATGTACATGAATCCTCTAATCTATGAAAAAACAAGCAATAATCACAAGTGAACATAGATATTATCCTTTTCTTTCATATCTAAATATTTCATCGATAAATGAGAGAAAATCCATTAATATTAACTATTTTTTGTATGAGAATAACAGATAACATATTTAACAACAAAACCCAATATGATATGACATAAAGTTTAAGACCCCATAATAACCTCAGAGTGGACGGATGAATTAGGTTTTCAACATTTTGTTTTATTGAATTGAATCTTGTTCTCACATTTTTAGGAACCTGAATTTTTTTATGGAACCATGCAGTAATTAAACATTCAAATGTAGATAAAACACATCCGTTTTAATTGGTTCACCAAAAATGGATAATTTAAATCTATTAAACTGATGTTGTTTTGGCCATACCTCAATCCACTATGCTACCCTAGTTGTCTTGGTGTATAATGTATCAAACACATTTACACTTTTTAGAACACTCCATTTACAATAATTTTAGGGATATCATATTTCTTCTCCAAAATAGTTCAAATAACTATATGTAGCACATTTACTTTGGAGAATTACTACTCATATTGGCAATAAGAACGTCACTCCAGTGAATTGGGTATTTATGTATTTGTTCATAAATATCACAATACTCAACTTGTACCACATTTCTGGGATAATAGATATGAAAACATATTCCATGAAATGATATGTTCTGTAGCGACTCGGGTTTTTGGCCCTATCATGCTTTGGAATATTTCTTCGAATAATTCCAAAGCTAGGAGTGAAGACGGCGTGCAATTCCGAGGCCCGGTGTGCCTGAAATTAATTTTATAAAAATATTAATTATTTTTATACTATGCATGTGGCGAGGGTGTGATATCTCCTAAAAGGTAGCACATAACTGGAATCTGAGGGTATGGTTGAGTCTGTAACATGCCCTTTACCCTAGGTGGTGTGTAAACATTGCAGGCGCATGCCTGTGGTGAGAAACGCCACCAGGGGCGTTTTCGTAAATAAGAAGCAAAGTTAGTGTGCGAGGATTGGCTCGAATAACTTCTGAACGGAGTCTCAGATGGAAAATATGAGTCCTCTGTTGCGTTCAGAACGACGTGTTTACCCTAGCGGTGACCTTACTCTTGTTCGCCTCAAACGTCGGGTCCGAGGCGGGTTTGGCGTCGGCGGGCGGCTGATATAAATATCAGCCCCCCCCCTTTACCGTTCCTCTCGGCATTCTTCGCCGTTCATCGTCGCCGCTCCACGGAATCGAGCAAACGAAGCGCCCACGAGCTCGGAATTCGATGGCGGATGTTCCAGGAGCGCGCAGCGGAAGCTCTGGAGCGCGGATCTGAGGCAGAACATCGGTGTTTCGCCCGCGAGGTAGGTAGATTTGAGTTTTAACCCCTGATCTCGTTTTTCCTGTGTTTTTCTGCTAATTGAAGCCGTAACAGTGTAGATCGGGTCCCGAGGGTCGTGTAGATGCCTCCGGATCGCAAAACGGACCGCCGGGGTGCCCCCGGCGGTCCGTGGAAGATCCGTCGGCGTGACACCGGCGCGGCGGCGCGCGGCAGAGGGCCGCCGTCCAGGGCGGGCCGGCGGCGGCGGCCGGCCCAAGCCGGTCCGACCTCTTTTCTCATACGGGGGTATTTAAACCCCCGTATATCGGGAACCGGGAGCCAGATTCTCGCACTGTTTGCGGCGACGTGACCCTGACGACGAGGCGAACCCTCCGGTGTGGGTTCGAGTTTTTAAGGGTTCGAGATCGTGGCCCAGGAGTTAGAAACGTCGTATAAAAAAATTTATTTTATTATTTTACGACTTTGGGTTTTTGTAACTTCTACCCGGAGCGTCCGTTTGACGTGACGTCAGTGGCGTTGTGACCCTGATGGTACGACGGACTTTATGAGATGGTTTCCGGGTGTTGGGACTGAGAACGGGGTGCGGGCCCCACGAGGCCGTGTTTTGGCGTTTGCGGTGAAACACAACTTTTGCACCAGGAGTCCGATATTGGAGGATGATTAGTCGATCCTGTGTGTTTTTCTGAGAGGATCGCAATGGTGCGATCCGTTCGATGTGTTTCGTAATCCAGGCGTGGGTCCCACCCGAGCTGGCTTCGGTGAATAGTACCTTTTTCACCGGGTGTCCGTTTCAGATGAGCGAGTATTCGATTCTTCTTGTTTTACCGAGGGGATCGTCGTGGTATGGTCCGCTCGATGGGTTTCGGGATCGTTGTGTGATCCCCACACGAGCTACCTACGGTGAATAGTGCCTTTTTCACCAGTGCTCCGTTTCGGGTGAGTAAATAGCCTATCCTGTGTGTTTTTCCGCGTGGAACGCGATGGTGGCCTCGGTTTTGGCCCCGGAGGTGCGCAGTGTGGCGTTGTGGCAGGTCGCTCGGGTTAGCGACCGTTGGACCAATAGTGGTTGAGGGTTCTCTCTTGGTTCATTCCTACGAGGGTTCTTGTGGAATCACAACATTCGTATGGGTTAGTGATCCTCTCAATGGGATGTTTAAACTGTTAGAGTTGTGGCATCCCTCCGGTGGGCCTGGAGCGGATCCTCTAGCATCATTACCCTATATCGGGTTCTTGGTATCGCTGTGACCGCTTATTCACGGGCGATGATCCCCTATCTAGCAGGTTAACCCCGTAGGGTTGGTGGCATCATCGGGAATATGATCCCCTATGCGGTGGGTCCTGCCCAGTAGGGTTGTGGCATAGTAGGGTGTATGATCCCCTAGTCAGCTTGAGGTTTATTGTAGGGTTGCTGTATCGTTGGT
Source organism: Viscum album (assembly GCA_963277665.1). Taxonomy (NCBI): domain Eukaryota; kingdom Viridiplantae; phylum Streptophyta; class Magnoliopsida; order Santalales; family Viscaceae; genus Viscum; species Viscum album. The sequence continues at coordinate 564,064,135 of OY728129.1, read as the reverse complement.
TATACGATCCCATATGCAGCGCTTGGTAACGGTAGGGTTGCGGCATCATCGGTTCGTTCCCCTACATCGCGATTTCTACCAAGTAGGGTTCTCGTATCATCATTACCACCTCTATATGGGTGATGATCCTCTATCTGTGATACGTGCTTCTGTCTAGCTCCAGATCGGGTTGTGGTATCCCGCAGCGGATCCTGGGTGTGATCCCCTATGTGTGAGAACTACGTATGCCAGATCGGGTCGTGGTATCCTCTAGCGGACCCTGGGAGTGATCTCCTATCTGTGAGCTTCGTATACCAGAGTGGGTTCTGGTATCCCCTAGCCGACCCTAGGAGAGATCACCTATCCGAGGAGTACAATGGTTCTGTTGTTTCATGGAGGTTTCCTCAGTGATGCTATCCGACGAGTGTGATCTCTCGGGTGAGCGTCAGAGAGGTTTGTGAGAAACCCGATGGAGTGTATCTCTCTGATGAGTGTCATCTAGTATGACAGTTTTCATGTGGTGTATTCTCCTGGTTGTGGACAGTTTCTAGTGATGAGGTCGGTACCTCTTGTGGCTTTGTGGCGTGATCTGAGTATATCTGGACTGTTCAAGGTGTATGTATTGGCATACACCTGAGCTGAGCTGAGCTGATTAGTTGTGTTTAGCCGAGGATGGTCACGAGATGGATTTTCTCTCTCATCTGGGTTCCCTCTAGATGGGATGAGCGGATTGTTGCCTTTCAGTTTCTCCCTTGGGTTTTGGGTTTTTGGGGTGCCTACTGAGTATGTTTATACTCACCCCTGCACGAGATTTTCCCGCACATGTTTGTGTCTTGTGCAGACCACATGCCTTTTGACGGAATTCCAGGTGGACCCAGAGGAGGCAGAGCTTAGTGAGCGTGTTGACCAGGGTGTTTACCGGAGCTGTGCCGAGGGAGCTTTCCCGCAGGTGTTTTTGGCAGCGTTCCCCTTCTTCAGAGCAGGTTGGACGCGCTTTTGTAGTTTTCCATTGGTGGGCCATGTGTTTCCCTTTTGTACTTCTGCTGTACTCTGGTTTGGGATAGATGTATGAATTCATTTCCTTTTCAGTTTTATATATCTCTGCACTGTTACATAGAGGTGGTGTGGGTGCATGTGTACAGGTACCATAGGCTAATGCCTCCCATGTGTGTGATAGCCTACTCGGCGCTGGTCGCTAGCCCCTAGCCTATTGGAGGATGGCTTGGGGAGTCGCAGCTCGAGCCCCGTTGGGTCGGGTCGTGACATGTTCAGCGCTAATGTTTGTAATACTCCAACCATTCCCAAATTCCCCAATATGTTTTAAAAACATAGGAAATGGTGAACCCATAGAAATTCATGATTCAACCATCCCTTTAAAATATACCATCATTATTGAATCATTGATCATTCAAGATTCTCATCACCTTTGTAAAGATCTAAACCTTTTAGGGAAAATATATATTCATAAAATCCATATTAATTGTGAAACTAACTTATTTTATCTTCGATGACATCAATCAGACAAATCTATTCCTTTCATGATAATTAAACTACAGAAGTATTAATAATTCATAATGTTTTCTTGATTAGGTAGTCCTTCGAAAAATTAGAGCGATTTATACTTTTCTCCACTTCCATTCATTTTATCAAATATGGAGTCATCTCTTATTTATTGGATAATACCTTAATGAATATTCAAGAATCACAAAAAAAAATTTAAAACCTATCATATTTTTTTATTGTCCATAATTATTGAAGATCTAATTAAATACAGCCCAATCTCAAACCATATCAAAGTCATTAAGATATACAGTCTCTCAATCACATATTCCTAAAACATTTCAAAGTCGCAAGGAAAAATTCATTCCATCACTAGTTCATGATGTTATGAGAGATTGGGAAAAATTAAACAAGAATGAATCTAGACCATTAGAATACCATATTTTGATTGATAAAAAACAAAAAACACACTTATTTTGTATCTATGGAATTCCATCATTTCGAACTTTATCATTATAATATAAACCATGTGTACAATGATTCCAAATATAATCTATGAATAATGTATTTATATATTGTCATAATAAATGTAAAATATAAAATACAATGGATTTTTCTCCCTTATATCTTGTAATAATTTAGTAAATAACAACCATATCATCATAACTGGAGTTATTTTATTATGCCTGGTTTCAGAAGAAATGTATTTGGGACAATAGGAAATTGATTATGAAAAAAGGATTACTTCTGAATTTAACCATATGATTTATTTTAGCGAAAATTATATGTGTCTTGTAATACCATTATTCATTGGTAATATAGAAATTTTATGGAATTCCAAGAAAAAAATTCCTTTCTTGATATAGGAATACATCAGTTTTTTTGGAAAAGGAGAACCAAGTTGTATTGGATATAAAAGCGGGAGATTGGGTGTTAAATCGATCATTAACAGTGCATAAAGTGTGGTAATAATATTGTACCCCTATTTTGAAACTCATTAGGAGGGTACTCAATGGTTTGATTCATTTATTTGAATAAAGGGTTAAAATATATGGAATCATATGACATTACATATTGATATGGGAAATAACTATGCATTCCTTGATTGACAAGTATGATGTAATTAATATGTCAAAGGGAATGGATAACCCTTTCAATGATTAAAGAGATTTATGTTTAATATAATAAAGAATATTTTTGAGGCTATTTTTTGGAATGCGACACATTTTTTTAGTATATAACATATTGAACTGTTTATTTTTGGAAGACTGATTTTATATTTCTTGGAATTTAGTTGAGAGGTATTGATATTAAAAAGGGTTAATATAACTTCTTATGTTGGTTTTATTATTAATAGTAAAATTTTCTGATATATTATTTATTGTATAGATATCCATGTAATTGTAGATCTATTTCGATATAAAATGGTTAATGTTATTTCAAAATATGTTCATTATATTTTTTATCATATTATATTACTAATGTATAAATAATATTATTTTATTGGATGGGATTTCATTTAATGATAATTTATGAGTTGTGTTGTAGAAGTGTATATTTTTTTAGGTTTTTAAATTGATTCATGTTATTTAGGAAAATGATCAATACAATATATTGATTAAATTATTAGTATTTTCACATTTTCAGTATATGACTCTATGAGTGATTAAATTTTTTTAGATAAATATTATATTTATTTTAATGTAATATATAATTAAATAAATATAATATTTGGGTATAAGTTATATTTTTTATATATTTATGAGTTTTAGGATCATTTGAAATTTGTGTGTTATTGTTAATAAAATATGGAATGATTTTTTCACCATATCATTGTTTAATCATGTTGTATAATAACTCATACTCTTCTAAACATTTTTGTTATCAATAATGGAGAAAAACATGTGGAATAATTTTTCATCCTATTTTTTTATATAATGATCATTTAAAAAAATTTATTTCATCATCCATCAAAGATTCGATATAAATATTATTTTCATAGAGTTTGTAATGAAAGATGAGTGAATATAAATCAAATCACAACAAAAAGATGAAATTTTGTTTTATTAAGATATGAAATATGGTAATTATATATTATTTAATTCTCTATTAATAATGTAATATAATCCCACTACTAATTTAAAAAGATCTTCAAATAAAAATGTTATCTTTTTTACCTTGATTTATAATGTTTTGATGGTCTTTTTTCCTGTTTTTTGTTTTTGTGGTTACAAAAATTCTCATGGAAAGGTTCTATATCATAAAATATTATTTATAAAACCCTATTCTCCCATTATTTTTATATTTTAACTTCTAACTATTTTTATCAATTTTTGGTAATCTAATCTTGTTTTATTTTAGGTAACCGTTATGTTTCGTACATCCCTTATCCAATGGAAGATATATTATAACATTCGATTATTTCATTCATCAATAATTATATTATCAAAATACAATCCATTAATTAAAAAGATAAATATTTTGATAAAATGTTTCTTTTAGGTTAGTAAAATTTATCACCCCAATTAATTTTGATCATTATTTCAAATATCTTCGGTTAGAAAATATTACAAACTTTTGGTTGGCTACAATATATTATAAAAATTTTATTATTTCAATGTCACCACAATAACCTATCTATTAAATTGGGTTTATGAATTGAAATTTCCACATTATAAAAAATAAATAAATGATCTTATATAGTATAAAATTACTTATTTATCATAAAAAATAGATATTCATATTCCATTAATTCAAATTATGCTTCAAAATAAATTTTTTAAAAATTTAGTTTTTAGTTGATTTTATGAATTTTTTTTTATAATTTAATTTTTTAATAATTGGAATATAATTTAACAAAAATTGATATCATATCATAAATAATGATTTCTGATATGATTTATAAAATATTTTTTTTAGTGGGATGATTTATATGTGAATAACAAAAAAAATAGAGTTGAAATACATTCATTTCATATAATTAAATAAACCTTATTAAACATTCCATAACACATTGAAATATATTTTAAAGTAACATAATTTCTATTTTAGTAAACATAATATAAATTATACTTGATGATTTTTTACTATATTTGGTTTTTGTATAATATTATTTTTATGTTTAAAAACAGAATTTTCAAAAAAAAAATAAACTTGTTTTTTGACGTTATAAAATGATTTATTTCATCCGATTATTTAAATTTAATCTTAGAAAATGGTCTCATAATTTAGAATAATATGTTTGTTAATTTTTAAATATTTTCCTTTAATTTTTTTATCATTGATAATTTTAACAATGACAAATATTTATGACCAAGACTAGGAGTAAATAATGAATTCAATCTTAAAAATATTGTGAAAATGTAATAAAAATATATCTAAAACATCCCATTATCCAAATTTATGAGAATTATTTTTCAAAATCAATTATACCATTGAATAAATGGATTTATTTTTGTTTCATTATACATTTATAAGGTTATTTAAATTATTTTAATTTTATAAAAGTTTACAAAATAAATCTATTTTTTAGTATCTCTATTTTATTTTTATTGGGATCAAGAGATTTTATTATTGATTTTTAATGGATATTTTTAATATTTTTAAATAATTATGTTTATTTTAATTTATTTTATATTTTTAGTAATAATATATGTACCTTAACATCTTAAGAAACACAAATACAATTCTTGTGCTAGTTGGAGAAAAATGAATGTAAATGATTTTAGAAATAATAAAAATAATATTTGATTGATCAATTGTGGTGTGATATGTATTTCATAATCAATTATAATATTTATTATTTTTATAATTTTAATATTTAAGTTTATTTCATTGTTTTTGTCTTTGATGTTATATAAAATTAATTAAAAAAATTAATTTAATTGTACAATATGATAAAAAAATATTTAGTTTTATAATAAGAAAATAATGATTTCATGTAAGATTTGAAATATTTTGAAATTTCTTCCAAGGACCATTGGAGAAAAAATTCCCCTTAGAAGTATATTTCTTTCTCTTAAAAGCAACAATTTGTGTTAACTAAATCCCGATTAAAAGGGTTAACATGGTGGATAATCCAGAATATAATGTTTAGAATTCAATTTATATATTTCTAAATTATTAATTGACTTTTTTTCTACCATATCTTGTTTTAACTAGGAAATTTTTTCCTTTTTCTGAATCTCATCATTATTTATATATATATTATATCTAAATATTTTATGAAATTCCAAATATATTTATTACACCAATTATTAATTAAACATATTTTTATCTTTTATTCAATAATTTTAAGATATCTATATAGAAAAATAGCTTTTATAATAAATTTATATAGTACTTAATAACTTACTATAGTTTTTTATACTCAATGTATAATCATAATATTTCTTATGTAATAATCCAACTGAGTTTTCTGAATGAAAAATTAATCTTATTATTCAACTCTTTCAATGTTTAATTCTTATTCATGTTATTACAAATTTTTTATCTATAAAATATAATTAATATACTATCATTAATATAATTATAATTTAATATGATTTTGTATAAACATTTTCATCATCCATTCCATGAAATGGAAATGTATGTATTCTCGCTCATATGTGTGGATTACTCCAACAACATTACGATATGATTAATTTTCCACCATTGTATGTTATCGTTGTTTAATATTATAGATTTCATTAAAATATATTATATTCATGTAAAACAGTATGATTCATATATATAATCTATTACATACATGTATTTTTCTAGAATAATCTATATCCTTTATTTATTATTATGGGGTGTTTATCTCTTGTAGTGTGATATCATAAAAATTATAAGTTGTTTCAAAATGATTTTTTAAATTATGAAAAGGATCTAATATTTGTTTTCAAATTATAAAATTAATTTTATTTTTTTAATGTGTCTATAATTCTCTTTTAAATTATGGAATTAAATTTTAATGTTTTTAATGGAATCATGTATTTGTTTGGTGTTTTTGTGAATTTTAATTTGAAAATAAATATTTTTTTAAAAAATTATATCTGTATTTTTGTAAAAGGGAACAATGATATTGTGAGTGTATTATTACACTAACACATAAAAAAGATCATGTGTATGGGTAAATATTATTTTTTAATGATTGTGTACGATAAATATTGGTATTTAATAGCATGCGTAAATTTTAAATTGTTTTTTTACTATTTGAGTATGTTTATTTTGGTTTTCCATTAGTTACGTATGGGTAACCTAGAATCTAAAGTGGCTAGGTATGGGTGAGATGAATTTATTCCTTATGTATGTAATGAAACCATTTGTTTTTTCAAAAATCACATATGTGAAATTACATTTTCCAAAGTTTACAAAAATATCACCTTGATATTTCAAATGTTACATAATGTTAAATCTTTATTTAAATTGTAATAAAATTTAACCATGATTTTCAAAATTATAGGTAATGGTAAGCCAGTTTTTTATGTATTTTGTAATGGTAAACATTATTATCACAATTGTACATAAATATTCCATGATTTTTATACAATGGTAATAAGATAATTGATTTACATAGTGTAAATGATTCTGGTATTACTCAAAACCTCATTCTATATTAGGGTAATTGAAATTGTCTAGATTTATTTTTTTCTTCCCTCATCAACTGGAAATATAGTTTATTATTTTAATTTCTAATATCATGGTAAATAAATATTTTAGGTCATTTAAACTGAAATCTAATTTTTGGGGTTGAATAAATTCTTATATCAATATATCTTCCACCGTATTAAAATTAAATATATATTTTTAATTATGGTTGTAATGTTTTACTCATTTATTAAAAGTTAACATTTCAAAATATTTTTCCTTCATCTTCATCAGATATTAAACCATATGTAATATCCTTGAAATCTATCTATGAGACCTGAAATTTCATGTGATTATGATGAAATATTCTCCTCACTTAAACCAAATCCTTTAATTATATCTCTCTCTTTTATTCATAATGAAATAGTATGTATAGACGGAATAAATTTTACATGTTAGTGTATTCAAGTCCAATATTACTTTTATTTTAATATATATTATTTTTTGGAAAGTTATTTTATTTTGGTTCATTGTATGATTCAAACTAAAAATTATAATAATCTCCAAATAAATAGGATTAAGTTAAATGGGGTTATTTACTATATTTTTTTCTATATTCTATTATGGTGTCCCTGGAAAATATTATACGATGCAACGAGAATTGTTATAATGATCATAAAATTACGTGTTAATATTGTAAATAGAAATATTATCCTAGAAATAGATTTTCATTTTCATGTAATGATAAATAATAATATTTCTATTTCATTAAAAAAATATGTAATTTTATTCCATATATGATTTAATGATTTGAGAATTATATAAGAGGGAGGAAATAGATAATATCAAGATAACTATAATTAATATTTTATGTTTTGGAAAAAAAAATTTTGATGTCCAAGGCACAACTCACTCTTTAGTAACTCAATCTAAAAAAACATGGCATCAATCACTCCTCCACATAATCCGGATGCATTTGAAAAAAAATGAGTGTATAAGGTAGAATTATAGGGATATTTACCAATCATTATTGATTTAATGTATAAAAGTACATAGTAACAAGGAAGAGAAATAAATAGTATGGAATTGATATATAATAATAGGGTAGTATAATTTAATAATAGGGAATTGGAAATATACTATCTAGAAAATAATAAAAATACATAATAAAATAATGAAGTATGGAAATAGGATTTCATAAATATACAATAATTAATAGGTAGATATAGTAGAAAAAAATACAACACTAATGATAAATAAAAATGAAAAAAGACACAAATAAATTTTTCTCCTGGAGAATCATTCGAATTGGATAATTCATATATAACAATTGACGCAACCTTGTAAAAAATAATGAATATATTGTAATATTATTTCATTTATCATTAATTTATTTCAAAATGTATTTAAAAATTCCAAATTATTTTAAAATATAGAGTATTAGTAAAATACCACATTCCACCACCAATAACTTCTAATACACATCATGTACATGAATAAAAATGGAATTGTGTGTGGTATAATAAATAAAGAATAAAAAATATAAAAACCACATCGAGCTCAAGATCATTAGTTATTACCTGGATGACTCAACCATCGTATTCTTATGTTAGATGTATCTAATAATAATACCATTATTTAAAAAATATCACATTGAACATATAAAATGAATCCTCATTGACCAAATTAGAATGCCTATAGAAATATTGATGTGGAATTGAATAATCTAAAGAGATAATCCATGATAGACCAACTTTAGGGACATCAATTCAAATCCTTGTTGTTTATAATGGGAATTGTAATTATTTTTCAACAACAAAGTTCAATATTCAATGTCATGCCAATTCATTTTCTAATGTTTTAAATTTACCCTATCCAAGAAGTGGTTATAATTTTAAAATCTTCTTCAGCGAATCATCTGATATGATATGAATTCCCTTTAATAATTATAGGCAGTGAATCCATAGTATACTCAAGGTATGATATTCCATTAGTATCATGATCAAGTTTAAATTAGTAACAATTTTAATGTAGAAATATATAATTAGATCAATTTATGTATTTACTCTATAAAAAATACCTCATCTCAATTAATCAATTTCACATTAAAATGAAAAATCAAACACAGTGTGGGTGTTTATCATAAGTGAGGTTTTTTTGTGAATGTAAATGGGTTGATCCTACCCTTAAAATGGTTCTATTTCAAATTTTGAACCTCTAATGGAGTCTAAGGGTTGAACAAATGTTTAATACAAGGTTTTGAAAAAACATTTAATGGGTTTCATATTTAAGGAAGGACATACTGAATTACACACATGTGTAATAATGAGACATGTTAAAAATAATGAGTCTTTTAGGGAAATTTAATATATAACCTACAACAGAATCCTAAATATTAATTGACTTGAATCAAACATATATTTTTTCTCAAATGAGTGAAATCAGGATATTAGAGAAACACATAAAAAATATTGAATATTAACACATCAGAAGAATGTAAAAATGATGAGAATTTAAATGAAAATAATAAGTGAGGGGAGTGATGGAATTTAATAGGGGGTCCAATGTTATTGATGATGATCAAATCAGAGTTTTTATGAAGAAGATAAACTAATTACTATGGTGTAGTGAGAGGTAGAGCATTATAGGTGGATGGATATAAAAATGTAGAAGTGAGAGAATAGAAATTTTTTTATTTATATGGGAGACAAATCAGTAAAATCCTTATTATAATTGGTTTCCATTTTTCTATAACGTAGTTGGATAATTCTTATGTTAATTGTGTGATTAGTTAAATCTAGAGGCCCACACAACATATGGTTTAGGTTCAAAATATTATAATTTTAAAACAATAATTTGGGAGTTGTAGTAAATTAATGGTTTCACGTGATCATAAATAACACATAGCATGACATGATAAACCTATCCATAGCATCTCAGAATGACATGTTTGTGGTGCATTGTTAGGGAAAACAAATCATTAACCATTTTCATCACCCTATTTCCTTAAAATAGTCACTTTAATCCATGAACTAGGAAGAAAATCCAACAAATATAATATGACCCTATTAATTGTTCCATTTTGATAAAAAAAAATTAGAACAAAAATTAATGCATTATATGTAATAGAAAAACCATTATATTATGTACTTACATAATTAAAAAATTGTCCCCACCATTCCATCCCAATGGTGGTTCTGATCCATTAGGAAATAACAATAGAACCTGATCTCTTATATGAAACACCAATTCCTTAGTCTAAACTTATACGTGAATGTGAAATCATATCACATGAACTTTAGGAACCATCCTATATAAAAGGGACATCATGCTATCATCAATAAAACAACCATGACCCCCCCCCAAACAATCATCAACCTCCAACTAAACTTCAACAAAATAATTGACATGATATGGGATGGTGTAATAATGATCGAGATATAAAACATGGATAAATTCATTAATATCTTTTTATCTCTAATGAATATATATTTGATATCCTTCTAGCCCAAAAATATCTATAATTATGAAAGGTTTAAAAACTCAAGGTCACACAGTACATTTCTCTTTAATTCATTGATGAAATAATCTATGTGAAACATGTATGAAGAATCAATATCCCATAACAAACTCTATTATTTTTCGAGGATGATTAGTATATGACTTCTTCTTAGACTATGTTTTATCAATACATTTAATATTTCATTATATATAATATCATGTATTTGGAATGACACAAGGACCTAATAAAACATTATTCCCCATAACTAATAAGCATAGAGCTGTCTAGTAATGCCAACCGTAGAGGGCCTCATATAGAGAAATTTGGATAGTCTGTTAAAAATTATTCATTTAAGATAAATCCACTATATTGATGTTATTTTCCAATGAACCTACAAATTTAAATACTCCCACATAAAGCATGTCCTTGAGTACCTATATAGTCCACTCATACTGACCATCAGTCTAAGGGATGTATGTTGTTATCTGTTTTAGCTATATGATCCAAGAGCCTTTTCGAACACTTTCAGAACTTATAAGAAATATGACCGACCCTATGTAATAAAATTTTATGTGGAAACATATGAATCAATATAATATTTAATATATAACGCCTCTCAATTTAGTACACTGAATTTTCTCTTGGATAAGAATGAGGCTTGTAGCATTCTTCATACTATCCATGATCGTTTATATGGAATCACTGCTCTGAGGGGATTTCAGTAACACCATGAAAAATGAATATAGATATTGATCTTATCATTATTTTTGAATTTCAAGTAATGTTGAGTGAATGTATGTCTAATACATATATTATCTGTGTATACATTGACCCTTTCCCACATAAAGTAATTTATAAAAAAATAATTCTTAACAATTTGGTGCTAACTCTCTATTATTTAGTAGTTAAAAATATTCATAAGGTCACTTCTGATGAGACACAAACATCATGAATCATTCCACTTGAATCAACACTACTCCCGAACTAATGCCTATTATGCATAAGTAAACTATATAACCCCGTCGTGGCTAGGTAAAATCATGTTTGATTTTCTGGTCATGCTAATATTCATCTTTTAAAACATATTATAAGAATTTTGAGACCTTGAAATCCATACACCATTCATAGTTAATCATTTATACAGTCATGAAAAAATTAATTTTTTAAAATAAACACTTAGAATATCTTGCTATCCCAAGGATACTTTCTATATGTATGATGTTCGCGAGATAATTTGATGAAAAATGGCCATGGGCATATCTCCATCCTCATATACCACTGATATTGATAACATATAACCACTTAAGGTATCATTATCAATCCATAGTTACACATTATATGAATAAAATATATATGGTTAACATTTAAATTACACATTATAATTTCATGGGGTCTGACAATATCATGCTTAGATTGAGAGTGAAACCATATTGAATCAAAAAACGATACTATAATGGACACCATGTATGTGTGGAAAACATGACTCATTAATCCAAGAAAGGTAGTTGGAATGTTCATTATAGTGAAAAATGTATCCATATATTCTTAAACAAAACAATTTAATTGGAATACATTATATTGAATATTCACATGCCTAAGTCTCACATAATTATATCAAGAGAAAAAATAAATATTGAAGAATAATTTGGAACCTCTGAACTAAAAAAAGATCACCAATATGATTAAGTGGGTCCCTAGACATAATGATAAGATGATTCAACCACTAGTAATTCAAACACATAAATAATGTAGCATCATTATTTTTAATAAAAAATAATAGTGAACACTATAGAAAAGAACTAGGTCATATAAACACTTTTAATTCTGGGTCCCCCAACAACCACATGATTTATTGAATCTTGAAAGGATCTATCTTGTTTAGAGTTTTAGAACCTAGATTTTCACCTGCAATAAGTTTTCTACTAAAATTATCCTCTATCTTAGGAGGTAGACCTAAAATTTAAATATGGAATACATTTAAAATTTGGTATAAAAATTTATGAAATAGAACATATCAAACTCTTGGTGCATTTATAAATAAATATTTAAATCATGGATGATACTCAAACCAACTAGTGATGAAAATCTCCAGATTGAATTTTCTAGACATTCTATTAATCTTTGTGAAATAACTACATATTTAGTTGATGATAATTATCATATCATAAAAAAACTGTAAATATGGGATTGATATGGTACTAACTAATCCATCATGATATTTAGGAAAAAGCATGTAATCTCAAGTGGAAACATGTTTCAATGTGAAATATTAGTCACTACCATCAATGAACACATTCTATTCATACTCACAAGGGTGTATAAAGAGACATTACCCAAAAACTGTAATTAGTCTTGAGATAAATAATACTAATTAATTTTATAGAAATTAACAATTAAATTGTTCCAAAGTATATGAAATTAGTTAATAAACAAGATGTTACTAAGATCATACCTCATACATTATACTTCCTAGAAATATACTCCATAGATGTAGGATATACTATATATAATATTCAAGAATCATGGTAATGAGTTAAAAAATAACCACTATGTGTAGGAAAAAAATTAGTCAACTACATAATCCATGAATATATTTCTCGAACACTAAATATTTTATATAATGAACCTACTATTGTACCCTATATTCTTTCATGGGATGGAGTTTTAGATAATAATTCATAAATCAGAGCTGGTAAAGATCATATCATAAAAGTTAATAGTTGAATGTTGCAGAAAATAATATGACAAATAATAGTATTTTATAGTCTTGGAATAGAATTGCATCCACACTGTACTGGGGAATAATATGACTATTCCAGGCACACTAATAGCATACTACATAACCACATGGATGTATACTCTAATTAAAAATTCCCTAAATGGAAGTATTAATGTAATAGTTCAGGCCAGTATATGAAATAATACCAGTCTTAAATGCTATACTAGTATTCCATATACCTTTACATTCTATAAGGTTTCATTTAGAGATGTGGTCAATGTTCGCTACCTCTTTATTGATAGTCATTTGGAAGAAATTAACCTGATATGGGATGTCAATGCAGATTCTATACTCAATGAATATCACCATGAATTACCCATCACCCGTAATAGTAATAAGAAAAAATCTGGTATATGTGAGCTGATATAAATAGTCTCCAAAGGATGAGAAACACTTATCGAGATGAATTAACTTCCCTTGTTGAGTAGATATTAAATGTTTTTATTAAAAAGTGTTATTAAACTAATAAATAATTCCATATACACAATATCATGATGATTACCTACCTATTTAATAATTCCCAAGAATCTCGTACATGATCAACAATGTATATATATTATATTACACACACTTCTTTGTTATATGTTTCTCTAAATTCTTATAGATTAAAATCACTAATTATATCCTTTAACAAAAAACCTAAGGAATGTAATCGCATAAGAAATTATGTGTATAATATCATTATAATTTCCTATTCATATTATACATAGTACATTAATGTCATGAAATTTTCTCCATGGAATTTACAAGATATTAGAAAACCTCTCACTGATAATAATCATATCCCATTCTAGAAATAGATGGTGGTACTAATGGAGGTGTCACATTGGGAATTTTGGGTTGTTTAATTCCCACCACATCAAGAGCATGGTCAACAATACCTTTATGAAACATCACATGAGGTCATCTTGAAGGTACATATCTATAATTGAAATAACTCTAACTAAAAATGAAATACAGTAAAAAAGGATCCATATAATGAACATGATTGGAATAAAACCACATTACAAAAGATATAAAAAAACAAAAATACATTCTACGAAAAGAGATTAAATGGTCAGATTCATGTTATCTTCATGAGGGTACTATTATATGGATAACCTATTATAATTTATATATGAAAAAAATATTTATGTTGAAATTTTAATCCAAATTTCATAGAAACAAACCATTTTAAGAATCATAGTTTAGTTACATTACATGTATTTGAAATGGTTTAATTTTATATATATCAATTACTATTTTATTGATAAATAAATTATATAAGTTACAATTGGAATTTCTTGTGAATAAAAAGATCCTCTTACATTATTTTTTAGATGTAAAAAAACTATATATGATGATTTGGTTATGGAGATCACCATTCACAATTTATATACGTACACTCATTATGAATTACCAATGGAATCAATTTAATCATAATAAAATAAGGTTTCCGGTCATGTATATTTTTTAAAATGGATTGAATAATGCATAATTGGTTAGTTAAAGTGAATCTATTATTAAAAGTTTTAAAATACCATTTATAATTATACAAAAAATTATATAACCAATTATTATTATCTGTTTAATAAATGTTGGAAAAGTTATTCAATTAGAACCATGAATCATATAATAAGATATGGTAAAAATCAAAATGTAAGACTCATGGAAAGGAATATGGGTGTCATACAAATCTCCAGGTTCCTATAATGTTTCATGGGGAAATTCCACTTTCTATACTTTCCCATCAATACAAATACACATACATAGCAACATAAATCTTGTATTTCATTCAATGATGGAAATTGTAAAATTGTAATTTGAGAAAAATAATTTAATACAATTCCAAATAAATTTTATTTTCACTTTGTCGTGTGTTTAGCTACCACTAGGAATAACTTATTTATAATTTTATATAGTGTTTATTCTCATTTATAACATACCAAAATCATAAAATAAATGTTAAAATTAAAACAACTCTATTAACTCATTATGACGTCCCATGACTAGATCACTCATATGTAATTGAAACTGTGGGCCTCACAGATTCATGAAAAATATCATCTACACTATATGTTTTCATCAACATTATGATTCTATTGTGTCATGGTGTGGAGACTATAAATATATTATCAATTTGTAGTATAATGTTAAATAATAATGAAGAATTTTTGGAAATAGTAGGGTAGTAGAATATAGTAATGTGGTTGAGGAATATTATAAAAATTCATTAAAAATAATCAATCATACTAATAATAATCTAATATAATGAAACAAATAACTATATAATGACTATTAAAATCCTATCGAAAAATGAGTAGGTAAATATGGTACCAAGAATACAACAATATTATCATATAAAACATAACATTAAGAAAAACATCACATATCACTATGAATATCTAGATCAATTTCTATGTGATATTTTATAATGATAAAATACTTGAAATTAATTAAGAATCTATAAATGGTTTATTCCCATTATCCTTATAAAGAAACATGAACTAATTCATGGTACTGAATTTTGGCGTAAACATCTTGTGGGTTAAACATACTAGTCCACCACATATAGTGTATAATAAAAATCTATCTCATGTGTATAATATTTAATAGAGTGTGGTATAAGGAATAATGTACAATATATTGACCATTTAAATCTCAAAATGTTCATTGTATACCTAGAAAACCCTAACTTATTCATCGAATGATAGATATATCTACACAAAATACATTTAGTTAGACATGAACCAAAGAAGAATGGAAAAGAATTTCTTATAGATAAAAGGATAATGTATAAGGATATCATAAAATATGTTTTATAATATTCCAAGGATGTAATATATTTATGATCATGAATGGAGATATCAAAAATAATTATGCAAGAATATCCGATAAATTCATGTTTTTTTGAATATAACAAATGATTCACCAATTAAATTTCAATGTAATCACTAATGTTTTAAATTAACCATACTGATAATAAGTATACCACTTTTTCATACACTAAAATTAATCAATTATAATATATATGTTTTCATCAAGCTTATCAGGTGAGGAATCAGATGTTCGATCGAAGAAAGATTCACCATTAGCAGTGTAATTATGTCAATAGTAGTAATCGACATAATAAGATAATATAAAATTATGTCATATTAAATATTTTTTAAATTAATAATGATCTAATACAATTAATACATTTCAAAAAAAAATCACAACAAAATCAAAACATATATATATATATATATCATATGGCTGGTAAGGTAATAATGAGGATTTAATTGAATCCAGACATTGAGGAAGTTTTTGTTGTGGCTATCAAACTATGATGGATAATAATGGATTGATAACATGTCAGAGTAATATTTTTTATATTCCCCAAAGGATTATATTTTTTTATGATTGATTCAAGGTTATTATAGCATATAGAAAAATGATCTATGTTATAAAAAATTATACATTTATGGAAAAGTACTGGGACACCAACTATAGACCCATAGAACCTTCCTCCTCAACGATAAGCCACATATAGTGTGCATAATTAGAGAAAATTAAAAACTAGAAAAACTCCCTATAAATAGGGAATTTTAGAAATTATTAAATAGAAAAAACTGTAGGAATATATTGAACTAAAGGAAGAAAGATGAGTTAGAGACATTCATATGGTGTTCCAATGTGACCAAAGATGATCAAATAAGAGTCCCGGTGAGATAGTTTTACCTAATCTTATAAGAGTGGTAGAGGGAGAGGTCCATGGGTTACTAACTATGAAAATAATAATAGAGAGAAGAGAAGTATTTTTAATGTGAAAGTAGTGAAAATTTGTGAAATCTATATTTTTATTGGGGACTATGTTTTGGAGGTAGAAGTTTCTAAATTTTTCACCAAATGTGTGAATCATTCTATCCATAGGTGAACACCTACTCATGAAAGGTGAAATTTACAAAAAACATATAAAAACAGTGCATGTTAAACAAACTATATATTTATAGTCTTTTTGGTGAATGTGGTACTTAAATTTTACATTTTAAAAAACTATGTGTCCCCCACAAAAGGGTGTGTATGATTGAGATTCAAGGTTAGTGAAAACCATGTTTGTCACATTATTTATTTAAAACCCATACTATATTCCTCTAGACAATTTCAAATTCTCCATTTACCTCTGTAAACCACTTAATTCAATACTTTTATGGGAAATATTAGTAACAAAAAATAAATGATCTATACATCAATGAAAACATGTAAAATAAAATATTAGCGGGTCATTTTTATTTTAATTAATTAACAGTTAGCTATTTATATTCAATGTATAGTTTTCTAATTATGTGAAAAAATAGATAATTTTTGTTCTATGAATTTGTTCCCACTTTTGATTACCCATTGATAATTAATTAATAATGTTAGAAATGTAATTTTACCAATTATGTGTAAAAAAGATTTTTTACCCTCTTTTATATGATATTGTTTAGATGCATGGTTACTATAATTCAAGGTTTCAGGATATTTTTGTCTTTTGGGGGGTGGGATGATGATATTCAATACATGAACAAGGAATATTGTCAGACTCCTTGTGTATTAATCATGTTTTAATGATCACAAATATTATTCAATCTAGATAACTCCAATCATGTGTATTTATATTTCATGTTCTCTCATGCTTTATAATGGTTATTCTTAATTAATTTCATGCATATCACTATTTAAGTCTGAATACAGTTATTTGCCTAAGTATGAGACACCGTGAAGGAAGACACCACGAATACAGACATAGTAAGCCAGACACCGTGAAGCCTCACCCAGTAAGAAAGACGCCGTGTTGCCAGACACAGTAAGACAGAAACCGTAAAGCCTAACATAGTAAGCAAGACACGGTGAAGCCAGACATAGTAAGCCAGTCACCGTGAAGCTTGACACAGTATGCCAGACACTATGAGGCCTGACACTGTAAGCTAGACACTGTGAAGCCTGACATAGTGAGCAAGACACCATGATACTTAGACACCATGAGCAAGACACTGTGACACTCATCCGCCGTGAAAAAGACATCGGGATACTCAGACACCATGAGAAAGACACTGTTAATCTCAGACCGTGACACTTAGACACTGTGAACAAGACACCGTGACACATAGGCACCGTGAAGGAGACACCGTTTTCATAATGTAATGTGCCTCCGTTACTTAAACTATTTTTTCATCTTTCAATTTAATTTCTATCTGTCACATTTGATGCATTTAATGAACATACATAATTAAGGTTTCTTTGTAGACATAGTACGAGGTATGAGGTGTGAAGCACATGAAACCTGTCAGCAAAAACTCATGCATTCGAAGATAAAGAGTGATGTGTGACCAAGAATGATCAAGAGTGGGATACTGAAAAAAAACAAGCCTGAGCACGACCGTGACGAACACATTGGAATATTTTCAAAGAAATCATTGTCTCATTCATTCAATCCGACTTTGGTGAAGAACATACAAAGTATACTAGAATCCATAGAACACCTTCACATTATCCATTCTCATGATGAACACAAGATGAATCGTGACACTCTTCTTTACAAGACAAAAACCATAGAAGGAATAATAGGAATTTTAGTTTAATCAATTGAGTCCGAAGCTGCACTTCAAATCACTAGAGGATTATAAACTCATATCTACTCTCTCTAAGAGATTATTTTACATAATTGTTGACCAGTGTGTGTACACTATATATTCCATACACACACTGACTCTTGCGCTAAACTGAAGGATTTTTAAATCCTTGCACCAAACTCTCTATACGTTTGTTTCCCCACGAAAACCGTGGAAGTGGTCTTTGTGTGGCCTGGTTATTATTTTGTTTACCCATGAAAACTATGGAAGAAGTCCCTGTGTGATCTGGACAGTCTGTGTATTGTTGTTAACCTTGATCCATGGTGTGGATAAATGTTTATTTATATAAACTTCTTGGTGGCAGGTGATCACCAAGTGAAGTGGATTAGGTCTCAGCTTGTGACTGAACCACTTGTTTGATATCCACTATGCTATTTAAATTTAGTCTTCCCTGTTTTAATGATTTATTGCATAATCTAGAAAACAATAAATTCACTTGGATAGTTAGTCTTGGAAATAAGTTATAACTAATTTATATTAGTAGGATAACATCAATATTAATATTAATAATACATATTTAGATTACTGAGAATTACTCAATCTTCTAAGATGTTGATTAAATAGTCAAACTCTAATAACAATATAACCTTGATTAATTGTGCTGTATCTATTTTTGGGAAAACCATTTCATTTAAAATAATATTCTTGTAATATAAATTTTTATATTAACTCACTTCACCCTCCCCTCTTGAGTAAACTACTCTGACCAACATTTTTATCAGAGGTTAATTTATTTGGAATCTGTGTAATCTCACTCAACTATGATTGTAGTTTTACTTTAAATATATGTAAATTTATGTTAATTCAATATTTATTGCCCTTTTAAATTGATTTGTTAGTATGGACAATAGATTGGATGGTGTTGCAACCAATAGAACACCATTCATTTATGCAACCACTTATTCTCAATAGAAAATTAAATTAAAAATTCATCTAGAGAGTGTGAGAATTAAAATTTGGACATCCATTATAGATGAATACAAACATCCAGTGACTAATAGAATTAAATGGGATGAACCTACCAAAATTTCTTACAACAACAATTTCAAAGCCATGAATTTTTTATACTGTTCCATAGGAGATGAATAATTTTGCAGGATTTCTTCTTGTAATACTGCCCATGAAATTTGTGATACCTTGTCTGTCTAACATGAAGGATCATCTAGGGTAAATGAAATGAGACATAAACTTTATACTATAAAATATGATAATTTTATAATGAAACCTGATGATCTTATTTCATACATGTATCTCAGGTTCAATGATATTGTAAACACAATGATTTCTCTAGGATTAGATGTCACTGACAAGGAACGGATCATGAGAATCTTTAGATATCTACTAGACAGATAGAGGGGAACCTTTGTCTTAATTAGAGAATTGTGATACATCAGCAAGATACCTATAAAAGAACTCATTGTAAAACTGATGATGTATGAGGAGGAGATGAAATTCAACAAAGAAGAGGAGGATGAATCAAAGAATAAATCTGTATCATTCAAGACGAACTTCTTGAAGCACAAAGACATAGGCAAACTGGAATCTTCTATGGAAAGTTCCACCACTAAACAATTATCACATGATATTGGTGAGGAGATGACTCAACTGGATAGAAGATTCAAATAATTTTACAAAAATAAGAACTTTTTCAAAAATCCTCACTTCAAGGGAAAGTATGTTCTAAAAGGAAAATTAAAAAATTACTAGAAAAGAAGTGAAAAAACTGATAAACATGTATGCTATAAATGTAAATTCAAAGGACATATAATGGCTGACTATTCAAAGAACAAGTATAAGAAAAAATATGAGAACATGGAAAATAAGTAAAAAAAGGCAATGAAAGCAACTTAGAGTTCCCTTGAGAATAGTTCGAGCAACTCAGAGACATCACATGATGAACAGGCTAACAAAGACAACATTTGTTTTATGAAAAACACATCTGTGGTAACACTGATCTCTTCTGTACATAATTCATAATATTCTGAGGAAGAAAGTGACTCCAAAAATATGACTAATGAAGAAATGATTGAATACAATAAATTCATAAAGAGGCATGTAGTGAATTAAAAGATAGATTTAAATCATTGACAAAACAACTTGCTCTCATAGTAAGTGGTAAATCTTAACTTACTACTGAAAAGTAGAAAAATGATCAACTTCTCAAAGAAAAAAATTAATTAAAAATGTCTAATGATAAATTAAAAATAGACTTAGAAAAGTTTACTAATGGGAAAAATACCCTTACCCAAATGGTAGGAAAAAATATTGCCCCATATACAATACTGGCATTGGTTATCAACCTGGTAAAAGAAACCATGGTAGAACAAATGTTTTTTCAAAATCAAGGACTTATAGTTTTGTTCAAAGTTCTGAACACAACTCTACTAGTACAAGTCGTGATATATATTATACTATTTCATGTTTTTGTGGACCAAATGCTGTTTTTTTTCAAATACATTACATAATTCATATAGAAAACCTATGTGACAAATATTGGTTCCTAAAGCACTTATTACTAATGTTACTGGACCCTAACAAGAATGGGTAAAAAAATATGTCTTTTCTTGAATATGTTATAGGAATTATTCTTAAAGAGATCTTATAAAAATATATGGTACTTAGACAGTGGATGTTTAAGGAACATTACAGGGGACTACTCATGCTTCATGTACCAGATAAAAGTAGAAGGAGGGCATGTCACATTTGGTGACACTTATAAAGTGGAAATCATTGGCTTAGGTCAGATTGGTAACTCTGATTCGATTTTAACTTCTAGAGTGCTATTTTTTAATGGCTTAAAATATAACATGCCTAGTATCTCACAATTATGTGATGATGGATATCATGTTAATTTTGAAAATCATCCATGTAATGTCTTTAATTATACAGATGAATTTTATTTTCTACATCAAGGAATGAGAACATTTATTCAGTTAATTTAGATTCCTTAGTCTCTCAAAATATTTAATAATTATGTGTATTTCTTAACGAATCGCGGCTCTGGCATAGGAGACCAGGACACTGTAATGTTCACTCCCTTAGAAATCTAACTAGAAAAGGCTGAGTTAATGATTTACCTGAACATGAGTTTCCACATGGAAAAGTTTCTAATCCTTGTCAAAAGGGAAACCAACACAAAATCACTTTCAAAACAAAGAAATAAGTTTCTACTACTCAACCTCTCGAATTGGTTCACAGGGATTTGTTTGGAACATCTAGAGATTCTAGTTTAAATCGGAAGCACTGTGTTTATGTTCTGGTAGATGATTTTTCTAGATATACCTGGACCTTCTTCATGGCTAAGCAAAGTGAAGCCTGCTCTTATTTTACTAAGTATGCCAAGTCTATAGAAAATATTAGTGGCCTTAAAATTAAATCATTAAGAAGTGATCATGGATGTGAGTTTGAAAATCAATAGTTTGAATCCATTTTCTCACAAAATGGTTATACTGAAAATTTCTCTTCCCCTAGAACACCTCAGTAGAATTGTGTTATAGAAATAAGAAATGGAACCTTGCAAGAAATTTCTAGAACAATGATTAGTGAATATTATTTACCTATTTACTTTTGGTATGAAGCTATTAATACAGCATGCTAAACAATCAATAGAGTCATGATTAGACCAATTCTCAGAAAGACTCTGTATGTACATTGCAACAATATGAAGCCTAAGTATAATTACCTTATAGCTTTTGGTTGCAAATTCATTACTCTCAACCCTATGGATAATCATGACAAATTTTCATCCAAAATTGATAAAGGAATTTTCCTAGGTTACTTAATATTAATTAAAGCATATAGAGTATTCAATAAGAGAACTAAATATGTGGAAGAATTTATTCATATAATGTTTGATGAAACAGATCCACAAGACACTAGAACCATCCTAGAAAAATTGGAGGATGGTGTATCAAATCTGAACACCAACACAATATCCTCGAATTCCTTTGTAAAAGAATGTATGAAAATTTCTAATTCTGGAAATTCTCTACAATCAAGTCATAATGAACCTGAATCTGTTGATGAACCTAAAATCACTAGTCCCTATTTTTCTATAAAGGTTAGAACCCTTTAAAATCATCCCTTAGATGTTGTTTTAGGAAAATTAGAGAAATGAACACAAACTAGATCTTCAATTAGAAATTAGGTTGAACATCAAGCCTTCGTGTCACAACTCAAACCTAAAAACATTGATGATGCCATCAACGATGAATTTTGTGTGATGGATATGCACGGAGAACTTAATAAGTTTGAAAGAAACAATGTTTGGTAATTTTTTGAAAGACCCAAGGACACATTCATCAAATGCACTAAATGGGTGTTTAGAAATAAGGTAGATGAAGCTAGATATATTGTTAGGAACAATGATAGATTAGTTGCACAAGGCTATAGTCAATAAGAAGGAATTTATTATGAGGATACCTTTGTTGCAGTATCCAAACTTGAATCCATCAGAATCCTAATTGCTTATGCTGCACATATGAATTTCAAACAATATCAAATGGATGTTATGAGTGCATTATTAAATGGGTATATAGCTGAGGATGTATTCATTGAACAGGCCCTTGGGTTTACATATCCTCATTTTCCCAATCATATTTTCAAACTATCAAAAGTTTTATATGGTCTAAAGAATGCTCCAAGTGCTTTGTATGACAGATTGAGTACTTTTCTTATTTCTAAAGGTTTTACAAAATGAATAGCAGATCCTACCCTCTTTAGAAAATGTATTTCTAATGATGTTTTATTTTTTCAAATCTATGTAGATGATATTATTTTTGGATCATCAAAAAAATAATTATGAATTGATTTTGCAAAAAATATGCAAAACGAATTTGAAATGATTTTAATGGGAGAACTAAAATTCTTTCTTGCATTTGAAATCATTCAAAATAATCATGGAATTGTTTTCAATCAAATTAAATACACTAGAGAACTTATAAAACTATTTGGATTGGATATAACTAAAAGTACTGACACTCCCATGAGTACAACCTGTAAGTTTGATCTTGATGAAGATGGAAACTCTGTTTATAAAACCACTAATAGAGGAATGATTGGATGTTTAATCTACATAACTACTAGTTGTCCGGACATTTTTTTTAGTATATGTATGTGTTCTCATTTTCAAGAAAATCCTAAAGCATCACATTTAAATGTAGTAAATACAATTTTCAAATATCTCAAGCATTCACCCAATCTTGGACTCTTCTACCATAAAAGAAAATCATTTGAACTAGTTAGTTATTCTGAAGCTGACATCAGTGGTTGTAAGTTATATAGAAATAAAACCTATGGAACATGTCCCATAATAGGCAAGTCACTAGTATCATGGTGCAGTAAGACACAAAATTATGTTGCATTATCTACTTCAGAAGTTGAATACATAGCTGCTGGAAGTTTTTGTGCACAAAATTTGTGGATGAAACACACATTACTAGATTATAGATAACAATTCAGACATGTACCAATAAATTGTGACAACACAAGTGCTATTAATATTTCAAAAAATAATGATTCACATTCTAGGACAAAACATATTGATGTACGACATCACTTTTTGAGAGATCATTATCAAAAAGGTGATATCACCTTGGAATTCATTGGTACTGAATATCAACTTGCTGATATATTCACTAAACTATTAAATTATGAGACAATAGACTACATCATACATGATCATGGCATGATGAATCTCAAATAGATATCTTAATATTCTTATTGTTCGACATTTCACTATGTTTTACTTTACTATTTCATTTTATGGTTTCTCAGTTACTGACTCTCATGTTTATGGACTCACTGTTAGCACTTTCTACTCACGGTATGACACATACTGTAACAGCCCAAGATTTTATGAAAAAAATATTCTTTTTATTTTACTAATGTCTTGTGTTATACGCTACACCAAAAGGAGCTTGCACAACACGCATCCTTGACTTACATTGCATTACACGCAATCGCAACCTTCCTCGATAGCGTGTGTGGTACGTAATCCTGAGTTTCACGAAACAATGATATGCTATTAAAATATTATTAAAACTAGCCGTTATGAATAGTAATAACCACTTTTTAAATTTTAGAAATTTTAACTCTCAAAATGGACTTCATTTTTGGATTCGGAGTATCGAATTTAGCCTAAGGTGAAATTTTGGTACTTTTCGGATAACTTTCATATTCTGATGAATAGTGAAAATTACCAAATTATAATTAAAAACAACTTTTTTAATCGAAATAATTAATAGTGATAAATCATTAATTTGAGTGGTTTTAAAGTATATTTAGAATATATTTTTACAATTTAATACAATGTTGGTCATTGGATGTAATTTCACATTTAAACTAGACATAAACAAGTGTCAATCTTTTGATAGATTTTGTTTCTTAAAAACACGCTATTTGTTTTAACAGCGGGATTTAATTATAAAATTAATTAATGAAACTTATATGTTGGGAATTTTGTAAAATAGAAATCATTTTTGAATTCGGAATATCAATTATAGCTTAGGGTGAAATTTTGGCATTTTTCTGAAAAACTTCAATTTTTGATGAATAGTGAAACCACTAAGTGGTAGGTTAAAAACTGAATTTTGCATAAAACTTAATTTTACCGCTTCTGTGAATGGAATTTCGAAAATCCAAGAGACACGGTTAATATCAAGGACTAAAATGTGGTTCAATGAGATGAAAATAATTTTTGGTGAATAGTAACTTTTTACTTTTTTTTACCGCGGTTAATAGTAAATAGGGTAACTAAGGGTAAATATGATATTAATATTACCCTAACACATGTCCTAATTATATTGGACAAGTGGAATTCGACCAAAAACAAACTTAGGAATAAAATATGACCATTTAGGCCCACTTGGATTAGATTAGGACTTTTATTATTAATTTATTTAAAGAAGGGTTAAAATAGTTAAAATCACAGTTTAACAAGTAAATCATTTTTAATATGGGGTTATACATAAGATAAATTCGACTATAAATATTCATTAGAAAGATAAAAAGATTTCCTACATTATGGTATTTTATTTGTAATTTTTAGACATCAAATAATTTAATTTATATATGACACAACGATGATGCAGTAATTATCTTATTAATGAAATATTGACATAATTGATGTTATAAACACCAAAATAAATGTAATTTGAGACTTTTTATGAATTACACTAATTTTCTAGGTTACTATGATATATTAATGTTGATTTAATCAACTTGGTTCGAACATTTAATTCTGTTATGACTGTCACAAAAATCATATATCAAATAGTGTCAAAATTGACACAAAATAGTTTTTAAATCAAATATTATATTATTAATTGTTATTGTATTCCTAAAAATCTAAGGTTCGGCCAAATGACTTAGATAAGGATATATATATTAATAATAAACAATTTGGGGTTCGTTTGGCATGTTATAGTAAGTGTATTAACCATATAGTGTAAGAAAACAAAAAGACACGGAAAAATTAAATTATTTAACTTATAGTTAAATCTAACTGATAAGGTTAAAATAATACCCTAAACTTGTCTAAATCCTATTGGTTGATAGGATTTAGACCCATCCCCACTTTAGCTTCGAAATAAGACCCTTTGGAACCATTATAAACCGATTTTGACTTTAATATAAAATAATATTTTGAGATATTCCTAAGGTGCCCCTCTCCTCCCCTATAAAAGGACACCTCCTCCCCCTCCTCCGCACACCAATTTGAGCACTCAAGATCGGCCAACCCCTGCCAATTTATCCTCTCCACTTCCCTAGCAACATCCTAGAGGTTCTGGTCTTCCTCAAAGACCAATTTTAGTGCCCTAAGAGGAGGTCTCAAAGAGGCACTTCAAAGAAGAGGTAATTACCGTTACCAATTCTTTCATCTTTATTTCTTCTTCCACTTCTTCTTCTTAGGTTGTTTCATTATGAAGTAATAACATCAGTATCACTCATATACTGATATGTTATTATAAGTATGAAACAACCCTATTTCACCATCTATCCATCCTACGGAAAAAGAAATCACCGCGCGTGCGTACGTACGGAATACCGTCTCCACGCCGTGGTGTAATCTATTTTCCACCGCCACCTTACATGGATGGGTATAATGGTGTAAAGAATAACTATACATAGTTATTACAACATCATATTGATTATGATATATTGTATAATCCAGTCCAATTCAATTCAATATTTATAGAAATGATATCATCGCTCGTGCGTACGTACGGACTACCGTCTCCACGACGCGATGAGATTCATTCTCCATGTTAACCATTTAAGAATGATTATAATGTATATATAATAAATAATAATGAAATATATGACATTATAAAGCTACTGTATTTATGTATATATATACATATGTATGTCATCTACTTACTTCCATTTCAAGACAATAAGGAAAGAAAAACAGCGTTCATGCGTACGTACGGACTACCGTCTCCATGAACGGTGTTTTTTTATTTTATTTATCTATCTATTATATATATATATATATATATATATACTGAATATATATGATATATAAATCATATTTTATATTCTGGAAGTAAGTAAATCATGATATAAGTAATAATAATGTCAATAACAACAAGTCAAAATACCTACGATAAAAGAAACGATTTTACCCAAAACGCTTCTTTAACATGGAATTTACAAAAGAACAGGTAATATAATGTCATAAGTGAACCATATATGATATCATAACAATGAATATGATTCTTTAATAAGTCAATGACATTATTTAAATCATTATACAGGAGGTTCGGACACATACGAAGCAAATTGGACCTAAGGTAAGGGAAAATATCACAATCTCATTTTAATCCGAGATTGTTTATACTTTGGTATTTACTGGGGTGTATTTTATCATCCACATCCATGTTTTCTCAATATTTAATATTATTTCCATCCACTTACAATAGTTTATATCCAATTTTACCCTTCGGTAAGTTTTTTTGTAAAGGATATGAAAGGAATCTTTTGTCGTTTTTCATACGAGGTACTTTTTGATTTTCCGACAAAAGTACGAAGAATGTTTTTTTAACTTATACGACACGAACGGATTTCTACTGTTTTATAAAGCCTTATTTTGATGAAGCTTCCTCTAAAAGATTTCATGACTATTTTCAATAAAATCTCTTTCTTTTAAAATTGCATGATGTTTTGTGAAAAGAAATTGATTTTGAAGAAGAAAGGATATTTTCCTCAAGAATTCGATTCAAGTGTTTTATCAAAATTATTTTCCATCTAAGATAATAAAGGGTTCTGTTTCTATCCATATTTTTACATTGATTTGACTATGTTGTGATGGAATTATGTTTATGAATTCCTTTATCTTATATGAATTGATTTATGATGTCATGATGTTTCAAGAATCCCATTTTTGTTACATATGTTATGCGATGATGTATGTTTTATGATTATGTGGCACACATAAGAAAGGATTCATTATAAGATGGGTGGGACCTATATCTCCCTCCAATGCATTGGGTAAAGATTTTATATCTCATGAGATAGACATGGCTGGAACGGAAGGTTATTTCGGTTCAGTGATACAGGACTGAAACAAGGAGTGAACTCGGTTCAGAAAGGGACTTTGTCCACTAAGATAGTCTTGGCAATGAGTCATGACTAACAAGAAATGATTTTCCATGATTATGTGTGCATGCCACAAAGTTTCAAGTTTTATGTTATGATTATGGGGATCCCATTTTCACTTCTAGGATTTATCCCATGTTATGATATTATGATCTCTTTTGCAGGTTAAGATTTCCAAAGGCTATGTTCATATGTATATGATGTGATTGATATTTCTTTTGTTTACCCTTACTGAGCATTTGAGCTCACCCTTTTATGTTTTCTTTTCCCCAGGATATAAAGAAAGGTTTTAGGTAAAAAAAAAAGGAAGATCTTTATGGGAGATTTTGAAGATCTTTCACCACGATTAGAAGATTATAGTCCGAGTTTCCAAAGACACTAAACTATTACGGTCCTTGTGTGTGTGTTTTTGTAATGTACTAAGTATTCCGCAAAAGTAATGTAATGTCCATGTACGATAAGCTTCGGGTCTCTACAGTTGGTATCAGAGGAAAGGTTTAGTCAACCTTTGGAAACTAGGATGCGAAAACGTTAGTGAGATCCCTAGAGATATTTCTAAGGTATGTCTAGGTATGTCTCTAAGGTTAAGTATACGTATAGGTTATAGTCCTAGAATTGCGCTAACGATCTTAAAATTTAACCTAAGATGTTAGATATTGAGGGTACTAACCCTTTATTATGTTGTTTTCCCTAGCATGATTTTTGCCTCTCACACAATTCTTTTGGGGTTTTAGACGATGGCTGGAACCCGAAGGAACCGTGTTAATGCGGAATGTGATGGGAAATGCAATGATTGTACCCCTGAGCAACCAAACGATATAGGAGCTGGAATGCAAAATCTTGTAGCCATGATCACACAACTTTCTCAAGCTATGAATCATGCAGGACTTCCAAACGAGCAAAGGAAGGAGCAACATTCTGTTGAATCCTTCATGAGGCAGCGTCCACCTTCTTTCAGTGGGTCTACTGATCCATTAGTTGCAGAACAATGGATTAGTACTACTGAAAAGATATTTTCAGTTCTTCAATGTTCTGAACATGATAAAGTCATCCTAGCAGTGTATCGTTTGGAAGGTGATGCTGATCAATGGTGGAATCTTATTAAGAATACAAGGCAAAGGGATGAAATTGATTCTATGGAATGGGACGAGTTCAAGAACTTATTTTTCAATAAGTACTTCCCTCGTATTCTTCGAACAAAGATGGAGAAAGAGTTTCTTGAACTGAAGCAAAGGGACGATGAATCTGTTGGTACCTATGAAGCAAATTTTACAAGACTTGCAAGGTATGCTTCTGGAATTATCATCCAACCTGAAAGTAAAGTTGATCGATTTTTCAGTGGCTTAAAACCAAGTCTTCGAAGGGCATTAGCTATAAGAGACTTCAGTAGCTATGAAGAAATTGTGCGTTGTGCTATCAAGGTAGAAATGGAAGTTGGTGTTACATATCCATCTCATGGTTTTGACAAGAAACGAAAGATGGAGTTCAAGGAGAAATCTCAGAATAATGGTGAAAAGAAGATGAATGTTTCCTTATGCACAAAGTGTGGAAAGAAGCATGGTGGAGATTGTCTAAAAGGGACTAGAAAATGTTTTAAGTGTGGAAAAGAAGGTCATCGAGCAGCTGAGTGTCGAAGTAATGGAAAAAGGGTTTCTAATGATAAAGCAAACACTGCAGAGAACGCTCCGCCAACACTTCAATGCTTCAAGTGCAAGGAAATGGGGCATTATGCTAATAATTGCCCTAATCCAAGGGTTAGTGATGATCAACATGAGCAACCACTGAAGGCAAAGGACAAAGGGAAATCACATGCGATCACTATTGGCAATGTTGAATATGACAATGATGTGGTGGAATGATTAAGTGTTTATGTAATGGGATTCCAAAATAATGTTGTATCATTGAGTATTGCAATATTTATTGATGTGGTATTCAAAGTGATTGGGATATTTTTTGGAAATAACATGATATGCGCATAATGAAGATGAGAAAATGAAATGTTTAATAGTATTCATGAGCTCATGATTGATATAAGGACTAAGTGATATCATGGTTTGAGTATATAGAATTTTGAGGATTTTGGTATGTGGAAAGTGTTAACTTTTAACTGCACTCATGTTTTCACTAAGGTATTCAAGAGAATACACGATTAAGGACTTTGAATGTTTGGATATCTTATGATATGTGGGGATCAACGACAGTATTAAATCTCCGGTAATCGTTGTCACTATATTATGAGAGTGGACTGCAGTATTATGTATAAGCCTAAAGATTAGACTGGATTTTGTTGGACATAAGTTAGTATTGTTTAAGGATATAAGATTTTCGATATTATTGATGGGATGTTATAGTAACGTAGTTTTAGAAAAAAGGACAACCTGCAGGACGGGCGACAGCCCATCGCTTCGGACAAGGCTGTAGGAATCGAACCCACAACCGAAGTGCGACTGACCTTTATCGCCTACCACTGACCTACAGGAAGTCCCTGTTTAGTAGAAACTAGTTTTATTATATTAAGCAATATGATATATGAATTATAAGTCCATTTTAGAAACCATATGTGATTAATCTCACTATAGATCGACTTATGTATATAATTTTGCTAACCTTTTGTTTGAAACAGATGGAATGACCCGTCATTCTATCACATGATCTGCTAGCACTTCACGAATAACAAATTCAACTTCATTTATTTAAGAGATGAAGTGGAAATTGTTAAAGGCACGAACAACAGTGAGATTGTACTGAAATAAAGTAAGTATTTATTCTAATTCAAATTCTTTAACTTTAGGGAAATGATCTTGAAAACCAAAAATGTTGTCCTAGTTCTCTTATACCTGATGAATCAGATGGTACCTTAGATCGTCACAAATTTATGGATTTGTGATTACTGGCTTTTCCATAGCCATGTTCTCTACCACTCTCCATCAGAACATGATGGTTAGATTTCTCTTCCATATCCATATTTTCACCAATGTGGAAACCCAGTGATTAGTTTATTTGGGTAATCGTTACATTTCATACTTTAGTTTTTAAAAGACAAGTTTTGGTATTCCCTTTTACGATGTGGGTTTCTATTAAAGAAACTTTCAAATAGTAAACCATTTATAACCCCGACGAATTTCGAGGGCGAAATTCATTTTAAGGGGGGTAGAATGTAACAGCCCGAGATTTTATGAAAAAAATATTCTTTTTATTTTACTAATGTCTTGTGTTATACGCTACACCAAAAGGAGCTTGCACAACACGCATCCTTGACTTACATTGCATTACACGCAATCGCAACCTTCCTCGATAGCGTGTGTGGTACGTAATCCTGAGTTTCACGAAACAATGATATGCTATTAAAATATTATTAAAACTAGCCGTTATGAATAGTAATAACCACTTTTTAAATTTTAGAAATTTTAACTCTCAAAATGGACTTCATTTTTGGATTCGGAGTATCGAATTTAGCCTAAGGTGAAATTTTGGTACTTTTCGGATAACTTTCATATTCTGATGAATAGTGAAAATTACCAAATTATAATTAAAAACAACTTTTTTAATCGAAATAATTAATAGTGATAAATCATTAATTTGAGTGGTTTTAAAGTATATTTAGAATATATTTTTACAATTTAATACAATGTTGGTCATTGGATGTAATTTCACATTTAAACTAGACATAAACAAGTGTCAATCTTTTGATAGATTTTGTTTCTTAAAAACACGCTATTTGTTTTAACAGCGGGATTTAATTATAAAATTAATTAATGAAACTTATATGTTGGGAATTTTGTAAAATAGAAATCATTTTTGAATTCGGAATATCAATTATAGCTTAGGGTGAAATTTTGGCATTTTTCTGAAAAACTTCAATTTTTGATGAATAGTGAAACCACTAAGTGGTAGGTTAAAAACTGAATTTTGCATAAAACTTAATTTTACCGCTTCTGTGAATGGAATTTCGAAAATCCAAGAGACACGGTTAATATCAAGGACTAAAATGTGGTTCAATGAGATGAAAATAATTTTTGGTGAATAGTAACTTTTTACTTTTTTTTACCGCGGTTAATAGTCAATAGGGTAACTAAGGGTAAATATGATATTAATATTACCCTAACACATGTCCTAATTATATTGGACAAGTGGAATTCGACCAAAAACAAACTTAGGAATAAAATATGACCATTTAGGCCCACTTGGATTAGATTAGGACTTTTATTATTAATTTATTTAAAGAAGGGTTAAAATAGTTAAAATCACACTTTAACAAGTAAATCATTTTTAATATGGGGTTATACATAAGATAAATTCGACTATAAATATTCATTAGAAAGAAAAAAAGATTTCCTACATTATGGTATTTTATTTGTAATTTTTAGACATCAAATAATTTAATTTATATATGACACAACGATGATGCAGTAATTATCTTATTAATGAAATATTGACATAATTGATGTTATAAACACCAAAGTAAATGTAATTTGAGACTTTTTATGAATTCCACTAATTTTCTAGGTTACTATGATATATTAATGTTGATTTAATCAACTTGGTTCGAACATTTAATTCTGTTATGACTGTCACAAAAATCATATATCAAATAGTGTCAAAATTGACACAAAATAGTTTTTAAATCAAATATTATATTATTAATTGTTATTGTATTCCTAAAAATCTAAGGTTCGGCCAAATGACTTAGATAAGGATATATATATTAATAATAAACAATTTGGGGTTCGTTTGGCATGTTATAGTAAGTGTATTAACCATATAGTGTAAGAAAACAAAAAGACACGGTAAAAGTTAAATTATTTAACTTATAGTTAAATCTAATTGATAAGGTTAAAATAATACCCTAAACTTGTCTAAATCCTATTGGTTGATAGGATTTCGACCCATCCCCACTTTAGCTTCGAAATAAGACCCTTTGGAACCATTATAAACCGATTTTGACTTTAATATAAAATAATATTTTGAGATATTCCTAAGGTGCCCCTCTCCTCCCCTATAAAAGGACACCTCCTCCC
The DNA here is from genome assembly GCA_963277665.1 of Viscum album. Lineage (NCBI taxonomy): Eukaryota > Viridiplantae > Streptophyta > Magnoliopsida > Santalales > Viscaceae > Viscum > Viscum album. The sequence continues at coordinate 564,030,553 of OY728129.1, read as the reverse complement.
CCTCCTCCGCACACCAATTTGAGCACTCAAGATCGGCCAACCCCTGCCAATTTATCCTCTCCACTTCCCTAGCAACATCCTAGAGGTTCTGGTCTTCCTCAAAGACCAATTTTAGTGCCCTAAGAGGAGGTCTCAAAGAGGCACTTCAAAGAAGAGGTAATTACCGTTACCAATTCTTTCATCTTTATTTCTTCTTCCACTTCTTCTTCTTAGGTTGTTTCATTATGAAGTAATAACATCAGTATCACTCATATACTGATATGTTATTATAAGTATGAAACAACCCTATTTCACCATCTATCCATCCTACGGAAAAAGAAATCACCGCGCGTGCGTACGTACGGAATACCGTCTCCACGCCGTGGTGTAATCTATTTTCCACCGCCACCTTACATGGATGGGTATAATGGTGTAAAGAATAACTATACATAGTTATTACAACATCATATTGATTCTGATATATTGTATAATCCACTCCAATTCAATTCAATATTTATAGAAATGATATCATCGCTCGTGCGTACGTACGGACTACCGTCTCCACGACGCGATGAGATTCATTCTCCATGTTAACCATTTAAGAATGATTATAATGTATATATAATAAATAATAATGAAATATATGACATTATAAAGCTACTGTATTTATGTATATATATACATATGTATGTCATCTACTTACTTCCATTTCAAGACAATAAGGAAAGAAAAACAGCGTTCATGCGTACGTACGGACTACCGTCTCCATGAACGGTGTTTTTTTATTTTATTTATCTATCTATTATATATATATATATATACTGAATATATATGATATATAAATCATATTTTATATTCTGGAAGTAAGTAAATCATGATATAAGTAATAATAATGTCAATAACAACAAGTCAAAATACCTACGATAAAAGAAACGATTTTACCCAAAACGCTTCTTTAACATGGAATTTACAAAAGAACGGGTAATATAATGTCATAAGTGAACCATATATGATATCATAACAATGAATATGATTCTGTAATAAGTCAATGACATTATTTAAATCATTATACAGGAGGTTCGGACACATACGAAGCAAATTGGACCTAAGGTAAGGGAAAATATCACAATCTCATTTTAATCCGAGATTGTTTATACTTTGGTATTTACTGGGGTGTATTTTATCATCCACATCCATGTTTTCTCAATATGTAATATTATTTCCATCCACTTACAATAGTTTATATCCAATTTTACCCTTCGGTAAGTTTTTTTGTAAAGGATATGAAAGGAATCTTTTGTCGTTTTTCATACGAGGTACTTTTTGATTTTCCGACAAAAGTACGAAGAATGTTTTTTTTAACTTATACGGCACGAACGGATTTCTACTGTTTTATAAAGCCTTATTTTGATGAAGCTTCCTCTAAAAGATTTCATGACTATTTTCAATAAAATCTCTTTCTTTTAAAATTGCATGATGTTTTGTGAAAAGAAATTGATTTTGAAGAAGAAAGGATATTTTCCTCAAGAATTCGATTCAAGTGTTTTATCAAAATTATTTTCCATCTAAGATAATAAAGGGTTCTGTTTCTATCCATATTTTTACATTGATTTGACTATGTTGTGATGGAATTATGTTTATGAATTCCTTTATCTTATATGAATTGATTTATGATGTCATGATGTTTCAAGAATCCCATTTTTGTTACATATGTTATGCGATGATGTATGTTTTATGATTATGTGGCACACATAAGAAAGGATTCATTATAAGATGGGTGGGACCTATATCTCCCTCCAATGCATTGGGTAAAGATTTTATATCTCATGAGATAGACATGGCTGGAACGGAAGGTTATTTCGGTTCAGTGATACAGGACTGAAACGAGGAGTGAACTCGGTTCAGAAAGGGACTTTGTCCACTAAGATAGTCTTGGCAATGAGTCATGACTAACAAGAAATGATTTTCCATGATTATGTGTGCATGCCACAAAGTTTCAAGTTTTATGTTATGATTATGGGGATCCCATTTTCACTTCTAGGATTTATCCCATGTTATGATATTATGAGCTCTTTTGCAGGTTAAGATTTCCAAAGGCTATGTTCTTATGTATATGATGTGATTGATATTTCTTTTGTTTACCCTTACTGAGCATTTGAGCTCACCCTTTTATGTTTTCTTTTCCCCAGGATATAAAGAAAGGTTTTAGGTAAAAAAAAAGGAAGATCTTTATGGGAGATTTTGAAGATCTTTCACCACGATTAGAAGATTATAGTCCGAGTTTCCAAAGACACTAAACTATTACGGTCCTTGTGTGTGTTTTTGTAATGTACTAAGTATTCCGCAAAAGTAATGTAATGTCCATGTACGATAAGCTTCGGGTCTCTACACATACTATCTCACCATGATGACCAATTACTGTCGCATCGTGACAACCGATCACTGTCTCACCATAACAACCATTCACTGTCTCACCATATATATTATTTATGATCATAATTATACCCATGCCACGATAATTTTTATTTCACCTTTTTTGATTTCCCACATTTTTATTTTTGTGACAATTGGCATTCCCAAATGATAAATGAAATCATTTCACTCATTTCTTTACTCATACAATCTCTCTTTTCAAACCCTTTCAACATTGCAACCCCTTCTCTCTCTCTCTCTCTCGAACCATATGTGGATTCCAATAATTAAACCTTCATCGTCATCCACACCCGAGAAGCACAACTTGAAGAAGAAGAAGATTGCACCTAAGCTGACGCCCAAATGTCCTCTAAATTCTAATCTGGTAAATCGTAGTGTTGTTCTTGATAATGAAATTTTCCCTGAATGGATTCTCTCCACCAAATCCATAGTTCTGATAGTGTTAAAAGAACATGGATAGTAATAATGGATCTCAAGGGAGAATAGACCCATCTATGCTAGGCTAGTTCCTCAATTATATCAATATGCATAGTTCTCTTTTGGATCTTGTGAAAGTTATGTTGTGAGGAGCTGTATTAATGGCCAAGGATGCACTTTCTCATCGAGGTTATTTGATGTATACCTTAGCATACCTCATTAAGGTATATGTGATTATTATCAAAGAGAGACTCCACCTAAAACAGATTTCATTGATCTTAATGATTCTCTAAAATCCCCAACCAGAAATGGCACCAAGAGAAGGGTCATCGCTGCTGAACTTGATAGAGAAGAAAGGTTGCAGTTTAAGTATGTTCCAAATTAGGTTAGTCGAAGAAAAGTGTATTTTGATGTGTTAAAGTATCAATATATGTTTTTGATTCATCTTAGGAGGAATGAACACGATATCAACCTGTTTAAGTACATCATTAACCATATGTTTTAGTTGATCATGGTCATATCAAAATCCACCTCTCTGTTCTACTCTCAGCTAATATTAGCCATGCTTGCTGCAAAAGGTGTGGTTGGACCTAATGAAGAAGTGCTTATGGTCTTTGTGTATTTTCTCTCTAAATCCACCATCAAAAGAATGAAAATAAATTAGAAACCTTGGAAAAAGGAATTGGCGGAAGACAAGGATAAGGTTAATGAGAAGTTTAGTCCTATGGATTATCCATCAAGGCTAAAAGACATTCCTAATCATGGTTTGGAACTAGATGAACATAGTGATTATTCAGAAGAAGAGGAAGAAGAAAATGAAGAAATATACAGGGAAGAAGTTATTGTTGGGGAAGAAACGACTATTATTCTTCCTGTTGTTCTTGAAGAAGAATTTCCTACCCCTAGTGAAGATGTCAATCTGGAAATCCAGCCCGAGGATGAAAAAGAATCAGTTGTCACAGAATATGAGAAGCAAGTCCTAGAAGAACCTATAGAATAAGAACTCCCTTTTTTATAATAAGCTAATTTAGAAGAACTCCCTGATGTGCTAGAATTTAATCTGGAAGAAATACCTATGGAACAATCTGTACCTTAAATAGTACCCTCTACTAGAGAAAGGATGGAGATACATTTCAGTTGGCTAGATGAGAAATGAATGAGGATCATAGAAATGAAGATGTGGATTTAGACCAATCTCTGGATCCTCTCAGTCTTGAGGAGGAGGTAGCTGTTGAGGGGGAGAAAACCCAAAATCATGAGTCTGATGAAGCCTTCCATCCAACTCAGTCAAGTCCTATGGACACTCAGTACAAATTTACTGGTTTCTATGATGTTAATGAGTCTCAGCAGGTTACTGCAACCAGACTTGATCTCTCTTCCTTATTTTAGTTGAAATAATTCACAACCTTTTCACTTGAGAAGGAACCTAAACCTGAACCAATCCTTACACCAATTCCTACACATGAACCTTTATCTGAACAGATTTCCACGGTGAGTAAAAATGATTTTAAGGAATTTGGAGAAACTCTCCTGTCTGGAGTTGAGAAATTTATTAACTCCCAACCTCGTCCTGTGACAAATCTGAGTGAGAGAGATGCCTCACTATTATTGGAAAAGATCATTTGGAAAATAAAACCTAAGATGCTACATGAGATTCAAGAAGTATGAGTTGAGAATAAGTTTCTCAGTAATAAAGTCACAACCCTGAGAATCATGGTGGAAAACATGAAGAAAAAGCTGTATTCGAGATCAGAGCCTACTACTGCTCCTCCATCACGAACTGTTTCTCAAATATCTCGAGATGATGTTTCATAGATTTACCAATATCTGGAATCCGTTGATGAAATTATTTCAGAAATTCACAAACAGATGTTAAAGGAAATGAGGGAGCTTGTGGTGAACCTTAATAAACTCATTGATGTGTACCCTGGTTGTCATCAAAATGAAATATTTCAGCTCAAATCTGTGACAATAGCCTTCAATGCTTCTAATACCTCTGGTCAATACTCTAAACCTTCATTGGAAAATACCTTGCATAGATCTATAGTAAAAGAAGATCTTTATACTACTTTCAGTGGCTTTAATGTGACTTATTTATCAAAAGTTGTCAGGAACACTGATATAGTTCTTGACCATGTGAAAATTCACTCCAAGATTGCAAATGATTCCCAGAAAGAGGTTTCAATAAAATTGGATTTATATTTCAGCCAAATTTTCTCCATGACCGAAGCCTTTAAAACCCAAGTCCAGAGACTAACTGGGTTTACCTGATTGTTGTTCATGTTCATGGCAAACAAATATGACTTTGGAAAAGACATGCCATATAGTGGGGAGATTATTGTAGAATTCATCTTACTCTTGAGAGATTATTTGAATGTCCAGTGTATATCGATTTTTGCTCCAGTAGATGCACCTCTTAGACTTGGGCTGCCTACATTCACCTCTGCCTTAGCCTCAACAACCATGTCTGTTGGCCAAGCTCTCAATCAGATCAGGCCTGTGATTCTTGAGCAGCAACTACCTAGATCTTCTAATGCTACTACCTTGGATAACTATTTCATTGAGGGTCCCCCATTGACCTCCTTATATACCACATCTCTTCCTTCTTCTTCATCAACCACTTCCCTTATGGATTCCTCTTATGCTGCTGATAAACGCAAAGAGAAGGCCAATCCTTGAAGAAGACCAATGCTTAGTTCTTTTTGATGGGGATGTCATTATTTTTTGTATCTCCCTTTATTTTGTACGGCATTGTTTACCCTTTATGGAATGTGCACTATTTTCCCTCTCTTACTTCAATTTTTTGATAATCCCAAATGAGAGAGAAGATTTGGCATAATTTTTCTATCTGTTATTTTCTCTATAGTTGCATCTAATTTACACATTAACCATGTATGATTTGTGATCATCAAAACGGGGGATATTGTTTGACTCATCATGTATTAATCATGTTTTAATGATAAAAAATCATATTCTATCTAGTTAACTCCTATCATTTATATCCAATAAAGTGTATTTATGTTTCAAGTTCTCTCATTATTTATAATGGTTAAGATCAATCCATTTCATGAATATCTCTATTTATGTCTGAATATGGTTATTTTCCTAAGTACGAGACATAGTAAAGCAAGAAACCATGAAGCTAGACAAAATAATCCGGACACAGTGAAGCTTAACACAGTAAGCAAGACACCATGAAGCAAGACACAATATACTAGACATCATGAAGCCTGAAACAGTATGCAAGACCCCGTGAAGCTAGACATAGTAAGCCAGACAACGTGAAGCCTGACATCGTAAGCTAGACATTGTGAAGCCAGACACCGTAAGCCAGACACTGTGAAGCCTAACATAGTGACCAAGACACCGTGACACTCAGACCGTGACACTCAGACACCGTGAACCAGACACCGTCAACAAGACACTGTGACACTCATACATTCTAAAGGAGACACCGTTTTTATAACTTACTATGCCATCGTTACTTAAACTATTTTGTTGTCTTTCAATTTAATTTCTATCGGGAATATTTGATGGCTTTAATTAACTAACATAATTAATGATTCTTTGTAGATATACTACGAGGTAAGAGGTGTGAATCACATGGAACATGTTGGCTAAAACACATGAATTTGAATATAAAGAGTGAAGTGTGCCCAAGAGTGAGCAAGAGAGCAATATTGAACGAAAAACAAGCTATAGCATGACCGTGAAGAACACATTGCATGATTTTCAAAGATCACATTATCTCATGCATGAAATCAGACTCTGCTAAAGAACATATGAAGTACACTAGAATCCAGAGAACACCTTCACATTATTAATGCTCGTGATGAACAGAAGGTGAATTGTGATACTTTGTTTTTCAAGACAAAAACCAGAGATGGACTTAGAACCATTTTAGTTTAATAAAAGGAGTCCAGAGCTGCAGTTGAAATCACTAGATCATTCTAAAGTCATATATACTCTCTCTTAGTGATTCGTTTACATACATTTGGAGTAGTGTTATTAATCTGTATTTTCCATAAACACACTGAAAAATGTGCTAAACTGAAGGATTTATAAATCCTTATACCGAACACTATATACATTTTTACCCATGAAAACTATAAAGGAGGTCCATGTGTGGCCGGGTTATTATTTTGTTCACCCATGAAAACTGTAGAAGAGGTCCCTGTGTGATTTGTATAGTCTATGTACGTTTGTTAACCACAATCCAGGGTGTGGATCATAGTTTATTTATATAAACATCTTGGTGGCAGGTGATCACCAAGTGGATTAGATTAGGTCTTGGCTTGATACTGATCCACTTGTTTCATATCCATTGTGTTATTAAAATTTTGTCTTCTCTGTTTTACTGCTTTATTGCATAATCCGGAAAACACTGATTCATTTTGATAGTTAGTCTTGGAAAGAAGTTATAACAAATTTTTCTTACTAGGATAACATCAAAAGTAATATTAATAATACATATTGATATTACTGATAATTAATCAATCTTATAAGAAGTTATTTGAACAGTCATACTCTTATAACAGTATATCCTTCATTAACTAGGATGTATCTATTTTTGGGGAAACAATTTCATTTTAACTAATATTCTTGTAACAAATTTTTTTATAGTTACTCAATTCACCCCTACCCTCTTGAGTAAACTACTTCAACCAACAAATATAAATGGGAATGGTATTTGGTATTTTTTGGTAGCTTTATAATTATTTAGTGTTTATGAAATTCATGAAATATGATGAGTTATAATAAAAGGAATATAGTATAAACCGAATGGATCCCTAATAGAAATAATGTAATGGTAAATGGAAAATTTATATTGAACTTTAGTATTTTATTTTGATTAATGAATGTGAATATGGCTCACAATTCATGTGGTTAATTGAAAATGATGAATTTATGTCTACTAATTAATATTAATGAATTGAACAATACATGAATCAGATATATTATTTAAAATGGTAAAACCATGTAAAAGGGTATTAGAAAAAAGTTAATAATTTTTGAAATAGTCGAAACATGTAACTTAATGTGGGATTTTCTGTCATATATGTGGTTATTTCATGCCATCATACATTATTTGTGGAATAATTTTTGTTTATAAATTGAGGTGATAAGAAGGATGTGATAGTTGGATGAGTTTTGTTATATGACCCATATGTTTGGGTCTCATCTATGTTATTTATGTATTTAATCAATTTATTTTCTTTTAAATTTACCCCTTGGGTAAACCATGATTTTCTTATGGAAATAGTGATTTTGGTATTCACAACAGGTGGTTTACGGATGGTAAATGTTTAGGGGAAATAAAGAAACCATCCCTAGAAAACTAAGCATCCAAATGTAATTTGGGATAGTTGATAACTGCAAGGTTGTTTCATAGTTAGTCAATCTTTGTATGATAACCATGTGAAACAATCCTTCTTGGCATAGTGGGGCACATAGTTGTAGTACAATTTCATAAACTGTGTGAGATAACCATGTGTCTTGTCTAGGTCATAATAATTTTGGAAATTACCTATGCACCCCCTTTGATGATAACCCTAAGAGACCTCCATTTCTCCCCATTCATTATTATCTATATTAAGGCCTATATTTCCTCCCTTGGATCCCTTAGATTATAATATTATTTGTGTTTTTTTGTGGATTCATCCATGATTCATCTGGTATGTGTTTTCTCCCTCTTCTTTGTGTTCTTCACACATCTTCATTGAGTTCCAATTTTCATGTAGGATTTTTGATCTAAAGATGGTTTAATCCCATGTTGTTGAGTGAGATCACAATTTTTATAGTTCAATATTTCCTTTTTGGGGTATTATGGTGGTGTGTTTGTAGTTTTTCATCAATTTCTTGAAGCATCCAAGTGTTAGGTTTTTGGTTCCATGATTCTACATTATTATTTTATTATTATATGTTTGAATGATATTTTAAACACGTTCTATGGATTATTTTTGTGGTGTGAAAAAGGTTTTGGAAACTGTTTAACACTAATTTTTTTATAAAATATGGTTTTTAAAAATTATTCCATGTGTGCTTTATTGTGCAATTCCATAAATATATTTCGTTCTTTATTTGGAAGGTGAGAAACCTGTTTTAAAGAGATATAAATGTTTAAATGTGTTGAAAGTGGGTTTTTCAAGTTAAATGTGTTTTTATTAATATTTTTCTTCCTTGGTTTTCACCATTATTGTTTTGTAAAATTTTTAACTGTGTTATGAAATTACCTTTAATGTGGATATTTACTTGAAAGGGGATTTCTCTTTGAAATCATAGTCTTGTACATGTGTTCCTCCAATTGTGTTTAAAAATGGTTTTCATTTATTAAGAAAGTAGGGTCAAATTTACTTCTAATTGGTTTTGTTTTTTGAAATGGTTATTTTCTATGATGATTATGATGATTTGAATTTAAATGAATTTTTTTAGGGGATATTTGAAATAAAATTTAATAATAAATGAAATATTGGGTGTGTAGGTGGGAGAAATAGAATAAGTACGCTAGATGATTCATAAGTGGCTATGGAATATATTTATTTTGAATGATTTAGAATTGAAACACTATCTAAACATGTGATATGGTCAGAGTCCACTGGACCTTAGGATAAGTTCCCCTCTAGTGGATTATTCATGAGGATGTTGTTAGCTGTTTTGTGGGGGAATTTGATCGCTGATGTATAGGGATTCTAGGGCCCCACTAGTTCTAGTAACCCATAGGTATTTTTCCATGGTACAATTTTTTAACATGTTTTCTTTGGTATATGGGTATATATATTATCATATGGTAGACCTTGTGAATATATTTATATCAATAAATATTAATTTGATTAAGGGTTTTTATTGAAAATTATTAATGATAAAGTCTCCTTTAAAATGTTATATTCAAAATGATTCAACTATTCATTAAAAATGTTCATGATATTTTATCTTATAAAGTTATATAATGGAATATTTTCTATTGGGTGGAATCCTACTGGGATTTTATCATGCATTGCATACACCCTTGTGTTTATGTAGAATTTTTTATGCATGACACTGATAAAAGAATGATATATCATGGTGATAGTGGAACATATTGTTAGACTTCCACATAATTTAGGTTTTGGTGATGGTGCCTTAAGGGTGACGACTCTATTGTCACATGGAGGTTTTGGGATGGTATTATTTCACCTTTTCTTGTACATGTTTATTTTTTCTTAATGATTTAATCTCCGAATTCTATAAATTGATGTACCTAATTTTCCTATGATCATCTATTATTGTGATTCTTTTTAGTTAGTTTTTTTTGTTTAAATATAATGGTGAAGCCATTCCCAATGTATATTTTTCATACACAGGAATTTGTTTCTAGCCTATGGTGTTCATAAATTCCCTTCAAGTCATGCCATACATCAGGCCAGGAGTCGGGTTGGATGGAACACTATATCAGTTAGTGAAAATTGGTATCGGATTGACCATACACTATGGATAATGTTATTCGAGAAATGAGTCTAGATATATTGGATCATTGATTTTTGGGGTTTGAGGTTCTAGATGCATGTAGGGGGCTTGGCCAACACATCTCATGATAGGGCTCGAGTCACAAAGGGATCATGTGATCTATTTTTACATCATCTACAAGGAGGACGTATAGGCAACATACTATATTTGGACATAATGTTGGGGTGGAGTAGTTTTGTTTACCATGTTATTTTCACTACTGGAAAACCAGGTATTTGCGACGGGCTATTTGCGACGGGATCCCGTCGCAAATAGCCATTTGCGACGGGGTCCCGTCGCAAATAGCCCGTTGCGGAAAACGCCGTCGCAACTAAACTTATTTGCGACGGGACCGTCGCTAAAGCCCTTTTTTGCGACGGGCATTCTCCCCGTCGCAAATAGTATTCCGTTTTTTGTAAAAAACTTTTTAAACAGTTATTGCGACGGGCCCGTCGCAAATACCTTTTGCGACGGTTCCCGTCGCAAATTGTTTTTGCGACGGGCCCGTCGCAATAACATTTTTTTTTAAAAAATAAAAAAAATAATAATACTAGTATTTGCGACGGGAACCGGGACCCGTCGCAATTACTATGAATAGTATTTGCGACGGGACCCGTCGCAAATACTCTTTTTAAAAAAAAATAAAAAAATATTAATAATACTAGTATTTGCGACGGGCATAGTATCCCGTCGCAAATACTATAAAAAAAATAAAAAAAAATTATTAATAAATTATTTTAATTAATATAATAATAGAATTATAATTTACAAATGAAAATAATAAATTATTTTAATTAATATAATAATAGTAGAATTATAATTCAAAAATAAAAATAATAGAATACTAATAAATAATTTAATTAATATAATAATATTATAATTATAATTCATAAATAAAAAAATATTAATAAGTTATTTTAATTAATATAAAAATAATAGAATTATTTTACATTCAAATATTAAAATAATTCAAGTATTACCAAAAAATAATTAAATTATAATATTATAAAATTTTAATATATATATAAAATTTTAATATATATATAAAATTTAATATTATAAAATATAAATATTATTATTATTCATATTAATATTGTTATTTAAAAATATAATATTATTAATATTTTATAATGAGACAGAAACTACGAATAGAAAAAAAAAATATTTTGATTTCACAAATTTTATAACAGAAATACAAACTCTAATCTGTAGGAGGGGGGGGAGGTGGGGGATCTGCAGATGGTGGTGGAGGAAACTCCATCCCTAAAGCATGAGTGAGTCGGCGCATGTACTCCATCTGCTCCTGATGCTGCTGCTGCCACCGACTCGTCTGCTCCTCGTACAGCTGCTGCTGGCGTCGACGCTCCTCCTCATGCTGCTGACGTATCTGCTCCTGCTCCTGTCGGAGACTCTCTATCTGTGCAGTCTGAGATCGCAACTGCTCCTCATACTGTGTAGAAGAAGATGCACGAGCTCCCCTCGAGCTGGACGCCGACATCGCAGCACTGCCATAATAATCTCCGGGAGTCAGTCGAGAGCCGATACCAACTACCCGGCCCTTCTCGAAGGCATACTGGGTGGCCTGCATCCATGCCGCCTCATCAAACTGACGGGCAGTGGTCTGATCTGATGACTCGGCCTGACTCTCAGGCCGGGCCTGTGCCGCTGCGGCCTCATATGACTCCTACAGTTGCAATTTAAAATTAAAATTGTGAATATATTATATGCAGTTAATTTTTAAACTTGAAAACAAATAATACTGACCACGATGTGATGCTGACGATCACCTCTAAGCTCCCCAGTAGCAGGATCACTATACATCCTCCGATATACGTCGTACTCTGTAATATCGGGGTGCTCGACAGCCTATAAGAATAAAAAATAAACTGTTAATATTTATAGTTATATAAAATATTTATAAATAATGTACGTACCAGATGCTGTCTATGAGTACTGAAAGAACGACTCCCAGCTCGATGAGTCACCTCCTGCCTCCCCCGATTCTGCCTCCCCACCGATGATCTCCTCTGAAAGGCACCACTCAACCAGTGCGCACATAATCCATCCCATACATGGGATGAAATGTACTCTGGTCGGTGTGCTCTACATGACTCCTCAAAATCTGACACTCCTGATTTCTTCATCGCAGCTTTTCTTAAATTGTGCAAAAACTGACGAAGGCGATCACGCATGGCCACCTCCCATGCCTCGTGGATGGCGTCACGCATGGTATCCTCGATCGGATACCATAAACCCTACAAATAAATCAAAATATCAAGTTAGAAATGAAATAATTTTCAAAATAAAAATTATTTATTTACGTACGTACCAACCAATGGCCGAACATGGCCTGCTGCACATCAATGGGAATCTGCTCCCATGTGGTCCACGGCTGAGAAAAATAGTTGCGCAAAATAGCGCTGCCCTGTCCGACTGCTATATGCGAAAAACTGAAAAAATAATAAACATTTATTATGTGAATAGATTAATGAAATCTTAGTCAAATTCACAAGTTATTACACAGGTTATCACACCTCCGGGTGCGCGGATCAAACCCAAGACGTGGACGTCGCTCGGGGACGGGGTCAGGAATCATCAATCGTGCAAGACCGCGCCCCCTCCGCGTACTCCCTGAAGCGCCTGCAGGCTGAGGGTCATCTGCCAACAACTCATCCGCATCGAAAGGCAGGTCAGCCTCCGTCAACTCACGAAATGTGGCCTCGTCCATCTGAAACAGAAAATGTTAATATTAGCAAATAATTGATAATTACTATTATATATACATATATATACATATTATGATTGTATATAAATACAATCCCATAAGCCGGGAAGTCACTTATGGGACATGATTTCTGACCATGTGTACTCCAGCCAGATAACATCCCATAAGCCGGGAAGTCACTTATTGTCCACATCAATGCTGCTCTTAGTATGAAATTCTGTTTCGTTGCAACATCATATGTACTGACACCAGTACTCCACAATAAATTTAATTCATCAATCAATGGCTTCAAATAAACATCAATATTTTTCTTCGGATGTCCTGGAATTAGTAAAGTCAAAAAGATATATGGCTCCTTCATCAACATCCATGGAGGTAAATTATACGGAGTTAAAAAAACAGGCCAACATGAATATTGACTACCATAAGATCCAAACGGACAGAAACCATCAGTGGAAAGGCCCAGTCGAACATTTCTAGCTTCTAAAGCAAATGATGGATGCACTCTATCAAAATGTTTCCATGAATCACCATCGGCTGGATGATTCAAGCTTTTATCGGTTGAAATATTCTCTTTATGCCATGACATCATTGTCGCTGTATTCTTAGACATGAATAAACGCTGAAGTCTGGATGTAAGCGGAAAATATCTCAACTGTTTTACAGGAATCAAACCAGACTTCCCGTGTTGTCCTTCTTTATATCTCTGTTGCCCACATGTGGGACAACTATCCAACGACTCATTTTCCCCTGAATATAAAATGCAGTCATTTGAACATGCATGAATCTTCTGACAAGTAAGCCCCAAATTTCGAACCAACCTCTTACTTTCATAGTAATTTGCAGGTAAAACATTTCCTTCGGGTAACAGTGTTTTCAGCAAAGAAAATATCTGGTCAAAACATGTGTTTGACATTCCGTTATCTGATTTGATAGCCATAAATTTTGCAACTGCTTCTAATTTGCTCATCTTGCAGCCAGGATATAATGCATCCTCAGCAGACTTCAACAACTCATAAAATTCAGACGGTCCCAACTCAGGATTTGAAGCTATATCAGCCGGAGTTTCTGTATGTTGAACAGATGAACCTGCAACATCATGTACTAAATCTTGAAACTGGGATGGATCCGGAATCAAGTTGGTATCAGCTGCTCTGGAACTGCGTTCACCGTGTTGATACCAAAAAACATAATCAGCTTGAAAACCAAAACGCAAGAGATGTTCCCCCACTTTGTCAAACGTGTCAAACGTTCTCAATGCACATTTTCTGCAAGGGCATTTTATCTTTCCTTCTGAAACAAATTCTGAATTTGATGCCGCAAATGATAAAAAAATCTCCACACCCTCTATATATACTGGATTTAAACCAGAACCATTTGGATTTCTGCGTTGATTTATCCATATGCGGTCATCTAATAATGACTGTTGACGACCTCGCTGTTCCATATTTTTCTATAAAATATAAAAGCATTACTGGTTTTGAATAATTTGTTAGAAAAAACACTCAAGCAAGGATTACTAATTATTACAATTTATTACTAATTATTACAATTTATTGCTAATTATTACTATTTATTACTAATTTAGCAATACTTAGCAATACTTAGCAAAAGGAAAACTGCTTGAATAATGAAAGGAAATTTGATAATCATCGTTGTGGAGATGGTTATAAATTTTCCCTTCATTATCCAAGCAGATTTCGTTTACTAATTATTAGTAATAAAAAAAATATTATCAATATTTACGAAAAAACAATATTAATATTATTAAAATAATAAAAAAAATTAAAAAATATTAAAATTATCAATATTCAGAACAAACTTTGTTCTATTATTAACATGTTCAAATCTTAAAGGGTCGTCAATTGTCAATTTTTTGCTAAGTGTTCTTGAGTATTCCTGAGTATTCCTGAGTATTCCTGATTATTTGTGAGTATTCCTGATTATTTGTGAGTATTCGTGAGTATTCGTGATTATTCGTGAGTATTCGTGATTATACGTGAGTATTCGTGAGTATTCGTGAGTATTCGTGAGTATTCCTGAGTATTCCTGATTATTCCTAATTATTCCTAATTATTTGCAATTATTCCTAATTATTTGCAATTATTGGTAATTATTGGCAATTATTGGTCATTATTGGCAATTATTACTAATTATTCCTAATTAATCCTAATTATTCCTAATTAATCCTACTTATTCCTAATTAATCCTACTTATTCCTAATTATTCCTAATTATTACTAATTATTCCTAATTATTGCTAATTATTACTAATTATTGCTAATTATTTCTAATTATTGCTAATTATTTCTAATTATTGCTAATTATTTCTAATTATTGCTAATTATTTCAAATTATTGCTAATTATTGCTAATTATTGCTAATTATTGGTAATTATTTCTAATTATTTCTAATTATTTCTAATTATTCGTAATTATTACTAATTATTAGTAATTAATACTAATTATTGGTAATTATTGCTAATTATTGGTAATTATTGCTAATTATTGGTAATTATTGCTAATTATTGGTAATTAATACTAATTATTGGTAATTATTACTAATTATTGTTAATTATTACTAATTATTGGTAATTATTACTAATTATTGGTAATTATTACTAATTATTGGTAATTATTACTAATTATTCGTAATTAATACTAATTATTCCTAATTAATACTAATTATTCCTAATTAATACTAATTATTCCTAATTATTGTTAATTAGTCCTAATTATTACTAATTATTGTTAATTATTCCTAATTATTACTAATTATTGTTAATTATTCCTAATTATTACTAATTATTGGTAATTAATACTAATTATTGGTAATTATTACTAATTATTCCTAATTAATACTAATTATTGGTAATTATTACTAATTATTCCTAATTAATACTAATTATTACTAATTATTGTTAATTATTCCTAATTAATACTAATTATTACTAATTATTGTTAATTATTCCTAATTATTACTAATTATTGTTAATTATTCCTAGTTATTACTAATTATTGTTAATTATTCCTAATTAATACTAATTATTGGTAATTATTACTAATTATTGGTAATTATTACTAATTATTGGTAATTATTACTAATTATTCCTAATTAATACTAATTATTCCTAATTATTGTTAATTAGTCCTAATTATTACTAATTATTGTTAATTATTCCTAATTATTACTAATTATTGTTAATTATTCCTAATTATTACTAATTATTGGTAATTAATACTAATTATTGGTAATTAATACTAATTATTGGTAATTATTACTAATTATTCCTAATTAATACTAATTATTCGTAATTATTCCTACTTATTGTTAATTATTCCTAATTATTACTAATTATTGTTAATTATTCCTAATTATTACTAATTATTGGTAATTAATACTAATTATTGGTAATTAATACTAATTATTGGTAATTAATACTAATTATTGGTAATTAATACTAATTATTGGTAATTAATACTAATTATTCCTAATTAATACTAATTATTTGTAATTAATACGAATTATTTGTAATTAAAACTAATTATTGGTAATTATTACTAATTATTGGTAATTAATACTAATTATTGGTAATTAATACTAATTATTCCTAATTAATACTAATTATTCCTAATTATTCCTAATTATTACTAATTATTCCTAATTATTACTAATTATTCCTAATTATTACTAATTATTCCTAATTATTACTAATTATTCCTAATTATTCCTAATTATTACTAATTATTCCTAATTATTGTTAATTATTCCTAATTATTACTAATTATTGTTAATTATTCCTAATTATTACGAATTATTGGTAATTAATACTAATTATTACGAATTATTGGTAATTAATACTAATTATTGGTAATTAATACTACTTATTGGTAATTAAGACTAATTATTTGTAATTAATACTAATTATTCCTAATTAATACTAATTATTTGTAATTAATACTAATTATTCCTAATTATTCCTAATTATTGGTAATTATTACTAATTATTCCTAATTAATACTAATTATTCCTAATTATTCTTAATTATTACTAATTATTCCTAATTATTCCTAATTATTACTAATTATTCCTAATTATTACTAATTATTGTTAATTATTCGTAATTATTGTTAATTATTCCTAATTATTAGTAATTATTGTTAATTATTCCTAATTATTACGAATTATTGGTAATTAATACTAATTATTGGTAATTAATACTAATTAATGGTAATTAATACTAATTATAGGTAATTAATACTAATTATTGTTAATTATTGGTAATTATTACTAATTATTCTTAATTATTGATAATTATTAGTAATAAAATGAATAATTATCAATAATTAGAAATAATTACCAATAATTACAAATAATAACATTATTAATATATTTTATTATTAATATTAAAATAATATAATTTTCTAATTTATATACAGTTCTTTTTTCATCTGTGCGTTTTCTATCTCCACATACAAATAATACATGTGAAGACAGCAAACACACAGATGAAAAAAGAACTGTATATATATAAAAAATTATATTATTTTAATATTAATAATAAAATAAACTAATAATGTAATAATGTTCTTATTCCTAATTATTGGTATTTATTACTAGTTATTAATATTTATTCTTAATTATTAAAAATTATTACTAATTATTCCTAATTACCATATAAACAATACTAATAATTTAAATTTATTAAGTAATAAAACAATGTAAACAAAATTAAATTACAACTAATTAATAATAATAAAAACTAATAAAAAATTAAAAATAAATAAAAAATTAAAATGAAGATAAATACCTTGAAAATTGATCTGTTCTGATCGTTCTTCAAAACTTTAATATCAGCTCCGGAGAAAAAACTTAAACTGGAGAAAAACTAAACTCTAGAAATATGATTCTGAGAGAGAGAGAAGATAAAGAATGAGAATGAAATGAAAAAAACGGATGGGGGTATTTATAGGTTAGATTAGTTGCGACGGGTCCATTTGCGACGGGATTCCCGTCGCAAATAGTATTATTTGCGACGGGTCCCGTCGCAAATACCTTCGCCAACATTTATTACGGTCAACCGGTAAATAGTTATTTGCGACGGGTCCCGTCGCAAATAACCCTCTGCCGACATAGTATTTGCGACGGGGGAATATTCCCGTCGCAAATACCATTTACCGCCGCCGGCTATTTGCGACGGGAATATTTCCCCGTCGCAAATACGTTTCCCGCGATTTGGCGCGCATCGCGGGAAAACTATTTGCGACGGGGAAAGCAATCCCGTCGCAAATGCCTCATTATTTGCGACGGGGATGTACCCCCGTCGCAAATACTTTTTTAACATGACTATTTGCGACGGGATTTAATCCCGTCGCAAATAACCCGTCGCAATTGCTCATTTTTCCCGTAGTGTTTGAATGATATGGTTAGTTCCATTTAATGAAATGTTTGTAATATATTGTTACTCTTAAAAATTTTCAGAATATGTGTTGATGGTGGTATTAATGAATCATCAATGTTTTTCCTGTTATAGTAAAATTCCTCCTCAAAAGGAAACTTAATCAGCCATGGGAAGAGGATGGATAGAGTTCTACATCACCAATTTATTAGAGGTTAGAGGATTCAATGATTTGGGTTTTCCATGATTTGGGTCATGGAGTGGGATCTAGTCCTACTAAGTATGGAGAAGCCAAACTACGTCCTAGTATAGACAAGGCTCACGAGTTACTCAATAAAAAGTGTATTTATTTCTGAGGTGTCACACATCATTGGGATGCTAATAAATGGAATGAGAATATAGATTGGACGTTTTATTTCCTTAATAATCTTGAGGCTGTTAGAGAGAAATGTTGTTCATTTTGGCTTCAAGTCCCCAATCAGAAGTGGTGGGTCTTAGTGGTGGATGGTGGGAAGAATGGAGAGATGGGATAAAAAGAGTTCAAGGATATCTTCAATGAGAAGTATTATCCTTAGCGCATTTCCTTAAAAATATCACAAGAGTTTTTGGAGATGATATAGAGAGATCAGACTCTGATGGAAGATGCTAACTCCTTTTCATAGAAAGTTCAATACACACTCAAGATTGTTTCCAATTACCATATGAAGGTTCAAAAGTTCTATATGGGGTTGCTGACAATGATCTTCTATTAGGTTTTTGTGTTAATGATGAAAACCTATGTTGAGGTTGTCAACCTTTCTATGATGGACTAGATTGATCATGGAAGAATGTATCTCTTTTCTTGAGAAGTATGTACATTGTGAAGTGGATGTCTTCTAAGATGAAGAGGAACCGAGTTGAGCATGTGAATAAGTAATGGTGATACTTAAGTCCATCCTTTCATGTTTTCTTTTTCCGTGGCTTCAGATACTAGTTTGGTCATATGAAACTAGTGTGGGGAGAAGGGAAAATAGGACCTATAATTTAATCTCCACCCTAACCATGTCACCAATGCGGAACAATGAGGAACTTATAGTGATTTTAAAATGTGGCAGAAAATAGTGGTCATTCTGAGGCATTGGTGTTGACTAAGAAACTTCATGCAGTGGATCAATCACTAGTGGAATCATATGCATGGACTTGGAATGTTTGAGGTACCATTCGTATTGCATCATAATTTGTTGTTTCTATAATTGATACTATTTTCCAATTTCATTTATTTTTATTCACCTTGTTGACATGTTCATGTTCCCAACCGAGCTGATGCAATATGTAATGGAGTTAGTATCACATCATGGTATGAAGAGAGAGTGGGGTATCAGTTGTCTCTCTGGTGAACTCATATGTTAGGGGTAATGTTAGAATGGGATTTTATGGTTTTAGAGATGGACACCTTTGACATAATAATTTGTATCGTTTGGATGATGTGTATTAAGAGAACATATATTTTTATAGGTGGTGTATCCATGTTTTCTATATTGAATGGGATACTTATTTGGGTAGTACTGGACCTCCAATTCCAGATTTGGGAAGCCATGTTTATTAGATCTTGTCGCTCACATAATAGGATGATGATGGTGATCCTGTGAGTGGATTGCCCATTTTAAGTCGAGTTCTCAAAGGGGTCTCCATAGTATTTATAGGGTTTTCCTCTAGAGAGGGGTGTGGAGTTTTCCATTGATTATATGCTAGGAACAGAGACGATATTTGTTACCTCATATGATATGTTCCCCATAAACTTATTGTAATTAATGTAATAAGAGGATAATTTGGAATACAATGGATTACTTCACCTGATCATCTCAACTTGGGTCTCCACAACTATGTTTTCGAAAAAGGACAATGGATTAATTCAATTGCGTATAGATTAATAGAAGCTGTATAAGGTAATAATATTGAATAATTACCCATTTCACCATATTGAATAACATTTATATCATTGTAAAGGGAAAATGTGGTTCTCTAAAATTGATCTGAATTTTGGGTATCATCATGTCAAAGTTAGAGTGGTGGATATTCCAAAAGATTGATTTTGAAGTATGTATGGCCATTTTGAGTACCTGGTTATGCATTTTGGGTTGAAAAATGATACAACAGTATTCATGGAACTCATGAACATAATGTTCCATAAGTATCTTTATTACTTTATTGTGGTATTGTTGAACATCATATTAGCCTATTATGGGTCTAAGGAGGATCCTGAGGAGGATTGGTGGATCATGATGGGACCCCTTATGAGTCATTTTCTCTATGAAATGTTTTCTTTGTACAACTTCTGGATTAAATAGGTAATGCTTATCAGTAATGTTATCATAAAATGAGGGGTTTTGGGGGACCCCAAAAATATCAATGCAGTTGTTTCATGGGAAAATATGATGATTTTTTTATATCAAGTGCATTTTAGGTCTAGATGCGAAATAGAAGTTATTAATTTGATATTTATCTAAAATTTCATTTCCAATTAGGGTTCTTACCCAGAATGGTGTAATGTTTGAATAGATCCCAGATTATCTTGAAACCATTAAAAGTATTAAAAAGTGGTTTATTACATCCCCTATTTTAATTTTTCAAGAATATATAAAGGTATATTTGGTCTATAATTCTATTTCCTGTATGTGACTTGGGTGTTTGATTATGAAGGATGACCATGTGGTGGTTTATAGGTGTCACCAACATTGAACACATGAAAATCATTACCCAACAAATGTCCTGGATTTAGAAGAAGTTCTGCCCGCCTCAAATATGTGTCACCATTATATTTTTTGGGAGATGTTTTTAGTTTATAGTGATCATAAAATCTTTCCTACATTTTTTCAAAAAACAGATCTAATCTTAAGGAAGAATAATTGGGTTGATTATATTTTGGGGTTCGACATTGATATAGTCTATACCCTAGGTATTGTTAAGGTTGTAGAAGATTCATTGAGTATATAGGTGCCAATGCAATTATGGTAGAATCTCTATGAAGAGTAGATGTTGATGGGTAAATTTGCTCTGAAGCACACTGACGCAAGGAGCATTGTGGATGTGCATTTTTATCCAGTGAAAAGGTATTACCTTCTCATCTAGAGGTGATTAAGAAAGAACATACATCTAAAAAGTTTTGATGGTACTATTTAATGTTCCTTAATTATGGGGAGACACCTTGTGATTGGACATTATCTCATGATGTAATTTTGTGATTTTTGGGTGTCCCTGTGGTGATGATATCATTATGGAAGGTGGATTTGTAGGGTAACCACTAGTATTTGTGGGTCGTTCATCATGGTTCTACCAAAATGTACTATGATTTACATTGCCATTAATTATGTCCAAGGATTAGGTGGTTAGTATATTACAATATATCATGTTTTTATACTAGTTAGAAGGCTAAAGAAGTGATCCAAAGGCCCTCTGATTAGATTTAGATTCTACCCATTTCTACCTAAAAATTGTATGATATAACCACCAACATTATTTTCAGATTTCCCCATACACACCAGGAAAGTAATCCCATTTGTGTTGTGATTAAACATCTAACCAACTATTCACATTTTATCCCATCCATATATTTAGTGAAGGTGGATGAGTTGGGATGGTTCTATGTTCAGGAGGTTGTGAGGTGTCATGGTGTTCTATCAGAGATTATTTTATAAAAGGCCCCCATTTTACCTAATAGACATTGGAAGTCCATATGGTATTGGGGTCATAGATGTTGTTGTGAACAACATACCATCCTCAAATGGATGGTCAGAGGGAGTAGTATAATATTATTTTTTAAGACATGCTCTGTGCATTTGAACTAGATTTAGGAGGTTCATAGGATTTCTATATGGTATTGTTTTTTTGTACCTAAAAATTATTCCTAATACTGAATTTTAATGTCTATATTTTAGGTACTTTAATGTCATCCAGGTTATACCCCATTAAATTTGATATAAGAGGTCAGTATATCATTATTGGGACAAAGACATGGGCAAGATACTTATGATAGCGTCACATTGATCAAGTAGTAATTCATGAAAACATTGAGATATCATAAATCATATAATTATAATAGGAAAAGAGCATTGATGATTTATGTGGGTGAATGAGTGTTCCAGAAATTGGCATCTTCTTGTGACTTCATCATTTGAGTAAGTACGTAAAGTTGACATCAAACTATGTTAGAAAATTTTAGATTGCTAAGTGGATAGTTATGGTTGGATATAGGTTATATTTTACCTCTTAGTATAAGTCAATTCATGACATTTTTTATGTTTCTCTGTTAAAAAATTAAAACCCAGATCTATCTCTTGTGCTGAATTGGGAGGATTAGGAATTGGATACTTTATTTTTTTGTTTTAGTGATAGGTTCAGATTGTAGATTATCAATAGAATGTGCTTTATAGGAATTCAATTCTATTGGAATTAATTATTTTCCATCATTTAAATGATGTCCATGATACATGAGAGTGTATTTATATGTTTGAGGAGGATTATCTATTTTTATTCATTTATCATGTTTCTTGTTGACTATCTAGGTATGCAATGATTTATTTTTTGGAATAATTCCCACATATGTGTTTTCAATTTGACGTATTTAAATTTTTTATTTTTATCTTACATTTAACCATTTGGTTCCCCATGAGTTTTTGGTTAAAAAATTGTGATTTTGTTCTTTATAGAAGGTGTATCATGATGGGAACATGATTATGTAAAACAATATTCCCTTTGACAGGAAAAAATGTGGCCATAAGTCAATTTGGACAATAAAAAACTGCCTGTTTAGCACATAGTTACTCAAACCGTACAGGCTAACTGTACGGATTCTTCCTCATAGAAATAGAGGGGTGCATGGTTACCACATGATTGGGAAAACCATTCGGGAAAACCATGTGATTGTTTATTTTCATTAAATTTATTTCAAATTACCTTTGTTTCCTCTTTGCATTTAGCCCTATAACACCTCTATTTCACCCCATTCAAGAATTTTCATTCAAGGTTCCCCTCCATCACCCTTTACCCCTTTGATCTTCATTTTCATGGTGTTTTTTGTGTGTATTCATCAAGGAATCATAATGTAATTATTTTTTCCCTTTGTCTCTCCATCTTTTTAGGGTTCTTGTCACAACTTTATTCAGTTTCTATTTTCATGTTGGTTGCTTGACATATAGAGGGCTTAATCTTCCCATTCTGTGTGAGATCATGATCCTTGTGGGTTGATATTTTCTTGGTAGGGTCTTATGTTAATGCTTTTATCATTTGACATTTTTTTTAATCTTCCAACTATGAGGTTAGTGGTTCAATGATTCTTTATTATTTAATGATGTGTGATATTATTTCTTGAGTGCTCAATCAGGTTATTGGATAATTTTTTTGGAGTAAAAAATGGGTTGCAAATGGTTTTTCATGAATATATGATAAAATGAGGTCTTTTAAATAAAATTTGTTTTATATCATGTGCATTTCGTAATGGTGTTCTTAAATATATTTTAGGCCTTTTATGTAAGGTGAAAAATGTGTTTCTAAATATATTTAATGGTAAAAAAAATTTTAATGTGAGGTTTTCATGGGAAATGAGTTTTTTTGAATATCAGTTTTCTTATTATTTCCCTTTATTGTGTCTTAAAAAATTTAATCATGCTATGAAAATAGTTTTTATGTGGTTATTATCATGAAAGAGAATTTTCCCAAGGAACGTGATTGGATTGGAAATGTGTTCTTCTTATTTTGTTTCAAAAAAAAATATTTTATAAATTCTGAAAGTAATGTGAAACAAACTTCCATTTGGTTTTGTTATAGAAATTGATTATTTCCTTATATGATTATGATACTTTGAATTTATATGTGAATGTGTTGGTTTATGTGATATTTGAAATGAAATTTTATTACAAATGGGATCCCATGTATCTCGGTGGATGAACAATAACTAGTCTAGTTGTATATTCGGAAGGGGATATGGACTAGATTCATCTACTAGTATTTAAGATTACAACACTAACTAAACATTTGATGTTGTTGGAGACCACTAGTCATTGGGATGAATTCCACACTATTTACTCTTGTACATGAAAATTATTTTATAGAAAACTGGACTATGAGATATGTTCTCGTCTTGTGGCTCTTGCACTTGACAATTATTAGTAGTTCAGTTGAGAATTTTAATTATCATTGTACACAGTTTCTAGGGACCTTATAGTGTTAGTTACCTATATGGATTTTCCTATAGAGATTTTTTAACATGATTTTTATGTTATATGGTGCTAAAAGTCAGAATATTTTAGACATAGTGTATATATTTATTTCATTAATATTATTTTTAAGAAGGGTTTCTAAAGAAAAGTTTCTATTGAGAAAGTATCCTTCAAAATTTCTTCATCAAAATGTTTCAAATGTTTTTATGAAAATTTTCCATATATTTTTTTACTAATGTTACAATATTGAATATTTCTTTTTAGATTGAATCTTAATAGCCTTTGGGTCAAACCCTTTATAAATATTTTAGTGTATATATACATTTTTATGTATGACCACGTTAAATGAATTATGCATCATGGTGATTGTTGACCTGGTTGTTAGAGTTCTACTTCATGTAGGTTTTTCAAGTGGTGGTTTAAATATCATGACTCTCTTATCACATTGAGGTTACTAGATGGTCCTGTTATCCACATTTGGTTGTTCGTCTTTTGTTTTTTCTTTAAATTGAGAAATTTTAATTTAGAAAATTTTATTACCTCATTTGGTTATGATCATTAGTGATTGTGAAACTTATTTTGATTGGTTATCTATAATTATATAGATTGTTGAAACTGTTCCCAATGAATATTATCCAAATCAAATTAATGGATTCTAGCCCATAGGGATTAGAAACTCCCAGAGTGGAATTCCATATACCGGGTCAGTTTTCATGATGTATGGAACTCTGGCTTGGTTCGTGATCGTCAGTCTTTTGTGTAAGGATTATATGATTTTTATTCTTATATATAAACTCACCCAACCTATGTTGTCAGTTTAGACTAACACCCAAATTATTTTAGAGAGTCTTATTTAACACATAAATGGTGAATAAAATATGGCTAGATACCCCTGATTCCCAACCCTATCATCTAGGAATGGATGATATAAATTGGCTTTGATGTCTATAAGTAAAAAACATACCGATGGGTCATGATTTTTGAGTTGATGATGTGGGTTTTGGAGGGTTCATATATTGTACTATGAGGGAATGTTTCTAAGGAATGCTATTATTATGATACACTGCTATTATGGTTATATGATAATAGTTTTTGGATATTGTGGATGTGATGAAATATATTACATGTGGTTATTGGTATGATGTGGGTCCCAATGTCTCTTTAGGGAGGATGTGATTTAGTTTCCTAGACATCTTTGGCCATGGAATTATAGAAGGGTTGAGAATGATAGGATGTATGAAATTAGGGATTGAGTATATGAAATTTGTGTGGATTAGACATGGGTTACCATTTTATAAATATGTATCTTCTTATATTAATATACATGGATTCATTATATAGAGAATGATTATTGGTGATCTTGGTAAATATATGACCCAGAAAGTGCTTACTAAATATATTATTCAATAATAAGGTAATTTATAATATCTATCTATGATTTCATGATATTCCATATTATTATATTAAATAGTATATATGTTTTTATGAACCTACATATTTATAAACCTATTTGATAGGTTTCTTGAGAGAATCATGGAATAGATTTGAACTCTAGTGGATTCATTTTAATAATTTTTGTTGACTTGATTCTGTTGTATTCTCTATTATGCTTGACATTGGGAAATAATTTTTTAATCATTAATCATAACATGATATTTTTGATATGATAGGTTTCTCTTATTTCCATATTTTATATAATTTATTGAGGATTTTTATCATTTATCGCAATCCTACATTTTTTTTGAGTGTAATGCCTCTCAGATGTGTATCCTTATTCATGCCCTTGGAATAAGTAACCAACATAATCCCTATTGGTGGTGGGACTCTGGGGGGGTCATTATTACACTACCATTATTCTTGTCCTTAAAGGGGTATTTCTAGATTTAGGGAAAACGATAAAGTGGTATTAATGAAATGATTGTTTGAATGATATAATCGATATTGGGGATGTGATCTTCTAATAATTTAATGGGTTGCTAGATAAATTGTAAAAGAAAAACCAAGTGTGAGTTATTGAATTTTGAGACAATATTTTAAAACATATATTAGGTCCCCAATGATTTGATGCAATGAATCATCGCTCACTGAATGATCATGTGAAGTGATGTCAGTTGAATGGTAGAGAGGAAAAGGTCATGAAATGATCTTATTTCCACATGTGATTGAATATATTGAATTCAATAATTTAAAAAGAATTTAATTAAATGAAAAGTTATTTTCTATATATAGTACATATAACTTGATTTTAGTGACTAAAAATACAATTAAATGGGAAATTTTATTTTCCATCCTTTTTGAGACTTAAATGTGTTATTCCTATTCATGTAATAACATGATCATTGATAAGTTAAATGTTATTTTCAATGATATTATGCAATGACTATATTCATATTTATAGTATATTATGATAATTTATCAATTCATTATTAATTCATTTTTCCTGATACATAAGATGATTTTTTTTAAAAACTATAAAATATGTTGCAGTATATAGATTTGACACTAGAATTATTTTTTTGAATCTAATCTAATGTGTATTCTACATCATCTATAATTTGATATACCAAGAACAGTTATTTATTCTAGGTAAATTTTCATTGGATGTCTTGTATAAATTTGTTGTGTTAATTTATATTGGATGATTTATAGAGAATAAACATTATGATTATTGATAGTTAATATGACTTTGAAAACATTGGCATAAGAGACACACTATGTAATTTTTTATATTAATAGTTCAGTAGTATGAATCCATTTGTATAATGAGTTCATTTATTAGAAATTTTATTTGAAGAATATAAATTTTAATACACTTGTTTCTTAAATATGGAATATAATAAATATCCTTAGTAATATATGTTAATAATTTTAATATTTCCTAAAACATCAAAATATGTCTCATTTTCCTAGCATGGTTAAGTTCTTTGATATTAAAAATTGATTATACATCTATATAGAATTAAAAAATGTAAATATAATTTTGTTTTTCACATTTACAATTGTGAGATTAATAATTCACATTTTTTGAATTAATAATAAATCTAGGTTTTTAGTTTTTTTTAATTTATATAAAATTATAAGTATAAATTTTGATAGCATATTAAAACAAAAAACTGTTAAAATTATTAAACATATCATTTATAAGACTATTAAAAATATTTAGTGTTGATGAAATTATTCCTCACATGTTAATCCATGATGAGTAATTTTATTCCATGCTAATTTCTGTTGAAAATATTTTTATTAAAAAAATTGAAATAATATTGCTGGAATCATTAGTATATAAAACTATTAATAAATTATTATATAAAATAAGAAATTATTTTATGTTCTGATCATGTTGTAATTAAAAGTAGAATTTAAAATCTGAAACTATTGATATTATTTTAAATAATGATTAAAAAATATTGAAATCTTTAATTAAATTTTATTTTGATTAATATTGGTATGAAAAATTGTAATACAACATTTTCTATTTTAATTTTCTGATATGAGAACTTAATTTAATATGAGAATTCCAAAAACCATTAATGGGTATCTGAATTTAGTATAAGAACCTATAATAATAAAATTATTATTTAAAGATGGATGTGTCTCTCCTTCTTGATAATATTGTCATAAAATTACAGATTAATTAAAAATAAAAATGATACATGAGACAACAAATTTGTAGTTTGTTTTCATTATCCAGGATGCATGTTTTTGTTATATCAATGAATGTAATAATATTTACTTGTAAATTTTTTGTAAACATGTAGTGTAGTTTTTCATTGCACGATTAATTGATTTTTGTGTTGAAGTGTTGATATTCCATTCCGAAATCATGTTTCTGAATAAAAAGATGTTGTTTTAATGTATGTATATAAATAATATATTTTGTAATCAATCATATGAAATAGACATCTTACATTTCATTACATGAAAAATTATGTGGTCTTTGAGATTATTTTTATTTATGTATAAAAGATAAATCCCAACAACAAATGTGTTTTTATTTTTGATGGTATTGATGGAATAAGAAGAAATTCATAAAAGGAAAATCTCATAAATTGAGTAGTATAAAAAACGAATTTTGGTAAATCATGAAATTATTGAGAATGATAATTCTTTCCAACCATGAATTAATATTAAATTTTTAATAGAGGTGTACTAAAAATATATTTTTTGTTTATTATTGGTTATTTATCTAATCTTGGTGGTCTGTTATCTGGTCTCATTAATTTGATGAGAGGGGAACACTATCAAAAACCATGATTCATTGTATTAGTAAATGTTTGAAAAACATGTTGGTGTGTCAGTATCACCAACAACAAAACATATCTTCCTGAAGATTATGGGTACACTTGTTTAGTATTCATATAGAATATCTCTTTATGGAAATATAATTGAGTGTGTATGTTTATAATTGATATTTTGTATTAAATTTTAAACTCCTAGATTTAATAGAATATACATGTGTTAAATATAAATTGTAATTTCAAATACAATAACATTTTTCTTAGGGTATACTCTTGGTAAAAGATGTTTTATAGTCAATCTGAGAAATTATTACATCTTTATAAGGTTTATTATTCCATCATAATGTTTTCATTGACATTTTTTTCAAATGTTATTGAATGAAAAAAAATTGAATTTAATTTTATGATTACTATAATGTTAAAGATAATGATATATTTTTGTCTTTTGAATAAAAATAAATTCTTTGAAATCATTTATATTTTATATATATTCGAGTTATCAAAAATACATTGTTGAATATAAAATTTTACATATCATGGTTTAAATTATTATAATTTCTCATATTTTTTTAATTTATTGAACATGAATCATGTCTTTGATTTAATATATAATAGTGGGTGAATTAATTAAATTAAAGGTCTGAAAAAAATTACATTTATTTATTAATTTCATTTTAAATTTTATTATGTAATAAATAAATTATTTTGTAAAATATAAAATTTAATTTCTTATATAATCCATGTTAATATCAAACATTTTTTTAATTCTATTTACCAAGAGCCAATTCAGAAAATTGATTTTTTTGAACATATTTTTATTTAATAAACTATTTTTCTTATCAAACATTCATTTATTTATTTTAATATATTCAAAATGAAATGGATGTGATTTAATTAATATTATTAAGAAAAATAACGTACCATGATGAATGATTTGAAATATATTATTTAATTCATTTATAACAAAATATATTTTTATTAAAATTCAAGTGACTTAGTGAAACAAACTTATTATCTTTTTTTTTTGAAAATAGAATGTATTAATGTGAAATATTGTTAAACATTTCTAGAAACATGAAATTTATGAAAATGAATTTCATTTTATTAACTACTTAACTAATTTGATATATTTAATTCATATAAATTTAATACATAATATTTTAACTAAATTATTATGAAATCATTTTATGCTACATTATTCATGATCTGTTGAGCATGATGTTTTCTAAATGTTTTGAATTAAATTTTATAGATATAACGATTGAACATAACAATTCTTAATATTGTTTTTTGGAATCAATTAATAAAAGATTAATGATATCATGGATTAGAGGTGTTGATTAGGAATACGAAAAATTATTCATATATAATTTTACGAATTCAATTTATAATATCCATGTGATTTGTAAGAAGATATCAACTATCTATGTTCATTGAAGCTGAATTGTTGATTGAATAAATTCTATTTCGATTATAAAAATTTCCAGGATGATTATATGTCATTTAGTAAGGATGTCATATATTGAAATTTACCATTATTAAGCATCTAATGTCACCAATTATTTTTCCAATTAACCAAGTTATTTAGAATGATATGTATAATTATATCATAGATGCAATAATGTTTCTTTTGATATGTTAATTTTTTTTAATATAATACTGGATACATGTATATATATATTGACCTTTCTTATAAAAAATTCAATAATTTATGAAATTATTTCTTGTATGTTATTCATAAGTAATAATGTAATCACTATCACAATGTTATTGGAGTCATGGTGTTACACCTACTTTGGTTGCAAAATAAATCATAAAATCAAATTATCAATCTCAACTTCAATATTGGGATAACATATCTAGAATAACATTATTAAAATAGTTAATAACATATCATTATTAACTTAAATAATCATATATTTCATTGGGAAAATCAAATTTAATAATAAATTATATATAGAAGGATCATACATATCCATTTAAATCCTTGGGTTAGTTATATGTATCCTGAAAGGAAATAATAAATGAGCCATAGTGTCTTTTATATACCATCTAGAATTTAATCCTTATACATACATATCATCATAGATAATCTAATGTGATCTATAATGATTTTTATTTATTATTTTTAATCTCATTAATACTTTAATATATATGTATAATTAATATTTTTTTATTCTATGTCATATTCTAGTTAATATTTTGTATCACTAGACTAATATTATATATATACATTGAGATTGTATTATACATAAAAATATAAATATAGTGTCAGCCTTATATATATTCTAGGTGAAAGTTTTGTGTAATTAGAGAGATTATATATTTTATAATGTAATATGTCAAGTAATTTTTATAATTCATCATTCAAAAGATTAGATGATGTAAATTTTCAATATTCTACAAAATCAAAGACAATATGTTTAAAATTTTAAATTATAATTCCAACTAAAAACAATTACAATTATCATTATCCAATCCAAAATAATTCAAGATGTATTATGAAATTATAAAATTATATTCACCCATATGGATATTATTCTCTAATATTTTGTTGCAGATATGAAGTAATTTTACAATTTCATTTATATTTATATACCTAAAATGATTATTCATATATTTAAACTAGTTTTATTCATAATATACATTTATTCAAAAATTATCAAACAATACACAACATTTTCTTCTGATCTCAAACTGAATTTCTTTAAACTACACAATCTCAATATATATTCCATATAAAGTATATTTATTCACAATTAATTAAAAAATGATGTATATTAAATATAATACAATGATATAAATATTATGATAAACTCATATATATATGATAATCTTCATGAATATTTCAAAATAAATTATCTATGTCCTCTATATAACTAATCAATACATTCCATAATTGTAACATCATATAATAAGATATCTTACTAAACTCGTTCTTCATAATGAATATATATATTCTAAAATATAAGGAGAAGAATATTTAAACTTCATCCATTTTTGAAAATAATCTAACTCACCATACTACATTATGATAGTATGTACCATCCTCCAATAAATAAAAACAATTAATATATGATATATGAATAAAAGAACACAAATTATTATTCTTATCTAAAATTTTTCTACTACAAGAATCCATCGTATGAATGCACCAAATGAAATATGATAAACATTATGACCTAACTTCTAATATATTCTTATAATATCACAATATATTTCTAGTTGCATATCCAATTAATGAAAAAATACGTATCATCTATATTAAAAATAAGACATATCACAATCTTATATTATATATTTTTCATTTGTAAAATATTGAAATGATTATATGGATACATCAATATTCATACAACATTTCCATATTCTCACATAATTAATTTATTTGATATACATAAAAAAACAATCACATTTATATGTATAATAATCTACTACTTTGGATTCTTTTTCAATTACAACA
Source organism: Viscum album (assembly GCA_963277665.1). Taxonomy (NCBI): domain Eukaryota; kingdom Viridiplantae; phylum Streptophyta; class Magnoliopsida; order Santalales; family Viscaceae; genus Viscum; species Viscum album. The sequence goes on along the minus strand of OY728129.1, from coordinate 563,998,228 downwards.
GTGAATATCCATGACTATTGTTTTTCATGAATTTCATCATTTATCACAACCTTATTAATAATTCATATTTTATTTGATAGAATGTAGGATTTACCAGTATTTTTTATATATTAATACATATGAATTTATTAGTATAGTAAATAGGTTTAATTAATTAGATACCCAAAAATTATAATTCTGATCTACATATATCACAGTAGTAACTCATAATTCATATTATTGAATATTAATGTTTTTGAAATTTTTTATTATAATTTATTCATTAAGAACCAATTTAAAAAAACATCAAACATATATAAAAAATGGCCATTTTAATAATATTCCAAAATTTCCATTGGCTTATAAAATATTTATTTGTTGTATATTCTTTATTTTCTCCCCATTATAGGAAAAATCCACAATATCATTATCATGGTAGATATACATTATGAACCATTTATTATTAAGATAAAATAATTCTATATAGATATTTATCATTTGTATAAAATAATCACGTCATTCCCATATTTTTATATCCCACCAAAATCTTACACTATTAATTCCAATCATATTAAAAAACTTTAGTATTGTTATTAGGGGATTATCCACATCTCCTTAGTGATATCAATAATGTTTTTAATTGATTATAAACCATGAAGATCCATTAATTTCCATAACATGATTGAGTTAAATATTCATGAAAGATACTATATTTTTATATGTATATTTTACTACGATTAGAAAGGTTTTCTAAATTCACTTTGATTTATCATTGTGTGTGGTTCCCAATTCCGCATCATTAAACGATGTTCATAAATTTCCCTATTCCTAATTAATTTACACCATAATCTCTTATTATGATAGGATCATGATAATTAATTCTATAAAAATAAATAAAAATTTATTAATTGTTCCATATATAATCATTAGAATGATTTATTCATCCTATTTTCTAATGGTCTCATGAAATTGAATTTATTATTAGTCATTGAATAAATAAAAGGAAAAGCCAATACTCTTATTTAGTTCAATGATTTATTCTATTCTTTTAATATCAATATTTATGTAATAAATAAAAAAATAGATGTCTTTTTGTAATTGTAAATATATATTCATTAATTTCATAATAGATTTATTTTTCACATTATTTTTTTGTGACACCAAAAATATCCTTCTTGGGAGTGTTTTTTACAACATGAACTATGCTCATATGTTCAGCTAAGAACAACTTATACATTTCATTAAATCACCAACAGTTTTTGTATTATATATTATAATGAATGTATCAAATCCACATATATTTCTATCTAGTATAGATCATCAGAATTACCAAATTGTTGTAGTTTCCACTTGTTTTTTTTCAATTTTTCAAATATAATTGATTAACAAAATTTTTTCAATAATTTATCTACTATTCATTAACACAACATTCCCCCCTCGGAAGAATGATTCATTTTCATCATTGAAATAACATCTCATTAAAATATGAAATTTAATTTTTTGTAAAACATTTCAATGAATCAATAATACAAAATGAATATTGGTTTCCTATTTTAAATAAAATCTTGGTAAATTGTAGTGGAATGTTGATTTTATAAAAAAAAATTAGTCTGATATTCTTCTTATAGGGATATAATTTTCTTGTTTATTCAATGATCTATATTGATACTAAGGTGGGATTCAAAAAAAATTTAACACATATTTTTTCATTTTTCATATTATATCCTACAATGTACATATAAACTATATTATAAAAATTCAATTATTATTAAAAAATAAAAAATTTTCTTTAAAAAAATATTTTTAATATTAAATAACATACAAACATTATTTTATATATATTAATTCCATTAGTGAAAAAGTATCTTCAACATATGATTTTGTGGTAGAAAATAATTTCATAGGTTTGTTTAAATACTTATCATTTTAGATCTTTTGATTTGTAAAATTTACATCCGTATGAATTGAATTCTGAATAAAATTGGTCTGTATATTTTTAATTTAATTCAAACATTTATACCAATAGTTTTTTATCATCTTAACATGATTCCCATAATGTATATGCATTTATTTTTCTCTTTCGGAAAATTCTGATGTTTTGCGGTCATTTCCTAGATGACACGTGAATAATTATTGTAAACATCAATGATATATAATTGATTTAATCTAATTCATGGATATTTTATATTATACCTTTTTCAGTATATATCACTTGGATTTAACTTATTAATTTTATCACATGTTATGAAAATTTTAATTTATGATCAATATTCTAAGAAATGATTGATTGAACATTGAAACATGACCTAACATGAGTCACCTCATCCATGATAAAACATTTAGTTAATTATACATTAGAAATCAATCACTATACAATTGGGGTTATCGAAAAATAGGTTTTATATATAATATATGTTGAGATAATTTAATCTCTGGACCCCATCCCCTCACATAGACCATTATCTAATATATTTTCCATTATTTTTATGTCACTTTACCTTAACAATAGTCCCACCCATGAGATCTTCCCAGCTACAGACAAGCACTGAATATGATATTAGTAAAACAATGTGGACTACCATTAGTGGATTCCATAATAATATAACACATATAGGTTCATATATATTGTAATATTCACATAATTAAAATTTAATTCTGTGTAGCAAGTATTGTAGCAGTTTGGTTTCTGTTGTAGTTCTGTTCACTAAGCGATCCTTTAGGAAACAAATGGGCTTTCAAGCCTTGTATTCAGGACACATGGACTTAGGCCTCCAGGATAGTTAATAGGTGTCCTTCTACATTCACTAAAGCTGTCATTTCTTTAATAATAAATAGAGGCTTCAGCCCCAACCTTTAATGAAAATTTATTAGACTAATATAATTTAATGAACCAACAAAAAACCATTTATAATGGAAAGAAATTAATCTACCAATTAACATAGAATGACTAGTCATTTGTAGATTATACACAAAAACATATATACATGGGTTGATGACAAACCACCATGTGACAATACAGATATATCAGGAAACACCAAACAATCTAAAATAGGGGAATTATATACCACTATTATGAAACCTGAATTGGATGAACAACCATTATCTAATATTTTTTATTAGATGGAGCCCCATTATGAAAATTTTCATAGGAGGAAAATATACTAGTGGTAACACCCAATTAGTGGATGAATTACAATGCATATTTAACCTCCAGTGGCTAACAAATGATTAGTATCAAGTATCTAGTCGACGATATATAACTATAATTGTGCATTAGATGGACAACGTACCTTTGATACAACTCACATAAAAGATATAAAGAATATTAACATGATATCAAATTTCGTATATATACCATATTCACTTATGTTTATTGGGTTACATTCATCCTAATTAAGATTCTATGTGGTCAGTGTAATAGTGGTAAATACATTATAACTAATGAACAATAAATCAATTAGAAGTATTATTCAATCGATATGATATTAAAATTACATTTTAAATAGCATAATACACCAAATATTAATTTATCTAACTCTGGTCGATGGATAACTACACCATCAAGGGGTAATAGATATAAATATTAATTACTAATGTGGTAATGGTACCATTGATCCTATAAAAAATTCATTATTGGATTATCTTCAAATAACACATCAAGTTTTCATAATAAAATGATATATTATGTATGATTAAAATAAAACAATAAATGAAATTTATCATATCAATAGGATTTATGTTTAATTATCACCAAAAAATAGAATGATACATTTATAGTCTAGCGTACCTATATCATATCTCATTAATTGATAAAAATTCACCTCGGAGAAAAATGGGAATAATTATAGGGTCATTTGGTTATGTATCATGCATAGACACCCATCATGTTACGCCCCGACCCCAGTAACCTAGAGTCAGTGCGTTATTACATAACATTCAGATGATCACAATAGATGAAGTCCTAGAAGATTGATTAGTTTAGTAGCCTTAGAAGTACTAGATACATTAATAATTTTTTCATTACATCAAAAAAAATGGAAAACTATGACAAAAGTGTTTCCATAGACAAAACTGATATCTCATAGACTATCCCTATAGGCCAGTCATAATATACATCTTCACATCCTGGTAATAATAAAACATATAAAGGGGCGAGCTCAGATTCTTAGTAAAGATAACAATATAGCAGAAAATTTCATAAATAAGCATAAAACTTTTAGGAAATATATAAAAATAAAACAAAATACATTTAAACATGATCTTCAGCTTAATATGGCAAAGTTAAAATCAAAATAATTCCATTTAATTACTCACATGTATATTCTACAAGTCGAATAATCACATGAAATATTAATATCCACTATCATAATAGTGAAATGAATAATTCTAGACTCTCATAACCGCATAGTCAAGGCCTTGTGCCATTTATACAAATAAGATTTTGTCATGGCCTTATTCACAGACACTATTTTGTCTCATGAGACGTACCGATGGATTGAGGATCTATAGCGGGCTCCACCCATAACTTACTATGTCTAATGCATTACACATATGAAAAGGTTTAAATATAACAGAAACATTAGTGTAGAAACTAGCATACAAAATGTCAATAATATATCCATAAACAATGAATGGTATGAAATAACACATCCACTATCAAACATATCAATGAACTTTCAATACAATATGGAAGTTTTGTATCATAATAAATTGACTTCAAATAAACTTAATATTCATCAAAGGATATTGACATAGATGAAATCAAAACCTTATTTATAGAAACATCTCTTTCTATTTTGAAATAATTTAAGAGTAACATAATTATAATGGAATATTTTATTTTGAATATATTCTTATAATCTTATAAGGGAAGCTCCGACGATGTTATAATGGTGGAAAATAGCCACACCCGCCCTATAAGTTAAAAAAACAGTGTTACTTTAAATTTGTCGAAAAGGTCAAAAAGTAACCTATTTTGAAAAAAATGGAAAGATTCATTTATAAAAATCATATAAAAGTCAAAAAAAAATGGTATAAATGACATTAATCCACATTCTTTAAAATATAAATAATGTTTTGAAATAAATTTTTAAGAAACATGGATGTGGATGATAAAGAGGTCCCAGTAGATACTTACGTAAAAACAACCTCGGATAATAAAGAGATTGTGAAATTAACCCTTACTATGTACTTTTCCTTTATAGATGGTAGGTTAACCAACTTTATAATGTCTAAATAATTTTCATTAAATTATACAAGAATCATATATATTAATATGATATCATATATGATCTTTTAACGTTGTTTTGTTAATAATATCTTAGTATTATCGTCGTTTCGGGTGTAAACTGAATCGTTTACCATTATATGCATTGTTACGTAAGTAGTGGTTGTTATGGATAGGATTTATCTTTTTTATATTAATAATGATATTAAGTCAATAAAAATTATTTTTAATGATCTAATTAAAATTTTTCTTGAATGTATACGATGAGGAATGATTCTCAATGCGTTCGTGGAGACAGTAATCCGTACGTACGCACGAGAAACCATGTCAATCTTTTGATATTAAAATAATATATAATTGGATGTTATATCATATATATAGAATCATAATCAAGTTATATTTATTATTTACATTAATTACACATCATTATTATACCCATCCAAATAATAATGTGTTGAATAACAATTACACCACGACATGGAGACGGTAAGTCATACGTACACACGTATGGTAACATGTTATTCAAAAGATGGATAGAATAATGAAAATTTTCATACCATACTTATAATAAAATCACAGTATATATATATAACTATATATATTATTTTAGAGTTGAAACAACAAAGAAAAAGGAAGTGGAAGAAGAAGGGAACTTGAAATAGGTGATGAAATATTTACCTCTTCTTCAGGTTCTTCCTTTTGATTTGAACAAAAGGGATCCTTAGGTACGATTTCTAATTAAAGTAAGGCCTCTAGGATTAAGGGAGGACATTTTAGAGGGTATTTGGGTAGGGTTTGTCCAAGCCAAATGGATTTGGACATATGAATTAGAGAGAAGGGGGAGTGCCCATTTATATGAGGGGTAAGTGGAACCTTTAAAAAATATAGAAATATTATTTCATAATATAATAATTATTTTTATAATGGCTCTAAAATGGATTATTTAATGTCTATGGTGGGGATGGGTCAAAAACAACTCAACCAATATGTTGTAGATAGGTTTGGGTCACTATATTAACCTTATCTTTTAGATATAACTCATAGTTAAATACTTTGACATTTACAAAGTCTTTTTGTATTTTTATATTATATGGTTAATAAAAATACTATATACATCCATGAAAACCCCAAGAATTTCATTAATAATACAAATATCATTATATAAGTTCATTATCTGATCCTTATATAGTTAGGAATAGAATATCAATTAATAATATGATATTTGTTTTACAAACTCTTTTATGTCAATTTTGACACTATTTGGTATTTTATTTTTTCTAAATTAATAACAGCATTATTACTTTGATAAAAATTAATATATCCAACACTAATATGTCATATTTAACTATAAAATTAGTGGAATTCATAAAACATCTCAAATTACAATGATTTGGATATTTCTAATATCAATTATTTTAATATTTCATTAATTAGATAATTACTGCATCATCGTTGTGTTGTAAATAAATTAAATATTTAATGTATAAAAAATATAAATAAAATAACATTATGTAGGAAATATTTTTATATTTCTAATGAATAATTATTGTAAAATTTATCTCATTTATAACCCTATATTAGAAGTGTTTTGTTTATTAAACATTGATTTTAGCTCTTTTAACTATTCTTTAAAGAAAATAATAACAAGTTTCCTAATATAATCCACGTGGACCAAAAAGGATCATAATTTATTCTAAGTTTATTTATGGTCTAATTATACATATAAAATAGAACTAGGACATGTTTTAGGGTAATAATAATATCATTATTACCCTTAATTACCATATTTACTTTTAGTAGTGGTAAATGAAAGAAAAGGTTACTATTCACCAAAAATTATTTTCATCTTATTGAACCACATTTTACATACTGATATCAACTGTGTCTCTTGGAGTTTTTAAATTCCACTCATGTAAGCGGTAAAATTATGTTTAATGTAAATTTGTAAATTCTCCTAGGAGGTGGGTAAAAGACGGTGAAAAGTTCAATAAAATTTTTATATATCTAAAATTATTATAAACACAAACCAATGAATTACATTGATCTTATATAGGTATTATGTATCTATTTTAACCTAAAAATAAATATATAAATAAAAATTTTGTTTTAAACTATAACTCAGTGTTTTTCACTATTCACCAAAAATTGAATGTTATCAGAAAAATACAAAAAATTCACCCTAAACTAATTTCGATATTATGAATCCAAAAATGAAGTCCATTTTGAAAAATAAAATTTATAAAATTCCAAAAAGTGTGTATTACTATTCATAACGGCTAGTTTGATTGGTTTTGGTGTGTTAGAACTCGAAGTTGCGTACAACACACACTACTGTATTATTAAAATAGAAGCATACCGTGGAAGATTGGCGTATTAAATTTTCCCTTCCTTGAAATAATTTCATCCTCTAAATTTATATTGTATTACTATATAAAAAGGCTCAGGTGGTTCTTTATCATAAGGTCTTAAGGTTCCCAGGTTGCCTCTTCTATCTTATGGTTTCTCAATAGAACTTTTACAGGATGATTCGTCCAGTTTCTCCTCACTTTTTCTCTTGTATCAAGAACCTTGAAAGTCTTTTCACAATAAGTTAGATCAGTTTTGAATTCTAATTCTTCTTAGGTGAGTACATGCATTGGGTCATGCATGTATTTTCTCAATAGTGATGCGTGGAACATATCGTGGACTTTCAAGGGACTTTTCAACATTGCCAACTAGTAAGATTCAGCCCCAATTCGTTCTAGAATTTCGAAATGTCTGGTGTACCTAGGACTGAATTTTCCCTTATTACAGAAATGTATAACACCCTTCCTTGGAGATACCTTCATGAAAACATTTTCTCCTACCAGAAATTCCAAATCATTCTTTCGATTATCAACAAAGATCTTCTGCCTACATTGAGCTGCTGGGATGTAGTTTTGGATTACCTTCACCTTTTCCCTCGTTTCATCCACCAGTTCTAGTCCTACTAGTTTTCTTTCACTAACATCATCCCAACAGGTTGGAGTGCGACAACTATTTCCATATATCTTTTCATATGGTGCCATTCTAATACTATAATGGAAGCTATTGTTATTGGAAAATTCCACCAGAGGTAAATATTGATCCCACATACCTTGAAAGTCGAGTGATATTGATCTCAACATGTCTTCTAAGGTTTTAATAGTCTATTCTGATTGTCCATCAGTTTGGGGGTGGTAGGAAGTGATCTAATGAATTTTTGTATTCATGTATTTCTGAAGTCTTTTCCAGAATCTCGATGTAAAATGTGTATCACGATCAGAAACAATCAATAATGGTACTTCATGAAGTCTTAAAACATCATTAATATATTTTCGTTCTAAACATTCAAGTGGTAAATCTTACCTTATAGTAAGAAAATATGCTCACTTGGTAAGATGATCAATAATGACCCATATTGCATTGTTACGTCTAGGAGTCATTGGTAGTCCCATGATAAAGTCCATTGTAATATTATCCCATTTCCACTCTGGTATAGGAAGAGGTTGAATGACACATATAGGTTTTTTTCTTCCTACTTTCACTTGTAGAAAAACAATACATCTTGACACAAAATCAGCAATATCCCTTTTTATTATTTCCCACCAAAAATGTTCTTTCAAATCTCTATACATTTTAGTGCTCCTAGAGTGTATAGAGAAATTGGATCTATGAGAATCGTCTAGCAATTCTATTTCAGATCAGGTATATTGGGAACATAAATTCACTTCCAAAATATCAAAATTCTATCTTCATACACAAAGTCACTCAATCTACTATTATTCACAACTTTAATCTTCTTTTGAAACTCTTCATCACTGATCTGAGAACTCTTTATCATTTCTAGTAAATATTATTTTCCAACCATTTGAAAAGGTATTGATGTTTCACGTTCCATGGTTATTCCAATATGCATATTTAATAGATCAATGTATATAGGATCCTTTTTAACTGTCAACTTCGTCAAAACTCCATGATTTTTTTTATCAAAGAATCTGCCACCTTATTTTCCTTCCCGAGTGGTCGTGTATAGTGCAATCCTAATCCATGAATAGTTCAAGCCATCGTATTTGGCTCATGTTTACTTGTTTTTGTGAGAAAATATACATCAAACTCTTGTGATCAGTATATATCTCACATTTTTACAATAGAGATAATGTATCCAAATATTCAAAACAAATATTACAGCTTCTAACTCAAGATCATGAGTAGGATAGTTTTGCTCATGAATTTTTAGCTGCCGTGATGCATAGGAAATAACCCTATCATTCTACATGAGGACACAACCAAGTCCTTTTGTTGAAGAATCACAATAAATAACAACCCAACATTCCCCAATGGTAGAGTCCATATATGAGCAATGAATAATCTTGTCTTCAGATATTCCAAACATTCTTCGCACTCTTTTGTCCAAAAAACATTTAACCCCTATTCGTGTGAGATTTGTTAATTGGTTATCCAACCAGGAAAAATTATAGATTAAACGTCGATAATAACCTACTAACCTAATAAAACGGTGTACCTCAGTTATGCTCATCGGTGCAGGACATTCCTGGATTTATCCTGTCTTATATGGATCAATGGAGATTCCATCCTCAGAGATAGTATGGCCAAGAAAAGAAATCTCTTGATGCCAGAATTCACACATGCTAAACATCCCATATAATTCGTGTCTTCTAAGAGTCATCAGGATAATGTGCAAGTGATTGTCATGATCTTTGTAGATTTTGGAGGATACCAAGATATCATCAATAAATACCACTACAATGTCATCAAGATATTCCTTGAAAACCCTATTCATTAGATCCATGTAGAGAGAGGGTGCATTAGTCAATCGAAAAGGCATTATTGTAAACCTATAATGCCCGTAACTGGTTTGAAAAGCTATTTTTGGAATCTATTCCTTCTTCACACACAAGTTATAGTATCTATATCAATGTTAAATCTTTGAAAAGTATTGAGATCCACGAATATGGTCAAATAAGTCATCAATGTAATGAAGGGATACTTGTTCTTTATTGTTATAGCATTGATCTCCCTGTTATCGATGCACAACCTCATAGATCAATCTTTCTTATTAAAAAAATGACATTGGATCCCCATGGAGAAACACTAGGGTGAATTAATAATTTATTAATCAATTCCTATATTTTTTTTATTTAATTCCATAATTCCAAAGTGGCCATTCTATAAGGAATCTTTAATATGGGCCTTGAAATAGGAATTAATTCAATGGAAAACTCAATTTCTCATTCTGGAGGATGTCCAGGTAAATCTTATAGAAACAGATCATCATATTCTATCACAATAGGTACGTCATAAATTTGAGCATTTCTTTTATCACCCATAGTTATTTCATTCTCTTCCTCCCAAATAATTTAATTTATTCGAGATACTAGGGGTGGATATATATAAAAATTAAGTGGTGATGTTTCTGCTCTAAACATAAGGTATTGTTTATCATCATAAAAATTGAAACCTTTTTCTTCATAAAATAAATTTTCACATCATTGTCTGAATGACTATCCATACTGAGGATTATATCTAATTCAATCATGGGTATGATGATGAGATCATTAGAAAAAAACATTTATATTCCCTAATAGGGACTGATTCACAAAACATTGTTGCAATGACACTCCCCTCAAGAGTTTTGACTGGAAACTCCCTTTTTAAATCAAATTGAGAGTATCTAACATTCTTAGATAACTGTGAAGATATGAAACAATTCAATGATATAGAATCAAATAAATCATTTTCTAAAATTGATGAAACCATTAAATTACCTGCCACCACTTCTTTCGGAGGTTCTACCTCAGTAGTAGAGATAGAATATTCTTGTCCTTGATACCGTGGCCTTTTTTGATGTATGTTCCCCTGACTCTTAAGACATTCATTTTTATAGTTCCCCCTTTCTCTACAATTGTAGCAATCAACATCGACAACCTCTTTCTTCACCCTGCATTCATGAGCTTGGTGGCCTTTTTAACCACACGTGTAACAGACTCCCATCCACTTCAGGAAATTACCACAGTGTTTCTTCTCAAATTTACATTAGGATGGATATTCAATGTTCCCCTTATTCCCTATATTTCGAAATCAAGTGTGTTCAATAGATCTCTTCTTCTACATCTTTTATTTAGAGTCATAAGACTTAGAGTCTTCTTTTTCTGTCTTGATAGCACATGAGACAATATCTGCGTACGATGAGAAGGATTGTGAGACTAATTCATGATGGAGAAATGGGTTTAACCCTTATAATAATTGATTAATCTTACTTCTTTGTTATGCATATAATTTTCAGCATGCCTTTCTATCCTGGTAATCTCAGCTTCATACTTTCTGACATTCTCATAATACATTTTCATCAGACTCGGAAATTGCCTTTCTATATCTGCACAATGGTCAGGAGGAAATTATTTTTCTAAGAAAATATCATTAATCACCCTCCATTACATATTTGATACTTTATCATCTCCCTTTGTGTTTTATAGAAAAGAACACCATTGATCAGCATCTCCAGTGAGGCGGTAAACTACCATTACAACCTTTTCCCATTCACTACTCTCCAAGTTGTGGAATATTTTCTCTAACGAATTTATCAATTTCTCAGCTTCTAATAGATTTTTACCCCCATTTAATGTTGGTGTTTTTTGCCTCATGAAGCTATCTAACATTGATCCTCCACACTGTGGATCAGGGTGCTCTATACAAGTAAGGTTATTATTCATAACCTGAGTGAGTTGTCTCAGTACGGTGATTAGCTTATCAAAACCATTTGTACCACTAGATCCACTATAATTATCTTGATCAGGATGGAAATCCTTATATGGAGTGTGTGTATTGATACAGATTCCATTCCTTCCACTAGGTACCATTTCTAAACAAGGGCATAAACTATATTAGTTTATGAATCGCAATACAGAAATCCAATCTTTTTAAAACATGTTACATAAATTGAACATTTTATCGATATAATCCATAATTAAAAAATTTCTATAAGAATTTATATACTCATAATACCTACATAATGGTTTGTAAAGAAAATGAGAATTATCCTAAGCATATCCCCTGGGATTTTCATAACCATGAGTGCCGCAAGGCTCGTTGTCATGCACCGGGTCTTGCTCGAGTCTAGCTCAAAGCAGTGTTTTCAGGACTTATCCATAGAAACATATGTGTCAGAGCCGCCTCTACCTGCTCGTATCCAGACAGGGATTTATTTCAAGGAAAACTCACAAAATCTCTATAATACTAAAATTCTAGGAATTTCTTCTATACTAACTCTCAATTTATATCATAGTGTAATGTGCTATAATCAGAGTTTATCTAAATCTAGATACCACGATTTGTACCAAAGTTCCTTTGATACCAACTGTAACACCCTGACCTCACTTACCCAGAGTCGGTGCATTATAACATAGAATTGGCATGATCCCAAAATATCAAGTCTCGAATTAAAGATTAGTTTAGTTGCCTCGGAAGTACAAGATATATTCATAAGGATTAAATTATAACATAAAATGGAAACATATGAAAACATTGATTCCATAGAGAACCCTGAGATAAAATAGACTATCCCAATATGTCAGTCATAATATACTTCTTCGCATTCTAGGAAAAATAAAACATAGAAAGGGGTGAGCTCAGATGCTTAGTAAAGATAACAATATAGCGGAAACTTTCATAAATATGCATAAAAATTTAAAGAAATGTATAAAACTATAAAAAAATCATTTTAAACTTGAACATCAGTATAATATGTCAATGATAAAATCAAAATAATTCCATTTAATTACTCACATGGATATTCTACTAGTCGAATAATCACATGAAATATCAATAGACACTTTGATAATGATGGATTAGAAAATGAAACTTCCATAACCACATAGTCAAGGCCTTGTGCCAATACTAATAATAATATTTTGTTATGTACTTGTGCCAAGACACTAGTTTGACTCATTAGACCTACCGATGCATCGAGGCGCTATAGCGGGCTCCACCCATCACTAATAAGTCAAATTCATTCCTCATTTGAAAATTTTTAAACGTAACATAAACATTCATATTGAAAATAACATAAGAGATGTCAATAATTTATCAATAAAACATGAATTTTACAAAATAACAAATCCATGGTCAAACATATAAGAGAAACTTCAATACAATATGGATGTTTTGTATGTTAATAAATCAACTTCGAATAAGATTTTAATTAATCAAAGAATGTTTACATAGATGAAATCAAAACCTTATTTAGAGAAATATCTATTTCTATTTTGAAATAATTTACGAGACACATAATTATAAAGAAAAAAATTTATTTTGAAAATATTCTTATAATCTTGTAAGTGAAGTTCCGATAATGTTATAATGGTGTAAAATAACTGCACCCATCGTATAAGTTAAAACATTGTTAGTTTAAATTTTTTGAAATGGTAAAAAATTACCTTGTTTGGAAAAAGACAGAAAGATTCTTTTATAAGAATCTTATATAAATCAAAAAAGGGTATAAATGACTTTAATCCATAGTCTATAAAATATTAAGAATGTTTTAAAATACATTTAAAAAAAACTTGGATATGGATGAAAAAGAGGTCCCAGTAGATACTTATGAAAAAGCAACCTCTGATAATAAAGAGATTGTGGAATTAACCCTTACCTTTTAAATTTCCATGGTCGAGGGTATGTTAAACTACTGTATAATGGGTAAATAATTTTATATTAAATTATACATGAATCATATACATAAATATGGTATAATATATGATCTTTTATCTTTGTTTTGATAAAAACATCTTAGTATTATCGTCGTTTCAGGTGTTAAATGATTAGTTTTCCTTCAATTGCTTTGTTACATAAGTAATATTTATTATGGATAAAATTTATCTTATTCATATTCCTAATTATTTTATGTCATTAAATATTATTTTTATTCATCTAATGAAAATTAGTCTTGAATGGATATGGTGTGGAATGAATCTCATCGCGTTCGTGGAGACAGTAATCCGTACATACGAACGAGCGACAATATCATTCATTTGATATTAAAATAATATATAATTGGATTTTATATCATATATAAAGAATAATTATCATGTTATATTTACTATTTACATCAATACACATCATTATTATATCCATCCAAATAATAATGTATTGAATAACAATTACACCACGATGTGGAGATGATAAGCTGTACGTACGCATGTGTGGTGACATGTCACTCAATGGATGGATAGAATAATGCATTTTTTGTACCATATTTATAATAAAATCAAGGTATATATAAGATATTGTAGTTATTATTTTATAATGGAAACAACAATGAAAAAGGAAGTGGAAGAATAAAGGAACATGAAAGAGGTGATGAAATATTCACCTCTTCTTCGGGTTCTTCCTTTTGATTTAATAAAAATGGATCCATAGGATGGCTTTATGACTAAAGGAAGGCCTCTAGGATGAATGTAGGATAGTTTATAGGGTATTTGGGCAGTGGTGTTTGAGCCAAATGGCTTTGAAGGTGTGAATTAGAGAGAAGGGGGAGTGTCCTTTTATAATTGGGGTGAGTGGAACCTTAGGAAAAGTAAGAAATATTATTTTATAATAAAATAATTATCAGTTTATAATGGTTCCAAAATTGACAATTGAAATTATAATGTGTGTATTGGTCGAAAACCACATAACTAATAGGTTTTTGATAGGTTTGGGTCACTATATTTACCTTATCTTTTAAATTTAACTCTTAGTTAAATAGTTTGACATTTACCATGTCTTATTGTATTTTTATATTATATGGTTAATGAACATACTATATACTTCCATGAGAACCAAAAGTGGTTCATTAATTATAAAAATATCATTATATAAGTCCTTTGGTCAACCATTTAGATTTTTGGGAATTGAATATCAAAAAATAATATAATAATTTTTTAAAAACACTTTTATGTCAATTTTCACTCTATTTGGTATTTTATTTTTTCTAAATTCCTAAAAACATTATTACTTCTAATAAATTTATCTAACCAACCCTAATATGTATTATTAACCTATATAATTAGTATAATTCAATAATAGTCTCAAATTAAATTTATTTGTATTTTTATAATATAAATTATTTTAATATTTCGTTAACAAGGTATGTAAAGACCCATAAAATTCAATGGAAATTTTTTCTTAATTTTCTTTGGAATTTTACAAGAGCACAGTTTCTGACATCACATGATTCCGAGACCCGGAGTTCCCAGAATCAATTTCCGAAGATTGGCTCAGGTACGTTCAGTGAACGAACGAGCGGGAATTTCTAACTTTTGATCCGGTGCTCAGAATTGAAATCCGAGGACACCGATGAACTCGCAGCGCCGATATTCGCTTAAGGAGACCTTTTCCGAGGTTGCGTTTTATGCGGAATGGAAGTTAGCTTTGGGGAAAAATTAAAAGAAGTTAAATAAAATGTGGAAACACATTTTATATTTAACTTGATGGTTAACTTCTCCGAAAGAAAGTTAGGGGTGGGACCCACATCCACTTAACCTCCCTTGAGAGGATTAAGTGTGGTGGGGCCCACACGAACCATAACACTTCACCTTCTTCTCTTTTTAAACTCCCTTTAACTCCTCTTTAATTAACTTGACAACTTGGTTAATTAATTGAGTTGAGTTGTTTGAATTTCAAACCATTGAAAATCAAGTTGATAATTGGGTGAATAAAATAAGCCTTAGCTTATTTTATTTTTGTTGGTCTCCTTAAGCATCTTGAGAGATTTTGAAGAATTTTCTCCATCTTCTTCAAACTTTGACGAAGAAAGCGAAGAACATTCGAACATTGACGAAGAATGCCACGTTCTCGGGAACCGTCTTCCGTGACGCCATACCCGCGACACCGACGACGTCTCCTTCGTGTCGTCTCATCCGCGACAGTTTCCCGCGACAAAATCGCAGTCAAAGTGCTTCGAATCCTTGCTTCACGACATCGACGTCCTTTTTCCGTGACGCCGATCACCGCGACGCTCGTCTTCTGCGGGTCGTTGACGAACATCGTTCTTGAAACCGAGGTAGGGGTTTTAACTTTTTAAAGTTATGTGGATCTCTCCTTCGAACTTGAAGGTTTATATTTGTCGGGACATGATTCCAAATCTTTTTTTTTAATTTAAATGATCGTGAAAGTTTATCGTTCATTAAGGGCCGACTGTTAGCAAATAACGCGAGGGGGCCGGACCGCATGAACACGGACGACCCTCCTCCTATTCATATTGATTCTGTTGTGGATTGAAACGGGTGGGGCACGGTGTCGTCGCACCCGCAGGATCATATGGCAAGAAAATCGCAGCGCCGTCGCGCCACGTCGTAAAATAATGCAAGGACGCGACGCCGTCGCGCCGCGTCGAAGAATGTTGAAGGTGTCGCGGCCGGAGCGGGGTCGCGGCGGAGGGGCGCGATGTCGTCGCACCGCGTCGGCAACGAAGGTCGCGGCCGCTTCCGGGCCGCGGCTGAACGAGAAAACGGGCGGCCAGCCGGGCCGCCGGTGGCTGAAGCCAGAAGGGGGACCGGCCATGCCGGTCCCGTTGAGGAAGAACCAGCCGGGCAGGTCGGGCCGGCCGGAAGGGAGAAAACCGGGGCAAATAATTTCCCCCGGCCAGCCATAATGGCCCCCCATTATGAGGGGGGCCGGTTTCACAAAGGGGGGCAGGCGGCCCCCAATTTTCTCGAAGGTAAGCCCCCACGTGAGGGGGGCCGTTTTCCTTCAAGGCTCGACATGTTGCCACGCCGCCAGCTGAGGAAAGGCGGGGGCTTTTCCCCCCGCGCGCGGCGCTCACGCGGCACCCGAACCGTGCCGCTGCGCCGGACCGCGCCGGCTTTCGCCGCCGGGCCGGGCCGAGCTTCCGGGCCAGGCCGGGTCTTCGGGTCGGGCCGCCGCCCAAGCCAGGTCGACCCGGTTCGGCCGACCCGGGGGGGGGGGGGGGTCGGGTCGGTCGGCCCTGGCCCAGACCCCCAGTTTCGGACCACTTTTGGTCAAATATCTGTATCATGGGCTACGGGCATCCAAACGAATCTCCGTCAGCGGCGTTGGTGATCTCGTTGAGAAACTGTCCCTATGTGTATACCCTATGAGAGTCCGGGTTACAGTTGAGATACGGCTGGGTTTGGTTCGCTCACGAAACCAATCGGGACCCTGGGACGATAAGGCTAATAACTCACAGACCGGGCGTCCGATTGACACACCGTCTGTTGCGTTGAGACCCCTATGACGAGGCAGTCCTTTGTGATACTTCTTTGTGGGACTTTGAGATACTTGGAGTATCGACTTGTAACTCGTGGAGCGGACCCTCCCAGAGACGAGCGTACGGAGTACGGAGACCGTGTAGGCGGTCGAGACCTGAAGACTGCTTGTCCGATTCGATTAGGAGTGACTTACATAGCCCAGTGGGGAGAACTACTTTGTGAGGTGGCATACCCATAGCGGAGGAGCACTACTATGTGAGGTGGCAGACCCGCGGTACTCAACAGGAGGAGTACCTCTGCAGGCTATGAGGGTGGAGCACTACTGTGTTGGGTGGAAGACCCCGGCGGGAAGCACTACTGTGTGAGGTGGCCGGCCCGCGGTACTCGACAGGAGGAGTACCTCAGCAGTCTTAGGTTAGTGAGAAGTACCTCGGAGTTGGGACAAGACCACTGTACACACCAGAGACGGAGCTCTTCAGCAGTTACGGTTTCGATAATGAAAATTCTGGTTTGAGCTGAGACTTATGACCATTTCTGTTTCCTCATGATTGAGATGGTTCACTTGATAACTTAGGTATATGTATGGGCATATACCTGGATAGTGGTTATCCGTTGATTTCACAATCCTTGTGTTTCATCATGATTGAGATGGGTTACTTGATAACTTAGGTATATGTATGGGCATATATCTAAGTAGAGGTTATTTTTTGAGATCTTCTTGTGGTTATCCTTGTTGGTTTTAGTGAGACCTTGAGGTTCTCGGGGTCCCTACTGAGTATCATTATACTCACCCCTGCACGGGCTATGCCCGCACTACGTTGTGTTGGTTGCAGACGATGGATAGCGTTGATCGTGGTTGAGGCTTGCAGAGCAGGACGGTACCGGGAGGTGGACCACTGGGCGGTACGTGCTCGGAGCGGACGGCGGGACCCAAGGAGCAGTGGAGCTATCTGTACCCACCCTTCAAGTGGGATCTCCAGTGGACAGCTCGGTGTAGCGGCTTTTACTTTACAGTTGTTGTTTTTCCTTTCGATTTGTACTTTACTTTCAGTTTGGGTTTGTATACTGGCCCATTTACTTTTCTGCACTTTCAGTTGTACTCTGTTTTTTTACTTAGTGTTTACATTTCTGCTTGCTTACTCTGTGGTGTTTGTTTACTTTTCAAAGGCAATGCCTTCCCTTTTTATTGGGTTTTACGCCTTGGTGCTAGTCTCCAGCCCCTGGCCTATGGAAGGCGGGCTTGGGGTAGTCACGGCACAGACCCCGAGGGCGGGTCGTGACAAATTGGTATCAGAGGAGTTCGGTTCTACCGTAGAACTTATAACTCTGATGTTTCTTTCTGTGAAGAAATAGTGTTAAGAGTACCGAGTCTGGATTTCAGTTCATGGAGTCCAGTTTTGGTGCGGGCGGCCGACGTATCCATACACCAGGACCCTGACAACTGATTTCCGACTTTGTGCACGAAAACACTGATTGTGTGTGTGTTTTCAAAGGTTTTCCCTTAAAATAGATCAAACCAGGTCAGCTCACCATGTATAAACATTTGACCATGTCACGATGTTTCTTTCAGGATGCCTTTTCACGGACGACCAGCTAGAGCCCAGAGGGATGTGCATGATGACAGCCTGTCGAGTGACGAGGCATCGGTGCACGACCCTCTTGCAGTTGAGGCACCAGCAGAGGCACCGGCGGTACTACCATACGTTGGGCCACCGAATCACTAGCCCCTGCAGTAGGCGATGCACAACGCTTGAGCGTGCTGCACGAGTTCCAGCGCCATAGCCCACCCAGGTTCCGCGGAGATACGGACCCGCAGGCGGCTGAGGTTTGACTGGAGGCTGTGGTGATAAGTCTTCAGGCTAGTGGGGACGCTGGAAGATTTCATGGTGATCCATGCTGCCAGCCTTCTTCAGGTAGAAGCATGAAGATGGTGGAGCCTGATGCTTCAGATGCATGACGAGGCGACACTTCTATGGGCAGACTTCAAGAGTCTGTTCCGGGAAGAGTTTGTACCAGCCACCCTTCGAGCGGTGCGTATACAGGAGCTACTTCAGCTGAGGCAGGGCAGCATGACAGTGGCACAATACTCAGCGAGATTCACAGACCTCTCGTGCTACTCCACAGATATGGTACAGAACCCGTTCTTCAGGGCCCGAACCTTCGAACAGGGGATCAGGCGGGAGATCAGAGCTTCGGTTGTATCGCACAACATTCCGACCTAGACAGGAGTGTTGGAGCGATCCCTCTTAGTGGCGAGTTTCCTTGCAGAACAGTCTCCAGCAGCAGGACCCACCACTAGCTGGCATGCAGCAGAGTCTTCTATAGCGGGAAGTAGACATATGACTCAGGGGTCCAAGAGGACCAGACCTACAGGTGGTCGACAGCGTGACTCAGGGTCGGTAGTGCGGGGCACCAAAGGAAGTGATAGAGGCAGACCTTCCATGAGGTGTTACTCCTGCGACAGAATTGGACACATAGCACGTGACTGTCCGACCCGCCATGTAGATGAATAGAAGCTAAATGAAGAACCTCCGAGGCAGAGGCATAGGTTCGATCAAGGCGGCCATGGAAGAGGAGCTGGCCGGTTAGCTGGAGGTGGACGACGCTTCAAGGTGTTGCCACCACCACCACCAGAAGGTCCGCCCCGACCGCAGTGAGTTGGTGGACATGTGAGAGCTCAGCTTCAGGCAGCTAAGGCCTTCGATCATGGAGCTCTTGGAGCAGATGGACAGGAGCGAAACTAGTAGATACGTCCTTTTTACTTCTAGTTTCTTGTTTCTATTGTGTAGCATCTTTGTATTATGAGCTGCAATAATAAAAGATGCTTACCTTTGTGATGTTTTCAGTCATGTCCTCTTTTGTGTTGTTAATAAGAGGTTCCAGTTAAGACTGTTGACTTGACCCTCACTTTCGAGTTTTCTACTGAAGGAGACCTAGTGACCACACACTGATGCCGACAGTGTGACTCGAACCTTGGAGGCGAGAGTGACAGTTGGATCTCTTGGAAGTTACGTCGAGGCCTTACGACGTCATCCATGGCATGAATGCATCATTCATGTCAGGATTGACTGTATTAGGCAAAGAATGTGGTTCATCCAGGGGATGAGACCGAATTTATCTTTTTCGGCAAAGAAAAAATCATAGCAGCTCTTGCGAGACTAGAGAAGATCCAGGTCATCCAAGAGTGGATGAGGACGGTAAAGGGCTGACAGAAGCCTTTTACTGACAGGACTTGGAGGCCTCTATAGTTCGAGGATGAACATCACGTCCTTATACGAGTCTCACCTCGTCGAGGTTTACGGAGATGTGGCCAGGGAGGCAAGTTATCTCCGAAGTTCAACAGACCTTTCTAGGTCCTCAACTGGGTAGGCGAGGTGGTTTACCACTTGGCCCATCCACATCAGTTGCACTAGGTGCATGACGTTTTCCACGTATCTCAACTGAGGAGATACGTGCTCAACCCTCTGCATATCATCGACCATGAGGAGTTGGACGATGGCGATGTGGTGTCTTTCACGGAGGTTCCAGTGGGGATCGAGAATCAACAGGAGTGGATCCTACGAGGACGATCGATTCCCCGTGTGAGCTTTCATTGGCAGTATGGAAACCTCCAGGTAAGCACATGGGAGCGGAAGGCTCAGATGCATGCTCAGTACTGCTTTTGTTTCCCAAGTTTTGATGTATCTTTACGGGGATGTAAATCCCTGAGGTGGGAGTAATGTAAAGACCCATAAAATTCAAGAGAAATTTTTTCTTAATTTTCTTTGAAATATTACAAGAGCGCGGTTTCTGACGGCACCTGATTCCGAGGCCCGAAGTGCCTAGAATCAATTTCCAAAGTTTGGCTCGGGTACGTTCAGTGAACGAACGAGCAGGAATTTCCACCTTTTGATCCGGTGCTCGGAATTGAAATTTGAGGAAGCTGATGAACTCGCAGTGCCGATATTCTCTTAAGGAGACCTTCTTCGAGGTTGCGTTTTATGCGGAATGAAATTTTGTTTTGGGGAAAAATTAAAAGAACTTAAATAAAATGTGGAAACACATTTTATATTTAACTTGTTGGTTAACTTCTCCCAAAGAGAGTTAGGGGTGGGACCCACATCCACTTAACCTCCCTTGAGAGGATTAAGTGTGGTGGGGCCCACACGAACCCTAAAACTTCACCTTCTTCTCTTTTTAAACTCCCTAAAACTCCTCTTTAATTAACATGACAACTTGTTTAATTAATTGAGTTGAGTTGTTTGAATTTCAAACCTTTGAAATTGAAGTTGATAATTGTGTGAATAAAATAAGCCTTAGCTTATTTTATTTTGGTTGGTCTCCTTAGCCATCATGAGAGGTTTTGAAGAATTTTCTGCATCTTCTTCAAACTTTGACGAAGAACGCGAAGTACATTGGAACATCGACGAAGAACGCCACGTTCTCGGGAACCGTCTTCCGCGACGCCATAACCGCGACACCGACGACGTCTCCTTCCGCGTCATCTCTTCCGCGACGGTTTCCCGCGACGAAATCGCCATCAAAGAGCTTCGAATCCTCGCTTCACGACATCGACGTCCTTTTTCCGCGACGCCGATCACCGCGACGCTCGTCTTCTGCAGGTCGTTGACGAACATCGTTCTTAAAACCCAGGTAGGGGTTTTAACTTTTTAAAGTTATGTGGATCTCTCCTTCTAACTTGAATGTTTATATTTGTCGGGCCTTGATTCCAAATCTTTTATTTAATTTAAAATATTGTGAATGTTTATCGTTCATTAAGGGCTGATTGTAAGAAAATAACTCGAGGGTTCGGACCACACGAGCACGGACGACCCTCCTCCTATTCATGTTGATTCTGTTGTGGATTGAAACGGGTGTGGCGCGGTGCTATCACACCGCGCAGGATCATACGGCAAGAAACGCGCGGCGCCGTTGCGCAACGTCGTAAAATAATTCAAGGACGCGACGCTGCCGTGCCGCATCGAAGAAAGTTGAAGGCGTCGCGGCCGGAGGAGGGCCGCGACGGAGGGGCGCGGTGCCTTCACACCGCGCCGGGCCACCGGTGTGGGAAGCCGGAAGGGGGATCGGCCTTGCTGGTCCCGTTGAGGAAGAACTGGCCGGCCGGATGGGAGAAAACCGGGGGAAATAATTTCCCCCGGCCAGCCATGATGGCCCCCCATTATGAGGGGGGCCGGTTTCACAAAGGGGGGCAGGCGGCCCCCCATTTTCTCAAAGGAAGGCCCCCACGTGATGGGGGCCGTTTTCCATCAAGGCGTTGAAGGTTTCCACACCGCCAGCTGAGGAAAGGCGGAGGGCTTTGCCCCCCACGCGCGGCACTCACGCGGCACCCAGACAGTGTCGCCGCGCCGGACCGCGCCGCCGCGCCGGACCGCGCTGCCGCGCCGTCCTTCGCCACCGGGCCGGGCCGCCGCCCGGGACGGGTCGACCCGGTTCGGCCGACCCAGGGGGGGTCGGGCCGGGTCGGCCCGGGCCCGGACGCCGAGTTTCGGACCACTTTTGGTCAAATTCCCGTATCATGGGCTACGAGCCTCCAAACGACTCGTCGTCAGTGGCGTTGGTGATCTCGTTGAGAAACAGTCCCTATGTGTATACCCTATGAGAGTTCTGGGTACAGTTGAGATACATCCGGGTTCGGTTCGCTCACGAAACCAACCGGGCCCCTGGGAAGAAAAGTCTAATAACTCACAGACCGGGCGTCCGATTGACGCGCCGTCTGTTGCGTTGAGACCCCTATGACGAGGCGGTCCTTTGTGATACTTCTTCATGGGAATTTGAGATACTTGGACTATCGACTTGTAGCTTGTGGAGCGGACCCTCCCAGAGACGAGCATACGGAGTACGGAGACCGTGTAGCCGGCCGAGACCCGAAGTCTGCTTGTCCGATTCAATTCGGAGTGACTTACGTAGCCCAGTGGGGAGCACTACTTTGTGAGGTGGCAGACCCATAGAAGAGAAGCACTACTATGTGAGGTGGCAGACCCGCGGTACTCGACAGGAGGAGTACCTTTGCAGGCTATGAGGGGGGAGCACTACTGTGTTGGGTGGGAGACCCCGGCGAGAAGCACTACTGTGTGAGGTGGCAGGCCTGCAGTACTCGATAGGAGGAGTAGCTCAGCAGTCTTAGGTTAGTGAGCAGTACCTCGGAGTCGTGACAGGACCACTGTACACTCCAGAGACGGAGCTCTTGAGCAGTTACGGTTTCGATAATGAAAATCCCTGTTTGAGCTGAGACTTATGACATGTTGTGTTTCATCATGATTGAGATGGGTCACTTGATAACTTAGGTATAAGTATGGGAATATACCTAGGTAGTGGTTATCCGTTGATTTCACAATCCTTGTGTTTCCTCATGATTGAGATGGGTTACATGATAACTTAGGTATATGTATGGGCATATATCTAAGTAGAGGTTATCTGTTGAGATCTTCTCGTGGTTATCCTTGTTGGTTTTAATGAGACATTGAGGGTCTCGGGGTCCCTACTGAGTATCGTTATACTCACCCCTGCACGGGCTATGCCCGCACTACGTTGTGTTGGTTGCAGACGACGGACAACGTTGATCGTGGTTGAGGCTTGCAGAGCAGGACGGTACCTGGAGGTGGACCACTGGGCGGGGCGTGCTCGGAGCAGACGGCGGGACCCGAGGAGAAGTGGAGCTATCTGTACCCACCCTTCAGGTGGGATCTCCAGTGGACAGATCGGTGTAGCGGCTTTTACTTTACAGTTGTTGTTTTTCCTTTCGAGTTGTACTTTACTTTCAGTTTGGGTTTGTATACTTGCCCATTTAGTTTTCTGCACTTTCAGTTGTACTCTGTTTTTACTTAGTGTTTACTTTTCCGCTTGCTTACTCTGTGGTGTTTGTTTACTTTTCAAAGGCAATGCCTTCCCTTTTTACTGGGTTTTACGCCTTGGTGCTATTCGCCAGCCCCTGGCCTATAGAAGGTGGGCTTGGGGTTTTCACGGAACGGACCTCGAGGGCGGCTCGTGACAAGGTAATTGCTACATCATCATTTTTTCATAAATAAATTAAATTATATAATGTATAAAAAATATAAATAAAATACCATTATGTAGGAAAAATTTTATCATTATTATGAATATCAATAGTCTAATTTATCTTATGTATAACCCTATATTAAAATTTATTTAGTTATTAGACATTAATTGTAACTCTTTTAACTCTTCTTTAAATAAAATAATAATATGTGTCCTAATAAAATCCAAGTGGACCAAAGAGGTTCGTATATTATCCCTAAGGTTGTTTTTGGTCGAATTATACTTATCCAATAGAATTAGGACATGTGTATGGGTAATAATAATATATTTTATACCCTTAATTACCATATGTAATTTTAACCGTTGTAAATAAATGTAAAAAGATACTATTAACGAAAAAATATTTTCATCTTATTGAACCACACTTTACACACTGATATCAATCGAAACTCTTTTATTTTTGAAACTCTACTCACAGAAGCGGTAAAATTATGTTTTATGTGAATTTTTAGTTTTTCATAAGAAGTTGGTAACAAACCATGAAAAGTTCAAAAAATTATTT
Organism: Viscum album; assembly: GCA_963277665.1. Lineage (NCBI taxonomy): Eukaryota > Viridiplantae > Streptophyta > Magnoliopsida > Santalales > Viscaceae > Viscum > Viscum album. Next base: position 563,973,240 of record OY728129.1, on the reverse strand, counting down.
ATATATCTACTATTTGTTACAAACTAACTCCAATGAATTACATTGAACTTATATAGGTACTATGTATCCATTTTTACCTAAAATAAATGAAAATAAAATATATAATTTTTTAAATAAAAATTCTGTTGTAAACTATATCTCATTGTTTTTCACTATTCATCAAAAATTGAATGTTTTCAGGAAAACACAAAAATTCCCTCTAAGATAATTTCGATATTCCAAATCCCAAAATGGAGTCCATTCTGAAAGGTAAAATTTATAACATTTCAAAAAGTTGGTATTACTATTCATAACGGCACGGTTGATTAGTTGTGGTGTGTTAAAACTCAATACTATGTACAACACACACTACGGTATTATTTAAAGAGAAGCATACCATGGAAGATTGGGGTGTAACATTCTCCCATTATTAAAATAATTTATTCCTCAAAATTTCTAGAATATTACTGTGTAAAAAGTATCTGGTGGTTCTTCATCATATGTTCTTCGGGTTTCCACGTTGCCTCTTTCATCTTATGGTTTCTCTATAGACCATTTACCAGACGAGTCGTCCGATTTCTCTGCACTTGTTCTCTTGTATCAAAAACCATGACATGCTCTTCGCAATAAGATAGATCAGGTTACAGTTCTAATTCATCATAGGTGAGTTCATGCGATGGGTCATGCATGTATTTTCTCAATAGTGATACGTGGAACACACCGTGGTCTTTGGAGAGACTTGTCATCATTTCCAACCATTATGCTACAGCCCCAATTTGTTCTAGAATTTCGAATGTTATGATGTACCTGTGACTCAATTTTACATTCTTACCGAAATGTATAACACCCTTCCATAGAGATATATTCTTGAAAACATGATCTACTACCTGAAATTACAAATCCTTCCTTAGGTTATCGTCATATCTCTTCTGCCTACTTTGAGCTACTTTGATGTGATTTTGGATTACCTTAACCTTTTCCATTGTTTCCTCAACTAGTTCTGGTCCTGTGATTTTTCTTTCACCAACATCATTCCAACAGGTGTTGAGTCAATAAGGTTTTCCTTATGACTTTTCCATTCCTTCTTGTTTTGAAAATCACAAACACTTTATCTTTAAGAAAATTGCTTTTATAAGGAAAATTGCTTTTATAAGGAAAATTGCTTTCTTAATGAAAATCGCTTTTATAAGAAAAATTATCCTTATCATATATTCTTCCATATTTTTCTCAAGTATAAGTTTCGGATTCATTTTCTCGGAATCATTGAAACTTTGATATAAAGCATTCTGTTTTAGGGTTCGGATTCTGGACAAGAACTATAAGGAAGTTTCATCCCGAATTCAAGATATGAACTCTAACTAAGTTCTATTCCAGATTCAAGATACGAACTCTAATGATGAATTCCCATTACGAACTCTAATGAAGAATTCTCATTACGAACTCTAATGATGAATTTCCATTACAAATTCTGATAAAGAATTCTCATTACGAATTCTGATGACGAATTCTCATTACGAATTCTGATGACAAATTCTCATTACGAATTCTGATGACGAATTCTCATTACGAATTCTGATGAAGAATTCTCATTACGAATTCTGATGACGAATTCTCATTACGAATTCTGATGATGAATTCTCATTACGATTTCTGATGACAAATTCCTATTTCGAATTCTCATTCCGAATTCATCTATTAAACAGAATCTGATTATCATTGTTTTATACACTCTGAATTTATTCACTCCGAACTTTCACTCCGAAGTTTTCATTCCGAACCTTTATGTTAGATTTTAAAACGATGTCGTACATTCTGTTACATTTGTTTTGTTATAAAAAGATGTTGTCTGTTTTGTTATAAAACTAACCGTTGTCTAAGTGACACGTGTACAGGTCCCTCCGATCTTTAAGGAAAATATGACCGTTGGAGAAGGAGCCGACCTTACCTATAAATAGAAGCTCATTTGAAAAAGCTCGCAATGGATGGATGAACAATTTGGACTTTGTGCATACATGCTGTTGAAGTGATTTCTAGAGAGAGATACTCTTATTAACTCTCAAAGCTTCGTGCGACGCCGAATGTTGGTGATTACATTCGAGGGCTTCCGGGGATAGGAAGACAGAGGTGCCGACTACCTTAAAGTTCGAGGGCTTCCGTGCTGAGGAAGACAGAGGTTGCCAACTACCTTGAAGTTGAGGGCTTGCGTGGATAGCAAGACAGAGACTCCGATCTTCGTATCGAGGGCTTACCCTGGTGTGGGTAAGACAGACTTGCTTGAAAGTATAAATCAAGGGACCTTTATCCAAGGTTGTTGGATACCCTTCTCTTTGGGTTAAAAGACCATTATCTTGTTACTAGTAGTTTTACTACTTGTTTTTATTCCGCTGAAATTTGTATCTTAAGGAATGTATAACTTTCTTATACTTCCTTACATACTCTGATTCATTTAGATTCTATACGCTTTAAGGTAGAATCTTATATTGTAACTTTTGTTAAGTTTCAAATTCCGGAACCATATTTCCAGAACCTACTTTTGGAATCTCTTTCTAAGTTTAGTTCGGTGTTAGAGGTGTTGTGAATTTTCCTAGTTTAACTTTGTTAAACTTAGTCCTTTCCTTTGCTTAATGAAAACATAGTTATTCTTAACTAACATTAAAGGTTCTAAAGGAATTTTTAATGTATACAATTCACCCCCCTATTGTATATTGAGCATCTCATATTATATTTCGATCCTACAATTGGTATCATAGGATGGAAACCTCTTACTCTATACCATTCTTACATTTGGTATCAGAGCCGGTTACTGACATACTTGTACTCACATACAAGTTTTTCTTACTCACTTTTCCATTCTGAACTTTGTCATTCCGATTTATCCATTCCGAACTTTTCTCATTCCGAACTTTGTTATTACGATTCTAAGCTACTAACAAGTTTGTGGGCAAAGTTATTTCTAGTATGGACGGAATTAATGTTGGATCTATTGACAATCTAAATCCTACAAGACCACCTATATTTGATGGTAATGACTATGAATACTGGAGAGATCGTATGAAGACATTTGTTATCAATACTGGAGTAGACAACTTTGTTATGCTTACTGGTGATTATAAAATTCCTGACAAGGAAGTCAGAAGCTTTACTAACCAGGAAAAGCAAGAATATCAACTCAACAATAAGGTACGCAACACTTTATTATGTTCAATGACCAGAAATATATATAGCCAAATTACTTCTTGTGAAGCAGCTAACTGTATATGGAAGAAGTTAGAGGTTACACACTTTGGGACATCTAAGGTGATCGAGACTAGAAGAGCTATGCTTAGAGCTGAATATCATGGCTTCAATTTTCCTTATGGAGAACCTATCTGTAAAGTTCAACAAAGATTTATGACTATTGTCAACAGTCTACAATCTATGGGAGAGAAAGGTTTAGATGATGAAGCTCTTGTGGACAAGATAATTGACATTATGCCCAATGATTGGGAATCCAAGAGAACAGATATAGATGAGAAAAGGAAGGTCACTCAAATTACTCTTGATGAATTATTTGGAACTCTTCTACAACATGAAACAAGAATGAAGAGATCAAGATGGAAATGGTACTGTTTCTTTTATTACAACTTCGAATCAGATGAAAGCTAAGACTCCTGAGAGAGTAACCAGATCCAAGTCTAAGAAAGTCATTTTCCAATCCGAATCTAGTGAGAGTGAAGTTTCAGAAAATGAGTTAGCTAATCTTGCTCGAAGGATGAACAAGATAGCTGGACAGAGAAACTTTCAATCCAAGTATAAGAAGAAGGATAGGAAAGATAAGAAAGATGGAGAAGTAACTTGTTATGAATGCAAAAGAGCTGGACATATTAGACCAGATTGCCCTATGCTCAAAAAGAAGGAAAGGAAGGAAAGGCATTCAGACAGGAACAGGAAGAAGTATTATAAAGCCAAAGCTAAGAATGTTCTGAAAGCTAATGACACCTGGAGTGCCAGTGGTCGTGACTCTTCAGATGAATCTTCTGATTATGAATCTTCAGGACAGAAGAATCTTGGTCTTATAGCCAGATTACCTATTGATAATCATTGTCTTCTGGCTAAGGTACGAAATGCTGAATCATTGACCAATGTTTCATTAAATTCTAATGATAGTAAGTATTATAACTCTTCTGATGAAGAATCATCTTCTGATGAGGAAAATACTTTACCTACTTTTGAAGAAGTCTCTAGGTTTTCTGAACTTCTTGAGATTGAGAATTCCAAACTCAATAAGAAACTTGATAAGGCAAACTCTTGGAATTATATTCTTACTAAAGAGATATCAGATCTTTCTAAAGATCTTGATAAGAAAAATTCTGATTTTGAAAATATTTCAAAAAATATTGAGGAAGTAAGTTCTAAAAAGAACAAACTTTCTAAAGAATTAGAAAAAGTAATTTCTAATAAAAATAGTTTCGAACCTAACTATAGTTTTAAAACTAATGATTTCGAGGATAAAAACTTTGTTGTAAAACTCAAGTATGAAATTTTTTCCTTAAAGAAGTGTTTATCAAACTTTACCCATGGTAAAGAAAATTTTGATAAGATGTATTCCCAAATACGACCTTTAAGAAATAAATCTGGATTTGGTTATACCCATGCAAAACCAGTTTTCAGTAACAATTATTTTGTTTCCCAAAGTGCCCCATTTTGTACCAAGTGTCAATGTGGTGGTCACTGGGCAAAGAATTGTTCCTTAAATAAAACCCAATCTTTAGGATTCCACAAAGCCTACTTTTCTAAGAAAATGTGGATACCTAAAATTTTGTTGTCTGGAAATCTCGGATCCAAACAAGTTTGGATTCCAAAAGTCTAATTCTCTTTTTGATTTCAGGATAATAAAGAAGGTACCAGCAACAATATATGGTACATGGATAGTGGATGTTCCCGGAACATGACTGGTAACAAAAGTTTTTTTGAAAAGATTATCAAAACGAAAGGAGGAAAGGTAACTTTCGGAGACAATACTAAGGGAGAGATTGTTGGTATTGGTAATATTGTTCTTTTAGGTAAAACATTGATTTCAAATGTTCTTTTTGTTAAAGGACTTAAGCACAACCTCATTATCATAAGTAAGTTATGTGATGAAGGTTACCCTGTGAATTTTAGGAATGATAAGTGTTTAGTTCACAATTCCAAGGAAGAATTTATTCTCTCAGCCAATAGGCAAGAGAATGTCTACACTTTGAACTTAGAAGACCTAAGAAGCCAAGATTTACCTTGCCTAAGTGCAATGGAAGATCACTCTTGGTTATGGCATAAAAGACTAGGACACTGTAATCTTAGAAACCTATGTAAACTCTCTAAGAAGAAACTTGTTAAGGATCTAGCGGAGCTTAGATTTGATTCTTCTAAAGTTTGTGATCCTTGTCAATATGGAAAGAAACATAAATCTAGTTTTAAGTCAATCGGTGAAGTCTCAACAACTGATTCATTACTGTTGGTGCACATGGATCTTTTTGGTCCAACACAAACTGGAAGTATTGGAGGCAAATATTATGTGTTTATTCTAGTTGATGATTACACTAGATTTACTTGGGTCTATTTTCTAGCAAAGAAATCTGAAGCTTTTTCGTATTTAAAAAGTTTTAGAGCTCAAGTTAAAAATGAGAAAAACCTTCCATTGAAAACTATTCATAGTGATCATGGAGGAGAATTTCAAAATTCTGATTTTGAAACTTTTTGTAGTAAGAAAGGTATTACTCACAATTTTTCAGCACCTAGAACACCTCAACATAATGGTGTAGTTGAAAGAAGAAATAGAATTCTTCAAGAGATAACTAGAACCATGTTGAGTGAATATTCTATTGCTAGACATTTCTGGGCTGAAGCTGTAAGTACTGCTTGTTATACTATAAATCGAGTTTTGATTAGACCTTTTCTTAATAAAACTCCTTATGAGTTATGGAATGGTAGAAAACCTAGACTTTCCTACTTCAAGGTTTTTGGTTGCAAAGTATTCATTTTGAATACTAAAGATAACCTACATAAATTCTCACCAAAATCTGATGAAAGAATTTTCTTAGGTTATTCCACAACCTCTAAGGCTTATAGAGTTTTTAATAAAAAAACTTGTACTGTTGAGGAAACAGTGCATGTGAAATTTGATGAGTCTGATCCTTTTGTTTTTAAACCATCTCAACTTACATCCTCGGATGTGTTTTCAAAAACTAATTGTCAACCTTTGATAGAAGAACCTTCTGATAAGGAAATTGTTCTAGAAGATACTTCTGAAACATTTACCCCAGAAGACTTTCTACCCTATGTTGATGAACAGGTTTTACAAAACCCAAATCAGGTGTTTCTTAAGAATCATCCCAGTGATAGTATCATTGGTGATGTAAATCAACCTGTAAGGACTAGAAGTTCCTTAAGAAATGAAGTAGAACATCTAGCATTTCATTCCCAATTAGAGCCTAAAAGCACTGATGAAGCTTTAGGTGACGATGATTGGATCAAAGCAATGTATGATGAACTAAATGAATTCGAAAGGAATAAAGTCTGGACCTTGGTTGAAAGAACTGAGGAAACTTCTGTTATTGGTGTAAAATGGGTTTTCAGAAATAAATGTGATGAAAATGGAGTCATTGTTAGAAATAAAGCTCGACTTATTGCTAAAGGCTATAATCAGCAAGAAGGAATAGACTATGAAGAAACCTATGCTCCAGTAGCTAGACTTGAATCTATCCGTATTCTACTTGCTTTTGCAGCATTCTTTAATTTCAAACTATATCAAATGGATGTGAAATGTTCTTTTCTTAACGGTTATGTTCAAGAGGAAGTTTTTGTTGAACAACCTCCTGGCTTTGAAGATACAAAACATCCAGATCATGTTTTTAGACTTACCAAAGCTTTGTATGGCCTTAAACAAGCCCCACGAGCATGGTATGATAGACTCACTGGATTTTTGCTTCAAAATAACTATGTTAATGGAAATGCAGATCCAACCCTTTTTATAAATAAAGATAAGAAAAATGTTTTGATTGTTCAAATTTATGTTGATGACATTATATTTGGTTCAACTCAGCAATCTTTGACTGACTCTTTTTCTAGTCTAATGAAATCTGAGTTTGAAATGAGTATGATGGGTGAGTTAACATTTTTCCTTGGTTTTCAAATTTCTCAAAAACCAGAAGGAAGTTACATATCTCAACATAAGTATATTAAAGATCTTCTTAAAACGTATGGTTATGACAACACTAAGAGTATAAGTACTCCAATTGGTACCTCAAACTCTTTAGATCATGATGATGCTGGGAAACCGGTAGATCAAACATCTTTTAGAGGCATGATAGGAAGTCTACTTTACTTAATAGCTAGTCGACCAGACTTAATGTTTTCAGTATGCTTATGTGCAAGATATCAATCCAATCCTAAGGAATCTCACTTAAAGGAAGTAAAAATAATTTTTCGCTACCTTAAGGGAACCATGGATCTAGGATTATTTTATACTTCTAGAAATGATTTTGTTCTAAAAAGCTTTTCTGATGCTGACTTTGATGGATGTACAATGGATAGAAAAATTACATCCGGAACTTGTCATTTCTTAGGAGATTCATTAGTTTCTTGGTCCTACAAGAAGCAACATTCAGTTGCACTATCCACTGCTAAAGCTGAATATGTAGCAGCTGGAAGTTGTTGTGCACAAGTGTTGTGGATCCAACACACACTCACAGACTATGGCTTGAGTTTTACCAAAACTCAAATTTTGTGTGATAACACAAGTGCCATTGCTCTCAGTAAGAACCATGCACATCACTCCTGTGCAAAACACATAGATATTAGGTATCACTTTCTTAGGGATCACACACTTAAAGGAGATATTATTCTTCAGTTTATCGGAACGCAAGATCAACTTGCTGATATATTCACAAAATCTTTGCCTTCTGATAGATTTGAATATATTAAACAAAATTTAGGAATGATAACCGTAAGGTAATGTTCCTTAATTAACTTTCTGTTGAAAAAGTCTCCTTACATTAATAAACTCCTTTTTAAAGGGGGAGTACATTTCATTGTTTGTTTAAAAAAGTTTTTCAAAATTTGTTTTCAAACTTTCCGGAACGAAGATTTCCGGAATGAAACTTCCGGAACTACAATTTTCTAGATTGGACATTTTTGAACAGAACACTTCTGGAATGGAAGTATTCATGTTGAATGTTTTCGGAATGATAGTTTCATACTGGAAGTTTCATAAAGGAATTTTGATACCAAATTCTTCGTAATGTATTTTTCGTACTAAATTATTCGTACTGATTTTCTTCTTAAGATTGTTTTTCGTATTGAGTTTTTCATTTTTAGTTTTTCGAATTGAGTTTTTCGTTTTTACGTTTTCGTATTGAGTTTTTCGTTTTTAGTTTTTCGTATTGAGTTTTTCATATTTAGTTTTTCGTATTGAGTTTTTCGTTTTTAGTTTTTCGTATTGAGTTTTTCGGTTTTAGTTTTTCATATTGAGTTTTTCGTTTTTACGTTTTCATATTGAGTTTTTCATATTTAGTTTTTCGTATTGAGTTTTTCGTAGTCATCTTTATATTACACATTACGAATAACTTTCCTAAGCTAATCCGAAAGGTATGATTTTCTTACTCAAGTTTTCGTAGTCATATTTTACCTGCTGGTAGTTTCTTGTATTATGTTTTCGGAATTATAGTTTTCTTAATTCTTTACTTTAATAAAAACCTCAAAAAGATCGGATTCAAGATTTCAACCGTCAGATCTGATCTCAGATTATTCCAACCGTTAGATCAACCGTGGAAGTTCAACCGTCATCTCGTTGCCTATATAAAGGGAACCCAATTACTCGTCCCACATCGGTTTCAAGCTTTCGCGTGCTGAATCACTGCCTCTATGTTTTAAGGCCGTTCCGAATTTTATTCTTCTCCATTCTGAACTTCCAAGAGAACTTCTAATCCGAATGTCTGCAGAGTTAGCATCTCAAGAAATGTCTTCAACCAAGCCTATATCTCAGTGGTTAGTTTACAGAGAAAGGTTAGTTCATCCAACTTTCTTCAGCAACTACGATTCTATCATCTCAAAGAACATCATGTTGAATGGCTGGGAGGATGTTGCGGTATCTAAAACCGGGAACCAAGATGAAGTTTATTCTGATTTGCTTGTCGAATTTTATGAATCCGTTTCTTTCTTTAAGGAAGATGATAGAGAGAAGTTTTCTTTCAAATCGTATGGCAAGACATATAAACTTTCTTACACCAAGGCTGCAAGCTTGGTGGGGTTATGTTATGAAGGAGAAGCTGAGTTTATTTCTCACGTATTTCCAGACTCAATGGGTAGTTTCAACAAGGAAAAGGCCTTAGAAACTCTCGGATTAGCTGATGAAAAGCCTCTGAAGATTGCAACTCTATCAACAAACTTCCGGATTCTGGAATTATGGGTGCAAGGACTTATCGTACCGAGAAAAGGTGATAAGGACTGCTTGAAGAAGAGTGATATATATATCTTAGATTTCATGATAAATCTAAGGAAGTTTAACTTGATGAAGCATATTCTTCTTAATATTGAGAATTTGAAGAAGGGGAATCTGAGAGCTCAGATTATCATGTATCCAGCAATCCTCTCCAAGTTGATTGTTCGGTGTTTTGAGTCTTTCAAGGAGGCTTGCAAATCTAAGCCGAGAGTTTGCAAGATCATGCTGCTTAGTGATGGCACACTTAAAAGAATGAATATAGCTTTTGAAAAGAAGTCTGGAAAGTTTATTGATCTACCTCCTCAAGAAGAAGTGGCTCCGAAAGTGGCTGATCCGGAATCATCTAAGCCGGTAAGGAAGAGAAAGCCGAAAGAAGTGGTAGTCGAAGCTGAGGAACCCAAGTCTAAGGAAGTCCACTCCGCACCACCAAAGCCTAAGAAGAAGAAGGCATATCCTGATGAGGTTGTTACAGAGTGGAGAGCTGACAAAGAGAAGAGGAAAGAAGGGGATCCGCAGTTCGGATTGGACCCTGCGGAAGCTAAAGCTTTGAAGGAGAAAGCTGCTGATGAACTTGAGAAACAAGCTAAGGAAAAGAAGCTCAAGAAGAAAATGTCAGAAGCTGACGCAGTCCAAGCGTTGTTGAAGTTCAACGAAATGGTTTCAGAAACAATTCCAGTTCCGAGATCTTTCTCTCTGGAATCTCTACCTGAGACTCCAGGAAGAAATCTCGTTGCTCCGGAACAAGCTGTTGCTAGTTATACTGAGGAAATAGAGCAAGTGGAACAAGTATAATAAGGTTCTGAAGGAAGTAGTGAGACAGGAGATGTACTAAAACAAGTAGATGAGTACAAGGGAACTCCTTCGGAACACTTATCGCTCCGAACATCAGAAGATGAATCCTTGAAACTAGTTACTCCAGAAATGGAAGAAGAGAAAGGAGAAGAAGAAGTTGCCTATCATGCAGAAGAAGAACAACTTTTACATGATATTTCTCAGATGGAAAATGTATAGGATACTGTTCAGGAAGTTGTTGATGAGAAAGATAATATTGTTCAAGTCTCTGATAGTGAGAAGAGAACTCCGGAACAGGATTCTATTCCGAAAAAAGATAAGGGGAAGCAAATTCTTGGTGATACTCCGAGTTCAGAAAAGAGGATGAGAAAGGAAGCTGGTAGTTCTTCTAAAAGGAAGTTGGAGCTTATTGAGGAAGAAAACTCTCCGAGAAAGATTTCAGATTCGGAGTCATCTTCGTTGGGGCATGATTTTGTTGTTCAGTCTTTGAAGAAGTTGGTGGGAACCATTCCGACCTTCTCATGTATTGACTCTAGATACCAGATGCTCCAACATGCGTTGAATCTGAAAACAGACTCTGTATCCATGGTTATGGATAAGTGTGTTGAGATTGAAGCCCAGTTCAAAAACTTCTTTATTGGTTACGAAGCCCATAAAAGATGTTGCAAGAGGATGACAAGCTGGTCTAAGAAGACTGTGGAAGAGATGAGGCTTTTCGATGAGTTTCAGGATAACGTTAAGGATGCCTTTGAGACCGAGGACAAGAAGTTCAATGAGCTGACTTCCTCCTTTGAAGAAAAGCTGACTGAAGAAAAGAACTTCCGGATCCAAGAAGTCAGGGATCTAAATGGGAAGTTGAATTCTGTTTCTCAGAATTGTAAATTTGAAAGGGATCATCGGATAGATTTTGAAGAAAGGATGAAGGCTCAGGAAGAGAAGATGAAATCTCAGGAAGAAAAGCTGAAGGCTCAGGAAGAAATAATTGAAGCTCAATCCGCAAGAATAGTGGTCCTAGAGAAGCAAGCTGAAGAAGATCATAAGGACCTCAAGAAGATCAAGTCTATTCTGAAGGGCCTCATGTCAAAGGAAAAAGATCCGAAATAAGCCAATCCGATCTTTTTGTTGTATTTCTTTCTTTGTTGTCGAGATTTCAAATTTAATGAATGTTGTACTTGTTGTTTCTATTGTTGTCATTACTAATCTTTCAGGTACTTTGTTATTTTTTTTCCATTCCCTAAAATTCTTTTTGAAAATCACAAAGGGGGAGAAGGAAAAGATCCTTATGAAAAAGAGAAACTCTAATAAGAGTTTATCAAAGGGGGAGAAAGAAAATACCCAAGGAAAAATAACTCTAATAAGAGTTTGTTTAAGGGGGAGTTTTTCTTAAAGAAGACCTTCTTATGAAATGTCACTCCGGAAATCTGAATACAATCCTTAGAGTTTCAAAGCCTAAGGGGGAGTTAGTCGTATTCATCTATATCCTTAAAACAAGGGAGATAAGAATTAATATGTTTCTTTCTTCTTAGAATCATTGTTTTTCGTAAGGATGTTTGTGCTTTCCAAAAAGGGGGAGATTGTTGAGTCAATAAGGTTTTCCTTATGACTTTTCCATTCCTTCTTGTTTTGAAAATCACAAACACCTTATCTTTAAGAAAATTTCTTTTATAAGGAAAATTGCTTTTATAAAGAAAATTTCTTTCTTAAGGAAAATCTCTTTTATAAGAAAAATTATCCTTATCATATATTCTTCCATATTTTTCTCAAGTATAAGTTTCGGATTCATTTTCTTGGAATCATTGAAACTTTGATATAAAGCATTCTATTTTAGGGTTCGGATTCTGGACAAGAACTATAAAGAAGTTTCATTCCGAATTCAGGATATGAACTCTGACTAAGTTCTATTCCAGATTCAAGATACGAACTCTAATGAAGAATTCCCATTACGAACTCTAATGAAGAATTCTCATTACGAACTCTAATGAATAATTCCCATTACAAATTCTGATAAAGAATTCTCATTATGAATTCTGATGACGAATTCTCATTACGAATTCTGATGACGAATTCTCATTACGAATTCTGATGACGAATTCTCATTACGAATTCTGATGACGAATTCTCATTACGAATTCTGATGACGAATTCTCATTACGAATTCTGATGATGAATTCTCATTACGATTTCTGATGACAAATTCCTATTCCGAATTTTCATTCCGAATTCATCTATTAAACAGAATCTGATTATCATTTTTTTATACATTCTGAATTTATTCACTCCGAACTTTCACTCCGAAGTTTTCATTCTGAACCTTTATGTTAGAGTTTAAAACGATGTCGTACATTCTGTTACATTTGTTTTTTTATTAAACGATGTCGTCTGTTTTGTTATAAAACTAACCGTTGTCTAAGTGACACGTGTACAGGTCCCTCCGATCTTTAAGGAAAATATGACCGTTGGAGAAGGAGCCGACCTTACCTATAAATAGGAGCTCATTTGAAGAAGCTCGCAATGGATGGATGAACAATTTGGACTTTGTGAATACATGCTGTTGAAGTGATTTCTAGAGAGAGAGACTCTTATTAACTCTCAAAGCTTCATGCGACTCCGAATGTTGGTGATTATATTTGAGGGCTTCCGGGGATAAGAAGACAGAGGTGCCGACTACCTTAAAGTTTGAGGGCTTCCTTGCTGAGGAAGACAGAGGTTTCCAACTACCTTGAAGTTGAGGGCTTGCGGGGATAGCAAGACAGAGACTCCAATCTTCGTATCGAGGGCTTACCCTGGTGTGGGTAAGACAGACTTGCTTGAAAGTATAAATCAAGGGACCTTTATCCAAGGTTGTTGGATACCCTTCTCTTTGGGTTAAAAGACCATTATCTTGGTACTAGTAGTTTTACTACTTGTTTTTATTCCGCTGAAATTTGTATCTTAAAGAAAGTATAACTTTCTTATACTTCTTTACATACTCTGATTCATTTAGATTCTATACGCTTTAAGGTAGAATCTTATATTGTAACTTTTGTTATGTTTCAAATTCCGGAACCATATTTCCGGAACCTACTTTTGGAATCTCTTTCTAAGTTTAGTTCGGTGTTAGAGGTGTTGTGAATTTGCCTAGTTTAACTTTGTTAAACTTAGTCCTTTCCTTTGCTTAAGGAAAAAATAGTTATTCATAACTAACTTTAAAGGTTCTAAAGGAATTTTTGAAGTATACAATTCACCCCCCCTCTTGTATATTGAGCATCTCATATTATATTTCGATCCTACAACAGGTTGGTGTGCAAAATCTCTTTCCATATAACGCTTCACAAGTTACCCTCTGAATACTTCAATAGAATAAATTGTTATAGGAAAATCATACTAGAGGTAAAAATTGATACCACATAACTTGAACATCATTTGAGAATGATCTCAATATTTCTCCTGAATATTCTATTCGGATTTTACATCAGTTTGGCGGTGGTAGGTAGTGCTCAAAATAATTTCAGTATCCAAAGCATTCTGAAAACATTTCTCGAATATTGATGTAAAATTTGCATCACGATTATAAAAAATCGATAATTGTACTCAATAATGTATTACAACGTCATTAATATATAGTTTTACTAAACCATAAAGTGGTAAATATTCCCTTATAGAAATAAAATGTTCTGACATGGTAAGACGATCAATAATGACTTATATTGCATCATTCCTTCTAAGAGTGTTTGGTAGTACTATGACAAAGTCCATCATAATTTTATCCCATTTCCACTCAGGTATGGGAAGAGGTGGAATAACTCCTCCAGGTTATAGGCTTCCAGCGTTCACTTATTGAAAAACCATACTTCTTGACACAAAATCATCAATATCCCACTGCATGTTGTCCCACCAAAAATGTTCCTTCAAATCTTTATACATTTTGGTGTTCCTAGGGTGTGTAGGGAAATTCAATATATGAGCATCATCCAAAAATTTTCTTTTTAGATCAGGTATATAGGGAACACAATGTCTCTTCCTAAATTACAAAATTCCATCTTCATACACAAATTCACTCAATCTCCCATTATGGACATCTTTAATCTTATTTTGAAATGATACATCACCAGTTAGAAAATCATTATCCTTTATAGTAAAGTTGATTTGGGAACCATTTGAAAAATTACTTATTTTTCACCTTCCATGGTTATTCCCATTTTTATATTTACTAGTTCTATGTATATAGGATTCTTTAAAACACTAATATTGTTAAAAACTCCACGATCTTTTCTTCTCAAAGCATCTTCCACCTTATTTTCCTTCCCCGGGTGGTAGTGTATAGTGCATCATAATCCTTGAGTTTTTCAAGCCATCACCTTTTCTTCATGTTGTGATCTTTTTGTGAGAAAATATACATAAAACTCTTTTTATCTTTTTAAATCTCACATTTTTTACCATATAGATAGTGTCTCCAAATATTCAAAGAAATGATTACAGCTGCTAACTCAATATCATGAGTAGTGTAATTCATCTGATGAATTTCTAAATATCATGATGCATAGGAAATATCCATATAATTGTGCATAAGGACACAACAAATCTTTTCATTGAAGAATCACTATAAATAACAAACCCATTAATGCTCGATGGTAGAGTTAATATAGGAGAATTGACTAATCTTCTCTTTAGATCATCAATACATTCTTCACACTCTTTTTTCCAAAAACAATTAATCCCTTTTCGTGTGAGATTTTTTAATGGGTTATCTAACTAGGAAAAATTATAGATTAAATGTCGATAATAACCTACTAAACCAATAAAACTGGGTACCTCTGTTATACTCGTCGGTGCTGGCCATTCTTGGATTACTAGTGTCTTAGAAGAATCAACAGAGATTCCATCCTTAGAGACAATATGGCCAAGAAATGAAATCTTTTGAAGCTATGATTCACAGTTTCTAAACATCCCATATAATTCGTGTCTTCTAAGAGTCTTCAGGATATTGCGCAAGTGATTTTCATGATCTTCATAGCTATTGGAGTATACCAAAACATCATCAATAAATAACACTACAATGTCATCAGGATATTCCTTGAAAACCCTATTCATTAGATCTATGAAGTTAGAGGGTGCATTGGTCAATCCAAAATGAATTACTATAAACTCATAATGCTCGTATCTAGTTTGAAATGATTTTTGCAGAATGTCTTCCTTCTTCACGCACAACTGATGGTATCCAGATGGAAAGTAAATCTTTGAAAAGTATTGAACACCATGCATTTGTTCAAAAAAATCACCAATGTGAGGTAGGGGATACTTTTTCTTTGTTGTTATATCATTGATCTTCATGTAGTCAAAGCACAACCTCACATATCCATCTTTATTCTTAACAAAAAATGGTAGGGGATCCCCATGGAGAAACACTAGGGTGAATAAATCCTTTATTACTCAATTCCTCTAGTTGTTACTTTAGTTCCACTAATTCCAAAGTGTACATTCTATAAGGTGTCTTTGATAGGGTCCTTGAAGCATGAATTAAATCAATTAAAACTCAATTCCCCATTCTAGATTATGTCTAAGTAAATCTTTTGGAAACACATCAACATATTCCTTCACAATAGGTAAATCCTCTATTTGAATATTCCATTTCTCACCCACATTTATTTCATTCACTTCCTCCCCAATAATGGAATTTAGATGAGCTAAAGGGGGTGGATCTAGATTAGAATTAGGTGGTGGCGTTTCATCTCTAAAGATAAAGTACTTTTTATCATCATAAAAAATTGTATCCTCCTTCTACTTATAATAATGTTTCACATCATGGTTCGAAATACAATCCATACCGAGGATTTTGTCAACTTCAATCATGGGTATGGCGATGAGACCAACAGATCAATAGCATGTATATTTCCAAATAGGGAATGATTCACAAAACATTGTTGCAATGATACTTCCATTATGAATTTTGACTAAAAACTCACTTGTTAAATGAAATTGAAAATTTCAAATTTTCATAGAAAAATGGGAAGATATGAAACAATGCGATGATACAGAATCAAATAAAGCATTTACTAAACATGAGAAAACCATTAAATTTCCTTATACCACGTATTTCGGAGATTCTACTTCAGCAGTAGTGATATCATATGTTTTTTCATGATCCCTTGTACTTTTCTGAGGTAAGATCCCATAACTATTAGGACATTCATTTTCATAATTCACCCATTCTCTACAATTGCAGCATTCAAAATCGACAGCCTCTTTATTCCCCTTTCATTCACGAGCTTGGTGGCCCTTTTCACCACACTTGTAACAGACTCCCATTCCCTTCATGGAAATACGAGGGTGTTTCTTCCCACATTTACTGTAGGATATATATTCAACTTTTTCCTTCTTCCACTTATTTCCTTTTAAGAGTGTTCAACTAGTCTCTTCTTATCTTTCTTTTCATTAAAGTCTTATGACATAGAGGGTTCATTTTTTTCTTGATAGAACATGAGACAATATCTTCGTAAGATGAGTAGGATTGTGAGACTACTGGTCGACGGAGAAATGGATTTTACCCATAAAAGAAATGGTCAATCATAATTCTTGGGTTACATATATAATCTGCATCATGCCTCGCTAACCTTGTAATGTTAGCTTCATACATTGCGACATTATCATCCTCTTATTGCCTCAGACTCATAATTGCCTTTCCATATCTACTCGGTGGTCATAAATAATGTACCATTATATGAAAATATCCTTAAACTCTATCCATTCCATATTGGAAACATCATCATCGTCCTTTTTGTTTTGAATCAATGACCACCGTAGATCAGCATCTCCAGTGAGGCGGTAAACTACCATGACAACTTTTTCCCTTTCACTAATCCCCAAGGTGTGGAATATTTTCTCTAAGGAATATATCGATTTCTCAGCTACTAATGGATTTGTATTCTCATTGAATGTTGGTGGTTTTTACCTCATGAAGTGATCTAACATTGATCCTCCATGCTATGGGTCAAGGTCCTCTATATAGGTAAATTTATTATTCATAACCTGAGTGAGTTGTCCAAATATAGTGATTCGTTGATCAGCACCAGTTGTATCACCAACTCCAATATAATTATCTTGTGTTGGTGGAAAATCCCTACATGGTGTGCATGCATTGATAGTGTTTCTATTCTTTCCAATAGACACCATTTCTAAACAATGTCATCAACTAGATTAGTTTATGAATCGCGATACATAAATCCAAACATGTTGAAACACTTAACCTAAATTGAAAAGTTTATGGAAATAACCCCTAAGAAGAAAAAATCTTTTATTTGAGAATTAATATACTCATAAACCCTTCATAATGGTTTTTAAAGAAAATGGGAATAATTCTAATCATATCCCTCAAGAGTGTCGTAACCAAGAGTGTAGCAAGGCCCGTTGTCGTGCACCGGTTCCCGTTCGAGTCTAGCTTAAAGTGGTCTTTTCATGTTTTACCCCTAGGAAAATCAATGCTAGAGCTGCATCTACCTACTAATATCCATACAAGGATGTATATCATGGAAAAGTCACAAAATCTCTAAAATACCAAAATTTAGGAAGTTCTTTTACACTTTCCCTCAAAGTCTGTCTTAGGGTAATGTGCTCTAATCAATGTTTATCTTAATCTAGATTCCACAATTTGTACTAAATGTTCTCTGATACAAACTGTAATGCCCTTTCCCCAATTACCCATAGTCGGTGCATTATTACATAGCATTAGCATGATCACAAATGATCATGTATCGAAAGAATGATTAGTTTAGTAGCCTAATAAGTAATAGATAAATTCATAAGGTTTACATTACGTCATAAACTAGAAAACTAAAACAACATTTTCTTCATAGTCTATCCCTGTATGTCAGTCGTAATATATTTCTTCACATCCTGGGAAAAATAAAACATAGAAAGGGGTGAGCTCAGATGCTCAGAATGGATAACAATATAGAAGAAACATTAATAAATATGCGTAAACATTTATGGCAATGTATAAAACAAAATCATAAGACTTTTAAACTTGAACTTCAACATAATATGGAAAACATAAAATCAAAATAATTCAATTTTCTTACTCATATGGATATTCTACTTGTCGAATAATCACATTCAATATCAATAGCCACTTTCACAGTGATGCAAAGCATAATGCCATACTCTAATAACCTCATAATCAAGGCCTTGAGTCAAGACTACAGATGTGATTTTTTCATGGAATTGTGCCAAGACCCTAGCTTGTCTCATTAGACCTACTGATGCATCGAGGAGCTATAGCAGGCTCCACCTGTCACTTACTAAGTCTAATGCATTCCTCATATGAAAAGGTTTAAACAAAATATAAAAATTCGTATTCAAACTAGAATACGAAATGTCAAAACATTATCCATAAACCTTGATTGGTATTAAATAACCCATCCACAATCAAACAAATCACAAAACCTTCAATATAATATGGAAGATTTGTATATTATTAAATCAACTTCAAATAATCATAAAATCCATCAATGGATGTTGACATAGATGAAATCAAAATCTTATTTAGAGAAATATCTCTTTCTATTTCTAAATAATTAAAGAGTAACATAATTATAAACAATAAATTTTTTTGAAAAGATTCTTGTAATATTATAAGGGAAGCTTCAATGATGTTATAATGGGGGCAAATAGCTGCTTCTGCCATATAAGTAAAAAAAGCATTCTTACTTTAAATTTGTCAAAAAGGTAAAAAAGTACCTTGTTTGGAAAACGATAGAAAGATTACTTTATAAATATCTTATAAAAGTAAAAAAAATTTATAAATGAAAATAAACCATATTCTATAAAATATTAATAATTTTTTGAAATACATTTTTAAGAATTATTCATGTTGATGATAAAGAGGTCCTAGTAGATACTTACGTAAAAACAACCTCGGATAATAAAGAGATTGTGAAATTAACCCTTACCTTTTTCTTTTCATTGATCGAGGGTAGGTTAACCAATTTTATAACGGTTAAATAATTATTATTAAATTATACAATAATCATATACATTAATATGGTATCATATATGATCTTTTAACATTGTTTTGTTAATAATATCTTAGTATTATCGTCATTTCGGGTGTTAAATGATTTTTTTCCTTTATATATTTTGTTTCATAAGTAATGTTTGTTATGGATAAATTGTATTTTATTCATATTAATAATTATATTAAGTTTTTAAACATTAATTTTAATAATCTATTGAAAATAAGTCTTCAATGGATACGATGGGGAATGAATCTCATCGCGTTTGTGGAGATGGTAATCCGTATGAACGCTTCATCGACAATATCATTCATTTGATATTAAAATAATATATAATTGGATGGTATATCATATATACCGAATAATTATCATGTTATATTTATTTTTTACATCAGTTACACATCATTAGTATACCCATCAAAATAATAATATATTGGATAACAATTACACCACGACGTGGAGACCGTAAGTCGTACGTACGCACGTATGATGACATGTCATTCAGAGGATGGATAGAATAAATAATTTGGTTGTACCATATTTATAATAACATCAAACTACTTTAAAGATATTGTACTTATTATTTTTAATGTAAACAACAATGAAAAATGAAGTGGAAGAAGAAAGGTACTTGAAAGTGGTGATGAAATATTTACCTCTTCTTCAGTTTCTTCTCTTTGATTTGATCAAAATGGATCCATAGGTTGGATTTATGACTAAATTAAGGACTATAAGATTAAGGAAGGATATTTTAGAGGTTATTTGGGTATGGGTGGTTGAGAAAATGGCTTTGATGTTGTTCATCAGAGAAATGGGGTAGTGCTCTTTTATAAGAGGGGTGTGGGGCACCTTTGGAAAAGCTATAAATATTATTTAATAATAAAATCATTTTAGGCTTATAATGGCTCAAAAATAGATTATATAAATGATAATGTGTGTAAGTGTCTCAAACCACTGAACCAATAGGTTTTAGACAGGATGGGGTCACTATATTAACCCTATCATTTAGATTTAACTCTTAGTTAAATAGTTTGACATTTATAATGTCTTTTTGTTTTTTATATTATATGATTAATAAACATACTATATAATTTCAAGCAAACCACAAGTGGTTCATTAATGTTACATATATCATTATATAAGTCCTTTTTCTGATCCATAGATTTTTTGGAATATAATATAAATTAATAATCTAATATTTGTTTTAAAAACACTATCATTAAAATTTTTCACTATTTGGTATTTTTTTTTAAATTCGTAACAACATTATTACTTAGAAATAAATTCATATAACCAACCCTAATATGTCATATTAACCTAAAAAATTAGTGTAATTCCTAAAAAGTGTAACCCCCCGACCCCAGCTACCCAGAGTCGGTGCATTACTTCGTAACATTGGCATGATCACAAAAGATCAAATCTCGAATGACCGATTAGTTTAGTAGCCTTGGAAACACTAGATACATTCATAAATGTTACATTACATCAGAAGGTGAAAAATTAAAATAACAAAGTCTCCATAGTCCACACTCATATCCTCTTTTGACAATCCCTGCAGGTCATTCATAAAATACATTTTCACATCCTGGAAAATATTAAAACATTGAAAGGGGTGAGCTCAGATGCTCAGTAAGGATAACAATATTGCGGAAGCTTTCATAAATAATCATTAACATTTAAGGCAATGTATAACTAAAACAAAAGCCTTTTTAAACATGAACTTTAGCATAATATGGCAAAAATTAAATTAAATAATTCCATTTACTTACTCACATGGATATTCTACTAATCGAATAATCCCATCCAATATCAATAACCACTTTCATAATGATGGAATGCATAATGCCAGACTATCATAACCACGTAGCCAAGGCCTCGTGCTAAGACCACAAATAAGATTTTGTCAAGGCCTTGTGCCAAGACACTAGTTTGTCTCATGAGACCTACCGATGAATCGAGAAGCTATAGCGGGCTCCACCCGTCACTTATTAAGTCCAATTCATTCCTCATATGAATAGGATTAAACATTTCATAAACAATAACATAATCGTATCACATAAAACATGCATAAAGGAAACATAACATTTCCACATTTCAATCACAAGATAACAATACAACACATTGATATAATAAAAACGCTTTCAAAACCATTTTCAATACCAAAATAAAAGAATGTTAAAACATTGTATTTATTTTTCATTAAAAAAGGGATGGCTTGTAGAGGAAGTCGAAACTCAAATAATTGTCACGGCAGCGGAGAAGTTGTTGTCGCCGCATATGTACCGAAAGAAAAACATTCCCTTTTTGTCGTTTAGTAAAACGCTTCTTATAAAAAAATATTACTTTTGAATAAAAATAAAAGTCAAAGGGGTTTATACACCATATAAAAGAAAGTTGTGTATAAAACCAAATATGCCTCAATGAAAGGAGATTGAGGCGATGTCCTTAAAAAGAACATTTTCAAAATAAAATAGATCTATTATGTGTATTCACTATAGGTACACATAAAGAAAGTAAAAATACAAAATAAGACATAATAATATCATGACATAATTTGAAAGTAGGAGATTAACCCAAAGAATGGAAATTGGGTTAAGAAGTTCCCCTACCATGCATCCTGTCCTGACTCCACCATTCTTTAACCTCCTGAATAATAATCTAGAGTTAATTCCTATTTACTTAAGAACCTTTTTCATGTTCATTATTCCTTTTATATCCTTTATTACCATGTTTTGAACATTATGTAATTATTTAAGTTTATAACAGTCATTTTGTCGATCTTAGGTACTTGCGTCAAAAATAACATTCTTATAATTACAAGTTGTTCATTTGGTGATATATCCATTATATCTCATATATATCCAGTATATATATGCATTTATAATATTCCATAACGTTTAGAGGTAAAAATGAAATGCACCGTTCATGGAGACGGTAAGCCGTACGTACACATGAACGCTACTTTCATTTCTATTTAGTATTTAATGAAATCATAATGATATAAAGGTTTATTATAATTCCAGTATAACATCATATATAATAGAATTTACTCCATCCTTTATACATCCCACATATGGCATTAACAATTCAAATCACTTTGAGGGGGCGGTAGTCCGCACTTCCTAAAATAAAAATATCGCGTTTACCCATAATGGAAACAATAAATGTATGACATAATTGAGTATATTGGTGTTGTTACAAAATAAAGGAATAAAAAGAGTTTAGGGTTTTGGATAAGCAAAATAAAACAAAATAACATAAGAGAAGACATTACCTAAAAATTGGTAACTCTTTTGATTTGTGCAAAAGGCTTCATTGGGAAGACTTCTGCCCAAAGTGAGGCTTCTAGGAGTAAGGGAGGGAAGTTGGGAGAGTATTTGGGCAGAGTTTGGCCGAGCCAAAAGGCTTTGAAAGTGTGAGTAAGGTGGTAGAGGTGGGTGCCTTTTATAAGTGGAGAGGAGGGGCACTCTTGGAAAGTAAAGAAAAGTCACTTTATTATAAATTGAGTTTCGGATTCTAGAGGTCCCACACTTATATAATTCGAGGTTAAGGTGATAAGGGTTCGAAATATACTCATCCAATAGGTATTTGACAAGTGTAAGCCTCGGATTGTACATTATATTTTCATTTTATTAAAATCGTTAAATAATGAGGTCATCGCTCCATCATAATGATGTCATAAATAATTTAATTTATTTAATGTCTAAAAATTATAAAAAATATACTATGATATAGGAAATCTTTTTATCTTTCCAATGACTATTTATAGTCAAAAATATGACTTGTATAACCCCATGTAAAAATTGTTTTAGTAAAACATTTCATGTTTGTGTCATTTTTTACTTTAACATTAAATAAAAGGTATTTATGTCATTTTCCAACTAAAGTGGCTCCATGGGGTTCCCAAGTTGACCCATGGATTGTCTTGGTCGGCCATGGCACATCCAATGAGGGTAGGACATGTGTAAAACTCATATCATATTATTAAAACATTATTTTTACCTTAAACTACACTAATTACCTCTAATCGCGATTAAGAACTTAAAAGTTACTATTCACCAAAAATTATTTTAATCTCATTGAAACACATTTTACTTCTTAATGACAATCATGTATGTCGGATTTTTGAAAATCAAAACACAGAAGTGGTAATATTTCATTTAAATGAAAAATCAGTTATTTAACTACCACTTAGTGGTTTCACTATTCATCAAAAATTGAAGTTTTTCAGAACAATGTCAAAATTTCACCCTAAGATATAATTGATATTCCGAATTCAAAAATGATGTCTATTTTAAAAAATTCCAAACATATCAGTTTCATTAATTAATTTTATAATTAATTCCCGCTGTCACAACAAATAGCCTGTTTTTAAGAAACAATTTATATCAAAAGATTGGCAATTGTTTATGTCCAATTTCAATGTTAAATTAATTCTAATGACCACCATTGTATAAAATGGTGAAAATATAATCTAATTATACTTTAAAACTACTAAATATTATAATTTATCACAATAAATTATTTTGATTAAAAAAGTTGTTTTAAGTATATTTCACTATTCATAAAAAATTGGAAGTTCTCAGAAAATTACAAAAATTTCAACTTAGGGTAATTTCTATATTACGAATACAAAATTGAAGTCCATTTTGAAATATAAAATTTCTATAATTTTAAAAAGTGGTTATTACTATTCATAATGGCTACTTTGATTAGTCGCGGTGTGTTAGAACTCGAACTTGCGTACAATACACACTACTGTATTATTCAGAGAGATGTGTACCGTGAAAGCTTGTGGTGTTACATTCTCCCCTCCTTCAAATAATTTCGTCCTCGAAATTTCATATAATATCATTATATAAAAAGACTCGGGTGATTCTTCATCATAAGTTCCTCGGGTTCCCACGTTGCCTCCTCCAACTTATGGTTTCTCCATAAAACATTTACCAGACGAGTCGTCCGGTTTCTCAGCACTTGTTCTCTTGTATCAAGAATCCTTGACGGGTTCTTCACAATAAGACAGATCAGGTTCCAGTTCTAATTACTCATAGGTGAGTACATGCGTTGGGTCGGGCATGTATTTTCTCAACAGTGATACGTGGAATACATCATGATCTTTGGAGAGACTTGGCTGCATTGCCAAACGGTAAGCTACAACCCCAATTCGTTCTAGAATTTCGAAGGGTCCGATGTACCTGGGACTCAATTTACCCTTCTTACCGAAACGTATAACTCCCTTCCATGGTGATACCTTCAAGAAAACATGATCTCCTGCCTGAAACTCCAAATCCTTCCTTCGATTGTTAGCATAGCTCTTCTGCCTACTTTGAGCTTCTTTGATGTGGTTTTGGATTACCTTCACCTTTTCCATCATTTCCTCCACCAGTTCTGGGCCTACAGGATTTCTTTCACCAACGTCATCCCAACAGGTTGGTGTGCGACATCTCTTTCCGTATAACGCTTCATATGGTGCCATCCGAATACTTTAATTGGAGCTATTGTTATAGGAAAATTCTACCAGAGGTAAATATTGATCCCACATTCCTTGAAAGTCAAGTGAGGATGATCTCAACATGTCTTCTAAGGTTTTAATAGTTCGTTCTGATTGTCTGTCTGTTTGAGGGTGGTAAGCAGTGCTCAAACGAAGTTCAGTATCCAAGGCCTTCTGAAGACTTTTCCAGAATCTTGATGTAAAGCAGGGATCACGATCTGAGACAATCGACAAGGGTACTCCATGAAGTCTTACAACTTCATGAATATATAGTCTTTCTAGACGTTCAAGTGCCAGATCTTCCCTTATAGCAAGAAAATGTGTTGTCTTCGTGAGACGATCAACAATGACCCATATTGCGTCATTTCTTCTAGGAATCTTTGGTAGTCCCATGACAAAATCCATCGTAATATTATCCCATTTCCACTCAGGTATGGGAAGAGGTTGCAATACTCCACCAGGATGTTGCCTTCCAGCTTTCACTTGTTGGCAAACCATACATCTTCACACAAAATCGGCAATCTCCCTTTTCATGTTGTCCCACCAAAAATTTCCCTTTAAATCCCTATACATTTTTGTGCTCCCAGGGTGTATAGAGAAATTGGAACTATGAGCATCATCCAACAATTCCCTCTTTAAATTAGGTATATCGGGAACACAATGTCTCCTCCCAAATTTCAAAATTCCATCTTCATAAAAAAAGTCACTCAACCGCCCATCATTCACAGCTTTAATCTTCTTTTTCAACACATCATCATCAGACTGAGAACTCTTTATCCTTTCTAGTAAATATGGTTTGGCAACCATCTGAAAAAGTTTTGATGTTTCACCCTCCATGGTGATTCCCATATCCATCTTTACTAGATCCATGAAAAAAAGATCCCTTTCAACTCTCATCATGATCAAAACTCCATGATCTTTTCTACTCAAAGAATCTGCAACCTTATTTTCCTTCCCTGGGTGGTAGTGTATCATGCAATCATAATCCTTGAGTAGTTCAAGCCATCATCTTTGCCTAATGTTGAGTTCTCTTTGTGAGAAAATATATTTCAAACTCTTGTGATCTGTATATATCTCACATTTTTCACCATAGAGATAATATCTCCATATCTTCAGGGAAAAGATTACAGAAGCTAACTCAAGATCATGAGTAGGATAGTTCGGCTCATGAATTTTTAGCTGTCGTGATGCATAATCAATAACCCTATCATTCTACATAAGGACACAACCAAGTCCTTTCATTGATGCATCACTATAAATAACGAACCCATCATTACCTGATGGTAGAGTCAATATGGAAGCATTGACTAATCTTCTCTTCAGTTCTTCAAAACATTCTTCACACTCTTTTGCCCAGACAAATTTAACCCCTTTACGTGTGAGCTTTGTCAATGGGTTACCCAATCGGGCAAAATTCTGGACAAAACGTCGATAATAACCTGCCAAACCAATAATGTTGCGTACCTCAGTTATAATCTTCGGTGCTGGCCATTCTTGGATTGCCTTGGTCTTAGAAGGATCAACGGAAATTCCATCCTTAGAGACAATGTGGCCAAGGAAAGAAATCCCCTGAAGCCAAAATTCACACTAGCTAAACTTCCCATATAATTCATGCCTTCTAAGAGTCTTCAAGATAATGCGCAAGTGATTTTCATGATCTTCGTAGCTTTTGGAGTACACCAAGATTTCATCAATAAATACCACCACAAAATCATCTAGATATTCCTTGAAAACTCTATTCATTAGAACCGTGAATACAGAAGGTGCCTTAGTCAATCCAAAAGGCATTACTGTAAACTCGTAATGCCCGTACCCTGTTCAAAATGTTGTCTTCGGAATGTCTTCCTTCTTCACACACAACTGATGGTATCCATATCGAAGGTCAATCTTTGAAAAGTATTGAGCTCCATGCAATTGGTCAAATAAATCATCAATGCTAGGTAAGGGATACTTGTTCTTTATTGTTATAGCATTTATCTCCCTGTAGTCAACACACCACCTCATAGATCCATATTTCTTCTTAACAAAAAGGACAAGGGCTCCCCATGGAGAAACACTAGGGCAAATAAATCCCTTATTACTCAATTCCTCTAGTTGTTTCTTTAGTTCAACTAATTCCACAGTGGCTATCCTATAAGGGGTCTTTGATATAGGCCTTGATCCAGGAATTAAATCAATGGAAAACTAAACTTCTCGTTCTGGAGGATGTCCAGGTAAATCTTCCGAAAACACATCTTCATATTCTTTCACAATAGGTACATCCTTTATTTGATCATTACTTCCCTCGCCCCCAGTTATTTCATTCTCTTCCTCCCCAATAATTGAATTTAGTTGAGCTACTGGTTGTGGATCTAAATACGAATTAGGTGGTGACGATTCTGCTCTAAAAAATAAGGTGTTCCTTATCATCAACATCAAAAATTGTAACCTCCTTCTTCATACAATAAATCTTTGCATCATAGTCCGAAAGCCAATCCATACCAAGGATTATATCAAACTCAATCATAGGTATGCCAATGAGATCAACGGATAATGAAATGTTATTTGCTCTAATGGGGACTGATTCACAAAACTTTGTTGCAATAATACTTCCCTTAGGAGTTTTGACTGACAATTGTCTTGTTAAATCAAATTGGAAATATCTAATTTTCTTAGAAAACTGGGAAGATATAAAACAATGTGATGATCCAGAATCAAATAACGCACTTTCTAAACTTGAGGAAACCATTAAATTACCTTCCACCGCATCTTTCGGAGCTTCAACCTCAGCAGTAGTGATATCATAAGCTTGGCCTTGATCCCTAGGCCTCTTATGAGGTAAGTTCCCCTGATGCTTAGGACATTCATTTGCATAATGTCCCATCTCTCTACAATTATAGCATTCCACATTGACAAAAACTTTCTTTCCCTTGCAATCATGAGCTTGGTGGCCTTTTACACCACACTTCTAATAGACTCTCATTCCCTTCAATCAAGTACCGTGGTGTTTCATTCTACATTTACTGCAAGACTGGTATTCAACTCTTCCCTTCTTCCCCTTATTTCCATTTCTAGATTGATCATAAGATCTATTCTTTTCTTGCTTTGCTTTAAAGTCATAAGACTTAGAGAATTCATTTTCCGTCTTGATAGAACACGAGACTATATCTTCATATGTTGAGAAAGATTGTGATACTAGAGCTCGACAGAGAAATGGTTTTAACCCATCAAAGAAACGATCAATCGTACTTCTCGGGTTACGTATATAATCTGCAGCATGCCTCGCTAACCTTGTAAAGTTAGCCTCATACTTTGCGACATTCTCATCCTCCTTCGGCCTCAGACTCAGAAATTGCCTTTCCATATCTGCTCGATGGTCATGTGGAATGTATTTTTCTAAGAAAAGCTCTTTGAACTCTCTCCATTCCATACTTGATACTTCTTCATCTTCCTTTGTATTTTGAATCAAAGAACACCATTGATCAGCATCTCCAGTGAGGCGGTAAACTTCCATGATAACCTTCTCCCTTTCGCTACTCCCCAAGGCATGGAATATTTTCTCTAAGGTGTTTATCCATTGCTCAGATACTAATGGATTTGTACCCCCATTAAATGTTGGTGGTTGTTGCCTCATGAAGTGGTCTAACATTGATCCTCCATGTTGCGGATCTGGGTGCTCCATACGAGTAAGGTTATTATTTATAACCTGAGTGAGTTGTTCCAGTATGGTAATAAGTTGATCAGCACCAGTTGTATCTCCAGCTCCACAAAAATTATCTTGAGCAGGAGGGAAATCCCTACACAGAGTGCGTGCGTTGATACGATTTCCATTCCTTCCACTAGGCGCCATTTCTAAACAATGGCATAAACTACATTAGTTTATGAATCAAAATACATAATTCCATACTTGTAAGATACTTAACATAAATTGAACTATTTATGGATATAATCCATAAAAATGTTTTCTTTGAGGAAGTATATACTCATAACCCTTCATAGTGGTTTATAAAAAAATGATAATTATCCAAAGCATATCCCCCGGTAGTGTCGTAACCAAGAGTGTAGCAAGGCCCGTTGTCATGCACCAGTTCCCATTCGAGTCTAGCCCAAAGAGGTGTTTTCGAGTTTTACCCCTAGGTACATCTGTTCCAGATCCTCCTCTACCTGGTCGTATCCAGACAGGGATGTATTTCTTGGAAAACTCACAACATCTCTACAATACCAAAATTCTAGGAAGTTCTTCTATACTAATCCTCAAATTCTATCTTCGGGCAATGTGCTCTAATCAGAGTTTATCTAAATCTAACTTCCAAGGTTAGTACTAAACTGCCTCTGATACTAACTGTAATTCCCCGACCCCAGCTACCCAGAGTCTGTGCATTACTTCGTATCATGGGCATGATCAAAAAAGATCAAGTCTCGAAAGACCGATTAGTTTAGTAGCCTTGTCAAACACTAGATACATTCATAAATGTTACATTACATCAGAAGTTGAAAAACTACAATAACAAAGTCTCCATAGTCCACACTCATATCCTCTTCTGACTATCCCTGCAGGTCATTCATAAAATACTTCTTCACATCCTTGAAAATATTAAAACATTGAGTGGGGTGTGCTCAGATGCTCAGTAAGGATAACAATATTGCGGAAGCTTTCATAAATAATCATTAACATTTAAGGCAATGTATAACTAAAACAAAAGCCTTTTTAAACTTGAACTTTAGCATAATATTGCAAAAATAAAATTAAATAATTCCATTTACTTACTCACATGGATATTCTACTAATCGAATAATCCCATGCAATATCAATAACCACTTTCATAATTATGGAATACATAATTCCAGACTATCATAACCACGTAGCCAAGGCCTCGTGCCAAGACCACAAATAAGATTTTGTCAAGGCCTCGTTCCAAGACACTAGTTTGTCTCATGAGACCTACCGATGCATCGAGGATCTATAGCGGGCTCCACCCGTCACTTATTATGTCCAATTCATTCCTCATATGAATAGGTTTAAACATTTCATATACCATAACATAATCGTATCACATAATATATGCATAAAGGAAACATAACATTTCCACATTTCAATCACAAGATAACAATACAACACATTGATATAATAAAAACGCTTTCAAAACCATTTTCAATACCAAAATAAAAGAATGTTAAAACATTGTATTTATTTTTCATTAAAATAAGTGATG
Organism: Viscum album; assembly: GCA_963277665.1. Classification (NCBI taxonomy): domain Eukaryota; kingdom Viridiplantae; phylum Streptophyta; class Magnoliopsida; order Santalales; family Viscaceae; genus Viscum; species Viscum album. The sequence continues at coordinate 563,943,342 of OY728129.1, read as the reverse complement.
GCTTGTAGAGGAAGCTGAAACTCAAATAATGGTCATGGTGGCGGAGAAGTCGTTGTCGCCGCATATGTACGGAAAGAAAAACATTCCCTTTTTGTCGTTTAGTAAAACGATTCGTATAAAAAAATATTCCTTTTGAATAAACATAAAAGTCAAAGGGGTTTATACACCGTATAAAAGAAAGTTGTGTATAAAACAAAATATGCCTCAATTAAAGGAGATTGAGACGAAGTCCTTAAAAAGATCATTTTTAAAATAAAATATATCTATTATGTGTATTCACTATAGGTACACATGGCTCGTGACTACCTGACCCACCATGCCAAGGAGCAGCAAACGGTTGAGGGCCCACCTAGAAAGAGGCAGAGGGTCGATCGTGGTGGTCCGCAGGGAGCAGGCGGATGAGGCAGAGGAGCTGGTCGAGTAGCAGGTGGTGGGAGACACTTTGAGGCTCTACCACCACCACCAGGAGGTCCACCCCGACCACAGGGAGATGGCGGGCAGAGACAGACACAACACTATGCAGCAGAGGCCTACGACCACGGCACGCCCGAGATGATTCGAGGTACTATCTGTGTTTATTCCACCCTTGCTACTGTTCTTATAGACACATGAGTGAGTCATTCTTTCATAGCTGCTGCACTTGTTCGGAGCTCGGAAATTGCGACAGAGTCGTTGGCTCTATCCTTACGGCTATAGACTCCTACGGGAGCAGACTCGATGATTACACACGGGTGCCGACAGTGTGAGCTTACTCTAGGAGGTGAGAGATTTGGCTGGGATTTTCTTTTTTGCAGCATCGAGGCATTACGATGTCATCTTGGGCATGGATTGGTTATCTACAGTCCATTCTCAGATCGACTATATTAGGCACAAGGTGTGATGTGTACGCACTGACAGAAGCAAGTTCACCTCCACCGGAGAGAAGGGAGCCTTCGCAGCATAGGATGGACTCTCACAGAGGAGAGGACATCCCATCACTCATCAGTTGGCTTGTGTCATCCTAGGATCAGTTGACGTGCAGAGTCCTGTTTTTCCTGCAGTGGTTGATCAGTATGCCGACGTCTTTCTCGACGATGTTCCAGGACTACCTCCTCGCATAGAGGTAGAATTTTATATTGACCTGTACCTCGGGATAGACCCGATATCCACTCCAGCGTATCGGATGGCCCCCGTTGAGTTTCGAGATCTACGGGTACAACTGGAGGGCTTGCAGGGCAAGGGGTTCATCCGACCTAGTGTTTCACCCTGGGCTTCCTCGATATTGTTCACCAAGAAGGTGGACGGGAGCTTGCGACTATGTGTCGACTATCTTCACCTCAACCAGGTGATAGTGAGGAACAAGTATCCACTACCAAGGATTGAAGTCCTCTTCGATCAGCTCAAGGGAGCATGGTGGTTCTCTAAGATAGACCTCATGTCAGGCTATCATCAGCTCACAGTTCGGGACGAGGACATGTAGAAGACGGCCTTTAGATGTCGGTATGGCCACTATGAGTTATTGGTTATGCCATTACGTGTAACCAATGCTCTGGCAGTGTTCATGGGCCCCATGAACATGATATTTCATCCATACCTCGATTGATTTGTCGTGGACTTCATCAACGACATTTTGATTTACTCGACGACTGAAGAGGAGCACGCCTACCACTTGCGGGTTGTACTAAACACACTCGGAGAGCTCCAGCTTTATGGAAAGATCTTGATGTGTCCGTTCTGGTTACATGGGGTCCACTTCTTGGGACACGTCATTTCTGAGGTGGGAGTTTCGGTGGATCCCGCGATGATCGAGGCAGTGCTAGCTTGGGAGAAACCCAGGAGCGTGACGGAGGTGAGGAGTTTCTTGAGACTACCTGGATACTATCAGAGATTTGTGCCAGACTTCTCCAGAGTTGAGGCACCACTCTCAGCATTGAAAAAGAAAGGGAAACCCTTTGTGTGGTCAGACAGATGTTAGCAGAGCTTCTAGGAGCTGAGACAGAGATTGATCATCGCACCTATCTTGAGGTTGTCGGAGGAGGGGATAGGGTACGTAGTCTACAACGATGCATTATGGACCAGACTCGTATGTGTCCTGATTCAGAAGTGGGCAGTGATCGCCTATGGATCACTTAAGTTGAGGACGCATGAGCAGAACTACGCTATGCATGACCTGGAGTTAGCAGCAGTGGTCTTCGCTCTGAAGAAATGGCGGCACTATCAGATGGGCGTGCACTTTATAGTCTTTTCTGACCATTACAGTATCAGGTACATCTTCTCTCAGAAGGACCTGAACCTAAGACAACAACGATGGCTCGAGTTCCTCCAGGACTATGACTTTGAGATAGTCTATACTCTTGGGAAGGGGAAGGTGGTAGCCGATGCTCTCAACAGGAGGACGAGCATTCAACTCTTTGAGGAGGTGACAGAGCAGCTAGCCGCCTTGTAGATATTCTTAGTGGATAGAGATGGAGCAACCTTCCATCATTCTCTCACAGTCACCCCTCCACTACTGCAGCGGGTAAGAGAGGCATATCTTGGGGTTGCTGACTATTAGGCACGGTGTGCATAGATATCCTCAGGACAGGAACATGATGGTTTCTCCTTTAAAGCAGAGCACAAAGTCCTTTTCAGATGATGTACCTTGGTACCAGTTGCTTTACGAGAGGATGTGATGAGAGAGTTTCACACTTATCCCATAGAGGTACATCCTGGAGTGCTGATGATGTATCAGGACCTCAGAAGACAGCACTGGTGGCCAGGCATGAAGAAGGCTGTGGCAGAGTTCGTTTCTTGATGCCTCACCTTCCAGCAGGTGAAGGCAGAGCATCAGGTACCAACAGTCTTGGTACAGCCCTTGGAGGTCCCGGAGTGGATGTGGGATGGGATATCTATGGACATCGTGACTGGACGTCCACACACTTCCAAAGGTCACGACTCCATCTGGGTGATTGTCGGCCGACTAACCAAGTCGACTCACTTCTTACCCATCAGAGAGTAGGGATCAATAGAGGGCTTGGGACGTCTCTACATTCAAGAGATTATACGTCTTCACAGTGTGACATCATCTATCATCTCCGATTGAGATACTCGCTTTACATCCCGACATTAGAAGGGGTTGCGGGAGGTGTTCGGGACGCAGCTACCTATGAGCACCACTTATCTCCTACAGACAGATGGTAAGACAGAGAGGACCATTCAGACTCTCGAGGACATGCTCCACGCATGTGTTCTCGACATTGCTCACAACTAGGAGGACCACCAACCCTTGGTGGAGTTCGCGTACAACAACAGATACCATTCCACCATCGAGATGGCACCGTATGAGGAATTGTACGGCCGACCTTGCAGATCTCCTTTGTGCTGAACAGACCCTAGGGAGTCAGCACTTGTGGGACAGGAGATGGTCCAGGCCACGACGGAGAATGTCCAGGTCATCCAGGAGTGGATGAGGACTGCTCAAGGCCGGAAGAAGTCCTATGCTGACAAGAGGTGAAGGCCACTAGAGTTCAAGGATGGCGACCACGTCTTCTTGCGGGTCTCACCTCGACGTGGATTACAGAGATTTGGCCGAGGCAGCAAGTTGTCTCCACGCTTCATCGGACCATTCCAGGTCCTTAGTAGGATTGGCGAGGTGGATTATCGCCTGGCTCTACCACCTCAGTTGCACCGGGTGCACGATGACTTCCACGTATACTAGATGATGAGATATGTGCACGACCCGACACATATTATTGTCCATGGGGAGCTGTACATTGATGATGGGGTGACTTTTGCGGAGGTCCTGGTGGAGATTGAAGATCGAAAGGAGAGGGTCCTACGTGGACGGTTGATTCCTCTAGTGTGCATCAGATGGAAGCAAGGGAACCTCCAGGAGAGCACTTGGGAGAGCGAGGCTCAGATGTGTGCTCAGAACCCACAATTGTTTCCCTAGTTTATGATTTATCTTTATGTGGATGTAAATCCCTGATGTGGGAGTGATGTAAAGACCCGTAAAATTCAAAGAAATTTTTTTCTTAATTTTCCTTGGATTTTACAAGAACGCAGTTTCTGACGGCACCTGATTCCGAGGCTCGGTGTGCCCGGAATCATTTTCCGAAGTTTGGATTGGGTATGTTTAGTGAACGAATGAGTGGGTTTGTCTAACTTTTGAACTGGTTCTTGGAATCGAATTCTGAGTGCACTGATGGAATCACAGCACCAGTATTTTCTTAGAAACACCATTTCCGGAGTTGCGTTTTATTGGGTGTGATTTTTAATTTTTGGGGTTAAGTTAAGAAAATAAAATAAAGTGGTGTGACAACATTATTTTATTTCCCTTAAAGCCACATAAATCCACTTAAGCCAGGTTAAGCGGATAGTGTGGAACCCAAAATATCATACCCACTTGGTAGGATATTTGTGAGGTGGGGCCCGCACATGCCCTTCCATTTATTTTCCTCTAATTAACACACCCGTGAAAACCCCTTTTTAAATGAATGTCAACCGGCGTGTTTTCTTAAATTCTTAACGCCCCTATTAATTGGGAAGTTAAGTCGTTACCATTAATTCATCAAATTAATGGTTCATTTCTTAACTTTGTTTTTTGATTGTTGGCATAAGAATAAAATAACACCAACACGTGTTTACTTGGGGGTGCTTGTTGAGAGGCCTTGGAGAAACTCTATTTTCTTCATCGTCCTTTGCGAAGAACGAGAAGAACGAGAAGAACGCCGGCCTCCAATGAAGGGCAGAGAAGAATGCAGAACCCTCAGTGATCGATGACACTGACGATCATCTCCTTCCGAGACGATTCTTCTATGGAGTTCCTTTGCTACGACAACCTTCGATCAAAAACTGATTGAGTTTCTATATGCGACGTCGTGTACCGCGACGACAACAACTCTCATTCCGTGACGCGACAATCCTCTTCATCCGCGATGGTCAATTCCACGATGAAATCATGTTTGACGACAACATTGAGGTAGGGGTTGATTCTTTTAAATATTTGTGATTTTTATCCGCGGTGTATGCTTAAAATTGTTGTGAGACTTTTAAACCGCTAATGCAATGGGTGCGAACTTACGAACAAGTCTGAACCCACCGCCCCTTTCGTTCATGGTGTGCGAAATGGTGGACATCGACAAAGCAGGCCGCACGGGCGATGCGAGGACTTCGTAGTGAAGGACGGACACTGGGAGGGCCTTCGGCGAAGATGGCGTGAATTTTTGACCACCGGAACTCGTTCAGTGGTCCGCAGAGCAGCCCGCCGGCGCACCTCGCCGGTACGGCAGCACAAGCAGCAGGAGGCGACAACGCCCGGCATGCCTCCGAAAGGAGCCGCCGGGGCTGCAGGACGCGGTCCCACGACTGCGCGAGACCGGAGGGGGACAAGACGTGGCGGCCCGGCCACGTCCGCAGGCAAGGGAGACCCCACGTGGGGCCGCGGTTCCCTCACGTGGGGGCAACACGCCCCCCGCTCCGCTCGGCTGTAACCGGCAGAGCCGACCTGCCTGGCGACTAGGCCGCGCCTGCGCCGGCCAGGCCGGGTCGCGCCCCGGCCGGGCCGGGCCACCCAGGCCTTGCCGGCTGGGTCGGACCCGGGGGGGGGAGGGTTGGTCTGGGTCGGTCCAGGCCCAGACCCCCCGTTTTTGGACCTTTTTGGTCTTTTTATCAAAACTTCAAATACGAGCCTCCGATCGATGAACCGTTAGAAGCGATGTGATCCTTGGATCTAGATGGTCATTTTGGTATATCACATTCAAGGATTCTGAGTACTTTGTGTTTGGCCAGGTAGGTTCGTACACGAAACCAACCGGGCCCTCGGAGCTGAAACGCTTATAACCTGAGCTTCAGATATTAGATTGACGTGACATAGACATTGATAGACTCCTCTATGTGAGACAGATCTATTGGCATACTCTGCCCGAGGATTGGATGCAGGTGGAGTACGGTCAGGTTGGTTTTGACTGAAAAACCAACCAGGCCCCTAGGACGAAAAATCCAATAACTCTCAGACCAGGCGTCTGATTGACACGCCATCTGCAACGTTGAGTTCCGGTTGACGATAAAGAACTTTTGGATACATCAACTCTGGAATTTGTGTCAGTTGATGTATCAGCCTCTCGGCCTATGGAGCGGATCCTCCCGAACGAGCTTGCTGTGTGCGGGAACCCTAGAGATGGCTGCGACCGCGACGACGACGACGACGACTTTACAGAGATCCTCAGAAGATTTGACGGTGACGACTACAACACTCAGCAATCCTACGTGGACCAGTGCTACAGATCCTGTGTGGGTCCGATCCTTTGTGGGTCAGCGCTCAGCGGTCCTATGTGGGCCAGTGCCTACAGATCCTGTGTGGGTCCGATCCTGTGTGGGTCATTGTGGCGGTTAGTTACCTATCGATCCTGTGTGGGTCATATCCTTTGTGGGTCATTGCTCGGGTTAGTTACCTATCAATCATGTTTGGGTCAGATCCTTTGTGGGTCATTGCAGGGGTTAGTACCTATCGATCCTTTGTGGGTCTGACAGCTTAGATGAATCAGTGGATATATCTGATCATCTCTATCATCATACGATGAAGTATACATGTGTGAGATAAATCCTGTTTTGCTTTCCTCTGTGGATTGTGTTGTGCTATCCTATGTGGATTTACGTTTTGCTTTCCTGTGTGGACTTGGTTATACGTGAGCTCGGGAGTTGGAGCTGAACGAGAATTGATGACTTAGTTATATGTATGGGCATATACCTAAGTAGTGTCAGATGTTACTTCGTGATTGCATATTTCCTTTGTGGTTCATCCTTTGTGGATTCTGGGAGACCTTCAGGGGTCTTGGGGTCCCTACTGAGTAGATTATACTCACCCCTGCATGGGCTATGCCTGCACTACATTGTGTTGGTTGTAGATGACGGACATCGCTGATCGTGGTTGAGGCTTGTGGAGCAAGATGGTACCTGGAGGTGGACCACTGGGCGGGACATACTCGGAGCGGTCGGCTGGACCCGAGGAGCAGTGGAGGCTATATGTACACACCCATCGGGTGGGAGTCCTAGTGGATGGATCGAGGCTATAGATTTACTTTTTAGTTGATGTTTTCCCTTTTGAGTTGTACTTCACTTTCAATTTGGGTTTGTATACTTTCCCTTTTACTTTTCCGCACTTAATGTTGTACCCAGTTTTTACTTAGTGTTTACTTCTACTTCTTGCTTGCTCTGTGGTGTTTGTTTACTTTACAAAGGAAATGCCTTCCCCTTTTACCGGGTTTTACGCCTTGGTGCTTGTCTCCATCCCCTGGCCTATGGAAGGCGGGCTTGGGGTAGTCACGGCACGGGCCCTGAGGAAGGGTCGTGACAGAATCCTACATGTTCAAAATACATGAAATCATTTAGTGGCCCCTTGGTAAATTAGTTGATTTAATTTTTGAGGATTTAGTGTTCACGTCATACCAAAACCATTACTATCATAGGGATATGGAGAAACTATAAAAACACATCTTTTCCAATCACTGGAAGATGAACCCACATAATTTTGAATTCAAGGCCACCCTATGATATGTTTCTTTAATTAATTTTTAAATACACTGGAATTTAATTGGATCTAAGGACGATTAAGGGTGTCATAAAAATGCATCCTTGGTGAAATAATTTAGATTTGTTAGACTTATTAGGAATCCTTAAATACATTCAATGTTTAAGCACTATAATGGTTTTAATTCATATACTTAATTCAATGTTTATAATGAATCTAGAAGAAGGTAATGTAATATATAGAGGTTTTAATGTGGGTTTTATAGTAATTGAGGTGAATAGTGAATTTAAAACCTTGGAAAATTTGTTATATATAATTCCTTTGATAAAACATCTAAAAATAATGTTTAATATATGTTTTTTTATAAAGAAAATGATTAAAATCTTCAGGATTACTCTTAACATCATCTTTATGTAAAAAATATGTTGAATGTGGTTTTATAATAATTTTAATGTCGATTTTATATAAAAATTATGTAAAAACTGTTAAAAATTAACAATAACCCCCATGAAACCCACTTTTTTAAACAATATTTCCAGAACCCTCATCTGAACAGTCATTCTAGAAACTAAACTAGGCTCTGTCATCAATTTCAATTGAATTTCATAATATTTAAGAAATATCCCTCCTTAATTTTCCATCCTTCATCCTTCTTCTATGAAACTATACATTATTCTGTGAAAAAACTCTAATATAATGATCATGTTTGTATGTATAACTTGTTTTATTCTTTCGTTCATCAAATTCATTTGGGAAATGTTTCATTTCAATGTCTCATAATTTATTATATTTCAAATAACATAGTACAAGTTCAATGGATTCTTGAATCTATTTACATATACATCTTTTGAATTATTATTTCAATGATAATGTAATTATAATTTAGATATAAAATTTATAATTCCAATCATTTATTTTTATACAATATCATTAAATTATATTTTTTATTGAAAATGATTTATTAATAAGAATTTTTAATTATTTTTTTATGACTCTAATTTTTTTGAATTTACTTATTCAACTTTAATAAGTTTTTTATTTATAATTTTTTTTCGATATAATAATAATTTTTCATAAGAAAGTTTTTTTATATTTATTTCATTTATAAATTATTTTTCCCAATAAAATTTCTTACGATTAAATTTTTATATCTTTTCTCTCATTTTTTAAAAATTTTAGTGGTGTAATTTATTTTATAAAAATTTATTCCTGTTTAAATTATTTTATCAATATATAATAATACTTTATTTACTTAAATTTTTAATTGTTTATACATATTAATAAATTTTTCTATTAATTTGTGATTTATTTTTTAATTAATGGATCTTAACCAGATAAATGTGTGGAGAACAAAAGATGAATATAAAAATGTGATTATTAATTTCATTGAATATTCCAAATGAAATATTAAAATAAAATATATTATTTTCATTCCATATTTGAAATGATATAATTTGAAAACATTATGGTATAAAGATATAAAATACCATATTGTATTCTTAGGTTTTGTTCATAATTATATATAACATATAGTGTAACTGAAAATTAAATGATGGAAATATTTATGCATGATGAAGATTTTATAAATCATACAGTGGATTATGATGTTTAATTAGTTAATGATGAATATGATAAATAAATTTAAAAAGAGTATAAAAATGAATTGATATTCATAGAAACCACTATTTATAATAGACTCTAAATTTTCATTGTCTTATATAAGTGATGATATTAGCTAATAAGAAAACAATAAATAGTTGGAGTTTTTATAGGTTCATTGAATTGATAGATCCTTTTAAAGATATAATACCAAATGGAAATGGGATTTTATGTTCATATTTATGGAATGAATATACAATGTCGAATGAGAATATGGAATAAAATAAGACGTACTTTCCCTAGTGATCATTTTTAATATTGTAATGAATATAATTTTTCATCTAAATGTCCACAATGTTTAACATCGCCATTTAAAATATATAATATAAATATAACCCAGATTATTTATCAAGATTTTTCACAAAAGCTCAAACCAAATAAATCAAGTATCTTCCAATATTTCCTTATTTGATGAATCTTCTTTAAAATTTAAATATTTCAAAGACGCTATGATGACATAAATATTTGTTAATATGTGATAAAAACTTATCCAATACAATTTATTCAACACAAAGGAAATTATTTGATCAAAAATATCCTATTATTTTAAATGAATCTAAAAATAAATGAATGGGTTTATAAATAGATGGGATGAATATATGTCAGAGTTTATTTTTCCAAAAAGGTTTATGGACAATTTTATTAGAAATAAAATAATATTCCCAAATATATTTATGTATAGGACATATGTGGTGATGATCATTCTTATTTTTTAATAAAAACAAATTATAAATGATATTGATGATTATATATCAATAATGAATGATGTGTTAAACCTTCTATATGATTTTGGTATTATAATATTTGGTTCATAAAACAAATAGTATTTTCATTTTTGTACTATGAAAATGTTCACTAATAATGTCTTTCCTTTATATGAAAAATTATATAGATAAAATGAAAATGAAAATAATGTTTGATTAATTTGTTAAGAGGGGACATAATATAATCAATTATAGAATTGAATTAAAATATTGTATGTGGTACATCATAAATTTTTATAAATGGATCACCCTTGTCAGATATTTAATATAGGGATTAATGGTTTACAAGAATATTTTTATTCCCAAAAAAAACATTCAATATAATAATATTATAATAAGAAGAAAAATAAGGATGTAATATTCAGAAAGAAAACTTGTTCGTTTTTAGCCAAATACAAGGAAGAAATAAACCATCTATTCCATTCAGTATTATTGGACTTTTATGGAAGTAGAAAATAACATTGATCTTAGAAATGTTTAAAAAAATATTTTTGGAAGTTTAATTAGAGAACAATTATATATAAAGTGAATGAAAAAGGATGGAATTCAAGGAATATTGGACTTAAGAAACATTGTAATAATGTTTGAGATATACACCACATTTAATATAAAAAAATGATAAACTCCCCCATCTAGTCTCATGTTAAGATAAGTGTGGGAAGATAAATTAATTTTAATTTCATCAATATATTAATATACTAAGAGGGTTTCCATTAAATATGAAAAAACTAATTTCATTAAATGACTCATGGGTAATAGGTATGAAATCCCATAACAACCATGTATTTATAGAATAGTTGTAATAAGTTACAATATCTGGCATATTGTTGTTACATGTCTAAACCAATATGATCATATTTTTTACCTTATCAATTCATTTTTAGCAATGAAATAGTACTTTGTACGTCAGCTCTAGTATAGAAAAAAATAAACCCTCATTAATTTGTCAACTATAAATTTTATTTGAAAAAATCATTATTTGATTAAAAGGTTAATATATAGATTTATTTGGTGCAGGAGTTATATATATGCTTGGCTATTTATTTATATTGTATATAACATTTATAAATATATATATGAATGTTTCAAATCGATATCTTAAGAATCTATATTTACCAGAGACCTATATTATTCAAAAATATATATCAGAATAGGTAATTGAGTTCAGTATATGATATTGGTCTAAATTGAATCATTATAAAATCCCAATAACTATAATTTTTACATTTGATAGTGAAGGTATATGGATTCATGGATTAAAGGTATGTTTTATTCATTTTAATGAATTAATTCATGCACATTTATATATTTTCAACAATATTGTTGATGTGTAACCATAAATATCATCACATATTATTGTAATGATGGTTGGATATCAATGAATACACGAAATATAGATGATTACTGAACATATTTTTTTTCAATTTTTGAGGGTGAAGTCGATGATGATTCATTTTCATGAAAAAAAATGAATGGGAAAAATGTGGACTAAGTGTTAATGTGGTAACATAGTAGGATTACAATAGTTTAAATCCAAATATTAACGTATAAGTTTTTGGTGAATCGCTGAATTTTTTTAGAACCCAATAAAAAAACATAATTTCTTCTTCAACATTATATTTTTTAGTTATTGATGATTTGTGGGAGAATTAATATACTATATTTCAGGTAAATATATTTAAGTGTAACTAGTTTCATAGTAATGGTTCTATCTATCATGATTACTATGGATTTAAATATGTGGATATGAAAATATTGAGTATCATGGATGACTTATTAATCATGGGAATTGCAGAAAAATAAATAATTTTTTTGTGGTAACAACAAATCATCAATAGACCATAATTTAGATAGCTGAATAACTAATTTACGTGATGATAATATTTTATAATGTTAAATTATTATATGAAATTTCATCATCTTTTATATTATTAATTGTTCATAATAATGAATATAATGTGGAGGTTTTTAGTATGATTCAAAAATATCATGTTGAATGGATACGGGAAAATACTATATTACATTCACGGAAAACCACATAATATGTGTGTTTTTTAAACTAACCTAACTAAAAACATTATTTTTTTATATTGATATTTAATTATTTTGGTTCATAGAATTTATACCATTTTATATTTTATTTATATTCATTAGATTAATATAACAACGGTTTTGGTTGTATGCTTTTTTCATCATTTTTTCACTTTTTTAATTATATTCATTCAGTTTTAATATTTCGTTGAATATAATATTAATAATTATATTAATATAATTAGAAACATTTGTTTTTAATTAATATATTTCCTTATTTTTTAAAATATAATGTTATATAAAATTAATCATTATTAGATGATAACCATTTATGTAATTATATATTTGTTAATTTTGATATACACTTGTTTTAATTTAATATTTTTTGTTAAAAATAACAACTATAAATTTATTTATTAAAAACAATAAATTTTTTATTAATGAGAATAGTTTATATTTAATAAATATAGGTTCACATTATTTAGTTTAGGTAGCATTTATCTTTAAAAATAATATACACCCGGACATATGAACTGAGGTATGTAAGTTTTTTGATTTAAATAGATATCTATAATAAATAAATTATTTCTTGAAAATAAACATAAATTTTTAAAAATTAATCCCAGATATTATCAATGTAAATATATGATTCTACCTGCAGTTAGTATTCATGTGATTACATGTTTAACAAGAAATTCTAAAGCACACTGAAAGAAAATGTTAATATATAACATTGATATGAATGAATTCCCAACTTCACCAAATGGAAAATAGTTTAGAACATACATAGATGTATAAAATCATTGTTGGATAAGTATTTATTACACAGATAATTTGATCATTGAACTGTAAGTAAAAAATATATTCTGGGATTCCTTATCCATAAAATTATAAAAAAATTTGATTAAATTTTCAAATGTTTTTGATATTATATATTTCTTAATATTTTTCTTATTCAAATAATGATGATAATTAATATTCAAGAGATGAAATGGACTATAAAAAAGTTTCAATCCATTACAGAAATATGATAGAAATAATTAAAGACAATTTTGACATTAATGTATAATTTTGGGAGTAAAAATGATCAATATCCTTGTCTTATATATGGGTATGTATGTAAAGATATATGGTAGATTTTTTTCACCAATTGGATTGAGGAAACATTTATAGTATATTTTTTCTTTGGATGATTTTTTTGTTTAATTAATTTTAACTAATTTATAACCTATTATAATTTTATTATGTAACCTACCATTAGAAAATCTAAAAAATATATGATGGACCATAGTTTGTACCCTCATACAATTTCATTAGGAGGGTACCACTTATTCTAAGAATAAATGATTGTTGTAAAATATAATATATTTTTAAATAAGTTGAGTAGAGGATGTTATGAGTTTTCTCTAAACTCTCCATCACTAAGAAATCTTGATTAAAAATACTAACATGTGAGAGTGAAGAAATAAGGAAATTATTTTATTAATTCAAAAATATAGGTTTCTATTACGATTTTATATAATTAATTATTACATTTCCCAAATAATAATACTGTATAAATTTACCTCAATAATATAATATTTAAAAACATTACATCGGTCCACTTATTAGAAAAAAATAAAATTGGGTATCATTATCCCTTAGAATAAGAAATTTATTTCTATCACTTTTTAGGTAAACTATACATCCTAGTCATTCTAATGGGTATAATAAGGGAATCCTTAAAAAATTATCCACACACCTATTACGACATCAATGGGTAAGAACAATAACAAAACTTTGATTATTTAAAGGGTGAAATATAGATATGGGATGATTCAATAGATAATGTATTTAATTAGACATATTTTTTATGCCTGTAGAAGTGATGAGAAAGAGTCATCCTGTACAAATTTCCTACTAAAATTTACCACATCATCATCCAGACTCAACTGTGTATAGTGGGGTTTACGCTAGGGTTCTCCATATATGTATTAAGGAGTATGGAATTTAAAATCACCCAGGGGATTATATACATAATCTATTAATGAGGTTATGTCTTGTAATAGAATTAGAACATTATGTTAATAATCTAACTAACAGCTCCAGGTGAAATATTTGGCCAAACATGCTATACTTCAATATATATCTTATAGATTATAAAACACTAAGATACTATGTTTTTTTCTTCAATTCCAGAATGGATAAAAATAATTTAATAACTAATAAAAAATATTCATTATAATATTTTAAATGAAGAATATTTTATATTTTAGTGGACAATTGTTAATATACATAGTTTCAACAAACTAATGCAAATCATATTTGTAATTATTTGAATTGGGTGGTTCTCAAATATTATTTAACAATTTATTAACGATGTTAATATTATTACACAATTTTAATTATTTAATTTTAATTTTTTACTTTCATAAATATTTTGGTAATTAATATTTTAAATTATAACAAATCACGGTTTCATTTCAATAGGGATTCCTCTTCAACAGTGGAACCTAAAAAAATTTAATATGAGAATATTCTAAATGATAACTTTATTTAAATTAATAAATTAGTTTTTGTATATATAAACTATTTTAATTTTAAAATTTATTTTTTAGATAATAAATAACAAAAAACAACGTATTTTTAAAGGTCTAGTTTCATTATATGACATAATATATTAACAAATATGTTTTTCTAAATCATTTAACACCTTATGTTTTAGAATTTTGATCTTATTTATTCACATACTTCTAATGAATTAAAAAAACGTCAAACGTTATGTTGATAATATTTTATATTTTTGATTAATTTGGATATTTTTATTCTTTTAGCTATATATATAAATAAATGTAAATTTATCGATCATTTTTTAACTCTAGTTCTATTTTTTTCTTTTTCGAGTTAATTTTTCAACCGTGGTATTATGAAATGTTTTAGTTTTTTTGTGAAATAATCAACATTAAATTATTATTTTATAAAAAACCATTGAAGAACAACCTCATGGAGGGATTTCAACATCATTTTTGTATAAAACAATTGATTAAATACCTTCCCCATGGATTGCGATATTAACATTATCTGACAAACTTTTTTTAAATCAACACCAAAATCTCTCTTTTTGTCGTTTCGATATAAATTTTATAAAAACATGACATTTATATAAAACTATAATTTTCCTATTGGATGGTTTTTCAATTCCATATTTTGATCAACCATGTCAATAAATAAAAATTCAATTTTACATACGTTAAATAATATTATAAACATACATAGAATGATAAAAAACATACATTAAAGGTGATTTTAAACTTATATCGATGGAACAATATTTCACTGGGATGAAAACTCTTAGACTGTATTCAATTAAATCCACTATTTTCAACTATATCCTTTGGATCTGATGATACCCATAAATGAGATGCCCCTAGTGCCTTATATATCTACCATGTAATGGACCCTTAATTCTCTCATAACTCAAAAGAACAATTACGGATGGTTGAATATCATGTAGTACTGTGAAAAATGGTACTCAATATAGAGGTCAATTATTCTACCATTGAAAAAGGATTCCACACCTTGGCCAATTCTTAACGAAATTATGACACTACATAAAACCTCACGAGACACTTCTTAAATCTTATATGGATCCACTAATTTACATGCTTAATCAGGCATTGATGAATGGGTGATTGGTATGGTGGGATGTAATTATAAAATAGTTAGACTTGTGGTTCAACCCCAAAAATTTTATCAAGGGACAAAAATTGGTTCATATCCTTGAAGTATATATAAACCATGAATAACTTACCATTCTTGTCAATTTCATATTTGATTCCATTTTATTTGTTGATCATGTTGTTCACTCCCTAAAAATAAAAATTTATGTTACTTCTCGAAGCTCGATCGAGAGAAAGCTCAACAACCCCAATCATAGTTGATGGGACATAAGATTTTCATCAATACTCTCACATATTACATATTATTATACTCATTAGTTTGATCATATGGCTTTAAACACGAGGTTGTTGAGTTTCATTCTCTCATCATCAGTCTCAAGATTCATATCTACATTTATTTCCTCTCATTTTATGTCAATGGAAACTTCATGATAATCATCCAGTAGATAATTGTATATTAAATTATGAGCAATATATAATTAATCCCCACTCTTGAGAAAATCAAATATTTTATGGACCATTTACACCCCCAAATAAATGTTACTCATGTCTTCTCATAAATGAATTATTTACAAGGTACCACGGAAGGTCTGACTTCTCCCCCTATAGTGTATGATAAAGATTTCTTTTACATTCAAGTGGGACAAAATATTTTTATTCACTTATTATTATTATTTAATAGTTATTAATGGAAAACCATATAGTCACAAAAAAAATTATTATATAAGGTTATAAGTGTCCCTAAATCATGAATAATAACATGGTTGGATGAATCTCTTCATCAGTTATATCCAACACGGGACCCTCTAAAAATACCAAGATGATATTGAAGGAATCTGTCGGTGTGTAGTGAAATGTTCCCTATATGATTAACAATCCTAGAGAAGACCCGATACAGGTTGTGTTTTGATGAAATAATTCTTCTATACATCCACGGGAAGGATTTTCTTCATGTATTTCATAAGGTTCAGTTTATTTCAAATGGGTCCCATTATGTTGGATTTATGCATTCCCTCTAAATCCATATAATTGGGAGGATCTATCCCATCATGGTTCGGGAAATCTTTGAGTTTACTATGTATTTACATGCTTTCAAGAATTATTCTAACCACATGTATCAACCACTCAAGCTTCTCCATTACACCATATACTCTTATCCATTTTATTTATGTGATATTGACTTGGTAGAACCATACTCGCCACTTACAACTCAATTGTATAAGACAATTAGAAATAAATTTGGTTTCTTCTCATTGTGGGTAGAAGTGACCCCCTTCAATGATTTCAAGACATAGTATGCGATCAAATTGATTTTTTATATAATCACTCCTCAATTTGAGATTATCCACACTGTTTTCACTGACTACTAAAAAATATTTTCAGATGTCACGGTGAAGAACTTCTATTCCATACTAAACATCCTTCCCACCCATTTCACCAACTATAATGCCCAAGAAAATGGTATTATTGATCAATTAAAAAATACACATTCTAGCATAATGTATAGATTTTTTGTTGGAAAAATAATTGATGTCTCAATGATCACTGTAATTCCAATTTTTTTTTCAACTAGACGATAACCAAAAATTTCTCATAAGAATCTATATACTCCTAGATGTGTCCGAAAAAAGAAGTTTTACATGCATCCATATTGTTTTCAAAGATCATATTGGTTATTTATGATAAAAAATCACTAGAAAATAAAGTGTAATAACATATATATATATATATATATGGTATAGTATTTTGAATCAATTAGGATCCAATGGATATATAATAAGAAAATGTATCAAAATCAAGTGGATAGGGAATTTATAAGAAATGATCACTTATAATCCTTCATTTAAGACAATTTGGTATTGAACCTAACAACATCTACTGTTGATGATCATTTCCATCACATAGTCTAATGAATGAAAAGAAAAACACCTTAACACAAAGTTATTCATCATTTGAAGAAGTATCAAAAATTGACAATGGCATGAACATGGACTTACTTGAGCATGGGCTGCACAAGTTCCTTGACGGTCACGCAGGGTACTTGTGCACCACATTTTAGTGCACAAGTTACATGAACGAACTATTTAATTTTATCCCTGGGTCTTCAACAGCCTATACATTCCCCTTGTGGGCCCCCCATTTTGAGGACGAAAAATCCAAAAACTCAGATTTCAGATCTCGGTTCCCTAGCCTCTTCTTGATGTATTCTGAACACTTATAATGTAATTTCTTACCTATAATGGAAGATCTAACGAGGGGGAACAAGGCCTAAGTGTTGAAATTCATCAACACCTTAGCTCCTAAGTGTCTAACCCTAAAGGGAAATTAAGACACTTGTGCGCCGCATTATCCTTTATACAGAACATGTGTGCCACTCTTTTATAATCCCTTAGGGCTAATACTAACGGATCGAGCCAAGTCTCCCCCATGTACTACCCTATGAGTTGACCAACGCGCAATTACACAAGTGTCGCGCAGGTATACCTGTGCGACTAGGACCTACGCACCCTGACAGTACCTCGGTGCCCACCTTCTTTTGGGTGCCCCTCCTATCCATTCATCTCTTTTATTCAAATATATATATCCTCTTAAAGATTTAGCCCTCAGAATACTCTTCAAAGCCATTTATGTCTTGATTCCTTGGTTCGATTCCTTATCTGAAAGGAATTCTGGGGAACATCTCATAAAACCTAGTGACCTACATATCTTTCTATCACTAAGGATAGAGATATAATTCATTCAAACTCATCCATTAAGTTGAGAAGATCTTTAATTTTAGAATCCTCCTTAGGAGTAAGCCCCAAGTCCCCAATTTCTGGGCATCCTTTTCTAGAGTAAGACCTAGTCATAGTCCCCTAATCTAGGCCTCCTTTTCAGGAGTAAGCCACAATTCATGTTCTCTTAACCTGGGCCTCCTTTTTAGGAGTAAGCCCTAGTCATAATTTCCTATCCTCAGCCTCCTTTTCAGGATTAATCCCTAATTCAAGATCCCTTAATATGGGCATCCTCCTTAGGAGTAAGCCCCAAATTCCAAATTCCGTAACCTGGGGATTCTTTTCAGGAGTAAGCCACAATTCTCAAGTAACTTTAAACTGGGACTTCTTTTCAAGAGTAATCCCCAGTCATAATTCCCCTAACCTGGGCCTCCATTTTCGGGAGTAAGCCCCAGTTCATGTTCTGTTATTATGGGCCTCCTTTTTAGGAGTAATCCCCAGTTCTCAAGTCCCATTAACCTGGGCATCCTTATCAAGAATAAGCCCCATACTTAACTTCTCTTAACCAGTATTAACTTAGTTTTATTTGGGCTTCCTTCTTAGGAATAAAACCCCATCACAAGTCCCCTCCTAATTTGGGCATCCTCCTCAAGAGTAAGCCCCAAGTTAGAGTATCCAAATCTCCATAAAAATAAACCAATACATGTGGAATTTGATCTCAACCTTAAATGTGGAGTATGTAGGAAGCCTTTATGAGTCTCAATCCCATCACCCATTAACTCTCATCTGTTATATGTGACGTCAAACTATATCTTAATTGTCGAACTACATGTGTTCTGATTCCTTTTCTAAACAAGGATACGTAGTTATCCCATCTGTTGTTACGATCCTAACACTGAAAGAATCCATGGCCTTCTGAATGAATGTAAACATCATGTTCCCCATTAAGTGGCTTTAAAACCAGTATGGTTATCATAATGACCAAGAGATCATTATATAATGTGTTGTAATATACCATTAACTAATAATATCTAATAAATACAGATGATTCTCTATCAAGGAATAACCTCAAATACATATAAAAGATTCTCCAAATCTCATACATATTAATCATTGATTTTCATATATTAAGGAAATATCATTTTCATACTTGGTAGTGTAATAAGGATTCATGAACATAACTGAATTTGATAAAGAGATTCTTGGAGTAGACAATAATTCCCCCCAAAAAGGTGTGATGAGTCCGACCTCCCGTCCTCTCGACCAATGAAAATTCTTAAGGCTCATCAGTCCACAACTAATGAGAACCTACCTTTGGAAAGTAGGTACAAATGGATATTGAATCATTGGATGTTTTTGGTTCTAAAAATAATCTAGTTAGAAACTGATTGGAATGTTTGGACCTTAAAATAAACAAGGTCATCCCATTTCTAGAGGAAACAAAAAATAGTGAACCCGATGTGAATCCTTAACCAAGTTAAAATTATGTTTTACTTATTTGTTAGGACCCTATTGAAACTCAATGAGCAGACCAACAGAACAATAAATAACATATGTTCTCATCCAAAATATGTAGTGTCCAAACATATCTTTAATATGTCCGTTATATCAAATAGGAAATCTTTTACAAGATGTTCTACATTACAAAAATGGATTCTCTAAAGTTCACACCTGTGAATGCCTATGCTGTGAATACCTCTGCTTCTACTCTTGTTGGATCATCGTCCGCTGTGTGGACGACATAACCTACACAGTATATTCAATGTTGTGTATCAAATTCACTTGTTAATGAATATCGTCGACACGGTACCATTCCAACTCTAAAGGACAATCGATAATTCCTCCAAGTCAAAAATTCACCCTGGTCGTCAAGACAGTGATGACCATAAATCAAGAAACAGGTGGTTCCAACCACCGTCTCCAACTATTTCATGTCATTATCCCCGGAATGTAATCACTAGTCCCTCCCATATTGTGAGGAGATGGATGATAAGATCACTCCAGTCCTTAATTCAATGAGACATGATTCCTTCCCGAGTGCGCCAGCCAATAATCTCTACCAGTCCCGTGCGGCAATGTGTCCTCAGCATGATGAGGGTGTCGTATCCTTGTGTTCTGCTCAGGTTACTCAAACCCGAGAATGCAAGAAGAACCATCGGAGGTGACAATTAGTCAATAGTGAGCAGGTTCTTATCACTACCATTTCTGGAGAAGTCCACCAACCTAACTTGGTGGAGTGAAACGAGGGGGCACACACACTCATCCGTTCTAATTCCACTGGCCAGCAGACTTGTCTCGCAGCAACACACCATTCCTGCCAGGAAATTACGACAGAGTACTATAGACAATAACATACACATTTTTATAAATTATCTGCTAGTCAGAAGGATGTTCTGACTATTAATAATGAATCCCACCAACCCAATGTGTTGAAAACTGGTAAATAGGCCCATACACCCGCTTACACTCATCAATCCTACCAGCAGTCTCATCTGTCAGTATTGATGGTTGTTCATCAACCACCTTTGGTGGAGTGCAATTAGCAGGAACATACACCTACTAGTATTATTCAAGCCTAGAAACAGTCTCATTTGGTAGCACCCGGATAAGTCAACTGGAATGCCCCAATGACAAACAGGAGACAGACTCAACTCTCTGCCCCCACACATGAGTACTGTCAGAATTCAATTGTATGAAAAGAAGGACATGAGAAATAACAAACACCTACTCCATACACAGAATGGACGTATATTCCGGTTCCAGCAGCTAAATTCACCAAACATATTTTTTCAATGGTGAAAGAGAAGAATCAAACCCCTTCTAATATTCTGGATGGCTTCCATGATATTATAACAGCTTCAACAACATCATAGGGAAATAAATGAAAATCTATCCCTACCAGTAGAGTGACACATAAACATATCACTCTGGAACAGAAACATACTTCTGTTCCATTCCAAGAGGGTTGTGGGGAATAATCCCCCATGTCATACAGACAACCAAGTTAGGCACATACACCTGATTTGAGTGGAGATAATCAGCCTAACATGACTATTTCTCCTGAACATGCACATAAACCTTCCCATAATAACCACTTTCGTCAACAAGTGGTTCCCAAAGTGAGGAAGAATAATTCTATGAAAAAGAATCATCCATCACAATCAAGAAATCAAGATCCAATCTTTAACAAGGCCTTACTCGATTCTGGAGTTCTTGATGCACTAAGATAATTATCTGTTGCAACTAAAGATTCTACTCTCTAAGTTCCCAATAGTGGGAACATTAATTCCAAAATTCTTCATTAGACTCTTACTCATGAAGGTTTTATTCATGACAGTTCGGTCGATCTCGAAGTATCATTTTATGATGAGATCGACGATAACCCTCTGCATGGCCAGAAGACTAAGGAATAAGAGGTTTCATCATTTACTGTAACTCACCAGGGTGGTCCTCCCCATGATGTTGAATTTAGCAATGAAAGTCCCCTCTACAGTAGTAATTTTCATTGCCTGGTAAATTCTCCAATAGATAATGTAGTGATGAGAAATACCTCTTATCTTGATGAACATGGAAAATGTGAATCCAATCATGTTTTATGCTTTATCGTTAGCAGGTGAAATACACTCTCAATCAGAGGATAACCTGAGATGTAGGTTATTCTTTGAATCACCCATGGGTCATTCGTCTTCTTGTTTGATAAGTTAGTTCTCTACCAATATTGTTGAATCTGATGAAGCAATAAGGAAGCACCAACACTGGTCTAACTATGTAGAATAAATCTTCATCGAATGATATAGAAGAAGTAATGAATATGAGAAAACAAATGGCGAATGTTTATGTGCCAGTCATGTTTTGGCCTTTGGTTGACTCTCAGTATGACATTCAAGAGATGTTGATAAAAGATTGTATTCATGATGTTCTTCTCAACATGTGGAAAACTCTTTGTGAACTGAAAAGAAAAATATAATCTTATGATGAATATGAAAATCATTTCAATATAATATAAGGGTTACTCTGCCAAATTGGCATAACATCTCTCTCAGTTTCTCGATATCAGAAAGCTGAAAAGCAACAGAGATCCCTTCAGCATTCATTCCTTGGAAACTAAAATGGTTACGCTAGTTAATTTACAATGCCCCATCTGGTATTCATATCAGGGAATGGGGTGTTCATGGAGGACTACAATTCACTGTACTCTCCAGCCAACAAAGCCCGCCAAAAATGGTATCATGCAATGTTATTTCCCATGGCCGGCCACAGCCAATTGGCATTTTTTGTAATCAAAGGTTCGCTCAAGAACATGCATCTTCTAGTTCTTCTCAAATTTAGGTATACAAATAATATTTTGTCAAATTACTCCTGCATCAGGCAAATGTGAATATCGAATAGGCTTCTCTTTTAGAGCGTGCACATCATCAAGTGAAAGAAGTGTCATAAATCATCTAACATTCATTTGAACTAGGTGATTTGAGTGGATGTAGGTTGATGCATGCATCCAATTTTCGGACTAATGTCCACAAGTTCAAAAGATATTTTAAGAATGTCTCAGATATAACAACTCAAGAACCACCACAACTTTCTAGACTAGGGACTATTTTATCCCAGTGCTTAGAATCAACAAATGGGATTCAAGGAGTTGAGTAGGAACAAATGGAAGAGCCCCAGTCCACCGGAATGGGGACATTTTCAAATCCTCAATCTCTTCCTCAGAGAAATCCCGTCTTCTCTCGACTAGGGAAGAAGCCACAAGAGGAATGAAGAGACGAATTATCATGAGATTCCCTCCAAAATTCGGTTCGTCATGATGTTCCTAAGGGATCAAATCAACAAAAGGCAATGTATCATCAAGGACATAGATGAAGACAATATCGTAGAAATGCAGATAGAAGTGATTCAATGCGTTATGCATCAATTAATGTCATCAATGTCGTTGTTGTTGATCCCCCAGATGAGGCTCACTCTGAGGGACCAAATGATGATGTTCCGTCTCAATTGGTTGTACACATAGAGGCAAATAAAGAAGGTGTGAACACACGAAATCAAAGGATTACTCAGAATCTAGGTAATCCTTCAAATAATCAACTTCCCCCTCTCCGAAAGGTGTAAAACAAGGGGAAAAGAATGAATCAGGGTACATTACACCCTTCCACTAGAGAAGTCCAATCACTCTCACTAGTGAAATGATTTTCACAACATGAGGAATAAATGAAGTAATTAAGGAGGTTGAATGAAGATCTACTTCAATGTAGTCTTCCTCCTAATCATGATGGAGTTAGTCAGCAAAAATAATTTGCTGCAGTTACTGAGATGGATCAAGAGTATCCTCCTTTAACAATACACCCTCACATGTCTAGTCATATGGGTCGTGTGCAATAACAATGAGTGGTGCTACCTTTAATTGCAGTACTAGCCACCACACCTGTCCAAGAACTAGTTATTGTACCTTCTCAGGTACAAGCTCTAACAGATGTTTCTCAAGAGTTAATAACTACCATTGAGTCATTAAAAAATAGAGCTTAACCTAAATGGGTTGATGAAATTCCTCCCCCATCAAATTTTGCAGGTACCCCCTTCCCAATATTTAATGGTTCAAGAGACCAATAGAAACACTTAAAACATTTTGTTTCTCATTGTGATCCTATTATGGGAGCCCCTAATCAACAAGAAGCAATTAAGCTCAGGTGTTTTGTACAGTCATTACAACGACCCACTTTTTTATGGTATATAAGCTTGCAATCCCAGTCAATTATCAGGTGGGAGGATCTCGAGAAATGATTCCTACTGCAATTCAGCTCAACTATGATAAAGAAAACTATTTTTGATCTTAAAAATTGTATTCAAAGGGAGAATGAAATGCTTTCATATTTCATTGGTCACTGGAAGGTATTACCATATTCTCTAAGCATAGCACTCCCTCAAGAAGAGTTTTTTCCAATATGTGTGGCAAATATGCATGATTAATTACACACACCATTGATCCCTGTGAAATACACAGGAGGGTTTCGAGACCATACTTCTATAGCTTAGAACATTGAAGAATCTCTTATGAAGACTAAGGATAAAACTCATTTAATTCTGTCAGCTCCAGGAAGGAGATTATGTAAAGTAGAGACTGCTATAGTTACATTTAAACAAGCACATATACCTGTTTCTACTTCAAAGCCATCATCTTATCGAAGGAATCCACCTCCTGAGCATCAACAATAGAGGTTGTTTCCTCAAGATGATCAAAGAGATCAATGTCAGAAACAATTTGAGGATCTGAAGAGAAATGTTTACTCTTTCCTAAATGAACAAGTTCTTAGTTACTCTATTTCGGCTCTGAAAAATAATTTGCATCAATTACCAATCCCCAAAAGGCCAAATAAGGAAGGATATGAAGACCATCCCATCTATTTCCCATTTTATCAGATGTTGGGGCATCCCATTCAAGAGTGTTTTCTCTTCAAAGACCTCATGAAAAAAAATTGTGGAATCGGGACAAGTCAAATTGAAATGTTTTTCATATTAGGTATCATGTGTTACTGCTACAAACCTAGAGGAAGAAGGTGATTGCAAAGAAGTAAAAAACAAAAATGTGCAGAAATATGATGATTTTATGGTCAAAAAAACGATCAACCGAACTCATGCCATTTTATGAACCCAATTGAAGAAACGAATTGTGACTTCTGCTATGAATTCCATAGAAAACCCTTCTTCATCATAGGGAAAATACATGAAGAAATGGAATAATTCAAAGAATGTGGAACAATCAGAAGAAGATGATATCATGTCAAAACCCAAGTTGTCTTTGACTTTTACAAACATTATGCCATCTACTTCAAATCCACGGGCACCGCCCCACCAAATGGCATAGCCTAAGCTAGCTAATCACGTAGGGTCTTCATCAGGTGAAGAGTTTATTTTTGGTTCTATTAACATGATTCACTTAACAGATCCATATGCTATTCGTAGGTTCGATCTTGATGAGCCTGATTTCCTTGTATCAAAATGAGGAATTATAGGGTGTTCCAGTGGTCTGGGATACAGAGGAAGATTTGGACATCCAAGAAGCCACTATTCCAATCCTACCCCTGCTAGAACTGTATATGCAGTAGAAACTTTTGGCAGAGCCCTTCAGTGGGCCCATCAAGAACAAGAAAATTCTCCACCAATAGAAGAATCAGTCATGGCATAATTATTATGGAGAATCGGTTAGAGGTTCTACCTTCTTCCTCTCAGTATGTAATTATACCTATTCGGTCAAATCTTCCAATGCAGGTAGTATTTCAAACTCCTACCCCGATACAATATGCATCTACTTCCAAATCATCAACTTCTAAGGCACCTGTGAAACCACATGTTCCTATTGGGAAACACAGAAATTTGAATAAAAAATATGATGTATTGAAACATTTGTCCAATGTACCGTCTATGTTATCAATTCTCGATGCCTTGATTCTATCAAAGGATCATTGGGAGGCACTCATTGAGGCATTGTCAAGTCCACATGAATTCGAAACTAAAATAGTTGCGGCTGAAGACCACCATGTAGAGAATAATCCTACAGAATGCCTTGTAGTGATATCTTTCACATAGTAATAAGAAGATGATGTTTTTCATGGACATATTAGACCTTTGTATTTATCTGGAAAGTTCAATGGTGTAGACATCTGATGAGATTTCATTTGTAATGGTTCATGAGTCAACCTCATCCCCATTCGTACACTTCGTCGATTGGGCCTCACAAAATCTGATTTATCACCTTCTACTCTGATGTTGCAAGGATATGATAAAAATGAACAAGAACCACTGGGCAAGATTATACTTCGAAATCAGTTTGGAGACCTTACATCCAATTTATATTTCATGGTTGTTGATAAGGATACAACATTTAATGTTTTATTTAGAATGCCTTGGCTAAATGATCATGCAACTATCCCTTCATCATACCATCAATGTCTCAAATATTATTTCTATTGTCAAATTGGGACATTTTATGGTGATAAATACCCCTTAAAAACATGTTAATCTTAATACATTGTGTCGGAATTCTATCACATGAAGGGTAAGGAGATGTCCACAATAAAGGAGGTTACCATGGTTAATGCTTCATATTGTTTGGAAATGTTATTAGTAAACCCATTCACAAATGTGAGTACAGATTATGTGTTGATTATTAGTCAAAATGATAGGATAAACCCAAGTCCAAGTACTCTTATAGAAACTTCCATAATTTCAATTACGGTAATCAAGCCAGACAGCATGGGATAAAATGGTGATTCACCAAGAAATGATGAAAGCTCAAATGGATATGTCTTCATTTCATCCGCTGAAATACAGAAAGTCTATACATCGCCAACCAGGCCAGAAGAAGTTATAGCAATGTCATAGGTGAATGATGATGTCGATTCTCAATCCATTATCTCTTCTTTATTACCCAAGGAAGACCCTGCATCATCAATATGTTCAAAAATGGAAGCATCATCTTCACGATGTTCAAATTTTAACATTTCTACTGATCATGGAAATTCTGCTTCATAATCTACTATGAAAGTAGAAAAAAAAGAAGCAACACATGTTGAAGAAGAAGAAGAAGATCTTAGGGATGCTCCTTTATCATTTGAAGCAGGTATCTCTATCATTGTGGATGAACCCAGAGAAATAAATCCAGGTACAATAGAAGATTCACAGCCCACTTTAATTAGTGCGTCCATGACTCTTGATGAGAAATAAATGTATATTTAATTTTTAAAGAAAAAATGAGATATATTTTCTTGGAAAAATAAAGAGATGTCAGGGCTTGATCCTGATGTTGCTACTCATTGTTTGGGTTTTCTAAAAGAACATCGAGGATTCAAACAAGATGCAAGGAAAATACACCCAAATTACGCTTCAAAAATTGATGTTGAAATGGATAATAATATCGAAGCTAAATTCATCATAGAAGTTCAATATCCCAAATGGATGGATAATATTGTCCATATGAAAAAGAAGAATGGAAAAATTAGAATTTTCCTTGATTTCAGAAATCTCAATGGGCATTGTCTTAAGGATGAATGTCAAGTTCCAATTTCAGAACTCTTAATTGACGCAACAACTAGCTATTAATCACTTTCCTTTATGAATGGATATTCTGGATATAATAAAATTTGAATGTATCCATAAAATGAAGAATCTATAGATTTCAGAGCCCCTCAGGGTGTGTTTTGCTATCGGGTAATTCCCTTTGTCCTGAAAAATGCATGCGCAACATATCAGCATTCCATGCAATATATCTTCAAACCCTTTTGGGGATGTTTTTTGAATGTTATGGGAATGATTTGGTGGTTAAATCCAAACAAATTTCTAATCACATGGCTGATCTGTAAGTCATATTCCACAAACTTCGACAACATAATTTGAAGATGAACCCCTTGAAATGTTCTTTTGGGGAAACCTCATGAAAATTTCACGGCTTTTTTGTACGCCATCGTGGTATCGAAGTCGATCCTAAGAAGGAAATGTAAATCCTTGTTATGTCACCTCCTCGGAATTTTCAATAATTGAGAGGACTTCAAGGACACTTTGCCTATATTCTTCATTTCCTCGCAAATTTGGAAGGGAAAAGTTTACCCTTCACCAAATTGATGAAAAAGGGATTCACCTACCTGTGGAATGAATAATGTCAACAATCATTTGATATCCTCAAGAAATATCTCTTCAGTCTTCTGGTATTAATGCCACCTTTTGAAGGAATACCTATTATCCTCTATGTGATATCCTTAGAGTGATAATTGGGTGCATTCCTTGCCCATAAAAATGATGTTGGGAAAGAAAACAACCTTTACTATCTCAGTCAGACTATGCTTGAAGCAGAAAATCGATATTCAAGTATTGAAAATTGCTACCTTGTTTTAATATTTTCTGTTCAAAATTTGAGACACTACCTGCAACATCATGAGTTCCAATTGGTATCTCCCAATAACTCACTCAAATTCATCCTTAGTGGTCAAATTCTTACAGGTCGTCTAGCAAGGTGGGGAGTTATTTTGCAGCAATTTGAAATCCAATATGTGTCTCAAAAGGCAATAAAGGGCCAAGCTCTGGATGATTTTATTTACTGAACACCATTCAGTAGCTGATACATCTTTAGATATCGAACTTCTTGAGGAGGAATTATTTTCTATTACAGATAATCCTCAAACATGGGAGATGTACTTTGATGGTGCTTCCAGAAGTCCAATAGGGAAGAAAATGGAATATCCTAACTTCAACAAAGTTTGGTTCGGAATTGTGCTGATTTCTCTAGAAAAGAAAGTGCTACCCTATTCCTTCTCATTGTTGGGAGGAGGGACAAATAACAAAGCAGAATACCAAGCTCTCATCACAGGATTGGAGTTAGCACTTCCGACACAAGTGAATCACTTAAAGGTGAAAGGTGATTCAGAACTGGTAAGAAAACAAGTCAATGAGGATTATGCCATCACAAAAGAAGAGTTAATCCCTTTGTATGATTACGTCAGAGAGATAATGGAGGAGTTTCCTTTGGAACCAACATTTTCTCATGTCCAGCGATCACAAAATTCCCAAGCTGATGCACTGGCTAATATAGCTACATCTCTGGAAGATCCAAATCAGGACGAGACAATCATCAGTATTTCCCACCGTCATACAATTTCACATTATGTTCAAACCAAAACAGAGGAAATCAATGAAATTAGTTCCATTTCTGAACCATGTGGTCATACTATAGGATGGATGTCACATATCAGGAAATATCTTCAAAATGGAACGTTTCCACCTAATAGAGCCGGGAAAGAACAAATCTGGTGACGTGTTGTCAATTTTACTCTTTATGATATCCCATATCACCTAGAGAAAATTCTGTAAAAAAGAGGTTTTGATGGAAATCTCTTCAGATGAATTGATGGTGAAGAGACAATGGTGGTTATGAAAGAAGTTCATGTCGGAGTCTGTGGTGCCCATCAGTCCAGACATAGACTATCTGATCGAATTCGAAGGCATGGATAATTTTGGACATCAATGACACAAGATTGTGTTTTTTTCACAATTAAGTGTCATTATTTCCATGTACATTCCAACTTCATTCATCAACCCTCATAGTTTCTTCTTAGAGCTAAAAACTTGTGGCCATTTTACACATGGGAAATGGATGTAGTGGGACCTTATCCTTCCGCTACATCCAATAAGTTTAAGTACATTCTTACTACTACTGAATTATTTTACCAAAGGGTAGAGGAAATACCTCTCAAAGAAGTCAGTTCTTAAAGCATTGTTAACTTCATCAAGTCTAACATCTTTACCAGATTTGGTGTCCCTCATACCATATTGTCAAACAATGGCACCAACGTCTATTCATATGATGTAAGGAATTTGTATCAAGAATACAACATCAAATCCCACCATTCATCTCAGTATCATACAGTGGACAATGGACAAATAGAAGCCTTCAATATGACTCTTTCAACCATAGTGTAAAAGATGCTGGATAAAGATAACAAATCATGGCCTAATAAACTCTTTCATGCTTTATGGGCTTATCAGTCCAACACCCACACTGCAACACAGTCAAATCCATATTCATTGGTATATGGAATAGCAGTAGTCTTTCCCATTGAAGTTCAATTACCTTCACTTAGGGTAGCCATTTGTGATTAGTCATCTACGAATGAAAAATATCAAAAGTGATTGAATGAATTGGAATGATTAGACGAGAAAAGATTTTGCACCTTACACTACTTGGAAGTCTATAAAAATTGAATAGCATGATCTTTCAAAAAAAAAATATCTTCTTCATATATTCATTCAGGGAGAATTGGTATTGGTTCTACGAACTCCAATGATACCAGGAAAGAATCCTCCCATGATGGAGCCAAAATGGGAAGGACCTTATTCAATACATAATGTCTACTCCAATGGAGCTTATTCTTTAATATCAATGGAGAAAGAACTCATCGTGACTCTAACCAATGCTAGATTTTTTAAAAAATATTTTTTATAACACAAATACATTGTCGGTCCATGCATATGACCTTAAACTATTCGCAACATCGTCCAACATTACATTAAATTGTGTTGTCCTTACTGAAAGACTTTAATCTACATAGTCCCTTATGTCCAACATGACGTTAAACTGTGATGTCCTATCTACATGATGCTAAACTGTACAGAAGTCCCTTAAGTCTAGCAAGACATTAATCAACATAATTTCTAGTCCATGTATATGACCTTAAACTATTCTCACCATCATCCAACATGACGTTAAACTACGTTGTCCTTGCTGCAAGACTTTAAACTGCATAGTCCCTGATGTCCAACATGACCTTCAACTATGAATTCCTAGCTACATGATTCTAAACTATACAAAAGTCCCTTACATCCAACAAGATATTAAACTACATAATCGCTTGTCCATGCATATGACCTTAAACAATTCGCACCATTGTCCAACATGACATTAAACTGTATTGTCCTTTCTAAGTTCCATGCATATGACCTTAAACTATTTTACCTCAAACATGATGTTAAACTGTGTAAAAACTCCCTAATATGTCAAAAATGACGTTAAAATATTTCCTTTTTTCCCTTACTTCATTACATTAAACTGGACAATCCCCCATTCGTCCAACAGGACGTTAAACTGTATTGTCCCCATCGTCTTACCGACAAGACACTAAACTGTACAACACCCTTATTGTCCAACATGATGAAAAACTGTGTTCAAGTCCAACATGACGTTAATCTATGTCCCTATATTCATCTTAAATGATGTCAAACTATATTTTGTCCCTACTACATGACACTAAACTATGAAGCACCAATAGTCCTCACTGCAGGACTTTAAACTGCGTAGTCCATTCTTATGTCCTACATGACATTAAACTATGCATTGTTAGGGTTGTTACTAACTCATTTTTCTCACACCGATTGTGACTCATGTGGGCATAGAGTAAACATCAACCATAACACCTTATTTTGGATGTTAACCATGCATATGTCCCAACACCATTTTTTATGTTGTTGTCCTCAAGAACAACTTGATCACCAATTCAATCTTCAGTCGAACTACGCGGACTTTGATCCTCAACTTCTAGGATGGGTATGTAGGAAACCACTCATGGTTAAATCCCAAAATAAATCTCTTCACATCATTTCAACTTCATCTCATATGATGTTGAATCATGAAACCTCCCCTAGAACCAATATTTTTAACATTGGTTCACCATCATCCTTACTATATAACGTTAAAATGTTCTCACTATTGTCTTTTATGACAATAAACTACAACATTCATTAAAACCCTTACCGGAGAGGGAATTATTGTTTACATTGATCTCCAATCATGTTATATTCTAAAGACTATGTGCATCCATGGCAATGGCTGAACCTTTTATCGTGGGTCAAATCATCATTTCACTAAAGTCCCATTTCACCCTTCACTTGTACGAACCAAATCTGTACAGAGGGTATTTCAAGAACTACATACGTCTTGATTCCCATACTTATTGGATACTTAGGAACATTTGAAAATACCTATAATCCAGTCCAAGTCATTGGGCCTAACCCCAAATTCCACTTTCAGTCCATTAGCTGAAAATTTCCCCTGTGAAAACATGAATGTGGTAAGGAAACCCGGGTCTTCATTCAAATCAGGTTTATAAATTACACAATGTGTTTTCTTTATTATGGTCTGAGTTCTATGACCCTAAACTAAGATATCCTTCAATCTCGTCCCACATGATGTTAAACAATATTTCAAGAAGTACGGATGGCCTGATTCCCATCTTATGGGATACGTAGTGAAGTCCATCACCTCAATTCAGGACCCAGCCCCAACATGATAATGGTTAGCATTGTTTTTTGTATCTCAGAATACATGGAATAATTCCCATTTTGATGTGTCATACCCCACACCTTAAATACTTACAGATCACCATAACCCTTTTCTTGACTTCTTGTCACAAAATGTCTGATACCTGAGAATTGATTTTCCTTACTATGCACCACGTGCCCTTAGGCGGCCTTGCATAACCAGTCTACATAACAGACTTGTCAGCAAAAAGATACTATTATTTGACTATGCAACCAATTCCCTTTGGTGACCCTGCATAATTCAACCCCCTAACAGGTTTCTTTAATAATTGTAACATCATTCTTGGGGAAAAAAATCTCTTTTGTCCTTATTCATCTTAATGAAAATATGTAGGGATCCGCATAAATTGCCATCCTTAACATATTTTTCCCATACTCTTTTTCATGATCTAAAAGTATTCATGTCTATTGTTTATACTTCCCTTCACTACGTTTGGGTTAGACATTTGTAGGAGTGATATTCATCTAGTTCCTAGATAATCTTTTTTTGGAAATATCTTCTCCATATTCAAGTACCTCTTTCCATACAGAAGACTCTATAAATTGGAAAACATTAATCTCCATAAACATTCACTAGCCTTTTAGCAGTAGAAAAGTTAAATTTCTGAGAGATCATTTTCCTGACTATGCAGCATGTGCCCTTAGGCGGCCATGCATAAGTATTCTATATAATAGTACTATCATCCAAAAGATGCTATTATTTGACTATACAGCCAATTCCCTTAGGTGGCCCCTCATAATTCATCCCCCTAATAGGTTTTTCAAAGAGGGGAAACTTCATTCATGGGAAGTACTTATTCTAATTCCTTTTAGCCCTTTTTTCATATCATTCCTTCGATTCAATATTTTTAAGTCATAGTTTAAATTTTTTCCCTCATACTTGAATACGGTAATATGTTTTCAGATAAATTAACAAGGAATTCAGTCAATTTTAATCCATTCAGTCAAATTTATTTCGACCTTAAACATTAAACTTTTTATGCCCAACGTGATGGAATTTAAACTGCCTACAAAAGACAAGGGAACTTTGAAAAAAAAATTC
This sequence comes from Viscum album, assembly GCA_963277665.1. Lineage (NCBI taxonomy): Eukaryota > Viridiplantae > Streptophyta > Magnoliopsida > Santalales > Viscaceae > Viscum > Viscum album. The sequence continues at coordinate 563,910,133 of OY728129.1, read as the reverse complement.
AATTCCCTGCTCACTAAACATATATATTGTATTATTTAGCTAATATTGAGCAATTAAAATAATTCAGGGTTTGTAGGGTTATTTTAAAATTTATAGTAAAAATAAAACTATGTTTACTTGGCCCACTGGCTTAGGTAAAAATTTAAAGCAGGTAGTAAGAGATGGCATGCACAATGATTGAAGGTTAATGTGTTTTTCAGTGATGAAAATGAGGTAGAAGGACATCCACATATTTTATTCTATTCTCCTTTTCAGCAATTATATGAGGTTTCCAAATCACTCTTCATTTGATTTACGACATCCCGAGATTTATCAGCAACCACTTGGAATTCATTCATTCAACTGGATACAATAAGAGATGCAGTGATACCAACTCTTCTTGGAACAATTGAAATATAATGTTCTTGAGTGTGGTTTGAGAAAATTTTCTACTGATCAAACTATGACTCTGTTTCCATATAAGAGACATGTAAGATGGATGCATGGATTTTAGAATGGAGCATTAGAAGTAAGGAGCAATTTGGAGAGAGTACTATTTTTAGAAATTGTTTCTAATGTCATGATAGTCTTCTCTCCATCAACCAGCATCAGAAAACATATCAGCCCATGGTTTTCCATTTTCATATTTGCAAGGAAATGGAATGAAGGAAAAAATTAAAAGTTCACACCATTATTGCTTCTCATAATGAACATCATAACCAAAATAGAGGAGTAACAGTGTAGCTACATCTTGGGAATATAATTCTATACATCTGGAATGTTGACTACTTGCAGATGACGAAGGCTATAAAGAGGAAAGGATATGATCTGTGGAAAATTAAGATGATACTACTTTATTTTCATGGCCAAATCTATGAGGGTGCTATTACAGATATCATAAAAGTCATGGCCAACAATGTTCATCATATCATCAATCCTCTTTATATCCAATTCATAAGATATTACAATTCTTCTAAGAGTCATTGAATCTGCATAAAGGTTGAATAATTAACTCTTAACTGAGGTGATGTTTCATAAAATTTGTGAACAAAAGTGAAAAAATGGATAAGTCATAAGGAACACAAGTCCAATTTTGGCACGCAAGTATGGTTGTGTCGCATAGGTTTTTGGTGGGCAGGTATCACCGTGCAGGTAAAAATACCTCTACAGCAGCGCGACACGAACATAAGCAACGAAACCGCGAAAAATCAGCAAACTGCGTGATAGGGACAACTTGCATAGAGAGAGCTTAAAAGTTTTAAATCCAGTTGCTTGGCGAGAGAATGGAATTCCTATTTATAGGAAAGGCTGCACCCCTGCACACAAAATCATGCGCAACTCTCACCTGTGCGACTCCATCTTCATGCTCAACACCTGCGCACCACAGTTCTTTGGTATTTTTTCTTGACATCATAATCACATCCTCCTTTCTTTCAGATCCAACTCTGGGGGGGGGGATTATGGAACTCCTTTCCGTTAAGGAGTCCAATGAATGAAAAGGAAAATACCTCAACACAAATTGATTCATCCTTTAAATAAAATATAAAATATTGACAAAGGCATGAACAAGGACTTGCTTGAGCATGTGCCGAACAATTTCTAATATGGTCACGTTGGGTACATGCGCGCCACATTTGGGCACACATTCACCTACGCTCCCTATGTAATTCTCACCCAGGGTCTTTAGCAGCCTATAAATATCCCTTGTGGGCCCCCTATTTCGAGGATGAAAAATCTAGAAACTCATATTTCAGATCTCGGCACCCAAGTCTCTTCTTGACGTCTTATGAACACTTCTACGGCAATTTCTTACCTAGAATGGAAGATCTAAAGAGGGGGAAGAAGGCCTAAGTGTTGAAATTCATCAACACCTGCATGCATATGTCTATAACCATTAAGGGGAATTACGACACTTGCGTGTTGCCTTATCCCTTCAGAAGAACCTGCGCGCCAGTATTTTATAAGCCTTTAGTTGTAATACTAAGGGCTCGAGCCATGTCTCGCCCAAGAAATACCCTATGAGTTGACCAGCGTGCAAGTACACATGTGTCGAGCAGGTATAACTGTGTGACCAGGACCTGCGCGCCCCGACAGGACCTGCGCACCTACCTTCTTTTGGGTGCCTCTCCTATCCATTCATCTCATTTATTCAAATCTACATCTCCTCTTCAAGATTTATCCTTCCAAATCCTCTTCAAATCCATTTATGGAATTATTATTTGGTTGGATTCCTTATCTGAAAAGAATTTGGTGGAACATCTCTTAAAACATAGTGATTTACATATGTTTATGTCACTAAGGATAGAGATTTAATTCATTCAACCTCATTATTTAAGATAAGAATATCATTAATTTGGGAATCCTCCTTAGGAGTAATCCCCAAGTCCCCTATTTATGGGCCTCATTTTCAGGAGTAAGCCCCAGTCATAGTCCCCTAATCTGGTCCTCCTTTTCAGGATTAAGCCCCAGTTCATGTTCTCTTAACCTGGGCCTCCTTTTCAGGAGTAAGCCCCAGTAAGAATTTCCTAACCAGGTCCACCTTTTCAGGAATAATCCCCAGTTCATGTTCCCTTAATATGGGTATCCTCCTTTAGCGTAAGACCTAAATTCCAAATTCCTTTATCCTGGGCCTCCTTTTCAAGAGTAAACCCCAGTTCTCAAGTCCCATTAACCTGGGACTTCTTTTGAGGATTAATCCCTAGTCATAATTCCCCAAACCTAGGCCTCCTTTTTTTGTAGTAAACCCCAATTCATGTTCCCTTAATATGGGCCTCCTTTTCATGAGTAAGCCCCAATTCTCAAGTCCCTTTAACCTAGGCCTCCTTCTAAAGAATAAGGCCCAGTCATAATTTCTATTAACCAATCTTAACTTCTTTTGATTTGGGCTTCCTTATCATGAATAGAACCCAATCACAAGTCCCCTCCAAATTTCAGAATCATCCTCAGAAGTAAGACCCCAGTTAGAGTATTCAAATATCCATAAAATAAAACCAAACTATGTGGTCATTGATTTCTACCTTAAAATTAAACTACATAGGAAGCCATTCTGAGGTTCAATACCATCACCCATTAACTCTCATATCTCCCATATGACGTTACACTATATCTTAATTCCCGAACTATGTGGGTTATGATTAATTTTCTAAACAAGGATATGTAGGTAGCCCATCTGCAGGTATGATCCCAACTCTGAAATAATCCACGTCCCTCTGAACGACAATGAACCTCAAGTGCCCCACTGAGTGGATTTAAAACCAGAATGGTTATCATAATGACCAAGATATCTTTTTATAATGTGTTGAAGGATACCATAGAATAAGAATCTCAAAAAAAGATGATTCTCTATCAATGAATAACCTCAAATACATATAAAAGATTCTCCAAATCTCATTCATATTAATCATTTATTGTCAAATCCTAAGGAAAGAACATTTTCATATTTAGAAGTGTAATAAGGATTCACAAACATTACTTGAATCTATAAAGAGAGTCCCAGAGTAGACAATACTTCCCCCCAAAAGGTGTGATGAGTCTGACCTCCCATCATCTCAACCAATGAAAAATCTTACGCCTCATCAGTCCAAAACTAATGAGAACCTACCTTTGGAAAGTAGGTCGAAATTGATATAGAATCATTGGTTGATTCCGGTTCTACGAATAAACCCGTTAGAAACCGATTGGAATTTTTGAACCTTAAAATAAACATGGTCATCCCATTTCAAAAGGAAACATCTATGAATCAAATGAAGAAATAGATGAAGATAGAACCCTAATGGGATGGGCCATCCCTATTCATTAGTTATACCATAATGGTTTGTGCTCATTGATCACCATAGATGGGGGCACATCACACCTCCCTCCAATTCCATGTTCCTCAAGTATTGTTGGAAATGAATTTCCATTTATCATATATATATATCATGATGTTAAACTATGTGAAAAAGTCCAAGTGACATGATGTTAAAATATATAGAACCATATTATGATCTACATAACCCTAAATTGTAAGTATAACATTGTCTGAATCATCATATCCTTAAATTTTAGAAACCATTAACTCTTGTCTGAATACATAGAAGTACATGAGAACAACATTTTATAATAATGTTAAAAATCATTTTCCGCATCATTGTCATATGAAAATAAATCTTATATAATCTCATCTTCCCCTTAAGACATTAAATTTTATTTCTATTTTATGATGTAAGAAATTTTTATATCATAGAACCTCACTCATGTTGGTGTCACCATCTACTGTCGATCTCCTACTATAATTCTTTCTAAGAAAGAAAATAAATTTATTCCCATATATAATCATTTATTTTGGGTTTGATATATATCATATCTAGGCCTAGACACTATCTTACATTATATATATTCCCTTTGGGAACATGTTCAACTATCTATAATTATCATTATCATTCGATGGGTTCATGTGTATGGTGAAATAGTTTGTAGAGTGTTTAATTCTCACAAAAACACCCCATCATGTAATATTACACACATCACACTATCTATAACATGGATCCTCTTCTACCCACTATTCAAGACTAGATCCCCGAATAGTCATGGTTCCTTACCAAAATATCTCACCTTCTGCCATGCAAACATTCCAGGAAGGATTTAATCTAATAATTTATTATCCCCACACTCTGATGGTGTTTAAAAGTTTACCAAATATTTTCACTCCCCATTATTGAATTATGGAGTACTGTAAGCTATGTTTATAACATGGTTAGTAGGAACTCACTTCCCATTGGTCACCCACATTTTATAGTATAGATCATGAAAGAAATGATTTAACTCCTTTCCATATCCACCTATTCTGTTGGATTGATGAAAACCATGGTTTTTTTAATCAATTTATGCACATCAATTATGTGAAAAAACATCATTAGTCAATTAAAATTATTACTTGAATAAACCCTATCATGTTCTATTGTGTCATAGGTGGGACTAAAAACCACTCACTTTTTCTCTCAAATATAATGGATCAAATTTTATTAGGAGTTATTGAATGGTTTCTAACAAAATATTGAACTACCAAAAACATTGAAAGAGTCAAAATTATATCCAACGAAGCCTCCTTGTCATAAAATATTTTCATATTTTCATGGATATGTTTTTTATGTTTAAAGGATTCTTTAACCCTCTCTTCATGTTGTTTTTATAATCTTCTTTTAATTACATGCTTTCCTTAAACACAGTCCCGCATGGAGTGATCTATTTTATAGGAAACTTATAGTAAACTATTATTCCTATCTTCATGACCACAAACTACATCATCATATATCCTTTTATAATGTTTTAATGATCGTATTTTGATCTTAATCCCTGTATTTGAGGATAACCCACCATCATTGGTGTTGCTATCCCTCCACAAAATATTATAGAACACTGAGAGGGTTTAATACCAATGTCAGTTAGATATTTAGTGATTCTTAGAACACATGATATTTTTATAACCATAAATTTTTGTTCATCTAAGAACTCCTTTGATTGAATTCGTTTTTTGTGACAACTATTTAAATTATTTTCATTATTACTGGAAGATGAATCCATATCACCATCACCTATGGTCAATGATATGAAAACATAAATAACATTTACTGTAGGATCAAAATAGTGATGTAGATGCTCAATTTACAAGAGGGGGGTGAATTATACACTTTAAAAATTCATTTGTAAACTTTAAAGTTAGTTAAGAATAACTATGTTTTCCTTAAGCAAAGGAAAGTACTAAGTCTAACAAAGTTAAACTAAGAAAATTCACAACACCTATAATACCGAATGCAAACATGAAAAGATATTCCAAAAGTAGGTTCTGGAATTATGGTTCCGGAAATAGAACCTTAACAAAAGATTACAAGATGAGATTCTACCTTAAAGCATATAGAATCTAAATGAAACAGAGTACAAGTAAGGAAGTATAAGAAAATTATACTTTCCTTATAATACAAAATGCAGCGGAATATAAACACGTAGTAGAACTACAAGTAACAAGATATAATTCTTTTATCCCAAAGAGAAGGGTATCCAACAACCTTGGATAAAGGTCCCTTGATTTACACTTTCAAGAAAGTCTGTCTTACCCACACCAAGGTAATCCCTCGATACAAATATCGGAGTCTATGTCTTGCTATCCTCGCAATCATTCACCTTCAAGGTAGTTGGCAACCTCTGTCTTTCTCAGTAAGGAAGCCCTCGATCTTCAAGGTAGTCGGTACCTCTGTCTTCCTATCCCTGGAATCCCTCGAATGTAATCACTAACATTCGGAGTCGCACGAAGCTTTGAGAGTTAATAAGAGCCTCTCTCTCTAGAAATCACTTCAACAGTATGTATGCATAAAACCAAGTTGTTCATATGTCATCAGTGTTCAATATCTAGCTCTTTCAAATGAGCTCCTATTTATAGGTAAGGTCGGCTCCTTCTCCAACGGTCATATTTTCCTTAAGGATCGGAGGGACCTGTACATGTGTCACTTAGAAAAAGTTTAGTTTATAACAAAATAGACGACATATTTTTACTACAAAACTAGTGTAACTGAATGTACGACATCGTTTTAAAATCTAACTCAAATGTTCGGAATAAATGCTTCGGAGTGATGGTTTGGAGTGTAATGAAAATAATAAAGAGTCGAAAAATTATATAAGTGTACGAAAAATAAATGTTCAGAGTATAACCAAAATATTTTTCAGAATCTGAATTAATTCAGAGTGTATAAAACAAAGATAATCAGATTCTGTTCACTAGGTGAATTCAGAATGAGAATTCGGAATGAGAATTCGTCATCAGAAATCGTAATGAGATTTCATTGTCGAACTTAATAAGGATTCATATCCTGAGTCTGGAGTAGAAATTAGTCAGAGTTCGTATCCGGAATTCGGAATGAAACTTCCTTATAGTTCTTATCCAGAATTCGGATCCTAAAACAGAATGCTTCATAACAATGTTTCAACGATTCTGAGAAAATAGAAATGAATCTGAATCTCATACTTAAGAAAAATATGGATGAAAAAAAGATAAGGATGGTTTTTCTTATAAAAGCGATTTTCCTTATAAAAGCAATTTTCCTTAAGAAAACAATTTCCCTTATAAGAGAAATTTCCCTTATAAAAAAAATTTCCTTATAAAAAACATTTTCCTTATAAAAGAAATTTTCCTTAAGAAAACAATTTTCCTAAAGGTAAGGTGTTTGTGATTTTCAAAACAAGAAGGAATGGAAAAGTCATAAGGAAAACCTTATTGACTCAACAATATCCCCCCTTTTTGGAAAGCACAAACATCCTTACAAAAAAGAAATTCTAAGAAGAAAAAGCTTATCTCCCTTTCTTTAATGATATAGATGAATATGACTAACTCCCACTTAGGCTTTGAAACTCTAAGGATTGTATTCTAGATGTCCGAAGTGACATTTTATTAAGAATAAGAATGTCTTCTTTAACAAATTACCCCTTAGATAGACTCTTATTAGAGTTATTCTTTCTTATGGATCATTTCCTTCTCCTCCTTATATAAACTCTTATTAGAGTTATTCGTTTTCTTAAGGATATTTTCCTTCTCCCCCTTTGTGATTTTCAAAAAGAAATCGAGGGAATGGAAAAAATTAAAAAAATACCTGAAAAATTAGTAATAATAACAAAGGAACCGAGAATCACAATTTTCATTAGATTTGAAATGTCGGCAACAAAGAAAACTAGATACAACAAAAAGATCAGATTTAGTTATTTCGGATATTTTTCCTTCGAAATGAGCCCCTTAATAATAGTCTTGATTTTCTTCAGGTCTTTATGATCTTCTTCAGCTTGCTTCTGTAAGACCACTATCCTTGCAGATTGAGCTTAAATCTTTTCTTCCTGAGCTTTCAGCTTTTCTTCTTGAGCCTTGATCTTTTCTTCCTGAGCCTTCATCTTCTGTTCAAACTCAATCCGATGATCCCTTTCAAACATCCAGTTTTGAGAAACGGAATTCAGTTTCCCATTTAGATCTCTGACTTCTTGGATCCGGAAGTTCTTTTCATCTGTCAGCTTCTCTTCAAATGATGAAGTTAACTCATTTATCTTCTTGTCCTCGGTCTCAAAATCATCTTTAACATTGTCTTGAAACTCATCGAATAGCCTCATCTATTCCACTGTCTTCCTCGACCAGCTCATCATTCTCTTGCAAGATCTTTTGTGGGCATCATATCCCACAAGAAAAGATTTGAATTTGGCTTCTATCTCGACATACTTATCCATAACCAATGATACGGAATCTGATTTCTGATTCAGAGAATGTTGGAGCATTTGGAATCTTGAGTCTATAGTCGAGATGGTCGGAATGGAACCAACTAACTTCCTCAAAGATTAAACAACAATGTCATGTCTCAACGAGGATGAATCTGAATCTGAAACTTTACTTGGAGAATTTTCTTCCTCAATAAGCTCCAACATCCTTTTAGAAGAATCACCAATTTCTCTTTTCTTGCTAGCCACTGATTTCGGAGTCTCAACAAGGACTTGCTTTCCCTTGTCCTTTTTCGGAATCGATTCATGATCAGGAGTTTTCTGCTCTCCAGTAGACACTTCAATAATATCATCAACAACTTTTTGAACAACATATTCCTCATTCATATCCTTCTCTGGAGTTACTAACTTAGAGGATTCAGCCTCTGATGTTCGGAGTGATAGGTGTTCCGAAGGCGACCCCTTATAATCATCTACTTCTTTCAATATGTCTCATGTTTCACAACTTCCTTCAGGAAATACTTCTTTCTCTTCCTCTTGATGAATCTGCTCAAGTTTCTCAACATGTTCAGTTGTAATCTCTTCCGGAAAATCAAGGTTTCTTCCTGGAGTCTCTCGTAGAGATTCCACGGAGAAAGATCTCGGAACTGGAATGCTTCCGGATACCATCTCATTAAACTTTTACAATGCTTGGACTGCCTCGTCTTTTGTCATCTTCTTCTTGATCTTGTTTTCCATTACTTGTTTTTCAAGATTATCAGTAGTTCTCTCCTTCAAGGCCTTAGCCTCCGTAGGGTCAAATCTGAACTGCAGATCCTCTTCTTTCCTTTTATATTTATCTGCTCTCCACTTCGCAACAACTTCATCAGAATAGACTTTCTTCTTCTTTGGTTTGGGAGGTGTGGTTTGAACTTCCTTATCTTTAGGATCCTCAACTTCAACTACATCTTCTTTCAACTTTCTTTTATTTACTGGTTTAGATGATTCCGGTTCAGCAACCTTCAGAGCCACTTCTTCTTGACTAGGAAAATCGAAGAACGCACCAGTCTCCTTGTTTAAAGACACATCCATCCTCTTAAGGGTATCATCATTGACCAAAAATTTTTTACATACCCTTGGCTTAGATCTGAAGGCTTCCTCGAAAGATTAAAGGCACCGAACTATCAACCTTGATAAAATTTCTGGGTACATTACGATCTGGGCTCTGAGATTTCCTTTCTTAAGATTCTCAATGGTTATAAGAATGTGCCTCAGGAAGTTAAACTTCCTTAGATTTATCAGGAAGTCTAAGATATAGATCTCACTCTTCTTAAAACTGTCTTTATCACCTTTACTCGGTACAATAAGCCCTTGCACCCACAACTCTAGAATTCAGAAATTTGTAGGCAAGCTAGCAATCTTCGTAGATTTTTCATCTGAGAGTCTGAGAGTCTTCAAAGTTTTTTCCTTGTCGAAGCTACCCTTAGAGTCCGGAAACACATGAGAAATAAACTCATCTTCACCTTTATTCTTTCACTACTGGAAAAGTAGGCTATAACAACGGTTTATAACCATTGCTATAGGCTGGAAAACCGTTGGTACAGGGTATACCAACGGTTTTCCAAACCGTTGTCCAGTAAGGCGTATGGAAAGCCCTTTACCAACGATTTCATTTAAACCATTGGTATAGGTTCTGAGAAATCTGGAAAAAAAATTACCAGCGGTTCAGAACCGTTGGTATTAGTTCTTACAGATATCTGGAAAACAATTTACCAACGTTTCGGAACCGTTGGTAATGCTTTTTCCAGATTTCTAGAAAAAGATTTACCAATGGTTCTGAACCGTTGGTAAATTGTTTCCCATGACTACTGCATAGCAGCACCCAGAAGCCCCCCAAAAGCTACACCTACATAAAAAACAGTGCACAACAACCCTCAGTATACCCTCCACTATACACCTGCATAAAAAATATCACAAAAGCCACATACAAACTTCAAACAGTATAAAAAACACCTAAAATAGCCCAAAAAAACACATGACAACAATCATCCGGTGTTAATTCACCTCACCCATCAAATTATAATAGGCAGAATAGTTTGATAAATATCTATTAGAGTTGAATAAGACATTCAAATTGACTCAAATCCCATTTTTTATACTAGGTTTGGGTATGTAATGATTTGTGATGAATTTTGCATTGAACATGTATTGTTTATAAAATATGGTGAAAAGATATTTTCTTAGGACTCTCTTCACTTATGACCCCATGAGTGAAACTACCAAACTCATGAAAAAGAGTGGTTGATGAGTGTAAATTTCAGTTGTATTCACTTAAAATGATTTCCTTTTGAAATAAATGAGATACTTTGAGTGGTGTTGTCCACACCACACCTCGGATTGAGGCGGAGTTGACTCGTACACATCAAAAATGACCCATGGATACATGTCCTAAAGTATCAACAATAGCAGAATGCCTTTGTTCTATTTTCCGTATGTCAGTTGTTGTTTTAACTTAAATTGTTTTCCATTTCAAAGAAAAGTGAAACACTTTGAGTGGTGTCGGCCACACTGCGCCTCAGATTGAGGCGGGGTTGACTCATACACGTCACAAATGACCTATGGATCATTGTCCTAAAATTTCAATAGAATACAAAAGCGTTTGGTCGGTTTTCCGTATCTCGTTTTTTTACTTAAAAGCACATCCATTTTAAACAAAAGAAAGACACTTTGAGTGGTGTCGGCCACATCGCGCCTCAGATTGAGGTGGAGTTGACTCGTACACGTCACAAATGACCAATGGATACATGTCCTAAAGTATCAATAGTATCCGAATGTGTTTGGTTAGTTTTTCATATGTGGTTTTTTTACTTAAAAGTGCATCCATTTTAAACAAAAGAAAGACACTTTGAGTGGTCCCGGCCACACCGGCCCTCATATTGAGGAGGGTTTGACTCGTACACATCACATATGACCCATGGATACATGTCCTAAAGTATAAACAGAATCTGAATGCCTTTGTTCCATTTTCCCTATGTCAGTTGTTGTTTTAACTTAAACTGTTGTCCATTTCAAAGAAAAGTGACAAACATTGAGTGGTCCCGGCCACACTGGCCCTCTGATTGAGGCAGGGATGACTTGTACACGTCACATATGACCCATTGATCTTTTTCCTAAAGTTTCAACAGAATCCGAATGTGTTTGGTCAGTTTTCTGTATGCAAGTTGTTATTTTCACTTAAAATCCTATCCATTTCAAATAATAGTTAGGCACTTTGAGTGGTGTCAGCCACACCGCACCTCGGATTGAGGTGGGGTTGACTCGTACACGTCACAAATGACCCATAAATCATTTTCATAAAGTTTCAACAGAATATGAAAGTGTTTGGTGTGTTTTCCATATGACATTTATTTTACTTAAAACCACATCCATTTTAATCAAAAGAAAGACACATTGAGTGGTACCGGCCACACCGGCCCTCGGATTGAGTCAGGGTTGACTCGTACACATCACATATGACCCATGAATCGTTGTCCTACAGTTTCAACAGAATCTGAATATGTTTGATTGGTTTTCGGTATGTCAGTTGTTGTTTTAACTTAAACTGGTGTTCATTTCAAAGAAACGTTAGACATTTTGAGTGGTACCAGTCACACTGCGCCTCAGATTGAGGCGGGGTTGACTCGTACACATCACATATGACCCTTGGATCGTTTTCCTAAAGTTTCAACAGAATCCGAATGCGTTTGGTCAGTTTTACGTATGTCAGTTGTTCTTTTAACTTAAATTGTTGTCCATTTCAAAGAAACGTTAGACACTTTGTGTGGTGTCGGCCACACCGCGCCTCAGATTGAGGCGGGGTTGACTTATACACGTCAAAAATGACCCATGGATCATTTTCCGAACGTTTCAACAGAATCCGAATGCGTTTGGTCGGTTATCCATGTGTGGTTTTTTTACATAAAAGCACATCCATTTTAAACAAAAGAAAGACACTTTGAGTGGTACCGGCCACACCGGACCTCGGATTGAGGAGGGGTTGACTCCTACATGTCACATATGACCCATGGATACATTTCCTAATGTATCAATAGTATCCGAATGCCTTTGGTCCGTTTACCGTATGTCAGTTGTTGTTTTAACTTAAACAATTGTCCATTTCAAAGAAAAGTGACACACTTTGAGTGGTCCCGGCCACACCGGCCCTCAGATTGAAGAGGGGTTGACTCGTACACATCATATATGACCCATGGATACATGTCCTAAAGTATTAATAGTATCCTAATGCCTTTGGTCCATTTTCCATATGTCAGTTGTTGTTTTAACTTAAACTGTTGTCCATTTCAAAGAAAAGTGACACACGTTGAGTGGTCCTGACTACACCAGCCCTCGGATTGAGGCGGGGTTGACTCGTACACGTCACATATGACCCATGGATCGTTGTCCTATAGTTTAAATAGAATCCGAATGCATTTGGTCTGTATTCCGTATGCCAGTTGTTGTTTTCACTTAAAATCCTGTCCATTTCAAATAAATGTTAGTTGTGTCGGCCACTACTTCAAAGCACATTTTCCATATCATCTTCCACATTCATAAACATGAAATACATTGATAACTAAAAAATCTAAGTAAAAAAATAGAAAAATGAGCATCACAGTACCAAGGGATACTAAAGGTCTATGTAGTAGACTAATCATACAATATAAATCAAGTGCAAAAAACAGAATCTGAATGCAACGTCCCTATGAAGAAGAGGAAAACCCCAAAGTGGAAAACCATGTTCAAAAATAAAGAGTTATACAGAATTCAAAAATGTAATAGATCAATCTGCCTCTGATCACCATCATCATCACTACTATCGTCATCAGCCTCATCCTCTTCGCCATCTCTGTCCTCATTGTCGTCCTCATCCTCGGCATCATCCTCGCCCTCAGCCCCATCCTCGACCTCGGCCCCATCCTCTCCCTCGTCCACATCCTCTTCCTCTTCCTCTTCCTCTTCAGCATCCTCGCCATCACCAGAGCCTCTGGTGGAAGTGATGAAGATAGAGCTCTCATCAGTTTCATAAATTCTCTGTCTCTTGTTTGAACTTGTACTTCTAACTCTGTGACCCTTTTATCAGACTGTCTTGCATGATCCTTGACCTGTTCCAACTCGGTGGTACTAGAATGGATACCTGGAGACGACCAATACCTCGTCGGGACTATATTCTTAACAGGTCGGCAGCGTACTCGACCAGAGTGCTCATCTCCAAAAACCTGATATAAATGATCATGTGGCCCAAAATTTTCAGGCTCCTGGGCATCAAGAGCCTCTAATGCAGCCTGTAAAAAATATTAATAAATTATTAAATTTCAAATTAGATATTAAACTTTGAAATAAACAAATTATAACATACAATCTTCACTTGGTTCGGTTCATTTACCGCAGTTCCATCTTTTTTTCTTCTACTCGAGCAAAACAATTTTGCTTGAGGGATACGTCCTTCAATATTCATTTTGTGATTCTGTAATGACATTGAAACAATATAAAGTGAAAGTATAGTCATATATTCATTATTCAAAAAATCACATAATTTATGTAGGATCCAATAAAAAGGGAAAGTCGTAAATAAAAATTATAAACAACTATATCGTACCTGCTTCCTCTCATGATCTGACATTGTTGTGCGCCCCAAAATGTGGAGGTATTTCTTTGAATCAATGTTTTTTTTGTTTTTTTTCAGAAGATTCCTAAATAATGATTAATAATTAAAAGATTATATTATTGCAAAATATGAAAAATCTCATTTAAATTACTCAAATGAGATTAATACCTTAAATTTGGCAGTCTCCCAATGGGTAATCATTTGGCGATATTGCTCTATCGGGCAGTCATCCACTATAAGTATTGTCTCTAACTCCGTGCCCACACTATCAGACCAGCCAACATACATCTCATGCTTATAAGCTCTCCAAAGCTCTCCTAGCTCTTTTAAACGCGCTGATCGTGCACCTTCGCCATCAGGGAAGTTAAACCGAAGCTGAAACCAAATTGATTAGTTCATTTAAATACAAAAATATACTACATTAAATCCAATATATTTTTTACCCATATTTGTACCCACACGTTATCCATGACTTCGGGTTGCAGATGTCTCCAAGAGAGAGGGCTGACCAGAATGATATCAGAGTATTTGGCTAGCGTCGCCAAAAAACCCTGACATTGCTGCCCATATTTCTCAATCATTTGTCCATCAACATTGTATTCTACCATCAATTGTGTCTGGCGGTTCCATACCGCACGCAAGTGAGTACGCCCCCTCCCCCGCCTCCTATCTGCAGATGAATCTATTATTAATGAAAAATAATATCAATACAATTTATAATAAAAATAAATTTTGGTATAAAAATTTGATATATTTATATAAATATACCTGTTGTAGTCAGATCAATGGGTGCAGAAGCTGAAGGAATATCCTGTACAGGTGGAGTGTCCCTCAGTGTATGCTTCTCAGCCACATACTGTGTCGCAGCAAGAGTCGAAGAAGGTGGAATATAATAACCTGGAGATAATGAACCAGAAGCAAAAGATGATGGCATAGACGTCTGGCTAGCTGGTAGTGTAAACATCAGAGGTCTAAATATCTCATACGTCCCTGATGACACGCCAGGATCAAAATAGGGCGTAGAAGATACGTCTGTGGAAGTGGATCGTCTAACTCTCGCCCCACGAGCCCTCGTACCACCAACCTATCTACTGGGAGCAATATCAGGCTCCTCGTCAGATATCTGTCGTCTAGGGCGTGGATCCTAAAAAAAATTTTGACAGAAAAGTAAACACATGATATTATAAGTTATTGAAATATTTATATTTGAAATAAAATACTCACAACAGGGATGAGTGGATGAACACCCATCTGTACCATGCGACAATTATTATATGTCATCTTTTTCCGCTGCCTCTCTTCAATGGGTGTCATTTTCTGCAATGAAAACAAATATGGAAGTAATTAGAAACAGATAACTAATGTGTAACCCAAAAAACAAAATATAGAAAAACCATTATGATAAAAAGAACTTAATGAAAAAGAATATTTATGGTGTTATGAAGGTAAGTACTAGGATACACACTCTGAATGATGTAGGTGAAACATGTAGGTGAGAACACGACTGTATGATTCAATATATTTCCCACCACAACTTCGGGTTCACAATCAACTATGACAATTGAGTTGTTGGGGTCATCATAAGTAATAAACGGATTGCTTCCAATTGTAGTAGGGATAGTGTCAACTTCATCATCACCATCATCAAAAACATGTCTGGGATTTACTTCAATAATTACACCGAATTTAGGATGACGATGATCTTTGACATAAAAAACTTATTTCACCATTGATGCCAATACATATGGTTCATCGGTGGCAAGAGTGCGAGTCATGTCAATAACTCGAAATCCACAATCATCAATAAAGGTGCCTTGCCTCGTCATTGAATCAAACCCCTTGACATTTAGAAGAATCGAAAGCAACATTT
Source organism: Viscum album (assembly GCA_963277665.1). Lineage (NCBI taxonomy): Eukaryota > Viridiplantae > Streptophyta > Magnoliopsida > Santalales > Viscaceae > Viscum > Viscum album. The sequence continues at coordinate 563,894,435 of OY728129.1, read as the reverse complement.
CACAAATATTTTTTTCAATGTGCATTACGTCTAAGAAATGACGTAACAAGTTGGTTGACCAATATGATAACTCAAAGAATATACTCTTCTTCTTCCAATTGTAACAGGTATCATTGGAAACATTTTCCCTCTTTCTAGATTTCATTACACTCTTCCCAAATGAATAAGTGAAATCTTTTAATTCATTAAGCACATCAGTTCCAGACATACACTGAGGTGGATCGTCATTCCCCATGGTATTGTCAAATATTCGATGATTGTTTCTATATGGATGGTTCATTGGAAAGAATCATCGATGTCCTATAAAACTAAAACTACGACGATATTTCAGTCTTCTCGATCGAGTATTCTTCATACAAACAGGACATGACAATTTTCCTTTTGTGCTCCATCCAGACATCATTGCATAAGCAGGAAAATCATTGATAGTCCCCATAAGTGCAGCACGCATCTGAAATATGTATTTCGAACATGCATCGTATGTGGGCACACCCACATCCCAAAGAAGTTTCAACTCTTTTATTAAAGGTTGCATATATACATCTATATCATTGCCGAGATCAGAAGGTCCAAATATCAGTATACTCAAGAAAGTGTAAGGCTTCTTCATACACAACCAAGGGGGAAGGTTATAAATGTGTATGAAAACCGGCCATGTGTTGTGCGATGTAAGCATCATACCAAATGGATTAAAACCGTCACATGAATGACCCATTCTCACATTACGCACGTCGGCTGCAAATTCAGGATATCGAGCATCAAATCTCTGCCATGCAAATCCATCTGCAGGGTGAACCAACTCTTCATTATTCCCTTTTCTCTCGGTGTCATGCCATCGCATTTTTACGGATATTTCATCAGACATGAAAAGGTTCTGTAATCTGGGGATCAATGGAAAGTGCCACATTACTTTTTGTGGCACACGAGATGGTGTTCCATCATCTTTTGGCTTCCATCGGGAGGTTCCGCATTTCATACAATCATTTCTTTCAGCAGTTTCCTCCCAAAATAAGCTGCAATCATTCGGTCAAGCATGATTTTTTTTGAGAATCCAAGTTCATCAACCAACTTCCATGCCATATAGTGGTTTGAGGGAATATCTGCATCATCTGGAAGTAAGTCCTTCAAGAAGGTAAGAATATAATCAATTGCAGTATTTGAAATCCCATACATAGTTTTCCCATGAAACAATCGGATTAAAAATTCCATATTTTTCATTTTATCACATTGCCGTTATACTGGAGTCATCGCAGCATCATTCAATTTTTTCACCCTATCAACATCATCATTTTCGTTCGACGCATCATGTGTGCTTGTATTGAAATATTATTGGCGGGAAATCCTTTCCTTCTCATGATGTCGAATAAATGGAAACAGATCATATATCAAACTCTCCAATTTAGTCCTATCATTTGGATCATCAACATTTTGAGATTCCATTTTCTCTCCATTGTGATACCACACATAATAGTTTTTTATGAAACCATATTTGGTTATATGATAGCAAACTTCTTCACGGCTCAACCAAGGTCTTCCAACACAATTAAAACATGGGCAGTGTATGCGACCACTATCTGAAGCCTTGTCAAATGCAAAATCAAGAAATCTGTTCAAATTATTTTGAAAATCGGTTGAAATCTGATCAGTTTCGTACATCCAACTTCTATCCATTCTGTAAAAAAATCACAATAAGTCATTTCAAAGAAATTCAATAATATTAAAGTTTAATCAAAAAAATATTTACATAAATGACAATTGTTTACTCTTTATAAAATCATAACTGACACATTACTCTATATGAGAATCATATTAAGAAATAAAACAAAATACAGTGTATATAAGAAAATAAAATACAAAATTTCTAATGCCTATATTCACAGATTGACCAGTAAGATATTAGAAGTGGATCAAGGAATACATAATCCTTAAGGGTCTTGTTGGGAGTATATGAGTTTTATACTTTACCTTCTCCAAGTAGATCAGGATGAGGAGTAGGATGAGGATCATGGGAGTGGCGGGACTGTCCAAGGGTGTTGTGGCGTGTCCAGGGGGGGTGCGGGGTGTCTAGGGGGTGGTGGGGCCGTCCGGGGGGTCGGAGGTGTCCAGGGGTGGGGGGCTGTCTAGGGGGGTCGGGGTGTCCAGGTGGGCGGGCTAACCATGGGGGTGGTCAGGTTGTCCAAGGGGGTCGGGGTGTATAGGTATATTTATATGAAATGAATACCCCCACAATAATCATGCAGTCCTGTCATTAGTCTAAACCCCTAGAACACATAAAAGAAGCTAGTATGAACATTTACTAAAATATTTAACAACATACGATTGAAAATACAATCTAAATATAGTTTGAGAGGATATAATGGTGTGTGTGACAAAAATGATATTAAATCAATTTAAATGAATATGGAACAAATGAGGGTTTATAATACACTAAGAGTACCTCAAACAATCCAAAACCACTATAAAACCACCCCCTTGGATAGCCCACCCACCCCCTCGACACCCCTTATCCCTATGGACAGCCCCCCACCCCCTTGGAGTGCCCGCCCACCCCCCTGGACACCCCTATCCCCCGTGGCCAGCCCACCCACCCCCCTGGACAACCCACCCACCCCTCCTTGACAGCCCGACCACCCCCATGGACTGCCCGTCCACCCTTGTGGACATCCCGCCCACCCCCGTACCCCCCTGGACACCCCGTACCCCCCTGGGATAGCCCCGCCCACCCTCCCAAACAGCCCACACCCCCTCCCCTGCAACCCCACCACCACCACCTAGACATTCCAACCCCCCTGGACACCCCACACACCACTCCCCCACCAGGACACCCCACCCAGACCCCCAGGACAGCCCACACCCCCTGGACAGCCCCGCCCACCCACGTGGACAGCCTTTCCCACCCTCGTGGACAGCCACGCCCACCCCCGTGGACAACCCACCGACACCCGTGGACACCCCCTACCCCCTAGACAGCCCAACCACCCCTGTGGACAGCCCACCCACCCCCCTCGACACCCCTTATCCCTATGGACATCCCCCCAACCCCTTGGATAGCCCGCCCACCCCCTGGACACCCCTACCCCTGTGGCCAGCCCACCCACCCCCCCTAGATAGCCCGCCCACCCCTCCTTGACAGCCCGACCACCCCCGTGGATAGCCCGTCCACCCTTGTGGATAGCCCGCCCACCCCCGTACCCCCATGGACACCCCGTACCCCCCCGGGATAGCCCTTCCCACCCTCCCAAATAGCCCACACCCCCTCCCCTGCAACCCCACCACCACCACCTAGACATACCACCCCCCCTGGGCACCCCACACACCCCTCCCCCACCAGGACACCCCACCCAGACCCCCAGGACAACCCACACCCCCTGGGCAGCCCCGCCCACCCCCGTGGACAGCCTTTCCCACCCCCGTGGACAGCCCCGCCCACCCCCGTGGACAACCCACCCACCCCCATGGACGCCCCCTACCCCCTAGACAGCCCAACCACCCCCGTGGACAGCCCACCCACCCCCTCGACACCCCTTCTCCCTATGGATACCCCCCCACCCCCTTGGATAGCCCGCTCTCCCCCCTAGACACCCCTACCCCCTTTGTCCAGCCCAACCACCCCCCCTGGACAGCCCGCCCACCCCTCCTTGGCAGCCTGGCCACCCCCGTGGACAGCCCGTCCACCCTTGTGGACAGCCCACCCACCCCCGTACCCCCCTGGACACCCCGTACCCCCCCCCCCCCCCGGGATAACCCCGCCCACCCTCCCATACAATCCACAACCCCCTCCCCTGCAACCCCACCACCACCACCTAGACATACCAACCCCCCTGGACACCCCCACACACCCCTCTCCCACCAGGACACCCCACCCAGACCCCCAGGACAGCCCACACCCCCTGGACAGCCCCACCCACCCCCGTGGACAGCCCTTCCCACCCCCGTGGATAGCCCCTCCCACCCCCGTGGACAACCCACCCACCCCCCGTGGACGCCCCGTACCCCCTAGAGAGCCCAACCACCCCGTGGACAGCCAACCCACCCCCCTCGACACCCATTCTCCCTATGGACAGACCCCACCCCCTTGGATAGCCCGCCCACCCCCTGGACACCACTACCCCCTGTGGCCAGCCCACCCACCCCCCCAGGAGAGCCCGCCCACCCCTCCTTGACAGCCCGACCTCCCTCGTGGACAGCCCGTCCACCCTTGTGGACAGCCCGCCCACCCCCGCACCCCCTGGACACCCCGTACCCCCCTGGATAGCCCCACCCACCCTCCCAAACAGCCCACACCCCCTTCCCTGCAAACCCACCACCACCACCTAGACATACCACCCACTTGGACACCCCTCCCCCACCAGGACACCCCACCCAGACCCCTAGGACAGCCCACACCCCCTAGATAGCCCCGCCCGCCCCCGTGGACACCCCCTAGACAGCCCAACCACCCCCGTGGACAGCCCACCCACCCCCCTCGACACCCCTTCTCCCTATGGACAGCCCCCACCCCCTTGGATAGCCCGCCCACCCCCCTGGACACCCCTACCCCCGTGGCCAGCCCACCCACACCACCTGGACGGCCCACCCACCCCTCCTTGACAGCCCGGCCACCCCCGTGGACAGCCCGTCCACCCTTGTGGACAACCCGCCCACCCCCGTACCCCCCTGGACACCTCGTACACCCCCTAGATAGCCCCACCCACCCTACCATACAGCCCACAACCCCTCCCCTGCAACCCCACCACCACCACCTAGACTTACCACCCCCTGGACACCCCACACACCCCTCCCCCACCAGGACACCCCACCCAGACCCCCAGGACAGGCCACACCCGCTAGATAGCCCCACCCACCCCCGTGGACAGCCTTTCCCACCCCCGTGGACAGCCCCACCCACCCCCGTGGACAACCCACCCACCCCCGTGGACACCACCTACCCCCGCATTCCATTATCCAAAACATTTCAAATTGGTTTGAACACAATCCATAATTCCCACAATCCATTATCCAAAACATGTAAACGTTCACGATAGCCTCCCCCAACTCTGATTTACATGTTTTGAACACTCTCCTTCCAAACATAGAATATAAAAACATTAAAGAAGTCTTCACAAACACAAACAATATCTTATTTAGATATTAATTTCAATAATCATGTAAACCACCAACACTTGGAAAAAATCTATTCATTAAAACAACTACAACAATATGGTTGAGATCAAATTTTACCTATTCGTATGGGGGTGTACCTGTTGGGATGGGGGGTGCTGGTGTTCAGATTCGCGAGAGCAGTGGAGTCGGATGGGGTTCTCGAGAGCAGCGAAGCGAATAGATTAGGGCTCTGTCCAAATGGGGAGAGGAGATCGCGATCAGGAATTTGGGGAAAACCTTTTCCAATGGTTTATAAAAACCATTGGCAAAGGCACACATTTCCCAACGGTTCTAGTAAACTATTGGGAAATGTGTGATTTTATCACCCCTTTCCCTATGGTTCCAGTGAACCGTTGGGAAAGGGTCCACCGAAATTCCCTTTACCAACGGTATAATTAAACCTTTGGAAAAGGCTCACTATACCAATGGTTTAAGTAAACCGTTGGTATACTACCGTTGGGAAAAGAGCAAATTCCAGTAGTGTTTATCCCTACCAAGATTGCTGCCTTGGTATAAGAAAGCATATATGTCTCTCCATAAGACTTAAAAGAAAACTTCTCCCTATTATCTTCCTGAATGAAAAAAACTGTTTCATATAACTCAATAAGTAACTCCATAAAAACATCGTCTTGATTCCCCGGTTTGGATACAACAGTATATTCCCAACCATTCAACTTAATGATCTTTGAAATAAGATAATCATAGTTACTGAAGAAATATGGATGGACTAGCCTTTCTTTGTAAACAAACCATTTTGAAATAGGTTTGGTGGATGACATATCTTGAGACGCTAACTCCATAGACATTCAGATCTGAAGTCCTCTGAGAAGTTCGGAACAGAGAAGTCTGAAGTTCGGAACGGCTTTAAAAATAGAGAGGCAGAGATTCGGGACGTGAGAGCTTTAAATCGATGTGGGACGAGTATTTGGGTCCCATTTATATAGGAAATGGAATGAAGGTTCAACTTCCATGGCTGATATAACGGTTGGGATAAGCTGAGATTAGATCTGACGGTTGAAAACTTGAATCCGATCTTTTTGATGTTTTTATTAAAACAATGATTTAAGAAAACTATAATCCGAAAACATAATACAATAAAATGCCAGAAAAGAAATGACTACGAAAACTTGAGTAAGGAAATTATACCTTTCGGATTGTCTTAGGAGGATTATTCGTAATGGGTAATATAAAAATGTATACGAAAACAGTGTTCACAAAAACTATACTACAGAAAACAAACTCAGTACGAAAAATTCAGTACGAAAAATTCAGTACGAAAAACACAGTATGAAAGATTCAGTACAAAAATTCCGTTATGAAAAATTCTAGTACGAAATTTTCCATTCCGGATGTTTTCAATATGAATACTTGCATTCCAGAAGTATTCTGTACGAAAATTTCCATTCTAGAAAATTGTAGTTCTGGAAATACAATTCCAAAAATCTTCATTCCGAAATGTTTTTAAAATAAAATTTGAAAAAATATTGTTAAACTAACAATCAAATGTACTCTCCCTATGAAATGTAGTTTATTGCTGTAAGGAGACTTTTTAAATAGAAATTTAATTAAGAAGGATTATCTTACGGTTATCATTCCTAACTTGTGTTTAATATATTCAAATCTATCAGAAGGCAAAGATTTTGTTAAAGTATCAGCAAGTTGATCTTGTGTTATAATAAACTGAAGAATAATATCTCCTTTAAGTGTGTGATCTCTAAGAAAGTGATGCCTAATATCTATGTGTTTTGCACGGGAGTGATGTACAGGGTTCTTACTAAGGGCAATGTCACTTCTGTTATCAAAAAAAATTTGAGTTTTAGTAAAACTCAAGCCATTGTTTTTGAGTTTGTGTTGCATCCACAACACTTGAGCACAACTACTTCTAGCTGCTACATATTTAGCTTCAACTGTGGAGATTGCTATAGAATGTTGCTTCATACAGGACCAAGAATCTAATGAATCTCCTAATAAATGGAAAGTTCCGGATATACTCTTTCTATCCATTATACATCCACCAAAGTCAGCATCAGAAAAGGTTTTTAGAACAAAATCATTTCTAGAAGTATAAAATAATCCTAGATCCATGGTTCCCTTAAGGTAGCGAAAAATCCTTTTTACTGACTTTATGTGAGATTCCTTAGGATTGGATTGATATCTTGCACATAAGCATACTAATAACATTAAGTCTGGTCGACTAGCTCTTAAGTATAGTAGACTTCCTATCATACCTCTAAAAGATGTTTGATCTACTGGTTTCCCAGCTTCATCAATATCTAAAGAGTTTGAGGTAACAATGGGAGTACTTATACTCTTAGTGTTGTCATAACCATACTTTTTAAGAATATCTTTAATATACTTATGTTGAGATATGTAGGTTCCTTATGGTTTTTGAGAAATTTGAAAACCAAGGAAAAATGTTAACTCACCCATCATACTCATTTCAAACTAAGATTTCATTAGACTTGCAAAAGAATCAGTCAAAGATTGCTGAGTTGAACCAAATATAATGTCATCAACATAAATTTGAACAATCAAAACATTTTTCTTATCTTTCTTTATAAAAAGGGTTGGATCTTCATTTCCCTTAACATAGTTATTTTGAAGCAAAAATCTAGTGAGTCTATCACACCATGCTTGTGGGGCTTGATTAAGACCATACAAAGCTTTGGTAAGTCGAAAAACATGATTTGGATGTTTTTTTTTTCAAAGCCTGGATGTTGTTCAACAAAAACTTCCTCTTGAACATAACCATTAAGAAAATCACATTTCACATCCATTTGGAAAAGTTTGAAATTGAAGGAGGCTGCAAAGGAAAGTAGAATCCGGATAGATTGAAGTCTAGCTACAGGAGCATCGGTTTCTTCAAAGTCTATTCCCTCTTGCTGATTATAGCCTTTAGCAACAAGTCTAGCTTTATTTCTTACTATGACTCCATTTTCATCACATATATTTCTAAAAACTCATTTTACTCCAATAACAGAAGTTTCCTTAGGTCTTTCAACCAAGGTCCAGACTTTATTCCTTTCGAATTCATTTAGTTCATATTGCATGGCTTTAATCATACCATCATCACCTAAAGCTTCATCAATGCTTTTAGGTTCTAATTGGGAAAGAAATGCTAGATGTTCTACTTAATTTCTTAAGGAACTTCTAGTCCTTACAAGTTGATTTACATCACCAATGATACTACCACTAGGATTATTCTTAAGAAACACCTGATTTGGGTTTTGTAAAACCTGTTCATCAACATAGGGTAGAAAGTCTTCTGGGGTAAATGTTTCAGAAGTATCTTCTAGAACATTATCCTTATCAGATGGTTCTTCTATAAAAGGTTGACAATCATTTTTTGAAAACACATCCGAGGATGTAGGTTGAGGTGGTTTAAAAACAAAAGGATCTGGCTCATCAAATTTTACATGTACTGTTTCTTCAACAGTACAAGTATTTTTATTAAAAACTCTATAAGTCTTAGAGGTCTTGGAATAGACTAAGAAAATCCCTTCATCGGATTTTGGTGCGAATTTATGTAAGTTATCTTTAGAATTCAAAATGAATACTTTGAAACCAAAACACTTGAAGTAATATAGTCTTGGTTTTCTACCATTCCATAACTCATAAGGAGTTTTATTAAGAAAAGGTCTAATCAAAACTCGATTTATAGTATAACAAGAAGTACTTACAGCTTCAGCCCAGAAATGTCTAGCAATAGAATATTAACTCAACATGGTTATAGTTATTTCTTGAAGAATTCTATTTCTTCTTTCAACTACACCATTCTGTTGAGGAGTTCTAGGTGCTGAAAAATTGTGAGTAATACCTTTCTTACTACAAAAAGTTTCAAAATCAGAATTTTGAAATTCTCCTCTATGATCACTATGAATAGTTTTCAATGGAAGGTTTTTCTCATTTTTAACTTGATCTCTAAAACTTTTGAAATATGAAAAAGCTTCAGAATTCTTTTCTAGAAAATAGACCCAAGTAAATCTACTGTAATCATCATCTAGAACAAACACATAGTATTTGCCTCCAACACTTCTAGTTTGTGTTGAACCAAAAAGATCCATGTGAACTAACTGTAATGCATCAGTTGTTGATACTTTACCGATTGAATTAAAACTAGATTTATGATTCTTGCCATATTGACAAGGATCACAAACTTTAGAAGAATCAAATCTAAGCTCCGGTAGATCCTTAACTAGTTTCTTCTTAGAGAGTCTACAAAGGTTTCTAAGATTACATTGTCCTAGTCTTCTATGCCATAACCAGGAGTGATCTTCCATTGCACGTAGTCAAGGTAAATCTTGACTCCTAAGGTCTTCTAGGTTCAAAGTGTAAACATTCTCTTGCCTATTGGCTGAGGGAATAAATTCTTCCTTGGAATTGTGAAGTAAGCACTTATCATTCCTAAAATTGACAAGGTAACCTTCATCACTTAACAGACTTATGCTAATGAGGTTGTGCTTAAGACCTTTAACAAACAGAACATTTGAAATAAAGGTTTTACCAAGAAAAACAATATTACCAATACCAAAAATATCTCCCTTAGCATTATCTCTGAATGTTACCTTTCCTCCGTTCGTTTTGATAATCTTTTCAAAATATCTTTTGTTACCAGTCATGTGTCGGGAACATCAACTATCCATGTACCATGTATTGTTGCTGGTACTCTTTTTAGTTTCCTGAAATCAAGACAAAATTTAGATTTTCGGAATCCAAACTTGTTTGGATCCGAGATTTCCAGACAATAAAATTTTAGGTACCGACATCTTCTTAGAAAAGTAAGCGTTGTGAAATCCTAGAGATTGGGTTTTGTTTAAGGAACAATTCTTTGCCCAGTGACCACCACATTGACACTTGGTACAAAATGGGGCACTTTGAGGAACAAAATAATTGTTACTAAAAATTGTTTTTGCATGGGTATAACCAAATCCAGATTTATTTCTTAATGGTCGTATTTGAGAATACAATTTATCAAAATTTTCCTTACCGTGGGTAAAGTTTTATAAACACTTCTTCAAGGAAAAAATTTCAGAATTGAGTTTTACAAACAAGTTTTTATCCTGAAAATCGTTAGTTTTAGAACTAGATCTAGGCTCGAAAACATTTTTATTAGAAATTATTTTTTCTAATTCTTTAGAAAGTTTATTTTTCTTAGAACTTACTTCCTCATGATTTTTTGAAATACTTTCAAAATCAGCATTTTTCCTATCAAGATCTTTAGAAATATCTGATATCTCTTTCATAAGAATAGAATTTCTAGAATTTACCTTATCAAGTTTCTTATTGAGTTTGGAATTCTCAATATCAAGAAGTTCAGCAAACCTAGAGACTTCTTCATAAGTAGGTAAAGTATTTTCCTCATCAGAAGAAGATTCTTCATCAGAAGAGTTATAATACTTACTATCATTGGAATTTGAAGAAACAATAGGTCAATGATTCAACATTTTGTACCTTAGCCATAAAACAATGATTATCAATAGGTAATCTGGCTATAATACCAAGATTCTTCTGTCTTGAAGATTCATAATCAGAAGATTCATCTGAAGAGTCACCACCACTAGAACTCCAGGTTTCATTAGTTTTCAGAACATTCTTAGCTTTGAGTTTATAATATTTCTTTCTGTTCCTGTCTGAATGACTTTATTTCCTTTCTTTCTTTCTGAGCATAGGGAAATCTGGACTAATATGTCAAGATCTTTTACATTCATAAAAAGTAACTTCTCCATCTTTCTTATCATTCCTGTCCTTTTTCTTAAACATGGATTGGAAAAATTTCTCTGTCCAGCTATCTTGTTCATCCTTCGAGCAAGATTTTCTAATTCATTTTCTGAGACTTCACTCTCACTAGATTCGGATTGGAAAATAACTTTCTTAGACTTGGATCTGGTTACTCTCTCAGGAGTCCTAGTTTTCATCTAATTTGAAGTTGTTGTAAAAGCAACAGTGCCATTTCCATTCTTCTTCTTGATGTTGTCAGCATCTCTCTTAATTATAGTCTCATGTTGTAGAAGAGTTCCAAAAATCTCATCAAGAGTAATTTGAGTGACCTTCCTGTTCTCATCTATAGCTGTTCTCTTGGATTCCCACTCATTGGGCATAATATCATTTATCTTATACACAAGAGCTTCATCATCTAAACCTTTCTCTCCCATAGACTATAGGCTGTTGACTATAGTCATGAATCTCGGTTGAACTTTACAGATAGGTTCTCCATAAGGAAAGTTAAAGCCATGATATTCAGCTCTAAGCATAGCTCTTCTAGTCTCAATCACCTTAGAAGCCCAAAGTGTGTAACCTCTAACTTCTTCCATATACAATTAGCAGCTTCACAAGAAGAAATTTGGCTATATATATTTCTGGTCATTAAACACAGTAAAGTATTGCATACCTTATACTTGAGTTGATATTCATGCTTTTCCTGGTTAGTAAAAGTTCTAACTTCCTTGTCAGGAATTTTATAATCACCAGTAAGCATAAAAAAATTATCTACTCCAGTGTTGATAACAGAAGTTTTCATTTGATCTCTCTAATACTCATAGTCATTACCATCAAATATAGGTGGTCTTGTAGGATTAAGATTATCAATCGAAACAACATTAATTACTTCCATACTAGAAAAACCCTTCGACACACAAACTTGTTAGTAGCAAAGATTCGTAATAACAAAGTTCGGAATGAGAAAGTGACAAAGTGAGCAAGAAAAACTTATTGGTAAGTATAAGTATTTCAGAAACCTCCTCTGATACCAATTGTAGGATCGAAATAGTGATATAGATGCTCAATTTACAAGAGGGGGGGGGGGGTGAATTGTACACTTTAAAAATTCCTTTGGAACCTTTAAAGTTAGTTAAGAATAACTATGTTTTCCTTAAGCAAAGGAAAGTACTAACTCTAACAAAGTTAAACTAAGCAAATTCACAACACCTCTAATACTGAATACAAACTTGAAAAGAGATTCCGAAAGTAGGTTCCAGAATTATGGTTCCGGAAATAGAACCTTAACAAAAGATTACAAGATGAGATTCTACCTTAAAGAGTATAGAATCTAAATGAAACAGAGTACAAGTAAGGAAGTATAAGAAAATTATACATTCCTTATAATAAAAAATGCAGCGGAATATAAACACGTAGTAGAACTACATGTAACAAGATATAAGTCTTTTAACCCAAAGAGAAGGGTATCCAACAACCATGGATAAAGGTCCCTCAATTTATACTTTCAAGCAAATCTTTCTTACCCACACGAAGGTAAGCCCTCGATACAAAGATCGGAGTCTTTGTCTTGCTATCCCCACAAGCCCTAAACTTCAAGGTAATTGGCAACCTCTGTCTTCCTCAGCAAGGAATCCGTCGAACTTCAAGGTAGTCGTCACCTCGGTCTTCCTATCCCCGGAAGCCCTCGAATGTAATCACCAACATTCGGAGTCGCACGAAGCTTTGAGAGTTAATAAGAGCCTCTCTCTCTAGAAATCACTTCAACAACATGTTTGCACAAAACCAAGTTGTTCATCTATCATCAGTGTTCAGTATCGAGCTCTTTAAAATGAGATCCTATTTATAGGTAAGGTCGGCTCCTTCTCCAACGGTCATATTTTCCTTAAAGATCGGAGGGACCTATACACGTGTCACTAAGAAAACAGTTAGTTTATAACAAAATAGACGACAACGTTTTACAACAAAACATGTGTAACTGAATGTAGGACATCGTTATAAAATCTAATTTAAAAGTTAAGAATGAACGCTTCAGAGTGTAATGAAAATAATAAATAGTAGAAAAATTATAGAAGTGTAAGCAAAATAAAATTTCGGAGTCTAACCAAAATATTTTTCAGAATCTGAATTAATTAAGAGTGTGTAAAACAAATATAATCAGATTCTGTTCACTAGGTGAATTCGGAATGAGAATTCGGAATGAGAATTCGTCATCAGAATTCGTAATGAGAATTCTTTGCCGATCTTCATAAGGATTCATATCCTGATTCTGGAGTAGAACTTAGTCAGAGTTCGTATCGAGAATTCGGAATGAAACTTCCTTACAGTTCTTATCCAGAATTTGGATCCTAAAACAGAATGCTTCATATCAACGTTTCAACGATTCTGAGAAAATAGAAATGAATCAGAATCTCATACTTAAGAAAAATATGGATGAAAAAATGATAAGGATGGTTTTTCTTATAAAAGCGATTTTCCTTATAAAATCAATTTTCTTTAAGAAAACAATTTCCCTTATAAGAGCAATTTTCCTTATAAAATCAATTTTCCTTATAAAAGCAATTTTCCTTATAAAAGAAATTTTCCTTAAGAAAACAATTTTCCTAAAGGTAAGGTGTTTGTGATTTCCAAAACAAGAATGAATGGAAAATTCATAAGGAAAACCTTATTGACTCAACATTTACTTTGTCAGATGATGGAAAACTATGGTAAAATGATAGTGATAAAATAAAGTAAATTATATTAAACATCATCATCACTATATGACATTAAAATTTACTCCCAATATACATTATGAAGGTTGTTAAAATTGTTGGTCCATGTGATGATTACTTGAAATAACATTATATTATATTCTACACATGATTGAATAATATTTTTTTTCGGTGCTATACATCTAATGAAATTCATTATAGACAATATAAGTCTTGATTCAAAATTTCTAAGGATACATATAGATTGTCAAATACCATATCATAGATCCTTCCTAGTCAATATTCTATTTAAGGACTCGAATTCTCAATAATGGGTTTCACTATAACTCATTGACCCATCTCTAAAATTTTTGAAAATTTGAGATGTGTTAGATCCTATAATGTTTAATTCCATTAAAAACTCACCATAATTAATCTTTTCACATTTTGAATTCCTAGAATTGGTAACCTACCATCCTCCAAATATAGATGAGCTCCCTAAATGGAAAGATTTTTTTTAAAACATGATCACCTCACATCTTGGGAACATACCTTGACGTCTCACTTATGATAGATGAATGATCTTGTGACATGAATATGGTAAATGGGTAATCCATAATTTTATTTCATCATCATATAATGTTGTGGATGAGGGTTCTATTGATTAAATTTTTTCAATGTGAATTTATCAACCTTTCTCTATCACCCTTATGTGGACCAAGTCTCATATATAACTGTTTACATCTTATTTATCACCCTTTGTTATATTATTATTTTTCACCCTTATATTTATCCCTTATTTCATTAAATCTTATTGTCTAAGAAGGTTGGAATTGTTGGGAATCTCTCGACATGTCTTCTATTATCTCTTATTTCTCACTCCTATATGATAGTTAAAGAACTTTACCATTCCTTGATACTAAAATTTATCATGTATTACATGGGAATAATAATATTTTTAGGGAAATACCCACTTGTTCGAGACTCATTAGGCCTCATTTTGGTCCCCGCTACATTAACATAAAATGGAAAAAAATTTCATGAAAACAAATGTATGATTTCTTCTCATATTTAGATATGATAAATATTCCAACAATGATAGTATCAGGATGCACTTGTTCAGTTTTATTAACATTAGATTTGAACTTCTCTATCCAAATTGGCCACTTCAACCCCACTGTTCATTCTCTATGACATTAAACCAGACATCACGATCTATTTATCATGACCATAATGTGTGTATTACTCACTCCTGTGAAGATTGGGTGGAATTATACCTCTTATTTCCCTAATTAATATCATTTATTAGCTCTTTAGTGATCATAGATAATTATGTAAAAACAGATATTAGTCCATGCTCTGCAACCTATAACAAGTAACCACCAACTAGTTGATGAGTCATGAACTCATGGTTTGGGAAACACCCAATAGAAAAATTTGTTAATAATATGGACTCATTGGACATCTATTCACATAGAGTTTATACTCTCTACAATTTTTTATATACATATCTAGAGTACACATCATAGTCAATTACTCATGGCCTTAGCCTTTCGGCATTTACCCCATATCCCACTAGTTAACACCAAGCTTGTGTCACCCTTTCGTATTTATATGATAATGTTCCATTTTTGAATCCTCACATTAGAATATATTTTAAATTTTAAAGATGTTCACCTACCACACCAACTTCCATAAATACATACATCTGGATTTCCAATATCGTTGAATATATAGTGACTCTTCTGCCCAATTTATCAAGTTCAAAACAAAATCCCCTCATTGTAAATTCTTCATTCCTGCACCATCATTCCACATTGAGTAGTAGTTAATGCTTTAAAACCAATGATGTGTTATTATATGATGGGGTACCCCTAGAAATACAAAGTTAAACAATATGTTCCCATTCAGGGGTTCCGTCATCTGGTATTTTCCCATTTCATATACAATAATTCATTTTTTTGTTCATTTTACCATCCATATCAAAAAAATATTTACCATTGTAATATTATCTTGACTACAATAAACCTATACTAACCATGTAAATATATATAACTTACTCTCCATAAGTAACCATAATAGGAAATATAATAAAATTCTATTTCTTCCATCTATGTCCACTATAAATTATAGGAATGTTGGGGTGTGCTCGTAAAAGGTATAACCCTATCAGACTCATCGTTATACCTAAAAATGATTTATATTAATACCTAATACTTATGTTATAGAAAAAGTGACATAAAATCAGTCAACATTAATGAATTATAATGCATTAGTATGATAAATTTCATTCACTCACTTCACACAACAATGTAATGTGATGTTAAACTTGGAGATGCATCATCATTAAATGATGTAAAACTATAAAATTTTTCATCCCAATCTTGAGATTTCTTTTCCAATATCAAGTTTCTATCAAATTCTTCATGTTTTCAGTTCTATAAAAATTACATGAAAAATAATATTACACTCTTCGAGGTATGTGGACACTATTATAAAATTTGATTCCATATACCTTACATAAAAAAGTATTGTAAGTTTACATATCATATATATAGTTTATTTTTCATCAAGTGTTATTATTATAGTAATGTTTATATTTTTATATAAACTAAATATATGTTAACATCAATATAGTATTATATGTATATTAAATTATAATAAATACCTTAAAGAGAGGAACAAACTAGGAATATTTTATTGTAGTGATATATCTTGTGTTGGGTGTGCCATTTGAGGTAAAATATTGATTGAACAATCAGTGGATAATATATCATTTCATAAAAGATGTAATTTCCATGGCCTACATTTTCTGGTTGTTAGTAGCTTTACAAATTAAAATTTATATGATAGATCAATGTTATTCCATCTAGAATACAAAAGGAGAAATAAGGCCAGAAAATATGAATACATGATTTCTTTTTTATAATTATTAGATATCTTAAGGTAATGAGAATACAATATATGTCATGAATTTGTAGAAGGCTGTTATTTCAAAATATCTTTATTATCTCATAAGGGGCCTTTATAATTTTCTATAAACCACCTCTAGTTTTTAACAACATTCAATTTTATCCAGATATGGTCATAGAGGGTCACACACTAAGTGTGTTCAGTGGTTCCACATATTCAAATGAATTGTTGAATAGGTTATAGTGTTCCCCATTATGGGATTTGGGAGATATTTGAGAATAAAGGATATCCAAGAAATAAATGAAGTTTTATTATTCGAGTTTTAAATAATTTTTATTGAATATATTTATTAAAAGTGTCTACTAGTTATTAACATAGTATATCATAAAATATTTAACGAAAAAATATTATCAAAATATTCATGGTTCATTTAATATTATTGTAATAATGCAATGACCTATGGACTAGTTTTTATCATTTAATATATTTATAATGTAAAATAAATTGAAATTTACCTCTAAGAACCTAACATATATAGGAATGTTATAAAAATATGAAAGATATTTATTATTTATTGAATCAATTAGAATATATTTTTTGGAATACATAATATATAAAATATATTCTAGAGTCAGGGAATCATATTTAGTTATTTTATACCCCACTATATAATTCATATGAGGCTCCCATTTTTGGTATGATTCATCAAATTAATTAGAGAAAATATCTATCATCTATCATGTATCCTATAGAGAGATGTCTTATATCTGAGAAATCGATATGAGTTTTACTTCATAGATTTAAGGATCAATATATAGGTGCTCCTCAAGATGTTGAATTTTTTATCCAATCACAAATATATAATAGAAATATTGATGATCACTGTTCTTTTATACTATTCAATCATGTTTGGATGATATTGTGGGATCCTACATTGGTTTCATTAATTGATGATCATTAGAGAATAATGGTTCTTCAATGTGATTTCAAATCAATAAAAGTGATTATTTATTTATTTTACATGATTGATCTCATCATAAGAGATCCTGGGAATTTCTTATCATGTTTTTTCATCGATATAGTTGATTCAGTTACATCGATAAGTGATCAAATGTTTTTAAAACCCAAACCTATCTTCATATTTTGAATTCCTAAAAACTATTATTTATAATGAGAGTGAGAATGTGATAGTTTAAGCAATGGAAAAATTAAATTTAGATTGAAATAATATTGAGGTATCCCTTATGATTTCTTTTTACCAAACAAGGAATTGATCTATACTTTATTGTAATATTGAAACATAAAAAATTTTAAATTGTAATAAAACATAATATGCAGTTTTAAATATTTCAAGAACAAATATATATATATATATATATATATATATATATATTTAAATGTATATGTTGTATATAAGTATATTAATTTTACTCAAATTGAATTGTATGGTAGTGGTTTGGGGTGATCCAAATTTTAATTATTGGTTCATGATTGATGTTTAAAGAACCAGGTTCTTCCATTGAGGTACTATTTTTTCTTTTCTCTTTTCCTATGTGATGTTTTCGAGAAAAAAAGGGAAATTTCGGAAAAGTACAAGAATCCAGGGTTACATACCATGTACTATAAAGAAAATTATATGTAGTTTGTACGTGTATGAATGGAATACATGGAGTGTGGAAAATTCATCAAGGAAAAGAGGAAAAACCAACTACATGTCGTGTACATCCTAGTACATTCCATGTAGTCATGTCAGAAGGCCCTAGAAAGTAAGTCAGAGAAATTAAACCCCAAAATGAAAAGTTAAATGATATGGATGTCATGTATATAGACTTTCACACTATTTACATTGTGTTTTCCACTTAAAATTGATAGAATCCTCATTCTTTTCTCATTTGGACAGATGGCTCACTAGGGGAACTCAAGAGGAGCATCATAACATCAACCCCTTCTCGATTTATCATACGAACTATAAACCAATCATTTTCAGTATCTTTTGATCCCAATTTTTACTATATTTATTACTCTCGATCCATTCATGGTAATTTGTTTACTGAATGAGTTATTTAAGATTGAGTTAATTTCATTGTCTTTTAGATCAACATCAATCTATATTGAATAGAATGTAGAGGTTGGACGAAGAGATTCATACTACGATGTGGTAGGTAGTATCGTGCTTATTACTTAATGAGAGGTTTTTTATATGTGTTGTTATGCGGTACATCCATGTTTAGGGTGTCTCTTTGTGGAGACATTGTCCCGTTTTAATACCTATGTTTGTTTATGTGATTAATTATATTAATTGAAGTATGTTGAGACTAATTTTTTTGATTAAGGGCCACCCCACAGAAGTGTTTCCCTTGGATAACTGTTGATGGGCCTTTTGGCTTAGGATAACCGTCGTTATGCCTCTATTTTACCTGATATGGGTTGTTTGAAAGGAATTGGTTAACTAAATGATTATCAATTTGAATTATTTCCTTGTTAACCATGTAATAGTTTAACTATTGCTTGTGCTTCCTTATGGTGAATTTCTTAAATGTCAGGATTCACCCTATTAAATTATTCTCTATGTACGAAGTGTTTTTTTATGCTTGTGGGAATGGTTTTGTGTTCCTGTGGGATATGTTTTGTCATGGATGTGCGTAATTTCTTATGGGAATGGATTTTTTATGTCTATGGAATGCCCGAGGGAAAGGTTTTAATGTGAGTAAATACTGTTTTAATGAATTATGATGCATCTTCCAAGCTATATCACACACTTGGATTCAATTATCATTTTACATGATAGATTGCCTACAAGGGTATCCACTGTGATAGTTTGACTAGGGGATTGACTATCCATGGTTGGATCCAAAAAACTTATGATCATATGTAATTGAAATTGCTTAATGAATATGAATGACATAAATGGTACACGACTTGTGGGATTATTTAATTTTGATTACTTCATAGTTTAATGCTTTCATTACCAAACACTACTGGGGAATATACTCACTAATAGATTGGAAAAAACCTTTACTGGTTGCCTTCTGTGATTTATTTCTCATACCCTAATTAGGTCATGTTATTGGGTTGAATCAGATTACATTGTTACATGTATAGATAGGGAAAGGGCTCCTTATACAGGTACTTGATTTCTAATTTGGTGAAATAGAAAATGAGATCAATCCAAGGCTTGGGATGCTGTTGTTTTTAATATTTTACTATTGTACCATTATATTGTATAGTAATTAATAGTAGTGTAACTTTTTTCTTCTTCTTTCTTAGAACAAGTGACACGTTGCGTCGTTCTGATATTATTTGTCGTCTGGTTATATTTACCTATCAGTATTCCACTACTTTATTCAGTTTGATGGTGTTTACTACTTCCACTATTTTTAATAATTTGTTTGGTGTGTTACACTCTGTCAATGAGGGATTATTTTCTCCATTATCATGCCCAGGCCCTCAATTCTAGTCAGTTGCCTTCGCAATTTGGGGAAATGTTCTTTAGTCCATCTTGAAAACTGAGTATGGGTCACCTTTTAGTGCCATCAAGATTCGGGATGTTACAAAGTGGTATCAAAGGAGGTTTCGTTTCTAGTTTTATTTAATATTTTTTAATTTTTTAATTTTATATGCCCGGGTGTTTCTAACATGTGTACTGGGAAAATCTAAATTGCCTTAATCTTTTACGTTTTGATTTTGATGTATTGCAGTTGATTCGATTTCAATATTGGGTGATGTACTTATTTTGTGTTGTTATTATTCATGTTATTGTTGTTCTACTTTGTTACAACCTGATGAGATGAAGGTATGTCATCTCATGCATCATATAGTCACTAGTTAGAAATCACATGCCATGCATGCATTCCACACCATTTTGGGAGCATTAATTAAGCATGTTGTGGTAATAGTACGTTTATAGTTATTCCTAATTTTATGATAGATGTACTGGTTTGTGCAATGATTTGGATTGAATGGTTGGAAATTTTTGGTTCTTGAGGTGTATGAGCACTCTTAGATCGGAATTTGGTGGATCATGATTAATAATTTCATATTGAATTGTGCTATGTTATGTTATGTATGGGATCCAAACATTGATTCATGGGGAGTATGGTCCCTCATAGATCGTATTTTGCCATACCATGGATTATTTTTCAAAAACATGGGTTTTGGGGATGATTTTGAGGTCTACGTTCTAAAAACATTAACAACACTGCATGTGGTTTCATGAACATATTCCATGTGTTCTTCTTTTTCGGTGAATAATGACTTTTATTAGATACATTCTATGTGCTTTGTTTACACATCGTGTAATATATGACCATGTAATTGGTCGTGTGAGAGAAACTGCAATCTAATGAGTTTGATCATAACACGTAGTGTACTTTTAGTAATTGATTTGTAGCCTACCTAGGTAGAACCTGTGTGGAACTAGATGTGTGGGAGTACTGGGTCAGGAAAAGAGACCTATGTACACACTGTGCACGTGTGGAACATGAATTGTACCTGGGGTTAATACATTCCTAGTCCAGCAATAGAACATAACCATTTGACAGCGTAAGGGTAGATACCGTGTATTCTGTTTACAAGCTATGTAGTCCCTTTTTTTCAAACAATAAGGGTCTTTTCTTAATTTGTTTTGGCACTCCTGAATGGAAAACCTTGATGATGATCTTAAACTAAGGTGTTTCCTTGACCTTGTAGTTCCATGACACCGTGATAAACATGAGATGTACACCAGGAGAGAAGCGATGATATCACTTTAAAAATTATATGTCATGAGCTACCAATGGATCGTCCAGTTGTGCCAGCTATGGAACTAGCTATTGTACATGACTCAGGTTCCTATGCTTAGTTCGGTGAAGGTTTTGTGAGGTTCATGAAAATATTTTAGAGAGCAGTACATGCTTCCACATCTATGACAGAGTTGACAAGTATCCTTCATCAGCAGCATCATTGTACTGTTTTAGGGAATTGCAGACCAAAATATGCGGAATCTTGGTAGGAATCAGGGACGACTATCTTAGAGCATCTGGAGATGCCTCTCAATAAGAGTTCAATTTCATGACATATATATTGAGGGTTTTTTCGAAGATATTGTTGGATGTGATCACTCATTAAAGGCATCATCGAAATATGAAATTGTAATATATTTAGATTGATTCCTATTATAATTATTTTTTTGAGATGTTGAGGGCCGGCCGAGCCAGAATGTTCATGCACCACATGAATGACACACTGTCATTTATGGATTATTTTTATTGGTTTACTAATCGTCAGTAATTCACACCTATTATAAAGGGTGATGACATATCAGAAGATATTCTATTCAAGGTTGACCTTACGTTCGAGATAAGATCATAGGTGAATTTATTTAGGTTTCCTTATTTCTTGTCAATTTTGAATCCAGTGCTGATCATCGAGTAAAATATTTTTTAAACCTAGTGGTGTGGGCCAGGGATGTTTGACATCGTTTTTTATTACGGTCTCAACTGGGAGAAGGATGTGACATGTGGAGTTCTATCACGGTGACTGTAGCCACTAGAACAATTCCTCTGGTGGCCAAGTGGCATGATACCAATGAAAAATGGTTGGGCACAAAAGACCTTAGTGCCCAAAAGACACATTTGAAGGCCGGGCTTCTGGAGGGGTGGGGTTTCTAAAATGATTCAATATGGAATTTTTGACTAGTGGATAGTGATAGAGGTTTTGTACAGGCTCCACATGCTGGAGTAAGGTCAACAACTTCTCCCCAGTCTCGAAACTTGAATACATCATGGCGTTCGGGCCAAGGTGGTTGTTTTGGCAGTGGTAGTCAGACCCTATGATCTCAGCGATATTAGGATGGGTCTGTAACACCCGAGACTTTTATGAGAAATATTTTTGTTTTTATAAATCAGAAAAGGAATCTTTCACTACACACAACACTAACTTGGCTTGCTTAACACGCAATCACGACCTTCTTTGTTTTTATGCATTTTATTTTTCAAAATGGACTTCATTTTTGGATTCAGAATACCGTCTCCACGCCATGGTGTAATCTATTTTCCACCACCACCTTACATGGATGGGTATAATGGTGTAAATAATGACTATATATGATTATTGTAAAGTGATATTGATTCTGAAATAGTATACATACACTCCAATATAATTCCATGATCATGGGAATTATATCATCGCTCGTGCGTACGTATGGAATACCATCTCCATGATGTGATGCGACTCGTTCTACATGATCTCCATTGCATAATGATTATATAAATGAATTGAATCAATGAATATGATATATATTACACTAATAACATTCTATAAATGAGGTATCTATATCCTAAAGAGAAGAATAAGAATTTATTCGACAAAACACGCATAAGAATAAAAAGTAATATACAACCGAATAACAAGTTGTAATGAACTATTACTAATTGGAATCTAAGAATATGACCATATGTGATATCATAACAACGTGTATGATTCTGGATTAAGTCAATAACATTATTTAAATCATTATACAGGAGGTTCGGACATGTACAAAGCATATCAGACTTAAGGTAAGGGAAATATCCCAATCTCCTTTTTATTCGAGATTGTTTATTCTTTGGTATTTACTGGGGTGTATTTTATTATACACATCCATGTTTCTTCAATATGTAATATTTATATCCTTCTAAAATAGTTTATATCAAATTTTACCCTTTGGTGATTTTATAGTAAAATATATGAAATGAATCTTTTGTCGTTTTTCATACGAGGTACTTTTTGACTTTTCCGAAAAAAGTACGAGAAGAATGTTTTCTTTTAACTTATACGACATGAATGGATTTTTAAAAAATTATTTCCAAGAATCAACCCTTACAAGTTTTCATGTTTATTTTTAATCATCTTATTTTAGTTTAAAATTCTATGACATGTTAAGAAAGGAAAAATGATTTTGAAGTAGAAATGATATTTTCCTCAATAATGGAGTTCAAGTGTTTTATCAAAATTAATTTCCATCTAAGATAATAAAGGGTTCTGTTTCTATCCCTATTATTACATTTATTTGATTATGTTGTGATGGAATTATTTTTAGGAATTCCTTTATCTTATATGAATTGTTTTATGATGTCATGATGTTTAAGAATCCTATTTTTACTACATGGGTTATGCAATGATGTATGATTTATGATTTTGTGGCACACATAAGAATTATATCATTATGATATGGGTGGGACCTATATCTCCCTCCAATGCATTGGGTAAAGATTTTATATCTCATGAGATAGACATGGCTGGAACGGCGGGTTAAACCAGTTATGTGAAATAGGACTGAAACGAGGAATGAACTCGGTTCAGAAATGGACTTTGTCCACTAAGATAGTCTTGGAAATGAGTCTTGACTAACAAGAAATAATTCTCTATGATTATGTGTGTATTCCACAAAGTTTCATGTTTTATGTTATGATTATTGGGATTACATTTAACTACTATGATTTATCCCATGTTATGAAATTATGATTTCTTTTGGTGGTTATGATTTCCAAAAGTTATGTTCTTATGTATATGATGTGATTGATATTTATTTTGGTTACCCTTACTGAGCATTTGAGATCACCCTTTTGTATGTTTTCTTTCCCCAGGTCAGGAAGAAGGTTATTAAGTAAGATATGTCAAAAGGGACTATAGATATGGTGAAATAAATGGGAGACGGTGTAGACTCTTTATGAACGAGTTGTTTATGTTTCCCAGTTTCTGAAGACACTATACCTATACGGTCCTTTCCTAGTTTTGTTATATGTTGTAATAAGTCTACTTCAATTCTGAAGTAATAAAAATGTATGTAAATTATGGGTCACTACAGTTGGTATCAGAGGCAAAGGAGGTAGGAATGTATCCGATGTTGACTCAATAAGGTTTTCCTTATAACTGTTCCATTCCTTATTGTTTTAAAAATCACAAACACCTTATCTTTAAGGAAAATTGCTTTTATAAGGAAAATGCTTTCTTAAGGAAATATGCTTTCTTAAGAAAAATTTCTTTTATAAGGGAAAATGCTTTTATAAGAAAAATTATCCTTATTATATTTTCATCTAGATTTTTTCTTCAGTATGAGATTCGGATTCATTTCTATTTTCTCGGAATTGCTTGTAACATTGATATGAAGCATTCTGTTTTAGGATCTGAATTCTGGATAAGAATTGAAAGGAAGTTTCACTCCGAATTCTGGATAAGAACTGTAAGAAAGTTTCATTCCGAATTTCAGATATGATCTCTGACTATGTTCTATTCCAAATTCAGGATACGAATTATTATGAAGTTTGATAACGAATTCTCAATACGAATTCTAATGATTAATTCTCATTACAAATTTTGATGAAGAATTCTCATTCTTAATTCTAATGTGGAATTCTCATTACGAATTCTGAAGAAAAATTCTCATTAAAAATTCTGATGAAGAATTATCATTACAAATTCTAATGACGAATTCTTATTCCGAATTTCCATTCCGAATTCACTTATTAAACAGAATCTGATCATCTTTGTTTTATACACTCTAAATTAACTCAGACTCTGAAAAATATTTTTGGTTAGACTCCGAACTTTTATTATTCTTACATTTCTATAATTTTGTATACTCTTTATTATTTCCATTTCACTCTGAATATTCACTCCAAAGCTTTCATTCCGAACTTTTGAGTTAGAATTAAAACAATGTCGTACTTTCTGTTACTCTTGTTTTGTTATAAAATGATGTCGTCTATTTTGTTATAAACTAACCATTGTCTAAATGACACGTGTACAGGTCCCTCTGATCTTTAAGGAAAATATGACCGTTGGAGAAGGATCCGACCTTACCTATAAATAGGAGCTCATTTGAAAGAGCTCGGTGCGGTTGCAAGTGCTGAAAGGCTGACTAATCTGCTTGAAGTAATTTCTAGAGAGAGAGGCTCTTATTAACTCTCAATGCTTCGTGCGACTTCGAATGTTAGTGATCACATTCGAGGGCTTCCGGGGATAGGAAGATAGAGGTGCCGACTACCTTGAAGTTTGAGGGCTTCCTTGCTGAGGAAGATAGAGGTTGCCAACTACCATAAAGTTGAGGGCTTGCGGGGATAGCAAGACAGAGACTCTGATCTTCGTATTGAGGTCTTACCCTGGTGTGGGTAAGACAGACTTGCTTGAAAGTATAAATCAAGGGACCTTTATCCAAGGTTGTTGAATACCCTTCTTTTTGGGTTAAAAGGCTTATATCTTGTTACTAGTAGTTCTACTACTTGTTTATATTCCGCTGCATTTTGTATTATAAGGAAAGTATAATTTTATTATACTTCCTTACTTGTACTCTGTTTCATTTAGATTCTATAAGCATTAATGTAGAATCTCATATTGTAATCTTTTGTTAAGTTTCAAATTTCGTAATCATATTTCCGAAACCTACTTTCGGAATCTCTTTCCAAGTTTTCATTCGGTGTTAGTGGTGTTGTGAATTTGCATAGTTTGACTTTGTTAAACTTATCCCTTTCCTTTGCTTAAGGAAAACATAGTTATTCTTAACTAACTTTAAAGGTTCCAAAGGAATTTTTAAAGTGTAAAATTCACCTCCCCTCTTGTAAATTGAGCATCTACATCACTATTTCAATCCTACAATTGGTATCAAAGGAGGTCTCTGAAATACTTATACTCATGAATAAGTTTTTCTTTCCACTTTCTCATTCCGAACATTCTCATTCCAAACTTTGTTGTTACAAATCTTTTCTACTAACAAGTTTGTGTGTTGAAGGATTTTACTAGTATGGCAGGCATTAATGTTGGATCAATTGATAATTTGAATCTGACAAGACCACCTATCTTTGATGGTAATGATTATGAATACTAGAGAGATCGTATGAAGACTTTTTTTATCAATAATGGAGTGGACAACTTTTTTATGCTTACTGGAGAATATAAAATTCCTGACAAGGAAGTCAGAACTTTTACAAATCAAGAAAAGCAAGAATATCAACTCAACTATAAGGTACGCAATACTTTACTATGTTCAATGACCAGAAATATATATAGCCAAATTTCTTCTTGTGAAGCAGCTAACTGTATCTGGAAGAAGTTAGAAGTTACACACTTTGTAAATTCTAAGGTAATTGAGACTAGAGGAGCTATGCTAAGAGTTGCATATCATGGCTTCAACGTTCCTTATGGTGAACCAATATGTAAAGTTCAACAGAGATTCATGACTATAGTCCATAGCCTACAATCTATGGGAGAGAATGGTTTAGATGATGAAGCTCTTGTGGATAAGATAATTGATATTATTCCCAATGAGTGGGAGTCCAAGAGAACAGCTATATATGAGAATAGGAAGGTCACTCAAATTACTCTTGTTGAGATTTTTGGAACTCTTCTACAACATGAAACCAGAATGAAGAGAGATGCAGACAACATCAAGAAGAAGAATGGAAATGGTACTGTTTCTTTTACAACATCTTCAAATCAGATGAAAGCTAAGACTCCTGAGAGAGTAACCAGATCCAGGTCTAAGAAAGTTATTTTCCAATCCGAATCTAGTGATAGTGAAGTCTCTGAAAATGAACTAGAAAATCTTGTTCGAAGGATGAACAAGATAGCTGGACAAAGAAATTTTCAGTCTAAGTATAAGTAAAAGGAAAGGAAAGATAAGAAATAAGGAGAAGTTACTTGTTATGAATGCAAGAGATCTGGACATATAAGACCAGATTGCACTATGCTCAAAAAGAAAGAAAAGAAAAGAAAGGCATTTAGACAGGAACAGGGGGAAGTATTATAAAGCAAAAGCTAAGAAAGATCTAAAAACAAATGACACCTAGAGTCCCAGTGGTGGTGACTCTTCAGATGAATCTTTTGATTATGAATCTTCAGGACAGAAGAATCTAGGTCTTATAGCCATATTACCTATTGATAATCATTGTCTTATGGATAAGGTATGAAATGCTGAATCACTAACCAATGTTTCTTTAAATTCTAATGATAGTAAGTATTATAACTATTCTGATGAAGAATCTTCTTCTGATGTGGAAAATACTTTACCTACTTATGAAGAAGTCTCTGGGTTTGCTGAACTTCTTGAAATTGAGAATTCCAAACTCAATAAAAAACATGACAAGGCATATTCTAGGAATTCTATTCTTACAAAAGAGATATCAGATCTTTCTAAAGATCCTGATAGGAATAATGCTGATTTTGAAAGTATTTCAAAAAAATCATGAGGAAGTAAGTTCTGAGAAGAACAAACTTTCTAAAGAGTTAGAAAAATTAATTTTAAGAAATATGTTTTCGAGCCTAGCTCTAGTTCTAAAACTAATGATTTTGAGGATAAAAACTTGGTAGGAAAACTAATGTCCGAAATATTTTCCTTGAAGAAGTTTTTATCAAACTTTACCCATGGTAAGGAAAATTTTGATAAAATGTATTCCCAAATACGACCTTTATGAAATAAATCCGGATTTGGTTATAACCATGAAAAACCAATTTTCAGTAACAATTATTTTGTTCCTCAAAGTACCCCATTTTTTACCAAGTGTCAATGTGGTGGTCACTGGGCAATGAATTGTTCCTTAATCAAAACCCAATCTCTAGGATTTCACAAAGATTACTTTTCTAAGAAGATGTGGGTTCCTAAAATTTTATTGTCTGGAAATCTCGTATCCAAACAAGTTTGGATTTCGAAAGTCTAATTTTATTCTTGATTTTAGGAAAATAAAGAGAGTACCAGCAACAATACATGGTACATGGATAGTGGATGTTCCCGGCACATGACTGGTAACAAAAGCTATTTTGAAAAGATTATCAAAACGAAAGGAGGAAAGGTATATTTCGGAGATAATGCTAAGGGAGAGATTGTTGGTATTGGTAATATTGTTCTTCTTGGTAAAACCTTGATTTCAAATGTTCTTTTTGTTAAAGGTATTAAGCACAACTCATTAGCATAAGTCAGTTATGTGATGAAGGTTACCTTGTGATTTTTAGGAATGATAAGTGTTTAGTTCACAATTCCAAGGATTAATTTATTCTCTCAACAAATAGGCAAGAGAATGTTTACACTCTAAACATAGAAGACCTCAGAAGCCAGGATTTACCTTGCCTAAGTGCAATGTAAGATCACTCCTGGTTATGGCATAGAAGATTAGGTCATTGTAATCTTAGGAACCTATGTAAACTCTCTAAGAAGAAACTAGTTAAGGATCTACCGGAGCTTAAATTATATTCTTCTAATGTTTTTGATCCTTTTCAATATGAAAAAAAACATAAATCTAGTTTTAAATCGATCGGTGAAGTCTCAAAAACTGATGAATTACTGTTAGTGCACATGGATCTTTTTGGTCCAACACAAACTGGAAGTATTGGAGGAAAATACTATGTGTTTGTTCTAGTTGATGATTACACTAGATTTACTTGGGTCTATTTTCTAGTAAAGAAGTCTGAAGCTTTTTCATATTTCAAAAGTTTTAGAGCTCAAGTTAATAATGAGAAAAACCATCCATTGAAAACTATTCATAGTGATCATGGAGGAGAATTTAAAAATTCTGATTTTGAAACTTTTTGTAGTAAGAAAGGTATTACTCACAATTTTTCAGCACCTAGAACTCCTCAACAGAATGGTGTAGTTGAAAGAAGAAATAGAATTTTTCAAGAAATAACTAGAACCATGTTGAGTGAATATTCTATTGCTAGACATTTCTGGGCTGAAGCTGTAAGTACTGCTTGTTATATTATAAATCGAGTTTTGATTAGACCTTTTCTTAATAAAACTCCTTATGAGTTATGGAATGGTAGAAAACCAAGACTATCCTACTTCAAGGTTTTTGGTTGCAAAGTATTCATTTTGAATACTAAAGATATCTTACACAAATTCACACCAAAATCTGATGAAGGAATTTTCTTAGGATATTCCACAACCTCTAAGGCTTATAGAGTTTTTAATAAAAATACTTGCACTGTTGAAGAAACAGTACATGTAAAATTTGATGAGTCAGATCCTTTTGTTTTTAAACCATCCCTACATTCTTCCTCGGATGTGTTTTCAAAAACTGATTATCAACCTTTGATAGAAGAACCTTCTGATAAGGAAATTGTTCAAGAAGATACTTCTGAAACATTTACCCTAGAAGACTTTCTACCCTATGTTGATGAACAGGTTTTACAAAACCCAAATCAGTTGTTTCTAAAGAATCATCCCAATGATAGTATCATTGGTGATGTAAATCAACCTCTAAGGACTAAAAGTTCCTTATGAAATGAAGTAGAACATCTATCATTCCTTTCCCAATTAGAACCAAAAAGCACTGATGAAGCTTTAGGTGATGATGATTGGATCAAAGCAATGCAAGATGAACTAAATGAATTCGAAAGGAATAAAGTCTGGACCGTGGTTGAATGACCTAAGGAAACCACTATTATTGGAGTAAAATGGGTCTTTAGAAATAAATGTGATGAAAATGGAGTCATAGTAAGAAATAAAGCTAGACTTTTTGCTAAAGGCTATAATCAGCAAGAGGGAATAGATTATGAAGAAACCTATGCTCCAGTAGCTAGACTTGAATCTATCCGTATTCTACTTTCCTTTGCAGCATTCTTTAATTTCAAACTTTTTCAAATGGATGTGAAATGTTCTTTTCTTAACGGTTATGTTCAATAGGAATTTTTTGTTGAACAACCTTCTGGCTTTGAAGATACAAAACATCTGGATCATGTTTTTACACTTACCAAAGCTTTTTATGGTCTTAAACAAGCCCCACGAGCATGGTATGATAGACTCACTGTATTTTTATTTCAAAATAACTATGTTAAGGGAAATGAAGATCCAACCCTTTTTATAAATAAAGACAAGAAAAATGTTTTGATTGTTCAAATTTATTTTGATGACATTATATTTGGTTCAACTCAGCAATCTTTGACTGACTCTTTTTCTAGTCTAATGAAATCTGAGTTTGAAATGAGTATGATGGGTGAGTTAACCTTTTTCCTTGGTTTTCAAATTTCTCAAAAACCAGAAGGAACCTACATATCTCAACATAAGTATATTAAATATCTTCTTAAAAAGTATGGTTATGACAACACTAAGAGTATAAGTACTCCCATTGGTACCTCAAATTCTTTAGATCTTGATGAAGCTGGGAAACCAGTAGATCAAACATGTTTTAGTGGTATGATAGGAAGTTTACTATATATAACAGCTAGTCGACCAGACTTAATGTTCTTAGTATGCTTATGTGCAAGATATAAATCCAATCCTAAAGACTCTCACTTAAAGGCAGTAAAAAGAATTTTTGGCTTCCTTAAGGGAACCATGGATCTAGGATTATTTTATACTTCTGGAAATGATTTTGTTCTAAAAATCTTTTCTAATGCTGACTTTGGTGGATGTAGAATGGATAGAAAAAGTACTTCCGGAACTTTTCATTTCTTAGGAGATTCATTAGTTTCTTGGTCCTACAAGATGCAACATTCTGTAGCACTTTCCACTGCTGAAGCTGAATATGTAGCAGCTGGAAGTTGTTGTGCTCATGTTTTGTGGATGCAACACACACTCACAGACTATGGCTTGAGTTTTACTAAAACTCAAATTTTTTGTGATAACACAAGTGCCATTTTTCCTCAGTAAGAATCTTTCACATCACTCCCGTTCAAAACTCATAGATATTAGACATCACTTTCTTAGGGATCACACACTTAAAGAAGATATTATTATTCAATTTATCAGAACGCAAGATCAACTTGCTGATATTTTCACAAAATCGTTGCCTTATGATAGATTTGAATATATTAAACAGAAGTTAGGAATGATAACCATAAGTTAATCTTTAGTAATTAACTTTCTATTGAAAAAGTCTCCTTACAGTAATAAACTCATTTTCATAGGGGTAGTACATTTGTTTGATATATTAACAAGGTCTATCAAAGTTTGTTTTCAAACTTTTCGGAACGAAGTTTTCCGGAATGGAATCTCCGGAACTACAATTCTCCAGAATGGACATTTTCGTACAGAACACTTCTTGAATGGAAGTATTCATATTGAAATTTTCAGAATGAAAATTTTCGTACTGGTATTTTCATAACGATATTTTCGTACCGAATCTTCCTTACTAAAATTTTTCCTTCGTAATGAGTTTTTCGTACTAAGTTTATTTTCCATAGTAATGTTTTTGCGAATTCTGTCTTCTCATATTAAAGATTTTTTTGTAGTTTTTTTATATTACCCATAACAAATAATCCTCCTAAGCCAATCCGAAAGGTTTGATTACCTTACTCAAGTTTTCGTAGTCATATTTTACTTGCTGGCATTTTCTTGTATTATGTTTTCGGATTATAGTTTTCTTAATTCCTTGTTTTAATAAAAACCTCAAAAAGATCGGATTCAAGTTTTCAACCGTCAGATCTGATCTCAGCTTATCCCAACAGTTAGATCAACCGTGGAAGTTGAACCGTCGTTCCATTGCCTATATAAAGGGGACCCAAATACTTTTCCAACATCGATTTCAAGCTCTCGCATCCTGAATCTCTGCCTCTCGGTTTTAAAGCCGTTCTGAACTTCAGATTTCTCCATTCCAAACTTCTCATAGGACTTCAGATCCGATTGTCTGCGGAGTTAGCGTCTCAAGAGATGTCATCCACAAAGCCTATTTCACAATGGTTAGTTTATAGAGAAAGGTTAGTCCATCCAGATTTCTTCAACAACTATGATTCTCTTATTTCAAAGAACATTAAGTAGAATGGCTGGGAAGATATTGTTGTATCCAAACCGGGGAATCAAGACGATGTTTTTTCAGAGTTACTTGTTGAGTTATATGAAACAGTGTCCTTCTTTCAGGAAGATAATAGGGAGAAATTTTCTTTTAAGTCTTACGGTAAGACTTACAAACTTTCTTATACCAAGGCAGCAATCTTGGTAGGGCTTTCCTATGAAGGAGAAGCCGAGTTTATATCTCACGTTTTTCCGGATTCTAAGGGTAGCTTCGACAAGGAAAAAGCCTTGAAAACTCTCATACTCTCAAATGACAAAGCTTCGAAGATTGCTAGTTTTCACACAAATTTAGGGATTCTAGAGTTGTGGGTGCAAGGTCTTATCGTACTGAGGAAAGGTGATAAAGATAGCTTGAAGAAGAGTGAGATCTACATCTTAGATTTCCTGATAAATCTAAGAAAGTTTAATTCCATCAGGCACATTCTTATAACCATTGAGAATCTTAAGAAAGGAAATCTCAGAGCCCAGATCATAATGTACCCAGAAATTTTATCGAGGTTGATAGTTCAGTGCCTTGAGTCCTTGAAGGAATCTTGCAGATCTAAGCCAAGGGTTTGCAAAATTATGTTGGTCAGTGATGATACCCTTAAGTGGATGGATGTAGCCTTCAACAAGGAGACTGGTGAGTTCTCCGATCTGCCTAATCAAGAAGAAGCGTCTCCGAAGGCTTCTGAACTGGAATCATCTAAACCAGTAAAGAAAAGAAAGTTGAAGGAAGTTACAGCTGAAGTTGAAAATCCTAAATCTAAGGAAGCTCAAACCGCACCACCCAAACCAATGAAGAATAAATCCTTCCCTGGTGAGGTTGTTGCGAAGTGGAGGGAAGATAAAGAGAAAAGGAAAGAAGGGGATCCGTAGTTCGGATTGGACCCTGTGGAAGCTAAGGCATTAAAGGAGAGAACTGCTGATGAGCTTGAAAAACAAGTAAAGGAGAAGAAGCTCAAGAAGAAGATGTAAGAAGCTGAGGCAGTCCAAGCGTTGTTAATGTTTAATGAGATGGTATCCAGAAGCATTCCAGTTCTGAGATCTTTCTCCCTGGAATCTCTACCTGAGACCCCAGGAAGAAACCTTGATTTTCCGGAAGAGACTAGAGCTGAGCATGTTGAGCATCTCGAGCAGATTTAGCAAGTGGAAGAGGAGGAAAAAATTACTGAAGCAAGTGGTGAAACAAGATATTTATTGAAAGAAGTAGATGAGTATAAGGGGTCGCCTTCAGAACATCTGTCACTACAAACTTCAGAGGCAGAATCATCCAAGTTAGTAACTCCAGAGAAGGATAAGAATGAGGAAGATGTTGTTCAAAAAGTTATTGATGATATTGTTCAAGTGTCTACTGGAGAGCAGAAAACCCCTGATCAAGAATCGATTCCGAAAAAAGATAAGGGAAATAAACTTCTTGTTGAAACTCAGAAATCAGTGGCCAGCAAGAAAAGAGAATATGGGGATTCATCTAAAAGGAAGTTGGAGCTTATTGAAGAAGAAATTTCTCCAAGTAATGTTTCGGATTCGGAGTCATCCTCGGTGGGGCATGACTTTGTTGTCCAGTCGTTAAAGAAGTTGGTGGGATCCATTCCGACCCTCTCAAGTATGGACTCAAGATTCCAGATGCTCCAACATGCTTTGAATCAGAAAACTGACTCCGTATCTATGGTTATGGACAAGTGCGTCGAGATTGAGGCTCAGTTCAAAACCTTCGTTGTTGGCTATGAAGCTCATAGAAAATCTTGCAAGAGGATGACAAATTGGTCAAATAAGACTGTTGAAGAGATGAGGTTATTCGATGAGTTTCAAGACAATGTTAAAGATGCTTTCGAGACTGAGGACATGAAGATAAATGAGCTGACTTCCTCCTTTGAAGAAAAGCTGATAGATGAAAAGAACTTCCGGATTCAATAAGTCAGAGATCTGAATAGGAATTTGAATTCTGTTTCTCAGAACTGGAAATTTGAAAGGGATCATCGGATTGAGTTTGATCAGAAGATGAAGGCTCATGAAGAGAATATGAAGGCTCAAGAAGAAAAGATCCAGGCTCAGGAAGAAAAGATGAAAGCCCAGGAAGAAAAGATTGAAGATCAATCCGCAAGAATAGTTGTCTTAGAGAAGCAAGCTGAAGAAGATCATAAGGACCTGAAGAAGATCAAGACTATTCTTAAGGGGCCCATTTCGAAGGAAAAAGATCCTAAATAACCAAATCCGATTTTTTTGTTGTAATATTTTTTGTTGCCGAGATTTCAAAATTAATGAAATTTGTGCTTGTCGTTCCTTCTGTTGTTGCTACTAATGTTTCAGGTATTTTTTCTTCTTCTTCCATTCCCTCAATTTCTTTTTGAAAGTCACAAAGGGGGAGAATAAAAATATCCTTAAGAAAAAGAAGAACTCCAATGCGAGTTTATCAAAGGGGGAGAAGGAAAAGATCCCTAAGCAAAAAGAACTCTAATAAGAGTCTATCTAAGGGGGAGTTCTTTTAAGAAGACATTCTCATTCGTAACAAAATGTCACTCCGGAAATCTTGAATACGATCCTTATAGTTTCAAAGTCTAAGGGGGAGTTATTCGTATTCATCAATATCCTTAAAGAAAAGGGAGATAAGCCTTAATGTTTTTCTTTCTTCTTAGAATTTCTTTTTCGTAAGGATGTTTGTGCTTTCCAAAAAGGGGGAGATTGTTGAGTCAATAAGGTTTTCCTTATAATTGTTCCATTCCTTCTTGTTTTGAAAATCACAAACACCTTATCTTTAAGGAAAATTGATTTTATAAGGAAAATGCTTTCTTAAGGAAAATGCTTTCTTAAGAAAAATTGTTTTTATAAGGGAAAATGCTTTTATAAGAAAAAATATCCTTATTATATTTTCATCTAGATTTTTTCTTCAGTATGAGATTCAGATTCATATCTATTTTCTCGGAATTTCTTGTAACTTTGATATGAAGAATTCTGTTTTAGGATCCGAATTCTGGATAAGAACTGTAAGGAAGTTTCACTCCGAATTCAGGATAAGAACTGTAAGAAAGTTTCATTCCGAATTCCAGATATGAACTCTGACTAAGTTCTACTCCAGATTCAGGATACAAATTCTTATGATGTTCGATAACGAATTCTCAATACGAATTCTAATGATTAATTCTCATTACGAATTTTGATGAAGAATTCTCATTCCGAATTTTGATGAGGAATTCTCATTACGAATTCTGAAGAAGAATTCTCATTAAGAATTCTGATGAAGAATTATCATTACAAATTCTAATGATGAATTTTCATTCCGAATATCCATTCCGAATTCACCTATTAAATAGAATCTGATCATCTTTGTTTTATACACTATTAATTAACTCAGACTCCGAAAAATATTTTTGGTTAGACTCCGAACTTTTATTCTGCTTGCATTTCAATAATTTTGTCTACTCTTTATTATTTCCATTTCACTCCGAATATTCACTCCGAAGATTTCATTCCGAACTTTTGAGTTAGAATTAAAACGATGTCGTACTTTATGTTAAACTTGTTTTGATATAAAACGATGTCATCTATTTTGTTATAAACTAACCATTTTCTAAATGACACGTGTACAGGTCCCTCCGATCTTTAAGGAAAATATGACCGTTGGAGAAGGAGACGACCTCACCTATAAATAGAAGCTCATTTGAAAGAGCTCGGTGTGGTTGCAAGTGCTGGAAGGCTGACTAATCTACTTGAAGTAATTTCTAGAGAGAGAGGATCTTATTAACTCTCAAAGCATCGTGCGACTCTGAATGTTAGTGATCACATTCGAGGGCTTTCGGGGATAGGAAGACAGAGGTGCCGACTACCTTGAAGTTCGAGGGCTTACTTGCTGAGGAAGACAGAGGTTGCCAACTACCTTAAAGTTGAGGGCTTTCAGGGATAGCAAGACAGAGACTCCGATCTTCGTATCGAGGGCTTACCCTGGTGTGGGTAAAACAGACTTTCTTGAAAGTATAAATTAAAGGGACCTTTATCCAAGGTTGTTGGATACCCTTCTCTTTGGGTTAAAAGACTTATGTCTTGTTACTAGTAATTCTACTACTTGTTTATATTCCGCTACATTTTGTATTATAAGGAAAGTATAATTTTATTATACTTCCTTACTTGTACACTATTTCATTTAGATTCTATACGCTTTAAGGTAGAATCTCATATTGTAATCTTTTGTTAAGTTTCAAATTTCAGAATCATATTTCCAGAACCTACTTTCAGAATCTCTTTCCAGGTTTGCATTCAGTGTTAGAGGTGTTGTGAATTTGCTTAGTTTAACTTTTTTAAACTTAGACCTTTACTTTGCTTAAGGAAAATATAGTTATTCTTAACTAACTTTAAAGGTTCCAACGGAATTTCTAAAGTGTACAATTCACCCCCCCCCCCCGTCTTTTAAATTGAGCATCTACATCACTATTTCGATCCTACATCTGATCCTTGGGAACTGTCACATGTGAGCGTTGGACGAAGCATGGCTCTCCGCCCAAGGGCTTCATGAGGAAATGGATGCCACTGGGGATGGTGGTGTGTCCCGCCTAGGGGGTGTAGCCGCCCTTGGAGTGCCCTGATAGGTATCAACTATAGTCCATTGGAATTAATTCCAGACCGCTACAGTTGGTATCAGAGGAAATGAATAGTAAACCTTTGGAAACTAGGATGTGAAAGCCTTAGTAAGAATCCTAAGGATAAGTCTAAGCATAGAACACAATCTTAGTGTTTTCTAAATGGCCATGAATAACCTAGGATAAGACCTTAGGTGTGAAATTTTATTTTTGATAATGTGGGTTTCCTATTATAATTACTGTTGCTCACACTATTCCTCTTGGTTTTATTCAATGGATAGAACCCGATGGAACTATGTTAATGCGGAATGCGAAGGGCAATGCAATGATTGTCCCCCTGAGAAAACAAACGTTATGGGAGATGGAATGAAAAATCTTGTTTCCATGCTCACACAACTTTCTCATGATATGAATCATGCAGGACTTCCAAACGAGCAATGGAAGGAGCAACATTCTGTTGAATCCTTCATGAGAGAGCGTCCACCTTCATTCAGCGGGTCTACTAATCCATTAGTTGCTGAACGATGGATTAGTACTACTGAAAAGATATTTTTAGTTCTTCAATGTTATGAATATGATAAATTCATCTTAGCAGTGTAACGTTTGGAAGGTGATACTGATCAATGGTGGAATCTTATTAAGAATACGAGGCAAAGGGATGAAGTTGAGTCCATGGAATGGGACGAGTTTAAGAACTTATTTTTCAATAAGTACATCCCTCATATTATCCGAACAAAGATGGGGAAAGAGTTTCTTGAACTGAAGCAAAAGGATGATGAATCTGTTGGTACCTATGAAGCAAATTTTACAAGACATGCAAGTTACGCTTCTAGTATTATTATCCAACCTGAGAGTAAGATCGATCGATTCTCTAGTGGCTTAAAACCATGTCTTCGATGGGCGTTAGCCATAAGGGACTTCAATAGCTACGAGGAAATTGTTTGATGTGATCTCAAAGTTGAGATGGAGATTGGAGTAACCCATCAGTCATATGGGTTTGATTAGGAGAGGAAAATGGAATTCAAAGGAAAATATAAAGAGAACAATTAAAAGAAGACGAGCTTTCCCTTATGCCCAATGTGTGGAAAGAAACATGGAGGGAGTTGTCTTAAAGGGACAAGTAAATGTTTCAAATGTGGAAAGGAAGGTCATAGGGCATTTGAATTCCGCAATGATGGGAAGAAGATGTATAAAAATGAAAACAAAAGAAGGGATACACAGAATAAACCTACTAGACTTCAATGTTTCGAGTGAAAGGAGATGGGGCATTATGCCAATCAATGCCCAAACCCAAGGGATGATGATGATGGTCGACGTCAACAAACTCTTAAGGCTAAAGGCAAAGGAAAGTCACCTGAAATATCTATCAGCGATGTGGAGTACAATAATGATGTGGTGAAGGGTACACTTACCATCCACTCTAAAGTATCAAATGTTTTATTTGATTCTGGATCCACCCACTCTATTATTTCTGAAGAATTTTCTAAGGATATCACCGTATTACCTCAACAATTTGATGTTGAGTTAGCTGTGACAACCCCTAATGGGACAACAGTCGCATCAAAAGTTTATAATTATTCTCTGATCAAAGTTTGTGGGAAAGTGCTTCCTGAAAATCTTGTGATCCTTCCTATAGTGTAATTTGATGTTATTCTTGGCATGGATTGGCTTTCTTTATATGGAGCTCAGATCAATTTCCAAAGAAGGGAAGTCACATTTCATATTCCAGATCAATCTATGATCGTCTATCAATGAAAGGATGAACATAACCTTCCAAGGGAAATTTCATCCATCTTATGGGTATTTATTCAACTAAATCAAGGTTATTTATCTCAAATGGTTGGTGAGAAACTCATGATTAAGAATATGCTCATTATACGGGAGTTCGATGATGTATTTCTAGAGGAATTACAATGTCTTCCACCAAATTTTGAAGTTGAGTTTTCAATAGAACTCGTACCGGGTGCTTTGCCTATTTCAAAGAGTCCTTATAGAATGGCCCCAATTGAGTTGCAGGAATTGAATAAGAAACTCCAAGAGAATCTTGATAAGGGTTTCATATTCCCTAGTGCGTCACCTTGGGGAGCAACTGTTCTGTTTGTTAAGAAGAAATATGGATCAATGAGACTTTGCATTGATTATCGAGACCTTAACAAGATCACTATCAAGAACAAATATTCTCTCGCGCGCATTGATGACCTATTTGACCAACTACGCGGAGCTCAATAATTTTCCAAGATTGATCTTCGTTCAGGGTATCATCAATTAAGGGTCAAAAGGGAGGATATACTATAGACGACTTTCTGTAGAAGTTCTGGACACTATGAATTTATAGTTATGCCATTTGGTCTTACTAATTGCCCTTCTATCTTCATGGATCTGATTAATAGAGTCTTTAGAGACAATCTTGATCAGTTTTTGGTAGTCTTTATAGACAATATTCTTGTCTATTCAAAGAGAAAGGAAGAACATGATGATCACTTGAGACTATATTTAGGACCCTATGAAAGGAGAAGATTTATGAA
Organism: Viscum album; assembly: GCA_963277665.1. NCBI lineage: Eukaryota > Viridiplantae > Streptophyta > Magnoliopsida > Santalales > Viscaceae > Viscum > Viscum album. The sequence continues at coordinate 563,855,164 of OY728129.1, read as the reverse complement.
AAATTTACCTAGTGTGAATTTTCCTTAAAAAAGATTCATTTTTGGGTCACATAATCTCAAAAGAGGGGATATCTGTGGATCCAGCAAAAATAGAGGTTATCGAAAGATGGTCGAGACCAACAACAGTAACTGAGATCCAAATCATTCTTGGTTTGGCTGGATATTATTGACGTTTTGTGAAATATTTTTCACGATTATCAAATCCACTCACCAAGTTAACTTAGAAAGGAGTTAAGTTTGTTTGGACAGAGGAATGTGAAGGGAATTTCAAGGTGTTGAAAAAAAGGTTATCTAGTGCACCTGTGCTCACACTTCCTTGTAGTGGAGAGAGGTTTTTTTATCTATAGTGATGCATCCAAGAAGGAATTTGGGTGTGTTCTTATGCAAAATGATATGGTGATAGCTTATGCATCATGAAAATTGAAAATACATGAGAAAAATTACCCAACTCATGATTTGGAGTTAGCTGTTGTAATCTTTTCATTAAAGATTTGGAGGCATTATCTTTATGGAGAAAGGTATGACATTTATGCTGATCATAAAAGATTAAAGTATATTCTCACACAAAAGGAGATTAATATTCTCCAAAGAAGATCGTTGGAGATGATTAATGATTATGACTGCTCAATCCATTACCACCCTGGGAAAGCAAACAAGGTGGCAGATGCATTAAGTCGACAAGACCATGCCAATTTATCCATGATGAGGATCACAAAAGATCCAATATTTATGGATTTAAAAAGGATGGATCTTGGAATTATATTGAAAGGGGAAAAATCATTTCTTTCTCAAATGAATGTTCAACCATCTATACATTTGAAGATTAAAGAGGCACAGAATGAAGATGTTGAGTTACAAAAGAAGGTGAGAAATGTTCCTGAATTCAACCTTGATTGTGATGGGATAATAAAGTTCAGGAATAGGGTTTGTGTTCCTCCCATCCCCAAATTAAAGAAGGAGATGCTGGATGAGGCTCATAGTTCTTCATTATCCATTCATCCGGGAAGCACGAAGATGTATAGGGACCTAAAAGAGTACTTCTGGTGGGATGTAATGAAAAGAGATGCTTCTAAATATGTCTCTCGGTGCTTGGTTTGTCAGCAAGTTAAAGATGAGAGACAGAAGTCTAAGGGGATGTTACAACCATTACCCATACCCAAATGGAAATGGGAAAACATCACTATGGACTTTGTAACCGGACTTCCTAATACATCCAAAGGTAATAACGCTATCTGGGTCATAGTTGATCGTCTTACAAAGTCTGCACACTTCATCACTATTAGAGAGGATTTCTCTCTTAATCAGCTTGCCAGGATATATGTGAAGGAAGTGGTAAGATTTCATGGAGTACCACTTTCTATTATATCTGACTGGGATCTTAGGCTTACCTCAATGTTTTGGCGAAGTATTTAGCATACTCTGGATACAGAGTTGAGTTTCAGCACTGCTTATCATCCTCATACAGATGGTCAGTCTGAGAGGACAATTCAAACTCTAGAAGATATGTTGAGAGATTACACTATGGATTTCAAAGGTGGTTGGGATCAACACCTACCTTTGGTCGAATTTTCTTATAATAATATCTTTCACTCCAGTATTCAGATGGCTCCTTATGAAGCTCTTTAGGGAAAGAAATGCAAGACTCCAACATGCTGGGATGAATTTGGGAAAAGAAAGCTATTAGGACCTGATCTCGTTGATGAAATGGCCGAAAAGGTCAGATCTATTCAACAACACATAAGAGCAGCTCAGAGTCGACAGAAAAGTTATACCGACAACCGAATAAAAGACCTAGATTTTGATGTGGGTGATAAAGTGTTCTTACGAATATCTCCCTGGAAGAGGGTCATGAGATTTGGAAAGAAGGGGAAGTTGAGCCCTAGATATATCGGTCCTTTCGAAATACTGGATCGTGTTGGGAAGGTAGCTTACCGATTGGCGGTTCCACCAAATCTCTCTCATGTTCATGATGTGTTCCATGTATCTCTCCTGAGAAAGTACATACCTGATCCTTCACATGTACTCAACTCAGAATTTGTACCATTGGAGCAAGATCTTTCTTATGATGAACAGCCGATAGAGATTCTAGATCGTAGCGAAAATGTCCTACGAAACAAGACCACTCGATTGGTGAATGTTTTATTGAAGAACCACCAATTATAAGAAGCTACATCGGAACTTGAGGATATGATGAGGGAGAGGTATCCTCATCTGTTTGTTACAAAGTGACGAATTTCGAGGCAGAAATTCATTTTAGGGGGGGGGGGGAGAATGTAACACCCGAGACTTTTATGAGAAATATTTTTTTTATAAATCATAAAAGGAATCATTCACTACACACAACACTAGCTTGGATAGCTTTACACGCAATCACGACCTTCCTCAATAGCATGCGTCGTACGCAATACCGAGTTTCACTAAACAATTATTTGCTATTAAAATATTATTAAAACTAGCCGTTGTGAATATTAATATCCACTTTTTGAAATTTTGTAAATTTTATTTTTCAAAATGGACATCATTTTTGGATTCAGAATACATATCCACGCCGTGGTGTAATCTATTTTCCACCACCACCTTACTTGGATGGGTATAATGGTGTAAATAATGACTAGAAATGATTAATGTAAAGCGATATTTATTTTGAAATAGTATACATACACTCCCATATAATTCCATGATAATGGGAACTATATCATCGCTCGTGCGTACGTACAGAATACCGTCTCCACGATGTGGTGCGACTCGTTCTACATGATCCTCATTGCATAATGATTATATAAATTAATTGAATGAATTAATATGATATATATTACACTAATAACATTCTTGGAATTAGGTATCTATAACCTAAAGAGAAGAATAAGAATTTATTCGACAAAACACGCATAAGAACAAAAAGTAATAAACACCCGAATAACAAGTTGTAATGAATTATTACTAATAAGAATCTATGAATATGACCATATGTGATATCATAACAATGAGTATGATTTTGGAATAAGTAAATAACATTATTTAAATCATTATACAGGAGGTTTGGACACGTATAATGCATATCAGACCTAAGGTAAGGGAAATATCACAATCTCATTTTTATCTGAGATTGTTTATTCTTTGGTATTTACTGGGGTGTATTTTATCATACACATCAATGTTTCCTCAATATGTAATATTAATCTCCTTCTACAATAGTTTATATCAAATTTTACCCATCGTTGATTTTTTAGTAAAATATATAAAAGGAATCTTTTGTCATTTTTCGTACGAGGTACTTTTTGACTTTTCCAACAAAATAACGAGAATAATGTTTTCTTTTAACTTATACTGCATGAATGGATTTTTAAAAAGTTATTTCCAAGAATCATCGCTTAAAAGTTTTCAAGTTTATTTTTAATCAACTTCTTTTAGTTTAAAATTCTATGACATGTTAATAAAGGAAAAAAAATTTGATGTAGAAAGGATATTTTCCTCAAGAATCGAGTTCAAGTGTTTTATCAAAATTATTTTCCATCTAAGATAATAAAGGGTTCTGTTTCTATCCCTATTATTACATTGATTTGATTATGTTGTGATGGAATTATTTTTATTAATTCCTTTATCTTAAATGAATTATTTTATGATGTCATGATGTTTAAGAATACTATTTTTATTACATAGGTTATCCATTGATGTATGATTTATGATTTTGTGGCACACATAAGAATTGTATCATTATGAGATGGGTGGGACCTATATCAACCTCCAATGCATTGGGTAAAGATTTTATATCTCATGAGATAGACATGGCTGGAACAGCAGGTTAAACCGGTTCAGTGAAACAGGACTGAAACGAGGAATGAACTCAGTTCAGAAATGGACTTAGTCCAACAAGATAATCTTGGCAATGTGTCCTGACTAACAAGAAATTATTCTCTATGATTATGTGTGTATTCCAAAAAGTTTCATGTTTTATGTTATGATTATTGGGATTACGTTTCACTACTATGATTTATCCCATGTTATGAAATTATGATTTCTTTTGCAGGTTAAGATTTCCAAAAGTTATGTTCTTATGTATATGATGTGATTGATATTCTTTGGTTTACCCTTACTGGGAATTTTAGCTCACCCATTTGTACGTTTTCTTTCCCCAGGTCAGGAAGAAGGTTATTAAGTAAGATATGTCCAAAGGGACTATAGATATGACGAAATAAATGGGAGGCAATGTAGACACTTTATGAACCATTTGTTTATGTTTCCCAGTTTCTAAAGACACTATACCTATAATGTCCTTTCCTGGTATTGTTACATGTTGTAATAAGTGTGATTCAATTCTAATGTATTATCAATGAATGTAAAGTATGGGTCGCTACAGGGTCAGCTCAGGGTAGCTGAGTAGTGACTTAGGACAACACTGCTAGATAGACATAAGCAGTGTAACATATCAAGTAGAAGAAGGATTCAGGACCTAATTTCATAGGTACTACCCTAGTCACCTCTTTTATATATTCTCCAATTTTTGATATTAGTGATACACATAATTTTATACCTATGGCCATTGTTGAAATGCTTTGGATTTGTGTTTAAACTTCTTCTGATGTTATGATTCTAGACACATCAATATGGATTAGAAACGACTAGTGTGCATCAGTGACAGGAAGTCACCCTTGAAATTGTTGGATGCCACTTTCTATGGATGCTCTATATCCTACAGATGATATGCTTCTATGTCATTCTCAAAATGGGCTGGTTGGTTTCTTTTAGATCTTTTTTTAATTTAAACAGCTGCTGGGTGAGATTCACATCACTTGAGGGCGGAGAGTTTTTACATAAGGGTGAATGGGATGTATAGGCGAGTGGAGATGGACCTGAGCATCCTGGGTTGGGCGGGATGATAGCCAAAACTGTGAGATTATATTTTCCTGACCTGAGAAAATGTCTGGAATATTTTCCTCCAGGGTTTGATCATTTTAGAAACGTTTTCTTGGATGAATTCTCAGGAATACCTTTAGTCATATATGTGGAGTTCACTATCATGATAGTGCCTGTAGCTGCTATGGTAATCATACCTCCTCGCATGATGGATAATATAGAGTTCGAAGATCACAATATGCAATTGGAGGATCTTTAATTTTCTGGTTTTATCCAACCTAGTACATCCCCTTAGGGTTCATTGGTCCATTTCTCAAAAAAGGTCATTGATACCCTTAGGTTATGTGTGGAATATCAAAAACAAAACCAGTTGATGGTTATTAAACGATATCTCTTACCATGGATATATGACATGTTTGATAAAATTCGAGGAGATCAAGTGTTCTTGAAGATTTATTTGAGGTCAAGATACCAATAGGTACATGCTCAACCTACAATGATACCCCATACCATGTTTTGTAGTTGGTATGGTCTATATGAGTACCTAGTTATTCCGTTTGGTCCCATGAATGCTCCATCAGTTTTTATGGCTCTGATATACCAAGTGTTCTATACTTACATATATTATTTTTTAATGGTTTTCATTGATGATATCTTGGTTTATTCTCACAATTGAAATGACCATACCAAGCATGTTGAGTTCATTTTGAGTACACCGAGAGGGCATTAGATATATGATAAGTTCACAAAATTCCACTTTTGGATGGATCAAATTCACTTCTTGGGTCCCATAATCATAGAAACTGGAGTATTAGTGGTCCCAAGGATGCTGAGAGTTATAGTTATCTATGAGAATTCCTAGAACGTTTTTACGGTACAAAGTTTCTTGGGGCCAGTTAGTTACTACATGCATTTTATACTAGAACTCTCAAGAATAGAGGTGATGATGAAAGGCATGACTAGGAATGGTATGAAGATTAGTGGTCATATTCTTGTGATGAAATCATTCAGTAGTTTAAGATACATTTGACATCAGCACTAATACTGATATTTCTAGAGTTGGTCAACAGATATAATGTTTATTGTAATTCACCATGTATTGGGATGGGAGTGGTTCTTAGACAAGGGGATCCATTTTTTTGCATAAATATCTTGGTAGATGAAGCCACATGAGAGGAAATACCTAACAAATGATCTCGATTTAGCTGTAGTTTTTCATGATTTTCTCTTTTGGAGACATTTTCTATTGTGATAAAATTTTGTGGTGTACATGGATCACAAATGTCTCAAATAAATTTTTACTCAGCATAATTTGAATATAGGACAATTAAGGTGGATGGAATACCATGAGTCATTTGATTTTGAGCATGCCTATATGCCTGGAAAAGGCAATGCAGTTGACGACACAGTGAGCAGGAGGACTATAATATATGAAGTGCATGAGGCCAATGGTGAGTGACAGCTTATAACATTGTTCTCTAAAATGCATTTAGATGTGAAAAAAAATCATGGATAGACATATCTATCAATTTTGGTTGTTACCTCTACCCTACTAGAATGTGTGTGGATGAGGTATATATCTGATTCTAAAGGAATAGTTCTACATGAGAGAGTGGAAGGTGAGGACCCTCCACCTGGTTAGACGATTGGTGAGGATGAAGTTATACATATCCCTGAATGTGAGTGGGTTCTATGGGATATATGCAAGGAGATGATGCATGAGTTTCATGGTTCAGTTTGGGAAATGAATACATTAGTAAACAATAGGTATCATTACTTGCGCCATCATTACTGGAGGTTGTGTATGAAGTGGAAAGTTGCTGGTTTGGTGGTGAGATGTTCCACCTGTCATTAGGTGAAGGTGGAACATCAGTGAACGACTAAGACTTAAAAAAAATTCCTATTCAATAGTGTAAATGAGATGATGAGATGATAGATTTTATGCCAGGGTTACTAAGGTATACTAGAGAAAACAATGTTGTGTGGGTCATAGTTGATAGGTTTTTGAAGGTCGCTTAATTCCTTCTAATCAAGGATACCTTCATTGTTGATGAGATTATAATGATGTATATCTGAGAGGTGGTAAAATTTCATGGGGGAACCTAATTATATCATTTATGATAGGGATGCCCACATTAATTCTCATTTATATCAGAGTTTTTAGAGGGTTCAGGGTAAACATGTGAATCTGATCACAACATACCTCCCTCATACGGATGGTCAGTCAGAGCGTATTTACAATTTATAGAGGACATGTTTCATGCATGTGCGCTAGACCTTGGGGGATCATTGGAAAAACATATTCCCTAGGTCAATATCACCTGCAATTATAGTTTTTAGGTGACTATACAAATAGAAACTTATAAGGATTTATATGGTTGTCCCGATCATTCTCCCTTGCGCTGGTTAAAGGTAGTGGAGGTAGCCTTACATGGACAAAATCTCACGACATAGACTCTTGACAAGGTCTAATTGATTTAGAAACAAATGGATACTTAACAGTGTCTTCAAAAATCATATGTCTATCACTACTAGAAACCTTTGGAGTTTGAGGATAGGTATCGATTTTTCATATGTGTCACACAGAGGATGGTACACAAGAGAATCGAGAGACATGGTATGCTTTCACTGAGATATGACAGACCATTTGAGATTCTAGATTGATTCGGTTCAGTTTCATACCAGTTAAAGTTACCTCAGAGGTATCGTGCCATACATGACATCTTCCTTGTTTCTCAGATACACTGTTATCTGTCAAACCCATTTCATGTTATCATCATGAGTGGTTTGATATTTTGGTTGATGCATCATTTGAGGACCATATGTTTCGTATAGTTGATAGGTGCACGAAGGTTCACCAAGGCATGTCAGTACCTATCATACATGTTCTATGGAATCATGGCTGAGTACAAGATAATACAAGGGAGAGGGAGGCTGGTGTACGTTCTCAGTGGCCAGAGTTACTCTTAGATATTCTCTCACCGCCCATGGAAGGAAAATTCAGATATGAATTTTCCCATGGGGGGAGGGGGGAGTTTGTAAGAGCCATGTTCTTACAGTGAGGTTGAGTTTATCCTTTTCATATTTTATTTGAGATTTTATTGAAAAAATAAGTGAAAATTGGGAAAAGTAGTTGAATCAGGTGTCACACACTATGTACTCCCAAGCACAGACCGTGGAGTATATCCATTTATGAATGGAATACATGCCGTGTGGGCATGTTAGATATCAATAGAGGAAAAACCAACTACATTTCGTGTACTTCCTAGTACATGCCATGGAGTCATATCCCCATGTCGTGGAAAGTATGTCAGTGAAATTTAGCCTCCAAATGAACTGTTAAATTATTTACATGCCATATATATGGAATTACATTCTGTGTACATTGTTTTTTTCATAAAACATTCCGTAAACTATTTTTTATGTCATTTGGACATAAGGCTCACCAGGGGAACATAAGAGGATCATCAGAACATCAACCACTTCTCAGTTGATCATCTGGACTCTGAATCAATAACCACCAGTCACTTTTGACTGTTGTTAGGCCTTTTGGATTAGGATGACCATGCCTATACCTCTTTTTTCCCTACCATTGGTTGTTCGAAATGAATTGGTTTATTGAGTTCTTACCAATGTGAAATATTTACCTTTTAAACATGTAATAGTGTAAATATTTCATGGGTTTCGATATGGTGAGTATATATAATGTTGAGAATGTCCCTATTGAATTATTCTTCCTACAAGAAGAGATATTTGATGCTTGTAGGAATGGTTTTTTGGGCCTATGGGATATTTTTTGTTATACTTGTGGGCAATTTCTTATGGACAAAGATTTTTTATGAATGTTGAATGCCTGAGGAAAATGTTTTCATCTAAGGAACTCCTATTTTAATGAATTATGACGCATCATCCAAGATAAATCACTAGATTTGATTCTATTTTTGTTTAACATGATAGATTTCTTTCTGAGTTAACTGATTCATTTTCTTGAATAGGGGATTTACTGGCCATGGATGGATCCCAAGAACGTATGATTTGATGTAATTGAAATTTAATAATGAAGGTGAATTGTATAATTTGAACAAGAATTGTATGATTATTTAATTTTGAGTACTTATTAGCTTAATGTTTTCATTATTATACACTACCGATGCATATACTCACTGATAGATTGGGGAAATCTTTTAGTTGATTCCTTCTAGTATTTATTTCTCAGACCTTTTTTTGGCCATGCTTTTTGGACCACACAGACAATATTTCTATAGGTGTAGTTTGGGGAAAGGGTCCTTATATAGGTACATGATTTACTATTTGGAGGAGGAAATTATGAGACCAAGAGATGGTTTTTGATTCTTCTACATTTCATTTTTGTTGTGGTTAACTTAGTAATGTATTGTAATTGATAGAAGTGTATCTTGTTTTCGCATCTTTCTATAACATGTGATATGATAAATCATTCAGATATTATATGCCTTAGGGTTATCATATCCTTTTAGTCTTCCGTTTTTTACTTTAGTATCATGCTATTTACTACTTATTCTATTGTTTTTATTTTTGTTGCTACATTACACTCTGGCAATGAGGGAATTATTTCCACAATATTACACCCTAGGACCTCACTTCGAGTCAGTAGCCTCTGGTGTTTGGAGATATATCCTTGAGGCCATGTGGCCAACCTTTTATGAAGAACCTTTCAATGTTCTCCAGATCCGGTATGTTACAGATGTAATAGCAATTTCTAGAAAGGCTATTTATTTGAAATAGTTATGGATTTTTCACAAACAGTACGAATGACTAAATTATGTGGGTATTGGAAATATGATACAAACCCAAGTTACTAAAAATATTAATTAATAATAATGGGCTTACACATCCACTTTGAAATTCAAAAAGAATGATAAAAATGACCTTTTTAAAGATGTATTTTCTCTTTATGATTATGGTCTAAATAAAAATCACTGAAAAAATGGGGTGGTAGTTCTTGAGAAGGAAATTGAAAAATAAAAAGGAGCGCTTCAATGACCTTATTTTATATATAAAAACATCCCCCTAAAAGGGGAAGAATCCATGTGAGAATACAACAATACCTGATTCTATATTATAAAATAAATTTTTCTATTTTTTAAAATGGGGCTCTAATTCCACCCAATACCACTCTATTGTTCATAGCCCTACAATTAGTGGGTAGAACTAACCTTTGTTAAACCTGACATTCAATCTAGGATTGTTTGGTTCATGTACAAGATGACTAATCCATCATATTCCACAAATATAAAATTACTAAAACAACATTCAAGGGATTCTTTGTCACCCAAGGGTCTAATTCTTATGATAAACATTTCCAAATTAGAGTTACAATTTTTAAAGCTATAAATTGTTAGGGGGATTATGATATTATTAATTTTGGAATTAAAATTAACTAATATTATTTTAAATTATTTATATTTATCTCGATTACAATCCATTACAAAATTAATAGTAAATCATGTGTATAATACATTCTTTATGACATTGAGAATTGACCAAATAATGAATTTCTAGGATTTAGTTAATTTATTTATTTTCTGAAATTATATGTGATATATATCATAATGAATTTATTTTTAATTGTATAGAAATTATATTTCCCCACATTATATGTATTAGGGAATGCCAGTAAATTTTTATTATTATGATTGTTTTTTTCACATTCATGATTATATATATATATAATATTGATGACTTTAAATGATGAAAACCATGTAGAGATGAGGGGATATTCAATAAAAGGCATGCATATATTGTCCAGGGGTTGTGACCTATAATACGAGTCACTAAGGATTGCTGAATTGTATACCTGGAGTCTTGGTAGATACATAATGAAACAATAGATCAATCAATGCCCAAATTCTCAATATAAACTAAAATAATTAATTAATTTGTGGGAAATTTATTAATTTTTTATGAATTATCATGTTAACATGATCATATTATATAAGGAACAAATAATTCATATGTAAAAAAAAGAATATTGAAATCAATTTTTTCTATTTAGAATATGATCATGTTTTAGTTTTAATTATATATTACATTAATATGTAATATAATTTTTTTGTAATTGTGAAATAATAAAAACCCCTCCCTTAAATATTTATTCATAATGCCATAGTCGATTAAATTTAAACCAAACCAGGTGCATGGGGCTCACTTCTAACCTTGTCACGAGTGTCTCATACTACAGGGTAGTGATGTAGCTATATGTTGGACTATAAGGATTGGTTTTAGGGATCCATTCCACTAGAATACACATTCAATAAGATATTTTTAATTAAAGTGGTAGTTTTTACTTCAGATTGATAAATAGTTAGTGACATCTTGAAATATCTCGAGCCCCATTCATTCACAAATAACTGAATATGATTGTTCCAAAAAATTCATGCAGCCCATCCCATATTACAGATTCTACTAAATAGTAGTGAGGGTCGATGGTGGTATGGTGGGGAGACTATACCCTTGTAATTATAGAAGCATAATGGTGATATATTGAATATATAGTAGAAGGATAATTATGAAAAATAGTGAAATGAATGTAAATAATTATGAAAATAAAAATGCATTAAGATAGAGGAATCACCACATACAAAATGACGAGTATCACATTGATATTAAAATAATAAAATAAATCATACATTATTTATATATTAATAAAACACCAAAAAGTTTATCTCTAATATCATCATTAGCGATGTATGAGTCCTATTATCTAATGATTCCATACAATAATCAATCTCTATAATAATACATTATTTTCCCATATCACTACTAATATTCAGGATGTCTTTTTGGATTCCAAACAGTGACCTAATCATGTTGTGGAATATATTCAGTAGGCCATCACTAATGGAATCTATAAAATGTGGGTTTGTGAATATAAGTGAAATATTTTCCATGTATAGAGATAAGATGTATTATATCATGCGATAAAAAATAATGAAATTATGATCAGACTAATACTTGGAATCCCAGTATGATATTACCTATTATGGCTTATACCTGTAATATTTAGATATGGGACATATTATATCCAAGGTTGTATCGCGTATAACAAATTTATACCATTATATGTAATTTTTTAGTAGTAAAGAAGGTGAATCTAGGGAATTGATGTCATAATAATAGTAAATCGAGATCCAAGAGTAATAAATTTATCATTGACAATAGAAGGTAAATCCATCAGACAACATCGAATTAATGCATCCATGTATGTGATATAAGTCTAATCCATGAGGCTCTCTAGTGTAATTCAATTGGAAAATATTCTAATAATTTTGTTTCATCATGCTCAAAATAAAACATGATCTAAGAATAATGGTGCCCAGAGGGATGAATCCAAGGGGACAATTATCTGAAGACATCATCTATATACACGGATTGTATTAAAGGCACACTATGTATCCATAACGAATTCATGTGAATCATAATTACTATGAATATTCATTCACCTATTAATAATACCTTGGAAAAATTCTTAGTTGGGTATCGTCATTGGAAACTAGAATAATGAATTCCGGTGGAATCCTTTGTGTGATCAAAGAATTCCATCCAGATTACCAGGATGGATTAGGTATTAATACCTAATTAATAATAAATAATTTATATCATATCTATATGGACCTTGTCTTTAATTTTCCAAAAAATCTTATTTTATAAAGATGAAAACTCATTAACTTCATAAAAACCATGTATTTACATTTTCACTCAATAGTGACAGATGGATTTTTAAAGCATCATACCATTATCAGTTTTATTTCATTTTAATATGATCTATTATAAACATGAATTTCCATTAATATACCATAGTTAATCCACATAAATTTATAAAATATTTTCAATATTATAAACAAAACATTCTAATAGTTTTTTCTTATTAATATGACATTTGGAAGCTATGAATACACATGAAACACATAAAGGTGTGGATCATGTGTATTTCATTAACATTAATAAAAAAATAGTACAAGTTGGATTTTAAATTAATTATAAATTAAAAAAATTATGACGATTGATTTTAGGTTCAAATCCCAGTTGCGATTGGCCCAAGGCACATTGATAAAAATAATAATCTAAAGAGACATGACGTAAATGTTTTAATACACCTAAAATATGGACATAGAAAAACATTAATCATGAATCATATATTGTATTTGATTTATTCAGATGAAAATAAAATAATTGTAAATTAAAATAAAATATGGGCATATTATATTTCATATATATCGTGACATATATAGTTATATAAACCAGGAAAAGAATTGGATTTTAGTTTGTAACAATTGGAATAAAACATTATTGAAGAAAAATGATTTACTGACGCACAATGAAAAATAGTCAAACCCTATCATGAACACATTGAGGAGATTCAATGGGATGAGGTTTAGAGTGTGAAAAATTAATGTGTAATACATATGAAAAAACTATAATGGTTTGGGGGAAAATCATAAATTTACTCTCCATTAAGAGGTTACTCATTTTGGCCAATTGGATGGCCAAAATGTGTTCTAGCTATGTTAAAGTCAATATACATGGAACCCCCTTAAATGGCTTGGAAGAGAAATGCACCAATTGTGTGGGGTCTCTTCATATGTGGAACTAAGGGTGCAGGCTAGCTATACAGTTTTCCAATCCATACATATACTTTTCGGGTCCCCTCTACATCATTATATAATTTTTCACAAAAAAATGAAACATCATTCACACAATTCATTAAATTTTTATCCCTTATATATGGTCTTTACCATTAACCCACATGGTTAATACTAACTATGCGCCAACTGTGCCGATCATGCAAATTATCAAGTATTAAGTACAGTGGACTCTATGCAAGAATCATACACTCCTAAACCATTACATATACTCATAATAATGTTGTTAATAAAGGACCTAAATATTATAAAAAAATTTAGTTTCATACAATAAAAATTTGAGGGTATTATTGTTGAGTCAATAAGGTTTTCCATATGACTTTTCCACTCCTTCTTGTTTTTAAATTCAAAAACACCCTATACTTATGCAAATCTATATTTTACTTATCTATGGAAACTTTCCTTCCTCAAGGAAATTTACCCTAACTTAGATATCCTTATACATGTCAATATTTTTCAGAAGTATAAAAATCGGATTCTTACCCATAACCTCAGAATCATATAATACTTATATATGAAGCATTCTGTTTTATGATCCGAATTCCGGATATGAACTGTAATGAAGATCCACTCCGAATTCTGGATATGAACTGTAATAAAGTTCCACTCTGAATTCCAGATAAGAGCTATAATGAATTTCCACTCTGAATTCTGGATATGAATTGTAATGAAGTTCCACTCTGAATTCTGGATATGAACTGTAATGAAGATCCACTCCAAATTCCAGATATGAACTGTAATTAAGTTCCACTCCAAATTCTGGATATGAACTGTAATGAAGTTCCACTCCGAATTATGTTTATGAAATGTAATGAAGTTCCATTCCGAATTCTGGATACAAACTCTAATAATGTTCCATCCCAAATTCTGGATATGAACTCTAATAAATTTCATCTCCAAATTCGGGACTATGACATTCTATGAGTTCGACTATGAACTTCTATGAGATCGACTCCAAACATTTACTAGTTCAACTCTGAACATTTATGAGTTAGACTCTGATCTTTTACAAGTTCGACTCTTAACTTCTACAAGTTCTACATTGAAATCTGTATGTTTAGATTCTGAACTATGGTGAAACCAGACTCCGAATTTTCTTATAAATTCAGACTCTATATTTCTACAGAATTCAGGTTCAAAATGACCATAAAAAAGAATATGAATATCTCTTTATTATAGACTCTGAATTCCATTATGGTTAGACTATGAACTTTTATTTTCTTACATTCCAGACTTCAGTTTTTCTTATAATTATACTTGTTTCATTACAAAATGATGTCGTGCTTTCAGTTACACATGTTTTTTTATAAAACAATGTCTTCCATTCTTTTCTTAAGTAATGGTTGTTTGAGTGACACATGTATAGGTCCCTCCGAAATTCAAGGAGAAATATGACCATTGATGGAGGGAGCTAACCATTGGAGCTTCACCAATAAATATGATATCATTTTAAAGGAAGAAAAAACATTGACACAACTTGTAGTTACACGCTGTTGAAGTGATTTATAGATTGAGAGGCTCTTATTAACTCTCATGCTTCATGCATAATGTTTTAATGACTAGTTCAAACTTCTCCTTGTGAAGACTTTCTTCGTGCGACTCCGATTTGTGTTGATTACAATTGAGGGCTTCAGGGGATAGGAAGACAGATGTTTCAACACCTTGAAGTTGAGGGCTTACATGCTGAGGAAGACAGAGATTCAAACTACCTTGATGTTGAGGGATTTTTGGGATAGTAAGATAGAGACACTGATCTTATTATAGAGGGCTTACCCGGGTGTGGGTAAGACAGACTTGTTTGAAAGTATAAATCATGGGACCTTTATCCATGGTATTTGGATACCCTTCTCTTTGGGTTAAAATATTTATATCTTGTTACTTGTTTTGGTTACATGTTTTTCCATAGATTTTTGTATTATAAGGAATGTATAATCTTCTTATATTTTCTTACACATGTACTCAGATTAATTTATATTCTATACACACTAAGGTAGAATCTCATATTGTAAACTTTGGTTAAGTTTCAATTTCCAGATACAAATTTCCAGACAAGTTTTTCGGAATCACATTCTAGATTTAAGAAAGTGTATAGAGCTAAAAGATTGTAACTTCATACATATAAATATTTTTATTAAGAATATAAACCAGATTCATACCCAAAACCACAGAATCGTATAATACTTAGATATGAATCATTCTTTTTTAGGATCCGAATTCCAGATATGAACTATAATGACGTTCCACTCCGAATTTCGGATATGAACTGTAATGATGTTCCACTCCTGAATTCTAGATATGAACTGTAATGATGCTCAACTCTGAATTCTGAATATGAAATGTAATGAAGTTCCACTCTGATTTCCAGATATGAACTATAATTAAGTTCAACTCCGAATTCCGGATATGAACTATAATGAAGTTCCACTCAGAATTCTGGATATGAACTTTAATGAATTTCCACTCTTAATTCTGGATATGAACTTTAATGATGTTCCATTCCGAATTCTAAATACGAACTCTAATAAAGATCCATTCCAAAATCTAGATATGAACACTATTATAGTTCAACTCTGAATTCTGGACTCCAAACATCTATGAGTTCAACTCCAATCTTCTATGAGTTCGACTCCGAACATTTACTAGTTTGACTCCAAAATATTATGAGTTTGACTCCAAATGTTTACTAGTTCGACTCCGAACATCTACAATTTCGACTCCAAACTCGGTAAGTTCATATTATGAAATCTAGTGAAACCAGATTCTGAATTTCCATTGAAATTCAAACTCTGGATTTCTACAGAATTCAGGTTCTGAATTCCCATAAAACAGAATCCGAATATCTCTTTATTATAGAATTTAAATTCTTTTTTGGTTAGACTCCGAACATTAATTTACTTACATTCTGAACTTCAATTTTTCTTATACTTATACTTGTTTCATTACAAAACTGTCTTGATTTCAGTTACACATGATTTGTTATAAAATGATGTCATCCATTCTGTTTCTAACTAATAGTTTGTTGAGTGACACGTGTACAGGTCTCTCCAAAATTCATGGAGAAATATGACCATTGGATAAGGGAGCAGACCATTAGAGCTTCACTGATAAATAAAAGATCATTTGAAAAGAAGAAAAAAAATTGACACAACTTTTTATTACATGTTGTTGAAGTGATTTCTAGAGAGATAGGCTCTTATTAACTATCAAGATTCGTGTAGAATGTTTGAATGTCTTGTTCAAACTTTGCATTGTGTAGACTTGGTTCGTGAAACTCTAATTTTCGGTGATTACAATTGAGGGCTTCTGGGGATAAGAAGATAGAGGTTCCAATACCTTGAAGTTGAGGGATTCCATGATGAGGAAGATAGAGGTTCAAACTACCTTGATGTTGAGGGCTTGCAGGGATAGCAAGACAGAGACTCCGATCTTCGTATCGAGGTAATACCTGGGTGTGGGTAAGATAGACTTGCTTGAAAGTATAAATCAAGGGACCTTTATCCTGGGTTCTTGGATTCCCTTCTCTTTGGGTTAAAATATTTATATCTTGTTACTTGATTAGGTTACAAGTTTTTCTTCTTTATTTTGTATTGTAAGGAAAATATAATCTTCTTATATTTCCTTACACTTGTACACTGATTAAATTAGATTATATATCCTCTAATGTTGAATCTCATATTGTAAACATTGGTTAAGTTTAAATTTTCATATCCATATTTCTAGAACATGTTTTTCCTAATCACTTTCTAGATTTAAGCAAGTGTATAGAGCTAGAAGTTTGTAACTTCATACTTTGTCCCAATCATTCAATTGGTGTTTGAGGTGTTGTGAATTTTCTTAGTTTAACTTTGTCAAACTTAGATCTTTCCTTGTTTATGGAAATTTTTAAAGTGTACAATCCACCCGCCCTCTGGTATATTGACCATCTCTATCATTATTTCGATCCTACAATTATAGTTTCGTCCACTTATTACATCTCATCAAACATTTCCCATAGGAGGATAATAAAGGATTATCTGAGAAAATATTAGGCCATTAAGACTGTATATAGGCCTCTCTCTTATAGTTCTTATAAATTATGTTACTAAGATTGCATATATTTAATACTAAATGAACTAACCTTCCATATAAAGACATCATTCACTGATCAGTGATTAATATATTATTCTACTCCATGAAAACGAATAACAATAACACTAATTCATAAGAATGAAATATGTGGGGAGGTTAAAATTGTAGAAACGTGGCGTAAAATCATGAAAAATATCATTTATACCTCTTTTTCTATCAGGAATATAATATAATAAGAATCTATTGAGACCCTCTACAAAACCTACAATGAGGCATTGAAATTAGATAAAATGTTCCATTATTCCCTAATCAATTGATTCCTTAGTCTAGTAGATATCTGAAAAAAATACTTGACCCCCAACCACAAACTCTATTGGTCATTTCTAGTGATTGGTATATGGAGTCTATTTATATTGAGTTACATCCATTCACATTCTCATTAACTGATTTTATCTTAGACTTCAAATGAAAGGAATGTGTTCCAAGTATAACTACCTCCCCAATGTCAAACTATTATAGAGGTGATTATAATGGACTATCATATAGAGAATCAAAATGGTCAATTTGTATCATCATATGAATACAATCATTGAAATAAAAATAATATCGTTCTATATGTTTCTCAAAATAAACTCTCAAATCCAAGAAACATGATATATGGATTCCATGTATAACTGGTATAATGTTCTATATCATCCCATTGATCTATGAGTGGAATGATGTTCTCCAATATACCTGTATACCTAAATCACTCTAAAAAACATTATAGAACCAAGAAGTGAAACATGAATCCAAATCTAAATAAATACCCTATTAGACTCTATATATTATTATAATATATTAGATATATAGTATTCCAAGATCATCCATAGAAAAGGAATCTTTAATAGGTAAAAATAGAAAGACAATAATTATCCATTCATCAATCACCAACAGTACTTCATTTCCTCCAGGTTATCTTGGTAATGGAGTCACAAATTCCATGATGATGTTATCCCATTTATAATGTAAAATGAAATTAATTTAATATTCCCTATAGGTCCCTGGTGTTCCACCATTATATTATGATAGGTGGACCACCTAGTAACAAAGACATCTATATACATATTCATACCATCCCACTTTTATTGGGGATGTATATCATGATACATATTTTTTAATCCCATTATAGTGACCACGTATTCTTATACATGGATATTTCATCATTTTCTGGAAATATTCATTATACTTCAAGAAACCATACATGGGGACCATAATAATTCCATGTGTTTGGTAACGTGGATAACAATCTTCTACCATGGTGAATGATCTACAATGTTTTCCTCAATGATCATCTAATTTTTTCCGATATAAATCCATTATTCATTACCTAGGTAAATAAAACATAGGAAAGGGTGAACATAGATGATTTTTAATTGTAAATAAAGGAGATGTGTAAACATGGAATGATATTAAGTGTCTAAGAATATGATCATAACATTTTAATACCATAACATGTATATTATGGATCTTAATTATTATTCATGGAAACATGATTATATGTTCGTAAAAAATTAATCATATGAAAATAAATAAACCCGAGTTGCGAGTGTATGAAATGGTCCTATGATACAAAATTGTTTTTTTACATAAGAATTATTTTTTATGTCAAGGCTATCTACGAAGACATTCATAATGTCTTGCTATTAACAAGGAAACTTGTGAACCTTATTCGAGATTGGGATCACTACCTATGTAACCTTTTGTTTTTGGGACTTGTTTAAAAACCCATGTACCCTCTTATAATCCTAATATGAATAAAATCTCAGGTACCAACTTGTTTTAGGCGTTGTAAAACAACTATTGTACCCTATTGTTTTCAGGAATGGGATAACAACATATGTACCCTTTTATTTTCAAACACGAGGTAACAACTCATGTACCCTATTATTTTAGATATTAGGTTAAAAACTAGTGGAACCACTTTTTCATTATTTGGATAACAACTCTTTTACACTCTAGTCTTCAATCATGGGCTAACAACCCATGTAACAATTTTTTTTTTCAGAGAATGGGCTAAGAAATGTATAGTGGATTGTTTGCAGTGTTAGTAAAACAACCCATGAACCCTCTAGTTTTTGATATCCAGCTATCATCTTCTGCTCCATTTGATAACATATAATATCTATCATCACCCACTTCCTTAGTGGGATATTTAGGTACCAAACATCACATAATGAAATCATAAATTTTTGTTCCACATGATCATAAAAATCCATCACATCATAACCCATGATCAGTAATGTATGTCATAAAACATTCACCATATCATAAAATGTGGTAATGGAAGATGTTAAATAATCATTTCATTATAGAATAACTCATTAAGAGTATCTAGATTCAAATAATATTACCCTTGGAATGGATACTATTTTCAAAAAGATAATTGCATCCAAACATAAACCTTCTAGAGAAGAAATATGAATGGTACTATTATATCGTATAAAAAGTAAGGAATGTGGAACAAAAATGAATGTTATCATAAATAGAAAATAAATTTTAAATATAATGGAATTTTTTTTGAAAAAAATACTCTTTTTTATTTAAATAACACTTTTTAAAATATTGTATATTTTGATACCATTTTAATTGATAATATGTTTTAAAAATTTTAAAATAAGAATTATAAAATATTAAAAATACATTTCATTCAATATAACTATTAAAACATATAATTAAATATTTAATAAATGGAGAGTTGGGGACTAATGCGAATTTTTTAAATAACATATATATAAAAACAATTATTTCATCCAAATTGTTTATAGAATCATAATATCAATGATTAGAAAAAGATAAAATGGTTCCATTTAAAAAATTTGAAAATTTATAAAAAAAATTTCAAAATTATTTTAAATATCGTCGTAGTGCAATATAAAATTATTGAAAACTGTTTAAAAAAATGGAGTTGGGAGAAAACACATTACCAACATAATAGGGAAATAAAGTCATATTTTCATAACAATATTATGAACCAATGAGTATAATCATTATACCATTAAACATATATAACATTAATAATTTGAGGATAAAAAAATTCCAGATATTTTTTAGGCATGTATTATAGTATTTCTTCAATTGAAGATTAATCATAAACAATCGTGATAAACAATGAGATTGTAGAAATAAAATCCTATAATATTTATAACATTCAATCATAATACCAATTTAATAATAAAAATAAATGAAACATAAAATAACATTAAAATAATAATATTGATGATATTATATCAAAATGGATATTATATTCACCACTCTAAAATATATAGTTGTATGACATAACATTTGTCTCAAATAAGGAATATTGAGACACAAATCCCATTTATTTTTGGTAATATTTTAACCATAAACACCATGAAATGAAAAACCTAAAAGGATGTGTTAATTATTAAAATTATATAAATAATAATAAATAAATATATATATTGAAAATATACACACCACTTATAATAAATAGGTGGTGAACATGGATTTTGTCTCATCGAAAATAAAAGTGAGATTGAAATACCGTACTACAGGAGTAACTTTTTCAAAATGAGATACATTAATGAATAAAATTATTTTAAACGTTTTATATAATAATAAAAATAATTTCATGATATAACATGTCATTGGTATTTATACACCACACAGAAAGAAATGAGTGGTAAATATTGTATAAGTCTCATATAAATAATAGTGAGAATAAAAATCCTCCATCTTTAAGTCTTGACTCTCTCTATAATAATTAAATAATATGTTAAAATTACTATAAGGTCATTAGACATATTTAATAAAACCATATTCATATATATAATACCCTATATTATTTACATTGTACTTTATATTACATGTTTATTAACAATTCCATGTTTTTGTTTTATTTCTGTTATGTATCACTTTTCTTGTCGTGTATGTTTCGACTTGTTATTCACGGTCATATTATATTGATGAAAATTTAATCAAATATATAATAATTATAATTTTATAAATATTATATATATATTATATATATATATTCATAGTAACCCGTATAATTTAGTGATATGAAATAAAGTACACCATTCATAGAGATGACATTTCATACATATGAATGAACATTGTTTCCATTTTATTGTCACATTAAATGAAATTATGAAGGATTCATATATATTAATTATAAAATAATTTATAGGTCATATATAAATATGATTTCCATCAAAAAATCATTAATAAATTCTCTGTAATGCGTGAACAAATCATATTTCTTTTTGAGGTGACACTTCGTTATATACATGATCGTTGTTTTCGTGTTGTCTGAAAATTGAATAATTGAAGGAATGTGTTATCAAAAAATTTAATAATAATATATACATCATATTTATTATATATATATATATTATATAAATAGTTTTTCAATCACTATTTCTAATAAAAGGAGGTATTAATGAAAGAACAGATGACATCGGTTCGCGAGCGGGTAGTCTACCGTACACACAATCAATAATTGTATATGAATTATATGAAGTTGTGTGTTTTTTTATTAATATTACCATAAAAAATATAATTATATTTATGATTCATATATTATTATATTATAATGATATGAAAATAATTTAATATTTTTAATGAATAAATAAATCAAGAACCATTCGTTGATAGATGTTATATCTTCTTCATTATCTCAATTTGGTTTGCACCAAATGAAATACTTGGATTGATTTGTTCCAAACCTAATGAATCTTGGAAGATATTAGGGATGTTGTGATATCATATGGATGTTTATTTTCAAACCAAATGGCATTAGTGGTGTGAAAAATGGGGGACAGTGAATGACTTAAAACAATGAAGGAGGAGTGGAATTCATGAAAATACCAGAAGGTAAACACTATTAGGATAGATCATTTACATATTGTGAAACCAATAATGATCTTATTTATTTATATTTTTGGATAAGGACTAAATATGGACATACAAAATGTTTTGGAGAAGTATATAGGTAATTTTCTCATAATGTGTTCTTTTGAGTATGTTAGAAAACTGGTATTCTCTCTTAATAACCGTGATTAATTATAACCGTTTTTAATTTTAATTATAGAAAAAAATTAATTATCCATTTTTTAAATTATAAATTATTCAGATTAAAAATATGGAATAAATTTTTCCAAATTAAAATCAAATATGTGGTCGAAATTAATTTAATAATAATCTTGTTGATGGGACGAAAAAAATTGTCTTTAAAGAGAATGGTTCAAAATATTGAAATGTTTTCATATCGAATTTCAATGTGTAATTTATTCCAATTACCAAAATTTAATTATATATTCATAATATATATAAATATACTTTAATAGAAATTAAATATATACTTTATCTATAACATCCCAGGTAAATAAAGAATAAGACATGATTATATTTCTCAATAATTTTGAATAAAATATTAATTTCACTTTAAAAGGGATGCTATGTTCGAAGGCTTATTTGATACACACCAGCATGTTTCTTTGAATTATTATGTTTCACATAAATAATATAATAATATAAATTTTAAATGGAATTTAACTCCTAGTAGTTTTATTGGCAGAAATCAATAGAACTAACTAAAATATGATTATACATGTTCGTTAAATGTTTTTACATTAATCCAATAATTTTTTTAGGATTAAAATGTCAATGAATTTATTTTTAAGCATAAATACTATAATATTATTTAAAAGGTTGATTTACTACCTTTTGATGGAGAACTATTTTTAAATCTAGTTTTTGTCACTTTTATATGTTATATTTGAAAAAATAAAATTCTTCTTTAGAATTGGAACACCAAAATTTACATTGGACGAAATTTTTTTATTTTTCTGATATTGTTCATTTTTTTAATGAATACTGAAAAATATTGTATTTTAATTCAAAACTTCATTTTATTCTAATTTATTTATATTTATTTATTTTATTTTCAATTGGTTTCAAAGCGTAATTAGATTATATTTTTCCATTTAATACAATGTTGTTCATTGGAAGCAATTTCACTTTTAAATTCGACATAATAAACTGTCAATCATTTAATAGTTATTATTTCATAAAAACACGATTTTTTAACAATAATAATTAATTTTAAGTTTATTAATCCAACTATTATGTTTTTAATTATGTAAATTAGATATCATTTTTGAATTCGGAATATCAAATATAGCATAGGCTGAATTTGCAGAATTTTTTCTGAAAAACCAAAATTTTTGATGAATACTGAAACCACTTACTAGTTGTTCAAAATCTAAAATTTTCATTTAAATGAAAAATTACTTCTTTTGTGAATTAAATTTGCAAAATCCGACTTACATGGTTTTTATTAGTATGTAAATTGTGGTTCAATAAGGTGAAAATAATTTTTGGGGAATAGTAACTTTTAACTTTTTTTACCGAGGATAAAGGTAAATATTGGTATTCAAGGTAAAAAAAATATTATAAAAATACAAAATTACCTTAACACTTGTCCTAACCTTATCGGATGAGTCATGTCCGGCCATGGTCATTCTTGGGTCAATTTTGGGACCCCATGGGGGCATTTAAGAGTGATAATGATACTTTAGATTAATTAATTTAATGTAAAAAATGACAAAAACAAAAATATTTTAGTAAATAAATTTTTAAATGGGGATATATAAATTATCATTTCACTTATATATATTCATTTCAAAGATAAAAATATTTCCTACATCATAGTATTTATTTTATAATTTTTAGATGTCATATAAATTAAATTATTTATGACACAATAATGATGCAGTATTTACCTTATTAATAAATGATTTAAATAAATAAGATTATAAATTTTAAATTAATACCCAAATCTATCCAATTATTATCAGATTATTTTATTTATAATATGTGTCATATTATCATTGACTTTAATTATTTATGGACCTTTTGAAACCGATGATAAGTTTATAATAATATAATTGTTTCAATCTTTCCTAAAGAGCCCCTCCTTCCCTTATAAAAGGAGATGACTTATAACCAATTACTCACACCTATGAAGCCCCTTGGACCGTCCAAATTATTCTCAATTAAGTTATCTACATTCCTCTCCTCCTCCTAGAAGCCTTACCTTAGGCAGAACACATTTTAATAAACACTTTTGGTTAATACCAAAGGGAGCTACCCAAATTAAAGGTAACAATTTCACTTAACTTATTTTCATTTATTTTACTTCTACAACACCTAAACGGTATTTATTACTTTATTTTATAAAACAAACAGTATCCTCAACATTCTATGATGTTTTTATGATATGGATTCGAACTACACATTCACACACCTCCTTCTAATTGGTGAAGAACATACTGTTTCTGTGGATGGAAAACTAATGCCTCACAAAATGATGATTGTTTGATTATCTTTTTCCACCTATCATGTTGGCCATAAAGATGGAAATTTATATTATATATGATATATATTTTTTAATGTTTTCTTTTTTACTTCTTTATTTTCCATTTATAGGATACCTTTATAGTTTTTATTATGGGTAAACACAATAATTTCATTTGAGGAAATGCAGAATACTGCCTCCTCAAAGTGATATGACTCATTCATGCCATAAGTGGGATGTATAAAGGATAAAGTTAATAATATTATATATGATGTTATAATGAAATTATAATAAAACTATGTATCATTATCTTTTAATTCCATTAAAATAAGAAACATAAATTAATGTAACATTCATTCGTACATATGGCTTACCGTCTCCATGAACGGTGCATTTCATTTCTTATCTACAAATGATATGTAATATTTTAAATATATATAATTTATATATATGACATATATGATATCTGAATAATGAATTTAATTCTGGATATAATGTACTATTGACCACATTGAAAACTTGTAAATATAAGGTGATCATTTTTTACTCAAGTACCAAATAACGACAAAACGACCATTATTAACTTAAAATGATTACATAATGTTTATAACATGGTAATAATTGATATAAAAGGATTAATAAACTCGAAAATAGTTCTTATGAAATTTTAAATTTACTTTAGTTTATTATTCATGAGATTAAAGAACAAATGGGTCAAGTAGGACCCAAGATAAGGGACTTCATCTCAATATCCTTTTATTGAGGCATATTTTGTTTTAATACAAGACGTTCCACTATACTCTATATAAACACCACTGAATTTTAATTTAATTCAAATGGAATCTTTTTTCTCTGAATCATTTTACTAAATGAAAAAAGGAATGTTAATAATGTTTGCGGGGACAATGACCTCTCCGCCGCCTTGATCGTTATCTGGATTCCTCTATAAGCCTTAGTGTTTTTTAAAAGGAAAAGGAATCCCTTATTTTATTTTTGGGTGTTTCTGTATTGAAAATGGTTTTTTGAAAAGGATTTTTTAATTCAATATCATGAAATTATGTCTTGTGATTGTAAGTTAAATGTTATAAGTGAAATGTTTAAATTTTTTATATTTTATATATTAGGATTTTGTAATGGTACTTGGCAATTTGATGGGTGGTTATGTGATAAACTAAATGATGGGTGGTGTCATGATAAACCAGGATTAGTGGTTACATTATGACCTCAAATTCATTGGGTATGGAATTCAACCATATGGCTATTCCATTTAGTGATATGTGTGGAAGTCAACCGTATGGTTATTCCATTTACATATGTTTATGTCCCAAGTTACCTTTATATGTTATGTGTTCTTTATATGTTTATTATTGTAATATTAAGGTTACAAAATGGTAAGTATTGATAATTTATTCCATGAATAATATTTACTACTTCTTAATGGTAAAAAGTATTACTTATGATATAGTATTCATTGTGTACATGTTGTTTTAAAGAACTATCAGTATTCCTTCATTGTGCATCCCTTATTGAGATTTTCATGATCATCCCAAGATTTTGAAATGTTTTTCACAGGCTATAAAGTGTAATAGGATCAAGGATGTGATCAAATAAAAATAATGCTTTCAAAAACATGGAACTAGACATTACTATTTTTTCAATGAGTTTTTATTTTATGAAAAGAATGGAAACTGTGTAGATGTTTGTACATGTAATATTGACGTTGTTATATATATGTTATGATCTAACTCTATAAAAATCTATAACTTAAAAGATCCTAAATGTGAATTATTCACTTAATTCAATATTATGAAATATTTAAGGTCGGGTCCTTATAGTTTGTATAATAGATAGGTTTATATAACATTCGGAGTTATAATATTGTTAAATTAGTGTCCCTAAATAAATTTACGTTCTGATAGAAATGATATAGCATTTATAGATTACCATGTTGCTTCACCTAAGTTATTTCTGTGTTAAGAATGGCTTTCCACTAAGAAAACATGGTAGCTATGTTTGGATGATATCAGGGGGAAGCAGCCTTCCAAATCAGCAAACTCAGATGGTCGATATAAGAACTAAATAGTATATTTTCTGTGATGGCATAGTTGACTCAGGCTATAAATGGTGGTGGTATCCATACCCGAGATCAGCTAGTTCTACCATAGAGGAACATGTCAGTAGTGGAGCATTTCATGAGGCAACATCATGAATCATTCTGAAGATCATCCGATCCTATTCTAGAAGAATGGTGGATTAGTGCACTAGAGAAAATTTTCAATGTCATGGATTGTTCATAACATCAAAAGGATAGTCTCGCTATTAAACTTATTGAAGGTCAAGTTGATCAATAGTGGTCAATCATGAAAAATATTATGGATAGCAAAGAGATTAATTCTATTTTTTGCGATCAATTCAATATTATGTTCCTTGAGAAATATTTTCCAAAGTTGGATCGAATTAGGATGGAAACAAATTTGTAGAATTGAGGTAGGAGGATGAATCAGTGGTTGTATATAAATGAATGTTCACTCAACTGGCAAGGTATTCTCCAAATTTCATCTAAGATCTTAATAGTAAGAAAAAATTATTTTAATCCGGATTGATGCCGTGACATCAAAGAAATTTATTCTCTTGAGAGTAAAAAAATTTATGAAAAACTTGTTCGATGTGTGGAGAAGGTGGAAATGATGTTTGTCGATGATCAAGTGTTCTGTGACAAAAAGCAGAATAAGAGGTCTTGTTGGTAGGAAAATGGAAATAATTCATCAAAGAATCCTAGAGGTAAGAAATCTAAATATCCATATTATGAGAAGTGTGGTAATAAGAATCCAGGAGAATATTTATCAAAATTCTTGGAATGTGCTTCTGGGGTGGAAAGTCTGGTCATATTTCTCATAACTGTAAGGAAGATGATCAAGCAGGAAATGAAAAACAATCAGTAAAATGTTTTAAGTAGAAGGAAATTGGTAATTATGAAAATTAGGGTCAAACAATGAACCCAACTTGGGGAAAGATGCCAGAGGACAAGCATAAAGTGGTTGTTAAATCCATTCCGACTACTTTAGCAGATGTTGGGCCATCGAATGAAGTAGTATCAGGTACACTGATTGTTTGTTCAGATTATGACAATGTGTTTTTTGATTCAAGGGCTACACATTCATTAATTTCTGAGAAGTTTGACAGTAAATTGAGAATTCCATATCATGGTTTGGATACTGAACTAATGGTAAAAATACCTGTAGAAAATGTTGAGTCAAAAAGAAATTTTAAGAACCTTCATGTATTTGTGTGCAGAAATAATCAACATGAAAACCTAATTTTTTCAATCTAGTATAGTTGGATGTTCTTTTTTCATGGATTGGATATCTTTTTATCATGCTAAGATTGACTTCAGAGCTAATTAGGTTTCTCTTCAGAGCGAAATTCAATTTTTATACTAGAAAAACCCTTGTTTTTTATAATATATCAGGAAGCTAAGTAACTAGTAAAAGATGGAAATGAATGTTTCATTGGACACTTTGATGAAAACAAAGGAACAATTCAGATTAATGATGTGGTATTGGTAAATAAGTACCTTTGTTTTCTGATGAGTTTCCTAGTATTATACCTGATCGGGATGTTTAATTTACTTTTGACTTAGTTCCTGATTCTAAGCCAATTTAAAAACCCCCAAATCAAATGGATCAAATTGAACTTTTAGAGTTAAAGAATAAATTGCAGGAGTTATAAGTTAAAGGTTCCATTCGACCTAGCACATCACCATGGGGTGATCCATTCTTTTTTGTTAAAAATAAATATGGTTTAATGAGACTTTTCATTGATTATAGAGCATTGAATAACATCACTATTAAGAAAAAAAATAATTTGCCTCATATCGGTGAATTGTTTGATCAGCTCCAGGAAGCTCTATATTTTTCGATGATTGACGTGAGTTTGGGTTACCATTAGTCGAAAGTAAAGGAAGAAGGCATTATAAAGACCACATTCATACTAGATATGGCTATTAAGAATTTTTAGTTATGCATTTTCGTTTAACCAATGAACCTGTTGTATTCACGGGTCTTTTTAATATAATTTTTTGTGAGTTCTTGGATAAGTTTTTGTTTTTGTTCATTAATGCTATTTTGGTTTATTCTAAATGTAATCTAAATAAGGAAAGTCATATAAGGGATGTATTTAAAACATTTAAAAAAATAAATTGTTTGGAAAATTCAGAAAATGTGATTTTTGGTTACAAAAAATTTCATTCCATGGTCACATTGTTTCTATGTATGGATTAACTGTTGATCATACTAAAGAATTTTTTTTGAAGAATAGACAAGACCCATAAATATAAATGAGATCCATAGTTTCCTTGGGTTTATAGATTATTACATAAGGTTAGATGAACATTTTTCATGGTTATCTAGTCAAATGACTAAGTTAACTTGAAAAGGTGTTAAGTTCATTTGGACAAAAGAATGTGATGATTGTTTTTAGGAATTGAAAAAAAATTAGAGAATGCTCTAGTTTTGGCACTACCTTCCAGAAATAGTGAGTTTGTTATTTATAGTGATGCTTCATTGAAAGGACATGGATGCGTCCTTCTGCAAAATGATCATGTAATTTTTTATGATTCACTTCCTTTGAAACATAATGAGTTAAATTACCATACGCATTATTTGGAACTAGCTACTATTTTTTTTCTTTAAAAATTTGGACGCCTCATTTTTATGGAGTAATATGTGAAATATGTACAGATCAAAATAGTTTAAAGTATATTTTCCCTAAAAAAGAATTGAACATGGGATAGAGTAGATGGTTGGAATTAATTATGTACTATAATTGCACTTTTATTTACCATCTGGGAAAATCAAATAAAGTTGATAAGTCTTTTAGTCAAAAAAGTATTGATTCATAGACCACTATATGTTGGGAAGGAGATCATTTTTTTATTTTATGAACTTTGGCATAGATGTTGTTAGTCATAGAAATTCTTCTGCATTGTTTCAGGTGTTAGTTAAATAATCTCTATAAGAAAAATTTAACAAAGTGCAGAAGGAAGAAAGTGAGTAATAGAAAAAGGTAGAGTTGGTTCAGAAGGGTAATTTTCCTGATTTTAATGTTACAAATGATTGGGTTTTTGGTTTTGGAAAAGATTATGAGTGCATTGTAATTCACAGTTGAAGAATGAGTTGTTATGTAGACCTCATAGTTGCCCATTTTCAATTCATCCTGAAAGTACTATGATATATAGAGATAATTGAGAGTATTACTGCTGGGATGGAAAAAAATAGATATTGCTAATTTTACTATGATGTGTTTTACTTGTCAGCATGTTAATATAGAGAGGAATTTACCAAAATGGATGCTTCAGTATTTACCAGTTCCAATGTGGGAATGGGAAAATATATCCATGGACTTTGTTCTGGGATTATAAAAGACATTTCGAAGTAACAATGCACTCTAGTTGATTGTTGATCGATTGAATAATGCTGTTTATTTCCATCCTATTCAAGATACATTGTCTCGAGATCAAATTTCTCAGTAGTATGTTAAAGAGATTGTGAGGTTGAATGGTGTTCCCCTCTTCATTGTATCTTATCGTGATCCCAGGTTTACTTCTAACATTTGGAAA
The DNA here is from genome assembly GCA_963277665.1 of Viscum album. Lineage (NCBI taxonomy): Eukaryota > Viridiplantae > Streptophyta > Magnoliopsida > Santalales > Viscaceae > Viscum > Viscum album. The sequence goes on along the minus strand of OY728129.1, from coordinate 563,824,581 downwards.
GACCATTATAAGTCATTGTTTACTGAATTAAATTTTAGTACAACTTTTCATCCTCAATTAGATGGGTAGAAAGAACAAACAAAATAGACCTTGGATGATATGATACAGGCCTGTTCACTGGATTATCAGGGAATTTGGGACCAACATCTTTCATTGGTTGAATTTTTAGATAGAAATGTTGTTCCTTCGAGTATACAGATGGCTCCATTTGAGGCATTATATGGAAAGAAGTGTCAAACATCATCTTTTTGGGATGAAGAAGGTGAAAGGAAGCTGATGGGACCACAATTAGTAGAATATATGGCATAAAAAGATCAGTTAATTTAGAAGAAAATGATAACTACTTAGAGAAGACAAAAAATTTATGTGGATAACAGGAGGAATGATCTCTCTTTTGAGGTAGGTGGTTAGGTCATTCTCAATGTTTTTCCATGGAAAAGTGTGATTGATTTTGGAAAGTAGGAATATGGATTTTGAGGTTCATTGGACCTTGTAAAATCCTGAATAAAGTTGGATCAATTTCCTACAGTGTGGCATTTCCTCTAAATTTATCCTAGGTAAACAATGTTTTTCATGTTTCAATATTGACAATGTATATGCCAGATCCATCTCATTGTTTTGAGTCTAGAGGTAGTTCAGTTGGAAGAGAATCTCATTTCTAAGAAATAACTAGTCCAGATTCATGACCTTAAAGAGAAAGTGTTGCGGAATAAGGTATTTCATCAGGTAAATGTTTTTTCAAAAAACCACATGGTTGAAGAGGCAATGTGGGAATCTGAAAATTTTATGAGGGACAAATACCCCCACATATTTTGATAGGTGAATAAAAATTTCAAGGACGAAATTTCTAAAAGGGGGAAAGGATGTAACATCCCAGGTTAACAAATTATAATACATCTTTATATTTACTAATATTTGAGAATTAAATATAAATTGCACTCTAAAGGGAATGCTATGTACGATGCCTTACCCAATACGCAACAATGGGTTTCTTTGAAATCTTACGTTGCACTATAATAATATAAAATTATTATTTTTAAATTTCATTTAAAGCCTACCATTTTTCTTGGAATGAATGAATAGAACTAACTACAATATGATTATACATGTTTGTTAAATGTTTTTACATTTATTCAATAAAATTTAGAGGCTTAAAATGGTAATGAATATAATTTTGATCAAAAATACTCTAATATTATTTAAAAGGTCGATTTACTGCCTTTTGATGGTGAACCAATTTTAAATATAGTTTTTGTCACTTTCATATATTATATTTGAGAAAATAAAATTTTTCATTAGAATCGGGACAATAAAATTTACTTTTGATGCAATTTTGATCATTTTCTGATATTGTAAATTTTTTAATTAAAAATGAAAAATATTGTATTTTAATTCAAAACCATGTTTTAATCTAACAAATTTATATAGTTTGATTATCATTGCAATTGGTTTCAAAGTTAAATTAGATTATATTTCTACCATTTAATCCAATGTTGTTAATTGGATGCAATTTCACTTTGATATTTGATATAATCAACAGTCAATCTTTTGATAGATATTATTTCATAAAAACACGGATTTTGTTTTAACAATGGGAATTAATTTTAAATTATTTAATCCAAATTTTATGTTTTTAACATCGTAAAATAGAAATCATTTTTGAATTTGGAATATCAAATATAGCTTAGGCGGAATTTTTTCCTTTTTTCTGAAAAACATCAATTTTTGGTGAATAGTGAAACCACTTAGTAGTAGTTCAAAAATCAACTTTCTCATTTAAAGGAAATTTTACCACTTATGTAAATTTAATTTAATAAATTAAGACATATATGGTTTTTATTAGTAATTAAAATGTTGTTCAACAAGATTATAATAATATTCTGGTAAATAGTAACTTTTTACTTTTTTTACTGTGGTTAAAGGTTAATAGGGAAATTCAATGTAAAACCAATATTATAATAATAAAAAATTACCTTAACATTTGTTCTAACCTTATTGGATGTGTAGTGGATGAACATGGGAATCATTGGGTTGATTTTGGGACACCAAGGAACCACATAAGAGTGTTAACAACGCTGTGGAATAATTAATTTAATGTAAAGATAAAAATGACATAAACAAAAATCATCTAATAATTAAATTTTAACATGGGGTTATGTAGATTATATTTTCTACTATAAATATTAATTGGAAAGAGAAAAATATTTCCTACATCATAGTATTTGTTTTATAATTGCTAGACATTAAATAAATTAAATTATTTATGGCACAATAATGATGCAGTATTTACCTCATTAATAAATGATTTAAATAAAGAAGATTATAAATACAAAAATAATATCTAAAACCTATCCAATTATTATTGGATGATTTTATTTCGACCATGAGTCATTTTATCTGAGACTTTCATGATTTTCTAACATTCTAAAACCAATTATATGTTTATATTAATATAATGGTTTCAATCTTTCCAAAAGAGACCCTCATCCCCCTTTTAAAAGGTCACCACTTTCAATCCAATCCTAAAACATCTCAAACACATTGTCTCATCCAACCTATACCCAATTAAGCTCTCTACATCCATATCCTCCTCCTAGAAGCCTTAAATTTTGCATAAGGAACTTCAAGAAACCCTTTTGGTTTATACCAAATGGAGTTACCCAAATTAAAGGAAAACGTTTCTCATAACTTATTTTCTTTTATTTTACTTCTCCAACCCCGAAACGTTTTTATTATTTTATTTTATAAAAAAAGTATCGTCAATATACTAGGATTTTTTTAGGAGAAGAATTTTAACTACACTCACACACACCTCCATCTAATGGGTGAAGAACATACTGTTTCTTTGGATGGTAAACTAATGCCTCACGAAACGATGATTGTTAGATTACCTCATACCGGCTATCATGGTGGAATTTAGATAGAAATATATTTATATATGATATATATTACAGTTATGTTTTCTTTGGGATTCTGTATTATTCATTTACATCATACCTTCATAGTTTCCATTATGGGTAAACATGATAATTTAATTTGAGGAAGTGTGGACTACCACCCCCTCAATGTGATATGACTCATTCATGCAATACATAAGATGTATAAACGATAGAGTTAATGATATTATATATGATATGATACTGAAATTATAATATACCTATGCATCATTATGTTCTAATCCCATTAAAATAAGAAATAGAAATGAAAGTAGCATTCATGCATACGTACGACTTACCTTCTTGATGAACGGTGCATTTCATTTCATACCTCCGAATGACTGGACTGAATATTCTATTTTTTTGATTTTATAAATACCTTCTTTATGGGTAAGTAGTAACCACAACATCAAAATACCCAAAAAATCATTACCCCAAAAATGGTATCTGAAATCTAAGGGGAAAAATGAAAAATCAAAATTCAATATATCCACAGGACCTGAGGAGACCTCGAGCCATGACAACCCTCAGCTGCCCATCATGTCGACCACTATCATCTTGCAATCCAGTGCACTTTGTGTCCTCGTCGCCTGCACTGTTGTCCCCATAAAACTGTTCACCATCTTTAACAACACTTCATGAAATAAACACCAACGTCGTTACCACCCTATCATTTCATATTCTTTTTCCAAATTCTCATTTCATTTTTCTAAATATTCGCAAAACCATTAAAAAATCCTTCACACTCTTCCATTGTCAGAATCATAAAACCAAAAATAACTCAAAACCTTCGTTGATACCACACCATCAACACAAGCTGGAATTGACCAATCACAAAACATAAAAACATAACCAAACCACAAACCAATATCACATCTAAGATGCAGAACCAGAAACCAGAGAATGTAGACCAGGAAAAGGAGAAAAAACACTGCAAACCCACCTCTTCCCATAAGCACACACACTGTGACCAAATTCATTCAAAGGGAATATTTTTTGTATGAAGTGTTTTACTAATAAAAAAAAGGAATGTTTTTAGTGAATGCGGCGACAATAACCTCTCTATCGATGTAATCGTTATATGGATTATTTAATAAGTAGTAATGGTTTTTTAAAATGAAAAGAAATCACTTATTCTATTTTTGGTTGTTTTATTATTGAAAATGGTTTTTTAAAAGGATTGATTATTTCGATATATTGAAATAATTTCTTGTGATTTCAAATTAAATTTTATTAGTGAAATGTTAATATTTTCAATATATTATGTGTTGTGATTTTATAATTGTACTTGAACATTTTACAGATGATTATATGATAAACCAAATGACGGGTGGTGCCATGATAAACCAAGAGGGGTGGTTACGTTACATCCACCAATGAATTGGGTATGGATGTTGTTTGTATGGATTTATAATTTTGTGATATATATGGAATTCGATCGTATGTTTATTCCATTTATGTATGTTTATATCCCAAGTTACTTTTATATGTTATGTGTTATTCATATGGGTTTTATGGTAATATTTTGGATACAAAATTGTAAGAATTGATCTTTTATTCAATGAAGATTATTTTCTACTTCTTAACGATGAAATGTATTACTTAAGATAATGTATTCATGGTTTACATGTTGTTTCGAAATACTAACAGTTTTCTTTGTTTGTGTATACCTTACTGAGCTTTTTATGCTTATCCTATGTTTTTTAAATGTTTTTCTCAGGATATAAAGTGGAATAGGTTTAATTATGGGATCATGGAAAATTCATGCTGTTTAAACATGGAGCTATACAAGACTATTTTTTTAAAAAGAGCTTGTATTTTATGAAAAAATTGAAAACTTGCTAGATGTGTCAACATGTAATATTCATTTTTTATGCGTATGTTATAACATAAATCTCTAAAACTCAAAACCTGAAAAGATACCCAATGTGAATTATTCATTTAATTCAAGATTATGAAAACTTTAAGGTTGGGTTCTTATATCATCTCTATAAATAAAAGTTATTAAATCCAGTTTTCAATTAGAAATTAGTATTTTTAACTATTCTCAAAAAATTGAAACATACCAGGAAAGAAAATATGATCACAATATTTTAATTTTAAAATATATAATTAAAAATTAATTTTTTTTTGTATATTAATTTTAAGAAATTATCGTTATAATTATTAAAAATGTGTGCACTATGAAAAGGAGACAAAACACTTTTTAGAATAAAATATAATTTTAATCGTTAAAATAGATTTATTAACACATATAGTATAAAAAATATATAAGAAAAAATTTAAAAATTTAATTTAATATATAATATATTCATTTTATTAAAATAATTCAAAATATGTATTTGGTTAATTTATTGATATACAACGCACTTGTGCACATAAAAATAGTCTAAAAGGAAAATATTTTCCATTATTTTTGATAGTATTATATTTTAATTTCTTATCAATTGGTGAATAAATAATAAATTATATAAACATGTTTAGAAAACTATTAAAAATTATGTTAATCCTATTTTTTCATCCATGGTATGGACTAGTTGATAACTACTATATAAATAGTATTTCATGTACTTTTTAATTTCAGTTTTGCGTAAAATGATTGAAAAAAAATCAACATTACTTATTATAGAAGATAAACATATTATTGTGTACAATGAAATAAAAATAAAATTTTGGCTGAAGAAAAATAATAACAAAGTATTGTTGATATACAAATATTAACATGGTATACTGTGTAACATAATTTATCATGGAATTTTAAATTATTCGAAATATAATAATTTATAAACTGTCATGGTTTAACACTCATGTATTACCGCTAATGTTAAAATATGATAATCTTGCATAAATTCACCCTATGTGTATTTCATAACAAATACATTTCTATATATTCGCACAACCTCACCTTTTTCAACGATCCATACCAGGGGTGTTTCCTCACCTAAAACACTCTCTATTAGGACTAGGCCGTATGGATCTAAAAATATCATCATCTCTACCCTCTAAACGATTTACGATTTCACTACCAAAAAAATGAGATATATATTCTCATGATTATCTTGGACCTCAATACACAGATAATAACATATTCCCATAATCTTTAACAGAATGTTATTTTCTTGGGATTCTTGATTCATATTTCTCAACATGTGAGCATTAGATATTACATTTCAATTCTCAAATATATAATATTACTAAATATAAGACTATATATATATAATCCATCTTCATTTCCCAAGATTAAACTCACACTTCATGAATATGCTGTTGAGTATATTATTCCCTAAAAAAACCACAAACAACTCTCCGTTAAAATAATTCCATCAACAATGCAATTTATAGGCCACAATGAACACCTCAAGTTCATGTGTAGTGTAATTCCTCTCATGCGACCTCAACATAAGCTGAATTTATTCCCAACCATTATCACAATACATTATAACAGCTCTATCAACTATTCATGATTCATCAGGTTAAAAATTAAAGATTCTTTCCTTATTTAGAAGAATAATGATAGGGATTGAAAACAATCTATCTTTTAGCCCATGAAGGGTTGTATCGCATCATTTTGAAAGTGAATGCATAAAATAATTTTTCATTAAGAATATGATAGTTGTTTATATAAATACTAACTTTTAAATATTGAGGGTTTCCATCCATTGGATATAGACTCTGAATAGTTAAAAAAATTGTCCATATGTCCAGCCTTAGACAATTGACTATTCAATTGCATCGAAACTAAACATAGTTTCATAGAGACTCTTCAACAAACTTGAGTGTTTTTTTATCCTCCATAAAATCATAGAGTAATTATTAATCATGTATTCATACATGAATATGTTTAAATTTAATTCCATCTCCATTAATTCCATTCATACACCTTCAGTAACAGTCAATGCCAAATATTCCCTCAACTAGATGATATCATTTTCCTTGGTAGTAATGACGACATCGTCCTATTAATCTTGTCCCTGTAGAATCACAATATATTTTTGGAAACATAGAGTTACTTAGTTCCTTCATAGGAATTCATGTAATATTTAATTTCTAATTTTCACCATTCTATGCAAACTCCATTGACCTAGATGTCTCAAGAGAGTGCATTGAGGGATAGGTATTCCACTCCAACCATCCACAGGATCACCAACCAATTACGTAGATACCCCGTTATACAAATTATAATGTCCCATGGTGTGTGGGTGATGATAAAATAGATACTACTACATGACATGTGGTTGATAACCTTATTATCCTCACTAACATCAGACTAAAGACCTTATGCTCTTTGGGGGGTGTAGTTGGTAGTATGGGAAGGCCTCCAACACATACATTATGTTACCCTCTTCTAGAAATAATTTTGATTGATATTTGTCCAATTTTAGAAGGATATCACCCTCAAACAAATAATAAAAATTATAATTGTATTTTTCATCCTTAGGAACCATAATCCTCTCTTTTAAATTAGTGGATGCAATCAGATACTCTCCTTGGACATGGGTTAGCTCCTACAAGATGGTTGATCTTCAAGGACCAAAATAAAAACCTATGATATTGTTGGTGTCATAGGACCACCATCCAATCTATCTTTATTTGTTTTAAGGATCTTGGAATGTATTTCATAAAAATGGTGAATGGATAGTTTATTCAATAATAATTAATAGGATAATCCGAACACATAGTAGAAGTGGCTAAAAAGGTGAAAAGGAATGGATAATGTCTGCACCCATTACCACTTTGATGGAAATGTATCTAGTGGATGAGGAATGATACATATATATTATAAAATAATGTTCTCAATGGTGAGTTCCACCACTAGATACTCCTCTCAACGATAAGATAACACATATCTACAATGATATAGTACAAGGATTAATGCTCTGGAGGAGTATAAGATAAATAAGGATGTTTGAAAATTGAGTTCGGGTAATCATCCACCGTGTAATGAAATATATGGTAGATTAATAATTGAGTTTATGTTTTGGGTTTATAATAATATAGACGATTATCTATTCATGTTTTCTCTCTCTATTATCAGAAAAGCTCTCATCTAAATTAATGGGTTGGGCCCCGTATAAATTACTTAAATAGTAGTAGAACTATTTGTCTGCATTCCAAATTCCTATAAACATTCATCTCCAACTCATTATTCAAAATCTGATTTGAGGTGGACACCGCAGTACCAATGGGGGTACTATCTGTTTCATAATTAGGAATACTCATGGTCCTCTTCTAAAAATTCAAAGATAAGTCAAAATATAAAGTCATTGACCATAATGGGAAGATATTTTCACTTATGGAATCCAATTCCCAATTTAATAAATTTCTTAAATAATTGGTCACATAGTCAAATAATAGTCCTAGGGTGTTACATCCCAACTATCATGTGTATTTGATAACTCGACACTATATCTCTTGGAAACCTCTACTTTTGTAGTATTATGAGATAGTGTCATGATTTTCCACCTCCTTATCTGGTGATTTATCAATGGTATACTCATCATGCTCCCCACTAGGACTAACCCACACTTGGGTATTCAATGGATCTCCATACTCATGATAATACACCAATGAATCAATTATCACAAATTATGTTTTCCTCTATAATAATTCCACTGCAGTGGTTATCCAATGAAGACCAATCTCTTACAGCTCTATCCTATCCATGATAAGTAATGAAAAAAATATGTCTAGTAGTAGGAATGAATGAACTATTATTTTTATTATTTCAAAATAAATAAACTTACATAGACATATATTCGAGGTGGGAGAAAGAGATAAATACCTAAAGTGCCCCCATAACAAATCCCATAGATTCCTGTGGTAATAATCCCATCCTAGAGAAAACCAACAAGGGTCATCATGATTACTCCCCTGAGAAAGAGCATCTGTAGTGAAGATGGCCTCCTTATGAATTTTTCAAACAACACATTCACTATCAATCTTCATGCCACAATGATGAATGAGGTATGTCAAACATTAAGGAACACCACCATTTCATTGATGATCCTGAATAATCACCTCAAAGTCCGATTCCGCTTCCAATATCACCATCGATAAAATTTTGCATAGCATAATCCCCCATATGTTACAGCAGAACCTCTTCTTCTGATGAATTCCTTGGCCCATGAAAACTTCTAAAGGCCAATAAAACAGATCCACTTTTATTGCAAACTAGCCCTCCCACATGCATCTTCCAAAGAATAAACAAACCATCCACATTAAGTATAAGTCAAAATATTAGATGTAGCCATCTCTCCCAGCCTCCTTGAACCCTCAGACATGCCACTGGTCTATTGAGGGAGCTAGGGATCAAAATTGAGTTGCCCCCCCCCCCCCCCCCCCCCGCACTCTTTAGTTGAGAACATTACTCATATAGTATACCCATCATTCTCACCCAAATAAGAGAATATGAAGGCCAAACCTACCATTTGTCTTTATTTCATGCCTCCCATAATGTCTAGAAAATTGAAATTACAATGATGTCATGATCTATGTTCTCCATCTTATCCTTCCCCGCTTCTGAAAACCACCCCTCAAAAAACACTTGTAATGAATTTCATGAAGAACAGTAATTACCCCATCAATCCAAGTAAGACCATATATAGAATACCCATTCGCTTCTGATGAATAAATTCACAATTGACTTCACTTTTGTATTAACACCACAATAACATCAGGATGCCAACTGTATACCCTTATTCTGGATTTTGACACCCATAGGTAAATCCTGGTGTGAATCTCTCCATAATAGAATGTTCATCTTTGATGGGACCTCTTTACACCATAGACGGACACCCCATTCATCACAGATCCCTACCTACGATGTCAAAAAACAATATCCATGAATATTTAAGGATCCATAGCATGAATCAGTAAAGCGTATGTGGCCATCCTGTAAGAGAAAGGAATCTCGTTGAAGAGTTCCTTTTTGCTCCATGCTGGTGATGGAATCCATCAACATCAGATGACGGCTGGACTCCCTCACCAACATATCCAGACCCGGACATCTTGGGAAAAAAACTTCTCTCTAAACCAATTATCACCCCATATGTTCAGATCCCCACGACCAACCACCAATCAAGAAGTGTCCTGAAGTATAATGAAATTATACTCCATCGTTTTCCCCAATTTGGATACTTTTCTTCTGTCCCAATCCTTCCAATACTTCCCATATTTTATTTTTATTTTTTTGTCCCACATCATGTTCCCCACAAGAATATCCCAATATAACCATGATATCATGGATTTCCGGGCTATAGTTAATTCCCTAAAAACTACACCTCCTTCCTCCACTGATATTGCCAACTGGGTCCACAAGGTCTAATAAGCCCTTCCAGAATCATTAGCGTCCCAAAAAAATCTATTCATAAGAATATCCATGGTAGAAATAATCCACTTAGGATGAGTGATGATATAAAATACATGCATTGCAATCAAAGAGACCACACTATTTAAAAATTTCACATGAGATATGTCATAAGAAGATGTTTCTACATACACCCCAAAATTTTCTAGATCCTACAAGCCCTTCTATTTGAGGATTTATTAGATATGAAGACATTTTTATACCTGCAATTAAATTTTTGACCACTTAGACTACCATATATCCCCATGAGTTTCATGAAACTAACCAAAGATGACCTCCTTCCAATTAGAAAAATAATAATTCCCTCTACAGTCATAAGGTGGGAATGTGATTATTCCAATGCCTATGAGATATAAAGCACTATCTTCCAGTCCATCATCCCTTTGTGAGGGTTTTTAGTTATATCCTCATAATAAATGAGAAACATGGTGTGGAAGAGGGCGTCCCCTTTCCTTACACCTCGCCAATTCTTGGAAAAGCCAAACCCCTTCCCCAACAGAGAAATAGTGATCATAGGTTAATAGAAACAACAAAAGCATAAATTAGAAACCCATTAATTGAACATAATATCCCTCATTACTCAGATTATAAAACTACATTCATGCTTATCATAAGACATCTCCATATCCACTTAAATAATAAACTTAGACCCTAACACGTTCTGGTTCACATCCTCTAACAACTATTGAGCCACTCCCACTACCCTCCAGATACCTCTCCCTTGGACAAACACATGTTTTTATTTTGAAATGATACTCGAAATTACCTTATTCTGTATCATCTCTAGTAAACTGTCCAATATATTAGAAAAATATACATAGATAGTTTTCTATATACTGGAGAATTGAACTTGGATCTTTAACTTCAGGCACAAGAACCACCCTGGTAGCACACATACCCATATTGAGGGGAAACCATAATGAAATCCTTTACTGACTCGATCACTATCTGCCCAACAAAAACCCAAGATACCATGTAGAAGTTCCTTAGGAACCCATCAGGTCTGGGAGCACCCTATAAACGCAAACTTCTTACCACCTCCCACACCTCCTCCATAGACAAAATAACCTTCATCATCTCATTATTCCCCCGATCAATCCTCTTGACAATATTTAGGGGGAGAACCTCATGATCACCATTGAAGACATCCTCCCATTAGGCCACTGTCTGACCACCTGCATGCAGCATTTCGATGTGCTCCAACACAATCCTACTAGATACATACACATCAGAAGAGAATGAACCATATTCCATCCTGATATTAACCATCATGATTTTCTTCTCATTTTTGCAAGAATGAAAAAACCCATTTTTCCTGTCACATTCCTCGAGACAACTCAATATGGATCTCTGTATGAGTATTCTCTCCACCTCCAACAACCTTTTCACAAAGAAGTCCTTCTTGTAACATAACTATAAGAAGGTAGAATCATCCATGTTTTGTTGAAGATGAACTTCCAATAGGTCTATCACATCTTGAAGAAACTACACTAACACATTTGAGGAAGTAACATTCCTATACCATATGATAATATCAGACTTCAGCCTCTTCAATTGTCTTAACAGCCCCACCCATGCACTTACCTCAATCACCTGATCATAATAATCCTTCATCATTTGCAAGATACCTTTTCTGTTATGATAGTTCACTAAGTACACAAAGGGAATACTAACCCCACTACCGACCTTCAATTCCATGAGAAAAGGATAACGATCTAAAATCCCATGAGACAGATGTGAAACCTAGGTTCAGGAGAAGGATTTGTGGCCTTGAATGTTGGTCAGGAACTTTTCCATTATACACCATATACAACTATTTCCTCTTAGATTATTATACAATGAATAATTTCTCCAATGGAAGCCGAGATCTAAAAGACCCTTATTGAGAATGTTATTACTAAATTCCAGCATACAATGAATATAATCCATACTCACACCATTCTTTTTCAAGATGTCTACAATCATATTGAAATTTCTGCCTATAAACCATGACAAAACATCCATATCAATGGATTCCATGTACTCCCACAAGCAACATATTTCCATAATATCAGTGCTAGCATACATGAAAGACAACCGAATTTCTATACCTCTGAACCCTATTTTCACTATACTACACTACTCAAAAACCTTAACTAGCTCTACTTGAATGTAATTCTTATAGATCAACTAAATGAGATTGTTAACTAGATGTCCATGCAAGTAACACACAAACCCACAACTCTTTTCAATAAAATTCATCTTTATCGGATCATGTTTGGTTTCACAAACCCCCACCATCGAAGAACCACATATCCTTGATTCAGAAGCCAAAAATGCACACTTCTCCCATCCCCCCTGGACCATGATAATTCCATAAAATCATATATGAAATTAATGAATAATAATTCCCACCAAGTAGACATTATTACATTGTATTGGAATGAACAAATCCTTGCAACAAACCTCCTTTGACATCAAATGTTTCACCGAGTGATAAGGGCCCTATGAGGAACAACCCCTACTCAGTATTAGAACCTTCTTTATCAATGAGATATCTTTTTCATGAAATATAGAGAACTGACTCTCCATCAATCTAGGTAGCATAGAAGGAGGCTCCTCCTCCTGAATCATTGAAACCTGGAATTTCATCAGAGTTGACTTTTGGGCTGAGAAAATATTTTCTCGACCCCCAAAGGAAGGACACTCTTCGATAAAACCAAATGGACACCATCGGAGGAACCTATCATTACAAACATCGATATCTTCAGTGAGTATGGAGATAACATCGAAGAAAAAGGAACCTGAGGAAAAGGGTGGAGATAGCCCCCTCCGAATTCTTGGGAGAAGGTGTGAGAACATCTGGTTATTCCCTTTGGATGAAAGGGAGAAATCCGCTTGAGGAGCCACTATAAGTGATCCCAGATTCAATCCGGGCAAAGCACTTTCCTCTGACCCCAACAGACACAAATCAAGTGCCCTGACACCCTCTGACACTGATCTGTCTTTCTTCTCCATTTTATGAAAAGAGACATTGTATTCCGACCTAGATCTAGAAAAATTTTAATTTCCTCTGAAATAGTCGCATCATGGATCCGTGTTTGCTCTAGTGAAGATGATGTATGAATCAAAACCACTGGATTCTACATATCCTTCCAGAATTGCATCTCCTTCGATCCACCTAAGCTAAATCCAGGAAATGAAAAAGAACATGAAATATGCCACTGGGAAGATGAGACACCCCAAAACTGAGAGAAACCATTCTCTTTCCTACAATAATACACTACGTGACCTTGGAAACCACAAGAAGAACAAAATCTCTGAGGATACTGGAATTACAGCCGTTTCCACCACACAAACCCCTATAGAGAGCGGAGAAGAATACAAGTAGGAATATTAGCACAAGATTCATCTAAATACACACCCACTGGTTGCTCGAATCCATCATCCTTTCCATATTCTCATCCATGCAGAGGAAACTACCTAAAATATTCCCCACTACCCTCATAATTTATGGTATATGATGCAGAAGAGGGAGACCATGCATCATTATCCTCATATCCCCCATATACGATTCTTTCCTGCTATGGAAATCTCAGGCCCATCGAGAGAGGGTAAAGAGGTGGGAACTATAGAACCTCCCCTCACTCAACCAAGCAAGAAAAAAATCATCCCTAGATGGAAAATGAATGCAGAACATGATCCTTGATAATTACGAAACCGCTGCTCGGCGGTGAAGACCCCATGAACCCCAAAACTCCCTGATCAATCCTAGTGACAACTTCTTAGGACCACACTTTTCGAGAAACGTTGTCTTATGAAACTCCTCTGCATGATCCAATTCTTTCCTAGATACCACCTCCAATAGAGTCTTTTCCAAACACTCTAAAAAACGTTGTTCCATCTGAATCAGAGGGATACAACACAAACCAATATCCTCCTCTGAGGAGTCCTCAAATACCACCTCCTTAGAAGATCTGGCCTTGTGAATCCACTCCCATCTGCCACAAACTGACTCTATAACCAATGGAATCAAACCACATGAGGAAATGGAAACCCCACCTGATGATCCCCTAGATGTATTGGTGGAAACCGCAGGATGCCCATCCGCTGAACTCCCCGAAGATGTGAAAGCCATCTATTGATGTTTCAGAAATGTATCCCAACAAAATGAAATCTCATAATGGATGTAATTATTAGATTTTTTCGGAATATATCATAATTTCATCACCAGTGATTCTAGAGACCTAGTTTCTCCTATCCAAGAGAATTATGCATACTGGTTTGGCCATTTTTTAGTGAGACTTTCACCGCATGACATGGTCACTCCAAGGCCCTATGGTACGACAGTGGTATGTTGGACTGTTGAACTAAAATATATTCCTCCATTCAATCCTGGCATCTCTTAATCACCTGATGCTCAACCTAATGAGTATAACATGTTCCAACTTGTTTCTTCATGTGACCATCCAAGGGAGCTACCTTCCTCACCCTTCGTTTTGTATCTTAAACTGAGTAAACTTGCAAACAATTTTTTTTCATTAATTAATAAGAATTCAACATTATGACTAAATAGAAGCATTATAATGACCTCCAAAGATCCCTTGAAATAATTAATCCTTAACAGATTGATGAGGTAACCAAAAATTATTTCTAAGATTAAAATTGCCTATATTTCTGACTTCTCGATGAATGACGGATGATGAGAAGGACATGATAGTGTGTGTATTTCTCAATAGGTGTAGTTTCAATCAATGAAAATGACACCCTGAAATGGGAGGAGTATTTGTAATCCATATACTAAATAATTACTAGTATATTATATATCATCATTCCATATGGGTATGTGAAATAGAGGAAGGAAAAAATTCATATATTATCAATTCTAGTAACTATAAAGTTTTTACTAATCATCACCTATTAAAATATAACGATGATTAATGGAACATCCTATGAATAGAATTCGTGGGAAATAGAATTATTAAATTCATAGTTCATAATGTAATCTATGATCCATCTATTACGAAATAGAAATGGAATGAAAATCCATCCATGCATTCCCCTGTAAAATATTCCCCTAAAAGATATACAAATATTCTAGGATTAGAAAAAATATATTGACCTAGTACAGAAATTCCATGTTCAAGGATATTACTATGGTGAAATTATACTGTCCGATGCATGAATCCTTTATCAGAAGTATCACCAAATCCAATAGGTAGATTGTAAGGTCCTATGCTATGCTTTTGGATTCCAATTTGTCACAATCAATCCCCACTTATTATATTGACCGTCCATAAGATTGATTCATTTTGACATCTTAGACCTCTGGTATGATTCTCCATGAAACATCTTTAACCACCCATGGAATCTTCCCCACTCGAGTGTATAAGAAGTGTCTCATCCACATATTCATGTGGATGTACTAGTGAATGAGAGAGTGATGCTTCAAGAACAATTTTATCTTATCTAGTTAGAACATCACTTACACTTGTTTTCAGTATTCATCACAACTACGTGTTGGTTATAAGGAATATTTCATTATAATAAAATCATATCAATGGGATTCCATTAATGTTGGTTTGATTCCACGTGTTGATTCCAGCCACCATATAATGGGGGTGTAAAGTGCTCATGTATGGGGTCCACCTACTGAGAAATATTAACATATTTTAATATTAGAGTTAAATAAGAATCATCTGGATTTGTAATTCCTCATATATCCCAATAAGTTGTGTATAAGTATTATAAAAATTTATAAGTTTGTTTTACATAGTATTTCCATGCCAACAATCAGTGAAGATCACACTAAACTAAGTTTATTGTTATCATAACACCATATCTGATTTTTCATGATAGAATCCTAGAAAATACTTCAATAATGGATGAGAAACTCTTAATGTGTTAGTTACTTCCTTGTGACCATTATCACCCTTCTCGAAATGGAATATATATCACTATCATACTCTCTCAGAGTGGGTGGCTAGTAGAAATGTGGTCACATCTTAGACAATCACATGGTGAGAAAACCATATCCTCATTTAGTTGGGTTTTATAGCTAGAATAACAACATAGGGAGTTTTTTGATTTTATAAATTGGAATTTGTTTTGAGAAGATATCAATTCCATTTCTCAATTAGAATCACCAACAATTTCTTAATCCTAGTTAAACTCCCCAATACTATGTAGTTTCATTGTTTTAGGGTATTCATCTTCTATAATAAAACTTGTTTAAAATCAGTACCTTGGTATGACATTTCTATGTCATTTCAAATGGTTTCAATATCTAGATTTTGTAATTGAAGGAAACCTCACACATGAAACTCTTAATCATGAGACTCCATCCTAGTTTTTGAAAATCAATCGAAGAGATGAGAGAAATTTGCTACAAATTTTTTTTGTCACATAAGATGATTATTGTTGAATTCCTATCATATAGGATTTTGAGTTTATGCATATCTATTAAGGTCTATGTATGAGATAATAATTTTCATTCATGAACATTATGTGATTTTATAGGGACCCCATACTCTATATATATGAATAGAATTCCAGGGGTGTTAATATATGCAACCATGTTTTGTGACCTAGACATAATTTTCATGGAGATGAAAAACATATCCATGTTTTTAGTGTTTTTCTCAAAATAAGAATAAAAAATTCTCCATTGACTACTATTCTGAGGGCATGGGATTCACTACAACTACATTTTTTTATCAATATTCAAAAATAATTTCTTTCTTTACCATTGAAAAAATTATCCACAAGGTAAATTGTCTATGAAAGGGGGATATTTTAATCAATTTAGAGTTTTTTTTAACAAACCCCACAATTATTTCGCAATTCAATTATTGAAGAATGTATTTTTCAACTTCTTCCTTTTGTGTGGATGTGGGAAAATCCATAAAAATAATGTAAAATTGACAAACACAAATCACCCAATGTTTTTTAAAACACATCGCTATGAGTTTCCAATGAAATGAGATGTTAATAAATTTTCATATGCAATCTTCCTCTAGAAGTGAAGTCACATGACTTGTGAATCCAATAATTTGGTGTTCTATACAAATTGTTTGTGTCATGGTAGAAGTTCCACTACATTCCAACTGGAGAGAAAATTTATTTTTTAAAAAATATAATTTCCCACATCATTTTGGTGACTTGCCTATGGATATTAAATCATTGGGAAACCATTATTTCAATCTATTAATTTTCAAAATCTCATAACTCTAGAACATCCTATTAGATTTATAATGATATAAAACAAACTTAAAAACCATTAATTATGACATAAATTAAATTATTTTATGGTAGATATTTCATTAGGTAATATCCATAATTTTCCAAATGATATCATTAATGTGTACATTACATTACAAAAAATCTATTATTTTCATAATACTCCAATGATTCTCACACCTATTTCTCAATCATATTTAATATATCCTTGTTATATAACTCATGGAATGTGAATCATCAAAGGTGAACATGACTCCCACATTATATGACATAAAATTCATGTCCTCCTTCCAAAAATTATTGTTATTAACAAGGGTAGTGATATAGTGGCATACATACAATAAAACTAGACTAGTTTGCTTCAATCATAACTACATGACTAGTATTATCATCGCTCATTACCATACCCTTATTTATGAGAATTCATAAGTATTATCAATGAATCTATTAGTAAATAACGGAATCCCTAACAAAATAAACCCATATATTACTTGAAAGAGAAAGTTTCCATGCATTATTGTACCAAAAATAACATACACAATAGACATGTAATCCCAACTGATGGTATCATCATAGTAAACATACAACATTACCCATTAATGAAGGAACTATCGATGCATGTTTCCTTCTATCCTACAATATGAATACTGAATTGGAATATCTATGGGTAATCCCAAAACCATAATATAAATATATATAATTTAATTAACATTACACTAAAATCCTAGACACTTGTCTTAAAAATCATTGAATATTTCCAAACACATAATGTTAAACTATAGCCTTTCCCTATGTCCAAATATTTGGATTCCATGGGTGAAAAATCATGGATGTATCATTTATTGGGAATGTGATTCTTTTTGTGAGATGATTTCCTCTAATATATGTTAATATTACCTGCATAATACCTACAAAACACCTTGTCATCACTCCATCTGCGACAGAATGATTCTTACCACACATTGGTAAACAATATAGGAATATTCATTCACATGAAATTAAATTGTCCATTCTAGATTCATGGTTTTAGATCTATGTTTCCTAATAGGTATGTTGGATGTATCACTATGAATCAACAAAAAAATGTATAAAAATCCATCTTTCCTCCCCTAGGGTTATGACGACCCCATGGTGTGATCGTTCTACAAGAGACAAATTTATCCTTTTCCCAGTAGAATTTATGGTCGATAAAACACATGAAAACCATGATCAAACCATGAGACACGAATATATATGGATAAATATATAATGGAAACTAAATATGGGAAATTATATATGAGGATTTTAACCTATGACAATTTTTTATGCATCATAATCTCTTCCTTATATAGAAAAAATGAGATGGCATAAATTATGGTCTTATGAAGCCTTTTTTGACATGTATAAGTTTATCAACATAATGATCATAATATTCACTACATAATACAAAAATTATCATGATTCACACAATTTAAAAACAAAAGTATACCCAATGTATGATTCCTTGTATGAATTATTCCTCTAGAGTTAGTTACCCCGAAGAGGACAGGGGATACCATGGGTATAACACATAAGATGTCATATTAATGATATTCCCTCTCTATAGAACGATTACTATTCATTGATATTCCTAGGATTTCAAAATTATATAGATTATTCACATGCCAAATTTCATTTTCAACTCTTACTTCATGTAGTTGTGTAGTTTATATAGAAAAAATAATTTTTAACTAAGTTCCAAATAATGATGGTTCCACGAGTGATATTTAAGAACATGAATCCAAAATTCAAGGGAGGCCCTAGATAAGAAGGGATCTAAATGGACGAAAATGTGAATGGATTTCATAAAATACCATAATTATGTTCTAATTATCAAGACCAAATCATCATTAACATGTGTTGATTTGGAAAACATATGATTCAATTAACAACAAATATATTAGTGTTTCAAATTTATTAATTTCTAATTATGTTGTAAATTAGCTAATTAAATTATTTTTGTCGTTATTTTACTCAAATAATAATATAAATTTAATTAAACATTTTAATGTATAAATTTATTAGGATAATTAATAAATTATTCACACAATGAATATAATATTTAATAATGTATATTTAACGTTAATGTTAATTTTTTGTAATTTTATTTGATCTGTCGTTAAAGAAAAATTATGTTTTTATGATTTTGTAATTTTATAATTGTTCTTGCTTCTAACATTGTTTTAAATTCATTAATATTATTATATTTTTAATTCTATGTTATTTAAGTTAAAGTATTTAGTATTCATCTTATAATTATCTTATCTTTATTTTTCATTAAATATATTTGATAATTTATTTTACCAATAGAAATGATGGAATTTAAATGATGATAAATTTAGTTGAATCAGAAATTAATACAAATAAGATATTATATAGAATGGTCATGAATAATTTATTTCCACATTTGAAACTTTTATTTTACCTATATGATTTTTTTTGGAAATATCTATTATAAAATTATTTTCATTCCCAAAAAATAATCCCAAAACAATTTTTTGTTTTCTGATAAAGTCCTCTTAATTTAATTTAATTATGTTCTAGACATGTGATAATTATTAGTGTTAAAATAATCCACAACTATAACTATATGTGAGTATAGTTTTATAAATCAATTTAGGAAAATTTGATCTTGAAGATGGAGTCAATAGAGGCGAATATTGGTAATATCGACCGAATAGGTTTGAAGCCAATATAAATTTTGTGGTTGAAGAATAGTTGATTTAAATGTTTAATATGATTCATTCATGAAATATAGTTAAGATAAATTAAGTCAAAAATGTAATATATTATCTCATAATGTAATATTTCCGGATTGGATAGAGTCATTCTGGTATCCAATGAGTGAATCCCATTTATGAAAGATGTTGAAGTTGACACCGAATTATATGAAATAATTTACCAAGATTGAGGTCACAGGTGATGACCCTTAGTATTGCATAAAACATATTATTGGAGCACAAATATACATTAATTACCATAATAGATGAAATGTATATGGACATAAATCCATTCCAAATCCGTTTTCAACGATTTAAAACACCTGAGATCAAGTTTGATGATTCCGAGGACTCTAATATCAATATCATTAATGATAATGAAGAATAATGAATATATATCTATGAACACCAGTTTGAAGTTGATGGATGATCGAAAAATTTAGATTTATTGAAGAGAAAATTTTAAAAAATGTTTTCGTATTTTGAATTTATTCATGCCTTAGACCAGGAATACCAATGTGGTGGGTTGTTGATCGAAAATAGTTTGATTAGAGATGATTTGAGGCAATGAGAACCAATATATCTATTCATATATTATTGTTATATGATGGATACATGGGGATTAATAAGGTATATTTGAAACTAATGGAAAATTATGGGTATCTGTATTGATGATCCATTAAAATAATTATATGTAGGGATGAAATTCTGTTCTCTTTTATTGATGAAAATATAACCCAAAGAAGCAAGATAAAGATAGTTCAAAATAATAGGTTATGTTGTGGATTTTGATATTTTGATCAAAGTGGTGTTAGAGAAACTTGATAAGAGATCATTTATGTTATGGTGTTTGGGAGGTATGTTGGATTTTTATGAACATTGTTGTAATTCGAACGATATAAGAATATATTAGTGCATGGACTAATAAAATTTTGAATTTATTGTATTTTGGTTTGATTTTCTATATCAACTTAATATATATGAGGATTTTTCCCTAATAATTTTAACTTACATATTAATCAATTATTAATGGAATATGATTATATTACTTCTTCAAATATCAAATTTTTATAAAGTCGCGGTCCCAATTTTATGAAGGCAAGAAGAATTTTTTTGTGTCTGATGAACTTTATAATTTCCTGTCGAGGATTCAAAATTTAATTGTTGGTAATATTAAAGCGATAGTGAAGTGTAATAAGGAAAATTGAAATTTTTTCCATACACAACAATTATGCGACCATTGAAACATTAATCAACATTATAGATGTAAAATAAAAGGGACAATGTGATGAAAAGGTGTGGGAGGACTCTCACAAAATTTTGACTTGCACATTCTTTATGGGAGCAATTAAATTCTCTTAATATAAGAGTAGATTATGCTTTTTATGATCATGATATGGACTCTATCAAAGAGGTAAATATGAAGAAGAATAAGGGAGAAAAACTTTTATACTCAAAATAGATGAATCATTATCTTTATAGTTCTTTTTTATGTCTATTTTGTATTACTGGTGTGATTATAAGAAACTAAAAATGAAAAAAAATTAAAATTTTCCAGGGGAATTAAATTTTTTAATTTAATTATTAGTTATTATTGTTATTTTTCAATTTCATCGTAATTATTCATGGTGATACTTTATAATTGTAATTTGTTTCTTAATTCTATTGAATTGGTGGTATTTATAATAATATAATTAGATCAGTTATGACTAAATTTCATTAAATATTCCTTATATGTAAATATATTCAAAATTGTGATCTATAAGAATCATTCATATATTTGTAATTATCTTTTAAAAAGAATAATAATTTAGTACGTTTACCTTAAGAATATCCAACTAATTTTCAACGGAGAAAGAATTTTTTGAATGAGTGTGTTGAATTACGATCGATTTTTATTTCATTTTCATATATTGATCACATTGTTTCGAAAACAATTCCTCATTTATGGTTATTTATTTATTATTTATATAGTTTTTATGAAATAAATAAAATATTAATTACTAAATCAAATTAATTTTATTGTGTTAATTTTAAATATAATTTAAATAAAAAAACTTGTAGTTCATATCATTCCCATTTCCATTGGTTTGACCATGCTAGCCATTATTCATGTATGTGAAGGGAAAATAATTTTTAATCAAACTAGTGAATCAATAAATATTATAGGATATTTTTTGAAAATTTCTAGGGAAGGCCTGCACTGAGTGTCTATGTTAAAAAAATTCAAATGATATTAATTAACAAAACGATTTTTAAATCTTCTATATGTATTATTATTTATATTAAAAATAAACTTCATTGTATGAGTATGATAAATTTAATAATTCTTTTGTGATTTGATATTGTTTTTTCAAAAACATACTGTGAAGATAAAAAATTGATTAATATGGGTCTTGGGAACTTCAATATAAAATTTACTATATATGTTGGGGATATTATAGTCACACATCCAAGATTTTTATCGATTAAAATCCATGTTTGGTTGATAAACATAATAATAAGAAATGATTCTTTAACATGAATCATATGAAAAGTTAGTTTTGGAATATATTTTGCTGGAAATTCATGATAAATTTGAGGAAATAGATGAATCCCATTATACAAGAATTAAATTTTTAGAAACTAATTAAAATAAGATACATGAACAATTCAATAAAAAAAAATTGGAAATGTTTGGGGAAAAATTAATTAATGGAAGAAGATAATATATATTTAATATGTTGTTATTTTAGAATTAATAATATCTCATGGACCTTGAATAATTTGAAAATTATTAAGAATAATTTTCCAATATGACCAAATATCTGAATGAAGAAATCTGTTTTGATGAATATGTCATGAATATTGAAGGAATTTTTAAGGAAATTTTATAATGAAGTAAAAATGATATCGAATAGGAATTTATACTTCATTAAAATATCTTTATTTTTTAAAAGGATAATTGTTATATGATTTCTTATATTGGGATTACTCAACTTAGGGAGAGGCTTTAAAATGGTAATTTAAAGGTTAAGAAAAAGTCAATATAATTTTCTAATGTTTTAAGAAAGGAAATTTATTTTGATGTTAGAAATATATTTTATTTCTAAAACAAATTTGAATTTTTTTTGTAATAATACAATTTTTTGTCTATGTTTGATATTCAATTATTTGAAATAGAAATCCCAAAAATATCTAAACATGTCTATGATTAAAAGGATGATTGAGATTTCACCAGAAAAAACATTATTAATGAAATTTAAAACTCTTGATAACTCATATTAGAATACTTTAATGAATTTTTTAAATAAAATGTAAAATATAAATGAACCACTCTATGATGATTTGGAAAATCTAAACTCCCTATAAATTTTTTTAATGATTTAAATTCAATAATAGTACCTAAAAAACTGAAATACAATATTAAAAATGTTGTATTATAGGATGAATTTATAGATTTTGAACTATATGGAATCATTTAACCTACCCAATAAGGATCTAGATGATTTATTTCATTCAATGTTATTATTGGTGATTTTTTAATGAAACTAGGATCTTTTTTAATTGATATATAATATAGTGAATCCTGAATTTTTGGTTGATAAAAAACTCATTCATTGGTTTTTAATGGATTACATATCTGAAATAGGTGTTAAATTTAATTTATAATTTTAAATCTATTTGGAATAAGAACCTGTAATAATCAATAATTTCAAAAATAATAAATTACTGTTGAAAACCTTATTCATTCTTCTTTGGTGAAATATAATCCCCTTTAAACCCTATTATAAAATATTTTTTTGTTGACTTTCTGAGATAATGTTATAAGGATAATTCATTGAATTTTGATGCACCTTATTCACTGAATTTAATATAATAAAATTTTAATCATATTAAAGATGTAATATTTCCAAAAGTGTATTATATAATTCTCATAAATGATCTTATTGATTTATTAATAGTTTCTAAGTATAAAATTATTAGAGAAATGTTTTGTATATATATAAATTCTTATTTATATTGTAAATACCTAGAAATATATATGATTATATTATTGGGTGATAAACAATATGAAAAATAAGAAGACTCACTTGAGAGGTCATATATTGATTATGTCACTTTTAGAGGGAAAATAACATCTTTGAAGTGAGTGGAGATTGGTTTTCAAAATGTGTTTTCCCATAATGCGCATTGTATTCATAAAAAGAGAAACAATAACATGTTTTTGTTGCTAGTTATAAAAAAAATCCACCAAGTAAATGTATATTGTTTCAATGAAGGTCAGTATGCGACAATAAAAGTAGAACTACATGGGAGTTTAACCATGATTTTATGAAAAAAATGTTTATTATAATTTTAGAAATAAAATATTTTATTATAATTATGGTTAGTGCATATAAATACTTTTTTCTAATCACATTGAATGTGGATTAGTACTGGACACTATAAAAATTTTATTGACTCATCATATTTAATACTAATGTATTGGATTATGGTTTTTAAATTTACAGTTGAAGGTTCTCTCATGGAAGAGACCAAGTGTAGATAATATTCTAATAGTTGTGGATTATTATTTTATACAATGAGAAAACAAGTAAATAATATTTAGGTTATTTTAATTAATTAATATTTATTAGAATAAACTTTTCTATCCCTTTTAGGTTTTTCTTGAATTTAAATTTTAAATTCTTCGACTGCGTATTAATTATGTGTGTGTAAAATTAATTCTATTTGAAATTTATATTATAAAACAACATGAAAATGAGGGTTTTTAAGATTTTATTATTCTATGTATTCGAATATAAGTTTTGGGAAAAAAATATAAACATTTATTTTAACCCCATAAATTAATTTTAGACTCAACACCATCATTGATGTAAAATCACCACTTATAATCGGCATTTCTGATATGTTTTCAAAATCATTTACTCTATTACAAATAAAAAATAACATTCATTAAATTTTTTTTAAAAATTGTTTAGTAAGTTGTCAAAAATGATTTTAAATAAAATTATGAACCATTAACATCTATTTATATTATAATATTTGATATATTTTTTTGGACTAAAATGACATGTGTTTTCCTTTTTCCGGACTCTTCAAATGTAGGCCCATTTATGCCTTTTATGTGTCAGATATGTGGTATTTATAAATGAGATAAACAATTATTTTATTAAAATCCCATCAGAATCCCTTAAAATTTTAAAATAGTAAAATTTTTCAAATAAATCATTCATTATTAGTAGTTAAATGGTTTATTGAGTTTTAACATTGTGATATGGATGGGATAATGTAAAAATATATTACTCCTTATATTTAATTGAGATAATAAAATATATTTTCCATCTTCGAAAGAATTATTCTTGGTAATATTTTCCTTGAATTTTTTACAAATATCATTGGGACTGATAAATGTTTTTCAACTAAACACATAAGATAAGAATTAAAATGGGATATGAAATTAAAATAATAATCCAGGTTGAATCTCCCTTTAATTTTCATTATATTCTATAATTCATTATGAATCAAATATTGGTTCAGTTACTAATTACAATAATTTTTTTTGACTCTACCCCATTTAATGGTGTTTCAATTTTTTATGAGCTCTTAACTTATGCAAGTCAGACAATTTTATGTCAATATGATTATGGATATTTAAGATTATTTAAAATTATGTCTTATATTATTTATTAGAAAAAATTAAATTTAAATAATATATTGAAAATAGAAAGACATGTTTATATTAAAACTGATTAATTTTAGGGTGGGATAACATTTTCAATATAAGATAGTATAAAGGGGATAACATACCTAATGGCTAATTATTTGTGTAATTATTTTTTTCACTCTAGAGATTTATTATTTTTAAATGAAATGGTTCATGCATTTACGTGAACATAAGAAATTATAAAGTGTGGGATAAAATATTTTGGATTTATTTTTATATATTTTATCACATCAGATTTAGTGTTTTAAAAATTCCATTGTAAAAATAATTTTTAAATTGTGTAATAATAATTTTATTAATTTTTTTCAAATATTTAAAATAATTTGACTCTCTATTATAATGCTTAAAATAATTTTTTAAATTAATAAAATTTTCTATTGTTAATTTATTAATTTTTTTTTATTTTTTTTATTTTTTTAATGTTTTACTGTAATTTAAACATTTTATAATAATATTTAATAAAATTAATTTTTTTTTAACATAGTACATCAACTCATTAATTTCTTATTTTATTTAAAATATTTTAATTTAAAGTGTATTATAATTCATTTTTTTATTTAAATTGAAATAATTTAATAATTTTTAATAGTAATGAATGACATCCAGTGAAGTTAAATTTATTTGAGTCGAATATGAATGTTAATAATATTATTTAAAAAAGTTATCCTTGTAATAAAATTCTAATTTTGATATTTTAATCATCCAGTAAGGATACTTTTATCAAAATTTCCTATAATATAATACATATTATTCTAGTCACTTATTTCCAATACCATGGGATGACATAATGTAAAATCTGCATTGAAAAATATTGTAATATTACACACCTATGAAAATTACATGAGTTTTATGAACCCTCAATACTGATGAACTTTGAGATGAACAATATGAATCAAACTATGAATCCATTTCATAACGGGTAATTGAGTCAAGGATGAGAATTTAAAAAACTACCAAACTGTGTTGATGTCACAATTAAATCCATGGTTGAAGGCTTTTCAATACAGAATTTGAATTTTATTTTATCCATGCATCTACATAAGAATATGATATTGAATAGTAAAATAATAAAATACCAAAGAATCAATTACATATTTAATTGTTTCACTCCTATAGAAAATGGTTTAATCCATTTCAAGGATGATGCTGATATTCACATCACCTTCTTTGAACTAATGTGCTATGAATGAAATTATATATAGTGACTCTATTTTTATAAATCATAGTTTTTTATCTCAATATGATGTTTCATAATATGGTGTAATATTGAAAATGAGATTTATGTTATCTCGGGCCTTGTGCAATAGATTAAAAAACACATGAAGTCGAGTATGGTGTTGTTGTGCAAAAAGACTATGCGAAAATAGAAGATTATGAAAATAAAAGAACTGTTAGTATTGACCACCCATTATAGAAAATCATATATTTAATTAATTTAGATGGTATGGAGATCTAATTTTATGAATTTTTATGGGTTTCAAAATTATTCAAGGATAGGTTGAGTCTTACATATTTGGTAGGTTGTTGAATCAAACCAGTTCACATGATACTGATTTATGATGATGAGTTCCAAGAAATATACACTTCAAAAATATATCTCTCTCTACAATCATGGATGAATGATGTAATAAGATAACTGATGATTGATGTTGGGTTTAGGATTTATAATCTATATGTATAGTTAAGTTTAGGGATAAAAGTGGGTTATATTTTATTTAATAAGGTCTATACTAGAGAATCGTTGTTATGTTATTTAAAAATAATGGGATGAGTTGGTGATGTATTATACCAACCAACATGAGATTGATGTAACAATTGATTACCCCAAGAATCTTCATGTTAATTTGAGTAGTGTTGACATTTTTGGAAATCTCTTTTAGAAAACGAATCTATTGTTTTTAATTTACATGGATTACAGAAAATTTTGTTTGATTTTATTTTAGTTTCTGTTTTTTAGGTAACATAAAGTTGGGGGGGTCCTTGTGATCCATCTATTTTATATTTTTTTACAATCGATTTTTAGGTAAAGCATGTTTGACATAATTTCTCAATGAATATAATTATCCAGAGGTCATGGTTTCAATTCGTTGTTGTTAGGAAAACATAGAATGTGTGTCATATGGAATAATTAATTTTTTATTTTTGTGTAATAATATATATAGGGAATCAATATATTGAAAAGATATAAAAATAAGGGAAATCAAAACAAAATCAGTGGTGATGAGGTCCATGTTACATTAGAAAAGTTATTTTAGTTTATATATTTAAAAAATTTGTATATTGGATAAAATGTGGGAGAGACTGAATATATTTTTTATACCCACACTCTAGAAAATATATAATAAATGATCTAGAAGTGATAGTTGGAGAAAATATTATCATGTACCTAATGGACTTCATCAGAGAGTGAATCTTGAAGATGATTTTGGAATAGAAAATATTTTACTCAAAAAACAAAAATCATGATCATTTTTATCATTTTCATCTCTATATAATTTTAATCATGGAATTTTGTTGATCTAAAAATTAATGAATAAAAAAATTTATGTGGAATTGAAATGATTAGTTTTTTTCTTAAATTTTCATGTTATTTTTCTATTATATTGTAATCTTTTAGTGTTATTATTTATTTTAGTAATATTATTTTTTATTTTTTGTGATTCATTTTCATATATTTTTAATATTTCTGTGTGATCTATTCTGATGAAATATATTTAATATTTCCATGTTTATATTTTTTTATTTGGATAGTGGAATTAATATTCCACATGAATGTCAATAAAATAGAGAGGTATATCAATCTATTATGTATAGATAGTGAATTGGATATTTAATTATCCCATGATGATAAAATTATTGTAATCCAAATAGTGAAATTTTACCAACATTATCATTTGTTTCGTATTGTTTTTCTTCCCTTTTTCAAAATTTATTCCATTCATTACTATTATTTTTTTCTTAAAAAATCTATGATTTTTTTAATTTATGAAAAATATAAAAACTATTCAAAATTATTTTCATGATTTAGTTTTTAGATTAATGGAATAAAATAATCACTTATTTAATCTAACTATACTTATATTATTTGCAAACCTACTCACCAATTACATATTGAGAATAAAAAGTATAAATTATAATATTATGAGTAATTCAATGACTCCACTGATACAAGGGGTGGGGTTTTCCTACCTTTCGGAAGCATGATTATAGGGGGACGCAGATGGAGTGGTGTGGACCAATCCAAGGATTTGGATCACACTCATTAATGAATATCCATCAGATTCATCCAGCTACTGTAACATTTGAAGACATTAGATATTTTTAAAAATTCCGCAGTATAGAGGAATAATGTTCTTCAAAACTAAAACTATATAAAAAACATGGGTATAGTTTAGAAACTAATTTACATGGTTTATTGATGTATAGAATCAAGGGGTGAACTAATCAATCAATGAAATGGAAATCATAGTATTCTTAATGTATGAATCTAAATTTTTATATACATATTCATTACGGATTGAGAAAATGATAAATTACAGTGATCTATTTGTAATTTTACGAGTAATGGATAATTAAAAATATATCAGGTTATATGAGGTGTACAATAAAAAACTAACACATACATATCGTAATAAATTAAAAGAATATTTTTATTTAAAAACATATTAAAAGAGAAACAACATTTATCAAAAAAATAATCATTCTAATTTTTTATTAAAACATAAAATGAATAAATTGATAAATAAGTGTGACACATAATATATTACATTAATAAATAATATATTAAATCATTTATATTTCTAGTTAAACAAACACTTTAAATATATATAAGTTATATAAGAATAACACATTCCTTGTTTAAAATGGAGTGTGATAACTCCACTAGATTAGATGTCAAGGGAATTTCAAGAGTTTGAATTTAATTATTATATGATTCATCTCAAGAAAGTATTATTCTAATTCATATTATGCATGGTGTAATACCGTACAATTTAAAAATAACACTATTTTTTATATATTATGAGAAACTAATCATTATTAACTAATGATTATGGAATAATTTAATTATAATTATAACCATTAAAACTATGACATAAAATGATTAGGTATGAATATAATTAATAATATTTTAATATATATAATTTTTTAAGAAAACAAATTATTTATTAATTCTTCAGAAATATATAATCGATTTAAAGTAAGATAATTTTATTATTAAAAAATAATTTTTCATCAAAAATGGGTTTCATTAGTTTTGGGATAAGATATGTTTGATAAATAAGGATGATTACACTTTGGTCGTGTGTGGATTGAGGTATAAAATGATAAACACTTGTCCATTAAAGGATTATCTTTTTCATTTTCCTTGGGGAACACTTCAATTTGTCACTTTTTATATTATTAGTAAACAATTAAAAAAGTAAATTATTTGACGTATTTTAATTACATCTACCACACATGGATATATCCAAGGATTATGAATGGAAATTTTAAAGGGGACCAATTTAAATACAATATAACAATGTTAAAATTACAGTCTTCATAAACCTCTATGTTTACAACCTTAATAATTTGGAGAATTCAATTCTCCCCTTTATTACAGAACTCAATACTCCATTTTGATCATTTTCTTCTACAAAATTAGATTGTGAAAACATAATATAGTGATGGTGCCTCCCTTTATAAAATAAAATTTAGCCTTCCATTGAAGATGGAATTACAATAATAGAACCTTTTTTACCCATTAATATTTTAAAGGATATTTAGAATAATAATATTATTTTCTACACATTAGAAATCTCTTTATAGGTGAAACATACCTCTATATCATTTTTATTTGAATGAAAATATTAGTATTGACTCTCAGATATTTTTTTAATAATATAAGTGTAACTATAATTAATGGGTCATAATATTTACATTTTAAATAATTTAGGAACTTTAGAGATCCAAGAAACAACCCCATCTTAATGTTTCATGGTAAAACTGGAAAAAATATGGTATCTATATGATCATTTATTCCATTGAACTACATAATAATTTTCATATATAACATGGTGTATAAAGTTATTCAAAAGTGATTAATATAATTTCATTACCTATTACATGGAATTGGCCAAATCATTATGATGTGGAGATCTATAGTTGAAAATATATACACATATAAAGAAGTAAAACCTATATTAACTCACCCACTATTTCATGAATTTTTCCATAAACTTATTGTTTAACTAAATTGACTATATAATGGAGGGATTATTGTTTCCTGGGGTCCTATAAGACTATAAATTCTAGATTATTTACACCTATTGAATTCGTACCCTCTATAAACAAGGGTGTATTTCTATTTTTGAAAAACTGTAATCTAATTTTACTACGACATATCTAATTCCATATATTTTTTGAAACTCAAATGTTGAGGTGGAACTAATACACCCTAAGGATCAAATGAAACCCGTATACATCATAGATCACACAACATTATAATATCCTTAGATATTCATGTACCACATCATAAATTCCTCTATAAATTCTTCATCATATTATAAACCACTATCCCTTTTATAATAAACTGGGTGATATTATAATTGTGGATCTCCAAACACCTATAGTGTCACCCCACATGATAGAGGTTATTAAAATTTCCCCACTTACTCACCTCACATATTTCCTTCTGTTAGACATATCTATTTATTTTGGTATGCTCATATATATGAAGTCTTCACTCATACACAATATTTGATTGAGGATTCTAATCTATTAGACTTGAAGTGGATTAGCCTATTTTTTATTCATTTCAAAACCATCCTAGAATTACTATGGAGACTATGATATTGAAATCATTTTGAGTTCAATTTCAAGATAACCACTAGTTTGTGTAAAATTGATCTGTGGTAAATAATTCAAAATAAATTCATAATAAATCATGTGGTAGGTTATATAAGATAAATATTATATTACAGATTTAGTATTTTCATGAAAAAAATGACACAAACATTTAGAGGGATTTTTACCTACAATATACCCACGGTGGGTTTATTGAAAAGTCCAATACACAAAGTGCACAATCCTTAACATAACATTTCATGGTTAACAATTGATTAATCAAATATAATTTTTAAGACCATGTTAAACATCACATTATGTGAAAAAATATGTAAATTAAGAAAATAAAATTATAATAATAAATCATTGCATTGGAGTAGAAATAAATACGTCACAAGTCCCTATTACCCTAAATTTTCAATAGATTGCAACAGTTACCCGGTTCTGGATTTGGATGGTATTTTTCATGTTTTTAAACCTTTTAAGAATCTATAAAATGTAACCAAGTATTTTATTATGTGATCATAATTTATAGTTATTTTTTATGTTCTCCATTGTATAATAGATAATTAAACTATTATATATAATTCCATAAAATATTTACATTTCATTGAAAGGTAGTTTCTATACTATTAGTTTTATCATCTATACAAATTCTATTAAACATAAACAAAAAATTCAAACATACAATTTGATTTTGAAAAAAACACCAATTAAGATTTTTGAAAATAAAAAAAATATCTTCATCACATTATACATAGAAATAATTAATAATAAAACACAGAATTCATTCCCATGAAATAAATCTAATGATGTAAAAAAATGTTTCAAATGGTTGAATTATCTTATGATGACATGTCATTGCATTTGAGTATAAAAAACACTATCAAATGTATTTGACCACTTTTTTTTCAAACAATGTACTCACCAAAAAAATATTCTCCTTGACATTTCACCCCAACATATCCTTCCAATTTTTTAAAACATGAATAGATCTTATCCCCACTTCCAAATAACCTATTAAACACATCATTAATAATTCAACGAAGTATTTTAGAATCCCATAACATGAATAGAGTGAAAAAATCATAACATTCACCTGATGAAATCCCTTTAAGAATGTAGGGGTTCTATCTTATATTAAATTATGTTGACAGATATATTTAGACTCCATGGTACAACTGATGCTTCAAAAACACAGATTTATGTTTTTTATTTATCCAGTTATCGAAAAAAATTTATTTAGTTGACATATAATTAAATATCATTATTATTTAATCTACCATATCCATTATGAAATGGTATTTTATCTACTTTCAATATTTTCCTTAAATGACTAATATTATTTTGTAAGATTCACCATAATATAACAATCAAAAATAAAAATAATAAGTGAAATCACTCTAACTCATACATCATCTAGTTCATTTTCATCCATAGATACTAGGTTCTTGATTGAGAAGAAGTAATGTCATAAGCCTCTATTATTCTGAATGATATAAAACCTATATAATTCATTACCCTGATATATTTGGGATACTGAGATGAAAATAACATCCCAATTTTGTTTTTTTCATTTAATTTAACCCATCCAATCATTGCCAAAAAATTGAAAAAATAATGTTATATATAATTATGATTAAATAACCCACTATACATCATATGATCGATAGAGGTGTACAAATGTTTATGTTTTTCATTTTCCAATCACATCAGTATCATTGAATATCAGAATACTTAAAATAATGTAATCATATTTTTGGAAGAGTTATAGTATTATCAATAAAATATATAATGATTTATTAATAAGTAGTCATATTGAAGTTATTTCAATTATCCTAAATTGTAATACTTAGCATTTTCTCTATTAGACATTCAGTGGATGTTGAATCCTCTTTATGATATTTTTTTTAAAAATTATGGGATATTTTTACTGTTTCAAAATTATGGAACCCCATAATTTTATAAAATTTAAGAAATAAAATTGAAAATTTCCCAATTAGAGATATATTGAATTTTCTGATCATGAAATCTGAAGAATAATCTCCTTGATTTTCATCTGAGACTCCAAAAATTATTTATTTATTATAAATATTAATTATTAATAACTACACATTTTTGTTCACGATATAGAGGTTGTGATAACCTATACCTCAATAAAAATAGAGAATATTTATATATTTTTCTTTCAAAGAATACAATGATCCTTGTGATTGTTTAAGTCCATTAAAATCCTTCTTCCTTCAAAACAAATCTATGTAAACTTCACAAATAATAAACCTATATGTTTTCTCATTTTAATCATTATTTTTATAGACACCATTACAAAAAGAATATTTGATTTCTGTTTTATATACATAAAAATAATTGTCAATATCTATGGGTATGAATAAACAAATACTTTAATGTCATTCAATTGGTGAAAAATTCTCAATGATTTTATTTCAATCAATTTAGGAATATCTATTTCAAAAAAAATATGAATTTTTCAAAACAAATTCTTTTCTTCATTAATATTATTTTAGAACCCCAATTTGGAAGCATTGAAATCCATTTTATAAGGAATTGGAACAAGTTACCATGTATTATTTTTAAATATTTATTCATGTTATTCATTCATAGATAGGATGAAAATATCAAAATTTTTTACTATTTAAATTATTTTTACCAATTAAAGATAATAAAGATTTCATTTATCAAAAATTAATAATTCTCATTTAAAACAAGGATACTAATTATCCATTATTTTTTACTATTCTGAGTGATGAAATTTCAATTTTTCTTTATGAACATATTTAAATTTTTGTATTTTTTTTCAATATATGATTCTTTATCAGATCTCTAATGATTATATATAAATCAATCTAAAGAATTTTCTTCTTTATTAATTTTATATTTATAAAATTGGAATCTTGTTGGGAAAAATATTCTCTCATGTTTTTGGTTATTTTCCATATATTTTACCACCATAACATAATTTCTATATATCATAATTTCAAGTTTATTAATATTGTTTTTTTATTTAATTTTTTTTTTATAAACGAAATATGCATCAATTTCCCTTAACATCAACATTTCAACACATATTTTTTTGATAAAAAATAAATAACATCAAAATGAAAAAAATAAATGAGTTTAGAAATATTTATATAGTAAAATCTGAATACATTGTAAAATTATTTTTTCATATAACAATAATCTATTAGATATTTACATATTTTTATGAAGGAGTCCATTTCAAAATCATTCTTAATGATACATCCATATAATCATTTTCTTGACCAAGTTTTTGATTTAGAAGTATCCTCATTCCACTAGGTATTTTTGATTAGTTTTTCTAATGGTCGAATACAAAAATTAGAAATATAGTGTTCTCAAAATAATCTTTAACATGAAAATATATAAACTCAAGTTTTTTATCTATTAAATATTTTTTTATCCCCACACCTATCATAATTCTATCACTCGGCTTATATAAAATGATACACCGATCAACTTATTTCATTTTTGTGTTAAATATAGTCAATTCCATACCACTCGAATCATATACATGAAATACATTATATATATTTTATTCCATTTCATTTTTTATCATTCGATAAATATTATTTATTTATACTCTCTCAAGAATCATTGATGTCATTACATTCAGTATCTTGTAGTACAACCTTATAATCTTCTTTTTTTGAAATGGATCTCCCATGTTTGTGTGATCATATTTGAAATTAGGATAGACACACCACCTTCCCCTATAATTATCAAAATTATAAATATTTTGATGGACCATATGACAATGCTTGATATTTTATAACATGTAGTCCTCTTATTTTGAAATCAAGATATATTTTATTCTCTAAGACAATGTTAATTTTATTGATTTATTCTACCTTGTAAAATTAATTAAAAATCATAAAATTTAATAGTACATATATTTAAATTGAATATTAAAAAATTATTAGAGTCAAAACATTTTAAAATAATCATTATATTATGATATTTCCTTGAACTACAAGAGAAATAAATGAGGACCTACCTCAAATGAAAGGTTTTACTCCGAATATATGCATAAATTGTATTCCTTCACTGGCCTATCCTCATGTGTTACCGGATCATCTTCAATTTCAAATACACATAATCCACTAATTCTAGTCCATTCAATACCCTTTCCAAATTTTCATTAAAAAATGCTGGAATCCAACAAATCTTTCCATATAATGAATCAATGGTTCCATATGTATACTAGAAAAAAACTATTATTATATGATAAATCTACTAAATAAATAGGATGATCCCAACATCCATGGTAATCCATTGAACAATCTCATAACATTTCCCATAATATCTGAATTTTTCATTCGAACAACCTATCTAGTTGACGATGAAATGTTTTAATAAACATCAATTCTGTTCCCAATTAACTAAGAAGGCATTTCCAAAAGATATAAGTTAACCTATAATAACAATTTAATATAATTGGAAGTGGAAAACAATGAAAACAAAAAAAAAATATCTTAGAGGTATTATCAAGAAAGCTGATCCAATTACATACTATCTCGACTAGGAAGGCATTGTTATGATTTTTTAGTATGTCAAGAATAACTTAAATTGCACGATCACCTTGAGAATTATATGGTCATCCCACCAAATAGTCATGGGATGTGTTTTACCATTTCTAGTCTGACACTACAAAACCTAAAGCATTCCATTTAGTATCTTCTTCTATTCTATAACCTATTAAAAATTCAACCATTACATTGAAAAATAAGTAATATCAAAATTAATTCAACCACACTATAAATAATATCAAATTTCCTAGTACATATTTATGCTACAAGAATGAACTGAAAATATAGAACTATGAAAATCATATAACAATTTTTTATTTAGATTAGAATTATAGGGAATACATATTATTTTCCAAAACCTCCAAACACAATCGCTTTTAATATTAAACACCAGAAACCTACACATTTGGAACCATTCTACCATTTTCTGCAACTCACGGTGTTCCTAACGAGTATTATAAATTCTATATGACAGCGATGACTACATTGACACCTAGAATAGGATAAGTGGAATTTCATACACCAAAAACATCAAAACCAAAATTTTTCAAATACTTCACCGATGGGCCATGTTCCAAATGTATTATGGTTAATTAGAAATGTTATTTTGAATCATCTCATCAACCACTATGTTTGAATTTCCAAGATAGTAATAGACAATTTAATCATAATCATTGATTAGTTACAACTATCCTTTCTATCTCATGTTCAATTCCTTCTGAGTAAATATATACTTCCAAAATTTATGGTAAATATATATTTCAAATTTAACTCAATAAAAATGATTCCTCGATATTTTTAATGCAATAAAACAATAGATAATTTATAATCATGTGTACGTTAATTTAACATGTTAGGATTCAACTGAAATTGATCATTAGAAATTACTTAATCATTATACATCAAAAAATAACCAAGTCCATTAAAAGAATAATGACTATTGATTAAAAATCATGAACTTCTAGAAGGTAGGTTTAGAAATGGAACATTCACCAATATTCTATTCAATTTATGAAAATAATCATCACATTATTCTTTCAAGATTAATGTAACTACTTTCTGAGTTAATTTAGCCAGTGATCTAGATAATAGGGAAATGCTTTCAACAAACCCATGATAATATTATGGAAAACCAAGAAAACTATGAATCTCAGTTACATTTATGGGTCTCATACATTCTTCAACAAATTTATTTTTAACAAGATCAATAGTTATTACATCATTAGATACAATGTGACTAAGGAAATAGATATATTGAAACAACAATTTATTCATTCTAAATTTTCAATATTGTTTATTTTCCTTTATTTTTTGATAAAAAAACCTTAGATGTATTTAATGTTCCTCATTAGTATTAGAATATAAATGAATTTAATCAATAAACACAACCACAAAAATATCCATGATCTCATGAAATATAATATTCATAGGATCCATGAATATAATAGGTGCATTAGTTAACATATAAAACTTAACAAAAAATGCATAATTCCCAAATATAGTAGGAAGCACAGTCTACAAAATGTTTACTCCATTTACTTTTTACTGATGGAACCTTTTCCTCATTTTAACCTTCAAAAAATGTTGTTCTCCCTAGAGATTATATAATAAATCATTGATATGATGGAAAAGATATTTTCTCTTAAGAGTGATGAAAATAAAGTCTCTATATGTAATGCATTGTCTTATTGACCCATCTTCCTTTTTAACAAAAAATATAGGATAACCCTATGGAAATGTGTTGTGTCAGATGAAGTATTCATATAATAATTTATACAACAACTATTTCAACTCTATGAGTTCCATTTGTTCCATTAAATAAGGGTGTTTAGAAATTTTATTAGAATTAGTAACTTAGTCAAGAGTGAATTTAAAATCTTGATTTTGAATAATACATTGAAATTCATCAGTAATTACATTAATATAATAATTTACCACTAGCACATAATTAATATAAATGATTAATTTGTTTTCAACAATGTATGGAAGATAAATTTTATTTGCATATTTTAACTGTTTTTAGTGTCCTGAAATGTAATAATAGTTTGTGAGAATTCTTTTTCAAAAAATGAAACTCTTTCTGAAAAACAACTTCTTTTTCTCTATAATTATTCATATAATGAAGAAAATAATTCTATATCATAACTAAAATAACATCAAAATATAATATAAGAAATATAATATGTTTTTTAGGTAAAACTATTCCACATACAAAGATAGTTAGATTTTTATAATATCACTTTCCATAATATTTACACAGTGTTTTTACTAGTTGTTGTGGCTTCATTTCATGTGGTGGAATTTCTAATTTAGAATAAAATTTATCAGAAATAAAGCATTGTGTAGACCCTGAATCAAACAAAACATTTGAAAAATATATAAAAAATAAACAATCTAGATAAAACATTTTTTGATGGACCATCATATACTAATGTGATTTCAAAATATTTTTCAATGGCATTATTCTTTTAATATTTCCAATTTTCTATACAGGTGACTAGCTTCTCACAAATATTAGAAAATTTATCAATTTTTATTGTTAAATAATCTCACCATAATATTATCATTAATTTTTTTAATCCCTTTTCTTGTTATCATGAGACAGGTGCTGATAATTTCCACATGAATAGAATTTCCATGAATTTATAATAAATCCTCCATGTTAATTTTACCACAATTTTCACAAGAATGGAAATTGATTATCATACGTCCATATTTATTTTATGAATTCATCAACAATTCATAGCCACATAACCACTACTTATTCATCACATAACAAGGAAAACACATGTTAGAAAAAACCGAATCAAAATTTTTAGCATAATTAAAAAGATTCTCACATATTTTAAACTATCAAGAAGCTAAAAAAATTCAAAAAATGTATTCAAACCCAAGAAAATATAATAATTTTTCTATAAAATTACCACATAAAATATTATTTGTAATAGGTAACTATATTAAATTTCGATTTAAATTATACCACAAAATCATCATTATTCTTTTTTCAGTTGCAATAATTGTTTCTCCAATCTGAGTTGAATAGTTTTTGGAAAATATTTTTCCAGAAGGAGACTTTTAAAATCACTCAATTCTGGACTTTAAAGATCATGCATTCTTTTTGTGTTCTTAAACAGATACCACCTCTGATCGGATTAAACATAAAATTGATACATGGATAGTATTAACTTTTTGTGGTATGAATATCCCGTGACATGAAATATCTTTTCCAAATCGTTGATCCATCCTTTGGTTATCACGAGTTATGTGGTTCCACATAATGATGGAGGATGTTTATTTATAAAATTATTTTCAAAGGACATGTTTTTTCAATGTTGATCAGGTTCTTCTCTATAATGAATACCACCACCTGTTATAACTCGAGTTAATTTAGCCGTTACTATCACAAAACTGTCGGTTATGATTCCCATATTCTATGATATAGATTTAAAAGGATACCATTTTGTTAGTGACTTTATACATTTCCATCCATGTTTCTTCTATGGAAAACCATTATTAAGAGTTGTATCTTAGACAAATAAAAATAGTAATGATTAAATGATATATCATTTTAAATCAACCATAATATAATTTTTTTATGTTATTCTATTATCATCATCATAACCCCTAATGTTATTTATCCTATCCTTTGAATCCAACTATATGAAACCGACCATAAATCATCACACAAACATTATTTTTATTCAAAAAAAAAATATTCTTATGAATTGAGGATTTTTTCAAGTATATAGTGGTGGAAAAATATTCCATAACTATTACATTACGTCTAAATAATTACAAATTTTACACTTCTACATAAAATGAAATTTTAAGATAAAATAAAAAATTTTCAAATAAAAAAAAGATTATTTTTAAAACGTTTTTCATAACATATAACATGAATTATTACTCCCATCCATACTTATACCCTATGATAAAAATTAAATACATATTATGAAAAAATAACTATCAGAATGTTATATAATTAAATAAAATTCCTGTCAATTGTTAACCTAAAAATCAATAAAACCCCTTTCCTAAAAACTCGTCATCAAGCATATAATCATCATGTAGTATAATTAGGACAGATTTACCATATAAATATTACATTCACCCTTATACATGGAATAACTATTTGTTCATCTTTCATCTCCTGACCACTCAATAAATTAGAGTGCTATAATTGGTCTTACCCATCATATCTAATATTAAAATTGGCCTAACGAACATATATTGAGATACAACATGGATCAATCCATTATATATTAGACTACAATTGGAGAAATACAATATAAAAAATTTTCAGGGAAGATTCCATAAATAAACCTGTTTATAAGACATTTAAAACCATAAGAATAACCCATTATGATGTTCAAAATAATCCATTTTTCGTAAAACAAAACACTTTTAAAATATAGAAAACAAGCACATTATAAATAAATCATATTCATGAAAAGTTTCTATGAATCATGTAATGGATACATAATAATAATAAGTAAATATGTTATTATGGGAATATTCTCATGAAAAATATATCATAAAAAAAAGCTTTTTCAATTTCGTAAAAGATACCATAAAAAAGAATTTGAAAGGAATGTCCCTTAACGTGGGTTATAATACCGTAAAAAGTTATTAAACCTCATTAATAATGTATTTTATTGTGTTATTAATGTATTAAAAAACTAAAATATAATTTAAAATACATATATTATTCTCTTATAAAATTTTCCACCCATTTATTAATAATTTTTTTTTTCATTATTTTTGGTGCATTCTTTTTAAGGATTCCATGGTTAGTTTATTTATGGTATTATTTATCAAAACGAAATAATAATATATAATTTATAACATACATATATATATATGTTATTTTAAAAAATTACATGATAATTTATCCTTGCATGATATTAGTAAATGGGAAATAAGAATCATCATGAAAGAAGGTTGTGAATTAACACACCACTGATTATGATTTTGTTATAAAAGAATAAAAGGAGAATATGATAGAATACAAGATTAATATACCATAAAAATCAAACACCATTATATATTTTATATTATAGTTTTCATGAATCATTGTATAATAGTTAGGGATATGGTATAAGTGAGAAAGAATTTAAAAGGGGAAAAATCGAATTTATCACTTAAAAAATTATCCTTGAGAACATATTTGATGCTCGTGGTAGTGGTCTTTTTATGATACAAGATTTTCAATAATGTGGTAAGAAATGTGGAGGAGGGAATTTGGATGAGTTTATCTGAACAATATGGGTAAAGGTGATGAAAATATTTAATGGAGGGAGCCTCCTTTTTTAACTGAGGTGAGGGGTAACATAAAAAAATAATATGATATATTTTTTTGTACCAAATATATTCATTTTTAGTCTTTTTAAATAATTATTTGATTTTAAAATATTCTAATTAAATTTTATATTAATGATTTGTTTCAAATAAAAATAATTCATTACAATTTACATTATGGACATAATAAAATTTTTTAAAATTCGAATCAATTTTTTATTATATCTTATTACTATCATAATAATATAATGAGTTATTGTGTTATCATAAAATTTTAAAATTATATTTATCATATAATTTTTAATATTTTTATATTTATTTACTCATTAAATAAATAATTATTGCATCATAATTGTTCAATCCAGTGTGGTAATTATATATTTCTTATAAATTAAAAATAAAATACCATGAATAAATAATTTTATTTGAATTCAAAATATAATGATTTTTATAAAAAATTAATGAAAAACCACAAATATAAATATTATTAAATTTTAAGAAAATAGTTTAAATAAGATAGATTTATTTGTAATGAAA
The DNA here is from genome assembly GCA_963277665.1 of Viscum album. Classification (NCBI taxonomy): domain Eukaryota; kingdom Viridiplantae; phylum Streptophyta; class Magnoliopsida; order Santalales; family Viscaceae; genus Viscum; species Viscum album. The sequence continues at coordinate 563,782,387 of OY728129.1, read as the reverse complement.
TAATATAAAGGGACTAATCTTAACCATGTTAGACCAAAATTTCACAATTTGCAATCAAAACATTAAAATGTTTTTTATTTTTTTAAATAAATTATTTTTTATTTTTTTATCATTTAATAATTCTTATAATTTTGATAAAAGATTGCACTTATTTTTATTAATCTTGCACAAGCACAGTATTAGCATTTCACATCGATTAATGTTAATATGTTCATATAAAAAATGTTAAAATAAATTATCATAATTAAAATAAAATAATTAGGTTCAAAATAATAATTTATCTTCTTTCACCATGAATATTTACAAATATCCATGATAATGAATCTTCTCTAATTTTTTACGTTTGATTTTCATTTAATAAAACACTATAGATGGATTAAAATCATCCAAGTGTCTCATATTTGTCCTATAATCGACCCATGGGTGAATTTTGTAAAAATATACTAATATTTATAAATTATAAAAAGTGTAAGGGTAATTTTAAAATAATTATAATGTTATTTTTACCCATAATTACTGGATTTATCGTAAACCTCATAAAAATTTACTATTATTATTCCACCAAAAATATGTTGTCCTTATTAGACAACAAATTTTATATGAATTAAAATATTTTATGTCCATTTTTTGAATTCAATTAATAATATTAGTTAATATTAAATTAATATTTATCTGTTTAACAGATCGAGAGAACGAGTATTAAATGTAAAAAATGATAAAAAGTTCATAAAGATTTTATATACAATTTCAAAGCTAAATTGATTGCAATTACTTAAATTAGATTAAATAATAATAAATGATTAAATATTACATTAAGACCAATTAGAGGGAAAATATAACTATGTAAGTAAATTATATGAAAAATTTATTTTAAATTAAATTTTATTGTTTTCACTATACATTAAAAATAAAACATTTAAGAAAATTAATTAAAATTAAAAACAATGATAATTTCATCATTCTGAATTCATTAATGGAATTATGTTTTCAAAATTAAAATTATATAATTTGAAAAATAATTTTTTTAATAAATAACCATGTTATAAAATTTTTAAGAATTACAATTTGAATCATGACTACTACTAATTATGTATATAGATGTTTCTATACATATCTAGATTGTTACTATATTATTATTAATATAATAAAATGTAATATTACATAAATCATTTTCTTGTAGTGAAAACACATTTTCATTGAATTTAGCTGGGTTTCCTCTCATGATCCGCTGAATGATAATCTCATTATTTATATATCCCACAGCGTTTGATATTTTTTATATAAGAAAATTTACACTATTGAAAACCCAATCAACCCTCTAATATAAATTATATCTCAATTATTTAATTATTTTACACATAACCTAAATATCTTGCTATAAAAACATGAGATCTCCTTTATAATTATTCTAAATATTTTCCAATATTACATAAGAAGATTTTAATGAATGTTCAATTATGATTATATGATTGTCAATTTCACATCCAAATGAATTTATGGATTTGGAATCATCAAAAAATTCACGATGATCTCTCGGAATAAATGGTAATCTCACAGTAATAGTATTCATACCATAAATGGAATATTTATATATGTACTTTCCAACAAATAAAAAAAATATTTTTATAGCATTTCTATAACATGAACTCAATGCCTTAAAATATAAGGATACCTTTGTGGTTGACAACCATTTTAATGATTTAGTTATATAAAATAAATATACACATTTCTCATTTCACATATTAAATCATTATATTGGATTATACCTTAATGGGGTGCTGGTTGACCAATATAATAAAAATTCAAAGTATTAAGAATTAAATAAGGATAATATTATGTAACTTTATATAATAATAAATTTTTCTCCATGATTTCCTTAATGATAAATTAATATAAAAATGAATGTAGGGAATCAAATTTTTTAACATACACTATGTGGCATCAAAAGAGATTATATTGAAATTTTCCTATAGAAAAATTCAATACAACCACAATACATTAAGGGTATTATTTGGGGTAGTCTCAGTAACCCACCTAGTTCACTACCATGAAAAATATAGAAATTATTACTACCTTTAAATATAGAACTCATTTCACTAATTTATGATCCATTACAAACACACATAATGATGATCAAAAAATACACCAACAATTGTTTTTAACATGACAATATCACATTTTGAATTCATATGAAGATGTAAATGATATATTAGAAGCATATTTTGCTATTAACCTTCCATATAGATCTTTATTTAAACTATTAATATCTTCATCATCTATATGTTAGAAGTCATTCTCAAATAATTTTTTTCAATCCAATTTTCAATGTTGTGTTAATTATCTATACGATTCTTCTATTCATCCCTTCGGATTAACGAGTTCATAATGTGTTATTTATTATTAATTATAAACCATGTAGATCAAATAAATAACTCCCCTTTTAATTTTCGATATAAAAATATTCATCTTTTTTAGACACACTTTTGTGTGGTTATCTCAACCGTGGTTCAAAATGTTTATTTCATTATATAATACTACATAATGATCAAAAATATTGTGGTGCGCACATATGTTGTTTAATAAATAAAGACTTCATGTGTGGTAACCCCTCTGTTTAACCATACATGATCTTTGATATGATATTATTTATTCAATATCACAACTAATTGACTACACTATTGATAGACAACAATATTTTGAGCTCTATTATGACTAGGAATGGTTAATAATTTATTTTTGTTAAATTTTGACCCTCCATGCCACAAGTTGTAGCTACATAATTAACATCTTCCCTACATTTTTAGGATATGTTGTACCCACAAATATACATCATTGAAGCCATAAATATTCCACTAGAATTAAATCTATTATAAAATGCTATAATACCTCTCTACATCATGTTCCACATGAATATATCCAATCTTAATAGCTCTGAGCCCAACATAGAAAATTACTCCAATAAATATGATCCATATAAGATACCAGATTCGTTTAGCTTATCAATTGATTCACACTTGTGATCATTATCACTAACTACCTGTTGTGACACCCCATTATTGAGAGAATAAGAAAAACTGAAATTGGAAGAAATAAAAAAAATAATTTATATCACATATAAATTTTCCATTCAACCCACTCAATAATATAGTTCTTAGGATCATATATAAACTTGTCAATATATTTTTCATGTTATATCCTTGGATGTGATTTGAAATGTTTCTAAACCCATATAAGAAATATTGTCGAATAATCAAGGATAATAATTAATTTATTTTTTTAGTTTACTTCAATGACCACCTCTATAATGTATCAAATTTCACTATAGAATACAAATCCTAATGGAATGCATCCTATATCATAAGTCAGGAATTTGGTTTTATTTCTTCCAGCTTTATTTTTCTGAACAAACACAACTCTCAAGAACCTCTAAATGTGTTTTGGAGAAAAATATTTTTATCTTAGAGTAAAATTTATATACCATTAAAATCAATAGGATTCAACTAGGGATAATGTTGAACCCTATTTATCGAGGGTTTTTTTAATGTTAAAAAAATTATGAAGGATAAAAAAAGATGAAAGTTTTTTAAATGGTGTATAATGACTCATAATACCCTTTTAATGAAATTAATGTATATATTGTACAATTTTAACTAATATGGGGATATAATATTCACATAATTTTAAAAATACAAGGTCTCTCGTCTCCCTAACCAATAATATGATACCCCTACCATAATTACTTCATAATTCTAGAACCATTTGGTTTTACGAATCCCTAAACGTATACCTTTCCATCCATTATCCAGAAAACCTACTTCATATTTTTGTGATCCCAATACCATGTTGGTTTATTATATAGTAATCCTAGTTTTCTATTTTTAATTATATAAAAAATTGTAATTATTTATTTTAATTTTAAATTATCTTAAAAATAAATCAATTCTCTGAAAAAAAAAATTGACATTGAATTATTATATATATGATCCCTATACTAAATTTTTTTTATTTCTATGATGACTTTTTTTCCTTTTCTATCAAACACATAATGAAATCATTATTCATGTATACAAGTGGATTACCACTTACCAATCGAGATATGTTATTTTTCTACCACTTACACTTATAAAAGTTTATAATTATTGATTTAATTAATACTTATGATATTTGAAACATAATTTTATTTCTATATAGATGTTATTTCATTTATATTGTCTCTCTCTAATATAATGTTTAATTATAATACTATTAAGTGTATTTGTGGAATTCATCATCCAAAATGTGACAAAAATATTTTTCATATATAAGATTCATATGTTTTTCTCATATTATATTTAATTCATATAAATGAAAATTGAAAATTGATTATAATTAATTTTAATATGAAAAAATCACCACTTTGAACATGTTCATTATACACAAAAAGTATTTGAACTACGATCTCGACATCCTTAAAAAACATGGCATTGAAAAAATATTTTTTGTAATTAAATATTTCATTGAAATAAATGATATAATGTTTTTAATACTAAAATAAATTCTAATTATAGTATTTTAAAATATTAAAAAAATTATATATTTTGACAAATAAATAATTTAAATAGAATATATGGAATATTACCACTTGGTGTATGGGGTTTATAAACTCAATTTTCTTTCATTTGGGTTATAACATGTTGTCATTGTAATTTTCATACCATGATTATGTTTTATTTAATAAAAACAATTATATGTCCAATTTTAAAATTTGTGTACCTATGTGGACATTATCAGAACACGAATTAATTATCAATTCAAATTTTATGATTATTTCAAGGGTTTTATTCTTCTCAAGATGATTTAAATGAGACATTATTCTTGTCATGTACCATGATTTCATTGAATAGTGTATACAGTGAGCGATGAATTAAATTTTTCTCATATTACTAAATTTAAATGAGGAAATTTATAAATCCATATAATTTTACTACTTTTAGTGATTTTAGATTTATATTTTACCAAATAGTTATTATCATACTTTAAAAGCATTGATTTTTTAGGATTATTTATATTCATTATTCCATTGGTGGAAATTAAATTTTCATAATTTATTTAAATAAATCTATATTATTTTCAATTTTTTATTTATGAGCTTTTAATTATTTCTATTAATTTTTCAATGTTTGGTACTTAATATTATTCGGAATTGGCTTCTAGGAAACCCCATATTTCTATTTTGGTCAGGGAACTCTTTCATTCATATTCATCCTGATAATATTATTTTTATAAACATTCATTATTATAAATAAAATATTTAAAATAGGTCATTTTTACTAAAAACATATGTTTTTTTAAAAGTCAAAATAGAATCTTTTTCAATGTTTCTTGAATAATTACTTTTTTTAAAAAAATAGTAAGAATTGAATGATTTTTTTAAAATATATTACATAAACTAATTATCCCACAATAATGAAAATTATTTTCATTGAAGAATTCAATAAAAAATTATAAATATATTTTTATATAAAATTATTTTATTGATAACTTATGAATTATTAGTTTGTAAGTGTACTGAAACATTATATTAATTTCCCTAATATTCATTGTGATGTTTTAAATATTAATGAGAATTTATTTTAATCTATGTCAATATACATTAATAATTACATTTATTAACTTTGGATATTATAATATGATATTATCCCTCTTATTTAATTGGATTTCTTACAATTATATTTGTATAAAAAAATTTTAGAAACGAATTTTCAATTCATGTTTCAATAATTCTATGACAGTTCTATAAAATTATGAGTATTTATGTTTTTTAAATAATTTTTTGGTTTTTAGACCATATATATGAATTTTTGGTTATCATGTGAACCCATGTCCATAATGTACTTTATTCTTTATGTGATGTGTTGTATTGTATACCCATCTAATGTGTTATGTAATGATACTATGTAAACAACTTATAGGATTTACAATGATATTATTCAAATTCATTCGATTGGATATTACATTTGTATGAGTGATTATGAGAGTGATATAATAATTATGTGAAAATATTTAGACATATTTTATTTATTCATGTTATGATTTTCTACAGATTACTTTGTTAAGGATTGAAATCACATGGTTCATTATTATTTATTCTTATGAATCTATCCTTCATTAAATCATCATTTCTTTGTCACATTCAAAATGATTCAATATTTTATTGATTTTAATTCTCATATGTAATGCTAATGCATCTTTTTTAGTACCTATATTCTAATCTTATGAACAATGATAATATTCATTTATGATTTATTATTTTTACCATTAATAATATTTTGAGGTTACCCTTATTATATATCTATTCCCCATTCTATTAAGTAATCTATTTTGATTTTATATATATAATGGTATAATGTGAGAATAAATTTTTCGGAGATATTGAATACATAACGTGGAATATAAAAAAGGAGTTATATTAGAAAAATTATATCATAATCACATGGGTACTATTGTGCCTGAGACTTCACAAAATATGTAATACTATAATGTTAATTGGTCATAGGTAATATAAGTGATGAAATATTTCTATTTTACATTGATGGTTTTGGATGAATAAAATAATTCTTTGTTTAATGGTTTAAAATAATTAAATTTAAAAATCAGGTTTTTAACATTGTTTGCATTCATGTAGGTTTGGGGTAGTTATCATTAGAATTGGGTGTGTTTTAAGTTAATTTTGAAGATTAGGATTATTTTTATGTGAGGTTAACATAATATCTATAAATATAATCATGGGATTATATGATTATATTTGATCATATGTTTAATTTCACAGAAAAACTTTGTGAGGTTCTCTGATATGGAAGCTTTATGTGCTAAAGGATATTTTGGGATATGTTTTATTGGGATGATATATATATATATATAACCAATTGATTTTTCATCAATGATAATTTGATTCATATTATATTACAATTTCGGGGATGTATGATGAATTGTATAAGACTATCGTTAATGTTAAAACATTATTTTTTATGTAATGTTCAATGATGAAGCATTAGAGTTATTATTTAATTTTGGATATTAAATTATAATTTATATATATTATGGATTATTCAATTCAGATATTATCAATACATTTCTTAAATTTTTTTGATTTAGTATCAAAATGATGACTAAATTTTTATCCTTTTATATACCTATTGTTATATTATAAATTAATTATAGTTATTTATGTAGTAAATATAAATTTTCAATATCTGTAGTAAAAGAAGATATTTATGTGGATTAATTTATAATAATTTAATATAGTATTTCATTTCATTTATCGGATTAATTAAAAATATAAATATATTATTAAATTTTATCATTGTATATTGTAATATCATTCAGGAACTCATATAAAACAGTCTGAAAAAAATAATCTAATTAACATGATTTTAGAAAAAATGAAATTCTTTTTCTAACCCCATTGTTTTATAATTTTTTGGTCATTGAAATTGCCATGATTATTTAGTTTCTTTTAATCAATGCCATATTTAACCCCATACCAATTTAGACATAACTGTTTTTATGTAGGTCTATTTCATCACTTATGATTAATGTTATCCAATTTGGAAACATTGTTATGTTATATTTGCCAATAACATGAATGTTCCCTAACCAATAAATTAGAAAAAAAATTTATAACATTAATTATGTTTTGGGTTATCAAAAAATAATGTTCAAATGTCAAAAAATCGATTACCAACATCAAGATATAATTTTTAAGACACAATATATTAAACACGGTATAATTTAATGCCCCATCATTTTTAAAGACCACTATGTTTGACTGCTTACAAAACCCCCTAACAGAGATATTAAATGAATTTGGTATAATTTATTATCACATATGACCAATATAACCTAGTTTTTTAATTATTGGGTAAGAATATGAGTATCCAAATAATGTTATATATATATAGTGATACTACTCAATAGAAATGTATTTATTAATTCTTAGTAATGAAGTAATCAATATGTAGTAAATTATTTTTATACCTTAAAAATATATATTCATAAAAAAATCATTTATATTGGATTTTTTATGATGGCGGTTTCATATACGTTTCTTTTTTTCCATTTGGAATTCAAAATGATGTTATTATAGTTAGTGTTTAAACCAGTTTACTTGTCGTTAAAATATTGTGATAAGGGAACAAATTACCAAAGAATATGTATATATTCTATTGGATCAATGTATTTGGATCATAATAAACATATGATATAAGTATAAATATTTATGGGACACATTAAAATATTTTTTTATAAATATTATGTTATTTACAAAACTACAAATTGTGTCCTCTACCTCCCCGATAATTAGACACCAATTTGTTTCTTCTATCAAAACATAACGATCAATTTGATACATCCATAAATTACTCAGTTCATTTCAATAAAATCATATCAATTTCATATAGGCAATACAATAATCAAAAGATACCCATTAAATTCATAAGGTAGAGGATAATTTTAGTTTTCTGAAGAAGTGGTTTAACACTTTATTATTCATTTTTTTATACTTCATATTCTACATCCTTCATAAATCATTGTTAATGATTATATAATGAGATAAATATTTCATATATTCTAAAATATCATTATGAATATTGTACCATAAATTTTCATCTCCATATAATAAAATGGGGACAAAAAACCATTATTGCATACGTGTGGACTACTAGAACTACATGTCATTGTGTATCATTTTCCATCCCCCCATTACTATTTATAGTGATATAATATATAAATAAATATATTAATAATAAAATAATTATCATTTTATAAATAGAATATATTATATATTTTTTATTCTTTCTATTCATTGACAAATTATAATTTTATTCCTGATAATGTGTAAATTACTACATCCATGATGTGATGTGATTTAATTTTCATGTATTCCGTTCATGGATGGTACTAAAAATATAATTAATTGTTAAAAATATTAATTATTTAATTATTATTATTCTATTAATAATGTAATGATTAAATATATGAAGAAGATCAACACAACAATATCAATTCAGAACTATTAACCGAACATCACCAAAAATACACGGTGTAGAATTAAACAATTACATAATTAACTATGAAATTAAAATAATTGAAAAAAGTGTGAGATTATATGTTAATAATAATGGATAATGATTTTTAAAATCTTAATAACACATATATTTTTGTTACGAATTATATAAATGATATTTATGGAATGTCTAGTTTCAAGGGTTGGGGATTCTTTACACAATTTCCTTTTATTGGTTTATAACACTTATTTAATGAAATCGAAATGGAATTATAACATTTTAATAAACAGATAAATTTAATAATTCTGTATTTGTAATTTTTTTTTACAGATTGAAATATGTTCACATTATCTTATCCTAGATTAATTATCACATTAAATATTATAATAATTGTTAGGGGTTTCGTTGTATCAATAAAATTTTATTTATACTTGTTTCTTATTGTTGATGATGATTTCATTAAATGGTATACATACTACCCCCATAAATGAATTATGAAAAATTAAATCATGTAATTAATGTAATTAAAATATCAATATTGTATTGCTTCCTTCAATATATTTTGAATCTAATGTTTTTATTATTGTGAAGTCTTCACGTTAAAAAATTGTGAAATGAATGATTTGTTTAATAAAAAATCTCTTGTACAAATTTTTCCTCCTCCCTCACTATTCATTAAAATGAAGAATCTATTATATTTTATGTTAGTTATTTTTAATGATACTCATTCTCTCAGTATTTGTTTAAAACAATTCACTAATGCTCATAATGAAAAGGATATTTTCAAATATATTATAAGAAACATTTTTAATATTATTTTAATGTTATGTTCATCTATTTCAATATAATTTAATGAATCTAATATGTTATGGTGTAAATGATTTTATAATTTCATACATCTTCTTATATATATTGCTCATGATGATGGGTTTAATGAGATAATTAATATACCCATATCTTTTTCTTGGTTATATAAATCTATTAAACATATTTTTGAAATGCAATAATTATTCTTGTTTTTATGATGTTGTTATTAGTTATTATTTTTTAATGTGAAATTAGATAGTTAACACAATTATTTAATCCATTTTATATAATATATATTGGAGGTTCCATTATAACTATATAATGAAATAAATAAATCAGTGGAGTTAATAGTTTATATATTTATTTTTATAGATTTTTCAAATTTACCAGGGATGTTATAACATTAATAAAAATCTCTTCAAGAGTGAAATGATAATTATTTTATAAGTTATAAATATTTTTTCATTATTCATGCTATTAAATTTTTAATGTACATTTAATCAATGTTTTTATCACAAAGATCTGGATTACTAATTCTTATGACTCATTCCATTGTTAAATATTTATTAAAAATCAGTTTTTTAATAATAAATGTTTTCATGGGTATGATATTTCTTATGATATGTTAGTTCACATTAATTTTAAAGTCATAAAATTGTGATAATATTATGATCATTAATGAAATTTAATAGTTCATTCTTTTGTTTAACATTACTGATAATTTAAACTCACTCTTATTAGGTTTCTTTCTTATTATTATAATTAATAATGATATTAAAATTATATCTAAAATATATTAATGTTTACAGAATTATATGGTAAATACATAATACATAATGTGTAATGTGGAAATATGGATAAAATTTAAAAACTCATTACATAAAGAGGATAATATTTTTTCATATGAGATTTTATTAATTCTCCAAAACTCTAATACCAAAAGGTTATTAGGTATACAAGTAATCACATATTTCTATATGATATTTGATGTTTTAGAGGTCTAAAATTTGATCACATTTATCATTATTAAATAATAAAATATAATTTTTATTTTCTTTTCCATCATATCTAAGAGTAAGGGATCAAGGTTTTAATCAATTGACTAGGGAAAAAATTAGTAAATCTACCACCTTCGGTTATTCATATAAATGATATTTGAAAGGAATACATCCTACTCCCAATTTATTTAATTCCATTTTTTTGTATAATTCATAAAATTATTACTTAATTTTATAACAAATAATTGGATAATTATAATATATAAATGAAATTTTATTCTAAATAATCATGGATTCAATTTAGATCAGTGTTTAATTTATAATAATTAACAAAATATTTATTTAATGAAAATACAAAGTGATTTATTAGTTTATTCCAATCTCTCAAAGAAATCCTTCTCTTAATTTTTATTATTACTCATTGAAAAATAAATGAGAGTTTATTCATAACATTTTTATCATTTTAGATATAAAAGAAACATTACAATCTTTGTCTATATAAAGTTATATATACTTCTTCATTAATGATAAATCATATACCCATATTTTCAAATACACTAATTATATTTTATAAATAGAATACAATTAATATAAAAATTCGATTCTTGATGTAATTAAAGCACTTCATGATTATACATTATTCAAAAAATTTACTCTATCATTAAACCGTGAATATATTTCTATTTTTCTTAAATCGATAACCATATTAAAATATATCATAATCCTAATAATTATATAAACATAATAAAAAAACAATGGATTAATTTTCTGTTAAATAAACTGTACCTTCCATGTATTTAAAAAATTTCTAACCATATTTTATCAAAATAAATTAATAGGTTATTATCTAAAAATAACTAATTTATTAATCCTCATATCTTTCCCCACCTCTATAATGGTTTATCCAAATGTTATCCACCAAAGATTATCTTTTTAAAAAAATTCATTTTCAATGTTTTTAATTTCATTTAATAAATCATTAAAAATCATAAAATAATATATAGGGAATTATAATCTATATATGTATATGCAAACCCAATAATATTTAGAATATAATATAATATCATTGATATATATCACTCTCTAAAAAAATCCCAAGGTTATCAACATTGAATTTTTATTATAAGATCATCCTAACTGCCTTAGGTAAGACTAATAATCTCACATGTTCTATCATATCATATATATACTATGATTATAAATTCATTATGTTTTCCCTCAAATTAATGTAATAGATTTAATATTTATAAATGTGGTACGATATATTTTCAATAACTACGAAGGGTTTTATATGGTTGTTATGTGGTATTTATGGTCATGTGGATTGAGAAGGGATATTTTAATATCATGGTGTAAAATTGTAAACACCACACTATAATCTAGAAGTTATTGAACCTGGGGATCTATTATATACCACGAGTATAACCAATATTCCAAACATAGGGTGTGACCTATGGCATGTTGTTTTGGGACTCTCTCCATACACCAAGGGATTTTTGGTCACCAAGAAAAACTATTTTTGAGAGTGAAATGTAAAAAATTGAAAACATCTCTGAAATATAACAGATTAAGAAGTCATGATTTGTTCTTGAGTGTGGAGAATTCATGAAAACTATAGGTGTGAAGAAAACCAATCCTTAAAAGTTGTATGTAGTTTCATAATAGTAAAATAGCTAAATCTATAAAATGTTATTCTATAGGTGTTATTAACATTGAGGGGTGTGTATATATACACAAAGGGATTGGTTAAAATGACTCTTTACACTATTTATCCTATTATAACACTCTTATTCAATCAATTTATTTTATATTTGATTAAACCAAAATATTGATTGTTTTGTGGAGGTATTCTTCTTTAATAAAAGGTGATCTAATATTTTATTTATTTTATTCTATTTGAGTCCATGATGTGAGATCAATATAGAGTTATATATTTATTCATATCCATTATTAATCTATAGAGATTTCAGTTTAAGATTCATTACATTAGTATAATAAACTATGTATCTTTAATTTTTCCCTTTTTGCTTTATGTCTTGTAAATTATATATTTCATGAAATCATTTAAAATAACATCTATTTTGAGGTTTGTGGTTTCATTCAATGTTATTATATTATGGAAAATGAATTTTTATATCATTATAAATTGGTTTGTGATATTTATAAATTAATAATTTAAGATACTTTTAAATGTTAATGTTTTTTGAAAACAATATGTAATTTCATTTTAAAGTGGAATTTTCAAAGATAAGGTATATCAATCAAAGTTATATTTTGATGGAATGTGATTGAAAAATTACATTACTTAATGAAAATTTATATAAGTGGTTTTTAGTTTCTTTTATATTTTTTCAATTGTTATTTTATTATTTTTCTTGTTATTTCAAATAAAATTTTTTAATGAGAAATCATTTCCAAAATCGCAATATGGTAATTATTTTCCATCATTTTTTGGTAAATAAATATAATTATTTTTTATTTATTTGAATTAAATAGGTAGTTCACATTGGAACCTTGGGTACATAGTTGTTGGATGGAATTAATGAAATAAAAATCCGAAAGGTATGTTTTTCATCACAATTATATATAATTATGAACCTAAATATAATATGGATTTTAGGACACCATTAGGAGTTCAATTATTGAGGCGTTCTGTCATCCATTTCTGTGATTGTTAGACTAGAGAAATTTTGTGTGGAGATGTCACCACAATTCTCTAATGTGTTATGTTATAAGATAGCCAAGAAAAGTGGATCATGTAATTAAATTTCACGGTTCCACTTATTTTATAAAACAATTTTTCTTATACACTGTACATATAAAATTTATAATATTAATTGTAAAATTTATATTAATATGAAATAATGTGTTTTAATAAAATATTTTTTGAACACTAATATATTTGAAAATTCTATTTTGAGCACTTTAAATATATTGGATTTCAATGTTTTGAAATAAAATTTTCAGAAGTTAATTAATTCATATATTTAATTTAACTAACAATAATTAAGTCATCATGTCATCACGACATATCAAATAATTGATAGTACCTGAATAGTTTTGTTTATAACATATTTCAAATATCTCAATTTCTGTGTATATATTTATTTACCTAACACAAATAAAATCATAATTCTATATATGGCTAGTAGGAATACATTATAGTGGAGTGTGTAAGTTTGGTAGTTATATGGATCACATGGAGATTATTTTAATATAATTTTGAGATATTGGGATTACCTAATTTGGTTTTGTACTACATTAATTATTCATGTTTATATTCATCCACTGTATGAATTATTATCATCATATTAACCATTATTTATATACTATGTTAATAATTCTCATGATTCCTATTTATTGTAACAATCATTACCAAATGAGGCTCTTGATGTTAATGTTCGTTTCACCAAAATTTTTGATCTAGAAGACCATTTGGAATATTCTATGATCTATATTGAGTGGAATAGTCTACGATTTTAAAAGAAGTATCTTATGATCTATAACATATTTTGAGCACAACATAAAGCATGAGTGACCTGTGAAATATATTTTTTAAAGATGATTAATACAACCTAGATTTAAAAATGGTGGATATTAATATTTATAACCAAATTATGAATCTAATAAATATTACACCTATATAAATTATATTAATTGGTTATGAATGGTTCTACTATGAAAACAAAAATCATATGAAATTAAAATGAATGTTTTTGGAAAAAAATAATTTTTATGCATGTAATGTGTTTAAAATAATATTGACATAAATTAATCACTATTTTAGTGTAATCTGATTAAAAAAATATTCAATATTCAATGAAATTTAGAATTATTTATCTAATACTATTTTTTACTGGAATAGTTAAATCCACTTTTATTCTAAAAAATTACATTTCTCTAAAAACATGTTTCGTAAAATTATATGAATTTAATTTAAAATTAAATTCTATAATATTTAGACGATGTTTTTGAAACACTTTACATAATATTGTAAATCAATATGTCATAATTTTGAAATATTTAAATTTTCTAGAATATTTTAAACTGTTATTTGTTTGATAATTAATGAACAATAATTTTTTTGAAAAATGAATATTTATATAAAGAATTTGAAAATAATTATTTTGTTTTAAAATTTTTTTAAGAGAAAAAAACATCATTAATATGGATAATATTATTATAAATTTGGTTTTTATAACTAATTTAATGATGAAACTTGATATAAAGACATTTTTTATTAGAAAATACTTTTTTATTATAAAACCACCTTTTTTGACAGTTGTAGTTTTGCTTTTAAATTAAATTCTAGGAATTATATGGATTAAATTTGATAAATTTTATTCCATTTTTAAATTTATTATAATTTCAATTAGTAAATATAGGAAATATAATTTTCAGTCATAATGAATAATGAAATTAGAAGAAAAATTAATATGGCTCAAAATAAAATAGGGATTTACATATTGCATACAACATTATTTAAATTATTTACTCACACACATGGAATACTAATCTGATAATATTATTTTAATAAAAATTGTTATACATTCAAACATTTGTTTTTAATTTTTGATGCAATTTGGTAGTGACTGACTTCCCATTATTGATTGGTTTTTGGAATTTAAAAAAATTCAAATCCTCTTTAATTATAAATCGGATCCTATCCCCTCACATCATCACACTTATCAAGAAATTTATCTCATAAAAACCCTATATCCATAACTTCAAAAAATCATTATCCATATTACATACACGTTTTCCTTCCGAAAATACCAATACTAAGAACCTTTTTGAGAGGTGAAATTTATTGTTTTCTAATTGAGGGTAATCATATACACTATGATACTTGTTATTACATCCTATTTTTCAAGTTTGAATTATTTAAATAAATTTTAAACAAAATAAAACAAATATATTCCATATAATGACATGTTAATATTATTATATCTTAATATGTTTTCCATATCGATTTCAATATAAATGGAAATAAATCAGTTGCTCATGTGTACGACATACTATTTCAATATTAAACAATGTAATTATTTTGTATCACTAAATCACATAGATATTCCAAATTAAAAAAAAATAAATATTTATGATACATATCTAAATTTATTTTTTTTCAAATTAATAAATCATCCACATCCTTTCTAATTCGCCCAATAATGTAATTGTATCAGTACTCATCTATATGTAGGGCCTATAGTGTCCATAAACAATTGTGATTAATTTCCATGTCCAAAATGGAAAAAATGGTTAAAAAAGTTCAAATGAATAAATATTACATCTATAACGATAATATCAATTTGGGGATAATGGATCAATATCATATGAAGAATAATCATAATATTTATGATAATAAATTCATAGGAAACCAATGCGTTTAACACCACAAAACAATAGTAGTAATAAAATTTTAATAATAAATTGTTTATAATATATTTTAACATGATCATATATATTGTTATAAATATAAATATGTTTCTTATAGAAATTTATAAAATGATTGAAATTGATATAAATTTGGTAACAAAATGATCATATAATTGGAAACCTGTGGTAAGTAACATTTTCTAAATTTCCATTCATTGAGGCATATTATAATTTTACGAACCAAATTACTTTTATGTAGGTTATATAATACTCCATTAATATGTGTTATAATAAATCCATCATACATAATGTTCTTTTATATTTCGATCTGAATTATGTCATCCATGATTATTTATTCTATTCTGAGGTTGTTTTTGGTATGAGCTTTATGAATAAATATTTATCTTATTCATAAGGATTAATTCTTCAATTTCATTTTAATATTTATTTTATATTTCTGAATTTCAATTGATTGAAATTATTTTATAATTTTTTTAAAAAATAGACATTTTATTCTCCTCAAGAAATTCAATAAATTTTAATGATATACTAAAACATTCTTTTCATTGGAACATAATATTATAGATAAAATGTGTTTAATAATAATCTAAAATTATTCATATCCTCAGTAAAAATTAAATTTTATCCTGAAATATATGTTTCCAAAAGAAATTTGAATATATTTTTAAATATTTTCTTAATATTTATTAATATCATATTTACCAATTATTGTTTTTTTAAAATAAAATTATGTTAATACTTTATTTTTTTAAATTCCTTTCTTGTGTATTTATAATAATGAGTGAAATGAATCTATGTTTCAATATTCATGTCATGAACAATAACTACTTTAAAAAGGACATATACCCTTGATTTTTTAAAAACTCATGGGTATAGGTATAATATCAAAACATATAAGAATGATTCTGAAAAAACATGGGTATAGTGGTGCCTATACCCATGTTTCTAAAAGAAAACATGGGCATAGGGTTATTTTTGGATACCTATACACACTCTGAGTGAAAAACCATGGGTATAGGGTTGTTTTTATAATGTGATATTCCTACAGTTTTTCTAAATAGTGCATATACATTTCCAGCCATATGGAGGGAAAAAACATTTTTGTGGGACCCATTTTTTTAGAACACCTATTCCCTTGGGTTAATACCTATAGAAAATGTCTATATAAAAATATATAAGTAAATATATATTTATATACAAATAAGTGAAATTTTGTTGTGGTTATGAACACGAAGAATAAAGGGGAGTTCCAGGAATAAAATTTCATGGTTGTGTATTTTGTCAAAGCTATACCCATAGTTTTTAGAACTGTGGTTATAGTTTAATGAAATGGTGGTGAGGATATATACCCATGGTTTTTAAGATCTTGAGTATATCTCAAGTCTATAACTACGCCTCAGTTAGACATATTTCAATGGAACTATGAGTATATCATATACCCACGGTTTTAAGGGCTATACCCGCAATTTAAACCCAAGGGTATATGAAAAATTTATAATAGTTAGAACATTACAATCATAATTTCAAATAATTTCATTGATGGTTCATTAAAAAGTTTTAGTAATTAATTATAAAAAAAATTCATAATTTTTATAAAATGTTTGGTTTTTAAAAGTTATTTTAAAATTGAAAAGGATATTCTCCTGAAAAGTTTTTTCATGATATTTTAATGTTGGTTATCATTAACAGTTAATTAATCTCATATCCTAAACTAAAGTGGGAATATGTTCTTTTGATACAATCATTATTATTTTAAAGGATACTTTATGATTCGTTTTATTACATAATGTATTCAAATTCACTTTTAGGATTAATTTTATAGTCATAAACACTCCTTTAAAAAAAATATTTTTTTATAATAATTGTAAATTAAATAACACTTAATTATTAATATTATTTTTTACATGGATATTATTGTTTCAAAATTTAATGACCATTTTTATAGATGTTGTTTAGATATGAATTTAATTTTATTTATTACAAAAGCTATTGATAAATCCATCTGATTTATTCCATAAAGAAATTTGTTGATATAGAATATTTTTCATGAATTAAATAAATCATTCAAATTCAAAGGAATTATTTAGAAATAAATTTAATGATTGGGCCAAGAATTATGTATCCCCTTGTTTCATTAAAAGGTCTCATGGGGAAAATCATCATATTGAAATTAAATATGTCTTTTGAAATAGTTTTAATTTTTATTGGTGAATGGTCATGATGATATAGATATAATGATTTCTATTATTTTAAAATCAAATATTAAGCTTATCCTCCAATGAAAAATCAGTTGTTATTATCGATAAGAAAAATGTAATGATATTATCTATGGATTAACATCATGATCTTCTGATTATTTATATGTGTCTATAATATGTTTATTTAATCAATACCATTCTTTATGCTCATGTATTAAATTTAATGGCTTATGTGTTTTTATTTACCTTTCCATTTGGTTTTGTACTTATTAATTCATGATAGCTTATGGTCTAAAAAATTCATACTAAGCATCTTTTCCCAATCATATTTTTTTCGTACCATAGATATATGGAAAGAATCATTACATGATATCAAGGTTGAAAAATTAATAATTTCCCTATATATTATTTCATGTATTCAAATGTAATATGAGATTCAATTAATTATCATGATTACAAGGTAAACCAAAATAACTATTCCTTTGAAAATTTACCACTTTTATATCATTACAATGTATTAATTTGACATCCAGATCTAGGATACTAGTGTTAAGGTCATTAAATTGGGTGTGTGGTTTAGGGATGACCTAAATAGAATCTGTAACCCCACAATATCTCATAGTATGTTATCTCATTAAAGTAATTTCATGGATTGTGTTAAACGCAACACTGAGTTCTAGTGCTGCACAACATTACCAAACTAGCCGTTCAAAAAGAGGTTATAAATAGAATTAGCTACATTTTAATCATATATACTATATATAATATTAACATCTATATTATGTGTTTCAGAGACATAATATAATAACAAAATCATTTTTACAGATAAAATAAATATTTAAAAAAATGCAATTTTACTCCCTTAAAATGGTGAACCATTTTTAAATCATATATTTGACAATTTTATATATTCAATTTGACAAAATAAATATATTCATTATAATTGGGACATAAAAATTTAGTTTTGATAAATTTTTGTTGTTTTTCTGTTAACTTTCATATTTGGGTGAATAGTGAAAATTATTGAATTTTAACTGGAAAAAACTTTTTTAATCAAAAAAATTTATATTGTTAAATTATTCATTTGAATGTTTTAGAAGTATAATTAGATTATATTTTTATAATTATACATAATTTTGGTCATTATATGTAATTTCACATTTATATCTGACAAAAAACACATGTAAATCTTTTGATAGTTTTTACTTTTCTTAAAAACCGTTTTATAATTTGACAATAGGAATTATTATTAAATTAATAAATCCAACTTCTATGTTTTGAATTTGGTAAAATAGTCATCATTTTTCAATTTGGAATATCAAAATTAACTTAGGGTGAATGTTCTGTATTTTTCTGAAAACATTCAATTTTTGATGAATTGTGAAAAACAATAAGTTAATGTTAAAAACAGACTTTTTATTTAAATAATTATTTATTTTATTTGAATTTATTTTAGGCGAAAAATAGGTATATAATACCTATATAAGTTTAATTTAATTCATTTGAGTCATTTTATAATAAGTTTAGATATATAAAAATATTATTTAACTTTTTACCGTCTTTTACTCACCTCGTATGAGGATTTACAAATTTGCATCAAACATAATTTTACTGCTTCTGTGAATTGAATTTAAAAAATCTGATAGACAAAGTTGATATCAGTAAGTAAAATGTGGTTTAATAAGAAAAAAATAATATTTGTTGAATAGTAACATTTGAGTATTACTTAACACAGTTAAATGTAAAAAGTGTAATTAAAGGTAAAAATGATATTATAATTACACTAGAACATGTAATAATTCTATTGGATAAATTTAATTAGACAAAAAAACCATATGAATAAATGATTATCCTTTAGGTCCACTTGGAATAGATTAAGTCATTTATTATTATTTTATTTTAAAAAGATTTAATAGGGTTAAAATCAATGTTTAATAGTTATCCATTTTTTAAATAGGTTTATAAATAAGATAAATGTGAGTATAAATATAATTATAAAGCTAAAAAATATCATACATAATGGTATTTTATTTATATCTTTTAGACATTAAATAATTTCATTTATTTATGACACAATGATGTTTTAGTAATTACCTTACTAATGAAGGAATAAAATAATTTGTATTATAAATATCAAAATAAATCTAATGTGATACTTTTGATGAATTAAACTAATTTTCTAGGTTAATATGACATTTTAGGGTTGATTAAATGAATTTTCTTTGATGCAATAATGCAGTTATGAATTTAGAAAAATCAAATTACCAAATATTGTCAAAATTTAAATAAATTAATTTTTAAAACAAATACTATATTATTAGTTGGTATAATATTCTGAAAAATATAAGGTTAAAAAAGGCTTAAATTATATTATATATTTCATTAATAAACCACATCAGGTTTTTTTGGATGTTTATAGTAAGTTTATTAACCATGTAGTCTACGAATACAAGAAGTCATGGTAAAAGAAAAATTATTTTACATAGAGTTAAATCTAAAAGATAAAGTTACAATGGTAAACTAAACTTTTATAAAACCTATTGGTTGAGAGGATTTTGTCCCATACACCATTTACATTCGAAATAAATCAATTTTGATCTACTATTAACCGAATATGATTTTATTATAAAATAATTTCTCAATCTTTTCTTAAGGTGCCCCTCACCCCTCTTATAAAAGGGAACCCCTTAACTCAAATTCACACATTCAAAGCCATTTGTCTCAGCCAAAACTGGCCCAAATATCCTCTAAACAGTACTCACTTCATCTTAAAGTCCTTACTTTAGTCATAGAGCCATCATATGGAGCCCTTTTGACCAAATCAAAAGGAAGAACCCGAAGAAGAGGTATATATTTATTCACCACTTTCAAGTTCTTTTCTTCTTTCACTTCATCTATCATTGTTGTTTCAATTATAAAATAATAACTCAAATATATTCTATATACTATGATGTTATTATAAATATATTACAACCATATTTATTATTACATCCATCCATTGAATGACATGTCACCATACATGAATACGTTGGGCTTACCGTCTCTACGTCGTGTTGTAGTTGTTATTCAGTACATTATTATTTGGACAAGTATAATAATGATGTATAATTGATTTAAATAATAAATATAACATGATAATGATTCTTTATATATTATATACCATCCAATTATATAAAATTTTAATATCAAAAGAATTATATTGTCACCTGTGCGTACGTACTGATTACCATCACCACGAACCGGATGAGATTCATTCCCCATCGTATCCATTCAAGACTAATTTTAATTTGATAATTAAAAATAATATTGAAATACTTGTTATAATTATATATATTAATAATAAACATCCCATCCATAACAAACATGACTCACGTAACAAAGAATATAATGGAAAATGAATCAATTATCACCCAAAAAATACGATAATACTAAAATATCATTAACAAAGCATTATCAGAAGATCATATATGATATCATAATTATGTATATGGTTCCTTTATAATTTAATAACAATTATTTAACTATTATAAAAGAGTTTAACATACCATCTACCATGTAAAAGTACATGATAAGGGTAAATTCTACAATCTCTTCAATATTCGAGTTTGTTTATACGTAATTATCGAATAGGAATTCATTATCATCCACATTGATGTTTCTTAAAATGAATTTCAAAACATTTTTACTATTTACTAGACAATGGTTTAATGTCATTTATACCTTTATTTTACCTTATATTATTTTGAATGGAATCTTTCGTTCATTTTCCAAACAAGTTACTTTATATCCTTTTTGACAAAATTAAGGTAAAAATGTATTTTTAAACATATATAGTTGGTGTAACTATTTTCTGTTGTTATAACATCATCAAAGCTTTCCATAAAATATTATATGAATATTTTCAAAATAAATTTTTTCTTTATAATTATGTGACACTTAAATTATTTCAAAATCGAAGGAGATATTTCTCTCAAATAGTTTTGATTTCTTCTATGTCAACATCCATAGATAAATTTTAAACATTTTTATGTAGATTTATTATGATACAAATCTTCAATATTTTATTTAATGTGTCGTGATATGTTTAACTTTGGATGAGTTTTTTATACCATTCATGGTTTATGGTTAAAATATTGACATTTCTTATAATGGCCCAGACCACTCCGGTCTATTCCTTTGTGAAAATGTGGGGATAGAGGTGTTTTGGGAAATCAAGGTGACTTGTGGGTGTGTTTAGGTGGACCTTTATGGAAAACTAACGGGGTAATGGCCCTCTCACGGGAGGTGCACTATTTTTCAAACTGTGTGGCCAAACCGTGTGAGGTTAGTGTTGGAGGCAGTAGCCTTCGCACGATAGGTGCATGGTTACGACAAACCGTGTGGCCTAACCATGCGAGGATTGTTGGCGAGGCATAAGCTAATGCACGGTTAGTGAACGGTTTGTTAAACCGTGTGGAGTAACAATGCAGGCACTTAATGTTAGACCCTATCATTTTAGATCTAGACTCTCTTTCCTCTAAATGGTTCATTTAATCCCCTATGTGGCAATAAATCAGGATTAATCTTCCTTGGGGGTAAGAGACCCTCTCCCATGAGTTTTGAAGGCAATCTGAAGGCTTCTCTTGGAAAATCGAAGTTGGTTTCTCAAGCTATGTGATCGTTCTTGTTGGTTTCTTAGATCTTCTTATTTCTACTCATTCTCTTCCATAGGTTTCTTAAATCTATGCCCATTATGGGTAGATATAAGTGTGTGGATGTCTAATATGATGAGTATTGGTCTTGATCTTTCTAGGAGGAGAGATCTAAGGCGGGGTTTCGGTGAATCGACCTGGGTTCCTTGAGAGTATCTTGACCATTGTGGTTTCCATAAAAAACCATTGAGGTAGGGATCTTACCTTCATCTATATCTCTTTTGTGAATCCTGTGGGTGGGTATTATCTTGTTTTCGTGAGATACAATTGAACCAATAAATAAAGATAGTAACTAGTTAAAGAACAGGTTTGGGGAATTTTTGTTCATATTGTTGTTGTTTTATTTCCATCAATGATTATCCTTTTATTATGTTGTGAATTGAATTGGATTATTCCTACTAAAAATCATGGTCATTTGGGGCCTTTTCATGCACAATTAAATGTTTCCCTTTTTTATGAATTGTTTTGTGGATGGAATTTCATAGAATGCAGAAATTGATTAATCATGTAAAGTTGACTGATTAAATGAAAAATTGGAACCCTAGTATGATCACCCGGTTAAACTAAATGATAGAATGAATTTTTAGGTGTTGTTTGGGGTTTAATTAATTGAAGTGGTGTTTTGTGTGTTGTCATGGAATGGGTGAGCAACGTGGATGCGGTTGGCTTGGTTGTGGGTTGGCGTGTATGATATAGTTGTGATGGGCAGTAGAGTTGCGGTAAAAGGTATCAAAGGGATGATGATGGGGTTCAAGTATTGTTTCCGATGCGTTTTTGGTTATGGTGGTTGGCAGCAGAACATCAGGGATGAGTTGTGCATATGCATAAAAGTGGAAGAGTTAACTAATGAATTTTGGGGCATGATAGTTTATTAAACATGGGAAATCAATGGAATTGATTGGATGATAAAAGAAAATTATATTGTGTTGCTTTTGCTATCTCTAACTATATTTGTGGTTGGCATGGATATGTTTTACGAACGATTTATCATGTTTGGTTGTTGTTAGTTTCTTGGTAGTCAAGGAACTGATAAAATAAAACTGTTGAATCATGAAAAGCTTAATGGTAATTGGGGCTGTTTATTGTGTGCATACTTTTGATGTAGTAGTGTCGAGGCATGTGATCAGAACTTTTGTGTAGAAGCCTTAGGATAGGCTGAGTGGTTGATATAATTATATGACTCTATACTTTCTTTGTTCCTTTATGCACCCCAACCATGTTGATCACTACGTGACGAACACCCATGGGACGAGAGGGTGAGATTCTCAAACATATAAAGGATGGCTTGTTACTGCTCTTCCATGTGCTCCCACTTCTAGGTTTTATAGATCAAGATCTTTCGGGCATGTTATGACAGATGTTTCTCAAGAGTATATGGGATGAGGATTTGATATGTTCCCATGTGTCTTTGGGAGGAGATGTGATGTGGTTACCAGGTGTCTTTGAGATAAGATGTGGTTATGGCTGAGGATTGAGTGTCGGTGGGATACTATGAGTTTCGTATGGCCATGTTGCGGCACTAGCTCGATCTTCATATGGCCAGGTTGTGGAACTAGTTCAAGAAGAGGGGGAAGCATCAGAGCACTAATCATGAGGGCTTGAGCAGTAATTAGAGGGAAGGTGGTGTGGGGTAACCATACATTGATAATATTTCTATACTACTCTATTGACTTGCGTTATTTGGTGAGTGTAGATTGTGTGGTTGGGTGGATAGATTATTTTCTTAGCATTGGTTCCTTCTCTTTCCTCACGGGGCATTAGGATGTCTCCCCACCTGTGCACGAGAGGTTTAATTTTTCCTACTAACTATATTTGTATTCTCATCCTATGTTTACTTTCAGGTTTTCAGGAGGACTTCAGGGACCATGAACGACCTTTCTAGTTAGGTGTTGGAGTTTTTCTCTTTGCAGTTTTTCCTTTCTTTTTTATTGTACTTTGGACCTTTTCATATACTTGTAATTTTGTTTTAGTATTGTATAAAACATGCATATGGGTTCGGTTTTTGGTTATTTTAATTTATTTGTTACTTTTTCATTTGGTGTTTGATTCATCCCATTTCCCGATAAAATATTATAAAAAGGGAAATGCAACCAATATTTGTGAAAACTCATACGCTTGGTGCTAGTCGCCACTCCAGGGCCTACTGGAGGCGGGACTCGAGGGTCATTATCTTGATTTAACCATTGAAATCTCAGGAGGGTCATCTTTGGTGGGAGGGGGTCATGAAAAAATGGTATCAGTGGTGATGGTTGAGATATAGTATGAAGTCTAAAGTTAGGCACAGTGAGGATTGCATGGGATGGTAGGGCAACAGTGTTGGCTGATCTTGGTGTGTGACATAGGCCAGGGAAGACCGGCTAGGACATGGGATTTTAGGGCCCCCTGTGATCCAATGCAAGGACATTGAGCGTACCGAACGACCACGTAAGACTACATTGATTGTATGGTAGAAACCCTAGGAAAGGTACATGAATCATCATGATTTTTGTTTTACTTGATTTGGGTGTTTTGGGAAAGACATCGAAATAAAATGATAAAATGAAACCTTGAGGAAATTTCATTGCTACTTGGGCTTATGCGTTCGTTGTTTATCGAACAACTATGGCACCTGCATTTCAATATAAATGAAGAGGAGTGGGATGCAGAAAGTTGTATGCAACAGAAGCAAAAACCCTAGAATGGACAAGGATCGAGACAGATGTTTTTGGTTTTACTTAAATGCTATCATTTATGTTTTGTTTAAATTCAAGTGCATCACACTCCTTTTTTGAACCTCATTCTCGCCCATGCTTTGGTCCTGGACCTTGTTTTTCATTAGTCTATAATTGTATGTTTTATCCCTATTTCATTTAAATGTTCGTGAAGTGTCCTAACATATGGGGAGAGGAGGACCTGATCCCTAATCAAGACGCATTAATGTGGATGTGATTAAACCCGTGCAAGCGAGTTAGTGCGGTCCAAAGCGGATAGTATCTTTACATGGGAGAAGGAATTCCCCAATCCATGTGTTGTGGCAGTGTGTTTCTTGTTTTGTGTGGTGGTGGGGGCATTATGTGTTTGATAAATCCAAAAATATGGGGGTGGGAGGACCTAATCCCTAATCGAGATGCATTAATGTGGATGCGATTAAACCCGTGCATGTGACTCAGTCCTGCCTAAAGAGGATTATATCTCGACATGGGGGAAGGAATTCCCTGATTCATATAATTAGAATAGTGTTTGGATTCCTGTTATGATGAGATCGCTAAACGGTATCTTGCGGGGTGGTTGTTTGGACCTTTCCCCCTTTTTATGGGTTGGTTTTTAATTCTTGAAGATGAGAATTTTTTGAGGGGTATCTGATGTAATGGTCTGTACCTATCTGGTCCATTCCATTGTGAAAATGTGGTACTAGATGTGTTTTGGGAAATCAATGTGACTTAGGGGGTGCGTTTGGGTGGACCTTTAAGGAAAACTAAATGGGTAATGGCCTTCACACTGGAGGTGCATAGTTTGTCAAACCGTGCGGCCAAATCGTGCAAGGTTGGTGTTAGAGGCAATAGCCTTCACACAGGAGGTGAACGGTTCAGAAAAACCATGCGGCCTAACCATGAGAAAATTGTTGTCGAGGAAGAAGCTAACACACAGTTAGTGCATGGTTTGTTAATCCATGTGGACTAACCATGTGAGCACATAAAGTTAGATCCTAAAATTTCAGATCCGAACTATTTTTCCTCTAAATGGTTTGTTTAATCCCCTAAGCCGCCATAACCTGGGATAAATCTTCCTTGGAGGTAAGAGACCCTCTCCCATGTGTTTTGGAGGCGATCTGGAGGCTTCTCTTCACATATGGAAGCTAGTTTGTCAAGGTATGTGATCGTTCTTGTTGGGTTCTTAGATCTGCTTAGTTCTACTTCTTCTCTCACTTTGGTTTCAAAAATCTACACCCGTTATGGGTAGATCATATTGTTTGGATGTCGAATATGATGATTCTTGGTCTTGATCTTTCTAGGAGGAGAGATTTAAGTCAGGGTTTCATATAATCGACCCGGGTTCCTTGAGCATTCATTGACTGTTGTGGTTTCCATAAAAAAACCTTTGAGGTAGGGATCCTACCTCTGTCTCTCTCTCTTTTGTGCATCATGTGGGGTGGGTATGATCTTGTTCTCATGAGATATGGCTGAACCAATAAATAATGATAGTAACTGGTTAATGAACGTGTTTTTGGAATTTCTGTTGATATTGTTGTTGTTTTATTTCCATAAATTCTTATCCTTTGATTATGTTGTCAATTGAATTGGACTTTTCTTACTGAAAATCACGGTCGTTGGGGGCCTTTTCTTGAATAATTAAATGTTTACCTATTTTTATGATTTTTTATGGATGGAATTTGATAGAATATATAAATTGGTTAATCATGTAATGTTGGCTGATTAAATGAATACTTGGAACCCTTGTATGATCACCTGGTTCAACTAATTGAAAGAATTAATTTTTGTGTGATTGTTGGGGTTTAATTATGTGAAGTTGTGTTTTGTGGGTTTTCGTGGAATGGGTGAGCAGAAGGGCTGCAGTTGGCTTGGTTGTGTGTTGGCATGTATGATATGGTTGTGATGGGAAGCAGAGCTTCGGTAAAAGGTATCAAAGGGATGACGATGTGGTATGGGTATTGTTTCCGATGTGTTTGTGGTTATGGTGGTTGGCAGTAGGACTGCAGGGATGAGTTTTGCATAATAATAAATGTGGAAGAGTTTACTAATGAATTTTGGGGCATGGTAGTTTATTAAATACAGAAAATCAATGAAATTGATTGGCTGATAAAAGAAAATGGTATTATGTTTCTTGTGTTTTCTCTAACATTATTTGCGTTTGGAAGGGATATGTTTTACGAACGATTGATCTTGTTTGATTTTTTTTAGTTTCTCAGTAGTTAAGGAACTGATAAACTAAAACTGTTGAAACATGAAATGATTAATGGGATTTGGTGCAGTTTTTTGTGTGCATACTTTCGAGGTAGAAGTGTCGAGGCATGTTCTCAGATTATTTGTGTAGAAGACTTAGGATGGGCTGAGTGGTTGATATAATTATATAAATCTGTACATTTTATGTTTCATTACACACCCCACCCATGTTGAGCAGTACGTGTCGAACACCCGTGGGATGGGAGTGTGAGATTATCAATCATCTAAAGGATGGATGGTTACTGCTCTTCCTTGTGCTCCTTCTTCCAGGTTCTATAGCCCAAGATCCTTCTGACAGGTTACGAAATATGTTTCCCAAGAGTCTTCGGGATGAGGATGTTATATGTTCCTAGGTGTCTTCGGGGTGAGATGTCATGTGGTTCCATGGTGTCTTTGGGATGAGATGTGGTTATGGATGAGGATTGAGTGCCGACGAGATACTATGAGCTTCATATAGCCATGTTGCGACACTAGCTCGATCTTCGTATAGCCATGTTGCGGCACTAGATCAGGAAGAGGGGGAAGCATAAGAGTGTTAGGTGTGAGGGCATGAGAAGTAATCAGTGGGAAGGTGGTGCGAGGTACCCATATGTTGAAAATATTACTATACTAATCTATTGACTTGCATTATTTGGTGAGTGGGGCTTGTGAGGTTGGGTGGATAGATTCCTTGATAGGATTTGGTTCCTTTTGTTTTATCACAGAGGATTAGGATGTCTCCCAACCTGTGCACATGTGGTTTAGGTTTTCTTACTAAGTATACTTGTATGCTCACCCTACAATTACTTTCTAGTTTTCAGGCGTAATTCATGTACCGTGCGGGACCTTACTAGTGGGGCGTTGGAGGTTTTCTCTTTGCAGTTTTTCCTTTATTTTTTTCGTATCGTACTTTGGAGCTTTTCTTGTACTTGTACTTTTGTTTCAGTATTGTATAAAACATGCATATGGGTTTGGTTTTAGATTATTCTCATTTACGTTTTCCTTTTTATTTTGGTGTTTTATTCATCCTATTTCCTGATCAAAAATAATAAAATGGGTAATGCCTCCCATATTTGTGAAAACTCATACCCTTGGTGCTAGTCGCCACTCTGAGGCCTACTGGAGGCGGGACTCTGGGGTCATTATCTCCCTTTCACCATTTCCATCTCAGGAGTTGCATCTTTGGTTGGAGGGGGTCATGACATTTCGTATGCTAGTTTTAAAATGAAATTTTATGTTATATTTCAAACTCTTAGTAAGATGAATGTATTGGACTACTATGTTCCGGTTGGGGACCGGTAATAGAAAACCCTCCGGGATGGGGTCTGAATACAGTAGACCCTCCGGGTTGGAGTCCGGTTACAGAGGCTCTCCGAGTTGGAGTCCAATTAGAGAGGCTCTCTAGGATGGAGTCCCGTTACAGAGGCTCTCCGTGTTGGGGTCCGGTTACAGTTAGCCCCTAGGTCATGGAACGATGCCTTGATAGAGACATTGAAGTCTGTTATAATACATTTCCTTATTATTAAATAAGTTATTACATGTGATTATTCTACTAGTAGAATATCCATCTGAATGTTTATATGGTAATTTTTTTCCCATATTATGATAATGTTTATTTTTAAAAGGAAAATGTTTTTGTTACACATATTTACTTAAATATTTATAGCTTATGAAAAATTATTTACCCTTACTGAGCATCTAAGAACACCTCTTTCATTTGTTTTATTTTCCCAGGATCCCAAGAAGTGTTTTATGTTTGAGATGTAGGGTTATACTATGGGAATATTGGAATTATAAAATGATAAATTTTTTTGTTGTATGTAGGAAAGTGTCATGTAACATTTATGTATGTAATCTATTTTCTACGATTTCTAAACTAATCAGTCTTTTGGCACATGATACCTAGTAATCATGCTAATGTATTAAAATAATGCACCGAATCTAGGAATCTAGGTTCGATGTGTTATAGTCGGTATCAGAGAAAGGTTAAAAATATCCTTGTAAACTAGATTTAGATAAACACGGATTAGAGAACATTACACTAAGATAGACTTTGAGGATTTGTATAGAATAACATCCTAGATTTTCAGTAATGTAGAGATGTTGTGAGTTGTCCAAGAAAATATATCATTGTCTGGATACGAGCATGTTGAGGTGGCTCTATCACAGATGTACATTAGGGTAAAACCCTAAAACACGACTTTGAGCTAGACTCGAACGGGAACTGGTGCATGAAAATGGGTCTTCCTGCACTCTTGGTTATGACACTCCTAGGGGATATGTTTAGGATAATTCACATTTTCATTTAAAATAATTATGAAGGATTTACGACTATATACATCCTCAAAGAAAATATTTTTATGATTATGGATTATATCCATAAACTGTTCAATTTACTTTAGATATTTTACAAGATTTTAATTATTCATTTCAATTCACTAACTGACCTAGTGTATTCCATTGTATAAAAATGACACACAGTAGATGGAATGTGACCTCGAGAAATACGTATGATCCAAAGAGTAAGATGGATCATATCATTCACGGTATTAAGCCAACATTTAGAAGGGAAATAGTCTCCCATGTATTCTCAAAATATGAAGAAGTTGTATCATGTGTTAATTTGAAAATTAAAGAATTCACTTAGTCTTATAGAACTGATGCGAAACAAGAGAAGAAAAGGATAAAAGAGAGAAAGATGGATAAAAGTAAGATGTAAAAGAAGGATTTTTTCATATGTGATAACTGTGGAATGAATATCCTTGGTAAATGCTTTAAGGGAATGTGAGCTTGTTGTATGTGTGACAAAAAAGGACACCAAGTATGTGATTTTAAGGGGAAGAAAAAAGTTTCAAATGTACAATTCTTCATCTGTAAGTCATTGGGACACTAAGAGAATCAATGCCCCAGTCATCATAGTATAACTTAAATGATGTATGTTAGCCGTCTGTGGGATGAGTCCCTTATCAGATGGTGCATTGGACTCGACTTCCTAGGGTTTCCCCCTTCCCAAATTCTTCTTCCTTACCATCTGCAACTCTCTTCGGTTTCCTCTTCAATGCTTCCATGCTGGTTAGTTCACATTATAGTTTTTGGGTGATTATTCATTCATGGAAGCAATTTTTCAGGTGTTCTGTTCATTTGTAGGTGGCCTTATAAAAGGGGATTGCGGTCCTGATGAAGTTCATGTCTCTCTGTTGAAGCCCTCCTCTGCTCCAACCCTACTCTGGCTTCAAGTTCCTCTACTCCACTCCCTATCTGGTCTAGTGCGGAGTTACTAGGAAGTTTTGGGATGTGATTAGTCACTGAATGTGGATAATATTCACTGTTAATATATAATTATTAATCTGTTTCAAAATTCATAAATATCAATATTAATCCAATTCAGAAATTGAACTTCATTTCCCATTATTGTGCAATTCATGCTTTAAGTGTCAATTTTGTCCCATTATATAAATTTCTTGTGAAAAAATACATTGTTCATCATATTAATTTGATATTTTGGTATAGGATTCATCAATTTATTTGGAAGATTTTATCTTTTAGGTCTGATGGATTAATCCCAAGATAAGATGGATATTTTTGCGCCTGAATGCAAAAATATTCTGGAAAAAGCTAAATGGGCCTAAGGACCATCAAACAAATATGGGGCCCACAAACCATGCCTAATGAAGCTCAAATTTTTACATTAGAAAGATAAAAATATGAGGATATTTTTTTATTCAACTTTTTCCAGATCTAATTCAGATGTTTTCATGGTGATAAAGAAATCTGAAGTTGAGATTTAAATGTTGGGCCAGACATAAATGCACCTAAGGTCGTACCACTATTTCGACCATACCTTCCATACTACTATGCCAAATATCTTGAAATTTTTACAGCTCATAGAGGAGAGATGGACGAGAATATGTATATTTTATGACCCATATGCATTCGGCCTCCATCAATTAAAGATTCACACATCAAAACGGTGGATGAATCGGGATGAATTTTTAGGTCAACTTCGAAACGATAAATTCTCTTAATTTTCTCACTCTTATTTTAACTCCCCCAATTAATGGATATGTAATTTATTTTTGGGGTGTATATAAGTCTCCAAATATTCCTATATAAGGAACTTATGTGGAAGGTAATGGGGATCAGATATTTTTGTTTGGAATGGATGTTTTTATTTTCTTTCAATTGTATGCTTTCATTTTGTAATCACTTGTCAATTTATCCCAAGTAAGTTTTTCCTTCACATTCATTTAATTAATAAAATATCATCATCATCTTCTACTTCTTAATTTCTTATTTTGTTTCCATATCATGTTGATACAATTTCCTTAGGGAGTGTGGTTATTCCCAATACCTTTTGTGAAACTCTTCCCAAAATAGTGGAGTGATTGTTATTTTTTTCTTCTTCTACAATTCTTACATCATAAGTATAATACCGTCTTTCATTGATAAAATAAAATCAATGGATGGATAATACTATAATGGGTTGATCAAAGGAAGTATAAAGGGGTGAACATGATGTTATTTCTTAATTTAATAACTCTGAATCATTTCTATTTTTGATATTTTATTTCAATGATTTACATTATCCTTTAAACTCACCAATTTTAAGGATACACATACCGAGTGTAAAAGGATACTCTACCTTGGAGTTCTAATCAATATGATCCTCCAAGTGTATATGTTATTAGCCTTAGGATAGTGAAAACTCAAAATTGGTGAGTGATTTGGGATGGTTGTATTTCAATAAAAATAAACACTCGAATTAATGAAATTGAAATAATTTAAAAAGAAATTCATCCAATACACCTCATGTGATAAACGAGGATAAAATAATTCATCTAAATTAAATTCACTTAAGTCTTCAAAATATCAAACAATCCAATAAATTCATACCAATGTTGGCCACTTCATAGCCAAATCAACATCATCAAATCACCTTCATATAATGCATGTTTCTTAGGTTTCTTCTTAGGTATCAGAGGATCGATAACCCATGTCGTACTACAATGTCCCCTTACACAATAAAATTTTGGTAAATTCGGGCACAAAAAAATTTTGACGCCATTTCTAGGGACCTAGGTAAGTACCTTAAACCCAAGTCTTCTTTTCTCTCCACAAATTCTCTATTCTCACCATAATTTCTCTTCTCTTTTCCCCTTTCTGTTTCTGTGTGTCCAAAAAATCCCAAAAACAAATTTCAATCAAATCCAATGGATTATCCTCCAAAATACCACTTAATAAACCAATTCTATAATCAAGTTGGAAATAAATATTGAGAATCACCTCACTTAGGGAATTTCATTGACCAAACCTTGATTGAATACACCACAGTAGATGAGATGTACAATCAATGGGATGCCGATTATTTAGAGGATCAATTTTTTTACCTCTAGAGGATGATTGAAGAGATAAAACATAATAAATTTCATGATGTCCAAATATCTATCAATCCTAATTATGAAACAATTGTTGATCATTTGTGTGAAAAAATTGTTAAAATGAATTCAGAAGTTTCATCACTGAGATTAGAAATACAAATCATTGAGACTTATGAAGAACCCATTCCCACTCAGGATGTCCTTTTCTCATCACTGATAGAGGAATATTATATCCCTAAAAACTCAGGAATTAACAAAATAAATATCCATTGGATATGGGATAATTGAAGAAGATCAACAGAATGTTGAAGGTTCCTTAAATAAAGAGGAAACTGAATTTTTTAATTCACAAGAAAGAAATTTGACATTGTAAATGGAGAGTCCTAAATATTTCTCTATTGATGATTTTTTAGAAACTCTAATCACCTAAGAATTGGGAGAAATACAAAACATTGAGCCCATACACACTCCTGAAATTCAAGTAGAAAATTTTGTGTATGAAACATATATTCAAACGAAATCAATTATTTCTAAATATTCTTTAGAAGAAACTGACATTAATTAAAATTGCCAATCTTCATTACGAAATTGCAATCGACCAGAACAAAAAATCATTATCCTTCCTACCCCATACATGAATTAAATCATAGGTGATACCCAAGAGCATACATTTTTCATTCATTCTACTCTTGGAAGCAATAATGTTAGATTGAACCTTGACATCTTGGGAAAGACAAAAAATTCAACTAGATCAACCATTTCTCACATTACTTGTATCTTTAGATTTATTTTAGAACATGGATTTATACAAAGAAAAAATATTCGAAAAAAATAATAAATCTAAATCACGTTGAAGTGGATAAATATGGGTTCATTAAAATTTTGAATGTTGGAATTGGATAAGTTGGGGGGGTTCAATCGAGCTAACGACGTTAAACAAAATAACTACATAGAAGGAAACTCATGGTTTTCATGTTTCCAATAATTGTGAATCAAATTTATTTTTTTATATAATAAATTACCATAGACTGTTAACATGTACTTATTTTATGAGTAAGGATGTGTATGAAAGGGGATCGACCTATTCATCCATGTCACATGGTGTGATCTCTGAGTATTACCATAAACATAATTTTAAAAAGAAGACAATGTATCATCAGTTTATTATGTTTTTTTTATTTTTTTATAGGATAAAATAATAAAAGGATAGGTCATAGGTTTTGGGGAAAGGACTGTCACAACCATTTATGCCGCTGAGACTCGAACCCAGGATTGAAGGGAGATGTGACACGTCCTATCATCCTTAACCATCCAGTGGCTTCAATCCATGATTATCATTTCAAATTTCCACTTTGAACACCTGTCCCATACACCCTTTTATTTTTCATTAAACATCGAGGACAGTGTTATTCTATGTTGGGGGGAGATGAAATACAAAATGATTTTTTAATAAGAATATTCTTGGAATGAAAAATTCCATTAGCCTTAGCCATGATTAAAAATATTTCAAACATTGAAACTGGTTATCAAATAATTTTGTATTCCTTGATTCTTATTTTAATGCAAGTTTATGTTCATTCAAATAGTTTTTGGAATGTACCGTTATCCGATGGGATTTTTATAACTTTACATTTTAATCCTCCTAATAAAAATGCCACGATGCACATCTTCTAGATCTTGGGTGTAAAGTTGAGTTCTTGGGTCTCTTTCATTATAGCATAGGGTTCTGAGGTCACTTTTAATTTAATTTGAGGATCAAAAAAAATATAAATAAAAACTTAATGACCACATAGAGTAATGTTATATCCAAATGCATGGTGTCTGGAACTCGAGTATCCTGACTCCATAGTTGTCTTGCCCAAGGATAAACTTTATATCTCTATTATATATCATGGAATTGACAATATGTGTGGCGTCCAACACTTGGGGATCAAAACTTCATAGTTTTATTGACCAGTGTTAGTTTTTTCATTTCTATTTTGGTTAAAAAAACAAAAAAATTGGGATACTCATCTTAATGTTTAATTTGATTCCCACCCAGCGCTTCAATTTTCTCACCTTGAACAAAAATATAGGCCCCATATCATTTGAGATGCACAACACTTTATTATGCTTAATTGGAATAGGATTAAATGTGGCGATGAATTTGAACAAAGGAATGGGCTAGGGATTGGGATATGCTTATGGACCTATCTTGTTTTAAATTATTTTTATGGGTTTCATATTTTTTTTTCTATGAGGTCATTGGGTGATCAATGTGTATTAAAATGTTATTGTAAAAGGGGATTTGAATTTCATATTTGTAATATATTTTTCTCAGGAATTGAAAAAGTCATGTTGGTGGGTTTTATTAGTCACTAAAAGTGGCTAATATTAATTGTTAATATATTAAAATTAACTTGTTTCAAAATGCATAAACATCAATTTTATTCCAATTCAGAAATTGAACTTCATTCCCCATAATTGTGCAATTCATGCTTAAAGTGTCAATTAGGGCCCCTCAATAAATTGATTCTGAAAAATAGATATTTCATCATTTTAATTTGATACATTGGTAAATTATTCACCACTTTATTTGGAAAGTATTATCTTTTAGTTCTAATTGATGAATACCAAGGGAAGATGGTGATTTTTACGCCTGAATGCCGAAATTTTATGGAAAAAGAATAATGGGCATATGGCACATCAAACAAATGTGGGGCCCACAAACCAAGCCCATTGAAGATAAAATTTTTACAGTAGAAAGTTATAAATATGAGTATTATTTTAATCCACTGTGGTCGGATCTAATTCTGACGTTTTCATGATGATAAATGGATCTGATGATGAGATTTAAATGGTGGTCCTGACATAAATGCACGTAAAGTCGTCCGACTATTTTGACGATAACATCAAAACAGATGCACCACATTTCCTTAAAATTTTACAGATCATAGAGAAAAGATGAAAGTGAATATTTATCTTTTACGACACCTACATATTAGACCTCTATCAATTAAATATTCACATTTCAAAATGGCGGAAGAATCTGGATGAATTTCCGAGTCAACATCGAAATGAAAAATTCCATTGATTTTCTCATTCTCCATTTAACTCCCCCAAATATTGGAGATGTGATTTATTTTTGGGTGTGTATCTAAGTCTCCAAATATTACTATATAAGGATATTATGCTTAAGGGTATGGGGATCATATATTTTTGTTCGGAATGGTTGTTTTTTATTTTATTTCAATTGTATGCTTTCATTTTGTAATCGCTTGTCAATTTCTCCCATGTATGTTTTTTGTTTACCTTAATTTAATTAATAAAAAATCATCATCATCTTATTCTTATTAATTTTTCATTTTCTTTTTCCATATTATTTTGATACCGTTTTTTTAGGGAGTGAGTTTATTCACATTATCATTCGTGAAACTCTTTACAAAACAGTAGAGTGATTGTTATTTTTTTCATCTTCTCCAATTCTACAATCATAAGTCTACTACCTGATTTCATTGATAGACTAGCATAAATGGAGGTCTAATCCGATAATGGGTTGATCCAAGGTAGTAGAATGGGGTGAATTGGATGTTATTTATTAATATAATAATTCTTAATCAATTCTATTTTTAAGATTTTAATTCAATGATTTATGTTATCCTTTAAACTCACTGATTTTAAGTATACACATCCAAAGTGCTAAAATGATACTCTACCTTGGAGTTCTCATAATTATGATCCTCCAAGTGTTTAGGTTATTAGATTTAGGATAGTGAAAAATTGAAATTGGTGAGTGATTTGGGATGGTCGTATTTCATTAAAGGAAACACTCGAATTTAAGACATTGAAATAATTTTAAAAGAAATTCATCCAATACACCTCATGCAATAACCAAGGATCAACAAATGATTTTAAACTTAATTAACTTATGTATTTATAATATCAAATAATCCAACCTATTCAAACCAAAGTAATCCACTTCAAAGCCAAATCAACACCATCAAATCACCTTCATTGAATGCATGATTCTTAGGTTTCTTCTTAGGTCTATTAGGATCGATAACCCAAGACGTACTACAATGACCACTTACACCATACCACTTGGGTAAATTTGGGCACATCCAAATTTGGGCATCGTTTCCAGGGACTCATGTAAGCACCTTAGACCCTCGTCTTCATTTCTCATCCCAAATTCTCTATTCTCAACCTAATTTCTCTTCTCTTTCCCCTTTCTATTTCGGTGTGTCTAAAAAAAATCCTAAACCCAATTTTCAATCAACTACAATGGATTATCCTCCAAAATAAACTTCCATAAACCAATTATGTTATCAAGTCAGAAATCAATATTTGGAATCACCTCACTTAGGGAATTTTATTGACCAAACCTTGATTGAATACACTACACCAGATGAGATGTACAATCAATGGGATGCTGATTGTTTCAAAGATCAATTTCTGTACCGCTCTAGGATTATTGAAGAGATCAACATAATTAATTTCATGATTTCCAAACATCTATCAATCCTAATTCCGAAACAATTCTTGAACATTTGTGCGAAAAAATGGTTAAAATGAATTCAGAAGTTTCATCACTGAGAATAGAAATACAGAGCATTGAGACTTATGAAGAGTCCATTCCCACTCAGTATGTCCTTTCCTCATCCCTGATAAAATAATATTGTATCCCCAAAACCACTTAGTAGTTAAAAATAAAACTAACCTTTGGATATGGGAAAACTTAAGATGGTCAATGAAATCTTGAAGGGTACTTAAATCAAGAAGAAACTGATTTTTTGAATTCATAGGAGAGAAATTTGAAATTATTGATGGACTGTCATGAATATTTCTCTATTGATGATTTTTTTTAAAAAACCAATCACTGAAGAATTGGGATAAATACCAAACATTGAGCCCATACACTCTCCTGAAATTCATCTAGTCACTTTTTGGGATGAATCATATTTTCAAATGAAACCAATTATTTATAATTTTTTGGTAGAAGAAACTTTCATTCATTATAATTGCTAATCTCCATTAGAAAATTGCAATCGACCTGAACTCCAAATCATTATCCTTCCTCCCCCACACAATAATTCAATAATAGGTGATACCAATGACCATAATTTAGTCATTAATTCTTCTCATGAAAGCAATAATGTTAGATTGAACCTCGACATCATAGGCAAGACAAAATATTCAACTACATTAACCATTTCTGACATTCCTTGTATCTTTAGATTTATATTAGAACATGGATTTATAAATGTAAAAGATTCTAACACAATCAATCTAAATAATGTTGAAGTTGAGAAATACGGGTTCATTAAAATTTTGAATGTTAGAATTGGATATGTTTGGGGGGGTTCAGGTCGAGCTACGACGTTAAACAAATGCACTGCCTAAGAGGAAACACATGGTTATCATGTTTCTAATCATTGTGAATCATCTTTAATTTTTTATATAATAAATTACCATAGACTGTTGACTTGTACATATTTTATGAGTTTGGATGGGTATGAAAGGGGAGCGCCATATTCATCTGTGTCCCGTGGTGTGATCTCGGAGTAATACCTTACCCAATAATTTAAAAAGAAGATAATGTATCATCAGTTTATATTGTCTAGTTTTATTTTTATTATATGTATAGGTTAAAAATAAAAGTAATGGTCATAGGTTGTGGGGAAAATCCCATCACAACAATCCAAGCCACTAATACTCGAACCCAGGATTGAAGGGAGACTATGGCGCACGCTATCATCATCAACCACCAGGTGACTTAATTCTATGATTATCATTTTAAATTTCCTCTTTGAACACCTCTCTGATACCCCCTTCTATCTTTTCTTCAAACACTATGGATAGGGTTATTCTATGTTAGGGGGAGATGAAATAAAAAATGATTTTTAATAAGAACATTCTTGGAATGAAAAATTCAATTAACCTTGGACATGATTACAAATATATTACACTCTGAAATTGGATATCAAATAATTTTGTATGCCTTGATTCTTATTTTAATGCATGTTTATGTTCATTCACATAGTATTTGGAAAGTGCGGTTTTATGATGGGATTTTTCAAAGTTTAAATTTTAATATTCATAATAAAAACGCCACAATGCACGTCTACTAGATCATGGGTGTAAATTTGAGTTCTTGGTTCCCTTTCGTTTTATAATAGGGTTCTGGGGTCACTTTTTGTATAATTTGTGTGTCCAAAAAATATAACTAAAAAAATAATGACCACATAAAGTAATTTTATATCCAGATGTGTGTCATATATCACATGGGGATTGTGAATCCATATTTTTCTTTCCCAGAATTAGTATTTATATCTCTATTGTAGAGAATGGAATTGACAATATGTGTGGCTTCCAGCACTTGAGAATCATGACTCGAATGTTTTCTTGCCCAGAGTTAGTTTTTTCATATCTATTGTTGTTAAAAAAATTAAAAAAAAAAAATAAAAAATAATGGGATAATCATATTATGGTTTAATGTGATTCCCACCAAGCACTTCCATATTTTACCCTTGAAAAAAATGGGCCCATATCATTTGTGATGGACAACACTTTATCATGCTTAATTGAAAGTGAATGAAATGTGGTGATTAATTTGAATAATGAAATGGGCATGGGATTCAGATATGCTAATGGACCTAGATTTTTTTAAAATGATATTTATGGGTTTCATAATTTTTTTGGTATGAGGTCTTTGGGTGAGCAATGTGTATTAAAATGTTATTGGAAAAGGGGATTCAAATTTCATATTTGTAATATATTCTGCTCGGGACTAGAAAAACTCAAGTTGGGGGGTTTGATTAGTCACTTAAAGTGTCTAATATTAAATTTTAATATCTTAATATTAATTTGTTTCAAAATTCATAAACATTAATTTTAGTCCAATTCAGAAATTGAACTTCATTTCCAATCATTGTGGAATTCATGATTAAAGTGTCAATTTGGGCCCTCTCAAAATATTGATTGTGAAAACTACACTGTTCATCATATTAATTTTATATTTTGTTATATGATTCATCCCATTATTTGGAAAATTTTATCTTTTAGGTCCAATGGATGAATCTCAAGGGAAGATGGTGATTTTTGCGCCTGAATGTAGAACTTTGCTGGAAAAAGCAAATTGGGCCTACGGAACTTCAAAAAAATGTGGGGCCCACAAAAAAAGCCCAATGATGCTCACAGTTTTATAGTAAAAAGATAAAAATTTGAGTATCATTTTATTCAACTATGGCCGAAGGTAATTCTGACGTTTTCATGATGATAAAGGGATCTGATGTTGAGATTTAAATGGTGGGCACGACATAAATGCATATAAAGTCGTCCAACCATTTCGACCATAACATCTATACGACTGTGCCACATTTCCTGAAATTTTTATAGAATATATAGGACATAAGGGGAATAAAATTTCTCTTCAACAACATTTACAGATTCGGCCTCCATCAATTAAATATTCACTTTTCAAAACAGTAGATGAATCTGGATGAATTTCTGTTTCAACTTCAAAAGGACAAATTCCCTTGATTTTATCACTCTCATTTTAACTACCCAAATTGATGAAGATGTAATTTATTTATGGGGGTTGTATCTAAGTCTCCAAATATGCTTATATATGGAGCTTATTTTTAAGGTAATTGGGATCAAATATTTTAGTTTGGAATGTAAGTTTTTATTTTCGTTCAATTGTATGCTTTCAGTTTGTAAACGCTTGTAAATTTATCCCAAGTTTGTTTTCCATTCAACTTCATTTAACTAATAAAATATCCCCCTCATATTCTTCTTAATTTCATATTTTCTTTTACCATATCATGTTTATATCATTTCCTTAGGGAGTGAAGTTATTCACATTATCTTTTGTGAAACTCATCACACAACGGTGGAGTGATTGTTATTTTTTTCATCTTCTTCAATTCCAACATCATAAGTCTACTACCTCCTTTAATTGATAAAATATCATAAATGGAGGGATAATCTTATAATGGGTTGATCCAAGGGAGTATAAATGGGTGAATTGGATGTTATTTCTTAATATAATAATTATTAATCAATTATATTTTTGAGATTTTAATTCAATGATTTATGTTATCCATTAAACTCAACAATTTTAAGGATACACATCCGGAGTGATGAAATGATACTCTACCTTAGAGTGCTCATCAATATGATCCTACAAGGGTATACATTAATAGCCTTAGGATAGGGAAAAATTGAAATTGGTGAGTGATTTGTGATGGTTGTATTTTGTTAAATGAAACACTCAAATTTAAGACATTTAAATAATTTAAAAAGAAATTCATCCAATACACCTCATACGATAACCAAAGATCAACACATGATTTTAAATTGATTAACGTAATTATTTAAAATATCAAATAATCCAATCAATTCAAACCAAAGTTATCCATTTCATAGCTAAATCAACACCATCAAATTAACTTCTTAGAATACATGTTTCTTATGATTATTCTTAGGTGTGTGATGATCGATAACCCAATTCATACTACAATGACCGCCTACGCCATACCACATGGGTAAATTTGGGCGCAACCATATTTTGGCATCGTTTCCGGGGACCCATGTATGTACCTTAGACCCTCATCTTCTTTTCTCGCCCCAAACTCTCTATTCTCAACCTAATTTTTCTTCTCTTTTCCCCTTTCTGTTTCAGTGTGTCCAAAAAAATCCCAAAACCAATTTTCAATCAACTCCAATGGAATATCCTCCAAAATACCCTTTCATAAACCAATTATGTTATCAAGTAGAAAATCAATATTTGGAATCACCTAACTTAGGGAATTTCATTGACCAAACCTTGATTGAATACACCACACCAGATGAGATGTACAATCAATGGGATTCTCATTGTTTAAAAGATTAATTTCCGTACCTCTCGAGGATGATTTAAGAGATTAACATAATGAATTCATTGATGTCCAAACATGTATCAAACCTAATTCTAAAAAAATGTTGAACATTTCTGTGAAAAAATGGTTAAAATGAATTCAGAAGTATCATCACTGAGATTAGAAATACAAAGAATTGAGATTTATGAAGAGCCCATTCCCACTCAGGATGTCCTTTCTTCATCACTGATAAAAGAATATTTTATCCCCAAAATCAATTAGTAATTAAAAATATAACTAACCCTGGGATTTGGGAAAACTAAATAAGATCAAAGAAATTTTGAAGGGATCTTAAATCATGAAGAAACTAATTTTTTTAATTCACAGGAGAGAAATTTGAAATTGGGGATGGAGGGTCCTGAATATTTCTTTATTGATGATTTTTCAAAAACACCAATAACCGATGAATTGGGAGAGATACTAAACCTTGAGCCCATACACACTCCTAAAATTCATCTAGTCGCTTTTTGGGATGAATCATATTTTCAAACAGAACCAATTATTTCTAAATTTTTTTTTGAATAAATATACTTTCATTCAAATAGGATATCTTAATTAGGAAATTTCACTTGAACAGAACTCAAAATCATTATCCTTCCTTTCCCACACAATAATTCCATAATAGGTGATATCAAAAACCATACTTTAGTCATTAATTCTTATCATGAAAGCATTAATGTTAGATTGAACCTTGACATCTTAGGCAAGACAAAAAATTCAACTACATTAACCATTTTTGACATTCCTTGTATCTTTAGATTTATTTTAGAACATGAATTTATAAAAGGAAAATATTCTGAAAAACTATCAATATCAATAATTTTTAAGTGGAGAAATACGGGTTCATTAAAAATTTTACAGTTAGAATTGGATAAGTTGGGGGGGGATCAAGTCATGCTAACAACGTTAAACAAAAGCTCTACTTAGGAGGCAACACATGGTTATCATGTTTCCAATCATTGTGAATCATCTTTATGTTTTTATATAATAAATTACCATAGACTGTTGACCTGTTCCTTTTTATGAGTAAGGATGGGTATGAAAGGGGCGAAACATATTCATCAGTGTCCCACGGTGTGATCTCTGAGTAATACCTTACCCAGTAATTTAAAAATAAGATAATATATCATCAGTTTATATTGTCTGGTTTTATTTTTTTGTTTTTGTAGGTTAAAAAAATAAAAGGAAAGGTCATAGGTTGTTGGGAAAAGCCCATCACAACAATCCAGGCCACTGAGACTCGATCCCAGGATTGAAGGGAGACTGTGACACGTGCTTTCATCATCAACCACCAGGTGACTTCATTCCATGATTATCATTTTAAATTTCTTCTTTGAACACCTCTCTGATACCCCCTTCTATGTTTTATTCAAGCACTAGGGATAATGTTATTCTATGTTGGGGGAGATGAAATAAAAAATGATTCTTTTTAATAAGAACATTCTTGGAATGAAAAATTCCATTAACCATGGACATGATTACAAATATTGCAAACCCTGAAATTAGATGTCAAATAATTTTGTATGCCATGATTCTGATTTCAATGCAAGTTTATGTTCATTCGCATAGTTTTTGGAATGTCTAGTTGTCTGATGTTATTTTTCAATGGTTAC
The DNA here is from genome assembly GCA_963277665.1 of Viscum album. NCBI lineage: Eukaryota > Viridiplantae > Streptophyta > Magnoliopsida > Santalales > Viscaceae > Viscum > Viscum album. The sequence goes on along the minus strand of OY728129.1, from coordinate 563,738,442 downwards.
ATTATCATCTTCATAAAAAAAATGCCACAATGCAAGTATACTGAATCTTGGGTGTAAATTTTAGTTCTTGGGTCCCTTTCGTTATAACATAGGGTTCTGGGGTCACTTTTAGTATAATTTGAGTGTCTAAAAAAATATAACTAGAAAACTAATGACCACATAGAGTAATGTTATATACAAATGCGTGTCATATTGAACTTGGGGATCGTGACTCTATAGTTGTCTTGACCAGATTTAGGAGTTTTATCTCTATTACAGAGCATGGAATTGACAATATGTGTGGCGTCCAACACATGGGGATCGTAACTCCATTGTTGTCTTGCCAAGAGTTAGTTTTTTCATATCTGTTGTTGTTAAAAATATTTTAAAATAACAAAGAAAAAAATCAAAAAATTGGATACTCATTTTAATGTTTAATGTGATTCCCACCCAGTGCTTCCATTTTTTACCCTTGAACAAAAAAGGGCCCCATATCTTTTGTTAGGGACAACACTTTATCATGCTTAATTGAAATTGGATGAAATGTGGTGATTAATTTGAAAAATGAAATGGGATTGGGATTGGGATATGGATATGGACAATGATTTTTTTAAATTATATTGATGGGTTTCATATTTTTTTGTATGAGGTATTTTGGTGAGGAATGTGTTTTAAAATGTTATTGGAAAAGGGGAGTCAAATTTCATATTTGTAATATTTTTTGCTCGGCACTAGAAAAACTCAAGTTGGGGGGGTGTGATTAGTCACTGAAAGTGTCTAGTATTATTTGTTAATATCTTAATATTAATTTGTTTCAAAATTAATAACCATCAATTTTAGTCCAATTAAGAAATTGAAATTCATTTCCAATCATTGTGAAATTCCTGCTTAAAGTGTCAATTTGGGACCTCTCAATAAATTGATTGTGAAAACTACAATATTTATTATATTAATTTTATATTTTGGTATATGATTCATCCCTTTATTTGGATAATTTTATCATTTAGGTCCAATGGATGAATCCCAAAGTAAGATAGATATTTTTGTGCCTGAATGCAGAACATTGCTGGAAGAAGAATAATGGGCCTAAGGCATATCAAACGAATGTGGGTCCCACAAACAAATCCCAATGAAGCTCACATTTTTACAGTAGAACGATAAATATTTTAGAATTATTTTATTCAACTGTGGCCAAAGCTAATTCTGAAGTTTTCATGATGATAATGGGATCTGATGTTGAGAATTAAATGGTGGGCCCGACATAAATGCATATAAAGTCATCCAACCATTTCAACTATAACATCTATAGGGGTGCGCCAAATTTTTTGAAATTTTTAAAGATTATATAGGAAATATGGGGAAGAATATTTCTATTCTACGACCCTTACGGATTTGGAATCCATCAATTAAATATACACATTTCAAAACACTGGATGAATCTGGATGAATTTCTGGGTCAACTTCGAAATGTCAAATTCCCTTGATTTTCTTACTCTCCTTTTATCTACCCCAATTAATGGAGATGTAATTTATTGTTGCGGGTTGCATCTAAGTATCCAAATATTCATATAAAAGGAGCTTATTCTTATGGTAATGGGGATCGAATATTTTTGTTTGGAATGGATGTTTTTATTTTCATTCAATTGTATGCCTTCATTTTGTAATCGCTTGCCAATTTCTCCAAAGTAAGTTTTTCATTCAACATAATTTAATTAACAAAATATCATCATAATAATATTCTTAATTTCACATTTTCTTTTACCATATCATGTTTATACTATTTCCTTAGAGAGTGAGGTTATTCACATTATCTGTTCTGAAACTCTTCACACAACGGCAGAGTGATTGTTATTTATTTCGTCTTCTTCAATTCCACCATCATATGTCTACTACCTCCTTTCATTGATAAAATAGCATAAATGGAGGGTTGATCATATAATGGATTGATCCAAGGGAGTATAAAGGGGTGAATTGGATGTTAATTTTAAATATAAAAATTCTTAATCAATTCTATTTTTTAGATTTTAATTCAATGATTTATGTTATCCTTTCAACTCACCAATTTTAAGGATACACATCTCGATTGCTAAAATGATACTCTACCTAGGAGTGCTCATCAATATGAACCTCCATGGGTATAGGTTATTAGCCTTAGGAAAGTGAAATATTGAAATTGGTGAGTGATTTTGGATGGTTGTATTCTGTTAAAGGAAACACTCGAATTTAAGAAATTGAAATAATTTAAAAAGAAATTCATCCAATACACCTTATGAGATATCCAAGGATAAACACATGATTTTAAATTGAATTAACTTAAGTATTTAAAATATCAAATAATCCAACCAATTCAAACCAATGTTAGACACTTCATATGTAACACCCCAAGATTTCATAGTGTGTTATTTTTTCAAAATAATTCAATAACTTGCACTACACGCAACACCGAGTTCAAGCGCACCATGACTTACCAAACAAGTCGTTTAAAGAGGTTATGAATAATATTAACTAAATTTTAAACTTTATATAATGATTATAATTTTAGAATCCATATTATGAGTTTCTTAGACATAATGTAAGAACAAATTCATTTTCAGTATTGCACTTTTACCAACTTTTAACAGTGAAATATTTTTAAATCCAATATTTTAAACTTTTGGACTAAATGGGGACATAAAAAATTTACAATGAAACCTCCCAAGATTCCATGGTACGTTTTCCTTAGAATAATACAGTAGCGTGTGTTGTATGCAACTTCGAGTACTAACACACACCACAACCAATCAAACTAGCCGTTATGAATAGTAATACCTACTTTTTTGAAATTTTATAAATTTTATCTCTCAAAATGGATTTAATTTTTGGATTTGGAATATTGAATTTATCCTAGGGTAAAATTTTGGTACTTTTTGGATAACTTTTATATTTTGATGAATAGTGAAATTTACTAAATTTTAATTAAAAATAACTTTTTTAATCAAAATAATTAGTAGTGATAAATTATGAATTTGAGTTGTTTTAATGTATATTTAGAATATATTTTTACCCTTTAATACAATGTTTTTCATTGGACAAAATGTTACAATGAAACCGGATATAAACAGGTGTGAATCTTTTGATAGTTATTATCTCTTAAAAACACACTTTTTGATTTAACAATGGGAATTAATTTTAAATTAATTTCTGCCACTTCTAAGTTTTGAATTTGGAAAAATGGATACCATATATGGAATCATTATGTTCTAATTGTGTAAATATGTAACTTTTTTTATACATTTTGAATAATTACTTCGGTGAATATTTTATTTACCATGGTTAAAGGGTAAATCCGGTAAATAAGGGTTAAAAATAATATTATAATAATAACAAATTATCTTAAAACGTGTCCTAACCTAATTGGTTGATACATTTACGACCATGGGAATCTTTGGATCGATTTTGGGACCCCATGGTGCCACTTGTAAGTGATATGACACTTTTTTTAATTAAGTTAAAATGAATACAAAAATGACACAAGCATATATCTTTTTGAAAAACAATTTTTACATAGTGTTATATATGTTGGATTTTTGACTATAAATATTCATTAGAAATATAAAAATATTTCCTACATAATGATATTTTATTTATAATTTTTAGACATTAAATAATTTAATTTATTAATGACCCATGATGATGAAATAATTACCATAACAGTTTAAAATTGAAATAATTTATATAATAAATACCCAAATAAATATAATTTGAGTATTTATATTAATTACACTAATTTTTTAGGTTAATATGACATGTTAGGATTGACGTAATTAACTTTTTTCGAAGTAATCATTCTGTTATGAGTTTCACAAAAATCAACTATTTAATAGTGTCAAAATTGACATTAAAGAGTTTTTAAAACAAATATTATATTATAAATTGTTATTAAATTTCTCAAAATCTAATGTTCGGCCCAGAGACTTATATCATGATAGGTGTATCATTAATGAACCACTTTGGGGACGCTTGGATGTATATAGTAAGTTTATTAACTATAAAATATAAAAATAAAAAGTGACATGGTTAGTGTCAAAAAAATTAACTAAGAGTTAATACTTAATGATAAGGTTAATATAGTTACCAAAACCAGTATAAATCCAATTGGTTGAGTGGTTTTCGACCTATTACCACCTTATCTTTTAAATAATACACTTCGGAGCCATTATAAACCGAATATGAATTTATTATAAAATAATATTTCTAGCTTTTCCAAAGGTGCCCCTCACCCCTCTTATAAAAGGGAACTCCTCCTTCTCATTAATTCACACCTAAAAAGCCTTTTGGTTCGGCTGAACCCTACCCCAATACTCTCTCAACTTCCCTCAATATAACCTAGTGGCCTTAGTTTGATCAGAAATCCAACCTAAAGAGTCCTTTTGATCAAATCAAAAGGAATAACCCAAAGAAGAGGTAATAATTTCACCACACTTTTTAAACTTCCTTTCTTCATCCACTTCTTCTTTATTTTTTATTAACATTATAAAATAATAACTCCAGTATCATATATATACTGAGATTTTATTAAAAATATGGTACAACCATATTCATTATTCTATCCACCGTTTGAATAACATGTCACCAAACGTGCGTACGTACGGCTTACCGTCTCCATGTCATGGTGTAATTGTTATTCAATATATTATTATTTGGATGGGTATAATAATGATTTATAATTCATGTAAATAATAAATATAACATTATAATTATCCTTTATATATGATATACCATCCAATTATATATTATTTTAATATCAAAAGAATGATATTGTCGCTCGTGCGTACATATGGACTACCTTCTCCACGAACGCGTTGAGATTCATTCTTCATCGTATCCATTCAAGTATAAATATCATTTGATGATTTAAAAGTAATTTTTAAGGACTTTATATCATTCTGGATGTGAATAAGATACAACATATCCATTACAAACATGTCTTACATAACAAAACATATAAAAGAAAATGAGTAAGTTAACACCCGAAACAACGATAATACTAGGATATTAATAACAAATCAATTTTAAAAGATCATATATGATATCATATTAATGTATATGATTCCTGTGTAATTTAATAACAATTATTTAACCATTATACATGATTTTATCCTACCCACATCCAATTAAAAGTACAAGGTAAGGGTTTAGTTCGCAATCTCTTCATTATCTGAGGCTGTTTATACATAATAATTTACTGGGATTTCATTATCATCCACATCCACGTTTCCTCAAAATGTATTTCAAAACATTTTTACTATTTACTAAAAAATGGTTTAAATTCATTTATACCCTTATTTATTTTGAATGGAATATTTCCACCATTTTCCAAACAAGGTACTTATTAACCTTTTTGACAAATTTAAGGTAAGAATGTCTTTTTAAACATATACGGAGGGTGCGGTTATTTTCCGCCATTATAAAATCGTTGAAGCTTCCCTTATAAGCCTATATAAATATTTTCAAAGTAAATGTTTTTTTATAGTTATGTGACTTTTACATTATTATAAAATGAATATTTTATGAATTTTTGAAAGGTACTCTTTATCAAGATCATAATTTTAAATGTTTAAAAGATTTATCTTTCTAAATCTTTTTTAATTAATGTCAATGTTTTCAAAATGATTTTATGGATTTATTTATATGGACATGAATGTTTTGAAATGATATTTATTTTCAAAAGTTTCAAAGTGGTATGGGACACTTTTATTCAAAAATCTCTTTTAAATTACTTCCTTTATAAATGTGTGACTTTTCAATAATTTCGAGAAAAGAGATATTTCTCTCAAATAGTTTTGATTTCATCTATGTCAACATCCTTTGATAGATTTTAAACTTATTTGAAGTTGATTTATTATGATACAAAACTTTTGTATTGTATTGATGGTTTTGTGATATTTTTTACTGTGGATGTGTTATTTTTATACTATTCATGGTTTATGGAGAAAGTATTAACATTTCATATAATAGTTTTAATATGAATGTTTATGTTATGTTTAAACCTTTTCATATGGGATTGCATTGGACTTAATATGTGACGAGTGTAGCCCGCTATACCTCCTCGATGCATCGGTAGGTCTCATGAGAAAAACTAGGGTCTTGCCATAAGGCCTTGACAAAATCTTATTTGTAGTAATGGCACGAGGCCTTGGCTATGTGGTTATGATAGTCTGGCATTATGAATTCCATAATTATTAAAGTGGTTATTGATATTTCATGTGATTATTCGATTAGTATAATATCCATGTGAATAAGTAAATGACATTATTTCATTTTATTTTTTCCATACTATGTTGAAGTTCAAGTTTAAAAGGCTTCTGTTTAGTTATACATTGCCTTAAATGTTTATTCTTATTTATGGAAGTTTCCGCTATATTGTTATCCTTACTGGGCATTTGAGCTAACCCTTTTTCTATGTTTTATATATCCTAGGATGTGAAGAAGTAAATTATGAATAACCTGCAGGGATAGTATGATGGGATAAGAGTGTGGACTATGGAGACTAAGTTGTGTTAGTTTTCATTTTATGATGTAATGTAAACATTATGAATATATCTATTGTTTCCAAGGCTACTAAACTAATCAGTCTTTCATGACATGATCTTTCTTGTGATCATGCCAATTCTATGTAATAATTCACCGACTCCGGGTAACTGGGGACTGGGTGTTACAGTTGGTATCAGAGGAAGTTTAGTACAATCCTTGGAAGCTAGATTTAGATAAACTCTGATTAGAGCACATAGATTTAAGATGGACTTTGAGGATTAGTATAGAAGAACTTCCTAGAATTTTGGTATTGTAGAGATTTTTTGAGTTTTCCGAGCAATACATCCCTATCTGGATACGAGTAGGTAGAGGCGGCTCTGGCACAGATGTACCTAGGGGTAAATCCTGAAAACACTGCTTTGAGCTAGACTCAAACGGGAACTACTGCATGACAATGGGCCTTGCTACACTCTTGGTTACGACACTCTTTGGGGATATTCTTAAGATAATTCTCATTTTCATTACAAACCATCATGAATGGTTTATGAGTATATACATCCTCAAAAGAGACATTTTTAGGAATATGGATTATATCCATAAAGTATTTAATTTATGTTATTTGTTTTACAAGTTTGGGATTAGTTATTGTTATTCATAAACTAATCTAGTGTATGCCATTATTTAGAAATGGTGCCCAGTATAAGGAATGAGAACTCCAGCAATGCACATGATATAAAAATAAACAAGGATCATATCATTCATGGTCTTAAGCCAGAATTTATAAGAGAAATAGTCTCCCATGTATTATCCTTATATAAATAAATAATATCATGTGTTGATAAGATTAGTAAAAAATTTACTGAGTCCTATCGCTTTGAAGGGAATCAAAAGAAGAAAAGGGTGGAAGAGTGAATGATGGATAAAGGGAAGAGGTAAAAGAAGAATTTTCCCATATGTGATAACTGTGGGAAGAAACACCTTGAAACTTTCCTGAAAGGAATTGGATTTTTTTATAAGTGTGGAGGAAAAGGGCACAAAGTACGTGACTTGAAGGGTAGGAAAATGGTTTCAAATGTACAATTCTTCATTTTCAAGGAGTTTGGACACTATGCGGACATATGTCCCAGTCGTCGGACTATACCGCAAATGATGCTATTTGATAATAATCAAGTTATGATACTACCACAGATGAAGAGGAATGATTAGATTTCTTATGTTGATTATGACATTTGAGTGTTGTATAAACAATGTACTTTTTGTAATAATTATGGAGTATATAGGGATTGAATTTCAGTACTATTTTATTAAGGAATGAGATTGTTTGGAACAAAGAAAAGTGACTCAATAACAGTTTAAATTTTTGAAAAATATATGATTGTGATAAAGATAAACCATAATATGGTTCTGATACTGAGGTAGTGATTTTAGAATAATACATGATTGATTGGGTAAAATTTATTGGATATTCTTGACAACCTTTAAACTGATTAATGATTTGTATATTCCATCATTGTTGGGGTTTAAAACATTTTTGGATTGAAGGAGTATACCTATTATTCTTTAAGGAATAAGGGATCTTGAATGTAATAAACAAGGTTTTATGGTAATTCATGATGTTACAGTGTATTAAAAGAATACATGATGAAGGTGTTCACATGTTATTATGCGGAAAAAAAGGATGTTCATTGTGTTTACCTTCCTTATAAATTGTGCGCAGTAGTATTTTGGATAGTTCTAGTTTGGATTATTTTGGATTGCCATTAAAGGACAACCCGGATGTCGGGCGGCAACCTGTCGCGTCCGGCAAGGCCGCGAGACTTGAACCCACAACCGAGGGGCGACAGGGGTGTATCACCTACCACCGACCCACGTGATTTCTTTGATTGAATAATATCGTTTTTTAAATGGTTCTTCTAGATGAATTATAAATTCATTTGTTATCCTTATACGAATAGGATAAATAGAATATTATTTTTAAGTTCTATTATCTTTTAGAGAGAAAGATGAGTTTGCGGTAGAACTTAGTTAAAGGATGAGACTCTACTTGTCAAGTATATATTTATCTTCTTCTCTTATTCAATGATGAAATTAATTCTTATAATTTAGTGAAGGGATCATAAAACAACAAATGTGTTATCCTAATACCATATGTTTTGTGGAACCGATGCTATTTTAAATCATCATAGATTGATGAATTTAAGGCCCTCAATTTTACACATGTTTTTGATTGATGATCTCAATCAATACCTATAAATAATTACATATTACCTCCAATTATATGTCTCTAATGTCCACCAATGTTCTTTGAATAGAGATCATAATTTGGTGGTGACCCTTTCATTTCTCTTTTCCTCTTATTAAGACTAAATTTTATTAACAGAATTTCCAATGTGGATTTTCCCAAAAAGATATTTTCTATATTCAACATTTTATTTTCGAAGAAAAATTTCAAATTGCAAGGACGCAATTTATTGAAGGAGGGGAGAATGTAACACCCCAAGATTTCATAGTGTGTTATTTCTTCAAAATAATACAATAACATACACTACACGCAACACCGAGTTCAAGCGCACCATGACATTCCAAAAAAGCTGTTTGAAAGAGGTTATGAATAGTATTAAGTAAATTTTAAACTTTATATAATCCTTATAATTTTATAATCCATATTATGAGTTTCTTAGACATAATGTTAGAATAAATTCGTTTTCAGTATTGCACTTTTACCAACTTTTAAAAGTGAACCCATTTTAAATCTAATATTTTAAACTTTTTGATAAAAAATGGGGACATCAAATATTTACAATGAAACAGCCCACGCTTCCATGGTATGCTTTTCTTTAAATAATATAGTAGTGTGTGTTGTACGCAACTTCGAGTTCTAACACACACCACAACCAATCAAACTAGATGTTATGAATAGTAATACCTAATTTTTGAAATTTAATAAATATTATCTCTCAAAATGGACTTCATTTTTGGAATTGGAATATCGAATTTATCCAAGGGTAAAATTTTGGTACTTTTCGGATAACTTTTATATTTTAATGAATAGTGAAAATTACTAAATTTTACGTAAAAAGAACTTTTTTAATCAAAATAATTAGTAGTGATAAATTACGACTTTGAGTTTTATTAAAGTATATTTAGAATATATTTTTACCATTTAATACAATTTTGTTCGTTGGACAAAACTTCACAATTAAACCGGATATAAACATGTGTCAATCTTTTGATAGTTATTATCTCTTTAAAACACACTTTTTGATTTAACAATGGGAATTAATTTTAAATTAATTTCTACCACTTCTGTGTTTTGAATTTGGAAAAATGGATTCCATATTTGGAATCAAGATGTTCAAATTGTGTAATAGTTAACTTTTATTTTTAGACATTTTGAATAATTACTTCGGTAAATATTTTATTTACCATGGTTTAAGGGTAAATCTGGTAAATAAGGGTTAAAAATAATATTATAATAATTAAAAATTACCCTAAAACGTGGCCTAACATTATTTTTTGATTCATGTCTGACCATGGGCATATTTTGGTTGATTTTGGGACCCCATAGAGCCAATTGTAAGTGATAGGGACACTTTATTTTAATTAAGTTAAAATGAATACAAAAATGACACAACCATATATCTTTTAGAAACAAAATTTTACATAGGGTTATATATGTTAGATTTTTGACTATAAACTTTCATTAGAAATATAAAATATTTACTACATAATGATATTTTATTTATAATTTGTAGACATTAAATAATTTAATTTATTTATGAGACAATAATGATGAATTAAATACCATAATAGTGAAAAATTAAAATAATTTATTTTATAAATACCCATATAAATATAATTTGAGACTTTTTATGAATTACAATATTATTATAGGTTAATATGACATGTTAATATTGGTGTAAATAACTTTCTTCGAAGTAATCATTCTGTTATGATTTTTTCATAAATGAACTATTGAATAGTGTCAAAATTGACATAAAAGAGTTTATAAAACAAATATTATATTATTAATTGATATTAAATTCCTAAAAATCAAAGGTTCGGTCAAGATACATATATCATGATAGTTGTATCATTAATGGACCACTTGGGGGTCTCTTGGATGTATATAGTATGTTTATTAACTATATAATATGAAAATACAAAGTGACATGGTAAGTGTCAAACTAATTAACTAAGAGTTAATACTTAAAGATAAGGTTAATATAGTAACCAAAACCTGTCTAAATCTTATTGGTTGAGTGGTTTTCAACCTATACCCACCTTAACCTTCAAATAATCCACTTTTAAGAAATTATAAACCGAATATAAATTTATTATAGTATAATATTTCTAGCTTTTCCAACAGTACCCCTCACCCCTCTTATAAAAGGGAACTAATCCTTCTCATTAATTCACACCTTCAATGCCTTTTGGATCGGCCAAAACCTGCCCAAATACTCTTTAAAATTCCCTCACTACAACCTAGAGGCCTTAGTTTTATCAGAAATCCAACCTATGGAGTCTTTTTGATCAAATCAAAAGGAAGAACCCGAAGAAGATGTAATAATTTCACCACCCTTTTTCAAGTTCCTTTTTTCATCCACTTCTTCTTTATTTATTATTACCATTATCAAATAATAACTCCAGTATCTTATATATATTTTTATGTTATTATAAATATGGTACAACCATATTCATTATTCTATCCACCATTTGAATAACATGTCACCATACGTGCGTACGCACGACTTACCGTCTCCACGTCGTGGTGTAATTGTTATTCAATATATTATTATTTGGATGGGTATAATAATGATTTATAATTCAATTAAATAATAAATATAACATTATAATTATTCTTTATATATTATATAACATCCAATTATATATTATTTTAATATCAAAATAATGATATTGTCGCTCGTGTGTACGTACGGACTACCGTCTCCACGAACGCGTTGAGATTCATTCTCCATCGTATCCATTCAAGTATAATTATATTTTTATGATTTAAAAATAATTTTTAATGACTTGATATCATTCTTGATATGAATAAGATACATCCTATCCATTACAAACATGGCTTACATAATAAAACATATAAAATAAAATGAGTAAGTTAACACCCGAAACAATGAAAATACAAAGATATTATTAACAAATCAATGTTAATAGATCATATATGATATCATATTATTTTAAATGATTCATGTATACATTAATATCCATTATTATACCATTATAAAGGAGGTTAACCTACCCCCAACCAATTAAAAGTACAAGGTAAGGGTTTATTTCGCAATCTCTTCATTATCCGAGGTAGTTAATACGTAATAATCTACTGGGATTTATTTATCATCCACATCCATGTTTCTTCAAAATTTATTTCAAAACATTTTTAATATTTACTAGAAAATGGGATAAAGACATTTATACCCTTATGTGTTTTGAATGGAATATTTCCATCATTTTCCAAACAAGGTACTTTTTAACCTTTTTGACAATGTTAAGGTGAGAATGTCTTTTTAAACATATATGACAGGAGCAGTTATTTTAGGCCGTTATAAAATCGCTGAAGCTTCCCTTTCAATCCTATAAGAATATTTTCAAAGTAAATGTTTTATTTGATAATTATGTGAATTTTCAATGCTTTCAAAATGAATATTTTAAGAATTTGTGAAAGGTACTCTTTATCAAGATCATAATTTTAAATGTTTTAATGATTTAACTTTCTAAATCTTTTTAATTAATGTACATGTTTTCAATATGATTTTAAGAATTTATTTATATTGACATGAATGTTTTGAAATGATATTTGTTTTCAAAAGTTTCAAAGTGGTATGGGACACTTAGATTCAAATATTTCTTTTAAATTACTTCCTTCGTTAATGTGTGACTTTTCAATGATTTCGAGAATAGAGATATTTGTCTCAAATAGTTTTGATTTCATCTTTGTAAACATCCTTTGATGGATTTTAGGATTATTTGATGTTGATTTATTATGATACAAAACTTTTATATTGTATTGAAATTTTTTTGATATGTTTTACTATGGATGTGTTATTTTTATACCATTCATGGTTTATGGAGAAAGTATTGACATTTCGTATGCTAGTTTTAATACGAATGTTTATGTTATGTTTAAACTTTTTCATATGGGAATGCATTGGACTTAATATGTGACGGGTGAAGCCCGCTATACCTCCTGGATGCATCGATAGTTCTCATTAGACAAACTAGGGTCTTGGCACAAGGCCTTGGCAATATCTTATTTGTAGTCTTCGCACAAGGCCTTGGCTTTGTGGTTATGATAGTCTGGTGTTATGCATTCCATCATTATGAAAGTGGTTATTGATATTAAATGTGATTATTCGATTAGTAGAATATCCATGTGACTAATTAAATGGAATTATTTCATTTTATTTTTTCCATACTATGTTGAAGTTCATATTTAAAATTCTTATGTTTTAGTTATACATTGCCTTAAATGTTCATTCTTATTTATGGAAGTATCCACTATATTATTATCCTTACTGGGCATTTGAGCTCACCCCTTTTCTATGTATTATTTTTCCCATGATTTGAAGATGTAAATTATGAATGACTTGTAGGGATAGTATAAGGGGATAAGAGTATGGAATATGGAGACTATGTTATTGTAGTTTTTATTTTATGATGTAATGTAAACCTTAAGAATATATCTAGTGTTTCCAAGGCTACTAATCTAATTGGTCTTTCAATACTTGATCATTCTTGTGATCATTCCAATGTTATGTAATAATGTACAGACTCTGGGTAACTGGGGTCGGGGCGTTACATCATAGCCAAATCAACACCATCAAATCACCTTCTCAGAATGAATGTTTCTTAGGTTTCTTCTTAGGTCTCTGAGGATCGATAACCCAAGCTGTACTACAATGACCACATACAACATACCACATGGGTAAATTTCAGCTCAACCAAATATTAGCGTCATTTCCAGGGACCCATGTATGTACATTAGACCCCCATCTTCTTTTCTCACCGCAAATTCTCTATTCTCAACCAAATTTCTCGTCTCTTTTCCCCTTTCTGTTTCGATGTGTCCAAAAAAATCCAATACTCAATTTTCAATCAAAACCAGTGGATTATCCTCCAAAATACACTTTCAAAAACAAATTCTGTTATCAAGTAGGAAATCAATATTTGGAATCACCTCACATAGAGAATTTCATTGGCCAACCCTTGATTGAATACACCACACCAGGTGAGATGTACAATCAATGGGATGCTTATTGTTTAAAAGATCAATTTCTGTACCTCTCGAGGATGATTGAAGAGATCAACATAATGAATTTCATGATGTCCAAACATCTATCAATCCTAATTCTGAAAAAATTCTTGAACATTTGTGTGAAAAATTGGTTAAAATTATTTTATAAGTTTAATCACTAAGATTATAAATACAAAGCATTTAGATTTATGAAGAGTCCATTACCACTCAGGATGTCCTTTCCTCATCACTGATAGAAGAATATTTTATCCCCAAAACCACTCAGTAATTAAAAAAAGAAATAACCATTGGATATGGGAAATCTTAATAAGATCAATTAAATGTTGAAGGGTCCTTAAATCAAGAATAAACTGATTTTTTTAATTCACAAGAGAGAAATTTCAAATTGTGGCTGGAGAGTCCTGAATATTTTTCTATTGATGATTTTTCAAAAACACCAATCAATGATGAATTGGGAGAAATACCAAACAATGAGACCATACACACTCCTGAAATTCATCTTTTCACTTTTTGGGATGAATCATATTTTCAAACGGAACCAATTCTTTCTATTTTTTGTAGAAGAAACTGACTTTCATTCAAATTTTCAATATTAATTAAGAAATTACAATCGACTAGAACTCAAAATAATTATCCTTCCTTCCCCACACAAGAATTCTATTATGTGTGATACCAAAGACCATACATTAGTCATTAATTTTTCTCATGAAATCATTAATGTTAGATTGAACCTTGACATCTTAAGCAAGACAAAAAATTCAACTACATTAACTATTTCTGACATTCCTTGAATCATTGGATTTATTTTAGAACATGGATTTATAAAAGGAAAAGATTTAAAAAAAACAATCAATCTCAATAAATTTGAAGTGGGGAAATACTGGTTCATTCAAATTTTGAAAGTTATAATTGGATAAGTTGGGGGGTTCATGTCGAGCTAACGATGTTAAACAAAAGCGCTACTTAGGAGGCAACACAGGGTTATCATGTTTCCAATTGATGGGAATTATCTTTGTTTTTTATATAATAAATTACCATAGACTGTTGACCTGTTCTTTTTTTATGAGTAAGGATGGGTATGAATGGGGAGTTCCATATTCATCAATGTCTCATGGTGTGATCTATGAGTAATTTTGTACCCACTAATTTAAAAAGAAGATATGTATCATCAGTTTATATTTTCTAGTTTTATTTTTTTGTTTTTATTGGTTAAAAAAATAAAAGGAAAGGTCATAGATTGTGGGGAAAATCCCATCACAACAATCCAAGCCCGTGAGAGTCAAACCCAAGATTGAAGGGAGACTCTGGAACACGCTATCATCACCGACCACCAAGTGACTTCCTTCCATGATTGACATTTTAAATTTCCTCTTTGAACACCTCTCTGATACCCCCTTCTATGTTTTTTTCAAACACTGGGGATAATGTTATTCTATATTGGGGGGAGATGAAATAAAAAATGATTATTTTAAATAAGAACATTCTTGGAATGAAAAAGTCCATTAACCTTGGATATGATTAAAAATATTTCAAACTATAAAATTGGATATCAAATAATTTTTTATGCCTTGATTCTGATTTTAATTCAAGTTTAAGTTCATTCTCATAGTATTTGAAAGGTGCGTTTATCCGATGTAATTTTTCAAAAATTACATTTTCATCTTCATAATAAAAATGCCACAATGCACGTCTACTGTATCGTGGGTGTAAATTTGAGTTCTTGGCTCCCTTTTGTTATAGCATAAGGTTCTGGGTTCACTTTTTGTATAATTTGAGTATCCAAAAAACATAACTAAAAAAAATAATGACCACATAGAGTAATGTTATATCCAAATTCATGTCATTTGGAACTTGGGGATCGTGACTCCATAGTTTTCTTTTCCAGAGTTAGGATTTATATCATTATTGAAGAGAATGGAATTGACAATATGCGTGGCGTCCAACACATAGGGATCGTGACTCCATTGTTTTCTTTTCCAGAGTTAGTTTTTTCATATCCGTTGTTGTTAAAAAAAATTAAAAAAAATGGAATGCTCATATTAAGGTTTATTGTTATTCCCAACCAGCGCTTCCATTTTTTCCCCTTGAACAAATAAGGGACCCATATCTTTTGTTATGGACAACACTTTATCATGCTTAATTAAAATTGGATAAAATGTGGTGATTAATTTGAAAAATGAAATTGTCTTGGGATTGGGATATGCTTATTGACCTAGATTGATTTAAATTATTTTGATGGGTTTCATAATTTTTTTTGGTATGAGGTATTTGGGTGAGCAATGTGTATTAAAATGTTATTGGAAAAGGGGATTCAAATTTCATATTTGTAAAATATTTTTCACGGGACTAGAAAAACTCAAGTTGTGGGGTGTGATTAATAACTGAAAGTGTATAATACTAATTGTTAATATCATAATATTAATGTGTTTCAAAATTCATAAACATCAATTTCATTCCAATTCAGAAATTGAGCTTAATTTCCCATCATTGTGAAATTCATGCTTAAAGTGTCAATTTGGGTCCTCTCAATAAATTGATTGTGAAAACTACAAAGATCATCATTTTAATATGATATTTTGGTATATGGTTCATCCTTTTATTTGGAAAATTATTTCTTCTAGGTCTAATGGATGAATCCAAAGGGATGATAGAGATTTTTGCGCCTGAATGAAGAAATTTAATGGAAAAAGCATAATGGGCCTAAGGCTCATCAAACAAATGTGGGGACCACAAACAAATCCCAATGAAGCTCACATTTTTACAGTATAAAGATAATAAATTGAGGATTATTTTATTCAACTGTGGATAATGCTAATTCTAATGTTTTCATGATGATAAAGTGATCTGATGATGATATTTAAATGGTGGGCCTGACATAAATTCATATAAAGTCGTCCAACCATTTCGACCATAACATCCATATGGGTGCGCCACATTTCCTGAAATTTTTAGAGCTCATATAGGGTATATTGGGAAGAATATTTTTCTTCTACGACCCTTACAGATTCAGCCTCCATCAATTTAATATTCGCACATCAAAATAGTGGACAAATCTGGATGAATTTCTCAGTCAACTTCGAAACGACAAATTCCCTTCATTTTCTCACTCTCTTTTTAACTACCCGAATTAATGAAGATGCAATTTATTTTTTTGGGGGTGTATATATTTCTCCAAATATTCCTATATAAGGAGATTATTTTGAAGGGAATGGGGATCAAAATGTTTTTCTTGTAATGGAAGTTTTTATTTTCTTTCAATTGTATGCTTTCATTTTTTAATCACTTGTCAATTTCTCCCAAGTAAGATTCTCATTCAACTTCATTTAATTAATAAAATATCATCATCTTCTTCTTCTTAATTTCATATTTACTTTTACAATATCATGTTTATACCGTTTCCTTAGGGAGTGAGGTTATTCACATTATCTTTTATGAAACTCTTCACACAACGGTGGAGTGATTGTTATTTTTTTCATCTTCTTCAATTCAACCATCATAAGTCTACTACCTACATTCATTGATAAAATAGAATCAATGGAGGTATAATCCTATAATGGGTTGTTCTAATGGAGTATAAAGGGGTGAAATGGATGTTATTTCTTAATTTAATAATTCTAAATCAATTCTATTTTTTAGATGTTAATTTAATGATTTACGTTATCCATTAAACTCACCAATTTTAAGGATTCACATCCTGAGTTCTAAATTGATCCTCTACCTTGGAATTCTCATAAATATGCTCCTTCCAGTGTATTGGTTATTAGACTTAGTATAGTGAAAACTATAAATTGGTGAGTGATTTGGGAAGGATGTATTTTGTTAAAGGAAACACTTGAATTTATGACATTGAAATAATTTAAAAATAAATTAATCTAATAAAAATCATGTTATAAACAAAGATAAACTCATTATTTTAAATTGAAATATCTTAAGTATTTAAAATATCAAATAATCTACCCAATTCAAAAAAAATTTGGCCACATCATACTTGCATCCACAACCTCAAATTACATTCTTAGAATGCATGTTTCTTTGGTTTCATCTTAGGTATCTCAGGATTGATAACCCAAGCCATACTACAATGACCTATTACACCATACAACATTGGTAAATTTGTATGAAACAAAATTTTGGAACCATTTTTGGGGACCCACGTATGTAACATATACCCACGTCTTGTTTTCTCATTCCAAATTCTCTATTCTCACCTTAATTTCTCTTCTCTTTTCCCCTTTCTGTTTCTATGTGTCCAAGAAAATTCCAAAACCAATTTTCAATCAACTCCAATGAATTATCCTCCAATATACCCTTTCATAAACCATTTTGGTAATCTTGTCGGATATTAATATTTGGAATGACCTAAATTAGTGAAATTTATTGACCAAACCTTGATTGAATACACCACACTAGATGATATGTACAATCAATAGGATGTTCATTGTTTAAAGGATAAATTTTTGTACATCTTGAGGATGATTGAATACATCAAACATAATGAATTTCATGATTTCCAAACAACTATCCATCCTAATTCTGAAACAACTGTTGATCATTTGAGTGAAAAATGGTTAACATGAAATCAGTATTTTTATCACTATGATTAGAAGTACAAATCATTGAGACTTATGAATAACCCATTACCAGTTAGGATGTCCTTTCTTCATCAATTATAGAAGAATAATTTATCCCCAAAAGAACTTAGTAATTAGAAAAAGAACTATCCTTCAGATATGGGAAAACTGAATAAGGTAAATGAAATGTTGAAGGGTCCTTAAATCAAGAGGGAACTGATTTTTTGAATTCACAAGTGGGAAATATGAAATTATGGATGGAGAGTCCTGAATATTTCTATATTGATGATTTTTCAAAAACAAAATTCACTGATGAATTGGGAGAAATACCAAACATTGATCCCAAACACACTGCTGAAATTGAACTAGGTACTTTTGGGGATGAATCATATTTTCAAACGGAACCAATTATTTCTAAATTTTTTGTAGAAGAAACTAACTTTCATTCAAATTTCTAATCTTCATTAGGAAATTTCAATTGACCAGAACTCAAAATAATTATCTTTCCTTCGGCACACAATAATTCCTTGATAGATGATACCCATGACCAAACTTTAGTCATTCATTATTCTCCAAAAATGAAATAATGTTAGATTGAACATTGATATCTTAGGCAAGACAAAAAATACAACTATATAAACAATTTCTAACATTCCTTGTATCATTAGATTTATTTTATAACATGGATTTATAAAAGGAATGGATTTTAAAAAAACAATCAATATCAATCAAGATGAATTGGGGAAATATCGGTTCATTAAAATTTTGAATGTTAGAATTAGATAACTTGGGGAGGTTCAATTCGAGAAAACGATGCTAAACAAAAGCGTTGCATGGGAGGAAACCCATGGTTTTCGTGTTTACAATCATTGTGAATCATCATTATATTTTATATATATTAAATTACCATAGTCTATTGACTTGTTTTTCATTTATGATTAATGATGGGTATGAAAGGGGAGAACCATATTCATCCATGTAATGTGGTGTGATCTCTGAGTAATACCTTATCCAAAAATTTAAAAAGAAGGCAATGCATCATCAGTTTATTTTTTTTCCATTTTTATGTTTTTATAGGTTAAAAAATAAAAGGAGAGGTCATAGGATGTGGGGAAAAGCCTGTCACAACCATCCAAGCCACTGAGACTCAATTCCAGGATTGAAGGGAGACTGTGGAATGCGCTATCATCATCATCCACCAGGTGAGTTCATTCCATGATTATCATTTTAAATTTCCTCTTTAAACACCTCTCCCATACCCCCCATCTATGTTTTCATTAAACACCGGGGACAGTGTTATTCTATGTTTTAGTGTGATGATTTAAAAAAGGATTTTTTAAATAAGAACATTCTTGGAAAGAAAAATTCTATTAACCATGGACATGATTACACACATTGAAGACTCTGAAATTGGATATCAAATAATTTTGTATGTCTTGATTCTGATTTTAATGCTAGTTTATGTTCATGATCATATTTTTTGGAAAGTGAGGTTGTCCAATGGGATTTTTCAAAGTTTACATTTTCATCCTCTTAATAAAAATTCCATAATGCACGTCTACTCTATCTTGGGTATAAATATGAGTTCTTGGGTACCTTTCATTATAGCATAGGGTTCTGGGGTCACTTTTAGTTTAATTTGAGTATCCCAAAAAAATAAATAAATAAAAATAATGAACACATAGGGCAATGTTATATCCAAATTCGTGGCATCCAAAACTTGGGGATCGTGACTCCATAGTTTTATTTCCCAGAGTTAGGCTTTATTTCTCTACTGTAGAGCATGTAATTGACAATATGTGTGTCATATGGCACATGGGCATCATAACTCTATAGTTGTGTTGCCTAGATTTAGTCTTTTCATATCTATTTTACATTAAAAAATTAAAAAAAAAACAAACAAAACATGAACCAAAAAAAATAAGATACTCATCTTAAGGTTTAATGTGATTCCCACCTAGCGCTTCTATTTTTTCCCCTTGAACAAAAAATTGGGCCCCATATATTTTTTGATGCACAACACATTATAATGCTTAATTGAATCTGTATGAAATGTGGCGATGAATTTGAACAAAGGAATGTGATTCATATTGGGATATTCATATGGACCTAGATTGTGATAAATGATTTTGAAGGGTTTCATAATTGTTTTTTTGTATGAGGTCTTTAGGTGAGAAATCTGTATTCAAATATTTTTGGAAATGGGGATTTGAATTTCATATTTGTTATATATTTTTCTCTGGACTAGAAAAATAGAAGTTGGGGGGTGTGATTAGTCACTAAAAGTGACAAATATTCATTGTTAATATCTTTATATTAATGTGTTTCAAAATTAATAAACATCAATTTTATTCCAATTCATAAATTGAACTTCATTTCCCATCATTGTGTAATTCATGCTTAATGTGTCAATTTGGGGCCACTAAATAAATTGCTTGTGAAAAATACATTATTCATCATTTTAATTTGATATTTTGTAATTTTATGAATCACATAATTTTTAACATTTTATCTTTTATATCCGATGCATGAATGCCAAGGGAATATGGAGATATTTGTTCTTTAATGCAGAAATTTTTTGGAAAAAGCATAATGGGCCTAAGACCCATCAAACAAATGTGGGGCCCAAAAACCAAACCCAATGAAGCTCAAATTTTTATATTAGAAATATAAGAATATGAGTATTATTTTACTAAACTGTGGAAGGAGCTAATTTTGAAGTTTTCATGATGATAAAGGAATCTGATGTTGATATTTAAATGGTGGGCCCAACATAAATGCACATAAAGTCATCCCACCAATTCAACTATAACATCAGAACATATGCACCAGATTTCCTGAACATTTTACAGATCATGGTTGACAGATGGGAGATCATATTTCTCTTCTACGATCCCCTTGTATTCGGCCTCCATCAATTAAATATTCACACGTCAAAACAGTGGACGAATCTGGATGAATTTCAGGGTCATCTTCGAAACAACAAATTCCCTTGATTTTATCACACTCCTTTTAACTCCCAAAACTAATTGATATGTAATTTATTGTTGGGGGTTTATATTATTCTCCAAATATTCCTATATAAAGAGATTATTCTATAGGTAATGGGGATCAAATATTTTTTTTTTGGAATTGAAGTTTTTTTATTTTAATTGTATGCTTTCATTTTGTAATTTCTTGTAAATTTCTCCCATGTTTTTTGTTCACCTTCATTTAATTAATAAAATATCATCATCATATTCTTCTATTTAATTTCTTATTTCTTTTCTATATCATGTTGACACTGTTGAATTAGGTAGTGAGGTTATTAACATTATCTTTTGTGAAAAGTTTCAAACAACGGTGGAGTGATTGTTGTATTTTTTCTTCTTCTCCGATTCTACCATCATAAGTATACTACCCACTTTCATTGATAAAATATCATCAAAAGAGGGATAATCCTATAATGGGTTGATCAAAGGTAGTAGAAAGGGGTGAATTAGTTGTTATTTCTTAATTTATTAATTCTTATTCAATTCAATTATTGAGATTTTAATTCAATGATTTACGTTATCCATTAAACTCACCAATTTTAAGGATACACATCCCGAGTGCTGAACTAATCTTCTAACAAGGAGTGATCATCAATATGATAATCCAAGTGGATGGGTTATTATCATTAGGATAGTGAAAACTCAAAATAGGTGATTGATTTGGGATGGTTTTATTTCCTTAAATGAAACAATCGAATTTAAGACAATGAAATAATTTAAAAAGATATTCATCCAATACACCTCATGCGATAACCAAGGATCAACTCATGATTTTAAATTGAATTCACTTTAGTCTTTAAAATATCAAATAATACTATCAATTAAAACCAAATATGGCCACTTCATATCCTAATCAACACCATCAAATCACCTTCTTAGAATACGTGTTTCTTATGTTTCTTCTTAAGTCTCTGAGGATCAATAACAAAATCTATACTATAATAACCTATTACACCATAAAACATGGGTTAAATTGGGCACAACTAGGATTTGTAGTTTGAGAGGTTGATGGTGTTCCAAGAGTCGCATCCTCGTTGGATTGGCTCCTTCCCTTGGGTTCCTGCGAGCGACTATTTTCAATGTGGTCAGGTTGTCCGTTGTAGTTTCTTCTGGTGGTTCTTCTTTCGTGGTGGTGTTTTGTGCAGGTGTTTTTTGTTTTGAGGTATCATGATGGAAGGGGATTGTGGTCCTGTCGATGGTTCGTATCTCGGTTAAAGTCTTTATCCCCTCATACATTGCACTAGCTTCATGTTCCCCCGCTTCTCTCCCTGTCGGGACTGGTGCAGTGGTTACTAGGATGGTTTGAGATGTGCTATTCGAGAGGTCGATGGTGGTCCAAGAGTTGCATCCTCATTGGATTCGCTCCTTCCCTTGGGTCCTTGAAGTATAGTATTTTCCTAGTAGCTGGTGCTTATAGGAAACAGAGTTTGGTTGCATTGAATTACGGTGGTTGTTTTTCAGAGGACTTAGGTGGAGATCGGTGTGGGTGTTTCCTCGATGTTTTGGATGATTTGTTCTATGATGGTGTTTTTGTTCTCTGGTGTAGGTTTTTGGTGGCAAGAATACGTCTCAATTCCGAGTTTGATATTGTTGATGGATTTTGAATTCCGAGTGGATGTTTGAAAAATGATGATAGAATGCTGGTGGATGGAGATGGAGACTGGCGGCAAGCGTTGGAGAAGTGGCCGATTCGGATGACTCATTGATGACGATGTCAATGGTGATTGATCTATGTGATGGTGGTTTCAGTGGAATAATGACCAGGTTGACGCATTCAACGTTTGCAGTAAGGAGAGGGTGGTGATGGCATCAGTTTCCAAGGTGATGTCGGTTTTGGTGTTATGTAGATTGTACGATGGTGATGATGGAATTGGGGGAGCAGATCAAGGAGGCTAATAGTCCTGTGACCCAATGTGGTTCGATGTCTACTATTTTGAATTTTGAATTTTAATCTACGCGGTTTTTTGACATCATTGATTTTGTATCTTGTGTATGGTCATGTTCCCACTCACCAAAAAAGATGTTTTCAAAAATCAAATAAAATAGAATTTTAAGGAAGGATAATAATCAAGTTATGATACTACCTCAGATGTATAGGAATGACTAGTGTTTTTATGTTGTTATTATAGAAATATTTCTTTTGGGTGTTGTTCCAATAATATACTGGTTATATGAATTATGGAGATAAATAATCATTTTACTATAGTACTATTTTATTGAGGATTTTAGATTATATGTTTCTGAGAAAAGTGACATAAATGTAAGGTAGAATTTTTAGAAAATACATGGTTGAAGGAAAGGTAATCCTTAATATGATCATGATAATGAGGTAGTGATTTTGTAATATGTGATAGTAGATTTGGATAAATTATTTTGGATATTATTGACTTACTTGGATATAATTAATAGTTTGTTTACTTAATCATTGTTGGAATTTTAAAATTTTTTGTATATAAAAAATATATCCAGTATTCTATAATGAATAAGGGAGCATGAATGTAATCAATAAGGTTTTTTTGGTAATTCAGGGTGTTAACATTTTTTAAAATAATACATGATGAAGGTGTTCACATGATATTATGTGGATCTTCATTTTGATTAACTTCCTTATAAATATTGAACTGTGAGTTTGGATAGATGTATTTTGGATAAGTCTAATGGTTTTAACAGATTAATATTGTAATTGGATACAATTGTAATTGTTATTTTTGGATTTTCATAAAAATAACGACCCATAGATCGGGCGAGAACCAATTGTGTCCGTAATGGCTGCGAGACCTGAACCCGCAACCGAAGGGCGAAAAGGGTGCATCATCTACCACTGACCTATGTGATGTACTGGATTATATAATGTAGATTCTTATTTGAAATTTTTGATAGATTAATTATAAATTCATTATTTTTGTAACCCTATACGATGAGGATAAATAGAATATTTTTTTTGAAATCGTTTGGAGTGAAAGATGAGTTTGTGGTTGGAATAAGTCAAAGGATGTAACTCTTATAGTTATGTATATATATATATATATATATTCCCTCTCATTCTATGACTAAATTAATTCACAAACTTATGTTAAGGGACTTAGTATCTTTCATTGATGCATCCTTTTCTTTCTAAACTACTTTATTTTATACGGTGTATAAAAACATTTACCTTTTCATTTCAAGGTGAATCTATTTTGACAAAGTGTTTTACTAAATGAAAAAAAATGAATGTTTTTTTACGGAAGATGTGAAAACTGACTTTTTTCCATTGCAAGTTTTATTTGATATTTGGCTTCCTTAACAAGCCCAAATGTTTTTTTCAAAAATACCATATACACTGTTTATGTATTTTGGTATTGAAAATGGTTTTTGTACTAGATTTTTTTTGTCAATATATTTAATTTATATATTTTTATTGATGACCTTAATCACTACCTATAAATATCTAAATTATTCCCTAAAAATATGTGTCTCTAATTTCCACCAACTTTCTCATAATCAAGATCATAATTTATTGGTAGCTTTTTCATTTCCCTTTACCTCATATTAAGACTAAATTTTATTAACCCAATTTCGGATGTTCGTTTTCCACAAAGGTATTTATGTATTTTAAACCTTTTATTTTTTATGATAAATTAAAAATTATGAGGACACAATTTATTGAAAGAGGGAAGAATGTAACACCCCATGATCTTATAGTACATTATCTAATAATGTAATTAAATAGCTTGTGCTACACGCAACACCGAGTTCGAGCACACCACAATATTACCAAACTAGGCGTTCAAAAAACAGTTATAAATAGTTTTAACTTCATTTTTACGCTCATATACTCTATATAGTTTTAACATCAATATTATGTGTTTCTTTGAAATATAATAATAACAACTTCATTTTTTCAGATAAAATTATTTTTTTAAAAAAAAAAAATTTAAATCATTTTAATGCAGAACCCTTATTAAATTTAATATTTGACACTTTAATATATTAAATTTTACAAAATAAACTTATTCTTTATAATCTGAACATAAAAATTTAGTTTCTATAATTTTTTTTGTGTTTTTCTGATAACTTTCATATTTGATTGAATAGTGAAAATTACAAAATTTTATTTCAAAACAAATTTTTTAATCAAAATAATTTATCGTGTTCAATTATACATTTAAATGGTTTGTGAGTATAATTAGATTATATTTATATCATTTAATACAATATTGGTTATTATATGTAATTTTACTTTTAAATTTGACATAAACACCTGACGATCTTTTGATAGTTTTTACTTTTTTAAAAACCTATTTTTTGGTTTTGACAACGGGAATTAATTTTAAATTAATAAATTCAACTTTAATCTTTTTAATATGGTAAAATAGACTTCATTTTTTGATCAGTAATATCAAAATTAGCTTAGGATGAATTTTTGGTATTTTTCAAAAAACATTCAATATTTTATAAATATTGAAAAACAATGAGTTATTTTTTAAAACCGAATTTTTGTTTAAATAATTATGTACATTATTTAAATTTATTTTAGGTAACAATAGATAAATAATACCTATATATGTTAAATGTAATTCATTGGAGTCAATTTATATTATTTTTATATATAAAAAAATTTATGAAACCTTTTACCGTACATTACTCATCTCCTAGGAGCATTTGAAAATTTTCATAAAACATAATTTTACAACTTCTGTGAATTGAATTTCAGAACTTCGCGAGACACTGTTGATATTAGTAAGTAAAATATGATTCAATAAGATAAAACTAATTTTTGGTGAATAGTAACTTTTGACTTTTATTTACCACGTTTAAAGGTAAATACGGTAATTAAAGTTAAAAATGATATTATAATTACCCTAACACATGTCATAATTCAATTTGATAAATTTAATTCGTCCAAAAATGACCTTATTAATAAAATATTATCCCTTAGGTTTACATGGAATAGATTAGGGTGTTTGTTATTATTTTATTTATTGATGAGTTAAAAGTGTTAAAATAAATGTTTAATAAAAACCCCTTTTTTAATATTGGGTTATACATAATATTAATTTGATTATAAATATTAAAAAGAATGAAAAAAATACAAAATAATGATATTTTGTTAATAATTTTTATTCATTAAATAATTTAATTTATTTATGACACAATGATGATGCAGTAATTACCTTATTAATGAAATATTAAAATAATTGGTATTATAAATATCCAAATAAATCTAATTTGAGTCATTAAATGAATTAAAATAATTTTATAGGATAAAATTACATGTTAGTTTTGATTAAATGAATTTTATTCTAAGTAATAATATTGTTATGAATTTATAAAAAACAAAATATCAAATAGTGTCAAAATTGACATAAATTATTTTTTAAAACAAATACTATATTATTGTTTAATATAATATTCATAAAAATATACAATTCTGGAAAATGGCTTAAATAATATTGTATATGTCATTAATGAACCACTTGAGGTTATTTTTGATGTTTATAGTATGTTTATTAACCATACAGTGTAAGAATACAAGAAGACATGGTAAAAGTAAAATTATTTAACTTAGAGTTAAATCTAAAATATATGTTTAAAATGGTACCCTAAACTTCTCTAAAATTTATTGTAAGTGATGATTTCGACCTGTCCCCACTTTAGATTTTAAATAAATCAATTTTGAGCTATTTTAAACTGAATATTTTTTTATTATAAAATAATATTAAAATCTTTTCCTATGGTGCCCCTCACCCCTCTTATAAAAGGGAACTCCCCCTTCTCTCAAATTCACACCTTCAAAGCCATTTGGATTGGCCTAAACCTACCCAAATATCCTCTAAGTTGTTCTCTCTGCATTCTATAGTCATTCATTTAGTTATAATGGCAACCTATGGAGCCCTTTTGATCAAATCAAAAGTAAGAACCCGATTATGATGTCAATATTTCATCACATCTTTCAATTTCTTTTCTTATTCAACATATTATTTCCTTGTTTATTCTATTATCAAATAATAAATTCATTATCTTATATATACTGTGATGTTATTATAAATATGGTACAACTATATAAATTTTTCTATCCATCCTTTGAATGACATGTCACCATACGTGCGTACGTACGGCTTACCGTCTCCACGTCGTGGTGTAGATGTTATTAAATACATTCTTATTTTGATCTCTATAATATTTTTGTATAATTGATGAAAATAATAAATATAACATGATAATTATTCTATATAAATGTTATACCATCAAATTATATACGATTTTAATATCAAAAGAATGATATTGTTTCTCGTGCGTACGTAAGGATTACCGTCTTCACAAACCCAATGAGATTCATTCCCCATCGTATCCATTAAAAACTAATTTTCATTTTATGATTAAAAATTATGATTAAAGACTTGATATCAATCTGGATATGAATAAAAAACATCCCATCCATAACAAACATGACTCATGTAACAAATAATACAAAGGAAAATGAATCAGTTAACACCCAAAACGACGATAATACTAAAATATCATTAAAAAATCATTATTAGAAGATAATATATGATATAATAATTATGTGTATGGTTCTTGAATAATTTAATAACAATGATTTAACTATTATAAAAGAGTTTAACTTACCCTCAACTAAGGAAGAAAACAATGTTAGGGTTAATTCTACAATCTCTTCATTATTCGAGGTTGTTTATACGTAATTACCTACTAGGACCTCTTTATCATCCACATCCTTGTTTACTAAAATGCAATTAAAAAAATTTAATATTTACTAAAAACGGGTTAATGTCATTTATACTCATATTTGACCATATATTTTTTTGAAAGGAATATTTCCTTCTTTTTCCAAATATATTACTTTATAACATTTTCGACAAAATTAAGGTAAGAATGTATTTTTAACTTATACGGCGAGTGCATCTATTTTCAGTCATTATAATATCGTCAAATATTTCCTAACAAGCTTATAATTATATTTTCAAAATAATTGTTTTCTTTATAATTAGGTGACTCTTAAATTATTTCAAAATAGAAAGAGATATTTCTCTCAAATAGTTTTGACTTCATCTATGCCAACATCCTTTGATGATTTTACACATTTTTGATGTAGATTTATTATTATACAAATATTCCATATTGTATCTAATTTTTTTGATATGTTTAAATGTGGATGAGTTATTTTTATTCCGTTCATGGTGTATGATTTAGGTATTGAAAATTCTTATAATAGTTTTAATTCAAATTTTATGTTATTTTTCAACCTCTTATTAAGATGAATGTATTGGACAAGTATGTTCCAGGTTGGGGACCGGTAAAAGTAAGCCCTTAAGGTTGGGGTCTAGTTATATCAGACACTCTGGGTTGGTGTCCCGTTAGAGAGGCTCTCCGGGTTGTCGTCCGGTTATAGAGCCTCTCCGGGCTGGAGTCTTGTTACAGAGGATCTCCTGGTTGGATTATGGTTACAGAGGCTCTCCGAGTTGGGGTCTGGTTACAGTTAATCCCTAGGTCATGGAACTAATCATTGGCATAGAAATTAAATTCTTATACTATACATTCTGTCATTATGATATTAGTTGTTACATTTGATTATTCTACTAGAATAATATCCATTTCCTTTTTTAAATGGTAATTTTTGATATATTTTTACCATATTCTGTTCATGTTTATGTTTAAAAGGCTATGGTTTTTATTACACATATTACCTTATAATTTTATAGATTCCATTTTATTATTTACCCTAAATGAGAATCTGAGCTCACCACTTTCTTATGTTTTATTTTCCTAAGATCCCAATATGTGTTTTATGTTTGAGATGTTGTGTTAAGCTAAGGGAACCATATCATTCTTGAAGGATTAATTTTTGTGTGTTGTATGATGGAAAGTGTAATGTAATGTTAATGTATATAATCAATTATCCATGATTTATAATCTGATCGCTATTTCATGACATTATTCCTTGTAATCATTCCAATATATTAAAATAATTCATTTGCTCGGGGAATCTAGGGTCAGGGCATTACAAATTCAGGAAAAGCCATAATCATAAATTTTTATTTAATATTCATATATTATTATATTGTTTTTAGGTGATATATTAGACATCCCAAAAAAATGGGATGTTAAAGATCATTTTTTTAGTCTGATATCACAATATAATGAGCTTTTGTATTACCTAAGTTATTGGAAAGTGTGTCTATTTGGTATATTTTGGATCTTTCTTTGTTCCCAGAATGTGTTCTCTTGAATCAAACTGAGACTACTCGATTGAATGATATCCTCTTTCATATCATTTTTATACCATTCTCCTTGAATACATTATAGATATCCTTATGATTCTAGTATGTCTTGTGTTCAATGAGGAATGAATCATGTAGAAAATAATATTTTTAAGGTTTTAGAACATGTATTTCATACAAAGAGAAAAAACAATTTTTGTTCCCTAGCTATAGAATAATTTGTATATTAAGTAATTGGAGGGGATAAACATTGAGAAAAAATGTTTTTCAACCATAATTAACAATTTATACCGTTTTATAATGATCCGAAAAATATTGATGAATTATTATGTGAGAGAAAAATATTTTCAATATTGTGATGAATCTGATCATTTTATGGTAAAGTTTGATACTGTTACAATTGGGATATTGATTAAGATAATATTGTATGGTATTTTTCTAGTATCAAAATATAAATTCATGTAATGGAATATATTTTAAAAATCATATATCAAATATTTATTTCATAAATCATAAATATGTTATAAATACATTAAGTACCTTAAAATTATGAAGGATGATTACTCTAAGAATTCATATCTACACTATTTTTTTGAGATGATATACTTTTCCCCTAATTTGATATTGAATAAACAGTTTAAGTTTTATGGGTCACAAAATGGACTATGAGAATATATCTATTATCATGTCTTAATGTTGAATTATTCATACTAGATCTAGGTTGTCGATTGATCATTTATTATCAATATTGATATGGTATGAATGTTAGGATCAGATTAAATTTCTATTCAACCATGTGATAGTTTCACTGTATCATAATGGAATAAAAGTAAGTGGATCAAATAATTAATGGGTTGGGAAACTCCATGTTATCATTAGGACTAATCTAGAACAGTATAGAGTGATTCCATTAATTTTACATTCTACTAGTGTTATATGATTTGGATCATTCCAAATTTTGTACCTGAACAATTAAAAGTTTTTAACTGATGTTGAAGATTAGTATATTTATATAATTTTTTTTCAGGGTGTTTCCACTCCTCATTATGAATTAGGTCCATCATGGTGGAACTAAATTACCTAATTTTAATTAGGTACCATCCATATGAATCTAGAATAATATATATATAATCACAGGAATAGAATCTAGGGGATGGTGATTTTGGTATTTTGACAGGAAGAGGTATAATATTATTACGATCATCATTAGTAAATGATTTTAAAAATAATATTTCTGCTCAGTTGTTTATTACCCCTCATTGTAAATATTTTGTAACATCTAAATGAAACTCATGCCACATGTGATGTTGATTGCGATTAATCTTAGGAAGAACAAGGAAAAAGGTTTTTATTGTACCTCTTGTTCTTTCTTCATATGTGATCTTGACCATAATTTTGATTTTATAATTCAATACTTAGGAACCTTTTTATAATAATTAGTATTGATTCAAGAATCTATCATAACCAAAATATTTCTTATTATAATTAGTGTTTATCCAAATACAATTTCTAATGTGAAATTAAAAGTATAATAGAGAGATTGGAAATGGAGTTCAATTTTATAGGGATCTTATTTCCCTAACATGGATGATTGGTGTTGTAACGTCCCCTGTTTTGGATTGGATGGAAATTTTGAAGATTATTTATTCATTTCATTTTTTATATTTTCTCAATGTAAAATCTATCATCACATTATTATTTTCTATGTTGGAACATGTAAAAAATATAAGTGGGTATGGTTTAAGGAATATAAAATGTCTCAGATGTTTGGGTGGGATTATGAAGAGTTTGGAGGAGAGAAACTAGTCCAACAAGAGAAAGAAAATGGTCCATAGTTAGTGAATTGTTAGTGATAAATGTTCCCCTGACTATCTTATATTCCTTATAGTCCATGGATTGTAAAAACTATAGGGATAAACTAAATTCCCATTTGGGTTATCTATATAAAATTTCAAATAATATTACTCAGTTTATGCATTTTTGGACAAATATTATTCCTAGTTGTACTATGGTTTGTGCATTTAAAATATTGAACTGTATTGTTTGGGACCCATTTTCCAAAATGTGATTCCAAACTGAAAACTCAGTAATGGTTTGTAATATAATGTTTTTCTTCTTCATCATTTATAAATTAAACTCATATTTTCATCCCCTCTTTTCACATAGTATCGTCATATAAGTTTTCCCCCTTGCATTTTATCATATGAATAGATGAATATCCCATATATTTACATGGAATCAATCACCCTCACTTTCATTGAATATACCACAGTAAGACATTTATCATTCATCCTTTCATTATTTAATTTCTTTTATTATAATTCAAGATATTTCCATTCGAAATTCTATACTCTTTTTATGAGTTTTTGATGTTTTTTCCAATTTTTGTCATCCAGAATAAAATAAATTCCTATGAATAGATGCTTGAAGCTGAATTATTATATGGTAATATGTATAATTTAATTTTTCTTAATGATTTATTATTAATAATTTTGTTTATTCACACAATGATCATAAAGTGAATTTTTCATTCAAATAAGAAATACATTAAAATTAATACATAACACTTATTTTAATATACTATGAGTCCAACATAAATGGTTACTAGGTAATTAACACCTAACAAACAACCACATAAGATGATGTTAGTTAAAATTATAGTAATAATCATGGCCTCAATTGTGCTAAATCACCCCATGTGTGTGTTGGGCTTTCCGATTTCATGTTAGAATTATAATTTACATTATTTAATTTAGAAACAAGTAATATAAATATTTATATTTAATATTTTATAATAAATTATGTATGATGAATGAATTTTCTTATAGTTATATACCTTGTGTTGACTCTATTTACATATGATCAAATTATTTTTTATAATGGAGGAACATGTTATATGGGTATGATAATGAAACAATGATCCTTGGTTTTTTATGAGTTCGTTCAGTTTAATTGATCAGTCTAATTGAATTCATGAATTATAATTTAAATGATTAAAAATGTGGACTTATATTTTATTTTAAAATGAATTTATTAATGAAATGAATTAATATGTATTTTAATACAACATGTATGATCCCATAGTCTGGCTTAATTTTTAAATGTATACTACCTTACCTTTTATAAATATCATTTTAAAAAATTGGGATCTTATTTTTGGAAATATTTCGTTGATAACTCATGGGTTGATTGAAATTACAGAACACATTGATAGATATCAAGTTCATATTTATTTGATGCCTTGGTTATGTACTCATTAGTAATGTTGATTATCATAAGAGAAACTAATGATGAGAGGAATGCGGAAGGTTTGTGGGACATGATTATTTATATTTCATAATGGTATTTAATTTATGTCTGGTGTATTCAATAATTATAAGATGTCTAGGATGCACTACCAGTTATTTTTATTCTAATCCCTTAACTATTTGTTAATTCATCATATTTCTCATTGGCACAACTTCAGATTATACTTATGATCCTTATATGGAATGATGTTGGAAATGAAATTTGACATTAGTTATTGGGATTTTTGGGCATGATTCTTCGTACCCCATATTCAAATTCATACGCTTACATCCAGATTTTATCAATGAGAGGATATTATATTATTTCTACTATATGGGGACTGCGTGGTTGTATACCCCAGGTCCTCAATGTATTCATATTTATGAATGTTAATATATATTTTATAACATATATATATATCTACATATATAATATATCTTCAAGGATATTCTTTTATAGGATTAAGAAGGTATTTTTTCCAGGTTTCCATTTAAGAACCTTATCCCAACTCTTCCATCATTATTTTTTCAGTGTATAATTGTTATACATGCACAAAATAATTTTTTATCTTCAAGGACTTGATATGAAATAGAAATAAATGGTGGTGGACTACTATAGAACACCATTAGCTTATAATAAAACAAAATTTTATTTGTAATCATTTGCAACAAACAACACCGAGATTTAATAACCCATGAAACATATTTCTTCCTATTTATGATATTTAATAGATTTAAGAAAACAAAATTTTGTATCTATATGAACAATTATATTGTTTACCACTATAAATTATTTATTAAAATGTTGTGAATGAATAATAATAAATAAATTAAAAAAATAAATCATATTTCTTAATTATAAATAAAATAAGAGTCATTTGAAGGAAAAAAGAATTCTTTTAGGAGAAAATGTATTTTCTTAAAAGATGATTTTGTCACACGTTCTTTATTTATTTTAAAAATTATTTTTGACAATTTTATTGAATTTATATTGAATAAATTAATTTCACTTTTCAAATAATAAATCAAAAATATCTTATGGTTGTTTCATAAATTTTTTAAGATATATATCATTTTTTGATAAATATAGAAAAATGCTGATTTTCATTTAAAACATCACTTTAGATTAAATTAACTATAATGAAAATAATTTTTTTTGGATAAAGATAAATATATTTCTATAATATATCAATTAATCTTGATTTTGTAATTTTAATCAATTTCTATTTGATTTTTGATATAATACTTTGTACAATTTTGATATTTTATTTTATAAAGACAACATTCTCATAATTTTTGAGGGATTAATTTTTAAATTTTTTTTACCAGTTATGTGAATTTATTTTTTAAATCAAGAATGAAATTTTTTAATTATAATATTTTATAATTCCTAATACATTCATATTATTTTTGACAACAATTAATTGTAAAAATAGTAAAAACTGATTACAGTGGTTAAGGTAAAATTTGATTTATCTGGGGTTGAAACTAAGATGATAAGGGGAAAATGGTATAAAAATTTTATAACACCTAATATAATTTTTTAATGTCTCTGATCATCAGTGTATTGTTTTTATATATTATATGAAGTTATTACAAGTCTCGGCGTTAAGATGACACATCATTCTGGCGATCAGTGATCCCATAAAGGTGGTTAGATGTTTTATTAAGTTAAGTGAGTCGACAATTGTGTGTAGTTATAGTAGCTTCCATTATGAATCCCGGATTAATAATTTAAGTGGACCATTTCATCTAGGAAGACGAATTTATCTAAGAATGTATCTATCCTCAACCAACACGTGTCGAGGGAAAAAGTTAATTTTCATACATTTTTAGTGAACTAAAATAAATAAATTCAAAATGTTTATTTTATTTTATATGGAATCAGCCTCTATAGTGAGGCGATGGGGAAACTATTTCTTTAATAAATTCCATGTCATATTGACTCAGAAATGAAAAACTATAATCATTAATAATGCAATGTATTTTGAATGCCTAACACATTTCCCTTTTTATTGGGACAATCGAATGTTGCTCGTTGGTAAGAATTGAGAGAAAACAACGGAGAATCCCTGGATATTTGGGGAAAACACTCAGTGATGGTCGACGAAGGATTGATATTGAGAATCATTTCACCAATAATTTTGGAGGATCTCAACGACGATAGTAGCACAGACCCTTCATCATCGATCGATTCTAGTTGAGTTAGGGGTTTGTTATTTAAATTCCTTTCCATGTTTTTGATTTAAACGAAAAACGCAGATCAACCAAGAACAAGTTGATCCATGTATTTATAAATTTTTATGGGATGGTTTTATTAGGTTGATTTAGGGAATTGATCCATTTTGGATTTTGGTTGTTTGATTCTTTTCCATTTAATATTATTAATGGCATCAGATTATTGTCGGGACGAACGACGTCGGAGGTTTGTTCCTCAATTTGTTAATTGAATTTTCTCCCCTTTATTTTATTGGTGTGTTTTTCACATTCATTGTGGGATAAGGAAAAAATGATCGTTTCATCTCCTTTTTGTGATACAAATATCCCAAATTTATGCTTCAACACCAAAACAAACTTGCGGGGGTGCGACAATGATAACGGACGAAAAATCGGACCAGGTCGGGAAGGGCCATTCATTGAGCGATCATAGGATGGGTGGATCGTTGAACGTTTTCAGAGCCTATATGCGGTCTGGAAACAATATAATTAGCTTCGTGGCATTCAGTAGACCTGGATTTTGGAGTTTCCTAGCAATCAGATGGCTGAATTGACGAACGTGGTAGCACAGTGGGGTGGAGGCAGAAGTATACGATTATAGAAATTTCTAAATTACATGGAGTATACTTCCAAAGAACACACCGTATAGTATTGGCAGTGGCATCTTGGGTTTTGAGGGTCAGAGAAGAATCACACGGTGTGTAACCCAGGTCACACGGCGGGTTGAAATTTCCCTAAAGCTCGGTGGGTATTTTGGGAATTACAGGGACATGAGGTGGACTACACAACTTCAGAACACAACAAGTACTCTCTTCGCAGCATGGTAGAGGCGGATATGTAGGACTTGGTGTGTATCCAAGGGGTAAAAAGACACAGGATGGAGTACATGACCATGTAATCCATCACATGGCCAGGCGAGGCCAGCAAAAAGGGTCACCCCATGTGCCGTTTACATGGGTTGGAGTATGTGGGATGGGGACCATGTACGGGCACAATGCCATTGTACACAGAGCTAACCCCAGTCACTCAGAAATGGAATATACACTATACTACATTCTGTGTACTCAGTATTTCTACATGACCATCCTTATGACATGGAACATTGTACATGGGAAATACCCAAGATCAGATGACACGGCATGTAACTTTTCTACACACCGTGCAATTTTTTGGAAAATGGAATGGTTCTCTTTTCCAATATATCATGGAAATGTTTTGTTTGGGTTAGTTCCCCTTCATCTTGATCCCATGAGGGTTAGGCATCGTTTTCTTCTATAGGAGTGTGATCCCATCAGGATGAATTTCTGTGATAGAGTTAGGCATCCATCCAAGAGGCTTGGATTGAGATCCTCTATCCATTCATAACCCTAGGTAGAGTTAGGAATCGTTGTGAAAAAATCTACCAATTATTGATCCTCTACCTAGCTATTGAATCTAGATGAGTCGTAGTATCCCTGATGGCCCGAGCAGTGATCCTTATATGTGTATCGTGATCTTTCCCACTCAAGAGTGTGTCTCCCGTAATGAGTTCATCTATCTATCGTGATCTTCCCACTCAGGAGTGTGTCTCCCTTAATGAGTGTAAGTACCTATCGTGACATTTCCCAACAAATAGTACTTCTCTGATGGACGTCATCAGAGCTACCAGATTCGTAGATTGTGATCTCCTGGAATGAGTTCTTCGTGGAATCTTCAAACTGAATCCCTAGCGGGGTTATACGGTTGTAATACTTGTCTCTAGATCATGGGTCGGGGTTTTGAGTATATCTGGTTTTTTTTCTCCTGTTATATTTTCAGTAGACATATACTGTGTAGAGATTAATTTGCTTTTTATTTTCGTATTTCTTTCTAGTTTTTGTGGTCCTCTATTGAGTATTGTTATACTCACCCCTGCATGGGCATTTCTTGCACCTGTCATTTCTTTTGAAGATGAGAAGCTGTTTGAAAGTGTCCAGGGCGGACTAGAACAACACCAATATTTTTGAGTTCCCTACAGCTCGAGCTGTTCCTTCAGCTATGAGATGCAACCCCAGTATATCTTGTGTTTACAGGTTGGACATTTCATTTTTTAGACTCTTGTTTTTCATGGGTGTGCATTCTAGGCCAGATTACTTTCAGTAATTTAATTTCTATCATACTCTATTGGTTGGGATTAGTTGTATGCATGCAATTATTTCTGTAGTTGTTTTTACATTTCAGAATTTGTGGGCTTGGAGATGTGTGTGTGCACAGGTTTTTAAGAAATGCCTCCAACGTAGTAATATGCCTTCTCAGTGCTAGTCACAATCCCATGGCCAATTGGAGGCGTGCTTGGGGAGCCACAACGTGGGCCCCACTTGGACGGGTCATGACAGAGTGGTATCAGAGGTGGTCGGTTCTACTTTAGGACCAAGAGTCTATGATATTGGTTTGTGGAAAAAGTGTTAAGTGTTAGGAGTTCATCATTCTGGCCAGGTACTCTAGTGTTGGTGTGCCGACTGACGTATCCATACACCAAGACTCTGATAACCTGCTTCACGACTCGGTACATGAAAACACTAGTTGCGGGAAATTAAAAGAATGGAAAATGCATCATATAGAAATGGGTTGTGTTTTCCATGTCCTTTGTGTCAGTTAACCAGATATACTTATTGACAATGGTACATAAAGTTTCATTACAGGATGGCTCTGTGACGCATACCCGCTATGATTCAGTAGCGCGATCATGAGGATGACCCCCTCAGTGATGAGGCTTGGATACAAGGACCAGTTCCCCAGCCGTTTCCACCTGGTGGTGCACCATTTATGCCACCACCAGTGGAGCATCCGGTGGTACCTAAAGTGCTGACCTACGAGGAGTGGAGGCTTAGCATGCTCCATGAGTTTTAGAGACAAATACCCCTTAGGATCCAGGTTCTGCCCGACCCTCGGGCTAATGAGGACTAGATTGAGGCGGTGACCTGATTTTTCCATCTAGTGAGGACGTCACAAGACTTGATGGTGATCCTAGGATAAATCCTTCTTCATGGTTCGGTGGGACAATGGTGGTGTCTAACCAAACAGTCTCAAAATCAGGATAATATTTTAGGGACTGAGTTTGAGAGAATATCCAGGGAGGATTTCACTCCCATTACGCTGAGAGAATTGCGCATCTAGGGGCTTCTTCTACTCCAGCAAGGCAGTTTGACAGTAGCTGACTATTCATCAAGGCTCAACGACCTCACCCGGTACTCAATGGATATGGTCATGGATGAGTACTTTAGATCTCCGACCATTGAGCGCGGTCTAAGATGAGACATCTGAATTAGCATCATGCATCTATGTATTTTGACTTCCGTTGGAGTGTTTAAGCTGGCCTTGGTGATCGAGAGCTTCATGGTGGATTAGAGACAGCCTATGACATTCTGCATGAGGTAGACAAGTGGGGAGACCTCGGCAGTAGGGATCAGACGTTAGGCACAAGGATCTGGATGTGGGAAACATCAAAGGAGGACCCAGGGAAGAGGATCGATAGTCCAGGGTTCTTAGGATGGTTCCATTCATCATAGGGGGAAGCGATGTTATGCGTGCCATGGTAAGGTACATCTCTATAGAGATTGTATGACCCACCGAACTACTGACAAGGAAGCGGTGGATGGACCACCAAGGCAAAAGAAGATAGTGGAGCAGACAGACCCACCAGGTGCCATACATTGAAGAGGAGTAGGGAGAGGTATGTGTGTTGGCAGATACATTGGCATACTTCCACCTCCACCCCAGGAGGTCTGCACTAGGCTCTAGGAGCTGGGGGACAGGGACGTGGATAGCTACATGTGGTCGATGCATACGACTTAGGGTCTCCATGGATGATTCGAGGTACGATCTGTGTATTTTATACCTTAGATTATATTCTTATAGACATAGGTGCCTATAATTCCATCATAGCCACATGTCTTGTTCAAAACCTTGATATTGCAGGAGAACCGTTGAGTCGATCCTTATGCTTAAATACACCTACGGAAGGAGACATGATAATCACAAACATTTTTAGAAACTGTGATGTTACCCTTTGAGGAGATATTTTTGGTTGAATCTTCGTTGTGGTAGCATCAAGGCCTTATGGTGTCATTATCGGTATGGATTTTATATCTTTTGTCCAATCCTAGATTGACAGTTTTAGGTGAAGAGTACAGTGTGTCCGCAGTCATGGGATGAGGTTTTCCTTTGTCGAAGAAAGGGAATCCCAGGCAGCGCAAAATGGGATTATGTATAAGAGGGTTCATCTAATCACTAATGATTTGGCTAGCCTTGCCCTCAGAGTAGTGAATTTTGTGGGCTCTCAGTTTCTAGAAGTAGTGGTGTAGTAAGAGGGTGTCTTTCCTGAAGATGTTCCTGGACAACCTCCCCACTGGGAAATCATCTTCTGCATCGACTTACACCACAAGACGACACTGATTTCCTCATCTTCATATCAGATGGATCCCATAGAGCTTCATGGGTTGATGGTGCAGTTGGAGGATTTTCAGAGAATGGGTTTCGTAAGACCTAGTATTTCACCTTGGTCGGCCCCAGTCATGTTTTCCAAGAAGGAAGACGGGAGTCTGAGCATGTGTGTGGATTTCTGGCACCTAAACCAGGTGATGGTGAAGAATAAGTATCCACTGTCGAGAATTGACTAACTCAACGATTAGCTAAGAGGGGCACAATGGTTCTAAAAGTATGTCCTTCGATCACATTATCACTAGTTATGAGTATGGGATGAGGATATCACAGTGGTCTTCATCGGTGACATCCTTGTGTATTTGGAATCAGAGGAGGATCACGTGAGACACATGCAGATATTTCTAGACGTACTCCGGGAGCACCAGCTTTACGGGACGCTCTTGAAGTGCCAGTTCTAGATTCAGTAGTTCCACCTTCTTGGACATGGCATCTCAGCTAATAGAGTCCCTATAGACCCATCCAAGGTGTATGTTTTGTTAGCATGCCAGCCACCTCAGAGCATGAGGGAGGTGTGGAGCTTCCATGGGTCGGTAGGATATTACCGGAGATTCATTCCTGATTTCTCCTGAATATTATCTCCGCTGACATCATTGACCAGGATGGGACAACCCTTCTTGTGGATAGAGAAGTGTCAGTTGGCTTTAGAGAAATTGATATAGAGTTTAACAAGTGCCCCATTATTGAGATTGATGGAGGAGGGTGTCAATTACATAGTTTTCTATGACACATCAGGGACCAGGCTTAGCTTTGTCCCTATGCAGAGGTAGGTAGTGATTGCTTATGGTTCGCGCTAGCTTAGGCCACATGAGCAGAACTATGCGACCCATGATCTCTAGTTGGTTGTGGTATTGTTCGCATTGGAGATGTGGCGACACTACCTTATGGGTGAGCGGTTCATAACCTACTCTTACCATAAGATCCTCAAGTACATTTTCTCATAGAAGGATCTGAATTTGAGGAAGAGTTGTTTGCTAGAGTTATTCTAGGATTATGATTTTGATATCATCTATACTCCTAGGAAGGGGAACAAGGTGATGGATGATCTTAACAGAAGGTCAATCTTGTAGTTGTTGAGTGAGGTGACAGAGCAGTTGGCCACGTTGCAGTTATACATCATTGATGGAGAGGGTGTAGCTTAACTCCAATCAATGACTATCACCCCAAGAATCTTACAATTAGTTAGTGAAGAAAAGCATGGGGATTTCAACTGTACAGATATACGTACTCAGTAATCCACAGGACATGCTCTTGATGGATATTTGCAAGGTGGGGAGCATGTACTGCTTTTTAGAGGAAGCATTATTGTACCAGTAGCATTGCAGGAGGAGGTCCTGAGGGAGTTTCATACTTCCCCCTTGGTGGTACATCCTTGAGTGGCAAATATGTACTAGTATCTCTGATGACAGTTCTGGTGGTCAGGCATGAAGAAGGTTGTAGCAGAGTTCGTTTCCCGATACCCCACGTGCGAGCATGTTAAGGCTAAGCTATAGGTTCTAGCTGGATTAGATCACCATTAGATGTTCCAAAGTGGAAGTGGGGTGGAATATTAATGGACTTCATGACAGGATTACCATAGATGTCCAAGGTGAATGATTCCATTTGGGTGATTGTTGACTGACTAACCAAATCGGCCCACATCCTAGCTATCAGGGAGAAAAGTTCTGTATAGATCTTACGACTCCTATATGTGAAAGAGATAGTTCAACTACAAGGAATCCCCTTGACAATATTCTTGGACCAAGATGTCTGTTTCACATCCCGTTAGTGTAAGGGATTGTAGGAGTCTTTTGGGAATCAGCTACAATGGAGCATAGTGTTTCATCCCCATACAGATTGTCTGACGGAGAGGACCGTTCAGTATCTAGAAAATATGTTGTAAGCATGTATCATGGACTTTGGTTATAGTTTGGATGACAACCTACCACTGGTGGAGTTTTCGTAATACAATTTCTACCACTCCACCATTGTTATGGCACCGTTCAAGGCCTAGTATGGGAGACCTTTCCAGTCAACGCTTTGCTGGACTGGCTCAGGTGTGTCAGCACTCATGGGCACAGAGTTGGTGTGATCTACCCCTGATAAGTTTCAGATCATCCGCGAGTGGATGAATACTGCACACAGCTGACCGATGTCTTATGCAGATAGACGATGGAGAACTCTGGTGTTCGAAGAGGGATACCACGTCTTCCGCTGAGTCTCACCTCGACCAGCATTACAATGATTTGACTGAGGCGGCAATCTATCTCTGAGGTTCATCATAACATTCCACATAATGTGAATAGTTGGAGAGGTGGCATACCACCTATCTCTACTACCACTGTTACATCGGGTACATGATGTCTTCCACATGACGCAACTTAGGAGGAACGTGCATTACCCATCGCACGTCATCGACTGGGGTGAGATGGACATTGAAAATGGAGTTACGTTTGGTGAGTACCAGGTGGAGATCGAGGATCGGTGGGAGAGGATCCTTCGTGGATGATTGATTCCCCTAGTGTGTGTTAGGTGGAAGCATGAGAATATTCAAAATAGAACGTGGGAGTGGGAGGCTCAAATCCATACCCAGTACCCACATCTTTTTTAGTAGCCTCTGTATCGGCTTTTTAGGGATGTAAAGCCTCAAGGTGGGGAGAAAGTAATATCTAGGATTTTCTTTGTATTATTTTTAAATATTATATATAATTATTAAGAGACCTCGCGTAGAGAGGGCACATCATTCTGTGTCCCGATTATCCAAGAATGGTGGTTCGGACTTTTTTTAAGTAAAGTGAGTCGGCATTTGTGCGCGGT
Organism: Viscum album; assembly: GCA_963277665.1. NCBI lineage: Eukaryota > Viridiplantae > Streptophyta > Magnoliopsida > Santalales > Viscaceae > Viscum > Viscum album. Next base: position 563,696,091 of record OY728129.1, on the reverse strand, counting down.
TGTGGTAGTTTTCAAATGGATGCCCGGATTAAAAATTTGAGGGTAATGTTGCATCCAGGACAATGAAATTACCAAATAATGAGTATAACCTCGATCGATGCGCGTCGAGGGAAGATGTTAATTTTTAGACATTTTTAGTAAAATAAAAAAAATCGCAATGTTTATTTTATTTAATATGGAAACATCTACTACAGCACGAGGATGGGGCAGTTGTTTCATTGAAATATGAAACATTATAATGACTCAGAAATGGAAAGCTGGACTCATTAGTAACACATCATATTTTAAATTCCAAACATGTTTCCCTTTTTATTGGGATAATAGAATGTTTCTCGTTGGCAAGTATTGAATAGAAACTCTAGAGAATCCTTGGTTCTTTGGAGTAAAATCTTAGCGACGAAAGAAGACAGATAGAATTTGAGAATCGTTCCACCGACAATGTTGGAGGATCTTGATGATGACGGCAGCACGATCCCCTTGTCGTCGATTGATCCGAGTTGAGTTAGGGGTTTGATACCTAAATTATTTTCGCCTTTTTTGATTTAAACGACTAACTCAGATCAACCACAAACAGGTAGATCAACAGATTTGTACATTCTTACGAGATGGTTTTATTAGGATCATTTGGGGAATTGATCCATGTTCAATTGTTGTTGTTTGACTCTAATCCATTTAACCCTACTAACGAGAGCATATTAATGCCGCGACGAACGACTGTGGAGGATCGTTCCACAATTTTTTCATTGAATTTCTTAACCTTTCTTTTCTCTATGAGTTCTCTGTATTCTTCACGGGGGGAGGAACAAAAGATTGTTGGGCATCCATATTGTGATGCAATGATCCCAAATTGAATCTTTGACACCACAATGACATTTCAGGGGTGCAATGATGATAACAGTTGACGAATAAAACCGGATTGGGAAGGGATGTTCTTCGATCATTCTTCGCATAGGTGGATCGGTGCACGTTTTCAGAGCATATTATAGGTCCGAAGACAACGAAATTGGATTCGTTGAGTTGGGGAATCCAGGATTTCAATGTTTTTTGGAAATTAGACGGCCAGATCGTCAAACGGGGTACCACCAAATCGCGGCGGTAGAATTCCGCGATTCTAGAAATTTCCCTAATACATGGAGTGTACTTCTAAAGAACACACTGTGTTATACTGGTGGTAGAGGCTAGGGTTTTAGGGGTTCATAGAGGAATCACATGGAGTGTGACCCTGGTCACAAGGCCTGTTGGACTTTCACTGAAGCTCAGTGAGTATTTAGGGATGTACAAAGATATAGCATGGACTATACGCCTTCAGAACACGGCGTGTACTCTCTACGCAGCATGGCAGAGCCAGATACATGGGACTAGGTGTGTATCTAGGGGGTACGTGGACATGGGATGGATTACACGACCATGTACTCCATCACACGACAAGGCAAGGATAGTAATGTGGATCACCCTGTTTGAATATTATGGGTTAGAGTACACGGGTTGGGGACCATGTATTGGCACATGGCCAGCGTACATAGATTTGACTCTACTCACTCAAACATGGTGTGTACACCGTACTACACGTTGTTCAGTAATTTTTTCTACACAACCCGCCTTACAACACGGGCCGTTGTACATAGGTAGTACTCAGGGTCAGACGTCAATGCATGTATCTTTTCTACACACCGTGTACTTTTTGGAAAATGGCATGGTCTCTTGTCCACCATATCATGGTAATGTTTTGTTTGGGTTAGTGCCCCTTCTTCTCATTCTCCTAATGGTAAAGCATCATTTCCTTCTACAAGAATATGATCCCTTCAACATGACATTCTGCGATAGAGTCAAGCATCCATCTTAGGGCCCCAGATTAAGATACTCTATCGATTATTGACCCTAGATAGAGTTAGGTATCAACATGAACAAATATATTAGGCGTTGATCCTCTACCTAGAAGGTGAATCCGAATGATTCGCGGTATCTGTCGTGGCCCTGGATGTGATCCTCATCTGTGTATCGTGATCATTCCCACTCATGAGTGTGTCTACCGTAATGAGTGCATTTATCTACATGATCTTCCCCAAAAAGGAGTATGTATCCTATAATTAGTTTTACAAACTCTCGTGAAGTTTCCCAACAAACAGTACTTCTCAGATGGACGTCATCAGGGCTACCAGATTTGTGGAGTGTTTTATCCCGTAACGAGTGCTTCGTGGAATCTTCGAACTAAATCCCTAGCGGGGTTGTGTGGTTGTGCGACTTATCTATAGACTGTAGGTTAGGGTTTTGAGTATATCTGGATTGTTTTCTCCTATTTTATGTTTAATAGACATATACTCTATAGAGATGACTGTGCATTTTTTTCCGTATTGCTTTGTGTTCTTTGGGGCCCTCTACTGAGTATTGTTATACTCACACCTACACGAGCATTGCCTACATGTGTCTTATCTTATGCTGATGAGTAGCCTTTTGATAGATTCTAGGGTAGACCAGGACATGACCTAGCTTTCTGAGTTCCCTATAGGACGAGGCATTCCTTCAGCTATGAGCATCATTCCCAGTACCTCTTGTGTTTTAGGTTCGACTTTTCAGTTTTCAGACTCTTGTTTTTGGTGGGCATGTATTCTGGATCAGTTTACTTTCAGTAATTTAATTTCAATCGTACTCTGTTGGTTGGGTTTAGTTGTATGAATGCATTATGTTACTTAGTGGTTTTTACATTTTAGCATTTGTTGTCTTGGATATGTGTGCGTGTGTACAGGTTTTTAGGCAATGCCTCCCATGTAGTAATATGCTAACTCGGTGCTAGTCACCTGCCCCTGGCCTATTGAAGGCCATCTTGGGGAGTCATGACATGGGCCCTAATGGGACGGGTTGTGATAGTGTGGTATCAGAGTCTTTCGATTCTACATTAGGACCAAGAGTCTATGAGATTGGTTTTGGGCAACAGTGTTAAGTGTTTTGAGTTCTGATTTTAGGCCAGAGACTCCTGTGTTGGTGCAGCGGCCGACATATACATACACCAGGACTCTGATAACCTATTTCTCGACTTGTAATATGAAAACACTAGTTTTGGGAAAGTGAAATAATGGTACATACATCATAAAGGAATGGTTTGTGTTTTCCATATCATTTTTTCAGCAATCCAAATATACTCATTGACCTTGGTATATCTTTATTCATTGCATGATGCCTCCACGATGCACACCTTCTAGGATTCAGCAGCGCGATCATGAGGATGTCCCCCTTAATGATGAGGCTTTTATATAGGGACCAGTCCCAGTGGCTTTGACACTAGGTGGTACACCTTCTATGCCACAACCATGGGAGCAGCCCATGGTACATGTAGTACTGTCCGAAGAGAAGCGTAGGCTTTGTGTGATCCATGAGTTTCAGAGATAGATACCCCTCATGTTCTGAGGCGATCCCAACTATCAGACGTCTACGGATTGGCATGAGGTGGTGACTAGAGTTTTCCGTCTAGTTAGGATGCCAGCAGACTAGACGGTGATCCTAGGAGCGAGCCTTCTTTAGGGTTCGACAAGACAATGGTGGAGTCTGACTACATATAATCACAATGATTAGAATCATTCATGGACATAGTTTCAGTAACTCTTCATGGAGGATTTCACTCCTGTTACGCTGAGATCAGTGTCTATCCAGTAGATTCTTTATCTCTAGTAGGGCAGTTTGACAAGAGGTGACTATTAATTATGATTCACCACCCTCGCCCTGTACTCGATAGATATAACCAGGGATCATAACATTAGAGCTCAGACCATCGAGCGAGGTTTGTGATGAGACATCCAAGATATCATTGTGCCACTATGCATTTCGACATATGCTGGAGTGCTAGAGTGGACCTTGGTGATCGAGAGCTTCATGGCGGAGCAGAGAAAGCTGACAGAATTTAGAAGCAGGTAGACAGTTGCGAAGACCCCGGAAGCAGGGATCCGATGTTAGGCACATAGATCTAGATGTGGGAAACATCATAGGAGGACCTAGGATAGAGGATCGATAGTCTAGGGCTCTCACGCTAGATCCAGTCAGCCTAGGGAGAAGTAATGTTATGCGTGCGATGGTAGGGGACCTCTCTCAAGAGATTGTCTGACCCGTCAAGCTACTAACAGGGAAGTGGTGGGTGGACCACCAAAGGAGAAGCATAGACTGGAGTAGACATACCCGTCAGGAGGTGGATGTGGCAATAGAGTAGGGAGATATGTGGGTGGTGGAAGACGCTTTGACATACATCCACCACCACCCCCAGGAAGTGCGTACCATTCCCAGGGAGCTGGGGGATAGGGACGACAATAGATGCATGCGTTCGAGGCATATGACCCATGGACTCTAGGGATGATTTTAGGTATGATCTATGTATTTTCTACCTTATTTTCAATACTTATAGACACATGGGTCATTCATTCCTTCATAGCCACACGTCGTGTCTGAATCCTTGAGATTCTGGTAGAACCTTTGACTCGATCCTTACGCTTAGAGACACATATGGATCACTACTCAATGATCAAACACCTTTGTAGATAGTGTGATCTTACCCCAGGAGGCAAGAGTTTTAGTTGGAACCTCATGGTGGTAGCATCGAGGCTTTATAACATCATTCTCAGTATTGATTGGTTATCTTCGGTCCATGCCTAGATTGACTATTTTAGGCGAAGAGTGTGGGGTGTCTGTAGTGATGTGATGAGGTTTTACATTGTCTGATAAAGGGAAACCCAATAAGCACAGAATGGGATTATGCAACGGAGGGTGCATCCAATCGCACATCATATGGCTAGCCATTCCCTTAGAGTAGTGGATGTTGTGGGATCTCATTTCCTAGTAGTAGTGGCGAAGTACGAGGATGTGTTTCCTGATGATATACCAGGACTAACTCCCCACCGTTAAATCAACTTTTTCATTGACTTACACCTCATGACGACACCGATTTTCTCATCAGCATATCGAATGGCTCTAGAAATGAATTGCGAGATGAGGGTGTTTTGGAGGATTAGTTGAGTAAGGGTTTCATGAGACCTAGAGTTTCACCATGGGCGGCCCCAATCATTTTTGTCAAGAAGGCAGATGGGAGTCTAATGTTGTTCATGGACTACCGATGCCTTAACTATGTGACGGTGAAGAATAAGTATCCACTGCCAAGAATCGACAACCTCTTTGATCAGCTAAGAGGGACACAATGGTTCTATAATGCTGAACATTGAACAGGTTATCACTAGTTTTGAGTATGGGATGAGGATATACTGAAGACAACATTCATATTCTGCTAAGGTCACTATGATTAATTGGTGATGCTTTTTGGTCTGACGAATTCCCACACATTGTTCATGGGAAAGATGAACTGGATCTTCTAGCAGTACTTGTTTCGGTTCATAGTGGTCTTCATTGACGACATCCTTGTGTACTCAGCGTCAGAAGAGGAGAACGCGTGACACATTCAGATAGTTCTGGACGTACTCTGGGAGCATCGGCTTTATGGGAATCTCTCAAAGTTCCAGTTCCTGATTCAGGAGGTCGACATTCTTGTAAATGTCATCTAAGCTGATAGAGTAGCTATAGACCCAACCAAGGTGGAGGCTGTGTTAACATGGGAGCCACCTCAGAGCATGATAGAGGTGTAGAGCTTCTTTGGGATGTCAGGATATTTCTGGAGATTCATACCTAATTTCTGCTGAATATTAGCACTAATTACAACCTTTACCAAGAAGGGGAACCCCATCATGTGGACAGAGAAGTGCCAGTAGGCTTTCGAGAAGTTGAGTCATTGTTTGACAAGCACCCCAATCTTTAGATTTCTAGAGGAGGTTGTTTAGTACATAGTTTTCTCTGACGAATCAGGGACTGGGCTTAGCTGTGTCTGGATGAAGAGGTAGTCAGTGATTGATTATTGTTCACGCCAACTTAGGCCACATGTTCAAAACTATGCAATTCAAGACCTCGAGTTGGCTATGATAGTATTCACATTGAAGATATGGCGACACATCCTTATGTGCGAGCGGTTCATTGTCTACTATGACCACAAGAGCCTCATGTACATATACTTAGAGAAGGATTTGAATCTGTGGAAGAGGAATTGGCTAGAGTTCCTTTAGGATTAAGATTTTGATATCATCCATTCTCTTGTGAAGGGGAACAAGGTGGCGGATACTCTTAGAAGATGGTCGAGCTAGCAGCTGTTGAGTGAGGCGACATAGCAGCTAGCCACGTTGCAGTTATCCTTCGTGGATGGAGAGGATTTAGCATACCTTTATTCGATTAATTTCACCCCTACACTCTTAAAATGAGTTAGGGAAGCGTAGCGTGGGGATATCCACTATATGGAATTATGTGATCAGTTATCCATAGGACATTATCCTGATGGATAATCCCAAGGTGGGGAGCACATACTTCTTTTTAGAGGACGCACTGTTGTTCCAGTAACATTGTCGGAGGAGGTCCTAAGTGAGTTTCATCCACCCCCCTTGGAGGTTAATCAGGGAGTGGAAAATATGTAACAGGATATCCGAAAATAGTTCTGGTGGTTAGGAATGAAGAAGGTATTAGAAGAGTTCGTTTCTTGATGCCACACGTGCAAATAGGTGATGGTTGAGCACGTTCCAGCAGGATTAGCTCACCCCTAGATGTTCTAGAGTGGAAGTGGGATGGAATATCGATGAACATAATGATAGTATTACCACAGACGTCTAAGAGGAATGATTCCATCTAGGTGATCATTGATCGACTTACCATATTGGACCACATCCTAGATATTAGGTAGTAGAGATTTGTAGAGAGCTTGGGACTCCTCTATGTGAAAAAGATAGTTAAAATACATGGAATCCCCTCAAAAATATCCTCGGAATGAGATGCCAGTTTCTCATCCCAGTTGTGGAAGGGATTACAAAAGGATTTTGGGACATGGCTATGCTAGAGCACAATGTTTCATCCCCGGACAGATGGGAAGGCAGAGAGGACCATTCTGGTTCTGGAGGATATGATGTGATCCTGTATCTGGAACTTTGGTCGCATTTAGGAGTACAACCTACCATTGTTCGAGTTTTCATACAACAATAGATACCACTACACCATTTGTATGACACCTTTCAAATCCTTATTTGGGAGACCATGCCGGTCACTGCTTTGGTGTACTGATCCCAGAGAGTTGGCACTCATGGGTCTAGTGTTGGTGCGAGCTACTATTGAGAAGGTGCAGATCATCTGAGAGTGGATGAAGATTTCACAGAGCCGGTAGGCGTCTTATGGTGATAGATGACGGATACCTCTGGAGTTCGAAGAGGGAGACCACGGCTTCCTTCGGGTCTCATCTCGACAAGGGTTACAGAGATTTGGCTCGAGTGGTAAGCTATATACGAGGTTCATCGGACCATTCCAAATAATATGCAGAGTTTGTGATGTGGAATACTACCTAGCTCTACTGCCACAGTTGCATCGGGTACATGATGTCTTCCATATGGTGTTGTTGAGGAGGTACGTGCATGACCCATCACACGTCATCAACTGGGGAGAGCTGGACATCGAGGATGGAGTGTCCTTTCCTGATTACCCAGTGGAAATCAGGGATCAGAAGGAGAGGATATTTTGTGGGTGATCGATTCTTCTAGTGCACATCCTGTGGCAGCACGAGAATCATCAAGAGAGATTGTGGGAGTAGGAGGCTCATATCCATGCTTAGTACCCACATCTTTTAGTAGACTTTGTTTTGGATCTTCAAGGATGCAAATTTCCAAAGTGGGGAGAATGTAATGACTCAGATTATTCATGTATTATTTCTAAATGTTATATGGAATTATTTCGAGACCTAGTATAGAGATGAAATATCATTTCGAATCCTGATGATATTGGAATGGTGGTTCTAACATTATTTAAGTTAAGTGAGTTGGCACTAGTGCACATTTGAGGTAGTTTCCAAAAAGAAAGTAGGATTAAAAATATGAGGCCGTCGTTGAGTCCGGGATGACGATTTTACCTAAGAATGAGTCTAAACATGACCAGCACGGTTTGAGGAAATTTTTTTATTTTTGGATGTTTTTAGTAAAATTTAATAAAATAAATTTGCAATGTTTATTTTATTTTCTTTGGAAACATCCATTGCAGCGTGATAATGGGGTAGATGTTTCTTTAATAAATGCCATGTCAAAATGACTTGGAAATGGTAATATGAACTCATTAATACCGAAATATATTTTTAATTGCAAAAAAAATTCATTTTTTTATTGGGATAATCAAATGTTGATCATTGGAAATGATTGAGAGAAAACACTGGAGAATCTGTGGAGCATTGGAGAAAACTCTCAAGGATGAATGACGACAGATCAAAGTGGATAATTGTCGCACCCACAAGGTTGGAGGATCTCGATGACAATGGAAGCACATACCCTTTTTTAGTGTTCGATCCCAGCTGTTGTAGGGGTTTTTTATTTAAATCCTATTCCTCTTTTTTTATTTAAACGATGAACACAGATCAACCATGAACATATTGATCCACAGATTCGTACATTCTTGCGGGAGGGTTTTATTGGGATGATTTTGGTAATTGATCCATATTCAATTTTTTTTATTATTCTCTATTTAATCATACTTACAGGTTCTGATCAATGCCACAATGAATGATGGTGGAGGTTCGTTCCTTGATTTGTTCATTGAATATCTTCCCCTTTATTTTCTTCATGTGTTCTTAATGTTCTTCATTGGGAAAGTAACAAAGGATATTTGTGCATCTGTTTTGCGACGCAACGATCACTAATTGATACTTTGACACCACAATGACCTTGTGGGGGTGCGAAGAAGATAACAGACGATGAATCAGACCGGGTCGAGAAGGGTTGTTCATCGAGAATTCTATGCGCAGGTGGATCGTTGCACATTTTCGGAGATGATCAGAGGTTCAGAAAAAAACATAATCGGTTTCAAAGCGTCGGGTCGACCTGGATTTCAGAGTATTGTGGCAATCAGACGGTCTTATAAATAAATGGGGTAGCGTGTAGGCGCATTGGTGGAAGTCTGCGATTCTATAAATTTTCAGAATAAAGGCATGTACATCTGAAGAACACGCCTTGTAGTAATAGCGGTGGTGGCAAGTTTTTCGGGCGTCATAGAGGAATCACACAGCTTTTGAACCTAGTCACATGACCTGTTGGACTTTCACTAATGCTCGACGAGTATTTTGGGATGTACATGGACATGGTATGGACTACACAGCTTTCGAACATGGTGTGTGCTATCTACGTATAATGGAAGAGGCGGCTACGTGGAACTCAGTGTTTATCCAAGTGGTACACGGATACGGGATGGAGTACATGACTATGTTCTCTATCACATGGCTAGGCTGGCCAGCAATGCGGGTCACCTCGTGTGCCGATTACATGAGTTTGAGTGAATGGGATGGGGACCGTGTATGGGCACATGGCCAATAGACACGGAGCCGACCCCAGTCACTCGGACACGATGTGTACACCTTACAAAACACCATGTACTCACTTTTTCTACATGACCATCCTTAGGACATAGACTGTTATACATGGGTATTATGCAGGATTAGACGACATGACGTTTATCTTTTATACAGGATGTGTAATTTTTGGAAAATGGAATGGTCCTATGGTCCACTGTATCTTGGACATTATTTTTTTGGGTTAGTTCCCCTTCTTCTGGTTCCCCTGAAGGACAAAATTCATTTCCTTCAACAAAAGGATGATCCCTACTATAGGACATTCTATGATAGTGTCAGTCTTCTATCTGAGAGGCCCATATCGAGATCCTCTATCCAATATTGACCCTAGGTAGAGTCGGGTATCGACATGAACAAATATACTGGGAATTGATCCTCTACCTAGTAGGTGAATCTGGATGAGTTGCAGTATCTTCCAGGGCCCTGGTAGTGATCCACATATATGTATTGAGATCTTTCCCACTCAAGAGTGTGTCACCCATAATTATTGCATCTATCTATCGTGATCTTCCCCACCTAGGAGTGTGTCTCCAGTAATGAGTGTAACTACATCTCATGATGTTTCCTGATGAACAGTACTTCCTATACGAACATCATCAGAGCAACCAGTATCGTGGAGTGTGATCTTCTAGAATGGTTGCTTCGTGGGATCTTAGAACTAAATACCTAGTGGGATTATGTGGTTGTACGACTTGTCTCTAGACCGTATTTTGGGGTTTTGAGTATATCTATTTTGTTTTCCCCTGTTTTATGTTCGATAGACATATACTATGTAGATCTGACTATGCATTTTCTTTGTGTATTTCTTTGTATTTTACAGGGACCTTTACTGATTAATTTTATACTCACCCATGCATGGGTTTTGACCACACATGTCATGTCTTGTGCAGACCAACAACCAATTGACAGTGTCTGGGGTGGACTGGGATAAGACCGTGGTTTCTAAGTTCTCTACAGGCCGAGGCATTCCTTTGGCTATGAGAATTTGTCCTAGTACCTCTTCTATTTATAGGTTGGACATTGTGGTTTTTAAACTCCTGTTTTTGGTGGGCGTGTATTCTGGCACAGTTTACTTTCAGTACATTACATTTTGTCGTACTCTGTTGGTTGGGTTTAGTTGTATGCTTGAATTTTTTTACATAGTGGTATTTACATTTCAGCATTTGTGGGCTTGGAGATGTGTGTGTGTGAGTACATGTTTTTGGGTAATTCCTTTCATGTATTAATATGCCTACTCGCTGCTAGTCACTATCCCCTGACCTATTGGAGGCGGGCATGGGGAGTCACTATGTGGGCCCCAGTGTGGCGGGTCATGAAAAATCCAATATATTGACATAATCTATTATTTTTTCTATACTTATTTATGTTCTAGTTATCTAGCATGAAAAAAACAAGGTTAAGATTAATTTTTATCAGAATATTATATGTGTGGCACTAAAATCAATTGTAATAAGGCACCCCTCCCATCACATATTCAAAAGATCACACACTAATAAATCATCCAAAACCTTCACTGATCACTTCACATATTACATATTTTCATAATATATGTTATATTATTTTCACAATTCCATTATATTAAGGACTTTGGTGAAAACATATAGAGGATACCTAAAATCATTGTAATTCTCCTCTTCTAGGCATTTTTCTTTTATTTCTTCCTATGCACCATTAAATTATAATTAAACAAATAATGATATAATTAAATCAGTATATTACATATAATAATAATTATATATTAATTTTGAATTCATTAATCCCACCAGATCTTTGATAAATGGTTTAGTAAATCATTATTCGAGTGTACGATAGAATATTTCCTTCTGAATCGATGGCATTCATTTTTAAATTAAAAAATATAATGTTTGGGTATTATGATTGATATAAACTATATATATGATATATAAAAAATAAATATATATCTGGGGTATTTATGTATTATATATCATTTTTACTTTTCATTCCATAGGTGATACAATAACATCACCCATGTGTAGGGAAATATACTGCCTCCTAAAGTAATGTAAATTGGTTTCCACTAAAGCTTTACATGTAAGGAGATATGAATAATGTTAGTTACTAGATGTTTTATAAATGAAAAAACTATGACATTAATCAAATATTTATAATCATACAAAGAAAATATATAATTTTTTTCATTTAACACACTTAAATATGATAATATTGTTCAAGTAAGTGTCTCCCCCCACCTTCATAATGTGATGTGTCTCTCTTTTCTTCTCCACAACTCATGAATGATATATATGTATATATATTATTATAGTTCATTAAATAAAATGATATTATTATCATTATGGATAGGTAAAATATTAATTACCTGTTTTCCATAATGATCTTTCAAAAATTGAAATTTTACTCAAGAGTATGTAGGTCTTACCATCTCTATGAATGTAACATACATAATTTTTGAAAACCAACAGTCATATTTTGATGTTAAATTATAATTTTTTTAAAAATATTATAAAAAACATATATTATTTTTATTTTTATGATGTAATTATATATTATTCCAAAGAATAATAAATTTCAAAAAAACCCCAATTGAGAAAACAAGGAAACTAACAATCGAAATAATTATAATAATGAACAAATATTATTCAAAATTTGATAATATGTCCTAAAAGGATCATATATGATATTATAAATGTCAATATTTTTCATTTAATAGTCAATAGAATCATCAAAACCACTATACATGGGGGTAAAAACTGTTCACCCGGAAAGTATCATGAGGTAATGGATTTGTCTCAATTTCATTTCATTGAGAAAAATTATAATGTCTTGAACAAAATTTATTTTATAGTGAATATAATTCCCCTTTTATATGTTTTATAATTATTTATTAATTATTCATGGTATTTTGAATTTGAATTTTAATTACTTATTCAAAGGGTTTTGTATATTGAAATTACCAGGGAATAAATTTTTTTATAACATAATTTATTTTATTTGAGTTATATTACTTCTAATTTTTCATTGATATTTTACGATTATGTGTATGATGAATATTTATTATGTCGGTTGTATTTTAGGTTTTTTATTTTGACATATAGTTGATAAAAATATCTAATTTATTTATTTTTTATCACATCAATGTCATTATAATGTTAAATGTTTATTTCATTATATCAATGTAATCGACATTTTTTAATAATAAATTTAAGATGAAGGAAATTATTATAATACATTATAATATAAAATTTAATTTTCTTTTATATACTTATTCATAATAATTTAAAAAAATGTATCCATTTATCAAATATTTGGTACTAATGTGTGTTTAGAAAATGATTTTAAAAAAACAAAACATCCATTATGAATTTGGATCGAAAAATTTTTTCTCCAAAAATAGTTTGTTATAATGTTTTATCAAAAAGGTTTATACCATCTTACATATGTATTTTTAAAGTAACTATTAAAATTTTTTATGTTTTTAAATAATTTTTATAAAATATTACTTCTTATTACTTTCCGATTAAAGAACATTTCTTACATTATTACAGTGAAAAATAAATTTTCTTTTTCAAATGTATGATATATATAGAATTAATCAACCTCATGAACTATCATTTATTTGAATATTCCATTAAATTTTTTCAATGTTATGATTTAATAATTTTTTTAATATTCATGATATTCTTAGTTTTAAAAAGTTAATTATAAAGAAATTAATTTTCATAAATTTTATGAATTCAAAAGTGAAATAAAAATATAAAATCATATTTTACTCAATAATGATTTTAATTATATTTGTATGGTATTATAATTCATCAATGACAAAAACAACTTATACTTACTCTAATGAGTATATGTTCATACCATCCAAATCCCTCTCTGAATATTTGATGATTTTGTTGAGCATGAATATTATTAGTATACACTTCCTCTTTTCATTTTTGTATTCATTTACATACCATTAAAATATTCAATTTTATGTGATCATTAGACATTAAATTATACCTACATATCCATATTATTAATTAAGGATGTAATTTTTTAAAACAACTATCATTTATATGTATATGGTTTTCTATATTGAAAGAAATTTGTTTATTTGGGGAAATATTGTTAAATATATATATTTTTAATCAATTTGTATATTTTATGATAAGAAACCCTATTAATAAATTAATGATATTGTTCAATATTTGATTAATTTTTGGTATGTGAAAGGAATGGGTGGGGTCCTATTAATGATATCCCCTAGATTAATCTATAATTTAATGAGGTGGAACAATTGACATAAATACAATTGGTTGGAAAAACCCAATGGGATTTCACCCTATAGTTTTAATACATCTCTGTAATGTTCTATATGGGATAGGTTTCCTTTTTAATTACATCATGAGATTGAACAATGGATCATTTCAATCATTATGAAATGAGTTATTATTATCCACGTATTTTTCCCAATGAAATTATTTATTGAATAATTTTTTCATAGTATAATGTCTAAATGAAATGTTTTATAGATATTTAAATTTACATATTGATTATGAATTATTTAATAATTATATCAAAGTTATTGAATAAATGGAATGTGTCCAAAAATATTAATTTTACAAATTTATTGTTATCCATCATATTTCTATTCTAACTTTATTTATGGATGCACTTCTAATGATTATTTATTAGGATTATGTATTATATTAAATACCATTCCATTTTGGTTATGGTTTTTATTTAGGAAAGATTAATCTATAATTAACCCTTATAGAACATTTTATGTCACCCTTATTTTATTCAGTTTATTTAAAATTCTAGGTACTGTATTAATAATGATATGCAAGCATTTTCTAGAAGGAATAATGTTACTATTAAAAAAAATTATTTAGTAATTTTCATATTAAATTTTTGTAAAATACTCATGTATGGGTTATCTTTTACAACACTACTAAATTATTTAATCCATAATGATTTGTTTTCCCCAATAATATTACTGTATAACCAATAATACACCATCTTTAGGATGTAGGGGTTATGGGAATCTACAGATGGAATCTGATGTAGATTAGTAGAATCCATGGGAATAATATTCATGAAAACATATATAAGAGACGATAACTCTATGATATAATATCAAGACAATTATAGGAACACATAATAACTATATGGTAATGTATAGAATATGTAGGTTTTCAGGGAAACACTTCCCTATATAGATACTATATATGGAGATGCTTATAATACAGATCTAACTAGATGTTATAACTCTAAAAATGGGAAATTTTTTATCACTCAATCATCACGGGGTTTATGAAAATGTATTTTATAGCTTTCATAGTTTGATACACTGAGGGGATATTTTTAAGAAAGTATACTTTTTAATTTAAAAAATTATGAATTATTTTAGTAGATCATGAAAATGATTTTCCTTGGTCAATCCTATTGTGTATTAGAATGAAAATAATGTGTCGAGACTTAGACACCATATCAATGATTATATGGTTTTCCAACGATGATTCTATCTTATTACACTATTCTATTATGTTTTATTTAATGTCTGAACCCTAAAAGAATCATGTCAATTGTAAACCTCAATAGAAATGCTTTTAATATGAGAAACCAAATATGTTTATAAATTTAGTGAAATATTTTATTATTATTTATGATTAGCTTTAAAAAATATTAACAACCATATACACCTTCACCAACTCCAAGACTAAAAAAAGAACAAATATATTGATTTCTATAAGATATTAAGTGATGGGAACTATAGAAAAAACAAGGATCAATTTCAATCATGTATAAAATTTTGAAGATGACACTTATGAATGTGTATTCATAGGAGTAAATATTATCTTTTTTATTGACAGAATTTGTATAATGAAAATAATTTTCTAGAAAAAATATATTGTATGACTGATGAAAGTAAAACTCATCCTTAGGATACATTTTTTTCATTAATAAATATTGGGAACCATAAATTTTATAGGAGAAATTAGCTATCTAAAAGGTAAACTATAGAAAAAGGAATGTCCTATTTTGAAATAAAAGGGTAAATTATTTTTTTATTTTGATTCAAGAATTAAATTTTTTATGTATTTTACTAATGAGATTCTTGTTATAATAATCATGATACAAATATTTTTAGTAATTTTTCAGGAAGAAATTTTTCATGATCAACTTAATAGTTTTGGATACATTCATGGTTTTATGATTTTATAATTGATATATTTCGAAACTCATTAACATATATATTTAGGATTGATGTGATGGGAGTCTATGAGGATTAATGATATTTTGGGATATATTTATTGAAATACAACACACTATATTTGTATCTATTTTAGTGAAGAAAATGTTTTATAGAAAAAGACTAAAATATTTTATAAACATATGATTTTTGTATAAATATAATTCATGATTACAATGAACATGAATGTTATTAAAATAAAATTTAAATAATATGTTACGAAATTTTGATACAAAATATTTTTATTAAACCCATATTGAAATGATAATTTAATGATTGTTTTTATTTGATGTATTTATATCATTTTTTGGGAATATTTTTAAAAGGACAACCTTTATAATGGGTGGAAACTCATCAAATCTGGTATGGACAAGTGGCTTAAACTCCCGACTGAAGTAAAAAATGGTTTCAGTACCCACCACTAGCCTACATGGTGTTATAGTTAATATGTAATTATTTTTAAAATAACTAAATATAGATATTAATAATGAACTAGTGGTTCAATTAATAAGGTTTGTAGATTAATGTATTATAATTGAGATCATCTTCTAAACATATTGATTATGGAAATTTTATGGAGATATATGGAAATACATGTCAATCTTTTAAGGATATAATAATATATTAAAAGTAAATTTTACTTCTTTGTGGAAGATAAATTATTTTTGGATATTAATTTTGTGGATAATTGATGAATTTTAAATTGATAGATTCATAATACAATGAGTAAATTAATCTTCTAAAAAAATTAGAACACTTAATTAAATTATTATAGATTGAATCAATTCCAAAACTATATAAAATTGATTTTGAAACTCCAATATTTTCAAATTGCATTCATATCTAAAGAATCTTATGATCTTCTATATCATTACATATTTATTTTATTTAGGACCATATCATTCTATTTATCATCTAATTTCTTGTGATCAATGATATTTAAATTTCTTGATATATATTTATGATTTACATCAATTTTCAGATATTAACATGTAAGCATTGTCATCCTACCTAGAAACCTAGTTATGCTTAACTCCATGTGATCATTTTTTCCCACTCTGTCTTATTAAGATCATATTTTATTAACTCTTATTTCAAATATGTGTTTCTAATGAAATATTTTTCAAATATTCAACTTTTAATTATAAAGATAAATATTAAATAAAAAAAAGAATTTCTTTATGGTTAGTACAATGTAACAACAAAAAATTATAAAATAATGAAATTTTATTTTATATAGTTCTCAATAAGAAACACATATCTTAAAAAACCCATGTAATATATTTCAATAAAATTAAGCACATAAATATAAGGCAGAATACGCAACCCTAAGTATAAAAAAACCATAATATATCATAACATTATAAACTAAGTATTAAATCGATGGGTATAAATATTAATACAAATAAAATTAAAATTATTTATATTTATTTATTAGAACTAAATTTATAAACTTTTTAATTAAAAAGAAATTATTTCTAAAAAACTATGTTTTTTCAAAAATATGATTCAGTCAATCACTTCTCACAAAATATAATATAAATGTTAACCAATAATAATATTATACTGATAATTATATTTTAATTTCAAAAATCATTATATCAAAAAGTTATTATGGTGAATATTTTGGGTTTTTTAAGTTTTCATTTTTTAATGAATAGAGAAAAATATTGTATCTTAATTGAAAATTCTCTAATTATTTAATTTATTTATAAGTTCAATTCATATTCAAAAAATGTGATAATGTAAAAATAGTTTTAGAATATTTTAATTATTAGTATTTTGGAAAATTATAATGAAATTTATATTTACATTTTATTTGAAATTTATTTAACATTTGGACATTTACTTTTGTAAACCCACTTTCTCATCACATCAGCAAGATTTATTATTAATTAAAATTTTCAAATTATTTCAATTTAATTAGGAGAAATGGATTCCATATTTTTTATTAAAGTAGTTTAAAATTTAAAATAAGTTTATCCTGATTTTTTACAAAAATTTATAGTGAAAAAAGAAATCATTATGTACAGGATAATGGTGAAAATGTATTTATTGGGGGTTAAACTAAGAAGATAGTGGTAAACATAAACTACAGACATTTCCAAAACCCATGGGATGTCTATATTTAGTTGATATATCTTATATTATCTTTAATTCCCTATTTTTATATCATTTTCCTTTAAAAAAAATTGGTATGACAGAAAATATTAAAAAAAATTACAATTATGCCACTCACATTACTTATAATAGGCCAACCCTGTCCTCTATTCCGTACAACCTAAAACAATTTTGGTTCACCAAATAAATGACTAAAAAACCAAAAAATATACCACATATAATATAAAAAATGATTTTTTGTGAATAAATCCACATTAGGATTAAATCTATTGGAAAACCAAGGAGGTTACTTGAAATAGATGTAACGTTCTTCAATGAGATTCTATTTTATTTCATCATACACATAATTAAATTCTTATTAAAACATTTTCATATAATATCCTTTGTATTTTAAATAACATTACATGTTTTTAAATGACCAAAAACCACATCCACTTCCATAAAAGGGATTATAAATTCATCACTTGTTTATTAGGAGGACTTCCACCACATGAACTACTGTCATTCGTTTTTAAATTAACACCTATACTGAATTTGTATGATGATGGATATGAATTATTTATAGGATATATATAACATATATATACCAATGTATTCATTATTCAATATATACTTTTTTAAATACTAATTTTTATGTGACACGATAATGTCACTCATTTGTAAGATGAACTACCACCTCACTAGGAAATGTGATTCTCTTTTCACTAATGATTTATAGAGAAGGGTATAGTTATAAATTTAATTATTATATTTGAAATACATGAAATGAATATTATATTAATGACATATATATAATTATGTGGAAATAATATATCATTTTCTATCTTATTGTTTCACTCACATGATGATGATAACATCATTTGTGTATGTGTGGACTACAGACTTCCCAAGGAGATGTGAATATATTTTAAACTACATATTACATAGATGATATCTATATATATATATAATAAATATAATATTATCATCATTATATAATGGTAATTTAATACATACCACATTCCCAAATGGTCATTGAAAAATGTATACATTAGTCATACAGACGTATGATATATCATCTCTATGGTCGTAACCTATTTTATTATTGAAAAAAATATTTCATAAATTTTTTAAAGGTAAAATAGATGTAAAAATATGTTAATAATGTAATGATTATTTTTATATAGATTATATTACTATTTTATATGGAAAATAATAAAATCTTTCATGACCAATCATGAATGGAAGAAAATGCAATTAACACGGAAAACAAAGGGAATAATAAAATATTAACAATGGGTGATATTTCGTTATTAAAGGATTATATACAATATAATATAAGTTAATTTAGATTTTATTATTTTATTACATGTTTAAAACCACTATATAAGAGTTTCAAAAACTTTTATGAAAAATGAAGTGTGAGGTAAGGGATTTCATACTGATTTGACTCCAAAAAGGAATATTATAATAATATAAATATAAATAATTTTACACTCAATTTAATAACCCTTGGAAATATTTTATAATTATAAATTAATAATTAATTGTTTATTTAATTCAAATTTTAATAATTTCATCGAAGGGTATTTGACCAAAAAATTAACATGTTGTAATGTATTTGATATGATAATTTATTTTCAATATATTATATGACTTATTATTTTTCATTGATATTATAAGATTATATATATTAATTTTCATTATATAGTTATCTTTATGAACTCTTTAATGTGGATATATAGATCATACACATAATTGAATTATTTATTAATTATCACTATAATGTTATGGTCATTTTATGGGTTTATTTCATTATATTATTCTGATCGAGGTTGTATATTCTATATTTTTAATGGATGTAAATAATTTTCTAAATTTCTAATAGTAAAATTTAACTTCGGTATCCACTATTTATTCATGATATTTTCATGTAATTATACCATTTTAAACCATTATAAGGTTGCATCCCCTAGAAATATTTACATTCTCATGAACAAAATACAATAAATTTATCCAAAATATAAAAATTATTTTTATCTGATATTTTTATGTCATTGACTATATAATATTTAAACATATTATTTTCTAAAATGAAAGACATATGTTTTTCTTCGGAAATATTGATAAATATATATAAATCACTCAATATGGTTATTTGATGACAAGGACTATTTTTTATGAATTAATTTAATTATATGATATATATAGAATTATTTAGACATGAAAAACACAAGTGGAACCTAGTTAAGGATATACCCTTGATGCATTAGTAATCACATTAAGATAATTAGTATGAAAGCATAAAGTCAGCTGAAAAAACCCAATGAGTTTTTAAATAGCTGATTTAATCAGTAATATGATTGGACTTGATAGTGGAGGTATCATGATCCCTAATATCATGTTATATAATATATAAAAATTTCTTTAATTAGTATTTCATTTATTATTAATCACATTAATTATATTATCATTAGAAGAATTTATTTATCATTTTATTGATTAAATTCTAGTTGTTTAGTTATTAATATTTACATATTTATGATTCCTTATATTGTTATGATATAAATGTTATTGATTAAATGGGAAATGTGTTTTATTATTTTTATTTTCTATATTTATTGTTATCTCTAGAAAGCAAACTATAAAAAAAATTGAAGTAATTTATACTACAATAACATTTACATGATTACGAGGAATCAAATTCCCAAAGATAGATCCGTTTAGTAGTCTTAGAAGGAAATATAAATCCATGTGTATTATATTAGAAATGAATAAAAATTAACTAAATATTGTTTTTTCATTAGTAGATAATAACATTATTCACACTTATAATATCCTATCATATCATTCATAGTACACTTTTTTTATTCCTACAAGAATGGAAAAAGGTGGGATCAAATTCGAAGTAAGGGTTTTGTAGAGTGGAATAAATTAATAATCAATTAGAATAATCAATATTGTAAGGTAGTAATTGAAAAAATTTCTATATAATAAATAAATTATTAATTAAATTAATCCATAGAAAATAAAATAAAAAAACTAATTTATAATAAAAATAACAATTGACTTTTCAATAAATGAAATGATGAATTATTGTATGCCATTTTTCACACGTACATGTTATATTTAGCATTGAGACCATTCAAATTACGGTTTATCATATATTTTCATGACCATTCAAAAGAAAATTTAAATTTATTTATAGAAACCCATATATTGTTATTAGAAAAAAACTTAAAGGGTGTATCACCCACTAATTTCATCTCACGTGACAATTGATTCATTAAGGGGTTATAATAAATGGTCTTAAATCCATGTCATACTTGGCTAAATAATTATTTACATATTAAAAAGTTAATTTAATTCATAATCAATAAACCCTATAACATATCTATAATTAATAATCGACATAGATTTATCATCATTTACTTTATAAAATAAATAAATTGTAAAATAAATAGTATATAAAAAAAATAGATTATGATTTAGAAAATAAAAATATCCTTGAAAAATGATTCTGATAATGAAGAAAAATTTCATGTTTAAATATCACTAGAAATTTAAAATTTCAAGGGGATCCATAAATAAATCAAGAAATTAATGTTAATAAAATCCAATCCAAAATCAATAATAAAACATCCAGATAAATAATCTGGATGGTATTAATTTAAAAATATGCTAACCAATTTAAGGATAATGGATTATTGTTATCATTAAATATAAATACAATAATATGTTATTTCAAAACATTAGTAAAGAGAATATCAATTTCATTTTGAAAATTATTTTTATGAAAATCACCATCAGAAAATATTTCATTACAAATTAACCTTATAAACTTTTAAAGGAAGGATTGAATAAATGATAGTGG
The DNA here is from genome assembly GCA_963277665.1 of Viscum album. Lineage (NCBI taxonomy): Eukaryota > Viridiplantae > Streptophyta > Magnoliopsida > Santalales > Viscaceae > Viscum > Viscum album. The sequence goes on along the minus strand of OY728129.1, from coordinate 563,674,458 downwards.
ATAATTCCTTACATATCTTACAATGTAAAAATTTAATTACTTTTACAGGTAAAAATGATCGAAAAGATGATTTTTTTGGAAACCGGGAAGAAGATACATTTTAAAACATTTTCAAAAGAGAAAAGGGAAAATATGCCTTTAATAATTTACTTTTAAAAGGTTTGAAAAATTTTATATTTATTATTTATGAAATAATTTTTTAGAATAAATAGTTGTCCAATTCATGAGGAAAATGATGTATGGTTTTCTAAAAATATTTTATAAAACATATTTTTTACCAAAGAGTGGAATAATTATACTATTAATAGAAAATATAAAAGAATAACCATAATAGAAATAAATGAAAATTTTTATGATAAAAATATCTAATAATTTTCTTTTTTGGATATTGATGAATAAACAATCTGGATTCAAATTATTATTGTTATTATTTTCTAAATTTGAAACAAAGAAATTAAAATCAAATAAAACACAACCACAGGATAAATTCAAACTCTAACACTAGAAAACACAGACATCATATAAAATAAAAGTAGTTACACCAGTCAACTGAAGCATAGTAAAAAGGAATCAAACCAACAGCTAGATAACACAGTGTAAACTTAGTTTTTCATAACTCAACCTCACCATTTTACCCCAAATCTTCATCAGTCTTAAAAGAAGATAAAAATGAATTGAAAATAAATAAAATTATATATTATTTGTATCGACTATATATCAATATCAAAAAATTATATATACAGTAATATAATATTAAACTTTTATAATAATCAAAAAATATAACATTAATGATAATTAGGAAGTAATATAACCCAATGAAATTAACTTGGGTTATGAAACTCATTCCCACTTGATACCGCTTAGTAAATGTCAAAATAAATGAATTAATTCAAAATAAAAAATTTAATACCATGAATAATAATTTAGTAATGATATTAAAAGTCACCTGGTAATTTTATAAAACATATAAAAGAAATTGGGTTTATAAAAATCCAATTTTCTTCCTTGAAATGAAAATGAGATAAAAGACTATTCTAATTGTTATCATTTAAATTATAATCACAATGTAATAAATAATTGTAAATTAAAATAATATATACATATATAAATTCTGTATTCAAGATAAAAAATCCAATAGGTGTAGTATATACAAAAAAACAAGTACTGGAAACAGTGTGTGCCTCACTGAAAGAAAAGGTAGACAATAACAACTTACCACGAATTATCAATAGCACAAATATTCATTAACATAGTATATAATGATTTTAATAAATTATTTAACTTATAAATGAACCATATTTAAATTTTTTATGTCAATATTAACTTCTTATATTATTGTTTACCATTTGTAAATAATTATTCAACATTTTTTCTATTTCCTTTGTTATTTTCCATGTTTCTTAAGAATGTAATGACTCTTTATTTATGTTATATATATGATGATAATTATATCATAATATATAGGTTTTAAAATATGATCTATGTATCATATATATTCATTATATATTTATTTATAATAATCCATATAATGTTTTTATTGTAAATGAAATGCACCTCTCATGGAGACAGTAGGCCTTACATATGAATGATTTCCACTTACATTTCCATATGGTATCTAAAAAATGAAAAAAATAACACATATATAATAATTAAATTAAAATAATTTAATCATATATTGAACATATTTTAATTAATATCATCATTTATATATTCCACGTATATCAAGAAAAAATCACATAGCTTTGAGGATGTGGTAGTCCACATATTCACAAAGGAAATTATTGTATTCCCACAAATAGAAGGCATAAAGGAATGAGTTTTGTAAAAATTAATGAATAATATGGTAATTATAAATATTAAATACATCATTTACTATCAATAAATACATCATTATTTTGATCCTTGAAATGAGTTAATGGAAGAATGAACAACATTGTTTTGTGAGGAAGTAGTCTCCCGTATACGTTAATGATGATTATCTATCCCATCTGATGGATGTTTGTGATAGTGTGAGTGTAACTCATAAAATATAAAAATCTAATTATATTTAACTAAATAGTTATTTATTTAATCATAATTAAATATTTATGGTTATTGATGTAAATGATAGAAAATTATCATTGATGAATATTACCTCTTATTCTGAAAACCCATTTTTTTACATGAAAATAATTCGTGATATATTTTTTGACCATGGTTAGGATTAAATTCATAGGGGTGGGATATTGAAATCATATCTGGGTATATTTGGGAGATTAAATGGGAAGTATTGATTTTCATAAGTTGGAGAATTTAATTCCTTATTGTAGTGGAAAAGGGGTTGTTTTCATGTAATGTTTTAAAATGGGAAATTCCATCCACGTTTTTCCCAAGTAATGTGGATCCAATAATAGAAAAAATTATATACAATGGAGGATATGATCTAAATATGATTATAAAATTATTTTTTACATGTATCAAATTTATTTTAGGCCTTTTGACTATTTTTATAGCTTTGTTAAATTAATTTTTGACATCATCATTATAAATAATTTTAATAATTTTCCATAATTTTTTCCATAAAAAACTAATATTAAAATATTAATAATTACAATTTATTTATTCCAAATATCAAAACCCATTATCCAAATTATAATTAATGAAGTGGTTGAAATTTATAAAAATTGTATCTCTCAAACATGAAGACAAAGTAGGATTTATGTAAAAAAATGTTCAGAAGAATGGAATGTTTTATATACAATTTAAATGAGAAATTTAATCGAATGACAAAAATTGGACTAATAGATGAATCATTGATGTTATGATTATTTAAAATATATTTAAAATATATTTTTTATAATAATAATAAATTATAATAAATATAAATGTGTTATTAAAAATATTCATTTTTCATAGGTCATAAAAAAGTTAAACTTCATTGAAAAATATAAAAAATTCAACCAATGCTTAATTTTATACTATTAATTCAAAAATAATATTATTTTTGTATTTAAATTGTATAAAAGTGTAAAAAATAGTTTTTAAAATATATTCACAATTAAAATTCAGCAATACATGTTTTATATAAATATACTTTTTATGTGTAATTATACTTTTTCTCTAATCTTTTGACTATAAAATATATAGTAATAATGTTTAAAAAAATGATCTATATATAATATATATGTATTCGTAACTAATTTAATCATGTTCAAATCCAACTATTTAATTGGTAGATTATATTTTATTATATTAAATAATAATATTTTTATACTATATTATTGTTCAAACTAGTGTGTACCTTAATAAAACAATGAAATTCTCTATTATTTTTAATGAATTTTATAGAATAAATATGTTATTTTCTAATATGAAAGCAAATTTAGTGTTTCATACATTTCATGTTATATAATACATTAATTTATTACATATTAAATATATTATGGTGTACTAATAGGTATTAATACATTATTTGTTTGGTGTTGTGTGTCATACACACTCTCACATAAATGTTATTATTTATAATTTTTAGGGTGTTACATTATCCATATATTATATAAATTACACCCTCACAATTTAATCAGTATCTCTACAACTAGGGGTTGGATATTTGAAAAATTAATTGTTAAACACCCCCATCATAAAATAGTTTATATAATACCTTACAAATAATGGAAAAGGATAAACACAAAGGTTACATGGAATAACTTATAACTAGGGTTATATGAACGAGAATATTACATTAAATAAAAAATACGGACATTGAGGAAATGCTTATGTAATTATAGGGAGTGACTAGAGTCACTGATCCCAAACAACTAAATGATTAATGGAATGTTGAGAGCCTCATATCCACAAACCTATGAAGATTTGAAATTACAGTATTAAAAAAATTAACATATTAGGATAAGTTGTTTTTCATGATATTTTTCCTAATGTTGAGTAATAATTATAATTCATAATATATAATAAAATATACTTACTTTTTGTAATTAAATAAAAAAAATTCATCTTTCGGTTGTGATTCAATTAATTTAAAATCCATCCCTTTAATCTATGAAATATTTGACCAACAATTAACTTTGATGCCTGAAACACTATCTTTTACTTGGTATAGATCTCAAGATCTATAAAACAAGTCTATTTAATTATATATAACTATTCTTTAAAGAAAATATGGTAAATACATTAACCAAAATATTGATGTACCTATTCTCCGTATTATTTATTCATACTATTTATTAAATAAAAATAATGGAAAATTAACTAGGAAATCATGTAGGGTAGTGGTAATAATTAATAGGTTACTTCCCATAGGTCATGGGTTCATGTAGTTTATACCTAAAGGATTTAATTTTTCTAAAACACTATTAATATAATTTTAAAATTAACTATGATGGACGTCTCTTAAATTTACTAATTAAATACCTTTTTTGTATGGTTTTAATAAAATATATTTTTTAAATCATAATAATCTAGTTTTAAAATATTTACATTAATATTCATGATCATAATAACACTAATGGTAATCGATACATATAAAATCATATCTCTAACATGTATCATTAATATTCCCCAAATTATATTTCCATTACAATATATATATTCTATAAATGTGTAAAAAATATCATTAATCTTAGAGACTCACATTATATAAAACCAAAAAGTGTTGTTTATGTCTTTAAACATATCATCAATCTTAAAATAATAAACAAATAATAATATCTAAATATGGTTTTATTTATATGAATAACCACATAATCACAAATTTATGAAAAAGTAATGAGATTGTGGGGTTTCATTTTTAAACATATGTTTTCCTTAATCTATCTTCCAAGGATGTTACTAACCAAAATTGTATACCAACTATAGAGACCCTACCCTAGTAAGAATGATGATGGATTATAGTACCATTACAATGGAATTATTACAAGGAATAAAAGTCCTATTAATGTATTAGTTAGGTAGTCTTAGTAGACCAATTACATATAAGTTCTTGTATTATAAATTAATACACTAATGAAAATATTTTTTTATTTCATGTATAACACCATTATTACCCGTTATAATATCCTTGCATGTCATTAAAATAACTATTTTTGGATTCCTATGGAAATGAATGAAAATTAAGGTGTTATCATACACTCACTAAGGGTTATGTTAAATAGAATAATTAAATAATCAATGATAATAATCATTATAGAGAGGTAATAACTAAGAGCACATGGCACATAATCCATAAAAAGATATTGAAATTCATCCATAGACAGTGTCAAAAAAATCTCATGGAAATTTATAATATTTATAATTTAATTAAAAAAAGTAATTAAAAATTATCAGATGAAATGTTTCTTAGTTACATGGTACTTTACCATCAATAACATTCCGAAGACTGTTTAGAATAATAATTTTAAGGCCATTCAGAAGGCTGTAAAATTTTTTGGGTCAAAACCGATCAATTATTCATGGAATGAAACATTAATGGATTTTCACCATATAAACATGTCTTATTACACTACTTATGCATCAAGGTTCTTTCTTTAAATGCTCCCCAACTTAGGTCATATCGGTCCAAAGTATTTTTTTTAAAGTTTGGGGTCAAAGCCTCAAATTTTATTATTAAATCAAATACCTCATTTGATTGTGTAGAGAGAGACCCATTACATAGACTGAAGTCCCAAGTCCATGTGGAAGGTATACAAGGCTTGAAAGCCCTTTTTTCCAAAGGGCCATTCGATGAACATTACTGCTAAAGTACTCGAGATTCTATAGTACCACATCTGCAACCATTACTGCTTTAGTATCTTCACCACTAAAGTATCACTGATGCTACAGTTCCACTACTGCTATATTACCCCATAAATATTTCCCTTTCTAGATTTGATCATGATTCTTCTCAATTCTATGAAGTATCTTGTACTAATTCAGTACATGCTCATTGAAAAAAACTATGTAAGTGTAACACTCCCCTCCCACTATGGGCCCCTACCATGTAAGGTTATGTCAATTCTATCCTTGTAAAATTTAATCATAAAAAATATTAGTGAGAAATAAATATATAATCAATTAATAATATCTCATGTTATTTAAGGATATTGTATTTTTTTCATTGATGAAAATAAATACAAACAAATTGTTTATTAAAAACATTCTGGATGAAAATATCATTAATATGTTGTTGAAATTATTGAAAATCATTTTCATTGAAAATAATTTTCAATTAAAATTACCTTTAAAACAAATTATTTTAAAAACATACATTTAAATATGGATAGAAACCTCAATGAAATGATAATGGGTAATTGAGTTTAGGTGGAATAATATAAAAATAACATTTATTTTGGAGTGAAAAATGAGAAAAAGTACCTCGTTCAGAAAATTAAAAGGTGGTTACATAGAAAAAAATTATTATAGAAAATAAGGGTAAAAATTCTCTAATAATACATTTTAGAATTATTAAAAACATTTTGGAAAATATTTTTTAAAAATAATGTTTGTAGTAGAAAACTTGTTCCCTAACAAAAGTGAGAAATAAGGTTGGTTATTTATAAAAAACATTAGAAATCATTTTAAGTACCAAAGAGTGAAAATGTGTCACTATTATGTGAACTGGGTAATGCATAACCATAATAGAAGAATATTTTTTTTGGTTTCTTATATAAATATCCAAGAATTATATTTTAATAGAATTTCATTAATAAAAAAAATATATTCTTAGAAGATTGAGAAAAAATCCATTAAAAGACTATAACATTGAATGGAAAATAAATCAGTTCATACATTATGTGTATCAACTTTAAATCCATCTTTTAAAATTAAACAATAGATACTAAAAATTGATGACACACATACTCATATAATAATTATGACAATGATAATTTAATGTAACCGTGTGACAAGAAATTGGGTTATGAATTTTTTCTAACATGGTAAGAGTTAATTAATATCCCATAAGATTAATTAATTAAAATTGAAAAATAAAATTCCCTGAATAATTAATTTTCCATAATATTAAATGATTAATAATATTTTTATACACCATATAAATTTAATTATATTTATAATAATTAAATATTCATTAATAAAATGAAATTGAGATAAAAATACCTATTAATTGGTAATTTTTTAAATTTTATCTGTATGAAATAAATAATTTTAAATGAAAATATATATAACATGAATAATGATGTAATAATTAAAAATAATAAAATATGGGATGTATATACAACACAAAAAATTAAATTAGTGCTTAAAATGGTATCTTAATAAAATAATGAAAAGTGAGACCATAATCCCTTTACCATGTGTTTCATTTTTGGTGAACATACTTTAACATTATATATAATGTTTTCATATTGAAATTTACATTTAATGAAATCATTATTATATATATAATATTATATAATAACTTCTTATAATTTTTTATTTCTATTTACAAATTCTGTTTCATTATTTTCGAAATATGAGTTACCAGTTGCATACTTTTATGAGATCTATTTAATTTTTATTCTCTTTTTACAAAGTTTATAGTTATTTAATAATCCACATGAATTTATATATTACTCAATAAAAATATATATATAATATCAATTTTTTTAATAATATATAAATTGATAGATAAGACCTGAAACTCTCTATTAATGGAGATGGTATGTCATACATGGGAATTATTGCTACATCCAATTCAAGCCCCATTAGAATAATTAAAAGATAATAATATATATGTTTATTATAATTCAATTATAATATATGTTTCATATATATCAAAAATTTTAGTTATAATCATCCTCCATTCATTAATTGTATAGTGTGAACGAATCACATCGTTTTGAGGATGTGGTTGTTCACACATCCGCAAATGAATTTATCATAACCCCACTAAATATAATGGATATAGGTATGATTTATATAACAATTATAGATTCCTAAAGACATTATATATAATATATATGTTATATAATAAATATATCCATCATTATTTTTAACCGTTAATGGTGGTAATAGAAGGACGAAGAAAATAGTTCACGATGCGGTAGTCTTCCATGCACATGGATGATAATTTTGTATCCAGTTTAATGGATGTGTGTGAAATTTCAGGTCTAAAACATATAAAAAAATATTATTATATTTTTTATACTGATGGAATTATAAAATAATAATATAAAAAATGAAGGGGTGGATATGTAAATGAAACCATAGTTATCGTTGAAGAATGTTGCATTTTATTCAGGTAACTCCTTTTGGTTTATACCAAACATCTTAATTGGTTATCATTATGAATAATTTTAGGCTACTCAGAGTAGGGAGGTATGTTGGGAGATTATTTTCAATGATTTTTGGTAATCAAAATATATTCATAGGTGAGGTGAATTGGATGGTATGGTGCCTTATTATAGTGGATGAGAATTGGAATTCCTGTATATTCTTTAAAATGGAATACCATCGATGTTTTTCCAATATCATGTGAGTCCAATAATAATAATATTCATAGAAAATGGAATATTTAATATTATTATTGATATAAAATTATTTTTAGATAAGTTTCTTGATCAATTTAAGATATATGTTTCAGTTTTAGTCTATTGTTAAACAGTTTTGTTTCTTAATCACTATAACTAATTTTAATCACCTTTAGTAATATTTTTAGTAATAAAATAAGTTGACCTCATTATAAAAAAATTATGATTATTCCAAATATGGAAATAATTTAACCAAATTTTAATTATATAATTGGAAGGAATTAATTTAAATTTAATCCCATAATTGGATGAAATAGGTTGTTTTTAAATTAGAAATGTACAAAATTATGACATGTTTTAATGTAAAATTAAAATGTAAAATGTAATACATTGACATAAAATAGATTAATTGATGTATTATTGATATTATTTTAATTGAAAAACAATTTAAAATATAATTTAATGATATAAAAAATTTAAAAAATAAGGCAATTCTGAATTCAAATTTAATAATTTTAACCATTCCTTAAAATATAAAACATCACTAAAAAATAAAAAATATTCAGCAAAAAAGAATTTTAAAAATCTGAAGTAAAAAATAAAGTTAATTTTTACATTTAAATTTTTTGAAAGTGTTAAAATTTTGTTTTAAAATAGGTTCACTATTAAAAGGGATAAAATTCACTTTATAAAATATAGATTTTATAAATAATATTTGGGTTATTATTGTCTTATGACAGTAAAATATATTAGTTTAATTTAAAAAAAAATATTACCAATCTAACAGATATATATTCATAGGTATGTTAATACTATTCATAACCCCAAATATAAAAGCTCTGTCATATATTATTTTATTATATAATAAAAGTTTTTTAATATATTTTTGTTTTGGAAGACATAGTTTTGTGTTAACATTTCCCATCAAATAAAGTCATTATTCGTTATTTTAAAAGCTATTGAGTATACAATTTTTTTGTGACATAAAATAATTCATTATTTCATACATTACAAGATGTATAATATATTAAATTTATGAAAAATTTAAAATATACTATAAAGCCATGGATGGTTACATTCCTTTCTACTTTTAGTGTATCATATGACACACACTATCGAATAAAGTTACAATTTTATAATTTATGGGGTATTACACTATTCATGGGAATATAATATTTTTATGTTCTATGGATTCAATTTCGTCTATTTTTATTGATTACTTGGATTGTGTGTTCTGTTATTTACATTTCCATAGTGATTTTTCTTATAGATTCTTGATAGCTTCCTCTTTACTTTACTATTCATATGAATTTGATATGTGCATTATTTTTTTCATTCCGAAGGAATCCATGATGTGTACTAAGAATGGTATAAAATGAAATGCTATAGGAAATAATTGAATTCTCAAAATAAATTATATTGTAATTTTCATATTCAAATACAATTAAACAATCATGTATATAACTATTTATCTTAGAATACTATATTATTCATTCTTTATGGATGATATTCATTATAACATATTCTAATGAAATAATCAAAGCACCATCTCAAGGATATTGGGGTTGTGGTATCTATATAATGGGTTTCACTCAAATACTATTTGGTTTTCTGATTAGAACAGAAAATGTAATATTGGTTGCATGATATTTTCTTTGGTTGTGTTTACTTATTATTTACTATTATTTACTAATCCATGACATAGTGTTGGGGATGATAATGTACTTCATCTAACTATAATATTTGATCTTTTTTTTAAAAAAAATTCTATTTTTCTAGTATAGTTGATGTCATTGACTCTATATCATTTATTATTAGTTTTATCAAGTTCGTACATGTTAAATAATTCATTTAATATATATTTTATGTTATTAATACTTTTTTCTACAACATTTCTCATTTTCTTCTACAGTTACATTGTTGTATATTCCATTACACTACTCAAATCATGAGGCTATAGTCTCGCCACAAAATGACCATTATATCATCTGTGGTAGTAGGAAACCCATAGAATAATGGTTTGTGTTTTTAAGGATATGTAGGAAAACAACTTGGGAACTATTACAACATACCCTTATATTGGAAATTATAAACTGGTATTAGATAATTCTTATCCTTTCATTATAATTTTTTTGGGATGGTAGAGAGTTGAATTAGAATGTTTACACACATAGAGGATGTCTCATATCTAAGATCAAACAACCATTTCAATAGGGAATGATCTATTTTAGTAGCATGATATTAATGGTCCTGAGGATTTATTATTTTAGTTGATTATTATTTCTCCTTGGTGTTTATTTTTCTTTTCTTACATACCAATTTACAAAATTTTCCCCTCGTTTGGTATGGTTCGGAAGGGTTTTTATATTCATCAAAAAACTCACAAATAAAATTTCATGCCATAAAAATGACACAAAATCAATATTAAAATATTTATTATCAGATGCATGAAGAATTTTACTCAATGCATGCCTGATTTATCACCATGAATATTAATATACATACATAGGTGAGTGAACAACATTATTTCTTGAATATATTTATTGGGTGTTTTTTTTCATATTAACTATGTTTTATTCTTATATTCTATACTTTCATGCCTATGCTTATTTATTTCTCTAACATATATTTCCTTGTTATAAATATTATATATGATTCTTTATTAGAGAGTCTGAAAAATATTAATTTTTTTTTTCAAATATAGCATAATGGTGGCACCCAAATTAACCAATTATTACAATTTGGATCCATGTTCCATAAGTCACATGTGATAAAAAATTTATGGTTGTGAAAAAATGGGTTCCACAAACAAATCATAATGGTTAGGTTCCTTTATAATTTTTCATGTAGAACCCATATAATCTTAAAAACAAACATGAGCTACCAATATTTTGATATTAATGATAATAATAAGGTTTAGATGAAATATATTTAAATTATAATTTTTAAATTAATGTACCTTTCTAAAATGGTAATGTACATCCATCTAAATGAACCATTGTATATGTATACATATAAAATTTATTGAATGATAATATTTTGCATGAAGACCCATATAAGTAAATTCCTCATTTAAAAAAATGACACAAGTAGGCCACACAAGGAATTTTTCTTATGATTTATACCCTATATGGTTTTAATTAATATCTAATTAAAAAATTATATTTGGTTAGCCTTTGATTGACCCAGATTGGTATAATGAGACCCACATAGGACATCATATAATTATATTTATTTATATTCCACCACATACATGTGGGAATATTATATGCAATGGATGGGAGTTTAAGGTTTCATCAGCTTGTTACATGGTACAATATAAACATGTTGGTTGTCTAATTCTGAAACAAAGACCATAAAATTATAATATATATTTAATGTTTCCTTGATCATTATTATTATGACTATTTTATTAAATTAATATTTAATTACATCCTAAATGGTGTTTCTTATATATCTTGGAAATTAAAAAATTCATTAAATATGAAAATAATAATGAAATATAGATTATTATGATGCCTAAAAAATAAAATTTTATGATAATTTGTGTAATATGTTGCATCAAATTAGTTAAATAGTTTTCATAGTATACTATTCCCTAATAAAATGTGAAATATATCATTTATCTGTGAAGTACATTAACTATTGTAATAAATTTAAATATATTGAATTCACTAAAATGTTCTCTCTTTGAGGATTTTTGGAATTTAACCATCATATATGAGTTAGATATAGTTATTCTGTTTGAATTGCTTGCAATGTGAATGTGATCACTGGGCATAGATATTGGTTTCCCTTTCATATTGATTCTAGTGGACAACATTTGTGGATAAGAATATTATTTTATAATATGAATTTCTATGTGTGATGGTGGTTTTTTTGTTAGGATAAACCTCAATAGGGTATTGATGGTGATTTTTGGTTCTCCAAAATCACAACCCATTTTTCTCAATTTTTGGGGATCTTTTGGTCAATTTTTATTAATATTCAAGAAGGGAAAAAAATTATGTACAATGAAATATTCCACAAACATTTACAATTCCCTAAATCGACCCCCCCTCGCACCAATTTTTCTTTAAAATTTATAACAAACATTCCACCACGATTCCCTTCACCCACACACTAATGTTTCAAAAATATCATGAAAATATGAAATGTAGGGTTGGAATGGATAGAAATTGATTGAAACATTGATCATCCCTATAAAGGTCATTCATGGTTTCTATGGGATAAAATATGGAATTATGTAAAGGTGGTATTTATAGATAAGGTATTTTAAAATGATACCTCAATCAATTTGAATGTGTTTTTTTACATTCATAGCTTTGACATGTTCAAATGATTGTTTTACCAGGTGACATGTCCCAAGAACACTCAAGAAATATGTTCATAAATAAATAAGAAGTACTTTGTCTAGAAATCCTCTTAGGAATGAGACATATGATATGGTAAAATCAATAAAAGAATGATTTATAAAAACCAATCAATTCATATTAACTTTAAAAACAAATATGAAAAATGGTAGATAAATTTCAATTAAATAAATCAATTAATTCCCTTAAATCACGAGTCATCATTTCAATATCGATGATTGACATTAAAAATTTGTTTTCCCATTTTAATCATTCAATTACATTAATATTGAAATATAAAACATGGAATCATAGGATTCCTGAGTAACTCATGACTCATAGATAATTCAATTAATGAAATAATTCATGTGTGGACATATAAATTTATCATTAAAGCTAAAAACTAGTTTGGACCAAAAAATAGTACGTGTTTAAAAGGATAAACATTAATAGTGAACTCCCTTTTGAAATAAATCTACAAAACTCTTCCTCTATTTAATTATTCTTTTTCCTCTTTAAGAACCTAACAAATAGAATTACCTACTCAAGAACAAAGATCGTGTCATTAAAGCTCAAAAATTTAAGGAGTTGGTCGTATGGAGGAAAAAATTAAAAATGGAGTTTGAAATATAAAAAGCATGTAAAGATAAATCTTCGCATGGTCCTCAATGTGGGCCTTGAATTTTTACTACCTCTAAAGGGAATTACAAATTTTTATCCAAAATTAGAGGATGGATGAATATTCATTGATTTGAACCACCACATGTGGATTTTCCTGGAATCCACATCTATGTTCTTGTTGAGGAGGACTCGATATATATATTACATCAAATCCACCCCCTTCAAAATGTGGTACAACCTGCATTACGAGGGTAGGATGAAGTATGCAGCTTCTCCTTCTTAATTACTACTTTTAAAACATCTCCCTCCCCTTCATTTTGTTTTTTCAGATGTGATGTAGCATGTGCCTCTAGTTATTCTGGAAGAGCCACTAGTATAACATCATGGGACTCTTCCAGTGGTTATTCAATGTCTTTAGGGGGCTCTAGGTTTGCCTCAACTGTTTCAAGTTATTTTTCATCTTCATCCTCCAATGCATAATAAGAGTCCTCCGATTATGAAAATTTAAAATATTTGGGAGTTGTACTCTAATTAGATTTATTAAAATTAAAAGAGTGTGAGTTTAATATTGTATCATCTACCTGATTCGGTTCAGATTGAATCTTTTCTTCGGTGGTGAGTGCATCTTGTTGTTGATATTAACTTAATGGAGGATGGTAGTCCGACTCCTATAACTTGACCTCATATTCCACCATTTGGGTAGTGTCTTCATTCAACGGTGGTGGCTATTCTTCTTTATAAGAATTGGATAGAGGAGGATGTGCCTCATATTCATTCTAGAATTCATCCAATTCCTATTGATCTCCCTCATATATCTCAATAGGGACATCATATTATTTTTCATCGTTGTTTGGTATAATTGGTTGAGTGAGGATGAATGAGAAATTAGGTACCACTACATTTACCAACTCTAGTTCTTCAATGATGAATGGTGAAATTTCTTCCACCACAACATCAACTTCTTTATCTGGTTCTCGGACATATATCTCCATAACTACACGAACACAGTCAAATGACCATTCCATTCTCCGCCCCAAATCATCTAGAGTATTAATCATCCTTTGAACCCCGTCTTTTAGATCACAATTATCAAGCTCTGGTTCTAGATATTTTACATGTGAGAAATCTTCCCATGCATAAAAATTTGAGTTTTATGATGTCATGGAAAACGTATTTTTATATTTTTTTATTGATTTTTTTTTTCAAAATATGTATTTAAAAGAAGTGATCAAATTAAAAACATAGATCCTTGGAAATGATGCCAGTTTTGATTCACACTTATCGTAAGGTGTGGAAGAAGTAAATTTATATTCTGAATTATGAATAGTGGCTGACCATGGTTGTCTCACATGAGGAGTGTTGCAGTCATTTCAATCACATATTCTAGATCACCAATTCTAATTATTTTTGGTTTTTAATCAATTAATGAAAAAAAATTAATGGTTTTTGAAAATAAGATATCAAATTAATGAAATTAAGAATTCAAATCTAGATAAAAACAAAATGAAATTGGTGAAGAATAGTCTTGGTCCCAGGGTTGGATAACACAGGTTCTTTGATTATGTATTTTTTATTTAAATTCAATATGGAAATAAAATTAGTGAGAATTAATTAATAAATTAATCTAAATTTATTTATAGTGTATGTGATTTAAGCATGCATCCAACACACCAGACCACACCTCCTCCAATAATCAAGAGGGTTAACACCTCAACTGTTAATGTTATTCCTACAAGTCCCGGCTCCACCTTATGCCATTTTATCAAATACAGCATCCCCAAATCCACCTTATTAAGGTATTAACTAATACATGAGAGGGAAAATGATTAATTAATAAAATTAAATGGATTTGGAAACAGTGTCATGGTAGATGACCACCACAACCGTGAAATATTTCCACCTAAACCACAAATAGAATAAAAACATTTTGAATTGAAGAACAATAATAAAGAAAACCAAGAGCACTCCCCCATGTCCAATATTGTTTTAGTCAGTTTCCATTGCGGGGTTCATAGATATTATGATAGAAAGATAGAAGACATAGAATAATATTGAGACTGTAAGAGAAAAGGGGTGGAAGATGAAAATGAGATACAATTTAATAAAAATGACTAATGTATTACAATGAAAATGACAAATAAGATAAATATATAATAATGAAATAAATTTCTTAAATGGATCTTGGTCCCCTCTCTTTGGTTCCCCAGATGGTGTTGGGAAGGATTGGAATGATTTGAGAGGTATGAAGTCCTCTATGTTTATAATCATATTTATATCCTTTGAACGTTCACATGTATTTGACCCATTAATTTGTCTTATCACGTGTGGGACCCTTCATAAATGTTGTTCATTAATATATTTTCCATTCACCCTATAAATTTAATATTAATAGGTCATCAGATTTATGAGTTATTATATTATTATTGGCCGTTTTGTATTCGAGATGCAGGTTCTCGGAAGCTTCCTCTAAAAGTATTACTTCCAATGAAAACGTTGATTACTTCAAAACTACATAAAATTAATTTTAGACGTGTGCCTATGATTTATAGTTCTATTCTATGTGGAATTACTAAAATTTGAAGCATGTAATCATAGATCGAAATTTGTTATGGTAGTGGGGTCCACACTATCTGTAGGATCGAAATAGTGATGTAGATGCTCCAAATACAAGAGGGGGGTGAATTGTATACTTTAAAAATTCCTTTGGAACTCATAAAGATAGTTATGATTAACTATGTTTTCCTTAAGAAAAGGAAAGGGCTAAGTTTAACAAGGTTAAACTAATCAAATTCACAACACCTCTAACACCGAATGCAAACTTGGAAAGAGATTTTGAAAGTAGGTTCCGGAAATATGGTTCCGGAATTTGAAACTTTACAAAAGATTACAATATGAGATTCTATCTTAATGCGTATAGAATCTAAATGAAACAGAGTACAAGTAAGGAAGTATAAGAATGTTATACTTTCCTTATAAAAAAAATGCAGCAGAATATAAACAAGTACTAGTACTAAAAGTAACAAGATATAAGACTTTTAACCCAAAGTGAATGGTATCCAACAACCTTGGATAAAGGTTCGTTGATTTATACTTTCAAGCAAGTCTGCCTTACCCACTCCAGGGTAAGCCCTTGATGCGAAGATTGGAGTCTCTATCTTGCTATCCCCGCAAGCCCTCAACTTCAAGGTAGTTGGCAACCTCTGTCTTCCTCAGCAAGGAAGCCCTTGAACTTCAAGGTAGTCGGCACCTCTGTCTTCCTATCCCTGGAAGCCCTCGAATGTAATCACCAACATTCAGAGTCTCAAGAATATTTGAGATTTAATAAGAGCCTCTCTCTCTAGAAATCACTTCAAGCAGATTAGTCAGCCTTTCAGCACTTGCAACAGCTCTGAGCTCTTTCAAATGAGCTCCTATTTATAGGTAAGGTCGACTCCTTCTCCAACAGTCATATTTTCCTTAAAGATAGTAGGGACCTATACACGTGTCACTTAGACAACGTTTAGTTTATAACAAAATATATGACATCGTTTTATAACAAAACAAGTGTAACAGAATGTATGACATCATTTTTAAATCTAACTCAAAAGTTCGGAATGAACGCTTTGGAGTGAAAGTTCGTAGTGTAATGAAAATAATAAAGAGTAGACAAATTTTAGAAGTGTAAGCAGAATAAAAGTTCGGAGTCTAACCAAAATATTTTTCGGAGTCTGAATTAATTCAGAGTGTATAAAACAATGATGATCAGATTCTGTTTAATAGGTGAATTTAGAATGATAATTTGGAATGATAATTCGTCATCAGAATTCGTAATGAGATTTAATCATTGTAGTTATTAATGAAAATTCATTATCAGAATTCGTAATGAGAATTCGTCATTAGAATTCGTAATGAGAATTCAATGTCGAACTTCATAAGAATTCGTATCCTGAATCTGGAATATAACTTAGTCAGAGTTCATATCCGGAATTCAGAATGATACTTTATTACAATTCTCATCTGGAATTCGGAGTGAAACTTCCTTTCAGTTCTTATCTAGAATTCGGAACCTCAAACAGAATACTTTATATCAATGTTTTAAACAAAAATGAGAAAACAGAAATGAATCCGAATTTTATACATAGGAAAAATATAGATGAAAATCTGATAAGGATAATTTTCCTTATAAAAGCAATTTTCCTTATAAAAGCAATTTTCCTTATAAAAGCAATTTTCCTTATAAAAGCAATTTTCTTAAAGATAAGGTGATTGTGATTTTAAAAACAAAAAGGAATGGAAAAGTCATAAGGAAAACCTTATTGACCCAACAATCTCCCCCCTGTTGGAAAGCAAAAACATCCTTACAAAAAAAATTCTATGAATAAAGATAAACATTAATGCTTATCTCCCATTTATTTGAGGATATTGATTAATACGACTAACTCCCCCTTAGGCTTTGAAACTCTAAGGATCGTATTCTAGATTTCAGGAGTGATATTTCATTACGAATAAAAAAGTCTCCTTTAATGAAAAACTCCCCCTTAGATAGACTCTTATTGGAGTTCTTTTTTCCTTTAAGGATCATTTCCTTCTCCCCTTTAGATAAAGTCTCATTGGAGTTCTTATTTTTCTTAAGGATCTTTTCCTTCTCCCCCTTTGTGATATTCAAAAAGAAATCGAGGGAATGGAAAAAAAATAACAAAGTACATGAAATATTGGTAATGAAAACAAAAGAAACGAGAGGCACAATTTTCATTAGGTTTGAAATCTCGACAACAAAGAAAGTTATATACAACAAAAAGACCGGATTTGGTTATTTCAGATATTTTTCCTTTGACATGAGCCCTTTAAGAATAGTCTTGATCTTCTTCAGGTCTTTATGATATTCTTCAGCTTGCTTCTCTAAGACCACTATTCTTGCAGATTGAGCTTCAATCTTTTCTTCCTCGGCTTTCAGCTTTTCTTCCTGAGCCTTGATATTTTCTTCCCGAGACTTCATTTTCTGATCAAACTCGATCCGATGATCCCTTTCAAACTTCCAGTTTTGAGAAATGGAATTCATTTTCCCATTCAGATCTCTGACTTTTTTGATCCGGATGTTCCGTTCATTTGTCAGATTTTCATCAAAGGATGAAGTCAGCTCATTTATCATCCTGTCTTTAGTCTCAAAGGCATCTTTAACATTGTCTTGAAACTCATCAAATAACCTCATGTCTTCAACAATCTTCTTCGACCAGTTTTTCATCCTCTTGCACGATATTCTATGAGCTTCGCTGCCAACAAAAAATGTTTTGAACTGATCTTCAATCTCAACGCACTTGTCCATAACCATAGATATGGAGTCTGTTTTATGATTTAAAGCATGTTGGAGAATTTGGCATCTTGATTCAATAATTGAGAAGGTCAGGATGGTTCCCACCAACTTCTTTAAGGACTGAACAAAAAAATCATGCCCCAACATGAATGACTCCGAATCTGAAACTTTATTTGGATAATTTTCTTCATCAATAAGCTCCATCTTCCTTTTAGAAGAATCGCCAATTTCTCTTTTCTTGCTAGCCACTGATTTCGGAGTCTCAACAAGGAGTTGCTTTCCCTTGTCTTTTTTCGGAATCGATTCTCGATCAGGAGTTTTCTTCTCGCCAGTAGACACTTGAACAATATCATCAATGACTTTTTGAACAACATATTCCTCATTATTATCCTTCTCTAGAGTTACTAACTTAGAGGATTTAGTCTCTGATGTTCGGAGTGATAGGTTTTCCAAAGGCGACCCCTTATAATCATCCACTTATTTCAATAAGTCTCTTGTTTCACCACTTCCTTCAGCAACTACTTCTTCCTCTTGCACTTGTTGAAACTTAACAAAAGATTACAATATGATATTCTACCTTAATGCGTATAGAATCTAAATGAAACAGAGTACAAGTAAGGAAGTATAAGAATGTTATACATTCCTTACAATACAAAATGAAACAGAATATAAACAAGTAGTAGTACTACAAGTAACAAGATATAAGTCTTTTAACCCAAAGAAAAGGGTATCCAACAACCTTGGATAAAGGTCCCTTGATTTATACTTTCAAGCAAGTTTGTCTTACCCACACCAGGGTAAGCCCTCGATGCGAAGATCGGAGTCTCTATCTTGCTATCCCCGAAAGCCCTCAACTTCAAGGTAGTTGGCAACCTCTGTCTTCCTCAGCATAGAAGCCCTCAAACTTCAAGGTAGTCGGCACCTCTGTCTTCCTATCCCCGGAAGCACTCGAATATAATCACCAACATTCGGAGTCGCATAAAGCTTTGAGAGTTAATAAGAGCCTCTCTCTCTAGAAATCACATCAAGCAGATTAGTCAGCCTTTCAGCACTAGCAACAGCTCCGAGCTCTTTTAAATGAGCTCCTATTTATAGGTAAGGTCAGCTCCTTCTCCAATGGTCATATTTTCCTTAAAGATCGGAGGGACCTATACACGTGTCACTTAGACAACGGTTAGTTTATATCAAAATAGAAGACATCGTTTTATAACAAAACAAGTGTAATAGAATGTACAACATCGTTTTAAAATCTAACTCAAAAGTTCGGAATGAACGCTTCGGTGTGAAGGCTCGGAGTGTAATGAAAATAATAAAGAGTAGGCAAATTTTAGAAGTGTAAGCAGAATAAATGTTCGAAGTCTAACCAAAATATTTTTCGGAGTCTGAATTAATTCAGAGTGTATAAAACAAAGATGATCAGATTCTGTTTAATAGGTGAATTCGGAATGAGAATTTGGAATGATAATTCGTCATCAGAATTCGTAATGAGATTTCATCATCGTAGTTCTTAATGAAAATTCATTATCATAATTCGTAATGAGAATTCTTCATTAGAATTCGTAATGAGAATTCAATGTCGAACTTCATAAGAATTCGTATCCAGAATCTGGAATAGAACATTGTCAGAGTTCATATCCGGAATTTGGAATGATACTTTATTATAGTTATCATCTGGAATTCGGAGTGAAACTTCCTTTCAGTTCTTATCTAGAATTCGGACCCTCAAACAGAATACTTTATATCAATGTTTTAAACAAATCCGAGATAACAGAAATGAATCCGAATTTTATACATAGGAAAAATATGGATGAAAATATGATAAGGATGATTTTCCATATAAAAGCAATTTTCCTTATAAAAGCAATATTCCTTATAAAAGCAATTTTCCTTATAAAATGAATTTTCTTAAAGATAAGGTGTTTGTGATTTTCAAAACAAGAAAGAATGGAAAAGTCATAAGGAAAACCTTATTGACTCAACACTATCAACCACGAAATGTTTTCGACATCATTGATTTTTAAGGCCTCTAGATGATAGATTATTTTCCTAGTCCAAAATAAAAAGATAAAGGAAATAAAATAATGATTCAATGAAATGAATTACAAAATTTTACATTAATTTTTTAATAAATTACCAAACTACCATTGACGTAAAAATCGGTCAAAAATACTGAATTAAACTCTTCTAACAATTTATCTCATTTTCATTATATAATAAATATTTAATATTATTTGAATTAAAAATATAAATACATAGGTTCTATCATTTAAAAACATCATCAACTACTAATTATTAGATTAAAAATATTCACACAAATTTGCTCTGTCAATATCGTATGGAAGAAAATGTCAAATAATGACAACATTGACTTTTCCATTAAATAATAATACATTTTATTACTATTAAATTTTAGTATTATTTATATAGATAATACTTGAAATAATATATCAAATAATATATGATAAAATTCCAGATTATTATTACATTTTAAACATATTCAGTGTTTTGTTAACATATTACCAATTATGTAATATTTTTTACATGACTATTTTAAAATATAATCAAACCCACCCACTAACTCTATAGTGAGAAACATTTATAACATAAGTTGGTCTTAATAATGGTGAGATATGTGAATCATATATCAAACTATTGAAAATCATGGACATATAAATGTCTCTTTACTTATCATAAAAAATGTTACAATTTCAACAATTACTATCCACTTAGAACTCATTCAATTTTAATCATTATCATTCTTGTATCAATATTAAATTAAATAGTTTACAAAAAATAATATACCTAGTTTCATTATTATTTAGGAGTCCTCATGAAATATTTTAATTCATTGTGACAACCATTTTATTATAGAAATTAATGAAATAATTTACATTGTATTTACTACAAAATTTTATGATCGAAATTTTAAATCAGTTTTTATTTTTACTAATTGAATCCATAAATAAATAATAAAATACACATTTTATGAAAATTAAATGTAACTTAGATAATAGATAATTATCTTCATAAATCTAAAATAATTTTTTTTATTGAGTGAAAAAAGTTATAATTTTTTCACTAGAACAATACATTAATAATTATTTATTTCCACATTCTATATGGTAAAAAATGTAACAATTTTCATTTATCTTTTCAAATAACATATCATAAATTATATTAGTTAATTTATTGTGAATAAATTTTATATAAGATTAATGTTATCCTATATCATTTAATTTTGAATTTCTAAATGTGAAGACATACTCTCACTATCCTATTGGAAATTTTTTTAGAATATAATTCTATGATTCAAAAAACCCTTTTAAGAGATAAAAACTATTTCATTTTAGTAAGATTATTTAAAATATATTATTTTGACAAATCATATCTAGTATTTGGTATGTATTTTTCATTTTAATTTATTAATAATAAATTATTAAAATATTTCAATAATTGTTGGTTGGAATAAATTTCCATATATTTTAGTATATATTTAGATAACCAATTATAAATTGGTTAGAATAATATAATCTATATCTTCTTCTCAACACATGTTTTAATAATTGATTAAAATTAAGCAATGTGTATCAAATTAATCTTCTCATACTTGTTTGTGAAAAAAAACATTTTTATCAAAAAACTTCTCATATCACGTAATATAAATTAGATGATTATTATAGTCTATTAGATATAATAATTTGAGAATAATAAATACACTTAAACTAAAATATTTGACACAAAAACATTAAATTGGATTAATTAATTTAATATTCAAGATCAATAAATTATTACACTAATTTGAAAGACCTAATTATTAACATCACACTGAATAATAATTATTTAGTTTTATATATATTTCAAAAAAAGTGTTAATTTTTATAAAATTCATACTTATAATAGACATTGCATGTAGTTTCAAACAATTTTTAAAATAATTCATGGATAATCTAATCATTTTGATTTATTATGTTTCTAGAAAACCATAGGTTTCAATAACCTGTATTAAGTTCAAGAAGAAATATTTTTAAATATTTCAATGAAGAATTTTTCTTTCTATTTAAATGTTTTCCCAATTTTTGTACCCATTTAGTCCCAAAATGTAGATATCATTTTCAATGTGTATATATATTCAATACTTTGGGAATTTATTATACAAAATCCTTGTAATTAACCATATTTTAACAAAACTTTAATTACTTTTTATTGGAAAAAATTGATAAAAAACAATCCATTTTTAGTCTCCTTCAATTAACCACTAAATTCATCGATAAAAATTTATATCAACTTATAGAATAATTTAGACACATCTTTATTTATGAAGGGCTTATTAGGACTGATTGAATTTTTCATAAGTGTTTTTCTAAGATTAGTAAACCTTAATAAGTACATATTTTAGTGATTAATCTTTTGATATACATATAGAAAGAAAATAACATCAATGATTAATTAAAAATATTATATTGATGTTGATTATGTTATTATCAACCGCCAGATCTATTATCTGATATGAATATTTTATTGTTATCTATTTAATAATAAATTTGGTTAATTGTTCTCAATGTAAAATGATTACTACTTTATAAAATAAATCATATCCATTAATCAGACATGATCCATTTTAAAATGTTAAATAAGTTTTTATCGTAATTTCCCTAAAAAGTAATTATTTATATAAGGAATCAATAAAATAATAACATAGATGATTCGAGGAAAGTTGAGAAAACGATTAATTTTCTAATCTATTATATGGATAAATAAAAATTTACCCTTTTGGTATCATTCCCAGGGGATTCTATGATTAGTGTTCCCCAATGTAAACAACTGTCACATAATAATAGTGGAAAACCTATGGTAACCATTTAATAGATGAACCAATCAAAGGTTGATTTAGTTCTGCCTATAACATGATAATAGGGAAAAAATATTTTGAACCCTAAAAAATTTAAAAAATCTAGATTAAATGAATATTTAATTGAAAAGTGAATGTTTTGGATAAATCACACATAATATTTGATAAGGATTTTAATGTCACTGCTTTTTTTTGTAAATTATATCAATTTATTTACTCATTATTTTAATAATATAGTTTTGAATCTTATATTCTCCAAAAAAATCCACTTGATCAATCCAAATTGATGTGTAACGATTTAAACTCCCAAATAGATTGTGTTACATACCACAAAATAGAAGTCAAACATATTCATTAATTTATAAATTCATCATATCCATCTGTCTAAATATCCATGCCTTTCATATATGGATATTAAAAAATATTTAGAATAATATTAAATATATTATACAAATAATCACATGAATATCATAATATTTTTTTGAGTATTGGAATAAAATATTCTAATATGGGTATATGTAATCAATGTTTCCTAAAAATAACATCCCATTTAGTAAACCAAATAGATGTACCCAACATCATACATTCATTTACAACCATGGAACATGAATAAAAATAAAGGGTGAGAAAATATGCACAAAAAGAGTAACAATGGGAAATATATAAACTTAAAATGAATCTAGGAGTAAGAAAATTTTAGAATAACATATGAAAACTATATCCTTATTATCATGGATCAAAATCATGAGTCATAGCATAAATACACATATTATATAAGATATGAATCATATAGAAATAATAGAAAATGATCCATGTGATCATAACATTGGAATAATACATAGTTATGTGTCATACATGTAATCATATAAAATATTATTTCAAAGAATCCAAATAAGAAATTTATAACTTGTTAGGTTTGTTTCAAGATAACATGTATTTTCTTTGGTATTGGGATAACCATCCGTTTAAAATATTTTTTGTTCTTGGAATGACCACCCATGAACCCTCCTTTTATAATTCGATTAACCAACTATGTACCCTCTTATATAATGGGACAATTTTCAATACCTGATGAATTATAGAGACATATGTTCCATATTTAAGATAATGAATATCATGAAATTGTGTTGTACAAGATCACTGAAAATTTATTATATAATAACCTGTGATGTGAAATGGTTTTCATAAACATTATTTCATATCCAAAAAATTAAAAAATATAACTTATTCATAATTATTCCACCATATTATTACCCATGTAAAAAAGAATAATAATTTATTATAAATATATTATTATATAACAAATCTAAGAGGAAGCGTTTTCAGAAAAATATATTCATTTTAAACATAAAACATTTATAGAAAAAATGAAATTTGTATCCTTGGAACGTAACATCATTAAAGTACAAGTAACATTAATGGATTTAATAATATATTGATAATTATTTTGAAAGAAATCATGGAATATATCAATGTAGAATAATAAAATTTATTTTAAAATAAATTTTTTAAATGATAATTATTTTTGAAATCCATTTATATTAAAATAAAATTAAAAGCATTAAAGAGAATCATTAAAAATAATATATATCATTTATTAAATAAAATATTATTTAAAATTTGAAAAAATATTTTTAAAAAATATAAATTTTTTGAAAAAAATTACTTTAAAATAATCTTGATAAAAACTAAATAACTCATGAAATAATTGGGATGGTTTGGTAGTGATAAATACTATTTATGTCATGTAGGTTTAAAAAATAATTATTTTCATATATATTTTTAAAAAAACATGAAATATTTGGAAAATTAAATGAGGATTCATTTAATATAATTTTAAAATAATAAATAATTTGTGAAAATACTTTTTAAAATGATATAGAGTGCTAAACAGTTTATAAACATGTTTAAAAAGAATTATTTTTTAAGAAAATAGTTTTCTACCCAAATAGATAAATAAATATATTTTTTCTTCAAATAATTATATTTATTAATTTTTTTATTTAATTAGATGAAACTAATATTAAAACATGTAATATTAAAAAATAACAAGTGTAGAATAAATTTATGTATATTTTTTAGAGATATATCATAAGATCATATCATTGGAAACATAATTATAAAAAATCCTAATAAGTAATGGGATTGTTACATAAACTCATTACCACATTGATAATATTGAATTAAATTACTTATAAAATAATAATGTAAAATAAAAAGTATAATATCTGGTGAATAAATAAATTTAATAGATTAAATTTCAATGATTTTTTATACACACCTTATAAAATATTACATGTTCGTAACATTACAAAAGTCGCAATGAAGTGAAATTCAAACAAAAATCATTTAGTGCTTTAGTAATAATAAGAATCATAATTCCCATTAATGAATAAAAACAAAAACAAAATTTAATTTCATTAAAATAATTTCATTAATGAAATAAAATGTCTATGTATATGTTTATCATCACAGAAATTAAATGAGCAGTGATTTTACAAATGTGTCCTATAAATTAAAGCGATACATGAAATATGTTACTGTATGTTGTGAATTTCATGATACACATTAAAACCTCCTATATAATAAATGAATGTTTCTTATAAAATAGTTTACAGAACAATATTTTTATTTATCATTCCATATATTATTTGATTATGACCTCTTATTACCTTTTTATTAACATTCCCATGTTAAATTTACATTTCAGGTAAAAATAGCATTGTTTTTCATATATGTTATGATTTATTTTTGAACCACCTAAATTAATCATGGATATATCATCTCTATAATTGTAACCAAGGTATAAATACCATTTATACTACATATATACATATTTATAGTAATATTTTATATATAGAAATATGAAATGAAATGAAGAGTTCATGTTAATGGTGGGTTATATGTACGCATGATGGTTATAACTATTTTCTCAATGTATGGGAATAAATACTGGTAAATGATTTATAATCGTTAAAAATTAATTTTTATGTAATATATATGACATATTATGAATAAAATAAGCCTCATTAACATCCATTTAAATAATTAACAAATAATGCCACTTCGTGTAATGACAATATGTCGAACACATGAGAGATGTTATAGTATTCTGAAAAAAAAAGAAAGATGGTATATGTGATTTAATAATTCATAAGAATAATAATATCTTAATTTTCATATATAAAAAATATATCCAAAATTTTATCATACTATTAGAGGTGGAAATAGAAAAATTAATGACATCGCTTCTTGAGGTTGTAGTCCTGCATACACATGAACCATCATTTCATATTCTATTTGATAGATGTTGAGATATTTGTAAGTCATTTCAAAAAAAATAACAAAACAATAATATATTTACTTTAGTATGGACGTAATATAATAATATTAAAATTATAAAAGAAGTAAGTGGAGTAAGTAATAAAACAAAAACTCTAGTTGAGGATTGTTGCCACTTCATCGTGTATCCACTAAAAGTTTTCACATAAATCCTTCCTAATAATAATTTATATAAAAGATAAAACATATAGGATGAGGGGAGGTATGTTGGATTTTTTGGAATCATATTAACTAGTCAAAATGTATTAATGATTTTAAATTGTGGGGAGTAGGTGTGGCCTTTTCTAAGAGATCATAGGGGAACACTTGTAATTTTTTGAAAGAAATATTTTCACCCATGTTTATGTCATCCATATCCTAAAAAAAATATTATATATACATGAAGTATTATGATTTATATATATCTAATGAATGGGTATTGTAAAAGTGATGTGTCATTTTTTACTCCTATAATTTTATTTTAAACTATCATAAACCCATTTTCCAATAAATATGGTAAATAAAATTCATAGATTTAACTATTTATTGTAATATTAAACATTTCATAAAAGTCAAAAAATTCAATATAATATAAATGTAAAAAAATTATAATTTAAAAGAACATTATATTTTAAAAATTTAATATATATTTTTAAAATAAATAAATTTAAAACCAAACTCAATATTTCAATGTAAAATGAAATTTTCTTGAAATTAAATATACATGGAGGAGATGAATTTATATAAACTATTTTTATAATAATAATAATGTTTTTATGAATATAAGTTAAAATATATTATTATATATTAAATAAATAAAATTTATATTATTCCATTAGAAGGATTATTTTTATGAATTAAAATTGAAAACCATTATTGACTATAAAATAGTTTTTAGAAACATACATTTTTAAACTGAAAAAATAAACACATTAAAAAATGCATTATAAATTTTATTCAAAAATGTTTTTATGAATAAAAATTCACTAAATAATACTTATCATTCATTAAAATTAATTGGTACATTATATCAAATATTTTATTAAAAACTAATGATTGTTTTACGTTAATCGATATTTATAACTTTTCAATAAAAATCTATATTTTCTTAAAAATAATAAACATCCAAAATTAATATCTTTCTATATAATTATTTCAATAATTATGTTCACTTTACCGAATTTTTTTAAAAATTATAAAAATTATTTATATTATTATCTCATAAAAATTAAAGAAATTATTTTCAAGGTAAAAATGTTTTCATGGAATGTAATAACTTTATTAATAATTTATTGATAATTTACAAGGAATTTATAAAGAAATTAATATTTATATAAATATATAATTTTTTTTCATAATATCCATACCCACCTATATAATGGTTGGGTTATAAGTAACACAATTAAAAGAATAATATTACATTGTTTTCTGAAGTTTCGTGTTATGTGTAATAGACTCAATCAAAGAATTAATTATTTCATATAATTCAAGTAAATATTTTTTTTTAAATATAACACCTACTATCAAAAAAATTATATTAATTTGAAAAAAACCATAAAACCTTGGGACTTTATATTCTACCCCCATAGAATGGATTTCATGCTTGAAATCCATCTTGAACATCATGGATTAAAAATTTGAAAATTCATTCTTAGAAACCCACAAAGTATAAATGAATACTAAAAAATTCCAAAAAATGGAATGTTGGAAAATTTATTATCACATAAAGAAACCCATAACATTGATTCCACATATGATAACATTGATGGGAAGTGATGATTTGGAAAAGGAAAATGTGTATATAATTATAGTTAGTGTTAGAAATCATTTTTCATAATAAAGTGGGTGATACAGTGAAGGTTAATAACCACAGAACCATACACCCAGAAGGCATGAAAATTGTTCATTGATGTGATAAAAAATGATAATTCAAGAAAATATATTTTCATATCTTATTCCTACTGTTTGATAATTTTCATGAGAAGATATACATGAATGATTTAATTCCATTCCAAGATCACATTTTCATATATTGGTTGTTCTATGATCAATTTACACATCATATATTACTCCATTTAATGAAGGTGAATATTTTATTCCCGAAGAACTAACATACATCTAATTTCAATATATTTTATTTCAAGGAAGGTCCACTCGAAGCACTAACATATCATAATACCCATGAATTGAATTATAATTCATTATATCTATCTTTTTTAATCTTCACAATAAAATGGTTCTCCTAGGTTATGAAATATACATAAATCCTAATATTGTGAATTAATTCATTAATCTATAAAGACTAATGAAATTAATTTCAGAAATATTTATCCCTATTTCCATTCCAAAATATTAAATTCTAAAAAATTATGAATGATGTCACTAAATTTGGAAAATCAATATTATTTTAGTCACTAAATTTTCCTAAATTATCAGGGGTTTTTCATATACCAAATATGTTAATAGCCTAGTTATATATTTTCTTGGATCATAATATTAAATAGGATTAATATAAGACCATAATGATTACCTATATAATTCTAACATTCTTTAATAAACCCATAAATTATAGAATATAAATCATAAATACAATTAGTCTATAAAATCAATCAATGTTATCATAAATCATTTATTCCACTAGACATTAATCAATTTTGATGTTTCCAATAATATAGTATTTACTTTATAAGGATCAGTAGTTTATTATTATCAACATTAATATATCATCATAAAAAACATATTAAGGTTTATATTTCCGTTAATACGGTGGTTCCCATGTATATATAATTTCAATTAAATCACTTTTCTAGGTCATTAACACACACATATATATATCTATTATCAAATCCATAACAATAATAATATACCGAACAATACTTATATAATTCGCATTTCATATAAAATAATTACAGAATAAATATATATAACGATTTCAATCCTTCTACTTTAATGATTAGAATGGAATATGATATCTTTTTATCTAAAAGTTAATTCTTGGGTTATGGGAATTAATTTCATAATCCCCATGTTCCCCACACATGATAAATTGAATACATTAGAAATTTTTCACTCCACGACCGTCAATTCGTAATATACAACACCATCCTCACTATTTTAGATATTCTTCCAGGTTCTTCTTCTAATTTTCATAATATATAGAAAGACTAACCATTCTTACTCCATGTTAATTACAATATAAAATTTTATAAAAGAGCATCATCCTTCTATTATATATGATAATAATCTTACAAATGTTCATATCGTTATTCATATGTCAGGATATCTAATTACAATTATCATTATATCCTTCTCTCTAGTCTAATTTAAGTTGGTTTCCCCTTATCACTAATTTTTCAAGAAGATAAAATGATTAATGGATTGCCTCTTATTCCATCCCTTTAATAAAACAAATAGTCAAAGTGTGAGTAATAACACTCATAGTGTGAATCTACATAATCATTTGAAATAACTTATATGATGTACAACTCTGGAAAACTATCTCTAGTCTATGAAACCATAAGATTAACATATTTTAACTACTTTAATTTTTAAAATGCTACATGATAGGTCATTAATAGTTTATTAGCTTCCATGCATTTCCATTGGGAGTGTCAATCTAGGTGTGAAGAAATAGCTATTTTCAAGCACTATTTGGTGATCGAGTCCATCTCAATGAACTATTTTTGGACTTTTTACCCCCAGGTACATTTGTGTTAAATCCACATCACTTGTAGTATTCAGATTGGTATATAATTCCCAAGAAAACAAATTCTCTATCCTCTAATAAAATTGATATCATATTTTTATATATATTGAAACATCCATATAATTATTTTTAGATACATCTCTAGATATAGCTGTAGTAATATCACTAGAGATATTAATAATGTTTTAGAATCTTAATATCAAAATAATTACAAAAAAATTACTCTAAACATAATATAGTGACCCTTGAATCTTCTAGAAGTAAATTAAAACATTTTAGAACAATATCAAATACAGAATAAAAACACACAATATAAGACCACGATAGTTTAGTAACATTGTAATATTGGAAGGAAAATTTTATTCTGGTGGAAGATATTCAATATTTCCCTCAAAGATATTCCAAATAAATACTATACATAGGCATACCCAACATAAATCTCTTATTTATAACATGGCGATAATATATATAAGAATGTGTTATCTTAGATTCCAAGTATGGGTAAATAGGGAAAATACATTAACATAATTTTAGTATAAAGATATGAGAACAGTGGATATCATTTTGAAACTGTATCCCAAATATCAATGTTAGTAATCTTGGGTCACAGAATAAATATTTTATGTTCAGAAGACAATAATCATAAGGAAATCAAGGACCGTGATCCATAAGAAAAGCATACTAGCATAAGGCATGGATTAATGACATACACAAAAGAATTAGAAAATCGTATGTTAAGGCTACCAAAAAAGAAACATGTTTGGTTTGTGATAAACACTAATGATCCTACATCGTGATTGGGATAACCATCTATGTATTCTATTTTTGTTGTCTTATGCTAACAATATGTTTAGACACCATTTAATTATTTAGAAAACTATATGTGCTCCCAAAGAGATAATTAATAATTATAATTACCCAATATATTAGAGAGAGATATAGGTCCCACTTGTGACTTAATGTAAATTATACACATTTTTATTACAAGATAATATAATAGTCATCCTATCCAAAACCATGAAATTAAATTAGATTCATAATAATTCCATTTTATGATACCCTTTGGAATTTAAAAACATTTCCTTATAAATTTATCCTTTCACCATTTTTTAAAATGTTATAGACATGTGGTTTTTGTAAAAAAAATTATCATTCTATAACCAATTGAATTGAAAAAGGTTTCATAAACAACTTTTTAATGTATAAATAAATCAATCTGAGAATAATTAAAATCTTTATTCTTGGATTATAGCCCAAATAAATATTTATTAATAAGAAAATTTAAAATATTAGATTTAAAGTGATTTTTATGAATAACATGTATCATTTTATTATAGAAAATTATAATATATTTTTAAATGAATTTCTAAAACATAAATATTTTTTAAATCCTTTGTCTCGAAATTAAATATGAAACTAATAAAGTAAGTATTAAAAATCATTTGAATAATTTCCAATGGAAAAATAATTTCCAGTTTAAAAAACATTTCAAAACATTAAATTTTTAAAAAATAATTTTATTTTGAACAAACCATGAAATACTATAAATGATTTTATAAATAATTTATCAGTGATGACATTGACTAATATTATTTATTCTGCATGTGTCAAAGATAATTCTTAATTTCACATTTTTAGTAAAATTCAATCATGTATTATTTGGAAAATTAAATAAATATTACATTTAAAACCATTTTTCAAACAATCTATCATCTGTAGAAATATCTTATAAAAATAATTTGAAAATAGAGAATCAATTTTTTATTTTTTAGAACATATTTTCACGGAGGAAAATGTATTTCTGATCAAAATGATAAAAAATTAATATTTTAAAAAACATTATTTTGATTTATTGTGTTCATGAAGAGGGGAAAATAGAGAAAAAACATCTATTCTATTGAAAAAATATAGGGTAATTAAAATCATGTGATGATTAAAACTATTATCCCAATATATTATCACTAAAAACATAATCATAAAAAATCTATTTAAATGAGGATATTGTAACATAAAATCATTATTAATTTGATTAATTTAAATATTATTCCTAATCAATAAATAAAGTCATATAAACATTAGAATACAATGTGAATAAATAAAATCATGATGTTTTATGTCAAATAGGCTGTATATATACCTCAGAGAATGATATATTTTCATAAAATTAAAAAAGAATCATATAATGAATATTGTGGAAAAATCAGATACTACTTTTGTATTCACATGAATTGTAATACACTATAAATCAGAACATCAAAATGAAACAATAAATTATTTTAAAATAATTTGATTCATGATATAAAATGGAATATATTAAGTATATACACTGAACAAAATAAATGAGTTGATGGATGGATCCCAACTCGCCAGGATTCGGCTCTAGTTCTCATTTTCCTGCATCCCCCTCTTCTTCTTTGTTTTGGGATCCTCATGATGGTATGTATATCCCTTCCTCTTCAAAACTATTGAGTTTTATTCTATAGGATCACTTATTACTGCGCCCCTAATCATTCTTTATGTTTTCAATTCCCTGATTGTGATCTCATTTCCCTTGTATAGGTTTTCTTTTTATCATTTTGGTTCATTTATTCGTATTTCTATGCAGTGGACTCATTTAATCATCTTCCTCCCAGACTCTATCTTTTAGGTTTAACATAAATGACCCTATCATGGTTATTTGTGTTGTTTTTTCAGGTGGTTATGGGATTTGGGTGGTGGTAATAAGGAAAAAAATGAAAATTTCTATATTTTTTGGGTTCCTTCCCCTTGTTTTCTACTCTTTTTCTTAGTTATGGATTTTGTTTGGGTTTTCCCGACATTATTTCAACCCTTCTACAATATCAATTGTCTGACCTCATGTTTAACCACTCCACTCTATTTTTAATGTAGAGTGATTCACACATAGATGTTTTTGGTGTTGTGGATGGGCATTCATGCAGATTTCCTTTAGTGATTCATCTCTAGTCTGCCCAAGGTTTTGTTCCCTAATTTCAGCTTATTCTTGGTTAATTTCTAGTTTAATTATCCATTTTATTTCTATTTTTTGTATGTTTGATTCATTGATTCTTCTACTCTCTATCTTAAGGTGTGTCATTTTTTCTATTTTTGGTACATTCCTTTTTCCTTTAAATAAATAATATTCATAATGGTGAGATGTTTATAGTGAAACAGTGTAAATGTAGCATGATTTTTGCCTTTATATACTATTGAGAAATTCCACTATGTATATGTAAATCCATTTTACCAAAATTTGGATGTTTACCATATTATTTAATCAGGTGAATTATTATATTATGAAGAGAACCATAAGAATGTTAATAATTTAATGGGACTAAGGATGTATCAAAAAAACATTCCAAAATTGGCCTTTGTGCACACACTTGTGAAATAACAGGCCCTTGATTCCCCCTGGGTGGTATTGAAAGACATTCCACCATTTTGTGGGAGAACTACACCCAAAACCTATGTTAGGTACATGTACATGGAGCCTTCATTCACAAGGGTTTTAATTTTTCTTAATAATAGCACTAATGTCACTTTTTTTGAACAATTGGTAAATCGAAAAAATCACACAATGTCTTGTAGCACAACCCCTTCCACGAGGTCTCTAAAAATTCAACACGATTATCTAAAAACCACAATATAATAGCATATTTTTTGTGATAAGTGGGATAAATGTCAATAAAATATCTAAAACAAAACACATATGAATGATTACTCTCTCACCCTTAGTGAAATCACCCTTGCTCGGTCCCCTCAAACTAATTAGGGACTTGCGTAGGACACATCAATAGAAACATGAGGAGACACATGGATATTAGTCTAAATCTGTGACCATTTTTTTTACCAAGTGGTCCTTTTATGAATGAATATCCAAATAATGCATTCATATACCCCAATCCTAAATAAATTCTTGTTCCTACAATTCCATATTTGAGGATACCCATCTCTCTAAGACATGACATGTACAATCCACCCATTTAAAACCTATTATAATCCATCAATAGCAGGGATCTTCTCCTATTGGATCTTGTATCATATAGGGGTCATGTTGAAATATTAATTGTGGAATGTGTTCACTAAAAACAATAAAAATCGGAACACCATTTGTCTCTCATTTGGGTAGAAATTCCTATGGTCAGAGGATTCTATCAATTTTAATAACCAATAGTTATGGTTCACTAGGTAAATGTGTTCATACATTCCTATGACCATGAGGACCCTAACCATGGGGATTGATTCATGGAGTTTTTGGTCCTGGGTATTAGGGGATGTACCATGTTATTTCATATTCATCACTATGACCCTAAGCCTTGTGTTCCTAGTGGGGAGTGGGAGGATCACACATTTATTTTTGTTTGATTGGTAATGAAATTTTAATGTCTGTTAGAACCAATTTAAGGTAATCCCCCACTAATGTATGCCTATATCCATTATTGAGGTAGGATTAACTCTTTCCCATATTTCCCCCATTTTTTTGTTTAGATAGATAGTATAATGTGACTCTCCTAGATAAGAAACAAGAGATGATATAAAGGCTTACAATCCCCTTTTCCTCACTTATAACTCATACCTCCTCCACCAGAAAAAGAGATAGGTTTTGTAGTTAGCCATATGTTCAACTACATCTTGTCTATTGCATTCAATAATGACTCACCATGGCTTATTTGGACATTGGGGATATCCATGATCATGGAATATACATAGTTGGATACATGTTTGGGAAGATAATATTTTTTAGATCACCATCTTACCTTCCTTAAAAATCCTTCTACAAGCATGTGTCATAAAGTCCGTGTATCCATCCTTAAAATATAGTGGAATGTTTTGTTTTATGAATCATCATTTTCTTCTTTTTTGGAAAACCATTCATGACTCGTAGGGTATTATTGGTCAGTAGTGGTCATGAAACATATATCAACGTTAATATATGCACCTCCTACTTAGTATAAGCCCAAAAATATCACTTATGAGAGTCACTCAGGGTGTAAGAACCCATAAATCCATGGAATCCATCTCAAGAGTAAGACCAAAAATAAATTTTTGGGCCTCATATTTGTTATAATACCTAATAATTTGAAAATACTCAGGAAATCCTCCTCATGATTAATCCCCAGTCACAACTTCCTAAACTTGTAAAATCGTATTATGGGGTAATCCCCAACTAAAAATTTAATAAATTAGGCCCCCTATTCCGGAATAATCACCTATCATATCACAATACACAACCATGGTCATACTCCACATTTCTAAGCCTTGAACCAAAACCCCAAATATCTATGATTCATGTCAATTCTCAAGGCCCCCAAATCAATCATTAGGTCATCCTAGTTATGGTTAATAATGAAATTAATGCTATCAATGGACTATAATCACCCATGATAAGAACATTGAAAGGTACTACTATGTATTCAGACCTTACAAGTTAACTACATGGACTTTGATTATCCTCTAATTGGATTACGTAGGAGGTGTCCTAAAAATTCAAACCAACAACACCAAATCTACCCTATTTTATTTGGGCACATTATCAGTATGGTCTTATTCAACCTAGTGATCTATTATAATTCATGTTCGATGGGGTGCTTCGAAATAATTACCACACATAATATTGAATTGGAACATTTCAACTATACTCCTTTTCCCAATGAGGCTATAATTAATAGTTTGGACCATATAACCTGACCAAAAAATTATGACTGTTCCTAATTGAGTGGAATCATAATATATGGTTTATGATTCCTTTCAAGAGGATACATAGGAATCCCATTCGTGGTTTCAATCCCAATATGAAATCAAATCTCATCCCACTAGATGACGATACACTCCAGAGTTCTCCACTATGCAGATACAAAACTAGAATCAACACAATATCAACTAAAGAATATCCAATTAGTACATAAGTGGATACCATTTATGGGTAACCTTGAATAAATATAGGTGTATTAATTGATAAAGAAGCATGGATACTGCCAAATTATTCTATTACCTATAAATTATATTTATTGATTTTAAATTTTGGGGTGACTTACATTATAAATGATAATTAATGAAGTATTATGAAACAACAATAATCAATAAAAGAGTCTCAGAGTATGTAATAATTTTACCCAAAAGGGTGTGATTAGCTTGTCCCCCAATCCCCTCGACAGACGTGAGTTCTTAATTATCATTTTCCAAATTGCATAACAGACTCCTACTTTTGGATGGAATGTCTCCAGGGATACATAATCATTTGGTTCTTTCAATTCCATGTAAAATACTATTATTCAACACTCAAAAATTGTGAAACAGACATGGACGATTGCACAAAACATCCCCAATGTATTCTACTGATGGGAGATGTGAATCAATTTATAAGACATAAAATGTTGAACCTAATGTGAATCCATAACCAACATGACATTTTCACCTACTTTTGACGCACATTATCTCTCAAAATAAAAGAGATCTACTATAACATCCTAACCCAAACCACTAGGTCCATGCCAAAACAACACATGTACTCATGTGGAACTACCATTATAGAAATGGTTTCATACTAGATGTGAGGGTCTCAAGTGGAATGTTTGGGACATTATAACCTCTTTACTATGCTACTGGTTTGAGAACGAAAATAAATGATAATAATCATAGTAAGAATGTGGAAATGTAAAGATGACATGAATTTCATATAATTAAAAGGAACCCAAAAAGGTTAGCATTTGCAGTTGAGATAGAGTAGATTCTAAAAATAAATTTCCAAAAAATCCTCTAGAGCATGTACAAGTCTGATACTAGATACATGCTCCACTTATTAGCTATTCACCACAAAGACCATTCTCATTTCCAGATCCATAATGAAGTCTATAAGAGCACTGAAATTCCCATGTAGACATGAGTAGAAGACTCAGTAGCACACCTTGAATGTGTCCTTAACCAGTTATGCAAAATTATAATAAAATATTCCATAATAAAAAAAATTCTACAAGCATAAACATTCAATCCAAACCATGAGTTTGAGAACTAACTATACCGCCAAAAACTTATGATTGTACCTTATTTGGCTCAATGCTGAAAATATACTATATATTTATAGGTATCAAAAACTATGCATAATACTATTGGTGAGTCAATTAGAATCCACAAGTCATCATGTGAAAACCACCTATCTAGAATCCATAATGCATCGAGTAATACTTATAATCCACACATCATCGGGTATCAATATCCAATATATAATCCAAAAGGCGTCAGGCAACACTCAGAATCCACATGGCATCATGTGTCTACCATCAACATGGAAACCAAAAAAATTAAGTAGATAACATGTTAGAAAAATATACCTTCTACTCATCTTCATTGTCTCACATCATGCACGCACCCCAAAAGGATCAATAATAACATGATAGCCACATATCAAGTCTACAAATACCAAAACTCCAACAAAAAATACATAAATTCCTATATTGATAACAACCACATCACAACCCATTAAAATTATATAATAGTCAAATACACTGACCTATGAATCACAGATAATCATGGAATTAAGAAATCACCTCAATAACATTGAATCAAATCATACCATATCATGGCTACACAACATAGTACATCATTTTAATTAAGTTATCACTGCAATACATGGTATCAACATCGAACAACAATATTAATCTACAATGTATTGATTGAAAAAAGTGTCCCATAGTGTTCTTAGGGATACACCCACACACCCACATTCGATCACAATCTTTCATAGTATTAAAAAATGTCTACACATAAATCTTATCAAAGATACATATATAATAATTCCTAAAAAAGTTAAGGAATTTCCTACAGAAAATGGTGTC
Organism: Viscum album; assembly: GCA_963277665.1. Lineage (NCBI taxonomy): Eukaryota > Viridiplantae > Streptophyta > Magnoliopsida > Santalales > Viscaceae > Viscum > Viscum album. Next base: position 563,636,052 of record OY728129.1, on the reverse strand, counting down.
GATGTTAAATACAAGGATAAAATAATCATGAAAACCTCTTTACATTGTTATTATCAAAATCCTAACAACATAGGTTCTCCAAGGGTCACTAAAACCAAAACCAGGTATTATATTTCAAAAAATGACTCCCAAAATGATAAATTATCAACCCTAGATAACATTCAAATTACCATTTTTTAACCATATTTATAAAATTTCTCATAAAATTTTCACTTATAGTAATATTTTCAAAAAAATTCATAATTTATCCATTTATTATTATGTATTAATAATTTCACATTAACTGTCCCCTTTTAATTGTATATTTAAAATTTCTAATAAATTACAATTTTATAATTACATTTTGATAATTTCTCTTAAATCATCCTTTTAAAACATATTTTAATAATCTAGAAATTGTTGTTTGATAATTTTAATAATTATATTTGATATTCAATCAATTATCATTTGCTAATATTTAATAATTATCCTTTGATAATTTTTATTCTTATATTCTAATAATTATTCCTCAAAATTTATATTTTTCACTAAAATTATGATTATTTATATCTATAAACTATCCTTTGATAAGTTGATGAAATTATCATTTATTTTTTTTTATAATTTTTTTATTAAAATAATTACTATACTATAAAAAGTAAAATCAGTAATCAAATTAATATTTATATATTATATCTTGATAACTCAAGGATATTATCCATTGATAATATATATTCCAAGATCTATTTAAAATGTCAAAAATTGGATCTAAGAATATGTTGCTTCCTTCAAAACAAAAATATTATTTTTCTTCTGCTCGTCATGATGAACTCAATGGTACCAATTGCCTGTAATTCTGATCAATAAAGAATAATTTATTGAAGAGAAATTTTCTAAACAAAAAATAAAATAAAAAAATAAAAAAACTTCTTCATTTGATATGTGTGTTGCACCAGGAAAGAGGAGACACACTCAACAAGAAAGTATCTTCCTTACAAGAAACTGATGGTCACATGTATTTTGTTTTTTTCTAATTGGATTCAAGATGAAAAATCCACCTTGATACTTGGAAGGTCTAGTCTATTTCTAGAACCACACATGAAACACTCCGTTAAAAAATTGGAACCCTTTATTAATAAACCAATTAATATGAATTATTTATATTATGTGTTTAATTTTAAGCCATTAAGATTTATCTAATTTTACCAGTCAAAAAGAATACATGTTATGAAGGATTCAGATGTTGATCAATCCATTAATAGAGGTTTTTTTTGAATTGGGGAAGAAAATATACAACAATTTTTTTTTTAAAAATAAAATTAATATAAAAATCATAATAATTATTAAATAAAATTTATAATGTAAAATTTCCAAGAAATGTGATCAGGCACCCAATGCATATTAATTTTATATACTGTATATGGTAAACCACGCATTTTAGATCTAATAGAGGAATTTCATTACACATATAAAATTTCGTTTGAGAGATATTAATTATTTAATATTTAAAAATAGTATTAAATAACAAATTAATGTTAAAATGGAATCAATAGTGTTTAATGTAATCAAAAAATTAACACACAAAATTTTATACCCCATCTAGTGTAAACACCACTATTTGGACCTAAATTTGGTCTCAAAGTTCTCATAAGATGAACATTTTAGAAATATTTAAATATTTTGAATAAATTGTTTATTACTAATATAATATATTAAATATTATTTTTTTTATCCATGTCAAGCCTATATGAGCCTCGAAGACTGACACTATCTCAGTGTATAACATTATAAATATTCGATTGAATATTCTAATGTGTTAATTATAATTTTTCCAGTAAGACGATACATTAAAAAATATTATGATATTTTTATTGACAATTTTTTTTTCAAATATAAAAATTTATAATTTATCAAAAATATGTGTTTTATTATCTATTTAAAAATTAGGATATTACAATTCTCCCCATATATTGACATCATATCCTTGAGAAGTATCTATTGGGGTATTTATTAGAAAACTCAAGACAACGAGATTGAACATTAGACTCAATTGTCCATGTCTATTCCTAGATCCATGCATCCTACAACCAAATTGGGACTTGTTTTATTATCATTCCATGTAACTAATTTTCTCTTTGATCAATGATATTCTCCAGAAACAGCTCATAGGATTTATTGGTCTTTACCTCAATGTCATCTTAACTAATACTATGTGCAGTTTAGGTATCATTCATTGATATTATGATTTATGGAACAGATCGTACATATATTTAAAGTGATTAGGGAGGTATGGAAGATATACCACTTCCCCAATATACATAGTGATCTCAAACGGTCCAAATACAGTGGTGCTAGATTTCCTTGCTTCATCAGATGTTTATTCTGTAACTGAGGAGTCACTCTAAAAAAATTATGATCTCTGAAAATAAAATCAATGGGTCTTATCATATGGTCTTAACAGGATATTTGTATTCATTGAGAGGTGATAAATCTCATTTGTATTAGCTTTAATCTCTTGGATGTGTTATAATGCATAATAAGTCCAACAACAACTTCCTCACTTGCCTCAAGCCGATAGAGGAGTTATCAACAAGGCCTCTCATAAAAAAACTCACACGGATATATCTAAATTGAGGGATCCTAATTATTATTATCTAAAAACTAAATCATGTATTTTTGATCATATGATACACTTCCATGGTCTATCACATAAATTCAATTCATATCCTCCAATATGTGTATGGTCCGCTCAGTTTTTCCATTGGTCTGGGGATGGTACATTGTGATTAATCTTAGATAATTCCATAGGGATTTTATTAAGAACATCTTAGAGAAATATGTAAAACATGAATCCCTATATTAAACAATTATCTAATAGAATTCATTTATATGCTTCATTTCTTGTAAAACGATATTTCCCTGCTTGTCCCCTAATTGAGTCTCTTTGATCGGTAAGATGTGAGAAAACTTATTTAAAAAATCTTTAATCACTTAGAAATCATCATGACTCATCAGGGACTTTGGTAACCACATTATAAAGTCAACTGTGATGTCTTACCTCTTCCACATTGTTATTAGGAGCGTATGTAACAACTGAATATAATGGTGGGGCCCATCCTTCACCCTCTAACAGGTGAGGAATCAAGATACAACACCAATGATATTTATCTTCATCAATTTCCATAATAATTAGCACCTAATATCATGATAAATAACTTATTAACACATATATAATAGAATAAATGACTACTACAATACCATGTACCACAATCACATCATTAATCTCCATCGATCATCCAGACATCGTGTCATCACCATCTTGTTTTTCCATTATTACGACATATTCTGAGTCTAACTCCAATTTAGATTTTTTTAATTCCACATGTGATGATGTGAATATCATGTGATAAAAATTCATAGGTCCATTTTCATATAAATAATCCAACCTAAAATAATCCGATAAACATATCAATCCCCACTCCTCCTCTAAGGCCCTCTCTCCGATTTCCTACTAATCCTGAGTCTTACGACTAATGAAATCTACTATGAAATTTCTCTTCTTAGGATCATCCTCCATCTCAAAGTAGAATATATCAGGATACTCAACCTAGAAAAAATTTCATTTATTTATTTTTCCATGTGTAATGATATAGATAAGGCTCTTTTATTCTATGTAACAAAAAATTATCTCACAGAAGAGATAATGCCTCCAATATTCTGAGCATAGACAATTGCTTCTGACTACAATCCACAAGTAGGGTAGTTCCACTCATGACTTCATAGATGACGATACCCATAAGATAATACCTTCCATATTTCTATTAGTAAAACTCCTAGAAAAATAACAATGTATCAGAATTCACTACATAACTATTCACCTGGTTCAAGGAGTGTTATTACTATAGTGGTCATCAACCTTCTCTTTATCTTATGGAAACACTTTTCACATTAGTATGCCCAATGGAAATTCTCAATCTACCCATTTAAATTTATTCATGGGTGATAATAATTAGGCTATGTTTGGTTTAAACCACCATTAATATCCAACCACAATAGAACCATTATAATCTTATACATGGTTCGAGGACATGTCCAAGACATAAGGGCCTTATCCTTCCCCATGTTTACTGATATTCAATTATAAGACACCTAATGTCCTAGTAACATCAATTATTTAATCTAGAATTAAAATTTTGATATGGTAGCATTAATAATTGGTTCTTGATGTGCATTCAAAACTATCTCTTTGTTCCTATAATGTTTCCCTATTGTTGGTGAGTACATAAGGATATCATCGATGAATAATATGATGATGGATTAAATTTATAGACCAAAATTTTATTTCATGAGGACCATGTAAACCACATGTGCATTCATTAGCACAAAAATAATCCTCAAGTATGCTTACTATCCATAAAATCCTCAAAATACATTCTTTAGAATTTAACTTCTCCCTAACTTCCCTCTAGTTGTAGCTCGATTGATGATCAATCATAGACAAACACCATGCTCTTCATAGATGATCGAATATATCATATAACAAGGGAAATAAATATTATTTTATCATTTTCACCTAGTACTACATTGGTGAGTCAACACATAGCTTAATACAACCGTCTTCCTTCTTGGAAAAACATAGGCGAACCTGAGGATGATGTTCCTGGATTTATTAATCCCTTTATCACTAAATCATCCAACTGAACCTTTAGCACTTTCAACTAAGTTTACACTATATGATGTCGTTATCTAAAAGGATTCACTCCCAACAAGTGAAAAATATCAATTTAACATTTTTCTAATTAATATTTTCAATAATATTAAATATTCTTACACAAAAACCAAATACATTATTCAACATCCTGAGATCCTCTGATTCATTAAAGGATGAATAATTCTAGACATGAAAATCATGGAATATTTAACCCCATTTATGACCTGTTATTCCTCAGATAGACCATTGGTGAATTATTTCTTTTGGAAATGTACCTATTTCCAATACCCTAGAACAAGTGCGGGAGAAGGCTCAAATTATTATTTTACATGTTTGGTGTTAATGATGAATCTTTTTCTATTGAAAAAGTATTTTATCCTACACCCCTTGTAGATCTATAAACATTGTTACGGTGACAACTTATGTAATGTAAAATAAAAACATTAGAAATATAAACACTCATTAATATACACCTTAATCAATGTATTTGATCTAACAACATTTTCCTAATAGTCTACCATCATCCCAATGTATAACTCACCTTGGAAAAATCTAGGACTCTTTCACCGCACATTATTAGTATACAAATTATATATATAAACAGAAAAATAAGATCAAATATAGTAATTAATTACAATAATTATATATCACTCAATAAGGAAACACACATATATCACACATTAGAAACTATCTTGAAAATATAGTGAATAAAAAGGCACTTAACAATAGAACTGTTACGCATCATAACAAATAATTTTATATATGGAATTTGACCCCAATTCCTAATCATAATGCACAAACACAACTAAAATCCCGTAAATCACATATCAACCTCATTTGGGTCACCCAATATGACTTTTAATCAATAGTTACATCAAAACAGAATTTCCCATTTAACTGTAACTCAATGGTCCAATATAAGACACTAGCCAAACACTAGCATAGTTCCCCTACCCAAGTACCAAACATTCTAGCTCCAATATAAAATATCCCAACCCATGAAAAAGATAACAATCATGTTAGTAAATATTGTTCTTCGATTACTTTTTGTAACATCCTGACATGAACCATCAGGTCCATGCCAAAAATTTCATATTTCTTCTTGCGCACTTTATTTTAAGCAAGAGGTTTCCAACTAGTAGGGAGGGTATCATGTGTTACCTTAGGGAAACAATACTCACTGTAAAATTCCATTGGATCGATAATTATTTACATTAATATAAATAATCATATTAATAATGAGGAAACATAATAATGATATACATGTCATAAAATAAACTGACTCCCAATGGGGAAAGCATTCCCATAAGGGATAATGAAGATAATGAAAATAAATAAACATTAGATTCTAGAAATTCCATCCCAGTCTTCTACTAAGACCACCCTCCTCCACACAGTTATCCACCACATGGCCCTTCCCCTTTTCCTTATCCATCATGCAATCTAAAAGCACATAGAAATTCCCATGTAGGGGTTGAGTACAAGACTTAGTTGGACACCAAAAATTCATTACTAACATGATGTGCTAAAGTGTAATAGTATATTCAACAATAATAATAAATGCATAATAATAAGAGACATACAATACTAAACTAAGAATTAATGTAGTAACCAGGCTGACACAAACCACCAACCATACCTACTTTCAAACCATGTTGAAAATATTCTGTATGTCGATAGTTAACAAAAACCATATATAAAACTATTGGTGAGTCACTTTAAATCCACAAAGAATAGATTGAAAGTGACCAACCCAGAATCCACAATGAATCATGTAATACTCGGAATACACAAGGTATCTAATGTTTGAAACCACCCTTGATATCCCCAAGGCATCAGGTAGCATTTGGAATCTAAAAGGAATCATGTTTCACCCATGTACTCAGAATCCACAAAGTACCATGTAGTTTCGCGGTTACAAGGTTATCGTGTTGCACTGTCTTTATTGTTGCACATCATGTCTGAAACCCACAAGTAGAAACCATAGCGTGATGAAAATATATCATGTATATACATAATAAACCTCCAATGAAAAAATGAAAATTTATAGCATGGTAAAAACAATAGAACACATCATGAAAAATATATGATCTTCATATACATTAATATTTGAATCAAACCTCATCATGGAATCATGGTATCTCATCAATATATTGGATTCAATTCATACAATATCATGGATACACAAACATAGAAAATCAATATAAATAAGGTAGAATTGTAATACGTGGGATTTTTATTGGACATGGATAATAGGTAAATGGTACTCAATGGAATAAGTTTCTCATAATGTTTTCTAGGCTACAAATACACTCACATGTGATCATAATCCCGAAAAATAGTCAATAATGTTTACACATGAATCATATTAAGGAAATATATATAACAAATCCCAAAAAGGTAAGGAACTTCAAACCTCAAAACCGTCAAATGTCAAAGGGATTAATAATATAATCAAGAACACATCTTCTTTGCCTTATTATTGATACGTTGGTAATTGATCTTTTACGAGGATCCTCAAACCCATAAACCACTATTTAATTTAAATTAATTAAATATCTCATGAAATGATACATTTTATCTCTTAGAGAATTTCCAAATTATATTTTTTAAATATCATTTGATAATTTCTCATGATGTATCTCTTTATAATTATATTTTTGTTATTTTTCTCAAATTATTCTTTTATAGTTATATTTTTATAAATTTTCATACACGATCCATTTATTTTTTTTATTTTAATAATTATCAATTAATAAATATATTTTGATAATTTATCTTATATAATCATTTTATAATTATATTTTGATAATCAATCAATTATTGTTTGAAAATTTAAAAAATTATAAAATAATAATTTGAAATAACTATCCTTTGGTAATTTTTATAATTATATACTAATAATTATTCCTTACAAATTACCATTTCACAATCATATTATGATAATGTTATGGGATTGTCCTTCAATAAGGTTTTGATATTTATTTTTTATATAACTTTTAATTTTCCTTTGATAATCCAAATCAACGATCATATGATAATTTTATGAAATATATCTCAATAAATCAAAGAGATTATCCATTGATTATATATTTACAAAGATAAATATAAAATGAGGATAAATAAGGTCCAAGAATACATTTCTTCATTCAAAACAATTTTATTTCTTATCACGAAGACATGGCCAATGGTTCTAATGGTGTATAATTTTTATCAATAATGAAGAAGTTATCAAGGATAGGAGTTTGAAATAAATAAAAAATAAAATAACATATTAAAAAAGATTGACCTTTTTATTGGCTAGGGGTGGTGCATCTGGAAAAAGGAGACCCCTCTATATACTAGAATATTCCTTCCATGAAATTAATGGTCATGCCTATGGGGTTTTCAGTCTTATTTCATTCCAAAACAAAAATACACCATGAAATATTGATTCTCTAATCTATTTCAAGAACCCCATGCACACCCCTCTTCTCAAAAATTGGAACCCTTTTTTAATCAACTATTTATGATGAATAAAAAATAAAAAGTGTTAAATTTCGTGAAATTTGGATGTATCTAATTATAGTTAGAAAAAAAATCATGTTATAATGGATTTCGACATCGATTGGGGCATTAATAAAGGTTCAGTGAGTTTTGGGGAAGAATAAGATCCTCCAATTATTTTTAATTAATTAAATTGGTATAAATATAATAATAATTATTAAATAAATTGTAAAATGTAATTTTTATCACTCACTTCATCAAATGCTCGATGTGCATTAATGTTATACATTTACTAGTGTAAAAACAACATTCCAGATCCAACGGTGGTCTCATATTTCTCATACGACATTCCATTTGAGATATATTAACTATTAATTATTTAAACATAATAATTCAAAAAAAATTAAAATCAAAAAGTCTTTTTCATGTTCAATTTTATCAAAATCATTACACACATATAAGATATAATCCATTTCGTGTAAACACCATGTTTCATACAAAAAACTTTTCTCTCATTTCTCATATAATGCACTATTTTGGAGTTATTTAATTATTTTGATGAAATGGTGTGCACATAATATAATATATTTTATATTGTTATTCTATCTCCCCTGAGGCTTTATGAGCCATAGATCCTCAAATTAAGTCAATGTGTTACTTCAAAAATATTCAATTGAATATTGAAATGTTATAAATGGGTTATTACCCTTATGAAAATCCTTTAACACATTTTTCATTAAATTTAATGAATAAATATTTTTTTTTCATTTATGATATTTATAATTTACCAGAAAGTGGGATTTTATTATTTCTGTAAAAATCAGGATATTAACACCACAATTGAATATCAATCATGAATGTAACCCTTTAAATTTGATTATAATTGTTGTTTTCTTGTTTTGGATTGAAATATATATTGAGGCACCATTGCTTAGAATTCCATTCAATCAAATGGATTCCTCTAAGATTCCACAATCACATTCCCTAGCAGATTTCTTCAGTTCTTTTTCCATGTTGAGGACTCCATAACTACCACAAAATCATCAACATTGGTTCTCAAATTAACTGGTCCGAGAGTATCAGAAAAATGGTACTATACCAACCATAGAAGCCACTTTATAGGAACTTAAGCACAAAAATCACTACCATTCATCCTATGAGTGGTGAATGGTCGTCCAAAATTAGAATGATCATGTTGTTGTCTATAGCTATTTTGGGAGCTTTTCCTCATAATGAAACAACCAGTCCCTCACTTATCATAGAGAGGTGGATCATGATACCCTAGACTTCTTTTCCTAGAAGGCATGTGTCTTATAATGGGATCCTTAAAGATTTGACGCAATCAATATTGTGTTGTAGTAAATCTCTATATGATGTGGGAATCATTCTTAGCCTTTTGTAACAGGTCATCCAAACTCAACCATGAATGTGGACTAATGGGTATAATGATAGATCAAATGGGGATCATATCCAAAACCATTTCCCCTATAAAAAATATCAATATTCATATTTGTTGATCAACTATGAGTGGGAACATACATGTTCCCAAACTAATACATCTATCCAGCAAACTCACATGACAACATCTAATAAATTACACCATTAAAATTCAATGGACTAACATGTGTATTAATGTACACCATTCTTCATGAAAAAATTATACTAGTAGTCAAATCTGGTAGCACTCAAAAAATCTATCCAACCAAATATCGTGGAACACAATGAACAACCACATAACACTACCCATATTAATCAATAATTATGTTAGACTCATATAATAACACTCAAGGAATCCAACTAGACTATTTGGAGGAAATCCTAAATTAGTCACCCACACCTACACGATGTTGTCAGTCGTACCATCATTTTCATTTGGAAACACCCAGAGAATTCAATCAGAATTTATTAGTAAAAAATACTGGATGGAGCAAAGTATCAATCCAAATATATGTGTACTAACATTATCCACTAGCACAAAAGGGATAATTAAACAAGGTTGATTCAACTAATATAGATACAAATGGACATACATCCCCATCCCATACACTACTAAGATATATTATATAATGACAATGAGGAATGAGAATATGAAAACCCATTACCAAATCATAGAGTCCTGTCATTATATCCTAACAGTGACATTAGTTTTTCTAAAAGGACAAACACATACCTTAATACCCCAAAAAATGTATCTATCATTAGCACATCATCATAGAGTGTACTCACACCAATACTCATATTTATAAGTGTTGTGGGGAAAAACTCCCTCATTTAATACAAACAAACATGTATGGAAAATACAAATATTACAGTTAGAGGTAATCAGCTTATCAAAATGGCCACTCTAATGATGGAAGAGAACATCCTCTATGAAATCCAATTTCCTTGGAATGTGTCCCTATTCAAAATAAGACATCCAAAATTAATCCTCTCCATAAAAAACTAGAAAATATATAATTCCAAAGGAACTTCTCAGATGTGTCAACCTGGTGTATTTCAATATGACCAAATCTTGATCAATCTCAAGTGGTTATCTTATAAGGAGAGACTTGGTATCCCTTTGATTCACTGCAAGATCATTGAGTAAGAGGGTCTACACCTTGTTAATATAAACTATGTTAGTCCTATCTATAATGGGATTCACAATGAAATTAACGTTGTAGAAGTGTTACACATTATGAAAAGGGACCTTCCTGTGGTGATGTATTGATTAGGAATCCCTTCTATACTGAGGCACTTGGGAAAAAATATAGTAATATCTGATTCCATTCCAATGATAGTTCAAATCATCTATCATCCATAGGATATCCCAAGGTGACATTAATTCTCCCCCCCGCTCAGATCATCTGCCTTCCAATAATATCAAGGAAGTCCCTACAAATCTTATGGATTTTTCTAAAGATGTAGGACATCATCCAATCTAGTATGATCAGTTTGAGGATCCTCTATGAAATGGTGAATATGACAATATAAACATGAGGAAACCACTAGCTAAATATGATATACCATTCATGTTCTATCCAATATCCTCCCATCAACATAGAATTCTTGAGTTGTTGTTAAACGACTGAATTATTGACATCTTCCTAAATATATAGAAAACAATTTATCAATTGATAGAAATAGTATTACACTATGATGAGTATCAATATCAAATTAAGGTAAATGGAAGCAAGTAATGACAAATTAACAGATCTTCTTTCTTTACTTCATGAAATAAGCCTTAATATATTTAAAAATATACATCATTTGGGATAAAAAGTAATACCCAATGGTGAGAATCAATATAACATCAATGTACCATATTCACATAGTCTTGTTCTTTATTTCATGCCATCCAGATAAATAGAAAGGATCACATCAATGTGAACTCCTTAGTGCATTTAAATGACTATGATAGTTGATCATTGATTTCTTATCTAGTTTTCAAATCAAAGGATTGATTGATCATAGATAGTTACATTTTGTAGCTCTGCCTAACCTGTATAGCCTACTAAATGTTGTGTTATTAAATGTCATATATTAATGATATATTCAGAAGAAAGACCATATTAACAACTAATTATGTGAGCATAAAGGCCAATACTGAATCCTACCATTGTATGACTAGAAGAGGGAATTATATTGAGATACATTTCTACTATACAATAAAAATAATCAAGAAGGCCTCTTATTTTTGATAATTAAGGTGTCACATAGTATAAATTTTTTAAATATTACAATGACTACCCAAAGTGAGTGATTTGGTTTTATACCAAATGATGATCCCAACCCATGCTCAGACAAGAATCCATTAAATAAAAAGGGAATCCACAATTGAAGTAAAAAAGAAATATCATTATTAAGCCCATTTGGTAGGGCAAAGTGATTTCATCTCCTAGCCTACGAGGTTAGAAAAACATGCATGAAGAATTTTGAAAATGGAATACATATGGAAACATCTTTTATGACTAGGGTATATTCCATTTAACCAAACCATCCTTACTATAAATTAGTCTTCTAATGGTTACTGTAAAATATGTTGAATTGGTCCTCCTAGTTCATCATGTACTATAATATAGTACCCTCTCTGTGGACATGCCAAACTAATTTTTTTTTTATATTACCATCATATTATTTTCCACCAAATAGCTCTTTGAGAATAAGTCCAGAAAAAGGTGAGGCCTCTTGCTGTTCATTGAAAAGGATATCTTATCAATAAAATGATATAATTCATATCATTCAATAAACACTAGTTAATTTAATTATTACCACCCATGAAACCCTTAAAAACACATAACCAATTCAATGGCGTAGTCGGAGGAGGCCATTCGGGTTCATCATGTGGTCCACATCAAATGAATTATTGGTTTCATCTGTACATGAAACCAAAAAAATTCCTTATATTTATTCATTCGCTCAAATAATATATCATTAGCTCATTGAAAATAATCCTACATGGAAAACAGTAGGGTTACAATTCATCCTCACCTTCCCTTATGATATGATATGACCCATTCAATATAGGATAGATTTACTCAACATTAGAAAGTGATAAAAGAACTGAGGAGAATCAATGATGAAATACTATGAGGCATCATTCTTAGTAGATATAATTTCCATGAAAATCCTAAACTCACACCCCAAACAAGATTACCTTACCAAAGATGGTTTATTATAGAGATTTCAAGGGTCTTGGAACAACTGAAAAACGTGAGATACCATAAACCAATATTGCTGGATCATGTTGTATCATATTACAAACTTACTCTATTAGGTGGATAGTTAGAATAGGTCCAAATACATCCTTACTGGAATGCCCTTATAAGCTACCCATGAAATATATTAGTGGTTCCACACCCTATGACCCCACTATATACTACACATGCTCAATATCCAACCCATCGAAACATTATATGAGTGATCATGAATTCTCTTGAGTCACTCATGGAATTTTAGATTTGATATATGAATGGAGATAAATGATGTAATAAAAAATAATCATTACCCAAAATGATTTGAGTTTTCTCCTCCCACTATGAACTTATAGAATCCATCATTAACATCTTTAATATCTCTGGGGACCTATAGTAACATTAGGCACATATCATATCTTTTTTTGGTCCCTTGATCAAGATTCCATAACAAATAAATGTAGTGAAACGTAGGTGTTTCGTGTAACCACATCATGGGCCAGCCTTTGTTTGGTACACTAGATTATCATCTCAGTCAATTATGGTGCTAAGAAGAAATCCATCATAAAATTCCATTTCATCTCAGCATAACATTATAAAAGAAAACAATCCTTGATCTTTTAAACATCACACAGTGGGAGAATGAAAGGGTCTCAATATTTATTTCTTAGTGGAACGGATTGAGATACATCTCAAACCATCCATTCGATAAATATAACATTGTTACCTTATGTATAATGAATCATTGTGATGATTTTATTACATTTCATATTTATTTGACATTTAGATAATAGTTTTGGAACCATGCCACAATTTCTAGGAGAGTGTAAGATAATATCACAACGACTAATGCCATGACCTATGTAATTCCATCAACATATGGAAAGCGAATGGGGAAAAAAGAGAATAACACTATTACATATTTTTAGGACCACATACCCACTCTTACTCCAAACTGTTCACAATATCATGCATTTCCTCCTCCTAATATTCAAAAACAATTCTCCTCTTCTAGGATTATCAAATACAGCATCTACGAAATGTTCTTTAGTAGACGAAAAAGAAGTTCTATTGATTTTAAAATGAACATGTCCCCAACTACATTATATGAGCATTTGATAATAACATCATCATGTTATAAAATATTTAAAATCAAAAAAATGATGTTAAATAAGTTCATAAAAACTAATTTCCCTTCTATACGGGACATTAGAACATAATCCCAGAGTAATTTGATTTCAAATACATCAGAAAAAGATCGTGGATTTCAAGCAGGAGATGTTTGGAGAGCCATCTGGATAAGTGGCATGTTATTTTTCCATTGATGTGGAGGAAGATAATGAATTGAAATACATAAAATAAATTTTTTACAAAATTTTAGTGACTTTATTGTAAAAAATTATCAACAAAACTAATCATATCCTCTGAGCATAGTTTCAATAGCCGACTCTGCCCCGGGCCATTTCCACAATAACATGGCCGAAATCATTGACAACTCATTCATCTAAACACTTGTTTTCAAAAATGTGATATAGCCAAAATATAATGTAGAAAATTCCAATTTATGATCCAATTTAAAGCCAAAATATATCCACTAATTTGAAAACAAACATGCCAAAAATCTAAAATGTACATGAACTTCCCCTCCAAATTGTACATGATGAGTCAACTGACTATACATGATCTCCACTAGACGAGAAGATAGTATTTAGATTCATTAATATTATCCACTTAATAGATCCCTTTTTAGATTTTTAGCATGATTATGAACATGAATTTACGAAAATTCATAGGGGATATTGTGGAAGAAGTTATTAGAGTCGAGGATACAGATGAAGTATTGGTCATTATTTATGTTAATAAATTATCCATGAATCTTCTTAAACTCTCTATATGGACAAAAAATCATTGGAATGATCTCCAAAAAGTTCAGCTGGGTCAAAATATTTCCCACTCACATGATAGTGTTTTTATTGAAACAATCATCATAGATTATAGGTTTGATGATATGTCACTACCTAATCAATGATGGAGTGTAAGAATACATAGTCAACAAATTTGCTGAGAGAAGGGGCACCATCACTTCTTGTTCCAAGGCCTGATCCATCCATGTCAGTTAATTCCTCTCCAAAAGAAAATGTGAATGAAAATCATCATGCAATGAAGTTCAACACTTTGTACCATAATAATGATTTTTTGAATCCATTATCCATATTTCCTTTCATGTTTTAAATAATAGATTCATTGATTCTATTAAAAACCCTCCAACAGTAAATCATCAGGTCCTTCTCATGCTCTCAAGAATACAATGTTGAGGAAACTACTACTAATGTTCATCATGTAGATAATTATCCTAAAGAATGTAAAATGATAATATATTTCATAGAATATGATGAGGATTCCATAAAAACAGGACATATTAGTACCATGAATATATATAAGGTTAAATGATATTAATATCCAGAAATCCACCATAACAATGGATCATTAGTCAACATTATCCCAATCCAAACACTTAATCGTATAGGTTACCATGAATCTTACTTCTCCCCCTCTACCCAAATGTTACAATGTTTTGAAAATATTGACAACAATTGTATTTGAAAAATCCAAATCCTATCATAGTTAAAATATTTCATGTCTAACCTTGAATTCATAGTTTTTAGGAAGGATGTTGTCTTTAATGTTCTACTTGGATGGCCTTGGATAAATCCTCATGTGGCTACACCATCATGATAAATCCATTTCCATGGTTATTATATCATTTGTTAAACTATGAAAATTCATGTTTAAAAACACCATTCAAATGTTGTGATTCATAAATCATTGATAGAGGTTTCTTTCATAATTATGTAAAGTAGTCCATGGTTGAAAATCTCACTCCAATCAATGCCTTAATATTACAGAGATGATTATAGACAATCCTTTCAAATAGCTTAGAGATAAATATGTGCTCCACCTTATCCAATTCAATGGTTTGGTCCATTCCCTATAGGGTATTCCCTTGAATCGAACCTCATTATATGTACTCTCTTATCTACTCTCAGTAGTTTCATCTCCACTCGTTGGGTTTTTTACTCCCTCCTAATAAAACTGGGTAACCCCTTCTTCTTAGGGCCATATAGTGTTTCTCTCTTAATCTTCCCTTGGATTTTTATTTTCATTAGTGCTCATTGTTATGGGTATTTACCTCTTCTATTTTGGTCTCTCCCATAATTATTGACCACATCCATGGCAAAAAAATGGAGATAACGAGAATTTGTTATTTGTGGGTGGATTTATACATCTTCATCCCTTTTAGCTACTTGGCCCCTATTTATTTGCTATTGGTTTGGATAAAGATCTCTGGAGGAGTCCCAGTTTATTATATTTCACCCCTTCTCTACTAGGACATGCTGATACACATGTCCCGATATTGTATTGGTATGTTGTCATTTTTAGTTTGATTTGGGATTGTGGCTACAGGAGTAGTGTTTATATGGGATTATTTTAGGTGTAATCTCCCATTGGTCTTATTTATTATTTTTTATTTTGTGCATTTTTTAAATTTTTTTAATAATTTTATGATCATATATACATTTCAACAACCCCAGATCTTGTTATTTAATATTTATATTTATGGATTTATGAATATTTTGGGTTCATTCATTTCACAATTTGACTTCTCTGGTTGGATGTTTTTTTGGAAATTATTTTGTGATGTTGGTTATTTTTTATGCATACATGAACTAGTGGTGGATCTGATGTCAGGATTTTGTGTCCATTACAAAGTAATTCACTCACTGTTGAGGACTAATACCACTCTGTACTCTACTATTTCCACTAGATCCCACAACACATCTTCCATATGGACCTACATGGTGGTTTGTAATGGTTTGGTGGGATGTGTAGTTCTAGTGGTCATGAAAGAAACATGAGGTGTCTCTCATGGTAGATTGGCCTTTATTTGTGGTTTCCTGGTTGGATTTCACATCATAATGATTATGGATCTATGTTGGCATCATGGTAGTGTTGGTATATGAAAATTCACATTGGTTTTTTATAGCGATGATGAGGGACTGAAAATATTTTCCACTAATGAACAAGTGGGGTGATCCGATGGAAAAGGATATGGTGGTGGAATAATGGAAATGGCAACAAAGATGACCTGTGATAATAGTGGAAGTGTCTATTTTTGTGACTTCGCTTTATACAATGTTGGTTAAACATGTATTGATGATTCCATCAGTTATGTTGACATTATGTTGTTTGAATTTTGAAATTGTTTTTCAATTTTTGAATCTATAACCCACATGTTGTGTTTTTTATGGCTAAACAATAAATTATATATTTTGAAAATCAAAATAAATTTCATTATCTATTTAGGGGTTGGATAGAACATCAGTACACATCCAGTGACTTCTATGATTTAAAATGTTATAATTGAGACCTGAAATAGTGGATAATTTGGAGACTCTCCAAATAGTAATGGAATCCTCAATGAAAACATGTTAGTTTCATCCCCTAGATCCAATAAACCATTTTTTCGTTTAAATGGTTGAAATAAGACTTCATTTTAATGGGATAAAATGAAGAGTTAATTCTAAATCAATTTTCTCCCCTTTGGTTCCCCAAAAATGACTCGTACTAAAGACTAAGCTCAATATGGTTTCATGATTTTATGGATGTCCAAATATAAGAAACTCCAACACCTGTTAAATACATTCATCATCAAATACATCCTGTTTAGAGGCAAAATACGTAAAAATGAGTATGGAGAATATGAGTAAGACCACGTGGATGCCCCTATAGGATTTTAGGATTTTGTCTCTACCACTTTTGATGAGGTCAAAAAGGGAAATATGGGTATAAAAGCAGATCAATGACCCACCATGTTTAGTATCTCCACGAATTTTGAAGAGATATATGTTTCAAAACCTTTCCTAAACAATAAATAGAATAATTTCACTTTGAATTAAGCATAAATTCTAGGCCTTGATCCCAAAGTGGTCACACACCACCTGGAAATGCCAATAGACCATCAGGTATACAAGTAGAAGTCCAGAAGGACACACCGGACTCACATATCATTAATTGTGGCTGAGGTGGATAAACTCATCAAGGATTAAATTATCATAGGGGAACATTATCTATGATTTCTAGAAAATATAATTTTTTTAAATAAGAAAAATGGAATGAACAATGCATACATTATCATCATAGATCTCAACCATCACCACCCAAAACATGACTTCCCAGCACCATTAAAAGAAATCCAAATTGATGCAATGACTTCGTATCACGACCTCATGTTTATGGATGTCTAAGCAGGGTACATATAAATATAGACAGACCGAAATACTAAATAATACACTTCCTTCAGGGCCAAAAATGACATATTATAAAATTTAGCTATTCCATTTGCCTTAAATAACACCATTTCCACCTAAAAACATTCCATGCAACACATATGAAAGACCTAGAGGGATGTTTTTCAATTTCAACATTGAGTATCTAGTGGATAAGTAATGAAAATGTTATGAACACCTATATGACCTAGATACCATCTATAACAAGATAAAAGAACATATAATAAATATGAATCATTAAAAATTTGATTTGGAGGTAAACCCATGAATGTTTACCAGCATCATCGTATTCCATCATGGCATTAATGTTATCCATTAAAAAATCCATCCTTTACATGTCTCCTCCTTTATTTATTTAATCTTTGTGAGGACATAAATAAAAAATACACTATCTAGTGCTTTATAGTCAATATTTCATTGATGTTTCGGTGAACTAATGAAGAAGGGGGTTAGAGATAAATGTACCAGTGAATGTTTGGGAACATTTGAATTCCTAAATAAACTCATCTTGAGTCTACTAGTTTTATTGCCTCCCATTAATGGAAATCCAAATAATCTATATGTTAATTCCCTAAACCAAAACCTATATGCCTTTAATAAGAAAAGAATAATGATGTGAATCAAATAATCATTTTTTATCTCATTTGAACAATGAATGACGTTCAGAATCACTATTTTTATATTAACGGGAGCTTCCTATAATTTATATCTTTGGTTAAAAAAATGATCCACTACCTGAATCACCATATAACAAAATTGGTCACTCATTACAATGAATGAAAGTCTATCCTCGGTCTTCCTTTTTTGATAGGTAATCTAGCATTATGGGTATTTTTCTTATAGTATTTTGATATATAGGTCATTCCTTATTGTGTAGTGAAAGGCCATGTCTTGGAAGATTTCTTTGTAGCACAATCATAAAAAAATCATTATTAAATAAAAAAACCATAAAATTTATTTTTTATATTTATGATGACCCCCAAATGTGGGAAATTTATTTTGATAGTGCAACCATGATTTCAAAAGGAATGATAATGGAATACCCAAATCTCAAAAAATTTGGGTTAGGGTTTGTGCTAATTTCCATAGAGAAGGAATTTTTACCTTACACATTCATGAATTTAGAAGGTTGTACCAATAACGAGGAAGAATATAAGGCCCTTATTTAAAGACAATAATTTTTAATCCAAATACTAGTATACCAGCTAGTGGTGATACGTGATTTTTGTTTTTCAAAAAAATAGATCAAGAATAATTATTTCATAAAATAGAAAAGATTTTACCCTTAGATAACTATGTATGAGGGGAAATGGTTGGTTTACCATCATATAAATCATTTAATAACATCCCAAAATCATATAATGTCCATGAAAATTAATTCTAGAAATCATCAATAGCTCTGAAAGATCTAATCCATGATGAAACAGTCATCAACCATTCCCATCAATGAATAGTCTCACCTTTTGTTCAATATAGAGTGGAAGATATCAATGAAGTCATATGTATCCAACAATAATATGTTCCTTTCCTAGGTTTTATGATTACCTTCAATAAAAAATCCAAAATGGGTAACGTCCATTGGTAATATCTGGGAAAGAGAAAAACCTGTGGTGGGAAATCAATATAAAAAATAATGATTTCCCAAAATACCAGAATGTCTTCTTTAAATGAGAATTAGACGGAATAAATCATAGATGTATCAAAGAATAATAGAAAATAGATATCATGGAAGAATATGATGTTGGACACTATAGATATAACCATTTAAGGTATGTTCTTTTTGATCAAATTTTAAGGCTTGAATACTTCTATCCCTCGCTAATTTTGGATTTCAATGAATTTAGAAATAAATTCAATTCCTTGTAGGTGCATGCCAAATTTTATCAATCAAACCATCCAGTTTATATATATATATATATGTGTGTGTGTGTATAAAAACTCTATTTTTCCTATTTTATATAGTGAATGGATGTTGTAGGGATATACCCCCAAACTATATCCATGTAGTTAAAAAACATCTTAACTGACAATGATTTCATCTCCAAACGCGTTAATGTTGTGCCTCTAAATGATTTTCGTGAAAAATAATTATTGGACTCATTAAATCCAACATAATTACCAATTTTTTTTCCATAATACCATATTGATGGATAGTGGAACCAATTTCAATTCTACTATGGTAGAAGGACAATATAATGAGTATGACATGAAATGCAACTATTCATCTTGCTACCATGTATCTTCTAATGGATTGATAGGGGAATTCAGTAATACCATGTAAATTAGAATATAGTATATTGTTGATAGAGATAAAATTTATTATTATGGCATGCTATTTTATTCCATACGACATTACCATACTATGACTTGTTCTTCCAGATGGGTGACCACATACTCACGTGTATATGGATGATAAGTAGTACTTACTAATGAGGTTCATTTTACATTATCTATGTTTAAATTTATGAAAAAATATACATAGATAAAAAATAATGTAAATATATTGACTAATTTTAGTGGCTTGATAAGAAAATATTGATCACCTTTTTTCACATAAAATTCTATAAATTTATGATCGTCCAGTCAATTAATAATAATTTTTTTCGTCTGCTCATTCATCATAGGAGAACTGGTATTCCTCCTCATTACTCAATTGATACTTTTAAATAATCCACTAAATCGTGAACCAATGTGGGATGTTCCTTAATCTGTACAGAAGGTATAGTATAAGGTATCATATTTATTAAATTGAATGGATAGAGAGATTACTATAACCATCACTAATTAACGGTTGATGAAAAAATAATTATTTTAATCACATGACCTATTTATCAGCTAAAATATGTTAAACTATATAATAGGTAATTTTTACATGTCCAAAAAATGAATTACGTCATATATGTGGGACATGACATTAAACATCACAACATCATAATCACTTTCGTGCGATGATAAACTACATGACATATGGTTATAGTCACATGGAATTATACTACAATACATTATTTGTCATTACCACCTGACATTAATAACACACAATTAAAGTCCCTCTCATTCAATATTATGAATGAACCAAAACAACACATGATGTGACTGTCCTAATAATCCCATAAATCTAGATATCCATCTTGGGTATTATCCTAGTCATAGTCCTCTAACCCGTGAGTGAGTCAGGATTCCATATTGGTCAAACATGAATAAGAAAGAATCGGAATATCGGATTCATATGAACCTCTCAAATCATTTCAATCCTAGAGTGGCACATGGGCCCCTGTAATGGGTATACATTAGAATATTATCATGTCCTTTCTACATGACATAAAAATTCTTGGACAAAATCCAATTTTCATGATAATAAACTACACAATCCTATCAAAAAATATGTGTTACATTATTATAATTTACATGAGATACATAGTTATTCCCACTACTCTCATCTTAGGTCTATCCATTATTAAGGAAAAGAGACCCTCATTTTTTTCTTTGTATAAATTATATCTTCACATTAAACTTTTTCAAACCATATATCATGATTCTCAATAAAATTTGATGTTTCTTAATCCTATACCACATGTTTTGGTCACAACATATATTTTGTGAAAATTTAAAATTCCCATTATCCACATAATATCATGGTTGAATTGGGGAATGATTTTCAAGAACAACATGTATCTTGATTATTTTTATAGTAAGATATATAGTGATTAATAGATCCTATATCATGGTTTAGAAGTAATATATATTTCTTATTATGTGGCCCATAACCTTACTTCAAGATTATAAACTACCTAGTAAAACATCCCATTACATGATGATAAATTGAATGATCATTCGAGAATTACATTTCCCATGATTCGCTTTGCAATCAAATATGTTGTCATGCATGAACCAACAATCTCGGTTGTCATTGGAATATAAAAAGCCCCAGTCCCTATGTACAAATCGTACTTGCACATGTAATATTAAATAACTACATTTGTCTTGAGTATTTAATAAATAAGACACATAGTGACTCCCAGGTCATATCCCCTATTAAATTTATAATACCCCTTTTCAGATCATGATTCCTACAACATTGTCACATGATGATAAAATGCATGATTATTTAAGAACTAAATGTGGCATTATTCTCATTCTGATGAGATATATAGTGATTCCAATTATTATATCCCTAGGCCCAATCACAATATTTAATTTCATTAATTTCACTTTATCTTCTTCCTAATGTTATTTCATTAAACTACAAGATATTTCCAAAACTACATGTGGAATTATTCTATTTTTAATGATATATATATATATATATATATATATTGATTCATGGATCATACCTCAAGGATCATCCAAAAAATAATCTAAATGAACTTCTCCTTTAATTGTGTTTTCTTTGTTCCGTAGATGAATCCATTTACAATCATTATTTCTCAAAACAATAATATCTCACGTGAGGTATGGTGTTTTCATGAAATCATTCTTTGAAATAGTATGGAATATCAACTAACATTGATTTTATCATGGTATTAGATGAAATAACATTAAATGAACATTATAGTTCCTCATCACATGACATTAAACTACATGTAACATCAACCAATACATGTGGATTTATTCTCATTTTAGTGAGGTACATAGTGATTCATATATCATAAATCATGGTTCTGGCCCCAAAAAAAATAGGGAAATTCCCCTCCCTCCCATGTTTGAGTTATATCTATATGAGAGGATTAAATGTGGTTTCCTAACCTATGCATGTTCCTATGTTAAAAAAATCCATTTCTTTGACATATGAATTCAATCATTGGGTGATATATTCATTTAGAAATATGTATTTGTCAATTCATTTTTAACAATATACACAGTGACACGTAGGACCTACACCATAGTCCATCTAAAATATTTCATCGTTTCTAAAAGTGATTGTCCTTTGTAACTACCATATTACATTATATTACATAGATTATTTCCTAACCACTTGAAATTAAAATTCATTATAGATCCTGAACTACATGATTATTTATTCTCATTCCAATGGATGATGTAGTGTGTTATACACATCATGTCATAGTGTAGCCACATAGAAAAGAAAAATTCTCTAGCTCCAAACTAAAAATAAAATCTATCCAAAATCCTTTAATTTGGGTGCCCTCGTTAGGTAGTCCAATAAGTAAATTGAGATTCCCTCTTCTACATATGAGTCAGATTTATGCAAGTGATTGTAAAAATCATGGCTAATATCAATCCAAACACTTCCATTGTGCTTCGACATATCCGTTCCACACATCATCATCCTACTCTTGGATACCTTTAGATATTAGTAATATTTATCTATAACATAGTGATCGAAGTTTTAATAGCTAAGGAATCCTTTTATTGACAATTCTAAAACAATCCCTAGATGGGTTTTCATAATATATCCCATAAAATGGAGTTTAATGCAAAATTATTCCACTAATGAGTATGTAAAATAAAACCCATTTCATTTTAATAAAATGTACAACAAATGGTTCATCATCTAGAGGTAATTTCTCTCTCAAGAGAATCAACTTCTGTCCTTCTATTATTTGATGGAATTATGTCAGAACCCATGACTCATATATATTTTATAGTCATATATTGCATATTTTCTCCATATCTTTTTTTCCAAATCTAATAAAAAATGAGAACATGGTCTATAACTTAATCCCACATGTATGAAGCTTGTGAAAATGATATTGGTCTAGTATGACACATATCACTTATCATTTCAATAATTATACAGTCTTTGTAATATGACATTAAACTAAATGCACCATATTTCCTGTGTTGGGGTCAGACCTGCATATGGTTATTTTTCCTCAAATCTCCAGTTAATGTTGCCTCAATACACCCTATCCCTATTCTGGTACTTTCCTTCAACAAGTAATACCATGTGCCCAGGGAAATCTGAATTCCAATAAGCTTTATTTGGCCAAGTGTAATAGAATTTCATTGTTTCTGATAAATATTTTTCCAAACTATGATGTCACACACCCTATATGGATTTTCAAAAAGTATCCTAAAATGGGTATTTCAACCAAAGGATTCATCTATTGACTATGATTTAATACACAATTTATGGATTTTCATAAAGTATCCCACGAAACATGTTGTCACCCAATAGTAACATCTTCATCATTATAGAGAAACTATGTTACCCTATAACATTAGATCATACCACTCCTCAGATCTGGAGATCCCATTATCTAAGAAAATATAATTCTTCTTTGCATACATGAATATCATAGTACATTCTCAAACTAATTTCCATGAATGGAAAGAATATTGACATTATGGTCATATCTAAATAATATAACATGTATCCCCTTAATTTCATTTATATATGAATGTATAATATAGGGAATAACATTGCAGCTGTAGGAAATTAAACTTCATAGCAGTACATTTGAATCATAATGCATTAAAATGTAAAAGCACATCCTTTCTATAAGAGGTTAAACTACATGGTCATTGTGCTAGTCGCAAGACATTAAACTACGCGATCCATTAACCCTTTTAACAAAGGTTCATTTCTCATAGACAATAGTAATTTAACAAAATGTACCCTCCTCCACATAATAATGGTCCATGTTGGGTAATTTTCCAATTCAGTGCATGTTCAACTTCAGATTCTCTCTTCATTGTTGTACATATTCACATAGAAAAACCACCAATCATAGTATTATAAATCAAAATCTCCATAAACCACCTTCATCCATCATTAATATAATGTAATAATTTATAATAACTACTTTTTATTGAATATTTTGTAACCCACCCATGTTTTCTTTGCATAATGTCACCAAAAATGTGTTTTTTGGACAAAGGATCTCACTTTCAGACTATTATCATGAATTACCTAGTTGTGTATGCATAAAATAGATAAAGAAATAAGTTTTTTTTACCATAGGTACCTTCAACATCAATGAATACTTACACAGTTTAGGAATATCATTATTTATATATAGGGACAAAATAATCATTGATCAAATTTGCCCACAATGTATATTAATAATTTCATAACATACATGGCCCACAAGCATTGTTTGGGTCATCATATTGAAAAATATGGTAAATTTTTTCCTTCCTTAAAAACAAGTAACATCAGTACACATTTTATGAAATTAAACTTCCCACAAAAAGAGACATAGTACTCACCATTAATAAAACACAAAAATAGTACCTTTGGAAAAATATCATGTTTCATTTACCTACTTCAGCCTTCTATGTGGGTAAGGAAAATATAAATACAGGAAAAGAAATTTTTACAAAACTTTTTAGAATGAAAACACTCAGTGGGATGTCTAAGAAAAATCAAAAAATATACTACCATGTCTTTTCTACATTGTACATAGAAAAAATAGGGTGATGTTATAAAATAAAACAAATATTATACGAATGTTCATATCACCTCATAAATAGTATAACTACACTCGCTATGCCCCATGGATTAAGAATAAAATTGAGAACTCCTTTTCATTTTTATTTTTAATTACAACATAATAATATTTAAAAAAATGTTTTTTTATAGTTGTATTATGATTATAAAAAAATTGAATTTCTTGAACAAATGATTAGAAACAAAAAATAATTTTCATTTATGATTAAATGTGTAGTGTATCTTCTACTTGGAAGAGAGTCTCTATAAAATTTTACAATTTTTACTCAATAAAGCCTCTATGAATTAGAACTGTGCCTCAAGAGACATCCATAGAATACCCAATATCAAATGATTATATATCAATATCCCCATAAGCTTTATAGACCATCTTCTTCTCATCACCAATGGTGTTTCTTCAATTCGAAAAATCATCTCTAAGGGTTTGATGACTTTATAAAAGCTATTAATTTATGGAATTTAATTATTTTTTATGGAACATCATTTTAGGATACATCTCATCGAGTAGATCTCTGAACTCCCCTACCTACTTAGAGAACATATCCTAAACTTGGATTATTGTAGCTTTGAGTTCATCAATCTCTCCCACTAGTTGCATATTTTTTTACTATGATATTCTTCCTTATTTCCATTTATGTATGATAACCTTCATTGAATTATTATACTTTTGGTAATTAGATATACCATATACCAGTACAAAAATCATTAAGGGAAGGTAATAATGTCAAGAATATATGACTTCAACTAAAATTTCCCCAATTATCATACAGATATCCATCCAAACCAAAAGATTTATAATTTTGAATGCCTCATGTATCTACAAATTAAACTCAAAATAGATTTTGAAGGGAGATACAAAGTTCATGATTAATGAACTCAGTGAACCACTTTTTATACTTACTACAAAGCATCCACATCTTCACTTACAGATGTACGTGGAACTGGCATAGAAAGCCGCTTCTATAACCCATTTTCTAATGTCTATGGTACTAAATTGAAAGTGACACCTCCCATCAACATAAAAGAGTTAAATAGAAGAAAAAATAATGTGAAATAGCAATAGTGGTTTGTAATACTCACTTATAATTGGGTTAATAATTGGGAATGGTACTTCTACAATGCCACAATATGATATCATAGAATTGGTACCACTTAATGAAGAGAATCCTCCTTAGGTTTCTCCATAGTCATGTTCATAGGCACTTTATAATCTCCCATATCAGAAATCTCAACCATCACCCGCTAATAAATAGGACTAGGGTAGAATTATATTCCTCTTCCTGATGTTCCTTGTGAACTTTATCCATAGTCGAAGCCACCCATGTATAACATTTATTTAATGCATTGGGTGACTAAAAATAGACCATTTTTTGAAGATGAAAGAATTATAGAACTAATTTCAATAAAATTACCGAATAAAATCCCCTAAATATTTTAGGGAACATGGAATATAAATTTATGGATTAGTTAAATTGATAATTTCCTGATATATGACATCAATACTCATAGAATCATCACTAGTAGGGGAATCCCATTCATGTTTCTTGGGTTCCAAATAGGATATGTCATCAATCCCCTCTTCTTACTATTCATCACGAACAACATCATCTGTTCTCACATCGATAGGGTCATCATCAACGCCATTAATAGACCATCAGATATACCCTTCATCCCTTTGCATAGTGATGGTGGGAATAGCGTTGATAGGTGTAAGATCCACTGGTGTAGGAAACCGATATAAAATATCATTATAAGTGGAATGTCAGAAACATCACAATACACCTAATTGAGTTCATATTATATTAAACTAGCCCTCTCATATCATAACATGAATGGGAGTAGAAGGATTCATCACTTGGTAATTCATACGTATATATGATGGATTCATCAGCATGGGTCAACGCCTCCCTCAAGGCATCCTACATGCCCCTAAAATAATCAATACAAGACCTTATAAGTGAAGAAAGCAATGAATATTTTAAAAACGCATATTTAGTAAAAACGAGTATATAGAGAAGGTCAATATATTAAAAGTTTGCACAAAGTCCTACTATGGTATATGAGCCAATGAAAATTCATCTATTATTTTTCTTACTCTCTCGATATGGAGATGGGCTCATCTCAATCCTATGGGAAATAGAATTTTTAGGAAAAAGTTGAGGGAATATTCATTATTTTACCATCATCATGTAATTGTAACCCAATGATAAATATATGGATTCACGGGCCCCAACTTTTAACTCAATGGGAGTGCATGTGGGCCCATATACTAGTGAGTCTAGTTCTTCTGATTACTCTCCTTCATATCCTTATTTTTCTTCTCATCTATGATGGAAAT
Source organism: Viscum album (assembly GCA_963277665.1). Taxonomy (NCBI): domain Eukaryota; kingdom Viridiplantae; phylum Streptophyta; class Magnoliopsida; order Santalales; family Viscaceae; genus Viscum; species Viscum album. The sequence goes on along the minus strand of OY728129.1, from coordinate 563,608,103 downwards.
TTAATTCGATATAGAGTAATAATAGGGAATGAGAGAGAATAAAAGGGTAAGGATGAAATATAAATATATCGGTGGGGTAAAGGATGTTGTCCCATTACTATTCAATAAGACTAGCTACCCCCACAATTCTTCCATAGTCCTGCTTATCTAATACTAACTATGTGACTAGGATCTGATCATCAGTCATATATATCTAAGCATTCAACTTATGATGATATCATTACGCCTATAAAAAATTAAAAATCAAGGTTTAAATCTTAGGGTAATCCAATTTCTCTCAACTATAGGACGTGTATTCAAACATTATTAAATATTCATTCAACTATAATATTTATAGATACTATATTCCAATAATAGATCTCAAAGGGGGAATGAGATTTTCCTTTAATGTGGATGACTATGAGGAAGACCTGACACATTTCGACTTAGGAGCCTATTGCAGCATTTTTCAATTATGGGATTGTGGATGGATGTATCCTGAGTATCCTCAAGATGGTGACTACATACCACCTTGGTTAATAATGTTTGGTCTTCATAATGATAGATTTCTTGGTGGTCTTTTCTTGATATCACCTTAAATTCTATGATGATTCATTATCACTACCATCATTATAGATAATTTTTATTATTCATAAGGCAAAATTTAGTTTTCAAGGACTTGAAAAGATAAACACACATTTCCATTAGCCCCGTGAGTTGGTGATGAGATATATTCCTTGGAAACCGATCCTCCAGCTCGAATGATGTTTTTGATGGAGTCATCATTAATGAAACCTCAAACAACTCCACAGACATTAAGATCCAATGTTGTTAAGATTCAAGTAGATTATTCTCAATACTAAAATTCCTAGGATGGAAATTTTTTGAATTTTAAAGGAATCATAAATAGTGAGAAAAATTATATGATTCATCATCCTCACAAATGATATTTGTGGATTGTGAGGTGAAATTATGTTGTCTCTACAATCTATCATGCACTACTTCAAAATTTAATTCTTTTGCTTTCAGCAATCGATAAAATTCAATATGGATGGGTTACTATATAGAACGATGTTGAATTCACCAAAAACATGTTGCATCCTTATCACTTCATCATATTTCAAGATCAAAGGCTCAACCCTAGAAACAATTCGAAAGATTGGGATAAATTAAAAGTGATTGTTTTTTACATGGATCAACACTATATATGAACACATTCCTTTTCAAATCCACACACACATCACCTAAAACAGACCTAAAATTCTAAAAAGGGACTTATTCATGTATGTATACATCGATAACTAGAAAATTCCTTGTATGACATGTATATTTAACCATATTTCCCCCCCCCCCTATGCTAAATTTTTCTACAATCACAAAATTCAGTTGCCACACACCACCATTGAATTAATGGATTGAAAAAAGATAAATTATTAGCCTCATTAATTGGAATCCTTCAAGTTGATTATCTATATAGATATTTGGATTCATCATATAACCTTAATATGTATAATAGAACATCTCTAGTGTAGTCCAGAATGTGCAAGGTGCACTAGGACTCTCTGTGGTGGGGAATCAAGTAGGGAACCTTCTAGTAAAATCATCTCTTGTTGGTTCATTAAAAGCATTCATCCATTTCTAAGCATGGAGGTTTCAATTGGGGTGAGGATTTTTGTTGTTGATTTTATTGACCACCATAAAAATATAATGGTGCAGGGGATTTTTACATGAAGCTTCATCCCACATTTCATTTTTGGGGATGAAGTTTTAATATATTTCCTAAATAATGTTTTCACAAAAAATATTGTATATGTCTCACGAGATAACACCAACATCACTATGTGTCAGATAGAAGGAATTTATCTACAGAATCCATCAAATAAATAGATCAAGAATGTTTTTTGGGTTTTTATAGATATACTATTTCCATGCCCAAAAATCCACATATATATTTAAGCCTCACAACATATTTTTTAAATTTTTACATGTTTAGCACACCCAATATGTCCACATCCAATTTTGATTAACTTCTAATCTTGAACAAAAATCATAGCCCCCCTTCCAACCAAGAAAATGATTTGTCTATGACACATTAATGTCTGAGTTAGAACAATGTGGATTTGACTCTTTAATGTGTATCTTCAGATCTAGGGTAAAATTTCTATGATACAAGGTAAATCCAATAGTACTATTTCCTTCTTAGTGTAAAAACACACAGATGAAATGTCAGAATATGTTCATTTGATGATTTCGCAAATCAGGATGTTTGTAAATATATATGAGTCATAGGGATAAAAGGGTCCCAAGAAATTTTACGATTATACAATGGTATATTTTCTCTTTATCGGTAATTGTGTTGATATGATTCAAACTACTTCATCAAAACTAGAAGAGTAGGCCCAAATATGAAAAAATATTCTAGATAAAATGCCTTAAACATCTCTAATGAATATTCATGATCTTGTTTAGTAGATTTCATAAAGGTAGACATTAAAATCATATAATAATGAAACAAGTTCTCCCTAATATGTTGAAATATTTACCTAAAAAATATGAATTTTTTTACATTGAATAATTAAATATTTTGTTAAAGGAAGGTACTCATACAAGCCTTCAACCTGGTGGAAGATGTAGCCCCCTCAACAAATATTCTCACAAAATTACCTAAAATTTATGCTTCACGTAGGCTCATTGGGGTGGTGAATTATCATAACATAATCACCCTAGGGGTTATAGAATATAACATTATTTGGAATAAATTTTTTTAAAAAAAAATTAAGTTTTGTATGGATGGATGGATTAAATGTGTTATGAGAGTACAAGATCACCATCATAGATTTTGAGAACAATGGAAAATGACATGTCATTATTTATAAAATCCACTACCCTATATTTGAAAACTATTTTGTAAAAACCCATCAGGTTGGGAAAACTACTCCTATACATTCAATATATATCCACAAGAATGTTTAAAACCACATGTTAATTGCTCATAGGGTTTAACAAACAAATTTTGAATCTTCATAACTATTGATATGAAAAGTGGCTATAATTAATGGGTCCCACCAATATCACAATTTCAAAATCAATCAAATTATAACAAATAATATATTTAACTAATGTACAGTGCTCTGTATCATTAAATTCTCATATTAAGTAACGAATTAACATTAATATATATTTCCCCAGTGGATCAAATAACAATCAAATAAAAAACTATACATAAAAATTATATATGGTTTAGGATATAATAAAATCCAATATATAAGGATATGGACATTTAATATAAATGTAATGTAGAAATAAAATTCTGTATAATAATGTGATTGTTTCAAGTTAATGTTAACAATCAAAAAATAATGTGAGATTGCAAAATAATATTTAAAACAACGTAATTTTCATGTCAATTCCCCTTATATGATATAGTAAAAATTTAATATTAAAATAAATTAATCATTAAGGAATAATGGAATAACATTTAATGGGGAATTATATACACCACATAAATGTGAATTGGTTGATGATGAAGAATAAGCTTCATTGTAATTTAAATTGAGAGCTGATCAATTACCTCGTGAAATCCTTTTTCTTGGACATTATATAACCTCATATATAATTATTTTAATTTCGATATAAAAATAATCCCGGTCCATATTAACATTTATAATATCGTATATGATCATTTCACAACATCTTATCACACATTCCTCAATAATTATTCATTAATTTCAATTATTTGTTAGTTAAATGAATTGGTTTCTTATAAATTATTTTCATTAAAGATCATATTATAGAACATATTATATAGATCTATTATCTAATGTTTAATAATTATAACATAATTATCTTATTTTTAATTCAATTATAATTTTAAAAGGTATCATGAAATATGGTTGTAAAAAATTATGTACTTCATGATTATGGATATGTTGAGTCACATGTACCCATGAGTAACTTTTAATTTTAAATTAATCATTCGGGAATGGGGTAAGAAATGTTTTATCCTAAAAATGGTAATAATATACTATATACCATATTAAATCATTAAATATAAGAATCTATCTCTTACAATTTTTATGTTGATGAAAATATAGTCACGTCTCTTCATGAAGGTGATATTACACATGTACATGAATGCGGTAATAAATTTTAATTTAGTAGAAAGGTGAGAAAGAAAATGATATATATATATATATTATTAATAAAAATTATAAATATGTAATTAATTTCATTATTATTTATTTAATTCCACATATATCCAATAAATTTTTCATTATCACCTTCCATGATTATAATTGTCGAAAGAAGAATCACATCGCTTCATGAGATGATAGCGACTATCCACACGAGCATCCTTATCTTATGACATAAAAAATGAAAAATTAAAAAAATATATATATGAAATAATTAAAACAAATGAATAATAATATTTCAAATATCATTTATATCTATATATTAGATACATCATCAAACTAAATGTGAAATATGGTATTCAAATAACGAATGACATCAGTTATGGAGGTGGTTGTACTCCATACACACGAATGATTATTTTGTTATTAATTTTATGGAATGAATATTTTTTTCATTCACATATTATAAAAACATTCAAATATATTAGAAATACATAGGTTACTATATCTTATTATTTTGATTTCATTTTAATAATTTTGTTAAATAAATAAAATAATAATAATAATTGGGGAATGTCACCACTCTTTTTGGTATCATCAATATGTTTTCATCAAATCCATATTAAATGGACTTCATCTAAATATAAAACATCGAAGATCAACGTAGGGGTATTGGGAAGTGATTTTAGAATGTTTTTGTTGATATAAAATGGTGGTATGATGTGAGTAATAGAGGATAAATGGTTTCATTTTATAAGTGAGTTTACTGTAACACTTTTAAATATATTTAAACATCTCGTCATAACTACGTGTTTATCTTAAAAAAATAATCATAAATTAGAAATTCATGATAAAAGAAGATATAAGGTGGATATATGACCCTAAAATATGTGTAATGCATGTTTTTATGTAATTTTTAGTCATTCTTCCTTGTCTAACCACTAATAAATTAGTTTTCACATTAACCACGATAATAAATTTTGTCAACTTCCACTATTAATTTTGGTAAAAAATTTATATTTACATTATAATGAATTTTTAATTATTCAGATTCCAATTATGGAATCAATTTTCCAAATTCAAATCATAGAAGTGGAAAAAATAAATTTTAAATTAATCCCATAGATGTGATTGGAAATAAGGTTCTTAATGATAAAATGGATCAATGATTACATTGATTTTATACATAAAAAACTGAAAATGATTCGAATAGACTAAATTAGATTATTGGATACTAATTGAGCTTATTTAACATGAAAACAAATTAATAAAATAATTTTTTTAATATAACTTTTTTAAAATTCATTGTAATTTTTAATTATAATTGATTATTTGTCACTATTTATAATAAAATAAATATATTTGAAAAAATAAGAAATAACCCAAAGATAATTTATATTCAAATTTCAAATATAATGTATATTTTTTTAAATAGATTTTCATAGGTTTTTTAAACATTTTCATACCGTCCATTCTAAAATATTGGTTGAAACATGTATATTAAATATTTTTTTAATAACATGTCACACTTCATTTAATCTTTGTAGTGCATGAAATATTAAAAAAAACATGACATTTCATGTTATAAAATCTATTAATGGGATTGAAAATATACATATTTATAATTTCTATTATGTGTTATACATTTTTCTAATCACAGATATTCATTTCAAATATGCTATCAAATTTAAATTTATTATTTTAGAATTTCGGGGTGTTACATTCTAATTGCCTTGATTTAAAAATGACTTCAAAATTTGAACATGATATCATTATTAATGTTTTCGACATTTGGGAATAATGCTTTTGATAAAAAAATAACTTTTTAAATAAAATTGATTATTAAAAATATAGAAATGGATGTAATAGTATTATATGTAATAACACATAACTAGGATTCCATGTACACAACCATTGAAGAAAATTTAATATATTAACATGGAATAAGATCATTAAGAAAAATTGAGAGTGATAGAGTTTATTGATCATGAGACGGTGAATTATCAATGGAATGTTAACATATGAAAAATAGAAAATATTTTATGATATAAAGGGACATCAGATTAATTATATATGAAATAAATAAGTGAACATTTATCTTTTAATACCTATTTTTAGTGTTGATGAATTAATTAATTATATTGTAATATAAGAAAATAAACATAATTGATATCTTTCTATTTTATAAAAACACATTTAGCCTTTGGTTATTCATTTATCAATATCAAAAAATAGTTTTTAAGGAATAAATCAACAAAATATAGTATTAATGGATCACAATATCTATAAAACATTGATAATAATTTTCTTTAATCTCTATATATTTTTTCAAACTATTATGATTTGAAAAAGATATCTGATGTAATAAATTAATCTATAAAATAATATACACATATGATCATAATAAATTTAATTAATATTTAATACTATGTCCCTTAAAAATAATATAATCCATATCATTGTGAATAATGTCAATATATTTACAAAATTATAATATCATTAGTCAACCAAACAACATGAAGTATCTATTAATCATAAAATTCTTATAATATGAAAAACATTATCTTGTATTCCATAGAAATATTTTAATTACCGAAAAATCCATAAAAATGTGTTGAAAACATGAAATAATATTTATTACTTAAATAAAACACAACATAAATGATTTATTCATTAATTCATCAAATGTTTTAATCTCCATAAATGATATTTTAAACCACTAGGTATAAAATTATTAACTAGCTCCAACAGATTTTGTATTATCTTCTATACCGTTTCCATATCAATCATCTCTTTATGACAACATGATTACTCATCATCAGAAACATATTAAGATTTATCATTCCCCCAATAATTTGTTCTCCAGGAAACTCAAATTTCCAATGAATCAAATTTCATTGTCATTAATTCAATTAATCACAGGCTTTTAAATCCTCATAGAAATAGTAGTACAGTATAAAACTTAAAAATTGAATAATTATTTTAAACAAGATTTCATTGAAAAAATACAAAAAAATCTATAATCGATGAAGACAAACACAACCAAATTATTAAATCATCTTCATTTGTATTATTGACATAATTTGGAACATGTTCTGGTAGATTCATTTAATATTTATTCCTTTTGTGTTTGAGATATTGATTTCCATAGTGACCCATATCATTACCTCTAAATAATTATATATTGAAATCATTTTTTTACCCTTGTAATCAACAAAACAAATTCATTTAACTCCATACATTTAGATTGTACTCTTTAGTTTTTATAATCTACCAAGGATTATTAATTCTACGATATACGATGTTGAAAAATAGTACATTCCCTTCTTCCAGTAATCATTAATTTTCACATTTTTCTTCTTCTAGTTGTGATTCACTATGAATCTATAATTATTATAAAATTCATTATTTATCTTGTAATAATAATATATTGTGTCCTAATAATATGAGAGTTTTTGGGTGAAAATTTACCGATGAAATACATTCTTAAAACCATCAATGAAATGACATTTATTACACTTTATATGCGTGCATTAATGTGGATACCAATACCAGAACCAAGGACAATTTCTAAATTATTTTATAAAATATATTTGAAAATATTATTGTGAAAATTAATGTATCATCCTAAAATAATTGAAATATGTAAGATAAATTGGTAAAATTATGAATACCTAATATCATATTTTTAACCATGGTTTCATTGGGAATGACTTTTTTTATAAATCTTATATAATGGTTTCTAAAGAAAATTTTAAATATCCTAAGAATATCACATATGTGTGTCAAAACAGGTGTGTAGTAAGGGCTATTTTCATTTCCCAGGTGATTATTGAGTGAAGAGAAATAATCATTTTCTGAGTTGTTGACCTTAGGAATATATATTCTAGAATCATGTCCACCGGTAGTGTCCAAATTAATATGTATTAAATAAAAACGCACATAATATATATATATATTAAAAATAGATTGGGACTTTATTCTATATTTCTCATCAAGGTATATAATTATAATATGTTCTCTACCATATGTTTTCTTAAATCCAGTTCCCCTAGATTTTATAGAACCTTCTATAATACCAACATTAACGACCCTGACCCTATTATCCTAGAACCATTACATGTATTATTACATTGTCATAGATACATGGAATTGAATACTAATGAACTAGTCATTTTAGTAGTTTTAGATACCCAATTACAAACACGATACCTATATTACATTTGAGAACACAAATTACAACTTATGTTTTATTGAGAATAACATTATTCTTAATAATATATCTCTTCATATATTTGTTGTTAAACATTACGGATTCCCTTGAAAGGAAACAAAAAAAATGGAGAACTCGAAATCTTATAATGGTTAAGTATTAGGTAAGATACAATGCATCCATAGGGATTATTTTCATGAAATGGTAAATTAATGAATACATATTTCATTAAAATGACATGTATATCAATGTAAGATAACTAATAATTAATAATTAAAGGTAAATAACTCAAAAAAATTACATTAAATTAGTAAACTAATATTGATATTGACAAGTAGATAATTTAATAGTGAAAATATTATTTATAACTGTAACATCCCATTATGATTTTCATGTAGTCCTAATCCCTTATTTTAATAAATATTTTGTTGGGTTTAGTTAGGGTATTTTTTAGGTCAAAACATTGGAAATTTTTTAAAAATAATAGGTTGTGCATTTTTGGCGCACTAATTAACCAAACCATGTGACATGTTATCGGAAACATTAAAAACCATGGTAGATGAATTTTTAATGTTTCGCACACAGTTTTTCATACCATGCAACCAAATCGGTGAAAATTTTCAACCCATTCCAAGGGGTTCTTGGTAAGGGCACATGGATTTTCTACACGGTGCAAGTCTAGTGATTTGACCATTCATACAGTATATTTATTCCAAAAATCAGATGAATAGTGAATAGAAGCTAGGGGAATGATGTTCAATCTTCTCATGGTAGGTTCTCTCTTCCCATTCCTTATAAACCTCTATATCTCTTCTCACCTAGGGTTTTCTATATAGTTTTGTTTTGGGTAAATCTAAAAAATATATATTAATACTTGGATTAATTCTTGGATGTGTATTTCCATTAATCTTAATTGGTGAATCCCTATTAGGGCATTGTGATCTGATATCTAGAGATCCCAATATAGGTGGTTACTTTTTGATTGGAAATTTTTTTAAATCTAAATTACATGATTTGATTATATTTATTTCAATTGATTATACATTTTTTTGGTTTTTATGACATTGAATTGTTGAAAACATGATTCCATTGATTTTTGGTATTTTGTTTAAGAAATCATATTTTAGCGTGAGATTGGGGAAAACCCATAATTCCATTGAATTGGGGTGTAATTATGAAATTAATGTAATTTTTTAGAATTTAAATTGATAAAAATAAAAATATTTAAATGATTCAAATTTATTAAGAATAATTTATAGAATTTAATTGTGTAAATTTGAATTATGAAATTTATTTGTGGAAATTGACATCAAATTGGTGTTTATGGGAAATGTTTTAAGATTGTTTCGATATAAATATTTGCGTGTTTTATTGAAAAATTGCATATTTTTTATTAAAATCCATGTGTTGGTTTTTAAAATTGAAATTGGTATATTTAAAATAGAGAATGGGATGAATTTTATTTTAAGCATACTTAAAACAGATTTCCCTTTTTTGATTTTTTATTATCGAATATGCAAGATTTAAGGAGTCAATTTGTTATTTGGACTCAACTCTAGGATTTAAAGTATTTCAAAACAGAAATTATGCATATAACACCCCCTATGTGATGGTGATGAAGAATCCATTGGTCGTACAAAAGGGACATGTGTATAGATATATTGTCATGTCATCTTCAGTGTGTGTAGTCATTTTTACTACAATTATTGTACCTTTTAAGAATACAACCATGATTCATGATTTTTATTAGTTGAAATTAATATATAACCATTTTAGTAATCATTATTGCCTGATTATTGAATTATATAGAAAAATTATATAAAATAACAATTTTTTAATTTCTTAAAATTATTTTTACCAATTGAATTGAAAAAAAAGATTTTTTTTATTATTATTTTTAAATTACAAACCTATTAATTTAAAATTGAAATATCATTATTTGGTTAATTACATGTGGTAATATGTTATGGAATCCTTAGTGAGACCTAGCTGGGATTTTATCTCACACCCTATGTGTGGATAAGGGTGTTTTTATATTTTCACCTAATATGTTTTAGTATGGTAAAATAACTACATAAAGGTGTTTTGAATTTTTTAATTTTGTATATTAAGTGATTCTTCTACTGGGTCTTCATTTATTCACATTTCTATTTAATTCTTAAAATTTCTATAGTATTTTGTGTCATTTGTACCTATTTGACATCTGATACACTTCTAACTAGGAAATTTTTCATGTATGAATATTTAATTACTTTACTTCACCTTGGATTTTTTTTGTAAAAAGATATTCTCAATCTCAATTAGTATGATTCTTTTTACTAGTCTCCAACCAGTGGTTATTAGGAATGCCCTTGGGACATGTCAATATTGGCTATATTATCATGTTACCTGAGTTAAGGGGTTGGTTCATGACATTGTTTTATTATAGGAAGGTTGAAATTCTATTCTTGATGTTAGTATGCGTTTTTGTAATCATTTATTGACATATAATGTAGTTGTGATTGAGTTCTTGGCTATCTTAAACTGAAACATAACTTCAGTCACCATGGCTATTCAGTGAAATACATGTTGAGGATTACTTATACTCATTTATATACTTTTGATTTGGATTATTCTATATACAAATATTACATTCATTTATGTCAGTATTTATTCCCACATTTCTCTATTTTAGTGTAAGTATAATGTCTTCTTTGCTGACATCTAGTATATTGGAGAAATAATTCCTCTAAGATGTCGTGGATATTTGATATAGGAGAAAGATGTTGATGATACTTGGTGAGAAACTTCTCATGTAGACATGTGTTTAATAGAGGTGATTGATCATATGGTCCATGATCAGGGATAGGAACCACCACCATCTCTCATTTAGCCACAAGGTATGGAACCTTGATGATATGAAATGTGGAATAAATATTTATATTTCATTTTCTAGAAGCTTCCAACATTAAAATAAAACTATGATTGTCTATATTCTGTGTAATGGTTGATTAAAATCAAGAGTTCATTCGATTTTGTTAAACACACCAGAGAAAATAAATGTGATGTGTGCCATGATCATTCTTGAATGAATATGTAAGAGATGGCGGGACACTATAGTGTTGTTGAAGAAACATGAGCGATTATAATGGAAATATTTCAAGGCTCTTTCATGGACACGTTTTGTCCACATTCATTGATGTTGTCCATCTCTATTGTGTTTTTCACGTTTTTGTAGGATGAATAAACTATGATAGAGTATGAATCCAATTTTATTTATCTAGTGTGATTTTCAACTATGATGTTTTAAAATGAAAAGGAAAAAACATGACAGTTTGAGTTGGGTATTCAATCATTTATTATCTCTCATGATTTCTAGATGAAGTTTCATTCTTATGATAATGTTCTAGTTAAAGAGATGATAGTCATAATGGACTTGGATGGATGGTTTTGGTTAATGAGTGTTTCTTCTTATCATAGTGGAAGTTTGTTTTTTCACAAAGGAAAAGATGAACCATGATTATTCTATTACTTTATCTCAACAATACTGTTTTTTAAACCCGTTGAAGTTAAAAATAGAGGCCTTTGACTTGTTACTAATATGGGATACTAGATCATTCATAGAGGGTTTTCACTAACGCACCCATGGTGTATGGTTCTTTTGGATGCTCAAGTTACCAACCAATGATCCGACATCTTTATTACACTCTACTAAGGGGAACAAGATCATCAAATCCTTTTATTATAGTTTTAAAATCAGATGGTTCATGTAAAAATGAATTAAATCCACATAAATATATAAAAAAGATTCTTTACATAGTGGATGTTTCTCCAAAGAAACCAAATATTGGTCCAGTGGCTATGATCGCTATCATTACTATAGACATTTTATTATTGAATTCTCCATTTGATGCTAGTGCATCTAATTCATTTATTTAGAACAATATTATTAATCTATTAAATATTTATAAAGATCATTTTTCTTATGGGATGGATATTACTAAAACCCTTGGAACAATAAGAGAATGTGGTCTCCATAAACCCACTTGGGAATTCTCATTACCAGATATTGAGAATGCTTATACATTTCAATTTATTTATATGAAACCAATTGACATCTTATTTAAGATGCATTGGCTCATTTTAAATAAAGAATATATTAATCATTATGTTCAATGGGTCTTCATTACTACACTCGCTGGTGAATTATGTATCATACAAGGATAATGGTACCAATAGTCATGTGGGGTCATACCATGTTATCCAATGATAGGGAATGTGATATCTGGGTACGCATTTAGTCTAGAGGGATAATAATTGAGTGGTGATATCCCTCAAATTGTAATCTAGTTTACCATTGTGTTTCCTTTTGACATATCTAGTATTACACTTTTATGAAAGTTAAATTTTCAATCAATATTTTATATAGTAGTCAACTTGTGTCAATTACATCTTAAAACATATAACCAATAGAAATGAATGAGCTGAAAACTCATATTTATAGTCTTATAGATAATGTTTTTATATAATAGATTGTTTCTCCTTGGGTGGTACCAGATCTCTTTAGTAATAAATATGATAGTTCCCTTCGTCATTACGTTAATTATATAAAATTTAATCCTATTATGGTAAATAAATAGTATCTACTTGCATGGATTGATGATCTATATGATAAATATAAAGTGGAAAAGTGTTTTTCTAGCATTTATCTTCTCTACAGTTTCCATTAGTTGAAGATAAAATTTTTTTGAATAATGCAAATATCTTTATTGAGATAATATGTCCATTATTTGTATATTTTCACAGCATATGCTCTATCCAATCCTCCTTCAATTTTCATGGAGTTTATGGAAATGATTTTACATGAGTATCGTGATTCGTTTGTGGTAGTCTTTTTTGATTTTATTCTTTTTTACTCATTGTCCATGGTGGTTCATGTGGGCCATCTAATTTTACTTCCCAAATTTCTGAGAAAATAGAGAGATTATAAAGAGAATTAGTAAATTGTTTCCATGATTCGGGATGTTTAATTCATGGGACATGTGGTGTCTGAAAAATGTATATTAGTTTACCCTGAGAATTTGGAATCTTTTATCACATGGGTTCAACCACAACATGCCTTTGGGATCTGAAGTTTCTTATTTCTATGTGGGAATTATCACCAGTTCAATAAGGAAATACTAAATTTGAACTCTCTTCGAACTTCACTAGCTCATAAGGGATTAATGTTTTATTGGGGTGGGAAATTTTAGAATTAGTTTGGCAAGATGGAACATATTTTCAATACAATTCTAGTGGTGACTCTTGAAAAGGATGTGTAGGGTTTTCTGGGATTCTATGATGAATTAAGATATGGTATGGTTGTGTTCGTATGTAATCCGATCTTGTAATTAAATAAATCACTCATCAAAATAAGCCACATGAAAATAATTATCCAACCCATGAAATTGCTCATGTAGCTATTATACACATGATTAACAGTTGATATAATTACCTGTATGTAGAAATTTAATCATATATTCATTCTAAGAGAGATTGAGTTATATATTATCTCAAAATGAATTGAATCAATTCTTGTGGCTTTGGGTGGAGTACCTATAATCATTTGACCTTGACATCACTTATACCATGTGAATGAGTTTCTAATCACATATTCCTTGAGTAAGAAACTTGTAACCCAAGTACTGGTAGAATCAACAGAAGAGTGGAACATGATAGATATATTTTCAAGGTTTTATATAGTTGTATGTGAATTATGGGATAAGGTTTATTTGTCTAGTATTAAGTTTACCTTTAATCTTATCAAGATTATTCTTTTAGAACAACTTCTTGATATGATATATGTAACATTAGAGACTCTCTTTATGGTGGGAGACTATTCCTGATAGTTTTTTCTACACTTTGGGAATTGTATTCTATCGGAATCACATTTTTGTTCCTCTAATGGTTAGGAAATTTGTTATGGTGGATATCCTTAACCTATCATGGGTTTTAAACTAGGGAAATAGATATTTTATATGACATTTGACATAGATAATGGTTGTTAGGTATGAGATGGGGAATTTCTAATTTTTAATCTCATTTCTATGTTTTCCATCAGGTCATGTATGAGCACAAAAAATCATAGAATATTCTTCATCTATTTCTAGTGACTATGTGGAAGTGGGATAAGATCATAATAGGATTTTTGGCAGGGTTTCTACATACCCAGCGAAGGAAAAATGTTATATGGGTTTTGATTGATTGGAGGATAAAATTAGATCACATTATACCCAGTCATGATATAATAAAAGTCGTTGAGTCGATATATCCATATGTGAAGGATATTTTTCATATCCATAGAGTTTGATCTACAACTTTTTTTGGAAAAAATCCTTAGTTCCCATCTTGTTTACATATAGACCTTTATGATGCACTAGGATATCGGGTTTTCTTTGTACATCATAAGATCTACAGTTGTATGGCCAGACGGAAAGAGCTATAAATATTCTTGAGGATATGTTTCATGATAGTGTTATCTATGTGGGGGTTCTTGGGATGACCATCTAGAGCTGGATGAGTTTTCTTATAAAAATAATTACAAGTCCTTGATCAGAATAGATACTTTTAAGGTCATATGGGATTTTTTATAGATCTACATTGTATTGGATGGAGATTGTTGAATGTTCCATGGTTGGACCAAGCTTGTATGATGTGATGATATCAAGGATTCATTTTATTTGTCATATAATTGTTATTTCATAGACCATATATAAGTCTTATGAGGATTTTCATCATAGACCATTATTGTTTTCCGTTGGTGACTAGGTATTCTTGAAGGTTTCACCCTTTTTGGATGATTGATGGCTTGGGTGGAAATGGAAACATCCTCGTTATTTTATGGGAACTTTTAATATTTTTTAGAAGTTGGGAATGTATATTTTCATTTAGAACATACTCCAATGCTGACATTAATGCATAACATGTTCCATGTATATAAACACCAAAAGTATCTATCACATCTATCATAGGTTCTAGGTTAGTGTAATCTTGAGTTCGAACATGATTTAACCATGATTGAATGGCTAGTCAAAATAATTGATTCGGAATACATTGTACTTTTTTGGTGTAAAATATGTTTGGTTCATGTGATATGGTATCATATTTATGATTTTCAAGACATGTGGTAGAGGGAGGAATAGATGAGAGTGTTGAAACATTATTATTTTGGCAATAAATCTTCTGAGTATTCATACTGAGGACAAAACAAATAATTTCTGTTTTTTGGGTTATAACATAGGATATTTTGAGATTTATAGGTCTATACAGAGTTGGGGCCTGAGTTACCCAAAGAGTTCACCATTCTAGAGAAATCCATGAAAAGGGAGTGGTATTTTTCCCTTGTGTCACATGGGCTTACAAAAACTGTGACTTCTTAGGAGAAACCATGAAACCCATTATATCTGTCACCCAACTAAGGTACACTATTTGACAAAACCATATTGCTCTGTACAACTTATTTTCTATATGATATTTTTAGTCCGAAAAGTTTATTTTAATAATCTTGAAAAGATTTCTTTTATCCCTGACTGACTTGTGTGACCCAAATGTGATTTATTCTTCCATGAGAGATCCCAAGAATAGTTTTACCCCTCGACACCCCTCCAAACAAGAATCGATGCTAGAAAATGGTCTTCAATATTCTCATGGTAGGTTATATCTTACCCATTATATCTCTCCCACTCTCTCACTTATCATCCAAAATGTTTTTTGGATCTCTTCATTGTGGGAAGATCTAATAAAATTTGTCATGGATCTATAATCTATTTTTAAATCTTTGTCATTATTTTAAAATTTCATCATCGGTGAATCTGAATTATGGATTTGTGATTCGAGGTCTAGTGATCCCGAAGTAAGTTGTTCTTTTTTTATTATCTAATTTAATTAACCCTAAATTTAATGATTTGATTAAATTGTTTTCAATTGAGTATTTACGATTTAATTTTAATGATATTGAATTTGAAAAAACCAATTCCATTTAATTGTAATATTTTGTTTTGTAAGTTGGATATTAGAATTAAAAATTTGAAAATAATAAAAAATTCCAATTAATTGGGGTGTTATTTTGAAATTTATTGACTTTATTGGAATTTAAATTGTTGAATTTAAATATATTAAATAAAAGGAATTTTTTTAAAAATTTAATAGTTTAATTTAATTTTGGAATTTTTATTTTAAAATTGATTTGATGATATTGATTTCACATGGGTATTGTTGAACATTGGCCTATAAATTTTTTTATTGAAACCTTTGGGTTTTATTATTTAATAGGCTTGCTGTTGATAAAAAATATGTGTTTTTGTTTTAATATGTAATTTATATGATTTAAATTAGGAAATAGGATGAATTTTATTATAAACCACTACAATGTAAATTTTCCACTTCTGATATATTATTAGATCACATGAAAGACATAGGTATTTAATGATTTACTTGGATAAAAGTTTACAATTTACAACATTCCAAAAAATATAGCATATCACATCATGGATAGGATGGTGATGAATTCAGCTTCCGATTTACCAAAAGGATGTTAGTATACAAATTTTTCCTTGTCACCTTTAGTGTGTAGACTCTTATACCATGTAAGTATTTTAACATTCAGGAATATTTCCATATTACATAATTTTTTGTATTTGAAATGAATATATTATATTTTATAAATAATTTTTACATGCATTCTGATATAAATAAATTGTTTTATATAAAATGTTTAATAATGCATTTGTTTAATTTATTTCCATAATTTCAAATGTATATCATGATTTAATTAATATTAATATTTAAATGAAAAACTTACAAATTTTGAAATGAATATTCATTATTTTTGTAATTAAATATTTTCATCAATTATGGAATCCTTGGCGAGAACCTACTGGGATTTGATCCCGCAACCTACTTGTTCCTTCAGGTTTTCTTAAATTTTATTTTTCCAAGAATGGGTTATGGTAAACCAACACTTAGGGGTGGTTTTAGATATTGATTTCATGACATGGAGTGTTATGTTTAACTTATCTTTTCTTTTGTACATTGTTTTATTACCTTGGGTCGTTTATACTTGTTGGACTTATGTTTCACTTCTCCATGTGAAGATATTCATGTATTTATACTGACTTTTTTTTTGTTTTCTTCTAATATATATGTGGATTTTTGCACATTAATTTTTTATAATGATAGGTTTGAGTATTTATCCTATGCGAATTGGGAATTCACTTAGGGCCATGTTAGTGTCATATTGGTTATAGGGTTACCACGAGTACCAGTGTCAGTTCGGGATAATAATAATATCAACAACTAAATTATCAATGTAGTAAATTATTAATTTTTTGACCTCTTGTTTCCCAAAACCTGATACATTATCTATCAACATTTATCTACATATGTGTTGATTCTTCATGGGAAAAAATTAAATTTTAGATAAATATACCTCTAACTTTATAACATTTATCAAAAATAATATATACAACTATTCATTACAAATATATAGGGATTGGACAACTCTTGTTGTATCCTACGAATTGTCGATCCTTTTAGGGGATTTGTATAATGGGCCCCAACCATATCATCCTTTCTAAATAATTAAATATATATCAAATTAAATAAACAAATCATGAATAATAGGCCTTATCATGAAACACCCTTATTGAGTAAAGGATAAATATCTATCAATATTTATAAAGTTAATCAAATAACTGTCAAAGTGAACAACATATTCATGTATCATATATAGTTTATGAAATAGTAATATCCAATATACAAGAGTATAGATATTTAATATAAATTAATTATAGGTTTTAAATTTATTAAAAAGAAGATGATTGTCTCCAAAAAAACATAGCAGTCATAATAGAAAGTGATATTGTACTAAAAAAAATTCGACATTGTAATTTCAATAGAAAATCCCCATTAAAAAATAAGTCAAATAAATAATTAAAATAATAAGAATTGTTATTTATTCATTATATTACATGTTATGGGGTAGTATATACAACACCTAGAAGGGATTATGTGCATAATAAAAAAATAAACCCTAATGGAATGTAAATTAATATAAAAATCCATACCTCATGCCATCTATGTGGATGAGTTTATTTCACCTCATATATAGTGGTTTTAAAAAACTTATAATCATACAAAAACACCACATTAATATTTATAACATCATATATGATCTTTTTATGATATTATATCTTCAATTTATTAATAAGCATTCTTTAATTTAATTGTTTCTTGTTTAAATTAAATTATTTTATTTTAAATGTTTTATCATTAATAAACTAGTTCAGGAACATATAATATAGATAAAGCATTTAAATAATAATAATAATGACATAATTATCATATTTATAGATAAATTAGACTACTAAATAAAATAACTTTATATTTTGATGAAGAATGGTGTATGTTATGATAATAGAGATGGTATTTCATACGTATACATGAGTAACATTTCGAATTATCAATGATACTTATAGAAATTTGGTAAGTAATATATTATAATTCTAGAATATTAATAATTTTTTATATGACATATTATGTATTTCCACATTCTTATATACATCATCCATGATGTGTGGTGATGAAAGGAGCGTCACATCACTTCGTTAAGCCAAAAAACAACACATACATAAGTGATGCTATCCTCATTTTGTGATATAAAAGGTAATGATAAAAATGATGTACAATATTATTTTGAAAATAAAAAATATTTCATAAAAATGAAATTTAGTTTACTTATATCCAATATTATCAGTAACATTATCATTAAAACCTTCCTTGTTCTGTGTTAGTGAAAGATGAATCGCATCACCTTGTGACGCAGTATTCCTTTATTCACATGAACAACGTTGTCATATCACATATACAATTTATCATTAAAATGAATATATGATACAATTACTACGTAGTTATTTATATGTTTTTACAATCATATATATATATATATACTTTATATCAATCATCATACCCAAACATGAATGATAATAATGGAAGAACGAATGCAATCAATTCGTGATGTTGTATTCTACCGTACAAACGAACGATGGATTCATAACCCATTTGATTCCAATGGTTATTGTTTTAATTCATGAACATATTATAATGTCATCCCAGTATATTCATAAATATTAGTAACTATTTAGTCTTGTTTTAATATTAATTTAATGATGCAATGACTAAAATAACATAAAAATGATCATAGAAAAATGATACCAGTTCCTCAGGTATCCTCATTTGGTTATCATCACATCCACACAATATTATATTTATTTCCAACATACTTTTTAGAAGATAATATAAGGCACATTTGGATGTAACTTATGAAGTGGATGGATGAAAAATATTGTGTGATGTAGTGTATAAGAGATAGGAGGGTTGGATTTTTATAAGTGAGGTGTGTGGATTGCTTGTAAATTTTAAAAAATATTTAATCATTAACTTGTTTTTAAAAATAAATAATCTTCCAAAAATATCCATTATCGATCATATAAGATAAAATGATGAAATATATACAAAAAATGGGTGTTCAGAAAGTGGGTAGGTCACTTTTACACTAATCTTCTTACATTGACCACTAGCAAATCAATTTTCTCTATAATCATGGAAATTAATTTTTGTTATATCATATTTCATTTTCGACACAAATAATATTGATATTATTAAAAATTATAAATAATTCTTTTCCAAAAATTAATTATATTTTTCTGCAAATTTAATTTAAAAATAAGAAAGTTTAAATTTAAAAGTATCCCTACAGATGTGACAAGAATACAACTTTTTATAGAGAAAATTTATAAATGTCAACAATGTTTTCATATCAAATATAACAATAGAAAATATTAAAATTACCTAAATTGTATTAATGTATTTAAAATTAAAATATTTTTACCATAAAATAAAATATAAATATAATTTAACATTATTGTTATTTTAAACTAAAAGGTAGTTTTCAATTAAAATTTATTATTTCTCACTATTCATCAAAAAAATAAAACTTCACTAAATATTTATTAATATTTATCATTAGATAATTCAAAATTAAAATTTTAATAATGGTGTTTATTTTTTAGATAAATATTATAAATGTGATAAATAATTAATTTTGATTATGTGTGAACATTATGACTAAACTACCTTTTATGAAAATAACAATTTTTTAAGAAAAGATTCATTATCATTTAAATTATTTTTTTAATAAATAGATAAATTTTGAAAATATATATACTATATGTTTTCATAGGATATTAAATCCAATTAAAATTTAAATTGTAATGGCTATGTGTTTGCTATTATATTATATAATAATATTCTAATAATATGTCACATTTATTTTAAATTATCTGCGGTGTGTAAAAAAGGATAAACACAAGGTTTTGTGTTATTAATTATATTCCTTATATTTAATTTAATAATATATTATATATTCCAAGTTTATTGTAATTTCCTCTAAAATTGTTATTTCATAATGAAGATTTAATGAAATAAAATGTCATTCTTTTTTAATTTCACAACGTAAATGAAATGATATATTACACTATAATTATACCATATATATACATATATTAATTTAGTTTTATTAAACTAATATATGATAACTTTAATGAATATATATGATAACATAATCGATTTAAAATATTTACGTAATATGAATAAAATTATTTTCATCTTCTTAAATTAATTTAAATTTATTTAATTAATGATGATTGTTGGTTGATAATATAATCAATAGGATCTCTAATTAGACATAAAATAACATTAATGTTACTATAAATATAAGTTTTATCCATTTTTAAAATTCTTAGTACTATCCCAGAAGCATTGTATTGAAGAGAAGGATACCTCATTCAATGAGGGAAGTTGTGCATGCATACACATGGATAATACATTTGGATTCACATAAAAGGATAGATGAGTAATTCAATATATATTGTAGTAACAAAAAATACGTTTTAAATAAAATAATAATATATTATATTATATTTTTTCAAAATAACTTATAGGATGTGAAGCAAGGTGATTCACATTCCTTCATGGAAGTAGTAGTCCACACATATAAGTGAATCAATTTTTTTATTATCGTAGTGGGGAAAAGTGGTTAATGGTTTTTATAATAGAATTATAAAATTAGGTATATTAAATATATATATGTCACCAGATAAGTGTTTAAATTTTTTAATTATGAATGTAATATGTAAAATAATTAATTTAAGAAAAAACAATTTATAACATTGAGAACATTGAGTTATCATTATAGAATTATTTCAAAATAGAGGTATTTGGATAATATTTTTTGAAAACATTATAATAGGGTGGGAATACGATAATATGGTAAGGAAAACATGTATGATTTTAGGATAAAACCATATTTATTATTAGAATTGATGTTGAGGTGAAATACACTTTTTATAATTATGATGGGATGCAATTTTAAGAAACATTAAAAAAAATTTAATCATATGTGAGTCTCATTGAATGTAGATTAATAATTTAAAAATGTAAGAATCCATATCTTTATATCAGGTATGGGTCTTGTTCTGGGTGTTTTTTAGGGAAAAGGATGAAATTGGAAATTTTTTGAGTACACGTTGTGTATTCTTAAGTACACGTCATGTTTCCGGTTGTTGTAGGGAGTCATGTAATGGCTGTGGAACTACCATGTGTATGGTTATATGGACTGCATAAAGTGGGGGTAGGTCGAGGCTTGTACAAAGTGTGTTCATTAAATTAACATGCCTTGTATTTTTCTAGTTAATTAATCGGATCGGGGTCGTGTCTCATCACCATAACTTGCTTCTTCTTCCTGTGTCTCATATAGGAGAGCTACGTATGACAAAGAATCATTGTGCACCTCCCATTCTTCTTTTAGAGCTCTGATTAAGGAACTGCTAGATGCATTGGATTACAATAGTGAGTTCTCTCATTCCCTAGAGTCTCCTATCTTGATTTCCTATCTTTCTTGAGTTATCCAATGTTGAAATTTTTTGTCATTTTTGTAGATCTATGATGTTCTTGGCAGATTCAAGTGCCGGAGTTCAAGAGTTATCTTTGTACAATGTCACAGTTGTGGTTTGTTTCCTTTTGGAGTTTTTCTTTGATTTATATATGCCTATGTTCATATTACGCATGATTTTTTTATTTCATGATAAGGAAGTGAATCATGTTATCATATACCTTATATTAATTGATATATTAAGGGGTTTTCATTGATATATTGTGCTAATTTACATGTTTATGGGGCACCCTCTTGGTGTTTTTTCTTATTTGAATGTGTTTGGCCATTTGGACTACGTTTCATAGGGTTCAGACCTTTTTTCCATGCCATGCTGGTTAGGTTAGAATTTATTACTTATTTTCATCTTGTTAAATGTGTTTGTTATGCATTGTAGATACTTATCATTCTAGTAGTGTGATTACTAGGGTTTTCAGATATAAATAGATCACAATTGTATTACCCCGGGCTGTGAGAACGTGTTTTAGTTTGACCATAGGGGGAATTGACATTGATGGCTTCCCCATAGTGTCTGTTATATTTATGTTTCGAGACCATATGGGGATTGACAGTGAGTGATTTCTTAGTGCGTGTATAGTATATCGTTACAAGACCATAGGGGGAATGGATGTTGAGTGCTTTCTCTACGTGTTTATAGTTTATTGATAAGAGATATCATAGGGAATTAACAGTGAGTGATTCCTTAGAGAGGCTTTGTTTTGTTGGAATACTCGATCATTGGGATTAGACGGTTCTAGCTACCAAGAGGGTCAGTGTGATATTTTTATTTTTGATTGTGATGAGTATTCCTATCAAAAGCACAATCATGGACTTGGTCTTACATGATTGATATATTGTCTTCTTAGACATCAATTTTTCAATTAAATAGGGTATACGGATTTTATGCTACATCTAGGGATTTCATTATTCATTATTTTGAATAATTAATAAATATAAATAAATTTTATTGGAAACTATAAGATTTATTACATTTGAATACTTCCTTTTTTATGATTTTATTTTTAATTTTTCCTGAAATATATATTCATTAATAGTTAGGAATATAACTTTTTGGTGTTGTGTATTGGGATTCATCTCACACCCTATTCGGGTCAAAAATTTGGACTCAAAAAAATTATATGGTTACTTGTATAGATAATTGCAAGCACCCTTCATTACCAAGTATATGATTTTTGTGGTGCAGGAGAGAATTGGACCATGCTCAGGCTTGTGATGCTGTTGGAGTTTTCTATTTCTATACTTTGGTTATAGTGTTATTTTTCTAGAATTGTGACTTGTTTGGATGCGTTCTTTGCCATATGAAAAATCTATCATTTCTATATGTTCCCAAGATGTTTATTTATAATTATCCTTATGATGTTTACTTATTGTAAGGTATTACTGCTTCATTTGTTGTTTATTATTATTATTCCATATTTTTCTCTTCCAATTAGTGAATATTTTACCCATAATCACATCCAAAGCCCTCTCTTCTTGTTGGTAGCCTCTGGCATTCAATGAAATTCTCAAGAGGACATGTGGCTAGTCAGGTATGGGGTTCCTTTGGGCGGCTCTTAGAACTGGGACGCTAAAAAGTGGTATCATATGTAGGTTTTATTTTCTTCTTTATCTTAATATTTTGGAGCCTGTAGACAGGGATAGGAATGAATAGGTAGTTAGTAGTAATCTATTTCCAGGAGTAGCTAACTCGTGAATACCAAACAATCATTTTTACCTCAAATATTGAATTTTTTTCTGGATTTTCATTTGTCATATTCTGTTGATACCCGATGATATGAGGTTATTCCATCTCATGCATCATATAGGCACTTGATAGGGATCACATTACGTTATTTCTTTCCATTCCAATTATGGAGCACTACTGATTTCATGTTATTTGGATAGATTTTGTTCTAGATATGCATTATATTGTGATATATGTCGTGATAGAATACTTGTTTTTTGATAAGTTATTAGAAAATTTAACATTTCATTTTAATGGCCACCAAACTATGGTCTCTGAGGTGATATGGGCCCTCTTGGATCAAAATTTAGTGGATCATGTATGATATTTAGTTGAATTTTTTCATGTAATGATATGAATAAAGATGAAAAACATTGATTTGTGGGAGTATGGTCTCTCACAAGTATGAATTTATCAATCATTGGATGAAATATTATGTTTTTAAGGGTTCCGAGGATGTTTTAGAGGTCTATTGTCTGATAAACCATACAACACGACATGTTGTTCTATGAACACACACCATGTGTTCTTCAGTTCTAGAAGAAAACAAGTTTTCTTAAGAACACACAATGTACTATCAGTACATGCCATGTAGTGCTTATCTTCGTGACTAACTGTGTGTAAAGAGACATAGGTTGATAAATATTTTCTAGAACACGCCGTGTAATATGAGTACATTCTATGCTGAAGAGTCTATGTATTCAACTTTGTAACTAACGACATGGGTGAATGAAACTGACATTGTACACACTATGTACCATTAATGTATGTCTTGTAGAGTCAACTTTGTCTCTGACCATGTGACTATCAAAACAGGTGGTTAGAACCTATGTGGTACATGTCGGGTGTAGGGTGAAAACGTTGTGTAGTTTAACCCAGGAGATAACCATGTGGTTTAGTCATGTATAAGAACTCAGGGAGGAGGAAAAATTCAAGTACATTCCATTTCATAGGAGGAACATATCATGTGTATGGGTGTTACACAACCTGTTTGTACAGAGGTAAACACCCATGATAAATCCTAAGGAAACATGTTTTTTAGAGGTTAAACTTGTCTTGTACCATTTTTTGGTAAAACATGATTGTTTTTATTATCATTTTCCATTGTTTACTTTCTAATTATCAGTTCATGGTCATCTTAACCAATGGTGTGGGATTGACCTTGCAAATCCATTCCATAGATATGACCTCCAGTTTTACGATAGATGCATGGAAATGATCCAACATCGAAAATAGTTGACCATGGATTACTAATAGATCCTTCCCGTCATAGATTTCTTGGAACCATTTGTAATACTAGACATAGGGGCTGATGCAATGTTTAGAGAAGGATTCATGGGGGTTATGCAGACCTACTAGGGAGCACATCATCAAACCCCATCCATGGTATAGTTGACGCAGGTTTTTCAGTAGCATCATCCTCCATCATTCACAGGGGATGGAGGACCTCAGGATGCAATGTCGTGGTTGGGAGCTATGCATGATATCTTCAAGCATCTTGAGACACAACATGAGAGGATGGTGAATTTCACAACCTATATGCTTTGTGATTCCTCCATGAGGTGGTGGAATGTGATATCCTAAATGGGACTCCAACGAGTTATGGCTTAGGATGAGTCCCAATAGAACTTCTATGACTATTTCTACCTGGAGACCATGAGTCCTGACTAATCTTCAGCGTTAATGGGACTGGAACTGGGTACTCGTTCAATTATAGAGTATTCTTCTTGCTTCACAGAGCTACAACTCTACAAAAACATGTCAAGGGGTGAAGATTTATAACAATCTAGGAAGAATGAGGATGGTTTCATACATGACATCTGATACCAAGTGAACACCATTATCTTGTATTATATATATTCTATAGTCAACCTGGAATTGATCACTGAACATAATATGAGGAATTATAGTGTTGTGAGCCAGGTCTATTTTTCATCCAGAGTTGGTACTCCTACGACTAATTATAGGATGCATTGCATGAAGATTATGCATGGAGATCTGTATAGATGGGATACTCCTTCAGGTAGCTTGGTGATATGATAACAGTGTGGTATGAGTGGACATACAAGACCTTATTACCCAAGAGACCCAGTCGACTAACAATCTTGTGGTAAGATGGTCATCCTTAGTTATTTCTCTAGTTTTTATCCGTAGAAGCTATTGCTGGGATTTCTGCTATGACTACACATTCTGGAGCAGGACCACTAGTTTCTCATCATTCGAAGAACTGGATTTCATCCCACCATTCAAGATGAGGTGGAGTTCATGGTCATGGTATCAAATCTATAGGCCTTATAGATTGTAGGGTAGATCAGCTCAAGGTAGTAAGGGAGGGTTTTCATGTCATGGGACAGGTCAGACATCTGTAGTGGAGTATACCCAATAAGAGTAGAAACCTAGACTCTCTTTGGTTAGAGGTACAGTTCTAGTTACCTATGTTTTTTCTTCTTCTATTTTTTATATAGTTGCTTCCCATAATTTTATAGTTGTTTCAATTATGGTGATCATTGGGCTTTGTATCTTTACTTTTGATGATGTTATGATGATAGACACTCCATTGGGGGCTTAGAATGGATAGTGGACATCAGTGAAAGGAGTTACCTCTTGAGGTTGGTAAGAGTCACTTCTTGTGGGAACTCTATGCATTATATATGATAGGGTTCAATTCCATTCTCGAAATGGAATGACTTGTCTCCTTCTAGGCCATTGTTGACTGCAATCATCGTAGGGGGAGTTTCACGTCACCAGAGATATATAATTTTCTACATAAAATTGAATGGGATGTTTAGGCGAGAAGATTGGGGATTGAGAATATTGGGTTGGGAGGAATTATAGAATAAATTGCATGTTAATACCTGGATGTCCAGGGGACCTCCCAGATGGACAATCCTCTAATGGTGGATCATTTTAGATATGACTTTCTAGACAACCTGTCAGGTTTACATCTGAAGTGTGAGTTATATTTCTCTATGGAGCTTGTGCCATGGGAAGAACCAATGTCCATTCATCCTTATAGGATGGATACACAAGAGTTATAGTTTATTTGTAAGATGTTAGAGGAGTTTTAGGAAAAGGGTTTTATTCAACTTAGAAATTCTCCTTGGCATTTTCCAAAACATTTTAGGAATAAGTTAGACAATACCCTTATGCATTGTGTGGATTATTGGAGGCTTAACAAGTTTATGCTCAAGAACCAATATCCCTTGCAAATTTTTGATGATCTATTTCATCATATTCAATTATACCAAGTGTTCTCGAAGATTGAATTGAGATTTGGTTATCATTAGTTGACTATTAGAGTGTAAAATATACCTCTTACATCATATTGAAGAGGGTATGGTCTATACAAGTGTGTGGTTATGTTTTTCGGTCTCATGATCACCACTTTTTATTTCATGGAATTGATGAACAGAGTGTTCCATCCTTACATTTATACTTTTGTGGTAGTCTTCATGGATGATATCATGGTGTACTCGCACACTCAACATGGCCATGCCACCCATCATGAGATTGTTTTGATTACACTAAGAGAACATAAATTATATGAAAATGTCTCAAAATTCCACGTTTGGATAGATTAGATTCCCATCATGGGACATGTAATTTCAGAGATTGTAGTATTAGTAGACCCAAAGAAAGTGATAAAAGTAGTTTCAAAGTATAATATGAAGAACTACTTTTAGGAATAAATTTTTCTGGTGTTGGATGGTTACTAAAGGCCCTTAACACATGAATTTTCATGCATAGAAACACCGCTAATGGGCCTGACTAACAATGGTGAGAAGTACTTGTGGACAGATTCCTGTGATTCTTCCTTTGAGGACATGAAACCATGATTGGAATCCACATCGATAATGATTATAACAGATCCATGTAAGAGTTACACCATTTTATTTGATGTGGTAGGTATCGAGCTAGGATCATTTCTTATCCAGGGGGAAGGAGTCATTGCATATGGGTCTCAGCAGTTGAGGAAACATGAGACGAATTATGCGAATAATGATCTCGAGTCAGATGTAGTTGTGTGGGATTTACGGTGTTTAGGAAATTGTCTTTTAAGAGATAGTTTTTTTTGGTATTCACTGACCACAAAATTCTCATGTTTATATTTAATCAACATGATCTGAATTTAAGAAAGAGAATGCGGGTAGAGTACCATCAGTATTTTTACCTTGATCATGATTTCACTCCGAGGAAGGGAAACAAGTGGCTAATGCATTGATGATGAAGACATAGATATAGGCTGTTCTAGGGGCCATTAGTGAGTGTATGATTATGGTTATGTTCTCTAAGATGAACTTTTATGTAAACAATAGACATGGGAAAATTTTACTCTATTTTGTTGTTTTTACCTCAACCCTTTTTGATTGAGTGCGAATGATACAACTTTCGGATTCTAATGGCCTAACCCTATGGGATAGTGTGTAATGATATTACCCTAGTTTGGGGTGGACTATTGGTGACAATGTTCTATTGCTTTTTTGGGGACTGGTATGGTTGTCATAAGACATACAAGATGTGATTTTTGGGAATTTTCATTCCCCAGTTTAGGCAGTTCATACTAGTGTCACCAAGATGTATCGAGATCTACACCATCAGTATTGGTGGACAGATATGAAGAGAGATGTTTCTGGTTTTTTGATGCGATGTTCCACCTGTCAGCTGGTGAAGCTGGAGAATCAATGAAAAATAGTTCTTTTACAGTAGTTAACCATTCCAAAGAGAATGTGAAATGACGTCATCATGGATTTCTTGATGGGGTTACCAAGGTCACCTCAATGGAATTATGTAGTTTTGGTTGTCATTGACACACTATTGATGGTAGAACACTTCTTACTCATCAATGATACCTTCATTGTTGATGAGCTTGAATGGTTCTACATCCGAGAGATTTTACATTTTTGTAGTGTTCTGCAGTCTATTATTTCAGATAGGGATGTGTGTTTTACTTCTCATTTCTGGTAGGGACTATAGAGTGCTTTGGGTACAAAGGTACTTATATATACAAATTACCATCCCCAGACAGAAGACATGTCTGAGTGCACGATTTAAACCTTAGAGGACATGAATTGAGCTTGTTCCTAGATGTCAAGAGTTTTTGGTATAGACATATACCTATATTAGATTTTTCCTACAATAAAAGTGTTGAAGAGAAGATTCAGATGAATCCTTTGGAGGATTTTTCTAATAGGCCATTCCCATAAGCCCTATGTTGGTTAGAGGTAGGGGAGCAGCTATTCTTGGACCTCTTTTTATCCGTGATTTGCATTAAGGGGGATGTTTTCATTAACCTGGATCTTTATTTCAATAATGGGTCATGTTTTTTTATGTTCTTTAGAGAGAATGATGAATTTGTAAATTCTATGAGTATATGCCATGTATTCCTGAGTGCAATCCATGTACCTCGTTTTCATGGGAAGCCATCTACTGGCTGTGTAATGGATGAGTGCATGGCTATGTCGACCACCTAATGAATGGGTTGGTTGAGGAAAGTACATGGAATGCACATTAAAAGATCACATGGTGTACTTTTATTTTTCTTTGATTAGTCTTAGAATTGTCACGTCTCATCCCCAAAACATGCTTTTTATTCTTGTGTCACATACAAGAGAGTGATGTACAACCTAGAATCATCGACCACCTGTCGTTCCGCCATCTGAGCTCTGATTGAGGTGTTGTTGGGTGTGTTGGATTCCCACTGGATAGTTCTCTCTTTCCATAATGTCTCTCTTCTTATTTTAACCTCTTTCTTGAGTTATCCAAGGTTGATCATATTGGCCGTTTTGTAAATATACGAAGTTCTATGCCAATTGAAGAGATGATTTCAAAGAGTGTTCCTTGTTCAATGTCCAGGTAGGTGGTTTGTTGAATTTTAGAGTTTTTCATTAATTTATATATATCTCAATGCTGATTACCCATGATTCTGGTATTTTGTGTTATGAATTATACCATGTTGTCATATGCCATAGATTGATTCATATATTAAGGGTTTCTCGTTGATATATAATGCAAAATTACGTGTTTTGGGGACCCCTTGTGTGTTTGTTTCCTTGATTATATGTCTATGGTTGTTTGGTCTAAGTTTCCTATGAGGAAGACCTTGTTTCAGGGCCCTACAGGTTAGGTTTGAATTGATTGCTTAATTAATGCTTGTTAAATGCATGTCTTATGCATTGTAGCTGCTTAGTGTTGTAGTAGCGATATTACTTGGGCTACTAGATATCAACTCTGTATGCTTTCATTACACATGGTTATGATAGTTTCTTGTAGTTCAACTATAGGGGGAATTGATGTAGAGGGATTCCCAAGAGTGTATATTTCATTTATGTTGCAATATTATAATGGGTATTAACAATAATTTCACCTTCAGAGTATATATAGTATATTATTACATGACCATTGTGGGAATAAAAGTTGATTGCTTCCTAAGAGAGTGTAGTTTATCGTTAAAAGACAACAGGGGGAATTGAATGTGATTGCTTACACAAAGTGTATTTGTTTTGTTGAAACACTAGATCATAGGTCTTATACTGTTTAATTCACCCAGAGGATCAATGTGATATTTTGAATTTTGTTTGTATTAAGTCTACCAAGCCAAAGCACATGCTTAGAATCGGTCTAACATGATTGATAAATAGTCTTATGAGAAATATGCTTTTCTATAATGCATGGGGTACATAGATTAGGCTAGAACCCAAAATTTCATTATTAAATTGATTTAATAATTAATAAATGTAAATTATTGTATTTGGAAACTATATAATTTTTTACTTTTCAGTACTTCCTAGTATATTGCTTCATTTTACATTTTTCATTCTAAATATATTCACTGAATGTTTGGAACATATCTTTTGGTGGTCGCTTAAATTGAATTGTCTCACACCCTGTTTGGTTCAAGATTTCAGACCCCAAGAGTTTATATGGTTGCATGTATTGACTAGGTAAAGCACCATTCTTCATCAGTTACATGATTATTGTGGAACTGCAGAGCATGGGATGAATCTGAGTCTTGTGATGCAATTAGAGTTTAATGTTTTTGGATCTTTTGTTTTAGTGTTGTTTTTTCCACATTGTGAGTTGTTTGGTTGCTTTCCTTGACTTATGTGACATGCATCGTTTATATATCTGTTATAGTTGTTTATTTACTCTTAGTCTTCCAATGTTTAATTATTTTAAGGTATTACTACATCCGCCATTATTTATTATTGTTATTATGCATTTTTTATCTTTTATTGAGGGAATAATTTCCCCATTATCACACCCAAGGCCCTCATTGTGAGCCGAATGCGTCTAGAGTTTGGGGAAATGCACATGAAGACATGTGACCAACTGGGTATGGGGCACCTTTGGTTGGCACTAGGAACTGAGATCGTACAAAAAATAATGGATTTAGGAATATATTAAATTAATGAATTCTACAAAATTAATTTTTACACATTGTTTAAAAATTATATAGACCATTATTTGTTATATTTTAAATTTTACCTTTTTTCAATAGGCCCTCTAGTTGTTACAAGCGTAAATTTTTTTCAAAACATATAATGTAACCATTTATTGAATATTTTTATATTCCATAATTAAATTGAATTTCCATTTAATCGAATTAAAATAAAAATAATGATAAAATTCACTTTTAAATTAATAAATTTCATATGTAGAGAAATAATTTTAAAAAATAATTTGTCTTCTTCCATTAAGTAATATTATTCTTATTTAATATTGATTTATAATTTTTAGAGTTATAATTTACCTAAATATAAATTTACAAATTATATTAATTTATCTTTTTAGTGGAGATTAATAAATTTTATTAGATAATAATTACAGAATACTAGTAAAAAATTATTTAATTATAACCATATACAATTATTATAATCAATAATATTAAACATTGTGAACATAAAATTATTAACAAAAATGAAATTGAATATATTTCATAATTATATCATGTTTATCAACCTACTATATATTTTTTGATTTATTAACTATGAGTGATGATTTTTCTAATAAAACATAATAAATTAATTTAGAGTGTAAAATATTACTTAAATTTCCAAAATGATAGATGTAGATTTTATAAATACACCACTATAATTTTAAAGGAATTATTTCACTTATAAATTTAAAAATCTTATATAAAAAATGTTCCTATGTAATTAAGAAATTCTTTCATTATGTATGTTTAATAAAAGTTATTGTTTTGAAATATCATTATTTTTTCATTATTCTTGTAAAACACATTGAATTCAAAAAATACATTAATATCATGAAAACCTGTAATTGAAATTGAAAATCCAAAAATTGAATTTTTTATCAAATTAGATTATAAAATTTATACATTTTGTTTATATTTTTGAAATATACTGTAAAAATATGTTAAAAAATATTTTTTTTAAACATTATTAATCTCAATATGGTAAATTCCTAAATTTCATGTCATAATTAAATTATAACATTTATAAATACAATAATAATTCACCCTAATTTATATTTTCATAACCCCAAAACATCACTACATATATCGAAGTAAAAGGTATGGTCTTGTGTTATATTATTCTTAGGATTCCATATACATAATTCTAATTGAAATTTTTATTTTATTGAATTTATCCGATTTCTATTTTCTATTATACAAAAATAAATCTATTTTCACATGATCCTGGTCAAGAGAAAGGCATAGTTAAGAATAATAATGCACAATTTTAGAGAAATGAGCTTTATATGGATACTTTTTTTCTTCCAAATCCTATTTTATACCTTTCTTTTCATATATATCAGAATATTTTTACTTCCTTTTTATATCCAATAATAAAGATACTATATAGTAATGGTAATCAGTTATTTTAACAAACAATGTTTCAACTTATTTGATTGATTCATGAGTAACAACATATTAATGTAACATATAATTATAGAAACTACATATTAATATCTTGAGTCATTAAAAAACCATAATCAATATGTATAGGATATAATCATATAAGTGAAACTTTCTTGAAAAATGTTACCATTGACACCATAATATTGTTTTAATAAATAAATTTTAATAAATGGTTTATTTTAAATTAAAAGAAAAATAAATAATATAACAATATTATAAATATTATTTTATTATTTATCTATAATAAATTTAATTTTTCTATATCAAAGTACATATTATGTATGAAACAAATCCAAACTTGGGTTAAGTGTTTATTTTACAATCACTTTTTTTATTGGTATTATTCATGCATAGCTGTAGTTGAGAGTAATTTCATACTCTACCTCTAATAAAACAAATAAATTTTATTATCCTCAGTTTATTTATCTATAGTTCATGTATTATTTACTATATCCACCACTTAAATATAAAATTTAACACCCCGAGCTTGCACGATACGCTTCTCTTTCAATAATGAAATAGCTTGCATTATACGCATGTTCGAGATTCTAACACACCGCTAACAATCAAAATAGCCATTATGAATAGTAATACCCACTTTTTGAAATTATATGTATTTAATATTTCAAAATGGACTTCATTTTTGGATTCAGAATATTTAAATTAGCCTATGTTGAATTTTTGGTATTTTTCGGAGAACATCGAATTTTTTATGAATAGTGAAAAATACTTAAAAACAACTTTTTTAATAAAAAAAATTTATAGTGATAAATTATAATATTGACTGGTTTTAAAGTATAATTATAATACATTTTTACCATTTTATCCAATGGTGGTCATTATAATTAATTTCACTTTGAAATTGGACATAAACAATTGTCAATCTTTTGATATATATTCATAAAAACACGCTATTTGTTGTGACAGCGGGAATTAATTATAAAATTAATTAATGTAACTTATATTTCTGGAATTTTGTAAAATATACATCATTTTTGAATTAGTAATAGCAATTATAGCATAGGGTAACATTTTTTCATTGTTCTGAAAAACTTCAATTTTGATGAATAGTGAAACCACTAAGTGGTAGTTAAAAAACTGATTTTTCATTTAAATGAAACATTACCACTTCTGTGAGTTGATTTTCAAAAATACAAAATAAATTGATTTCATTAGGAAGTAAAATGTGGTTCAATGAGATAAAAATAATTTTTTCAAGAATAGTAAGTTTTATGTTTAATTAATCGCGATTAAAGGTAATTAGTGAAATTTAAGGTAAAAGTGATATTATAAAAATATGAAAATAACTTTACACATGTCCTAACCTTATTGGATGAGTCATGGACGACCAATAAAATCTATGGGTCAGCATGGGGACCCCATGGAGCCATTTGGGTAAGAAAATGACATTAATAACTTTTTATTTAAAGTAAAAATAAAATTGGCACAAACATGTGTTGTATTACTAAAGCAATTATTACATGAGGTGATATAAGTTAAAATTTTTACTATAAATATTAATTGGAAATCTAAATATATTTCCTACATAATGATATTTTTTTATAATTTTTATACATTAAATAAATTAAATTTTATAGGACACCATGATGATGCAGCGATTACCTCATTAGTTAACGATTTAAATAAAATGAAAAGATAATGTAACATCTAAAACATACACTTGTAAAAAACCTATTGTATGAGTATATTTATAACCATTACCACCTTATTCTCTAAAAATATGTGTTTGGGACTATTAAAATCCGAAAATCATTATATAATAAAGTAACATTTCATGACTTTCCAAGAGTGCCCCTCCTCTCCTCATATAAAATGCCCCCACCACTACCACCTTATTCACACCTTCCAAACCATTTGGATTGGTCAAAATCGCCCCCAAAAACTCTCCCAACTTCCCTCTCTTACTCCTATAATCCTCACATTGGTTATAAGTCTTCCCAAAGAATCCTTTGGCTCAAATCAAATAGTGTTACCCGATTTTAAGATAATGCCTTATTTTATGTTCTTTTGTTTTTTTGCTTCTCCAACCCCCTAAACTCTATTTATTCCTTTATTTTGTAACAAAACCAGTATCTTAAATATACTAGGATATTATCATGATAAATATTCGAGTTACACTTACACACACATTCATCTAATAGTTAATGAACATACTGTTTTTGTGGGTGGCGAATAACTACCTCACGAAACAATGATTGTTCAATCTTCTTTTAACAGCTCTCATGGTGGCCATTTTGATGACAATATTTTCATATATGATCTATATATTATATTTATTTTCTCCTTATTCTTATGTAGTTTTCAATTATTGCATACCTTTATGGTTTCATTATGGGTAAACGCGATAATTTCATTTTAGCAAGTGCAGACTACAGCCCCCTCAAAGTGATTTGAATCATTAATGCCATATGTGGGACGTGTAAAAATAGAGTAAATGATATATAATATAATATTATGATGTAATTATAATATAACTTTATATAATTATGATTTCATTCCATTAAATATTAAATAGAAATGAAAATAGCGTTCATGCGTACGTACGACTTACCGTCTTCATGAACGATGCATTTCATTTCTTACCTCTAAATGTTATGTAATATTATAAATGCATGTATATACTAGATATATATGATATAAATTATATCTACATCATGAATATAATTATG
The DNA here is from genome assembly GCA_963277665.1 of Viscum album. Taxonomy (NCBI): domain Eukaryota; kingdom Viridiplantae; phylum Streptophyta; class Magnoliopsida; order Santalales; family Viscaceae; genus Viscum; species Viscum album. The sequence goes on along the minus strand of OY728129.1, from coordinate 563,572,458 downwards.
GAAATAATTTATATTTACGACATGAACAACTTGTAATTATGAGAAGTTAATTTTTCACTCAAGTAACAAAGATCTACAAAACGACCATTATTAACTTAAATAATTACATAATGTTCATAACATGGTAATAAGTGATATAAAATGGATAATGAACTTGAAAAAGGTTCTTAAGAAATTATAAATTAACTCTAGTTTATTATTCAGGAGGTTAATTAATGGTCGAGTAAAGTCGGACATGAGGTAAGGGAACTTCTTAACCCAATTTACATTCTTTGGGTTAATCTCCTACATTCAAATTATGTCATGAAATTATTATGTACTATCTTGTATTTGTACTTTCTTTATGTGTAATTATATTGAATACACATAATAGATCTATTTTATTTAAAAAATGATCTTGGAAGGACATCGTCTCAATCTCCTTTCATTGAGGTATATTTTATTTTATACACAACGTTCTTCTATACGGTGTATAAACCCCATTGACTTTTACGTTTATTCAAAAAGAATCTTTTTTATACGAAGAGTTTTACTAAACGACAAAACGTAATGTTTATTTTTTCTGTAAGTATGCGGAGACAATGACTTCTCTACCGCAGTGACCGTTATTTGATTTTTGGCTTCCTCTACATGCCATAACTTTTTTTAAATGAAAAATAAATACAAAGTTTTAATTTTCTTTTATTTTGGTATTGAAAATTGTTTTGAAAGTGTTTTTATTACATCAATGTGTTGTATTGATATCTTGTGATTGAAATGTGGAAATTTTATTTTTCATTTATGCATATTTTATGTGATACGATCATTTTATGGTTTATGATATGTTTAAACCTATTAATATAAAAATTGTATTGGACTTAATAAGTGTCAGGTGGAGCCCGCTATACCTCCTAGATGCATCGGCAGGTCTAATGAGAAAAACTAATGTCTTGGCACGAGACCTTGACAAAATCTTATTTGTAGTTTTGTCACGAGGCCTTGGCTACGTGGTTATGATAGTCTGGCATTTTGCATTCCATCATTATGAAAGTGGTTATTGATATTGCATGTTATTATTCGACCAGTAGAATATCTATGTGAATAAGTAAATGGAATTATCTCATTTTAATTTTTCCATATTATGTTGAAGTAAAAGTTTAAAAGGATTTTGTTTTAGTCATACGTTGCCTTAAATTTTTATGTTTATTTATTAAAGCATACACTATATTGTTATCCTTACTGAGCATCTGAGCTCCCCCCTTTCAATGTTTTATTTTTCCTAGGATGTGAAGAAATATTTTATGACTAACCTACTGGGATAGTCTGATGGGGATAGAAGTGTGGAATATAGAGACAATGTTATTGTGATTTTTCACTTTATGATGTAATGTAACATTTATGAATGTATCTAGTGTTTCCAAGGATACTAAACTAATCTGTCTTTCGAGACATGATCTTTGTGATCATGCCAATGTTACGCAATAATGCACCGACTCTGGGTAACTGGGTTTGGGGAATTAGAGTTAGTATCCGAGGCAGTTTATTACTAACCTTGGAAGCTAGATTTAGACAATCTCTTATTAGAGAACATAGCCCAAAGATAGACTTGGAGGATTAATATAGAATAACATCCTAGAATTTTGGTATTATAGAGATTTTGTGAGTTTTCCGAGAAATACATCCATGTCTGGATACGTGTAGGTAGAGGCGGCTCTGAAAAAGATGTTCCTAGGGGTAAAACCTGAAAACACCGCTTTGATCAAGTCTCGAATAGGAAATGGTGCATGAAAACAGGCCTTGCTGCACTCTTGGTTACGACACTCCCAGGAGATATTATTCGGATAATTCTCATTTTTTTTCAAAGCTTTATAAAGGGTTTATGAGTATATACTTCCTCAAAGATACCATTTTTTAAGATTATGGATTATATCCATAAAACGTTCACTTTACATTAAGTATTTTACAAGTTTGGAATTATTTATTGTAATTAATAAACTAACCTAGTTTATGCTGTTGTAATGAAATGGCGCCCAGTAGAAGGAATGTGAACTTCATCAATACGTATGATCTAAAGAGTATGAAGGATCATATCATCCACGATATTAAGCCAACATTTATAAGGTATATCGTCTCCCATGTGTTCTCAACATATGATGAAATACTATCATGTGTTAAAAAGATATGTAAAGAGTTATCTGAGTCTTATGGCTTTGAAGGGAATAAAGGTAAGAAAATAATGGAAGATATAATGATAGATAAAGGGACGAGGGAAAAGAAGAATTTTCCAATATGTGATAACTGTGGTAAGAAACACCTTGGAACTTGCCTGAAGGGAATGGGAGTTTGTTATAAGTGTGGGGAAAAATGACACCAAGTGTGTGAATGAAAGGGTAAGAAAAAGGGTTCAAATGCACAATGCTTCATCTGCAAGGAGTATGGACACTACGCAAACCAATATCCATTTCATCAGAGTATTCCCCAAATGATGTTATTGGATAATAAACATGATATGATACTACCATAAATGAGGAGGAATGATTAGAGTTATTATGTTTTTATTAAATAATTTTGTCATTTGAGTGTTGTATCAATGATGTAGCGGTTATAATAATTATGGACGATATAAGGATTGTAGTGTAGTACTATTTCATCAAGGATTTGAGATTGCGTGGAACCAAGAAAAGTGACTCCAAAGCAGGTTAAATTTTTGGAAAATATATGGTTGAGAGAATGGTAAACCATAATATGGGTCCGATACCGAGATAGTGATTTTGGAATAATACATGATTGGTTTGGATAAATTATATTGGATATTCTTAACTTCCTTGAAACTGATAAATGATTTGTATACATTTTTGGATAGAAAGAGTATATATATTATTCTATAAGGAATAAGGGATCATGAATGTAATAAATAAGGATTTATGGTAATTCAGGATGTTTCAGTGCTTTGAAAGAATACATGATGATGTTGATCACATGTTGTTACGCAGAAAAAAGGATCTTCATTATGTTTACTTTATAAATTTTCGACTGTGAGTTGGACAGAAGTATTTTGGATAACTATAAAGGTTGGAATGGATTAAGGTGAACCTTGGATAGTATTATTTAAGGTTAAAACATTTCTAAATATTATTTTTGGAATATTATAATACTATAGATTTAGGAAAAGGACAACCTGTAGGTTGGGGGATAACCCGTCGCGTCTGACAAAGCTGTAGGAATCAAACCCACAACCATTGTGAGACATGAATTTATTACGTACCACTAACCTACAGGAATTCCCTGGTTATTAAAAAATAATTTTTCTAATCTAAATGGTATGTGTTAATATGTCTAACCTTGTATGATTAAGATAAAAATAATATTTTTGAGTTCTATTATCTTTTTGAGTGAAAGATGAGTTTGTGGTAGAAATTAGTTGAAGGTTGAAACTCTACTTGTCAAGAATAAATATATATATATATATATATATATATCTTATTATATGAAAAAATTAATTATTAAACTTTTGTAAAAGGATATTAAAACAAAAAATGTGTTATCCAAACACCTAATGTCTTGTTGAACTGATAATATTTTAAATCAACAGCGATTGAAGGCTTTAAGGCCCTCAATTTTACACATATTTGTGATTGAATACCTCAATCACTTCATACAAATACTTACATTTTTACTCCAATTATATGTCTCTAATTTACGCCAATGTTATCTTTATCGAGATCATAATTTGGTGGCGTATTTTTCATTTCCCTTTCCCTCTTATTAAGGATAAATTTTATTCACCTTATTTCCGATGTGGGTCTACCACAATGTTATTTTATATTTTCAACGTTTTATTTTCAAAGAAAAATTTCAAATTATGAGGACGCAATTTATTGACGGAGGGGAGAATGTAACACCCCGAGCTTCCACGATACACTTCTCTTTCAATAATGCAAAAGCTTGCATTGTACGCAAGTTTGAGATTATAACACACAGCGACCAGTCAAAATAGCCATTATGAATAGTAATACCCACTTTTTGAAATTATATATATTTTATATTTCAAAATGGACTTCATTTTTGGATTCAGAATATTGAAATTAGCCTATGTTGAATTTTTGGTATTTTTCTGAGAACATCCAATTGTATATGAATAGTGAAAAATACTTAAAAACAACTTTTTTAATAAAAATAATTTATAATGATGAATTATACTATTTAGTGGTTTTAAAGTTTAATTAGCATATATTTTTACCATTTTATCCAATGGTTGTCATTAGAATAAATTTCACTTTGAAATTGGATATAAACAATTGTCAATCTTTTGATATATATTCTTAAAAACACGCTCTTGGTAGTGACTGCGGGAATTAATTATAAAATTAATTAATGCATCTTATATCTCTGGAATTTTGTAAAATAGAAATCATTTTTGAATTCAAATTATCAATTATAGCTTCGGGTGAAATTTTGGCATCGTTCTAAAAAACATCAATTTTGATGAATAGTGAAACCACTAAGTGGAAGTTAAAAAACTGATTTTTCATTTAAATGAAACAGTACCACTTCTGTGATTTGATTTTCAAAAATCCGATATACATGGTTGTCATTAATAAGTAAAATGTGGTTCAATGGGATTAAAATAATTTTTTCATGAATAGTAACTTTTATGTTTTATTAATCGCGATTAAAGGTAATTACTGAAATCTAAGGTAAAAATGATATTAAAAAAATATGAAAATACCATTAGACTTGTCCTAAACTTATTGAATTAGTCATGGCCGACCAAGAAAATCCATGAGTCAACTTGGGGACCCCATGGAGCCAATTGGGTATGAAAATGGCATTAATAAAAAAAAATTATAATAAAAATAAAATTGTCACAAACATGTGTTGTTTTACTAAAGAAATTATTACATGAGGTTATAAATGTTAAAATTATGAATTAAATATTAATTGGAAATCTAAAAAAATTTCATACATAATGATATTTTTTTATAATTTTTAGAAATTAAATAAATTAAATTTTTTATGACACCATGATGATACAGCGATTACCACATTAATTAACAATTTAAATAAAATTAAAAGACAATGTAAAATATAAAACTTACACCTGTAAAAAACCTATTGGATGAGTATATTTATAACTCTTATCCCCTTAGACTAGAAATATATAAGTGTGGGACCTTTAAAATCCGAAACTCATTGTATAATAAAGAAACATTTCATGATTTTTCGAGAGTACCCCTCCTCTCCTCTTATAAAATGCCCCCACCACTACCACCTTATTCACACCTTCCAAATCATTTGTCTTGGACCGCCTTGGCCAAAATACTCTCCCAACTTCCCTCTCTTACTCCCTGATGCCTCACATTGGGCAGAAGTCTTCCCAATGAAGGATTTGGCTCAAATCAAAAAGAGTAACATGATTTTAAGGTAATGCCTTCTTTTATGTTCTTTTGTTTTATTTTTCTTCTCCAACCCCCTAAACTCTTTTTATTCCTTTATTTTTTAACAAACCCAGTATCTTAAATACACTAGAATCTTTTTATGATAAATATTAGAGATACACTTACACACACATTCGTCTAATGGTTAAAAAACATACTGTTTCTGTCGGTGGAAAATTACTGCCTCACGAAATGATGATTGTTCAATATTCTTTGAACACCTCTCATGGTGGACATTATGATGACACTATTTTCAAATAAGATATATATATTATTTTTATGTTCTTATTATTCTGTATTTTTCATTTATGGAAAACCTTTATGGTTTCCATTATGGGTAAATGCGATAATTTCATTTTAGGAAGTGCAGACAACCGCCCCCTCAAAGTGATTTGAATCGTTAATTCCATATGTGGGACGTGTAAAAGATAGAGTAAATCATATTATATATTATATTATACTGGAATTATAATATAACTTTATATCATTATGATTTAATTCCATTAAATATGAAATAAAAGTGAAAGTAGTGTCCATGCGTACGTACGGCTTACCGTCTCCATGAACGGTGCATTTCATTTCTTACCTATAAATGTTATGTAATATTATAAATGCATGTATATAATAGATATATATGATATAAATGATATCTACATCATGAATATAATTCTGGATATAATGTATATTTACCACATGAACAACTTGTAAATATGAGAAGTTTATTTTTGACTCAAGTACCAAAGATCGACAAAACGACCATTATTAACTTAAATAATTACATAATGTTCATAACATGGTTATAAGTGACATAAATGGGATAATGAACCTGAAAAGGGATTTTAAACAATTATAAATTAAATCTAGTTTATTATTCAGGAGTTTAAAGAATGGTTGAGCCATGTCGGACACGAGGTAAGGGAACTTCTTAACAAAATTTCCATTCTTTGGGTTAATCTCCTACTTTCAAATTATGTCATTATATTATTATGTCATATCTTGTATTTTTAATTTATTTATGTGTACTTATATTGAATACACATAATAGATCTATTTTATTTAAAAAAATGATCTTGGTAAGGACTTCGTCTCAATCTCCTTTCATTGAGGCATATTTTATTTTATACACAACTTTCTTTTATACGGTGTAGAAACACATTTGACTTTTACATTTATTCAAAAAGAATATTTTTTATACGAATCATTTTACTAAATGTCAAAAAGGAATGTTTATTTGTTTCTATATGTATGGGGAGATAATGACTTCTCTGCCGCAGTGACCATTATTTGAGTTTCAGCTTCCTCTACAAGCCATAACATTTTTTTAAATGAAAAATAAATAAAAAGTTTTAATTTTCTTTTATTTTGTTATTGAAAATTGTTTTGAAAGGGTTTTTATTATACCAATGTTTTGTATTGATATATTGTGATTGAAATGTGTATATGTTATGTTTCCATTATGCTTGTTTTATGTGATACAATTATGTTATGGTTTATGATATGTTTAAACCTATTCATATGAGGAATGCATTGGACTTAATAAGTGACGGGTGGAGCCTGCTATATCTCCTCAATGCATCGACAGGTCTCATGAGACAAAATAGTGTCATGGCACGAGGCCTTGAGAAAATATTATTTGTAGTTTTGGCACGAGGCCTTCGCTACATGGATATGATAGTCTTGAATTATGAATTCCATCATTGTGAAAGTGGTTATTGATATTGCATGTGATTATTCGACCAGTAGAATATCCATGTGAATAAGTAAATGGAATTATCTCATTTTACATTTTCCATATGATGTTGAAGTTCAAGTTTAAAAGGCTTTTGTTTTAGTCATACATTTCCTTAAATGTTTATGTTTATTTATTAAATCTTTCACTATATTGTAATCATTATTGAGAAACTGAGCTCACCCCTTTCAATGTATTATTTTTCCCAGGATGTGAAGAAATATTTTATGAATGACCTACATGGATAGTCTGAAGGGGATATTAGTGTGGACTATGGAGACTATGTTATTGTGATTTTTCAAATTATGTTGTAATGTAACATTTATGAATGTATCTAGTGTTTCCAAGTCCACTAAACTAATCGGTTATTTGAGACTTGATCTTTGTGATCATGCCAATGTTACGCAATAATGCACCGACTCTGGGTAACTGGGTCGGGGCATTATATAAAAAGCATGAAAGACTGATTTTCTTAAAAGAAGACCTTATTTTGAATATTTTGGTCAGAAACAATTACCATCCATAATATTGTTCCTGAAAATTAAATTTTAAACATTATTCAATGATTTGATAATATCTATAAATGTATTTTTATACAATATTATATTTTCATAAAAATAATTATATAGTAATCTTCTTGTTATGTTATAAATGGTTCATCATTTACTTTGATAGAAAATGTTTGAAAATAAAATTTTATAAATGACTATGGAATGATATAAATTTCTCATTTTCATGACATTTATTTACTGTATGGCTACATTTAAAAGTTATATTGTATTTTCATATAAATTAATTTCCCAATTCGTATTTTATTTTTTTCATCTAAAAGATACTATAGGAAAAATATGTTTTCAAATTTATTTAAAAAATATTTCTATTAGCCTTATAAAATTATTTTTCATTTATGTCAATATCATCTGGGAAAATGTGCACTTAAAATTTGATAAAATCTAATTAAGTCATCCACATGTTATCAATTTTTGTCAAATTATTATTATTATTATTTAAATTTTCTTAAAAAATCATTCCCAATGTGTTAATTTATCTATAGTATAATGATGACTATTTTTGTGAATTTTTGGAACAAATGTGAATGGTTTTCATTACACTATGGGTAAGAATTACATTATATATACCACAAATGAAACAGAGAAATATTTTTATCTTAAAATATGATATTAAATTGTATGGTTAGTGAACCCCTTCCAATATGGTAATCTTTCCACAATGAATGAAATCATATTGTTGAGGGAACCTCATCCACTATAGGAATATTTCCACTCTGTCTAGATGGTATTGGATGCAATTCTAGAAAAATGAACATATTTTATATGAATATTATTATTACGCACACTTCAATTCCCTGTTCTTATATTTATGATATGTTTTTATTAAAGGTGATAATTTATTGATGATTCAAAAGTCATATGACTCATGTATTTTGTAATGGTGTTTTTACCCAATACTATTGTGTTATAATCTTTTACTAATTCATCATAATTCTCATTAGTTATGATAATTATATAATACACTTATTATTATTATTTTTATAAATTATGATATCCAATCAATTCCTTCCATGATTACCTCCACTGAGCATGTGATCCCACTATTTATTATGTTTTATTTTGACATGGTTATGAAGTAAGGGCACCTCAATTTAGGAATTTTCCCTTTCCCCCTCTTTGGACCCACCCTTTGCCGCTAGGCGGGCATCAATATCACTAAAGCTGAAACAGAATCCCAAAATCTACTCACCTCACTGCATGGTGGTTACCTAACCTCGTGAACTATCTCGTACTATATATGGTGAAGTAAAAACACCATATCTTGTTTCCGGGTAAAGTATACGGGGCGTGAATGGAATAAGGTGGTAGTCTATATGGGATCTATCACAGTTTGAGGCATGAGTACCTTTTCCTTTTATAATTGAAATTAGCTTAAACCCAAGGCGAATGACCTTGTGAGTGGGGATGCCCTCAGCTTAAATTTTTCTCATCCTCCCAAGTCCCCCCTCAAGTTTCCCTTCCCTTCCCATATTAAATAAATTTTTGATATGATAGTGGTCATCTATTATTGTGATGTTGTAGTTGATCAAATATTGATAGTTATTTTTTATATGAAGTAGGTTATTAAAATTTAATCCATTTCCTGATACATAATGGAAATGTTATTTTCATTTTATACATTCATTTAATTATTGGAAATTGAAATATAATGGTATGTACATGGGCTAATTAAAAAGGATGAGAATAACATTGTTCCCTATGAGAAATATTTTACAAGAAATTCCCTATATTCTTATTGTTTTTTCATGGACCATAAAATAAAAACTAATTAATTTGTTAGTGACTTAAAACAATTTATCCAAATGGAGTTATCTATAGTGACTTAAAATAATTCATTTCATGTGATCTACATGTACTAAAAATAGAGGCTGCTACAATTACTATGTTTTATTTTTTTCTATGAAGATAAAGATTGATTTTTGAGGAAATTATAATAATTGCATTGAAGTATAAAAGAATAATAAATTTACCTCATGTAAAAAGAGTTAATATGAAAATTTGGAAAATATTCTTCAGTGTGAATATTATTTATTTTCATTATATAAAACATGCCATCAAGGAAATGATTGTCTAACCAATATAAATAGACTAGTCAAAAATGATTAATGAAAATATTAACTAAGTCCACCAACCACACTCTAAGGATTCAATTAAAAATATTATGGGTTTTATGCTCAATAGTATTTTCATCTGAGCGATAATGATAAAATTGGTTCTACAAAACACTTAGTAAAATAAAAAAATAGAATGAACATGTTATCAAAACAGTTTTAGTGGGTCATTATATTGATATTTTGTATATTTACATATTATATAATCTATATTTGGAAATATATTATTTGATTCAAACTATATACACATAGTTATATATGAAAAAATTTATAAATTATTCCATCATCATTTCAGGGATTAAATATTGAATTATTTGTGGAAACATTTAATAATATTCAGATCTCATCCTAGGTCTATAGGTCCCATATGATTGAATATTGTGGAAATGTTGTTCTGATAAATATTCATATTCTTCATTTAGTTGAATTTTATATAATTTTTTCTATTGATCATATCACTATATGTAAATCCAGTTTAAATAACTAATATGGTAAGTAATGTTTTATATTATAAATAAACCTATGTTAATATATTGGAGAATGAAGTTAAATGAAATTAAAATTGAATTACATCCATTATATATGTCATATTACCGATTCATGTGGGATGTTTATATCAATTAATTGGTGATGAAATTCCCGATGAACCAGTAAAAATTATGTTCTGGGAACCCTAGGGAGGCATTTTACCATATAAGATCATTCCAAATTCAAAAAAGATAATTCCTGCATTTACTATTGTGTTTATGTTAGAACATATTTTTCATGTTAATCTATTTCACGCTAATGGTGGTGGGAATCTACATGTCTATGAAGTCGATTGAAATGATGGATATGGGAATTTTGAACATATAATAAAGGTGGCAGGTAAAGATCTATCTTGAATTACAAAGGCAAACTCATGTTTACAACCAAGAAAATCTTGTAGCATAGGATTCACCCTCATGAAAATTTTGTGTGTGACCATCATCTCTAATATCCATTGACAATGATTTTTGATATAAATATTTGATGACCCCATTCCACAGGGAGACAGTTTTGAAGATGAATCAATGATTTTCTAATGGTATGAAAAATCATCAATGAAATTATAAAATAATGAAATAATATAGTTTGGTATTTCTTATTCTACAGGTTCCCTTTCATTCCCCGATTGACTGGGGCGATAGTTGAGTAATCCTATCTTGACCTCTTTCAACCCATGGTGGTGGAACACAAATTCTCTTACACGCAAGAATGTTCTTGATCACAAACCCTAATATTTCACTAACACCATATTTTAAAAATTATGTCCTTCCATTTTGTTTTAGAAAAATTCTTGGGGAAATCTTTTTTTGAAACAGACATACCTTTAATAAACCTCCTACACATGCCCATCTTGATTATACATAACAATTTCATAATCAGTCACATGATGTCCCATTTTCCTAATGAGCATACCTTTATATTATGTTTTTTTCTCAACATAGGTACAATAAAATCTAATTCATCACATCATAGGAATTATAGAAAGGACATCATTACTATTCAAACCTCCTCATAATTACTTCTTAGAATTTTCAAATCCATTACTAACGTATAAGCTAAATAGAAGTAGTCACATATTCCAAAATGGTTAAGGAGGAGTCACCCATGTCTGAACAACTTAATGTAAGCTGCATATTACAAATGTCCAAAAATAATGACATTAAATGTTGGATATACCCAAGGAATTAACTAAAGGATGATCAGTTTATGATTAGATATCGATGGCCTCCACCCCACCCAACCACCGATCGAATGATATCCTCCATGGTAATCGTCTATGTGTATTCCCCACACCACCTCTCATTGATTGTTCTTTCATTACACGAACATTAAATCTACTGATTTCTCTTATTTCACATACCAAGCACGAGTCGTGTGGGATTTGAGGTTACTGATGATCATGAAATTCTATTAATCACCGCAATGAGGTGCTTTCACATGTAATCCACAACCACCATTAAAATTGTAATCCTTCTAAATGTTATCCCAAGAAAACTCAACACGTCTTTTGGGCGGTATTCACATGGATGCATGAACTATATGATCCATTGGTCCTCCTCATTATGTATGAACCTCAAACCATTATGAACTACATGTTCATTTATTCAAAATTAATTGGGATATGTATAAATCCTATTGAGGGTCCAAACCCAAAATATTAATCCATATTGATTTTGGATGGGCAACATTACTAGTATGATCATGCCTACACTGGGAGAACACATCTCCAGTAGATCACTCAATTATCTCAATGTGTATTCCCCACACCAATTCCAACCAAGAGTAATCATCTAGTGAATGTTGGATTGAATAAATAATCACCACATGACCCCATATCAATTAACCCTTTTGTGAAGTGAGTGTAATTACTATATGAGGTTAAACTTCATTGACTATTACTATCACATGACATCTAACCGCAATATCGAACTATGTGGGGTTTGATAACAATCTTCTGGAAAGAGTATAAAGGATTCCACTTTTTTACTCGACCCTAACCAATGGTAAAACCAAGTTCCCCGACATATGGATGACCCTTCCTGACCACCTCCAATGGGTGTTTGAATCTACCCTCATGATCTTCCCCACACAACAATTTCCAATTTCATGGTGTGACATCATAACTTTACGGTACACACCTATTGTATCCACCACCTCATGTTTTTTGACCAATTAATAGTTAAAATCCTAGGTATGAAGTCTATATTATGAGGGACACACCTACTTGATCATTTACAAGGGGTGTTTTTGATCATCCAACATCATCTATACAATATATTAAAATCATGTCAAGATCCATCTCCACATGTATATATACTCCTTACAAGATCCAAAATTTATACCTCATGAAAAACAAGGGATTCATGAGATGAATGTCTTAGATAATATAATACCATGGTGTATGATACCTCAAGAAAAACATGGGATCCTTGAGGTGAATTCATTGGATGACATGTTCAAGTGAATATAGAAGACACATGATCGACATAATAATCCTTTAGTTCCATACCTAATATTCCTCCATGAGAATCCCTCTAATGAGGAAGAATATAGGTGACTGATGTTCCCATCATCAAGACATGTCGAAGATTCCTCATGTGACTACATTCCTAATATAATTTTTTCCCTTTTCAACACCTAGTCGAATGCGCAAATAGAAGAAGTATATTTAACATGTACCCACAATGCGATGGCCCCCGTAATGTGTTCAGTGAAAATGACTTTAATCTATGGAGGTTCCCCTGATTATGTGAAAAGTTTCATGGAGGAATATATATAAGGGATAACCAATATCCCATAATGTCATTTTGATTGCATAGAATAAATTTATGGTTAAAGAGAATAAATTCGATAACCTTTGGAAAGTCATAATGTGGGGTAACAAGAATGTATGAACATAATAACACATGGCGAGTGGTCGTAGTGAAATAATAAAAACTAAAAATGGTTAAAATGATGTCAAACACTTACCCTAAACATGGGGATTATTAATGTTCAAGAATTTTTATATTATCATTTCATCATATTCATAAACCCGACATTAAGTTCAAGAAAGAAATGGTAGGCCCTCTGTGGATCTCACCAGAAATTAGGGAATTAAAAGTTGGGTAGCCCTCAGTATGTGGCATTGTCAAAATGGATCACTCTATTTCATTAGAAGATTAGATGTTTCTAGGAATTAGGAATAAATTTCATTATATATATATATATAATTAAAGGTTAATCAAATTTATTTTTAGAACCTCATCCGTAGGAAACAATCTATTAAATTACAACAGTCACTATGGTAGGAGAATTGATAATATGGAAATCCCACGAGACACCACCTCCCCCATTCATTCCTCAATGACCTCTACTATGGTGTGCCCATGTCCCATATCACCCATAGACATTATTCAATTGAGGGTTATGGACACCTTCATATGTTGATATGTGAATGAGGCATTTAATTACACAAGGGAAATTGCCCTCCATGAACTACAAACTTTTTCACCTCACTAACACCTTCACCCCAAGGAATGTGCATGTACAAGCATTCCAACTACCAATAGTGAATCGCTTCAGGATCCTCTCCCTAGAGAGATCATTATAATCACTATCCTATGTCGAGGGGGGTGGATTCCAAATTAACACCTTATGAAATTAATAGCCGGGAGTTGTCAATGAGGGATCCCACCCAACCATATTAGGGAGAACAATGACAAGTTATTTAGGATGAAGAACATGTGTTATTCACACCTTCTCCCCTATACCTAGTCTAGACACCCCATCATAAATGTCAGCAACATACTTATGATAATTCATAATAAGGGGCATAATCATACATGTCTTCATTGGACAGTTCGATATAATGTATCTTCCACTAAATCGATGTCACAAATAGATAGGGAATAATTTTTCCCCATTGCCATCAGGACATCATCTGCATCATAGAATTTAAAGGATGAATATGTGAATTTTTGGTGTCCTTATAATCCTTTATAAGACAACCCATGATGATTAGATTCGGTTTGGAGAAAATCCATGTAATATAACCAGACAATGAAGAGGTCCTCCCCTATCACACAATCAATATGGAATAAATCCACATGTTCCCACTAATCAAATAATAGGTTCTTCCTTCTTCATTGATAATGGATATGGAGGTCCCCCATGCTTTTTCACCCCAACTTAGACTTCATCCCCATGCCACATACAATTAGTATGTATGGCCTCCTCATTTCATTCCTACCTAATTTAAAGGAACTCCCCGGTCAATCATCGATCAAAGGGGATGCCTTCCCAGCAACATTGACAACAAATATGGTGGTCCTCCCTTTGCTACCACCACCATGAAACATGGATACCACACTAATGTTTTGAACAACTAAATCAGAGGTCCTCCCCATGAATTTGTAAGCTATTAAAGAGTCCATCCTGATATTACCTCTCCCCCATATATTGGATGTCTTGTGGAAGTTTAGATTATTTTTGCTTTCTTCCTCATTCATCATCCAAATAATATATAAGTCATATGCCTAAAATTACTAACAGTTATCATAGAGGCACACCCAATGTTTTTGTTGACCAAATCAATGGTCATCTCTTTGACAACCATTATTTTTATTACACACTTAAAAATGATTTATTATATAAAATAGTCACGTGATAAAAAATATAAGATCAATATTTCTAGTGTCTCTAGTTCCTAGGAACATCACTTAATGACTTAAAACATGAAACACTACATCATTATTAAAAAACCCCTTTTAATGACCACTAAATTCTCTCGTACACAGCGTTTCATGGGATGACCTGAGGACATGCATAATAAAAGGGTGATCTATAAATCCCATTAAGGTAGTAAAAAAGTTATGAAATGAATATTAAAATACATATTTGGAAATAGGCATATCATTGGTGTTCAATTGAAACATGAACATAAAGGCAAGATATAGCATGATTGTCATAAAATGGTAATGTGGTAACAACACTTAACATTGTATTAGAATGATCCAAGGCTAATTTCCCATTGATCATGACTAATTCATCATTACACATGAATTAGAATGAGTAAAAACTAATTTCATTTGAAGTATCGTGACACTAATATTTACAGAATGCATTAGAGCGCTATTAGGTCACACCCTTTTTAAACATTTTATTTCAAGAAAAAGTGTGCCACATTGATAAAAAAACATGGATTAATCATCTTTTATTCCATGATAAAGGAATAATGGATTCATACATGAACCTCTATAATCAATAATTAATTATAAATTAAGTTTAATGGCCTCTATAGTGAAATGGTCATGGTATTTGTTACACAAAGAAATTATCTTTGAAAAATGTTGGGCAATTTTGAAAACATAACGGCGTGACAAAAGTATTCATAAAAATGGTTGATGAGAGTAAAATGTTTGTCTCGTAATATGTACATGGCATGGGATGTATTGGGGTTATATAGATACATGTCCCAAATTTTTTAATGGAATATATATTTTATGATAACAATAATTTCTTGAATGTAAATGTGGACAGAGAAATTTCATATGGAATTTTGGTATGGTTACGGGTGTAAAATGGAGAAATTAATAACAGAGAAATGATTCTATCATCATCCAAACCTAAATAGATCATTATGGGTGACTTTAGATACCATACCCCTACATTTAAATTTTAAAATCAAATGGCATAACAATATTAAGAAACATGGATAAAATGTGAAAGGAGGAATCCCTTACAAAATTTTCTCATGGTAACAGGTGTATATTGGTGAAAACCTGAGAGGGAAAGTGGTATCTAATCATTAAAACATAAATATAAAAGTAATTTGGAGCTGAGAAATCAAACTCCAGTATTTTAAATTTGAAATACAAGGGTATACAAACACAAAATAACATAGACAAAATGAGAGAGGAAGAAGTCCCTTTCTTGGAAGTGTGATCCCAAAGGCTTGGGAGAGGATTGAGAGAAGCTTCATGGGAGTTTGGGCCACCATGAGAGGTTTAAATAGATATGAGGACAGAGGTTGGACGAGAACCAAGGGATTTGAGTGAAATGTAAGTGGGAGCTTTGGTGGGTTTATAAAGTAGAGAGGAAATTCATTATTATTTAGGTTTGGGACACCACACATTAAAATAATAAAAACCAAAATCCATCCCATGGTTATTACACATGTTTTTTTTCAAAGGGGAGTGGAAAATAATATTTTATATGAAAAATGGCCAAACTTATTATAATAATAGTTTTTCTTATGTGGAGATGAGTCACACTCTCAAGGAAATAAATTTAAAATGTAAAAATATATTATATGTCCAGTAGGGTCCACTAAGGCTTTTTAAAATAAATAAATAAAAACCTAAAATCACATTATAATAATGATAAAACATTTATTTTCCAAAAATAATGTTGATAGTATTTTATTACATTACTATTGGGTCATTATGATGTCATAAAACACATTATATATTTAACTGGTATTTAATTTTTACCAAACAATTAGACTGTCTCAGAAAAATTTGAAAAATTCCCCACTGGATAATTTCAACATCCAGATTCCAAAATTAATTTTCATTTTATCTAAAGAATTTTATAAATATGTGAATTTTTTACTTTTAATATAAAAACCAATATTTGTCAAAAATTCATGGGTTTGGACAAAAATAGCTTTCAAACCTTAATAAAAATCACAATCATACTCCTAATAATTAAAACGTAATTTATATTATATAAAAAGTAATTTAGTAATAATATTATGTTAAAATATTATTTAATTCAAAAATATAATAATATATCAAAATATATTTCTTATTTAACATAAAATGTTATTCTGTTTTAAAAACTATTTACAAAGTTACAACAATTAAATGAATGTATATTCTCTATAAAAATAATGTACAGAATAATAGTAATAGGGTCTTGTTACATAACCCATTATAACATTGGCATAAGACCAAAGGGTAAGGTGTGCGATGGTGAGAGGCTCTTGGGGTGGCTCAGATAACTTTGATCGGGGAAAATCTCTTTCAACTTCCACAAATCCCATAGGTTGTTCCACTTGAGTTTAACATATTGAATCTCAACATGTTATTGGTCAAGAGTGAATCCCAATGGTGCCACCTCAGTTCCGAGCAGTGACAAATAGGCTTCATATGAGGAAAGTCTGTTGTATAAGGTTATCGCTTCCTATGTATGAGTAAATTGGATATGTTAAACCCCTACATTTATACTAATCATATGATCAATGTTCAATGTCTATATTATCAACAATAATAATTCTTAATTTTATTTTGAAATCCAAAATCATAAATCTAATGATGTTGATATTTTATATAAACATATTTCATAATAAGACATATAATTAGATCAAGAGGAATTTTCATTGATAAAATTTGGGTTGTTGCAATCTTCCCCCCTTGAAATTTCACCCTCATAATTTCAATTTCCCAAAATAAAACAGATGTGGGTAACTCTACATCATACCTTCCTCTATTTCGTAGTTTTCCTCTTCAAACTTGTGGTTTTTCATCAACACCATGATGAGTGGAATTATCTAATTTGGTATAACTTTTTCCATATGATATACAATGTTTACGAGATTCTCCTGATAAGAAAGGTCGACTTCTAACTATACAACCACTAATGTGAGTACATGTGAAGGGTTTGGTATGTATATACAAAAGAGGGATACATCCAAGGCATCAGGTAATTTGGTTATGGTAGGTGGAAGTGCTAGTTAATAGGCGACATCACCAACACGATCAAGAATCTTGAAGGGGTTGATTTACCTAGTACCGAACAACCCATTCATTATAAACCCCATGACATTCTTCCACATATATTTTTGTAGAAATAAATTGTCTCCAACATTGATCTCAATGTATTATCGATGGTTATCTTCATAACACTTACGTCGAATGTTAGTTTACTTGATATGCAGCTTAATAGTTTTTACATTCTCCAATATTTCTTCTACTATTTCACGTCCTAGCAACATATGCTCATTGAAATCATCCCAGCATGCTAGTGTTCTAAACCTTTTCCCATAAAGGGATTCATAAGAAGCTGTTTGGATTCTATAGTGGAAACTGTTATTGTATGAGAATTCAACAAGAGGAAGATGTTGATACTTTCGTTCTTTAATGTCTATTTAGAATTCTCACAACACATACTCATGTGTTTGGATAGTCTACTCAGATTGGCCATCAGTTTGAGGATGATAAGCTGTACTGGTGATAAGATCAGTGTCAAGTGCAAGGTGAATACTATTACAGAAATTAGAGGTCAATATTGGATCTTGATCGAATACAATATATAGTAGTACTCCATTCATCCTTTCCACGTCTCTGATGTATATTTGGCTAGTTGATCCAGTGATAAATCCTCATGAATAGAAACGAAGTGTTCAGTCATTGTTAGATGATCCACAACAACACAATTAACATTATTTCATTTGGAAGTCTTCAGAAGATCAGTGTAAAAGTCCATGGTAATGTTCTCTATTTTCCATGTTGGTCTGGTTAATGCTTTCATCATTTCATTAAACATCCACCTCTTATCCATCACATGCTGACAAACTAGGCTCTTTGATATATACTCTGTTATATCCTTCTTCATGTTATTCCACCAATAATTATGTTGAAGATCTTGATATATATTTTTCTTTCCTAGGAGAATAGAGAAATTCAAACCATATGCATCATCCAAAAGTTCCTTCTTTAGCTCCAGACATGATGTAACACATAGTATTTTCCCAAATCTCACAATTACTTCTTCATTAATAATTTCTTTCGAGGATTTCCCTTTTCCGATAGTTTCCACATTCATCTGAATTATCAAATCATCCTTCTAAACATCATTTAACCATACTAAATGTAATGGTTGAAAAATCATTTCTAAAGGTATTAATGATTTTCCTTTCATTATGATTCCCTTGTCCATATTCATTAAATCTATGATGATTGGATCATTTTCCATTGTCATCAATGATATAATTGATGGGTTGTTTCTACTTAGAGCATCTCATAGCTTGTTCACTTTCCCATTGTGGTAATGGATTGAGTAATCATAATCATTGATCATCTCTAACCATCTTCATTGGTGTGTGTTCGTCTATTTCTGTGTGAATATAAACTTGAGGCTTTCGTGGTCTATTTATATATAACTGTTCTCCATAAAGAGATAATTACACCAAATCCTTTAATTGAAGATCACTACATCCAACTCTAGAACATGTGTTGGATATATTATCTCAGGAATTTTCTATTTCCTTGAAGCATATGTGATGATGTTTTCAATTTTAATCAACACAAAGACAAGGCCCTTTTTCGAAGAATCACTGAATACCACAAAAAGTTTTCCAGTTGTTAGTAATGTGAGAATGGGTGTAGTGATAAGCCTCATTTTCAACTCCTTAATGCTCTCTCCACATTCATAAATCCATGAAAACTTGATTTCTTTCTAATTTAGATTGATAATAGTGTTTTAAAATCATGGTTAATTTCTCAAAAATCAGATATAATATCATACTAACCCCAATAAGCTATGGATATCTGTTACCGATGTTGGCCTCAGGTATTCCTCTATTATAGTTGTATTTGAAGGATACATAAATATCTCATTTCTTGTGCTGATATGACTAATGAATGAGACCTCAATCAATCATAACTCACACTTATTGTAAATTTCATAGAGCTTTTCCTTTCACAGGGTCTCTAGTAATGTTCTTACATGCTCCTCATGATCCTCCATGTTTTTGGGGTATATTAGAAAATCTTCTATAAAGAATACCAAAAATTGGTCGAGTTAATCAATAAATAATCTATTAATCAAATCCATGAATATTTATGGAGCATTAGAGAGTCTCAAAGGAATTACTATAAATTATTAGTGCCCTTATCTTATATAAAAAGCAGTATTGGGGATATCTTCCTTTCTCACCAATCATGATAATATCGCAACCACAAATCCTCCAAGGAGAAGTATTGTGCTCTATGCAGTTGATCAAACAAGTCATCAATTCATGTGAGAGGTTACTTGTTATTTATTTTGATTTTGTTAAGCTCAAAATAATCGATTCGAAGGTGAATTAACCCATCCTTATTCTGGATGAAGTGTATTTTATCACCCCATTGTGAAGCACTTGGGCATATAAACACTTTAAATATATTCTCAGGAAGATGTTTCTTTAGCTCCCCAAGCTCTACAACAACCATTATATTTGGATTCTTGGATATTTCCAACACCCCATGTATAAGATCAATTGATAATTGAACATCTCTTCTAGGAGAATGTCCATGATATTCCACTGGAAACATTTCAGTGAATTCCCTCACAATAGGAAATCCTTCAATAATGGTTTCATCCTTAGATTCGATCATCTAATTCCAATACATGTTCTCATAGGGTAGTAATATCCACACTTGAGATGATGTTGATAAAGAAGATTAATCTTCCTCCTTGAACTTGTATAGAATCAGGTGTTGATTCTCCATATGGAGAGTGATTTCCCTCTCACCACAATTTATGTTGGGTCTACATAAGGAAAGCCAATTCATGTTGAGAATTTAATCAAATAACACTACAGGGAGTATGAAGAGGTTCTTTGGGTTGTTCATTCCACAAATTATGAAAGGGGAGGATTTATATTAATGCAATGCAATGATTTCCCCATTTGATGTACTCACTGACATCTTTACTTCCATGATTTGTGGTGGTGTTGGGATTGTTCTACTAAACATTCTAGATACAAAAGCATGTGTAGAACTATGGGCGATAAACATTCCTTTCACATTTTTATTCTGGTTCTACTCTATCCAATATATACTTTGCGATGATTTATTTTTAAAATATTAAACACATAAAGGGAAATCCAAAGACAAAAAGGGATAACATATGAATTTATAGGCTTTAATCTATGGTATCCATGATCTAATTCCCAACACATATTCATAGTGGAATATTTTTATCCCTATAATAACTGTTTGTTATATGATTATGAAATTACCAAAGCATATACCCTGGGATAATCTTAACCAAGAGTGTAGTAAGGCCTGTTGTCATGTACAATGATACCCAGGGTCAAACCCAAAACTCCTGGTCGAAGTTTTCACTACAAGTTAGTTCAGTACCAGAGCCAAATCTACCTGCTCGTATCAATAAATGGAAATATTTTCTTGGTAAACCAATTAATCAATATTCAGAACAATTTGGGATGTTTTTATTTTACCTTTTCTTGTCTATACGGCTTCACTAGGGTTTTCTAATCCTAATCCCAAAAATAACTAAACCTATCTATTAATACCAACTATAACAAGCCTAATTTTTATTACACATATGAACATGATTTATTACTAAAAATGATAACTTGATAAAAAAATATATGATTGATAGTTCTAGTGTATTTGGGACTTAAGAACATTACATAATAACTTAAAATAAAAACACAACATCTTTATTGAAAACTTCCTTTACATGACTGCTACATTTACTAGTACTTAACATTTCAGGGGATAACCTGAGGACATGCAAACGAAAAGGGGAGCTATAAATCCCAGTAAGGGAGTAAAAAAGGTATAACATGAATATGAAAATACATGTTTGGAAATAGGAATATTAATGGTGTGCAAGAGAAACATGAAATAAAGGCATGATATACCATGATTATCATAACATGGAAATGTGTCAACATCATTTAAAATGGTATTGGCATAAGCCAAGTCTTGTTGCACATGGATCATGAGTAAACCCTCATTGAACATGAATTAGCATGAGAAAACCCTCATTTCACTTGATGTATCATGATACTAACATTTACTTAATGCATTTGAGTGCTATTAGGGTGAACCCTTCAGAAACATTTCGTTTCCTCCATAAGTGTGCTACACGGTTCATAAAACATGGATTCATCATCATTTATTACACAATAATGGAATGTAAAATATATACATAAAGCTATAAAATCAATAATTAAATGTTCATAAATCTGAATACATTGATAGATAAATGGGCATGGTATTCACTACACAAATACTTCGGCTTGGAAATACATGATGCAATTTTGGAAGCATAAAAGTGTGACTTAAGAATTTGTAGCAATGGTTGATAAGAGAGAAATGGGTGTCTCATAAAATGTACATGAAATGTTAAGTAAGGTTTCATATAGATACATATCCCAACAATTGTAATGAAGTTTATATTTCACGATACAAAATAACTACCTGAATGTAAATGAGGAGAGATAAATTCCTTAGAGAATTTCAGCTTGGTAACAGTAGTACATTGGAGGAATTAATGAGCGAGAATAGTGTCACTTCATTCAAACATGAAGAGGGAAGTATGGGGGAGGTGTTAAAACATAACCAACCATTTAAAATTGAAAAATCATGATTATCATAATAAGGAAATGTGGAAACCAAAATTAACATGTTATTAGAATGAGCCAAGGCTCATTGCACATTGAGCATGAGTAAACCATCATGCACTTTAATTATCATGAGTAAATAATCACTACACTTGGATTAGAAGTAGTAATCCCTCCTTTCACTTGACTTATCATGATACTAATCTTTAACCAATGAATTGAAGCACTATTAGGGCACACCTTTAATAAACATTTCATTTCATGCATAAGTCTGACACATAGATCATAGAACATGGAATCATTCATCATAATTTCTTCCACGATAAAGGGATGTGGAATACATAAAGGAATCTCTATAATGAATAAGTAAATATTCATAAATTTTAATAACCTTGATAGATATATGAGTACTGTATTCACTACACAATGACATTGGCGTGGAAAATCATGGTGCACTTTCGGCAGTGTAAAGGTGTGACATAAGAATTCATAAAAATTCTTGTTGAGAGTAGAAGGGGTGTCTCATCATATTTACATTTAATGGACTATAAGGGGGTCATATATATAAATGTCCCAACAAATGAAATGTAATTTACATTTAAAAAAAAAATCTTGAATGTAAATGAGGAGAGAGACTTTTGAACAGTGAGTCTCTCCCGCTGTGAGAGTCGTCTCTCCAAGGATCTCCTAGGATTCGTGGCTCTCTCCTGCCCCGCCCACAGAGGTTGCATCCAGTTTTCCATTCGATCAGAAGGGCGACAGTCGTCAGCTTCCCGGTGACCCAGCCATCTTCCCTGGATCCCATCTTGCACCCACAGATCCTTTTCCCCTCCCACAGACCAGGCCTCCACTATCTCAGTCCCTTCCGAGTTCCATTGGATTCCGACTCCCAAACCTGGATCCATTGTGCCAAGGGGTTTACTGGTCCCTATTTCTCTGTCCCATGTCTGATCTTGGCCCTACACCTTCTACTCAGAGTGGAAGAACCACAGATTTGGTTCCGGCATCTTGCGAACGGGTGAGCTTCTTCTTGTTTCACAATGAAGGTTCTCGGTGACAACCTTTCACGCTACACCATGGATCTGAAAATCAGTGACGACTCCTATGTCGATCACCTAGACTATCAAAGATCTCGCTTGGAGGTTCGGTTTGGAAGAGGAGATTTTCTTATCAATTTTCATTCTAGGAGGTTGCTTCCCCAAGTCCATGATTTGCGGTAGCCGTACTGCGCTGGTCATTTTCCAGATCTGCAATTTGCAGTTGTCAGTAATCTTCTTGGTCCATGAAAGGCATCCCCCACAGGTTGGTGGTGAGGTGGGATTCCAGGTCGCGAAGCTGTCTCCTACTGATCTGCCACGTTGGGTTTGTCTCACGAAGAAGCTGACACAAAGAATCTTTATTTTCAAGAATCCCTAGTCCCGCATCGTTGGGTTGTCTCGCGAAGAACTCATCGAGAAGAATCCTTGTTCGCAAAGAATCCAGCTAGTTAGGCATGTCTCGCGAAGAAGCCACCACAACGAATCATTGTTCATAATGAATCCACCGCGTTGGCGATGAATCATTTTATACGAAGAAGCCACCATGTTGGGTCATTTTCCAAGAACTGCCGCATTGGGTTTATCTCGCGAAGAAGCCACCACAAAGATTCTTTGTTCGAAAATATTCATCCCCATTGTAATTGACCCACACAGAATTAGCTGTGAAGATCCTTCCACGAATAATGATCATGAAGAGCCTGTCGTGTTGAGCCGTTCCATGAACGCTGAATTGCATCGCTGCGAGCTCATTCCGGGAATGAGTGAGGTTGTGGTAGCCTTGACTGCAGACCGTGAAGTCACATCGTGAAAGTTTTGATTGTGCAGGACTGGTCACGGACGTTGGTCGTGGAGGGGGGTTCCAGTACAAGGGCTCTTTGATTGGACCGGGCCTGGACAGTGTGTCGGTGAACTTGGTCGGGCCTCATTTTTTCCCAATTTTGACGAGGTCCAGACACTTTGTTTGGAGCTCTTTCCAAACCCACATTCACTGATCAATGGAGGCGGATTTAGTGAACCAATGGAAGATGTTGGTCCTGATGGATAGTGAGAAGGAAACAATCAAGGCCCTTGAAAATGAAGATACACTATTGAAAAAACGTATGTCTCTGATAGTGGTCGGAAAGTTCGTGGAGAATATCTTAGTTAATCAGGGGGACCTCAAAAACACCCTCCAACACCACTAGAAAATGGAAGTTGGCGTAGCTATTTGGGAAGCGGGGAAGAACCGCATTGTTTTTTAGTTCATCATCGAGAGATATAAATAATAAATCCGGAGAGGTATACCATGGTCATTTGATAATAAACTCCTCCTCATGGAAGAATACAAAGGGGGGACGATATACAACACTTTAATATCACCCGGTCCCCATTCTGAATTCTTATCAAAGGAATCCCCTTTCACGCACGAACGGAACGAGTTATGAGAGAAATTGGGGACAAAATTGGCCAACTCATTGATTGGGACTGCTCAAACCCTATCCAATGGGGACTGAGGTTCGAATTAAGTCTGAAATGGAAGTTGCAGATCCGATGATGAGGGAATTTTCTTGAAATTTGATGACACCAACACCTTGATATCATTCGAGTTTGAGAAACTCCCAATCATTTGATTCCGTTGTGGACAACTCGACCATCTAGAAAGAGCATGTGTCTCAAAGAAAAGGAATGAGTCAGTTATTCTCATCCTTCAATATGGTCCATGGCTCTGAGCTAAATCTACGAGATATGCCTTCATCCCTAAGAAAAAGAAAATAAAGGATCGCGACTGTCTCACGTCAGCCCATACCAGATAGGGGGAAACTATACAGGAAAAAGTCTTCATGCTTGGACCACCAAAAATACCTAACGATGGCCCCACCACCCAGAGGGATACTGACATATATCCTAACACCATGAAGGGAACTTTCACAATATCTACAGAACCGGGGATAACGCCAGAAGACCAACCAGAAAAAGGCCTGAAGCTATAGCAGATGCACTTTGAACCACCTAACCCTGACCCTGATCCAGAAAGGGCCAAGATAGAAATCCTACCACAAGGTGATTACAGGATAACAGGATCTCCACCACGTGGCCCAATCACCCGTCGATCCTAGAAATGGTTGCATCATGAAGAATGAGATGGTAAACTGTAAGACCCTAAACACGGGGAATTGAAAAGATGAATTGAAACAAGCCATTCAATAGGGAAATCCCCAAAAGGTAGAAAATGATGAATGGAAATTCATGTTCAGAGAGCTCAATTGCAGAGGCAGGTGAGACCCAACCCTGCCTAGATCATTGATTTTCATAGGCTGGAACTGGCGTGGTCTTGGAAACCCATGAACGGTTCACATGCTCCAACGAAATTGCACCCAAAGTCACCCCAATATAGTTTTCCTGACTGAAACCATACTAGAAAACAAGGACAGCACGTGCATTGCTCTGAAATGTGGCTTCCAAGGATGCCTCCCGGTTTCTAGACAAGGCCATTCTGGGGGACTCTATCTCATATGGAAGGAAAAAATCGACATCAAGATTTTTTCCTTATCCTCACACCATGTGGCGGAAGCCATTTAGGAGGACCATACCCCTCCTTGGATGTTTTTCGGATTCTATGGCTGGTCATACAATAATGAGAAGGGGAAATCATGGGATCTTCTATGAAAAGTGTTCCATGATCTTCTGAGCCCTATTATCATTAGAGGGGACTTCAATGAGATTATGTTCTACAAGGAGAAGCAGGGTGGAATTTCCCGACCCTATGCACTGATGTTTAATTTCAAGGACGCGGTCTCTAGGGAGGACCTGATCGATCAGTGATACACGGGTAATCCATTCACATGGTTCTGAGGTAATAAAGATGTCACCCGCATCGTTGAGTGACTTGACAGATTTCTGGGCTCAATTGATTGGATAAATCTCTTCATCGTGTTCCTCACTGGCCACATGATGCTCAACTGCTCGGGCCACTACCCAATTTTCATTGACTGCTCTCAAGGCGATCGTAACAGGCATTCCAATAGACCAATCATATTTGAGAGATTCTGGTCAAAAGACCAGGAATATGAAGAGGTGGTCTGATCAAGCTGGAAGAGTTCTCACGAAGATGTTGGCCTCAATCTCCAATAGGTAGCATCTGATCTGAGATCTTGGAGCAACTAGAAATTCCACCACCCTGATAGGAATTGTGATTCCCTTGAAAAGAAACTGCACAACCTACTCAGGAAACCCCCATCCAATTTCATTCTCTCTAAGACTGATGCCACTCAAAGTGAGCTGGACGTTTCCCTGTGAGTTCAGGAATGTTTCTGGGCTATGCAGGCATGGGACATCAACATTTAATAAGGGGACGCTAATATAAGGTATTTTCACCAGAAAGGATCAGCTCGACACTAGAAAAATGCTATCACATGTATCTCACAACCTGATGGAAGCAAAGGCTCTGACACCATTAGAATTCAAAATGCGTTGACAAGTTACGTTCATAACCTTTTCTTTACAGGAACTCCTTTCATGTCTACTTAGGTGGAAGAATGCATCATACATGTGATCACTGAAGAGATCAATCATCAACTTTCCAAAGATGTGATGAATGATGAGATACGCCTGGCTCTGAAACATATCCATCCCACTAAGGCCTCACGACCAGATGGATTTCATGCCCTATTCATTAAGAAATAATGGAACATCATCATTCCTGACATCTTCAAAATGATAAAAAAAACATTGGGCGGGGAATACAAGAATTTCTACCATCAATGAAATGGTCCTCGACATTATTCCGAAAATCAAGAAACCTTTGGTGATCCCTGATTTTAGACCTATCAGCCTCTGAAATGTCTCGTATAATATCTTCTCAAAGATCCTTGTCAATCGGCTACACCCTTGGCTTCCTGATATTATATCTAAAAACCAGAGCACCTTCGTGGCCAAGAGACTGATCAATGATAATGCGATTGTGGACCATGACGTTTTCCACTGTATGAAAACATGCTCCACCGCAAAAATAGGAACCAATGACAAGAAACTGGATATGACCACAACTAATGATAAAGTGGAATGGATTTTTTTAGAGTCATGATGCTGAAAATGGCATTTTGTACTAAATGGACAGATAGTGTCATGAACTGTATATCGACCATATCCTTCAGAATCAAGGTCAATGGGGAGATCACCTGAGGATTCGCCCCAACCCATGGCCTATTCCAGGGAGACCTCCTCTCCCCATTTCTCTTCATCTCGGTGGATGATGTTTTTTCTAACCTTATTTCCAGGGCTTCATCCTCTAATTCTATTCATGGGGAAATGCTCTGCCATGAAAGCCCACCAATGTCATATATCTTCTTTGCTGACAACAGCCTCTTTTTCTCTAGAGAAACAATAAATGAATGCTATGTGATTAGCCATGTGATTCAACAGTATGAGAGGGTGTCTGGATAGTCTATCAATCAGAGAAAATCCGAAATCTCCTTCAGCGTACGGGTGCCTCTTGCCAAGAGAGAGGAACTTTGTGCACTATCAGGCATCCATATGGTCGATTAACACCAGAAGTATCTCGGGCTACCCATGGTGATTGGTCGGTCCAAAAAATAAATCTTTGCATCTCTGGTTGATAGGATTGAAAAAAAAAATTAATGGCTAGACCCCAAAAATAATATCCAAAGAAGGAAAAGAAACCCTCATTAAAGATGTCATTCAATCTATCTCGAGCTATTTTATGCCCCTGTTTATGCTTCTGGAGTCCATCATCAATCAGATCCATACACAAACTACCAACATCTAGTGAGTGAAAATGATGGAAGGAACAGAACCCACTAGATGGACTAGGGGAAGCTATGTTAACCCAAGTCGGAGGGAGGGATGGGATTCTGAAATCTTCTTCTCTTCAATGACACACTATTGGACAAGCAAGGATGGCGCCTTTTTAACATTCCATCATCTCTCTGTGCACGTGTTCTCCGAGATAAGTACTTTCCCGACACGCACTTCGATGTTTCCTCTCATGGCCCCCATCCTAGCTTCCTCTGGAGAAGAATTTTGGGAGCCCAAAATCTCCTGGAAAAATGGATGGGCTGGAGGATTCTGATTGAAGCATCCGTCAATATCAGGACTGATCCATGGCTGATCGATAAGGATGTTATGTAGGCTATATCCCCTGCCCAACCGGGTCTTGAAGACGCCACTGTCAGCTACCTCATTTCAGTTCAGGGACCGGGGTAGTGTGTGGAAATGATACATAAATTTTTTAATGAAAGAGACCAACGAATTATCCTGAGCATCCCATGCGTCCCAGATGTAGGCCCCGACCATATTTTCTAGACCAATTAAATTTCGGGCGACTACATGGTGAGATCCGTTTATAGACTTTCTCTTGGAAACCACTATGGAGACCGAGAAGAGGGACCATGGAAATCACTTTGGAAGCTCAACATCCCCTAAACAATTTGCCAATTTTCGTGGCAGATGTGAACGAGCACCCTCCCTACCATGAGCCAGCTTGTTTACCGACATATGACCAGTGCTGACTCCTGCCCCTTCTAAAAGAATATTCTAGAAACTCCTTTGCACGCTATCATTCACTGCCCGGGAGCTAAGGAAATTTGGAATAAATGGGGTCTGACTTCAGATGCTTAACTTGACATTGCCTCTGACCTCCCCGATCTTCTGATGCGTTGGTGCTCTTATCTCTCATCACAGAACACATGCTCACTCGGCACCCTGGCATGGATCATTTGGGTCCAACGTAACGATGTTGTTTTTCACCACGTTCATAAATCTCCCAAATTCTAGTTCGAACTGGCCATGTCATGGATTGAGGGATGGAAAAACCACAAAGGACACTTTTTCCCAGGTGTAACCCCCTCCAGTCCCCCTAATTGGAATCCCCCACCAGAAGGGATTCTTAAGCTAAAAGTGGACGTGTCTCTCCCCAAGGATGGGATTTTTGATCTCAGTCTCCTGGCTAGCAATCATCTGGGGAAAATCATTGCTGCAAAACATGAATCACATCATGCCTTCTGGGAACCTTCAGTTGTTGAGGCCACTGCCATCCTGGCTGGTATGATGCTCTCTATGGAACATGGATGGGTTGATATCATCATCGAGTCTGACTTCCTCACTGTAATCAATGCTATCAACCACAATGATGGAGAACTATAGTCATTTGGCATCATCCTCAGGAGAACCATCTCGCTTTCCCAAGGCTTTTCTCGATGCACATTCTCTTTTACCAAAGGGGATGGAAACAATGTGGCCCATCAGCTAGCGGCCTTAGGCCCCTTCGATGTCAACCATCTTTGGATGGACACTTTCCATTCATGTCTTTGCATTTGTACATCGACTGATCTTCATCATTAATGTTATCAGTCCTTCTTTTAAAATAAAAAATGAGGACACAGAAATCCCTTAATGAATTTCCTCATGGTAAATGGTGTACATGATAAGAATTAATGAGAGTGAAGAGAGGCCAATAATCATTCTAACATAAAGAGGGAAGTTTGGTGGAGGTTGTAAATAATACCCAATATTTATAATTGATAGTAAAATGATAAAACAATGTTAAGAATCTTGGATAAAACGCGAAAGGAGGGAATCCCAAACTAAATTTCAGCATGGTAACAAGTGTACATGGGAAAAATTAATGAGATATAACGGGGTATCTCATCATACCAAAATAAGGAGGGTAATATGGGGTAGGTGAAAAATCATACCCCAACATTTTTAAAAGAAAATACAAAGATATTACAATATATATAATCTTAGACAAAAATGAGGTAGGAAGAAATTCCTAACTTGGAAGTGTGATCCCGAAGACATGTGAGGGGATTGAGAGAATCTTCTAGCTGTGCCTGGGGTGCCATCGAATGATTCTAGAGAGAGGAGGGAAGAGGTTGGATGAAATACAAAGGAATTGAGTGAAGAGGAAGAGGTAGATTGGGTGAGATTATATAGAAAAATATAGGTAATTCATTATTATTTAGGCTTGGGACCCCACACATTAAACTAATCAAAATGACATATAGCCAATGGTGTTTTCCCTTGTTTTTTTCCATAAAGAAGTGGAAAATACTATTTATATGTCCAATGGCCTATCTTCATAAAATAATATGGTTTCTTATGTGGAAATGAGTCACACTGTCAAGGAAATCAATTTAAGAACACATTTTTTAAAGGAAAAACATATTTTTTCTGAACCTAATTTGTATAATATTATTTACATCACTATTGGGTCATTATGATTTCATAAAATACATTATAAATTTAAATATTGTTTAACTTTTACCCAAGTATTTAAATTTCTCTGAATATTAAGAAAAAATCCTCATTGAATAATTTTGATGTCCTGATTACAAAAAATTATTCATTTTTCTAAAAAATTTATAAATATGAGAATTATTACTTTTAAATTAGAAACTGCAATTTAACCAAATTAATGGGTTTAGATATAAATAGCTTTCAAACCTTAATAAAAATCTCAATCATATTCATAATTATTATAAGGACATTTTATTATATAAAATTAAATTTATAAATAATATATAATTAAAATATTATTTAAATCAAAAACACATTAATTTATCAAAATAGATTTCTTAATTAACTGAAAATGTGATTTTTTCTTTAAGAACTATTTAAAAAGTAACAATAATAAAATGAATGTATATTATATATAAAAAATAGTTTACATAATCATAGTACTAGGGTCATGTTACATAACGCCTTATAACACCAGCATAAGACCGAAGGGTAAGGTGTGCGATGGTGACAAACTCTTGTGGTGGCTCAGATAAAATTGCTATTTTGGCAGTCTTTATCAATTTCGGCCTCTTCCATAGGCGGATCTGATCGAGCTTAACATGTTTAAGCTCAACTTGGTCTTGGTCAGTAGAGAAGCCCAAAGACGCCACCTCCTTTATGAGGTCTGACAAATGGACTTTCTATTGGTCATGTCTAATTGATGAGGTTATCTCATCCTTTGTCCAAGTAAATTGGATTTGTTATATCCCTATATTTATATAAATCATGTGATCATTGTTCAATGGATATATTAGCAATGGTAACAATTCGTAATGATATTTTGAAATCCAAAAACATAAAACCCATGAAGTTCATATTTTATATAACCATATTTCATAATAATTCATTTAATTAGATTAAGGGGAACATTCATTAAAAGGAATTTGGGTAGTTAAAATCTTCCCCCCTTAAGAAATTTCACCCCCAAAATTTTCTTTTTACCACACTAAAACATATGTTGGTAAATCTGCTTCATCACTTCCTATAGTTCCTACGTTGACTCTTCAAACATGTGGTTTCTCTATAATACCGTGATGAGGGGAATTGTCTTATTTCATAAAACATTTTCCCTACGATATAATATCTTCACTGGATGATCATTGTAAAAAAGATCATCCTATAATTGTACTACATCTAAAGAGAGTACATGTGAAGTGTATAGTATGTACTTCATTTATAGGGATATATGAAAGAAATTATGTACTTTTGACATGGTAGGTGGATGTGATAGTCGATAGGGCACATCCCCGACACAATCCAGAATCTCGAAGTTGATGACATACCTAAGACATAACATACCTTTTTTCCAAACCCCATGATCTTCTTCCATGGACATATGCATAGAAATGCCATTTCTCCAACATTTAACTCAAGGTTTCGTTTATGGTTTCAGTGTAACTCTTATTAAAACTTTGGGATACCTTGATATGCTGCTGAAAGGTTTTCACCTTCTCCAGCATTTCATTGAGCATTTCAGGTCCTATCAGCTTACACTCACTAACATCATAACAACACACAAGTGTTATATATCTTTTCCCATAAGGATAATCATAAGATGTCGTTTGGATTCTTGAGTGTAAAGTGTTATTGTATGGGAACTCAACAGGAGGAATATGTTGATCCCATCCTCTTTTGAAGTCTATTTATCATGCTCTCAGCATGTCATCAAGTGTTTGGATAGTATGCAAATATTGGTCATCATTTTTAGGATGATAAGTTGTACATATGTACAACACAGTATCCCGAGCATGTTAAAGACACTTCCAAAACAATGAGGTGAATCTTGGATCTCGACCAGATACCAATGATAGTGGTACTCCATGCAGCCTTACGGTGGATCTGTTGTAAATCTATTCCAGTTATCCAGTCAGAAATCATCGTGAAGAGAAACGAAATGTTAATTATTTGTAATACTATCCACAACAACCCATATTGAATTTATTTCATTGTATTTCTTCGAATTTCCAGTTAAAAATTCTACGATGTTGTTCTCCCATTTCCAAGATGGTATGGGTAATGGTTGCATCATCACCTTTGACTTCTTCCGCTCAAACATCACTTTCTGACACACCAGGCACATTGATGTGTACTTAGAGATCTCCTTCTCCATGTTATCCCACCAATAAGGCTCTCGATGATCTCAATATATCATTGAGTTTTTTGGGTGAATAGTGAAATTTGAACTATGTGCATCATCCAAAAGTTCCTTCTTTAGATCCAGACATGATGGAACACATAGTGTTTTTTCCAATTTCACAATTCATTCTTCATTAACATTTTACTCTGATGGTTTACATTTTTTGATATTTACCACTTAATTATAAATTTTCACATCATCCTTTTGAGAATCCTTTATCCTTTTAAAATGAGACGGTTGGGAAATCATTGTGTAAGGATTTATGATGTTACCTTTTTTATGATTACCAAGTCCATATTCATCAAACCTAAGAAGAATGGATTCTTTTCAGTTATCATAAATGATAGAATTGATGGGTCCTTTCTACATTAAGCATCTTCCAACTTGTTTGATTTTACAGGGTGGTAATGGATTGAGAAGTCATAGTCATTGATCATATCTAACCATATTTATTGGTTCATGTTCAACTATTTTTTTGTGAATTTATTATTTTGGATTTTGTGGTCCATATATATTTCACACGTCCCCTCAAAGAGATAATGTCTCACAATTTTTAAATAGAATATCACTACATCCAACTCCATATCATGTATTGGATACTTTTTCTCTTGAACATTCAATTTCATTGAGGCATAAGCAATGAATTTTTCATTTTTCATCAACACACATCCCAAGACCTTCTTTTAAGAATCACTGAATAGAACAAAAGTTCTCCACTTATGAGTAATTTGAGAATGAGTGTTGTGATAAGCCTTTATATCAACTCCATGAAGCCCTCTTCACATTAATCATTCCAAGAAAACATGTATCCCTTTGGATTTAGCTTGATAATAGGGTTTGAAAATCATGAGAAATTTCACATGAATTCGAGATAATATCCAGTTAACCCCAATAAGCTATGGAAATCTGTTACTGATGGTGAACTTAGACATCCCGCTATTGCATTTATCCTCGAGGGATCCCCAGAGATCACATTTCTTATGATGGTATGACCCACGATTGATACCTCCTTCATCCAGAACTCAAGAATGTTCTATTCTATGTAGTGTTTTTTCTTTCACAAGGTCTCTAGTAGAAATCTTAGATGCTCCTCATGATCCACCGTATTTTTGGATTATATTACTATATCATCGATAAATACTACAACAAATTCATCTAGGTTATCTCCAAAGAAACTACTCATCAAGTCCATGAAGATTTCTAAAGCATTAGTGAGTCCTAAAATTATTACTAAGAATTCATAGTGCTTGTATCTTGTTTGAAAAGAAATATTACAGATATCATCCTTTTCACCATTACTATAAAATATCCCAACTGCAAATCCACCATGGAGAAGTATTGTGATCCACACAACTGATCGAACAAGTTATCATTTCATGGGAGAGGATACATGTTATTTATCATGGTTTTGTTAATCATACAATAATAGATGCAAATTCACATTGACCAATCCTTCTTCTTGGTGAAGAGGATTGGTGCACTCCGTGGTAAAGCACTTGGGCATATAAAACCTTTGCCCAGATTATCATTTAGTTGTCTCTTTACCTCCCCATACTCAAAAAAAACCATTCTATAAATATTTATGGATATTAGAAATTCCCTAGGTATAAGATCAATTAAGAATTCAACATCTCTTATAGAAGGAAGACATGGAAATTCCTCAGGAAACACTTCAGCAAATTCCCTCACAATTGGAATTTCTTCAAGGATAGATGCCTCCATAGACTCAATCATCTAAGACAAATACAAATGCTCATAGGGAAGTAATATCCATTCTTGAGATGATGGAGCTAAATAAGATTGAATTTCCTCCTTTCACTTGTATAGTATTAGGTGTTGATTCTCTATATGGAGAGTTATTTCCCTCTCACAGAAATTTTTGTTGGCTCTATAGAAGGAATTACAATCCATGTTAGGAATTACCACAAATTACACTAGAAAGTTTATGAAGAGATTTTTTTGGGATGTTCAATCCACAAATTATGATAGGGGAGGTCTTATATTCATGGGATGCAGTGATTTCCCTATTTTTCGTACTCACCGACATCTTAACTTCCATGATTTGTGGGGGTGTTGGGATTTTTTACAAAACTTTTGGGATAAAAAAGAATGTGTGGAACTATGGGAGATAATAATTAGTTTAAATTTTTTATTTTGGTTCTACTATATCCAATTTAGACATAGGTATGAGTACTTTTTAAAATATTATACACATAAAGGGGAATCTAAAGACAAAAAGGGATAACATATAAATTACTTTTATTTCCATAACTTAGGAATTTATAGGATTCAGTCTATGTTATCCATGATCTAATTACCAACATATATTCATAGGGGAATTTTTTTATCCCCTTAATCATGTATCATACTAAGCTTAGGAATTTACCAAATCAAATCCCTTGGGAGTGCCATATCCAAGAGTGTAGTAAGGCTCGTTGTCGTGTACCAGGATACCCCGAGTCAAGCCTGAAATTCTTTTTCAGAGTTTTTACTCCTATGTACATATGTGCTAGAGCCACTTATACCTCCACATATTAGGACGGAGATGTATTTTTGTGAAAACCAAATTACTCAATACTAACCACAATTTATGGATTTTTTTTATTATACTTAGTCTTGTCTATAAGGTTTCACCATGGTTTTCTAATCCTAATCCCAAATATAACTAAACATATCCTTTGAAATCAACTATAAAAACCCTGCTTTTTATTACAGACTTAGATATAATTTATTACATAAAATAATCACATGATACAAAATATAATTTCTAGAATTATAGTTTCTTTGGATCTTATGATCACTGCATAACGACTTAAAACATGAAACACAACTTCTTTATTGAAAACATCCTTTACATGACCACTACATTCCCTCGTACATAGCATTGCATGGTATAATCTATGGAAATGCATAAGAAATTGGTGTGATATAAATCCATGTAAGGTATTGAACAAGGTATAATATGAATATTACAATACATGCTAGGAAATAGGTATATCAAGGAAGATCAAAAGAAACATGAACATAATGGCATGATATAACCTAATTATCATAACATGGAAATGTGGCCACAACAATTAACATTGTATTATCATGAGCCATGGTTAATATCAAATGGACCATGAGAGAACCCTCACTGCACATGAATTATCATGTGTAAATCCTCATTGCACTTATCATATCATGAAACTAATCTTTACCCAATGCATTGGAGCACTTTCAGGGTACAACCATCTTAAACATTTCATTTCATTGATAAGTGTTCCACATAGATCATAAAACATGGATTCATCATGATTTATTCCATGATAAAGGAATGTTGAATTAATAAACAAAACTATATAATGAATAAGTAAATGTTCATATAGGTGAATACCTTTGATTAAGAAATGGGAATGGAATTCAGTACACAATGGCTTTGTCTAGGAAAAACACAGTGCAATTTCGGAAGCATAACCACTTGACATAAGAATCAATAAAAATGGTTGAAGAGTTAAATATGGGTGTATCATCATATGTGTAATAAATGGAAAATAATGGGGTCATATAGATAATTTTTCCAACAATTGTAATGGAATTTAGATTTCATGATACAAAATAATTTCTTGAATATAAACGAGGAGAGGGAAATTCCATACTGAATTTTGGCATGCTAACAGGTGTACATCAGAGTCATTAATGAGAGAGAAAATTGTATCTCATCATTCAAACATATAGAGGGAATTATGGTGGAGGTGAAAAACTATACCCCAACATTTAAAATTTAAATAACATGATTACCACAACATTGAAATGTGGCAAAACACTTGAAATAGTATTAGCATGATCCATGCCTAATTGCACATGGAGAATTTGTAAACCATCATTGCACTTGAATTAGAAAGAGTAAATCCTCATTGAACTTGAATTTTCATGATAAAACCCTCATTTCACTTGACGTATCATGATACTAATCCTTACCCAATGCATTTATATGCTACTAGGGCACACCTTTCATAAACAATTCATTTCACAGATATGTGTGCCACATGGATCATACATCCTGGAATCATTCATCATAATTTATTACTCGATAAAGGGATGTGGAATACATACATGAAGATTTATAATCAATAAGTAAGATGAGTACCCTTGTTAGAGAAATGGGTGTGGTATTCACTACAAAATGACATTTGCTTGGAAATTGTGGTGCAATTAGGGCAGTGTAACGACGTGACAGAAGAATTCATAAAAATGGTTGATGAGAGTGGATGGGGTGTATCATCATATATACATGAAAATAAATTTAATTGGGTCATATAGATACATTTACCCACATATATAATTGAATTTATATTTTTAAGACAAAATAATTGCTTGAATGTAAATGGGGGGAGATAATTCCCTTACGGAATATCTACATGGTAACATGGGTACATGGGGGGAAATAATGAGAGATAATATGGGTCTATCATCATTATAACATATACAGGGAAGTATGGGGGAGGTGATAAATCAAAACCCAAAATTTATAATTGAATATAAAAATATATTACAATATTAATAAAAATTGATAAAATGAGAAAATAAGGAATCCTTTATAGAATTTAGGTATAGTAACGGGTGTACATGGGAGGAATTAATTAGAGTGAAAGGGGACTATAGTCATTAAAAAAGGTGGTATTTATGGGGGAGAAGAGAAATAATACCCCAAAATTATTAATTGAATATTAAATGGTATAGATATATAAACACAGTTGGACAAAAATGAGAGAGGAAAAAATCCCTAACATGGATGGGAGATCTCAATGGATCGGGATGGGCTTGAGAGAGGGTTTTTGGGATATTGGGGAGCCATTGGATGATTATAGAGAGAGGTGTAAGAGGTCATATGAATTTAAAAGGCTTTTAGTGAAGAGGAATTGGGAGCTTGGTTGGGTTTATATAGAGAAAGAGAGGGAATTCATTATTATTTATATTTGGAACACCACACATTAAACTAATCAAAACCACAAACCATAACATGGGTTTTTTCTAATAGTTTTAATGGTAAAATATTTATTAGAAGAGAATAATTTTTATAGTTTATTATTACATCACTTTTTTGTAATTATGAACACATAAAACACATATTTATTTTAAACGGTATTTAATTTTTACCGAAATATTTGACAAACACAGAAAATTATGAAAAATTCACCATTGGATAATTTTATTATCCTGATTCCAAAAATAATATTCATTTTATCTAAATAATTTTATAAATATGTGATTTTTTTTCTTTTAAAATAAAAACAGACATTTATAAAAAATTAATGGGTTTTGACAAAAATAGCTTTCAAATCTTAATAAAAATCCCAATCATATTCATAAAAATTATAAGGTCATTAATATTATATAAAAATTAATTTATTAATAGTATTTAATTAAAATTATATTAATTCAAAAATACATTAATTTACAAAAATATATTTCTTAATTAACTAAAAATGTAATTTTTTTGCATCAAAAAATATTTAAATAGTAAAAATATTAGAATGAATGTATATTCTATATTGAAAAATAATGTACATAAATCATAGTAATATGGTCTTGTTACATAACCCTTTATAACACCCGCCTATGACCAAAGGGTAAGGTGTGCGATAGTGACAGACTCTTGGGATTGATTAATAACATTGCTCAGTTTGTAATCTCTCTCAACTTCCACTTCCCCAATAGGTTGTTCTTCTCGAGCATAACATGATGATGATTGGTTTGGGATTGGTTAAGAGAAAAGCTCAATGACACCACCAATTTTACGAGCATCGACAAATGGGATTACCATGATGAAAGTCTTCTAGATGAGGCAATCGATTCTTTTGTATGAGTAAATTGGATTTGTTAAGGCCCTATATTTATAATAATCATGTCATCACTGTTCAACGAAAATATTAGTAACGGTAAAAAATAATAACGATATTTTGAGATCCAAAAACATAAAACCAAGGAAGGGCATATATTATATAACCATTTTTCATAATAAGACATTTAATTTTATCACGATCAATATTCATTGATTGATGGTTGGGTTGTTACAATCTCTGCTTCATCAATCACCAATGTGTACATCATTCCCACTCATTCACTAGTCAACAAGGAGGTCCTCCCTGCTCCTACAACAACAGATATGGAGCCCCTCCCTTGAACTAACCAACTAGCATGGAGGTAGTCTCCACATCAACACCAACCAGCAAGGAGTTCTTCCTTATTTAAAT
The DNA here is from genome assembly GCA_963277665.1 of Viscum album. Classification (NCBI taxonomy): domain Eukaryota; kingdom Viridiplantae; phylum Streptophyta; class Magnoliopsida; order Santalales; family Viscaceae; genus Viscum; species Viscum album. Next base: position 563,533,070 of record OY728129.1, on the reverse strand, counting down.
TAACTACCATCTCCCAATGAACCATACTGGGGAATAAGAGAGACCATATTCCAGAAAAGGTAAAAATCAAGTGAAGAATGAAGTCATCATCAAATCCACCAACCACTAAGATTCAGAGGGAGATTTGAAACACGATGATAAAGAATTTACCCTACATTACCACATTACTGTCTAGAGCCGAAACACATTAGGTTAGGTTTTAATTCCCATATTATTAAATCTACTAGATCCCCAAATCCCTCCATAGATACATTCTTGTAGTGGAAGATTTTCCCCCTTCCATGTGCACGTGGGGTTGTCTTCCCCATAATCTCTAGTCTCTCGGTCCACCCCTAATCATGATCATTGAGAGATGTTCTAGACTATGAGGACTGCATCAGATAGTGAACGAACTGAGGATCTACCGAAGAGTGTCACTTCCCTCACACATGGGGCAGTGGATGAAACCCGATACTATATGAACATGATTGTTTGGCTAGTTGCCCCATGGGTGACATTATAACATGTAGCAAACAATTGACTCAGTTAGTGACTTCTCCACTATCAACATAGTATATTCAAAAATAGAAATCAATGGACCTGTCATTTATTAGTTAGGGCTATATGAAACTTTGGTTGATCAAGAATAGGTTCCTTCCTCCCTGAAAGAAATCCCATGGGAGACTCTGGATTCCCTTCTATTTATTAGTGGAAAACTGGACAAATGCTACAACCAAATTCAATATCCTAGAATTTCTTACAAATGGGTAAGCCTTGTGTTCCATTTGTATTGTCAAGGAGATTAATAAAAAATTCTTTAACAATTAATTGGTCATTCTAGGAAGCAAGGTGAAATTTTATGCAATTGATCCACACTTCCTAATATATGACTAGGATGATCTCCTAGTGGCTCATAACCCTATGCAAGCTAGCACACACCAGAACATCTAATATATGTTTTTTATGAGATTATTTTTATCTTCTATATCATGTGTGATATTTCACCAAATGTGAAGATGTGGTGATGAGTGTAAATAACAATGTATTATATATTTTCTATCTGGGAACATCCTAATCTACATTATGATGTTGAGGATTTCTCTTCAATTATACCTATTGTAAAGAAGTATCTCTCTAGTTTTTTCAATTAAATTGGAACTAATGATGTGATTGATAAGGGGATCCTACCCCCCTGAGGAGGAAAAGTATCAAGAAAACACTCATACATGTTTTCACACTCACATTAAAAGGTGATCAGTCATCCTAAGAGATCCCTCCACATCATTGAATTCCGGTTATAATAACAAAAATGTTATGGGTTATATCAAGCCATTGGATTCATATAATGTTGTGTAGAAGAATTTGGTGGATCCTGTGATTTCTAACATAATCCAGTAAGTCACAGATTAAAAAAGGATGTTTTAATAGCTGATTTTTAAGGATCATGAATTGTGGAACTCCTCGATTGTATCTTATTCCTCCTATACTATGTAGTAGAATTCCATCCTCGGATTATTTTCCCCTTTTTATTTTAGTGATCTCACACATCCATACAGTGTATTTGTTGTGGATTATTGATCATTATTGAGATATGAGTCACCAAATATACCTAAAAATCATGATATAATTCCTCAGAACATAGATATAGAATCTCCATGATCTACTACTCATGTTTACCAAGTTTATGATCCATTACATAAATTTGCAGTTATGAATCATAAATAAGACAGGAAAAGACATGATAATAAATCATCCATGTGTTCATTCAATTCAAATTTTTATTGGACATAGTTTTCTTTTTTCTTTTTTCCATATATAATGGATCATTCTAATAGATATCCCTTTGATCCCATGGTGTCCTTCCAACTTCTTCTAACATAGGTGTTAGATACTATTGTTATTATGTCTTCTTCCATGAAAAAGAAGTTCTCACAAAACCATTTTCTTAAAAGATGGGTCTCTAACACAATTGAATTATAGTATCATTAGTATGATACAGTACCATCTATATAGGCTTCCTAATCGTCCCCTGACATTTAAGGCCACACTGATCACCATGTCAATGAAGTATAGAGGTGTAGAATCAGACTGTTCCAAAAACTGTCGTTAAATGTTTTGAGAGATTATTCAAGGAATGTGAAAACCAGTCCCTCTCGTATATCAAGGACATGATAAGGAGGAAACATATAAAATAATTCATAAGACACAATTTATATATTTTGGTCCTTTTACAATACTTAATATTGAAATTATTCAATAACATGACTTTAATTCACATCAACTATCTTATTAGGTTTAGAGATTTAGGGAATCTGGTCATAACTCATACATATAATCTTTAGTATTAGAAGAAGATACTTATATTCACTATCATAATTTTTCATAAAACAATGACTATTTAAAAATAATTTTTTTTTAATATCGTAGAATAACATTTCCTTGACCCCATACTTGACACTATTCATATTTAAGTGATGTGAAAACAATTTCAATACTTGGGATAAACATAATAAGATCCATAAAAGATACAAAAAAAAAGAAAACTGTTAGTCTTGGGAAAACAAGTAATCCATGTATATTTTATCATACATTAATACTTTTTACATTTATGAAGTTCTAAATAACATTCATTGAATATAAGCTCATTTCATTGTCTTTTAGTAAACAAAAGATTGGAATAAATCAATAAAAAGTGACATATATCATATAATGGTAACATGCTACAATATCTTACATAAATGGAAAAAACATATCGATGACATCCAAAAATATCAAAAAATGAAATATCCATACGGCCAACTTCTTTACCAAATGCATTGGAAATTATATCGTAACCACTCATCTTTGGTTTACGATAGATCCACTTGTCTTTGGTTTATCACAAAACCACCCGTCAAATGTATAAGTTCCATTATATAATCATAACACATAATTATTACAATTATCAACATTTCAGCCATAAAATTTCATTTTAAATCATAAGAAATATTTTTAATATATTTAAATTGTTAATACACATTCAAAACCCTTTTCTGTACCAAAACACCTCAAAAGGGAATAATGGATTTCTTTTCCTCAAAAAAATTAAACTTTATAGAGGAATATAAATATTACACAATAGTTATAATGGTAAGGAAGTTATTATTATCACATACACTAAAAAATTTTCATTTTTTTGTTTAGAAAAATGTTCCATAGAAAAAGGCTTCTCATTAAAGGAAATTAAAAGTCAAAGGTATTAATTATCGACAGTATATATGAAGGTGGTGTATATTATCAAAATATTCCTCAATTAATCAAGAATGAGACAAAGTCCCTTACCTTGAGTCTGACTTGTCACGTGAAATCATAATGTTCATAAATAATAAACATTGATTAATTTCTACTTGCAATAAATCCTATTTTAGGTCTATTATTTCTTTTTTATTACTTTTTACCTTGTTAAAAATATTATATAATTATTTATGTCTGTATCAAATCTTTTATATTCAATACTTGAGTTGAAAATGAACATGTTTTGATGTAAATTTTCAATGTGGTCAAAAGTATATCATCTCTAAAATAATATTAATTAATTAAATATCATTTACATCAAGTATATATGTATTTATAATTGTCCATAATATTTGGAGATACGAAATGAAATTCACTATTCATGGATACGGTTGGTGTTACGTACACATGAATTCTAAATTAATTTGTTTTGATTATTAAAAGAATAATAAATAAATAATAAATATACTATTATATTAAATTCATATATTTATCATTGGTATAATAAAACCAATTCTTTATACATTCATGTATAGTGAAAACATGTCACATCTCTTTAATGATGTTGTAGTCCACACTTCCTCAAAAGAAATTATCTTATTTACAAAACATGGAAATCAAAAAGGTATGTTATAAATAAAAATTAAAAAATAATTGAGAATATATAAATATAATATATATCATATTTAAAATATTTTAGATTATATTGGCCACCATCATAGTGGTAGGGTAAAATTTAACAACCATCGTTTCGTGAGGTAGTAGTTTGTTGTACACAGATAGAGTATGTTCATTACCCATTAAATAGAAGTATGTGTAAGTGTAGATATAAAACATATTATAACAACATCCTAGTATATTTTGGACACTAGTTATATTATTTAATCATAAAATACAGATATTTTATTTACTGTAGAATTTTAATGATCCGAAAATATCATGAGAGATGATGTTACCACTTAATCTTGTAACTTCGTTTGATTTATATAAAATTGAATCCCTGAGATTATTTATGACCTAAAGGATGGATTTTGGGATGAGGGGGGGGATTATAGGAAGTGTTTTTGGATGATCATGGATTAAAAAATAGTTCTTCAATTGTGACTATTAGAGAAGAGAGGGTAACTTTTTATAGGATAGGGAAGGGTCACCCTTGGAAACACTTAAATTATTAAATTATTGTAAATGAATATTTAAATTAAAATTTTTACAATAAGATATACATAAAATATTATATTTGGATTGTGAAAAATGATCCCAAACAATAATTTTTAGACATGTATTGAATTTATTTTAACCCTTATCTTTTTTACACTTATTTACTCTCATCTAATTTTAATTGTAGTAATAAAATTTTTATAATTAAGAGGCTATTAGTTTTAATTATATGTGGTAAATTTTCCATAATTGGAAACATAATAAACTATTATACCTTATCAATGTCACTTAGTGATTTTAAAATATTTATATTATTTTGAAATAATTTAACCAATTTTTATTTTATGAAACATAAATTATGTCAATTTTTACACAATTAATTTTATGGAACTTAAATAAAATCCCAACATAACGATAACATCAAACAAAAACATATAATTGTCTTAAAAAATGTCATATTCACTCATAAAAATTGTGGATGGAATAAAATATTTCATATAATATTTATTTTAATATTTATAATATAATTTTCCCGATTCTTACAAAAATAATGAAATCACTACATCATCTTTTTTTCCATAATTAATTCTTATTATTTAATGTCTAAAAATTATAAATAAAATTAAGTGATGTAGAGAATATTTTTATATTTCTAATTAATTTATTAGTCTAATATATCACTTATATGAACCGATATTGAATTTTTTTTATTATAAATATTTATTTTTATACCATATTTTCCTTTACTTTAAAAAATATAATATACTTTTCATAATCTCTCCCAAGTGTCTTCCAAATGCCAAAATTTTGTCCCAATTGATGTATTGGTAATAAAAATATCATCAAAAAATATTATAAAATGTTTTATAGTAGTTTTATATTACAATAATATTATTTTTACTCTTATTTACCTAATTAATACTTTTACAGAGGAAAATAAAAATAATTATTGAAGATACTATTCATCATGTCCAAAAATAAAATGGACCGAAATACATAATTTTGACATTATGATTACAAATATGGAATAAATTTTTCAATATTCCTAACAAATAAGTTGTCATAAATAATTTAAAATTAATTCTTATTATGCTAATGAGAAAATGAGGTTTTTAAAAGTAGAAACCCTCAAAAAGAGGACATGTTTTTATCTAAAATTTTAATGTAAAATTACCTCCAATAACCTAAATTAGATTAAATTATAAAAAATTATTTTGAATTTAATTTAAAACCAATTAAAATTATAATCTATCAATACAAATACATTTTATGAAAATGAAATTATGAATTAGAAAGATATGTTTTTCACAATTCCTTATAATATGTATTTTTTTATAAAAAAAAAATTGACAACAAAATAACTTTTGATGTCCTATTTCCATAGAAAAAATTATATTTTCCAAATATAACCTATCATGTTGAAAAAAATTGAAATTTAAAAAGGGATTCCATCAATAGGTGGTAAAATGTCCTTTTAAAAAGATTAGAGTATTTTATGCATAAAATTTGAATCATTTCAATTTTAAGCCTCAAATATTTATTTGATGAATGTGAAAACATTTAAAAAATATTATTAAGCATAATATAGTTAGTTCGGTTCATTATTTCCAATATAATGGAATTATTTTAAATAACATTTAAAATAATACTACTAGTATTGTATTAATATTCAGTACAAGTGAGTTTTTTGTGCAATGTAAGATTTCAGAGAAACTTGTTGTTGTGTGTCAAGTACACTATTGAAAAAATCATCCCCTTTTAATGTAAAATTAATATCTTATTTATTAATATTAATAGTTATGAAAATGTATTATTCTATAAATAACTGGTATGTTACATCCTTCCACCCCTTTTTGGAAATTATGTCCCCATAATTTTATTCAAATATCAAATTACTGGGGGTATTTCTCCTTTATAGAATTTTCAGATACCCGTATTTTTTCTTCATCCATAATGGTTTATTTGTAAAACCATTACCTAAAAAATAACATTATTTTGTAACACTTTCTCTATATAGTTATTAATTTGGACTGAAAAATCCTCATAAGAAATATTCTCTTCCAATTGAACTACTTCTGGACTCATAACATGAGATGGATCCAACATATACTTTCATAATAATGAAACATAAAAACAATTGTTCACTTAGGATGAACTCATATGCATTTCCAATCGACAGGAAATTGACCCCACTTTCTCCACAATTCCATAGGGTCTAATGAATCATGGACTCGACTTCACATTCTTAACAAAATACATCACACTTTTCCTTGGTTAATCTTTCAGAAAGAAATGATAAGCTACCAAGAATGAAATATCCTTACTTTGATTGTACACATAACTTTTATGCCTACTATGATCTATTCACATATGGTTCTTAATCAACTGAAATTTTTATGCCACCGCATCATCTAATTATGGTGACATCAACTTCCTTTCACCTATTTTATCCCAAAAAGCATGAGTTTGACACTGCTTTTCATATAATGTTTCAAATAGTACCATATCTATACTAGAATTTGAAATGTTTTTATAATAAAACTCAACTGAATAAATAGGTTTGTCCCAACATCCCTAGTAATCCACTAAACAAGAACATAACATATCCTCCATGTTCTAAATTATTCATTCAGATTGCCCATCAGATTGTGGATGAAATGATGTACTGAAATTTAATTCATTTCTTAATGACTTATGAAGGAATTTCAAAAAATTATAAGTGAACCTGGGATCACGAATAGATATAATGGAGAGTTTAACTCCATGTAACATTAATATCTATTAAATTAAAAATTCAAAATGCTGATCTAGAGGCAATGTATATCAAATAGGAAAAAATGAATTGTTTTAGTCAATCGATCAAAAATATCACAAATTTTATTGTTACATAGATAAATATTTGGTAATCCAACTATGATATACCTGGATATATTTTACCATTTTCACTTCTCTACTAAGAAAGGATTAATCATCCTTTTTAATAATTATTTTTTATCTTTAACCTGTTGACAAATCAAACACTTCATTGGAAAGTCACTAATATCATTTTTAATTCCATCCCACTAATAATAATTCCATAGATCTAATTCCATCTTAGTAATTATATGATAATATAAAAATGGAGAACTATGATCTTCACATAACTAGTCATTCTTCAAATGAGAATCAAAAGTCACCCATAATCTCTTCCCAAACATCAAAACACAATCTTTTTCAATGTAAAATTCTGGAAACTTACCCTTCTGAACCAATTATACTATTTTCTAGAACTCACTATATTTTTTTATGTGCTTTCTAAATTCTACCTGATATATAGGATTTCACTACCACCTGAAACGAAATAGAGTAATTTCCTATATCAAAAACTTCCATGAACAAAATCATCAAATCATTAACCAAAGGATCTAGTTACAAACGTAGCATCGTTAATATAGAATTACTCCTTCAAATCAAAGCATCAAACACATTATTTGATTTTACTATATGGTAAATAAACATAAAATCATAATACTCAATTAATTTCATACATCTCCTCTATATCATGTTCAATTATTTTTTATTTAATAAATACATAAAACATTTGTGATCAATATATATTTTACATTTTATGCCATTCAAACGATGTAACAAAATTTATAATGAAAAAGCACACCATCTAATTCCAAATCATGTATAGGGAAATTAATCTCATGATCCTTCAACATACGTGAATCATAAGAAATTGCATTATAATTCTATATTAGGACACAACAAAGTCATTTCCATTAAGAATCACTATAGATATCAATTTCACAATTCCACAAAGTCTGGCCCAATACTAAAGGATTTTCCAATATTCATTTCTATTCTCGAAAATAATCCTAAAATTCACTTTTATAGATGAACATAACTCCATTAAATGTTTACTTAGTTAGTGGGATAGATAACCAAGAAATGTTTTCTAAAAAACCTTCAAAATAACCTGCTATTACAAGAAAACAAAGAATCTATATAATATTGGAAGGTCATGGAAACTCTACCAACAACCTTTATTTTATAAGGATTAACAGTTATGCCATAATTAGAAACATTATGACCAAGGAAAGAAAACTTTTTAAACCAAAATTCACTCTTTCTAAACATTCCACATAGTTTCTTTTCTTTTAACTTTTTCAATAAAATCCTCAAGTTAATTTCATATTCCTTCATGGTTTTGGAATATAATAAAATATCATCTATAAAAACAACTAAAAACTGATCCAAAAACTGATGAAAGAATCCATTCATGAGATTCATAATTATAGTAATTTTACTAGACAACCAAAAGGGAATAACTAAAATCTCTTAATTCCCATATCTCATTTGGAATTTTTTCTTTGAAATATTATCCTCCTTCACCTTCAGCTGATGGTACCCAGACCACAATTATATCATGGAGAAATACTGAGCTCCGTTTATCTGATGAAATAAATCCTTGATATGAGGTAACAAATACTTGTTCTTAATAGTGATTTTATTCAAAGATTTTTAATAAATATAATGTCTCTTACAGAAATATTCTTTTTTCAAAAATAAAACAGGATCACCACAAGGTGAAGTTCTATGTCAAATGAATCCATTATGTAGCCAATTATGTGAATATTTTTTCAATTCCACTAGTTCTACAAAATCCTTTCGATATGGGGATTTATAAATAATCTTAGTATCATGCACTAAATCAATGGTAAATTTAACATCCCAATTTGGAAAAATACAATCAAATTTATTAGAAAAAATATATATGAATTCATTAAAAATTTGAATGTAAATAATCAAAATGGTTTCATTATTTTCATGAAAAAGATATTAATAACATTCAATAACATTTTAAATAAATCTCTCAGCTTCTTGGTATGTTATTAAATAAATGAAATCATTGAACAACACATTCTTGTCTTTATAATATATTTTAGAATGATATATCGAAAGTAAATCCATTCAAAAAATTATATCAAATTCCCCCATGTTTAGATAAACATGATTTGTAGTAAATTATATCACACTAATGACAATATTAGTAATAATATAAATCTTGGTTTCTTTAATACTTCAACTATGAGTTTTTACAAAAAACTACTTACAACATTCATGAGATGATATATCAAATTTAGATGCAAAGATCTCAGAAAATAATTAATTTGAAGATCCAGATTCAAAAAATAGTTTTGGGATATTTTCAAAAAATATATAACATACTTTCATCACATAATTTGAAGGTCCCCCATCAAATTTAGTAGTAGATAATGATATTTACATTCCCTTATTCTTTTTATCATTCATTTTACACACTGTGTAATCATCTTTTGAAACACATTTGCATAATTCCCTAACTCATTGCAACTAAAACGTCTTAAAACTGGTTTTCATTTCCTTCCTAATCATATTATGTAAAATTTCGAGCAACATGACTAGTATTAACACATCAAAATAACTTACCAGACTTTGGGAGACATTCACTAGAATGTTTATGTCATACTTCTCAGAAATTGTAAATTTTGTTTTTTTACCTCCAAAATACATTGATGACTTAATTCCCATATCATAGCAAATAGATTGCTTCTTTTGTTTTCTCTCATGGATCACATGGTCATTAGAAATATCAATTTCTACTTTCTCATCACATTGTACATGTTTCTCAACGCTTTTGAACTCATAAGAAGCTAATTCCCATAGATATTTCACCTTCAATCCCTAGTAAAACCAACTTATCGTACAATAAATATTTTGGATATGATTTGGGCCCTACCATGACAAACTGGTGAAATTTTTATCATATAAATCCACATTATCTTCATACTTTTGCCTCAATTCGAGCAATAGATTTTCCGTCAAATGTCAAACAACCTTATGAAAAAATGTCTCTAGGAATATATTAGTAAATTCATCATATTCCATGCTGTCAATCTCTTCACTACCTTTTACATATTTATTCATTTACCACCACTGATCAGATTTACCTTCAAAATGATAAAAAATGATACTAACCTTTTGATTGTTAGAACAGCCCATTACATCAAAAATCATTTATAGTTCGTTCTTCCACCCTTCATCATACACAATATCAGATCATCCTATGAGATATGGGGTACATTGGCTCATGAATTTATCAACTAGAAACATATTACACTGTGGTTAATCTGGGTGATGTAGTTAATGGAAAAAAACTATTTATTTCTAGAGGATAATATGTAATTATTGAAAAAATGATTTGTTCCTATTCAGAACATCTTAGGATGTTGATTCAGAAGGTTGTTTTCCTCTGTATACTGTCCCAACACAGCAGCCTTGTTTCCACTATGTAAAACCATTTGGAATAGAAATATCATAGATAAGTAAATACAGTAATATTTGAGTTCTTTAACTTTTCAATTAGACCATAATGTAAAAAATAACTCATAGATATTATATTAAAAATATCATAACCCCTAATGTTTTTTAACCAAACGATGATACAAACTATAAGGCCCCCACCTTAAATATTAATTAATCATGAGATAATTCAATAATTTTACATTAACTGACATAAAGGATCATTATAGGTTTATAGATTTATATATTTAGGTCATAAATCATATATAAAATCATATATATTATATATGTATAGTTCTATAAACTAGTCGATTTTTCCATTAAACCAAAACTCTTTGAAAAGAAATATTATTTCGTATCATAGAATAACATTTCCATAATCCCATAAATGACTCTATTTTGCTTTTTGTACTGTGAAAAATATTTCAAAACATGTTATGGGAATAAGTATCTCATTAGGGTATACGCAATGATAGAAAACTATTATTCTGGGGAAAAAAATTAAACCATGATTTCTTTATCATAAAGTAATACTTTTCGCCTTTCTAAAGTCATAAAAACTATTCAACGAATACAAACTCATTGATTACCCTTTATTTATCCAAAATATTACCATAAATCTATATAATAACACATATACCATATAAATGTTACCTGTGACATAATCGTGATGAAATGAAATGACCATACGATCAACTTCCACGCATATCACTAAATTGAATATGCATACGACCAACTACCATATCCAATGCATTGGACATTATTATATAACCACCAATCCATGGTTTATCAATAAACCTCCTGTCTATGGTTTATCACACAACCACCCATTAAATGTTTAAGTACCATTGTATAATCCTAACACATAAAGATTACAATTATCAACATTTCACACATTAAATTTCACTTTAAATATCAAGATATATAGAAATAGTCAATACACTTTCAAAATATTATTCAATATGAAAAAACCCAAAATGGAATGAGGGTTTTATTTTCCTTTTTTAAAAAATAAATTCTTATAGAGGAATAAATATATCAAATATCATTTATAACGGCGGTGATGTCGTTGTATCCACATATGTTAATTTTTTTTTCTTATTGACGTTTGGTAAAATTCTCCATCGATAAAAGATTCCAATTGAATGAAATTGAATCTCAAAGGGATTTTTTATACTCATTATAAAATATTGTGGTGTATATTATCTAAATATTCCACAACGAAAGGAGATTGATATGAAAACCCTTGTCTTGAGTCTGAATCACCACCTACATGTTATGTTACTGATTATTAAACATTGGTTAATTTTTAAATTCATGGGTAACTTTTTCAATTTTATTATTTCCTTTGATATAACTTATTACCATGTTATAAATGTTTCATAATTAGTTATGTTCATATCAGATGTTTTGTTGATAATTAGTACTTGAGTCGAAAATAATAATTTTTATGTAAATTGTTAATGTGGTCAATACTCATCATCCCCAAAATAATATTCATGATTTTAATATCATAAATATCCATTATAAATGTATTTATAGTAATCCATAATATTTGGAGATATGAAATGAAATACAACATTCATGGAGATAGTTGGGTTTACGTATGCATGAATACTACATTCATTTCATTATCATATAAAACAATAATAATTAAATAATAATTCTATTATTATATTAATTTTATATATGTCTCATATTATTAATAAAACCATCCTTTATATGTTTCTTGTATAGCGGGAATGAGTCTCATCACTTTGAGGCGGTGATAGTCCACACTTCCTCAAATGAAGATATTGTCTTGACACAACATGGAATGAAAAAAAGGAATGTTCTAAATAACAAATACTAAATTATATAGTCAATATAACTATAATATATATCATTCTTTTTCACAAATGGAATTTTGTCTCCATTAAAACTTGCACTTGACATGGTCCACGACAATGGTCGAAGGGCGTTCTTGATTTCCACATGTTGGAACAATTCCCAAGGTATCATAAAATGAAATTTGGGAGAATTTTACTCGAGATTGTAAAAAATAAAACAAGAAAGGTCTAATAAAACTAATTTAGAATTTATAAAACAAACCAAATTTTACAAAAAGTTGGAATAGAATTACAAAATTTAAATCAATTCTCAATGAATAAATAATGATTAAACCCAAAATGGGATGCCCATAAACCACCTCAGGGCAAGAGGCACCACCCTCAAGACATCTCCACAACACTACAACATCATGAAATGCTAACAACCCGAACCATCTGCAAAAAAATTTATACCCAAACTGATGAAAAATAACCAAGTCTATATGCACCCAATGGATTACATAGAGTGTGACCCAAATCCCAGTAGGATTCCACCTCTAAAAAATTTCATGTGATAAGCATTTAAAGATTAAAATAATGCATGTTTTAATAAAAATGAGATGCTAATAATAATTTTAAAGAGATGAAACATTAAATAAAAACTATTTTCAAGAGGGACACATTAAAGAATAAACACTTTTAAAAAGAGTTCCAAACATACTGTATTTTCCCACCAAACATGGTGTATGCCGACATTAGCATAATGTATCTATGGGGAACATGCAATGTAATATAACCCCTTGGAAGTAGCTCGATATGTGTCACAGGTTCCTCATAAATCAGTGAAGGTAACCAAACATATGTCTATTCTTGTGCAAATGGGCCATTAGAAGAAAATGTAACCATAACCTAGTGGCCCCCCAACATCATCCTCATAATCTTCATCATGGTTTAGTTAGTCATGTCATCATCAAACATTCTACGTGAAACTGAGGCCAAACCCCACATGATGACTAGCATGCTAGTACACATCCACCCACCTTGATACCTGGGTGTAAATTCTTGTGCTCAAACAAGTTCCCCAAGCTATGAAAATATAATTTTCACAAGAAAATAACACTTAAAAGTCACACACAGACCAAAAAACCACATGTATATCACACAAGTCACTTAATCCCCTTTTCCATTTTAATTCATTTTGAAATTATACACACACTAAAATATCCCACAACACCTTTATGATATCATTCAAACTTCAAAAAATCCTTGAACACATTTAAAAAATCCTTCCAGGAAAGATAAAAATCTCATAAAATCCAACGCGCATGTCATATAATACTCCTTTAATAAACAAAATTAATTATTCACATCATACTCAAACAAAACAACCAACAAATGTGTATCTCGCCTTTAATGAAATTTAATAGAACCCTTTAAAATTTTATAAAACATTCTAAAAATGTTTGACATCATAAATCAATACTATTACTTTCTAAATATTTTCTTATGTGAACAAACTTACAAAAACAGTACATTTACATCCTTTACCCACATTGTTTAACTCAATAAATCATTTAAAATTTTCATAAATCAATCCCAAAAGCTATAACCATGTTTTTCACAAAAAAACCTATTTCAAAATCCTTATTAATGGCGAAAATCACACCAATGAATTACAAAAACAAAATTAGAATCCCCATTCAAAAACTGATAAATCACTTTCATATTTTGTAAAACTAAAAAAATATCACATGAATTACATTTGAAAAATAAATAACATTATGAAAAAATGTAACTTTAATACTACAGGATTAACAAATTCTACCAAAAAATAGTTTTCCCACCACACAAAACATATTAGGAACATGTTAACATAATAAATAAAGCATTATAACTCATCAATAATTTCTTAAACATGGAATCACCTACCTTTCGTGACAAAACCACCAATATGTTATGTGAAACATCGACCTCACCACCGCTGAACCATATGACAGTGAAATCAACCTAAAATTGAAATATTATACAATGAAACTCAATGAAAACCCCTAGTTACTGACCCTATCTTTTATAAAATTTAGAACCTAAATAAAATAAGAATAAACCTCATTCAAATGGGAGGAACATGAGAGGAATATAAGTTAATTGAGATCTCTTGAATAAGAAATTCCACATAAACAAGTAGATGAAGTTTCAATCAACAAAAAATTAACTTTTGGTTTGAATAAGACTGCCTAGGTTATGTAAGAACTGAATTGATTTAGAATAGTGTAAAAATTGAAGGAGATGTGAAATAGTCTATTTACCTCTTCAAACCAGGATGATTTGAGTCATTCAGAGCATTTTCGCCATAATTTGTGTTGAATATGAGCTCCAAATAGAGGTAGGGGAGAATGGAGACGCGCCTTGGGTATGTGGGCACTATTGAGAGTATTTATAATGTAAAAATATTAAACATTGAATGAGATATTACAGAATTAAGAAAAAAAATTTAAAGCTGGAATTAGGCTTTCGGGCTAGCACAACACCTTAATAAAAAACCCAAACCCATCATTATTATAGATTCCATTAGGATCCAAATTTATACGGATGGTTTAATATACATGGGGATAAAAAAATTTAAGTGGAATGTGTGTAAAAGTATAAAACATTATAGTGTTGTAAAAGAAAAAATATTTTAAATTATGGAAATTGGCTAACGGTTTGGCCCAAATTTCAAAAACCTGCAATTTCAATCAAAAGACATGTGAAACCCCTAAATCAATTAAAGAATGGAAATTTAATGAAAAATAACTTTTAAATAAGTCATGGATGTGACAATTCTTCCCCCCATAAAATTTTTCGCCTAAAAAACCCCACAGTAAGTCCAAAGAAAAAAACCAATCCCAACTGAAATGCCAAAATGGACTCCTTTGCAAACCTTCGCCACCACCGAAGATTATTAGATATCACTATTTGATCAATCAAGGAAGTAATAAACTAAAAATACAAAAAATAATCCAATTTCCTCTAACTATGAATCACATTCTGAATTCATCCCAAAAGAAACACCTCAAACACCATCTGAATAAGACTCAAGCTGTTTACCCAAATGAAAAACATCATAGAACAAGGATACACAGACCTTACATTAACTAAACATTCAGGCACTCTCAAATCCCTACATTTACTCATGGAATATTTTGGTAGTCAGATATCTCTGAATGATAATAATTACCTCCATGACAAGACCATATATGAATCCTAGTTTCTGATATGGGGTGACGCTAATAGGCCACCCACCATAAAAGACAACATGAATTTTCCCGAGATGGAATCGGGGCACTAACAGGGGGTTGACCGAACATACTCTCAAGAATAAGGGGTAAAATATCATTATATTTTTACAGAAGAACATACATGAGACCCATAGTGAGTCACCCAACCATAATAACAATCCATGTAAACCTACTAGCTCAATCCGACACGAAAAGTCCCAAAAATTTAAAGAGTTGGTACGACCGCATGGATAGTCTGCATGATTTGGGAAACCGTGCCTTAACCATCCCTATAATTCTATACAACATGGAAACTTCACATGGTTACATGGGTCGTGGTTCATAACCTTCTGGAGACCGTGCGATAGCTATTGTCTCTTATCGCATAGTTCATTTTGTATGAGCACAGTTACAACTAACAGTTCACAAATAGTGTGCATTAATCTTCCTAGCCCAAATTTCAAATTTTTATCCAAAAACATGATGGAAACCAAAGGGGGAAGTAAAAAATCAGTCTAAAACATGGAAACAAGGTCCTCCTACCTCTACAACCAAACGGGAACAACTATAACAAGATAATGACACTATAGGTTTAAACTATTCCCATCTTTCATACTAATGACATGAATTAAAAAAAATGTTTTAAGGACCTAAGAACATTCTGGGCTATGTGCCAGTATCACTTTGGGATATATGGATGGATCTCAAATTGGTAAATCATCTTCAGCTCCATAGTTTGGGTTCCAAAAAGACCAAATGTAATTTCTTCTTCTATTTCCAAAAAACAACTACACTGAGATCTCATATGTATTCAATGATATAAAATACACGCAAAACTAACATTAGAATCACTCAAAATTATACATAAATAAGGGAATATATGATGCACACACATCAACCCTTTTCTCTTCACATTAGAAATTGAAAGAGGAAATGACATATAGAAATTCCTTCCTCTAAATAGAAGATGTTGATATTTTCTAAAGGGATACACACTTAAAAAAAATGTATACACTTAGAGGGTTTCACTACCTTCACCTTTCAGTCAAATAATGATATGACATCATAAGGAATCACCGAACATGACCAATGAAACTGATAGAAACAAGACATGGAAGGGGATCTTATGCCATGTCCAAAATAGTACACGATTCCTAAAAATAGAATAAATATCCTCTCTTGAGCATATTTTCCCCACATGTGGCTGAATATCATCCCTCACATCAAACAAATTAATGAACAACAAAGATTCCCTCTTAGAGAACATCCTACACTGACAAACCTTAATTATTCTCACCTTTGACGACTAAGGTAACACAGGGAATAATGGTCTCATTCAACCTCCGATGGCCACTCTCCCAATACAAGAGGATCCACAAAAGCAATGAAGGAAAATAGAGTATACTCAATCACAAAATAATGAGAAAAATATTCATTATATTAATCAAATTGAGGACCATCCTATGACAAGACAATTTGGGTTTCACATTAGTTGTGCAGTAACCCTGAATGGGGTCATGTCTTATAAGACTTGAGAACCCAAGGACCCAATTAAGATGGTCCATTTTTCAAGACATACCACAAAATAGATTCAAACATATGAAGGGAACCACCATAAAGGCATCCTGAAATATTTCTACTAAGGAGACCACTATCCATCCCTTCATCCCAGCTTACCGACCAAACCCAAACCCAAAACACCATTCAAAGATGATAGGGTTTTTGACTCAAATAATACCACAACAACAACATTTCATACAACACATATGATTCACCATCCCAAACCATTCATCATGAACTCATGTTTTTCCATAAAATCATCTCTTTGAAAACAAATGGTTCCGCAAGTAGCACATCCATGAATGGAACCCCCAGGCCTTACACATGAATGTTTCCATGCCCCATTAGTCACCCTCCAAATATCTATCCTGACGCTCATTCATTCATGCCATTAACCCTCTATCATCCCATATAATTACATGGATGTGGTCGCTCATGGAAATAGTAACTGTAAATACAAAAATTCTTTCCACATTTCAAAACCAAAATATTCCATCGATACTTCCTTTTTCTCAAAACCACTTTCCAACTAATAAAAACCCAATTTATTTCTTATAAATCTTTTATTAATATCAGAAATAATTCAATAAAAACTCACATTAAATTCATTTTAATTAAATTCGAAACATTTCATCTTGTTTCAGAGCACATCTAATTTCCCGAATAACACTATTTCATAAATCAATATTAAATTGGGAACACAACACTTCTAATTTTAAAGCAGGACTCAAAAATTTAATAAAACTTCTCAAATGATCTCTACTTAGCATATCAAATTACATTTCTAGAATCCACACATGACCTCCATAACATTCCATCCAATTTAAACACCTTTCAATAGCTTAGAAAATAGTATTGGAAACACTTTTTGAAAACCAACATTAATACAATTCCTTATTTCCAAAGTGGTGTAAACACACCATTTTCCATTTCAAAAAACTCTGAAAATTTTGTTCTACCATTTCAAAAATCAAAAAAAAATTATTTTTTAGTTGAAATGCATTTCACAAAAACATTAAGCTTCTTAAAACCAAGTCATTTTTTCTTTAAAACCAAACTTACAAGATTTCAAAACTAATGTACACAAGACAATGTGAGGGGAAACTAGTTTTGGTGGGTGACTTGGACATATTAGCCAGAAACCACATGCCAATCACTTTACTATCATAGATAGTTTTCTAGGGAAATATCTCTAGCTCCACAAGGCTTTCCAGGCCCGGTGATCTCACTAAGACCATTATTGAAACTCTATTTTCAATTCCCCTAATCATTATCAAACCAAGAAAACAAAAGGGGTAAAATAAAACCCACCATCCCAAAGAAACATGAATCACGTAATGAGGTGTTCTGGATAGGCACCCTACTTGTAATTATAATTTCAACCCTTGAAAATCCTAACTCTAGACTCTATCTACTCTTCCCCAAATAACAAGACCCAAGAGAGGAAACCTACTCTTATACCATTTTTTCACAAACCAAATATGGTCCCCATCAAAATCGGCATCCAATACAGTCCAAAACTAAGATCTAAGGGAATTACTAACCCCCAATGTCTAGTACAATTTCCCAGGCATCATAAAATTAAATTTGGGAATGATTTACCTAATTTTAGAAATAGTTAATTAATAAACAAGTCTAATATAAAAAATTTAGATTTTTCAAAACCAACCATCTATAACATAAATTCATAATTTAATTAAATAATTTAAAAATATTATCAAATACTATAACAAAGGATGAAACCAAAAATGGATATCCCAGGAACATCCTCATGGAATGAGGCACTGCCCTCAATCCATCTCCCCAACACTTCATCACAAAGGACTGCTAAAAACCTGAACCATCAGCACAAAATGTTGTACCCAATCCTTTATCAAAAAATAACCAAGTCTACTTACACCTAAATGTGTAAGTAAGGTGTGACCTAGAGACCATTAGGATTCCACCACTAAAAAATTCAATGAGATAAACATTCAACGATGAAAATCATGCATGATTTCAGAAAACATGAAATGATAATAATAAATTTAATGAGATGAAACATTAAATAAAAATCGTTTTCAAGTGGTATACATTAACGAATAATCACTTTTAAAAAGTGATCCAAATCTACCGAATTTTCCCTCCAAACATACCGTATTCCAATGGTAATCATAAATTATCTAATGAATATAAGAAACAGGAAATAACCCCTAGGCACTAGCTCATTCTGGGACCCATTTACATCGTATCCGAGTTAAAGAAACCATAAAAATGTCAATTATTGTGTACATGATGCATTAGTAGGGATCATACCAATAATCTAGTGGTCCCACAACATCATCATCTTCACAATCACTGTTTATATAGTGTTGTAATCGTAAAACATGCTACGTGAAACTGAGCCCAAACCTCATGGGATGATTAGCATACAAGTAAACATCCACCCAACTAGATACCCAGGTGTTCCCTCTTGTCCTAGATCAAATTCTACATTCCATGAAATATAATTTTCACATGAAAATACCACATCCAAGACATACACACACAAAAATTCACAAATGTATATAACCCAAGATGCATAATTTAAGGACCCGACCCCAGTTACCCGAAACCGGTGCATTAGTGATTACATTGGAATAAAATCAAGAAATAAGGATCCCAAATGACATATTAGTTTAGTATTATTAGAAACAAGATACATACATATTTTCATAATTACAAATTGACATGAAAAAAAAACAGAAACTTCTTAGACAACTTCCATAACTCCTAGGTTATTTCAGATTGTAATTCATAATAAACTTCTCCTTGCCATGTTGAAATGAATCATAATAAATGGGGGAGCTCAAACACACAGTAAGGGTAAGAAATACAATAGAATATAACATAAAAATTAAACAGATTGAATAATTGAAAACACATGCCTATAAAAATAAATTTGAACATAATATAGAAAAAAAAATGAGCTTATTAAATTTTTCCATAACATAACATAATCATGGGTATTCTACTTTTCGAATAACCACATGAACCACAAATACTATATTCATAATGAGGGAATTCATAATGCGGGACAAAATATCCATTCCATTAAGGCCTCATTCCAAGACCGTAAGAAACATTTTTTCAAGGCCTTGTGTCAAGACCGTAGTTTATCTCATGAGACCTACAAATTCACCGAGGGGCTATAGTGGGCCCCATCGAAAAGATACTCTTTCCAATTCATTCCTTATTTGAATGGGGATGAAAATAAAAAAAATATACATTCATACAGAAATTAATATATGATATGAAAATAACGTTTCCCAAACATTAAGCATAAACACTAACCATTCAGTGTAAATTAGTGAATGGTTTAAAGATAGCACACCCACAAACAAAATAATCATAAAAAATTAAATTTAGTATAAAATATGATACCATGAAGTATTAATTCCAATAATACATAACAATCATAAAGGCTGTTGAAATAGATGAAGATACCCTTTTAAAATCTTCAAGTAATTCTTGAAATAAAAACTCTTTTACAATGAAAACAAGAGTTATTCGGAAAAATTATTTTTATAAAACCAAACATGAAGAGAAATATTATTTTCATAATAAAATTAGTGATTTTATAAATATAATGTATTACAAAAATAGATTTGACATTTTCCTTGAAAATAGATAAGAAGTTGTGATATTCCCTTGAATCGTGCTTGTATTTTAGAAATGATTTTCAAATCTCCTTTTAAAACATTTTACTATACATAAAATAAAATATGTTTCTGGTTGGTGTAAATATTTAGAAAAATCAAACTGAATTTATGTTGAGTATATAATAATATATAAGAATTTCATTGAGGTAATTAGACACTGAAAATCTACAGAATTTCATTGTGGGTTTTGATTACAACGAACTCAATTTTCTATATAACATATAATAATTTGTACAAAAGGATTATAGAACCTTACACATGGTATATAACATATATAATAACCTATTTAAACCATAAAAAGAATGGATTCATGACCATAATGCAGAATGATAATAAAAATCTAAATCCTATCATCCTCAAATGTAGTAAATTGACACAACTTGGATGGTGTTCTTGTAATAGTATAAAAAAATGTAAAAGGGAGAGATGATGAAAACTTTTTACCCTATCATGATAACATTAATATATATATATGGTACTGGAGTTATCAAAAAAATTTACAAGGAGACTTAATAGAATAATAAAACAAATAAACTTGAAAGGAAATAAAATTAATTGAAAAGAAGAATTTTCCTCTTGAATCACAGTTAATTGAGAGCCTCTTTAAGGGAGAGTTTTTTTACTTTTTATGAGAAAAGGATTGTAGGACGTGGGAGAGGAGGTTGTATGGATATTTGGAATGAATTTGGAAATGGAAAAAGGCTTGAGAGGAGTAAAGAGAAGGTGGAGTGATAGGGGGTTTTATAGTGGAGGAGAGAGGGGATTTCGTAATATAAAAAACATTAATTTTTATTTCCCCAAAATACAAATAATAGTGATTCATACTTGACAAATAATACAAATTTTATCATGTGAGTTCGAACCATGAGGGATTACATAACATGTGACATCATGAATAGTGTATTTAACTTATATAAGGTATTTTACGGTATTTCACTATTCATAAAAAATTCACGTATTTCAGAAATACCACAAAAATAATCCCCCCAAACAATTTTTATATCTATATAATCCAAAAATGAAGTCCATTTTTCAAAATTAATTTTCTAAATATGATTAATTTTATATTTATTTAAAATCACAATTTATTCTAAAAACAATGTTTTTAAAACATTATTTTACTTATTCCAAAACATAGGTATATCATACTTTCAGTTGAATAATATTTATTTACTATCATGGGAAATGTTACTATTAATTAGTGTATGATACTATTAATAAGGATATGTTACTATTAATAAGGGTTGGTTACTATTCACAAAAAATTATGTTTTTCTTATTGGACTCCAAATAATGTATTGATCACAACCGTGTGTTTCATATTTTTGAAATTCACATCAGAGAAGTGAAAAACATATATTTTAAGGGTAATATAGCACATAGTAGTTTGATATGACATATTTATAAGAAATTAATTTCAATTGAAAAATATTTGGTCGTTACATTCTCCCCTCCATACAAAAATTTCATCCTCAAAATTCACTAAATTATACCTAAAAAGATTTGGGTATGTCGTCAACATAATCTCCTCAGGCACCCATGGTACCCCCTCCATCATATGGTTCTTCCAAAGAACATTTACCAGATGATTCACTCTATTTATTAATACTTGTTCTCTTGAATCAATAATCTTGATAGGATCATCAAAATATGACAGATCAGGCTCAAGTTATATTTCTTCATAATTGAGTACATGAGTTTGGTCTGGCATGAGTTTTCATAACATTGACACGTGGAAATCATTTTGAAATTTGGAGAGACATGGTGGCACTTAAAACAGTATGATAAAACTCCAATTCAGTCTATAATTTCAAAAGTTCCGATGTATATAGGACATAATTTTCACTACTTATTGAATCTCATAATACCCTTCCATAGAGATACCTTTAAGAAAAGATGATATCATTCTTGAAATTCAAGGTCATTTATTATATTATTATCATAGATCTTTTTCCTACATTGATCTGTTTTGATATGGGTTTGGATAATCATAACCTTTTCTATTGTGTCCTCAAAATGTTCTGGGCCTACAAGCTTTCTTTCAACAACAACATCCAAACAAGTTGGTGTACGACATCTATTTTCATACAAAACATCATATGGTGCCACCTAAATACATTATTTGAAGATGTTGTTTTATGAAAATTATACGAGAGGTAAATACTTATTCCACATGGATTGAAAATCTGTTGAAAAAGACCTCAAAATGACTTCTAATGTTTGAATAGTCTGTTCTGATAGTCTATCAATTTGTGGGTGGTAGTTAGTGCTTAAATGATGTTCAGTATCTAGGGCCATCTAAAGATTCTTCCGGAATAGTGTTGTAAAATGGGGATCCCGATAAAAAATAATTGATCAGGGAAATCTATGATATCTTAAACATCATTAATATATTTTCTTTCTAAACGTTCACGTTGTAAATCATCTCTTATAGCTTCAAAATGTGAAGATTTAGTAAGATGGTCAACAATGACCGATATCACATCCATATTTCGTGGAATCTTTGGTATCTCAATGACAAATATTATTGTAAAATTATCACATTTCCATATTGTAATAGGGAGGGGTCTCATGACTCCTCCAAGAGGTTGTCTTCTAGCCTTCACCAGTTGAAAAACAAAACATCTCGACTTGTAATCCGCAATCATATTCTTTATGTTTTCCCACAAAAAATTTTCCTTTATATCTATAAACATCTATGTGCTACTAGGGTGTATAGGGAAATTAGATATATAAGCATCATCCAATAGTTACCGCTTTAGTTCAGGTATATAGGGTACACAAATCCTCTTTCCAAATTCCAAAATGCCACCTTCATATGAAAATTCAGTCAAATTTCCAGCATTTATATCTTTCATTTTCTTTTTTAACTCCTCATAATCATCCTGATAACATCTTATACCTTATATTAAAGAAGGTTATGAAACTATTTGAAAAAATTATTGATGTGTTACCTTCTTTATTTTTCCCATATCCTTATTTAATAGATCGACGAGTATAGGATCCCTTTCAACTCTCATCTTGTTCAAAATTCCATGGTCCTTTCTAGCCGAAGCATTTACAACCTTATTTTCAATCCTTGGGTGGTAGTGTATTGGGAAATCATAGTCTTTGAGTTTTTCAACACATCTCATTTGTATCATGTTTCGTTATTTCTATGAGAATAAATATTTTAAACTCTTATGATCTGTATATATCTTAAATTTTTTTCATAGATGTAATATCTACAAATCTTAAAAGAAAATATTACCACTTATAACTCAAGATTATGAGTTGGATAGTTTTGTTCATGATTTTTTTGTTGTCTAGATGCATAGTCACTCACTCGATCATTCTGCATAAGGACACAACCAAGTACTTTCTTCGATGCATCACTATATATATCAAACCCACCATTCCACAATGGTAGGGTTAGGATCAGAGAATTCACTAACCTCATCTTCAATTACTCAAAATGTTTTTTATATTCTTTTTTCTATATGAACATAGCCACTTTTCGAGTGATCTTTGTCATTGGTTTGGATAAAAGGGAGATGTTCTGAATGAAACACCAATAATGGCCTGCAATACCAATAAAACAATGTACCTTAGTTTCATTCATTAGAGTGTGCCAATATTTAACAAATATTGTCTTCGTAGGATCTACAGATATATTATCCTTAGATATAATGTAGCCTAGAATGGAAACTAATTAGAGAAAAAAATAAAACTTTCTAATCGTCCCACATAATTTATTTCTTCTATGTGACTTCAGAGTAGTGAGCAAGCGATTTTCATATTCTTCATAGGTTTTAGAGTATACTAGGATATCATCAATAAACACCACCAATAAGTCATAAATATATTTCATGATAACTATAATCATCATATCTAAAAAACAGATTGTGCATTTTTTAGTCCAAAGGGAATTTTTGTAAACTCATATTTTTTGTACCTAGTTCGAAATGCTTTATTTTAAATGTCTTTCATCCTTACAAGAAACTAATGATATTCAGATCCAAGATCAATCTTCAAAAAAAATATGGCTCCATGAAGTTGATCAAATAATTCAACATTTCGTGGTAGAGGATACTTATTATTTACTGTAATATAATTGATTTCCATGTAATCAATGCACAGCCTCAATGATCCATCTTTATTCTTGACAAAGAGGACTTGTTCTCCCCAAGGAGAAACACTTAGTCAAATAAATCCTTTATAACTCTATTCCTCTAGTTGTTTCTTTAGTTCTACTAACTCCACTGTGGTTATTCTATAAGGGTACTTTGATATTGTCCTTGAACCATGAATTATGTCGATCTAAAACTAAATTTTCTGCTTTGGAGTATGTCTAAATCCTTTGGAAAGATATAAACATATTCTTGCACAATAGGTACACCCTCTATCTGTAAATTCTTCTCAACATACCTATTTATTTAATTCTCTTACTCCATAATAATTGAATTTAGTAGATCTAATGGTTGTGGATCTAGATGAGAATCAAATGGTGAGGTTTCAGCTCTAAAAAGTAATAAATTCTACACCATTCTCAAAAATTGTAACATCGTTCCTCTTGGAATTGATCTTCATATCATTATTTGATAGCCAATTTATACCAAGAATTATATCATAGTCAACAATTGGTATGATGAAAATGTTACCAACTAAATCACATTTATGTGTCATGATAGGGACTAATCGACACACCTTTTTTGCAATGATACGTCCACTAAGGTTATTGACAGATAACTCGTTTATTAAATCATATTGGACATATCTAATTTTCTTCGAAAATAGGAATGATATAAATGAATGAGACGATATAGAATCAAAAACATTATTGGCTATGTTGGGTGAAATAATCAATTTACATGCCACCACTTCTTTAGGAACTTCATCCTCCGCAGTTGTGATGAAATTAGTTTGGCCTTGCTCCCTTGGACTTCTTCGGTGAACATTTTCCTTACACTTAAGAAATTCATGTGTGTAATGTCCCATCTCCCTGAAATTGTATCATAGAACATTTTTAGCTTCTTTCCTCCGCTTACAATCCCGAGGTATCTGGCCTTTTTCTCTGCACTTGTAACAGACTCAAATACCCTATAGGAAGGTGTTAGGGTGTTTCTTTCCAAAATTACTGCATGACGGAAATTCAACTCGTCCCCTCTTCCCCATTTCCTTATTTACATTACCTTAGTTTTTCAATTCCCTCTTCATTGGTTGCCTTCCCTTAATGTAATAAGACTTATAGAATTCATTTTATGTCTTGAAATAACATGATAAAATATCTTCATATGATGTGAAACTTTGGGAGACAGGAGTCCTTTGGAGGAATGGTTTTAAACCCTCAAGGAATCGATCGATTTTTTTCCTTGTATTACATATGTAGTCCACAGCATGCCTTTTTAGCCTTGTAAAGTGGGCTTCATACTAGGAAAGATTTGCATCCACCTTCTTCCTCTAAATCAAGAATTGCATCTCCATGTCTACTCACTATTCACAAGGGAAATATTTATCTAAGAATATTTCATTAAAATATCTCCATTTCATCCCTTTTATTTATTCCTCCACCTTTGTGTTTTGTATTAATGACCACCACTGATACACATCTCCCATTAAATGACAAACATCAATGAAAACCTTCTCTCTTTCATTACATCCCAAAATGAGAAATATCTTTTCAAGGCAATGTATCCATTTCTCTTCTACGAACGGGTTTGTAGTCCCATTGAATGATGGAAGTTATTGTCGCATAAATAGATTTAACATAGCTCCTCCACATGGTGGATCTGGATAATCTATATGAGTAATGTTATTATTCATAACCAGAGTATGTTGTCCCATTATAGTTATGAGTTTCTCAGCACCAGTCACAACACTAGATCCAACATCAGTATCCTCTATCAGAGGGAAATCCCTACAGGGACACATGTGTTCATGCAGTCTCCATTCCTACCACTAGGCGCCATCTCTAGATAATGACATACACTAGATTAGGCTATAAATTAAAATTTATAATCATAACTTAAAAAAATACATAGACCAAACTGAAATCCAACACAAGGATAAACCCATAATCACAAAAATGATTTCTCCGAGAAATATTAAACATTTAAATCATACATACGGGCTTGTAAAAAATTAGAATTATCCTAAGTATATAGCCTATGAATGTTATATCCAAGAGTTCAACAAGGCCCATTGTTCTGTACCAGGATACCTCGGGGCTTACAAAATACTCCTTATCAGAGTTTTCACTCCTAGGTACATCTGTTCTAGAGCCGCCCCTACCTGGTCATATCTAGATAGGGATGTATTTCATGAAAGATACACATAATCTATTCGTTTCCAGAATACCAGGATGTTCCTGTATGTTTATCCTCAAACACTATATTATGGACTCTTCCATAATCTACGTTTTCTAAATCTAGATTCCATGTTTTCTACTAAACTTCCTTTGATACCAACTGTAAGGACCCGACCCCATTTTCCCAGAGCTAGTGACTTATTGATTACATTGTAATACAAACAATGAATATGAATCCCAAAGCACTAACTAGTTTAATGTTATGGGAAACAATATTGAAGCATAAGTTCATCATTACAAATTGAAATGTAAAATAACATAGAAACTCCTTAGACAGCTTCCATAACTCATAGGTTATTTCAGTATGTCCTTCATAATAATGTTCTTCTTTCCCTGTGGATGTGAAACATGAAAAATTGGTGAGATAAAATGCCCAATAATGTTAAGAAATAATGTGTAAGAGTACATAATAATTAGTCATGTTGAATAATTTAAAACACATTCCTTTAAAAATAAAATCAACATAATATTGCAGAAATACGAGCGTGGTAAATATTTCCACAACATAACATAATCCTGGTTATTATACTAATAAAATAACGACATGAACCATAAATAATATATTCATAATGAGGGAATTAATAATGTGGGACAACAATCCATACTGTCAAGGCCTTGTTCCACGACCATAAATAATCATTTTGTCAAGGCCTTGTGCCAACAACATATTTTGTCTTATTAGACCTACCGACGCACCGAGGGGCTATAGAGATCCCCACCCCACACATACTCTGTTCAATTAATTACTCAAATGAAAATAGATAATCAAAAAAAAATATACATTAATATTGAAATTAATATATGAAATGAATATACCCTTACCCGAACATTAAGCATAAACACTAACCATTCGGGGAAAATTGGTGAATGGTTTAAAGATAGCACATCCAAAGCCAAAATAATCTTAAAACATTAAAAAGAATATGGTATATGATACCATGATGTATTATTCCTATTAATAAATAAAAATCAGTATGATTTTTGAAATAGATGAAGAGACACTTATAAAATTTTCAAGTAATTCTTGAAATAAATACTCTTTTACTTGGAAAAGAATAGTTCTTTCGGAAAAATCATTTCATAAAACCATAAGTGAAGTAAGATATTATTTTTCAAATAAAATTAATTATTTTATAAATATAATGGTTTCCAAAAATAGATATGGGTTGTCCCATGAAAATAGATTAGAAGATGAGATATTCCATTGAATCATGCTTATATTTTGGAAACAATTTTGAAAGCTCATTTTAAAACATTTAACTATAGATAAAATAATGTAGGATTGTGATTGGTGTAAATAAATAGAACACTCAAAAATAATTTATGATAATTATATAATAATACATAAAAATTTCATTGAGTTAATTAGACAATGAAAATAACCACAATGGAAATGGATGTTCGGGTGAAAAAATCCATACCTTAAATCCATACATGTTCCACTATTTAACTTAACATCTTGGAATATGAAATTATAATTATTAATAATATACATCAGAACCTATTATACATGTACTTAGTTTATAATAATTTAATTTAGTTCATTTATTCCCTTATTGATATGCTATTATATACAATATTTTCATTTTGGTGTGTTCGTTTTCATTAATTTTATAATCGGTGCACATGTTATTAATTAATGGAGTTCATGTTAATCTCAAGAATTGAATTATCATATTATTTATGATCATACATAGGTGGTATTTTTCATTTATATAATTTGGTAACATTTAATAAAGATTAATTATTATATAGATATTTAATGATAACTGTTTTGGTTAAATTATGGGTTTTGATTACAACAAACTCATTTTTCTTTTTAACTTATTACGATTTTTACAAAGGATTTACATATCCTTACATAGGGTATATTAGAAATATAAAAATCTGTTACAAAATTAAGAATAATGGTTTCATGAACATAATTGAGAATGATAATAGAAATTGAAAGCCTATCGTTCTTGTTTGTGGTAAAGTGACACATCTCGGATGGTGTTCTAGCTACTAATATAAGAGAAGGTAAAAGGGATAGATGATGATAACTTATTCCAATATCATGAAAAAATTCTAGTACATATATGATATTGGAGTCATCCAAAATTTTTATAAGGATAGGTAATAGAAAAATAAAACAAATGAACTTGAAAGGAAAGACAAATAATTGAAAAGAGGAATTGAACTCTGGAACAAAAATTCCATGAGATCCTCTTTAAGGGAGAGGTTTTTATCTTTTCAAGAGTCCAAGGCTTTTTGGACTTGGGATAGGTGGTGGGAGAATATTTGGATAGAATTTGGAGAAGGCACAAGGATTGATATGTGTGAAGAGAAGTGGGAGTGAGAGGGGGTTTTATAGTAGAGGAGAGAGAGGATTTCTTAATATAAAATTCATTAATTTATTGTCTTCCCACAATACAAGGAATAATGTGTCTTCCATGACCATGAATAGTAATTTTATCATCTGAGTTCAAACCTATTGGGTATACATCACTTCTGATGTCCTGTATAGTGTATTTAACTGATATACAATTTTTTTTTTTCGTATTTCACTATTAATAAAAAATTCAAGTATTTCAGAATTAGGCCAAAAAATCACCCCAACCATTTTTCGATGTGTATAATCCAAAAAATAAGACCATTTTTCAAAAATAACTTCCTTAATTATTATTTATTTAATATTTAATTAAAATCACAAATTTATTCTAAAAACAATAGTTTTAAAACATTCATTTACTTATTCCAAAGAATAGGTATATCGTACATTCACTTGAATAATATTTATATACTATCAAAAGTAAGGTTACTATTATTAGGATAGAATAATACTTTTATGTGTATGTTACTATACATAGGGGTAGGTAACTATTCACCAAAAATTATTTGTTTCTTATTGGTCTCCAAATAACTTACTGATCACAAATGTGTATGTCAAATTTTCAAAATTCACATCAGAGAAGTGACAAACTTTTGTTTTAAGGGTCAGATAGCACATAGTAGTTCATTATGACATATTTATAAGTAATTAATTTCTATTGGAAAAAATTGGTTCTTTACACATAATCCCATTTTTATTTTAAATTTATTTTGAAATGATACTCACATAAAAATAGCCCAAAACACTTTTCACATATCTTTCACTTTTCAAAGAATCCTTGAAAAGTTTTCTAAAATCATTTAAAGATAGTTCAAATAATATACCATCCCACACACATTTCACATAATAATTATTCCACAAAAAAATTCATTTCTCAACCCATACTCACACAAAATAGCCCACAAACATGTTTCACAAATTTTTATCAATTTAATATAACCCATTAAAAATTTATAAAACATTCCAAAAAATGTGTGACATCTTAAATAACCAATTAAATAGTCAAAATACCATATTATGTGAACAGACACTCTAAAACAATACTTGTACTTCCTTTACCCACTTTTTTAACTCAATAAATCCTTTAAAATTTTCTTAAATCAATACCAAGGGTGATAACCACGTTTTTTTACATAAAACCTATTTTAAAGCCCTTTTTTAGGTCCAAAATAAAACCAAAGATTTACCAATTAAAAATTTGAATCCCATTCAACAAATAATATATCAATTTCATATTTTATAAAACTACCACAAAAAATATCACATGGGTTACATTTAAAAAATACAAAACATCAAGGTAAATTGTATCTTTAATACATAATTCTTATCTAATTCTTAAAAGAAGGATTTAAACCACAAAAAACATGTTATAAACATGCTAAATTATTAACACATGCCTGCTAACTCGTCAATAAATGCTTACAAATCAAATAACCTACCTTTTGGGTCAAAACCCGGAATTCGTTGTGTGAAACACCCACTGCACCACCACCGCACCACAATGGATTGAAAAGCCACCTAAAAACTCAATATTAGATCAGGAAACTCAATAATAACCCCTAGTTACTAACCCTAACATCTGAACAATTTAGAAACTCAATAAAAGTGGTCAAACCCCTAAGAAAATTTGAGGAACATTAGAGGAAACTCAATTAGTTGAGTGTTCTTGAATAAAATGCCCAAAATACAATAGTATCTTAATTTAAAAACAACCAAAAATTGATGTGAGTATTTAATAACGATGATTAGGTCATTTAAAAACTGATATAGAGGGAAAATAATTAAAATCAAAGGATTTATGAGTAAAACAATTTATGTTTTCACATTTGGACGATTTGAGACATCTAGAGTGTTTTGTCTATAATTCAGGATGAATATGAGTACCAATGAAGGGGAGGAGAGCATGGAGGTACTCTTTGGGTATTTGGGCTCGGGTGAGAGTTTTAATCCTTCAAGAAACATAAAAATTGAATGATATATTAAAGAATTAAAAACAAATTAAATACGAAAATAGACTTTTGGGCTAGCCCAACTCCTTAATAAAAAACACCAAATACATCATTATTATGGATTCCTATGGGGTGAAAATGGATATTGATGTTGTAATATGATAGGGGATTACAATAGATAATGGGAATGGGTGTATAATGTTGTAAAATTAATGATTTATAAAATAATAATAATTTTTTTCTAAATCTGGAAATGAGCTAATGGTTTGGACAAAATCTTGAAAACCCAAAATTTACACCAAAATTCATAAGAAACTACCAAAACAACGAAATAATGTAAATTAAATTATCAATTAATTTAATATAAATCAATTATATAAAATATTTATAATGTTTTCCATTATAATGGCATACGTGAGAGGTGGTAGGGGAAAATTGAGTAATCATCGTTTCATGATGTAGTCGTTTGTTGTATAGAGATACAATATGTATGTTAGCCCTTAATTAGAGGTGTGTGTAAGTTTATATCAATAAATTATCATAAAAATCCAAGTAACATTAGTATATTATTTTTTATGTAATCATAAAATAAGATGATTATAGGGAGTGGTAAATAAAAATTGGAACTAAAAAGCATGAGAGGAGTTACCTGTTAATCAGGTAACTTCTTTGGTTTATACTAAGAGTATTCCTTGAGAGTATTGCTTCCCTAAGAGAGAAATATATGAAAAATGATAGTGATTATAAGATTATTTTCTAGTATATATTATCTGAATCAATGATTTCCTTTAAGTTTGATTATTATGGAAGAGATTGTACTTTTTTATAGGAGAGCGAAGGGGCACACTAGAAAATTCGAAAAATATTAAATTAAAATAAATTAAAATTTTTAATCAAAAGGCCCCAACCTATTATATTTAGAAGCAAAGATGAGGATATGAGCATATCCCCTCATAAAATAATTTTTATACATGTATTTATTTTATTTTAAACCTTATCATTTTGGTTTACCCTTAATTATTTTTTTTATTTTTAATTTTTGTAATAAAATTTTAATTATTAATAGGCTATTAATTTCAATTATATGGTTTCAATTTCCCATAATTGGACACTTAATGAACTTTTAGACCTTATCATAGTCACATTGTGACTTTAAAATCTGTTAGGATTTTAAAATAATTAATAAATTACTAGTTTTTTAAAACATATCATATTTCAATATTCCACTATTCATATAATTGAATTTAAGAAAAATTAAAATATAGATTTAACATGAAAAAAAGTATTTAATATTATTATAATAGTTCATATTAACTTTTAAAAATAGTTTATGACATAAATTATTTCATATAATATTTATTTTATTATTTATAATATCATTTATTTGATTCCTTCATTGATAAAGAAATCACTTCATCATAATGTTTTCATAATAACAATCATTTATTTACTGTATAGAAATCTAAAATAAAATACAATGATGTTGGAAAAAAATTTATCTTTCAAATTATTTTTTATTTTGGAAGATATCACTAATATTAACGCATGTTAAATTGTTTTATTTCAAAGATTTATTAGTATAAAATATTTTCCTTTAATTTAAATTAAATGACCCAGGTTTCATAATCACACCCAAGTGGATTCCAAATGAAAAAATTTCATCTCAAGGAAGTTCTTGTTACGTAATATTAAATGAAATAATATTATGACATGTGTTGTGGTTATTTTATTTTATGATAATATTATTTTTACCCTTATCTACTTGATTTACCGTTTAACCTTGGTAAATAAAAATGATTACTAATGTTACTATTCATCATGTCAAAAAATAAAAGGTAACTATTTACTAAATTTGGAACTAATGGATCCAAATATGGAATCCATTTTTACAAATTCAAAACATTGATATTTTAGTAATTATATTAATATTAATTCTTATTGTCAGAAAGAGAATACGTGTTTTCTAAAAATAAAAAAACAATCAATAAATTGACATGTGTTTATATAAAATTTCAATGTGAAATTACCCACAATGACCAAAATTGGATTTAATGATAACAAATAAAGAAGAATATACTTTAAAACCACTAAAAAGGATAATGAATAAATCAGAATAAATTTTAGAAAAGGAAGTTTTGATTTATAATGTATTATTTTAACAATTCCTAAAATTTGAATTTAATAAGAAAAATTCCAAATTTCCTCCAATGTAAATTTTTATGTGCTAATTCAAAATAATAAGTTAATTTTTTCAAATAGAACTTATAAAATCCTTAAAAAATAGATTCAAAAAGGGTTCACCATTCAAATGTGGTAAGACAACCTTTCAAAAATATTAGACTATTTTATGGTTACATTTGGATTTATTAATATTTAAGCCCCAAAATAATATATGAAAAATGTAAAAACATTTAAAAAACCTCTATAAACATTATATAGTTAGTATTATTCCTTCCCAACAATGTAACTATTAAACATTAACTATGATTTAAAATAAATATATTAAACATTTATTATATTTCAGTATAATTTGGTGTTGTGTGCACTATAAAATTTAGGAGAAACCCAATGTTGCGTGTCGGGTACACTATCAGATAAGGCATCCCCTTTTAATGTAACATTAATATCTAATTGCAAAATACTAAGAGGTATGAAAAAGTAATATTCTATAATTACCTAGGATGTTACACAATGGTCCTACCAAAGGGATCCTATCAGTAATCACTATCGCCAGTGATACATCTCAGTAAGCCCTTCACATAATGAGGATGTCATCCTCATCTACTATCCCATGTCATCAAGACCTTAGCATTATAGATGGCACACTAGGGGAATGAATTAGAAAATATGGAGTAGGGTCTCACCCATATCCCCTATAGAGAATCCCACCAATCAAATATTATGACAGGTAATGTAGTGAGTATACAATCAACCTCCCTAATTCATGTTGTTAGAATACTCGCCTGGTGGCATCAAAAGAAGTATATTATTAAAATATGGCGGTATACAATGAAAATGAATATAAAACTACCTGTATTCGTTAAACCATCTCGTAGACTCATCTAGTAGCACCCAATGAATCATAACAAAAATGTGTGGTGGAAATTTGTAAGAAGGTTCCAACACACATTCCTACGTTAATCAATCCAACAAACAATTTCATGCGGCATCATTAATAGAATTTAGACAAAAATATTAATGGAAAATAGGGAAAATATCAAAATCTCTTACCCCACACTCGATTACTTTTAATACCCATTTAAATGTAAGGGAGGATATGTGTATCCACATACACCTATTCCCGATACAAAAATAGAAATATATCCTAGTTATATTTACGTATGTCATGAAGTATATCATGGAAATGGTGAAACAGATGATGCAAATAACTACCAACAACCTAAAAAGTAGAATATACATCATTACGTAGATAAATGTAGTGAAATTGTGTTGATAAAACATATCCATCCCAAAAAATGCGGTCTATCATAAGAAAGTCACCCGAGAGCAGACTCAAACCTCTGCTCCCATCCAAGAGGGTCAGGAGGAAAACAGCCCCCGGATATATGGACAACCAGATTAGGAACACACACTCATTCAAAAGGAAGGTAGTCGACCTATCCTAATGGCCACTCCAAGGGTAGAAGAAATCATTACTAATGAAAAACACTCCCCCCAACAAGTGACCCAATTCAATCTCAAGAAGGAATCCAAAATGAAGCCTCACCAGAGACAAGTTGAATTTGAAGAGTTGATCTATGATCCTTCTCCACTTTATACTATAGTTATTGATGCCCTCAAATGATTACATGTGGAAACTAAATTTACAATTATACTATCACAAAATTATTTGAGTGTCATCTTTCATTCCAATGGTCCTATTTGTACACTTAACCGTAAACGCTTGCTTTAGGACAACAATCCGATTGATCTCAATATCGCACATCCTAATGAGTTTCATGAAATCCATTCCCTTGTCCATTATATCTAAGAGAATGATGGGTTTTCCATTTTATAATCCAACATGATAGTCCTCCCTATAATGTATTACTCTTTAAGTTACACTCCATATTAGTTTTTCCCATTTTTAAGAGAATACTCCAATTTTCAGTGCAGTGATTAGAAAGATATCATATAATTAAAAAAATGATGATAAAAGTGTTATCATCTCTGATGCCTTATAATTTGTAACAACCCAAAATTTTATTAATGAATATTCCCTTATTATAATTATTATATATAGTAAGATAAAAAACATCACATTAAGAGTATAATACAAAAATTATAAATGAAAAATAAATGAAATAATAGATATTTCATGTTGTAAGGAACTCATACAGAGAAAATAGTAATTTGTCCATAGGAACAATAATATGACCCTCATAAATAGCAAACATGACAAATGAATTTTATCCTCACCTATGGAAGGGTATATAAAAATTAATCAATATATAAATGTAAATATTTTATAATTTTATCACGGTATAAGAAAATAAATGATATAGAAATTTTTAATTAATTGTAGATATTTTTTAAAAAATTTATATTTATTTTCAATTTAATTTTTAATAAAATATTTTATAAGAATATATACTTCCATAATATTTAATCATAAATTCCTATTTTTTTCTTATAATTAAAATTCAATTTTATGAGAGCTTAATTAATTTTTTAAAGTGTTACAAAATAATTTATAATTTCCAAATAAGTAATTCCAAAGTAAATGATTATTTTAATTAAAAATTAATCTTCTAAAATAAAAAAAATATTTATAAAAAAATGGTGTTCTTTATTAAAATCATCATGTCAAAAAAAATTATCGTATGTTTTTTGTATTATTCTAGAAAAATTGAATATTTGATTATTACTGAAATACTGTAATTTATGATAAATGCTAAATACATGAATTATGGAGTCATAGATGAAGTATGGATGATTTAACCAAAAATATCAAACTATAATTAGTTATATTAATATTTATTCTGATAACATGCAAACTATTCATAGTATTGGGGAAAAATTATAAAATAATTAGTAAAGAATGAGAAAACACCCCTCTCTTCCACAATAAATACCACCCCACACCACCTTTTATCCTCACACATATCATCGATTGATCCATGTCCAAATTCTTCACAAATCTCCTTAAAATCCACTACCTCACTTATAAGAGAAATTGGATTCATGAAAAGGCCAAAATATTTTCCCTAAGTTGGTTTTGAAGGAGGATAAATTCAAGAGTTAAATTCCTCATTCATTTTCTTTAATTTTTTTTCAAATTATTTCGTTTTATATTCTCTGCTCACCTCCCATCATCCTGATGAAATGGTAAATCGATTACCATAAATATACTATAATGTTATTTTTTATGTAATAATCTATACTTATTTTCCCCTCTCATTTTTTCATAAAAAATAAAATATCATCTGTGATGTGTTAGTTTCTCAAATTCAAGGATGACAGGTTTTCAAATTCAATTACCACCATCTAGGATAGGTAGGAAACCATTTTTATGGTTGAACCAAATCTTAATATATGTATTATATATTATTTAATGATTGTAACCATTATACATACAAGACATCAAACACAACAACAAAACTAGTTCATTGTGATTGAAAAACTCTTATAGTTCGTCAAAATGATTATCGTTAACAAGTTACATAATGATTCATATTTATATATAGAAAAAATGACATATAATACATATTTAACATCCACCTATTAATTAATAATATAAAATTTAAATTATATATAATTATACTCATTCTATAAGACATCCATACTCATATATAAGGAAACTCATCATAAAAAATGAGAAAATGAACACTCCCGAAAGATGCAATTTGATACTATAACTCATTAAAAGTTCATAAATTATGTTAATAAAAGTAAAAATAAATCATTTATGTGTATGAATGATTCTTTATTAATTAATTAATACAATATTATTAATCAGGAATTTAATATCATGTGTAGAATTGAATTGGACATAAGGTAAGGGATCCTTTTGGAACCTCTATCTTTCTTTAGGTAACTCTTTATCTCTATTTCACATTATTTAATTCCACATTAATTTTTTGGGATTTTTATAAATTATATTTAAATGTTCCAAAATCTTGTATCCATGTCATATCATCCTAATTTGGTGGTCAAATACATGTTTCAAATAGGTTCCCTTCTCAATTTTTCATGACGAGCAGGCCATATTAAAGGGAATATCCCAATTTCAAACCAATTTTCATGTGAAATCCATAAATTTTTTTAAGTATCAATTTTTTTCTAAAATACAAAATTTTATCATAAAACATATCTTGGATAAATTTTGGATTAATACAAATAATTATTCCTTATTAATTGTAAGGGGTCTTGGCTATTTTCCCTTAAACCGTAATAAATTATTTTATTTCTAATTTTTTATAAACACTCGTTTCACTCAGTTTGAGATAAAATCTCATGAGATACGATAATATTACCTTAATAATTACCATTTATTATATAAATCATTCCTTTCATGGACAACATTATAATATTCCCATATGATTTTGTGTTTACATTATTATGATACCAAATTCTTTCATTAGGTAACCATTTTTTTTATGATAAACTACTAATGTATACTTATTTATGTGGAAAAAATACTCATGAACATATTATAATGGGTGAACCCATATAGTGCTTCAATGCATTGGGTATTGTTTAGTCTCATGACACATCAATTGAAATGGTCTTGGGGATTAAACTTGACTTCTGACCCATATACAATGGTCTGGGTGGTTACCCTTGACTCATTATCCTTTATTTTTAAATGATCCATGACTAATGATAAGGTATTTTATTATGTTTCTTATACATTAATATTTATCAAGGATTATATAATCCCATGTTATATATGTAGTGAATCCATTTTTTTCCATGTTTTATGCATTTTTATATCATTATGTTATGACTTATAGCCCATATTCTAAGCATTATTTTAATGTTTAACCCCTTATGGATATTTTTAGCTCATCCATTGTTATTTTATTCCCTAGGGAATACAATGATGTTGAAATGGCTCAAATAAGTTTGGATTTCCTTATGAATATTATATAAGTTATATTTTATTTTGGTTTGATGTTGGTTAATTATGTATTTAATCTTCCAAATACATTATACCTTACGTTCGTTGGTTTTTATTTAATATATATGTATACATAAATAATTTAATAATATATGTAAAATTATAATGACTTTATAGTTGGTATAATAACAAGTTCTGGTTATTTATGGGCATTAGCAATAGATCACATTAGTATGAACCCATGGGATAAGACTATGTATGAGAAAACATCCCTTAATTTTTTTTAGTATAGATTAAGTAGTATATCTAGAGAATACATTCCTTTTTTGGATACTAAAAGTGGGTTTGGATCTGTACCATATGTACCTTGGAGTAACAACTTAAACAATGTGTTGTGGGGATTACTCATAGTAACATATTATGCGATAATGAGCCTTACTTCACACTTAGTTTTACACTACGAGGGATGGTATTTCTTAAATTAAAAAGATAATTAAAAACCATTACTATAGGAATTAAAAGTTAAAAAAAGAATATATGTCAGGAAACATGTAATGAATAATGTAAATTGGACGATAGTGAATCCTATGCTAAGATATAATTTTCCATTACAAGTTTATCCTTTTATGTTTAATGATTCCCTTTATTATGATTATTTGTTAAGTACTCAAGCCCCATAATTGTTAATTTTTTTATAATGTAATGGATATTAATATAAGAACACATGACAATAATCAATGTGATATAAAATGTGATTATTTACCTTAATGAAATTCCAAATATGATGGGAATGGGATATCAAAATATCATTACGTTACATTACTAACTGACACATTTTATGAATAATAACATGAATCATGTGGAACGTCATACTTCAATTAAAATATAGAAAGTTTCATTGAAAACATTTATGCAGAAATGGTCTCACTTTTTAGTGAATATTTTGATCCCCTCATCACATAATGGTGGATTAACTCCATTTAAAAAATAATCTCTTCTATCAATCACTCAGTAGAATAGAATGTTTTTATGGATGTTTATCATTTTGATGGGAAAGATGAAAAATGGTGGAAACTGATAAAAAACATAGTCCAACGAGGAAATTGATTTCATTTATTTTAATGAAATTAAGAAAATGGATTTCATTAAATATTTTCCCTAAAACATAAATATCAGGACAGAAAGGGAGTTCCTCAAATTTATGGAGGAGGAAGGTGAGTCTATCGAGGTGTCGGAAGCAAAGTTAATACGATTTTATGAAATGACTATGGATTTCTCTTGAACAATGAAGTTATGTTTGACAAATTATTTAGTGTTATAAATCCTAGTATATTAATATATTACACTATTAGAAGATCTGATATCTTCAAATGGATTGTTCATTGTTCCCACAAGATTTATATGGATATCATATACTCTTAGTGGTCTCATGTGTCCAATGATAAAAAGTGGGAAATAGTTTCTATTATGGGTTGATTAGAAAATAAATCCCATTATGGAATGAGATTCCAATATCACAAATGTACTAATTGTGGAAATAAGATTCCTTGTAAAATTCAAAAGTGAATAAGGAGATGCTTAAAATGTGGACGAATATAACATCTAGCTGATAACTACTCAAGGGATATGAAGAGTAAAAATAATTTTTAAAATACATAAAGGTTCAGATCCACACTCTTCATTTAGTGCA
This sequence comes from Viscum album, assembly GCA_963277665.1. NCBI lineage: Eukaryota > Viridiplantae > Streptophyta > Magnoliopsida > Santalales > Viscaceae > Viscum > Viscum album. The sequence continues at coordinate 563,492,609 of OY728129.1, read as the reverse complement.
GTGATTATATTATATGGAAAAATAAAATTAAGGGAACTATCTCCATAATCCATGGGTTTTTAGAGTTAATCATCACCAACAACCTCCAAGGAAACAAGGATGGGAATATGATATCACTACTACTGAACTGGATCCTGATAATGCTTTGGTTATAGGTACACAGCTTATTCATTCAAAATTGTATAATTTATTATTTTACTCTAGTTCTACACATTATTTAATTTTTAGAATGATTAGTAGAACCACTAGAAAAAAACCTCAAAATATAGAGTGTTAGTTATATGTGAGAACCTAAAATAGGTGAATTAATGCATACAAATTATATAACCCCACACTGGTTAATGTTTATGGACGAAGCCTCCCAGTTAATATTATCATACTCCCTTTTGTATAGTTTCATTCCATTTTGGGTATGAATTTTGTATCTTAATAAAAATACAACAAAAAATTTAAGGAAATTGTTATTATATATCACATCCCAAATAATCTTGTAATGTTATGAAATTTAAAAGAGGTTGATGAATATCCTTTGGAATTATCATCTCATGTGTGTATATTTCATTCATATAACCAATAATATCATGATCAAATTATTTAGTCAAAAGTGAAAATCATAATCTAGGACACACCCAATATGGTGGATTACACTGATTTATTCCTTGCAAATTTTTAGGTCTTCCACCTCATCAAGTGGTTGAGTTTTCAATTTTAAAAATTATCATATCTTTATCTATATCGAATAAAACTTATAGAATGGTGACTATATATATTTAATTAATTATTAAGAAATTACAAGAAAATATGAAAATGGATTTTATATTTCTTAGTGCTTTGCCATGGGGAGAACCAGTACTCATTATTAAGATTAAGGATGAGTCAATTCACCTATACATTGATTTTCATGATCTCAACGAATTCACAATAATGATTAAGTATATAATTGCATAGATAGATGACTTATTTGATCAGATACATGGGGCCAATTATTTCTCTAAGGTGGACCTTTGGTTAGGATATCACCAATTTAAGGTGGGGAAGGAATATATTCCTACGGATTCCTTACAAACATGGCATGTACACTGTGAGTTCAAAGTGGTTCCCTTATGAAGCACTAAAACACTATATTTTTTATGGAAACAAGGAATATAGTCATTAGAGATTACCTTGATAAATTTTTGGTAGTCATTATTGATGATATTTTGATGTACTCCAAGACTGGGGATGAATATAGCGACCATTTGAATATTGTCATGAAGAATTTCTAAAGGGAGAAACTATATTAAAATTATAGAAAATAAGAATTTTGGACATAAGAAATATCATTTATTGGGTATTCTATCAAAAAATGGATATTTTGGACTCTTCCGTGACAAAGTATATCAAAGAGTATCCCATGACAACTTCACTAATGAAGATCAGCTACATTCATGGTATAACCGGTAAATAATAATGATTTGTGATGAAATTATAATAGATTTTATGCCAAATAACCCATATGACTCATGAAGGTAGTGATTTTTATCTGGAAAATTGAATGTGAATAATAATTTAAGGGGTTGAAAAAGAGGCTTACCGCTGCATCGGTGCTCTCACTACTAACAAGTGGGGAACTATTTATAGTGTATATATATTCTTCATCTAATTACTGAGAATGCATACTAAAAATATAAATCTATATCCTACACTTTAAGGGAGATTAAAATTCATGAGAAAAATTATCCCTCAGTCGATCTGTAGTTGGAAGCTAAGATCATTTTGTTAAAAATTTAGGGGAATTATCTTTATGGGGAAAAGATTGATATAAATTTAGATTATAGGTGACTCAAATATATATTCACATGGAAGGAGATTAAGATGCTCCTGCATATATGGTAAGATATCATCAAGGATTTTGACTATTCAATCAAATGTAATCTTATTAAGATAAATATGGTGGAATATTCTCTATGTAGAACTGATAACGAGTCTTTATCAATGATTTGAATTGGGAGGGATCCAATATTCATATATTTGAAAAGGATGGACATGGTGATAATTAATGAAGAAACATTATCCATTAATTCTCAAGTTATCTATAATCCATACCATTTGAAGAAAAGGTTTCTCAAAGGAGTGGTGTAGAAATCTAGAAGAAGGTGGAAGCTATGGGAAAGGGAAAATCATTAGAGATTAAAATTTATGTTGAATGAGTTTTATTATGTAGGTCATGAAAATATATACAATATGATCAATGGATATATATAAGGATCTTCTAAATGACACACATATCTCATCCTTCACTATTCACCCATGGAGTACAAAGATGTATTGATTTCTACAAGAGATCCATTGGAGAAGCAATATAAAGATGAAAATCCATGAATATACATCAATGTTCCTGGTATGTGATAAAGTGAAGGACGAATGAATATATTCTAAAAGGATCATGGAAATAGTACCCATACAAATATTGATGTGGGAGAACATTCCAATGGAATTTTTCACTGGACTTATAAAGATATCTAGAGGAAACAAAGCTATATGGGTTGTTTTGGACCACGTTACATAGAAAATACAATTTTATCACAATTGGAGAATACTCTTTATAGGATGAAATTCCAGGGATAAACATCAATTAAGTGGTAATATTTCATGGAGAAACACTATAAATTTTATCATATTAAGATATGAGATTCACCTCTATGTTCTATAAATATCATTAAAATGATCAAATAATTGAGCTAAACATTAGTACGACTTATCATCCTCAAAAAAAATTTCAATCAATGTAACTATTCAGACACTATAATACATGTAGAGAGCATGTTTTGGGGAATTTAATGGTGGATGGGACCAACATCCGCCACTGGTCAAATTCTTTTAAAATAATTGCTTGCACTCCAGTATCCAAATCGCTTCACATGAACCCTTTTATGGTAAATGATATAGAAAAAAATGTGAAGAAATAAATATAGTGAAATTAATCTTTTAGGACCTTAAATGGTCTATGAAATGGTGGATATGGTGAAAACCATTCAGCAGCAGATCAATGTATCCCAAAATTCGACAGAAGAGCTATTAAGAAAACCAACTACATGACGTTGAGATTATGGTTCAAGACAAGGTATTTATTTCAATACCGCCATGTAATTGGATCAAGAGATTTGAGAATAAAATAAAGATATATCCCTGCTGAATCGACCCCATTTCTATCATTGATCATGTCAGAGATGGGGCCTATCGACTAGCACTTCCACTTACCAAGACTAATGTTCATCATATATTCTTTGTATCCTTCATGAGTATGTACAAACTAGATCCTTCACATGTAATAAATTCATAGGTGGTAGAATTGGAGAATGATCTATCTTATGATGAGAAGCTAGTGAAGATCATGGACAATAGAGAAGAATTTATACAAAACAAGACTACTAACATTGTCATTGTAATATGGAAGAACTATAAATATGATGTGGAACCATGGGAATAAGAGTAAGCGATGAAGGATAAGTACCCTATACAATTTTCAACATTTTATGTAAAACAGAATTTCGATGGTGAAATATTAGAAGCGGGAAGAATGTAATCATGAAAAATTTATCAGTTAAAATTAAAAAGTATAATTATGTGATATTCTATAATCACAAAAACAAATCACATTAAGAACACAATAAAAACATTATAAATGTAGAACAAATAAAACAATAGTTATTTATTGATGTTATGGAACTTATAATGATGACAAATTAACATCACTATAAGAATAGTAATATAACCGTTATGAATAGTACGCTGGTAAAAATAATTATATCCTCACATATCAACGTATAGATAAAATATATGAATTTAATAATCGTAAATATGAAAAATTTATATAATAGTACATATAAATAAATGGTTTATATGCTATTACCAATGTTTTGATACTTTTATATAATATATGTATTAATTTTCAATATTATAATTAAAAAAATCTTATAAAAGAAAAAGTATTTTCATAAAATGTCCACATAAATTAATATTTTTTTCATATTATTATAAGAAAATTTTATGAGACCTAATTTATTTTTTCATGGTTTTATAGAATATGTTATAATGTTAAAATTGGTATTTTCCATGTAAATGATGATTTTAACTAACAATAAAATTTCCCTTTTTTATAAAATTATTTTCACAAAATGGAGTCAAATTTTGATTTTTTCATGTTGAAAAATTGTTAGGATGAATTTTTTGGATTTTTCTACAAAACTAAATTTTTGGTGGATTATAAAATACCGTAATTTTGGTAAATGCTAAATGCATGAATAATGATGTAATTTAATACCAAAATATTAATATAACTATTTATATAATATTTAGGTTGATAATTCTCAAGATATTTGTAGACTTTATGTAAAATAAAAAACTAATGTTTAGAATAGTGGGGAAACACCAATCTCCTCCACTATAAATATCACAAATCACCAACTATTATCCTCACACATATCATGATTTGAGCCATACCAAAATTATACTCAAAAAAATCCCAATATTGTCCCAAATTTTCAGGATCACTTTGTATCATCAATTTAAAATTTTATTTTCTCTATGGTTGTTCTCAAAGAAGAAACAATCGATAGGGAAATTCCTCTTTCCTTTGGTTTTATTTTGTGTTCATGTTTATTCCTTTATTTTTCTCTATGCACAATATATCACCCATTTGTAAGGATAACTCTTATACCATACATATAATAAAATTTTATTATGTTTTTGTAATAATCTATCACCAATTCGTTCCCCTCTACTTTTGTTCAAACAATGAAAACATCATCTGTGATGTGTTAATTTATCACATTCAACGACGATGGGTTTTTGAATTTTTTTATTGTCTTGAAGGATAGTCATGAAAACATATTTGAGTTTGACCCAAATTATAGTATATGAATTATATATTATGAAATATTTTATAACAATTATATATATATGGTATTAATTAATATAATAAAACTAGTTCATTATGATAAAGAAATGGCTAAAATTATTCTAAATGATTATCGTTAAAATGTTATCTAATGATTAATCATTATATATGTAAAAATAATTATATATAAGAAAAATTAAAAATATTATTGTTCATTAGTAACATATAATTTAAATTCATTATAATTATACACATTCAATATGAGCTTTCATAATCATATACAAGAGAACTAATCGTGAATACAATGAAAATGGGCACTCCCAAATGTTGGAATTAAACATTGTAACTCATAAAAATATCATAAATGAATTTAATAAAATTATTATAAATCAATTAATATATAAAATATTCTATACTTATTTATTAATTAATAAATGTTGATTATTTAGGGCACTATGATCTAGTGAAGAACTGTTTTAGATATAAGGTAATGGATCTTTTCGGAACCTGTATTTTTTCATTAGGTTATTATTTACCTCTCATTACCATAATAAAATTCCCCATTATTTTTGTATACCTAATAAAAATTGAGTTTATATGTTCAAAAATACTTTTTCCCGGTTTTATCATACTTCTTTATAGGGGAAATACATGTTTTAAAAAGTTTTCCATCAAAATTATCCCCAATGAGCAAGGCCAGTTAAAGGGAATATCATTATTTCTTACAACTTTTCATGTGCACTCTATATTTTGTTTTAATCCCCAATTATTTATCAAAAATAAATAATTTTATCATTAAAAAAGTATCTTGGTTCAATTATAATTTTTACCAACCACTATTCCTTTTCCATTTGGGAATAATCTTGAATGTTTCCAGTAAACGGTAATAAATTTATTAATATATATGGTTTATTACACACTATTTTCACTTCATTTTGATATATGCTTCCACTAATTATGCCTATATTCCTTTATTACTTACAATATAGGATTTACATACATACTATCATGGAAAAATTATAATATCTCATTTTGATATTCCATTTTTACATGATTATAATACCCAATTAATTTTGTGGGTAACCCTTGTGTTTATTTTATATTTATTATATATGAATATTTATGTGGAAAATATATTAATTAAGATGTTTTTATGGGTGAAACTATATAGTGTTCGATTTAATTGGGTAATTTTTAGTCTCATGAGAGGTAATTTGAAATAGTCTTGGTGGTCAGCCTTAACTCCTGCCCCATATGCAACAGTTTTGGTGGTTATCTAGATTTGTGCTACCCCATGTGCAATGATATGTGACTATTAGAAAATTCATGATTTATTTGGATTCCAAAATACAATTATTCCATGATTATATAATTCTGTGTTTTATTTATTAGGATTCCATATTTTTAATCATGTTCCATGACTTTTTATATCATTATGTTATGCCTTCTAACCCATGTGGGAAGCATTATTTTAATGTTTATTAACATAATAAACATTTTAGGTCATCCATTGTTCTTTTATTCACACGGGTGCCCTACATTTTTGTATATGATCAACGAATGTTAGGATCTCTTTATGAAGATTAAATAATATATGTTTGATTTTGGTTTCATGTTTTTTAATTATGCATGTAATCAGGAAAAGACATTAGAGTTATGATCCTTGGTTTTTATTTATGGCATAAATATTATTAAAATAATATAACAATAAGTGTAAATGGATATGATTACTATGTAATGAATTGGTGTAATAATTTCTCATCTAGATGATATCCCAAGGAGACAATTATATTTTGAACCACCATTGGGCCACATATATTCTAGTGTAAATGTTGAAGTACCTCCCTGTCTTGTTGAATGTGATAAAGAATTAGGAAAGAATACGCTCTGGTAAAATAAAATATAAGATCCTATAGAAAAATATAGATATTAAATTCTAAACATGAGGAAACATCAAAATAATGGTGAAATAATAAATATGCTCTCACATTTATCGACCCCTAATTATAGCATTCAAATGGAATTATTAAAAGCTTTTTTGCAAAAAACCCACCTCAATATATGGAAAACCATTCCCCACATGATGTAAAAAACCTTAACCTATGATGAGTATCACTTTTATGTCATGATAACTGAATGGATTCAATGAAAATTTTATTTAGAGGTCATCCTAGGTGAATGAAATCCAGAGAGACAACTTGGATCCCTTCAACATGCATGCTTCAGTGTGTTAAAAAGAATATGAAAACATGAACGAAATTCATCATCTGGTGTTCATATCAGAGGAGGGGTGAACACATATCATTCTATTTCCCTACACTCTCAAAGAAAAATAAAACATAGTTTGTATGGTTTTATCCAATTTAATAGACATAGTTCGGTTTTAGAAAAAAGGCTTTCTTCAAAACTAAATATAATATTAATAATTATAGGCCTATGTCTAACTCGTTTAAAAATCATTGTAAGAAGATAGAATAATATTGATTGATTTTTACCCCTACCATATTAAAATAATTAGATAGAGCCATTATATAGGGAATATGTTGGAAATAGAAAAACAATTTTTCAGAGGTAGTGGTAGGTGATTCAGTTCTATACCAAATGATGGACACAATCCATTTTAAAAAACATATGTTATAAGTATCCATGAAATATCAGTTGAAACCACATTCCATAGGACTAGGAGGATATTTAGCCAAATCATCGAGGGCAACATATAGGGCTTGAATAGTCGTCAAACTGGAAGAAGACTGGAACCAGCTTTTAAGAAGGTATATTTTTCACTCCAACCACCTCCTTAGTGGAAATTAGTCTTCTCTTAGTCTGGGAACAAACTAGAGGTTATTTACTCCTTGTTTGTGGAGGGTGTACAAAAATGTACTCATGAAAAGTCACTAATATAATACCAACCATGAGTTACACAACAAAAAGTTACATTATTACCTCCCTTGGAAAACTAATGAATAAATGTCCTATATGGTGGAGGATCCAGAAGAAGATGTTATGGTTCATGACATGGCCCATTATAAAAAATATTGTTAGAAGTTTTCACCCCCCCTAATCAAATATCATTCCTTGAATTTTGATATTCCCTCAAATGAACCTGAATTACATCCCCAAAAGACATCCAACAATGAAATGTGTAAGGGTTAGATTTTTCCACTCCTTCCTTCTAGAGTATTCAAGAACCATTCACTAGAGGAATTACTTTCTTAGTAGGAAGATTATATGAATTTAAATTGGAGACTCAACGAACCATAACACTATGGAATCCTTCTTACTAGATATGCTCTCCATGAAGATCCCCAACTCTCACCCCCAACCACATTGCCTCAGCAAAGTGGGTTTGTCGTAGAAACTGATCTGCATGAGGAACACCCGTTCAACATGGGATATTGACCACAAATATACGTTGATTGTGAAGTAAATTTTCATGAATTCCCTCCATTATGATAACAACAAGGGAAAGTCCATGAGCATCTTTAGAGGAATGAAACTATGGTATATTTATGGAAGATACTAGTGGAATGATCATCCATGGTTATATAAACTATTGAGCAAACTAAATATCTGATTGTGCCATACATTCCTCAAGGTCTCATGAAGGAAATTTAGTCACTCACATAATTAATATGGTCCATGGAGGAATATTGAGTGTTGAAACAATCAAAAAATAAACATTATCATGAATTTTTGGATCTGACTCCTCCCCCACCAAACTCTGGGAATCCAACATTTCCCATTTTTTATTCCTCATAAGACCATATGTAGTACTTTGAGAAATTTTTATCTCATTATGATCACTTGATGGGGACCCACAAACAATAGGGGTTGTGAATCATCTGTTTTGTGTGAAATCTGAATAGAGGCTATCCATTGTATAGTATATGATTTTTCATGGTCGGTTAATTATTTTGGGTGGGAAGCCTTTAGTCAAATGTATTTAAACTTATTTAGCTCATCAATTAAATTTAAAAGAATACTTAATATCTAAAACATTATATATAAAAATATTGATAGGTTCTTAGATTATATTTCTTAGTGAATATGATTTACAAACTCTTTAAACCCACGGATCCACCATGAATACTTGTTTTCCATATGTATGGAGAATCACAGTGAAATATTTCACACACCACTGATCCCAGTGAAAAATAATGGAGGGTTTCATGACCTCAACATGGATTATCAATAATTCTATTACTCCTTCACAAAGAAAAAGGAAAATTAAATAGTAATTCCTTCATCTCCATAAAGGATAAGAAGAAAAGTAGAGCCTTCCATAGTTACACATTAGCATGAACATGTACACACTCCAACTAAAAATCCTACACCATATCATGAGGCTGCACCTCTTGACTGTTTTCAATAGCACCCACCAGATCAGGATGACAAAAAATACCAAAGGAAAAAGTACTTTGAGATATAAAAAAAGCTATATTCTTTATAAAATGATGTGATACCTGACTAATCAAATTGGTATCAGAAAAAATGTAATTATATATCAATATCCTAGGAAGCCATGAAAAGTGGGTGATGAAGATCTAACAAATTATTTCCCTCTATCAAGTATTTTTGAACAAAATCCAAGAATGTTTTTAAAGGACACTTTAAAAATATGTTGGAATATAGAAAAATTATGTTTAAAAATTCACTTTCTCATTTTCATTTGTCTCTACTAGTGAATCATGGGAGGATAATGAATAGACAAAAATTAACAGAAAGGGTATATGGATTTTTAATGACTGTATGTTCAGAGAATATTTTAATTTAACTCTTTATATTCTATGTGTACTTTTGTAGTAGTTGAATTTGTCTCTGGATGATCCCACAGCAATACACCCCACTCCACTGCATGTTATGTCCTCTAAAAGCCATCCTGCCAAAAAAAGGCATGAATGGAAGTCAATGAAGAAAACATCGGAAGATGAGGCTATCTTAAAGAGAATGATAGTCTTCACCTTAGTGGACATCATGTCTATATTTTCAAAATCATGGCCTCCTTCCTCCCTAATGATGCAACAAGGGTCTATCCACCAGACAAAATCTCTATCAAATAAGGAGATATTCTCTGATCCTGATAACGTCATTCACTTAATGGATCCCTCTGTATGAACACAGATCTTCATTTCTTGTATGAGTCTTTTTTTTGTTGTTTATTAGGGAATTTAAGAAAAATGGATTTTCAAAATACAAGATTTGTACTCATGAGTACACACCGTGTACCTATATTCCTACATGTTGGCTGTGTAATGGCTGAGTACATGGTCGTGTGGTGACCAGGAAGAACCGCCTACATCAGGGGCCGATGAAAATACATCACAGCATGTAAATGTAATGAACATTCCATTTATTTTTCTTTTTTATTTGATATATCAGAGCTGGGTCACATCTCTTGTCCCAAAAAGAATAATTCTTTATGATTTTTGTTCAAATGTGCTCAAGAAAGATGAATAAATATTGAATCCCCAATTATGTATACATACATAGATTGACACACTTTCAGTTGTGTAGGAATGCCACCAGTGAGTTATCGAATCCTCTAGAGGCCTTATTCATGATTCCTCATCTATTTTGAGTTATTCACATTTTGGTGTTATTCACATTTTGGTATATCTGTGCCGATCTAGGCCGATCAAGGCTAGATGTTTATGTATATCGATCGTATGACATCAAGGTAGGTTGTTTGTGCCTTTAGTTGTGTTTTCGTGCATTATATAGGCTTGAAGTGTCGCATAACTATGCTTGGGGTATTACTTGATTTGGAATATAACCATGTTTATCACCAGTTAAGGATTGATTGATTTATAAATGGTAGTTTCATATGTGTATGATTAGATACCATGACTATGGGACACCACATGAGAGCATTTCCCTCATTTGTTTGATTATGGTCATTTGGTCAAATATACTAGTTAGAATTTCCTTATAACAACACAATAATATACAAATAGATTTAATTTAGAATGCATGAAACAATGTGTCCCTAGAAAACAATACATTTTATAATCTATCTGTTAAAGGCAAATTTTCCTCTACTATGTTTAGAATTTTAAAAAAAGGTCATCTAGAGTTTTGATGAGTAAGTCATTTGTGGTCTGACAGAACCAACTACATTATTGGTGAAAAGTAACATAACCTTATGAATATTAATATGAATGTTAATATGACCCTTATGAATAGTTAAAAATATTATTATTTTACTTTCTTAAGTTAATATGATAATGAGATCATAATTAATTATTCAATTTGATATAAAATTAATTATACCATTAAAATTGATATTTTTTAATTAACTATGATTTTATTTAAAAATTAAATTAATTATATCTAGAAAATTATTATTGAATAATATAGTTCAATTTTGAATTTGACATGTTGAGAAATTCTTTGGGTTATTTTTTCGTATTTTTCTGACATTCTTGAATTTTTAATGAATAGTGAAATACGATAAAATACCATATATACAATTTATTAGTTAAATACACTATTTATGACATCATAATTAATGTAAAGACACTTGGTTTGAACTCACATGAACTAATTTGTGTTAGGGGTCACATGAAAAAACACATTTGATATTCATGATGAAAATAATATATCAATGAATAAAATATTCAAAACTCACTCTTCTACTCCACTATAATACCCCCCTCGCTTCTGCTTATCTTTACTCTTCTATGCCTTGAATATCATCAAATCGATTCCTGAATACTCTTCCCCAACCACTACCCACGTCCATGAAGCTATTGGTCTTTCCAAAAGACTAAAACCCCTTCCCTCTCAAGGAAGTCATTTCAAGAGGTAAAACACCATTCTTTTTCATTTAGTTTCATTTCAATTTATCTTCTTTTGTTTTCCTCTCCTCCACAAATCTGTCCAAATGACCATGATAACTCCATTATCATATATAAAATGCAATTATATCATATTAATTGAATAACAATCATCAATATTCTCACTCTCTCCCTTTTATTTTACAAAAAAACAATGTCTATGAGGTTCCAATTTATAACCTACGTGGATGATAATGATTTATTTTTCAATTTATCATTCATTAACAGTCACGAAACTATTTTGATGTTTTAACCCGAATCTAATATATGAATTATAGCCTAATTAATATTTATGAACCAGTACAAATACATTGTATTAAATCATATCAACAATCTAGGTCATAATAATCAAAATACTGCTAAAATAATCTAACAAAATGTCATTAATATTTCCTCTAATGATTCATCCTATTTCCATATAGACTTATGATATAAATGACAATTAACACTTATATATGTTAATAAATAATAATTAATTTCAATTTTTGGGACATAAATCCATTCCATATGAACTCCATTAATTAAAAACAAATGAACCGATTATGAAAATCAAGGAAATGAACACTCTGAAATGACATGATTCAATATTATAACTTTTCAATTAGGATATAAATGAACAAAAAATAATTATGTTGAAATAAGTAAATTTATAATAGGTTTTTAGATAGGTTATTAATATGTCTAATTTAATATTTGAGGACCTTATGATGAAGATCGGAACACATTCAGACTTAAGGTAATGGATTTCCACCCGAACCTCTATAAACAACACTATTTCAAGGGAATTTCTCAAATTATTACCGATTTTCAAGGGAACCCTATACCGTCCTTTTGGAAACCGATATCATTATAAAATAATTTATTTTATTATGAAAATATTATCATACTTTTTTTATTATTTTATACAAATATTGTTTCCAGGAGAACTATTTTTTCAAAGTAAACGTGTATTTATCTCAAGAATTATTGAAGATTTTATAATAGTATCATAATCCATTTCTGCACTATTGTTGATTAATAAGTATTATTGGGATTAATATTTAGTTTTAGCATCTACCATAATCAATTTATTTGTTTATGATATGTTTTTCTATGGATTTTCTTTCTTAATACCATTCACCAATTGACTCTTAATGGTTAGTGTTTATGCTTAATGATCAGGGAAAGTAATTTACATTTCATAAATTAGTTTAATTAGGAATTTATATGTTTTTTATGTTTATCCCAATTCAGTTGAGGAATGAATTGTACATTTCATGTGATGGGTGGGCCATGTTGTAGCCCATCAGTTCATTGGTAGGTCTCATGAGACGAACTATGTTCTTGGCACAAGGTCTTGAATAAATGATTTTTTATGGTCTTGGAATGAGGCCTTAACAGTATGGTAATGAGGTCCCGCATTATGAATTACCTCATTAAGAAAATAGTATTGATGGTTATTGTGGTTATTCGACTAATAGAATTCCCATTATTGTGGAATTATTTATTCAAATCTTATTCCTGCCATAATGTGTTCATGTTTTGGATAAAGGCATATGTTTTCAGTTATTCAACATGAAAAATATTTATACTATTCTGTATTCCCTTTTATTGATTATCCTTTTTGAGAGTTTTTTATCACCCCTTTCTTAGGTTTCATTTTCTCAGGACATAAGGAAGATTATAATTGATAAGTTTCATGGATAATCATAGATTTTTGGATGTTCATAATACAAATTTTATGTTTTTTTCTTTTCATGTTGTAATGTTGAAACTATGTATGATTTTGGTTTTAAGAACTACAAACTACTCGATCCTGCACGATTTGATTCCGTATAATCATGCCAATGTTTTAAAATAATGAACCAACTCTGAGATCATGGGGTCAGGGTTCTATTGTTGGTATCAAAGGAAGTTTATTACAAAATTTGGATACTATATTTATAAAACATACATCTGGGAACAACATCTAAGATAGTCTATGAAGATAAATATACAAGAAAATCATGGAAACATGGTAAAGAATAGGTTATGTGGATCTTCGTGGAAAAAGAATCCATGTCTACATACTACAAGTGCACATTGTTCTGGCACAAATGTACCTAGGAGTGAAAACACCAATAAGTAGTTTTTGGCCTAACCAAATGTATCATGGTACTTGAGAACATTCATTACAGTGCACATATTTTGGCACTTCTAGGCGATATTCTTAAGAGAATTCAAAATTTAATTATCCACCATTAAGAATGATTTATGCTACCATAGTAACCAATATAAATGGTTCTAGGATTTATAATTCATAAATTTATGTTATGTGTTATACCAAGTTTATAGATATAGAGAGTTTCTAATTTTATGAGCTAATGTATAATATGGAATTGATTAGAAATGTGGCCAATAAGAATGAATGACAACTTCACCAATGCACGTGATGTGAATAGTAAGAAGGATTATATCTGTAAGGGACACATGCCTTCATTTCAATGTAATATTTTCTACCAAGTATCCTTATCATATGAGGAAATAGTATCTTATGTTGATAATGTCTTTAGAGACTTCTTTTAGTGATATGTATTTTAAGAGAAGAAAAAGAAGATGATGATGGAGCAAAAACATGGATAAATGGAAGAAGGGAAATATGTATTTTCCCTCATGTGATATATTTTCAATGGAAACACCATGTAATATTCTTGAGACAAAAGGGAGTTTTCTATAATTGTGTAGAAAAAGGAAACCATGGTTATAATTGAAAGACAAGGAAAAAATATAAAATATTCAATTCTTCAACTACATAAAGATGGGACACCATGCGAATTAATATTGAAAGCGTCAATGAAATATACTCGAAATGATGATTTTGGATAATGACAATGTTATGATGCTACTACAGATGAAGTAGAATGATTAATATGCCTAGTCAAGAATCATTCCATTTGAATATTTTGACAATAATGTACTGGTTGTTTGAACTATGAGATATATAAAGATTTTACTTCAATACACTTTCATTATGGATTTGTGATTATATAAAGAATGGTACAAATGAAAACTGATTCAGATGACATTTAAACTTTTTAGAAAAAATTATGTGTTTGAGGGAAAGAAAACCCGTAATATATTTATCTGATGTTGAGTTAATGACGATGAATAGATTGATTTAGATTAATACTAAATACCTTGGAACTAATTATTAACTTATTGATAAGTGTTATATGCTATTATCGATGGAGTTTATATAACTTTTGGATTTATGGAATATATCTACAAACATATATCTTAGTTAACGAATACCAATGAATGCATTTTTCCATTAATGTTTTTACAGTAATTCAATTTATTACCATATTTCAAGTGGATTCATGATGATGTTATTCACCTACTTGGAATATGAATTTTAGTGATTCTTTTTTTAGATTAAGGATTAATGATAATATCATCTTGGAAATTTAGCGACCTTTATTATAATTTTTTGAATCATTATATTTTGGAATTTTTAACCATTTACAAAATAGTTTAAGTTGATCATTGTATGTATTTTTAGTGATTAATGTCAATGAATGATGGTTTTATTATTCATCAATGACCATGTTGTACAAAAAGAATGTGTACTTTTTTACTAAATTATGCATTTCCATTTCCTAATAATAATGGGATATTTTAACCAGACAATTGATGTGGGTTTCCCAAAATGATATTTTCATGTATCAACCATTAAATTTCGAAGTTCAATTCTGAAATTTCGAGGACGATATTTTTGTAAGGATTGGATAACGTAACACACCATGAATTTACAAATAGATTTAATTTATAATGAATGAAACTAGAATTCCCTAAAAAACAAAACATTTTATAATCTATTTATTAAACAGAACTTTTCCTCTATATGTTTTGAATTTTAAAAAACTATCATCTTGAGTTGTGATTAGTATGTTTTTGGAGTCTGATAGAACCATGTTGATATTTGATGAATAGTAATATACCCTTATGAATAGTAATATGACAATTATGAATAGTAAATAATGATATTATTTTCTTTTATTATGGTAATAAGATAATGAGATCTTAATTAATTTTTCAATGTGATATAGAACCAATTATACCTTTAAAATTGTTATTTTTTAATTAACTATGATTCTATTTAAAAATTAAATTAAAAACATTTTGAATATTATTTTTGAAAAATAGAGTACTTTTTTTGGTTCTATACACCGATAAATGATTAGGATGTATTTTTGTGATTTTTATAAAATTATTGAATTTTGGATTAATAGTGAAATACGGTAAAATACCATATATAAAAATTATCAGTTAAACACAATATTTAGGACATCATAAGTTATTTAAGGCCACTTTGTTCGAATGCACATGAAATTATTACTATTAAGGGTCACATGAAACAAAACTATTGGTTGTCTTGAGGGAAATAATAAAATAATGAATAAAATATTCAAAATTCTCTCCTCTCATCCAATATATCCCCCCCCCACTTCCTATTATCATGACATTTCTAATCCTTCACAAACCACATTGTTATACAAAATACCCTTCCCTAGTCAGTCCCCAAGTCCAAGAATCACTTTCCCTTTCCAAAAGACCAATACCCTTTCCCTTAAGGAGGTATTCAATAGGGTATTTCACATGGACAATCACCTTTCTTTTTCATTTACTTTCATTTCAAATTATCATCTTTTTTATCCTCTCCTCAACTCCCCTATGCAAATGACAATGAAAACACCATAATCATCTATATACTGGAATTATAGAATGTGAATGGAAGAACCATCATCAATATTTTTACTCTCTCCATTCTATTTTATAAATGATATCAACATCCATGAGGGTCCAATTTACAACTTTTGTGGATGACAAAGTTTTGTTCTTCCATTTATCATTCATTACTAGTAATGAAACAGTTTTTATGGTTTACCATACATTAATATATTTATTATAAACTATTTAATATTCAGTTACCCATTTACATACATATTATGAAATCAAATGACCAATATAGTTTCTAATAATAAAAATATGGGTAAAAAAATAAGAGAATTCCATTAATATTTCATCTAAATATTTATCCATTATACATGTAACCAAATGATATAACTGAGAATTAACACTTTTATATGTTCATAAATAATATTTAATTTCAATTCTCTAGATTTACATTCATTCTACATGAACCCCATTACATAAAAATCAGTGAACCAAATATGAAAATCAAGGAAACAAACAGTCTGGAATGATGAAATTCAATATTATATTTAACAATAAGGACATAAATAAACTAAAAATAATGATGATAAACTAAATAAATTTATTAAATGTTCTAAAATAGGTTATTAATATGTATAATTTCATATTCTATGATCTTATGTTCAAGAGCGGATCAAATTCATACTTAAGGAAAATATTTTCCACCCAATCCTCCATTTTCATTTGATTGACTCTAATTTTATTGTTACCTAAATTAAATAATTATTTATTTATATTTATTCATCATATATTCTTTGAGAATGTTCTATATATTTTAATCAAATATAATCTTACTTTCAATCGAGTGGACATATATGTTTTAAATGGATCTTTCAAAAATAATTCCCAATAAACAATCCTGTTTCAAAAGAATTTCTCAAATTATTACCCATTTTAAATTCCCCCATATAACCTGTTTTTGGAAACTAATATATTTATAGAATAACTCATTTTATAATTAAAATATTATCTTACTTCAGTCCTAGTTTTATACCAATATTTTTCCAAAATAACTATTCTTCTCTAAGTAAAATGGTATTTATCTAAAGAATTACTTGAAGTACTTATAAGAGTATCTTCATATATATTAATAGTGTTGTGGATTATTATGTATTATTAGTATTAATATATTATTATTTCATATAACATGTTTCATTCAATGGTTTATTCTTATTTTGTCGACGGATGTGCTATCTTAAAAATATTCACCAATTAACTCTGAATTGTTAGTGTTTATACTTAATCTTCAGGGAAAATTATTTACATTTCATATATTAGTTTCATTATGAATATATATGTCATTTAAGTTTATCCCCATAAATATGAGGAATTTATTTTAAATAGTATGTTTTGGGTGGGGCCCACTAGAGCCCCTTCGTGCATCAGTAGGTCTCATGTGACAACATATGGTCTTAACACAAGGCCTTGGAAAAATGATTATTTATGGTCTTGGTATGAGGCCTTGATATTATGATTATTATGCACCACATTATGCATTAATTTATTATGAAAATATTATTTATGGATCATGTGTTTATTCAACTGGTATATTATCCATGATTATGGAATTATTTATCCATCTATTATTTCATCCATAATGTGTTAATTTTTTTGTTAAAGGAATATGTTTTCAGTTATTCAAATTGTGTATGGTTTATGTTATGATATTTTTTTTGTACCCTTAATAAGAATTTGATCTCAACATATTCTTATGTTTCATTTTCTCAGGACATGATGATGTTTATACTGAATGACTTGTAGGGATAAACATAGTGTTGCCGATGTTATCAATTCAACTTTTATGATTTTTTATGTTCAAGTTGTAATGTTGATCAATTGTATGTATTTGGTTTTCCAAAACCACTGAACTTCTAGGTCCTTCGTGATTTGATTCCTTAAAATCATGATAATGTATTAAAATAATTAACCGGCTCTGGGCTCCTGGGGTCGGAGAATTACATTCCTAGTTTCCCATGCCTTTTTTGTTAGGCTCGAGTTATAGGTTATATGAAATACATGTTATATGAATTGTGAATGTTTACCATGGGGACTAGATTGTGGGATATTTCTAGAGGGGATAGATAATGAGAGTTACCCTGGTGGTCATTTATATTTTATGTATTCCATGTGGGCCAAGGGGTATTGACTATGAGAGATAACTAGGAGTTCATTTATATTTCATTGATGCCATGTTGACCCAGGGGTATAGACAATGAGATATTCCCATGTTATTATTTATTAATGATTAGTGCTACGTTAGACCACTAGATTTAGACCATGATTGCTTCAGAAAAGGTTATTATCTAATGAATTGGATCTATTTTAAACCAAAGTGATTAGACTGTGAGGGAATGCCCATATGGTTTTTATGAATGACTGAATGATCATGATGTGTCTACCAAGCCAAAGCAAAAGAATGGACTCAGTTTTAATTGATTATTTAGATGCTCTTTTGAGAGAACTTTTTTTATTTACATCGGTGATACAAATCATCAGATAGATCCTAAGGCTTACATTAGTAAAGGTATTGAATAATAATTGTAAATGAATATAATTTAAAATTGTAGGATTGTATAATTTTGAGTATATCTTTGTTTATTGCTTCATTATTTAATATTACCTACTATATATATTCACTAGTAATTATATATATATAATTTGGTGGTTGAAAACTGTGATTCATCTCACACCCTATTTGGGTCATGATTTGGACCCAAAGAGATTATATGATGGAGGTATACATAAGGTAAAGTCCCCTTCATCCTCAGGTACTTGATTGATGTTGGAGCTGGATAGAATGGGATCAAGTTGAGGTTTGGAATGTTACTAGAGTTTACATGATTCATTTTTAATTAGGTTTTTATATTGATTTATAGAATTTTTGTTGTTTTGATGTTTTCATAGATAATTATACCTTGTATCATATATATATACATTATTGATTATATTGGATTTACTTTCAGTCTTCCATTATTTATTTATGTTTTTTATTATTACTTCCACTATTGTTCACTATTTAGACTCCACTATATATACACTTCCAATGTGGACACAGTTTTTCCAATATCACACCATGACCCTTGATTCAAGACAGTAGCCTCTGTAATTTGTGGAAATGTGCATGATGTTATTTAACAAACTGGGTTCGGGGAACCATTGGGCAGTAGCTGGATCTGAGATGTTACAAAGTGGTTTCAATGGATTGTATTTTCTAATTTTGCATAATATTTAGATCCAATAGACTTGGATATGAAGTAATTTTTAGTTGGTAATAATTTATGCTCTGGAATAGCTAACTCGTGAATAGGTAAAATCCATGTTACCTCGAATATTGATATTTTCATGATTTTTCAATTGTAATGGTTGATTTGATTTCAACATTGAGTGATGCAGATTTTTTTTTCGTGTTATGATTTATATCATTACGGATAAATTTATTTGTAACCTGATAAAATGAGAGTATATCATCTCATTCATTATATAGGAACTTTCTAGAGATTACATTTCAGGAATTCCTTTCATGCCATTTAGGGTGAATAACTGATTGCACGCTATTGTGATAGATTTTCGACTAGATAATCCTGATGTTGTGATAAATGTCATGATAGAAATACATAATACATTTAATGTTTATTTGAATATGTAATGTTTAATTTTTATGGATGCTAATATTTGGTCACTTAGGTGTTATGGGTCATTTTGGATCACAATTTGGTGGATCATGTTTGAAAATTATTTTAATTCTATTAATATGATATGATAAAGGATGAAAAAAATTGATTCACAAGGATTATAGGCTCTCACAAATCATAAAATGGCATTCCATTGTCAAATTATAGGTTTTTCAGGGTTCAAGATAATTTTTAGAGGCTCACAGAATCCCAGAAAAAATGGACTGTTATATTATTAACACATTTCATCTATTATTCTCATCTGGAAGAAACAACTTTTCCTAAGTACATGTTTTTTTACCATATGTACACACCAAGTTGTTATTGACTATGTGACTTGCTGTTTGAGTAGAGACATGGGATTTCGTAAACATTCATAGAAAAATACATGTACTAGGGGTACACACCATGTGGTAATCGGCCGGGTATCTGGAGAGGTGAATAATGTCACATGTGGATGGAACATAGGTTGTACACGCCATGTCTAGAGTGTGAACACCTTGTAGTGTTACTATAGTAGAAACATGTAGTTCTATATGTGTATAATTAATTGGGAAGGAATGAGAATTCATGTACACGTCATGTGTTGGGGGCATTACATGACTAGGTTTGAAGGGGTACACAACCATTTTAAGGATTTAGGGAACATGTTGTGTAGTGGTTCTACATGCCATGTAACCCTCTACTGTAAATGTTTGATTTTTCCCTTATTCTATTCTTATTTTTTAACTTTTATAGTTTTATTGCTTCATAATCATTACCAGATGTGTGTGATTGACCCTATAGAGTAATTCCCTCAACACATCCTCTAGTTGATTTCTAGGTATAGGGGGATGATCAGACAAAGGAAATGGTAGATCAATATGTTCCAGAAGATCCTCCAACCATTACCATATTAGAGACAACAGTTATACCAGTTGCAGGTACTGATTTAGAGTTCCATGAAGGATTTATGAGGATGATGCAGACTATTTAAGGAGCACCACATCGTACATTGACTATGGCAGTGTTGATGATGGTGTTCTAGTAGTATCATCTGCCAACCTCTTCAAGGGAGGGATGACCACATGCTACAGAGTCATGGTTGGGAGCCATGAATTCAATCTTCTAGAATCTAGAGATGCCTTTAGAATGGAGGGTGAATCTCACAACATACATGTTATGTGTTTCTACCAGTAGATGGTGGGATGTTATCTCATAGGTGGGGAATCATCGAGTTATGCCTTTGGTGGAGTTTAGGATGACCTTATATGATTACTTCTACCCCGAGACGTTGATGGCCGACCGAGCCCTGGAGCTCATTCCTTTTGAACATGGCATTCATTTGGTGATGCATTACTCTTCTAGGATTATAGAGCTTCATTGATTTCCATATGTTCTTGGGGAGATGAGTTATCATTGGCAAGGTGATTTGAGGATGGAATCAGGTACAACATCTGATCATAGGCATGTGTTTTCAGGATTACTTTGGTGAATTCTATAATAAATTAGGAAATTATTATCGAGCGTACTCTAAGGGAGTTATGAGCTGCGATCCAGGGAGGTTCAAAATCTACGTTCGGTACTCCTTCGACCAATAGTAGGAATTTCCATAAAGATATTTCATAGAGTGATTATTCATTTGTTAGGGATGTTTCTTGAGGTAGTTGATTGATGTGATGCCAGTATGGAAAGAGTGGGAATACAAGTCCAACTTTCCCAAAGGACCCAATCATGTAGAAATCTTGTTGATGGATGGAATATATTCATCATTTTTTCTGGAATATCTCACCAACAGCTAGTGATATGGGATCTATTATGAATCCACCTTCCGGAGAAGGACCACATGTTTCACCTCATTCAAGGAATTGTAGTTTTTTGGACATTCACGATAAATAGGTGGCCATTGTAGTGGATGATAGAGGTCTAGTATTCAGTTACAGTAGGGTGGATCAACTAAGGGTAGCCAGGTAGGGTCCTAAAGCTGTGGTATAGGTCAGACTTCTCCAATGGTGTAGTCCCAGCTAATGTAGGACCCCAAAACCTTTACAGTTAGAGGTACAATTTTAGTTGCCTCAGTTTTAGTTTCTTGACTTTTTGATATGTGTGATTCTCGTAGTTTTATATCATTTTCATTGTGGAAATCCTCTGGCTATATACCATTACTTATGGTGATGTAATGAGGCTAGATACTCTGATGGGTATTAGGACGTCTAGTGTATGTCAGTACATGGAGTGTCCTCCTGAGGGCGGTCCGTGTCACTTCCTTTGGGACCTCTATGACATAGAGATGACAAGATTTTATTTCAATATTTTAATTGAAATGTTTTTTACCTTTCATGAATTTATTCACTGGTATCTCCACAGGGTGAGTTCCATGTCACTTGAGGGAGGTTATTTTCTACAAAAGGTCCAATGGGATGTCCATGCGAGAAGAGCTGGACCTAAGCTTCATTAGATTGGATGAATAAAATCATAGATATGTAGTTCATATATGGATGACTAGGGGAATACACATATAGAATTTCCTCCCATTATGTATTGTTTCATATATGTCTTTCCAGATGAATTTTCATGTTTTACTTCATATCGAGAGAATAATTTCTCTATTGAGATTGTTCTAGGAGAGGAATTTGTGTCCATTCCACTGTATAGGATGGATACTCTAGAGTTATATGATATCAATAATTATCTCAAGGATTAGTTGGCAATGTGTTTTATCTGACCCAACACTTCTCATTGGGGTTCACCATTCTTTTTTACAAAGAAGGAGGATGGTACCCTTATAATTTCTATAGAATATCCAAATCTAAACAAGTTTATAGTAAAATATCTATATCCCTTTTTAAGGATTGATGATCTCCTTAACTTTCATAGAGGATCCCAGGTTATATCAAATTTTAAATTGAGATACGGTTATCATAAATTTTTCATTACACCATTAGATATACCTCTTATAGCCTATCATAGTAGGTATTGTCTATACGAGTATTTTGTTATGTCGTTTGGTTTCATGAGAACACCAATAGTTTTTAACGTATTGATGAACTGAGTGTTCCATCCTTACATGGATTCTTTTATGTTAGTTTTCATGGATGATATCATGGTGTAATCTCACACTCGACATGACCATGCCATCCATATTGAGATTATATTGAGTACACTATGAGAGAATCAGTTATATGCTATGATCTCAAAGTTCCACATTTTGATAGACAAAATATACTTCTTGGGTCATTTAATTACAATTATAGGAGTATCAGTAAACCTAGAGATGATGAGAGTAGTATTTTCCTAGGTACAACCGAAGAAAGACTTTTAAGTACAATGTTTTATGGGGATGAATGGTTAGTATAGATGCCTTATACATGAATTTTAATGCTTATCAGTGCCACTAACGGGCCTGAATAAGAAGGGTGAGAAGTACGTGTGAGAAGATTATTGTGATTCATCCTTTGATGATATGAATGTGAGATTGAAATCAGATCCAATAATGATATTTTTGGAGCTGGGAAAGAGTTATACCATTTTCTATGATGAATCATTTCCCGAAATGGGAGTAGTTCTTATGCAAGGGGAAGGAGCCATTGCGTACAAGTCTCGGTAGTTGGGGACCCGTGAGAGGAATTACCTGAAGCATTTTCTCTAGATGGATGCAGTTGTCCATTCTTTTCACTGTTGGATACATTATATTTTGGGAAAAAAGTATGTGGTAAACACTGATAAAAAAATACTCCCAAATATCATTATGTAGCATGATCTGAATTTGTCACAATGAAAGTTGGTTGAGTACCTTCAATCTTTTGACATTGAGATTCCGTACAATCATGGGAAAGGAAATGTAGTGGCTAATGTGATGATCAAGAGAACACATATACATGAAGTTCAGAAGGCCAATAGTGATTGTTAGCTTATGGTTATGTTCTCTATGTTGAATTTTTATGTGCCAAATAGTCAGGGGTAGATGTTTCTCTCTACTATAGTTGTTATCTCTACTCTAATAGATTGATTGAGAATGATGAAGATAACAGATTCCAAAGGCCTATCCCTATGGGAGAGTGTGTCAGGAGATGACCATGCTCCCAGGTGGAATATAGGAAAGGTTGAGGATTTTCATTTTCATGGACACATATGGGTGTTAGCAGACATACACGATGGTTATTGCGAGAAATTTATGCCCTTGTATGGGCAGTTCATCTTTTTTCACCGAGATGTATCTGGATCAACATCGTTAGTATTGGTTTCCAATCATGAATAGGGGTATAATTGGTTTTGTTATGAGATATTCCACTTGTCCATAGTTGATGGCTGATAATAAGTGACTCTATGGGATTTTATAGCAAATACCCATTCCCCATTGAAATTTGAATAATGTTGTGATGGAATTTGTGAAGGGTTTACCAAGGTTTCCTCAAGGAAATGGTAAATTTTTTGTGGTTGTTGACACACTCGTGAAGGTTTCACATTTAATTCTGATCAAGGAAAACATAAGGGTTGATGGTATCCGAATTGTGTACATCTTAGAGATAGTGTGTTTCCATGGGGTTCCGCACAATATCATTTCAGACAGGGATGCTTGTTTTAATTCTCGTTTCTGAAAAAAAAATCTAGAGAGATTTTGGTACATAGTTAATTATTAGTACAACATACCATCCCTAGACAGATGGCCAGTACAAGCACACAATTATTTCTTTGGATGAGATGCATTGAGTATGCTTCCTAGATTTTGTGGGGTTTTGGGAGAGACACATACCCCTGGTGGATTTTTCCATTAATAATAGTTTTATAAAAATGATTCAAATGGAAACTTTGGAGGATTTTTATGGAAGTCCATGTTCATCAACAGTATGTTAGATAGAGGTAGAATTAGATGCTATGATGTGATATTTTCTTATCTAGGAGACCATTGAGAATATAGAGTTTATTCAGAAGAAGAAGGATACTTCAAAGTATTGGGATAAATCTTATACTTATCGACATAGATGACCTATGTACATCGAGGTTATAGATATGGATTTCTTACATGTCACTTCTATTTTTGGACATAGATATTTTAGGAGACTGGATAATCATTCACCGAGATAAGTTGTTCCATTTATGATTTTAGAGACAGTTGGACCAGTTTATCATCAGTTGTAGTTACCTCATAGGTACCGGTCTAGACATGATGCATTTCATGTTTCTCTACTATGAAATTACTTGTCAGACTTGTCTCATGTTTTTTAACCATAGGAGGTTGATTTGGAGATGAAATCATCTATCAAGGAAAAACTTATTGTGATTGTGGATCACAACATGAAGGTTCTCCATGGTCTGGTCTGTTACTTTGGTACATGTGATTTGGGATTATGGATGAGTGTAAGATGAGACCGGGGAGATGGAGGCTGACGTACAATGAAAGTTGATGGTGTTGAGTCAATAAGTTTTTCCTTATGATTTTTCCTTTCCTTCTTGTTTTGAAAATCACAAACACCTTATCTTTAGGAAAATTTCTTTTATAAGGAAAATTTCTTTTATAAGGAAAATTGCTTTTATAAGAAAAATTATTCTTATCATATTTTCATCCTTATTTTTCCTAAGTATAAAATTCGGTTCATTTCTATTTTCTCGGATTTGTTTAAAACATGGATATTAAGTATTCTGTTTGAGGATCCGAATTCTGGATAAGAACTATAAGGAAGTTTCACTCCGAATTCGAGATGGGAACTGTAATAAAGTATCATTCTGAATTCTGGATATGAACTCTGACTAAGTGCTATTCCAGATTTAGGATACAAATTCTTATGAAGTTTGACATTGAATTCTCATTACGAATTCTTATAGTGAATTCTCATTACAAATTCTGATAATGAATTTTCATTAAGAACTACGATGATGAAATATCATTACAAATTCTGATGACGAATTATCATTTCGAATTCTCATTCCGAATACACCTATTAAACATAATCTGATCATCTTTGATTTATACACTCTGAATTAATTCGGACTCCGAAAAATATTTTGGTTAGACTCCGAACATTTATTCTGCTTACATTTCTATAATTTGTCTACTCTTTATTATTTTCATTACACTCAGAACCTTCACTCCGAAATGTTCATTCCAAACTTTTGAGTTAGATTTTAAAAATATGTCGTACATTCTGTTACACTTGTTTTGTTATAAAACGATTTTGTCTATTTTGTTATAAACTAACCGTTGTCTAAGTGACACGTGTACAGGTCCCTCCGATCTTTAAGGAAAATATGACCGTTGGAGAAGGAGCCGACCTTACCTATAAATCGGATCTCATTTGAAAGAGCTCGGAGCTGAAAGGCTGACTAATCTACTTGAAGTGATTTCTAGAGAGAGAGTCTCTTATTAACTCTCAAAGCTTTGTGCGACTCCGAATGTTGGCGATTACATTCGAGGGCTTCCGGGGATAGGAAGACAGAGGTGCCGACTACCTTGAAGTTCGAAGGCTTCCTTGGTGTGGAAGACAGAGGTTGCCAACTACCTTAAAGTTGAGGGCTTGCGGGGATAGCAAGACAGAGACTTCGATCTTCGTATCGAGGTCTTACCCTGGTGTGGGTAAGACAGACTTGCTTGAAAGTATAAATCAAGAGACCTTTATCCAAGGTTGGTGGATACCCTTCTCTTTGGGTTAAAATACTTATATCTTGTTACTGTATTACTACTACTTGTTTATTTTCCGCTGCATTTTGTATTATAAGGAAAGTATAACATTATTATACTTCCTTACTTGTACACTATTTCATTTATATTCTATACGCTTTAAGGTAGAATCTCATATTGTAATCTTTTGTTATGTTTCACTTTCCGGAACCATATTTCCAGAACCTACTTTCGGAATCTGTTTCCAAGTTTTCATTTGGTATTAGAGGTGTTGTGTATTTTCTTAAGTTTAACTTTGTTAAAATTAGCCCTTTTCCTTTTCTTAAGGAAAACATAGTTTTTCTTAACTAACTTTAAAGGTTCCAAAGGAATTTTTAAAGTATACAATTCACCCCCTCTTGTATTTTGAGAATCTACATCACTATTTCGATCCTACAATTGGTATCAGAGCAGGTTTCTAAAATACTTATACATACGAATATGTTTTTCTTGTTCACTTTTCCATTCTGAATTCTCCCATTCCGAAAATTCCCAGTCCGAACATTGTTATTACAAATTTTTTTTCTAACAAGTTTGTGTGCCGAAGGTTATCTTTAGTATGGCAGGAATTAATGTTGGTTTGATTGATAATCTAAATCCTACAAGTCCACCTATATTTAATGGTAATGATTATGAGTACTGGAGAGATCGCATGAAGACTCTTGTTATCAATACTGGAGTAGACAACTTTGTTATGCTTACTGGTAATTATAAAATTCCTAACAAGGAAGTCAGAACTTTTACTAACCAGGAAAAGAAAGAATATCAACTTAATTACAAGGTACACAATACTCTACTACGTTCAATGACCAGAAATATATATAGCCAAATTTCTTCTTGTGAAGAAGCTAACTGTATCTGGAAGAATATAGAAGTTACACACTGTGGGACTTCTAAAGTGATTGAGACTAGAAGAGCTATTCATAGAGCTGAATATCATGGCTTCAACTTTCCTTATGGAGAACCAATCAGTAAAGTTCAAAAGAGATTTATGACTATCGTCAACAGTCTACAATCTATGGGAGAGAAAGGTTTAGATGATGAAGCTCTTGTGATTAAAATAATTGGTATTATGCCTAATGAGTGGGAATCCAAGAGAACTGCTATAGATGAGAACAAGAAGGTCACTCAAATTACTCTTGATGAGATTTTTGGAACTCTTCTACGACATGAAACTAGGATGAAGAGATATGCTGACAACATTAAGAAGAAGAATGGAAATGGTACTGTTGATTTTACTACAACCTCAAATCAGATGAAAGCTAAGACTCCTGAGAGAGTAACCAGATCCAAGTCTAAGAATGTCATTTTCCCATCCGAATCTAGTGAGAGTGAAGTCTCGGAAAATGAACTAGAAAATCTTGCTCGAAGGATGAACAAGATAGCTGGCCAGAGAAATTTTCAATCAAAGTATAAGAAAATTGAAAGGAAAGATAAGAAAGATGGAGAAGTTCCTTGTTATGAATGCAAAAGAGCTGAGCATATTAGACGAGATTGCCCTATTCTCAAAAAGAAAGAAAGGAAAGAAAGGCATTCAGACAGGAACATAAAGAAATATTATAAAGCCAAAGATAAGAAAGTTCTGAAAGCTAATGAGACCTGGAGTGCCATTGGTGGTGACTCTTCAAATGAATCTTTTGATTATGAATCATCAGGACAGAAGAATCTTGGTCTTATAGCCATATTACATATTGATAATAATTTCTTTATGGCTAAGGTAAAAAATTCAGAATCATTGACCAATGTTTCTTTGAATTCTAATGATAGTAAGTATTATATCTCTTCTGATGAAGAATCTTATTCTGATGAGGAAGATACTTTACCTACTTATGAAGAAGTCTCTAGGATTGCTGAACATCTTGAGATTGAGAATTCCAAACTCAATAAGAAACTTGATAAGGCAAATTCTAGGAATTCTATTCTTACAAAAGATATATCAGATATTTCTAAAGATCTTGATAGGAAAAATTCTGATTTTGAAAGTATTTCAAAAAATCTTGAGGAAGTATGTTCTGAGAAGAATAAACTTTCTAATGAATTAGAAAAAGTAATTTCTAATAAAAATGTTTTCGAGCCTAACTCTAGTTCTAAAACTAATGTTTTTCAGGATAAAAACTTGGTTGTAAAACTCATGTCCGAAATTTTTTCCTTAAAGAAGTGTTTATCAAACTTTACCCATGGTAAGGAAAATTTTGATAAAATGTATTCCCAAATACGACATTTAAGAAATAAATCTAGATTTGGTTATACTCATGCAAAACCAATTTTCAGTAACAATTATTTTGTTCCTCAAAGTGCCCAATTTTGTACCAAGTGTCAATGTGGTGGTCACTGGGCAAAGAATTGTTCCTTAAACATAACCCAATCTCAAGGATTTCACAAAGCTTACTTTTCTAAGAAGATGTGGGTACCTAAAATTTTATTGTCTGGAAATCTCGGATCCAAAAAAGATTGGATTCCAAAAATCTAATTTTCTTCTTGATTTCAGGAAAATAAAGAGAGTACCATCAAAAATACATGGTACATGGATAGTGGATGTTCCCGAAACATGACTGGTAACAAAATCTATTTTGAAAAGATTATCAAAACAAAAGGAGGAAAGGTAACTTTCGGAGATAATGCTAAGGGAGAGATTGTTGATATTGGTAATATTGTTTTTCTTGGTAAAACTTTGATTTCAAATGTTCTGTTTTTTAAAGGGCTTAAGCACAACCTCATTAGCATAAGTCAGTTATGTGATTAAGTTTACCTTGTGAATTTTAGGAATGATAAGTGCTTAGTTCACAATTCCAAGGAAGAATTTTTTCTCTCAGCCAATAGGCAAGAGAATGTTGACACTTTTAACCTAGAGTACCTTAGGAGTCAATATTTACCATTCCTAAGTGCAATGGAAGATCACTCCTGGTTATGGCATAGAAGACGAGGACACTGTAATCTAAGAAACCTATGTAAACTCTCTAAGAAGAAACTAGTTAAGGATCTACCGGAGCTTAGATTTGATTCTTCTAAAGTTTGTGATCTTTGTCAAAATGGAAAGCAACATAAATCTAGTTTTAAGTCAATCGGTGAAGTCTCAACAACCGATGCATTACATTTAGTGCACATCGATCTTTTTGGTCCAACACAAACTGGAAGTATTGGAGGCAAATACTATGTATTTTTTCTAGTTGATAATTACACTAGATTTACTTGGGTCTATTTTCTAGCAAAGAAATCTGATGTTTTTTCTTATTTCAAAAGTTTTAGAGCTCATGTTAAAAATGAGAAAAGCTTCCATTGAAAACTATTCATAGTGATCATGGAGGAGAATTTCAAAATTTTAATTTTGAAACTTTTTCTAGTATGAAAGGTATTACTCACAATTATTCAGCACCTAGAACTCCTCAACAGAATGGTTTAGTTGAAAGAAGAAATAGAATTATTCAAGAAATAACTATAACTATGTTGAGTGAATATTCTATTGCTAGGCATTTTTGGGCTGAAGCTGTAAGTACTGCTTGTTATACTATAAATCGGGTTTTAATTAGACCTTTTCTTAATAAAACTCATTATGAGTTATGGAATGGTAGAAAACCAAGACTACCCTACTTCAAGGTTTTTGGTTGCAAAGTATTCATTTTGAATACTAATGATAACTTACATAAATTCGCACCAAAATCTGATGAAGGAATTTTCTTAAGATATTCCACAACCTCTAAGGCTTATAGAGTTTTTAATAAAAATACTTGCACTGTTGAGGAAACAGTACATGTAAAATTTGATGAGTCAGATCCTTTTGTTTTTAAACCATCCCTACCTTCTTCCTCGGATGTGTTTTCAAAAACTGGTTATCGACCTTTGATAGAAGAACCTTCTAATACGGAAATTTTTCAAGAAGATACTTCTGAAATATTTACACTAGAAGATTTTCTACCCTATGTTGATGAACAGGTTTTACAAAACCCAAATCAGGTGTTTCTTAAGAATCATCCTAGTGATAGTATCATTGGTGATGTAAATCAACCTGTAAGGACTAGAAGTTCCATATGAAGTGAAATAGAACATCTACCATTTCTTTCCCAATTAGAACCTAAAAGCACTGATGAAGCTTTAAGTGATGATGATTTGACCAAAGCAATGCAAGATGAACTAAATGAATTCGAATGGAATAAAGTCTGGACCTTGGTTGAAAGACCTAAGGAATCTTATGTTATTGGAGTAAAATGGATCTTCAGAAATAAATGTGATGAAAATGGAATCATAGTAAGAAATAAAGCTATACTTGTTGCTAAAGGCTATAATCAGCAAGAGGGAATAGACTATGAAGAAACCTATGCTCTAGTAGCTAGACTTGAATCTATCCGTATTCTACTTGCCTTTGCAGCCTTCTTTAATTTCAAACTTTTTCAAATGGATGTGAAATGTGCTTTTCTTAACGGTTATGTTCAAGAGGAATTTTTTGTTAAACAACCTTCTGGCTTTGAAGATACAAAACATTCGGATCATGTTTTTAGACTTACCAAAGCTTTGTATGGTCTTAAACAGGCCCCACGAGCATGGTATGATAGACTCACTGGATTTTTGTTTCTAAATAACTATTTTAAGGGAAATGAAGATACAACACTTTTTATAATGAAAGATATGAAAAATGTTTTGATTGATCAAATTTATGTTGATGACATTATATTTGGTTCAACTCAGCAATCTTTGACTGACTCTTTTGCAAGTCTAATGAAATCTGAGATTGAAATGAGTATGATGGGTAAGTAAACATTTTTCATTGGTTTTCAAATTTCTCAAAAACCAAAAAGAACCTACATATCTCAATATAAGTATATTAAATATATTCTTAAATATTATGGTTATGAAAACAGTAAGATTATAAGTACTCCCATTGGTACCTCAAATTCTTTAGATCTTGATAAATCTGGGAAACCAGTAGATCAAGCATCTTTTAGAGGTATGATAGGAAGTCTACTATACTTAACAGCTACTCGACCAGACTTAATGTCCTCAGTATGCTTATGTGCAATATATCAATCAAATACTAAGGAGTCTCACTTAAGGCAGTAAAAAGATTTTTTCACTACCTAAAGGGAACCACGGATCTAGGATTATTTTATACTTCTGGAAATGATTTTGTTCAAAAAAGATTTTCTGATGCTGACTTTGGTGGATGTAGAATAGATAGAAAAGGTACATCCAGAACTTGTCATTTCTTAGGAGATTCGTTAGTTTCATGGTCCTGCAAGAAGCAACATTCTGTAGCACTTTCCACTACTGAAGTCGAATATGAAGCAGCTGGAAGTTGTTGTGCTCAGGTGTTGCAGATGCAACACACACTCACAGACTATGGTTTTACTTTTACTAAAACTCAAATTTTGTGTGATAAAACAAGTGCCATTTCCCTTAGTAAGAACCATGCACATCTCTCCCATGCAAAACACATAGATATTAGGCATCACTTACTTAGGGATCACAAACTTAAAGGAGATATTATTCTTCAATTTATCGGAACACAAAATCTACTTGCTGATATTTTCACAAAATTTTTGCCTTCTGATAGATTTGAATATATAAAACAAAAGTTAAGAATGATAACCATAAGGTAATATTTCGTAATTAACATTCTGTTGAAAAAGTCTCCTTACATCAATAAACTCCTTTTCATAGGGGGAGTACATTTGTTTTATAGAATAACTAAGTTTTTTCAAAAGTTTGTTTTCAAACTTTTCAGAATGAAGATATCCAGAATGGAACTTCCGGAACTACAATTTATTCAGAATGGACATTTTCGTACTGAATACTTCTGGAATGAAAGTGTTTGTATTGAAAATTTCCGGAAAGGAAAATTTCGTACTAGTATTTTCATAACGGGATTTTCGTACCGAATCCTTCATAATATTTTTTTTAATGAAACCTTCGTATTAAGTTTTCCGTACTGAGTTTTTTTTCCATAGTAAAGTTTTTGTGAACTCTGTCTTTTCATAATAAAGATATTTTCGTAGTCGTTTTTATATTACACATTACGAATAATCCTCCTAAGCTAATCCGAAAGGTATGATTACCTTACTCAAGTTTTCGTAGTCATATTTTACTTCCTGGCATTTTCTTGTATTTTGCTTTCGGATTATAGTTTTTCTTAATTCTTTGTTTTAATAAAAACATCAAAAAGATCAGATTCATGTTTTCAACCATTAGATCTGATCTCAGCTTATCACAACCGTTAGATCAACCGAGGAAGTTGAATCGTCGTTCAATTGCCTATATAAAGGGGACCCAAATACTTGTCCCACATCGGTTCTCAAGCTCTCGCGTCCCGAATCTCTGCCTCTAAGTTTTAAATATGTTCTGAACTTCAGATTTCTCCATTCCGAACTTCTCAAAGGACTTCAGATCCGAATGTCTGCGGAGTTAGCGTCTCAAGAAATGTCATCCACCAAGCCTATTTCACAATGGTTAGTTTACAGAGAAAGGTTATTCCATCCGGATTTCTTCAACAACTATGATTCTCTTATTTCGAATAACATTAAGTTGAATGGGTGGGAAGATATTGTTGTATCCAAACTGGGGAATCAAGACGATGTTTTTACGGAGTTACTTGTTGAGTTCTATGAAACAGTTTCATTCTTTCAGGAAGATAATAGGGATAAATTTTCTTTTAAGTCTTATGGAAAGACTTACAAGCTTTTTTATACCAAGGAAGCAAGCATGCTAGGGCTATCCTATGAAGGAGAAGCCAAATTTGTTTCTCATGTGTTTTCGGACTCTAAGGGTAGCTTCGACAAAGAAAAATCCTTGAAAACTCTCGGACTCTCAGATGACAAAGCTCCGAAGATTGCTAGTTTTCCTACAAACTTCCGGATTCAAGATTTGTGGGTACAAGGGCTTATCGTACCGAGGAAAGGTGATAAAGACAGTTTGAAGAAGAGTGAGATCTATATCGTAGATTTCCTGATAAATCTAAGGAAGCTTAACTTCATGAGGAACATTCTTATAACCATTGAGAATCTTAAGAAAGGAAATCTCAGAGCCCAGATCGTAATGTACACAGCAATTCTATCAAGGTTGATAGTTCGGTGCCATGAATCTTTCAAGGAAGCTTGCAGATCTAAGACAAGGGTTTGTAAAATTTTGTTGGTCAGTGATGATACCCTTAAGAGAATGGATGTGGCTTTTAACAAGGATACTGGTGAGTTCTTCGATCTGCCTAATCAATAAGAAGCGGCTTTGAAGGTTGCTGAACCGGAATCATCTAAGCCAGTAAAGAAAAGAAAGTTGAAAGACGTTGTAGCTGAAGATGAGGATCCTAAAGATAAGGATGTTCAAACCGCACCTCCCAAACCAAAGAAGAAGAAAGCCTATCCTGATGAAGTTGTTGCGAAGTGGAGAGCAGATAAACAGAAAAGGAAAGAAGGGGATCCGCAGTTCGGATTGGACCCTGCGGAGGCTAAGGCCTTAAAGAGAGAACTGCTGATGAGATTGAAAAACAAGTTAAGGAAAAGAAGCTCAAGATGAATATGACAGAAGCCGAGGGAGTCGAATCTTTGTTGAAATTTAATGAAATAGTATCTGGAAGGATTCCAGTTCCGAGATCTTTCTCCTTAGAATCTCTACCTGAGTATCTAGGAAGAAACCTTGATTTTCTGGAAGAGATTACAACTGAACATGTTGACCAACTCGAGTATATTCAACAAGAGGAAGAGCATGAAGTAGTTGCAGAAGGAAGTGGTGAAACAAGAGACTTATTGAAAGAAGTAGATGATTATAAGGGGTCGCCTTCGGAACACCTATCACTCCGAACTTCAGAGGCTGAATCCTCTAAGTTAGTAACTCCAGAGAAAGATAAGAATGAGGAAGATGTTGTTCAAAAAGTCGTTGATGATATTATTCAGGTGTCTACTAGAGAGCAGAAAACTCCTGATCAATAATCGATTCCGAAAAATACAAGGGAAAGCAACTCCTTGTTGAGACTCCGAAATTAGTGGCTAGCAAGAAAATAGAAATTGGCGATTCTTCTAAAAGTTAGTTGGAGCTTATTGAGGAAGAAAATTCTCCAAGTAAAGTTTCAGATTCAGAGTCATCCTTGTTGGGGCATGATTTTGTTGTTCAGTCCTTAAAGAAGTTGGTGGGAACCATTCCGACCTTCTCAAGTATTGACTCAAGATGCCAGATGCTCCAACATGCTTTAAAACAGAAAACAGACTCCGTATCTATGGTTATTGACACGCGAGTTGAGATTGAGGCTCAGTTCAAAACTTTTTTTGTTGGCTACGAAGCTCATAGAAGATCTTCCAAGAGGATGATAGACTGGTCGAAGAAGACTGTTGAAGAGATGAGGTTATTGGATGAATTTCAAGACAATATTAAAGATTCTTTTGAGACTGAGGACGAGAAGATAAATGAGCTGACTTCCTCCTTTGAAGAGAAGCTGGCAGACGAAAAGAACTTCTAGATCCAAGAAGTCAAGGATCTGAATGGGAAACTGAATTCTGTTTCGAAAAACTGGAAGTTTGAAAGGGATCATCGGATCGAGTTTGATCAGAAGATGAAGTCTCAGGAAGAAAAGATGAAGGCACAAGAAGAAAATCTGAAAGACCAGGAAGAAAAGATTGAAGCTCAATCCACAAGAATAGTGGTCTTAGAGAAGCAAGTTGAAGAAGATCATAAAGACCTGAAGAAGATCAAGACTATTCTTAAGGGGCTCATTTCGAAGGAAAAAGATCCGAAATAACCAAATCCGATATTTTTTTTGTATCAAATATTATTTGTTGTCGAGATTTCAAACCTAATGAAAATTGTGCCTCTTGTTTTTTTGTTGTTATTACCCATTTTTCAGGTACTTTGTTATTTTTTTTTCAATTCCCTCGATTTCTTTTTGAAAATCACAAAGGGGGAGAAGGAAAAGATCCTTAAGAAAAAGAAGAACTCCAAAGAGAGTTTATCTAAAGGGGAGTAGGAAAAGATCCTTAAAGGAAAAAAGGACTCTAATAAGAGTCTATCTACGGGGGAGTTTTTCATTAAAGGATACATTCTTTTTCGTAATGAAATTTCACTCCGGAAATCTAGAATACGATCCTTAGAGTTTCAAAGCCTAAGGGGGAGTTAGTCGTATTCATCAATATCCTCAAATAAAATGGAGATAAACCTTAATGTTTTCCTTTCTTCATATAATTTATTTTTCATAAGGATTTTTTTGCTTTCCAAAAAGGGGGAGATTGTTGAGTCAATAAGGTTTTCCGTATGATTTTTCCATTCCGTCATTATTTTTAATCACAAACACCTTATCTTTAGGAAAATTGCTTTTATAAGGAAAACTGCTTTTATATGGAAACATGCTTTTATAAGAAAAATTATCATTATCATATTTTCATCCATATTTTTCCTAAGTATAAAATTCGGATTCATTTCTGTTTTATCGGATTTGTTTAAAACTTTGATATAAAGTATTCTGTTTGAGGATCCGAATTCTGGATAAGAACTGTAAGGAAGTTTCACTCCAAATTCCAGATGAGAACTGTAATAAATTATCATTCCAAATTCCGGATATGAACTCTGAATAAGTTCTATTCCTGATTCAGGATACGAATTCTTATGAAGTTCGACATTGAATTCTCATTGCGAATTCTAATGACGAATTCTCATTACGAATTCTGATAATGAATTTTCATTAAGAAATACGATGATGAAATCTCATTAAAAATTCTGATGACGAATTATCATTCCGAATTCTCATTCCTAATTCACCTATTAAACAGAATATGATCATCGTTGTTTTATACACTCTGAATTAATTCTGACTCTGAAAAATATTTTGGTTAGACTCCGAACTTTTATTCTTCTTACATTTCTATAATTTTTCTGCTCTTTATTATTTTCATTACACTCCGAACCTTCACTCCGAAGCGTTCATTCCGAACTTTTGAGTTAGATTTTAAAACGATGTCGTACATTCTGTTACACTTGTTTTGTTATAAAACGTTGTCGTCTATTTTTTTATATACTAACTGTTGTCTATGTGACACGTGTACAGGTCCGTCCGATCTTTATGGAAAATATGACCGTTGGAGAAGGAGCCGACCTTACCTATAAATAGGAGCTCATTTGAAAGAGCTCGGTGCTGAAAGGCTGACTAATCTGCTTGAAGTGATTTCTAGAGAGAGAGGATCTTATTAACTCTCAAAGATTCATGCGACTGCGAATGTCGGTGATTACATTAGAGGGCTTCCAGGGATAGGAAGACAGAGGTTCCGACTACCTTGAAGTTCGAACGATTCCTTACTGAGGAAGACAGAGGTTGTCAACTACCTTAAAGTTGAGGGCTTGTGGGGATAGTATGACAGAGACTCTGATCTTCGTATCGCGGGCTTACCCTGGTGTGGGTAAGACATACTTGCTTGAAAGTTTAAATCAAGGGACCTTTATCCAAGGTTGTTGGATACCCTTCTCTTTGGCTTAAAAGACTTATATCTTGTTACTTGTAGTACTACTACTTGTTTATTTTCCACTGCATTTTGTATTATAAGGAAATTATAACATTCTTATACTTCCTTACTTGTACTCTATTTCATTTAGATTCTATACGCTTTAAGGTAGAATCTCATATTATAATATTTTGTTAAGATTCACTTTCCGGAACCATATTTCCGGAACCTACATTGAGAATCTCTTTCCAAGTTTTCATTTTGTATTAGAGGTGTTGTGAATTTTTTTATGTTTAACATTGTTAAACTTATCCCTTTTCCTTTTCTTAAGGAAAACATAGTTATTCTTAACTAACTTTAAAGGTTCCAAAGGAATTTTTAAAGTATACAATTCACCCCCTCTGGTATTTTGATCATCTACATCACTATTTCGATCCTATAGATGGAGTTGTTCAAAATTTATTCTACAACACCCATAGAAGGATATTACATGGTGTATAAATTTAATAAACATGTGGTGTATTTTTCTTATTATTTAATATATCGGATCGGGGTCATGTCTCATGTCCAGAACCAACTTATTCTTGTAGTGTTTTGTACATGAGTTCTTTAGAAGGATGAACAAAGATCGAAACCCTGATTATCTATCTAAGCTCTGATTGAGACACTATCAAGTGAGTTGGAATCCCACCAGTGATTTCTCAATTCCTCTAGGGCCCTTCTACTTGATTCCTCTTCTATTTTGAGATATTCAAATTTTCTATTTTTCACCTTTTTATAGATCAATGCCTATATAAGATTATTCCAAGTAGAACGTTCAAGTATATCAATCATACGACATTGAGGTAGGTTGTTTGTGTCTTTCGTTGGGTTGTCTTGGATTATATATTCTTTAACTATTGGATACCCATGTTTGTGGTATTGATTGATTAGGAATTGAACCCTCTTTATCATGTACTATGGTATTATTGATTGATACATGGTAGTTTCTTATGCATATGGTTAGATTACCTGTTTGTGGGACACCCGATGGGATTGTTTCACTTGTTTGTTTGATTGTGGTAGTTTTTTCTAGAATGCATGTTAGGATAGCCTTTTTTCTTGCCTTTTATTAGGATGGAGTTAATGATTGTATTCAATCCCTATTATATGAATTGTGAATGTTGACCATGGGGATTGGACTCTGAGAACCTCCCAAAGGGGTAAGGCAATGAATGATGCATAAGTGGTCATTTATATTTTACTGATTCTATGTTTACCCATGGTTATTGACTATGATATCTACCCAAGTGGTTGTTTATATTTTATTGATTCCTTGTTGAACCGAGGGTATTGATCATGATAACAACCCAGGACGTCATTTGTAACATATTATTTATATGTTAGGTCAAAGGGGTTAGACCGTGAGATATTTCCAGACGGTTTTTATTTATTGAATTTAGGATATGTTAAACCAATGTGTTAGACCATGAGATCCTTCCTAGAGGGTTGTTTATGAATGTTTGAATGACTGTGATGAGTGTCCCAATACAAAGCACAAGCTTGGACTCAGTCTTACATGATTATTTAGATGGTCTTCTGGGTCATCAAATTTGTTACATGCACATGGGATACAGAGATTAGGCTAGATCAAAAGGATTACATGATTCACCATTTTGAATAATATATTAAACGAATATAATTGAAAACTGTAGGATTTTTGACTTTTAAGTACTTCCCAATTTATTTAATCATTCTTGCATATTACCTTATATATATTTATTGATCATTGGGAATATATATTTTGTTGGATACCTTCTAGGATTCATCTAAAAACCAATTTGGGTCGTGCTTTGGACCCAAAAAGATTACATGATTTCTTGTATAGGTATGGACAAGTTCCCTTCTTCATCAGGTTCTTGATTGAAAATAGGGCTAGAGGTCATGGGACCATGATGGGGCCTACGATGATGCTAGAGTTAGTTGTTTCTTTTTATCATTGGATTATGTATTTTTTCTAGTACTCTGAATTGGTTGGATGTTTTCATAAATACTCATTCCAAGCATCATATATATACATTGTGGAATCTGGTTAATTTACTTTTAGTCTTATACGGTTTATTTATATTCGGTATTATTTCATTTACTATTGTTTACTATTTATAATCTTCTATGTATACTATTACAATGAGGGAATAGCTTCTGAAATATCACACCTTGGCCCTCGTCTCCAGTCGATAGCCTCTGGAATTTGGGGAAATGTACTTGAGTTCGTGTGACCAACCGGGTTCTTGGAACCATTTGGTGGCACCCGGATCCATGACGTTACGCCCTACATAAATGATGAAAATACATATGATCATGAATTACATATATTTTATTGGGGAAATTAGAGGATATTCCATAAGAGTAAATGATATAGGGGAAGCTTGGTCTTGTTAGGATTCAATACATTCACCGAACACCTTCTCGAACATTATACACAGTTTGAACTCATGGAAATGACCTTTAGAGACCTCAAAATGATCAAGGATGTTCTCCCACACATGATAGAGAATTCCTAGACCGATTGTATAATATTACACAACCAAATTTACCTCATATTATAGGTAGATCTAGAATACCTAATACACCATGAAATGAATCAGCTTCTTCCTTTATTCCAAGGAACAATCTGTCTACATTAGGAACCTCATATATAAAATAAAATTAAAATAATTTCTTCAGATAGTAAGGCATAGAAAATTAAACCATATATATGATTTATTGATGTAATTATACATTTTCCTTTCCATGTTTTCAACATGGATTCCCTGAGTCTATCAAAATATCTCTGAGAATCACATTTTGTGGCCTTATCGATCCCCCAAGAATATGAAGTCGAGGTCGCTAATACTTAATTATATTGTTCATTGAATAATCATGAAAAATTCCATCTAATAATTTCTTTTATAGACCCATATGAGGATATATTTTTATAATGTATGTTAGACCATTGTATACATCTATTTGGATAAATGATATTTATATTCGACGATCCATAATTGACTATTGCCTAGATTTGAACCATATATGATCCCAAAAACATCATCAACTTGGTTTCAATGATTCTCACATGCCCCCCTCTACCAGAATGATAGTGGTTTATAAAAAGATTGTAAAAAATCCTATAAAAATAAACAATAAGAACTTATTTCTAGGATCTCATGTCTTACTTAGAATTAATGGTTTCTAGGAATGATAGAACCATAAATATTACTTTGGAAAGACCATGACCACATCATCACCTAACAATACTCTCTTCATACAAAGAATTCATCAATATTTGTATCATTGGTCAAATTAGAAAATTTTATAGTGATAATTCATCATTAAAATCTAAGGAGTCACAATAAAATGATATAGGATTCTACCATATTGATGGAAGATAATTTATGGTTGATAATGGTACTCTGATCTGCAAACCAAATGTTTTAGAGATAATTCCATCTAGTTTGTTCAAACTGCTCAATGCCGAGAATGGTATCCCCATTAACCAAATTGAAGAGGTGGGTATAAATGTGAGTACATATTTAATGACATCATTGATGTCTATTGCGAAAGGTTTTCGTGATAATATTGTATATGAAATCAACTATAAGATTAATAATGAAATCCTGATGGAAATTGTCATCATTGCATCCCCTATGGAACAAATAAACCTTGTTATGTTAGTTGGGATGGAAGTAGTTTTCATTTCCATAGTAGAATATGATGAGTCCTATACATAGACCCTTATTTCCACTTCAATGGTCCAAAAAACATCATAAAATCGTGTGGGCCTGAAATTGTTTCTTCATCTTATGGATGTCCAATTCAAAATCCTATACAAAATAAGAGAAAATTATTCACCAACTACATCTAGGGAAGAGGTGAATGATAAAAATAATAGGAATGAGAAAGAAGAGGAGGATCACGGGGATGCTCAAATAGTATTTTAGGAAGGTGTATCCACCACAGTCAATGAGACGAAGG
This sequence comes from Viscum album, assembly GCA_963277665.1. Classification (NCBI taxonomy): domain Eukaryota; kingdom Viridiplantae; phylum Streptophyta; class Magnoliopsida; order Santalales; family Viscaceae; genus Viscum; species Viscum album. The sequence continues at coordinate 563,451,459 of OY728129.1, read as the reverse complement.
GGATAAATCATGGAATATAAGAAGATCTAATTTCCACCTTGACTAGTGCATCAATGAATCCCAAATAATAAGAGGTGTATACTTACATCATGGAGAAAAATTAGGATGTGTTCACCAAGAATTATGCAGAAATTATAATCCATGAAACTGAGGTGGCCGCATTTCCCTTATCTTTTCCAAAAGACTAGAAAAAATACAATAAAGAATACATCATGACACACATGACTCATGCCTGCAAAATTTAGGCTGACGTAGATAAAATCACAAAAATTTGACATCATCCAAAAGGTAAAATATCCAATATTTATATAAAATATTGTTCATTTGTTGAAAAAAATGTCAAAGTAGGGATGATATCGACTTCATAAATCTGACCTAGCATTGTTAAAAAGATAAATTCTTTGTTCCAATTATAGATATCATAATTGATTAAATGGATTACTACAAAACCCTCTCCATCATGGATTCCCATTCAGGCTATAACAATACCCCAATTTCCCTATAATATGATTAATCCACTTCCTTTATACCCCCTTGGGAATAAAAGTTATTGGGTAATTCCATTTGTCTTAATGAATTCTAATTCCACATAAAACATGACATGTATCACTTCACTAAACCCTTCCTCCGGAAATGTGTTGATTTCTAGGTTTATGATCTAGTGTTCTTTTCTTAGAATAAATTTTACCACCTAAATGGCTTGTATACATGTTTAACAAGAAATGAACACATTACCTAAATATAACCCCATTGAAATGTGCTTTTGGAGAAAATTCAAGGGAATTCATTATCTTCCTCGTACAACCTCACAACATCAAATTTGACTCGGAGAAAAAACACAATCCTTATCATGTCACAAACTAGAATAATTAAATAATATAAAGGAATTTAGTGATAGTTGGACTATATCCAGCTCTTATTTTCCATCCTTTAGAGAAATTTCATACCCTTCACCAGAATAGTGAAGAAGGGGTTCACACATCAATCAAATATTCACTTCCAAGAATCAATTGAAACAATCATGTAATACCTCATTATTGCATTAGAAATAACAAAACATGTTGAGGTAATGATTATAATTATATATGTGATGGACCTGTAGTGATAACTACATTCCATCATTGCACAAAACAAAAAATAAAGAAATAAAAAATGTCTCTATTACCTCAATAGCTTCATACAAGATGTTGAGACTCATTATTCAGCTATATTGAAGACCTTCCTAGAACAATCTGTTCTAGTTCATAAACAAAGTCACTACTTGTAGCACAAAAAATATTAATTGGTATCTCATAATAACTTGCTCAAATAAATACTCAACCATCCTATATTGATTGGAAATCTGGAATATGTGTGGTTATTATATAGAAGTTGGATATAAAATTCATGGCCTCAATGAGCCCAAACACCTTTCATTGCTTTCTCATGGCCTTCACATAATTAACCTCTCAATCCCGTCCACTGTATTTTAACTGACACAATGATTCACCTAACTTATATTAGATGCAATTAGTCACATGAACATGACCTATTCATTTAACATATACTATTTCTCTCCCATTTTAAATTTCCACTTTTAAATCATTTCGTATTCTATTTCAAAAACAACACATGTGAATTAAACTATCACATGGTGTAACATAATCAACTAACATGGGAAATTAATTTACATATCAAATTGCATAAAGGATGGCTCAATAGACAATTTACAGGTAATACATATGGGTCTAGTAAATATCTAAAATAATATGGCTCCAAATCCAGATCCTAGGAGGGCACATCCTGGAATCCCAACAAATAAGAAATACACCGCATGTGAGGCTTAATAGCCACAAACCAGGAAGAACCTCTAGAAACCACTACTGCACTATAAAAACCATGCCAGATATAAAAAAATGAGTGAGGGTGTCCCGGATTCCCAACCCAACACCACAGCCCCAACCCCATGGGTTTACCTGTTCAATCTGGGTTCTAGGAAACACCCAAACACCATCTCTAGAAAACCCCAATGTAAAAAATTAGGGTTGGTCAAACAATGGTAAATTGCAAGGTCCCTCAAGTCAATCAATGAGGAGTCATCCTACTTGAGATCATCTAGGTAAAATCATGAGATTGTATAATACAATGGATCCTTAGGGAATATTAATGGGGAAATCCAACTTAGAATCCTTGAATGAAGAAAAAAAGAGAATTCCTATATCAGGGATAGTCTCAATGTAAATCATGAGTGATATCTTATAAGGGACTCACTAGGACAACACATAAGCAAAGACAACCATCAGGGGATCATTAGAATCATCCGGTCTCACAGCCTCATATTCCAGAGGGGAACATATAACTAGAGAAATGTCCTAAAAAGCATGGGTCACAAGAGATAGCTCGCATATCATCTTAGATCAGAGGCCTCAACTAAGATAGTCCAAACACTCAACCTATCATCCACGCCATGTCACGCTCTTTGCTGACAAATGAACTCAATAACTAGAGGACGAACCACTGTATTTAATAGAAACACAAAAACACCATTTTAATGACCTCGAAATGTCATGAAGATTCCATAATTTTGACCTACAACGAAAACGTCTCAAAATGGACTACTCAAATTCCCAATTCTGACATACAGGGCACAAGATACCCCAAATCTACTAAGTTAGAGAAGTACCTAGCTATAACACATGGGGTCTTGATGTATAGTAGTAAATGACATGTAATTTATGGAATACATTGTGTAATGTTCAAAAAACATCACCTCATGTGTGTTTCCACCTAGACACATGCCCATGTTCCACTACATGGTGTGTACTCCCAGTACACAGTGTGTACTCCTTAAACACCACTACTCTATGACCATTTTGTACATGACCAGACACACAAACAACAACATCAGGGCTTGTTCTAAAATTAAAAAATGTTTAATTAATATAACATCATCTTCACTGAATGTGAATATCACAAGGCGTGTTCCCCAAAAACACATGTCGTGTAACCTGGGTTTCCAGACATGAAATCCCACAAAATGCCTGAAAAACCAATTTTTACTCCCGAATCTATAGATCGAGCTTCATGGGGACACAAGAGAGTAATATGAGGATATAAGAAATAAATAAAAAAGTTGAAAGGGGATATATGACAAAAAATAAGCATCCCTACCTTCGAGAAGAAACCACCGATGCTTCGGTTGATTTCACCTTCCACGGATGTCGCACACCGACTCAGCGCGTCGAGAGATTGGAATAGGTACAATTCATTCCATCCATCACTCTCTCTTACAAATCCCCATTTCTCCCCAAAAGACTCATCCATGAAGTATCCACAGAAAGGGTGTATGCAAGAAGGAGGATGAAGGAATTGAAAAGAAATTAAATAAAAGAAATGTAGAGGAAGAAAAAACAGACATGGTCGTCCCCGACACCCATATCATGTTTATGACTATCCTAAGCTAAAATACCCATTTCGGACTCAACGACATAGAAAGAATCTCAATACAATGTTCCATTTAAATGTTATCACAGAACTAATCTGCATGAATAACTTAATATTTAGTTTAATAATATTAAATATTAAATATTCCGCTAAAATTAAAATAGCTCAGAGTTATCCTAAACTTCTTTCCTATGGTAAACACCCAATTACAGGACAATTATTATTGTCAAAACAATTATTTATGGTCGTACAGTTTAGAAAAAGGTCATTTTACCCCTCACGGGTATCTAACAGGAAAAATTCAAATTTCTGCTCAAAATTACAGTCCGAGAAAACATTTGTTTTTACAAACACCCACATATAAACCTTCTTATCGCAAAGAAGCCTGATGAAAGGACTAGAATCCATGATCTCATCCCAAGAATCTGCACCACCAAGCCATTTGGACATTCCAACAACAAGTCCTGTTGAATTAACAAATTCCTTCTACATGGAATACATTTAACAATGTCCGATATCATTCTTCCCACCATTGGAATACCCCTATCGTCATCTTAAATGACAACACCAAGACCAAAAGCATGCAAAAACACCAAATTTTTACTGAAAATGAGGAAAACAACCCTCAAATGGCCAATGGTGCACTCCCCATGATATGGCATACCTTAAACCACTCCATGAGTTCAACCACAATATCTTCCCTCCTCAACAGGGAAGAATATAAAGAAATAAAATGGAGATTGGCATAGGGATGAATATCACTCAACAAACTCAAGACGAATCAAGAAAGTGAATGATCATATCTAACTGGAGTACACCATGATTCAATAAAAAGACACATCCATATCCCTTTGATCCGTGCTCGCTATCATGTCAAAACGTGACTAGGATTCCACCACGTGACCACTGTCTTACATAGATGTTTCCCTAGAATAGAACAGACATTGACCTACTAGGGTTTGATTTATAACCAAGGGTCTCTTGGTATTCTACCTATCCTTATATTAACAAAGTCTTCACAACTAGGCCACAAGGTCTAACCACTAAGCCCAAAAGATCCATACCCTAGAAAATAATGTAAGGATCACAACAACCAATGATGGTAAAAGATGAAAATCATGGCATATGAGGGCCTTGATCCTCTCCGAGCATCCCCATAAGGAACATCTCTTTAGAGGTTACAACCAAAGAAGAATAGAATCTGAACTGAAACTCATGGGGTATCCATATACAAAAATACTCCAAGTAAGTCTAGTTTACAATAAAATAGTTTGTTTCTATCGGTATCATACACAGAAATATGAATAGTTAACTATGACTTGAGAAAAACACACCACATGGGGTTAATAAAAAAATTTCACATGCCATATCAACCTCCATGGGTCACTCCACCACCTTTGCACGGGGACCGAGTCATCCACCTCATAATAAAAAAACATCAATGTAGATCCACATAACATTCAATCAGAGTAAATGAATGTGTAAACAGACCCAAAGGACTTAGTCGTTAGTATAAACACACACTAGTAGGCCTATATTATGTGAATCCTACGTGCCTAGTATGATGCATGAGACGTCCCCTGCCTTTACCGGACAAGATTCAAAAACAATCCCTAGCATCTTACCAAAGGCCAATAGTCTGTGATCTATTGAAAATCAAAACAACAACACACAACATGTGCGTCAATCAAGAGGAAAATCATATACAACTGAAACATAGAAAAATCAAAACCATAATCCCATACCATGGAAACCTAGAATTCTTACCAAAACACATGTTCTTGACACATTATTTCATTATCCATCATATGTTCTGACACATTCCTAATACTACTGTAAACCATATCCTAAATAATAATGCATAGGAAATGAAAATTCCCCATATAAGACTTTATAACATCCCGACATGGAAGCTACTAAACTGGTGATCTAAGCTGGTTCGCCACAAGGCCACAAGCATACCTCCCCATACGCCAGAGGCTGCTGACTAGAAATGAGGTCCTATGGTTTGATAGTTAAGAGATGATTAACCCATAGTAAAATATGAAAAAGTGGAAATATATAAGCATAATACACAATGGAATGTAAACAGAGTGTAGAGGAAATAAAAAACTCATATAGAACAAGCTGTAAAAGTAAAATGCTGTAAAATCCTGAATTGATATGAAATAAAATAAAAAACTGGTCACCCACTGGGATGACCATACAGATACATGTAAAAAAGAAATGAAGATATAAAGAACATGGATCTACCCCTAACTTTGAGATAATATATGTATCGTATCCCCAGACACTGTCGAATTGCACTTTCCCAGTCATTAGACCACTTGAGCATTTCGACTTGATCATACAACACTAGGCCTCAACACTATCCACCATGGAACTCATGCTCATCCTAGAAAGAATACCTAAGGTATACCTGTATACTGAGATGCACATGTAGGTGTGAGATATAATCTTAGTAGGCCACCCCGACCGACAACCAATACTATGCTGCCAAAAGTTTATGCAACAACAACATGCTCAACCTAGTAAGAACACAACCAAATGTATTAAACCAAAGGTGAATACAAATTCAAAACCAGAGTCTGTAATCCCTATAAACGGGTCAGGTTCTACCATGTAGGTCCATATCTATATATGTATATATGTATGTTCCATACCTCTACACATAAACCTAAATATTAATATTCCTGAGTTTGTGAATCAAACAATAAGAAACCACATCAGCAGTCGATCCTTGGGTCCATAAGCCTGATCACCTAGACATATATTGCCGAGTAATTGAGTCAGACTTTGTGCTACTCAAGCCATGAATCATTATGTCGTCCTCTGGGTCTGTAATCCCATCTACATTTACTAGATTCGGACAACCCTGAAATTAAATCTTTGAGAAAGCTATGTCACTATAGGGGGATACACGTCCTACACCTGGGTTCCCCCATACACTCCTCCAATCACAAAATAAGGACATTTTTTATCGACGGGTAATCTTATAAATAATACTTCCAAAACAATGTAACTACCAATGATTTCATAGTAGGTTATCTGTTCAATGTAATTCAATAACTTGTGTTACACACAACACTGACTTCGAGCGCATCACGACTTACCATATTAGCCATTCAAAAAGTGGTTATGAATATTAGTAACTGAATTTTGAATTTTATATAATCCATAAAATTTTAGAATCCATATTATGTGTTTCTTAGGAAATATATAAGAACAAATCCATTTTTTTAGATAAATGACGTATTAAAAAAAATTAACCACCTTTTAATGGAGAACTCTTTTTAAATCCAATATTTGAAACTAATATGTGTTAAATTTGACTAAATAAACTTCTTCTTTAGAATAGGGACACAAAAATTTAGTTTTGAAAAAAAAAAACTAGTTTATTTGATAAATTTTATATTTTGGTGAATATTGAAAAATACTAAATTTTTATTGAAAACAAACTTTTAAATAAAAATAATTAATTCTGATAAATTATACATTTCAATGTTTTGGAAGTATAAAAATATTATATTTTTATTATTTAATAAAATTTTGGTCATTATATGTAATTTCACATTTATATTTGACATCAACACATGTCAATCTTTTGATTGTTTTTACTTTTTAAAAACTCTTTTTTTACAACAGTCATAAATTTTAAATTAATTAATGAAAATTTAATGTTTTATATTTTATAAAATATAATTTGTTTTTGTTTTTGGAATATCAAAATTAGCATCGGGTGAATTTTTGGTATTTTTCTAAAAAAATTCAATTTTTGATTAATAGTGAAAACAATGTGTTATTGTTTATAACTGAATTTTTATTTAAATATATATTTATTTTATTTGAATTTATTTTAAGTCAAAATATAAATATAATAAGTTTATAATTTCAATGTAATTCATTGTAGATGTTTTATAATAAAAAAATTTATAAAATTTTATTGATGTTTTTAAAGCCTTTTACCCACCTTCTAGGCACATTTACAAATTGGAATTTAACATAATTTTTCCGCTTTTGTGAATTTGATTTCAAAAATAAAAGGGACATGGTTGAAATAAGTAAGTAAAATATGGTTTAATAATATAAAAATAATTTTTGGTGAATTGTATCTTATGACTATTATTTACCACGGTTAAATGTATATAGGTTAATTAAAGAAAAAATTAATATTATAATTACCCAAACACATGTCCTAATTATATTAGATAAGTTTATTTCGACCAACAACAAACATATTAATAAAATATGATAATTTTGGTCCAATTAAATTAGATTAGGACATTTATTATTAGTTTATTTAAAGAATAGTTAGAAAGTGTTAAATTTAGAGTTTAATAAGTAACCCATTTTTAATATAGCGATATACATAATATAAATTCAACAATAAATATTTATTATTAATCTAAGAACATTTCCTACATAATTTTATTTTAATTATAATTTTTAGAGATTATATAATTAAATTTATTTATGACATAATGATGATGTAGTAATTACTTTATCAATAAATGATTAAAATACTTAATATTTTAAATATACAAATAAATGTAAACTGAGGATATTGATGCCATCCATGAATTTTATAGATTAATATAACATTTTTGGGTTTATTAAATGAATTTGTTTTGAATTAATAATGTTATGTTATTCAAAAAATCCATATTTTAAATACTGTCAAAATTTACATAAATGAGTTTTTATAACAGATACTATATTATTAAATGATATAATATTTATAAAAATATACAGTTCTACCAAATTACTTATATAATAATATATATGTCAATATGGAACCACTTGGGGTTTTCTTGACTTTTTTATAGTATTTTTATTATCCATTTTTATATTAATAGAAGAGGACATTGTAAAAGTTAAAGTATTTAAATAAGAGTAAAATATAAAATATAGGGTTAATATGGTGACCTAAACATGTCTAAAACCAATTAGATGAGATTATTTAGACCCATACCCACCATAACTTAGAAATAAATCATTTTGGAGCCATTAGAAACCGAAAAAGATTTTATAATATAACAATATCTCAAACTTTTCCAAATGTGACCCTCAGCTCTATTATAAAATGGTACGTACCCTTCTCCCTAAATCAAACCTCCATAGCCATTTGGCTCAGCCAAAGCCTATCCAAATCTCCTCCAAAATTTCCTCATTTCAACTTAGAGGGATTACCTTGAGCACAAATCTAACCTATGTATCTCTTTTGTTCAAATCAAAAGGAAACACCCAAAGAAAATGTAATTTTTTATCACCTATTTTGAAGCTCTTTTCATCTTCAACATTCTCATTATTTGTTATTTCCATAGAAATATAATAACTCATGTACCTTCTATATACTATGTTTTATTATACTTATGGTACAACCATACTCTTTATTCTGTCGATCCTATGATTGATAATGTCACCATACATGTGTACGTACGGCTTACCGTCTCCACGCCGTGGTGTAATTTCTTTTTCAACACTATGTTATTTGGATAGATATAATGACGAGTAATATGTAAATAAATAATAAAAATAACATGACAATTTATATTTACTAATAATACACCATCCAATTCCACACCTTTTAATCATTATGGAAATGATATTGTCGCTCCGGTGTATGTATGGATTATCCTCTCCCCGATGCGATGAGATTCATTTCAATTTTTACCATTCGACGATGATTATAAAAATATATATTATTAATATGTATATAACATATCACACAATAATTCTAGTGGGTATATATATATATTCGTGTGTGTATGTGTGTGTGTTTACTTACATATATCTCATTCACTTACTTCCGTTCAATATGATATGAAAATAGAAAAAACGTTTATGCATACGTACGACCTACCGTCTCTATAAAAGGTTTTATCCATTTCATATATCTATCTTTTATAAAAAATTATTTTCAAAATATATATGATATATAATTAATGTTATCTATTCAGGATGTATTTAAATTTTGATCAAAATGATATGATCAAGAATAACATGTTAAAAAATGAACGATAAAGAAAGCTATTATTACAGAAAATGGTAATTTACCAAGGAAATAATTATTAAAGGGGAAGTATAAATTCATAAATAAATAATGTATGATATAATAAATATTAATATGGTTGTGGTATAATTTAGTAACACACTAGGGTCATTATACTAGAGGTTAAACCTACCCTCGACCAAATGAATAGGCAAGGTAAGGGTTAATTCCTCAATCTCATTATTATCTGAGATTATAAATGTTTACGTATTTTCTAGGACATATTTATTATCCATGTCCATGTTTTGTAAAATACATTTCAATATTTTTCTTTTAAGGTACTCATTAACTAAAACATCATTTTAAATTTTTTAAAATATTTATTTTTTAAAATCTTTCTCATTAATGTCCATGTTTTCAAAATGGTTTTAAGGATATATTTATATGAACATGACTATATTAAATTTTTAATTCCTTTCAAATGTTTTAAAGTGGTATGGGACACTTTGATTCCAAAATATTTTCTAAATTACATCCTTTATAAATCTGTGAATTTTATATGATTTCCCAAAAAAGGATATTTCTCACCAAAAGTTTTACAGACCATTTTTACTATGCCAACATCCTTAAATAGATATTATTCTTGAATGTGGTTGATTTATTTTAATAAAGTATTCCCTATTGGATTTAAGGAGTTATGATATGTTTGACTATAGATGTGATATTTTTATACCTTTTATGGTTTATGGTTGAAGTATTGACATTTTGTATGATATTTTTAATATAAATGTTTATGTTATAATTTAACATTTTCATATGAATAATATAAGTGGACATAGTAAGTGGAAGGTGGGGACCATTGCAGCCCCTTGGTGAATTGGTAGAACCCATGAGACAATCTATTGTTTTGGAAAATGGACTTGACAAAAAAAGTTATTTTTGGCACAAGGCATTCACTATCTGGTAATGATGTTTGTTTTTATGAATTCCCTCATTATGAAATTAATTATTAAATGTGATTATTAGACAAGTAGAATATCCATTTTCATGCTTATATAGTATTGTTTGATTTTTTTTCTCCATATAATGTTCATGTTAATGTTTAAAATGCTGTTATTTATTAGACATATTCCCTTAAAAGATTATAGATTCCCTAAATTATTTACCCTTGCCAACCATCTACGCTCACCCATTTCTTATGTTTTATTTTCCTAGGATTTTAAGAAGTGTATTATATTTGATATTCAAGGTAATGCTAGGGGAATATTGGCATTCTCAATGGATTATTTATGTTGTGTTTTATGTTTGAATGTGTAATGTAACGGTTACGTATGTCATATATTTTTTCAAAGAATACTAAAATGATCCTTCCTTAAGGACATGATTCCTTTTAATCATGAAAATATATTAAAATAATGCACCGACTCCAGACATATGGGGTCTGGGCATTATTAAAGAAATCATATTACAAACATTGGATACTTGATTTAGAAAACGTCTGAATATAGAACAATATCTAAAGATAGACATTTGTATTAGTATATAAGTACTTCCAAGAATTTTGGTAATGTAGATTGTTTGTACTTTCTCCATGCAATACATCCCTTTCTGGATATGAGCAGGTAGTAGCGGCTCTGGCAAAGATGTAACTATGAGTAAAAACTACGAGAAAGCGTTTCGGGCCGGACATAGGGTAGCCTAGTACACGATAATGGGCCCTATTTCACTGTTGGTTACGATAATACCGAGGGATATGCTTAAGATAATTCACATTTTTTATACAAAACATTATGAATCATTTATGAGTAAATACTTCCTAAAAGAAAATATGTTGATGATTATGTATTATATACATAAACATCTCAATTTATGTTAGGTATTTTACATTTTTGGTATTATGCATTGCGAGTCATAATATAACGTAGTGTATTCCATTATTTAGAAATGGTTCCCAATAGAAGGAATGAGAACATTAGTAATACGAATGATCCAAAGAGTAAAAAGGATCATAAATTTCATGATATTAAAACAAAATTTAGAATGAAATTTGTCTCCCATGTATTCTCATCATACCGAGAAATAATTTCATGGTTTAATAAGATAAGTAAATAATTTTCTGAGTCTTATGGATTTGAAAGGATGCAAGAAAAGAAGAACATGAAGAGAGAAAGACGAATAATGGTTAGAAGGGATATAAGAATTTTCCAACTGGTGATAACTATGGAAAGAATCACCTAGGTAAATACATGAAGGGAATGTGAGTATGTTATAAGTGTGGAGAAAAAGGACACCACTTTCAGGATTGCGAGGGTACGAAAAAAGTTTCAAATATATAGTGCTACATTGGTAAGGAGTAGGGACACTACATGAATCAATGTCTAAATCATCCTAGTATACTCCAAATGATGCTATAGGATAATAATCACATTATTATACTACCAAAGATGAAGTAGAATGATGAGTGTTATTATGTTATTATTAATGAATAATTTCATTTGAGTGTTGTATCAATGATGTACTAGTTAAATGAATTGTCGAAACAAATAAGGATGGTATTGTATTAGTATATCATTAAGGATTTGAGATTATAAGATTCTGAAAAATGACAAAATATAAAGTTAATTTTAAGAACCCAGTTTTTGTCTATAAAAGGCTTTGGAATATTCTTGATGTTATTCCAGAGTAGCGCCTTCATATGGTGTGCAATTCCGAGCCCTAGTGTGGCCGAAATTAAAAATTCAGTGCATTCACACTGGGCACGCCAAATTAATGGGTTAACTCCTAAATGGTGATCTAGATCTGAGATCCAAATGTACGGATGGGTCCAAAATGGAGTGTTTACCCTTGGAATAACATAAAACATGTTAGTGCGGTGCGTTTGGACCCCTAGATCATTTTCGGAATGTTAAACAGATAAATTAAATAAATAATTTATCTGTTTAACAGGTAAACTCAAGTATCTCTTCAACAGTGGCTTGAATTGGAAAACAGAGGGCACCGTTGAGTCTGTAACGTGCTGTTTACCCTAGTAAGGGATTATGTTTCTCGGTCACATGCCTTCTTTGGAAAATGCCACCAAGGGAATTTTCATAATTTGGCAGCCAATGTGCTAGGTTTAATAAATTTTGAAAGGGGCCTCAGATTAAAATTCTGAGGCCACCGTGGTCCTCGGAATGTGCTGTTTACCCTATGGGAGGCTTAACCTTGACCCCATCGAGAGTTTCAGATGCGGGTTAAAATTAAGGATTAAATTAATTAAATTTTTATTAATTTAATTCTCTATTTAAACACTTAACCCCCCACCCCACTATACCCCTTTGTTCACCCCCTGACAGGTTCTCTCAATGACGAACTCCTCCTCTCCTACACCTCTTAGGTGAGCTGCGACAGCTCCAGCAGACCAACGACGAAGCTCCGAGCATTACCCAAGAGGTAGGATTCATTCATTTATTAATTTAACCTCCCACACCTTCTTTGAAACCATTTATATGTGTGGAATTTCTGTTTAATTTCTGAGCAATGACCACGGTAACATATTACCTTTTATGATATTTATGACGCTTATTTCAGATTGAATTTCCGTGTTCCGAGCCGCCTGCACTGGTCCGATGATGATTGGATGTGTTTTGGGGTTTTCCGGCGGTTCCGGCACTCCAGCGGTGGCGGCGAGCTCCAGCGGCTGCGGCGCGGTTCTTCCAGGTAGCGGCAACCTCGGCTCAGGATGATAACGCAGTGGCGGGAAATTCGGCGTTGGCGGCGGATCCGGGTAGCCTTCGGTGCGGCGGTGAGTTCCTCAGCCGTGGCGGATTCGCGCAGCGCGGAGCGGAAGAGCCGGCCAACTGTGACAGCTAGTTGACTCAGTGCATCGGGGTCACGTGTCGCGACCCCACGGGGGTGACAAGACCTGCCTTCAATGGTTCTTTACATGTTAAGACGACCGACCCCACGAGGGTCGCTCGGCGGTGGACAGTGGCTCAGCACCGGGCCGGGCGGACCGGCCGGCCCTGGCCAGTCCAGCCCAGGGGGATTTGATCCCCCATTCAGATGTCGGTAATATTCATTACAGGTGTCCTTTTTGCATGTCGTCTATGGAAGTGTACTCCAGACATCGAGGTGGACTTTTTGTGATGGTTTCTGGTAATTTTAATTCCCGAAATGAGGGGCTCGGGAGCGCGGCATGATCGTTAAGTGGACGGGCATTTTTCCAGGAATCTTTTTTTGGACAACGTGGACACATCCAATGTCCAAATTAAGTGTCGTCAGTGTTGTTGCGAACCAGACATTGAGGAAGAGTTTTCTATTATGGTTTCAGACGTTGAAATCGGAGTTGAGGTGTGGGCCCCACGGACCGTCTGTCGAGCTGTATGCAGCGCTTTATAACTTTTTCATCGGGTGAGCATTCGGGGCGTGCAAGTAGTCGATTCTGGCTGTTTTTTTAAGGGAATAACAATGCCATAATTCACCCTCTTTAATTCTGCACAATGGTGCGGGCCCCATGAGGTCCGTTTGTGCATTGACAATGATTTTTTTTCAGATTTGTCACCGGGTGTCCGTTTCAGACAAATGAATATCCCATCTTGTGTACTTTTTGGAGAGGATCACAGCAGTGTGAACTGTTGGCAGTGCTTCCGGACTAGGGTGCGGGTCCCACGTAAAACCTATCATGTGCAGTTTGAATAAAAGCTTCTTTTTCTCCATATATATATTCCACTCAAGTGAGAAGTCATTTTTATGTGTTTTCCCAAGGGGATCACAATGGTGTGATGCGCCCAACTATTTTTGGGGCCAAGGCTCAGGACCACGGGACGTCGTTCGGGTGTAAGACAGTGTTGGAGAATTTTCTATCAGATATCAGTTTGAGGTGAGTATGTAGTCTATATCGTGTGTTTTTCTGTGATGATTACAACTGTATGATCTGTTTGGATGAGCAGAGTCTCTTAAGAAATCTTATTAATTGTTGAAATATTAATGGTGTGCCATTGGTGCTTCTTCATGCGGTGTTTGTGGGAAACCCTTGGTGTGGGATCACGTTCACTCCAGGGAGAGTGAAGTAGGTGTTTGAAGATATGTGGTTGGTCGTTCCTTATCCGTTGAGGTGGAAAGTTGGATTTGTTTGGTTTACACCGTTCGCGTTAACGTTAGGTTCCGTTTTCACGATATCCTTTGGGCTGGAGACATGGAATACTCTAGGAGTATGCGAGAACACTGGAAGGTACATGTGGATGTTTGTACCTGAGAATTTTTGTGTGCTTGGTTGGGGTTGACTTGGGGACAAACATCGTGTGGGATCCATATGCGTGTGGTGTTCTTCATTGTGAACTTTTGACCTCTCTCGACGTAGAGGGTTCCTCTGTTATCATTTGTTTGACTAGTGGGGTTGAGTTTTTCCCCTGGTTCTATTCTCATTTGTTGACCAGTAGGGTTGAGTTTTCCCCTGGTTCTGTTCTCACTTGTTGACCAGTAGGGTTGAGTTTTACCCTGGTTCTTTTCTCGTTTTACCAATAGAGATGGATTGGTTCATCTGTTTTTCAGCAGTGAGGGGTTTCAGTACCACACCCCTTTCATCGGACTACGGAACCGTTTGCGAATACGTGTACTCATACATTGTGGGTGCTTTTACCACTTTCTTGGAAGATTTGTCTCGGTCCGCTTCGATAGTGACTCAGCATATTGGAGCGTGATCGCCCTGAGACGCCAGGGGAATTTCTCACATCCCTTCATGTTCCCTCATAGAGTTATTTGGATTCGGTTTGACCAAAACATTACGCGGGCATCGATCCTCTACCCAGCAGGTTGTTTCCGGTAGGGCTGGCCAAGAGGTTGTGTTCAGTAGGGCTAGTATGGAGGTTGTTTCTAGCAGGGCCGGCCTGTGGGGTACCATCCAGCAGTGATGGCCAGAGCAGTACCATCCAGTAGGGATGGCCAGTGTGTTACCATCCAGCAGGGATGGCTAGTACAACAGTGTTCACCGAGCTGTACCATCCAGCCGGGATGGCCGGAGTTGTTCCAGGCATACCTCTAGTAGGGCTGGGAAGTGGTCCCTGATGCCGGTTTTACCTCCAGCCAGGCTGGAAATTGGTCCCCGATGCCGGGTTTACCAACATATGGGCTGGGAAGTGGTCCCCGATGACAGTTCTGAGCCTCCCTCCGGTGGAGTACCCTTTTACCGGACTGGGAATTGGGACTCTTGGACGTCTTTATTCGGGTCTACCTCCATTGGAATAACCTTTTATGGGACTGGTCAGTGTGGCACCCATCGACTATTGTTTGGTCTCTCTCCATTGTTAACCCGTCGACTTCTAGGGATCACCCTCTTGCGGGGATGGGCAGGGGGTCGCCTGTTGACTCTGAGGAGACCTCTTGAGTGTGGGGAAGTGACGAGGAGTGGCTTGACGTTCCCCTAGAACTCTCATGTATGAGAGGTGATTTCCCCACTGAGACACGTCCTTGCGACGTGACCAAAAACTGTGCGGGCGAGTCAGTTCCGCCCAAAGCGAATATTTTCAAGGTGCGGTGATTTAAGCCCATTGACTTCCTGTTCAGGGTAGATGTGCGGGGTGATGGGCATCGATGGTGTTTAATTCTGGGACTGTTGGATACACAATTTCTTGGGATGAGCAATGTGATGGAGATCCCATTACGATCTTGTTTGGGATTCTTGATTAAACATATGGAAATATATATACCTTGTTCTAGTACCCACTCCTGGGTCTTGGTTACTCTCCCTCCAGGAGAGGCGAAGACGCACGGGGTATGCCACATGCTTTTCGTGTCTAGCTTCTTGTGGTTAGTCGAGTCTACTCTCCTACTATATGTAGCAAATACGTGACGGGAAGTTTATCTTCTCATCATTTCCAGCTCCTTGTGTCTGGTTGAGTCTACCTCCTTTCTCTTATTGGGTTGAGCTGGACTCTCTACTTTTACTCTACTTCACTCCTTATTGTATTCCACTTTTATTCCCTGCCTGATCTACTACTCACCCTTCGGTACCTCATTTGTCGCCCCCTTGAGCCTTCGGGGTGTCATTCTGAGTATTTTTATACTCACCCCTGCTTTGGCTTTACCTGCACTTGGTGTGCCCTTGAAGACGACAGACAGGTTGGTCGTGACTTCAGCGGAGCTTAGGAGTTTAGGAGCTTGGACCGTGTGTGGTGTTCGAAGTTGGGTTCTAGGTGGGGAACCTTCGAGATATTTTTCTTTTGTTTACCTGTTGCTGGGTTCTGGCACTTTTCTGTTTGGGTGCGTGTTTTTCCCTTTTTCCTTTTCAGTTTACGTTCAGCTTATACTTTGTGTTGTTTAGAGTTCGATGCACACCTATGGTTTATTTATAGAAGTTGTTACTTTTCTTTTCTTTTTACACCACACTTTGGAATTGAGTGTGTTGAGTGTGTTTATATAGGTATTTAGGAAAAGGTCTCCCCATGTTGTTTAGCCTTTGGCGCTTGTCGCCAGCCCCTAGCCTATGGAGGCGGTCTTGGGTTAGTTACGGCTTAAGCTTGGGTAGGGTTGGGTCGTGACAATGTGGTATCAGAGGTGGTTTGTTCCTTGGGACATTGTTCGGACAACCCTAAAAGGGAATTGGTTGGGATTTAGGGCAACATTGTTAATGTTTCTTGAGAGAGACTCTCATGCCAGGGAATCCAGTGATGGTGCGGCGGCCGACTTATCCATTCACCAAGACTGTGACAACCTTCTTGTCGACTCGGCATGTTGAGACACATTTGTAGGTAAAATTGGATTGTGAAACACATATGATTGAGAATTTGACTATCCTTCTTGATTCATCTCCCCATTGTTTTTGTTTTTGTGGAATAAATATATGCTCGTATGATCGCGACACTCCTTGATAATATTTTGGATGTCTCTATGAAGTCACCTAGCCAGGATACCAGCATTGGTTCATGATGACGACCCTGTGAGATACGAGGCCATAGTGCAGGACCCATCATTCGAGCCCCTTTCTTTGGGTGGGCCGGTAGTTGCACCCCCACCTGGTGAGCAGCACACAGCTTCAGTAGAGAAGAATGAGCTTGAGTGCTGGTTGAGCACGCTTCGTGAGTTCTAGGGGCAGAGACCACTGAGGTTCGGTAGTGAGAATGACACTCAGGCAGCAAGGGTTTGGCAGGAGACAGTGGTTTTCCTTTTCAGGCTTGTGAAGATTCCAGATAATCTTATGGTGGCTTTGGTCGCCAACATTTTCCATGGAGAATCTTTGCCTTGGGGGAGTATGGTGACTCGGTTTATTGATGAGTCTTCGCTTTCGTGGGGCGACATTCAGTGGTTTTTGTGTGAAGAGTTTTTTCCCTCCTACATACGCTCTGTTCAGATTCAGGAGCTCCTGCAGTTTCAGCAGGGAGGGATGACGGTGGCTGAGTATGCAGCTAGCATCGCAGATCATGCATGCTTTTACACAGACTTGGTCAACAATGATAACTTCAGAATGAGGATGTTCGAGAATGATCTATATAGAGAGATTCATTTTTTCATATTACCCTTTTGAATTTCCACATATTCCGGGGTGCTAGAGCAGGCTCTGGTGACAGAGGTCGTCCTGTCGCATTCTACAGTCAGTGGTGGAAGCAGGCTTGACAGAGCCGAGACGTCTGCCGTAACATGCGGGCATCGACAAGTAGAACCTCGACGTCGGTGTGTTTATGACAACAAGACTCAGGGGCATGGTTGTACACCACATTGGCGCCGGAGGGAACCAATACAGCACGAAGATATTCGTTTCTATGCTTATGATGGTCAAGGTCACATGGCACGGGACTGCCTGACCAGACATGCTGAGAATATCGGTCATGTAGCAGGTGCACCACCACGACAGAGGTAGCGCCGTGATCGAAGTAGCGCCCAGAGAGGTGGTGCTAGTAGAGGAGCGGGAGGATCTGATAGTGGGGGACGACTTTACGAGATCTTTCCATCACCACTAGGTGGTCAACATCAGGCTCCGGGAGCAGACAGTTGGGACCATAGACA
Organism: Viscum album; assembly: GCA_963277665.1. Classification (NCBI taxonomy): domain Eukaryota; kingdom Viridiplantae; phylum Streptophyta; class Magnoliopsida; order Santalales; family Viscaceae; genus Viscum; species Viscum album. The sequence goes on along the minus strand of OY728129.1, from coordinate 563,433,065 downwards.
ACCGTGAGCTTTGGACGTCTACGATCCGGGAAAGCATGAGGTGATAAGAGGTAAGCTCTATAGCTCTTCTACTATTTGCAGTAGAATTGTTAAACTTTTTGTGTGAAATTCTTTTCGCTCTTCTCTTTATTTGAGTTGTCACCAGGGTGGTGCGGGGCTTCGGTGTAACCCTTTGTTGGTAAGGTAAAAGGGAGTAGGACCTTTCTCTTTAGTCGACGATGTTGACTCCATCGCTTCTGAGCATGTAAGAGGGTCTTGTTTGTCGAACATTGACTGTGAATCCTTGTGTGACCAGATATCTTTGTGTGTTTCACCATATGGAAATTCTAAAAGTGGGAATCACCAGGCATTATCACAGGTCCAAAGGGTGATTCCAGTCGTGGTTTGAGACGTATAGGATCGATTGGTGAGGTGAGCTACCCTTGAGGTCCTTTGGACCATTTGAGAACGTGTGAAGGGATGTCGAGGTTCCCTACCACCTTTCCATAACCCCAAAGTATGGGTTGGGTGAATGACATCTCCCACCTGACTCACCCAAGAAGAAGTGTGTGTGATCCTATGCATGACATCGGCGAGGGAAGACCTCGTGTGAACAGATCAAATCCTTTGTTCTGTGTGTGGTGGTGCAGAACGGTGCATGAGTTCTTCTGGGTTTGGGAGAGCCAAGTGAGGGCATAGTACACTGAGTTATTCCCTGATTTTTCTTTTTGGGGATGAAAATTTTGGAGGGAATGAAGCAAGAACCCAATTTTCTGCTATAAATGAATTTGGAATATTCTTTATGTTATTCTAGAGAAGTGCCTTCAAACGGCGTACGATTCTGAGCCCCAGTGTGGCTGGAATTAAACAATCAGTGCATTCACACTGGGCACACCAAATAAATGGGTTAACTCCTAAACAGTGATCGGGATCAGAGATCCGAGTGTATGGATGGGTCTAAAATGGATTTTTTACCCTAGTAATGACATAAGACATGTCGGCGCAGGGCGTTTGGACACCTCACTCACTTTCGGAATGTTAAACGAATAAATTAAATAATTAATTTATTCGTTTAATGGGTAAACTCATATATCTATTAAATATTTTATCGGATTGGATATTCAAGGGCACCGTTAGTCTGGAACGTGTCATTTACCCTAGGAAGGGTGTATGTTTCACGGGCGCGGGCCTTCTGTGGAAAATGCCAACATGGGCATTTTTGTAATTTGGCAGCCTCGGGCACTATGTTTAATAACATTTGAACAGGGCCTAAGATTAAATTTTTGATACAACAGTTGTTCTCTGGAGTTGGTTTTTAACCTAGGGGAGTCTTAACCTCAACCCCGTCAAGAGTTTCGGATGCGTGTTAAAATTAAGGATTAAATTAATAATTTTTTTAATGTAATTCTCTATTTAAGCACTTAACACCCCCCCCACTCTCCCTTTGTTCACCCCCTAGAAGGAGCTCTCAAGGAGGAACTCCTCCTCTCCTCCACCTCTTCGACGAGGCGCGGCAGCTCCGGCAGATCGACATCGAAGCTCCAGTTAACGCCAAAGAGGTAGGATTCGTGCGTTTATTAATATAAACTTCCACACCTTCTTTGAACCCATTTATATGGGTCTAATTTCTGTTTAATTTTAGAGAAAATCCCACGATTGTGTAATAATTTTTAGGATCTTTCGGACATTTGTTTCGGATTGAATTTCTGAGTTCCGAGCAGCCTGCACCGGTCCGGTGAATTTTGGATGTGTTTTGGGGTTTTTTGGCGGTTCTGGCACTCCAGCTGCGGCAGCAAGCTCTAGTAGTGGTGGGCGGGTCTTCCAGTTGGTGGAAGCCTCGTCTTAGGAAGATGTCATGTTGACGGGGCGTTCGGCTTCTTCAGCGGCTCTGGGTAGCCTTCAGCGTGGCGGTGAGCTTTTTAGCCACATCGGCTTCGCGCGGCACGCAGCGGAAGAGCCAGTCGGCTGTGTTGGCCGGTTGACTCGGAGCATCGAGGTCGCGGCGCGTGACCCCGTGTGGGAGAAAAGACCCTACCTTGGTGGGTATTCACATGGTGGGACGACCGACCCCACAAGTGTCGAACGACGGTGGACAGTGGCTCAGCACCGGGCCGGCCGGCGCAGGCCGGCCCAGGCCTGCCCAGCCCAAGGGGATCTGATGCCCCCTTCGGACGCCCATAATATTCATTACGGGTGTCCGTATTGCATGCTGTTTGTGGAAGTGTACTGTAGACGTCGAGGTGGAAATTCTAATATTGTTTCAGGGAATTTTAATTCCTGAAATGAGGGGATCGAGGGCGCGACATGACTGTTACGTGGAAGGGTGTTTTTCCGGAAATATTGTTTTAGACGGTGCAAACACATCAGATGTCTGAATTAAGCACCATTAGTGGTGTTGCGACACTGGAGTTTAAGCATATATTTCCAGTATGGTTTCATGTTTTGATACCAGAGTTGAGGCATGGGCCCCACGAGCCGTCTCTCGAGCTGTAAGCAGTGCTTTATAACTTTTTCATGGGGCATCCGTTTGGGGTGTGCGAGTAGTCTATTACGGGTGTTTTTCTGAGGGAATTTCAATTTCAAAATCCTCCCGCTTTAATTATGCATGATGGTATAGGCCCAACAAGGGATGTTTGGGCGTTGACAGTGATTTTTTTCCAGCTTTATCACCGGGTGTCCGTTTCAGACAAAAGAATATCCCATCTTATGTACTTTTTCGAGAGGATTGCAATGGTGTGATCTATTGGAAGTGCTTCAGAACTAGGGTGCAGGTCCCACTTAAAACCGCTCGTGCGCGGTTTGACAAAATACATCTTTTTCTCTGGATATCTTTTTCTCTTAAGTGAGCAGTCATTTTGATGTGTTTTCCCGAGGGGATTGCAATGGTGTGATGCACCTGACTGTTTTTGGGGCTGAGGCTCGGGACCACGGGACGCCATTCGGGCATAAGGCGGTGTTGGAGACTTTTCCATCAGATATCTGTTTGAGGTGAGTATGTAATCTATATCGCATGTTTTTTTGTGAGGATTAGAAAGGTATGATCCGTTTGGTTCTGCGGAGTCTGTTATGCGATCTTATTAAATGTGGAAATATTAATGGTGTATCGGTGGTGGTTCTTCCTGCGGTGTTTGTAGGGAACCCGTGGCGTGGGATAGCGTTCACTCCTGGGAGATTGAAGTTTGTTTTTGAAGATATGTAGTTGGTCTTTCCTCGGACGTTGAGGTGGAAAGTTGGAGTTATTACATTTAAGCCCTTCGCATTGACGTTAGGTGCTGTTTGCATGACAGCCATTGGCCTGGATATGTGGCATACTCATGGAGTTCGCGAGAACACTGGGAGGTACATGCAGATGTTTGTACCTGAGAATGTGTGTGCGCTTGGTTGGGGTTTACTTGGGGCCACACGTCGTGTGGGCCCCATATGCGTGTCGTGTTCTGCATTGCATACTTTTGACCTCTCATGACAAAGAGGGTTCCACTGTTCTAATTTGTTTGAAAAGTGTGGTTGATTTTTTCCCCTGGTTCCGTTCTCGTTTGTTCAATAGTAGGGTTGAGTTTTCCCCTAGTTCTATTTCGTTTGTTGACCAGCAGGGTTGAGTTTTCCACTGGTTCTGTTCTCATTTGGCCAAAATAGATGGTTTTGTTCTTATGATTCTTCAGCAGTGAGGGGTTTCAGTATCACGCCCCTTTCATCGGACTGCGGCACCATTTGCGTCTACGTGTTCTCATATAGCGTGGGTGTTTTTTCCACTTTCTGGGATGAGTTGTCTCAGTTTGCTTCGACAGTGAGTCAGCGGATTGGAGCGTTATCGCCCCGATAGGCCCAGGGAGCTTCTCTCGTCCATTTGTTTTCCCTGGTAGAGTCCTTTGGATTTGGTGTGGCCAACACATTACACGGGCACCGATCCTCTACCTAGGAGGTTCTTTCCAGTAGGGCTGGCCAGGAGGTTGTTTCCAGCAGGGCTGGCTAGGTTGTTTTTTCCTGCAGGGCTGGCTAGTGGGGTACCATTCATCAAGGATGGCCAGAGCAGTACCATCCAGCAGGTATGGCCAGTGGGTTACCATCCAGTAGGGATGGCCAGTACAGTGGTGTTCACTGAGCAGTACCATCCTGTTGGGATGGCTAGAGTGGTTCCAGGTTTACCTCCAGCGGGACTGGGAAGTGGTCCCTGATGCCGGGTTTACCTCAATTTGGGCAGGGATGTGGTCCTTGATGACGAGTTTACCTCTAGATGGGCTGGGAATGGGTCCTCGATGACAGTTCCAAGCCTCCCTCCAGTGGAGTACCCTTTTTCGGGACTAGACATGGGGACTCGTCGACGACATTAGCAGAGTTTCCCTCCAGTGGATTAACCTTTTACGGGACTGGGCAGTGTGGCACTCGTCAACTCTTGCCAGGTCTCCCTCCATTTGGAACCCGTCGACTTCGAGGGATCACCATCCGGTGGGGCTAGGCAGGTGATTGACTGTCGACTCTGAGGAGACGTCTCGACGGTGGGGCAATGACGAGGTGTGACTTGACATTCCCCGATAACCTTCAAGTATGAGGGTCACTTTCCACACTGAGACGTGTCCTTATGATGCGACCTAAAACCATGTGGGCGAGTTAGTGCCACCCAAAGCAGATATTTTCGAGGTGCGGTGATTTGAGACCCTTGACTTGCAGTTCGGGGCAGACGTGTGGGAAGATGGGCATCTATAGTATTTAATTTTGTGATTGTTGTCTACACATTTTCTTGGGCTGATCTATGGGATGGAGATACCCTTATGATCTTGTTTAGGCTTCTGGATTGAGAATATGGATATGTATATACCTTTTTCCAGTACCCACTCCTTGGGTCTTGGTTACTCTCCCTTCAGGAAAGGCGCAGACGCATGGGGTATGCCACATGCTTTCCATGTCTATCTTCTTATGGTTAGAATATTCTAATCTCCTACTATAGGTAGTGAATACTCTACGTGAAGTTTATCTTCTCAATGTTTCCAGCTCCTTGTATCTGGACAAGTCTACCTCCTTTCTCTTGTAGGGTCGAGCTGGACTCTCTACTATTACTCTACTGCACTCCTTGTGATATTCCATTACTATTCCCTATTCGATCTACTGCTCACCCTTTGGTACCTCCTTTCTTTCCCCCTCGAGCCTTTGGGGTATCATACTGAGTATTTTTATACTCACCGCTGCTTGGGCTTTTCCCACACTTGATGTGCACTTGCAGACGACAGACAGGTTGGCTGTGACTTCAGCAGAGCTTAGGAGTCCAGGATCTTGGACCGCGTGTGGTGGTTGGATTCGGGTTCCATGTGGGGGACCCTTCCAGTTGTTTTCCTTTGATTACCTATTGCCGGGTTGTGGCACTTTTCTCGTTTGGCGCTTGTTTTTCCCTTTTTACTTTTTAATTTTACCTTCAGCATATACATTGTACTGTTTAAGGGTCGATTAACACCTCTTGATTATTTATAGCTGTTGGTACTTTGAATTTCTATTTTACTCTGCACATTTGAATTGAGTGTACTGCGTGCGTGTGTGTGTGTGTACAGGTACTCTGGAAAATGTCTCCCCGAGTTGTTTAGCCTTTGGTGCTTCTCGCTAGCCCCTGGCCTATGGAGGCGGGCTTCGGGTAGTTGCATCTTGATCCTGGGTAGGTTCTAGTCTTGAAAAAGTAGTGTCAGAGGTGGTTCGTTCCTTGGGACATTGTTCAGACATCCCTAAAATGGAACAGGTAGTGATTTAGGGAAACAATGTTAACGTGTCTCGAGAGCGGCACTCATGACAGGGAGTCCAGTGATGGTGCTGCCGCCAGCGTATCCATTCACCAGGACCCTGATAACCCGCTTGTCAACTCGGCATGTTGAGTCACTAGTTGTTGGGAAAATTGGTTTGTGCTTCACATAGAATTGAGTCTCTAAATGTCTTTCTTGAGTCACCTCCGCATTGTTTTTGTTGTTGTGCTTAACATATACGCTCATCTAATCACGACACTCCTTGATAATATTCAGGATGTCTCCACGAAGACAGCCATCCAAGATTCTATCTTTGGTTCATGGCGATGACCCTGTGAGTTACGAGGCCATAGTCCAGGACCCATCATGCGAGCCCCTTTCTCCAGGTGGGCTGGTAGCAGCACCCCCACCTTGTGAAAAGTAGACAACTTCAGTAGAGAATACTAAGCTTGAGCGTGCTCCTTGAGTTCTAGCGGCAGAGACTACTGAGGATTGGTGGTGAGCTAGACTCTGAGGGAGCAAGGGATTGGCTGGAGATAGTGGTTTTCCTTTTCAAGATTGTGCAGATTCCGGCAGATCTTATGGTGTATTTGGCCTCTATCCTTTTCCATGGAGCAGCCTGGAGTTGGTGGATTGTGGTGACTCAGATTCTTGACGAGTCGTTGCTTTCGTGGGGCGACTTTCAATTGTTGTTTCATGAGGAGATTTTCCCATCCTACTTACACTCTGTTCGGATTCAAGAGATCCTATAGTTTCAGCAAGGAGGGATGATAGTGGACGAGTACGTGGATAGTTTCAGAGAACATGCATGCTTTTACCTAGACATGATCCACGAGGATAACTTTCAAGCTCGGAAGTTCAAGCAGGGTCTCCACAGAGAGATTCGTGTTTTCATAGTACCCTTGGGAATTTCCACATATTCCAGGGTGCTAGAGCAGGCACTGGTGACAGAGGGTTTTTTCCACGTTCTCCAGTCAGTGGTGGCAGAAAGCTCGATAGAGGCGAGACGTCTGCTGCAGCTAGTGGGCATCGACAAGAAGAACCTTAATGCAGGTGGCTTTTTAAAAACTGGACTCAGGGGCATGGTCGTACACCACAGTGGCACCGAAGGGCACAAGTGCATTCTGGAGAGAGTCGGTGCTATGCCAGCTATGGGTGAGGTCACATGGCACGGGCCTGCCCGACAAGGCACGCTATGAATATTGGGCACGCAGCAGGTGAACCACCATGATAGAGGAAACACCATGATCAGAGTAGCACCCAGAGAGGTGGTGCGAGCAGAGGAATGAGATGAGCTGGTAGTGGGGGAGACTTTATGAGATATTCCCATCACCACTAGGCAGTCCATGTCAGGATCTGTGAGCTAACAGTTGGGACCACAGATAGCTGCGAGCTTTGGATGTCTACAATCCTGCAAATCATGAGGTGATAAGAGGTACACTATACAGATCTTCTACTTTTTGGAGTATAATTGTTAGACACTATGTGTGAAATGATTTTCTCTCTAATTCCTGTTTGAGTTGTCACCAGGGTGGCGCGGGGCATTGGTGTAACACTGTGTTGGTAAGGTAAAAGGGCATAGGACCTTTCTCTATATTCGATGGTGTTGACTCCTTCACTTTTGATCATGTAACAGGGTCTTTGTTGTGGGATATCGAATGTGAAGCCTTGGGTGACCAGATATCCTTGGGTGTTTCACTATATGGATATTTTTAAAGAGGGAATCATCTGGCTTTTTCCTAGGTCCAAACCATGATTACAGTCATGACATGTGACAAACAGGTTCACTCAGGGAGTTGAGCTACCCCTGTGGTCCTTCTGACCGTTTGAGAACGTGCGAAGGAATGGTGAGGTTCCCTACCGCCTTTCCCTAACCCCAATGGCGGGGTTGGGTGCATGACATATCCCACATGACTCACCTTAGAAGAATTGTGCATGCCCCTATGAACGACACCGGTGATTGAATACCTCACATGAATAGATCAAATCCTTTGGTCTTTGTGTGGTGGTGCAGAACTGTACATGAGTTCTTCTAGGTACGGGAGAGCAAGGTGCGGGCTTAGAACCCTGAGTTATTCCCTGGTTTTGCTTTTCGGGAACGAAAATATTGAAGGAGGGAATGATTTAAGAACCATGTTTTTAGCTATAAATGACTTTGGAATATTGTTGATGTTATTCCAGAGTAGCGCCTTCAGACGACGTGCGATTCTGAGCCCCGGTGTGGCTGGAATTAAACTTTTAGTGTGTTCACACTGGGAACATTGAATAAATGGTTAAACTCCTAAACGGTGATCCAGATCAGAGATATGAGTGTACGAATGGGTCTAAAATTGGGTGTTTACCCTAGGAATGACATAAAACATGTCAGCACGGGGCATTTGGACCCCTCGGTCGCTTTCGGAAAGATAAACGGATAAATTAAATAATTAATTTATTCATTTAATGGGTAAACTAATTTATCTCTTAAATGGTGGCTTAGATTGGAAAACCAAGGGCACGATTGAGTCCGGAACGTTTTGTTTACCCTATGAAGGGTGTATGTTTAGCGGGCACATGCCTTTTGTGGAAAATGCCACTAGAGCCGTTCTTGTAATTTGGCGGCCTTGAGCGCTATGTTTAATGACATTTGAATGGGTCTCTGATTAAATTTCTGAGACAACCGTTGTTCTCAAGATGTGGGGTTTACCCTAGGGGATGCTTAACCTCGACCCCATTGAGAGTTTCAGATTCGGGTTAAAATTATTGATTAAATTAATTAAATTTTCATTAATTTAATTCTTTATTTAAACACTTAACCCCCCCCCCCCACATCCACATTTGTTCACCCCCTAGAAAGAGCTCTCAAGGAGGAACTCCTCTTCTCCTCCACCTTTTAGTTGAGGCGCGACAGCTCCGACGAGGCACGACCACTCCAGTGAGGCGCGGAAGCTTTGGCGGATCGACGGTGAATCTCTGGGCAATGCCCAAGAGGTAGGATTAGTGCGTTTGTTAATTTGAACTCCCACACCTTTTTTGAACCCATTAATATGTGTCGAATTGCTGTTTAATTTCTGAGAAAATCCCACAGATATGTATTACTTTTTATGAACTTTCTGATGCTTATTTCGTATTAAATTTACGATTTCTGAGCTGCCCGCACCGGTCCAGCGATGTTTGGATGTGTTTTGGATTTTTCCGGCAGTTATTGCACTAGAGCGGTGAAGACAAGCTCCATCGGTGGCGGTACGGGTCTTCCAGGCGGCGGAAGACTTAGCTCAGGCGGATGGCACAGCAGCGGAGCGTTCGGCTTTGGTGGCGGCTCCGAGCGTCCTTCGGCGTGACGACGAGCTCCTCAGCCGCGGCGGCTCCGCGAGGCGCGGTGCGGAAGATCCGGCCGCCTGTGCCGGCCGGTTGACTCGGAGCATCGGGGTCGCGGCGCGTGACCCCGTGGGGGAGACAAGACCCGCCTTTGGCGGGTCTTCATGTGGTAGGATGCCCTACCCCACGAGGGTCAGTCGGCAGTGGACCATAGCTCAGCGCTAGGCCGGCCAGCATGGGCTGTCCTAGGCCGGTCCAGCCCAAGGGGATCCGATCCCCCCTTCGGTCACCCATAATGAAAATTACGGGTGTCCATTTTTCATGCTGTCGGTGGCAGTGTAATCCATACATCGAGGTGGACTTTTTGAGATGGTATGGTGGAATTTTAATTCCCAAAATGAGGGGCTTGGCGGTGCGTCATTACTGTTAAGTGGACATGTGTTTTTCTGGGAATCATGTTTTGGACAACGCGGACACATCTGATGTCCGAATAGAGCGACGTCAGTGGTGTTGCGACCCTGGCGTTGAGGTGGAGTTTTCCCATATGGTTTCGGGTGTCGAAACCGGAGTTGAGGCATGGGTCCCATGGGACATCGCTTGAGCTGTACGTTGTGCTTTATAACCTCTTCATCGGACATCCGTTCGGGGAGTACGAGTCGTCAATTCTGGTTGTTTTTCTGAGGGCATTACAATGGAGAAATCTGGCCGCTTTAGTTCTTAACGATGGTGCGGGCCCCATGAGGTCCATTTAAGCATTGACGGTGATTTCTTTCCAGATTTATCACTAGGTGTCCATTTCCGACCAATGAATAGCACATCCTGTGAACTTTTTCTAGAGGATCGCACCGATGTGATCCGTTGGCAGCACTTCGGGACAGGGGTGCGGGTCCCATGTAAAACCACTCGTGTGTGGTTTGAAAAAAATGCATATTTTTCTCCAGATATCTGTTATGCTCAAGTGAGGATTCATTTTGATGTGTTTTCCCACGGGGATAACAATGGTGCGATGTGCCTGACTATTTTTGAGGCTGAGGCTTGGAACCACGAGATGCCATTTGGGCGTACGACGGTGTTGGCGACTATTCCTTTAGATATCCATTTTAGGTGAGTAGGTTGTATATATTGCATGTTTTTCATGAGGATTAAAATGGTACGATCTATTTGGTTGTGCGGAGTCTCTTATGCGATCTTATTAAATATGGAAATATGAAAGGTGTACTGGTGGTGGTTCATCCTGCGGTGTTTGTAGGTAACCCTTGGCATGGGATCATGTTCACTCCTGGGAAAGTGAAGTTGGTGTTTGAAGAGATTTGGTTGGCCGTGCCTCAGGCACTGAGGTGGAACTTTGGAGTTGTTATGTTTATGCCCTTCCCGTTGACGTTAGGTGCCGTTTTCATGATAGCCTTTGTGTTGGAGATGTGGCGTACTCTGGGAGTATGCGAGAATTCTTGGTGGTAAATGTGGATGTCTGTACCTGAGAATTTTTGTGCGCTAGGTTGGGGTTGACATGGGGCCACACGTTGTGTGGGCCCGATATGCATGGCGTGTTCTGTTTTGCATACTTTTGACCTCTCGCAATGTAGAGGGTTCCTCTATTCTCGTTTGTTTGACCAGTTGGGTTGGGTTTTTCCCATGGTTCTGTTCTCGTTTGTTGACTAGAAGGGTTGAGTTTTCCCCTAGTTCAGTTCTTGTTTGGTCTACAGAGATGGTTTGGTTCCTCAGTTTCTTCAGCAGTGAGGGGTTTCAGTACCGCGCCCCTTTCATCAGACCGCAGCACTGTTTGCGACTACGTTTGCTCGTACAACGTGGGTGTTTTTCACACATTCTCGGATGATTTGTCTAGGTCCTCTTCGACAGTGACTTAGTGGATTGGATCGTGATCACCCTGAGAGGCCTGTGGAGTTTCTACCATCCCCCCGTCTTCCCTGGTAGAGTTCTTGGGGATTCGGTGTGACTAACATATTACGCATGCACCGATCCTCTACCCAGGAGGTTGTTTTCAGCGAGGTTGGCAATGAGGTTGTCTGTAGTAGGTCTAGCTAGGAGGTTGTTTCTAGAAGGGATGGCTAGTGGGGTACCATCCAGTAGGGATGGCTAGATTAGTACCATCCAGTAGGGATGGCTAGTGGGTTACCATCCTACCGGGATGGCCAGTACAACGGTGTTCACCGAGCAGTACCATCCAGCTGGGTTGGCCAGAGTTGTTCCAGGTTTACCTCCAGTGGAGCTGGGAAGTGGTCCCCGATGTTGGGATTACCTCCAGATGGGCTGGGAAGTGGTCCCTGATGCCAGGTTTACCTCTAGGTGGGCTGGGAAGTGGTCCCTGATGACGGTTCTGAGCCTCCCTCAAGTGGAGTACCCTTTTACGAGACTGGGCATTGGGACTCGTCGACTGCTTTAGTCGGGTCTCCCTCTAGTGGATTACCCTTTTGTGGGAATGGGCAGTGTGGCACCAATATTCTCTTGTCGGGTCTCCAACCAGTGAGAACTCATCTACTTCAAGGGATCACCCACCAGCGGGGCTGGGCAGGGGGTCACTTGTCGACTCTGAGGTGACCTCTCGACTGTGGGGCAGTGAAAAGGTGTGGCTTGACATTAACCTAGAACTCTCAGGTATGAGGTGTGATTTCCCCACTGATATGCGTCCTTAAGAGGCTCAAGAATATATCTCAAGCTGTGAAAATAGAAAATGTACGAAACCTAAGAATAAGAAGATGTGTCATGAGAAATCAGAGAGAAGAGTCTCTTTAAGGAAAACCTTAATCAAATGTTATTATTGTGGAAGGAATGGACACACAATGAGTATGTGTCAAGAAGCTCAAGAGTTCAATGTTGGAAGAAATATCATGGTGCAAAAATATCTCGTTTGAGAAATGATGAAATGAGGTATGCATTTAGTACAAACTATTTTATATGTTCTGATTATGGGCATTTTGAAATACATTGCTACAAGAAGATATAAATGAAGGAAAAGGAACTTGAAATGGGATTCATATCTCAAGTGTTGAATGATAAGAAATTATGCACTGGAAGACAATGTCAACAAATTTCATGGAAAGAATGTGAACAAACCTGGAAGATCAAGGGGAGATCAACTCCAGCTATGATAAAGATGAATGCAGATTCATTGGAGGATTCACCACCAATGAAAAATAGTTTGGTGACTCAAGTATCTAATAAAAGAAAGATGAATATTGAATTTATTGAAAAACATGAATGTTGTGTGGAACAATGAGAAGTGGAGGAATGAGGAAGATCCTGACAATAGTGGATGAAGAAAGGGAAGATTCTAAAAAGAGAGAATCCTACCCAGAGACGGAATCAAGGGAATTGGCATATTAATGGTACATCAAAGACGAAAGTGTGTAACGGTGGACCAAAGTACCAAATTGTGAAATAGGTCATCCCTATAGAATCTATATATCAGAGAAAATCTCAGCATGTGGGGTAATGAATGATTAGTCATATTTCCAGAGTAGGTTAAGTAGGCTAGGAAACTAGAAGAAGTGAGGAAGGAGTGTGATTCTCTTCACGAAAGAATCAAAGAGTTGACCCATCAGGATCAACCACAATCCTCATATTGAAGAGTCCGGAAGATGCCCCTCTCCCTATGTATAAAAATTTTGTTAACTGATGATTCATGTTTTTCAGGTTTTAGGTAGATGCGATCCAAGGGGAAGTGGCATATAAAGATGCATAGTGGAGAAGTGATGTGCTCTAGGGTTTTAATTGCCTCAAATCAGGTACCAACGTTGAAGAAGAAAAGGATCAAAGAGTAAAATAAGAATTGATTATTTTACTAAATTTATCTATTATTTCCTACACTGAGTTCCAACTCAGTAGGCTTAGAGAATTAGTTAGTGGATCAATGCTGTGTGGAAGATGAGAATAAATGATGTAGCAGAAGAAGAATGTTTATGGGTCTAAACAGTAGGCCGAAACATAGGAAGTCTTGCAGAACGTAGGGGGAGCATTCACAAACAAAATCGGATGAAAGATCCATCAATGAAATGAATTAATGACTCAGCTTAGGTGTTTCCTATCGATGGAATAAAGAAACACATGGATAAGCAGTAATAATCATGCATCTCATGCTTATCTATTTCATTCTAAGAAATGGTATTAGTTGACAGTTTTCAGGGTAGAAAGAATCTGGAAGAGAGAATCAACCATGTCTCAACAAAAAGATAATAAAACTAGCTAAAATATGTGAATCCACTGAACAATGAAAGAAACACTAGGGGAGAAGAAGTTACTAATGTTGATTCTGAAAATAATTAGATGTAGGAGATTATTTCGAGGACGGAAGATAAGAATGTTATCCGGAATAAATGGTTCTATCGCAACAAAATGAATGAAGCTAGAACAGTGATTCAGATATAATCATGATTGGTATGAAAAAGATACTCCCAGATATAGGGAACAAATATTGATGAGACATTTTCACCAGTTACAAGGCTGGATACAATCAGATTATTCCCAGCCATTGCAGTGAATGGAAGTTGAAAGTGTTCCATATGGATGTTAAATAATGATTCATGAATGGGATTATAGAGGAGGAAGTGTATATTGAGTATCCAAACGGTTTTCTCATTAATTAGGATGAGAATAAGGTTTTTAGACTGAAGAAGGGACAGTATGGGCTGAAACAACCACCAAGAGCATGGTACTCAATGATTGATCAGTACTTGAAGAATCTTGGTTTTCAGCATGGGGGAGTTGATTACAATATATATTTCAGAAATAAAAGTAATAAAATGATAATGGTGTCGGTTTATGTCGATGAAATAATATTTGGAGGATCAGATTAAGATCAGTGTAGACAATTTTCAAAATTTAGGAAATCTTATTTTGAAATGTCAATGATTGAAGAGCTAACGTTTTTCATTGGTCTACAGGCGAGACAAGGAAGGAATGGAACATTATTTCCCAATACAATTATGCCAAGGAGGTTATTAAAATATTTTGAATGGAAAATTCTAAGGATATGAATTCTCCAGTTGCTACCAAGACGAAACTGTCCAAAGATGGGGATGGCAAGACAGTTAATATCATATAATACAAGAATTTTTTTGGATGTTTGTTGTTCTTGACCACAACGTGGACATATATTATTTTCACCACATTCAAAGTAGTGATTTGTCATAGTATTCATAAGGAAACCCACATGATTTCAGTGAAAATAATACTTCTGTATATCAAGGGGATGGTGGATTTTGGCTTGGCATATAATGACAAATCTCAGACAGAGTTATCGGCATATACTAATGCAGATTGGGTCTGTTTAGAGGATGATAGATAGTCAATATCAGGTGGTTCATTATATCTTGGTGGATTGTGTATTTCATGGATAATCAAGAAGCAATATTGCATTTCATTGAGCACCGCGGATGATGAGTATATTGAGGGCACTCATGCATGCAAACAATTATTGTGGATGAAGCAGCAGCTTGATGATATGGGAGTTGAAGTGAATTCTTCGATCGGAATCTAGTGAGATGACTCATGTTCTATAAATCTACGATTAAATCCCATATATCACTCATGGACATATCACATTGAGATGAAGTATCATTTTATTGATGAGAAAGTTGATCAGGGAATCGTGAAGTTGGAGTATGTGCCTATAGAGGTACAGGTTGCAGACATTATGACAAAGGCCATACCCAATTATGTTTTTGAGATGCATCAACTGGTTGTGGGAGTTCATTTGACTCCCCACACTTGAATTATTGTTAAATGTGGAACCCCCCTCTCCCCAAGGTATGATGTGTTTTTCCCTAATTTGTTGATATGTGTTCACTACTCTATTACAGACTGCAAAGGAGTGACCTTTGGGTTCATTGACAAAGGGGGAGAAATAGTGATTGTTCAAGGGGGAGATAGTGTGTCTAGTTGATAAATCATGAAAGATAGTGGGAGAAGCTAACAGGTGGAGCATCCAAAGGATTTGCAGCTGACAAGAGTTAAAGCTGTGATCAGATAGGGGGAACATTTCAAATCTGACGATGTGAGAAGTGATCTATCAAAGAATAGATATAACGACTACTGATGATCACGATAAAAGCATAAGAGTTATGTTAGAATTCCATAAGAATATTTCCAATAATTGATATAATTTTAGTGTCAACCATGGGTTTCAGAGTAGAAGTGATTCTTTGATGAACTTGTCAATTACTCTTGTTTCTCACGTCGAGCATTACTCATGTTGTCTTAGAGTATGTGTTAAGTAAATCCCTAATCGCTATCCAAATCCCAATAGGTGAATGATGGTTGAAGAATTAACGATGTATCTTTGTATAGAAGAAATGTCAACAAACTAAAATGGGATGATTGTTGGGGATAAATCCCTCCACTTATCATTGATGCATTTTTTAGGTGATTGTGTTTGTTGAAAATGTGGGCCTCCAGGTTGTGTTTGTGTACAAAGAAAACCATGACATAAAAATTTGTTGACAAAGTGGATTTCATGGTGGAATGTTGAGTTCAAGGGCTGTGTTTAGTGGTCCATGTATGATTCATGAATGTCGATAAAGTAATGGAAGATCTGGTGGTGGTAAAAAAAGAGCAGATACAACGTGGCTCCATTTTCCAGTGTTTGCCAAATTTTTGGGCCTGAAAATAGACAAATGGAGAAAAGTGTTTTTGGAAAATGAACTTGTGCACCGGTGTCTTGGAGGATTGGAAACTTGTGAGACATATGTTTTTCTAGGCATGAATATCAACATATGACAAAGGGAAAAGGGAGTCCTAGTTTTAGGGTTGGTTGCGCAAGTGACTTTTGTGGTAGAGTCCTGCGCCCCGAGACTTGCACACTGAGAGGAGACCTATGCACCGTCGCGTAGGGTTTCCAAATGCCTATAAATAGAGGTCAAATGCTCCTTATTCTTTATGATTTCAACACTTAGAGAAAATCAGATTCCCGTCGCGCAGGTGTGATGGTCGTGCAAGTAGTGGTGTGGTTGTGTAAGTAGATGTTACACGCCAGTTGATTGTTGTGCATCCAGAGTTGTTTGGGAGAGAAAGGAAGGGAGTCACCCATGTTTTGAGTTAATGAAGGGGGTTTCTTGCAAGTGGTTTGGTGACAGTTGTGCGCACGGTTTTGAAGAAGCACAACAGTTGGTGGTTGCACACCAATATTGGTTTGGGCATAAAAGGCTGTGATTCGTGCAAGTTTGGAGTTGCAGAAGATAGTGTCACACAAGGGGTTGAGGAGAACTAGAGTGCCAGTTTTAACTTGTGCGCCAAGACTTTCACACCATCTTGGAGAAGGGTGCCAGGTATGGTTGAAGCACAACAGTGATTCAGGGCTGTGTGGAAGCTGGAAGATGGCCCAATATCTTCGGTGAAAAGTGAGATTCATCTACGGGTGAATGTTTGGATTCAAAAGAGCATCTACATACAACGAAATATGCATTAATTATTGATAATGAAGAGACCTACATTTCTATAAACTGTGAGCGGATCCTTTCTAGAGAAGTGAGTAAAGGAAGAGGATGAAGGTGATCCTCTCCACAGGCTGTGATCTAGAGAGTGAGAAACAAGGAGTGACCCTTGGGAAAGTAGTGAGCTGACCCTAACCCTTTTAAAGGCAGTGAGCCTGAGCATTGAAGAGATCTAGCCTAAACCATGTAAACAACAGTGTGATTTATTGGATTTGGTACAATGGCACATAATCGTTGTATGCTTCTTGGATGTATCCCAGTGAGGGAAAACCAAGTAAAAATCTCGGTGTGTTCCTGTTTAATTTCATGTATTTCATTTAATGCATAATCATCAGATAAAAAAGAAAATATGTTGTCATAATAAACACACAAGTGAAAAAAGTGACCCTTGTAATAAAGAGGTCAACATCTAGTGGGGCAGGATGAATTTTGAAAAAGAATATCCATACCCCGATTCACCCCCCTCTCATGGTATATAGGCCCCTCTTGGAAATAAAAATTTGTATCAAAGGGAAGGTTCCTTTTATCTGATTTTATTGCTATGACATCGTTAAGTTGATCTGTGTGGTTAATGATTTAGTCTACTTTTATCTTGGTGTGCCATGGAAAAGGGTAAAATGACAAAGAGGAAGTAAAAGTCAGTTGGTATCACTCAGTGCAGAAGTGTCTTTGGAGATAGTGAGATTTAGTTAGAGGAATGTTGTAGTAAACCAAATGTTGATTTGGATAAATTGTACAGTGAAAAATCATACACATTCAATGATGCTGAAGGAATGTGTGATGAACTTTATTTTCCAAGTGATGTTGGAACTACTGATGATGAAGAAGCTCCAAGAAGGAAAAAAAGTTGAAGTTAACTATAAAACAAAAAAAATGGATCATAAGTTGGATGGATAGATTAAATCTAAAGATATTAAGTTCCAAGGACTAGAAAATTAGATCAACAAGCTACGAGGTCTGAATCAACGGATTATTGATGTAACTACATATCTAAGGCAGAAGAATGATTCTCAAGATGAAGAACTGCGAAAGAGATCGAAAAAGGTAGATAAATTAAAAGATGATGTCACATGAAAGAATATGAACTCAGATGAGATTCAAAATTTGAAATCTAGAAAATATGATCTTTTTAAATAGCTACTTCAACTAGTTCAAAATAATAAAAGGCTACAACAAGAGAATGCATTTTGTTATGATTATATTGAATATGAAAAATTGAAAGTGAAGGAGAAAAGTGACATGGTAGAAATCTCACACAAGAACTGGATGATAAGATGAGTAGCATGGAGAACCTAAGAAAAGAACTCAATTCTCAACATCATTCAAGAGATACGAAGATTCAACAATTGGGGGAAGTGATAGAAAATTCCATGAATGAAATGGAGGTATCAAAAGTCAAAGGAAACCCTATGTTGAAGGATGCACTGCACTTATTATTCGATGGTCCTTCGGAAGGTGATGATAAAATTAAAGTATTGTATGAGATATAAGAGGAGAAACAATAAATTATTTTCCCATCAAAAATACCACAAAGTTTAGGAAAAATTGGTATTGGATTTGATGAATCCCCTCGCATGCATTATAGAAAGAGATCCATGAATAGTTCCGGAAATGGTAAATACCATGAATGTGCTGGAGAAAGACCTAAAAAGACTTTTACAGGAAGTAATGATATCATGTGCTGTTTTTGTGGGATTCATGGTCAAACATCAATCTTCTATTCAGTGGATCATGAATACATCTCAGGATATGATAATAGAAAATGTACTAAGCCTGGGATTAAGAAGATGTGTCATGATAAATTAGAAGGAAGAGTCTTTCAGAGGAAAACATTCATTAGATCCTATTAATGTGAATGGAAGGGACGCACAATGAGTATGTGTGAGGAAGCTCAAGAGCTCAATGTTAGAAGAGGATCTCAAGAAACGTCAATATCTTGGTAGACAAATGATGAAATGAGGTATGCCTTTAATAGAAAATGTTTTATATGTTCAGATTATGGGAATTTGGAAATACATTTCTATAAGAAGAAATCAAAGTAGGAAAAAGATCATTAAATGAGGTTCTCAACTCAAGTGGTGCATGATAGGAAATTGTGCACTATAAGACAAATTCAACAACTTTCATGGAAATAATGTGAACAAACTTAGAAGATCGTGGGGAGATCAACTCCAGCTGTGAGTAAGAAGAAGACACATTCTATGGAGGACACACCACTAGTGAAAAATAGTTTGGTGACTCATGTAACTGATAAAAGAAAATGAACAACAAATGTATTGAAAAACATTCATGTTGTGTGCCACAATTACAAGTGGAAGAATGAAAAAGATTCATACAATAGTAGAAGAAGAAAGGGAATAATCCAAAAAGAGAGATTCCTACCCAGAGACGGAATCAAGGGAAGTTTCATATTGGTGGTACGTCAAAGACGAAAGTGTATAACAGTGGGCCTAAGTCCCAAATTGTGAAAAGGCCACCCCAAAAAATAAATATATCAGAGAAAGTCTCAGCATGTGGGTAATTAATGCTTAGTCATATGGCCAGAGTAGTTAAATTTTTCTAGGAAACTAAAAGAAGTGAGGAAGGAGTGTGATGATCTTCAAGAAAGAATCAAAGAGGTGACCTATCAGGATCAACCACAATCCGCATCTTGAGGAGACCAAAAGATTCCCCTCTCCCTTTGTATATAAATGTTGTTAACTGATGATTCAAGTGTTTCAGGTTTTAGGGAGATACGATCCAAGGGGAAGTGGCATCTGATGATGAAAAGTGGAGAAGTGATTTTCTCCAGGGTTTTAATTTCCTCAAACCAGGTAACAAATTTGAAGAAGAAAAGGATCAAATAGTTGAATAAGAAGTGATTTTTTTTAACATTATCTCTTGTTTCCTACAACATGTTACACCTCAGTAGGCGTGGAGATGTAGTTAGTGGCTCAATGCAGAGTGAAAGATGAGAATAAATGATGCAGGAGATGAAGAATGTTTATGGGTTTAAACAGTGGGCCTAAACCCAAGAATTGTTGCATAACATAAGGGGAGCATTAAATAGCAAAATCAGATGCAAGATCCATTAATGAAAAAATTTGATGACTGAGATTAGGTGTTCCATATCTAGGGAAGAAAGAAACACATGGATAAGCAACAATAATCCTGCATCTCATGCTTATCTATTTCATTCTAACAAATGGTATTAGTTGATAGTTCTGAGGATACAAAGAAGATGAAAGAGAGTATCAACCTTGTCTCAAAAAGAATCATAGAAAACTTGCTTAATGAAGTAAATCAACTAAAAAATGAAAGTAACACAATGGGAGAAGAAGTGATTGATGCTAATTCAGAAAAGAATTAGACATGGGAGATTGTTTCAAGGCTGGAAGATAAGAATGTTATCAGGAATAAATGGGTCTATAAAAACAAAATGAATGAATCTGGCACAGTGATTCAGAACAAAGCATTATTGGTATGAAAAGGATACTCCCAGATAGTGGGAACAAATATTGATGAGACATTTTCACCAGTTGCAAGGCTGGAGACAATCAGATTATTCTTAGCCATAATAGTGCAACAAATGTTCAAAGTGTTCTATATGGATGTTAAATCTCCATTCTTGAATGTAATTGTGGAGGAGGAAATGTATATTGAGAAGCCAAATGGTTTTCTCATTCATGTGGATGAGAACATGGATTGTAGACTAGAGAAGGTACTGTATTGTCTAAAAAAAGAACCAAGAGTATGGTACTCAAGGCTTGATAAGTACTTAAAGATTCATGGTTTATATCATGGGGGAGTTGATTACAATCTATATTTTAGCAATTAAAGTATTCAAATGATGATGATGTTGGTTTATGTTAATTACATAATATTTGGAGGATCAGATAAAGCTTAGTGCAGAAAATTTTCCAAATTCATGAAAAGTGAGTTTGAAATGTCAATGATTGAAGAGATAACGTTTTTCATTGGTCTAAAGGTGGCACATGGAATGAATTGAAGATTTATTTCTAAATACAAATAATCCAAAGAGGTTTTGAAAATATTTGGAGTGAAAAATTCAGAGGAGATGAAGACTTCCATTGCTACCCAGACAAAAATGTCCAAAGATATGGATGGAAAAGAAGTTAATATCACTGGATACAGGAAAATTATTGGAATTTTTCTGTACTTGACCACAACAAGTCCTTATATTATTTTCTCCACATTCAAAGCAGTGTGATATCAAATTATTCACAAGGAAAACCACATCCATGCAATGAAAATAATACTATGGTATATCAAGGACATGGTGGATTTCAGATTGACATATAATGACAAATATTAGACAGAGTTATTGGTATATATTGATGCAGACTGGGCCGGTTCAGCGGATCATAGAAAACAAACGTCAGGTAGTGCATTCTATCTTGGTGGATTGTTTATTTCATGGATATTCAAGAAGTAATATTGAATTTCATTGAGCATAGAGTAAGCTGAGTATATTGAGGCCACTCAACCAAGCACACAGTTATTGGGGATTAAGAAACATCTTGATGATATGGGATTTGAAGTGAAGTCTTCGATCGGAATCCAGTGAAATAACTCATGTGATATAAATCTAAAAAAAATCCCATCCATCACTCATGGAAATATCACATTGAGATAAAGTATCATTTTATAAAGAATAAAGTTGATTAAGGAATCGTGAAGTTGGAGTATGTGCCTACAGAGATATAGGTTATAGACATTCTATCAAAGGGCTTACCCAAGTAAGCTTTTGTGAGGCATCGACTGGCTCTGGGAGTTCAGTCGACTCCCCCCACTTGAATGAGTGTTAATGTGGAACCCCCACCATCCCCAAGGTATGATGTGCTTTTCCCTAATGTGTTGATATGTTTTCTCTACTCTGTTACAGACTACAATGGAGTGACCTTTGGGTTTGTTGACAAAGGGGGATAAAATAGTGATTTTCCAAGGGGGAGATAGTGTGTCTATTTGAGAAATCATGACAGATAGGGGGAGAAGCGTACGGCTGAAGCATCCAGAGGATTTGCAGCTGACAAGAGATAAAGGTGTGAGCAGATATGGGGAGTGTTTCAAATATGAAGATGCTAGAATTGATCTATCAAAGAATAGATATCACAATAGCTGATCATAATGATAAAAGCAGATGAGTGATGTTGGAATGCAGTAAAAATATTCCCAAAAATTGGTAGCTGTTTTTTGTCAACATTGGGTTTCAGAGTAGAAGTTATTCTTTGACGAACTTTTCATTTACTCGTGTTTCTCACATCGATCATTAATCATGTGGGATTAGAGTATGTGTTGAGTAAATCCCTAATCTCTATCATAATCTCAATAGGTGAATGGTGGCTAAAGAATTAATGATGTATCTTTTTATGGAAGGATGTCAACAAACCAAAAGGGGGAGTTTGATGGGAATAAATCCATTAATATATAATTGATGCATTTTTGAGGTGATTGTGTTTGTTGACAAAGTGGGCCTCCGTGTTGTGTTTGTCTACAAAGAAAACCATGAAATTCAAATTTGTTGAAAAAGGTGATTTCATGGTGTAATTTTGAGTTCAAGGGTTGTGGTTAACGATCCATGTTTGATTCATGAACGTCGATAAAGGACTGGATGATCGGGAGGTGGTACAAAAAGAGCAGATACAAGGTGCTGTGGTTATCCAGTATTTTCCAAATTCATGGGCCTAAAAATTTACAAATGGAGAAAACTGTTTTTGGAAAATGGACTTGTGCGCTGGTGTCTTGGAGTATTAGAAACTTGCATTCCATATGTTTTTCAAGATCAGAACATCGAAATATGGAAATGGTAAATGGGGAATCCATGTTTTCGGGTTAGTCTCACAAGTGACTTGCGCAGCAGAGACATGCGTTCTAAGACTAGCGCGCTGAGAGGAGACTTACGCATCGTCGCACAAGGTGTACAAATGGATGTAAATAGAGGTCGACCCCTTATCATTCGGTAAATGATAAACACATAGAGAAAATCAGAGCTCTTATCACACAGTTGTGGTGGTCGTGCAAGTAAAAGTTGCACGCCAGTTGACTTCTGTGCCTCCAGAGTGGTTTGGGCGAGAAAGGAAGGGAGTCACCCATGTTTTGAGTCAATGAAGTTGTGTCGTGCAAGTGGTCTGGTGACACTTGTGAGCCTAGATTTGATGAAGCGCGACAGTTGGTGGTTTCACACCAAAACTGGTTTGTGCGTAAAAGTGTGGGAGTCTCACAAGTTTGGAGTTGCAGAATCTAGTGTCACGCAAGTGGTTGAGGTGTAATTGCACTCCGAGACTTGCACACCGGCATGGAGAAGGGAGCCAGGTATGGTAGAAGAACGACAGTGTTTCAAGGCTTCGTGGAAGCTGGAAGTTGGCCCGATATCTTCAATGAAAAGTGAGATTCATCTACGAGTGAATGTTGGCCTTCAACAAAGCATCTACATACAATGAATGATGAATTAATTATTGATACTGAAGAGACCTACTGGTCCATAAAATTTGAGTGGATTCTTTCCAGAGTAGTGAGCAAAGAAAGAAGAAAAAGGTGATCCTCTCCAGCGGCAGTGCGCTGGAGAGAGATTGAAACAGGGAGAGACCCTTGGAAAAGTAGTGAGATGACCTTAAACCATGTAAAGGAAGAGATCCTAGGCATAGAAGTGATCTATCCCTAACCTTGTAAACAATAGTGTTCAATAGTGGATTTGGAGCAGCGACACATTGCCGTTGTATTCTCCCTGGACGTAGCCCAGTGATGTTGAACCATGTAAAAATCTTTGTGTCTTCCTGCTTACTTACATGCATTGCATTTTAAGCATCATCATCAGATAAAGAAAAAAAGAAGTGGTTATAATAAAAAAACAAGTGCAAACACAGTGACCCTTGTAATAAAGAGGTCAATATCCAGTGGGGCTGGAAAAAGTTTAAAAAAGAATATCAATACCCTCATTCACCCCCCCCCTCTCAGGGTATATAGGCCCCTATTGGTCCTAACATTAACTATATTTTTGGGGAGACCAATGTGTTATTCATTACATTCTTACGTGTTTTATCAAATACATGTTTAAATGGAAGTATATTTTAATAATAATTATAATCTATTTAGACGGTGGATTAACCATAATTGACTATAATTTCACATCACTCCAATGTCATTCATTTAAATTGAAAACCAAATAATGTTTTATCACATTTTAATTCATATTTATATTCAAATCTAATCTATAAATATATTATAGGTATTTTAGTTTGTGATGTGGGATTTCATAGGGTTTTTTAAAACATAAAATGGATCTTTCATTCATCCTTCTCGAAATGTAAATTAAATATTCTCCATAATTTTATCCCATTAAGTACATGTTATTCTCATTAATATATATATATACATATTATTTATATATATACCTAGTTAAATATACATTTTATTGATAGTGTTGTACATGTTTTTATTTCCCAATGATATTCCTAGATTTTAAATTCACCTAGTTTAAGGGAAATTTCGAGTTTCTTGTCCAATATTAAGAATCACCCACAAAAATATATTTAAATCATGCTTGTATAATAAAAACCTTCTAATTAATAGGGAATCATGAATTTTCAATTCTATTCTTAATGAAAACATTAGGGTCTTCCTTTCATAAAAAATATCCATTATGTTTTTGAAAAAGAACCACATTAGTGCCCCAATTTATTTAATTTCGTCTCCTCAACAACACAAATAAATTTTTTAAATTGAATGTTAATATGGAATAACTTTTTCATATTTCAATTCTGATGTATAAATTGAGTAATTATTTTATTTTTTATCATTATAATCCTTATGATTTAGCCTCCATTTATTGAATGACTAACAACTATGATTCGCACATAATTTGTATTCATTTTAAAAAGATTATGAATAATGATTTGTTTATTTTCATTTTGTGGTATTCATGTATATGATTTTATTTTATTGTTTATTATGTCATAAAATAAATATCCCTCAAAAGAATTTTATAAGGATTCATATCTTACAAAATGTAATTTATGGGATTTGGGAGTGAACATAATCTAATATAGTACGTGATTCAATATTTAGGGTGCCTGGGTAGTCGGCCTAGCCATACTATGTATTGTTATTGGTGGTACCATAATTATACATCTCCCTAATTTATTGGCCAATGATTTATATCTCATTATATTTTTCATGAGGGATTTAGGGAGTGAACTTAATCCAATATGGGACGTTTCCCACTATTTGATGAGGGTCTTGGGAGTTACGCTTAACGCATGATTATGAAAATTCATTGTATAAAGTGATTCAATTATTGATTTGTTTATTTTATTTAGGATATTATTAAAGATTATATTCATTCACATTTTGATATCATGAAACTACTTTTGAATATTTTATTAGACTTTTTTGAACATTTAATTTCAAACTGTGATTTCTATTTCATGATTTCCCTTATTTATTTTTCATTAAATGTTAGGTAACATTTTAGAACCCCGTTGAATGATATGAGAAATATATTAAATATTAAAAAAAATATTTTATTAAATATGATGTATTAATTTGTCTAATATTCTAAATATATCAGACCATTATATCCATATCATGTATTATTGTGAATGTTTGTTATAAATCATTAAATAATATATTTTTAAGAACTGGTTCACAATATTCTATCATAGATAATGATCTAGTAATTTTTAGAGATTAGGCATAGAGAACAATAGTGAAACCCGTATATGGAAACCTAAAAGAGTAGTCAGTGTATAAAATAATTTAATGAAATTATTTTATATTATATATTGGGTGTTGTTACATATAAAACATTCATATATATATATATATATATTTTACAAGTTCAAAAAAACACTAGAAGAGATGTAATTAGGTGTAATAACCATGAAGAGATCATTTTTGGTATTAAATAAATTATTACATGGTACAAAAAATACTGGAACAATTTTTCATCTGGTATAAGACACCTTGGGGATGTGATTTTGTTAACAATATACTATTTATGAATGGATATTAAGGAATTATTTCTTAGATACATTAAACCAAAAAGGCTATTAAGAATAATATAATTGAATATAAGTTAAAAAAAGATGAATCATAAACAAAATAGGTTATACCGTGGATGATATATATTTATCTATGAATGATATAGGTTAATATTTGAAAAATATAAGTTTTAAAAAGAGTGATATATCTTAATTTAAAATAATTATTCGTAATCATGTTGGTATTATAAAGTGAGAAATATTTATAAGGAATTTTTATTTGTTTTTTCTTATATACGTTTTTTTATAATGATAATTCACCATCTCTCACATTAATTCCTATTGGTTTTACTAATGGTTCAAACCATATAGAACATTTCTAAACAGTTTTATCCAAACAATTTGATGATTTCTTCAATGATAAACCCATTATAATTGGTGAAATACTTATAAATATAGTGATTAATCCAATCCAGTGATTATGAATCATTTTTATTTATGGAACCATATTTGAAATCATGAGTACACCATTAAGAAGAATGATGATGGATTATGATAATTCACATAATTAGTTTGTGGAAAAAAGAAATATCATTAAACATTTTGGGTAAAAATATTCGAAATAAGTAAAAGTGAAATTACCCAGAAAAGACTGGATAATTCAATACATCGGGTAACAGTGGCCATTGAGAGTCAAAATGGTTAGGTATATTGAAGATTTATTCTAAATTTGGAATGAATATATGACCCATATTAGTGATCCACTAACAATTCAATGTATTATGAGTATATAAATCATTCATTACCCATATCAATAACATAATTTTATGATTTATAAGGATGATATGAATTCATATCCTCCTTAACCAAGTGATCAAGGAAGAACTAATACAATGACAATTGATGAATAAGACATTAGTAATTTGGATTTTCTTACCCACTACCATAATTTGGTGGATGTAATATAGTTCAATTGAATTTCTTTTATTTTATGTGTTTTCTATAAAAATTATACAAACAACCATAGTTAATTTTATTTTACAAAAAATATTGGCATTATTATTGTGTTTGTGAAAATAATATTTTCATTATATCATAAAATCCTCTATTTATAAATTTGAACCATTTCTAATAATAACATATATTTTATCACATAGAATATAAATTAATTCCATAAAAAGGTAAAATACAATCAAAATAAAGTATAACTATTTATTATTGCATCGATAAATTTGAATAATCAAGAAGAAAATTTATACCCTCACGTAGGTATTAATAAAAATTTATGAGATTCATTTATATATGTAGGGATAATAACGTTTTTCTAGTATTAAAGAAGTTTTTGAGGAGTATATTACATTAGAGATAATATCTTGAGGCATTTAAATATTTTCACCAAATTATTAATTTCATTCAAGTAAATTATAGTTTAATTGTGAGGATAAAATTTATTTTTAGGGAATACAATGTGATGAAATGATATTTTGGATCCTTTAAAATTTATAGTTTGTTCTATAAATCATGTCACATGTTACACCCATGGCAATTAAAAAACTACATATTAATATGATGTAGTTAATAAAGATAAAACAAACAATAATATTATGAACCATTTATAATTTATACAATTTTAATGTATATTGGTTTTATGATTTAATATTGAAAATGAATCTTAATACAGAATATGTATTACTTATATTATATGTTTTTTAAAAACTATTAATTTAAATATTTTAGAATTAAAATATTATAAATAAAATTAATTTTGAAATTTCGGAAAACAATGTTATCTTTGGTTGAATTTTCTAATATTTTTATATCATAACCAAATTACGGTGTATTTAATAATTTTTTTTCTAATATCATCATTTTTATAAGTGTTAGAATTTTTTGGAATGCATTTAGATTTATAAAATTAATACTTTTTGATATAAAATAAAGCATTTCAAAAAACAGTCCAATCATTAACGTCATGTAATTCCACATTAGAAAATAACATTATAATTTTTTATAACTATTTCTCATTGATTCAATTAATTAAAATTATCTAATGGTAAATGATGTTTTAAATTTATTTAAATTTCCCATAATATTATTTAATAAATTGAATGATTCAGGAAATTATTATAAAGGATGACATAATTAATTATTCCCATTTCATAAAAATTATTATTAAATATGATCATTTCTAAAAAAAATGGGGTTTTATGTTTAACACACTCTTATATTTTTATTAACATCCATATACAGAGAAATTTAATTTTATAAAATGAGTATTGCAATGTATAAAATAATTTTCATTAAATTAAAAATGAAAAATTTCTCCTTTAGGTATACAATTAAAATAACTAGGTTTAATGCTAATTTTTAGTATAATGGTGAAATAATTATTTTGAAATTAGTTTTTTATTAATATCATTGATATCTATCAAATACATTGATAACTATTTAATAATTAATATTATATTACATATACAAACATAAATATTTATATTTACTTTAATCTAATGAAAAATTTATATAAAATATGATTAATAATCCATAATAGTCAAAATATCATTATTATAATAAAATAGATTTTCATGGAATTACATAATCTAATTTTATAGTAAATTTAAAATAAATTATAAATTTAAATGGAATAAATATATTTTCTTTTTAGTTCAATATTACAAAAATATATTTATGTGGGTTGTGATATGTTTTAAATGAAAAATATATTCACATTGTTAAAAAATACTTTCTTAGTTTAAAATTAAAGGAGTGAATTATAATTCCATAGTGGTAAGAAACCTACTACATGATAAAAACATATATGTAATGTTACTTTTGAGTAATTATTGACCCAAATACCCCATGAATTCCATTATTTTGAATCATTGCATCCATTTTTATGGGATTACTATCCAGGAATTATATGATTATAACAGGTATTCCCAAAAGTGTAATTTCAACTATTTTAAAAGGGGATTATTTTTCCCCTTTCAAGAACACACATACAAATTGAATTGTGCAATAAAATATACCAAATATACATCAATTTAATTCCTTTACTCATTATTAATACATTCTCCTCAGGATTTTATCTTATTTTTGTAAATTTTAATGAAATCTTACATAGAAGATCACATGTCAAATATTAGTAATACATTTTTTTGAATTTTTCTACTTATTTTTCATCTCTAAAAAATAATATATCCATAATAATATAATAAATTTAGCTTTATTATTTTAATTTTATTTTATTATTTTGAAGTAATCACAAATAATTATTTAACTCCATTTCCTATGAAAAAAACACACAAATAATTTGTTGTACAGACTACCACCTCTAGAAGTTGACGTCTTTAATTTTTCATAATATCTATTTCTAAATAATATAAAGTATATATTTTATGATGAATTACTGTATCCATAATATAACTACAATTTATTAACTACAAATTTATATTTACCTTATTTCTATCTCATTTTTCAGGAAATAAAAATATTATTCTTAAGTATATGTGAACAATCACATCCCCATGAAATAAGAATCATTATGCATCCCCACCCATCATTTTTGGTAATAAAATTAAATTAATATAAAAAAATTATATCAAAAATAATTTTACAATAATAAATATTGTGGAATTATTTTATGTTATTTTATATCATGAGGAATAAACATTAGCATATACATTGAAAATAAACTAAATTGCATCAAGTAACCAATATTGGAAAGAATAATATATTATAAAAACATAATAAAGATGAATTATATTAAAATCATATATATATATTAATAATTATAATTTATATATATTATTAAATTTATTTAATTATTCAACAGGTTATGTTTAAGCGTCGATCGCTTTCGGAAACCGAATTTTTTTTCCTAAAAACCCATATTTGAGTCTAATATTATATTATGAATCTAATTCCATTTAAATAAAATATATAATTATAATTTGATATATAATATCATTAATGATATTTATTCATGGAATTTAAATTCAATATTATGGTTATTTTTCATTCAAGATATTATATAAGATATTATCTTATTTTATAATGTCTAAATCTAAATTCCAATTTAGTGAGTTGACTTTTAATGGTATCCTCATATATATTAAATATGTGGGATGTAAAAATAAAAATAATATATTTTGGATTAATACCTTAATTATTACATGATATTTATAAAACCAATGCATTTTTATGCTTCCAATGGATTTTTTTTTAAAATTAAAAAAGTTGTAGTAGTCCTTTGTTACATAATATGATATCATATTTTTTAATATTTTTCCTTAAATTTATTATATTATTTAATATGGTGTGGGCGATTTTATTTATCATAAACCATGTTTTGATTCAACTATTTCTTGTTTGATAGTTCTAAAGATTTATGAAAATGAAACTATGTAATGAATTAATTCCTATATATTTAAATGGGGGTTTTATTCTCATTATCTATAATTTCCCTTCCTACAAAAGCTCTATTTTTAATATGAATTCTAATTAAGTTATTTATTCTATGAAAATAATCCTTAACATCCCATATTTTCATATGAATTATTTATTTTTTTCAATAATTATTTGGGGTTTTACATGGTGTTTGTAAATATACAAGGGTTATTTACTAATTCTTAAAGACATTCCAATCATATATTCTTTTTATTTTACTCCATTTTTGAATTATTAATCCCATGTACATTTTTTTATTTTTTTATTCTGTTCCAAGATTCATATTACTAATATGTTTTCCTCTTTATTACTGGGGTTATACAGACTTTTTGATCCATTACAAATGCATTACGTTATGCAATCCCAATTTAAGGGATAAATCTAGACTCCCATCTTACATTGATAATATCCCCCATGTGATGTTTTTAAACAAAAAAATTATTCTAAAAAATAATAACAGTTTATAGAAAACCCTTTTTTTTAAAATTATGATCTTCTATGAAACATCAAGGTGTTTCCTTCTTTAATTATATTAATTACAGTTTTCAAATAGTACAACACATGTGGTTCATTAATACTCATTATTCTCCAAGACCCCTCTATTGAATTTTTTACATTAGATATTAATTTTTTTATCCTATATCCAATTTTATATTTTGCAGTTTATAAATTATTTATTTCATTATTATCTTCATAATTCTAAATATTTAACATCAACATATTCCAGGAAAAATAATTTTGAAATGGACAAATTTTTCTCAGCTATTGTGTTGATTATGAATATTATATTGTCTATTTTCATTATGAGTGACACAAATGTATGATTACTATTTACTAAAATTGGGTACTAGAATTTACTATAATTATAATTCATTGGGAAAACATTATATATTATGAAATTTTATGTATCATATTACATGTTGAACATATTCCACTATGGAACTTTTTTACCCAATGTATTGTACATGGGAGATTTTCCTAAGAATAGAATATTATGTGGAATGTGAGTATGATATTATATACCCCAATAATGAATTGATAAAGTCATTATATCTTATAATATTCTATGTAGTTTATTTTCAAGTGGACATAATCCAGTAGTGGAAATGGTAGAATATGTGATGACAGTCTTCGCAGTGGCCCTTGAAATATGTCAATGATGTAATTTCAAATGATTCTTCCATATATTAAATGATTCATTGACCATATGATATAATTTCCTTATACAATTTCACAATATTTTTTATTACCTTTATGATATTATGTTTTTATTTTTTAAATTGTGATATGTTTTATTCCAATGATTTCCCACATAGTGGGCTTTAAGATCATGCATTTCATAATGTAAATTCTAGATGGTTTATGAATTATAAGAATATCAATATTCATTAGGAAAATTATATATAGATATATGAAAATAATTATGTTTCTTATGGTTATAATGTTTTATATATATTTCTACTATTATGAAGACATTTTACCTCTCAATCCTTATCATGTATTTATGGGAATGAATGTTTTAAATAATAAAATATAGTATTTTTATGGGAATGATTGGTATTATAGGTATATTATTAAATAATTCCATTAACATTAATTACTTATATAGATTATGATGAAGATTTATTATTAATATTTTACTAAAATATATTTCATCCACACATGTCATTTAAAAAATGATAAAATATTTATTGTTTTTATGAGCTCATAGAACACATATTTTTCATTTAAATTGTGTGATTTGTTGGACTGAATTTATATATCCCTCAATTATAATGGTTAAATATTAATATCTAACATGATTTAAAAAATTATAATGGGTTATTAACCTGTTATAACATTTGATATTTCTAGCAATGGATTCAATGTGAATGGAGAGTGAAAAAAATAAATAATGGGAACATTTACAATATTTTATCATGGTCATGGATGTGATCCATGAAAAATAAAAATATTTTATATTATCATGATACTTCCATTATTCAGAGTGAAATTTTATTATTCTTATGATATTCCCACATATTTCATCATTTATTAATAACAATTTTGTAACTCATATGACTCATGTAATTTTTTTTACATTTTTTAATCAACGACTAAAAAATTGTAGAATATTACTTAATAGAAATTAATATCAAATGTTATTGACATTTATTACTCCCTTATAGTTATATTATGGTAACATCAAAATAATTTCTCCCAGGTTTACACTTAGAAATTATGATCACTTTTCATATTATACATTTTTCCAATTAAATAAAGCCATTATTGAGGTAGGATATATCTACGAAGATTACTCTATGATGTGGATATCAAGGGATATGTTAATTATTATTTAGGAAATATGAATATTTTTCAAATACTGTATAAGGAATCTAAAACATTACTATTATAGAGCCTGAATTATTTTGAAATATATTAATTTTCTCTCTAAAATAATGTAAAATGTCTATATGTTATAATTTGGTCACAAAAAACACACAACTAAACTCATATATCATGATTCAAATATTTAACTGTAATAATTCCTCTTGTGGATGGTGGATAACCATGATATCCACCAGAAGTGGATCATCCTCTACTAGTTTGAAATCTCATGTGGTTGATATAACTCATATATCAAGCTTTCGATAATGGTATGGAATAAGGATATGTGCATATGTTGATAGTCTATCACATGGATGGCTTCTATAAGAGTCAAATACTCAAACAACCTAAAAACACCATTCTAAAATATACCATTAAAAACAATTTCAATATTCAAGATTCATAACTAGGTCACTGTCATCATGGTGAATGAGGGATTAGAAAAACCATCATGATAGAGGATCCAAAAATAGTAAACGTAAATTTTTATGAGCATCCATTACAATTATATATTTTCATTAGTGGATGAAATTCCACTAACATATTAACTAGTTAATAAATTAACAATGGGCAATTTAATGTCAAACTATAACATTAACAGTCAGTTAACATCTCATGATTATTATACATTCATAATACCAACCAAACTATTAATCTTTTTAAGGGTTTTTCTATATATTACCTTTTTCATTACCAATAAAAATTACACCTATAATAACACTAGGAAATACAGTAGGATCGAAGGGTTTGGTTATTTGAATATTCCACATTATTATGTCGAAAATAAATTATTCATGGTATATATTACAATGTAATCTGTTATCAGTGACCAACTGCTGTCATTAAATGGATAAAATGGGAATATAAAGGCCTATTTGATTTTCAAATCACTCAATTAGGAAATAAAGAAACTATTTTAAAAATAATCTTCTAGTAGATTCTACAATATGGGATTATCGACATTTCTTAATGTGAATTATTGGAATTTAAATAACATTTGGAACTAAATGGATGACCAACATCAATAGTATATGATTACATTAATTATATATTATTGATAATACATCTACCACTGATTAGATTCACAATCCCTTTCAATGCCCCCACACAATAAAAAAGAATATTCGAACAAAAATCTAGAAAATTTATATATAGAAATATAAAAATTGATTTAAGGGAATGGGATGTAAAATTTACATAAATATAATATATATTACAAGAGGCTAATGATTTGGCTTAATAATGAGTTTGTAAGTTCAAAAATCACTATGAAAGGGTGAAAAATTAAGATGGAATAATCTATGTCATGCTCTTAATGTCAACGGTCTAATG
The DNA here is from genome assembly GCA_963277665.1 of Viscum album. Taxonomy (NCBI): domain Eukaryota; kingdom Viridiplantae; phylum Streptophyta; class Magnoliopsida; order Santalales; family Viscaceae; genus Viscum; species Viscum album. Next base: position 563,399,501 of record OY728129.1, on the reverse strand, counting down.
TGGTCTAAAATTATAAAAAGAATAAAATACCATAATTAAACATTATAAAATTTTGGATAAAAATTAATCCGATTTTATATCCTTGAATTACTCAATCTGGAGTGATAGTGTCACTTTCAACAATATAGTACACCAACACCCTGGGTGACATCCACTTGAACAAAAGTATGGTGGGTATTTATGACAACCAAGACCTACACTCCTAGATCTAGATCTGAAATAAGTAATTTATAAATATATTCGATATAAAGTGACATTACCAAAGACAAACATGAATAAATTTCATTTTTTTAGGGATTAAAATTTACATCTATAAGATAATATCATAACCTTAAAATTAAAATATGATAGTTTCATTGATGATTACATAAAAAAATAATACCATTAACTAGGGAATAAAAATTGTGATTTCAAATGTTTAGTAAGGTAAAAATTATCGACAGATCATCATGGGTTATATCATAAGCATATATTAGTGCATGATACGAAGAGAAATATATTGTTAAAAAAACATTGACTAATAATATTCGTTACTAAGGTATAATATATTGGAATTTGATTAAAAAAGATTAGACATATACCATGAAGAAAATTTTTGGAATCAAGATATTATAATCATGATCCATGGAGAACAATATTGGCATATCAAATAGAAATGTGTTATAAGAATAAGAATAGTAAATTATAACATTGTAAACATATTTAATCAAAATATATATATGCATTTTCTATGTGAGAATAAATAAAAATAATACACTCATGCATAGTGTCTATGAATATAGATTAAAAAATACACTCATTGATAATCATTTTCGACATATTTAACAATAAATAATCCAATGCATTGTATACATCATCATGGTTAACAAATAATTCTCTCATTTGACATATTTTTTTGAATAGATAACCAATAATTAACTCAATCATATTCTCTATTAGAATATCTGAAAAAAATACACTCAAACACAATGTTTGTAATTATTTATAATAGAAAATACACTCATGTTTAGTCAATGTGAGGATACATAACATATAATACCCTTAAAATCAATGTCACATTATCATAAGATAATAATAAACAACCAATGAGTTATAAGGATATATATGTTCCCTAAAATATCATAAAATAATCATCCACACATATTTGTTATGAGAGAATTTGAAAAAATTATTATATAAAACATCACATTATTAATAAAAACATTTCTTAGGATGGGAAACATCTCTGAAAAAATATTTCTTATTGATGGATGGAGAGTATTTTATAATACCCTCAAAGATGGTTCCCTGTTTATCAATAACCTTATATTATTTAATATTCCCTTTGAGGTGAACATTATGTGGAGACTCATCAGTATAAATTATGATACACTTTCAATCCTATAATTAATATTTAAATTTAAGAATAATAATTAAAATATAAATTACATGAATTCATCCATATCGATATATATTAGAAATTAAACTCTAAAGTCATTTCCAACCCTAGAGTGACTATTAGAAAATTAATCACCTCTGAAATAATGTATATATAATTTGATAGGTGCTCTACTTATTGATTAACATAATATTTTAGACCCTTACATTAATTTAAATGAGTCAAATAATGATTATCTTGGTGTAACTAGAGTGAACTCATTTGAAGATATAAAAAAGAATTTGATTACTATTGTTTTTCTCCTCATTAGAATCTATTTTGAAAAAAACATTCAAATTTTTTTTTGTTTAATGCTAATATATTAATCAAATACAACACGTGTGATTCCAAATAAATCATACTCATGATTCAAAACTACAATATACAGTCGATATATTCATTATGATATAATTTTACGTGGAATATTTAAAAAGTAAGGATCCCTTAGTTGGTATTCCTATGGAGTTTTAATATCTCTTTCTTCTCTAGGTGCATATTTTGTAATAAATAATTATGATATAGGCCAAATTTTCTATGATTTCTCACAACCTCACTCCTTCTAATAACCCCGATTGGCATTTTTTGATATCCATCAACATAATATCACAACCATTAAAAGAATAATTAATCCATTTACCAGTATATAGTTCTTAATGTGTCATATCAGTATCTTCATAGAATCGTTTACATAAATCATTTATATTATCTAGAGAAGATGCAATATAAAGACCCTTACTTTTATTATATAACTATTATATAATTTTGAAGATATAAAATTAAAAATCAATATAATCAAGGATCTAAAAGATTAGAATATTTGAAAATTTAGACCGCACATCACTTATATGTAATAAAATATAAAAATTTAACTATAATATTATTCATTATCCTTTGGAAGACCAGGACCCCCTTAGTAAACGTAGTCACCTAAGTATAATCATTAATAAAATGAGTGGGGTAAAATATATGTAAGAGGATAAATAAGGAAAAAAATAAATATAATAGGTGTGAGAATAATCATCATCATGCTTATAAAATATGTATAATATCATCATTAACATAATGGGTTAATCAATGTAAGAATCCCTGGAATTTGGAAATTCGTAAAAAATATAGATCTTATCAGAGTCGTAAAATATCACATAAATTAGGGTTAAATTCATACATCATATGCATGAATAAGATATGTTCATAATCATAACATCTTTTAATAGAAAAAATAGAATCATGTTATCATTAGATAAAATAAAATACCAAATACATTGGAAGAATATATATTTTTGGACTAAACATCACAACCTAATATTAACATAACCATGCATTCCACATAGATCACATTATATCATCTTCTTGAATTAACCCAATTAATTTAATGTGTTTAATAAATAATTCAACAATCTTGATTTCATCAATAAATTTTTTACCCAAAATAGAAAAAAAGGAACACTATATTTGGTTTCATAATAATCAATATTGTGAGAGGAAGAAACAACCCTAGAAAATTCAAAGACGTTTTTTGGAAAGAAAATCTATTTTGGAAAATCATTATATTTTTAATTATATTATGTTGAAAAGATCTAAGTCTCCTAAATTAAAAATCAATGATTAATGATATTATATTTAAACAAAATTAAGGGAATACAAACAGTTTTTTTATAAAAGAGGGATAACCCAAAGAGAATAATTTGGGTTTGACATTCTCTGTAACTTAGGTCAGAATATATTCTGCACTTGAATTAGATGTATTATATAATGAAATAAGATTCATTAATTTCTAAAGTCAGAACATATTGTAATTTTATTTTACTTGTTATAATTTTATAGTTCTCATTAGTAACCATATCATTGAGTTATATAATCTAATATTTTCATTCTAGGAGAATTTATTTTCATGTTTTTAAGGATCGTTTTTGTATTATATGATTATAAATATACTTTTCAAATCATAATAATTATAAAAAAGTGAAATTATATTCTATCAATGAAAATGAACAATTTTAAATTGTATTATATATAATTTTTTTCAATTATGGGGATGATTAATTTTAAAAAACATTAATATAAAATATTTAGTTTATTTTGGAAGGGTTTCCCACTATAATGAAGTAGATTATTTTTAAATATTATTTAAATAAATTAGTTCCAAAACCTGAATAATTTTATTTTATATATTAAAATAATTTTAAATTATAATATTGTTTTTATGAATATCCATGATGGAGGTAAAGAAAAATAAAGAATTATGTTCCACAAATGTTGAAAACTAACACATCCCGAACAGTGTTTTAATTTGTATAATAAAATGATAGGAGAACATATTTGATTATTGAGATTACATTATCACAATTACTATCCAATAATTATATAATATTGGAGTTTTCACACCATTTTTTATTTCATAAGTGAGAAGATTATAAAAAAATAAAGAAAATTAAATGGGAAGTGTTTTGGATTTTACCTCTTGAATGTCGTATGATTGAGAACCTTTTTAGTGAACAGGGTACGTACTATTGTTGAGATGAAAATATTTTTTATTTGGGGAATATTTTTGGGAAGACAATTTGGAATAAAATTTACATGATACAAGGATTAAAAGGTTTCAGTAGAAGTAGTGGTGAGGGGTTTTATTTATAGGGGTGGACTAGGGTATTATATATTATTATATTTAGTAGTTATGTATTCACACAATACTATAAATAGATTTTATTAATATGAATAAAAATTGTAAATAGTGGATTATAGTTTGAGAAAATGGGTTATTACATTATCCATTCATTTTTAATGACACAAATGTTTATGTATTTAATTGATATCTTTAATTTCTATATTTTATTATTCACTAAAAAATAACTATTATATATAAAAAAATTAACCATAAAAATATTTCAATGTGTTGTTTTGGGAAATGGACTCCATTTTATGAAAATAATTTTTTATTTATGAGAAATACACTTTTTAAATAAAATAAATATTTATTCAATAAATAAATATTTTAATAATATTATCAATGTTATGAACATTTAAAAAATTTATTAAGGAATCATTATATTATATTATAATTATAATAAAACATAATATGAATGTGTCAATCCATTTTTTTAAAGTAATTTTATTACATCAATATAGTATTTATAAAATTATAAATAAACCATTATAGTTAAAAAATCCAACACATAATTTATTAGTTTTTAGACATATATTTAAATACTCTATGAAATAATTATATCATTTTCTCAATCATAAAACACCAAAATTTTATTTAATCTTTCATAAGTGGTTTTAAAATTCAAATGGGGTGATTACAATATGTAATGGCCATATTACATTTCTAATGGTTCGGTTTCTAGTCCATCAAAATCTGTTCCTTAATTACCTCATAAATCATTATAAATTTAAGAGAATGATATTTTTATCAGGTTCTTTATGATATTCATCTGTTCTATGAATGAAATTAAGAAGGGAAATACTCTTGATAAAATTATAGGTCATTGCATTTCCCCCTTGTGATATTTTTTCATCAAAATATTGTTTTCCATACTAAGTTGAAAAAGTTTACGGTATTTATCATTTATGAATTCATCTAATTCTCATGAAAAATCTACATAATTATGGTTTATCAATAGTACCATGATAAAGTGATTTGAATTATTATGTAGAAACATGTCTCCAAAATGTCAATAATTTCTCCATGTAAGAGATATTACTTCTCGATGCACCCCCTATGCATTTAGTACATGTGAGGGATCTGTTATGTACGTCCTCATTAGGGATGTGTGGAGTAAATAATGTTCATGACACATGGTTGGTGTATGTGTGTTATGATAGTTCACTACTAATAATCTATCAGGGATCTCAAAGCATCCAATTCATATTGGGCTAAGATTTATTTTTCTAGATAATGAATGATTCTCTTCCATTGTGATATATGATGGAAAGAGTTTTCTTCAATATCAAACTCTATGTTTCTATGTTGGTTGTCATCATAGATCTACTTTCAAATTTAGGAATCCTTTATATATTGTGGATGGGTATAACCTTCTCAGAAATCTCCTGCTACATCAAGTCCATGTAGCTTTTTTTATACCACATCATACCAAAAAGTAGTATTTCATCATTACATCCCATATAAATATTTATATTGGTCCATTTGAATACTAGAGTGAAAGGTGTTGTTGTTTTGGAAATCAACTAATGGGATTTCTTTATATCATAAAAAATTTAATTCCAATGAGTAGGCTCTTAGCTCGTATTCAAATATCAAAATAGTCCTCTCAGATTGGTAAACTGTTTGGGAGTGATAGTAAATGATTAAATTAAATATAGTACTATAATAATTTTCAATAAGTATTTAGAAATAAGATGTTATCCTAGGATCAATATTTGAAAATATCAAAAGTGGTACCCATTATCGCCTCATAATCGACTTCAAATATATCTTGGAAGCAATTTAAATAAATAAATATACCCAAATAGAAATGAAGTGGGACACCATAGTGAGTCAATCCACTACAATACATATCATATTTTTCCCTTTAGGTGTATTCTAAAGACTATTGAAATTGTTCATAGTGACATTATCTGATTTCCATGGGGGTATGGGAAATGGTTTCTTTACAGAATTGGAATTCTATGACTCTATATTAACAATGTAACCTGAAAATCAGTTTTATTTATACTGTATAATAACCTTTATCATGTTGGCCCACTATATGTTCTCACCCTGATTTCAACTCATATTGGTACATTATGGATTGATAGAGAATTTTGATCTTGGAGTATTATCTATTAGATCAATATTTATCTCAGGGGACGATGCAACATAAAACCTTGTTACAAAATGAATCCCACCATACTCATCGATGTGCAACTCATGTTGTTCCCCTTCCATTACTAATTTCACTACTTTTGACGCTACATATCATCCAATTTTTTTATCCTTGATCATGTAATAGATTTATGGTTGTGAAATCATTAAGTAAATATAGTATGTATGAAGTTTTTTTATTATTTCCAAATCTATAATTTGTATATACCTAATATCGGTTCTTTCTTAATTCAAATCATTGATATGGTTGCAGGATAAATTTAGCTAAGAGCACAAGTTACCTGTTCATATTTCATGGATATTAATGGATAGATCAAACAGAGTCTTGGATTAATCTAAGTATCCTCTTTGATTCATGTTGAAATTATGCTATGTGAATATATAGTTTAATGTGTTGCCATTGGTTTATTATTCACACTTCTCTCCATATAAGTTGTGTCTCAAAATTTTTTTATAAAAATTTCACAGATTCTAGATCCAGATCACGTGTCATGTAGTTTTAGTCATGTATTTTGAAATTTATGGAGGATTAGGCTATCAATTAATCATTCTTCATGAGTATACATAATATTATTATCATACAATTATCACTATATATCTAAAATGTTTCTCCACATGTAGGTTGTGTGATTACCTTCGTAGTGATTGGAAACTTCTTAATTCCCCTGATTATTTCCTCGCATTCATTTCTCTATACAAAATATAAACTTTTCAATGTTAAAATAATAATTTGGATATAAAATCATGTGATTTGTTTCTCAAAATTTCGATAGTACCCTTCTAATTCCAGAACAATATGCATTCCAGGGAAATTACTATGTCTGATCCATTCTTCAATTGACATTAATTTTTTATGCTTCCAAAAAAATACCCTTAGTTATGATCACATTCCCCCTAAAAAGTGACATAGACCATCCAAGAGTCCCACATGCTGAGATGTAATCTAATTTATCTATCCTTATTATCTAATCCCAAATAATTAGTTGTTATTTTTTCAGCCTTTGTCTCTGAATAAGTGTGAGTACTATTGATAACAACTACCTATTAAGTGAAATCTTAATTTCTAAATACTATATTAATTAAATTCATAAATACTATAATGGAATTATTATGTCTAAAGGGAATCACCCATAAATCATAATTCTCATTCCTTTTGTAGAAATAAGCCTATTGAGTATATTCCTTATTCACCGTATGTTGGTGATATATAAAATGAATATCCACCTCTATGATGTAATGAACATCTCAATGTTTTGAAAACATTAAAAAATCCTTATAAAAAGATAGTTCTTCATTATAGTGATCATATCAAGCACTTAATAATTTATACACACCAGCATTTTCCTATCCCATTTACTTGAAAATAGCACTAGATAATTCCTAGGTGATTCACTAGTGTGTTCGATCCCTTTTTCCAAATGATCTTGAAAAAACATCATTAACTCTTATAGTTAAATGAATTCCATCCCTTGAGGGAATATGTTGTTATGAGTGGCTTCATGTTTAAGTTCTATTGAGAAATATTCCTCCTGATGTGGTAGAATACAGAGTATATCATTATGATATACCTACGTTTATTCCTATACAATGGTAATTTTAAAAAGCATGATGCTTTCCTTCAATGCATCTATTTGGGCTAGGTATTCTTGTTCATATTTTATCAACACCAACAACATTGAGATTTTTTACAAAGTATACTAATTATCATAATTGAATTTAAAGTGGATAGTTGGATAATTTGTAATATAAAAGGTGAATTAAATTTCTGATTGTTGATGTGTCCTCTATATAATGAGTGTTAATTATTTCCTTTTATAGCATTTAATTCCACCACGGAAAGTATTATGAAATTCTTTGTAAGAATCTTTCCTCATATTTTAATAATATAGGATTAAAATACTTTTTTTATGATGATCAAACCACTTGTTTTTTATATATATCTCTAGTACATGGTATAAGTGCTTTGATTAAATAGTTCATTAATTATTACAGGATATAAAGGAATATACAGAACCAAAATAAAATAATTATTTACAATTCATGAGTGAATAGAAAGAATGAATTGTAAAAATTAGTTTTTCTGGTCCACATTAGTATGAGTTATGAAATAATACTTCCCTTAATCATTCTGATTTAGTGGCTGATGAAGATGATTATCCTTATATACTTGAGGATTATTTCACTATCTTGTGTTGTACCCTTAATTCCATCAAATGAAGAACTAAACCAATTGTGGTTCATTATGAGGTACATTTCTGTCCTCCATCATGTTGGTCAGTTCATTCATGTAATTTCAAAATTCATGAGTTTAGTGACCTTATCAACCACTCTAGAAGAGTTTCCCCATTATTTTAATTGATTTCCCATGATGATTCTTCCCAAAAAATTTCTCATGTGAGTAGTTGGATACTCTTTATTCCATTTTCATTAGACGCACAAGATTTTAAATCCATTATTATCTTATACTATCTATAAACATTGGACTATTAAATTCACTCCATCTCCACTATTGTCATAACCCGTCCTCGAGGCCCACACCGTGACTACCCCAAGCCCGCCTTCCATAGGCCAGGGGCAGGTGAATAGCACCGAAGGTGTAAATACCAAAATCTGGGAAGGTTTTTCCTTTATAAAACATAAACACATCCAACCAGAGTACATGCAGAAGTAATACACTATGTACAAAAGAAAGTGCTGAAAAGTAAATGGGCCAGAATACAAACCCAATTGAGAAGTATAGATACAACTGAACGAAAGTAAAATAGAAAAGGCAAAACACTGGAAGATAGAAGCTGCTCCTGGGTCATCCAACTCGGATCCTACCTAATGGGTAGGTACAGATAACCTCCTCAATGCTCTCTCCTGCCAACCTCCTTTGTGTATAGTCTCGTCGTGAAGTCCACCTATGGTTACTGACTCATATTGAGGACCACCTCGGATAATGACTCGTCGTGAGATCCACATCTGGGTACTATCTAGTCCTTGTACACTCGATCTCTGTCATCGTTGTATGTCGTATTTATCCAACACAATGTGGTGTAGGTATAGACCATGTAGGGGTGAGTATAATGATACTCAGTAGTGACCCTGATACCCTCAAGGTCTCACTAAATCCAACAAGGATAACCATAAATATGGATGTCAACAGATAACCCCTACTTAGGTATAAGCCCATACTTATACCTAAGTTATCAAGTAACTAATCTCAATCATGAAGTAATCACAAAGGTTGTGAAATCAACGGATAACCACTAATTAGGTATATGATCATACATATACCTAAGTTATCATGTAACCCATCCTAATCATGAGGTAAACACAAAGGTCATTGACTCAGCACAAACTAGGATTTTCATTATCGAACCCACAAATACTAGAGAACTCCTCTTATGTTTGGTACAGTAGCCCTGTCATGACTATGAGGTGTTATTCACTAATGTTAGACTACTGAAGTACACCTCCTATTGAGTACCATGGGACTGCTACCAAATACTGGGTGCTCCATCCACTATGTGTCTGCCGCCATGTACCTGGGGCTCCCCCTAATAGCCTATAGAGGTACTACTCCTGTCGAGAACTGTGAGTCTGCTACCAAATACCAGGCTCACTTCCTGCCATGGGTCTACCTCCAAACACTAGTCGCTTTGTCCACAGAGCTAATCGAATCACTCTGACTAGAATCGGTCAAGCAGTCATTAGGTCTACAGCTACTAGTTCTCCGCACTCTGTATGCTCGTCTCCGAGAGGTTCTACTCAACAAGCCCCTGGTCAATACTCTAAGTATCTAAAAGTCCCAAGAACATGTATCTCAAAGGGCATCCTCATCAAATGCGTCTCAACGCAACAGACATCACGTCAATCGGACACCAGGTCTGTGAATTATAAGCCTTCTAGTCCCGGGGGCCCGGTTGGTTTCGTGTATGAACCATCCTGAACGTATCTCAACTGTACCCTGAACTGTCATAGGGTATACTCAAAGGTACCGTTTCTCAACAACATTACGATGTCCTCTGACGATTCGTCAAACAGACGTACGGTCTGAATGTTATCAGTTTTTCCATTCCAGGGGTCCGGTAGGATGTTAGGTACAATCCTACCCAAAATTACTCCAACTGCATCCAAACCATACGTGAAGTATTCCAAAACATCTATCTCATCATGAGGAGTCCAATAAAGTCAATGGAACGTCATTCAGACATCCGTTACTCAGGATATAAGCGTTTCCACTCCGAGGACCCGGTTGGTTTTGTGTTCGAACCAACTCGGTCATACACCATGTTCACCGAAAACATGAGTGTAATATACCTAAACGACATTCTCGATACAATTAATCCTACTCAACTGAAGGTGCATCGATCGGAGGTCTGTATCCCATGATATGAGCGTTTAACTGAAGAGGGTCCGAAAATAGGGGGTTTGGCCCAGTCTGACCCGGCCCAATACCCCCTGGGTCGGCCTGAACTAGGTCGACCCGACCCCGGTCCGGGTCCAGCCCGGTTGGCTGTGGCCCGACCTAGATGGTGCGGCCTGGCTCGAAACCCGGTCGTGGCTCGGCACTGGTTGAGCGGGACGCAAGGGGAGCGACACCTTTTTCTGTAAACGGTGGACCCTATGGGGTCTACCCTAACAGCCGGTTCGGGGGGTCGGGGTAGGGGGGGATTACACCCCCCGGTTTTCCGGGAAAAGGATATCCATAATGGCCAGCTGGTTTTGTGATCAGACACAGGACCAAGAGGGGGTCCCTCTTCCTAGAGTCGCCAGCGGCCAGCTCGGTCGGCTGCCCATGCTGGTTTTCCATGGATCGATTCACCGGCGGGGCGCGCCAGCGCCGCGGCCCTCCACCACGGCCCGCTCCAGCTGTGGGCTTCCCCGGCGTCTCCAACGTGACACGACAATGTCGTGCACCACCGCCGTAGCTCGCTCCAGCAGTAGCCTTACTCGGCCTCTCCGGTGAGGCGCGTTGGTGTTGCGCAGCACTGTCGCGGTCCTCTTCAACTGCGTGTGGTGTATTGGCACCACGCCACCTTCACCACAGCCTTGCATGGACACGGTTCCCTGCCGATCACCGCATGGTGCAATGGAATAGTGCGCCTCCACTTCCAACATCAACGAAGATCAACAAAGAAGAGGGGAGGAGAATCGGGTGTGTTCGTGCGGTCTGATCTCCTCCCATTATGACGATATCATGAGAACAATTCATTAATCAATGAAGAATGATGATAAAGTCTTCAACATGAAAATAAATAAACTCCTACCTCGAAAAGTCGTCGCACGTCGTTGATCCGCGGAAAGCGGCAAGCTTTGCGATGATTGGACGACGCCGGTGATCGGTGTCGATTCCGTTGACATCGGAGGAAGTGTCTTAATCGATAGAGACATTCCCCATGGTGGTGTCTCATTCCTTGATGCAGATGATGTAGTGGTGAGGGAACGTCATCTTTGACATTGCATTATTTGAATCATAGAGCATTCTTCGTCGATGTCTCTCTTCGTTAAGAGAATGACACATATCTTTCCAATCCTCCAGAGGTTCCTCAAGGTTCTCAAAAATATTTTCCAACCCATATTAAAAAGAGGCTTCCCTTATTAATTAACATTCCATGCCTTTCAAAATTTAAAAAACATTATTAATTAAAGTTTTGGCACCATTAATGAGTAAGATATATGGTCTCTTTATTTAAGGCGTTGTCACATTAAATTGAAGGGGCGGGAAAGGGGGTCAGAGAGAGTTATGGGAAGATGAGATGGTGGGGCTCGTGTGGGCCCCACCTATCATATATCCACACATGGGAGGATTTAAATTCCTTAGATAATTTTTTTTAACAAATTTATTTAACTTCTTAACTAAACTCCAAAATAAAAACATTCTCAACCCTCTTCAAACGCAACTGCAGTAAAGGTCCCCTTAAGCAATTACAAGTGTTGCAAGTATATCGGTGCCCTCAAATTTTTATTCCACGCACCGGTTCAAAAGTTATAAAAACCCACTCATTTTTTTACTGAATATACTCGAGATAGACATGAGAAACTCATTTCGGGCACACCGGGCCTCGAAATTAGGTGCTGTCCATAACTACATACTCGAAAAATTCCGATGAAATTAAGAAAAAAATTCCCCTGAAATTTCTGGGTCATTACAACTATAATAACACATAGAACAACATATTCATATTTCCTGAAGCTTCAAATATAAACATCCCTTAAAACATGTGGTTTTTAACCGCTGTAAACTAATGTATTTTTCTAACATTTCCAATAACAAAAAACATGGTGTAACTTGAATGCCTTACGGTGTTGAAATCATGATATATGAAACATTCATCATCCTTTTTCTCCAGCTCCGTGCATTATCTATCTATATTTTTATGTATCATTCAATGGTAATAATTGAAAACAAATAATTTCATAAATTCTTTAAACACCATCTATTATAATTCATTTTTCATCTTGGTGTTATTTATAAATTCCAAATATTGATCGAGTACTTAGTCTTGTCATTAGATATCTAGATTCTCCTTCTACTTCTAAAAATAATAGAGAAAATGAATGATCTTCCCCATTGTGGGAACCCACTATTTCGCAGGAGGTGGATCGTAATCTCTAAAAATAGTCAGTGGTTGTTTCTACTTAAAATTCTCAATGGCTTGTTTCAAATTCATATGTTAATTAATGAGTTACTAATGCTTTATCTTTCTATTCATATCCTAAGAACACTTGTATTCATTTATTCAAAATTTTCAAATAAACATCCTATAGAACTAGGGATATTTATTAGGATACCATGTAATTGTTCCTAACTACGGGGTTTTAATGGTCTCCCATAGTTCCAACCACTTATATTAATAAAAAATCTTTTAACAAAATGTATGTCAATAATCCATTAATAAATAATTTTTTATTGTGGAATTATCTCTAAATACATATCTTATGGGATCCCTATGTTTAAATTGTTTCTAATAATGATTATTGGATGTTTACATATAATTACACATATTATATGGGTTTTAACTAATGTTCTCAATCATAACTCTGAAATTAACTATTTCATTCTCTAATACCAACTATAGGAGACATAATTTTTTCATACATGACTATTACATCAATATTAAGATGAAAAACATCACAGAGTCACAATCCGTGATAAAATTTTCCGAATAATGGGAAAATTAAGACTATAAATCACTTATACAAAATGATACATAAATGGTTATTTCAAATATTATTCCTTATCATTTAAAAATAACATGTTCTCTCTAGTAAATATAGTTATATGAGGAAATATATCACATAATTTGGTAACCTGAAATACTAGTTAGAGGATGAGTAAGAGAGATGAATCAATATAATATGAGTGAAAATAATAATAATAGTCATAAAATTAGAATATGATCATTAGGAAAAGCAAGATGGATGTTTTCGATCAATTCATGGAATGTTGAAATGAAAAAAAATAAACATCATGTCATAGTGTTCAAACACCACACATAGTTATGAATAATGTTAGAATCATCTTCACACAAACCCGATGTCTGTAATCATAACACCATAATTGTGAACAAAGATAGGTTCATTTTCATTCCTAATATACATTAACTCATTAGATTCATCAGATTACCCAATGCATTTGAGGGATATATAATTTTAGATCCACCCATAACGTTATACTATTTATGAAGTAATTCATTCCACATAAAACACATTTCAAACAATGTCATTAATTAATGAAAGAAATATAATATGTTTCATCAGGATTTAATCCACCACGATATAAAAAATTATCATTGTTTGAAATATGAATATGTGGAAATTTTATTTTAAAAGAATCATCATTCTTGGGTGATGAATAAAAAAATCAAGGGGAGTCAAAGTTATGTTTTGGGAAAAAGTTTCATTTTGGGAAATCATTGTACTTTTCATAAGATAATTTTTTGAAAATGAATCTCCAAAAAAATAAGTAATGTAAAATTATATTATATTTTCAAAAAATTTATGGAATATCCACATTGATATTGGTGATGAAAGAGCAATTAACTAAAAGGAGGGATTCAGGTTTGAGAATATCCCTATTATAGGTCTGAATGCATTATGTAGTGTCAGTTAATATCCTCGATAGAAAAATTATATTAAATAATTACTAAATCAGGAACCTTTTATACATTTAGCATATTTATTTAATATTATATTTTTATATTTTATAGCAATTTCAATGAGTTTTAGTATTTAATTTAGGTATTCTAGGAGCGTTCATTTATAAGGATTCTATGAACAGTTTAGATGTGTAAAATTATTCTAGTTCTTGTAAAATGGGTATGAATCAATAAAAGGAAAATTATGTGGTATTAGTAAAATTATATAAGATTAAATTGTCTCATTTATCATTAGTTTTTGTTTCATAAGAATTATTTATTTGAAAAAATAATAAAGATAAACTTTGAGATTAGTTTATTATTTTTTGACAATCAAGAACATGGTTGGTATTTAAAAATTTAGTATATAAATATGTTCCCTAAAATGTATTATGTTATTATATAAATACTAAAAACATGTTTACCATAATAGTGTTTTTAGGTCAACTATTAAATGATGTAATGGAAAATACAAACACATCGTCCATGGAGACATTCAACCGATATACAATGGATGGTGTTTTCATTTTTATAATTAAATGAAAATATAAGCGATTTGGTGATGGATAATAAATTGAAAAAATAACATCTTAGTATATATGTGATCCAAGAGTTATCATTCCATGTTTTACAGGGTATGTGGGGATAGGATAGGAAAATAAAATAAATTAAAAGTGATGTATAAAATATTTTACCTCTTAAAGGTTGTTTCCTTGAGAAAATCATAATGGAACTTGGGGTTGCTATTTTTCAATGACCAGAAGATAATAGGGTTGGGTAATGGTATGGAGAATATAGTAGGGTATATATAACACCCCAAAATATTATTTAATGAATAAATTCAATTAATTTGATAACAAATTAGGCACAAAACTCTGAGCCTTTATTAAACCACTCTTTGTTATGGGAGATAGTTATAAACTAGCCAATAAACATAATTTTTCCTCCTCTGTGATTTGAACCTCAAAAAATAGATATACATGGTTTCATTCAGTAAGATATTTAGCATCAGATAGGATCAACTTATTTTTTGATAAATAATAATGTACCCTTATGAATAGTCACTTGACCATTATGAATAGTAATGTACCGTAGGAATAGAAAATTGAATACTAATGTGCCCGTATGTATAATAACTTGAAACTCAGGAATAATAATGTAACCATATGAATAGAAACCTCATCAATGTATGTAAAAAACAATTTAGGAACTTTATAAACGAGAGAGAATATTTTAAAATTTTTAATTAAGTCTTTGTATTTTAATATGCAATAAATAAGAAGTTATAATTTTATAATTGATAAATTAATTTCAATTAAAATTCATTTTCATAAAATTTATTCACTAATCAATATTTATTTTTTCTATTATTATAAGATAATTTTATGAGACCCTTGTTAATTTTTCAATGTTTCAAAAAATTAGTTATAATATTAAAATTGGTAATTTTCACGTAAATGAGGGTTTTAATTAATAATTAAATTTATCATTATTTAGAAAATTATTTTTATAAAATTGATTTTCTTTTGGGATTCTAAACTTCGAAACATTTTTGGAATAATTTTTGGGGTTTTTATGAAATAATAATATTTTGGCTAAATAGTAAAAACTATTTTTATAATATACAACATTATTTGTGAAATTTTCATGAAATAATTATGATATATTTATTTATTTAAACCAATTAAAAACTATATAATTTTATTGAGAGTGTAATATTTTATTGAATTAAGATTTAAAATGAATATTTTATTTTTTCATGATAAGTATGAAAATCATAGTCTATTTTATATGCAGTGTCCACCCAGTGTTGACAGAGACAAATTGGTATCTTCTTTATAATAATTGAGTGATAAAAATTATTTTCATGAAATATTTATTACAATATTATGTACTATTTTATTTAATTATTGTTAATTTAAAATTTTATTTTTTTATAACATGAG
Organism: Viscum album; assembly: GCA_963277665.1. NCBI lineage: Eukaryota > Viridiplantae > Streptophyta > Magnoliopsida > Santalales > Viscaceae > Viscum > Viscum album. The sequence goes on along the minus strand of OY728129.1, from coordinate 563,383,187 downwards.
TATTATCCAAATGTCTGTGCAATGTTTGTGCATGGAAAGAAAAGACAAAAAAACATTTTTAAGGACCTCTGGTTACGTATAATAGTAAATATACAAAATGAATGAATTTATAATTTTATTTTTGAATATAATTTATTTATTTTTATATATAGTAATTTATTTTAAATTTTTATATATAATATGATAAACATTAAGGCTTATGAAACATTGATGCAGTGCTTCTACAAGATTAAGAAATTTAAATAAAATGTTTAAAATTAAATTATAAAAATTATTAAATGAAATATATTTTGGATATAATATATTTTATAAATAAATTTAGAATATTATATTTTTTTCGATTTGGGGACACTTTGAACCCAAAACAATCACTTTATGACCTTTAGAATATTTCATTTAAAATTAAAACAAGTTGTTCACACTATAATGTTTAGATTGTATTACATTTTTAATATAATTTTTTAAATAATTTTTCATCGAAAAAATTATTCTTTGGAAACATATTAATATTATCTTTCACAGAAAATATTTTTTAGTTTTTAGGAAAAATATAAATAAAAATATGGCTTCTACAATGATGATGCAATATTAATTTAATTAAGGACTAAATTGAATAAATGATATTAAAATTAATCAAATAAATATTTGTTTATATTTTTAAGCTTATTAAAGGATTAAATAAATTAATATGACACTTTTATGATATAATATAAAATTATATTCTATATATAAACATTTGATTGATGTTTTTAATGTCTTATTGAGGACTAGTTATTATATTGACAAAATTATTTTTCATGATTAAAATAATTTAAAAATTATTGAAAAAAAAAAGCATTGAAAAAGTACAAAAATGATAAGAATCATTTCTAAAATGTAATCCCCTTTAAATTTATTCTCTTTTGGAAGCCATAAAACATATAATATATTTATTATAATTTAATAATTTTAATAATTCTTAAGTTATCCACCACATCATTTGTAGAATGAGACACTTTCTTCACAAATATTAATCTCCTTTACCAATATCATTCATCCACCATCCCAATAATTCAATCCATTATACTCCTTAACACATTCTTGTGCTTCTGGTATATAAAAAAGACCACTTCCAAGAGCATAAAATAGTTTTTAAAAGAGATATTATCAAACGGTTAGATTCCTTCTGCTTCTCTTTCAAATGTTATCATACATATAACTTATCCCTAACTATTACAAAATTATTAATTAAAAATATTGTATACAATATATATATTGTAATTTTTTCGTTTTTATAGTATAGTCATCAATAAATCTATTATTTTCATCTTTTATTCTTAAATAACAAAATCATCGTCCATGGTGTTTTAATTAGCAGCCTTTGTGGATAATGCATTTTTGATTCACTTTAAAACAATCATGGGATGTTTCAAATCACTTGTAATTGTTTTAAATGACATATATGTATACAAATAATCAATTACTTTCTTATTTATTTTTAAAATGAATTCCACAATAAAACGACCTTTGAAACCATAAGAAGAATACACCAAAAACAATGGAAAAATATATATATTTAATAAATGGTTGTGAAATGGTATATTGAAATTATATATGGTATTTTAAACATTATTTTAGTTATATATTAATTTATAACACTATTAAATCCGTATTATAGTGGGTTTGAATAAATTTAAAGGATGTCAAACCCGAGGTAAGGGATACCCTAACTCAATTTGGATTCATTGAGTTAAACATCAATGTCATTGGTTTTTCATTTCCTAGAATATGTGTGAATGACCTATGATTGTTTTATTCTGTATATACACTTATGTTTTGTGAGTTTATGTTTTTCACACATAATTATATCACTGTTTTTTCCTTAATATAATGATACATTCATTGTAAGGGGATTCTGAACTCAGATGTAATTCCGTGATATTTTCATTGATCACAAAATATTTATTTCATGTTGTGTATTATATACTACCATTTGATATATATTATCATTAATCTCATTATATTTCAGGGTATTTTGTAATTAATTTCGTGTTCATTTTTTTCATACGACTAGATTGATTACATCATTGTAAGGGGAATTGTCTCAATTACAATTTCATTGAAACTAACTTGGTATTGTGCATATAATGTTTATTATGTCATGTATACACTGCCCATTTGAGATCAATTTTCATTTGAAAATATAAATATATTATATATCCCAATTCTTGATTCAATGATATTATTATTGTCTAATGACGTAAGCCCTTTTACATGTCGTTTTTTAACGATGTTTTAACTATGGAAATATTAATGAATCTATGTATTATACAATTTATGGATATTGAGAAGGCATATTGTATTTGTATTAAATATATTCATGATTAATTATTTTGATATACAGTGATGGGGGGGGGGGACTCTATAGCCCTACGATGAATCGACAGGTCTCGTGAAATAAATTAGATGGCGAAAAACCCATTGAGGTTTATTCTAAAAATCAGACAGATTTTAATCCACAAACAAAGACTATTTCGATGGTATATTGGTATAATGTTCTTGATACATGATTTCCAACTAAAAATAATTCTATTTATTCTTTTTAAGTTGTTAATATCCAAAATATTTTGACTATGACCAAATATATTGATGTAGTTTCATTCGATTATTATTATTGTCATGAGTTTTTTATTTATTCACCCAGCCAGATTAACTATGCCACTTTGTTTATTATTTTGTTATTGTTAACTCATTCTTCCAATATTTGAAATGCTTCGTGTGAATTTGAGATCACCCATTTGATTTGAATTCTTTCCACATGTTATGAAGAGGATATCATTTAATAAGTTTCATGGATATATGTCTTTAGTTATTCTTATGTACTGATTTTCAACCATTCCCAATGTAATTTTAGTTACATGTATGTATCTGTATTTTTCAAGACTAATAAAATGATTTTTTACAAGATTTTATTCCTTGTAATCATTCACATGTAATAAGTAATACACTAGAATTAAGATTCTTTGGTCGGGGCATTAGAATTTCTCTCAGAGGATTTTTAGTATAATCCATTGGAACTAGATTTAGAAAACAACGTTTAGTGATCATAATCCTATGATAGACATTATGTACAAGAGTATAATGGTAGTTTCAAGTGGTTATATTATGAGGTGGGGGTCTAGAGAGCCTATATGTGCATGCATAGGGTATGGAATATATATATATATATATATATCATTGTACATATTCCCTCACGGATCATGGAATATGTAAAATGAATTTAGGAGTATATATATATATATATATATATCTGTGTGTGTGTGTGTGTGTAAATTTATAAGTGTGTAAGCATGAATGGTAGTTTCAAGTGGTTATCGTCAAAATTGGAATGTATGAGGTTGGATCCCTTTATAGTTTCCATTAAATTCAATAATTATTGATTTACTATATTTGGAAGTTATATTTAATGCTATTTATTAATTTACGGTTTTTAGAATAAATTATTATTATGAAATAAACTAAGATCCTCTTTGTATTTGGGTTGCATGAAACTATTTTATAGAAAATGATTTCCAAGTGATTATTAAATTTCCTGGTTGGTATTTTCTATTAAATTTTTGGGTTTAAAGAATGGTTGGGTTTGTAAATATGTGTGGGTTTCTAAAATATATTTCTTAAATGGGGTACGAATTTTTTTGTAATTTCAAGTGGAGTTTATTTGATACTTGGGATATGATTTGGTGTGTATTCAGTTATTGAAGAAGTGGTTTCAAATGTGATGGTTGTGTGAGGCCCAATTGAATATTTTTAATTTGTTTAGTTGGAAAACTCTCCTTCGATGGTCCTCTCGCCATTGTTATGTGTATGTTAAGGGAGGTGCTCCGAGTAGTAATAACCTATGATCAAATAGTGGAAAGGAATGGGAAATGTTCCTTCATGTGACATGGGGGTGAACTTATTGTGTGAATTGATTATGTTATATATATGTTTTTGTTTTTGTGATTGGATTCATGGTTGAGTTTTTTGGGTCACCCCCTTTTTTTTCTGAACATGGGAACCTGTAATAGTTAGAAAATTTTCAATGAACGGATGTCTTAATAGTTTAATTTACACATTGTCTAGTGGCCCATAGGTGGGGGATATATTGTTAATATTTATACGGGATTGGGCCCCTTGTTCTGGGATGGGTGGGTGATTTTCGAAAGTTTGGGAATTATGATTTCATCAGATTGGGAATGCCTTTAGGTTGAGTCATGTGTATATAATGTTCTAAACTATTCACAGGATCTTAGGTTCTCCAATGTTGCATATCACTTAGTTATCTATGACAGATGATTGAGATTCATGTGGTGGTTGGGTACTCTTGTGTGAAATTTCTCATTTACTATGTTGTATGAATTTTGATCATGTTCCCTTGAGTATTGTAGCTTGTTTCTAAAACTAATATAATGGATTTCAATGTTTTCAAAAAAGTTTTTAAAAATGTTTTACATTTCCTTCCACCCCTATTTATGTATACAAATATCCTCCATTAAAATAATAATGTCTTGCTCTTGAAAAGGATATATGGGATTTAATTGAAAAAGGGAAATAGAATGTGATTTACTTTAAGAAAAAATGTGGAAAAAAATAATTTTATATATTTTTGTTCAATCTTGAATTTTGATGAATATTTTATTTAATGGAAACGAAAATTGGAATAGATTATTTTTGAATTCCAACTGTGTTTTTATAATCACCCCCATAAACTTTAATTCTTTTTATCATTAGTTATACTTCTTGTTCAGATTCTTCTGTTGTATTGGAATGTTGGTTTCATTTCAGTGGTGACCTGTAGGGTCACATAGATGTACATGTAGTTTTATTTTATTTTCACTTCTTGTTTTTGTTTTAATTTTTTATTTTTTTTAAATTTCTTATATTTATGGTCCAAATCATTCACACCGATTTAATTTTGATTCCAATTTTTTTTTCCAGTCTATGGGGATTTGGAAAGTCCCTCAAGCCATGATGTGGACCAACTTGGGTGACCAGTTTGTGGCCGAATCTGGCTAGTTTGTGAAAAAATGGTATTAAAGGAGGCCCTTGAAATTTGGGGGTTCCAATAGTTAGATAATATTACTGTCGGTAATCAATTGGTTTGTGCGGGAAGAGAGTCATGAACCCTTACTTGTTCTGAATATTGAGTTTCCAAGTGTAGTCTAGTATATAGGTGTTTTGTCTTTTTTTGATTGAGGGATGACAATAGTGGAAATCTAGTGTCACATTGTGATCCCATATTATGTGGTGTCCTATGCGGAGTCTATGTGCACAGTTGAATCCCCTCTAAGGGTTATTACCTACTTGGGACATCAACTAATACCATGTCACTGAGTTATGCATAGATTATAGTCCGTCATTACGATGGCAGGGAGTAAGTCTTCCTTTGTTTTGGTTTTGGTTTTTTTCAGTGTGATTTTGAAGATGAAAATGGGTTTTAAATGTAAATTCTTCTCCATTAATGCATTAAATTTTGGAAGTGGGTTTATAAATTTAATACACTTAGGTTTGAATATTTTTTCTAGTTTGGAAATGGTATTTAAATTTCTTGGTGAGAACAGTACTGTTCATTATGAATGTTTTTATATGTAGTGGTATTTGTGTGGAAAGTGTGTGTTGGCACATGTGAATGGAAACCAATGAACACGCATGTGATGGGTCATTGGATTCATTGGGTGAATATTTATTATATTTACAGGTTCTATAACGATTTGATTATTTTTTTTAGAGTGGATTTTGTTTGGGGATATTTTTTTTTCTAATTTAGAAAATATCATTGAAGTAAGTATATTTTAAAAATGGAAATGATTTTTTAAATTAATATTTTGGTTTGAAAGGGGTTTTTGGAATTATGAAAAGTGTCCTTCGAAAATATTGTTTCTAAATTTAACTAAAAAATTGGATTTTGAGTGATTTTTTTGTTTGGTTTGAATTTGTTTGGTTTTTAAGCCAGCCATATTTTTTTCTAATGTTTATTTGGAATGAAATTTGATTCAATGTTAGTTTGGGTTTGTGTTTTCAATGATTTTCTTGAAGATTATACCCATAAAGGTATCCATTATTTCGTATGTGTCACCCTAATATTTTTATTCTAATAAAATGGTTCCTTTCCTTCATGGTGATCATGATTTATTAGGGTCACTACAGTGGATTTAAGAGGTCGAGGATGTCTTCATGGAATTGGTAAGTCTTGATGATGTCAAAGAACATTCTATATTGGGTATACTCAACAGTCCATCATTGGATGAATGATATTTATTCTCCCAACCATCATTACATGTCAGGATGACGTGGGATGTTTTTATGTTTGTCTTCATCTTATATATCATACCTATATAGGTGAAGATGATGAAAATGGAAGATATCATGCATATTCAATAAGGCCAATAGACGTGGAATGTCAATATAGACCATTTCAAGGAGTGACCTCCCTTTTATTCGTAGGGGTGTCACATGATCTAATGAAGACATCTCCTTTATCTATGGGTCTTCATCTTGTGATAAAGGATCATTACCTTTCATTTAATGACTGTTGTTTTGAGAATTTGGTGGTTGAACAGTTCATGAATGAGTTGGTATCCGAAGGGCAAGCAGTGGGTAATATGGTGTCTCTTACTGACCATGAAGGTTCCACATATGTAATGGAGTAAATTCAGTAAGATCCTACTTCTAAAGAAATTCCATCAATGGTTTTAGTTTCTAGTACATCTGATTATCCTCTTGTGTGCCACCAATGTGGTTAGTTCGAGCACTAAAATCCATCATGTTGCATCCCTCCAAAGATGGCCAACCATTGCAGTTATCTTGGTCACCTAAAGAATTATTGAATAAAGTGTCACTTGAAGAAGATGTTATGACCAAAATATTCTCATGCATGGCAATAAGGCATGATATGCTCCATCAATAAGTTCCATAACCATTGGTCTTGGTTTGATGCTTTCACACAGTCAAGATTTATTGGGGTTGTCCAACTTTATTCTAGTCTTGTGTTCTGTGTTTGGATTGAAACATTTAATGTATAATAATTCTTGTTTTTTAATGTTAACGATTTTCTATAATTATATGTTCATAATTTCCTTGTGAAGTAATGATAGACGTGTTTTATTATAATCCATGTAGTCTTGTATATCTGAATTTTTTATTTAAAAATATAAATTATACTAAATTTTTTTTACCCTCACATGGATTGCTTGGGGTTTTGGTTTTATATGTTCACACATGGAGATGTTTGGATTTTGTGAGATTGGTGGTATATGGATCCAATTTTTAATTGGGTTTTAGATGGAGAATATTTTTATGATTCTTCTCCTTATTTTGGTTTTCTGGTTAGTTTTTGAAACAGTATTAAATCTAGTGTCGGAGTTGTTTTATTCATGTTATTGGAGTTATGTTAGATTAGTTGTGAATTGCATTGTTTCCCCCTCCTCGTGGATTTATGTTTTGGTTTTAAAATATGTTCATGTAGAATCTTTGATGTGGGGAGAACCATATCATGTTATCTCCTTGTTTTGGGTTGTGGTTCAATCTGGATCATTCATGTGTGACCTGGGGAATAAATATTCACACCCATATTAATTGTTTCTTCTAGTTGTGTTCGGCATGGAAAAAAGTTTTGATTTATATTAATCATGGTGAATTTTTTAAAGAATATTTTTTTGGGATGGGGGAATTGTCACACACCGACTGTAGATATTTTTTAATTTATTCTTTCCCAGTATTTTTATCCTTTTGGTCAAGGTTTTTGTTGATCCTAGGTTTTATTTTTCATATTTTGAAATTTCTGGGCGATTCATTCTCCATCACACGGTTTTTACACAGTTTGGGAAATAATGCAGAAATAGTGTGGTTCTGTTGGGGGAACTGGGAAAAGGCTTCCACACCATTAGTGCATGGATTGATAACTATGCTACAAATCCATGTGTGTCCTCATTTGTTTTAGTAGGGTGCACATGACTAGTGAAAGGTCTGGTAGACCAAGTTTTCAACTGTGCAACTATCCATATGTTTAAAAATCATACAATTAAATGAAAAATTAAATTAAAATAACATAAAATATATATGTAATAATAATAATTGTTATTTCATTACTATTATTATTATTATTTATATTATTATGATAATAATATTACTACCTTTTTTAGTATGATCTTATTTTTATTATTACGTTATTGTTATTGTTATTGTTATTATATGTTTTTATTGAGTTTAATTATTATTCATTCGAAAAAATAAAAGTATTTAACCTCCCTCTCTTCAACTCCACACATGGAGCACCCTCCTACCATGCTTCCTGTATGACTTGACCCCTGATTGCCTCCCTTCTCGATGAACCCTCATACTTTAGTGACCATCCCCTTTAGAATGTCTTCTCCCCAATGCAAGATTCATCTCCCCTATGTTCCATCATTACACCACACTTTTCTCTGGTGAAATTCTTCTTTGGATGTTCCTCCTCTCACTGGTGGTCTCCTCTCTAGTTGTTCCTGCATCACTGTCGACATCTTTGGCCACGTCTCCCTCAATGGAGCCCTCCTCCTCTTGTGAGATTCTATCACAATTTTTTTTTGGGGGGGTTCATTATATTTACCAAATCCAAAATGTTAGGTTTCAGGCATGGTTATATATTCTAAATGTTTTGGGTTTGCAGTTTGGTCGTCTAGATGTTAATTCACCCCAACAAGAGTTTCATAATAGTTTCACACCAGTAAGACATGAATTTCTATTAAATTCATTTCTGATGAAATTGTTAAAGGTTTTAATGGTTTATGTTAAATTGATACAAGATTTTTATTCCCCTGTTATTCTTTCATTACATAAAATTGTATTTACCATTTACTATAATTTCATTAAATATATTTTGAGGCAATTTGTGGTTTATTCATATCTATGACTTCGATAATGTGTTTGATTAGGTGACACATATTGTTTTGAATGTTTTTAAAATATTATTCAAACATTTAAGAAGTATTTATATTGTTTAATATGGTGTTTTAAAATTATTAAATTTTGTTAAAAAATATTTTCTTAAGTGAGTACCTATTTATGCCGATGTGTTTTCAAACCAAATGGTGTTTGTATATTTTATTTTAAATTGATAACTAGGTTTCCTCCCATATGAAACCTCTATTTAGAAAACTGTGATAATTTAGAAATCGTATATTTTGTTAATAATAGGATTAAAATTCAATATTGAGTTAAGCCTATGTAGTTGGGTATTTTATGTGTTTGATAACATTTTATTTCAATTTTAAATGTAATTGGGTGTTTTGTAGATGTTTTTGGCATTGTAAAATCTGGACTATAAATGTAGTATTTTATGTTGTTGGTGTGTGTGTGCATCAGTAATTTATCAATGCATGATGCGTATTTATAGATTGTTGTTTTAGGTTGGAAATCATTTGATATTACATTAAAATATGTTTTTTTTGTGTTTTAATGGACTTTTGGAATGTTCCATTCGATGCTGGCACATCCATGGGTGCACAATGTTCACACATGGATGTTCATTAAAAAGAAAATGGTAAATAAAATATATTGTTTTTTCTTTTATCATTTTTTCATATATGATTCATTAGTTTTTGAATAATATAATTGTTCCTTTGTTTTGGAATAATTTTATTTTATGGGTTTTGTGATTTTTAATCTATTGGTAATGTTTTCAGACTCTGTTGGACCTCTTGGTCGTGATTTTGTGTTGTAGCTGTCGAGAGAATCAACATAGTCAAAAATAGGGTATGATATATATATATTTGTATGTTTGTGTGTGTGTGTGTTTATTTGTACATATTCCCTTATAAAGTGGGGAATATGTGGAATGTAGATATATATATATATATATATTTATATATTCATAAATTATTATGTATGTAAGCGCAAATGGTCGGTTCGAGTGGTCATCGCCAAAAATTCAGCACGTTTACGGTAGGATCCCTTTTCATTGTCCTTTAAATAGAAGAATTATTCAGTTATTGTTTTATAATATTTATTTTAATGAATTTTAGTAATTAATGGTTTTTATAATAAATTCTTATTGTGAAATAAAGTACTATCCTCTTTTTATTTGAAGTGAATGAAACTGTTTTATTTAATATGCATGCCAGCTGTCTTTCAAAATTATCAACTGACATTTGAATGTATATTTTGGGTTTGAATGAATGGATTGGAATCAAAATTTCTATGGGTTACTAATATATATTTCTTAAATGGTGTTGAAATTATTTTGAAATTTGTAAGGGTGTTTCTTTGATAATTTGGAAATCATTTTCTATGTGCGTGGTTCGTTAAGAAGTCGTTTGGCATGTGATGGTTTATTGAGTCATAGTAGGAACATTTAATTTTTTTTTTCAAAAAACTCTCATATGATGGTCCTCTTACATTAGTTATGTTTATATTGTGGGAGGTCCACTATGTAGGACTACCTTATAATCAAAGAGTTGGAATGAAAGGTACATGTTCCAAGGGTTGACTTGGGGTGACCTTATTGTGTTAGTTATTTATGTATGATATAAATATATATGTGTGTTCTTATGACTGGATCCTTGGAAGAAATTTTCGGCTCACCCCCATCTTATTTCGATCATGGGAACCGGGCAAAGGGAGCGAATTTTCAGTCAATGATTGACACCCGTGATTACATTATGCAATGGATAATGGCCAATAACAGGGGTATTTTAGTAATATTACTATGGGATTGGTCTCCTCGGTCAGGATAGGTAGGTAGATGATCAGGTGTATGGGTATTATGATGGAATTAGGATGGGTATTCCTTCATGATGAGTCACATGTATGTTATTTTCTATACTTTCATAAGCTCGTATGTACTCCCATGTTGTCAGGAACATAGTTATCTATAGTGAATTATTGAGATGCATGTGCTATTTGGTTACGCTTGGGTGATGTTTTTAATTGACTGTGTTGTATGTTTGTTGTACATGATCCCTTGTGTAGTGTAAATTCATGCTAAAAGTGATATTATGGTTTTAGATGTTTTCATAAAAATTATTTGAAAAGGTTTTACATTTCCTTCAACCCATTTTATATAAAAATGTACTATCCTTTAAAATAATAACTTCCTCTTCTTGAATAAGAAATATAGTATTTGATTGAAAATGGAAATTGACCGTGATGTTCTTTAAAGAGAAAATGTGTGCAAAAAAATACATTTATATATTTTAGTTCAATGAAACCAATGAATATTTTATTTAATGGAAATTGAAAATGTCATAGATTAATTGGGAATGTCTACTATGTTTTTATTCTCACACATATAGTTTTATCTTTCATTTTAGATTTGGTGTTCCTTCTTGTTCGAATTCTTTCAACATAGGGAGATTTTGTTTTGAGGTTGGTGTTTACCTGTATGGTATTATATACGTATTTGTAGTTTTATTTTCATTTCATTGTGAGTTTTTATTTTCATTTATCAGTTTATATTTGTTTATTTATCATTTATTTATAGGAGAAATATTTCAATACTATTTAATTAGGATGTCAGACAATATTTGATATCCCATTGGGATTGGGAATGCCTCTCACGACATGATGTGAACCTACTCGGGTGGGTAGTTTAGGGTCAACCTGGGTTGGTTCTTGACATTCCACTTACCATATGGGTTTAAAATATAAAAAATTATGGAATTTTGGTACTCTAACCAACATTAGTACCAAAGGATTTCATATTTTTTTAATATGAAATAAATCAATATTTTATGGTAGATGTATATGGTAAACAACGTCCAAAAAGTTGATACCACAAATTCATAAGAGAATGATTCACTAAAATTTCTTCTAGGTAATGATTAAATAGTTCTAATCATGAATCATAAGCTATCATGAACTGAATTATATCTTGAAATAATCCTATTTATTAACACATCCCAAACCCAAACCTGATGCATCATGGAAGGAAATATTGAATATTACTGCATATGAAAGTGTAAAAACATTGATATAATTAAAAAAACATTTCGAATGATAAAAATATATAAAATATGAATTCTATAATATTGTATCCCCTTTATATGTGTGGCCAATTAATAGAGATTCTAATTTTGAGAAAAAATTACTGAACCTATGGTAATACCCCTCCACACTGAAGAAGATATGAATCTCAATAAAATCACATCTTATCTCCAAAGTCATAAAAGTCATACCCATATTAGGATTTACTACAAAACCATTTTACAAGACCACACATTCAAATAAATTATCCTTAAGGATCTACAAATTACATATCAAAATATTCATATAATTTCGATAACCTCTCAAAATTTCTATTAGTTATCATAGATAACACACATGATCCTCCAAAAAAATAGATTAATTCAATATTTCTTCGACAAATAAAACCACAAATCATCAATTTTAATCATGTTGCGTCATTTTCATCAACACAATAATGTTTATATGATAATTAGTTAAACAAAAATGAGTGATAAGACACTTGTAATGGAAATAACTAATTTTCTAGGCTATATTAAGAATGCTATGTTCATTAATTTTCAACTGGTTGAATCTAAAATAGTGTTAAATATTCATAAAACATTTCATAAAATTAATCTAACAAAGAATCATCAATCCATGGATATGGATACAATATTTTATAGTCACATGATGGAGTTTATTGAATTTATTAAAAAGGATAACTACCCCATCACCATAATATTCAAAAATAACATGGAAAAACCCAGATGAATTACTTATGTGTATAATGAATTTTTATATTAAATATTATAAATAAATTTTTAGCTCTATTAATTCAACTGGTCCCATCTGTTTAGAAGAGGTAAAAAATGGAAGAGCACTTTGTCTCAAATCAACCAAAACTCCACCTCTTTTATTGATGGTATGTTAGAAATATAAGATGGAAACATGTCAGGATTAAATGATGACAACTATAGTGAGATTTCCCCTCAAATATTCCTTGCCTAATTAAAATGAAAGCACCCATATTATGCATCCCACCCCTAGAAAATTTGTTTTCATTCTTATAGATCTACTGTCTTATTCTACCATGAAATTACAATAAACCCTGTTAAGCACTGTAAAATATACCCACTAATGATAATATTCAATTCATGCATTATAATCATGAATCTTTTCATTAAATAGAATGACATCAATATGATTATTTTATAGGACAATAAATTCTTAGATGATATCACTCTCGAACAATGAAGGATAACATAATGTGCATTATAGACTTTACTCATTCATTGTTCCAAGGGGTGTAGTAAATATATATCAGATAATATATAATTATATTATAGGGTATCAAAATCAAAAAACTCATTCAAATTAAAATAATGTGTCTCACTATAACCAATTAAGTATAACACTAAATATGTTGATACGGGGATGATACCTCTATCTATAAAAGACCATCATCAGCTTCCTCTAGATAATATCCCATTATGTGAGAAATAATCATTTCGTTTTCCTCGGCATGGTATATAAGATATCGTATAATATCATTATGTGGCCTTAGAGATTTCCGGAACTACAAATCTCAATTTCCTAAGTATAGAATCACATCGAATTCCAGACCATTACACACTAGACTAAATATAAACAAAATATAATATACATCACATAATATCTGAATGATTATTTCTATGAAGAACCCCTAAGGGACTCATTGTGATTCATTTTTTTCAATTTAAATGAATTAGCAGAACTATTAATAGCAGTAAGAGGTATTATCATCAATCATTACATTTTATCCATGCATTGATATACTATAAATTGTCTAGTTATATTTTCTCTATATACATTAGTTTCAGTGGGAAAAATGATATAAGATGTTAGGAGAAGACACAACTCAATGTTTTAGAGCATCAAAAACATATTTTTCACGAATAGTAATAAAATTAAACTAGTTTAGTAAATCGGTATTCATAATTATTTATGCTTATATAATCATTTGGGAGGATGATAAACTCTCTATACATTCTTCAAAAGTGTTCTTGATATATTTACATTATAAAGATTTAATTAATTTCATTACTCTTCAAGACATAATGTTTCATCACAATAACTATTGAATAACACTATCGTTTAATAGTATATTAAAATATAAATTTGTCTTACATTAACCATATAAAGTTTAGTGTTCCCATGAAATAGAAAATAAATTAAATATTGTTTCACCAATTTTGATCATATTCACGATTATTCATGTCATGGAAAGTATGTTATTTAAATTGATAAAACCTATTAGCCTGATCTCTAGATTTATCCATTTGAGGTTCCAAAACATCATCCAAAATTGGATGTGATGAAGGTACCTATCCTATAGATTGAATAAAATTAAATATTATCACTATGATATTCTTGTCATTTAGAAGGAAGTAATGAGAGTGTTCATTAGTTTCTCTCTCTTGAGGTCCACTCAGATGATTTTTGTAGTCCTTATGATACAAAACACAAATAGGAAACATGAATACCTCCTTAAGGACACTGATATCATTATATCAATAAAGAGGTAAATAATAATCAATTCAATAATATAGTATTCAAATTTCCAGGATTTTAAAAATATTCACATAAATATTGATAAAATAATAGAATATAATCAATTTATTATTTAAAGACACATTTCCCAATCTCTCATTAGGACTTAAGGATCCCAATGATTAGAGCTATTTTGGAAAAATTCCTAATTACATCATATGACTTGATAATATTACCGCTTGAAAATCAATACATCCTTAACAATATAATGAAATCTAGGTAGGAAAATTAACTGACCTCTACATACTTTTATTTTGAACCACCATTGCAACCCTGGTACACTGATTTTTGAGACCATTCTGATATAACATGATTTGAATTCTTGATTAAAATGTGTATAGGACTAGCCTCATGCATTATATCAATAATAAAATTGAACATATTATCCATAAGAACAAACCATCAATACATAACAGCTGATGATAAAATGATTAACATATATTATTCTAAACACTTCACAATGGGAAATTAACCACAATGTCATAAGTAAGTATCCCATGTCAAAACATAATAAAATTGGAAAAATATCCAAAGAGATAATATATCACTATCCATGTGTAAGAGGTGTTCCACATATCCCCCATTAACCATCATCACTCAATACATCCATGAATACACAACATCTTCCACCTCCATGTGGGAAATTCCCCTTTCATAGAGATGGAATAATAAATCATTAAATTCAAAAACTAAAAGGCACGAAAAGAGAATTATAGCCTATAAGGATCTCAAAAAACATTCCATTATGATTTAAATCCTAATTAACAATTTATGATTTCATATTATATTTAAAAAGACATTGATAATACTTTTTCAATTTTAAATTCAATCCATTATTTTAATAATATTATAATGATATATCAAAATAATGTTTATTTAATGTATTATAAAAAAACTTATATAATAAACTATCAAAAATAAAATACTTCTTAAAAAATGCAATGCATAATAAAATGACACAATTCAATGAACCATGATCATATTACATGAGTAATGTTAGTTCCTAGGTCACTTATCATTACACTACAAAATCATAATTAATTAACAAATTTGGTGTGAACTCTTACCTAGGGATCAAAAAACATGATTAATCAAGAAAAACACTATCAGAGAAAATCATGATGAACTAGGTTTAGTAGGATTCGTCATCATCAACAAATAAATATGTTGTTAGAGTCCTAGAATGCTTGTCCAAATCACCGAATAATTATTTGGGATCACATGTACATTAAAAATCTATTAATTAGTAAAGGAAAAAAATTATTTTAATTCAATTCATAATTTATAAATCATATACAAAATTTCTTTTTTTAAAACCCCATTTAAATTTTGAACACAATTTATGGTTTTTTTCTCATTTTATTTTATCCTTATCATCATTCATTTAATTTGGATTATCTCAATAATTCAAATCAAATTGTTTTATCAAATAATTTTTTATTTCAATTATTAATTCTTCTCAATGTATATCTAATAATTTATATTCAATAAATTTTTTTTGATCTTCAAAATTTCAATGAACTATTTAAGTCAACATTAAAATAATTTCAAATAATTATGTAAAAGTTATTTATAAAAAAATTTAAATTTAATAAAAAATAATAGGTTTTAAATTATAGGGAAATATTAATCAAACTTTATACATTTTAATCACACACAAAAACAAATAAAAAATGATAATGTGAAATGACAATGAATAACAAAGGAAATAATGATAAAAGATATGAAACTAAATAGAATAATGTCCAAAATAAATATCCAATAAAAAAACATGGGGATTAACCTATTTTAAAATAGAATGAAAATATAATATAGGAAATCAATGAAAATAGAGAAATCACATACTAGATAGGGGTTAAGATCATAAATGTTACATCAATTCCCAACAATGGATTTTTTTTAGGAAAAATGAAATTCTCTAGAGAGCCTAAAGCCCCTAGGAATTCAATTTGGGTAAAAAAAATTGATTATTATTAAAAATTGAAGTCTTAGGTTATTAATTTAAATTTTTAGTGACTAAAAACCTTAATTAATTGTTTCTTAGTGATGTTACATGCTTAATAGTAATTGATCTCACTAATCTTGCTTCTAAACATCGATTTTTGAATTGGTGAATAGTTTAACTGCATAGTTAAACTAATCGTGAACTAATAATTAAAATACATTTATCAAGTGGATCATGGTTTTTATAGGTGCGACCACACAATTTTGACAAATCACATCACCCATTTAGAGATGCAAAATAAGACACACTAATTTCTAGGACAAATTTTATAGTTTTCTCTTACAATATTCTAAATATAAATAGTCCAAAAAACATATTAATTTTCTTATAAGACACTAAAACAACCTAGAATCTTGTAACTAACCAATGGTGATTTGAAAATGGTGAAAAAATTAACAAAAAAAATTAATGGGAAGTTACATGTTATATGTATATATATATATACAAAAATTTATAAAATAAAAATCATGACAGTTTGTTTGAGATCAATATTTTCTATGAATAAATCTATTTAACAAATATATTTTATTTAAAATAAAAATATTATAAAACATTATTGTGTTAAATAATTCCCACAATATATAATTCATTTAATAAAAATATAAATTTCTCTCAGTGATTATAATAGTTTAAAATATAATTAATATAGTAATTACAAAAGATTAAATTTCTAATGAAATATAAACCATAGTAACTTTTTTAAGATTAAAAAAATCATATAATGATAGTGTTTTATGACACATATATTAGATGTAGTATCTTTAATGATTTAGTAGATAGACTAACAATGATATATGATCATAAGTTTAGTTAGGATATGAAATGTGACATTAATACTATTCGATTTTATATGGGATCTATGTATAAATATATAATAAAAGTATAGAATTTATGAATTCCCATTAAAGGTTTTAAAATTATTTTCCATTGAATAAAATACCCAAAATCATTAATAATTAATGAAAAAATCATAAAACTAATGCTCTTATCTATTAACCAAATCATTTTGGTGGTGATTTTATTTTCATTAAAAATTTACTAGATATGATATAGTGGCTAGAACATAAATCTAATAAGACATAATATAATATAATATATATGATAAATATTCATAAATTGTCACATTGTTCTCTTGTAGAATTAATTTAATATAAACTCTATTGTTAAAATGGATTCTTATACTTCTCATTATTCATTGACCTTATTTTATGAACAGTATTATAATAATATTCAATGTCCCAAAATCTAAATCTGGGAAATATTAGTGGAACCATAAGATGATGTTTAATTCCAATTATAGTGTGTAATGATCATTTTATTCCATCTCAAAATTTTATTTCATCAAACTCTCATTTTATACTAATAAAACATCATCCAATTACATTGATATACTTACATGTTTATTCATATATCATTTTTCTCATAGATTAGATTTAATCGTCCATCATCCATGGTCTATACTACATTATAATTTATGAAATATTATTTTCATATTATGGGAGTGTTTTAAAACTCCACTTGGATCATGTTATTAATCAAAACTATAAGTAATATTACTCCACCACTATTCTAATTTTTATCCTCATTCTGAAAATCACTAGATTATCTATCAAAAACTTTATTACCTCATATAATCAGATCATAAAAAACTTATATAAAGGATAGTTGGGGAATAAAAAAATAATATAATAAAAATAAAACTATAATAATAGAATTTTCTATTCAAAATAATTATCATATCCTAACACATAAATGTCCTAGTTCTAATCTTGGATATCAATGGTCACATTTTTCATAGTTTATCTAACATATATAGATATTTATTATATAAAAAAATTCAATGTAATCTCTTTTTAATTATTTGGAAATAGAATGAAACTCAACCAAATAATATCACCTGGAAATTTCAGACAAGGAGTACAGTCAGTCCAACATATCATACACGATGTGAAAATTTATTTAATAGTTAACCATTATTATTTAGGTATGTTTTCAATGAATTCATGTGTTTTAAATATTAAAACAATATTTTTGAATAAAAATAGGTATTTTATTACTATGAAACCACAAAATATTTACGTTAACAAAATGTCGAGTTGCTATCCTTTTAAATTAATTTCTCATGTGTTTTGAATAAATATTTCCCATTCAAAAAAATAAACCACAAATATTCCCAAAAATTTATTCACCTATAATGATTTCGAATTAGATGAATCAGACCCCCATTCCTTGATCCTATAATAATAATAGGTTTTTTATCATTTTTTATGATACCAGTTGTGATGCTTAAGGATCACACTCCATGGACCTATTCTAAAAACAAATAATTTTTAATTGGATAACATATAAATCAAGATGTATTGAGCTCAATTTTCATATATATCACACACTTTAAAATTTTTAAAAATACATCTCACAAATAATCTCAAAACACAAAAAATTAACTTTTGTTTGTTTAATTGGATATTAGATACATATAAAACTTGTTGTGAATGATTTTTCATGACTACACCCCATTAGATTTTCTTATGGGATCATCCTAATATATAAAAATCATAATAACCAAGGGGAGTAAAGTAAATAACATTCTGACATCATAATACTATAATAGAAAAAGATTCTGACATTTTATCAAGGGTTAGATAGTCTTAATATGTGAAACCTTATAATGGGTGAAATATATTTTTAAAACTAGTTCTGAATAAGAAAATTTATTAATTCTTCATTAGAGACGAAGGCTGATTTGATAAAAGCATGGTCAAGCGCGCCTCGTTTTTATAAGGGATCCCGCTTTCTGCTGCTGCGGTGGTCATTCGACCTGCACATGAAAAGGGACTCACCCTCAATCGCAGTTTGGGTAAGTTTTCCCAAGCTTTCCCTACCGTTCCAGAACCCTGCAATTATCCGAATGCTTGGAAATATGGTAGGTAGATTCCTTTGCGCGGATAGTCGAACTGAAGCGCTCTGTCATCCAGTGAATCCTCGTGTTTGCGTTGAGATAGACGCATCTAGATCTCCCTTTGTGTATGTTTCTGTCACGATCGGTGAAGAGTACCTCTGTAAACAGCGGGTGATTTATGAAGATTGGATTGATTTCTGTGGGTCTTGCAGGAGGTTAGGGCACTCGACTGAGGTCTGCCGTAGGGGACTTCCTCCTCGGTCGACCAAGGGAGATGGTAAAAGGAAATATATCCCCCCGTACATGAAGGAGAATAACTGTTTGCAGGTTGAGGAGGGTTCTCACTCAAGACCAGTGGAGCCGGCTACCAGAGGAGAATGCTCTGGGGTGGCTTCGATGACACTGGATGGGGAATCAGTCAGGACTGGTAAGGCAATTCTGGAGGGTGATTCGGGTACAGGGTCTTTGGATGGGAAAGGGACAGGTAGTCATCAGAATTTGGATTGTTCGAAGGATTCCAGGAGATTGGATCCTATAGCTCCTCCCTTTATACCTTTGAGTAATAGATTCTCTATCCTTCCCGTGGATGGTCAATCTGAATGCCTGGAAGAGAATGATATTGCAGGTAAGGAGAATGGTGACAGGGCCTTAGAGGATCAGTTGGCTGGAGGTTTGGAGACTGAAGTTGGCTTCATTAGAATGGAGGCTATGGAGGTTATGCAAGAGGGTGACAAGGGACTGGGGTTGGAGGGATCACCCTTGGCTGTTTGCACAGAAACCAGAAACTCCTTTGTGATGGGAGCTGATGAGGGCCAGGTTGAACAGGGCCTGGAAGCAGTCCCTGCGGTAACAGTGGATGAAGGTGCTTCAGTGGGGGTGCTTCTGCCGGTGATAGAGAACCCTACTACAGGTCAGGTTGATAAAGTAAGGGAGTTCCCTTTGGGAGGGATAGAGAAGGTGAGCAGAACAGGTGACCGCTTGTTCAGTGAGGTGGTACAGAGTGAGCAAACCTCCTTTCCAGTTGGAGGGCCTGGTTCACCCACAGTAAGACGTCGGTCAAGGAAGGATTACTCCTGTCTCCCGCGGCCGATGCAGACTCGTTCAGCATCTAGGAAGAAAGGAAAGGTCGTTGTGTCTTTTGCGAACAACATTGTAGCTGAAAGGATTTCACCAGACCCGGTTCTGGAACTTCTCAGGAATCGGGTGCAAAGTCCTCAGTATTGGAGGACACCAGGTTGGGAAACAGCCTCGGCCACTGGAGAAGATGAGTCTGGCAGGGGATGCTGAGAGGAGTACGCATTTGATGATTTTTACTAATGTTTTTAGTGTGTTGATTGCTGTTTCTGGGTTTTTGTTGTGGTTGTACGCTTGGGCACCGGAACCCATTAAACCGGCTTTTGAAAATAAAAAAAAGGATTTCCAGATAATAATCATCCATATATATATATATACACTAATAGAACATGAATAGATTTAAATTTCAAATATAAATATGTAAATCCAATACAAATAGAAATTTTTTATAAAGACATTTGTATAAAATTTCATAATCAGGGTAGATTAATATGGTGTATGGTTATGAAATAACATATTCTAATAATTTAAAAGTATCATTAATGAAGGTTGATATATATGTGAATCCATATATCATATAATTATTATATAATTACTATTTTAAAAAATAAATTTGATTTTCTATGATACATAAATACTCTTAAGAAATGATTTATTTAAAAAAATGGTTTGCTATAGATTTTTTTACCAATATAACCTTTAAAATTAAAAAAATAGTGAAATTTTTTAAAATGAAATATATTTTCATATAAATTTTTTGGGATGACATAAAATTTATAAAACATCAATAATAATAACATGATCTTTTAAAATATGTTTTAAATTAAAAATCACATTTTAAAACTAATAATTTTTTTAATTAAATATTATGATATTTTATTTGATAATATTTTTTATAATTTAAAAATATTTTGGAATCCAAATTCCATCATTTTAAAAATAATTTTTAAAAAATAATACATTTAATACAATGTGTTCACATAGGAAAAGAAAAGAAGAATTCATTATCGCAATTTTGGAAAAAAAAGTATCCATGTGGATATCAATAAAATATTTCTTTTAAACTATTTTTAAGAATATCAATACAGTTGAAAATGAAAATAATATATCATTATATCTTAGAATGAACAACTAAAAAATAATAACAAAAAATTAAATAATTGATAAAAATGAATAACAATAAATAAATGGGTGTTTTTGTATCATATACAAGACTTATTCAAGGAAATTGTTTAACAAATTGAAATAATAATGAGAAAGTACCTTCAATTACTATATAATATAAAAATGAGAAGCATTTTTCTAATCCATTAGAGTTAATATTGAAACATATTTTACCAAGACTCTAATTCATTAATAAGAATATTAATGTCAAAGTGAGATTTGGGTGAAACACTTACAGGTTTGGTGTCCACTTAGTTAAACCATCTTTAAAGAGGAAACATATGTTTTATTTTAAAATACATATAATTTATATATATATATATTTAAAACACATACACGTGATAATACACAACAATAAATTAAAGTATGCAGTGAATATAAAGTATATCATTACTGTAATACCTTAGTAAATTAGCCTATATAATATTTTATAAAAAAACTATGTTTTGTAGTCAAAAGAAAAAAATTAATCCAAAACCATCTATGAAATAATATAACATTAATATTATAGCTATATCATAGTCATTGGGATAATATTTATGAATATGAATATATAGATTATGAATATTATTAAAAATATGGTTTTATATAATCATATCTATTTATTACTATATAATAAATAAGTAAATAATATTTATTAAAGTAATTTTCTACGTAAAAAATATATATTTGGTTTAACATAATATAAAATAATTTTTACCACTTTTAGAAAAATAAGATGAAAAAATAAACATCAATTTTAGGAAAAATATCTAAAATTTATTTTGTTGAATGTTTAGTATTTTTATAAAAAACTAATTTTTTTTATAAGTAGTGAAAATAGTAAATTTTATATTAAAAAAATGTTTTTCGTTTAAATAATATATATTGATAAATTTTATAATATATTTTTATAAATATAAAATAGTTTATTTTGAATTAAATCAATATAATTCATGTAAAGTTATTCATTTTCATGTTGATTTTTGATATTAGGATATTGTAAACTTTTAGAAATTTGTCTTAAAATACATACACATCACAACTACTGGAATAATTTTTAATTAAATTCAACCACATAGGTGAAATTTATTTCAAAAAATAATTTCAAATTTATAATCATAATAATTTATAATTTATAAATTTTGAACATAACTATTAAAAAAATGCACAGTGAAAATATTTAAAATTAATTACTATGTTTAATGTAAAAACCGATATATCGACATGTTTAACTGACTAGATAAGGGAATAAATATCCCAAAAACTAAAAAAATAACACTTTTATGGCCTTACTTTCTCATTAAAAATTTGTATGTCCAATAACATTTTAGTTTCAAGGA
The DNA here is from genome assembly GCA_963277665.1 of Viscum album. Taxonomy (NCBI): domain Eukaryota; kingdom Viridiplantae; phylum Streptophyta; class Magnoliopsida; order Santalales; family Viscaceae; genus Viscum; species Viscum album. Next base: position 563,360,194 of record OY728129.1, on the reverse strand, counting down.
TTTTTCAAGATAAAAAAATTTTATGATTGAATTTATTTCAAAAAAAATAAATGATATCCAATTACCTCACTTTTAAATAGACACCGCTATACATTACTTATGACACCATCACACTATATTTTTTATCAAATACTAACCCAAATAGTATCCAGGAATAAATCTTTTAATCATTTAAGACTACGTTCTATAATAAAGGTTATATATGATGTTTTTGATGTGACCCTAAGGATAATACATGATGAAGAGGTAATGTTCATCAATTAATGTTTTAATTTTATTGCAATCTCCAACACAAAAAAATTATTATTAAAACATTATGATATTATATCATCAAATTCATTCATATACTAATATGTTCATATAATGTGGGTTTGACCAACAACCATCTCAACTTCAATGAAATGGGTAAAGAAATCGTCATTTATGTATAATAAAGAGTACCACCTCATGCAAAAATGTTATTTGTTCTTACATTATGACATATCATTGTTTTTTATGATGATGGATATAAATTAAATATATTATATTTTAATATATTTTTACCTATTGATTAATTATATCATATATATATTTTACCGTCCATTATTTAAGAAATACACTTAAGTTTTTACTTCTGTATGGAGGACTACCACCTCATGAAGTGACTGGATTTTTCATTCCCTGATGCATTACATGATATGTAATAAGGTTATATAATAATTATATGTGATAAAAATTACATAATTATGATAATAATTAAATATTTGAAATTATTTTATGATAATATATATCATTTTATTTCATATGTAATCACTCACTTAAAGATGATAACATCATTACTGTATGAGTTGACAACCACCTTCATGAAGTGATGTGAATCTCTTTTAACACAAACTCAAAACATATTCTATAAAAAGAATATACAATGATATTTATTTTATTATTATCATTTAGTAATTATAATATATTACTTATCTTTTATCTATAATTATATTTAGAAAATGAAAATGTTACTCATACATACTTACGACTGACCATCTTCATTATAATAATGTACTTTATGTTCTAGAAACATATTTATTGATTTGTTTTAAACAACATTTTTATTTGAAAAATTGATAATTTTAGCACAATTATATTTCAGATGACTGGAATGTATAATAAGTTCAATAACAAGATCATTCATGATAAATCACAAATGATAAAACAACACAATTAACACCCTTAATAATGAAAAGAATAATTAATTATTTACTTATATGTTATAATATGTTATAAAAATAAAATATATGGTATTATAATATAGAAACTGTTCTATAATATGTTAATAACATGTTTATAACCATTGTAAATGAGGTTAAATAATGTTCAACCAAAAGTAATGTGTCCGGTAAGATATTTCATCTTAATTTACATTCTATTAAGACTTATTCATATTTATTCACCAATTAACTTTCGTTTTTTGTATATAAAACCCCTTAAAATTTAATAACATGTTTATTAAATTTTAAATTTTATTTTATGTCTCAGTTTTATTTATTTAATCTATAGTGATTTTACATGAAAAGAACAATGTGCTAAAAGTTATTATACAAAATAAATTGTATTTTTGAGTGTTCTAATCCTCTTGTAACATCCACTTCCATGTATTTATTTCATTTTACATTATATTTATATTAAATTTCCATGTTCTATTATTTTGAAAATTAGTATTTACTAAAAATTAATTAATTTTTACATAATTTTTTACTTTAAAATTTATTATATTAATAGAGGAAATACAGACTAATATGTAACCCTAACTCAATATGGTATTTGATTCTAAGGATAAATTTTAATTAATTAAATATGTTATATTCTATATGTTGAATGATTTGGAAATGAATATATGTGTGGTGAAATTATATAGAGATCCTTTATACATCGATAAGTCTCATGGGGAAAATCATATCACCAAAGACTATTAGTTTATATTTAGTAGTACTGAACTTTATTGAGGATATATCTTCATAGTATAACTGTAACTAGAAAACCCCAATTGTGTTGTACCTAAAAGTTTTAAACGTTATTTATAATATATTCTAACAGAATATATATATTGGATTTAGAAAAAATCATATCCAATAAGTAATCATTTCATTTGATGATCGTTCTTCTATTGAAATATTTTTCCCTGAGTTTTTCACCAAGATATTATCAATCGATTAATTTAATTCATAGTATATATATTAACATTCATGTTATTATAGTTATTTAACATTCCATTTTGGTTTTTTTTTGTCGTACAATTCTATTCAATTTATTTTAATGGCATGTTTTTTCAGCTCCTTATCATTCCCTGATGATTATTCTAGTTGACTAAGGATAACGTTCACTATAAAAAACCCTTATATAGAATTTAAGATCACCCATTTTTTGTTTCAATTCACAAAAATCCATGAAGATTTATATTATTGATATGTTGGGATGTGATAGAGGGAATAATTTTTGTAATGTCTTGGACCTCTCTGGTCCATTGCTTTGTTGAATTGTGGTGTTGGAGGTGTTCCAGAAGGTCAAGGTGACTTTTCCCCAACACTTTGCCGAATTTCCAGTTCTGTGAACAATGTTTCCCAAATGGTAACCTTCTAACTGTGACCTTATAACTGTAGACTTGAATAGTGTTTCCAGAATGTTGAGGTCTAATGGTGACCTTTTCGTTCCTTTTCCAAATTTTGAGTATGTGAACAGTGTTTCCAGCTTCCTACAGTTTCCCCCTTTGTCGTTTCCTTTGATGTAAAATACCTTTAAAGCCTTGTTTTAAGGACTCTTAAGGCCGATTCAAATGCCATAAATCTTATATTAATTATTCCTATGGCTCGGGATGTTTTACATGGTCAAACCGCGTGGTTTAATGCGATCCGCTTTTAATCGGTAATTAAACATATCTTAAATTTTCGCACCATTAAAAATCTTCAAAAAGGGATGAGATATCATTCTCCCTAGTTCTTCCTCTTTGTTATCACCTATGAGACGCTAGAACCTTTAAATTCATCATGTGTGAGTTTCACAATCAAACATTACTCCTAGGATTGGTTCTGCTCTGTTTTGATGCAACCGAGTTGTATCGATCAATCATCCATATAAGTTGTCACGAGAGGAGGATTGTGACCCATTGTGTTGATAAATATTGTCAAGAATTGTTGAGGTATGGGATTATTGGCTTCTCAAATTGTACATGTGCAATCGTAGGATTAGCATGATTTAGCCCTTTGGATCACAATTAAATTGACCCAATTAAATACTTGAACCAGATTAAAAGAATTGGTTGATCACATGTTTTTTCTTTGTACCATGATAACTGTTTCCCTCATGTTTTTCTATATTGAGTGATATCTATGATTTCTATAATTATTTTCTTGTTCTTGATGGAAATTGATAATGAATGTAAATCCAGAATTAATTGTTAATTAATTGGATAAAGATAAAGAGGCATATAAATGAATCTGGTTGATTCCATTGTTGTAGTTGTTCTAATTTGATGTTAATTAAGTTAGGGAAGTATGCATGGTTTTTTAGTTGTGATAGCTTACTGATTATGTATCCTGTAATTGGAACCTATAAATAACAAATAAGCTAATTCAATATGGATTAAAGAACATTTTTTGTGAGAATTTCTTAAAGGGTTTTGAATTACCCTCTTGATTGTTAATGGTTCAAGAGCCCATTGATGTGATGATGTGTTTTATTGCTTCTTGTGTTGTGATGTGAGCCTTTATGGATGTTGTGATATGTGGATGTATGGGGACTTGTGGTTGTGGTAGTGGATGAATCCTAGAATGCTTTCCTTAATTTTTCACAAGAGGCTTGGGGAGGATCCTACTGATTATACTGTTATACTCACAATATTTATATATAAACATTTTTTCAGGTCACTTGGGGCAGGTTGGAGATCAAGCTGGTTACTACTAGCTTGTGGTTGGAGGAGCCGTTTGGGCTTGTGGTCACTGCCATTTAACTTTCCTTTGGGTACTTTTAGTTTTCCTATTCAGTTATAGTACTTTTCCATGACATTTCATATATGTATTTGGGATTCTTTTATATTTATGATCTGAGTTGGAATTTATTGGTGTCTATCTTATCTCTCTCTTCCGCATGGGTTCTCTTAGAGGGTAATGCCTCCCGTTTGTGTGTTTATTATACCATCGGTTCTAGTCTCCTGCCTCGGGCCTACTGGAGGCAGGACTCGGGGTTCATTATCTTGCTTCTCACATTTCCGGCCCATGAGGGGTACACATTGTGGTAGGGGGTCGTGACAGAGTGGTATCAGAGGTCTGGTTGAGGGATATAATGGAGTTTGGAGTTCGGCACATGTGAGGTTGCAAGGGCTGGTAGGGAAAAAATTTCATTCATGATTAGAAAGTGAGGTAAACACTGGAGACCAAATGAGACATAGGCGTTAAGGCCCCCCTATGATATTACGTACAGACCTTTATGTTTATGATGGCTACTAAATAAAGTGATACTTGTTACAGGGTAGAGACCTAGGAAAGGAGCATGCATCATTATTCCTTGTGCCTGTGTTTGAATGTGTAGACCTTGGGATACGTTAATCTAAAATTAATAAAACAGAGAAATTAATTAATTAATGTTGAGTCTTCCATATTCCAGGATTAGGAGATTTAATAGTTGTTATTTTACAGGTATGGCTCTTGGTCGATTTCCTCGTCAGTTTGCATAGATGATGCCCAGTAGGCTATTCCAGCAGATCGCCGCCGGGTAGAGGTTGACGACGATGAAACTTGGAGGAAGACACTCCGAGAGTCTCAGTTCCAGAGTATACAGAAGTACGAGGGATCTGTTTCAGATGCAGTCACAAAAGACTAGTTGGAGGGGGCCAGGGCGAGGAATTTCGAGGAGGATTTGCGTCTAGAGATCCAGCGCCAGGTCACCCAATTTATGCTAAAGACATATCTTGAGGTGATATCAAGGGAAGAGGTTGTTGAGAGGACTTGACTAGGACCAGATCATCACGAGAGGAGAATCATCGTGATTCCTCACGAAGCAAAGCTATGGTCCAGGGATCCCGGTTTTTAGGGAAGAAGAGTTTCCATTCACCTGGGTGTAGGTCCATGCCCTTCCCATATCGTTTCTCCGGAGGCAAGAACTATCAGGCCTCTACCAAGGGATCATGAACTTTTTTTTCATGTGGTGGTCATGGTCATCGGCAGCGGGATTGTCCAACTTTTCAGAGCAGTCATCATGCACTGGGCGGTCCGCTCCAGGTTCCTCCATTGAGGCAGTTCCAACCGAGGCAGCAACAGCAGGTTGCACCAACTTTGGACCACCAGAGGGTAGATGGAGTAGGCAGAGGACAGCCCCATGACACTCCCCGTCCTTAGAGAGCAGAACACAGCCGTGGTGGTTGTCATCATCGGGGTTAGAGAGGCCGTGGAGGAGGTTGTGGTTAGCTTCATGCTATAGCATTTTCAGTCCCACGCGAGCCAGATGTCATTCGAGGTACCCTTTGCTTATTTTCTACCTTGGTGTTTGGCATGATTGATTCAGGATCAACACACTCCTTCATATCACCTACCCTTTTCCATTCATTGGGACTTGAGGTAGATAGGCTTCCAGTGCCCTTGGCGTTGACTACGCCAGTTGGAGGTCGATCTGACTGGTTTGAAGTATGTAGAGACTCTGAGCTAGTGTTTGGGCAACACCACTCATCAGGAGATTTTCTATGTTTATTAATACAACCACATAATGTCATCCTCATCATGGATTGGTTGTATTCGGTCTAGGATATTGTGGATTGGTATAGGAAGATGGTCTTTTTCTTTGATGAAATGGATAGAAAGTGGTGTTTGTTGGTTAGAGAGATCCTCAAATGAGTCATAGACGAGTTCCATCCTTATCATCCCTGATGGATGAGATGATGCTGAGTTCATCAACGGTTAAGCAGTTGTCGTTTCCTAGGGTCGTAGAGGAGTACCCTGACGTCTTTCTAGAAGAGGTTGTAGCCTTACCCCCTCAACGAGAGAACGAGTTTGGGATCGAGCTACAGCCAGGAGAGTCTCTTATCTATGTCTCTGTATAGGATGGCCCATTCTGAGTTACGAGAGCTACATATTTAGCTTGATAGTTTGTTGCAGTTCAGTTCTGTTCGACCAAGTGGGTCACCGTGGGGTGCAACAGTTTTGTTTGTGAAAAAGGCTGACAGCAGTTTGCGGTTATGCATTGATTATCATCGATTAAAAAATGTGACAATAAAGAACCTCTATCCTCTCCCATGGACTGATGACTAATTCGATCAACTGAAGGGTACAAATTGGTTCTCAAAGATTGACATACGGTTGGGATATCATCAAATTCGTGTAAAGGATGAGGGTATCCCGAAGACTACTTTCCATTTTTTTCATGAGCATTATGAGTTTGTTGTAATTCCATTCAACATGATGAATGATCCAGCTATTTTAATTGGGTTGATGAATGTTGTTTTCCATGGATTCCTGGAAAAGTTTGTTGTGGTTTTCATCGATGACATCCTTGTGTACTCCACATCTGAAGAGGAGAATACAGAGTATCTACGAGCCATTTTGGGTGTCCTTCCCCAACATCAGTTGTTTGGGAAGTTGTCAAAGTGTTAGTTTTGGGCTCTACAAGTTTGTTTCTTGGGGCATGTTGTGTCCCAATAGGAAGTAGTTGTGGATCCGTCGAAGATATAAGTAGCGGTGTCCTGGGCAGCCCCCATGACCGTGTTAGAGGTGAGCATATTCATTGGTCTTGGAGGCTATTATAGGAGGTTTGTAGACAATTTCTCTTGAGTTGCGACTCCTCCGAAAGCTTTGACTAGGATGGATCAAGCGTTCATATGGACTGATCAGTGTCAAGAAGCTTTCAAGTATCTAATGGAGAAGTTGGTAAGTTCTCTAGTCCTTTGTCTTCCAGCGGATGGAGTCCAATTTGATGTTTTCTGTGATGCATCACATCCGGGGCTAGGCTATGTTCTCATGCAGTGGAGGTCAGTTGTTTCTTATGGTTCTCAGCAGTTTCGTCCCCATGAACGCATCTATGCCACACATGATCTTGAGTTTGTAGCAATGGTGTTTGCTCTGAATTTGTGGATACATTACCTCATTGGTGAGCACTTTGTGGTTTTCACCGATCATAAGTGTTTTTGGTATTTTTTCTCCCAACGTTACTTGAACTTGTGGCAGCGTCGGTGGATGGAGTTCTTGTAGGAATATGACTTTGAAATATCGTATACACATGGAAAATAGAATGTTGTAGCTGATGCACTAAGCTTAAAGTCACGTAATGACGTTGTGCATGAATCTAGTGATTCCTAGAGAGTAATGGAGGAACCATCAACTTTGCATCTTGATATGGAAGAGGTTGGAGTTAGAGGTTGTCTTTTCCAGATGACAGTGTAGTCTTCCCTGATGCAGAAGGTGGAAGAGTCCCACTTGGGTGATCCATATGTGGCAGTTTGGAGAGAAATAGTTGTTTATGGGGAGTCCCTTGATGGTTGGTCGGAGGATGAATAACACTGAATGTTGTATGATAGAAGTATTTTTGTTCCCTTGGAGATTCACAAGAGGGTTCCTCGAGAGTTCCATTATTCTCCAATGGATGTACATCCTAGTGTGACAAAGATGTACCGATCCTTGAGGAGTCAGTTTTGGTGGTCGGGGCTGAAGCATGCGGTTGTAGAGTGTGTGTCTCAATGTTTAGTCTGCCAGAAGCTGAAGGCCAAACACCTTGTTCCTGGTGGTCTTCTCCAGCAATTAGAGATTCCTCAGTGGAAGTGGGAGGACATCACAATAGACTTTGATACAGGTTTATCTCGAGCTTCGAGAGGACATGATGCTATATCAGTGGTAGTGGATCATTTAACAAAATCATCCCACTTCATAGCGATCAAGGAGTCGAGAATAGTGGAAGTATTGTCGAGGCAGTATCTAGAGGAGGTGGCAAGACTTCATGGAGTCCCTAGGATGATCATTTCTGATCTAGATCCACATTTTACCTCCAGGGTATGGAGGGGTCTCCAACATGGTTTTGGTTCTCAGCCATGCCTTAACACTTCTTTTCATCCTCAAACGGATGGTCAAACAGAGCGAACCATCAAGACTCTTTAAGGCATGATGCGCTCCTGTGTTCTTGACATTGGAGGTTCATGGATAAGGCACCTACCCTTGGTGGAGTTTGCTTACAATTATAGTTTTCACTCAACCATTGGTATGACGCCGATTGAAGCCCTATATGGTCGGCCTTTCCTTTCTCCGTTGTGCGGGACTAGGGTCGGAGAGTGAGTAATCCTCAGACCGGAACTAGTGCAGAATACAACAGAGATGATTCAGGTGATTCTTGAGAGGATGATGATAGCGCAAGATCTTCAGAAATCATATGAAAATCAAAGAAAGAGTCCCTTAGAGTTTAATGTTGGGGATCATGGGTTTTTGAAGGTGACTCACTGTCGTGGGTAGAAAACGTTTGGTCGTGGAAGTATGCTTTATCCCCCGTTTGTTGGGTCATTCAAGGTGTTAGCTCATGTTGGAGATGTGGCATATCGAGTAGAAATTCCCCCTCAGATGAATAAGATACATGATGTTTTCCATGTTTCACAGCACCGTCGTTATCTTCATGATGAATCTCATGTTATCAATTGGGGAGAGATCGATATTGATATTGACACAACCATTGAGGAGCGACCTGTGGAGATCCAAGACCGTAAGGATAAGGTGTTGCGTGGGTGTTCTATTCCCTTGGGTCGTGTCTTGTGGTGACACAGTGGCATGGAGGAGAGTACCTGTGAACGTGAGTCACAGATGCGTGTCCAGTACCCAGAGCTGTTTTAAGTTGTTGTGTTGAGTTTTATTTATATAACTTTGATGTGATGTTATGATTGAATTGTTTGTATAAGGATTGTTTGTTCCCATACTCTCAGATTTTGTAGTTTTGTTCCAGCTTTCGAACAACTCATGGTGGTTTTCCCCTGAGAGGTATCTTATGAGGTGGTTGTTCGGTCCCCTCTTTTCTTTTGGGTTGGATTTTAATTCTCAAGGAAGAGAATGTTTTGAGAGGTATCTAATGTAATCTCCCGGACCTCTCTGGTCCATTACTTTGTTGAATTGTGGTGTTGGAGGTGTTCCAGAAGGTCAAGGTGACTTATCCCCAACACTTTGCCGAATTTCCAGTTCTGTGAATAGTGTTTCCAGAATTGTAAAATTATAACTGTGACCATCTAATAGTAGACTTGAACAATGTTTCTAGAATGGTGATGTCAAACGGGGACCTTTTCTTTCCTATGCCAAATTTTGAGTATGTGAACAGTGTTTCCAGCTTCCTACAATTTCCCCCTTTGACGGTTCCTTTGACATAAAATACATTTATAGCCTTGTTTTAGGGAATCTTAAGGCCGATTCAAATCCCATAAATCATATAATAATTATTCCTATGGCTCGGGATGTTTTACTTGATCGAACCATGTGGGTTAATGCGATTCTCTTTTAATAGGGGAATTAAACGTATCTTAAACTATCACCCCATTAAAAATATTCAAAAAGGGATGAGATATCATTATATCTTGTTCTTTCTCATTGTTATCATCAATGAGATTATAGAACCTTTAAATCCTTCATGTAGGAGTTGCACAATCAAACTTTACTCCTAGGATTGGTTCTGCTCTGTTTTGATGAAACCATGCTCTATCAATCAATCTTCTATATAAGTTGTCGTTAGAGATGGATTGTGACCCATTGTGTGGATAAAGAACGTCAAGAATTGTTGAGGTAGGGGATTCATGGCTTCTCTAATTGTATATGTGCAATCGTAGAATTAGCATGATTTAGCCCTTTGGATCACAATGAAATTGACCAAATTAAATACTTGAAACAGATTAAAATAATTGGTTGATCACATGTTGTTGCTTTGTACCGTGATAATTATTTGACTCATGTTTTTCTAGATAGATAGATTTCTATGATTTATTTGATTTTTTGTTCGTTATTGAAGGAAATTGATAACGAACTTAGTTCCAGAATTAATTGTTAATTAATTGGATAAAGACAAAGAGGCATGTAAATGAATCTGGTTGAAGTCCTTGTTGTAGTTGTTCTAATTTGATGTTAATCAAGTTAGGGAAGTAAGAATGTTTGTTTAATTGTGATAGATTACTGATTAGGTCTCCCCTAATTGGAACCCAGGAATAACAAATCTGCTAATTCAATATGGATTAAAGAATAGATTGTGTGAGAATTTCTTAAAGGGGTTTGAGTTACCCTCTTGATTGTTAAAGGGTCAAGAGCCCATTGATGTGATGTTGTATCTTCTTGCTGCTTGTGCTATGATGAAAGCCTGGATGACTGTTGTGATATGTGGAGTCTTGGGGACATGTGGTTCTGGCAGTGGACGACGCCTAGGGTGGTGAGTTGCATCAGTTTATGTATTTGGATGTTGGGGAGGACACCATGGATGATGGTATGGGATGGATGTGGTGGCTGGATGTTGATGATTTTGTTTGATTGTTTATCTTCCTTACTTTTCCCAACTGCTCAACGCATCTGGTCTTGCTTACCCTCCTTCCAAAGGAGGTGATGACACGTGGGGTATGCCACGTGATTTATGTGTTTATCCTCTCGAGTGAGAATGGGCCTATGCCCTTGCTATAGGCGGCAAAGACTCGACGGGTAGTATATCTACTCACCGTGTTGAGCTCCTTTTGTGTTTAGTACCATAGGATGCCTTTCTAGAATTCCTGGGAATATGGGAACGTAATTTGTAATGAAAGTTTGATTAAATGATGATAATCTACAAGGATGGATATACTGGAATTTAAAGGTGATGTGAATCATAAAAGGAGAAGTTGATTTTGAATGTTACGCCAATTCAGTTTAATGAGAAATTTTTCATGGTTAATTAATGTTTAAAGAATTAATTAATGTACAGTGGAACTGATAAAATGAGGATGGAGTAATCTAATAAATCTCTTAAAATGTTTGTGTGCTTATTGGATACCTAGTCTTAGAAGTAGCAGCCTCGAGTCTGAGAGACGTTAGCTGAAGTTGTATCTAAGACTAGGTAATTCCGATAATGTGGATGTGAGTTATATATATTCTATACTTTTGTGTTTCTATAAGCTACTCCACCCTGTTGGTAAGGTAAACTAACACCCCGGGGATTCTGATCCCCGAGGGGGTGTTTTCCCCAACATTCCAGTGGAAGGATGAATGGCTGACTACCCCCTTTGGCCCCACTCTCTTATCATGGTAGATACATGTGCCAACATGCAGGACATTTATTTTCCATGTATATGTGTGTAGAGAACTATGATGGCATGTGGTTATTTCACACACATATATTCTGGATATAGTATACTATGGACTACTATAGGTGTAACGTGTATAGGGTGTGATCACTTGAGGATCCCTACTCGGTGTATGGGCTATAATGTGTTCAGTTATAATACCTGATGAATGATACAGGTTATGCCGGCTGTGGTGGCTCCCGGAACATACCCGGTTACTTTTCATTTAGAGGATGGTGTGGTGCTTCGTGCAGGTGTCTGTGGGAAAACCTTAGTGGTGCATGAGGTGTAGATTGTAGAGCTTAGCCTAGGTGTCTGCAGTCAAGCCTTTAGAGAGAGATGAACATGACGTTTGTTGTTGGGGAAAAGCGAAAAACTAGTGGGGAAGTAGTAGTGGGGTACCCTTGATATTCTTTACTATATTCTATATTCTTGTATGCATTACTTGGTGAGAGTAGCCATGGTGAGGTTTGGAACTTAGTATACCTGTTTAGGTGATGAGTTGGTTTCAATTGTCTTTCAATGGGCTTTAGCATGAATTATTTACTTTTTCACGAGAGGCTTGGGGAGGATCCTACTGAGTATACTGTTATTATCACCCTATGTATATATAATCTGTTTTTCAAGTCACTTGGGGCAGGTTGGAGATCAAGCTGGTTACTACTAGCTTGTGGTCGCTGTCGTTTTACCTTCTTTTGGGTACTTTTAGTTTTCCCTTTAAGTTGTAGTACTTTCGCCTGACATTTTATATATGTCCTTGGGATTCTTTTATATTTCAGTTCTGAGTTGGATTTGATTGGTTTTTATCTTATCTTTATCATCCGCATGTGTTCTGTTAGAGGGTATTGCCTCCCATTTTTGTGTTTACTATCCCCTCGGTACTAGTCGGCAACCAGAGGCCTACTGGAGGAGGGACTCAGGGGTTATTATCTTCCTTCTTATATTGTCGGCATAGGAGGGGTACACTTTTTGGGGAGGGGTCGTGACAATGATAATATCAGAAAAAATATATTGTTATTTTTGTTACAAATATTAATTTATGTATCATTTATATAGTAGGTTCTCTAAAACTAGTTTTTCTAATAGGTCCCCCGAGATTCAATTTCATGTATCTAGGATAGTGTAATAAATTAGGAAATACATATAAGACACTAGGTTTTAGGTCACTAATTTTGTAATAAAAGGATACATAGTATAAAATCCATATACTATCTTACAAAAAATATACCTTAGGGAACATAACACCGTGATTAAAATTCTTGATAATTATAGAATAAAATCATAACATTTTGTAATTAATTGATTATGTGATTTTTATTATAAATAAATCCATAATCTAGTACTAAAAATATACTTGGTTCTTGAAAATATATACATAAGTGTAATAAATTGTAAAACAAAACATTCAGCTTAACAGGAAAACCACCTACTTCATGAAATCCATACTTATTATGCACATGGTTTGACATTCATTGGTGATATTATTTATATAATTACAATTTTATTTAAAACCCATTATTAGTTATTTGAAAAAGAGAAATAAAAAATGAAGTAAATCGTATTATTATGTGATTATCTTTTCATAAACATTTCATTTTTTTATTTATTTCCATATTTTTTGGAATATTCATTAATTTTCATAATGATATTATCTATCTAGTTTATTCTATCATTTAAAAAATGGTACCTATTAGAATGAATGTGAATCAAATCAATAAAGATAATCTAAGAAGTAATTAGGATTGATTATATAATATTGACCCTCATTTTTCTTACATGACTATAACATCATTTTAATAACAATCAACATAATAGAATAACAAATCAAGGATCCAATAGTTTATTTTCATGATAAAATTAGGATTATACAAAAATATTACATAATAAGACATCAAATTTATTTAATTATTTATTATATATTTCTATAGGTGGCCTCAATTTATATTTAGTAGAAGTAATAACCTGATGATATACATAATTTTAATATGTGAGCTAAAATCCTAGTATAAGTATGAATAAGGGACATCAATATATATTAAAAGAGTTTCCATAATCATAATAACATAAAAATTGGATTTTCATCGAAATAATGTTGGAAATAGTGGATAAATGTATAGAATATTGAACTAAATAAAAATGAAACTTAATGTATTAGTGTTCAAATACCACATATATTTTTAAACAGAGGTAACATCATGTTCCCAGAAAACATACATCCATAATTAAAACATCATAAATAAAAATAAATATAGAATCAATTTGAAGAATATTTCACAATATCTTATTATATAAATCACTTTACTAAATGAATTAGAGGGATATAAAATCATGCGCCTAACCATCCCATCATAAAATATACATATTCAGGAATTCCAAATAGAATATATAACAATAATTGTGATAGAATAACCAATATAATGTAATGTATTTCATAATAATTTAATAAATAATTCACTAATGAAAAAAATTAGTTTCCCAAACTGAAATATAGTAAAAAATATTTTTCATAATAATCATCGATATTGAGTGAAACAGAAACAATATCCAAAGAAGTGAATATGTGTTTTGGAAGAAGATTTATTTATGAATAATAATTTATTTTTAATTATAAAATTGTGCACAAATTTATATCCTAAAAAATTAGATGGATGAAAAATTAAATTTTATTTTTTATGTAACATTAAACTAATATCTAAACATAAATTAGAAATGAAAAAGGTATAACCAATGGAAAGGAAGCTGGGTTTGAGGACCCACTTACCATAATTCCCATAATTATTTCATCAATTTTATGACTTATGAATAATAAATATATATTTATTTCACAAATATTCATAAGTGAATTATATCAATTTATATAAATACTTATCTATTAAATGATTTGGATTATATTATTTATTTTTTTGTTTATGAATTTGAGGATTTTTGATAGTATGTTTCATTAAAATTTTCCAATTTTTCATTTTTTTATATAATTTTTATAAATAATTTTTAAATAACTATAAAAAATATAGAAGAATAAAATAGATATATTTACAAATTTATATATTAGAAATTATTTATATTTATTATTCATTGTGTTAGTGATATGAATGTAACATGAAACATCCTCATTGGGGTTTAATGGATTATTATCGAGAATGATGTTCAAATATAATGAAATAGATTGAAAAAAAATTAATAAATTTTAATTTTAATTATTATATAATTTTAAAATCATTAATATAATTTAAAAATAAATACTACTTAAATATTACGATATTTTTGTAATTAACTTTGAAAAATATAGAGGAGAGAAATTAATTTTGGGAAGAGTTGAAAACTTAATCATTCTTCATTGCAACTTCTATTGAATGAAACTGTAAGAACATTGATTTATGGAGTTGGATTACTCCATATCATCCCTATGGATTGTAATATAATTAACTGGAATTATTTTTATGATAAAAATCATGGAAATGGTAGTAGGGAGTTATATACCTTGGAGATGGATAGGGGTAAATTACACTTGATGGGAGGGGTAATTTTAGAAATATATATTATAATAAATAATATAACAATGGTAATACTTATAATATTTTATTTTTAACAAAATAAATAATATAAGAATACTATGTTATGGGTTTAATTATTTAAATACACTATTTATTTGTAATTCACTTGTTTATTAAAAATGATTGTGTAATGAAAGAAATTTTTTTATTTTAAGTATTTACTTTGTATTTAATGATTTCTATTGATTTTTTTGGTTCAAAAATTACATTTATCATATTTTTATTACTCAATTATGAAAATAAATATATCATCATAGACCTCATGTCCACATATGGATTACCTTTTATCTACATCATGGGTGATGTAATTTAAGAAACTCTGGTTTTGGGAAAATTTTGTTTACTATTTACCAGAAAATTGATGTCATTTAGAAAACTACAGAAAATAAAATCCTTGAAATTTTTTTAATATTTTTTTAAAAAATGATATACATTTTCTCCAAATTAATTTCGAAAATAGTTAATTTTAAATATTAATATAAAAATATGTATTTTTAAAAAATACATTGAAATACATTTTATTAAAAATGTACTTATATTTTAATTGAGATTATTAATAATGATATATTTTTTAACAAAAAAGTTTATATTTAAATAACTTTATCATTATATTTATTATTTTTTCACAATTTAAAATTTTAAGGTAATATTACTATTCCAATTGTTAGACTTATATTTCTAATGATCAGGATAATATTCCAAATGGTCATGATACAATTTTAATGGTCCCATTACCTTATATAAATAACTATTAATTCTTGAACTATGTATTCAACTAAAATTTAAAACAATGAAATTATAATGTAAATATATTATATCTGATAATGTGTGTGACACACAACACCAAATCTAGAATGGAAAATAACCTCTTGAGACATTATTATATATTAAATATGATAACTAAATTTTAAAAATATATATATAATTCAATGAATACAAAATAGAGTTTTATTTCATCACACATAAGAATTAGTTTAATCAAAGACTTATGTTACACACAAGAACAAGTTTTAGAGAAAAAAATATTGGATTAAAATATTTTTTTTTAATTTAACAATAAATAACCAAACCATTAAATAAGTAGTTATGAATAAGAATAGCTAAAATATTTAGAATATATATTATGTTTCAAAAAATATTTTTTAACATTCCTCAAATCTATTTTATTATAATAAGGAAAGAGAATAAATAATATTATGCATAAAAACATGAATTTTTTAAAGGAAAACATAGAGCCTTTTAATAAAGAAACAATTTTAAATAGAAATTTTGTAACATTTATATATAATATATTTCAACATAAAATTTATTTTTAAAATATTGGATTCAAAATTTCATTAGGATAATATTTTTTAATTTTATGAAATATTAATGGTTTTTATGAATAATGATAAATACAGAATTTTAATTTAGAATTACTTCTTGATAAATTTTTTTATAGGGTTAAATTATATTATAAATTATTTTTCAATTAAAATTATTGATTTTATTCAAAAAGCAATCTATTTTAGGTCATTTCAATCAATTTGATTCCGAAATTAGTTATAAGTAATTTTGAAAATTATTGAACATTTGTACTCTAAAAAACTCTTTATCATATGGTCTATAAGATTAGTTTTAAATTAATTTTAATCACTTATGTGATATATATTTATAAAAATGAATTACATATTTTTAATATGAATCATAATTAATTCCAAATAAGGTAAAATTAGTTTTTTTACAAAAAATATTAATAAAAATGATGAAAATTACTAAAATCACTAAAGAGAAAAATTAGTTACCACTAGACTAAATTGTAAACATAATGGAGAAAATGACAACGAAACTTGTCTAAAAGACACTAAAATTTAATATTAATTTTTATACCACAACATATTCAATTGGAAACATTTTTTGAGCCACATAACATGGTAGAATAAATGTTGAAATTCCAGTTTAAAAAATTAACATTAATGTCACTCCTCCTCCACAATAAAAACTAACTCACCCCTCATTCAAATTTAAAACTCTCAAGGAACATTAATAAGACGATTTCTATGAATATAATCTCTTCAAATACCTCCCTAAATCATAGATTCCTTAATTTTGAAATAAAGAAAACAAAGGAATGTTTTTTGTATAAACCAAAAGTAGTTACCAAAATTAATGGAAATATTCTTCAATGGTTACTTTAGTTTTATTTAATTCTCAACTTTTTGATTTAATATTGTTACGTGATTATATTATAACATATGTATAATTAATATAATAATATGTGTTTTCTATTATTTTTAAATACTTTTTCACACACATAACAATATGAATGGGATACACATTCCTCATTTCTGTGAAAGGTGGACAACAGCCTTGAAAACTGAGATCATTCGTTATTCTATTTACCACATTTAAAGGTTATAATAATGATGGATTTATAGTTTATATATTATATAAATTATATATATGATTTATTTATACTTTTTTAATTATTATATTACTCATACCATCATTCTTTCCAATCAATGGTATTATGGTGACATCACTTGTAGATGTGTGGACTACCGCCTCCTCATAGCGATGTGATTCATTCACACTAATCATGGAAAGTATGAAGAATTATTTAAGTTAAAACATTTGAAATATATGAAATAAATACAAGACTAAATTTATAATATTCAAGTATATTAAATTTACATTTCCTTATTTTTTAAAAAACAAAAAATAAATGTAGCGTTATTGTGTATGTACGGCCTACCTTCTCTTTGAATGATGTATTTCACTTTAAGTATCAAAATATTATGTTCTATTATAAATAAATATATAATGTATATATATGATAACTAAATTATATTTTTATATTTATTTTTTATTAGAAAATGATCCATGAAATAGGAATAACATGTAATAAGTCAAAACATACTAAAAAAATTGGGAATTTGCACATGAAATAGTAAAAATATTGAAGGATTTCTATCAAATGGGTAATTATATATTAGAATATGTTAATATATGGTATTATAAATATTATTATGGCTATATAATAAGTTATTAACATGTTAAAAAACCCTTATACATGAATTTAATGGGTTTTAAACCAAAATGTCACATAGGGTAAAGGACTCTTCTCTTAATTTTCTTCATGTGAGTCATACAATATTTTCACAACTAATTTCATTTTTATTATATATATATACCCCTATTTTTTCAGGAATACATTTTTTTGATGATATTTTCAGTTGAATATGAATTTATTTCTTTCAATGGGATCATAATTCAAATGTTTCTAATTATTAAGGGAGTTTGTATGAATTATATTATTTGAGGAATACATTATTATTGTGAACCAAATTTCTTATATATATTAAATATTGTATAACAATGAAATATAATATAATTAATTCTTTATTCATCATTATATTTTGATTTTATATTTTATTAATTTCATCTAGGACTATTCGAACCTTAAATTACTTGTGGCTAAAAAAATTTCATTACTCAATTAATTTTTCATAGGGATATATCTCATCCTCGTTATGGTAATTATTATAAAATTATATGTATAATGATAGTAACTATCAATTTATGTATTTAAATTTCATATATTTGTAATAAAAGTTGATACACATAATATATTCATTTAATAATTCTTATTCTAGTGTTATGATCATTTCAATATCTTATTTCGTAATCTCATTCTAATCTCGATGGATTATTCATGAAATTATACTATAGGAATTTAACTAATAATTTTTAAATAATACCTTATTTTTATTCTACTTGGTTTATGTTGTATAGATACAATATTTATTCTTCATCTACATGTATTTTCATTTATTTGACCAAGGATAGAATTGAAACTCAAATCTTTGATTACTTTTACTCCCATATAAATATTCAAATTAAATTGAAAAGTGAAAACTATGTTCCCCATAATTATCAATATCATTTGTCACACAAATAATTATTTCCAAAAGAATAAAAATTATTTCCATGAAGTGTTTACTTATAAAGATAGTTGATTAAATGGAAAATATTTGATTAATATTTATTCTAAATTCATTAAAAATATTTGATAAGGAATATTGTTTATTGATTAAATTGATTATAGGTTTTGAGGAATAATTTATACAGGTAGAGATGTGGGGAACATTATATTTCCCAAACATGCATCAACACATTATTAAGAGGAAAATTAGTTATACAATTTAAATGGGATTGAACATATAGTTTTAAACACTTTTATGAAAGGTCTTGACGGTATAGGTTTAATGTTACTCATACTTGATATCTAATAAGTAAAAATATCATATTTAGGTAATTCAGTTGATATTATCTATGAGATTTTAACATGATAAAATAGAGGGCTGCAGTATATTCTCTATTAGCTATTTAAATTGATGTTTTATTTCAATTTATTACATTTCTGTTTTCACTATCCCATATCCAGATATTTAACTGATTTTTTTTCAGTTATTTACCTTTTCATATTGTTTTTGAATGTCCTTATCAGATTTTTTATTATATGTCATGTCTATTCATTTATATAAAATTCAATAATTATTATTCTCATTCATTCATTATGTTTTATGATATAATTATAATTATTGATCATTTTATATCAAAATTATTATGTTTATAGTTTCAAGGGTTCCATGAAGTGTATTATGAAAAATAAACTAGCATATTCTATGTGGGAATAAATTTTCCTCGCAAAAATGATATAATATGAATATTCACTTGTAATTCATGAATCATTTATATATCTTGTTTACCAAGACGAATAAATAGTTTGTTCTTTTAAGATATTATTTACTTTTGTATTATTAAAATGTAATGGTAGCCCGACATTGGCTCCAAGATTAATGGTGTCAAAGTATAAAAATTAGTATCATATATTGTTTAGTAGAAAACTGGGATCTATATTTTGGAAAATCTAGATTAGATAACATAACAATAAGAAAGACTTTGAGGATTATAATTGAAGAACACATATCTTCAATTAATAAATATTAATGGATAACATAAAATAATTATTATATTATGGTTCATTATTTTTTCTTTGTCTTAAAATACCTTCGTAGGTATATATTATGAATTCCTAGAATAATAAGGGTAATTTGGTATAAATTTTTTTCAAATCATCTAATTAGTTTTGTATATGTTTTAGTGGAAATTATACTTATGTGATATTGACATTACAATTTTACGACATCAGTTTAATGGAATGGATAAAATTTAAGGTTATATTATTATTAATTATATCATAATAATAGTCAATTAATATTATTTGACTTCGTAAAAAATTATGTTGTATTTAAAACCATGGTAAGAAGTCTATTTAATGATTAAATTTCAAGTATTTATATCCTTTTTATTTTAAGAATTATATTAATATTGTTTTAGAGAATGAAAAACCTATAAGGAGGTGGTGCTCAAACCCATGACTAAAGGGGGATAAGGGTTTCACACCTACCGCATTCCTATGTTATGTTGAAGTCAATGTATCATTATTTTCAGTTATACATGTTGACCAATAAATACTAATGATGGAACAATTATATTAGAATTGATATATTGAGACTACATTCTTAAAAATATTTTTATTCAAAAATAGTTAGATATAAATATTATGTCATGTATTATAGTTATTATTATTCATTGAAATTGTTTTTTTGAGACTCTGACATCAAAGTTAATTTATAGACATCCATTTCTTGAAGTTATGTTTTAATTGTACATTAATATAATCATAAACAAAGGATGTTATTGTGTTAATAGAAATATAACAACAATGTATTTTCCGTTATTTTATGAGGGGTCAATGTAATCCATCAACAATAAGAAAGAGATTAACAAAGTGCTTTCATAATATGTTAATTTTTTCCAACTAATAGTTTCAAAATTAACAATGATTTATGAATTTATGAACCTCAACATTCCATTAATTTTTCACATGTTTGTGATTAATTTCCTCAATAACTCCCTATAAATAGTTATGCTTTTACTCCAACTCAATATCTTCACTTTACACAAATTTAGCCATATGTATAAACATATTTATATTTTATTTAGTGTTTTTATTGTATATATTATTATCTCCTCTTAAGAGGGTATTTTGTTAACTCTTCTCATGATATTTATTTTAAATAAAATGATTTTAAAAAATAAAAACCCTATATTTCTAATATAAAATTTAAATTAGGATTATATAATTTAATTAAAGTGGGGAGAATGAAATTTCCTGAAATTCTTGTCTACAATCATTTCATTTGATAGCGTGAATGGCATGAAATTCCAAAGGTGGAAAGAAATATAACCCCATAAACATTATGGTATTTTTAATATCAGGATAATTTTTGATATAATATATAGATTTTAATTCCTAAATCTTTTGTTATCTTGCATCACATGAAACAAAAAAGATTCATTAATTGTCAATTTTTCACGCAAGGCCATGTTTTAACAAACTACAATATATTATTAAAATATTATAATTATATGTAATATGTCGTAATGTCAATATTGAATTAGAATTTATTAATAATGTTAAATTATATATTAGAAAATATATATATTATATAGGAAATAAACAATTTTTAAATCTATTCCAAAAATAATATATTCATATGATAAGAGAAAACCCAATATAAAATAAAAAGGTCGATATTTTTCTAAATGAATTTTTACTGCATTTTAATAGGAACCCTATTTTAAATATACAATTTATAACATTTATATATTTCATATATCAAAATAATATTCTTTTTTAAATTTGAACCCTCAAAGTTATGTTATGGTAAATTGATGTTATTTTTATGAAATAATTTATTTTTAGATGAATAATGAAGATAATGAATTGCAATTCAAAACTTATTTATTAATATAATTTATTTAAAAGGTAAAAATATATTTTAAATTTGTTTTAAATAAATAATAAAAAAAATTAAAAATATTTAATCCAAATTACATAATTGGAATTATTTCACTTTGAAATATGATATAATAACGTAGTAAAAGATTATATATATTTAATTTAAAACCTGGAGTTGTTATCCCATACAAGAATATTATATTTTAATTAATATCTGAACTTATGTTGTTGGAATTCAAAAAAATAGATTTCATATTTGGAATCATAATAATATACTGTTTAAAAAATTCATCATAGATTTTATAAACAATATTATTTAAAGTGATTACTATTAATTTCAGCGATTAAGAGAAATATAAATTAAGAAAAGATCAAACGTTAAATATAATGGATAAAATGAGATAATATTTTTTCAAAAAAACATTAAATTTTAATATTTCTTCCATTTACACCCTTTTATCTAATTTGGAATATTATTTTATCCACTATACATGGGGAAAACATCTGTGGAATTTCATTTCAAAAAATTACAAGAATTCTACTCCTACAACACTATAAAAAGAACTCACCATTTCACTTATTTGTATTTATCATGGCATTGTCTGTTATAGAATATTCACACATTATATCCCAAAATACCTCCCCTCATCATATAAGACACATTTTGGGAAAAATCAACCCTTGTAATTCTTTTGGTATAAAAAAATACAAGTTACCCAAAGAATAGGTAACATTCTTCCACAATCATTTTTTTATACTTCCCAATGCTCTCATTCATTTATTATTACTAAATTTTTTTATAATACCATATGTATACAAAATATACTGATTCTTTTTTATTCTACGTTTTTGGTCAAAATTTTCCAACACTTCAATCAAAATGGGATACCCAATCATCATTCAGCTGTATGGAGGACTTCCACCTCACGAACTATTATCGTTTGTTCTTCTATATACCACCAATTAGGGTTGTTATAATTATTTATCTATTGTATAAATTACATATATATATATATATAATTTAGGGTATCTATATGCTTATTTAATTTTTATATAACTCATACCTTCATGTTTTCAATTTTAAGGTAATACGATAACATCGTTTGTGGACATGTTTACTACTACATCATCAATGTGATTTGATTCGTTCAAGTGTTGATTGTAATGTATGAGGGACTATTTTAAAAAAATATGTAAAATAAAATACAAAATAATGATACTATAATTATAATATATATATTATTTATTTTTCATTATTTTAAATACTATAAGTAATGGATGAAGTATTAATGTATTTATAGGGCTAACAATTTTCATTTCATATCTCAAAATATTATTGAACATTAAATATATATATATATATATATATATATATATTATATGATAGTTATATCCGATTTTACATATATGATATGATGAAAATATGATCTAAGTAATAGGATCAAAAAGGACTATGTCTAAACATACACAAAAAACAATGTAATTAACACCAAAAATAGTTAAATAAAGAAAGATTGTTAACAAATGGGTAATAGGATATTATAATAATCCAACAAATTGTATTATTATTATTACTATTGTTCTCGTATAAATTAGTATCATGATTAAAATCCTCATATGTGAGAATAATGGATGTCAGCCTAAAATGAAATACATTGAAAATGATTGTTGGATTACTATACTTTCTTTGATACAGACACCATTTTTGATAGTAATTTATTTTTTGATGTATATAACCTATCTTTATTTTATTTATCATCATCAATAAATTAATCTTCATCGATTTATGAGTT
Organism: Viscum album; assembly: GCA_963277665.1. Taxonomy (NCBI): domain Eukaryota; kingdom Viridiplantae; phylum Streptophyta; class Magnoliopsida; order Santalales; family Viscaceae; genus Viscum; species Viscum album. The sequence continues at coordinate 563,336,728 of OY728129.1, read as the reverse complement.
AAAAGTTATTTCCTTCATGGGTATTATAATTCAAAAGTAACAAATTATTAATGGACTTCATCTTAATTTATATTCTATAATGCATATATTTTTGTTGTGAACCTAATTTGTTATATATTTTATAAATAATTCCAAAAATTAAAATATTATTTCATTTTACGTTAATTTTAGTTTCATGTTGAGTTTTACCATATATAGGGATTTTAACATAAAATTATGATGTTATAAATAAAGTTATTGAATTACTTTATTTTTCATTAGGTTATATTACTTCCTTATTGACATTAATATTCCCTGACTGAAAATAAATTTTTTATTATCAATAACTTATAAGGTAAAAGTGAGAAACTGCTATTTCATGAACAAAATGAATTTACATGTCCATTAAAGGACAATTTGATCTTACCACATTTAATCTTTGTTATAACGAACTGTCCTCTCAGGCCCGTGTTGTGACAACCTGAAGCCCAACTTCCATATGACATGGGCTAGAGACTAGTACAAAAAAGGTGTATCAATAAATCTGGACGGCATTTCCATTTATCCTTTACCAACACAGAGTCCAAGAATGAAATAAGAATCAACCACGATGTATTCTTCTCTAGTAAAAGTGTGCTGAATGTAAAGGGTCAGAATAGAAACCCAACTTAAAAGTAAAAGTACAACTGAAAAGTACATATAAAACTAAAAATTGAAAAACAACTCCTACATTGTCAAGTGAGGATTCAACATGAAGGGTAGGTATAGCACATGATCTATAGTCCATGTGTCACGTTACGTCAAATGGTCTACATCAGGGAACCATCTAGTCTTGGCTCCCTCAGACTCGATCAATTTTGTTTCTCATTTGCACAGGACACAACAAGGTTTTGGCATATCCCAGGAAGGGTTGAGTAAAACAATACTCAGTAGGGACCCCGAGACCCTCGTAGGTCTCCCAATGTTCCACAAATTAAATAAAACAATGAAATAACTAAATCACTAAGCACAAAGCAATAAATATAAACTCTACTTAGGTATATGATCATACATATACCTCAGTTATTAGGACATGCTCATCTGAAACATGAGGGAATAAAACCACAAAGGTAACACCACGAAGGTAGAAGTACCACATAGGTAAGACCAAAAATACAACACGAAAAAGGAAGAAGTACCACACAAGTAACACCACTAAGACAACATTATGATTATATAAGTACTATATAGGTATCATTACGAAGATAAAAGTTCCACAAATGTAACACCACAAAGATAGAAGTACCACAAAGGTACACCTATGAAGTTAACAACAATAAGATAAAAGACTCACCTAACACTAGGTATAACTTAAGTATAGAAGTATAGATGATTGGTATTAATAATAGACCATCTTTTTCTTTTATGTAGCACTGCTAGTGACCCACATAGGATCGATAGGTACTGACCCCTACTGACCCATACAGGATCAGTCTCACACATGATCGATTTGCGCTGACCCACACAGGATCACTGAGCGCTGACCTAGACATGATCTAATAGAAGATGACCCACACAGGATAAATATATGTTGACCCACATTGGATAGATGTACTTTCTACATGTTACAACCTGCCATAGGATTCGTCACACCTGGTACAATGGAGTTCTATAGATACTGACCCTCAAAATATCATTCATACCTCGACCACCACAATGCTCCACAAAGGAGTTACCCAAATGACCTCCATGTTTTAAGGGTTCCAACACGATATATAGTGTGTCAATTGGACGCCCGGTCTGTGAGTTATACCCATTTTACTTCTGTGGGCCTAGTTGGATTCAGATTTGATCCATCCCAGTCATACTCCAAGATTACCCAAAACACAAGCGGAGTATACCAAAAGGACATCCTCACTCCAATGGTCTTTGTTCCATATACAGGTAATCATATAGACATCTGGTTCCCATGATATGGAACATTATGTGTAAATGGGTCCGGATGGGCCCAGGTGCGGTCTGACCCAGGTGGACAGACCCAGCCCGACCTGGTCTGAGCCGAGGTCTAACCTAGCCCACAAGGGGGTGTGTCCCGACCTACAAGGGGGTGTAGCTCGCTAGGCTGGCGGCCCACTTGGAAGGTGGCTCGACAGGCAGTGGAGCATGGCCCACATGTGGCGTGGCCCCACAAGTGTGGGGTCCTCCTGCACTATCACGGGGGGTGAGACCCCCTGTCTTCCACCATTGGATGGAGAAGCGGAAACGCCTTTTTGCGCTACTAGGCCACCTACATGACCTGCTGCAGGTTCTTCTGCCACACTTCCAGAGGTGTGGCAAATCTAGTGGTGTGGCAGTCGTGCCACCCTCCTCATCTGTAGTCATCCGGTATGCTGGTCGCATCCACTGACCAGTGCAGCTGACAAGCCGCGACTGGTTCCTCGTGTGGCATCGGTGTGCGACCTCTTTCTTTGTGGCCAACTGGTGTGGCAGTCGTCTCCTTCACCCACTACGACATCGGCCATGACCCCTTTCTCATCGACAGCGTATGATAGCTAACCACATCTCTTTCCTAGTTATCCAGTTCTGAGCACCAGCATCATTTTTCAACCTGCGGTGAATCCAACCTGATGGGAAATCTAGCGAAGAACACATCAACTTTCAACAAAAGGGTGGAGCGACCGGGCCTTGTTCGTGTGGCCCGTGCCCTGCGCATTAGTTAGATAGCAATAAGGTAGAATGGATTTCAATAACTTTTGAAAACCAAAAGACGATAAACCCTACCTCAGGAATGATGGAGAGCACCCACTATTTAGGAAGTAGGTAGGTTATCACCATCCTCTTCAACTGGCCTCCAATGACATAACTCGATTATCGATCTTTGGTTTGGGGTTTCAGTGTCACTCATCAATGCCATATAGAATAGGCTCTATCCTCCATGGTTGGAATCACAACACTTTACTTACACTTTATTGCTTGGTGAAGTAGTGTCGATACCTCTCCCCAAGCACAATATAAATATGAAATGGGGAGGGTGTCTAACTCTCATGGGAATTAATGGGGTATCCTCAATTAGTAACATTCCTAATTCCCAATGACATTATTATATAGGATTAAAAGTCCATGCCAATTAATGTCTTGAAAAATAATTGGTCCCACGTTTCCACTTGTCCATTGGATGAAATAAAAATAAAAAACATATTTTTATTATTCATTTAAATGTCCCAAAATATAACTTTTTCTCCAGAACTAATGTTGTGGAACTGAAGCCTACCTTAATTGAATCTGATCACTAGGGATTCAAAGAGTCCCTAATATTGTTAATCCGAGCATAGGTTCAAATGATAGAAAATCCGGCTCCCACATTTACTGAATTTAACTAAAAAATGTTCCGAAATTCATTTCGGGCACATCGGTCTTTGAAATCATGCACCTTAAATTTTCACAGACTCATAATAATTCCATATAATTAAAAATATTAAATTGAAAATTTGGGTCTCTACATTCTCCCCAGATTTGGAATTTTCATCCCCCAAAGCCAAAACATAGACTAGAAAAACACATGGGGGTACAAAGGTCAAATATGAGCCTCCTACTCCCTTGTGCTCTCATGGAGGATCCCATTCTGCCAGGGAATGCGCACCAAAGGTATCGACCACCCATGATGGGATCGCTCCAATAAATCCTCCAACATTACTGGAACCTCTATAAACATCTCCCCATCATCAAATTCCATCTCGACTTGGTCAATGACATGTGATGGTTCATTAATGTATCTCTTTAGCTGGGATATGTGGCATATTTCATGCACCCACTCCAACTAATGTTGATGTGACAAGTGGTATTTCACCTCACCTACCCTCTGATGTATCAAAAATGGTCTTATAAAAATCAGTGATAACATCCACCTCCTACAAATCTCCAAAATCATCATCGAGCTGAGATCCATAGGATGACATGGTCTACCTATTTGATCTCCAAAGGTATCTGCCTCCTATCACTGTAAGTCATTTTTCTACTCTGGGCAGTCATTATCAGCTCCTGGATGATCTGTACCTTGTCAGTGGTAGCCCATACAAAATCTAGACCTCAAAGTGGTGACTCTCATGGGATCATCTAGCATAGAGGTGATCAGCAAGGTCGATCATATAGGGCCTTGAATGGTTCCATACGGATGGTGTAGTGATAACTGTTGTTGTATGAAAACTCCTATAAAATAAAGTGATACTACCAACAAGTAAAAAAACATAGGACAGAAGAATGAAGCATGTCCTCTAGTGACTATAGGGTCTGCTCTGTCTGACCATCCATATGAGGATGAAAGGCGGTGCACAAACATAGCTGAGTCCCAAACACCTCATGTAATCCCGTCCATAACTGGGATGTGAATCATGTGTCACAGATAGAGAATATTGTTGATGAAACCCCATGAAGTCTCACAATCTCCTAAATGTATTGGTGTATCATTCCCTCTACTAATTCCTACTCTCGGATAGGTAGGAAGAGGGACGAATTGGTGAGTCCGTCATGAATCACCCAGATGGAATCACGTCCCCTATACATACATGTAATCCATGTTACAAAGTCCATGGTGATTCCATCCCACTTCTACTCCAGAACCACTAGTGGTTGTGATAATCCTTCTAGAACTAGATGCTCGACCTTCACTTGCTGACAAGTGAGGAATCAAGAAACAAACTCTGCCACTTCTTTCTTCATACCTATCCACCAGTGCTAACGCCAGAGGTCCTATTACATCTTTTCCACACTAGGATGTACTTCTAGAGGGGACATATGGAATTCCCTCAACACCTTTTCTCATATCACCTCTGCTACCATGGTACTCTCTCTTATCTGAATGGAATACTCCCTTCTTTCAGAAAATACATCAGGTTCCATTCCTGACAATATCTGAGGACGTCGAGTATCGTAGTAAATTTCCCCAAGATATGCCTCCCAAATCACTGAAGGGGTGGGTTAGTTACTATCATAGACTATAATTATGTTGCTCCATCTCAATCCGAAAAAGATATCTCTAACGTGGCTAGCTACGTTGCTGCTTCACTAAAAAGCTACAGACCAAACCATCTGCTATGTGCATCAGCTTCCATGTTCCTCTTCCCAAGATTATAGACTATCTCAAATAATAGTTCTGGAGGAACTCTAGCCATCGATGTTGTCTCAGGTCTGGATCATTTTTAGAGAAGATATACATAAAACTCTTGTGATCAGAGTAGACTATAAAATGATTCCCCATCATTTAATGTCGCCACATCTTCAAGGAGAAGACCACTGCTGCTAACTCTAGGGAATAGGTAGCATAGTTCTTCTCATGTTTCCACTAATATCATGAGCCGTATGCGATCCCTGCTCTCTCCTGCATCAGGACACAGCCCTGTACAGTTCCTGATGCATCGTAGAAGACTAAAAACCCAAATCCCACTTCTGGTATCCTCATGATGTGGTTACTCTTCTATCTCTACCTCATCTCCTGAAAAAATTATTAGCATCCCTCTGTCCATATGATGTGCTTTCCCTTCTTCATCCATGCTTACAAGGGTTACATAACTCTAGAAAATGCATGCATGAATCTTCGATAGTATCTAGCCAACCCTAGTGAAACATCACACCTCGGTCACACTCCTGGATGGCTCCCATGCAAGTACAACCACTATCATTGTTGGATCAACAAAAACTCCAGCCAATAAGATAATTTGTCCCCGAAAGTGGAACTCTCATATCTAGAACTGGAACTTAGAGAGAATACCATAAAACTGGTGATCTTGGAGTGTATCTAGAACTATCTGCAGATGATAGTAATTCTGCTCCTCTATTGTCAAGTCTATCATTATGTCATCGATGAAGACCATCACAAATTGATCGTAGTATGGTAGAAAGATCCTATTCATGAGTCCCATGAACACTACTTGGGCATTGGTCAAGATTATTTGCATGACCAAGATAACATAGTCACCATACAAACATTTGAAGACTGTCTTCTGCATATCCTCATCTCTTACACTGTTCCAATGATAGCATGATCTATGTTATATCTTCAAAAACCAATGATCTCTCTTCAAATGATAGAATAGATCACCAATCCTCAGAAGTGGATACATGTTCTTCACAGTAACTAGGTTCATGAATGGATTTTCCATAGAGAGTCTCATACTCTGATCTGCCTTCATAGTGAACAAAATCGGGGCTTACCATGTAGTAATGTTGGGACTTATGAACCCATTTCTTTACAATTCCTCCAACAGTACCTATAACTCATGAAGCTTCATTGGATACATTCAATATATTGTTTAAGATATAAGTGTCATCTGAGGGTACAATTTGATGTAAAAGTCTACCTCTCAATGTGGTGGTAGTCCTGGAACATCATCACGAAAGACAACGTCATATTGGTAGACCACTAGAGGATATCTTGGACTCTCAAAATCTACTAATATGAGAGTAAGGATAGAAAACTAGAGTGTGATTAGATGAACCATACTTTAGGTAAGTCCATACTATGATGCAAAGGTTCCCTTCACACCGGTGAAGGAAAACCTGGTCCCATACTCACAAACACACTGCACATTGTGCCTAATACATTCAATCTGGCCATGGACTATAGATAACCAGTCTATACCGAAGATAATTTTTTAAGGCCTCGATGCCACTACTATAAGATCCTAGATGAATCTCTATCCTTATATAAAAATCTCACACTACTATCAGCAATGTGTAATCATCAAATCTTCGCTCGTTGGAGTCTCTAGAAGTAAGGATAGAGGCAATTGCTCCACCAGAATCTCTGAGCTCCAAAAAAGGGTCATGGAAATAAACTAGTGACTCGAACCGGTGTATATAAGTACTGCAGCTAAGGTGGAGTATAAACATATCGTACAACTAATCATCTCTGAATCACCCTAGTCATTAGATTTAACATCCTGGTGTTGATCTCATCTATTTCCAACTACTCCTTGTTGATTGGGTGGACCAACTGGTGGTGGTAGCGGTATAACATCGAATCACTACCCACTTTCTACAACATAGCCAGCTCATCGATGTTCTTTCTTCACATTATTTCCTTCCACAGGATTCTTCACACTCAGTGCGGTCGAGTTCCGTAGAATTTAACCCTCAAAATATCGGTCATAACTCGATAGCAACTAAGTTACACAAAAAGTAACCGAAAGGACAACCACATTTTAAGAGTTACAACGCAACAGACGGTGCATCAATCGGACACCTGATCTATGAGTTATAAGATTTTTAGTTCCAACGGCCCTGTTGAATTCAGATTCGATCCAACCCAGATGTACTAAAAAATTACCCAAAACACATGTGGATTATTACAAAAGGACAGTCTCACATGATGGGTCCTAGCTCCATAGATAGTTCATCAATCAGATGACTGGTTCAAAAGATATGAACCTTTAAGGGATTCCGGGTCTGGTCGGGCAGGGGTCAAGTCTGACCTGATCGGACCGACACTGCTTAACCCAGTCTGGGCTGTGGTCCGAACCATCCCACAAGGGGATGCGGTCCATTTGGCACATATCCTACTAGGTGTGATTCTTGATGGGAAGGTGCCCCGGCCAGCAAGGGAGTACGGCTCGCAGGTTGCACAGACCGACTGAAGCGAGGTACTCTAGCGCTGCCACGGAGGGTGAGACACCCGGTGTTCCCCCGTTCAGAAGGCGAACAAACAATGCATTTTGGGGCTTCCATGTCACCCACATGACCCATTGTGGGTCCCTCTTCCACTGCACCCATGGAGGCATGCTAGTCATGCTGCCCTTCTTATTTTTGGTTAGCTGGTGTGCAGGCCGCTTCCTCAGACCACCGCGGCTAATGAGCCGCAACCGGTTCCTCCAGCGGCGCACTTGTGCCGTCAGTATCCTCATGGTCGGCCGGTGTTCCATCTGCCTCCTTCACCTGCCATACCTTCGATCACAACCCCTTGATCACCGGTGGTGCATGATGACGCACCACACCTCCTCCGCGGCTGGCCTGTGCCGACCACCACCCTCATTTTTCACCCTAGGGCTCATCCAACCCAAAGGGAAATCTAGCAAAGAATGCAACAACATTAAACAAAAAGGAGGATGGACTATGCATTGTTAATTTTTCATGAACCCTATGCATTAGGTTGATAGTAAGAGGGTAGGAAGTATTCAAATATATTTTGAAAAATAAAATAGGATTAAACCCTATCTCAATAAGGATGGAGAATAGCTGTGATCGAGGAAGTGGTTCTATTTTCTCCATCCCCCGCAACTAGCCTCCAACGACATCGCTCAATCATTGATCATTGGTTCATGATTTCACTATCACTTATCCCTTCCTGCTGAAACCTGCTCCTTCATCAAAGGTTGGCATTGTGACATTTTACCCGCACTTCATTTCTTAGCGAAGCAGTTCCAATACCACTCACCAAACTCCATATAATTAGTGGAGGGGGAAGGTGTCTAACAATCATGGGAATGAATGGGGGCTCACCAATTAGGAACCTTCATAATCCCATAAATACATTGTTACATAGGATTTAATTGTCAAGCCAATTAATCTCTTAACACATCGCTTGTCCCACATTTCCAGTTTTCTATTTTAGGAAATGCTAAATGTGAAATAAAAATAACTATGTTAGTTTTATTATTCTTTTAAAAGTCCCAAAATCTATTTTTTCCTCCATACCTAATTCGGGCAATGAGAAGCATTCCTTAATTTAATCCTAGTGCGGCAGATTCAATAGTCCCCTCGGTGTTTTAATCTGACCACCAGTTCAAAAGATAGAAAATGTCGCTCGTGCGTTTGTTGAACATACATTAAAAAAAGTTCAGAAAATCATTCCGGAACACTGGACCTTGGAATCATGTGCCTTCAATTTTCACAGACATGTATTAATTCTATATAATTAAAAAAATATATTGAAAATCTGGGTCTTTACATCCATAAGTAACACCCATGAGATATTGTTTACCTAAGTGTATGTCTCTTTATTTAGATGATATTTGAACTAAAATACCTTATTATCCTTGAATAGAATTTAATCCTCTATGGTAATCCTATCAATTTTTTAATCCAATTACTAAAATCAGGTCATGCTTATTGATCTAGGTTCACTCTTCCTTATTTGGAATCATAATTAATGCCCCCCATCATACTGTTGACCTCTTCATTTGAATACTCAATTGATAAAAACGATTCAAACATTTCCTCTTATGAGTTAATATTAAATTCCAATGTTTGTTTAATAACAATATCATACATCATTCTACTAACAAGTATCCTTGGAGGAGAGTTGTGGGTCATTGTCTATCTTCTTTTATATCAACATCTTCAAGGATACTGTATCCATAGGTATTATTAAAAATGAGTAATCCTTTATCACTTTATGGTTAACCCTCTTTCACTAACTTATCTTAGGACTTGTTTGAATATTACCCTAAACATCATCTTATGTGTCACCTAGAAAGTGGATAGAATAGTTATCAGAAAACTCATTCTTAGTGAAAATTTTCTCATTCATAGTGGTTCTAAACAGATCTTTCTCAAACCATTGAACCGGATCATCATTGGCCAATTATTCTAAATAGATTCCTAGAATAAGGCATCCCGTATCCTTTATTGGTATTTTCCTGATCAAGTCCTCACAAACTACAACATGGTTCAAAATTATACAACCTATTGAAGTACCATCCCTGGGTTCCTTAGGAATCTCTTACTGGTCTGAATCACTGGTTCCATTTCTTAAGCACACCACATCAGTATATAAAGCACCTTTGGGAGTCTCCCTAATTTACTATATTCAGTTCAAAAACAATGTTATTCCCACATCCACTGTGATGAACCTCATGTGGAGGGTGAAATACACTAGTAGATTTAACCCCATCCAAACACATTTTCATCAATGGAGTTTCCACTAATGGTTTAGGATCAACCATATCAATTATAAACATGATAAAGATCTCTTAAACCAGAGGACTTCCTTCACATAACCCACCATGAACAATGTTGGTCGAATTAAAATTAATCTCCACACAAACATACTCTAGACCAATTCAACCATCCACTATGATGGTCCAAGGATTAATGCTACAACCTATTCTCACGCAGTTACACTTATCTAGATTTCTATATGCATTCCTATAGTCCTCCATTGAATTCTCTACTCACATAAAAGCATAAAAAAGTTAAATTATGATTTGTAAATGACTTTCCCTCTATAAAAAAAACTATATGCCTTTTGTAATCTAAATGAAGACTAATGGAATTCATGAAGAATCCACCACCACAAAAACTCATGTATTTAAGAGGTGAAAAACAACAGTAGTTCAGATATAATTACACATGTATACATATTCCCAATATTTCTAAAAATTTATGGTCATTACTATTCTACGATAATATGTAAAATGAAATTTAATATTTGCTGATTTATTTAAACTACTAATATGTGGATATAAATATGATACACATAATTTATTTATTTATTAATTATCACATCCACATTATAATCATTTTCAAGGATTGTTTTATAATCTCATTCTAATGAATAGTACATATTCATTAAATTCCATTAAAATAATTTATATGACAATTTTTTAATAAAGGATTAATTTTTTCCACTTGGTCTTTTTTGTATTATTACTATAGTTATTATTCCAATGGAAAGCTTGTGATTTATTTTAAAAAGGATAGTATTGAAACTCACATCCTCAATTCCATTTTAGTTCTATTGAAATATTTAATTTCATTTTGTAACTGAACATTGAAATTATCCTAATTAACTATATCATTTATCATGGATAAAATTATTTCATAAATGGTATAACATTTTTACACATGTTGTTTACAATGATAATTTTTTGATTAACCTAGGAAATATTTTATGATCCATAATTTTTATTCAACATGGATACTTGTAAATACATATTGTTTTCTGATTAAATAAATTACACGATATGAGGAATTATTTGTACATGTGGTGATGGGTTGTTCGTTGAAATTATATATGCCCTCATTACATCAATATGATACCATGGGAGAAATTGGATTCCCAAATTAAATGGGTTTAAACCTCTAGTTCTAAACCATCATGGAAATGGTGTTGATGGTCTAGGATTCCATTTGACTATGACATGGAATCCAATATTTAATATTTTCTTTCATTGATAATTAATTTATTATTATTTTCCATGAAATTTCACTAGATAAAATAAATGGATTCATTTCATCAAAGTGTATTGAATAAAATGATTTTTATCAGTTTATTACCTTGCGATATTGATTATTCCTTGTCTAATTATTTAAATTGATTTTGATTTCAATTATTTACATTCCCATGTTAGTCATGCACATCCATATCAGTTTACTAATTAAATGTAATCTGTGTTCAGTTATTTTAAATTACATAATGATTTATCTCATTGATTTATTATTTCTTCTAATGTAGACAAACATACTAAGAATTTTATATTTCCATTATTATTTTTTCCTTTATGTAGGATTCCCTAGGTTTTAATAATCAGTATGTTCAAGGATATTTTATGTGGGAATGATGCTATCCTTGAAAAAAATTTGATGTACGTTTTTATTCACTCATAATACATGAATCACGTATTTACCTAGTTCCCCATGTCTAGATGAATATATGGTCTTATGGGACGTAATTTACATATTTTTTATACCAATATAATGGTATCATGACACCAAATCCAATATTTTGTTCGTTAGGGTGCTACATCAATCCTTCTCAAGATTCAATATTTCCGTTTTTTATAATGTCTCTCAATTTACTAATATTTTTCTTCATCCCTATACTGGTTTATATGTGTGAGATGATTTTATTATATTTGGGAGATATATATTTTCCAATTTTATATAATATATTGTTTCTTTGATGATAGAGTTTTTGTATTAATTGGTTTCATTACTAATTAATGTAACAATATTTAGTAATGAAACAAAATATTTTTTCTCATTATTTTTATATGTGTAATATTATATTATATAATATAACCCACATTTATTTAGGAATAAAATATTACTAATAAAAACTGGGTTCTTTCTTCTAAACCCCATTATGAATATTTTCATTAAAATTTAAACTCATATTCCCAGTGGAAAATATCTGTGGGTTCTTCTATTTTTTTGTTTCCCCAAGTTATCAAGTCACATATTCATACTTATGGTTCAACCATAATACAATTATAAAATGAGTTGTCTAATTACATAGAACATTGTATCTATGGTCAAAGTTATTCACTTATTTTTTGTCTCATGAGTGCACATTATCCAATTTTTACCACCATTGGATTCAGAACATGTGAAAGAATAAGTACATACTTTCTCGCTAGTGATACAAGTAACATGTCATGAAAATTATCCATACATGGTTTAGGTGAATGATTATTTTCTGATATTATAATGTTTTCTATAATCTCACAAGTACCATTGTACCAATTTCTATAATTACTTTTCCTTTAAATTCCATTATACACTTCTATGGTGATCATTGAAGGAAAAAAATTCCACAAGATCAATATCAAAATCTATTTGAAGGTTTTCTTCATATCTCGTTCAATAAATTATCAAAGTTTTATTTGTTTTTGTATGGTGTAAACCTTCTCTTTCAAATCATTAAAAAGTTCAATTATATGTAGATTTCATTCTCCAAATACATCCCATCATGTTATATATCTATATTGCTTCCCATACAGAGCTTTATACGAAGCCACTTCAATACTAGAGTGGATACTATTTTAATATGATATCTAAAATAATGATATTTGTTAATAACATTCACCATTGAAATCTATTAAAATAAATATTATAATAACCTTGAGAATATGAATATTCCATTCATAATGTCCTTCATTTTGGTGGTAATATCACTTACTAAAATTCAATTCAGTAATCAATTCACATTGAATACTTCCTTATAATTTTGAAGTGAGCCTGGCATATCAATTTGAGAAGATCATATTGGGTACCCCATATAGGCTCAATACATACATAAAATATTTTTTGGTACTTTGTTTAAGTGAAAATCCTCCTAAATAGTGGTAAATTGGACAATATTGGTGATAAGATCCCACATAAAACATATAACATTATTTCCTTTGGTTGTTTTTGGGAGACCAATAAATATGTTTATAATGACATTATCCTACTTACTCATGGTGATAGGAAATTTATTTATGATCACATGGTACTTTAGTCCATCATATATAAATTTATGACCTATAAAAACATTGATAAGTACTAATAAATCTCTTAATTCATGTTTTCCAAATGGAGGATTTATCAATGATATTGATTCATCTTTGTAATTCCAGGAAGGATATTGATAGACGAGCTATGTGAACTATCCAATATCTATATTTTACTTCAGTTTAGGAATGAAATCAAAGCCTCCTTCAAAACTGAATGATACCATACTCATCTATTAGGATCTCGTGAAACTTCCCATTTATCACTACGTCAACATTATTTTGTTGATCTAGACCATACCTATGTGGATCCCTGGCCTTCTCTTGGAAGGATGGTTTGGAAATTATTTGTTAATGTTGGGATTTATTACTAGCCATAATTATTTCAAGATTCGTCATTTACATTTCCATGAATATATGGTCCTTCTCAATCTACATCATGGATAGAATGATATGTTATTTTTTACTATTAGCATGGGTAACCGTGATTGCCTTTCCCAAATGGTAATTAATAGTGAAATTTTATTCCATGACTATCTCAAATTATATAATTTGATGAATTTTGATTTTCTTATTTTGTAATATATAATACAAAATATTTTTGTTGTTATACATATCTCACTTCATAACATAGAAATAGTTCATCTAAATATTTACGGTAAAGATCATAACCACTAACTCTGGAATATACGTCAACTTCTTCTGATCCTTGATATTCATATTCCATTAGGTGTGTGCAAAAACATTATCATTAATCATAATAATACAACCCATTCATTTAGGTAACGAATCTATATATATATAACAAATCGGTTTCCACTTATTACATGTGTGAGTACAAGTGAAGTGATTTTACTCTTGTTGAAATTTTTGATTATTTCCTCATGTTCTTCTATAAATTCATATATTAACCCATTAATTGTTAACATATCTACAAGGATATAAATTCATATGAAATTCCATTAAAAATGTAGTTATAACCCATACAATACATGAGAACTATTGATTTATATGACATGAGAGTGTTGAGACATTTCTCCTTTTCTTTTTCATCGATCGGTCCATATAAATTCTATCACTTTTTTTCACGTGCAATAATAATACAATTCGATACATTTGAATGTCTCACATTCTCAACATAGTATACATTACACCCGTCCTTAATGTCATAAAAAAAATCCTTTGATTCTCTTTGTATCCCTCTTTACATATGTTGTAAATGAGAATACCAATAGTAAGCAGTACCAACCAAAAAATTACATTTTCTAGCAAAAAGGTTATTATTCCTATGGTCACATTACCTCCTAAAAATACTACTCCATTACTTAAATCAATATTCAACTAAATTTCTAAGAAGGTTATATTTTATAATTTTATATAAATTTTCTTATTTTTCTAATATTTTTCATATTATAAAAAATGTTTTTAGTAGGGAGAAGATTCATGTAGATTATGGAAATCCATATTTTACCATTACAGATTCTCTATTTTATATTTATATTAGTTCTAAATCTAGGATTTTTAATTTGATCCATTTATGATAAATGTAACAGTTGATGTAATAAAAAAAATACATAGATTATTTATATATTTATTTTATATGTATAATATTTTTCAATATAATAAAACTCATATTTATTCAATAACAAATTATTACTAATAAAAAATGGGTCGTTTTATATTTTATGTTGTCTAAGTCAACACATTGAAGAGAAATATTCTCCAAAATATTCTAATCATAAGAGTATAGAGTATAATTTCCTAAAAATATGTTTAATGATATATCTAAATATTATTTCGTCGAAGGTATTAAATAAAAAATAGATAGGAAGAGAAAAATTGAGATAATTGTAAAAGGGGAATGAAGGGTTTGACAATATTAGATAATTATCGAAAGAAACACATGGGTTGTCATAGGAATAGAATGTATGTTTTATATATGTGTAGGGATAAATTCCAATATTCTTGTGGTTGAACGGGGAAGAAAAAATGTTTCAGTGTTTGACACATTGATTGTATGTAGATGCAGAACAACACAAATCATTTCCTCTAGCGTTGAAGGATTATACCTTAGAAAAAACTAATGGATTTGGTTGAATCTTATTTTATATCACACAAGAAGTGGAATGGTTAATGTTCAATCATTTAGTTTCAAAATTATTTAATTTATTTATTTTATAAATGATATCCTTGTTATTATAATTTTGAAATATATAAATATTGTACTATATTTCGTTTTATTAATTAACTTAAAGTATGTGTAGAAAAATAAGGATGACTCAGAAAATCAAACGTACTGCAATTATGAACACATTTTAAAACACATGAATATGGGTCCATAAAATTTTCTTCATGTTCTGATAATGAAGTTGAGATATAGAAATAATTGATAATTCAAATTTTATATTGATGACAACTTTGTAACTAAATATTGATATGTTGATTATGTGGCTATGAAATCATTTATATAATTTATATCAATATTTGGATCTATGAAATATATATATATATATAATATTACGGATTTTAAATAAGGAATAAGGAGGAATGCTTGACTCTAATAAGATAATATGGTAATTTTTAAAATTTCCATTTTTCAAGAGAATATATGTTAATTTTATTCACATGTTTCAAATTTGATGATTTAGATCTCCGTCATGTTGTTCTGAAGTATATGTTCATTTTGGAAATTCAAAGACCTTATTTCTAATGTTATGTATTTTATAATTTTGGATGGGCCATATGGGTAATCATTTATATAGTGGATTAAGTAAAACAATGTGATATGATTTAAATAATAATTTATTGTTTCAATATATTTAAATTTATGTGTATTGGATTTCTTGTGAAAACCATATTGTATATAGAAAATAGTTTGAGATAATAAAAAGCACGTCTAAATTTCTTAAATATCTTATGATCCATCAGAAGTTAATTGTAGATATACAATATTATTTTTTTTGGATATTCATTTCATGATATAATGAAAAAATTGGAATTGATCGAATTACAATAAAATAATGAAAATATGATTATGGAATATAAATGTAGAAATTTTGTACGTTCACATATACTGTTATACGAAAAAATTACTTCCTTATCTTTAGGATAGGAATATCAAAACAATATTTCAATCCTAATACATTTATACATGATGAATTATATTATATTTCTAATAATAAAATATTTATAGTTTAGAGCATTTTATCATTAAATTTATTATTCACTTGATTTTGGTATATTACCTCTTCCATTCCCTATAATTAATTGTTATTTACATCCATGTCTATATGTTCACATTCTATAAAAATTCACTTAATTGGAAACCTAATTATGTATTATTTCATATGAAACTTTTACTTCCTTTTTTTATTAATATGATTTTGTATTCACACTTTTTAGGGTGTGGGTTTATCAATAGTATTATATTTAAATTTCAAGACATTATTATTGAGATCATGTTTAAATTTTTTTATGTAATCTATTTAATGTGGGGAGAATTTACCAGCATTAAATTTCAAACTAATAAAAATATATTTTTTAGAATAATTTTTAAAAAACAGTAGGAAAAGATGAAAATATTACAACTTCATACATTAAGATATATTTAGAAATTTAATCTCTTTAATATATTTCATTAGATGAAACACTGAGTTTATCATGTGTTACATGAAACACTATGTTTAAATAAAATGTAACATACATTAAGAATATTATTATTTAATATAATTTTTACCACATATTATTTGGAATAGTGAGTTTGAATAATATTAAATATCATATTAAAATATATAGTCTACTCATGTTTATTAGTTATCTATTTATTATAATTCAAATAATAATCATTTAATAGAAAAGGTAATATATTATAAAAAATATATTTTTCATAAAATAAGGTTTACCCATAAATTACAAAGATAATCTAAATTTTTCTAATGTTTAGGGAATTACTTTTGAATAAGTAAACAAATTTTTTTTAAATTGAATTAAAAAATTATCTTACGGTGAATTTTATTGTATTTTTCTAAAAAGTTTCATTTTGTGATGACTTATGAAAAATAATAAAATTTAATTGAAAAATACATATCCTTTAAATTATTTATAATGTTAAATTATAATTTTACTTTTTTTTTAAAATAATATTATACCAATTTTTATTTATATTATTCCAATTAGTTAATTCAAATCAGTTTAATTTTCAATTTTAATATAAAAACATCAAAAAAATTTGGATTATTTTTCTCTAAAAACTATCTTTCTTGTCATAAATATGGGATAAATTTTATATCATAATTTTTTTATTATATAAATATTATTTTAAAAATATATATTCCAAATTTGGAATAAAAATAATTTGTAATATATAATAAATTGAACATAACTTTATGGAAAAAATTAATTAAGAAAGTAAAATTTTAATAATCGTGGTTAAGATAACATTTGATATAATATCAGGTTTAACAAATAATAAAATGATAAAATTGAACTACCCAACATTCCAATACATATTTTCATGCAATATTTAATCCATATATGTTATAATATTGATAATTTCCCATTTTTTAACCATGTATAATGATGAAATCATTTGAATGATTGAATATTTTCAAAATATCACAACTATGAAACTCACCTAACTTATTGAATACCAACACCTCTCCTTTGTTCTTCGCACATTGACATCATTTTTTTCTAAAATGAACTACCAAACTCACATAAAAAATTCTTCCTACAAAATTAAGTGAATTATATTTTTTCATAAACAAAATCAAAGAATTCTCAGATGAAATATTAAAAAGGAAACTAGAGTAAGAGGGAACATCATTAAAATAGTGTTTTTATATTATTTCATTTTCAACCTCTATAAATTATAATCGAATAACTATGAAATATTAAACTGAATATATTTAATATAACATGATTATTTTATAATAATATCATTACCTACATCAATTTCCACTTCCATCAAATGATTTAGAAAATCTATATTTTTGTGTGCAGAAAACTATGACCTCACGAACTGATATCATTCAATCTTCCATTACAACCATTCACAGTTGAGTATGATGACAGATATAAATTATATAAATTATATTTATAACATATTAATACCTATTTCTTAATTATAACATATATATCTTTTTTCCTTCCATTTCAAAGGTGATAAAATAATTTCACTCATGTGTATGACATACTACAACCTCTTGAAGAGATGCGATTAACCATTATAACCATGAAAATCATTCAGAAGTAATGAGATCAACATGATTAATGTTAATTATGATCTGAGAGGCTATTATATGAACAATATGAAATTTATTTTTTGAGAGTGATTAGAATTATTTCTCATGTATTATTTTTTGGATAAATATGGGTCCCTCTATACATGGTGATTACATGAATTCATTTTTGATCTTCTTGTCTCACGAGTCTTAGTATTGATCACCTGCTATCAGGATTCATGGAATAAAATTTTATACTATTTAGTGGATACTATTGTAGGCTCATAACATGGATTTAAAAGATATAATTTTATCTATTATGTTTTAAATAATCTGCATTATATCGTTGATTGATGAATTGAGTTCACCCCATCTAGGGGTTAAAAACATGTCATCCAGTAGTAGGATGAACTAATGGTTGGTGTCAAATGTGGTAGGAATGGATATTTTGAATCAAGGGACTTGGGAATAGTAGAGGCCACCTTAGAGTGGATTTAAGATAAATGTGTTTGGATAATTAAATCAAGATGTCATGCACGTAGGCTTGTTGGTTAAGGTTAACATGTTGTTATTGTTTCTCAGATTCATATCATATGTTAGGAAGAGTAATTCCATTGAATAAGAAGTTAATGACATGATGAATAGAATCTTAATTTTAATTTTTTTAAACATACAAATTTAATCAATTTATTTATTATCATCTTCTTCTTATTTTACTCAGAGGAAATGACAATTTCCCATGTTTTGTGGTTAATGAAATTTGGAAGTATGGGTCCCTTAATAAAAACGAAATGAATATTTATCATAATTAGACGGTGGTGAATTACAATACAAACAAGATAAAAGTAATGGGGTTCCTCATCAATGTATAATTATTTTGTTTATATAATATCTCTTATATATTATTTTAATTTAATTTTCATGGGTTATTCTCAATGGATTTATCACTTTTGAACACACTGAGATTAATTTTTTAATAAAAAAACTTTTGAGTGAGTGATTATATGTCATAGACCTAAAATAAAAATTATATTCAATAAATATTTTTAATATTGTAATAACAATATATATCATCATTTTTTAATATTTTCACTCATTTAATGATGATAACAATATTCATGTATACGGGGAATACCTCCCTCTCGAAGTGATGTGACTCTATTTTAATTAAAAGTCCACACATAAGATATATGCACTTATATAAAATTGTATTTGATATATTGTTATCAATTTTTTAACGTTAATATATTACCTACATATTTCCCTAATGATCGTCAGAAAATGTAAATGTTACTTTTGTGAATGAATGACCTCGCCTCACTAAGATCATAACAAATGTTATTTTTTATAATCATTTTTATGGCTGGTATTAAATGAATTTTTTGTTTTGAAAATATGAAAATTATATCATTATTTTTATTCTGGATATTCTATAACTATTTAATATGAACATGAATGGGATCTTTCATGAGAATCCATTAATTAATAAAAGAAATATAATTAACAGCTAAAAAAAGAAAATGTTTAAATAATTATTAATGAAAATGTGATATTATGTTATAAATATATGATATAATAAACATATTTATTAATATGGATTTGGAATAAGTTAATAAATTTTATTAAACAATTGTAAAAGAGCTTATATATATTACTATGAAAAGGAAGTTGTGAGGTAAGGGATTTCATCTCAATTTATATTGCATAGATATTTATTTTATATTGTTCACCAATTCACCTTTATATTCTTCATATATTACCCTTGGTAACTAATATCCTTATTCCTTAATAATTTATAATATTATATGTTTGAAATTAAATTGTTTTTTATAAATTTATTTGATTTTAAAATTACATTGTGGTAAAACCCGTTGTATAAGTTCATATTTTTATTTGATTGTTAACTTTTTCTTGAAACACACAATTCATTGTAATCATTTTTATTGTACATTATATTTCTGTTATATAAATTTTTTATTTTATATTGTATTTGAGTATATAATAAACTATATAAATAATTTACAAATAGGGTTTACTTTGATATTTATTTTATTAAATATAGAAATATTGATAAATATGTAACCCTTTCTCAATATGGGTATTTTTTTATAATTCATACTATTCATAATTTATATCTATTAATAAATATATTTGAAATTGTTTAGACATGAATATATGGGTTGTGGTTTATTTTAGATATACCCCTTATTTAGTGATGGGCCTCAAAAGAAAAAATCATTTGTCCCAACCCTATTATTTTCAAACTAGTAGTATTAAATTATATTAATGATAAATGATGAATGTAGTGCTATAGAAATCTAAAATAGATGGGATTATAAGTAGTTGTTTTATAATCTATTGAGGATATATATTACTTGTAATGGTATCATGTTATAGGGATAAATTATTTCTAATATTTAGTATTTAAAACATTTATAATTAATTTGTTATATTTTTTATCCCTAATATTTTCATTATGATATTTTATATAGATTCATTTCACTCTCAGTTTATTGAATAAATCAAAAAAACTATTATTTACCCTTAAATATTAATTATTCTATATAATTTTATTTTAGTAATTTTTTTAATATAATTTGGTTTCAGTTATTTAACTTTCCTTGATTATTATTCTAATTGATTAATTATATATTCAACTGTATGGTACCCCAACCAAGCATTTTAGTTCTCCCTTATTTTTTCCATTCCTAGGAATCTATGAAGTGTACTAAGAAAGATATGAATTGACATTCAATATATTATTGTGTTATTTTGGAAAATGTTTTTTTCATAGTTTTTTATTCAAATATGACATAGGAATCACATTTATATTTGACACTACAAAACTAAAAAAATTATTGGTCCTTTGGAGTTTGATTTTCTATAAATATTAAAAGGTAATAAAAAATTAATTAACTATAGGTTATAAGGTGTGGGGTCCTTATATACATTTAATTTGATTAGATAGACCTCTGTTTTTAAATCATCTTGTAATCATATTTTTATGATTAGTTCTTTGTTTTTTTCAATATATTTATTATTGATAGGATCAGGAAAAAAGCCAATTTTAATAAAACATTATTTTATTTTATATTTAATAATGAAACCAATAGTAAAAATTATGTTTTTTATTTTTATAAATTCGAAGGTACATTTTATTATAAAAAATAATATAATTCCATTTGAATGATTATTAAAATATATTTGTGTATATGTTCATTTTGAGGCCAAAAAACGAACTAGTCTAAGAACCATTTATCATTTAATTTTATGAATTTATATTTCAACTTATATATAACTCTTATTTAAATTTAATATTGAAACACTGATACCATATTTTCAATCATAATGTTTAATTTATTAAAATAATTATCTTGATTTGTTTTCATTATGAATTGTGAGCATAGATAACGTTATTGACCAATATAATTTGTAAAACATATTAATTAAGTCGACACGTTGTTATATGGTCGCAAAATCAACCCCACATACACCTTTATATAATTCAATGATTTAATATTTAACATATCTATAATAATGTCAAATATAATGTGTTTTAGTGTGTTTTTATATTATAATATAATTTATATTATTTAATGTAAATAATGAATACAAAATGTTACTCTCTTTCTTTTAATATTATTTTCATATTTACATTTTGATAAAATGATTTTAATAATGGATATAAATAATTTTTGTTATTAGTAAACCCTTATTTCTATGAAATTAATATATTTTAATGTTTTAGTGATGATAGAATTTACTTAAACTCTTACACATCATAAAGAGTGTTCTTGGGAAGCCATATAACCACCAATAAACATCATTTAAAACACAATAAAATTTATATTTTATAAATTAATCATTATATTCAAAAAATTGATACATAATTATAATTTAATAATATATGAAAAATATATTTTCAAACTAATTATATTGTTGTTTTCATTTTATTGAATTCAAATTATATTTGTAGTCTCACGAATTACATTAAGGAGTTTCATGATAAAATATATATTTTTAAATAATTAACAATTAAATAAAAATATTTAATAAGTAAAACATGGATATAAACTTGTATATAATATTATCGATGAACCATTTCATAGCCACATTTCAATGAAAATTTAAATTTACATACAATACAGGCCGAACCATTGTGTTACCCTAATTATTGTTTAATAGATCATGAGGGGATAAATTATTTATATGAGTATTAAAATGAAATAAAAAACTGGATAAATTTAATTGGATTGGGGAATTTATACCTTATAATGGGATAAATTTTTAATTTTGTTCATTTTTTGAAACATTACCTGATAAATATATATATTATATTTAAATATTTTAATAAATTCCCAATGTTTCCTTCCATCATATATAAATTTGAACCAATTATACTCTTTAATAACAACTATTTTTCAAATTTACATGACAAATAATGAATTAATACATGTAAAACACTATTACCTATGACCTAGAGACTCTGGTCTCAATAAATAATTATCCAATATGGATTAATGTGTGTAATTAATGTGTGTTTTTTTGATGTTTTATAGAACTTAACTAATTGATTTCATTTAACTTCCTCCTCTACCTCTTTTGGAAATATAAAATCATTGTAATTAATTATATTAACTATCTAACAAATAAAAATTTTCTAATAATCTAGTGGACCATGAATTATACATATCGTTTCCATCTACTATAAAAAGAAAAATATGCTCGTGTTTTGGTTGGAGCTACCTTCTCAATATTGTGATATTATTTTTTCTCATCATATTCCATTAATATTTTTAAAAGTAAAATTAATTAATATATATTATATTTATGAAATAATTATTATTCTATAGTTATAGTATATAATTTGTATTATAACAATTATATCCCTTATAAAATGATAGCGGAGCTCAATCATAACTGTAGACTGTGACTACTACGAAAAGATGTGAATTTTTAACATTATTCCAAAATGATTCTTTAGTTTTATATAATCAACTAAATTAATATTCAATATAGTATTATTATTATGTAAATTATTGATCAATTTCATAACCACAGTAACCGTAACAATTTAACTGTTTATTTTTTGAAAATATAACTCTAGTAGATGAATTGGTTGATATATGCAATATCTATTCAATGAATTGATTTAGGATTACAACAAATGAACCACAGAGGTTTATTAGAAATGAATTATTTCAAAATAAATTATATTTCACTAAATTCATTACATATGAAAATTTTATATGTATTATTATGAGGATCCCTAATGTTAGCGTAATTTTACATCATTTCCACATCAATAATGAAGTTTTACAAAATAAACCTAATTTATTTCACAAGATTTTTATACATCCCCATTGAAAAATTATATCCCAATCCCACTTTATTAATTTAATAAAATTTATTTCCATCAGGTATTATTTTCATTGGGTATTTACTCGAAAGTAATTAATGTTGTAAGGGTTTTTTATTAAAATATAATTTTAGTTTAGGATTTTTTTATGTGGAGATTTATTTTGAGTGAATTATATAATAATATTTTATCAAAACTATATATTTTTCTATCCTCTGGTTAAGATGATGATTAAATTATTATATATCATTTTCACCTATTTTTATCATTGTTCAAAAGAAAATTTTCTTCTCTAAAAAATTATTTATAATAATTTTTCAAAATGTATTTATTTTACATTTTCAAATATTATTCTTTGATTTATATATTGTTTATGATGGTTATTATTTATTATAATATGATTATTTGGGGTAAAATATTTACATATTTTACAAAAATTATAATGTTTTAAAAGAAACCTTTTTTCCCAGACATGTCTATTTGTTGTAATGTATGAATTTTTTGAAATAAATATATCTATTTGCATCAAAAAAATTAATTCCCACTATCACAATAATTATTTCCATTAAATCATTTGATAGATGATTTTGTGGATATATTAAATTAAATTATTATTATCAATATTCTTTAACTTTCTATATATGATATTATCCAATGAAAAATATTCTCTTTTGTGAAGTAAATAAAATAATATTGACTTATATATATATATGTATGTTCTTAAAAAAATTAGAGGAAAGGTATTTCAAATATAATAGTTTGAATTTTTTTCTAATGTTTTTGGTTTTAAAAAGTATTCATTTAAGATGAATTTTTGGTCTTCTATCTTCAATTATTGAAAAACAATTATACCTTTTCATAAGATCATTCACTTCCATGGGATCATGTTATATATTACTCTCAATTATTAAATATAAATTATTTTTCTCTTTCATGTCCATATTTTAAATATCATCAGAAAATTCAACATCAATTCATTTTTCATTGATGATGTCTAAATCATATATAAATTCTATATAGAGTCTGAGTTGAAATTTTTAGTTTTTTTACATTAATCGAGAAATATTATATATTTATTTATTCAACGTGGATAAATTTTGATTTAAATAGAATTTTAGAATGGAATATATTAATAATTTCATATATGTTTAATACAATTTATTTGTAAGTGATGGGTGGGGACAATTTGTAGATATCACCTCAATGAATTTATTTATCCCACGAGACAACATATGTGGCCATAGTATATGGATATTAGGTATACATCATCTCATTTTTTTAAAATATATTCTTTTTTGAGATTAATTGAAGTTAAGATTAATTATATAAATTTTTTGTGATTAATTGAGATTTTGTGTCCAAAATTCTGATGTTTCTTAAATGTAAATTCAATTGCTGTTTTAAATGTGGTTTATATGTTTTTGTTATCCATGTATCTTCATTTAAATAAGGTACGATTTAATGTAAAATATATTGATCATCCCCAGTACTATATTAATAATGTCAAACATATTAATATATGTTGTTGTTTTGGATGATACAAAATACTCATTTTTTCTCCTGCATTTTATTTTCATGAATTTTAGTGTTTATATTAGATACATTTTTCATTAAGGGACCGTAAAAATTATAGACTCTAAAGAAGTTTTAATTACAATTTTAAGTCCACCACCATTATGTATTAGTATAATCCAATTGGGTTACCACTCAATTTTCCATATTACCATAACTAATATCAATTTATGTTTATTTAGAACTAGTGATTCGTTGGGATTAGGTGATAAAAAAATATATCAATTAGAGTGGGTCCTACATGCCATAATACATCCTCTAGTGACTAAAAGCGAATCACATATCCACGATTAACCTCTTAAAACACTTTAAGGGTGTAAATACACCTCCATGGGTACATTGAATGAAAAAAGATCACTTTTGGAATGATCATGGTACCATTTATCCTTCACTAGATCCAGATTATGACTTATTATTATAATCATGATTTCATATACATTTATTAACCCTATAGAATATATCTTTTTTTATAATATTAGAGAAATTCTTGTACTATTTTTATTAAAAACCAAGGAAACCCCACTTTTTCCAATGACGAGGGAACTCATTACATGTACAGGAATGTCCAAAGGTAATTAAATCCTAACATGATGCATATGGGCCCATAATAATGCACGATTTACAGAACCTATAGTCTATCTAATAGAACCCGTCCTGCCTCTCTCGATATGGTCTACATCACATGACTTAATTTTCTCTACACAACCACCTACCCAGCCACTAATCCGAACGCCCTCAACCTCCGAGAGAACACTCTGTCTCCCAGACCACATAGTATACTTCATCTTCGTGCAAGATGGATAACAGAATTTATGTAATTATCATGATCCTCCATCATTGAACCATACAACCAATATTTCCCCTCCATCCATCACTTATATTCTAGTTCCCAAAAGCATAACATTGAACTCCACCACCATCATTTTCTTATTGTGTGTCACACTGCAGCAACCCCATTCCAAACCATTGAATCCTATTTTTCATATATATCATTTATTATTCATTGAAAGAAGAATATTTATTATTGTGTTAAATGGTAATCCAAAAATTAAGGAAATAAATTTTTTCCAATTTTTTTTATACATGGTCCTTAATTTTAATGTTATTTGGAACATTTATGGTTCTTAAATCACCATGATTTTAGAATTAGATCCTTTTTAGATAAAAATTGAATTATTTTATCCAAATCATAACTGATGGATAACTTCAACAATTTATTTTAATAGAGATATATTGGATTCTTTTTTTGTTCATAATGCTAGGGACATTCATTGTAAATGTTTTTTCTGGTTACTTTTTAACCAAGGTGAATTTAAATCCTCTAAAGGAATTATGGTATAATATGGCATTTTTCATGCGTGATTCATGAACCTCATTGTAAATCCTTTTTATATTATTTATTTTATGTTGTTAGTAATACAAATTTATTTTAGACCCATTAAATTTAATTATAATTTGTTGTATTTACTATTATTAATTTATTTATCATTTCATTTCATTTTTCACATCAAATAGAGGTTCACTTCCAAAATAATCCATAAAAATTCACCCTCTAGAGAAATATTTACTCCAACAAAAATGTGGTATTAAAGGGTAATCTAATATAAAATCCTTTATAGATTACAAAGAGTAATAAATTAAATATTACATTTTCCTCTAGTGATCATTGTTCTCTTGATGGACCCATGAAGGATATAACTCTATATAGTGACCCATCCTTTTCTTACATTACTATTACATCATTTTATAGATAAACAAAATAATAGTATTATACATAGAGGATCGAAAGGATTAGTGTCTCATGAAAACTAGGACCACACATAACAAATACAACATCAACCATAAACATTTATTTAATTTCTTATTCACTGGATTCATAGTGGCACTTGTCCTCTCCTTAGTACAAGTAGCCAATTTAGGATATACATAAAAAAGGGGTGATCTAGAAGCCCATTAAGAGGATAGGTAAGAACAACATAGTATAGGGTAAGCATAATCATAACATAAACAAAAGATCATGAACATGAGAGGAGCATAAATAAAAGAATTGAAATGTGGCATTGCATAAAAATGAAACATCATGTCATAGTGGTTAACTGCCACACATACATGTGAAATAAGCTTGCATCTTGTTCATGCATCATTTCACATTTACTCATGAGATTCATCACTTTACCCAATGCATTGGAGCGCTATATAATTCCGGGTGCACCCGTCACATCATAACATCATCATTTTTCATGAATGCCACAATGAAGATTTAAAATAAATCATCATAATGAACCCACGAAAATTAATGGGTTTCTTCTCATAATAATACCTTCATAAACTTTGGGTTCCCAAAAGAAATAGGGAATAACCCACATGTTACAAGAACCGTCCACTTTGAGTGAGAAGTAAAAGGGGTGTTCTTAAAAGAAGAGTTCTTTAGAAAACATTCTGATGGACTTAAAAACCATTGAAAAACATGTATATCCCAGTAAAGTAAGGTAAATGATGAAAAAATTATCTTTTAGGAGTAACCATATCAAAAATTGAGTGAAAGAGAGAGAACCCGAAGGAAGAAAATTGGGTTCGAGATTTCCCCTTACCTTGTACTCGAATGCCTCTTTCTCTTTAATGTCCTGTATAATGATATTATATCCATTAATTAGAAATTCCATAAACTTT
Organism: Viscum album; assembly: GCA_963277665.1. Taxonomy (NCBI): domain Eukaryota; kingdom Viridiplantae; phylum Streptophyta; class Magnoliopsida; order Santalales; family Viscaceae; genus Viscum; species Viscum album. Next base: position 563,308,742 of record OY728129.1, on the reverse strand, counting down.
TATACATTAATAGGGTTCATTTTGGATTCATTATGTCATATTATTTTCGTTTGGATGACTTATAGAGTTTAAAAAAATTGTTCGAGGATGTTCATTTTTATGGTTTTCTTGAGTGGTTCACTTGTATTATTAAATTGATGTTTGGGTATAACATTAGTAAACATCCATAACTTATATTACAAGTTATTAATGATATTACAAGAGATTGAATGATTTTATAATGAGTTATATTAGATTCATGTGGTTGAATCATTAGATAATAATTTAATGATGGTTATTTGGGTAAATTTGGGTGGTTTTTGGATCACAAAAAACTTTTTTTAACATATCACTTAGTAATATGGCCATAGGTTATTTACAGAACATAAAATAGAACATAATATATATAGAATATTTTATTACAACCATAAAAAAAGTTTCATGACCAGATCTATCGGTATAAATGGAAGAAGAGAGCATGTTGTTTTTGAAGGTGATAAATTAACACCTCTTCAACAACGTTCTCTTTAATAAAATAAAAGGAAGGGGGAAAGCATGTAGGGTGATATAATATCCTATTAGGATCAAAAAATTATATTATATGTATAGTAATGGAGTTAAAAAAACAATTTTAATGAATATAAGTGGGGAGAGATCAAGAAAGGTACTTGAACTTGAATTGAAATTAAAGGAGAAGAGGGAGAGAAATTACCTCTAGAATCTTCTTCTTGAGATCCTCTTTAAGGATGATAGGATTGGTCTTTTGATGATACTAGAAGCTTTTAGACATGGGGGAGGGGCTAGGGAATGTTTTTGGGCAGAGTTTAGGGAAGGCATGGAGCATGAGAGGTGTGAGGAAAAGAGGGTGTGAACGGTGGCTTTTATAGTGGAGGGGAGAGGGGTTTCCTTAATATAAAATTCATTAGTCTATTATTTCCCCAAAAGACAAGGAATAGCGAGTCTTTAATGAACAAGAATAGTAATTTAATAATGTAATACCGAAACTAGTGGGATTACATCTGTAGGACATCACACATGACCCTATAATTATCTTATTTAGCTTATTTTGTAAATTACGGTATTTCACTATTCATCAAAAATTCAAGTATCTCAGAAAAATACCAAAACTTTACCCGAACCATTTTTCAATGTGTGAAATCCAAAAATGAAGTCTATTTTTCAGAAATAATTTTCTGAATATTATTAATTTAATATTTAATTAAAATCATAATTTACTTAAAAATAGTTTTTATGATTAAAACTGATTTTATAGTTCTTTCAAAAATTATGTAGGGTCTTATAAAATTATCTAAAAACTATAAGAAATTGATTAAATAATTTATGAGTACATTTTAGGGAAATAAATATCCTTTTAAATTAATTAATTAATTATAATTAAATATTTATGACTTACAAAATACCAAAACATTATTAAGGTCAAATTGCCACTTTCTAAAAAGTGTTAATTTTATTTTATTATTCTTAGGTAATGTTACTCATATTTAATTTTCATAAGGGTCATATTACTATTCATAAGGGTAGTTTATTATTCATAATCATAGGTTACTATTCACTAAGAATTATATTTGTTTCATTAGACTCCAATAATCATCCTTAACTCAACCTTGCTTATTGTATTTTCAGAATTCCAAACATAGGGGTAACAAAATTATGTTTAAAGGTCCCTTATCACTTAGTAGTTCATTTTTTGTGTTTTCATGTTATTTTATGACATAAATATAAGAAGGGAATTTTCATTGAAAAAAAAATTGGGTCGTTACATTCCCCCCCCCCTTAAGAAATTTCTCCCCTGAAATTTCACTTTACACAAAAAGGTGAGGGTACTTCTCCTTCATTACCTCTTACAGTTCCCAATTTTCTACCTCAAACTTATGGTTCCTTCACAATACTTTGACAAGATGGGTTTTCTTGTTTCATTGAACCTTATCACTTCAGTCCGGAATCTTTACTGGATGCTCCTCATAGGAGAGATCATCTTCTAGCTATACCACCTCTGAGTTTAGTACATGTGAGGGGTCTGGTATATACTTCCTCAGTAGTGATACATGAAACACATCATAAAAATGATCCATATATATTGGAAGTGCAAGATGATAGGCCACAGCTCCTATGTGTTCAAGGATCTCAAAGGGGGCCAATATACCTTGGGATTAGCTTCCCTTTCATCCCGAATCGCATGACTCTCTTCCATGGAGTTATTCGAAGGAAGACTTTGTCTCCAATATCAAACTCCAAGTCCCTTCTATGGTTGTCAGCATAGCTCTTTTGCCGACATTGAATATATTTGATGTGTTTTTGGATGACTTGAACCTTATCTGTCATCTCTTGAACAAGATTGGGTTCAAGAAGCTTTCTTTCACCAACTTCATCCCAACAGGTTGGAGCTCTACACCGCTTCCCATAAAGAGATTCATACGGAGACATCTGAATACTCGAGTGGAAGCTATTGTTGTATGATAACTCAACCAATGGTAGATGCTGATCCCAACCACCTTTGTGTTCAAGAGAGTAGGCTCTTAGCATATCATTAAGTTTCTGAATAGTCCTTTCAGTCTGGGCATCAGTTTGGGGGTGATAGGTCGTACTGAAATTTAATTCAGTACTCAATGCATGTTGAAGGCTCCACCAGAATATAGATGTGAACCTTGGATCATGGTCAAAGACAATTTAGAGTGGAACACCGTGCAGTCTCACTACTTACTTCACATATATCTTTTCACATTGTTCAATATAGAGTTCTTCCCGAATAGCGATAAAATGGGCATTCTTGGTGAGTCGGTTAACCACAACCCATATCGCATTATTTCCCTTTGGAGTATTTGGTAGACCCGTAGCAAAGTCCATAGTAACATTTTCCCATTTCCACATCGGTATAGGCAATGGATTCATCATACCTCGGGTATTTTGTCGCTCAGATTTAACTTGCTGACATACCATGCAACTTGATATATATTCCGCAATCTCCTTCTTCATGTTATCCAACCAGAAGTGTTCTCGGATATCACAATACATCTTCTTGCTCCCATGATGGATAGAGAAAGTTGAGCTATGTGCATTATCCAATAGCTCTTTCTTTATCCTGGTTGTTGAAGTCACACAAAGACGCATTCCAAACCAAATCACACCATCATCATCGATATGGAACTCTTGCAGAATCCCTTCTATTACCGCATTCACCCTCTTTTGCATCTCCACATCATCCCTTTGTGCTTCCTTAATCGTCTCCTGGATGGATGGTTGCGCAATCATTTGGGCAAGGTAAGATGTATCCCCTACCCTTATGATTTCCAAATCCATCATTTTCATAGCCAAGAAGATAGGGTCTTTCTCAATCCGCAACATAGAATGAGTAGCAGGTTCTTTTCTTCTTAGAGCATCAGCTACCTTGTTCGCCTTTCCAGGATAATAGTGAATAAAGCAATCATAATCCTTGATTGGCTCTAACCAACTTCTTTGACGCATGTTGAGCTCCTTTTGTGTGAATATTTACTTTAGGATCTTGTGGTTGGTTTATATGTCACACTTCTCGCCATAAAGGTAGTGCCACCAGATTTTCAAGGCAAAAATGAAAGATACTAGCTCTAGATCATGTGTCGGGTAGTTCTTCTCATGCATCATCAACTTTCATGAGGAATATGCTATCATGTTATCATTTTTCATGAGTACACAACCCATGACTTTCTTTGAAGCGTCACGGTATATCACAAAACATTCGCCCCTTTTCGGTAGTGTGAGTACAGGTGCAGTGATCAGACTTCTCTTTTTCTCCAGGAAGCTTCCCTCACATTCTTCCGTCCATAAAAACTTTACCCCTTTCCTTGTTAACTTAGATATCTAGATTGTCAATCGTGAGATGTTTCTCACAAAACGTCAGTAGTACCCAACTAATCCAAGAAAACTACAGATTTTTGTGACACTAGAGGGCTTGGGCCATTCCTCAATCGGCTTTTTCATTGACGGATCAACAGAAATTACCTCATGTGTGATCACATGTCCCAAGAACGTGACTTGATTCACCCAAAAGTCACACATGTTGAACTTGGCGTATAATTTCTCCTTTATCAATGTTGCCAACACAAGTCTAAGATTTTCATCATGTTCCTCCTTTCTCATGGAGTAGATGAGAATATCATCGATAAACACTCCCACAAATCTGTCGAGGTAATGTCTAAAGACTCTATTCATCAAATCCATGAAGATTGCAGGGGCATTATTAAGTCCGAAGGGCATCACCAAAAACTCACAGTTCCCATACCTGGTACAGAAGGCAGTCTTCTGAATATCTTCCTTCATCACCTTTACCTGATGATATCTAGAACGAAGATAAACCTTTGAGAAGTATTGAGTTACTCCTAACTGATCGAACATTTCATCAATCCATGGAAGAGGATACTTTTTCTTTATGGTGATCTTGTTGAGTTCCCGATAATCTACACACAACCGCAATTTTTCATCCTTCTTCTTTATAAAGAGCACTAGCACACCCCAAGGAGATGCACTAGGGCATATGAACCCTTTGTCCAGATACTGTTGGAGCTGCTTCATTAACTCCACCAGTTCGATAGGAGTCATCCTATAGGGGAAATTTGAGATAGAAGTAGCTCCAAGTAAAAGTTAAATAGATAATTCTACCTCATGATGAGGTGGAATTCCGGGTAACTCTATGTGAAATACATCATCGGATTCCCTCACGATGGGCATTTCCTCAATGTTGGAACTTTCCTTTGACTCCACCTTTTGGGAGAGGTATGATTCTGCATAAGGAATCAACAACCACACCATTGATTTATTTCTAAAAGGATATTCATGATCTTCCTTGAATTTGTATAGGATCATGGGATGGTTCGCAATATGAAAAGATATTTCCTCTTCTAGACAGTAGATATGTGCTCTATATAACACGATACAGTCCATTCACATTATAGCGTCAAATTCCACCAAGGGAAGTATTATGATATTTTCCTGAAGAATCTTCCCGCATACGCCAATAGGAGAAGAGTCAAACACTTGGGTGGAAATGATTCCACCACTTGGAGTTTTTAAAGATATCTCTACTTCAAGGTTTCGAGGCATCGATTATATAGTTCTAGCAAACTTGCAAAATATAAAGGACTTCGTAGAACCAGAATCAAATAAGACTATTTCCATTATTGAGTGAATAGGAAGTGTACCTCGTATGACCTCATTATCATGCTCTACCTCCATAGTAGTGATGGCATAATCATTCCATTGTTACTTTGGCTTTGGTGGTTGCTGACGCTGATTAACCTCGAGAGCTCGAGGTTTAGTGCACTTGTTTGCATAGTGCCCTAGCACCCTACAGTTGTAGCATTGAACCATGAGTGGTTCTCTCATTTCATCAGCTACATTCTGCATCGTTTTTATGTCTTTTAGACACACATGAGAATGGTGTCCTTCTTTCCCACGCTTGATGAATTTCCCCATCCCTTTGAGGCAGTTCCCATTATGTAACTTCCCACATTTCTGGCATGTAGGACGTTGATTATTTTTCCCACCTTTATCACTTTATCCACCATCTTGAAACTCCATCATTCGTTTCTTATCCCCATAGACATGGGAGTATTCTCCAAACTCTATCTCCACTTTGAGAGCACACCGATCAACTTCTTCATAACTCCCAAAGTCTCGAATTTCAAGATCCTTTCGAAAGTGTTGTTTTAATCCACTAAATAATCTGTCAATTTTTCTATCATTGTTGATAACAAAACCTGAAGCATACCTTCTGAGCCATGTGAATTTTTCTTCATATGTTATGACATATTCTAATTTTCTTTTCTTGAGCTCTATGAATTCTCTCTCCATATTCGTTCGAAGAGTTCGTGGGAAGTACTTATTAAGAAACATTATCTTAAAGTCTTCCCATTCCATCTCTTCAATTTCCTCTCTTGGCTTTGTGTTCTTAATCAAATCCCACCATTGTTCGGCTTCTCCATCTAGACGATAAACGGTTAGAGTCACCTTCTCCGTATCAGAACATTGAATAATAGAAAAGATCATCTCCATGGAGTTGACCCACTATTCCGCAACTAGTGGATCAGAAGATCCACAAATCGTCGGTGGTCACTGCTGCATAAAACATTCGATTTCCAGTTGCTCCCTCTTTGGTGAAGGATGACGTTCGGAATTATTATGGTTATTGTTAATAAAGTAGGATATTTGGGTAAAAATCACTAAGAAGTTTTTAACTCCACCTCCCAAATCATTGGGGATGTTGTTCTAGCAATCGTTGCATTGGCCCTTGCAAGAGTTGTTGGCCTGATTTCTCCTGGTTCCCACCATTTTCTAAAATGGAAAATGTTAGAACAAAATATAAATAAACAAGTTATGAATAACTTATTAATTTAAACAATTATACCAAAAACATAACATATGGTATCCCATGGTAAATATTTTTGTGTGTATTTTTGTACATAATCTCATAATATAAGTTATCTCTAGGGTTCACTAATCCTAATTTCCAAATTAACTAAACCATTTCTCTTATACCAACTATCGCGACCCAGCCTTTTCATACATTACTATTACATCATTTTATGGATAAATAAAATAATAGTATTACACAAAGAGGATCCAATGGTTTAGTGTCTTGGGCAAACTAGGACCACACATAACAAATACAACATCAACTATAATCATTTATTTAATTTCTTCTTCACTAGCTTCTTAGTGGCACTTGTCCTCTCCTTAGTACATGTAGACACCTAAGGATATACATAAAAAGGGGTCAGATAGAATCCCAGTAAGAGGATCGATAAGAACAACATAGCATGGGATGAGCATAATCATACCATTGAAAAAATATCATGAACATGAGAGGAGCATAAATAAAAGACTTGAAATGTGGCATTGCATAAAAATGAAACATCATGTCTTAGTGGTTAACTACCACACATCTTGTGAACCAAGCTAGCATCTTGTTCACAAATAATTTAACATTTACTCATGAGATTCATCACTTTACACGATGCATTGTTGCTCTAAATAATTCCGTGCGCACCCATCACATTTAAACATTCAGATTGCACTATATAATTCCGGGCGCACCCATAACCTCATAACATCATCATTTATCATGCATGAAAAAATGAACATATAAAATAAATCAACATAATGTAGAAATGAAAATTAATAGGTTTCATCTCATAATAACACCTTCATAAACTTTGGGTTCCCAAAATAAAGATGGAATAACCCACATGTTACAAAAACCGTCCACTTTGAGTGAGAGGCAAAAGGGGCATTCTTAAAAAAAGAGTTCTTTTGGAAAACATTTTGTCTGACATAAAAACCAGTGAAAAAATGTATATCCCAGAAAGGTAATGTAAATTATGAACAAATGATATTTGAGGAGTAACCATATCAAAAATGGAGTGAAAGAGGGAGAACCCGAAAGAAGAAAATTTGGTTCGAGATTTCCCCTTAACTTGTACTCAGATGCCTCCTTCTCTTTAATGTCCTGTATAATGACATTATATTCTGTAATTACAAATTCCAGAACCTTTAATACATTAATAGGGTTCATTATGGTTTCATTATGTAATATTATGTTCCTTTTGATGACTTATAGAGCTTCAAAACGTTGTTCGAGGATGATCGTTTTTATGGTTTTCTTGAGTGGTTCACTTGTATTCTTAAATTGGAGTTTGGGTAGAACATGGGTAAACATCCAGAACTGATATTACATGTTAATAATGATATTATAGGAGCTTTAATGATTTTATAATGACTTATATTAGATTCATGTGGACAAATCATTAGATAAGATTTTAATGATGGTTATTTGGGTAAATTTGGGATGTTTTTTGATCACAACGTACTTGTTTTAACATATCACTTAGTAATATAGAAATTGGTTTTTTACAGAACGTAAAATAGAACATAATAAATATAAAAAATTATGGTTCAACAATAAAAATGGTTTCATCACCAGATCTGAAGGTAGAAATGGAAGAAGAGAGCTTGTCGTTTTTGAAGGTGACAAATTAACACCTCATGAACAACGTTCTCTTTAATAAAATAAAAGGAAGAGGGAAAGGGTTTGGGGTGATATAATATCCCATTAGAATCATAAAATTACATTATATGTATAATAATGGAGTTACAAAACAATTGGGATGAATATAGGATGGGAGAGATCAAGAAAGAAACTTGAACTTGAAAGGAAATTAAAGGAGAAGAGGGAGAGAAATTACCTCTAGAATCTTCCTCTTGAGATCCTCTTTAAGTAAGCGAGGAATTGGTCTTTGGATGAGACCAGAAGATTTCGGACATGGGGGTGGGGCTAGGTAAGGTGTTTGGGTATATTTTATGGATGTCTGGGAGCTTGATAGGTGTGATAAAAAGAGGGAGTGAAGGGTGGCTTTTATAGTGGAGGGGAGAGGGGTTTCCTTAATATAAAATTCATTAGTTTATTATTTCCCCAAAAGAAAAGGAATAGTGAGTCTTGAATAACCAAGAATAGTAATTTAATAATGTAATCCCGAAACAAGTGGGATTACATCAGGAGGACATCACACATGACCCTATAATTACCTTATTTATCTTATTTTGTAAATTACGGTATTTCACTATTCATAAAAAATTCAAGTATCTCAGAAAAATCCCAAAATTTTACCCCAACCATTTTTCAATGCGTAGAATCCAAAAATGAAGTCCATTTTTCCAAGATAATTTTTTAAATATTATTAATTTAATATTTAATTAAAATCATAATTTACTAAAAAACAGTTTTTAAGATTAAAACTGATTTTATAGTTATTTATAAAATTACGTAGGGTCTTATAAAATTATCTAGAAACTATAATACATTTATTAAATAATTTATGAGTAAATTTTCAGGAAATAAATATCCTTTTAAATTAATTAATTAATTATAATTAATTATTTATGACTTACAAAATACCAAAAAAATTTCTAAAGTCAAATTGTCACTTTCTAAGATGTCTAAATATTATTTTATTATTAATAGGCATAGTTAATCATATTTAATTTTCAAAAGGTTCATATTAATATTCATAAGGGTAGGTTACTATTCAGAATATTAGGTTACTATTCACCAAAAATTATTTTGGTTTCACTAGACTCCAAAATCATCCTGAACACAACCGTGTATATCAGATTTTCAAAATTCGAAACATGGGGGTGAAAAAATTATGATTAAAGGTAACTTATCAATTAGTTGTTCATTATTTTATGTTTTCATGTTATTTTATGACATAATTATAAGAAGTTAATTTCCATTGAAAAAAACTTTGGGTCGTTACACTCTATACTTCAATGGACTATCCTATATTAATTGGAAAATTAAAATTTATACCTTTCGGAAAAGCATACCATACCCCATCTTGTAGACTATAAGAATAGTTATACATTTTCTGAATAATTAGAGGAATAATGGGCTCCTTATGATATAGTTTCTATTGAGATAGATTGAAATTACACAAATATTATTTATTTTTATTTTTGATAATAATGAATTTCATCATATTTAAAAGTTTAAAAATTATTTATGAATTTGGTTGTTTCATGAAGACAAACATTAGGAACATATATATAAAATATTACTGAAAAATAAGGAGATTTAGAAGAAATAATATGTGATGTTATTGAAACTGTAAAATTAGATTATATGTGAAAGCTCCATATCCTCTTTATCTGATTAAAGTGATGGAGGCCACAAATTCCTTATAGATAATGATGTGGTAAAAAATATTACATTCATATGTTTTTATCATATTTATCATGCGCCACTACATATAATTAGTATTAACATATAAAATATAATTGAGACCATTTAATATAATGATTTTGTGACAAAAACTCTATGTTTATGAAGCAAAAGGTATATATGTAATCAAGTAGTGAGAGATATATACCTTATTTATAATGTGTAAGGGTTAAATGTGATAATGAGTGTCATGATGAAATTCATTCCAAAAAAATAATGATTATGTGAAACCATTTATCTATGATTTGTAATATTCTTATATTTTTTTTAATTAATATGAATAACCTAGAAATAATGTTACAAAATTTAAAAAATGAATTACGAAAAAATCCATGTTCTATAAAATATTATATTAATAATTTATATTATTCATATAAATATATTAAAGACAATATTTCAATGTTTACTAAAGATGAAATCATTTTAGACAAGATCACGTGTTTTCAATAGATCGTGAAGAAACATTGTTTTATTTCTTATTCAAATTAACCATGTCCATATAATAATAAAACATTTATAAATGGATTCATTAAAAAATGTATAATTATTATTGTAGGTTAATGAAAAGGATTTATGAGTGTAATATTAAAAAATGAACAATACGGTAGACCAAAAAATGTCAACTAATCATTAGATATCTTATCTATAAAATTTCATATTTTATCTGGTTACTTACATACAAATTAATTGTTCATTCAAAAATAATTATTAACTTAAATTAGTGGATAAAAATTCACGTATGTACCAAAATTTAATAGGTCATATTGTATGAAATGGAATAGGATAATTCATTTTAGATACATATAAGATGATTAGAGGATTCTCATGACGGGTTTTTTGAAATATCTCATTTATCGAAAAAATATTCTCAAAATTGAAATCTATTACCTTTCAAAAATTATCTAATTTAGTTTTCATTATAATAATACTAATATTATTAAAGTCACTTATATGTTTTTATGTAAATTTATTATTTATTGAGATTTTCCATATACATATATAGGGTTTTGAATCAAGTTTTATCATGTCTTTTATTTGGAATTTTATAAATCGTTAATTACATTAATATAAAGTAACCATCTAAAATCTTATTTGACCATCAATTGAGTATGTGATCACTAAACGAATTATTTTTTAATACCTCATATATATTAGATATATTTATCATAACATGTCTCGTTAAATAAATTTTATACATCAATTCATTTTTTATATAATCAATATAAATTAAAAATATTCATTTAATGTGTATATCCTTTAGATTATCTCCCTTAAAGATGAATATCAATTTGAATGTATATATTAATTTAGTGATATTTTTATTATTTGAATTCAATAATAAACATTAAATATTTTTAGATTCATGGTATATTTAAAATCAATTTTTCATTACATTGAAATAATTATTCTTGTTTAATTTTTCTCAGAATACACTGACTAGAAATTGTTTCCACACAAGATGCCCACTGGTTATTCAAAAAACATTAAATGTTTGTTATTTAATACCAAAAGGCTGGTAAAACAATTCATCTATCCCATATTGACATTCTAGGCCATATATGACTCTTATAATGAAGATTCCTTTTATTATTATATACATCATTATTCATATACCCACTGAAATTACTATAGATTTTATAAAATCAAAAACATTTTAAAAATAATAATTTGGATAATGTTTTACAACTATGTAATCATCATATCCTCCTTATTCATTATCAACTACCCATCTCATATTTTTATGTAATTTTTATTTCTTTTAATACTAATAAATATTTAAAATAAATTGAAATGAATAATTATTCTCTATAATGGTTTTCAAAATTTTATTGTTGAGATTCATTTTCAGACTCTCATTGTTATATTCTTCAATGATGAATTTAAATGCCTTATAGATAATAGATTTTATAATACCATAGCTAATATAGTTCAAATAATTTTATAAATGTAAAATCATCATAGTGGAAATATCCACTTTGATTATTCACTATAAATCATGGATGCTTCATTTAAATTCTAAAATTGATTCCTATTTTATTTTTCAAATATATGATATTTTTCAAATTATTTTTAATATATCATTGTAAAATTTATTATAATTTCTCATTCCATATTTTTCATATCTAACAACCATTTCAAAATAATTTATTTATTCTGGTAAAGGAGAGTAAAAAATATAAAAATTATGATTCTTTTGTTTTACATTTGAATATATATTAGTTTTCCATTCATTTAAAATTTTCAAATCTTGATTCTTATTTAATGATTCCTTATTTTTTACCTAATAATTAATTAAATTACCTTTATATTTTTAAATTCATGTAAATATCAATATTAATATTATAATTTTATTTTATTTTGATATAATTCTTTAAATCATGGATACATATAATATATTTAATTTTATAGAAACAAATTATTATTTTTTAAATTATATTTTCACTGATTAATTTTTCAATTTTATTTTTTTTTATAAATAAACTATTTGATTTATGTCACTCTTTATTGTGATTTTTTAACATTTATTTATTCATCTCCTGATTACAAATATATTTGTGTGCCCATACACATTGAAAAGTATAAATCATTAAAGGGAGTGCCATTTTATTTCTAATATAGAATGTTTATTTCAAAAATATAATATTAAACTATATTGGAGTGTATATTTTCATTCATAATTTTATACAAAATTTGAATCATTCTTAATATTTTAATCTTTTTAGTCATTGAATTTGAATGTCATATATCACTGTTGATTGATAATGAGATAAAGATTGCAAAACAATTATTATGCATGTTATCTTTTCATTTGTATATTTTAAAGAAACACTCATATATGTATTTTATCTCAAATTATATGAATGGTTTTTTAATGTTTCATCACATATTTTTTGTAGTTTTATATTTCAAGAGTATCTTTTTAAAAATGTGGGCTTTAAATAAAATTATTTTAAAAATATGAAAAAATGGGTTAAAATTTATTCCTTAACATTTTTTAAATCTTATTATTGAAAATATTTTTACGAAAAATTAATTTCCCTAATGCTTTCCCATGTGGATATTCATAATCACATATGAAAATAGAACTAGGTACCCCTTAATGTAATGATATCTACAAATAATATTCATAGTTATGATTTTATAACATCAAAGGGGTAGAAAGTTTTGACATCAAAGAATCATTTATATTGTTTTCATATGAGATAATGTTCATTTTTTAAAGGAATTATGAAATGTTTCAATTATTTAGAAAATGGAATAGTATTAAAAATGAATCTTCTCGAATTTGTTTTTGTTAAATTAGATTTTTTTCGTAAAAAAGTTGTGAATATTTTGTATGATTAATGTATTTATTATGAAATTTTAAATATTGTAGTTTGAATTTAATTTTTTCATAATAAAATTCAATTTTTTCACAATCATGAGAATTATAACATGACTTTCACTATTGATTTATTTCATATGTTTTTCTTATCATCATGAAATGGAAGAATCTTATAAATATCACTCTATTAGGTAGTTTTGAAATTTTACACACATAATTATATAAAAAAATTATATTCATGGGTTTAAGTGATTATATTTAATATTTTTTTTTATTATTGTACAGGTCCAAATTGTAACACCCCGAGCTTCCACAATACGCTTCCCATTAAATAATGCAATAGCTTGCATTGTACGCAACTTCGAGTTCTAAAACACTACGACTAATCAAAGTAGCAGTTATGAATAGTAATAACCACTTTTTAAAATTATAGAAATTTTATGTTTCAAAATGGACTTCATTTTTGGATTCGGAATATCGAAATTAGCCTATGTTGAATTTTTGGTTTTTTTCTGAGAACTTCTAATTTTTTATGAATAGTGAAAAATACTTAAAAACAACCTTTTTTAGTCAAAATAATTTATAGTGATAAATTATACTATTTAGTGGTTTTAAAGAATAATTAGAATATATTTTTACCATTTTATCCAATGGTGGTCATTAGAATTAATTTAACATTGAAATTGGACATAAACAATTGCCAGTCTTTTGATATAAATTATTTCATAAAAACACGCTATTTGTTGTGACAGCGAGAATTAATTATAAAATTAATTAATGCAACTTATATGTTTGGAATTTTGTAAAATAGATATCATTTTTGAATTCGGAATATCAATTATAGCTTAGGGTGAAATTTTGGCATTGTTCTGAAAAGCTTCAATTTTTGATGAATAGTGAAACCACTAAGTGGTAGTTAAATAACTGATTTTTCGTTTAAATGAAATATTACCACTTCTGTGATTTGATTTTCAAAAATCCGACATAAATGGTTTTCATTAAGAAGTAAAATGTGGTTCAATGAGATTAAAATAATTTTTGATGAATAGTAACATTTAAGTTCTTAATCGCGATTAGAGGTAATTAGTGTAGTTTAAGGTAAAAATAATGTTTTAATAATATGAGATGAGCATGACACATGTCTTACCCTCATTGGATGTGCCATGCCCGACCAAGACAATCCATGGGTCAACTTGGGGACCCCATGGAGCCACTTTAGTTAGAAAATGACATAAATATCTTTTATTAAATGTTAAAGTAAAAAATGACACAAACATGAAATGTTTTACTAAAACAATTTTTACATGGGGTTATACAAGTCATATTTTTGACTATAAATATTCATTGGAAAGATAAAACTATTTTCTACAACATAGTATTTTTTTATAATTTTTAGACATTAAATAAACTAAATTATTTATGACATCATTATGATGTAGCGATGACCTCATTGTTTAACGATTTTAATAAAATGAAAGATAATGTACAATCCAAGGCTTACACTTGTCCAAATACTATAGGATGGGTATATTTAGAACCCTTATCACATTATACACGAATTATATAAGTTTGTGACCTTTATAATACGAAAAGAATTGTATAATGATGTAAAAATTCCTTACTTTCCAAGAGTGCCCCTCCTCTCCTCTTATAAAAGGCCCCCACCTCTACCACTTAATTCACACATTCAAACCATTTGGATCTTCCATCCTCTGCCCAACTACTCTCCCAACTTCCCCCTATTACTCCTAGAAGCCTCACTTTGGGCAGAACTCTTCCCATGGAAGCCTTTGGCTCAAATCAAAAAGAGTTACCCGATTTTTAGGTAATGTCTTCTCTAATGTTGTTTTGTTTTATTTAGATTCTCCAACCCCTTAAACTCTTTTTATTCATTTATTTTGTAACAAAATCATTATCCTATATATTCTAGGATGTTTTTATAAGAATTATTCTAGCTACACTTACACACACCTACATCTAATGGTTGAAGAACATACGGTTTCTGTGGATGGCGAATTTCTGCCTCACGAAACGATGATTGTTCAACACTCATATAACACCTTAAAAAGGTGGCCATTAAGATGTAACTATATTTATATAGGATATATAATATGTTTATGTTTTACTTATGATAATGTATTTCTCATTTATGGCATAACTTATGATTTCCATTATGGGTAAACGCGATAATTTCATTTTAGGAAGTGCGTACTACTGCCCCCTCAAAGTGATGTGAATCGTTAATGCCATATGTGGGATGTATAAAGGATGGAGTAAATGATATTATATATGATATTATACTGGAACAATATTATACCTTTATATAATTATGATTTAATTCCATTAAATATGAAATAGAAATGAAAGTAGTGTTCATGCTTACGTATGGCTTTCCGTCTCCATGAACGGTGAATTTCATTTCTTACCGCTAAATGCTAAGTAATATTATAAATGAATGTATATAATGTATATATATATGATATATATGATATCTACATCATCAATATAATTCTGGATGTAATGGATATTTCACCACTTGAAGAACATGTAATTATAAGAAGTTTATTTTTGACTCAAGTACCAAAGATCGACAAAACGACCGTTATTAACATAAATAAATACATAATGATCATAACATGGTAATAAGTGATATAAAAGGAATAATCAACATGAAAAATGGTTCTTATGTAAATAGAAATTAACTCTAGTTTATTATTCCAGAGGTTAAATAATGTTCGAGTCAGGACAAGACGCAAGGTAAGGGAACTTCTTAACCCAACTTCCATTCTTTGAGTTAATCTCCTACTTTCAAATTATGTCATGATGTTATTATGTCATATTTTGTATTTTTACTTTATTTATGTGTACCTATAGTGAATACACAAAATAGATCTATTTTATTTTAAATATTATCTTTTTAAGGACTCTGTCTCAATCTCCTTTCATTGAGGCATATTTGGTTTTATACACAACTTTCTTTTATACGGTGTATAAACCCCTTTGACTTTTAAGTTTATTCAAAAGGAATCTTTTTATACGAAGCGTTTTACTAAACGGAAAAAAGGGAATTTTTTTCTTTCCGTACATATGCAGCGACAACGACTTCTCCGCCGCCATGACCATTATTTGAGTTTTGGGTTCCTCTACAAGCCATCTTTTTTTAATGAAAAATAAATACAACGTTTTAGCTTTCTTTTATTTTGGTATTGAAAATGGTTTTTAAAGAGTTTTTATTATATCAACGTGTTGTATTGATATCTTGTGATTGAAATGTGGAAATTTTATGTTTCCTTTATGCATGTTTTATATGATACGATTATGTTATGGTTTATGATATGTTTAAAACTATTCATATGAAGAATGCATTGGACTTAATAAGTGACGGATGGAGCCCGCTATAGGTCCCCGATGCATCAGCAGATCTCATGAGACAAACTAGTGTCTTGGCACGAGGCCTTGACAAAATATTATTTGTGCTCTTGGCACGAGGCCTTGACTACGTTGTTATGATAGTCTGGCATTATTCATTCCATCATTATGAAAGTGGTTATTGATATTTCATGTGATTAATTGACCAGTAGAATATCCATGTGAAGAAGTAAATGGAATTATCTCATTTTACTTTTGACATATTATTTTTATGTCCAAGATTAAAAGGCTTTTGTTTTAGTAATACATTGCCTTAAATGTTTTTGTTTATTTATGAATGATTCCTCAATATTGTTATCCTAACTGAGCATCTGAGCTCACCCCTTTCAATGTTTTAATATTTTCTGGGATGTGAAGATGTATTTTATGAATGACCTGCAGGGATAGTCAGAAGAGGATATGAGTGTGGACTATGCAGACTTTGTTATTAGTTTTTCACTTTATGATGTAATGTAAGACTTATGAATGTATATAGTGTTTCCAAGGCTAATAAACTAATCGGTGTTTTGAGACTTGATCTTTTGTGATCATGCTAATGTTACAATGTAATGCACCGACTCTGGGTAGCTGGGGTCGGGGAATTACATTTGGTATCAAAGGCAGTTTAGTACTAACATTGGAAGCTAGATTTAGATAAAATCTGATTAGAGCAGATAGCCTGAAGATAGACTTTAAGGATTAGTATAGAAGAACTTCCTAGAATTTTGGTATTATAGAGGTTTTGTGAGTTTTCCGAGCAATACATCCATGTCTGGATACGAGCAGGTAGAGGCGGCTCTGGCATAGATGTACCTAGGGGTAAAACCTGAAAACACCGCTTTGAGCTAGACTCGAACGGGAACTGGTGCACGACAATGGGCCTTGCTGTACTCTTGGTTACGACACTCCCGGGGGATATGCTTAGGATAATTCTAATTTTTCTTTACAAACCACTATGAAGGGTTATGATTATATACTTCCTCAAAGAAAACATTCCTTTTTATGATGATGGATTATATCCATCAATAGTTCAATTTATGTAAAGTGTTTTACAAATATGGAATTATGTATTTTAATTCACAAACTAATCTAGTTTATTCCATTGTTTAGAAATGGCGCCTAGTGGAAGGAATGGAATCCGTATCAATGCACGCACTCCGTGTAGGGATTGCCCTCCTGCTCAAGATAATTATTGTGGATCTGGATATACAACTGGTGTTGATCAACTTATTACCATACTGGGAAAACTCACTCAGGTTATGAATAATAACCTTACTCGTATGGAGCACCATGATCCGAAAAGTGGAGGATCAATGTTAGACTGCTTCATGAGGAAAAAATCACCAACATTTAATGGGGATGCAAATCCATTAGTAGCTGAGCAATGGATAAACTCCTTAGAGAAAATATTCCACACATTGGGGAGTAGCGAAAGGGAGAAGGTTATCATGGCAGTTTATCACCTCACTGGAGATGCCGATCAATGGTGGTCATTGATTCAAAATACAAAGGAAGATGATGACGTATCGAATATGGAATGGAGGGAGTTCAAAGAGCTTTTATTAGAAAAATACTTTCCTCATCACCATCAAGCAGATATGGAAAGGCAATTTCTGAGTCTGAGACAAAAGGAGGATGAGAATGTCGCAAAGTATGAGGCCAACTTTACAAGGTTGGAGTGGTATGCTAAAGATTATATACGTAACCCAAGAGGTAATATTGATCATTTCTTTGTTGGGTTAAAACCATTTCTCCGTAGAGCATTAGTATCACAATCTTTCTCAACATACGAAGATGTTGTCTCATGTGATATCAAGACAGAAAAGGAATTATCTAAGTATTATGATAACAAAGTAAAGCAAGACAAGAAGAGAACGGTGGAACAAGAGACAGATAAAGGGAAAAAAGGAAAGAAGGATTTTCCATTATGTGATAATTGTGGGAAGAATCACCCTGGTACTTGCCTAAAAGGTATGGGAGTTTATTATAAATATGGAGAAAAAGGTCACCAGGCATGTGATTGCAAGGGAAATAAAGAGGCTATCAATGTTGAATGTTAAAATTGTAGGGAAATGGGGAATTATGAAAATGAATGTCCTAAGCGTCAGGGAAACTTACCTCCGAAAAGGCCAAGGGATCAAGGACAATCTTATGTTGTTACTATAGTTGAAGTGGAATAATTAATGTATTGGTGCTTTTGGACTCATGGATTATATTTTGGTTATTAGAATAATGTGATATATATAAGGATTGTACTGCAGTACTTGTTGTTTCAGTAAGGTTTTAATATGATGAAGGTAATCATATTTTTAGTCTGTGACAATAAGAGAAACAATACTTTGTTTGAGGAATCTGATAAATTGATTTTGGAATTAAGAGTCCTTTTAGAGAAATTATGGACAGAGGTATTTTGGATAACTATAAAGGTTGGAGTGGATTATGTTGATCTTTGAATAGTATTGTTTAAGGTTAAAAAATTTATGAAGATTGTTTTTCGAATATTATACTACTATAGTTTTAGGAAAAGGACAACCTGCAGGGTTTGGCATAACTCGTCACGTCGGACAAAGCTGCAGGAATCGAACCCACAACCATAGTGCGACAAGCCTTTATTTCCTACCACTATCCTACAGGAAGTCCCTGGTTATAACAAAATAATTTTACTAATATAAATGGTATGTGTTAACATTTGGAACCTTATACAATTAAGAAAGTATAATATTTTTGAGTTCTATTATCTTTTTGTGTGAAAGATGAGTTGATGGTTGAAACTCTAATTGTCAAGCATAAATATATATATACCTATCTCTTATTCAATGAATAAATTAATTGTTAAACATTATTAAAGGGATATTAAAACAAAAAAATATGTTATCCTAATACCTTATGTCTTGTTGAACTGATGATATTTTAAATCAACATAGATTGAAGGCTTTGAGGCCCTCAATTTGACAGTTGATTGTGATTGATGACCTCAATCACTCCCTAAAAATATTTACGTTTTTCCTACAATTATATGTCTCTAATTGCCACCAATGTTCTCCTAATCGAGATCATAATTGGGTGGTGACTTTTTCATTTCCCTTTCCCTCTTATTAATGCTAAATTTTATTAATCTTATTTCCGATGTGGGTTTTCCACAAAAGTATTTTCTATTTTCAACCTTTTATTTTCCAAGAAAAATTTCAAATTGCGAGGACACAATTTATTGAAGGAGGGGAGAATGTAACACATCGAGCTTCCACAATACGCTCCTCATTCAATAATGCAATAGCTTGCATTGTACGCAACTTCGATTTCTAAAACACCGCGACTAATCAAAGTAGCCGTTATGAATAGTAATAACCACTTTTTAAAATTATAGAAATTTTATATTTCAAAGTGGACTTTATTTTTGGATTTGGAATATCTAAATTAGCCTATGTTGAATTTTTGGTATTTTTCTGACAACTTCTAATTTTTTATGAATAGTGAAAAATACTTAAAAACAATTTTTTTTAGTCAAAATAATTTATAGTGATAAATTATACTATTTAGTGGTTTTAAAGTATAATTAGAATATATTTTTACCATTTTATCCAACGGTGGTCATTAGATTTAATTTAACATTGAAATTGGACATAAACATTTACCAATCTTTTGATATAAATTGTTTCTTAAAAACACGCTATTTGTTGTGACAGCGGGAATTAATTATAAAATTAATTAATGAAACTTATAGTTTTGGAATTTTGTAAAATAGACATCATTTTTGAATTCGGAATATCAATTATATCTTGGGGTGAAATTTTTGCATTGTTCTGAAAAACATCAATTTTTGATGAATAGTGAAACCACTAAGTGGTAGTTAAATAACTGATTTTTCGTTTAAATGAAATATTACCACTTCTATGATTTGATTTTCAAAAATCGGACATACATGGTTGTCATTAAGAAGTAAAATTTGGTTTAATGAGATTAAAAGAATTTTTGGTGAATAGTAACTTTTAAGTTCTTAATCGTGATTAGAGGTAATTAGTGTCGTTTAAGGTAAAAATAATGTTTTAATAATATTAGATGAGCATGAAACATGTCCTACCATCATTTTATGTGCCATGGAAGACCAGTAAAATCCATGGGTCAACTTGGGGACCCCATGGAGCCACTTTAGTTAGAAAATGACACAAATACCTTTTATTTAATGTTAAAGTAAAAAATGACACAAACATGAAATGTTTTTCTAAAACAATTTTTACATGGGGTCATACAAGTCATATTTTTGACTATAAATAGTCATTGGAAAGATAAATCGATTTCCTACAACATAGTATTTGTTTTATAATTTTTATAAATTAAAAAAATTAAATTATTTATGACATCATTATGATGTAGCGATGACCTCATTATTTAACGATTTTAATAAAATGAAAAGATAATGTACAATCCAAGGCATACATTTGTACAAAGACAATTGGATGGGTAGATTTCGAACCCGTATCACCTTAGCCACAAATTATATAAGTGTGGGACCTTTAGAATCAGAAAAGCATTGTATAATAATGTAAAATTTCTTTACTGTCCAAGAGTGCCCCTCCTCACCTCTTATAAAATGCCCCCACCTCTACCACCCCATTCACACTCTCAAACCATTTGGATCGGCCAACCTCTGACCAAATACTCTCACAACTTCCCCCTATTACTCCTTGAAGCCTCCCTTTGGGCAGAACTCTTCCAAAAGAAGCCTTTGGCTCAAATCAAAAAGAGTAACCCGATTTTTAGGTAATGTCTTCTCTATTGTTGTTTTGTTTTATTTAGCTTCTCCAACCCCTTAAACTCATTTTATTCATTTATTTTGTAACAAAAAACAGTATCCTAAATATAGTAGGATGTTTTTATAAGAAGGATTCGAGCTACACTTACACACACCTACATCTAATGGTTAAAGAACATACGGTTTCTGTGGATGGCAAATTTCTGCCTCACGAAACGATGATTGTCCAACACTCATATAACACCTTCAAAGGTGGCCATTAAGATGTCACTATATTTATATAGGATATATAATATGTTTATGTTTTACTTATGCTTCTATATTTCTCATTTATGGCATACCTTATGATTTCCATTATGGGTAAACGCGATAATTTCATTTTAGGAAGTGCGGACTACCGCCCCCTCAAAGTGATGTGAATCGTTAATGCCATATGTGGGATGTAAAACGGATGGAGTAAATGATATTACATATGATATTATACTGGAACTATATTATACTTTTATATAATTATGATTTTATTCCATTAAATACGAAATAGAAATGAAAGTAGCGTTCATGCGTACGTACGGCTTACCGTCTCCATGAACGGTTAATTTCATTTCTTACCTCTAAATGCTACGTAATATTATAAATGAATGTATATACTGTATATATATGATATATATGATATCTACAACATGAATATAATTTTAGATATAATGGATATTTCACCATATGAACAACTTGAAATTATAAGAAGATTATTTTTGACTCAAGTACCAAAGATCGACAAAACGACTGTTATTAAATTAAATAATTACATAATGTTCATAACATGGTAATAAGTGATATAAAAGGAATAATGAACATGAAAAAGGTTTCTTATGTAAATAGAAATTAACTCTAGTTTATTATTCAGGAGGTTAAAGAACGGTCGAGTCAGGACAGGACGCACGGTATGGGAACTTCTTAACACAACTTCCATTCTTTGGGTTAATCTCCTACTTTCAAATTATGTCATGATGTTATTATGTCCTATTTTGTATTTTTACTTTCTTTATGTGTACCTATAGTGAATACATATAATAGATCTATTTTATTTTAAAAATGATCTTTTTAAGGACTTCATCTCAATCTCCTTTCATTGAGGCATATTTGGTTTTATACATAACTTTCTTTTATACGGTGGATAAACCCCTTTGACTTTTAAGTTTTTTCAAAAGGTATCTTTTTATACGAAGCGTTTTACTAAACGAAAAAAAGGGAATGTTTTTCTTCCTGTACATATGTAGCGACAACGACTTCTCCGCCGCCATGACCATTATTTGAGTTTCGGATTCCTCTAAAAGCCATCTTTTTTTTAATGAAAAATTAATACAAAGTTTTAACTTTCTTTTATTTTGGTATTGAAAATGGTTTTTAAAGAGTTTTTATTATATCAATGTGTTGTATTGATATCTTGTGATTGAAATGTGGAAATGTTATTTTTCCTTTATGCATGTTTTATGTGATACGATTATGTTATGGTTTATGATATGTTTAAAACTATTCATATGAGGAATGCATTGGACTTAATAAGTGATGGGTGGAGCCCGCTATAGCTCCTCGATGCATCGGCAGGTCTCATGAGACAAACTACTGTCTTGGCACGAGGCCTTGACACAATCTTATTTGTGGTCTTGGCACGAGGCGTTGACTACGTGGTTATGATAGTCTGGCATTATGCATTACATCATTATGAAAGTGGTTATTAATATTGCATGTGATTATTCGACCAGTAGAATATCAATGTGAAGAAGTAAATGGCATTCTCTCAATTTACTTTTTCCATATTATGTTGATGTTCAAGTTTAAAAGGCTTTCGGTTTAGTCATACATTGCCTTAAATGTTTGTGTTTATTTATGAAAGCTTCCGCAATATTCTTATCCTTACTGAGCATCTGAGCTCACCCCTTTCAATGTTTTAATATTTTCCAGGATGTGATGTAGTATTTTATGAATGACCTGCAGGGATAGTCAGAAGAGGATATGAGTGTGGACTATGAAGACTTTGTTATTAGTTTTTCGCTTTATGATGTAATGTAAGACTTATGAATGTATCTAGTGTTACCAAGGCTACTAAACTAATCGGTCTTTCGAGACTTGATCTTTTGTGATCATGCCAATGTTACGAAGTAATGCACCGACTCTGGGTAGCTGGGGTCAGGGCGTTACACAAATGGGGGTCTCTAGATAAGATTAAAGGAAATTAATCTCGGAATGTATCTATAGGTAAAAACAACTATATGGTGGTGTAATAACTAATTATTAGAAATTCCCATTCCAAAGATAAGTTCTATCGAAGGACCAAATACTCACTAGTGATTCATATTGGACCAACATTGTGAAATGGAAAAATATAAATATATCCATTATATTGGGGCCCTCTGACATTACCTTTTCCTTCAATGGATATAATCTAACCCCATAGTATAAATAACCTTCTTAAACCCCCAAGAGGAAATACATTCAGCCCCTTGGTTTATAGAAAATTAATTATTATATTTTTTTATGATTATGTTAAACATTTACTTATCCAGAGCTCCCTTATGATTAGTTATAGTATTCAATATTTCTTATAAATTCTTCTCCCCACACCCCTCTGTTATATATTCTCGTATTCAACATAAAGTGAGTGTGTAGTGTGTACATAAAATGTATTTCAATAAAATATCCATATTTTTTTGGAGATTATTTTAGTCATAATATAAGGCAATATTTGGATTTCTCTTTTTCATTAAAAATTGTTATGGGGATTATAATCTTAGTTCAAAAATAAATTCAATTGTGCGGTCACAACTATTTATGTTCATTAAATAGGTGATCACATCCATTAATGTGATGGGTTTTTGGACCTAAATACGTTCCAGGGGAATTATTGAGTATGACATGGGAGATTTGGAGTTTATCTATGCCCAGACATCCCCAATCCTTTATAACATGCTTTATTAAGTCCCTACTCTTTGTGAATAATCTTATCATTTGGATATCATGTCCAAGAAATCCCCTCTGTGAATGTGTGAAACTATAATTTTGTTAATATGTGAGTCCAATTTTTCTTCATGACCTAGAGAAGGATTGAAAATGTGCCTCTTTGATCATGAAAATGCTTAGAGGTTAGATGAATGATTGGTGGTTCCCTTCACGAGTCCTATAGAGCCCCACCCATCCTTGAATCCCCCAAATACTACATGAGCTGCATTTCTTATTTATGAAATAACAATCTTAGAAATACCCCCAATCATTCCATCCATTGGTGGAAAGTCATCTAACCATTAATATTCCATATTCTTCCAAATTGGAAAACCACCTAGGTATATCAATCTTGGACAAAATGTATCATCCAATGTACCTAGTCTTAAAAAACACATTAATTTATCTTGAAAGCCTCTATCATTGGTGGAGATATATTTACTGGAGGAAAATTCCATTAATTATTGATGAAGTCCCTTATAAGAATTTTACGGTTTAACACTCATTCATCTTTCATGAATAATTCATATAATGAAATATGTTTCTTTTGGTAGAAACGTCACACAGTTTCGTGAAGCATCCTCCGTCACGGAGCTTCTAAACATCATCAATCACATAATATTCTTCAAGAACCTGCCAACGAGGCCTTAATAATTTGGAAAACATTCCCATAAGCCTCTAAATTCTTCTATAATTATTTGGAAACCACTTTATTAATGATGCGTTTGTGTAGCCCATACAAAAATCCAATAATAGTTTGGCCACAACTCCACTCTTTATATAACAAGTGCCACCCAATCCAATGAACCTCTTCATTTCATGTCTGGCTTGAGACTTCCACATACCCATTCATTCTAAAAATAGTAAAATAAACTCTTATTTATTCTCATAAAATGGATTCTAACATGGAAATTGGGATTGGCCACTCATTCCCATCATTGTATACTGTAATTCCAAAAACCATGCCCCACTCAAAGGCACTTGAGCTGTAGTTATATAATAAAATGGTACTTGTATTAGTCGTATAAAATAAAACCACATAGTCCAAACATTTTAAAAACAGGACGTCAAATGTTGCCTCACCATATGGTATAAGATCCTGAATCTATATGGGGGAGAGGTAAGGGATTGTCTCCATACATCCAATCCTCACATGAAATGACATCCCCCACACACATAAGGAGATCATCCACGCATGGAATGAAATCCTCTTTTAGAAGGTTCCATTATAATGCAATGACCATTTACCATTTATGGTTACTCCACAATACAAGAATCATTTCTATATCATTATTATGTTTTTCTCACAAATAATGACTCATTTGGTCTTAGAGGATAGTAGTTATTATTAAATCCATTCACCCTATGAAAATATTCCATGTGTAAGGCCCAAATAAACGTTATAATGGGTCTCCTCCATAGTTATAATACCCAACCATTCTAAACTATGTGGTATATTATTCCCAGTATTTTGGGAATGTAGGAATCCCCCCTTAGGATAAAACCCATTATACACATTCATATTGATTTTATCTGAGACACTACCCAGATAGGATCCTTCCACTCACATGAGAGACCACATTACCTATAGGTCCTTAAGGTATCCTACATGCGTAATACCCACATTTTCCCTATTCAATGCTCCATTCCTAATGTAAGAATCATTAATGCATGATGATAAACCTCATAGACAAGTCATGTCACATGAATATAAACAGTGGAGTAAAAATACATTGTTTTTGATATCTTCCTCCTACATAGAGATTGTAGGATACCTCACTAAGGATCAACAATAGCCCATGGTAAACCTAGGTTCTACTCATTATGTATATATATCTGAAATCATCATTTTGGGGTTCTCCGATCAACCTTGATTGCATCATATAATCCCATTATAGTATACACCTTAGGATCCACATCCACAGGGCGTTCTGCTCTATCCAACGGTAAAACAATCCGGGGTTCCATCCTAGGGATATACATCCATGGTCTTAATCCATATGTATTTTTAATAATCCACCCCATCCCCACATGTAATTAATCTTGAGAAACAATATAAATTTATCATTCAAAAATGGGATGATTGAGTGGAAACTATTAGAATATATGATCATATAGCATCGTCTACTTAGTGAAAAAAAGGGTCCCCTAATGTGACATCCATGGAAGATATATTACATCAACATTAGATTACTTTTTACATAAAAATTATACCTTGGTATATGTACTAAATATTCCTCAAGGATATGAAATCTTATTTAGAAAAATAAATGTGGAAAATTTATATAGCGTTCGACCATGGTAGTGAAGTACAACATGACTACTATACTAACAAAAGATTAATGCATTGTCAATAACAAACAAAAATATCAGATACAGGAAGTGTAATTAACCATAACATGAAACTAAAAGATTTTCGGAATGAGTTCAAAAATCATGATTTAACTCTGTGATGGAGACATAGAACAGGTGACACGTTCGAAGGAGTAATCCATGGAAGGTGGATCTCATATCCCATCATTTTGTTTTGGTCAATGAGTAGACATCATTGTTGAGAGAAATGAAATCTGAAAACAATTTTAAAGATTTATTATAGGGTAACATGCCTACTAGAGTATATTAAAATATATAAATCTTCCCCCAGAAATGAATCAGAACCAAAAATAGTGTACCCGGATAGAAAATGTTCTCCTCAAACATATGGAATAGTAGAATTTGACACATATATATTTTGAAATTTCACTAGATCTGTCTATCCAACACTAGGGCCCACCAATAAAATACTATTACTAGAATGGAAATAACCAAAAATTAGGGTTGTTAAATTATTGGAATTACAATCTTTGACATCGTCAATTCATATATCTCTCACCCCATTAATAGAATATTGGTTAACCCTAGGGAATTGTAAATCAATTTCAAAACAATTGTAATAATAAATTAATCCACCTTCTTTATATAATTCCTTCTTCAAAAAATCGACCACACAATGCCTATAGACATAGGTTCCTAATAAATGTTAATTAGGTGATCTTGAATGACATAAAATCCACAATGAATTCTTCTGCAGCTATAGATATATGGTGCCCACACCCCATCTCACCTGTGAATATCCTTAAGAGGAGAGTTAGAGACACCTTAATAGGTTTGGATGAGAAATAGGTGGTCATTACCACTTGGGATGTGGCCCACCAGCACATGAATGATTTAGCACCTCATCGACACTATAGACCTAGAGGTTCCTATAGGGAACAACCCCTCTTTATTAAAAATGGAAATCATCTTCATGAGACACTTCCTAGATATTTCATATAAATCTCTCCCCTATTTTGTGGAGGTCTGTGATGTTCATGTACCCCAAAAGTGATTGTTTTACATGATCATCCAATAAGGGCTCACACAAAGACCCATCAACACCATAAATAGACATTACTGCAGGTAAATGAAAAGGTGGAATAAAAACATACTCTCCCAGCATTGGTACGTATCAATCGACATCAAAATCAAGAGCATTCCTAAGTATGTTACAGGTAAGGGTAATCGTCTTCCAAGGATCTAGTGTCCCCTACCACCACCAACACAGTCAACCAGATTATTGAGATAGAAGAGCACAGACCCATTAATTCTTAGTTGTGATTGAGACATCAAATTCCTCATAGATAAGCTTGGTTGACTATGTCAATAATTTTCACCACCATCATCCATTATAGGCCACCCCATAAAAATTATTTTTAGTGTAGATTCCCCCCCCCCCCACCTATGCCATTAACAACCCATGTTTTGGTCCTCCCCAATATCATAATTTATGTGGTTGTCGTCATCCATCCATTCCAAGTTCATGTGATGGTTCTTCTCAATTTGAAAAAGGGTATGGAGGTCCTCTCTATTTCACTACCACCTATCAACATGGAGTCCCACTCTATTTCTCATCTTTTTGGGAAAAAATTCCTTCTCATGCCAATCTTAGCACAAGTGAATTTCCTCGATACTTAATCATCAATCATGATGCATCCCCACCCAAATCAACAAAAACAACATAGAGGTCATCCATATGTTCCCATCGATCAAGGAAGTCATCTTAACAACTTCATAATTAATAATTAAAGAGGTCCTCTCCATAAACATGCTTCTGAATATAGAGGTTATCCCATTGTCCCATCCTACTACAGTGGAAGTCCTCTCCACTACTAAATAGATTATCATGGAGTACCACCCCATTTTTTTTGTAGAAAAAACAAAGTCCATTTCCATAAATTCAACATCATGTTTAGAAGCCATCTCTATATTCTATCTATTTTACATGGAGGTCATCCTTGTTCCCATTTTAATCATAGTGATGGTCCTTCTCACATTCCAAACCACCGATGTTATGGTCCACCCCATTCCATTACAATTTTTCATCCTAGAGGTCCTCCTCATGTCCCCAAATGAAAGAGTTGATGTCCCCCCCACCACTCCTACAAAATTCAATTAAATGTTCCTCCCATGATACCACCGCCAGTATAGTAATTGTCCCCATTTCGATGAACATTCCTACTCTAAATGAAAAATCTCTTATTAGAAGATAGAACCACCATAGCTGATGGAAAAATCCTTGGAAGTGGTATATCACCTTCAAACATGTCATCCTAGCAGATTCTTTCTGATAATGTCATTAAATAATGGAAAAATGATCCAACTCATTAGCAACATAGTTTGGTACGAGATCCCAGTATGTGATTTGGTACATCATAGAAGGTGAGGTCCACATAATCCCCTTATCAAATCAAATGTGTATGTAGGTTGATGAAGTTATATCTTTAGTCCAAATTTTCATGGTGTAACCATCACTATTTTCCCAATTCTCCTCCTCCACTAATAAACAAGGAAATGGAGAGCAATTATAGCCTTGTTTGACCACTTTAAATGTTAAGAATCATGAATATCCTTCACTGGGCATCTCTACAATTTCACACAATGTAGTTTTAGACACACCAAACAATAGGAATGTGATGATGTCATTGGAACAACTATAAAGAGATAACTCGTCATCCAAAGAATATGTAAATCATGTAGTGACCCCACTAAAATCCAACATAGAAATGTATAACTCCATTTCAATGTCCTACCAACCTCACATCCATTGTCGATTGTATCATGGGACAACTAAGATTTTTCCCCACACGTTTAAAAGAAATAATATTGGATATTTTAGAAACTTATCTTTTTTTAGTGGTATTCAAGATGAGTCAGAATTCTAACTCTGAAATCCTAAATTCCCTCATTGATGTCAAGGTTACAACAAACTATGGGAGTATCTGGATTGTGCTTCATTGTTATTGTGACCATCATTTTATATACACAAAAATATCAGTTCACTTCATTGACATTGATTAGTATTAATCCATGGTTGAGTTGGTATCACTACCAATGGCTCAACCAGCTATGTTTTCAACATACCACTAGAACCTCCTACATATATGCAATAAGGTCATGGAATTGTTCTATAGAATCATGGAATATGAATCTCTACAAGTTTAGATATAGGACTGGGGACAATATGATGCTCTTTATTTCATCCCTATCATGTTAAAAACAAAGATAAAAATTTATATTGATAATTATCCTATTGGTATCATTATTGTAAATATGTTTTACCTGTGATTTCCATGGATGGGGGCACTAACCCAATGTCCAATAGAGGAAACGAGTCACCAGGATTTGGGTGGTATTAGGAAAACCATCGTAAAATTTTTCGTACACAATAGAAAAGGTAGACTCTCATCCTAAAAGATTCATCCACATCATTTACCACAACATGATTTATCATCAAGGTATCCTGAACTCTTTATTCCTCTAATCAATCTTATTTTTCATGGAATACAGAGGTCAATATCAAGATAACTGCCTTTCTCCATCATGTCGCATAATAGAAATGGATCACCAATGATATCCTTACATAGAGACTTCAAGATCATAGATCTCCTTAATGAGATCATATTTATCCTACCGAGGGGAATACAAAAGTCACGCTTATGTAGTTTCTCCCAGTTGAACATTGTTATCCCACACATCTAGACAATAAAGATACATGTGTTTAAGGAAATTGATAATGATATGAGTCACCTAATCCTCATGAAAAGCGTGATCACATTCCATGGGACCCATATAAATCCACCTAATAATCCATTGATCCTTAAAACTTTATTGATGAACCATTAAACTCATTTTTTTTCAATGATCCTCTTTAATATATGAACCATCACCAAGATAATTTGATTATAGTTATCCCCATTCTCTTGGAACCCCTTAAAATGTGAAATCTTGAAATCCCACCAGATTGAAAGTCATACATGGAATTGTTGGCTAACATATGAGCAACCCCTAATTTTAGGAACTCTATATTTTCCCTTATTAGAAGGATGGGTGACCCACCAAATCATTTAGAACATTTCATCCTCATGTTTGGGAATTTTTTTGTAAACCCATTTGAGAATGAGGATCCCAAGCACCAATGATTCATAAACAAATTTGAAGGGCCTCTAGTTTTCATGTTCAACTAATAACCCATAGGATAAATTATGGGTTTAGAAGACCTCTTCATGAATTTCCCTAACCAGTTCAGATCCACCATATGTATAGAAGGAATTTTAGACCTCTTAAATTGTAAGTAACTACCTAACGAACATGTTACAGAATTTGTCACATGTTAGAACAAACTCACATATTTTATCGATATTCCATTGACCCAAGATCAACTACTAACGATGTGTGTGGGTAAAATATTTAATGAGATGGTTTGTTCCCACTTCACTCAAAACATCCTAGGTGGGTTCTATTATTTCTATGTTAGGCCTAATACATTGAGGAATCCTTAATGTGGACCAAGTAGGAAGAACCATTTCCTCCTATATCTCTTCAAATATGGGATGCAAAAGCTCATACCTCAACAATCGTCTATTTCAAGGCTCGAAATTTTCTTGAGTTCTTTCCCCTTTTAAATCATATCTATAATGAGTCTAAAACCCCAAGAACGAAGTACATGGAAATTACATTACATTATAGGAATAATTAATTAATGACACAAACAGATTCCCAAAGACTATAATAGTTTAGTGTATTTGGAAACATGGAACATAATAATATAACATGGTGAAAGATCATCAAAATATCCCATAAAGATCTTCCCCTTTTGTATTCCAACATTAAACCATTCTTTGTATACTAGGGAAAAGAAATCATGGAAAGGGTGAGCTCAATTTCTCAGTAAGGGTAAACATTGAGATCATAAAACAAGACATAAAAATTCAAATTTAAAAACATAAACATAATGTTTAAATATCAAATTCATGGGCCATTAATTAAATTTTAGCTATTCAAAAGGCATAGATCCTAAGAGAACATATAACATTATAAAATAGAATTCGTATAAAACGTTGAACTGTGGAAAACAAATATGACCATAATAGGATTTTCATATTATCTAAGGAATGGCTACCAAGACCATCATTGTGTACACTGTCCATTACTGAAACAGTTTTACACGTCTTTATAGTCATGTATTACAGAATTAGACTTTCTTGTCATTCCAGCCTTGTATTACTGAACCAGATTTACTTTCCATTATATTAATATCTATCTCAAGAGATATAAATCCATATCCAATTCATTATAGGGTGATGTAGGTCCCACCTATCTCATAGTGAATTCATTCTTACATGTCCCACAAAATCATACTTCTTTCATCCTAGTATAACCAAAGAAATAAAATAGGCTTCTTAAAAATCACTCTATCATAACATAATCCATATAAAATATCATTCCATTGTTAACACAAAATATAATCAAAATAATTAAATAGACAGAAAACTATCACTATTTATAAAGAATGTTCTTAGACGCAAAATAATTTTGATAAAACACTAGAACATAATTATTGTGGGTAATATCCTTTATTATTCAAAAACATTTTCTTTTCTATAAATCCTGAAAATTTTTAAAGAAAATAATTTAATTGTAAATATATTATAAATATTTTAAAGTATTCTTCATACAAATAAGGAATTATGAAATAATAAAAATACATTCATGTCATAAAATTTAAAAAAACATTCTTTTCATACTTTTCGAGGAAAATTCAAAAAGTACCTCGTGTGTTAAATGAAGGAAATAATCCTTATAAACCATGTAGTATAAATAAAAATGATTTAAAATGAAATTAAAAATACATAGAAGAATTAATATCATTTTAGGATAATATTTTTTCAAAACATGGACATTGATGATGAATTTACCCATAATAAATAGTTACGTATAAATAATCTCAAATAAAAATGTGATTTAAAAATTACCCCTTACCTTATTTATGATATGATTTGTATATTTCAAAACCTCTTGTAATGTGATTTATATAATTTTACTTATCTCTTCCAGAATCATATTCATTTTTATTATAACATTTATGATCATATTTTTTTTTGTTAGTTACTTTTCCTTGATACTCTTTATTTGGGTAATAATTGCTTTATGTTATAATGAATGTTTTATCAGATAATTTATAATTCCTCATTTTATATTATAGTTATATTATTTGAAACATGGTATTAGGATAATATATATAATAATTATTCATTCAATTCAATTATATAATTATGCTTTAATGAGGATTATGTACAATAAATCAAATCGCACCGTGGAGATAGTAGGTCGTACGTACGCACCAGTGACTATATCATTCCCATAATTGTTGAATGTTGTTTTAGTTTATGTTGTATATTATATCAGAATTAATATCCATTTTTATATATATACATATATGTTGGTGGTGAAAACATATAACAACATGGTGCTTAGAAGATAAGTGGTACGTACGAATGCGTGGTGATTTCGGTTTTCATTGGATTGATAGAAAGTTGAATAATTTTGAATAATAATTATAATAACATATTAGTTTATAAATCATAAATAATTTATTATTCTATAATGAATAAAATTTGGAATTATAAGAATAATTTGAAATAAATATGAATGAATCAGTGTAGGATATTACCTCTTCATTGAGGTTCTATATTTAGATCTCCTCTTAATAGAACTAGAGTTGGTCTTTTGAGAAGACATGATCATCGAAAATATATCCTTTGATTTTTAGAAGATAAATTTTTATAGGTTGGACGAGCCTATAGATTTAATTACTTGTGGATAAATGAGGGGCGAGGTGCATTTTTATAATTCATGTGAAGGGAACTTTGGGAAACCTCAAAAATATTAATTTATAATAAAATAAAACCCCAATAAAACTTTAATAAATGACCTAATTAAAAATATTATATGAAATAGGGTTTTAATCTCATGAGCAAATAAATTTTAGATAATTTTCTATGTCAATTAAATCCTTGTCATTTCAAGTAAACACTTTGATATTAAATTTTCTTTTAATTAGGGTAACAAATTGTTCAATATAAAATGGGTATAAAATTTACTTATTTTATGTCAATTATATCATAAATAAACAATTAATAACATTTTTTAACGTATAATAATTATTATATATTTTTAAAAATGATTTATTATTTTTAAATAATTTAATTAAAAACTCTTTTGATAAATATTCAATAGTGTCATTTTTGACACTATTCAATTTAATGAATTTTAAAAATCTAAAAAATACAAGATAACATCAAACCAACTATTTACTTATATTAATATGATTCAATGGTTATCTTTTAAATTCATTATACATATTAATTATCCCAAAATACATTTATTTTAATATTATTTTTAACATTATTTGATATCTCCATTATGAATATAATTACCAAGATGATTTTGTGTAATTATTTAATATGCTTATATGTGGAGTAACAATTAAAAATAAAATACTATAATGAAGATAAATATAATATATTTCATGGTAATTTATGTAGTTGAATTTTTCATCAATAAAAAAAATTAATACTTATTAAATTATCAATGTTAAATCATTAACATTACATTAATTAAAATAATATAACAGACTAAATCTATTCTACAAGGATTCCAATGGTTACTATCTCTACATTTTGATAATTATAGTAGAAATATAATCAACCAATAATATTTTATCATGTGTTTGGACTTTTTTATGATTATTATAATTTTATTAAAAATTGTTTCACTGATTTCTAATCAATTATTGAATTTTTAAAAGATCAAAGATTAACAAATTACGGTAATTATTTATTTCCAAAAAATTAAAAATACATTTTCATAATGTTGAAATTTATTTTATCATTCCATGGACTATTTATGTTCAAATATATCACCTTGTTATCCCAATATTATAATTATTATACTTATAAGAAATGGGAGTTGGACATTTTGTCACTTTCATTGTTTTTTTTAATATTCATGTCATTTACATTATCAAGTTGCCCTTATTTTACTATGAATAAAAAATAACTTGTCAATGGTAAAATTTTATCCACGAAAAAGTATTTTTGTAGGTTTTAGGATCATTTTATTCAATTTATTTTATTTTTGTAACACTAATATTCTATATTTATCTTTAACAGCATTAAATAAAAATTATCATCGTTATTATTCATAATATCCAAAAAGCTAAAAGTATCATATAAAAAAATTAGACCCACTGATTCCAAATATATAATATATTTTTAATATTTCAATATAGTTAATTGATATAATTTATTTTAAAATTAATTTTCGTTCTTAAAACCAAAATATTTGGGTTTTAAGAAGTAAAAAACATATCTAAAGATTATCATGTGTTTATGTCAAATTTAAATATGAAATTACATCAAATGAACAACATTGAATTGAATTATAAAAACATATTACATTTATCCTTTAAAACAATTAAATAATATGATTTAACAATATATATTTTTTTGATGTAAAAGGTTATGTTCAATTAAAATTTATCATATTTTTACTATTTATCAAAACATATTAATTATGAGGAAAATATACAAAATTAATCAAAAGTAAATTATGATGTCCCGATTCTAGATAAAGTTTATTTTGTAAAATAAAACATATAATCTTGTCGCTACTAATTTTAAAATTGGTTCACCATTAGAAGGTGGAAAATCAACATTTATTTTAAAAATACTTTTTTATTCGATAAATCGATTTTGTTCTTGTTTCAGGTCAAGAAAATATATAAGATTAATTTTAATGTTATATATAATTCCATTTGTTGTTAATAATATTCATAATTTATAGATTATATCCCATTAAATAATAATATTTCCATAATATATTTTTGTTTACTGAAACTCGGTATTGCGTACAACGAATGCAATCGAGGAAGCTCTATAGTGCATATAACAAAAGACAAGAATATTATTGCGTGTACTTCACAATTATATAGTGTTCTGTATAGAGTAACCTAATTTTTTTTAGCATACAACACAATACATCCAAGAAATTAAAAAATAATATATCTTATAAAATCTCAAGGTGTTTCATTCTACCCCCTTTAAAATAAAATTTTCCCTAGAAATTTGTTAAGGTTATAGATTCTTTACTACATGAATGTTTCCCTAAGTGAATCCCACATTGTAAAAATGAATATTAAAACTTAATTTTAAAAAGGAATGATTGAAAACTAATGATTATCCTAAGTAACTAATCAATCATTTTCAACATATCAAAAACATAGGTTTGAAGTGAAAACATGGATATGGAAGAGAAGTATCACTATCATGTTATGTTGGATAGATAGAGAGAATAAGGATTAGATAATGTTAACCACACTAAATCCATAAATCTCAGTTGATTTAAGGGACTATTTTATTCATCGGATATGATGGTAGTAAGATTACATTTTTTGTTTTCAATTTCCTTTCCCTAATGTTGAATAATTTTTCATGAGCATAAATACATACTTTATATTGGTAAAATATCACCATTTTTCGTTCCCGGAAAAATATCCACATCACTACTTATATAAATATTTTATGTTTAATTTTTCATTCTTAATGTTTTATAAGATCATCTAATAAAATGGTAGGTCATTCCATCTGTCACAAGAAATCAAATACGCATAAGTACACATATATTGAGATTAGTCGTATATACATCCAAAATGGACTTATACTACAACTATTATACCACATAAATAAAATAAAAATAATTTATACTAACATGGGACATCTCTTTGGCCCATGGTAGGAGATGAAGTCCTACTACACTTCGATAGGGGGTTCGATTCCAGTAGCCCTTTACGATGCAATGAGTGTTCACCCTTACTATGGGTTGTACATTTTCTAAAACTATACTATTATAATATTCCAAAAATAATATTTATTTTTTTATCCGTAAACAATACTATCATATGTATAATTAATCTTTTACAACCTTTATGTATATCCAAAATATTTATATCCATGATCACATTTCAAAA
Organism: Viscum album; assembly: GCA_963277665.1. NCBI lineage: Eukaryota > Viridiplantae > Streptophyta > Magnoliopsida > Santalales > Viscaceae > Viscum > Viscum album. Next base: position 563,272,132 of record OY728129.1, on the reverse strand, counting down.
AAAAACAATTACAAGAATGTTCATACAATAACCATGTGAATACCTTCATTTATCCCCCATAAATAATATGATATATATTTTTGGTCACATTACAAACATTTGAATGTATTCATCCTGAATTATATTAAATTACCATATATCCTTATTTAAAACATGAATGTTTCCGTATTCCAAAATTTATTGGATATATTACTTATGTCCCAAAAAGTTGTATACTTCATCAATGACAGAATAACCAACTTGTCAGTAACACTATAATTACTCCCCATAAAACTATCATCATAAAACATACTTATTCAAATCAAACATTTCTTTTTATGAAAATCATTATATGAAAATAAGTGACATAAAATGGTTTATCTTTTCCTTAATCAGGTTATCTCCAAATATATCACCTTTCCCTTAAATCACATTTCTTACTCCATAGAACTATTCAACATTTCTTTTACAATCATTAATTAAATACTTATACTAAAAATAGTTATATATTTCCTTATTCATGTATCCAAATCATTTGAATCTGAAACATATACACCACAATCATCCAACATTATTCATAAACCATTACTCTGTATCCATAATAATAATCATTCTTAAAATATGAATCAGGTCATATGGCATCTCAAACTCAAGCCTATTAGGTTTAATGTGAACAATAATTGAATAACATCACATAAATTTCACATTTCATTTAAAATAAATTTGTCATAACAATATGACCAATACTCGTACCATCATCATGATTCTATTCTTGATATTTAAATTTAGTAAATCTATCTTCATTATTCCCATAATATACACATCTAAAACATTCAATGGTTAACTATGTTATATGTATTGCGGGTAATTGACTAAGACCATAAAGCAACGTGTTAGAAATAGATATAAGAGATTAAAAACATAAATGTTAGGTAAATTACTAATAATATTCCAATCTATGAAATCTTAGGATTAATCCAGGTTTATTCATGATTATCACAGAAAATAAAATTAATTTATCCTATAATTGACTTATCCTTAGGAAGTCCCTATACATATCTTAGAAATATCTCTTGGGATCTTAATAATGTTTTTTAAACCCAGTTTCCAATGGATGACTAAAAATTCACTCTGATACCAACTCTAACGACCAAAGATAGAAGTAAAAATAAATTACATTACTTTTTTGGAATATATAATACATGAAACAATAAGATACACAAATATCATTCTAGTTTTGTTTCCTTGGATACTTGAAAGACAATCTTAAAACTTGGTGAATGATCATCAACATATCCTATAAAGATCTGCCCTATTGTTTTCCAACCTAAAATATTTATTTATATCATGGGGAAAAGAAAACATAAAAAGGGTGAGAAAAAAATCTCAACAAGGGTAAATATTTAGAACCATAAAAAACCCGTAAACCATTTAATGTTAAAACATGAATATATAGATTAAATATAAAAATAATGATACTTGAAATAAATTTTGGTAGCTCATATGGCATAGATCAATAAGGAACATTAGCCATGATAAAATAGCATTGGCATAAAACATGAAATTGTGAAAAACAAATAAGATCATAATATGATTACCATATTATCAAAGTATGGATTCCAAGACCATTATAGTGGACAAAGTCTATTACTGATATGGTATTACATATTATTCCGTACATGTATTACTCAATTGAATTTACCTACCATTCCAGCCCTATATTACTGAAATGGATTTAATTTTTGTTTTATCCATGTATATCTAATATATAAATCATTACCAAATTCATTAGAGGGAGATACATGTCCCACCGATCTAATAATGAAATCATTAATACATGTACCTCAAAAACATAAATCATTCATCATAGTATAACCCAATAAATAAAACGTGATTCATAAACATCATCTATCATAACGTAATCTATATAGAATATCATTCCATAAATAAAAAAATTAAAATCATAGTAATAATAGGGATAGAAACATAACCTTATTTACAGAGCCTCAACTCATATGGAATGAAATATTGATAAAATAATTGAAAATAATTCTCGAGGATAATATCCATTCATCAACTAAAATGTTTTAATTTTTGAAGATCCACAAAATTTAAAAGAAAATATTTAAATTGGAAATATATATTAATTACTATAATATTATCTCCTTTGAAATAAAAAATTATGAAATTTTAAAAATATATTCATGCAGAATAAGTTGTAAAAACATTCTTCTTGTACTTTTGCTAGAAAAGTCAAAAAGTACCTTCAATGGTAAACGAATAAAAGTTCCTCCCAAATCATGTAGTAAATGTAAAAATTGGTAAAAATGGAATTAAAGATACATAGAATAATAATAAACATTTTAGGATAATATTTCTGAAAACATGGACAAGGATGATAAATATACCCCCAGTAAATACTTGCGTGTAAACAACCTCGGATAGAAATGATATTGAAAAATTATCACATACCGTAGGTCCAATATAAATTGTATATATCTAAACATCTGGTATAATGATTTAAATAATGTTACTATTATTTTCTAGAATCATAATCATTTTTAATATAACATTTATGATCATATTTTCATCTATTTGTTAATAATATTTCATTGTTACTCTTTTTTCGGTGTTAATTGCTTTATGTTCTTATGCAGGTTTTATCAATTTAGTTATTATTCTTATTTTTAGATTATATTTACACCATTTAAATAATGGTGTTTTTAAAATATATATCATATTTATTCATTCAATTTATTTATATAATCAGTATTTATGGTATGTTATGTAGGGAAAATCACAGCACACTTTTGAGATGATAGGTCATACATATGCATGTGCGGTGATATTATTCCCATAATTTTTTAGTGTTAATGATGTTGATGGTGTATATTATATCATAATCAACATCCAATTTTACACCCATACATGTATGGTGGTGGTTACAAACTGATAACACCATGGAGTAGAGACGACAAGTTGTACTTACGCACACGTGGTGATTTCGTTTTTCATAGAATGGATTGAATTTGTAATATGGTTGTTTCATAATTATAGTAAAATCTTAGTATATAAATTCTAATGGACTTATAAATATATAAGGAAAAATTCATTATTTATAAGTTGAAGTTAAAAAATATATGAAAGTATATGTAGAGGGTATTACCTCTTCTTTGATGTTCTCTCTTTAGATCTCCTCTTATTGGAAATAGAGATGGTATTTTGAGAAGACCAGAACCTATCTAACTTAACTAGGGATGTTCAGGTGAGAAATGGTTATGTTATGGATAAAAATTAAGGCTTAATTAGCTATGAAAAATCCACAAAAGTGGTTCTATTTTATAATTGAGGTGAGGGTCACTTCAGGAAACCACAAAAATATTAATTTATGATCAAATAAAACCCGACTCAAAAATCTCCAAAACATTTCAATTTGGAAGATGATATGAGATATGGTTTTAATATCATCATTCAATAAATCTTAAACATGTTTGTATGTCCATTCAAACCTTATATTATTAATTTAACACCTCATTTTTTCATTTCATTTTATCTAGAGTAAAAAAATATTTCAATATTAAAAGAGTAAAATATTTTTCTTATTTATGGTAAATTAGATCATAAGTAAACAACATATAACATTTCAGACCATATCATAATTATTCTATATTTTTAAAAATGTATTCTATTTTTTAAATAACTTAATAAATCAATATTTTAATGAACAATCAATAGTGTCCATTTTGACAATATTCAATTTATATATATTTAAATATCTAATGATAATAATATAACATCGAAACAATTCTTTTATTATATTCCTATATGGTCAATATTATCTATAAAATTTAGTGGATATATTAATTATCTCAAAATATATTTATAATAATATTATTAATAACTTTTATTTGATATCTCCATAATTAAAATAATTACAACAATTATTTACTGTAACTACATAATATATGTATTTCTTGAGTAAAAATTAAAAATAAAATACTATACAGAATATAATTTTAATATCATTCATGATAATAGATGTAGTTGAATTTATGTATTATGAAATCAAATATTAAACATATTATACTTATTGAAGTATGAATGTGACAACTTTAATATTACATTAAATAATGTATTATAAAGGTCATAATTTATTATGTTAATGGTGGAATTTTATTCATCGAATATGATTTTGGTATGTTTTTTGACCATTTATTCTCTTTATCATATTATGTTTTACACTAATTTACATGATTTACCCTTAACTGTGTTAAATAAAAATTATTATAGTTACTATTCATAATATTTAAAAAACTAAAAGTTTCTAATTAAAATAATTTAGACCCACTTATTAGTATTATGGAATACATTTTTCATAATTAAAATTATATTATTGTAATAAATTAATTTAAAATTTGTTCCCGTTGATAAATAAAAAAAGTACAGTTTTTAAGAAGTATAATCTTTTCAAAAGAGTATCATATGTTTATGTCTAATTTAAATATGAAATTACATCCAATGGCCAACAATGGATTAAATGATAAAAATTTATTATATTTCTAATTTAAAACCATTAAATAATAATATTTATCCACATAAAATATTTTGATGGAAAAAATGGTTTTTCAATTGAAATATAGCGTATTTTAACTAATCATAAAAACATGTTAATTATCAGAAATATATCAAAAATTCATCCAAAGGAATTTTTTATGAAATTATACTAAAAAATATTATATTTAAAAATATAACATATAATGGTGTCAAAAAAATTTTAAAATGGGTGTGCATTAGAAGGCGACCAAACTGTATTTTTTAAAAAATACTTACTTTTTCAGAAAATTTTAATTTGTTCTTATATATTTTGCAGAAAATAAATAAGATGAATGTTATTGTTATATAAAATTTAAAATTCAGTTAATAATATTTTTAATGGATAGTTTATATCTAATTAAATAATACTATTTTCATAATATATAATTTTTTAGTGAAACTCAGCATTGCATACAATACAAGATATCGAAGAAGGTCACTCTTGTGTGGACCAAAATCCTAGAAAATATATTCATATACTAAAAGCTAATACAGTCTTGTGTATATGACAAACTAATATTGGAGCACCGTATAACACTGGACAACAAGTAAATTAAAAAATAATCTATCTCATAAAATCCTGTGGTGTTACATTTTACACCCCTTGAAATAAATTTCACACTCAAAATTCATTGGGGTTATAGATGGATTACTTCATGAAATTTTATTTCATGGAAACCCACATCCTAAAAATGAATAGTAAAACTTCATTTTAAAAAGGAATGATTGAAACATAATGACTACATGAAGTAACCGATCACTCGGTTTACATGTAGGAGAACATAAGTTGGATGTGAAAACATGGATATGGAAGGGAAATATAACTGTCATGTATTTATGTATAGTGATAGAGAATGTGGTTCTGAGAAAGTTACTAGAAATACATAAATCTATGATGATTTAAGGGACCATCTGATTCATCGGATAATAAGTTACTAAGGTAAAAATTGTTTTCAATATCCTTTCCCAAAAGATGAATAATTTTACTTGAGAATAAGTAATTGAATTATTCTCGTACAATATCACTATTGTTTGGGCCTTGATAAATTTCCACTTCACCTCTTATTTAAATAAATGGAGTTGAATTTTTCATTCTCGAAGTGTTAGCAGATCATGCGACAGAATGATAGGTCATTACATCTGTCACATGTAATAAAATATTCATAAGTCCACATATTGGGAGATTAATTGTATGTAGTTACTAAAATTGACTTATAATTCATATATCATACATCATAAATTCAATAAAACTTATTTATACTGACTAGAGACTTCTCGAAGGACAGTGGTAGGTGATAATGGCATGTCACCCATCGATTGTGGGTTCGATTCCTATATCCTTGTCCAACATTACGGGTTGTCACCCATCCTTCGGTTTGTCCTTTTTATAAAACTATACTATTATATCATTCCAAAAATAATATTAATTTTTTTTACCATTAATCAATAATATTGAATGTAAACTTAATCCATTCCAAACTTTAGGCTTATCCAATATAATTCTTTCCAAAATCACATTAAAAAAACAATTACAAAAAAGTTAATATATCAGGCATGCAAATACCTCCATTTATTCTCCATAAATCATTTGATATATCTTTTTGGTCACATTCCTATCATTTTAATGAGTTCATCATGCATTCTCATAAATTTTCATATATCCTTATTGAAAACATGCATGTTTCATTATTCCATAATTAATTGGATCTTTTTCTTAAGTATAAAAAAGATGATTACTTATACAATGATTGTATAAACTAATTGTCAATAACAATATAAATAGTAACCAAGAAACTAGTATCATCCAAATCTACTTATTTCAATACAACATACCTTTTTCAAAAAATTATTACCTAATCATAAGGGTCATATTAGGGGGTTTCTTTCCATTAATCACGTGTAATCCTAATATATCACTTTATCCTTAATTGAATTTTCATTCTCCATATAACTATTCAACATATCCTTTGGAATCATTAAAACAATACTTCTACTAAAATAGTAATATATTTAATTATTTATATATCATAATCCTTCAAAACCTAAACATATACACCTCAATCATCCATCATTATTCATAAACCATTACTCTAGATCTATCATATTTTTATTTCCTAAAATATGAATAAGGTCTTAAGGTTTCTCAAACTCAATCCTTCTAGGTTTAATTTAAACAATCCTTAAAGAACATCACATACCTTTCACATATCATTTACAATATTTTTATCTTCAACAGTATGACCAATACTCAATCCATCATCATGAATCTATTCATGATATTTCCACATGGGAAATTGGTCTTCATTATTCCCATAATTTCCACATCTGAAACATTGAATGGTTAGCTGGGTGAAATACTGTTCATGTTATTGACTAAGACCAAAAATAAAAGTTAAATAAATACATATCAGAGATTAAAAACACATAATTAAGGAAAATTACATATAATATTTCAAGGTATTATATCTTATTTTTAATCATATGATATTCATGATTATTACAAAAACTCTAAGATTGTAAACTATACGTGACTTACCCTTAGGAAATCCCTAAACATATCATAGAAATATCTCTAGGGATATCACTAATGATTTCACATCCTAGTATCTAATGGTTTACTAAACAATCACAGTGATACCATTTCTAATCATGAAGTACATAGATATTACATTACTATTACAAAATACCTGACACATGACACAAATTTACACCCAAAGACAGTTTCATTTTAGCAACTTTGGAAACATGTAACATAATTTTCTAACATGGTGAAATATCTTCAAAAACTCTAAAAAAATCACCCCCTATTGTTTTCCAACCTAAAACCATTCTTTGTATCCCGAGGAAAATAATAATAAAATGGGTTACATCAAATTCACAGTAAGGTTAAACATTGTAAACAGAAAACAATCCATAAACATACGAATGAAAAAACATGAACATAAATCTAAAATTTAAAAATAATAAGTCATAATATAAATCAGGACAGATTTTAAGGCATAGATCCTAATGGAACATTAACCATGATAATATATCACTGTCCTAAAACATGGAATTGTGGATTACAGTTTCTTTGAGGTGCTCTCTTTAGATCTCCTCATAATAGAACTGGAGGTGTTATTTTGAGTTGACCAGAACCTCTATAATATTACTTGGGATTTTTATAATAGAAATGGGAAGGGTATGGATGATCTATAAGACTTAATTTTTTTTGGGTAAATGAGGGTAGAGGTTCCCTTTTATATTTTAGGTGAGGAGTACTTTTGGAAACCTCAAAAATATTATTTTATAATAAAATAAAACCCCACTCAAGAACCACAAAAATTTTCCAATTTCAAATACTATATTATATAGGGGTTTAATCTCATCAACCAATAAATTTTAGACAAGTTTCTATGTCAATTGAAAACTTATCTTTTCAATTTAACACTTAGTTATTCTATTTAATGTTAACTAGATTAACAACTATTTCAATATTAAAAGCGTAAAATATTTACTAATTTGATGTCAATTAGAAAAAAAATAAACAATATAGAATATTTTTTTACCATATAATTATTATTATATATTTTTATAAATGTTTTATGATTTTTAAATAGTTTAATAAAATTCTATTTTGATAAACAATCAATATTTTAAATTTTGACATTATTCAATTTATTGATTTAAAAAAATATAAAGATAATTTTTTAACCCAAAAAAACAATTTTTTATATTCATATGAGGTAAAGGTTATATATATATATATATATATTTTAGTGTATATATTAATTAACCGAAAATATATTTATTTTTATATTATTAATATCATTTATTTGATATCTACATTAATAAAATATTTACTACAATGATATTGTGTAATTATTTATTATACTTATTTATTGAGTAAAATTTAAAATTAAAATACAATAATTAATATAAATTAAATATCTCTCATGAGAATATATGTAGATTTATTTATATGATATAATATAAAACACTAAAAATTTTATACTTATTAATGTCTGAATGTGAAAAATTTATCATTACTTTAAATAAAATAATATAAAATACATAATCTATTCTATAAGTCTTTAAATGGTCACAATCATGAACTTTGGGTGATTATGATAGAGAGATACTTGACCAAAAAGATTTTTTCTTGTGTTAGTACCATTTTATGGTTATTAAAACTTTAATAAGTATTGATTCATTGATTTCTCATCAATTAATTAAGATTTACAACATCAAATAATAATAATTTAAGATAATTATATATTTCATCAAAATTTAAAATAAATTTCCAGGATGAAGGTAATTTTTTATATTTCCATTAATAATTTATGTTAAAAGATATCAATTGGTTATACCTATATTAAAATTATTTTACTTATTAGAAATGTGAGTTGGACATTTTGTGACATTCATATGTTTTAATAATATATGTATAATTTTCATTGTTAAGTGTCATTAGTGACTATTTTTAGAACCTAATCTGTCATGGGTATAATTTTATTCATCCAAAATAAATTTGGTAGTTTTTAGGATAATTTTATACTCTTTATCATATTATTTGTTACACTAATTTACCTGAATTACCATTAACTACTTTAAATAAAAATTACCATAGTTACTATTCTTAATGTCCAAAAAAAACTACAAGTATCCTATTAAAAAAATTTAGAACCACTTATACCAAATATAGAATCCGTGCTTCAAAATTAGAAACATATATTAGAAGAAATTATTTTAAAATTATTTCCTTTTGTTAAAACAAAAAAGCGGGTATTTTATGAAGTAAGAACTCGTCAAATAATTTTCATGTGTTTATGTCCAATTTAAATGTAAATTTACATCCACTGACAAAATTGTATTGAATAATAAATATATATTCCATTTATAATTGGAATCCATTAAATAAAGTCATATAACCAAATAAATTTTTTCGATGGATTAGGTGGTTTTCAAATAAAATTTATCATATTTTAACTAATCATCAATACATGATAATTATCATAAAAATATAAACAACTCATCAAAATTAAATTTTTATATCCCTAATAAAAATAAATTTATGTTTTCAAATATAACATATAAGTGTTTCCAAAACTAAATTTAAAATGAGACACTATCTGATGGTGGAAAAACTAAATTTTTTAAAAAATACTTCTTTTATCCCAAAATTTTAATTTGTTCTTATATCATATCTTGGGAATAAATAAGATGAATTTTAATGTTATATAAATTTCAAAATATTGTTAATACAATCCATAATTCCTATTTTATATCCATTTATCTAATAATTTTTTAAAAATATATCTTTGTTTCGGGAAACTATGTATTGCGTACAATGCATGATATCAAGAAATGTCACCCTTGCATATAATGAAAGCCAAGAATAGTGGTGAAAATAGTACAATCTAATATGGTGTTTCATATAGTGCATTCAAATATTGGTGTAGAGTATAACAAAAAAATATTAATGATATTATAAATGAATCTATCTCATAAAATCTCTGGGCATTAGTCTGAGTGTTCTGGCCTCATTAAGCTCAGCCAAACCCAATGTAGAATAAGGAAGCACCACATCTCAAAGCATGGATTCCTTGTTGATATATTATGTCTTTAACCCGCTATCAAGCTCCAAAACCTCATCGAGAAAAGGATCATAGAGTTTCAATCATGGAATAGAGGAACCACCCATATTCTATCAAGGATTCAAAGGTTCATGGTTATTTCATATTTTCCCAAATGTAGGGATTCTAAAGCAACCATAGTGAAAGAAGTCACATGAATACAAGAATAATGTTTTCACAGACCATTTATCATACCATAATAATATCAAGAATACCTTTTAAAAATTTATTTAATCAAGGATTGTTTCCAGAACAACTGGATAATGGTTTTTTATTGTAGGTAAATGTCCCAAAATAGGTGGAACACATCTCTTCTAACCCTGACAGTGATAGGAAGGGCTTAGGTGAGTGGTGTTTTGTTTAAAAATTAGGGGTTTTGAAATATGATGTCATGTTGGCTAAATGAGTATCCATCCATTCCCACAGTTTCATTTGTATCCAATTAGGCCTTCTAGAGAATTCTAAATTCAACCCCCATTCACTATTTAATGATTCTGCATTTACATTTCATCCTTCTACATCTCAAAAGAGTAGTTTTTAGTGGTGAAGAGAAATCATAGTCCCCCAATGGTTCCAAATCCTTCCAACACCCTTGATGATTTTATCCCTCCAAATATGGTAATTGTCTAGTGGTTCCTCCCCACATTAAAAGATTCAACTAATGAAGATCATGAGTATCCATTAGTGGAAAACATTAAGTTGGTTGATCCCTTCATGGTCCCCAAAGATGACGAGTTTCAGGATATCCCCCCGAGTGCCTCTGGACCACGCCACTGAAGAGGATTTTTGTAAAATGTAATTTTCAAAAATTCTGAAGGAAGAACATCAATTTATGTCATTCATGCTACATAACCATGATATAAGTGTTTCACATAACCTAGAAAGCATTTTCGACACATCCCACTCCATTGGGAACCCCACAATATCTTATAATTTTAACTAACTAGGTATAATAGTTTTAGCTATGTCGTTTTTATCCTGGTCCAACTAATTTCATGCCTTAGTTTTCCGAAAATAATCAAATATAGGTTTTGGGGGTGTAATCCAATGCTAATAAGAACATTTAAAACACCATCTAGAATTAGGGTGTACAAAAATTATAACCTATCGTTATTCCTACAAAAGATATACTACCATTAGGAAGAAACTTTCATTCATAATATAAGTAGGATTTGCTGAAGCATATAACCATAATACATGTAACTCTCCCGATCCTTATATCCCTATGACTATCAGAATAATGCAAGAGCATATTACAGAGTCCATGAATATTTCCCTCAATTTGGAATAAGTATAAGTCTATGAATAATAGTAATATCAGTGGGAGGTCAAGAAAGTGGAATGTGAAGCCATAATTTATTTCATCATAGAATATAAGGGCATACTCTTGTAAGGGAACATTCCCTTACTTTACATTACATGAGAGTTCAATTGATTGAAAATATACACTTCCTTGAAGACATAGGTTTCAGGATCAATCTAATTTGGGCCTATAAACTCCACAAGAGGAGACATACTGAGTTATATTATATTCCCTTGGACCTGAAAATCTTGGTTTACAATAGGTCTGTGTATAGACCATATGGAAGAATCTGGATGAAGATATTTTTGTGTGTTTGGGTGAAATTTTATGAATTCATGGTTTTCTCATAAGATATCACCTACATTGCATGGATGGGAAATGTTTTAGCATCATCCTCGTACAATTGTCCCATCCTTGTATTACAAATTTATCACGTAATCCCTCAATGGTCACGTAGAAATTCGTCAAGGTGATGTGTCCCCCTTCGACACATATGAATCCCTTTGTCTGGATGCTGACTATTACAATATAAAATAAAAGAAGGTTTAAATGATAAGGTTTAACTCCCCATTATTGTATCCATCCCATGGGATGACATGGATGATGCTTTCATCATCAAAATTTACTTTTGGAATTATATGATGCTAGCCATGCAATGTTTATGTATTATTTTCAATAAGAAATGGATCTGCATCCTTATGTATAAGGCATGATGGAATATTGCATTTTACTATAACATGACCATGATTTGGTGATACCAGAGGCCCCTAACCTTGTGAGGTACTTGTATGTGTTCCCTACAACTACCATTGTACATCATACCCACATGTTTCTCTGAGCAAGGTGGAATCTCCAAAAAAAGACAAACCACCACTCATTTGATATTTCGAATTGATACAATGCTAAAAGGCCTAATTGAATTGACTTAATACCCCCAGTTTCCATGGTTTCGATGGGGGGTGTGAGTTCCCTAGTTATGACTCTACATCAACATCAGCTAGCACCACTACTCCCCCAAACCAGTCATCCTAGAAGAACCATCTCCTCCAAATGATTACCCTACCTTATATGATGAATATGATTTGGTGGATTCCCCTCCCACATTCGAAGAGGGTTTCTCCACTACTATTTATGAATTGATTTAGGTTAACCTTATAACTGAGATGGATTTAGGGTCCACAATGATTAGTGAATCAATGATAATAGAAGGTTAATAATTGAATGTGAAATTATTGATGCAACATCGTGATGTATTTACCTAGAAATATGATGAGATTCATGGACAAGACCCTCATGTATCCATCATCCATATTGGTCTCTCAGTGGGTCATCGATGGTTTAAACAACCTTCCAATAAGAGGATCCCTTCACATCATTTTGTGGTCATGGATAATGTCTATAATCTTATCAAAGGAAAATATTCCAATGATATTTAGTAAACAAATTGGATCTCAAAATCAGTCATGCTAGGAATAATAATTGGAACATCAGTGGATTTATAGGATCTTGGGACCTCAACTATTATTATTTAATGGATGGTTTTCCCCTTCCAATGATGGGTTTATTAATCTATGAAGTAATGTCATCATATGCACTCTCTATCATTGATTGAAACAACAGGTATAATAAGATCTAAATGGCCCCTAAATATGATGAGTCTAATACAATTAGAGAACCATAGAGATGATATGCTATCTAGTTATGCCTTTCGTAATGAATAGTGTATGATCCACTTATCAATGATCCATGGAACACATCTTCATAAATGATCCACAATATGATATAAGGATTTTATATATATGATTTTTTCATTAGATAACACTAGTTTCAATACCATCATACAAATATCAAGAGGGTTAGTGGCTTCTCTCTTATATAATGATTTAAATATGAACCTCATGATATGTGAATTCATGGATACCTCAACAAAGTTTCAAGGTTTCATAGTCAAATACATAGGCATCGATACTGATATAGAGAAGATCAAGGTCATCATCCAACTACCTCTTCTGTGCAACCTATAGGAGCTCTAAGTCATTCAACACCACATAGCCAATATAATAAGATTCATAAAAAATGATAGTAATGTTTAAACCCTTTTCCAAGATCATGGTTAATGGTATTTTGTAAAAATGGGATTACGATTTTAAGGCCTCCTTCAAGGAAATCAAGGAATATATGATATAACATCAATGTTCTATCACCACTCATCTCAAGGAAGCCACTGGTCTATTATATGACATCCTTGTAATGGTCCACAGGCTCGCCTCCCACCCAAAATAATAATGAAGTCATGGAGTATAGTTTATACTCTCTCAGTCACATGATCATAATAACATATTCCAGATAATCTAATATTATACGATCTACCTCATTCTGGTGGTAATAGTGAATAAGTTGTAACATCATCTAAAACATAAAAAGATATAATAGAAATCATGTGTGAATCTAATATACTATATCCTTAATCTCCCCTTATTAACACGATGAATGGTGCATTGGGATGTGATAATTTAGTAGTCGACATGAGGTTTTTACAACAAAAGTATGTCAAGCATTAGGCATTGGATGAATATCAGTCATCTATATGGATCATGAAAAAGTTTCATTATATGTTGATCTACTAAATGAGTTCATCCATTCAGGAAATTTGGATGTTCCAATTAGGCAGATGTATTTTCATTGAGCCTCCTATATTCCAACTGGTAGAAGGCTAAATACTCATAATCTCAATAGAGTAGGACAACAGTTCATCTTCTTCAAGCCTAAACAGGTTGTCTGTAAGAACTCATTCTTATTATCATAATGTTATACCAACCACAAGGAAGAGTATCAAGCTCTCATTACTAGTCTTGAGTTGTTTCTCAATATTGATGTCCCATGCTTTCTATTAAAGGAAGACTCTAAATTAATCATCAAATAGTTCAATTGTGACTATATTGTCTATAAGCTAGATCTCATTCCCAGGTTACAGATCACATACTAGATGATTGAACAATTCTCTTCTCATCCCAAGGTGACCCATGTTCATTGATAATAGAATGGTTGATCTGATTCCCTAGCTAGTCTAGGTACCACCCTAAAATATCTTGAGCATGAAGATAGTTTCATTAACATATCTCATCAATTATTAATTTCTCGTGTTACAGAAGACATGGTTGACAATGATTAGGTGAACTATATAACACCAAGTTCCTCTACGTCATGACACAAGGGTCTCCCCATTGTAGAAGAATTTACCTATTAGACCCTACCTTTCGCTGAGTATCTCTATCACAGTTCTATTCACCTAGATCAAGCTGAGTGTGAAATAATATGTTGGTGTGCAAAGAAATTCACGCTCTATATTTGTCCTATCCTTAGGAAGTCTCTTAAAATCTGTGGGTTTGATGGAATAATTCTCAATTACATTCATAGAAGTGATATTCCCTATGTTATGTAGGATTTCCATGATAGGTCATGTGGTGCTCGTCAAGTAGAATTGAAGCTCTCCAACCAAATTCAATGTCTATGCTAATTCTATCCCACCATGTCCCATGACTTCATTGATTATACCAAGTATCCTTACACATGGCAGTTTAATTCTATATTTTTTCATTTAATGCTCAATCCCCTCCATTCTAAAAATGAATAATTGTCCTTTTTCAATATGGGGAATTGATGTCATGGGAACCTAAGAATCACCAAATTCTCTCCAATTATTATATATTACTATCACGATACATTTATTCTACAATTTTAATTAATAGAATACTTCTAAAATGGTCAAATCACTCTCCATGATCCAACTTTTGAGCTCCCATATCATCCTTTGATTCAGATTTCTTCATGGGATTATCATCGGAAAAAGAAAAATCTTAAAAGATATTTTAATCAAATTACAATATCTTTTCCAACCATATGTCATTCTATCACACATTGGAAAATGGGAAGATCAGAAAATTCCAAATAACACTCTATATCATGTTTCAGAAGATGGTAGGATAGAAAAAGAAGAGTTAGTTGGATAATATCTTAAATCCCCCCTAGAACTATCAAAAAGTGAATTGTAATTCCATCCAATGACTATTGTATTTTGTCTTTGTAAAAGAGGTAATATTTCCCCATGGGGTCTAATTTCGATCAATCTAAATAGTTTTTGAGGACTACAAGATACTAGATAGAATGGGAGAACTCCATCTAGTAATGATGGAACCCCTCAATGTTTAAATTCTATAGGGATTGAATAATCTAGAGAGGCAATAAAATATGAGAGAGAGGGTGTTAAAAAATAATGTTCTAATTTTATCCTTACTACAAGTTCAAACAATATTTTTCCTTAGAACATCAATTTTACATTAAAAGAATCCACCAAAGTTTGAGGCCACGTGGCAAGGACCTTAAAAATTAACAAGGTCTCTTACAATGGAACATAATCTCCGGTCACCCGGGATAGAGGGTGAATTATTCATCATACCAATTCTATATTCCTAAAGTATTACTTGCCAAAAAGTGTATATATCCTAGACATATGACATTTAACTAGGCACTTTTTCATAACTATATGACCTTAAACTAACATTCTATGTCCTCGAAACATGATGTTAAACTGGGATCTTTGTCCAATATGTATGATAGTAAACATAGATACATTATATTTAAATATATAATACACATAAAATAATATCTATATTCTTTTCCATGAAAGAAATACATTAAATATTTTCAAAAAAGGGTCTGACCTCAGTGGCCTCAAACTATGAATTGCATTCTATGCATCACTATGTTAAACTTTGTGTGAGGTATTTTGATAACGTTTGGTATAGATTGTGTCCTCTTATGCCATCACTCATGTCCGGGATTTAATCTTCTACAACACATATTCCAATATTGTTTACCAAATTCCCTAGGAATAAAATTCATGATTTTAACTTAAGAGTTTGAGCATCACAACATTTAACTATTTTTGAATCTCCCTTGTAATATTTCATGTTGTCCGGGGTGCTTTTTTCTTCGTTTGTGTTAGGTTACTCCAGTCATGACCCAAACATTCCTTTAGGTTGGGATGATACCCTCACAGTATGTTGGATTGCTTCTGGGATGCGGCATGCGTTGTTGGGACTCCTTGGTCTTTGTTTACATCACCACACTAGACAAACCCATATGAGATATTTTCCATTTTTTTGAACTTTTTATCCTTAAACAAGGAGTTAACATATTGAAAACCAAATGATAAAATTAGATCCAATCCAAAAAAATTGTAGAATTACTCTTAAACACATGAGATTTTGTTCTTACCCAATTTAATAAAAATTATTCATCACACGATATGTGTGGGATGATTTACAAATTTTACCCCATGCCACAAACATTGGTTTCTCTATGAGAGCCAAAAGATACCCCAATTCACTTTCAATAGAGGATTTCCCAACAAGCCTGAGTTTCTTACCACACTATTTTGTTGAACCACGTTTTTAGGATTCCAATACTGATGGGATATGTAGTGACACTCAGACATTCCATATTTAGTCCAAATAAAAAATTCATCAACCTTTTCGAAACATGGTCTCAGTTATGGTCCTTGAAAATTTACAATAAACAACTTTTATACCATCTCAATATATGTAAATAGAATTAGAACATCGGGGAATTCATTAACATTAAGCATTTATTCAATCACCCTATTCACATTTCTATAAATCATGTTCTCAATGGTCCATACTCTACAATCTTAATCAAGGATTCTACCCCCAATGAATAAAATGTTAAATAATTTTCTTAGTCTAAACTCTATTACCTTATACTATGATTCTATGTCTCAAGAATAAGAATTTAATATAAGTGCATGGTCCAAACTATATGATGTTAATATCTAACACAATCTTCTAGGACACTTGATCAGAAACACTTTTCAATAGCATCAAGAATTATGACATTAAAACATTTTTATCTTATATGGTTCGAGTACTATGATCATAAAAAATTTCATTTCTAGGTGTCACAACATTAGCTATGTAAAATTAATCATTACGAGTTTGTTGTGTGATGCATACCGCTTTGGTTATAAATAAGGAAATTTTATTACTATAATTACCTTAAAATACATTAAAGAAACATTCCCCACATGGTCCTAAAAGAATTTTGTTAAATTATAGTCTTTACTTGAAACAAATTAGGATGCCTATCATGTGAGATATGAAGTTTACGCGTAATTAAAATGGGATGCATCATAAGTTATGTATGGGATGGTTAAAAAATGTTACCTGGTTCACTGATCATTTGATACTAGATGATGACTTTTGGATGCCTTAAAATCACTCATCAAAGAGGACCACCACAATTGGCGGTTGTCTTCTACCACATTGTTCCCTATACCTACATATGGATTGATTCCCATCATTATGGAACATGTAGCTTCTCATTTATGGTTCAAGCACCAAAATTTCTCAAAAACATATTCCCTATATCCCCATAATGGTCAAATCATCGTGACCATAAATAGTTTACATGTCATCATTGGGATACAATGTGTAGATTTGGTCCTATTTGTTCCCCATTTTGAAAGTGTATTCAAATAAAATATACCAACAAAAACCTATTGATTTTTAACATTGATCAGTTTAATATGAACTCAATAAAATTTCAATACCTAGATTTGAATCTATCTTTATGTGGCACCAAATTTGTTGTGGTAAAATGCATTGTTGTGTATAGAGTGAAGTGTAGAATACAATATAGGCATTTCAACAATCCATCTCCACATCTATATTCTTTCTTGATTTGGATTTCCATCATAAATAAAATATAGATGGACCACCTAATAGTTTGAATTATATTCTGATGCTCACGTCCCATCATGGCCTGGTGATGTTGGAACAGAAATACATTCAATGAGATTATTCTTTAATGTTCAAAGTAAATAGAAAGAAAATTAAAGCTCAAAATACCCAACAAAACTCTTAAGGGTACTCTACATGAATCCCTATCACAAAGAAAACTCTCCCTCTAGGACAATTCAATGGTATGAAGGAATTCACCTCGAGTTTCATTAATCTTCAAAAATATTCTATGGATTGATATTCACTATCATGAGTCTAATTTTGTTGTGACCAATCACGAATCCGACATATAAATCAGGAACCACATCTCAGACTCGTAAATCTATGTTGCTTATATGTAAGAGGATCATTCCAATCTTTATAAAATTCCTACCCAACCATTTTACTATTTTATTACTCCACATTCACAAATCCACATGAGCACTATATGCCGACAAAAAAATTAATTTTCTGTGTTACCTAATAAATGTAAAGCCACCTTCCATATATACTTTTCTACATAATCCTATAATACAGATTCCCTTCATAAAGATCCATTGATTCTATAGTTGAGAAATGAAATTAGTTTTAACTGAGGATTTTTATTGAATTCGTTCATTGTGAATCACACCTTTTCATGAATCCGGACAATATTAGGAAGAAGGGGAACCTTGTTTCAGGAATCTATTTCCATCGAAAATACCATATATACCACAATCATTAGATGAATATGATGAAATATTATGTGAGGTCATATTATCCATGAATCCCCTCTCCACAAATTATATATATTTCCTACCATCTCTTGATACATCTTTGTGAAGATCGAGTCCTCCAAGACATCAAACCCATTCGAGATTTATTCAAGCAAACTTCTAGTCATGAGGAGACCTATTCCACCCATTCCATTTTCCAAATCTTTTCATGGTTTGGATCATGAACCTATTTACCTTTTCTTGTTAGTGTTGGTACTCTAATCCCCCTTTCTTTTTAGCATAGGGAGAAAATCATTGACCTCTATACTAATAACTCCACCACATTGTTCAAACCTAGAATTTCTATATCCATTCCCCTCACATATGTGATTGAGATACAATTATTTAAGCCTAATGGGAAAGGATAGTTCCACCCGCATTTGGTATACATGAAATAAAACATCATAGAATAAAAAAATCATCACATGATGTTAAACTATAGTCTTACCCAAGGAAATTAATAATATATTCCCTATATAGGATCATCTTGGGATGCCATCTATTCACATCCCAATGATAATGAACACTCTATGTGTTAGTTTCAACATGTATTCCCCATGAACCCATTAATGTATTATCATACAATGAGTGATAGGGAATGATATATTTTTCACATCGAATTATTTCTTACTAACATGGAATGGAATACTAATTGTCATGATTTTTTTGCATAAGATCAACACCATCACTATTGTTTACATATTATGTCACATAACCATCAGATCTACTAATTCTTCTTTATTGCCACACTATTTGTTTATCAGATTTTCATTGATGTTAGTAGTGACCATTACATCCTATGTGGTATCTAATATACATAATCCACACACAAAGAATCATAGAGTAATATTCTTGGAAAGGATTTCCCCCATATATAATCCACATACCATCACTCACTAAACTACATGGTATTTGATTCTTGAAAAACAATGATATGTAGTAATCCTCTCTGAGGACTAAAACCAACATTCCACAGAATCCATGAATTCTATAAATTCCACCCATGACTCCATCCATATCCATCAACATTTTATCCAAGCCACCACATCCTAGTGAGAACATTCGACCCACATAAGATTATTCCATGAAATAAGCCCAATTCATATCATCCCTACACCAAGCAACACCTGGGAATCTCACATGCATAAGTCTCATAGAATCCAACAATGAGAAATCTTCAGGGAAAGGGGAGATCACATGTGTAAGGAACATCTAATCTGACAAAAAACTACAACGGTTTTGATCCCTTTAAACTAAATAGGTTATGCATGACTCCTCTCTATGGATCAACACAATCAAATACTAATCATTGGTTCCCTCTCCAAGGGGTGTACCTCCATAATCCAACCTTAGTGGAATTTTGACCATCATTCATTGTATGACATCTTCCCTCAATGTTACACACATTCCTGGGACCACCAAAATTAGGTTTTCTAATCCACAAATTAGTAAACCTTTCATTTTTTCTATCATATGAATACACAACCAGGATTCTCCTCCATCAAACATTATAATCAGACTCACTTCATATCTTCATGATGATAAACACATGAACTATATCATAATTATACCTCGTTATAATCACGAGATACATATGGTTAAATACATGGATGATATGTGCCTATGTTGTCAGTTAACTCTTGATAATAATGGGATTCATGTGGTGATATCATAGGATGATATTGATTTACAATTAGATAACTCATGGTCAAACAAGGATGCCACGGGTTTTGTTCTTGACATGCATTCGTGAGGATCCCTCCAATATGGAAGAATATAGGTGATATATGATTAACTGTCCAAACATGCCATCAATTTCAAATGGGAAAACTCTCCTGAAAGAAGGTGACAACACTCTCAATACCACTTATAATTTCAACAATAAAAAAGAATAATTAACTAGCATCCACCGAACTATAGAATGGGGAATTAATTTCTAGAACACATCTATATCTATAAGGGAGACCTGGACTAGAAGATGAGTTCCAAGGAGGAATCCATGGAAGGATGAACTGAGAACACATCATCCCATTTCAATCAAGTAGAATTCATCCCTGGTGAAAGTGATGAATTTCACCTACCTTTGGAAGGAGGGAATGTTGGGTAACAATGAATCACCAATGTTCATTAAAATGTGAGGTGGGGAGCCCTACATAAAGCATCCATGATCAAATCTATTAACTCAATGTGAAACTATCTATTTTCATAGTGGGACTAGTAGCATTCAAGACATAAATAGATTATCATGTCACCATATCCCACTATCTATAGTTAGGTCCAAATATTGTGCCTAGTATGAAAGTCACTATAAATTGGGGAAGTTAAATGTTTGGAATTCTAGTCTACAGCATCATCCCCATATATCTCTCTCTCGTATTATTTATGAGTGAATGATGCTTGGTAATTGGGATTTTATTTTCGAGTGTCCATACAGATGGATGAATATTATTACATTTAGTACCAATTATGTAGGAAACCAAAAACCCAGCACTCACTATACCAAGGGTGACAGAACTGTCATAGTGACTATCCCATATGACCACGCCTTCTCTATAACATCCATTATCCCATGATGTAACTATTTGCATGCCCTTTATCACAAATATTGATCAATCTAATGACATTTAATTATTCCCTCATATGATTATACAATAAAGAGGGAGTCATTCCCAAGAGGGATATAGCTCTGTAAGAACATTAGGACTCAACACCTCAGCAACACTGCCACCCACAAGGTCTGCAGATTGATCAAATTACACCTACTCTAATGACTAAAATTCGATGAATCCTCCCTACATAGAGATCCAAAAATTTGATCTCTTTAATTGTGGAGGTAGTGGACACTGGAGTCACACAAGAAATGATTACCACCCCAAGAGTCTCCCAAGAGATCTCTAACAAGACCTCATCAATACTAGAATCGATTGATCATCTAGGCTGATGAACATGTGTAGGAAAACACTAATATGGAAGCCTTAGTCTGAATTTCCTAACGCCAATGCTCAAAAGACGATCAAGATGATGTTTTGTGAATGGTAATCATTTCTCATAGCTCTAATGGATCATTTATCCCCCGATTCATTATGTTAGATACCGAATACTATCCAGAACGGACCCATCAATTCCCAGTTGGTATCAAGGCCTCAGCTACTCCACATGTCATTTGGTTAGACTTTTAGGTCCTTGGCATTGTCGGAAGCCAATAGGGGCCGATCCATTATGATTGAATGTATTATCGATCCCCTCCTTGTACTATTTCATCCAAAAGTGAAGGCCATCCCCACATCAATGAAATTTAGTTTGGAGGTCACCATCATACATATAGTCCCTGATGTGGATGGTTCTTCCAATTTCAAAGACCAATAGTGAGAATGTCCTCCTTAAGCCATTATCATAAAAATACAGAGAACATACCACCATCGAGCTCCTCCACTTGATGCAACCAACCAAATTGCATGACCTATCTTCTCTATTAAAAGTACTCATGGAGTTCATATCCATTTCCCACAAGCCATAACATTGGTCCTCCATGGATTTTTGGAAACCAACATGAAGGTACTCCCTTTTTCCAATTGGATCAATGAAAAGTCTCTCTTCACACTTCAACCCATTGAAGTGGATTTCCTTTACACTATATGAGTATTCCATGTTGAAATCCTACCCAAGATAATAGTAACTGATATACATTCCCTCCCTAAATCACAAATAATTAAATTATAGATTGTCCCTGTAGCATCGCCTAACAACACAAAGGTCATACCCAGGTTGAATATCATTCCATTCCTAAAGTTACATCCCATGGTATAAGGGATAAACATATCCTCCATGGATTGATTTTTTGGAATCACGAAGTCATTTTATACCCTTTTAACTTTTAATAAACAAATTTATACATTAATTAAATGATGGATCATTCAATCTATTCATCTGCACCAGAGCCCATGAGGTGAAGATCAATTTCCTCAATGGTGAGGTCCAATGAATGAAAGAATCACTACAATTGTACATGTAGATGGAGGAAGAATTTTCCATTATCCGTGTATTTATGGTGCATTCATCCATGTCATCTCTAGTTTTATTATATACATCTACCTAATATCACAATGAATTATGTGGGAGTATAATATGAAATGAGAATATGTTAGACCCGTAGATGAATGCTGCATCCCTAACACATAGGGTAGTGGTGAGAACTTATTTCTATTTGAAATTGATGATTTGGTCTGTACTACACCCGAGAAATGATATAGAGTATAGTGAAAAATCTGGTCTCGCAATAACTCCTCCAATATCTAGTGAACCACCACATTGATCCACATCTGTGTTGCCTCATGTTTCACATACATGTACAATTTGAGCTTGATCCAACCATGTAAAAATACCCACTTTTGAAAAAGGAAGTATAGGGGACACTCTAGCCACTGAGCATCTCTCTGTGGTGTTCTAGACAATTGTTGTTCCCAACATCGACATCCTAGAGTCTATAAGCCAGAACCATGTTTTGTACCTTCTATAGACTATTTAGATGATTCATTTTCACCTTTACGACCATATATTGGTCTATCACTGTAGCGAATAGTACATTATTTACATCGATCATCGATTCTAGGGGGTTGAGTTGGCAGTGCTCCAAGTGGCTCAGTATCCTCTACCACCTAGATAATACCCAACCCATAAACTGAAATTCTTATAGATCTATAAATATCATTATTGAATCATTGAATATGATTATTCCCTTGTGAAGATCTATGACTGGGGATAGTACAGTATTCTCTACATTAGTACTATCTTGTGATAGAATGATTTTCCCTATGGTATGAAGGATACACCCATTGGTATTATCATAGTAAATTGGGATGATATCACTTTTCCCAATGATGGGGACACTAGCCTATGATCTGATGGAGAAACCACAATCCAAGGAATATCATAATATCATCAGTAACATTATGAAAGTTTTCACATCTCCATGAAATGGATGGAAAACAACCTTGGAGATCCTCATGCAACATTGACATCAAATCAAAATTTCAGAAAAGGTTAAGGACAATGTTGGTACTTCTCTTTCGTCTATTATTATTTATGTCTGATATAATATAGTGGTAAATCCCACTATTTCCCCCTAAAAATATAATATTAAGGATCAAAAGTAGATAATAGATGAGCTGCTTGATGGGAAGTTACTAGATTATGGTTGTCCTTAACAATATCTTTTCCCTTATCCACATGGGTATAAGGGGAGGGCACAACTCCAACTTGACCAGTTACACTATGCTGAGCTCGGTGCTCCCACAATGTCAAGCAATGTGGGGGTTTGATATAATGGAAAAAAATTATGGGTTGTGTTTCCACATCCATATAAAGAGCACGATAAAATACCACTAGACCAGAATCATCCCACTAAACAAGATGCATGATGAGTTGTTGGGACTTTCTAAATTATTGAGTACCTTGTATTTTTTTGTTGAAAATCCTCAACAGTATGGGAACCCTTATAGGTAAGATCAACTAGATTCTCCCTCTTATTACATCATAGGATTGGATATGTGACATGTGAAAATCCCATATGAAATAATGTCTTATATGGAATGGGAAGCTGACATGTGATCACTCCCAGACTAGGGAAATTCTCCCTTTTCAACAATAAATGGGATGGGTGACCCACTAAAACATGTATCCCACCTCTTCATAGGTTTTTGACAATTATTAAGGACACTATAGTAGAAGGATGCCATCAATATTCAATGTTTCATTTAGAATGGGATGTGTTTGTGTTCATCTTGTACAACTAGTTACCCACTTGGTCCATAACGATTTAGGAAGGAATTTAGAGATAGTTTCTCTATCAATTCTACTCCACCACCCGAAATACAATTATTTACAACCTCTTTAAGGAATGAAACTCATAGATGAAAGTGAACGAAACATCATATCTCAATTGAAGGGACACACGTACTCGCTCTACATGTCATTCAATCAGGATATGTAGTTAATGATGAAATTATGGAATGCCAATATAAAATTTCTCCCTACCGTCATCACTCAGAACGTCCCATGTGGGTTTCATGATATTTATGATAAGGCTCAGTGCCTAGAGGAAACCGTGAAGACGACCATGGATGAATGTTAATTTACTCTTCCACCTCTTTCATATGATCCACCATGGAAGAAACCACCACCATAGTGCATGTGGGGTCCCAGAGATGCTAGAGCTATAGTCAATAAATCCACATAGAGTGCAACCTCAATAAGTATAATGGCATCATCCATATCAGTCTTTGTCAATGATGAAACTATTGGAACCACCTCCTCAATGACCACCCCTAGACAATATAATTTTCTCCTGCATCATGTCGAGATTCAGACCTGGATTATTTTCATTCTCCTAGATCTCCCCTCCTAGACAATAGAAACCACATATAATCCATTAATGATGTATCGATCCCTGGATACTTCAATAGTTACATGAAACATGGGGTTCTGAAGCTTAAATAGTGTAAAAATCCCACTAGTCCAAGACCAATATATTCTTTGACCACTTCCCTCACAATAAAATCATGGGACATACCATCATGTAATTCTTTGGTTCTAATGATTGGATCATGGAAAATTTGAATAATGGTTTGTTTGGATTGGGGAATGCCTTGACATAGGGGAAACAAATCATCACTAATCCTAATGGTGAAACTGAGGTTTTTCGGGTATGGTAGTTGGTTTCCAACGTCAACACTTAAATATATAGTGACCAGTTGGAATACATGGTAGTTTAATTCAACTATGGTGTCATCAGTTCATTCGTTGGATATACCAAACTTCTTGATTACATTGTTACCTCTCTAGCTACCACTTCATCATACACCTTTTATCCTTCTACAACTCAAAAGAGTAGGAATTTCCGACAAAAATTAAATAATTGTCCCCCACTAGTGTTGATTCCATTATATACCAATAGTGAATTCTCACCTCAAGATATGAAAATTATTCCCAGTGTCTATAAAACATTTAAATAATATTCTGATGATGGAAATGAATATTCCAACATGAAAACCATTGAGTTTGTGGACCCTTTAATGGACCATGATAACAAATAATATCATGAAACCCCTATGATTACTCCTGTAAGATAGCATTGAAGAAGAAATCTAGGAAATTAAAACCCCTGATATTCATAGTCTAGTACTTCAAGGTAGTGTGTACAAGAAAAAAGTGATCAGACAGACGGTTCAAAATAGATATTATAAGGCACAGTCTTACAATCTTGGTGTGTCAAAGTCACCAACACTACTAACTATGCTAATGGAATAAGAATAATTTCATTGTCTACACAATCAAACATACATTCAGGTAATTTCTAGCCTTAATCAACCAACAGAATATGAGTGGTGGCATTGGCTGAGTTGTATGATTAAAATAAAGATATTACCAAGACCAGATAGAATTAAAGGATTCAACTAGTAGTGCATGTAATCTGTCTTGTCAAAGAATGTTCCATGTAATAAGAAATGTGTGCCTGGATTCAAATAATGAAAAGATTAATAACGTATATAGAAAATTTTCAAATTACTCAATCTATAATGTCTTCTTAATACATGAAGGAATTTGGAAGGCACTCACAAAACAATTGATAGTCCCCCCCCACACATCAAAAATAGAGGTTCTCTGTACATATAACTTCTACACTATGGGAGTAAATATAGTTGAATGATAATCCATAGTTTCATTATTCAGAGAATATGTGGGATCCCTCATGTAGGGGAACATCAAAAAACTATACATCATTATTTAGATTAATGGTATGTAATTCCATAATTGAATTTTTAACATAGTCTCTGAGATCAATCTTATCTTGACCTGGACACTAGAAATTCTCTAACTGACCAAATATGTTTTGGGCCCATCTGAACTAATTATTTAGGGTTTTGATAGGAATGTGAAGTGACCTTGTGATATGATCCATTTGAGGAAATAGTTTTATGTATTTTTATAAAACACTAAAATCGTGGAAATCTCACTGGACACCACAAACTACATTTTTATGGGTAGGACCTAGATCTATCTATATGAAGCAGTTACCTCTTCATATCACAAGTGCCTCTTTAACTCCATCAATAGTGGGATTGGAATCCTATAATGTGATGAATCTCTCTTCGACACCATTAATTCCAATAGACTACTTTTAAAAGATTATAAGATAAAGGGAAATATCCTTAGATAAATGAGGTCAACCACACCACCACCACAACTAGCCTGTGGAAAAATTTGGATGATGTATTGATACTTCTGATTCACTATTTGAATGCTATGATTCTATAATTGATTAATTTTTTCATCACTTATGGTAGTAAATGGAACTATTTACCTATGTTAAAAAAATTAAATTTCAAATATTACCTTGTACTCTTACAAAATCTATGTTCGGGTGACACCATAGCCTCTACCTCTGTTATGTATAGAGATATTCACCAAATTACTACAGTTATGTGAATTACCTGCATGTTCCTCTATTCTAGGTTGAAAAAACAAAATTAGAAAAATCACTACAGAATTTATATTAGGCATGGAACCCATGGTCCAAGGCTATATGGAATTTTCACAAAACCTTCTGTTACATAACATTAGCAGAGTAGAAATACCCTATTGAAGATTGAATCACTACCCAAGAAAGCATCAATGTACCCCCATAAGTTTCCTGTTTTGAAGAACCATATCCTCTCACTAATCCCCATAACATAGATGGTGTTGATAACATAAAATATTCTCCTACAACATTATAAGAGCATATCTCCACCACTATTGATTAGCCAGTTCAATAGAAACATGGTACCAAAGAAGATCTAAGGCCAACACTGTTCAGTGAATTTATGCTTGTTGAGGAAAAGGAAGCAGCATGGCTCCCAGTATCATGGGTGGGTAAATTCCTCAGACTTCTTGAAAAATGTGCATGGCAGTTTGTTGTGTCAATATCCTTAATCCTATATGAAAATGGGACATCCAGCTTCATGATAATGTCATAATTGTTATTTTATTTTTCATACTCAATAATAGTATTTTACATATTTTGGGGACTCTATGTGTCTTCCTAGTAATAAAATGTAGGTATAATTTCACCTTACCTATTGACCATGATCGTCCCATCAATTGTCATATGGAAATACTAGAGACTAATTCCAACATCATCATGAACCAAATAGATTTAATTAGTTTCATTAAATCATTTCCAAATAATATGGGAGATAATGGATCATATAGAATGAGAGTATATTTATGATACACCTAATAAATTTTAAAATTCCATGACCTTCAACTAAATATTAAATTCCGGACTATTGATATAGACCCAGAAATGCCACAACTAATGTAGATCAAATGAGCACTCGATGAGAAGTCCCCATTTTCGAAACCATCCAAAATTATAACTTTTTAGTGTCCTTCCATGTAATGATATAATATATATCGATTTATTTTTCTTGTACCCACAAGGATTATTACTTAAAAAATTGAGTATGATGTAAAAGAAATTTAGTTAATCAGGATTCCGAAATAAATGACCAAGTTGATGAGATGTTGGGTTAGGGAATTTTTTAGTTCATGAGTACCCTGAACATGTCATTATTTAACCTATGTGGTTCTATGATCAAAACATCGTATGGAATCCCATATCAAATTAGCGGAATCCAGTTTTATACATTGTAACCCTTCTGGAATACACTAAAATTCCCTACCAATGATTGATTGTGTTGGTTGACTTTGTGTTAATAAATTTTATCAATAGAGTCTATAATGTAACTCCAACTATCATAAATTCTAGAATGAGAATCATTTTCCCAAAATGATTCAGTGGATAGATCCTTATATGCTTTCCACCATAAAATTTTAAAATATAATTAGGAAATAATGTTTCCATATTCTTAAAAATGAACAATATAATAAACTGTGTATAAATTTATACAGTGTTCTAGAAATATATCTATGATGTATCTATCCGATGTGTATCCATTCAGCATAAAGAATACTGTAACACAACCAAGAGGATAATAGATACAATTTTTTAGTGATGACTATTAGTTTATGAGATATTAATACAAAAAATTAATTCTACTGAGGGAGAAGTCAGAGATAGATGATCTGTAGAGTGTTAGAGGCTCAGTAAATGAAAAATGTTATATGACCCCATTTTATTGGTATGGTTCATATTACACACACACATTAATAACATTAAACCTATCCAATTGAAACTAACAAATTTATCTAAATCAAATATTCAAAATCTTGAATAGATCCCCTTCTAATGGGTGATTTTTTGTGTCTTAAAAATCCGCAAGTATGGAGAAAAGTTAATTATAAATTAGTTAAAGAGATAATTCACATGAATAAAATGTTGGGAAAAATAATTATGGATTATTAATCTATAAAGGAAGGATAGTTTATATATTGAAAATTCATGATGTTGACAGTTTCTCTTTATGTAATCCTTGAAAAAGAAAAAATCATTTGTGGTACATAGTGTTGTTACCACCCCTACACCCCACAAAAAATATTTTTTTGTTGGTGTAGAAAGTGATTTAGGTCCCCCAGAAATGAAAAAAAAATCTACGGATGAGGTAATATTTTAACATCCCCCCACACACATAATATTGTTTGTAAGTGCCATCCGTGATTTCCATCACTTGAAAATGTAGTCCCCATGTTCGACTATGGTTGTCCTGATCTCCTTGTAAACATTTACATTCCTTCCACTATAAAAACTCAACATGGGATCCATGAAAGTGGATAAAGGTAAAAAATATGAAAGATTCCAGATAAATTTCTAGTAGGTAAACTCATCTAATAATGCTAACTTATGGGAGGGGAGCCGGTTGACCATCCATTTAACCAAAACACCTTTTTGGTCTAAATTTTGTAAGGCATTAGAATATTTCCCCATTGTTGTAATTAAAAATACATAATATAAATGTATATATAGGGATCCCTTCCCCAGGTAGGAAGATTCTACAATGGATGAACTAAAACTTGAAGAAGAAATCATAACATGGATACAATTTGGGACTTTATGAAAAAATACAACACATAGGGAACATTTCATAGAAGAATTCTATATGGATTGAGTTATCTTGAGGTTTGAAACATTCAACTTCCCATTTAATTCATCTGGTGATCCAATATGCCACAATTCTTTCCCTCCTTAAACAATTAAAATGTTTTTATCACAATGGATATTCTAAATCAACCCAATGTGTTTGATAAATTCATTAGATACATGATATTTCACTCTCATGAGTATAAAAACATGCTATGTAGGTCCCTATGGGTAATCAAATTAGTAAGGGGGATACCAAAAATGTTCTCAAACATACATTCCCATTGTAATAGATTTTCCAGACATAGAGTTAGTGATATGGACCACCATGTTTCATGTATTGGGGGAATCAACATGCATTTCCCATTGATGATGGATAATGAATAATCCTTCACCAATCCTAAATGAAATATAGATATGAGAATCCCTTTGGGTGTAATACCTTTGGAAGAGGTCAACCAAAACTCATATTTAATTGCTTGTGTCATAGATAGGAGTTGATGTTAATGTCTTAGAAACGAAAATAGTAGAGGAGACTGTTACCACAACACCATTTCTCAATTCCTTTCATATTGTGACATAAAAATAAGATAATATATTATAAGACAAGATCATTATATATCTATCATATATGGCCCCAACCTCATCCACCAATGGACATATGACATTTTGTGATTTCTAGATCTACAAATTTCACTTATTTATCACATCGATCATGAATCTTATTGGCTAACAAGATACTGGGGATCAAGATATATCAATGATACAAAGAATATGGTTAACCTCATATGTGCATTCACTAACCAAATTGTCTAAATAATCATGAGTTGATATATTAATCAAGGATCTAGAAATAGGGTCCTCCTCCTTTCTGTAATCCCAAAAACCATGTTAATATCATCACAAAGGGCCATATTCCCCACGAGAAGAACATTCAATGGGCCATAGTCATAATGAATTATGAATAAGGGAATACAAATTGGTTTTATCCATGAACCATTCTAAACAACCTGGGATATTATTCTGAACTTACTGTGATGTGTATGATGCTTTTCTAAGGTCCATACATACTGCCCAAAATTCACTATAATGTTCAATGGTCTCTGTCCCTCATCGGGACATGTATGACTTAGAGTGACCCAATCATTCTGAGACCATATCATCATCATGATTATTGTTTAGTATTATTTATAAGATACATCTCCACCTATGAGACCACATATCTATTAAGAAATTTAGTATGCTTCATAATAAGTCTGACTCCATGCTTTGACTAATAACTCTCCACCTTTGAATCCATTCCATATAAAATTAATCAGCCCAATTTAGTCATTATACGAAGACCATAAAAGGTATGAGGTTTCCAATAATGTGGAAGAAATTACATGTGTTAGATTCCATTCATAATGAAATGTAAGAAGACCATATTATTGGTTTCATCCCTACATCAAATTAATTATTGAATTCTAGGATGATATTAAATTAATGAGTACCCCTTAATATGGCTTAAAACCATGAAAAATATTAAATTAAATAAATAGGTATTTTTAGTACACTTATAAAAAGTTACCATTTATGGAGAACCTCAGTTACATAAAAATACCTTCATTGATAGAGAAAATCTAATAAATAGTAATGAATCCAAATCCATGTCTGATGATAAGGGATTGTTAGTCCAAGGGGTGACTTTTGGCATACTTGGTACTAAATAATGAATTCGTGAACATGTCTTAAATAAAACTATAATTATGTCCTAGATTAAGAAATATTCCTCCCCAAAGGGTGTGATGATCTTGACCTCCCATCCAATTTACAAATGTTAGTTCTTAAGTTTCATTTGAAAATTTATCTCAATGAGTTCCTTCCATTTTAAATTGGGTACATAAGTCATCAAATTTATGAAAACCAGTGGGTGTTATATGTAGCATGAATAATCCCTATTCAAACAAATTTTTTTTTGTTTTTCGTATCATTTCTATAGAAAATAATTTCCTTCAAAAATGTTACACCATGGTGACCATGGGGGTTTCTCACAATGAGGATGCAGACTTAGATGTTAATCTGTCACATTGTTAATTTGTTTTTTTACATCTAAGAAATACAAATAAGGATATAATTGAGGTAAAATGGTTAAATTATGTAATGTACTATCATAAAATTAATTCAATGTATGTTACTAGAAATCAGAATCAAACTAGACAGAGAAAAACTAAAAAGGAAGTGTTTGACAAATATCAATATTCAAACAACTCCCTTCATGAATTTTTAACTAAATTATCCATTTTTATATATTGGTCCATACCTACAAACCACAACGGATTAACATAAATTACATATAAATATTATTTAACCATCAAACATTGGTTTAGATCCTCATATTAAATTGATTTGATTACTCTATGGCCTATTATAAATTAAAAAGGATGACACCCACATTTCTCAATGGGGATATCTCACCTCATGAAATTTAATAAATTATAATAACAAATTAAAAATATTAATTTTAATATAAATCAATATTAATTGAGAATAAATTTATTTCTTGAAATAATATGACCCTCTTTATTCTAGAAAAAAGTCTTTCTTGGGAAATACAATGGAAATCAAAGATAATGATATAATCAAAATAAATGTTTCCTCAAACATGCACTTCCCACCACCCCATGGATCTGATCCCTCAATGGACTAATTAAAATCAATTTCACTACCAATATATAAAATATAATTACAAATATAAAACTATACATTTATCCAAAAAAAATATAAATGACATAGAGATGATAAAATAAAAGAAAACATTGGTGGAAAATGTTCTCTCCCAAATAATTCCACCCAAATATTTTCTCTAATATGGAACCCTTTCCAAACAAATCATATTGAAGTGTCTGTATATAAATTTAACGCACATTAATTTTATTTCTCTCTATAAATTATGATATCATTTGAGTGATTTTTAAAATTTTACATCCTGATTAACAGAATTTTTGTTTGGATGATTTCTCTCTTAAAATACCACTGTTTTCACATAGAACATACCAATCATAATGACCTAATTCCATAATTTTATTTAATGTGGAGATGATACATTGAGTAATATATATTTTCAATTTCTAATAACCTTATTTGTACTTCGTTGGGATTATTTTTTGATCTTTTATTGATAGAGTATAAATTATATCTCAAAAATTAATTTCCAAGTTTAGTATTTTTTTGGAATACAAATGATTGAATTAACTAAAGGACTAGTTAGAAAATTCCATAACCATGTGAAAAGGGATTATAAATTTAATATTTTATAAAATGTTATTAGAATATGAAATTTCATTCTAAAAATATGGGACTGATGAAAAATTATTAAAATTCTAGATTTAGTTAATTTTTTCAATTTACCTCAAAACACTTAAAAAAATTATAAAATATAAATCCACAAAAATAAAACAATTATTTTTTCTAAAAAAAATCAATATGAATATATAAGATATCTAAAATATCTTCTATATCAGTCCCCTAAACAAATCACTTGGATTCCCAGATAAGTGATCTAACAAAATAAATTTCCAATAAAATTTCCTTACATATGTCAGTGAAAACATCAATCTGAAAATAATATCCACCAATATTTTAGGAATCATAAACAACTTAAATTTAAAGTTAATTATTACTTTCCTAAAATAAAACCACATTTCATTCATTTCTTAATTGAAAATTATGTATACATGAATTTTTTCACTCATCACATGATTTTGATTTTGAACATCATTTATCTCATCTAAATAAAGGTAATGTTCGCTATAGGATTGATAAATTTATAAATCCCAATAATATTATGATAATGAATTATCTCTACCACAAGGACTTAAAATTGGGTTTTCGTAGTGTTTATGGTTTTTGGGTTTCAAATGTGAAATATTATGATGTAGAATGATAGGGTTTGTCTCTTTGTTGTAGCAAAATTTCATGATTACATTTTTTAATTAAGACAACATTTATCCTCTTTTAGAATTGAATAAAATAATCTCCAAAATAATTTAAAAAATTATGGTCATCCAAAAATACCTTCAACATAGAAAATATTTTATCCTCATTTCCTCTAAAAATAGATTTGGTCATTTATTTCTCTAAAAATTAATAGAAAACCTTTTATATTTATAAATTCTAGAAATAAAAAACATCGTTTTTATCTAATTTTTTCTATAGGAACAAAATTATTTTTCAATAATTATATTATTACAAATTTATTTTTATCCACAGAGAAATATCAAAAAATGATATAGAAATCCTCAATTCATCCCCTAAATATATATGCTTTCCCAAAATCATGAAATCTATTTCAAGTGCAGGTTGGATAGGGAAACTCGCTGGTAATGTTGTTATCTATCCTTCAGTATATGTGTACTATGTGATAAAAAAGTTGAAATGTATATCTTAAGTGAACATAAAAACAATTTTTATGTATAAAGTTATTTCAAAAATAAATCTATTTCCTCAATAATTTTAAATTTAAATTATTTAAACCATAATTGTTTTGAAAAAAAACATATATTTTATGATTAACATAATAAATTTTTTGTCCTCTCAAGAAGTGGGGTGAATGTGAGAAATTTTTAATTTTTCTTCAAAATCCTCAAAAAGAAGTTATTTTAAATATTGAAAAAAATTAATTTAATATAATTCAAAATTCAATGGAACTTTAGACATTTCCACAATTTGAATCTCGAATAATGTATATTTAATCAATAATTTAAGTTATATTCCATGAATGATGTTGGTTATTTTTATTGTAATTGCATGTTAATAAAAAAAGATATCAATTTGAAGTTATTGTGTTTTTTAAATAATAATCACAAACAAAAAACAAAACTTTTTAAAACATTGTCTGCAAAAATAAAAATTTAAAATTAAAAAGAAGGCACAAAAAATTTTAAATCACACTAAAGCTATTGTTCCCCCATTTTTTTTTTCAATTGCTTCATTATGAAATGTTTGGATATTCATTGAAAATCATGATGATAATACATGAAAAAAAACATGTATGAAGGAAACACACAACCTAGTTTTTATTGAGTGGTGGAAACCTACATATATCCTCCTATAAGATTAAATATTGGAAAAAACATACCAAAATAAAAAAATTT
Source organism: Viscum album (assembly GCA_963277665.1). Classification (NCBI taxonomy): domain Eukaryota; kingdom Viridiplantae; phylum Streptophyta; class Magnoliopsida; order Santalales; family Viscaceae; genus Viscum; species Viscum album. The sequence goes on along the minus strand of OY728129.1, from coordinate 563,236,878 downwards.
TGATTTATTAAATAAAATAAAATAAGAATAAAAAATAGATTTAAAGGGAAAATTTTTGTTTAAAATCACTAGTGGGTGGTTGGATTTTACTACCCCTACTATGGTTGTTCTGGTTGATCATCCATAATTGATAGGAGATAATTACTCCCTCCTCAAGAATAGATAAAAACTACAATAATATTATTCATCTCAAAAAACTATTTTACGTCCCAAATTAAAATTTCTTTATATTCCCATCTATTAATTTGATTTTATTAATGATATTCTATAATAATTATTTAAATTTATGATTAAAATTATGAGACATTATCCTAAAAAATTACCTCAACTTATGTTGAAATTTTAATCCAAGATGAGGTTAATCATTTGGGTTGTCAAAAAAATTATCTCTTCATTTAAAATCATCTAAGTATCACAATCCTCTAGTAAACAATTTCACTCATAAATTTAAAACATGATTCATTATTTAATATCATAATTCATATCCTATTCATTTGAAAAAATATTCTACTAAAAAATGTGCAATAAATATTAATAGTTACAAACAATTAACAATTTATTATATAAATAAAATGGAAAAGGTATATCAGAATTTGATAAATCACCATATTTTTTCACATGATCAATCATTATTTACGAATTAATTTCATTAATTTCTATAGTGGAAGAAATTTTATAGAGGTAATCTTACATATTATTAGTAATTCTTTTTTAATTAGTTTATGAATTTACATAATCAAATAGATAATAGTCATCAGGTTTTATATAAAATATCTCTTGTTCTATAAAAAAATCATGAATTAATGTCTCATTTTTTTCATCATCCTTGGAGAAATTTTGATATAAAGAATGAAAATTCTATATTTTAATATGCCCCGATTAAATTGAAATTTCATTTTTGATTACATAAAAATAATAATTTTCAAAGGAATTTAGATTTATAAAAAACACATACATGGGTTAATCTACGACTATTTCTTCCTTGAAATATGAAGAAGGATATTTCAAATAAGTTTTAAACTCATACAAAAATGGTACCTCAATATAAAAGTTCTTATAACATGGTTTTTTATTTATTAAACATATTTTTTTAGCTTTTTCTTGTTTCAATTATTTTAATGAAGTTGAAATATTATCAATTTGTTCTTACTTATCGAATCATAACAAAATTTATTTAAAGAAAAATAGTATTTTTTTGACATGATTTTGTTTCATTTAGGAGTAATGAATTTTCTTCTAATTGTGATTTTAAAAAGTCATTATTACTTGATGCCTCAAAATATTGAGAATGATTCTAGGAATTGGAGTAGTATCTTTGAAAATCAATTTGTTTTTGTTTTTATAATGAATTTTTACGAGTGGGTAAAATCCTATAAATTCAATAAAAATTTAGAAATAACATTGGAAATATCATTGGAAATGGAATCAAATTGACACTATTGTTTTTAGTCATGTTTTCCAATAACTAATTCCCTGAAAAAGGTATCATAGTTGTGACCATAAGGATGTCTCATGAAGAGGTTGAAAACAATGTTTTCAAAGGATCACTTTTTAATTTTTTTAAAATGTTAGAACTATAATTGGGGATTGAAATGAGAAAAATGAATTTTAATTAGAGAAAATCATATTAAAACAATATATAATGGTTAGGGACTAGAAATCCAAAAAAAACCAGACTGAAAAAAACAAACTAAAGAAAGAGTGTTGGACAAACATTGATCTTAAAACACTCCCTTTATCATTGTATAAATGATTTATCTAATTGTATTTTTAATTTTATAGATTGATAACTAAAGGTATTCCAACAAATTACCTATATTTTCCGTTCAAATATCAATCATGGGTGTCAATACTCTTATGAATATTATATGATTAGATAAATTCCTCCATCCAAATGAAAAATATTACATACAATGTTATCAAAGGGGATATGTCATGTAAATTAATTTAAAAAGTGAGATTAAAATATCATAAATTTAACAAATATTTTTATTAAATTATAATAAATGTAATCCATTAATTAAATGGACTTTCCTCATTCATGAAAAAACTATTTCCAATGAAAAATGAAGGAAAATATAAAAAAATCCCAAACTCAAAAGGGAATTTCCCTTGTATCGATGCTTCTCATCACCACATGGAGTCTAGACCACCATGTCTTGATTATCAACATTGAAACTCCAGTTCTCAATATCATATTCACCAGAATTGTACCCTATTTCAATCCAACAATCCTTTTAAAATAATAGGAAATTATCATACAAAGGAAAATAGGTGCGGAAATTGTACTATCCATAATTTTTCTACAAAAATTTGTTCTCAACTTTTTCAAAATTAATGGACAAATTATTCTAAGTTTCCACCATTAATATTATTAACAAGTGGCTTTTTATAGTCCCTAAAAATTTTTAATTCCATTTTACAAGTGGTTTAAATTTAAAATCAAGATTAATGAAGATAACTTTTTATAGAGGAAGTATCTCTTAAAATTTTACTATTTCTATATAGATCGTGACAATATTTAGGAATTTAATAAAACATTGTATTAAAATTAAATATAATAATTAAATTAATCTATCATTTTAAATTTAAATCATACATTATGAATATATTTTGAATGATTTATGTATCATTTATTAATGGATAATCAATTGTGTAAAAAAATAATTTTCCAAATTTATTGATTTGTTTGGGAATCCTAATGATGGAATCAACCCATGAAAAAAATGTATATATGAAGACCTAGATAAAATGGATCCAAAAAATTTAATTTGAAAAATTGTATCATTTTTTGTTTGTTTATTACCTTCTCACAAAACTAATGATTACCATTAAAATTCAATAATTATTGCATGTTCAAAATAAATCTCAAAACACTAAAAAAATTCAAAAAAAATTCCAATATCATATATAATGAAACTTTTATTTGGAATAAGTAATTAAAATGTAAATAGAAAATATTGAAAATATCGTCTCTATTAAAAACTGACCCATTTCAAATGTCTATGAAGCTGAATAGAAAACCTGATGAGAAAGATTGTATAACATTCAAACACTTAAAAACCACACAGTCCAATTCCATGATTTTTCATGATAAAGAATAGTGTAAACCATTATTAAATATCATCATTTATAAGGATGAATTTATATACACTAAATAATGTATATATACAATAATTATATCATTAATATAATTATAGAGATGATTTATACCAGATCAAAGTATAATTTATCAAATAAAAAAATTAAAATTCTATTGAAAAACAAAATAATTAACCCCTAAAAGGATTAAATTGAGGAGGAATTATAAAAAAATGGGATAATAGATGTTATAATGGTAAAATTAATTATATTATAAGAATGCACATGGTTACATTATGTTATTATAAAAATATAATTTTTTTCTATACATGGGGATGTATTTCATTCAGAGAAAGAAAAACATGGGGTTTGTTTTTCCCATTGAACATTTATTCCTGCAAGAAATATTCCATATTGAGTCTACTTTTATGGGGAATATGACTGTGATTATGTTTTGTGTATGATTGAGTGAAACACATTTTTACACAAATGTTTAATTTTGATATGCTAACACCATTAAGAAATCAATTTCATTCACAAACCACATTTTATGATCCTATAATGAAATGATTATTAAACCCCTTTACACAACATGTTTATTATATGATGAATAATTAATGATATTAAGGAAAATTTATGTGTGATATTATTTTCATATGGGTGGGAAAAAAATTATTATCTCAATAATTAATTTGATAAACATGGATATCACATTAGATGAAACGACTGCAATAGATAGTGATTGGATTTTAGTAAAGGAGGGTTTTGATTACTATAGTCATGGAGTGAAACTTGATTTAGGATATAATGGAATTGGGAGTGTCCCTTATAAACTAACATATTTATGGATGTGAGACTTGACTATAGAAATGATTTCACATGATTATATGTATGTGATAAATAAATTTCATATTCACTCATGTATAATGTTATTTGATTTATTTATGAACCATGAAATACAAATTTTCACCATTATACCATGAATGAATATTATGATATATAATATGGAAGGTACATATTTAAAAGTATATGATAATATTCTCATTCAGTTTTTCCCATATTAATATTATGTGATCAACAAAATCTACCGTATTCTAAAAAAATGAATGTTTTTCTATCTCATTATCAAGTTTCACTGACCCAATTTATGATGAATGAAATTAATTTCTAGTTAAGAATAAAATAGTGTGAGATGATGTAGATATCATATGAATAAGATGCTTCCCGTATCCATTTCTCTAGTGACAATATCCCTTTGTGATTCTGGTCTAGTTTATAATGGTAAGTATTGAATATTAAAATTATAAAAAGTGTTATTTATGTTAAAAAAATTGTTCAATATATTTTGTATCATATGATGGTTTTGGATATATTTTCATACAAATAATATAGACTTTTCATGAAAATGGTGAGGATATGTAAATTTATAAAAAAATCTAAATGATTTAGTGAGGTACATATTTTGTGGTATGCTACAAATACTCACATATATATATATTATATGTGTATATATTCTTAAAATAGATCAATCTATATGTAAAATCATTAAAAATAGAATTTTATGTATCTCTCAAACATAAATATTGTTCATAGTGTGTGTTCCTATAGAGGACAATTGGTTTGAAAAATAATTGTCTATATTCTAATAAGTAGATTAAATTTTTTAGTAATAATATAAATTTTTTTTATTTAATTGATCACTCAAAAAATGTTGTTTTCAAATTAGGAAAACCATTTTTTATTTACTATGGTATTGAAGATAAAATGATGATGTTGAGGACGTAATTAGTAATTAATGTGATTAAAGTATCATATTTGATAATTGTTATAACAAATACTGTATATCAAAAGGTAAAGTCATAAGTAATTTCATTTCATATCCCAAAAAATTAGATGTTTAGTTAGATTTGAAAACACTTAATTGTATCATGTCATCCTATTATTCCTATGATTCATCTAAGATTGATTTTTTGGGGCTTTTCTTCCTAAAAATATTTTTATTATCCCTTCTATAACATTTTTACATGGTTTTTTATTATATATATAAATATAATATAAATTTTTATTGGATCGAATTCATGATCAACATTCCCCAATAAAATATATTTATCTTTTAGTGAGATGATAAATAAAAACCGTTATTTGAAGTTGGCCATTTTGTTAAGAGTGTTGATTCATGTTAAAAATGTATTATTTTCTCATTTTGATGTGGATAAACGATACACTTATGATATACATGTTGTACATGAGTTTCTTGATGTTTTTGTGGAATAATTTCTGTATCTTCCACCAAATCATAAATTTTAGTATTCAATAGAACTAAAACCTGGTGCTATATAAATTTCAAAAACATTATATAAAATGGCCCCGATTTAAGTTTCATAATTAAATAAGAATCTATTTGATAATAATGATATAGAATTCCTTCAACCTTGTGTATCATAATTAGGTGAATCTACACTTTAATAAGAATAATAAAAGATAACTATTAATATTTACTGACTATTCAGAGTATTGTTAGATCATAATCAATAATAGTATCATATTACCCATATTTATGGTTTTTTGATCATTTAAAAGGAGATTTATATTTTCTAGATATAGATTATTGATCAATATAGTAATAGGTGATGGAAAAAATTGAATTCACACCCACGAAACCCTTTCATATATATTGTAGACACTTTAAATTTAATGTGATTCCATTTGTTCTTATTAATTCATTTTCTATCATTATGATTATACTGAATATATTTTATATAGAAAACATGGATTAAATTTTTGTATACTTTATAAATGATATATTTATATGTTATATGGGTATGGACATGAAAGTTGATCATATGAGGAATGTACTGAAAACCATAAATAATGATAAAAAATTCTCAATGTTGGAAATTTGGATATTTCTTTCAGTTTGGTTCATATTACATAGGGAAGGGTATATAATTGGATAAATTAAGGATATCTGTAATTAATTGTTATCCTATGAAGAAAATTGTTTCAATGATTAGTATATTTCTTAGTATTACTAGATATTTGTTATTCATTGTGGGTAATTTCTATTGGATTTATAACCGACTTGTAAAATTAATTTCTAATGGAGCTATATTTCTTTTAGAAGATGAAATTAATTAAATGTTAACAAAATTGATAATGTTATTTCTAAACAGTCTTTTTATTAAAAAAATCTAAATTTGATTAGGTTTTTTTATCTATACGGACACATTAAATAATGCTATAGGATGTATCCTCATGCATAATTATAAGGTGATGTCTTATTCCATTTTCCATGTTTAGGGAATAAATAATAAAACACATGATTTAAATTCTAATGAAGTAATTTTATGTTAATGATAATGATGATTAATCACTATAGCTAAAGGTTTGATATATACACTCAATATATGTTTTTAATTTATATATTAATTCAAAAAGAGATTAATATAAACCAGATATTTTTTGGGAGTTCATTAATGATTTTGAATAATCAATTCCCATTTACCCTAGGAATTTCTATAAGATGGTTGTGGTTTTTAATCAAAATTCCAATTCAATTTTATCCATGAATAGGATCTAATAAAATACAATAATAAATGAATTATAATAAATTAATCATTAAAGGAAAGTGAAATCAGACACATCATATAATTCCTATATCAATGTTCAATGATATATCTATTCGATTATTAAAGAGGTGTGTAAGAATGATTTGGAACAATAAAAGAATATTAGGATTTTTGATGAGTGCAATCATGATTTTTTTTGGAATGATACAGTTCAAAAATTGTGTATATATCCAATCAATATAAGGCGTAAATAAGGAGTTATTTGATGATGAAAATTTTTCAACCTTCAGTATTATTAGTGGGTGTACAATTATGTGTAAATGTATAAAATATTATTTTGGGTCAGAAAGAGATATTAAAAAGTATATATCTTAGTAAATACTATGTAAAAAAATTTAAAGATGAGATATAAATTTATAACGAGATTTTTTAAACATTAGTCATACCAAAGATGAAAGGGGAAAAGATCACAATTTATTTTTTGATCAGTCACACAAAAATTGCCTAAATATAATAATTCTCTTTGGGATTTAGTTGGCCTAATTTAAATCACATCATTGTTTTTAGGGGTTTTCCCTCTATATTATCCATGTAGAATATTCATTAATTATGTGGAAATATTTCATATATTATGAAATTATAATATATATTGTTCATAATATGGTGCTTAAATTGTTTTTGTGGGAAGGTAAGCATCGTGATTACATTATAGAGTTGTGTTTTCATACAACATTTAATTCTCTAATATATGATCATTATAGAGACTATGGCTACTCATACAAGATTATTACATTATTTTAGAAGACTATACAATTATTTTTAAAAATATATTTTTGTGGACCATAATCATATAGCGTATTTGGAGACTATGAACATCATATTAGTATGTGGTAAAATATCATTAACATTTCCCAAAAAAATCATCCTATTTTGTGAAATAATGAGAAAGAACCTACATATATACTATCACTAGAAAATTCGGAAATGATTCCTAAAAAAGGTGATCTCAGATGACTAATATGGAAAAAAAGGGAGATACCCAAGTATAACATGAACATAAATATATTATTTTCTGAAAATAATCATAACATGAACATAAGGGTATAATAACAAGATAATACGATTTGAAAAATATACCATTCATGTAAAATATTATAATTTTAGGACATTAAATAATGATTGGCTATTTATAAGACATGAATCATAATGAAATCAAAGAGTATGAGTAAATAGAACAAAACAATAAAATATGATATATATTTATTGAAAACATATAATCATAAGAAAAAACCTTTTAATACTAACCACAAAAACATTCATAACATGTTACCCTTTGGGAATACCCTAGTATAGATAATATATTATGGGATGATCTCATATATAACCACATTCAGGATTTGAATAACCTCCAATGTTACTGTTGATCTCACTTGACATTAATTATTACCTAATTCATTAGAGGGAGACATTTTCCCACCAAATTTCATAATTAAAACCGTATTTATTTAGTTAACACAACCATAAACCATTAATATTATCATATCCCATTAAATGAAATTCTTTTCATTAACATTTCATCATATGATAACCTATGTAAATGAGATAGGTTCCTTTATAATTTCCTTATTTCATCATAGCATTACCCAATGAAGATAATAATATTTCAAAATAATTGGTTAATTATATAACCCATGTAAGATGAATAGATTTTTGTAATGATCATTTAATCATAATCATAAAAAATATTGTAATTGGATAATAGAGATATCATTTTATCATATCCTTAGTATGGGATATGTAACATTAATGAATGTCATTATAGTTTTAAAATTATTTTTAATGATAAATAATGACATTTTTTAGTGAAATACAAATTCTAAAAAATTATTAATTATATAAAACCGTTGGAAAATTCATTTCCTTGAAAATTATTGTTAAAGAATATAATTGAATTTATTGAAATTATTTAAAAAAATTATTGGTGAGAATATAATTTCATATCAGAAATAATATTTATAAAATGAAATTTTTTTAAAACGATTTACTTTTAACATAACATTCAAATGATTTAATATTTATTTCAAATAACATAATGGCCATGATTACAAGATATTTCATTTTTCTCGTACATTATAATACAATTAGAACATTTAAATTTATATAAAAGAAAAATTTTATTGGTTAAAGAATTATATGATCATTCCCCTAAAATATTTTCTTATATAGTAAAAATATTTAAAAAATTTCTTTAGTAAATTAGTATGGATTAATTGAAAACATTTATGAATGTTTTTGAAAAACATAGTTTGGGAAGGAATCGTATTATAAAATGAGGAGGGAAATAATATATTATTTTATTAACCACATATTAAATTTTTTTTAATGTAACAAATAGTAACTAAATGGTACTATTTATAAAATATAATCATAAACCAATGTAAAATAATATTAAAGCCTTTTATGATATACATATCACAATATAATATCATCATAAGAATAATAAAATATAATCCCATTAAATTATGAGATTTTAACCTGATATCAATACCACAATGATAAATTTTAAACATAATTTCATGAATGAAAATATTATTAGGATATCTAAATTTATTATATTACATGTCATTATGTTTTTATATACACATTGTGAAATATTATTGGGGCATAACAAATTCACATCTCAAAAAATGAATTCTTAGACAGAAACTACTAAATGATTTGTTAAATATTTAACCATTAACCCAAGAATGATAGATAATCTAACAGATATTAACATCTAAGAAAAAAGTACAACAATCATGAAATAAATTCAGTTTTTTTCTATAAACCACAAAAATAAACACATTCTGAATATAAGATATATCTCATAAAAAATTAAAAGTGAGAAGAAAACCTCATACCATTTGCATTGACATCCAACGATATATTTCAGCCTCATTTTGAATAGTCATATGATATTTATAAATATTTTAAATAAAAATATTTATATAAATCATGCCAAATATGATTTTCTAGGACTATATATTACCCATTTATTAAAAATTCATTTTTAATGTTACATTTTGTGTAATAACCTCTAGGATTTCATATTTTATTTGAATTATTATTTTTGGCCCTCCTTAATTGACCATAGATTCATAATTTTCATAATTTTTAAACTAACAATAATATCATATATAATAATTATATATATATATATATAGACTAATATATTAAATATGGATGTAGGAAATTAAATACATCGTTCATGGAGATAGCAGGTTGGTCGTACGCTTGAACATTTTTTCTATTTTCACAGGATGTAGTTTAAATGACTTGTAAATATAATATTACCATTCAAAAAATATTTTATTATATTATATTTATATATAATATTTTCAATAAAAACACCGTTATTACCTTTCATGTAATGAATGAACAAATTAAATCGCATTGTAATGCGGTAGTTCACTGTACAGACAAGTGATGTTATTGTATTACCATAAAAGTACAATGTTGGTATTTGTGATATAATAATTCAATTGGAATAGAAATATAATAAATAAAATATATAAAATGTATCACCATAATTATTTCCTTCAATGATTGGTGGTAATGCAAAAAAAAATATGAATGAAATTGGTTTTCGAGGTCACAATCTTCCTCACATATAGATTATGATTTAGTAACCAATTTTATGGAATTGAAGATGTGTGTAGGTCATTATTTTAATAGAAAAATATCTTAGTATACTTATATAACTATTTTTATCACCATAGTAATGTATGACCTAATTTAATTGGATGATCAAATAATAAAACACTCTTTGAAGAATATTCCATCTTCTTCAGGAATCATCCATTGGTTTTAAACAAGTTCTTTCCTATAAATATTTTTTTTACCATACTAAGTTTTAAAGGTTGATAATATGATATTTGGGATTTTATGTTTGTGGTAATTGTAATAATAAATAGGATTATTGGTTTTTAATAATAGAGTATAGGGGGTGGAAATTTATATGTTATATGAGTGGAAAAATTGTAATCTTGTAAAAGAGATTGTGTTAACAGGTTTTTAACGTGAAAAATGAATCCAACTTAGGTAATGTTTTTCCCCAGAATATATATAGTTTAAATATTTCTATAAATTTTTTTTGAATGTTTTATATTATTTTTAACCATTATCTCAGTAGTTTATCACCTCGTTAAATCGAGTTTTATAGTAACCATGGTAAATAATATTTACTATTTTTTAAAATCATTTTTGACAATAAAATATGCTGAAAATAGTAGTAAATATAAAATATTTAATTCTAAATATGGAATCCATATTTAATGATTCTATTCACACATTTGGAAAAAAATAATATTAAAATTGATCACATGGACATGAAATAAAATTGGGTTTTGGTGAGAAAATGTTAAAAAGTTAATAATGTTTTCATTTAAATTTTAAATATCAAAAAAAATTAATTGAATGAAATTTGATTAATATATATATATATATATATGTTATTATTTTTTTAAAAAAATAATTTTAAAAATAAATTAAATTTATAAATAATTGAAATTAATATTTATTTTTCCAAAAAAAAGCAGAAATAATAACTATTCATTACAAAATATATCTTTTCATAAAAATAAAAAAACGATATGTTTATAGTATTTTGACTCGTTTATTTAAAAAATTTATATTTTCATAAAAAAAATATTTTTTATAAATTTGGAAAAAAAATTAATTTTAAAATAGGTCTACAAAATTTGAAAAAACATCATTTTTAAAAAAAATATTGTTTTAAATGAAAAGTTGAATTTTTTATTATTACATTACTAAGTAGAATTTAATGTTAATGGTAATTATTTTATGGAATATATAATATATAATTCCCCATAATATATTTTAATAAAATATTTTCTTAATTTATTTATGTACTACACTTTTTGTGTATAAAAATTATTATTTATAAAATGATTTATTTTCATTAAAAATGGTTCCATGTTTAATTTATAATTAAAATTTTACCAAATAATTATTTTTATACACATGTTTAAACAATATTTTCATCATTTAGTTAATCTTATTCATAATCACTATTCAAACGGCTAAATGTTAAATATTATTTAAAAAATAATATTAATAAAATATAATGGTTAGTTATAACTTAATGTTACATATAGAATAAACTAAAATCAGTGTTGCATATAATTAAAGACAGATTCAATGTTTTACGAAAGAAATTATATACTCAATATTGTGTGTAATGTAAAATATATTAGAGATTAAATTTATTTGAAAAGAATATTTCACATAAACCCTTGTTATTAATCCCCACCGAGCTAAAATGAATTTTTACGTCTAAATTCATCCCATTAGTACTAATAGTAGTAGATTATTATTTCTCATTACATAATAATGTCCACAATTATCATTCCCAAGATCATGTTTTCGGTACAAAACACTTACTGGGTGACTGTACTTTTTTTATCACATTCATTATTTGATAAAAACCCATAAATGTTAAATCATAATAATAAATTATATTATCTTGTGGTACAAAAATTTATTTTTGTACTTGTTATGGATCAAATATGTAAATACTTAAGAGTGATACATGGAACACATCATGAAATTAATATAGTATTGGAATAAGATTGAAACATTAAGTTCAAAATGCATTATGATCACTTATTTCAAACAGACTAATATACCAAAGTAATATTTTTCACTTATTTCTTCTGTATAAAAATTCATATAATGACCTTCGCATCAACCTAAAAAAATTTCTGTTGATTAGTGACTTCATAACTTTTTATCCTTTTATTTCCGTTACATGTTTTAGAATAGATATAACATTCTATTTCATCTTATCAATTTTCATGGGCCCCAATTAGTTTTTTCGGAAACATCATTCTAGAAAATTTGTGTTCTAAAAATATTTCATTAATATTAATTATAGGACTCCTTCCAAATGAATAGGTTAAAGCTATTTTTTTCATAAAACTAATTTATAGAACCTTTTTTGTCCCAACTACATTTATATTAATTGAACAATATCTTGGAATATACTCTAGTTTTTTTAATTATTCACTCAGACTAACCATATATTTTAGGATGTTATATTGTGTTTAAACTTAACTCTATTTCAATTTACTAATTATTAATTTGAAAAAACATTGATGTTAACTTCTTATTTTTATAAGATATAATTTAATGTGGTACTCCAGGAAACTATAACACATCCTTATTATATATTTTGGAAAGAAAATCCAAAGAGAATTAATCCTTAATAGCGATGAAGTATAAAGACATTGTATAGAGATCGACAACAACCAATAATAATATAAACATTAGAAAAAAGATTTAACAGGAAGGATATAATACATATTTTCATATGTCAAAAATGTATAAATTCTTTCCTTATCATATAATGATTTCACTATATAGAAAAAATGGTGGAATTTTTATAAATGCTTATGATGTTATCAATAATCTTGATATGGACACATCATATTAAAACTCAAAAGGTATTTCTATGACATTGAACTTTTCATCCATTATAAACTTATAAATCCATGTATGAATTAAAAACTCTTTTGTTAATAATTTATTAAGAAATATATGATCCCTAAATACTATATGATTCAATATTCATATAAAAAATATAAATGATAAAATACTTCAACAATATAATCCATGATCCAAAAACATAAAACATGATTCCTTCTGATTTATTGATTTTAATGGTATATGTCATTCTTTTGTTTAGAAGTTAATTCTAGGGGTCTAGAATTTATTTTAATAGATTCCACATTCCCTATAAATAATACATTGAACTACATGACAATTTATAACTCATTAAACATCATTTCGATATTAAAAATATATTCCATTACATTATTTATATTCATCATGGTATTTATACCCACTATATAGACATGTATGAAAGAAACACTTTTTTCAGATATTTTCATGACCACATTAACATACCTAAGTCCATTTTCATATTATTATTTTTTATAGAAATTTCAATAAGGTTTACATTATTAAACATATATCATGATAGTAGAATAGTAATATCAAAATATCTTTCCCTCGATTCATCATCAAATTTGGATTCCCATTATCACCAAATTTTCCGTCATATTAAATTAAAACACGATTTCTTTTGGTTTCTTATAATGTTGGAAATCAAATTCATAGTGTTTGAAACACTAATAATAGTGGTACCCATATGAATTATGAATCATTACTTATAATATGTCTAAATCATGACACAATATTTTTATCTATGAAGCCTTATGTTTATCCATGGATATTAATTATCAATATTTGGTTTAATCAATAATTACTTTTCATGAATAGGATATTTACTTCCAAATCAGATCCACATGGAGTGCAAAAAAGTTGTGCATTAGGGCCTCATTCAACAAGATTTGATAAATTCCACCTCAATGAACCCATTATGCACTTATTAGACCTTGGTACATATGTGCTATATCCCCATATATATTTATTATCCTCACAAGGATTTATTTTATTAGAAACCATTATCCTTATCCATTACCAAAACCCCAATACATATTATTATACATTAACTCAACCCTAAAATTTTCTATAATCATATAATAGAAATTAAATTTAAAATATCCCTAGGGATTAATCTAATTTTTTATTATCCTAGCATACAATCATTATCTAACCATATCCTCTCCTAAAAAATATAGGGACCCATGATTCTCATACATACATATTACATAATATTAGAAGAAAATAAAATATATTACAAAAAAAAATAACTTTATTATGGACATATTATTGTTTCATCAGAGGATATATAGAAAATCACCATGATTGGTGAATTATCTTCAATTTTTTCCACATTAATATTACAATTTAGTACTCTTAAAAAATAAAACATAAGTTAATATATTTTTCTTAACCTGGTGAATTGAAACATATGAATGTGTTAGATTCAATCCCCAGTAATCAAAACTAAGGGAGATATGAATTAATTACATGGATATACAGGTATAAAAACATGATAAAAAGTATTACATGAACATAAGTGTATAAGAAAATGAGTATGGAATTTTATAACGATAAATTGTATGTCAATAATCATTATATAGAGTCATGGAGTAAATTTATTCAATTAATAAAAAATGAACCACGTAGAAATAAATGAATGAAATTAAATAGTGCATAACTTTTCAACAAGACATATAGTTTTTCAAATAAATAGACATATATATTCTTTTTTCATTGTTATCCACTAAGTCATTCATAACATGTTAGGTTTTTTTTATCAACTCTTGTACATACATCACGATTGGAATGACTTCTTATATACCTACTTTTGGGCATAGAAAACCCACTAATGTATCTACTGAGATCATAAAAAATCAATAATTTGCCAATTAATTAATGTTAGTTATTTTTACCACACATATCATAATGAAAACCATATCTTACTTGTCTAACATGGTAATAAGACATCCAGAATATCATTATTTTTCAACTGAATTGGGATTTATAAACATTTCATTATTTAAAAATCATTAGAAACAAATATTTTATTTATTTATTTCACAATTTTTTCAAAGAATAAATTAAGTAAAATGTATAGTTTTATTAAATATTCTTATCATGGTATTAAATGAGGATGTGAAACAAATTTTCATAAATGTCTTTTCATCATAAACATGATGAATTCAGATCAAAAAGAAGTTGGTATACTTGTATCATATCTCTAATAAGGCACAAGTAACACCATTAGATGTCGTATATTATGGAATATTATTTTCAAATAACATTTAAAAAATTTAGTTAAGGGAAGAATTTTTCATTGAAAATAATTTTTATAAACCTAAAACCTTCTTAAAATCCATTTCATTGAAAATAACCTTGAAATAATATAAAGTATGATAAAAAATTCATGTAAAATAATTCATGAGAAAAACTCCCTTTATTCTCTGAGATAGAATTTTATAACATAAAATTATTTGAAATATATTTTATTTAATATATTGTTAAACATTTATAAATAATATTATAAAAAAAATAATTTTCTTGAGGTTGTGATGTTTCATTACTGTCGTACATTTTAAAATGAAGATTATTTTAATGTTTTTAGTAAAATATATACATGTTTTTTGATGATTACAGGATTATTTGATTCAAATTAAAAATAATAAAAAAATTTATAAAAATAAATTAAATGTTTAAAATAATTTTTAAAAACATTTTTTGAAACAATGGTTTTAGAAGAAATAGAATTCTATCTTAAGAGATAAATAATGTCTGGTAATTTAAAAATTATCCAATATTTGTTTAGTACCAATGAGTGTAAAATAATTATATTAGATAAAAATATAATGAATTACCAGTTCCAATGAAACATCATGATTTTATTTGGATTTTTGTTATGATATTCTTTTATCTCAATGAAAATAAAAAACAATGTGACAAACGATAACATTTTATCATAAAATCATTACAACTTTAGTAACTTTAAATAATAAGGCTCATAAAGTAATAACATAAAATAGAATAGACAATATATAAGGGATAAATAAATTCATGATATTTCATGTTAATGTGGATATATATACAACTAATCAATTTATATTGTTGAATAACATATGTGTGTATCAAAGAAGGAAAATTAAGGCAAACATTCATTACAAATTTCATAACTTCTATACATACAACTGCATGAATGAATGATATTAAAATTTACATGAAAATTAGAAAAATATCTGTTCACGAATGATATAATACATTCATGGATATTATATACACAACATAAATGAAACATTTGATGAATATTAAATCTGAGTCACATAAAAATAAAGGTGTGATGGGAATCCCTATCATTTTGTATTAACTTATATTTTACACAATCAATCCTCTTGGATAATAAATATATTTTTATTATAAATATATTTTTGTAATGTATTTTTCAATATAATATAATGTATTATTTTATTTAAGACTTATATTTATCATTTATTACCAATTCCATGTTAATATTATGCTTTAGATAATAGCGTACTTTCTTTTTCTATATGTTTTGAATTTTTCTTTTCTTCCACTAACATTGATCATGTGTTCATTATCATAAGAATTATATCCAAGATATTAATATATATTATATATTCAATATATAGTTATTTATAGTAATATATAAAATATGGATATAGAAAATGAAATATGTTCTGCATGGATATGGTATGCCATACATATGCAAGAAGGTTGTATATGTTTTCATGAAATATTGATGGAAATAAATTTAACTTCTATCTTAATAGTACCTAATAATTTTTATTATATATATATATATCAAATGTGGTCATTAAACCCTTCATTATCACCATTTATATAATATGTGAACAAATCAAAGCTCTATACGAGGTGGTAGCCCACTATACACAAAAGAAATGATATCGTATTCCCACAAAATAGAAATCATAAATCCATGAGGGATATAATAATTATATTATAATAAAAATATCATAAATTTCATATATAATAAACATATGAATAATTATTTCCAACCATCATAGGTGATATGGGGAAAACAAATGTCATCAGTTCGTGAGGTAGTAGTCCATCATAAAAATGAACAATGATTTCGTAATCCTTTTAATAAAAGTGGATATAGTTATATGTCGTTATCTTAAAATTTACCCACCTTAGCATATGGAATATAATTATGTTATTATATCAGATTTTATAATAATAATTTATATAGTAAAGGAAGAAATATAACATTATTTCTTATAGATGAATGTTAAATCATCTTAAGGTATCCCCCTTATGATTGAAAAAAATCTTTCCTAGGATGGATTTATATAATGAATAAGACATATAAGATGAGAGTATAGATTTTTTTAATGTTATTTGGGTATGTATTCTATAAAAAGTGTATTAATTTGTGGAGAATATTTTCGTGGGGGTTCGCTTTTAGAAGTTATTTGAGTGGAACACATGTAATTTTTTCGAACGAAAATTGTATACCCTTGTTTATAAAATTAAAAAAGATTAAATGGGAAAATATAGAAGTTATATGAGATATGAATTAAATATTAATATAAAATGGGTTTTGTAAAATTTTAAAGGTAAATTTTAACCCTTTTTTTCATATTTTAATTATTGGTAAATCAGGTTGACCTTATCAGTAGTAAATAAATCTTATAGTTTGTACTATATTTTTTTCTAAAAATTTTATTTGTCATTATTAAATAATATAAAATATTATTATTTAAAATATTGAATCAATATTTTCAAATTCCATTTAAATAAATGGAATGTTAAATTAAAAAATATTTCCGTAGACCTGATGATAAAGATACATTTCAATGAAAAAATATTCAAATGATTAAAATGATTTTATATTAATATAAAATACGAACATAACTGCATTGAGATAAATTGGAATAATATATATATATATATGATATAATATTGAATTAAAACCATTTTCAAAAATAATTTAATAATATAAATAATTAAAATTATTTTTCATTTTTTAATCGAAATTCATTATCTTTCACTATTAATTAAAAAATAAAAATTTTCAAAACAATATATAAAAAATCACACAAATTCAAGTTTTACATGTAAATTTAAATTTTTAATGATTTTATTTTATTTCTATAGATATTAAAATTTAGTTTCAAACAATTGTTTTTATATGTGAAAAATAATTTATTAGAATACTATAATAAACAAAAAATTGGATTTATTCATATATAATGTATTGAAATAATATAATACTAATATTGAATGTTTGATTGAATATATAATATATTACTTTAACGATTAAAATTAATAAAAATATATTTTTCAAATTATTTATGTTACAAACATTTTTTCACATAAATTTATATTCAAATAATTATTTTGTTTCTTTTTTTAAATAGATCCAATTTTCATTTAATATTAATTAGCCACCCCCGTATTATTTCTATATTGATGTTTGCATCATATTTCCTTAATTTAGATAAAAATATTGATAAAATTAATTTCAATGGCTAGGTAATATCTATATATTAAATAAATAATATTAATAATTTTTTCTAGGTTGTTGGAACTCAATGTCACGTGTAACGAAAGATAAACTCTTTGTTTGAGATTGTTTGGTTTTTAATGTTTATGATGAACTAATATTTTCAGTTTAGAATATTGGGATTTTCCTAATAATGATTCTCAATTCAATGTTATTGGTTTTTAATTCTTAAGTTTATTCCCAACAAGGACTAATATCATGTTGACCATTGGTGGTGTTTCATGTGAAACCCTGAATTTGTAAAGCCTTTTCTAGGATATTGAGGGATGATACATCATGGTATGTATTGTGAGAAATCAGTGAAGCCTTTTTATATGCTGACACTAGTGTGTATCTAGATGAAATAATCTAGGAAGGGACTCCAATCGTGGTATGTGAATTTCCACTTTAGCACACCCAATGTCGATTTCTGGTTCATGGTATCATTTATGAGCGTGAGGAAAAGATGAAGTGAAGGTGCAAGCAGAAAACATTGTACATCACTAGATCTTGATTTACCATTTTCAATTATACTTCCAGGATGACATACAATATTATCTCTATAAGGAATCAAAACAATGTGTCATATATTGGATTTGAATATCACACTCTTTTTTTGACACATTATATAGAATATTTTATTTTATTAATGGTACACTACTTAATATGAGATGTTTAGAGTCATTAGAGATGAATATTATATTTATGAGAACTGTGAAGGTTTCTAGTAGGATGAATGAGTACTCTACATTGTTTCGCAGAGACACCTAATCATCAGAATATCCACGCTTGTATGATGCAACAGTAGTGTGATTACAGTCAGTGTGATTATACATAATGTTCTCAGTGAATATTTGGGATTTGGGGGTAGTTAAATTGGTGAGTCTTTATTATTTTCATGTTGTGGTATCACATTGTCGTGTAGGTATTTTTTGTTTTTTATTTATGAATTTCATTTCAGTTCTAGTTTTTTCTACAAGAAGACACATATTAGACCTCATTTAATCATCCAACTTTTACATTTTTTGTTTACTAAATTTTGGGGATCCTGGGTTTTAATCATGATAGAAGCCATTAGAGATTAATTTTATTTGGGGAAATAAAAAATCTATGTTACATAGGAACTTTAGGATGTTATGAAATAAAGATATCCCTATATTTTGTTCTGAAGTGTCTGAATTTCAATGTTTATTATCCAGTTAAAATTAATAGAATTTATCCCCCAAGATTTTATGGTATATTTTCCTATAAATTGATATTATATCAGTAATATTATTATTTTCATGAAACATTGATTTTTAATGATCTGTGATATACTATTGAATTATTATTATTTAATGTGATAATTAACTATATGTTTTAGGACAGTTGTGTATCAATAAGAGTAAATAAATTTTAAAAAAAATATGTTTTCAAATAGTTTAATATAATTTCATTTATGTTAAAATTTTCATGAATTAAAAATAAATATTTCAATAATAAAACATTTCATTTTCTGATAAAATTTTTATATTTATAAGATGTGATTTGAAATTAATAAATTTAAAACAAAAATTATATTTTTTAAAATTTTTTTTTTAATAATTCGTTCAATTAAATTTTTTAAAAATCAAATAATGTTTCTATTAAGAATGGATATATGAAAAAAAACAATATTTTTTATTATATTTTGTATCTAAACTACAATTTTCATCACTTTTTTCAGAGGTAATTTTTAATGAATTACATCAAATTATAGAGATTGTATCTATAAATGGAGTTTTTATTTTATTATCAATAAGTTCCTCTTTTGTAAATAGATTGTTATTATTTTTTCATAATGAACACTGTCTATGTTAAATATTTTCTCCTCATAAAGGGTAAAATGTGTAAAATAGACTTATAACCATGTGATAAGGTGACAAAATCAACCAAATATTTTCATTTATTCCATTTTATGGAATATATTAAATACAAAACCATTATATAATTAATATTCATTCCATTATTCAGTGATAATGAAAATTATATTATTATAAATAAAGAAAATAAAAAATGTCACTATCTGAAATTTAGTATCCCTAAAATTAGTAAATATGGTTAAAAAGTTTATATGTCCACTTATAAATATTTATTTTAAATATGAATCGAATTTTAATATAAAGGATACTTATTTAAAAAAATTATTATTTTAATAATGATAGAAAATTCTTACACAATGTTGAAATAGTATTTATTCTATGAAAATTAAAATATAATAAATTATTTTCAAAATATACAATTTAATAATATTTTGGTTAATTATATTTTTTCATCAATTTATATGATTTATATAAAATGTAGAATATGCTTTAAATGCCTACAATGAAATGTCTTTTCTCATTAGATGTCATTTCTATGAAATTAAATGGATACTTACAAATATTATATTAATGATAATTTATATTAAGTAATATTTTATGATAGATAATAATTATTTCTATATAACAGTTTTTTATATAATCATAAAATTATAAAAAAAAATTGATAGTTGAAAATTAAGAAAATATGGTGTCTAAAATTTCATTACATATCCATTTGTGAGCTCAATTTTAACATATACCTAAAATTACATCCCTTTGATATTGAAAATGATGATACTGCATTTTAGTTATTAATCGGTTAACGTAGGAGTTAACAAAAATATATGGATAAAAATGAACCCTATACCTATAAAATTTTATATTCAAGATGATATTTAAACAGTAGAGTTTTTTTAATAATTCTTCTCACCATTTTGAATTATTTGGATTAATAATAAATTAATTTTGTATTAATAATTTTTGAAATTTGGAGTTTTTTATTTCTATCCCATATAAAAGGACTCCCCATATCTCTATTCTTAAAAACACCATATATAATATATCCCAAAAAAATGAAATATTTTTTATCATAAAAAATATATATCAATGAATTGTAAGAGTTGTTTTTTAAATATCATTCCAATGGTCCTCAAGAACAGATCTAAACGAGGCTTACTAGTGTAGAGGTAATCTATATACCCCGCATATTTCAGTTTATATCTTATACAACCTCATTCAATTATATGGTATGTAATATAAAATATTAAATTATGTATATTAAATTTACTACAATTTTAATATTATTATAGAAATACATTTATAGAAATATTTTCTATCATATGGTATGTGAATGTATTACCTTTGTGTACATGTGGACTTTCTCTTCCACATAGAAATAAACATTATTTTCCATCACAATCATTCGATGATTGTTATTTTTATTGGTTTATAGTTTACATATTTTATTTAGTACCTACTTTTTATTATTTAATAATTATTTTAAATCTACCTACTCAACTACCCATTCATTGAAAAATGATATTGTTTCACATGAGTACCTTTTGACAACCACATCAAAAAAACAATGCGATAATTATTTCACTAACTCATTTCATGGATTTTATTGTTTATTTTTTTTAATAAATTTATATGATATATGTAATTGAATTGAGAATATTTAATGTTTAAATATTATTTATGTTTCTTTTGGTCTATTAGTCGAAATGTGAATATAGCTTTAATGCGTATATACTATGAAACATCTCTATAAAAGATGTAAATAATTTTATACATGTATTTATTTATTGATGAATCCATATATATATATATATATATAATATATAAGTATATATATATATTAGTTATATATTTAATAAAATTATAGATATTATGGAATAATGGTTATAACCAAAGTAAAATAATTGTGAATAGTGAACCAAAATTCTTCAAAAAATGAAACAACATGCACATGTAAATTAAAATTTTAATAAATAATTATAAATAAATGGTTTTTAGATTATTATATATGGATAATATATGATATTATAATTTCATAAATGATTATATTATATTTTCTTAATAAATGTAAATTTATTTTTTATGAGGTCAAATCTATTTTGAAGCAAGTCCCACAAGTGGTATGGGTTTCACATATAACTTTTATTTTTGGGATATATATGCCATTTCCATAACTTATTTATCATTAGTGGTGTTTATACTACCATTGAATGTATTTTATAACTAATATAATGAATATTTTTTGGATTTAAAAATAAATATAACATTACCAATTTCATCAGGTTCTATATAAGATTCTTACCGACATGGTAATGTTTATTCATGTCTCACTATCTTATTTATGACATATGTTATGTTATATAACTATATGTATTTATGAGTTGTGTATATATGCCAGTTTACATAATATACAATGAATATATTATTTTAATGATATTTAATTATTCATTTTAATTTATTTTTTGCTATGAATAATAAATAAAATGTTACTAATGGAGTAAGGGAATTAGGTTTCAACCTCATTGTATATAGGGATTTTTTATTGTCACGTTTTGGATGGTGAAATTTTATGAAATTTATCTCAATAATATAATTTATTTATTTCTTTTATTGTGTTTTGTTGATATTAAATTTTTCACATTAATTTTTATTCATTAATAATTATTGATATAAATTAATGTTATTAAATAAAAATAAATTCATTTCTCTTTTCCGTCAAAAATAAATTATCTTCAACTTCTATATTTTCAAAATATTTTTCCAAAAATATGTTTTTATTGTATTATAGTTTTTAAATTTAATATTTAGGAATTATTTAATATTAATAATATATATAAAAAACTATCTTCTAATATTATCCCAAATAACGATTTTTTTAAAATATGTAAAAACAATATTTATTTTAATTTAAATGGAATGAAAGTATTTTCTACATGTCATGAATAGTTGAATAATTGAATATTCCTTTAAATATTTTGTGAATAAATTCATGGAAAATAGATCAAGTTAAATTTGGAAAAAAAATATAATTTAAATAATGGATTTCAATGGGAATAGTGCATCATACTTAAGAGATGTTCCTGTGAACTTTTCAATACATGAATATACTATCATAAAATCCTTTATTGTTACTTATTCTCTAATTTTGATATGTTTTATTTTCACCATTCCAATTCATTCTTTGGATGAATTATAATGATGATTTATGTATGATTTGATGAAAATTATTTATTTCCCATGGTTATATTTTGTTATGACAAAATCATTATGATAAAAAATTATTTACAATTTTTTTAAATAATAAAATGAGAAAATATGTATATAACATTTATCCTTTAAACAAGTTATAATATGTGGAATTATTTATGATCTTTTCAATGCAACTAAAATTTTCTTTATATGATGGTTATACACAAATTTACATAGCCCTCCAATGCATTTGGTTATGTTAGATACCTCATTAGATAACATGGAAAATAATGGGGAGTATACATATTTATGTAAGATACATTTTACATTAAAATATTATTTTGAGTGACCTAGAGAAAACGATTTTATTGGTTGGGGAGTGAGCTGAATCCACTATGATAGACTCGGTAGTGATCCATGAAAAAGGAAATTATAATCTATGCTTACATATATAGTAAAAAAAATCAAAGGATATTGTTAGGATATCATGGATTATGTTAATTGATTATATTAATATTTATGTCTAATTAATTTTTAATTAATTTTCATCAAGAACCATTATTATGAACAATTATATTCATATTATGCTTTTAAACAATTATGAGCATTTTTTAAACCCCATATTTTTATTTTATGTTTATGTTATCACAGATATATCTAATTTTTATCCATATTTTGAATATATGCCTACCAATTATATTTTGTTGTTTCACTAGACTCTGGTGAATATTTGTAGGTATGATTTCTCTTATTGGTGTTCTATATATGATGAAACTATTGTTAGAAGTTATGTATCTCTTAATAGGAAACTATTTTTTTATCCATGTTTTCGAATAATGTACACATATATGATTGTGGCTTTGATAAAAATGCCATGTATTGAATATTCATCAAAAAATAATTTATATTTATTCATGAAATTAATTGTATGTTATAGTAGATATCATAATATGGTATATTAATCCTTTAAAGATTTTTATTATAGAGCACTGGTAAAACACCTGGGGATAATTAAAATAATTGGAAATTATTATAACTTTTTAGTAAGAAAAATATTATATTTTTTCATAAAAATAGATCCATGTATAGAAACCAAAAGTGGGAATGGTGTTATTAAATATGAATATTTGGGTAATACAAATACATATAGTCATTTAGGTATATCATATCTTTCCATTGTCCACATGGTGATTTTTCCATTATTGGGAACATGGTTTGATTATCCTGGATGACATGGGTAGTTTAATTCATCATTTTATTATGAACCACATTGGAGTATTTTAGTAGATGATTATTAGGGATGACCTAGTTTAAACATAAGTATCAATAGATTGAGAATAAGGTAATATTATTTATAAATTATGATATTGAAATTTCATCATTATATGATTGATCACTCTAGTTAATGATGAAACATTAATATATGAAGAATTTTTGTTAGTATGGGTTTGAAGGTTGAATATTGATTTTGGGGTTGTAATAGATATTCTCATGAAATGATGTACAATATTTGAGAGTAGTTTTATGAATCCATGAATACCAGGAAATGTCTCATGAAATATTAATCCAAATAATAGATGACTTAATGTTGAATTAGTAATTAAAATATTAAATCATATAACGAACACATCTCATGTCATTGATTCATGTTTTTCTGATGTTTTTGGTAGTGTGATTCCAAAAAATATTGTTATTATACCACTAATTGACATTGATGTTATTTTATCAATGTATTAGATTTAATTATAAAAATTCAATATCAAATTACAAGGAAAGGATTTCATGATTGATATTCCAAACCACCCTTTGATAATATATTAGTGTGATGAAAAATTTGAACTAACAGTAAAAATTTATTCAATTATATCGGTTATGATTCATATTCAAAATGGGTATTTATATCTAACAAGTATGTAAAAAATTAGAATAAAATGTATGTTTTTTGGGTGTTTGTTGATATTTTTTATGATTTATTACCTTTTCACAATTTACCTCAGGAATTTGAGTTCTAAATAGAACTCTACCTTAGAGATACAGATATTTCAAAGAAAAAATATATAATGAATGTGATGAAGTTGTAAGAATTTCATGACAAAAACTAAGAGAATATTGATAAGGGGTTAATAATTCATTATGTGTCACCATCGGGTGTACATTTTTTATAAATGAATGATATATCAATGATACTATACATTGATTATTAGACCATATCATGATAAAAAATATTTATAAATATCATATACTCATTATTGATAATTTTTTTCTATCAATTATAATGAGATTAATATTTTTAGAATATTATGTTTAGATATAGATTATATTAGTTGAGGTCCAATCTATAGGTATACCTATGAATTATTTTACAAGGTATGTGCCCTTTTAAATTTTATTGTTTTCATTTTTTCCTTACTAATTCCCCTTCTAACATCATGGATTTTATAAAATGAATCATTAAAGTTTACCTTGATGGATTTATGGTAGCATTTAAAAATAATAATAATTTATATTCCTATTATAAGGATTAGTTTGAAAATAAATTGAGTATTAGGAATAATACATGGTATAGTTGTGTTGTATGAGAAATTTACCATGATTGAATTTTTTGAAGGAAAATTAGAAATTTTTTATCATATAATCGATAGAGATGGTATTTCAGTGGATCCTTCCATGAATGTTGTTATTGATAATTATCATAGACAACTCATATGATTGAGATATATCGTTTACATGGTTAGGAAGTATATTATCTATGCATTGATAAAAATATCTCTTGTCTATCTAATATACTCACTATGTTAACTAGAAAGGGTCGACGTATCATTTCCCATATGAATGAAAATAATATTTCAATGTTCGAAAGTGAAATATATTCACAAAATCATAAATTACTCAATAATGGATTATATTCTGTGATCTATAGTGATTTCCCATATAATGAATAAGGAGTAATCTGTATATATAATAATACGATGATAGTTTATCCCTTATTCCAACTAATAGTTTGTGGAAAAAATTACCCATACTCTGATTTAGAGCTATCTAGGGTAACAGTAACATTAAATTTTTTGAGAAAATAAAATTACAGTGAATGGTGAGAAACATATTAAATAAATCAGTGTTTAATTTTAAATCTAGAATATAAGTATAAAAATTATTATAGACATTATGTTTGGAGAAGATTAATAATTATTTCTTCAAATTACATTAATTAAATCGGAATGCGAATATGGTTTCCAAATATTTGAGTTCAAATAAACAAGATAGTTTATTAATGAAGAGAATAGAAAGAGATCCTATACTCAAGAATTTTTATATAATAGAACATTAAATCCTATGAATATTGGAAATATCCCATCATTATCCTATGAATAATCAATCTTTTACATTATCATGATTAATGAGTAATTTGAAGAAGATGATGTATTTTAGTAAAAGAGAAAAAATATAATGATTTGAATCTTGATTTTGATAGAATGACACGGTCTGGGAATTCTGAATGTATCCTCAAAATAATATACTTGATTATTTATATATTGGGATTATATCAATGATCAACCTTCCCTTTTTGTCTTATAAGTAAAAATATTTTCAATGATCAAAAAATTTGTTTCCAGTGGGACATCATAGTGAGATATATATCATTGTTTGTAACAAGGTGACCATTATTTTAGACTATTAATGAAGAGTTATGTATGTCTATGTTGATGTTACAACCATCAACCATAACATAATTGAAACAATAAAACATCACAATGGACATTGTAATGATACTCCACAAAATGTTTGGTGGATATAATTATGTTTTTGTTGTAGTCGATCACCATAAAAAGTCATAATACATAATTGATATGAAGGATGTATTACATATTTATCAGCTATCAAAAATATGCATTAATCAATTCTTAATTATCCATGCAGTATTGCATTCTACTATATTTCATCAATATTCAATGCTTAAATCAATGTTAGGATAAATTTTATATGAAGATATAGATATACCATTGTTTTTTCTTAATTAATATCATCCTTAATGATATTGTAAGTCAAATAGGACCAATCCACCATATTATGATATATTGGGTGCATTATCAATTGAATTTTTCGTATTAAGGGTAAACATCATCCTCTAAAAAAAATTTCTTTCAACAATAGCTTCAACTCAAGCATTCATTTTATTCCATGTGAACCCTCATATTAAGATATGTAAATAACATCAACATGATTTGATAATGGTGTGTAATTAATGATATTGTTACATGATCTATGTGGGTAAATTTTTGAGAAAATTGGACTTATTTAGAAAAATATAAATTCATTTCATATTTAAAAGTGAACCACTGTTGAAAATCGTCAGATAAATCATGAACATAATGTTGGTAAAAAAGAATTCATTGGAATTTCATACTAAAATATTTTTATGATATCCATAAAGAATGTAAATATTATCTTAGGGTATACTGATCAATTTTATATTGTAGGTCATGTAGTGATGGTATTTTTTCTCTTGGTGCTTCCACCGAAGCGATCTCATGTTCATGATGTGTTCTATGTATCTCTCCTAAGTAAGTGCATAAATTATACATAATGTGTACATAAAGAAAATGTTTTACAACTATATCATGATATATCATATGAAAAATATAAATCCTTGATCATAGAGATAATGTGTCATGGGACAATACAACACACCTTCAAGATTTTATATAGAAGAACCAAACAATTTTAGAAAATTTATGGGAACTATAAGATGAGATGAAAAGAGATATTTATTTATTTATTTGTGTGTTTGTTTATTAGAGTGATATAATTTCTAAAAATAAAATAATTTGTATGGTGTAAACTATAAAAAATTATATTTTATGATGATGTTCTGAATAAATATATTTTCAATAATTGACATCCTACATTACAGGCACTACTGAGTTTAAGAGAATCAAGATATTTTTTTAGAATATTATTATATATTATGAATATTATTACTTATTTTTTGAATTTTATGATATGAATAGTAATAAATAATATATTTTAATTATTTATTTATGCATTGATAAAATTAAATCATTCTATTATCCATTAATATGGATGAAAAAAATAATTAAAATTAAAATTTATTTTTCCCTAAACACTATTATTATTTAAAAATTAAATTTCTATATAAATAAAATAAATGTATAAATATTAGTGATTGTTTATAACGTAATTTATATATTGTATATTGAATCAAAATTTCCTAAAAATCCTCAACTTATTGGCTTTTAATGAGTGGATAATAAATCCTTTTCTTGTTTTAAAACATACTTTTCTAAAAATTGGTTTTCTGAAAATTTGGTGAAAAAGATTTTAAAATAAATATCAACCACTTATTGATCTTGAACCATGGAAAATGGATTCCATATTTTTATTCATGGGAATAAAATTTGGTAAATATGTACAGTTAAATTCTAGTGATTATAAATATTAATTGCAGCAAATATGTTCCACCTTAATAAGGGTATAATTGTAATTATAGGGTTAAAACATGATATATTGTCTCAAAATTACCCCAATTGTAGTATTAATCCAATTATATGTAATATACTCTACCATAGACATCCATAATTTGAATATGTTTCCTTTTGGTTCCATTTTCCCTTTATATTAAAATTTATATATATTTTATTATATAGAATTCAAATATGACACTATCTTGAAGGTTTCTAAACTCTTTGATGGCTCGCTGCAACTTCCATTATATGTTTTTGAGTTCACGGAAGCTTCATGTCTTTTGGAGCAGACTCTGTTTTCTCGATTTACACATCGTAGACCCATGGTGAACAATTTTGACCGGTTTGTCTCTGAATATTGGGGGCTTCATGAACGCGTGATTGTCGGTCTTCTTGACAACCGACATCTGATGATTTCCTTCGGCTTTGAGGATGATTTGATTCGCGCGTGGTCCAATGCTCCGTAAATGTGCTTCGATTTAAGGTTTTTCCTCTTTCGATGGACTTATTATTTTCATATGAAAAGGGATCCCTCTATAGTGACAATTGGGGTCATTTTTCCCAAACCCCCCTTTCCATTCCAAAATCCTTCTATTCTTTGAATGTTATGGAATATGGTAGGATGATTATTGTGTTCCGATGAATGAACACTCTCTGCCAGACATCCGGTTAAACCACACATAAGTGTGGAGTTCGATGTTTTAAAAAACCGGTGGAGTGGGTGTGGGATACGATTGGTGAAGAATTCTTGTGCAAACAACTAGTGCTCTACGAATCATGTGCGGATCATTGAAAGTTGTGCAGGCGATTGGGGCACCTGGAGTCCAGTTGCAGGCACATAACCAACTGTGAGGGAGTTTCTACGAGGGGTAACGATGTGACAATGTCTCAGGTGGGAGGTGATGCACCCCGCCTGAAGAGAGATTTGGTTGATTGCAAGAAGGATGAGAAGGAGATGCTGGATATAGGGAAGGCTGAGGGGACTCATGGTGATGAATTATTGATCAAAAAAGCAGCTCCACCTCATCCGGATGCAGCTCCTGAACATGAGGGAATGCCTTTGGAGGCATCGGAGGAAAGTAGTTGAGACAATGTTCTTGACTCCTAAAAACAAGGCACTCCAATTGGCTGTGAACTTACTCATAATGACTCAAATCAGGGTACTCGAACTAAGCTGGTGGGTCACTGGATTACAGGACAATGAAAGACTCACGAGGCCATCCAAACCTATAACCGATTTAATGGCCTGGTAATGGAAGGGTTGACTCAAGACCAGGAGAATTACATAGATGATCACACAATATATGGGACAGAGTCTGATGAAGAATACCCTTGCTATTTTTCTGGGGACAATGTGGGAGGGAAGCATAGTAAAGTCCTGTACAATGTAAGGAAGAAGAAGGGACAGAAATCTAACCGGGATTCAGGAAGTTGCATCTTGACTGAAGAGAAGAAAAGAAAAGGGTGCAAGGATTACACATTCCTACCAAAACCAATGGAGACCAGGTTAGGAAAAAAATTAAGCCCAAGGAGTTGGATTGCATGCCTACTTCTATTGTTAGTACCCAGCGAATCCCCGAAGCAGTGAAGCCTGATTTTGGTGAGACCAATACTAAAAAAACTGATGTGGAGGAGGTCAGTAATGGGAAATACCTGGGACTTCTTATGCACTCAGAGGAAGAAATGGTGGAGGAGCATCTCACTATCATTGCTACACAAGAAGAGGCTAACCAGATGATGGGAAGGGTGATTCGTATGGTTACTAATGGTGTGAAGGCTGCTTGGATCGACAAACAAGACCTTATAGTGATTAGGTTTTCAATGAAGGGATGATAAGTAAGTAAGAATAAATTAAAACATAACTGAAGATGGTCGATCAGTTTGAGGTCTTCATCAATGACGATCCAGATACACATGTGCACACTCTCTCTTAGAAATTATTTAGGGAGGATCTCTCTAATAGGCTTAACTTCTATTTCAATGATTTTGTGATTTCTTATGAGGTCTGTCCACCTGGTTGAATTTAAGAAGTTTCTCACTTTTCCTTAAAAGTGTTTGCTAATAAAAAGTTAATTTTCAGTCATATACAATGTTGTCACAATTTATTTACATGAAAAATAAATTAAATGATATTGAAAATATTTAAACAAATAATAATTTGGTTAATTATTATCTGGAAAAAATATTTTAGATAAATATATATTTTTTGGTATGCGTGGAAGGTTTATACTTAAATTATAAACTTATATTGATCTCTTTAAAGTCAAATTAAGTGAATAGTTTCAGAAATGTCATAAAAGATATTTTATGTCAAAAATTATTTTAATAAAGGATTTACAAATAATAAAATTCATTAAAGGGAAAATTTAGGGTATTGTACTGTCAAATTTTTAACCCATATGTAATTTGATATTTGTTAACATATAAAAATAATTCTATGACATGATTGTCAAAAAATATGTTACCATTTTAATTATAAAATTGATAAATAGAGGAGATAAATTAATAAATAATGTTCCCAATGAGACTAGAACCTATAAAAATTTCATTTAATGATTAGATGTAGACCATATATAGTTATACATAAAATATATTACAATTTTAATCATTTTTCTTGAATTTTAATTATTTAGATTTTAATCTTTTTATGATTTCATTTTTTATCATTTTACATAATTATAAATGGACACACTTTATGTCAATGAATTACACCTACATGAACCACATATCTCCATAAATCCCTAATTTTTTTATAAATCATTGTATACATAGATTAGTTTTTTTATTCATAAATTCTCATTCCTATGATGCTTAAAAAACTGTCTAAATGAGGCTAATCAATGATGATGTCATCATCTTACCCATCCTCATTGAATTTATTACTTCTTCTACCACTTAAAATTCAACTAAATTAATAATTACACATTACATTCATAATTATATATATAATAATATATTTTATAAAAAATGGGGAATCCAATAGACACCATTGTTTCAATTAAATGGGAACTAAAAGTATCTCTCAATGATATATGTTGACTACTAGATCCAAATTGGGATAATATTCATTTTCCATCACCATTATTAACGAATAATTATATTGATGGATTTAATGATTATGTATTATATTTATTAAATATTCATTTATTTGTAATTATAATTATATACCCGCCATATAAACATCTCGTACATTTGAAAATGGTAACATCGCTTGATCATACAAGTTATCTACCACATCTATGATGTGATATAATTAGTGTTTCTTTACACTATACATGAATGGAAATAATTATATATTATATGGATATATATGTTACAAATGATATATTTTATATTCCTTCTATGAGAATTATTATTCAGCTTTCACTCATTACATCTATCTAAATTTAAAAATTACATTAATGGGTATATACGCCCTACCATCTTCATGTATAGTTTAAATAAATTTTTGATCCATATGTCTTAATAGATTACTAAATATATATAATAAATATATATAATATTTATATCATAAATATAATATGTAATATGATGAAACCATTATGATTTTTTATGGAAGGGAACTACCAAAACTACATTCTAAAGAAAAATTAAACTGTAAACACCCAAAATAATGATTTTAATAATTTATAATAAATATTTAGTTAAATTTTATAATTGTATAATATATGAGGTTATAATTGCATATAGGATTTTATAATGTAATTATAATGAATTTATATTTGTTATACTTGTTTCTAGAGTTATTTTTAGTATTTTTTATTTAAATCTGAGGGTTTTATGCCATACATTTATTTATATGAGATATATTCCACAATGAGAAATTGGTTTTTTTGGGATGTGTAAACATCCCATGAGTGTATTTTTCGATTCTTCTAATGAATATTTTATATATAAAAATTCATATAATGATCTACATTTTAGGATATCTTTATCTTATAGTTACCAATTTGGTAAGGGTTTGGCATCTCAAATTGTATTCCTTATAAAATATGTTATGTTATTATCCTATAATCATTTAAATAAGGTGTATATACAGATCCTATGGAATGAAATATCATGAAAATATTTTATTCATGATATATAATGGTTCATTTTATTTCATTCAACAATGGATTTCATGATCCAAAAGACACAAAAATCGATTGTATATTTATGTAACAATTTTAATTTTTATCAGGATCGGTTTTGATTATGTTTCCAATGATAATATTCTCTGACATATATCTTATCAAAAAAATGAATTTTTCTAAAAAAAATTCATCAATTTATTTATTTTTATTTCAATTTCCCTACATTAAAAAATCATGATACTGAATGAACATTTGAATTTGAAAACCAAAATTAGTAATCTCATCGATAAAAAATTCTTTCCACTCCATATAAATGTATTCTAAAAATGATTACCAAAAATATTTTTAATATTGTCTTATATAGGATTAAATTCATAAGTACCAATAATTAATTATATAAAATTTTCTTAAAACGAAACATCATATTATTTTCTAAAGAATAATTTTATAAATTTTTATAGAAACTAAAAAAGGAATTACTATTTTAATGGACACAACATAAATGTAATATCATGTAATAATGACTAGTAAATTATTTGAATACTACGATAAATGAATATATGTTCCATTTAAAAAATAAATATTATTTTCAAAATATTTATATTTAAAATTAATGATTTTAATGTTAAAATGGTCTTTCACCCAAAAAAATTATGGAGATATCTTTTGAAGGAATATTTAATCTATGAAAACATCCATTTCATGTCACTTATGATTTAGTGGGAATATTTTCTACTAAAACCATCAACATTATTTCATTTAATAGATAATGATGATGATTTCAATAATATTATTTGAAATAATTTTAATTTTATTGGTTGAATTGTGATAGAAAAAATCATTATGAAATTTTTTTCTTTTCAATTGGATATGTTATGATGCGACAATGAATTGTTTTTAAAACTAAATTAATATCGAAGGGTTTCAAACTAGTTATTGATTAATAATATTACGTAACATGTATGAATGGTTATTATTATGTGCTTGTTTTTCAATTAATTATATATACCCTAATTAAAATTGGTGTAGATTGATATATCATTAAATAATATGTACTACAATGGGGAGAAAAACTAGTTTAGTAAGGGACTTATTCTTCTATGATTGTATTAGGAGTGAACTAATACTAATGATATGACTAAATATACCGTGAAATAAATCAACTATGATAGTCTTGGAAATTTTCGTAGACATTGGATATTGTTTTAATTATATATGTGTATTGCACACTATTTGTTTTGCCAATGTTATACTCTAATTGATCATTTTGATGGTTTCATTTACTATTAATGTCTTACAAATATGAAAAAATTATTTCATGGAATAATAATATAATATTGGATATGATGGATATGTTATTAATTTTTTAATATTATATTATCATAACCTTATTATCATGAAGTCCTTAGTTGACAATTAATATCTCCCATGTTTAACCTTAATAATAATCTAAGATCACCCATTCTTATGTTTCCCTTTCATAGCTGATGATGTAAGGATTTATGTATGATATGTCCATGAAGGATGAAAATGATAAATAAAATAGTGAGAGATTATGTAAATATCTTAATAAATAGTTTATTTATGTATCAATTTATCCAAATTCACTAAATGTTTTAGATCTTAGCATGAATCATAATTTTATGCATCATAAATTCATCAGTATGTTGTAATTTTTTTTTAAATAATATGGACATCTTTCTTTAAAATAATTTATAATATATATTTTTTAATTAATAACATATTTCACAACCTTAGCCATATCTACTACCATTTATAATCATCAATTAATGTTATTTATTATACATTTAGTAGTTATATATAGTTTACATTAATCACTGTCTTTAAGTAGTTTGACTATTTTACATATGAAATAATGTGTCGATGTTTATATTCATTGGTTACTAAAATATTCATCATTATTAAATTATCCAAGATATTATAAAATATTATTTCAATTATTTATAAATAATTAAGGTTAGTCATTTGTAATCATATTCATGATTTTTAGAGATTCATGTCAGAGATGTGAATGTTTTAATAATTTTTTTACAAACAAATGATTATATCTTATTTATTTAATTAATTAATGTATAATGAATAAAAAAAATTAAAAATTTATTAAAAATAGTTTTAATTTCGTACTCGAAATCAAAAAGTCATCCATGTAGGGTTGTGATGAATACTGATTTACATGGTTCCATTGGGATCATAGTCAGCACATATAGATAAGGGTTGATTTCATTTCCAGTATATTGGTGTAATGGTTTAAAATGGTTTATATTTTAATAACCATAGACATGTAATAAATAACAATTTTATCATTAAAATATATTTTTATTACATCACATGAATGATGGTTTTGATAATCAATAAATACTTCTTCAGAAAATAGGTATTATATAAATATGTTTGAATGATCACATATTTTTTCAGGGAATGAGGAATGGTTTATATGGTTATATAATTAGTATAATAAAAAATAATTATATTAATTTTTTTAAGAAAATGTAATTTCATTAACAGACCAAAAAAAGACTATGAAAATGCATTGTTCAGAAGTGATAATGTCCTTCAAGTTCTTGGGGGATTAATTTCATTATGAACAATGCTATATCCAATAATATGAATCATTAACTGTATGGTGAGGGAGAATAAATGATATAATAACGAAATTATCCCATTATGTGGGAACCTTAAAATAAGAATTTCGGAAAATTTGTTCGCACATCACCATGCATGAAGAATATATCATTTTTTTGTTACATTATTGCATCATCAGATATCATAATCATGGAAGATATGGTGAAGATATACTATTAATAGTGTCGTTTAGGTATAAAGAAGTTAGTTTCAACCATAGCCAGTAGAATATTATTTAAAATTATGAACTGTAAAAACTAATAAACTAACATAATTGAGGAAGGAGTGGTTCACCATTCCAAACTAATCTGGTGAATTTAGTGTGAATTGAACCTATGGGATCATAGAATATTCTCCCTACTATATTCGCATATTTTATTTTCATTAAATTTTATAGTTATTCTATTTTTATGGGGATGAATTCGAAAATGAAGTCCCAGAATAAGGGACTATTGGAAGGGGGGCCTATTCCCTATAATTTTTCTTAATGAGGGGAAGTACTCCAATTTTTCTCTATATATTATTAATAGTGGATACCAATATTCTAGTTTTTAAATTTTATGTATATTTGCGATCTATAATACTTAAATTCCTGAATAATTTATTTTATTATTGAAACACTAACTACAAGCCCATAATTAGATATACATCACCTTCTTATATGATTTTTTTTCCATTTCATAGAACCAATACTAGGAGATGTTTCCATTGATGATTTTTTAGAATCAAGACTCATAAAACCTCTAATATAATTAAAAACAATGTTTTCACAGAATCCTTTTTATAGAAAATGATATGTCAATTCACCACATAGATTCTTGAAATATAGTCATTCCATTTGTGTTTAATCCCCACTCTAATTCCTACCTCACTAGTTTGTAAAGGGTGGTTATGAATGCTCTAAAATAAGATGATTCATATTTTATAAATTTCATTAAAAAAATTGAAAATCCAAATATAACCCACACCATAGGATCCTAAACCATTTTATAACTAGCCATTATAGAGAAGGTCCCTGAATGAGGGCCTATGAAAACAAATGATCCCTATGTTTCAGTCAACATGATGATGCTGAAATATTATTCTTGTTCTTTATTCATGATATAATTGATGAAGGTAGTATATTTTCACTATTTAATGAAATGTAGATCATTAATCCATGAAATACAAGTGTTTTTCCTAACACATTTTGATTCCATAAACTAGAATGTACGAAGTATATGATATAATGTATGTTGATCGGAATAATATTAATGTGGCTTAAATAATCTAACAAATTCTATATTATTTCCCATTTTGTGCATCCTTTTTCCACTTTTACATTCCCACTAAAATTGTTTCCCATATATATTAATATCGATAACACCCAAAAACCTCCACACATGAAGCAAAATCATTATTTTAAGGATTCATTGTAGCATTATGCCATAGTATTTTGTCGTATTTTCCATTCTATCATATAAATCATAGTAACACATTCCATTCTAGTGATAACTACTAATGAACATGGAAATTAGATTCTAGATGTCAATATTGAAGGTTCTTTTAACCTTTATAAAAGATAAAATGTTCATTTGAATGGAAAAGTGAACAATAATAATGAGTGTAGCTAAAAATATAAATGAAATGAAGTGTTTAATAAATATTTAAACACACATTGAAATCTTCCTACCACATTCTCAATGTTTGGGATGTGAATCCTCCTTAATATAATAATAATTTATGGTAGTCTATTGAGAAGTTCCCCCATAGTTCCTAAATTTTTTTTGATATTAAATGATCATATTTTATAAAAAATATTCCTGATGTAGTGATTGTAATAATATGTTATCATTATTTTCCCTTTCCACTTACATTATTATACAATAATATTTTGGACCCCAAAAATAGATCTCCTACAATCTTAAATAAAATTGTTCATTTCATCCACAATCATTGAATGGTGGAAACCATAGAAATTCATCATCCACTAAAATTGTTTTATATTACATTGATAGGAAATATTATTAATGTTTTTAATAATGGTTTACTAAGTTAGTATAATTAATATGGGTGATAAAATATCCCCTTTTTTCATTCCCCATAAATATTTAAGGCTTACATGGTTCTTTAATAGAAATGGTATTGAGAGCTTGAGGAGTTATGGAAACATACTGTAGTTTAGTATACCTTGAGGAGAGTCACAT
The DNA here is from genome assembly GCA_963277665.1 of Viscum album. Lineage (NCBI taxonomy): Eukaryota > Viridiplantae > Streptophyta > Magnoliopsida > Santalales > Viscaceae > Viscum > Viscum album. Next base: position 563,198,788 of record OY728129.1, on the reverse strand, counting down.
ATAGACTAGGATCATTAATATAATACACTATTCAAACATTTCATTGGATTTATCCATATATACTTGGATATGAATCATTTATCCAAGAGGTATCTTATTGATGTATCATATCAATTCTTGAGAAATCTATATTTGCCATTGAATGTATAAAACATAGAAAAATCGATGATTAACCTTTGATATAATGTGTTAGATGTGATGATATATCATCTTTTGGATTACGTTGTAAATTCATTTAAATTGTGTGCTATAAATTCTAATAGGGATGTAATGTTAATGTGATGAAGGATATTTAACTTTTCATATAGTAAACATTATAGTATCATTAGGCACTCAAGGGATACATCTATAATAAAGGATATCATGAACCACTTTTATAAGATCTATTTTTACAATATACAAAGCAAGACTATAAGTGGAACTTGTGAACCTGTTAGGGCCTGGTGAAATTTATATGTTTGTAGTGGTTTCTACCTCCCATATTTCTATATCATCTACAATAATTTCTAGAAGATATTATTTTTTGTTCATACATCACTAAATGATTTGTGTTGAAAATATATTAATGTCTCTCTAGGTACACATCATATATGATATGATTGATATCTATATTAATATATTTCAAACGTGACTCAACTATACCTCAAATGACATATAAATATTTAGAAAATTAATCATCATATATGTGTATGTTCATCCTATAGAAACACTTCCTCTCCTTCATTCATTCATGAAAATACACTATATAGTTTTTATTTATCATAAAAAATTAGGTCTAAGGTTTTCCAAATATATCCAGTCATTTCATAGGATAATCTTCTTTTAATGGATCTTATTTTTGAAGATAACATTGAGTAGGTCATCATCCATCCATCTATGAGCCAAAAAATTATTTTTATAATGTTAAATTTAATCATATAAATTTCATGATGTTAAGGATCCTCTTAGAATATTGTTCACCCCTAAGGAACCTAAAATCAATATAGAGGCCAATCGATAGACATCCATGAGAAATATGACAATAATATGTTTTAAACTAATGTATAATGTTGGAATTAGAGGTCCATTAGATGAAAAATAAAAACATATATTCCCTTATATTCTAGGTACCAAGATAATAGGGAAATGTGAGTTGACATTACATTCTCAAATGAGATGGATGACCATGGTAACTAGGTATAAGGAGATAAATTGAAGGTTTGGATGGAAAGAGTCATTGAGAAACCATGTGTGATACCTATCATATTTATTGAGACCTCTCCCTTTATTTTCTATGGGATCAAATATAACAATGAATGATCCTACCTACTTCCACTCTGAGATACCACAGTTAAAGAATCTAATCGTTGACCATAATGAATCCATTATAGTCATATCGAATTTGATATATATGATGGAGATAATGTAGTGATGATCGACCTTAATAAACATTATGGTGATGAATTTATTGTATTCTTCAATATTTTTTATATTCATGTTGGGTATCAATAAAATTTATATATTCGAGTTATGTGGATCATTGTGCTTGAAATAAAAAATCATCATCATTTTATATAAAATCGTGATCCATGTAGCTTTTTTGGTTCAATGGTTAAAACGAGAGTTTAATAATGATGTGTAATTTACTAGAAAAAAATTCATTCATCATATAACATTATACACAAAAATAATTATAAATAAGGAAGGAGATAACTGAAATATAGGATGTAATGATTGGTCAGTCAATGCTAAGGTCTCTTTAGATTGGAGGGAGTGGGATTCTAGAACCTTTCTAGACTTGCAGCATATGTTGACACCACTATAAGAAGGGTATATCAATATGGATTTATTTTATAAATCAATAATTTATAAAAATAGGTGGTTGTAAACTATGATTGAGATGAAATTTGAGATGGGAAAAGGAGAAACATCTTAGGGTATAAGGTATTTTAACATGGTTTGTAAAGGCATTAGCAGAAGTTGTTACCTTTATATGAGATTTGGTTCCATGATTTCGAGGATGGTACCTATAAGAGGGTCACTATTGACCTGAACTATTCCCTCTTAGGCTACGGAGGAAGGAGCTACAATGAAAATGGTGTTAACACATAGAGGTGAGGATGGAGGACTTTGATTAAATCATGAAGTGTGATGAAAATCCATGAGACTAAGTTATTATATATTTTATTGGGAATATGAGTGACCTTAAGTTAAAAGGCTAATGAAAAATAATGAAATTGATAAGTAGACATGATTATTTCACCATGATAATAATTCAAAAGCCTAAAAAATGAATGTGATCTGGAAGATGGCTGTAGAGATCATCTTTAAAGGGAATTATGAGCTATCAAGGGATTAATAAATTGAAGGTTATTTTCCTCTATATAGGGAATGGAAATAAGGGATTCTACAAAATTCTTGAATGAATGAAATTTTATAAAATTGGAGTGAAATCCCAAATATATTTATCCAAAAACACCATTAGGAGAATACCTTAAGGGGTTAATGCTAAAAAACAACCTCAAATGGATGAAACACTATTAAAAATAGTTTTGGAGCTATGTGGCCATGAATTAATGAAGTCATTGATGATGGGTTGGATTATCTAGAAACACATGGAATTGAGAATAGATACATTCATCTGACTGTCCAAACCACTAAATCATACAAAAACATGGAAAAATAGAATATGTGACATTTTGATCCAAAACTGAGTGACCAAAGTCCACTTAAGAGAGTTTTAATATACTAAAAAGTCTTATTCCACAAAGGAAACAGATAAAATTTTATCCAAAAGATCAAATAGAGGATCGTTATAAGGATGTATTAGGATGAGGAGTGACCTAGGGTGCCAAAAAATTAACCGGTGTAAAATGAACAGATGAAGGAAGAGTATTCAAAGCTAGTGTGAAAGGGACCTCTATCCTTAAGGATTGTGGGGAAGGAAGAATAACTGTAGGAATGTTTTTAAAAATCTTGCTTTCATGGGGTGTTTTATAGGGATTAAAACATATAATTTAAATATTTATGATCATTCCTAGAATCAAGGGATAAATATATCGGGGCATGGATATATAAGATGGAAAAAATGGAAGAGGTTCAAAATTATTTCTTTTTTAGATATTATGTACAGAGATTTTGTATGTATCTTTTTATATGTGTGATGAGTTTGTTTTTTGAAACAATATATAACAACATGTCATTATACATTATATATTGACAAAATGTGAATAAAAATGGATCGGTGGTTAGTGTGTACTGTTACTCCTCCCAAACAATCATTTTGAGTCATTATATATTTTTTAGGCATTTTCCTCTTTGTATTATTCTTTTAAAAAATTTAACATTTATTATGTTTACTCTATTTTGAAACATTTGAATCTTTTTTATAAATAATACCGAAATTATCATTATTATAAAATTTTGAAACTTTTATATAATATATAAATAAAATTTCATAATTTTAAATTTCCAAATATGAAAAAATGACATTTATAATAATAAATTCATAACATTAGAAAATAATTTTTATAAAATATAACTGAGAATTAAAATTTGAAATATAGTTTTTTAAATAGAAATATTTTATTAAATATTATATTATTTCATCTAAGATATGTGTTAGTTCTATAAAAAGCTTTCATAAATTATTATGTGATGATATTATCGTTTATATTTAAATAATATTTTTTTTGAAAAATTTTATTATTTAAATATTATCCAAAAAATTGAAATTTTATGTGAAATCCAAAAAATCATCATAAAATAATAAATATACTATCTATAAATATATAGTTAATATTTTAAAATTAAAAGAACTATTTTATAAATATATATTATAAGTACAAAAAAAATATATATATAATGAATATTATTTTTATAAGATAAATTATATTTCAGTTATTAAATTTTTTAAAAAATATTTCCAATAAATTACTAATTAATTTATATTTAATATATTATTCATATAATAAGAATATTTATCATGATTAAAATATATTAATTATGTTAGATAATAAATTATTTATATGTCCAAAAAAGTAATTTTATTGGAAAACAATTTTTTTAGAATAATGTGCTCTTATTAGTTATGTAGCTAAAGAAATTATCAATGACCTTACATTAAAATGTATCATTTTTTTAAATTTTCATAAAACTTTTAACAAATTATAACTTTTCTTTATCAACACCAATTCGACATCTACATTATATTGTATATATTTATATATGTTACATATAATTTCATTTGGAAAAGAATAAATCTTTGTTATAGTTTTTTGTTTTATGTGAAGAAATCTATGGAATTCATCAAATTGTTTTTTGATAAAAGTATTATAAAATCGTGTGGTGTTATATAAGTTATACACTCAGCCTCTCAAAACCACTAAAATTTTCATGGGCAGCCACCAGGATTTTCATGGAAAATATTTCGTAGAAAAGTTACAACATTGGGCCCCATTTCGTCAAGTATCAAACACATATTCATACCATCTCCTCGTAACATTTCAATTCACCAAAATACTATAGTTATAACAAATATTTAATTGAAATCATAGTATTAAATCACCCAGGGTGTTAATTTTTTTTATATTTGACCATAACAATGACTTTTTATAGTGATTCTGTTTCCGACGCTTTCCGTTGGGGCGCGCCTGTGCGTCCGTCACGCAGGGGAGGATGCACGTCTTATATCCCCACCTTCCCACTTTCCAAAGGTGGGTGGCATCTGTTCCTTATTCAGGGACATCAGATCCTTGGTTGAAACTGGGATGATGGGATGTCGATTCTTCCTTTTGTGGATTCCTCACCGGAGCTCGTCACGTAGTCCAAGTCTCCCTCCTAGATTTAAGATGTATTCGTGAACATCATTCCCAGTTCCATATCTTCATGGACAAGATTTAATTACGCTGCTTCCTGTGAGATGATCCAAGGGGTATGGTCAGGGTAGCAACCTTCGGTTATGAGAGTGCTCACGATGAGGTGTCGTTGGCATTTTTCGATGCTGGGGGATTGACATGTCTATCTTCGGTCAATTATTATAGGGATTCTCAAGGGCATGGAAGCCCGATGAATCCCCCATCGAATGCGGGGAATTTCATTCCATAGTTATGTTTCTGAGGTTTTCCTCAAATCCCCAGGATTAGCATGGGTATTACGCGAGTTTAACGTCCAGCGGAGATGGATCTGACTGATTAGAACACTGAGAGTGGATCAGATTGAAGAACCCCTCGAGGTAACGCCGATATTGGGGCCAGCAGATGGGCAGATTCCTGGATGTTGTGGAGTGGAGTGAAGTTTCATGATCCCACCGGGATGTGGCGCCCATGGTATGAATCGGGATGGGTGATGGCTTTGGGCCTGAGTCTCGAGGAGACTTTCTACGTATCCCCGTGTCAGGGAATCAATGTCTGCGTAGTTCGATGATACAGTGGGACGCCCAAAGAGGTGACGCGTGAGAATGAACACATGGATGGGACCCGGAGGGTGTATGATCTCTGGGATAGGTAATGGGCTTCCCGAGGAACATGGGCTCGAGGGAAAGGTCATTATGGGACATGGATGTTGGGATTGATCCTCAATGAGTCATCCTACGTACCGTGCCTTAGCACAGATCGGAGTCTTTGTAGTTTAGGATGTATGGGGCTTACGCACTGAGGGGGCCCAATATGGATATGGGGTTTATGCTCTGAGGTGTCCCAGAATGGTTGATATGGGGATTATTCTCTAAGGAAGCCCACGATAGTGGATATAGGGCTTACGATCTTAGGCGGCCGACAATGATGGATATGGGGCTTACGCTCTGAGGCGGCCCACAATGACTGATATGGGGCTTATGATCTGAGGCGGCACATGGTGCTGGCGAACTGACGTGAAGGGGGTCGGAACGACCGGGTGGTGGGCTTGAACCTCGTGGAAGCTTCCTACGTAACCCTATATCGGGGAATAAAACACCTAGTAGTTCGGGGGGTGTATTTTAACATCATGCAGGATGGGGCAGACAGTTTAATGTCGTGCTGGATTAGAGAATACAGTTTAACGTCATTCGGGGCGTGGGCATCTAGGGATTACATTTTGAGGTGGCCCATGGTCATGGAGAACCGACATGAAGGGGGTCGGAACGACCGGGTGGTGGACTTGAACCTCATGGAGTCTTCTTATGTACCATGACTTAACATGGATCAAAGTCCATATAGTTCATTGGAGGTGGGGTCAGTGACAGTGCTCACTCTAAGCTCATGTGAGTCATTCTCAGTGTGAGAAACAAGAGGTTGTGGGGACCTGATGATCACGTCGCAATGGGTGCATCTGTGAGAAGCGAAGATGGGCTTACCTGTTGAATGGACCATGGTACCGGCACATACTCCAGGATAGAGGCCTAAAGTGCGACAATGTGCATAGGGAGAGGGATTTGGTACAGAACCAAGGAGATGAATCATTCCCTATCATGCCCTCCACTAGACTTGGTAGTGGGGAAGTACGAGGATGCATGGGTTATACCTTCCACAAGAGTGGCTAGGGGCTTACACCAGGGTGGCTTCCCTTCCCCTGGGGACAAACGCCAATCAGAGAGGGAGTATATCATTCCATGTGAGGAAGATTCCTTTCCTGTGGAGAAAAGTGGCATAAATAATTACCGAGCCAGCGGGAACATGTGAGCGAGGCATGGGGCCAGATCACAGATTAACATCATGTGTTGAGGACAAGGTTCTTGGCAGTTTAATGTCTTGCTGCTCGGATGAGGTGGGTTCGCTCCACACCCCTAGTTCTTACATAACCGGCACCCTCTACCCCTTGTGGGAGGGAAGGCATCGGTTAGTCTTTAGTGAAGGGATGTCATCGAACGACAATGGTGAATGGGGCATATGCATGGATGCTTCCCATGGTGCCTCTAGGGAGTGGAAATGTTGTATGGGGTTACGCATGGAAGAAGCCCGTAATGCCTTCCTAATGTCTGGCCATGAGGGAATATCAACTCACTTGTGGTTTGAGGCATATGATTGAGGCCTATACCTATGCGCTCGTGCATAAGTGGGATAATGACAAGGGTGTTCGAATCGACCCAACAAAGGGTGATGAAAAGTGAGAATTACATGTCTGGAATTCGGAACGCAATGAGAGTGGCGTGGAGATAGAGGATAACTGTTGTCCAAGATCACAACATAGCATCCTGTCGTGTTAGCCTAAAAAGAGGACAAACAAATGAGGGTCGACTACTGACCGTGTTCGAAACACAGGACAAGACTCAAAGTGTTTCCCAAAGTCTTTCCGGATGTTGGCCCATGATGGTTGGTGAGCCGATGTGGCATGCGACCAGGCCATTTGGGGGTCCCTCCATACTTGGAAGTGGATGCAGATCCAAATGAAGGACATGAAAACTGTGAGGTGGAGTGATGGAATGTTTGAACAGATTTTAACGCTCTTGAAACTATTCCACTATAATCATGGGATTAGTCATCTTATGGTTGTCACATAAGGCATCTCTTGTTTTGAATAATAGGAATACTATTGTTGAATTATGGGGCATTCTACTCAGGGGAATTGATGATAATAATCTCAACTCACGACATAGGAAATGAACCAAGAAGTATATTTCAATTCAAGGTGTTTCATGGTGTGTCGATGAGTATCTTAAATCATGTTATTCCCTAGGATGAAGGTGGGTATGCATAAAGGTGCAATGAAAAATCCTGAAATCCATGCCCAAAAAGTTCATTATGCGAATATACATTTTTTATGGGTGTTAGTCATTTGCGCAATTGAGGGCATTCATGCGCGCAATTGAGGCTGCTGCACAAAAAACAATTGGATGGCACACAATTCAAGGATGTGCATGAAAAAGGCCGGGTCAGTGTGCAAAGGAAGGGATTGCGTGCAAAATAAGGAATTGTGCGCACGAGGCGGACCCTAAAGGGTTTAGAGTTTAGTCTACGCCATGGGGATCTCTCGAGACGGTGGACCCCGGGGTGACGTGGTGGGAAAAAGAACCATAACAAAATGCCATATTGCACGCGTATAATTCCAATTCCATGAACGAGAGGCAGTTCAATTTTTTCGTCCCTGAAATGGAAGGGGTCCCATTTTATTTATAGGCCTCTCGTGTCACATAATCTAGGAGGCACGCAAAAATTGTGCACCGGCGTCTGGTACCTTTTGCGAATCCTGGACTCCTTTCACGTGACCCACATTTTTTTGCGCACATCCTCCTTTATTTCACTCAACACTTCCAGGCCCTCCGAAACGGGCCTCTGGGATGGAATATGACTTCACATCATCATTTCGAAACATACTATAGTAGTTACGGACTTTTTGGCGTCTACAAATGCCCCCCCCCCTCAGAATCGAAATATAAAGAGGTCAAAATGATCAGATTCCAAGGGAAATGTCGAAATGCCGAAGTGTTGGACCGCGTTGACCCTTTGCGCGCAAAAACTGTTGCAGTGTGCAAAACAAAGGTTAGATGTTGAATCTTCTTTCCGTGTGGTGAGGAAGCCAATGCTTCTCCAATAAAATAGGCCATGGGTCCCCTACATCGTACGCAACTTTCTCATATGATAAGCTTCAAGCTCTCGTACGCGAAATTGTCTCTGCTGCTGCGCGTTAAACTTTCTTTGGCAGCCCGCAATTCCTTCCGAGTTTCAGCCGTATTTTAAGCGCGCAACTAGGATAATCTACCCAGGCTGCTCTGATTGCGCACTCAACTTTGGAATTTCGCGCAATCGATCCATATTTCATGCAACTAAGACAAATTCCAAGAGAATCATCCGGATTTCACGCAACTCTCTCAAAACACTTGAGATGGCCGCAAACAAAGTCGATGAGGGGGAATCCACCGCTTGCAGAGCTGAAATGGCAGCGAACGAGGATGTTTATGGTGCCATGGTGGTTGTTTCCAACAACCATACCTTGTTCAAACTGCTAACCCATTCCTAGAAAGAGTATCCTATATCCAACATCCTTCATCTATGGAACTTTGGAATCTTGGAGTAGGTTCCACTACCGGGCTTCGAGGTTCACACACCGCGGTCATGGGTGACCCGGGAGGATGTCCTTCCCGGATACAATATCACCAACATTTGTCTTCCTTACAGAGAGACCAGACACATGGATGTGTATGTCCTGAACCCGAGGACTAGGACCATTGATGGGGGTGATCCTGATGCAGAGAGATTGCCGGCTCTCTATGCAAGCACAATCCGTCAGAGCATCACATATGATACTTTTGGATAGATGTAAGATTGGGACTTACAGTCCAGAGGAATCTTCACCAACGAGTGGGCCTGGGAATACTGGGTTCTCCATACGTGTGACCAATTCAGGGCCGATCTGCGGCACATTGGTCTGTTCGAGGCACTGTGGACGTCATAGTTCCACTTCTACCACTAACCTGAACTCGGGCCGGAGTTTTTCACCAGATGGTCCCCTGACACGAACACATTCCATCTTCACCCTGGGCAAGTTGGTATGAGTCTCTGGGACGTTCTGTGCATCGGATGTATCCCACTAGAGGGATACCAATATGACAAGTTCCATCCTGCAATGAACAGGTGGGAGGATAGATCACGGACCCCCATGCTGACGTGGCACCTACTAGACCTGGAAAAAGAGAGGATGCAAGTCAAGGACTTCCTGAAGGACATTACCTATAAGGACTACTTTAGCCTATTCCTAGAGAAGGACCCGGTGGTCAAGATGTGGGGATGGGGAAAACGATGCCCAACCGCGGCTCAGAATATTAAGAATGGATTATACTGGAGGACCCTGGTGGCGGTGAAATACCAATCATGGGGCTACTGTTTTATCATGGTCTGGGACCCGAATGTTCGTTATGTCGGGTTCCTTGCCACCTTCCTAAGCGAGTGTCTCCTGCTCGTGTGGGACGCAAGGATGGGCATCCGTCTAGAAACTCTAGTAATGGCGGGTACCAAGGCTGCCAACAAAAGGTTCAATCAGGGGTCCCTGTGTTGGATAGGTTGTATGACATTATGGGATACATATCAAGAGGGGGGTTGCCTTGGAGGGTGTGTGGCCCCTTCCAGATCTTCCAGGGATGGGTGGCAGCTCATCTTGGTGGGTACACATTCCCAAACACCGTTCATCCATAGGGAAACGACTTGTGACCTTCTCTGCTAAACATTGTCAGGGTCACACTGATGACTCTCAAAGAGGAGGGGTTTAGGATCAGAATTGGAAACCACACCAACTTCATCTTCATCCCATTACTCACCCCAATCGGCCAGATGGTATACAATGGGAAAGGCTCACTAGATCAGCAAGAATACTTTAAGAGCATCCGAGGCAAGGTGTTTGTTGCTCGGATTTATGGGAAGATCATCAACGAGCCTTATGTGTCGTCTCAGTTCGCCAGGATGTTTGGGTGCCTCCAATAAATGCCGAAGAGGGTATTCATGTATGTCTGGGAGTAGAGGAATCCATGCGTCCTCCGACATATGTGTTTAATGTTCACCACTTATGTCCCTGGTGACATCATTTCCATTCCTCCCACCAGGGTCAACGCTGGACTATCAACTGAGTATGTCGAACATTGGGCTATAGCGTACCCTGATGGGATTTTGCGCAAGCAAGTTCAGCAACTTGAGACTACCCGCATGGAAACTGGGCGATGAGAGAGTAAGAAAGGTGCATGTAGAAGGGCAGACCAGTGGCGCGCCAGGCGGCAAGGCCTATATAGGCCGGGACTTCAACAGCGGGGACATCACATGGTGTTGTTGCGACCTCATTGCCTGGAGGGGGGTCACATGGTGCGGCCAGTGAACTTCCCAGGAAACAGAAAAGATACCTGCTCGAACCTTCCCACGATGCAATCTTACTGGCATTCTTGTCAACATGGATGACCCTACCGCAATTAACAAGCGTTGATGCCCTTTGGAAGAAGATAATTCAGGATGGGATCCAATTTCCAGAGGTCGGCATCATTTGGGTTACCGACCAGGTGAATTTTCATCGACAACATGCTTATCTGAGGTCCATGGACACATAAGCACAACGAATGGGTCAGCGTGTGGAGCCACCATTCCTGGTGAAAGTGATGCTCGACCGAGAGCATGATCCGGAAATGATGCCACTGGAAAAAGGTGACAGTGATGATGAGTCTGAGGGAGAGGAGGAGACATGATAGGATTAAGGATCTCAGGGAGGGTCCCGCCAAGGGAGCCTGTAGGAGAGTGGTGAGATCATCGGCTCCATCATGGACATAATCGAGCTGCTCGAGGGATGTCCCTATCCTTATTCATCCTCCTTCTTCGTCTATTCTCTCTTTCAATTTCTGATCCATTCCTCTATCTCACTCAAGAGAATATATATGTTGATCAGGTGTCCCAAATAGAGGAAGGAGAAGATGCTCCGGTGGGAAAGGGTGGGGCTCCAACTCCTATCATCAAAATGACAAGAGCTGAGGGGTATCCTACCATGATAGCTCCTGTAGCGGCCAGAACACCAGAGGCCGACACTCTGGGTTCCTGTAAGTCCCTTGCCTCGCTACTGGTGATTATTGTTAGAGAAATCAACTGATCAGGATGTTCCTTGTACGGTGATCTTAGCATTGGAGGCTCGTCGGGCTGCTGAGACCGGGCCATCCATGAGCGAACCAGTAGAGGATTTACCACCTCCTCCAGAACATATTTTCCAAACTGAGTCTCCCCCATAATTTGAGAGCATGGTGAACCGGATATCAGTGGTGCTGACATTGGTGCGAGGCTGGAAGCTGACGAAAGCACTGCCGCTGTCATGGCAAGAGAGGAAGGTTGCCTAGATGTCGAGGGTCTTATTCCTCATGAAGGCATCCCAGAGGAAGGTCCTAATACTGATCTGCTAGCTGTCTTCCCTATATAACAGCCTACTGATCCTGAGGAGATAGATGATTCATACTTAGATGTGGCTCAGGAGAGCAGGATGACACGACGCAAAGGGTGGAAGTGAATCCAGCATTTTCTCAGGCAGCCTTAGATGGATTGGCTGAGGCAGATGGGATCACTCCAGACATGGTTCTGTTTCTTATGTTCCAAGGGGGTTGACGCTCAATGCCTTCATCTAACGGTCTGTGATTACATGGACGAGAAGATATGTGAGAGCAGCCAGTGCACCGATGTTGCCCAGTGTCGGGAAGAATCATGGAGAACCCAATCATTCTTGAGGGTGGACCAGGAGGTACGATGCCTCGAAGAGTAGGAGACATGGAAGGAGGCCGTCATCGCAACATGCTTGGAGCTCGTAGAGCAACTGACGGCCCAGCTAGCTGACACCCAGGAACAACTAGTGGAGGTGAGTCAGCAGCTGATCGTACTTCAAACTGAATGGCCCCAGGAACAAGCTTGGAATGCCAAACTATGCTCTATGGCTACTGATGAAGAGAGAGCCTTAAGGGAGAAAGAAGTAGTTCTGGAGGCCACCTGCCAAAGGGTATCGGCGTTGGGAAGATGAATCCTAAACGCTGTTCCATAAGGGCCCTGTTTTGGCAATCTCATAATCTTTTTTGCTTCTACTGCTCACCTTTTCGAACCAATGTATAAAGGAATCTATTTATATGTAACCTTGGTTTAATACGCTCAACCATAATTCCAATATAGATAACAATTCACCCTTGAGATCATGTGGTCCGTAAGAAATGTGAGAATCAAAGGATACTCGTATTATCATTTCGTTTGACCATGGTGCGTCAACCAAGCATCCGGCATCCGAAATCAGGCCCGGATTTCCGAGGAGGAGAGGGAGGTCTAGCCGAAGGGAGGATACCTCATACCGATGGATGTATCGTCTCCCCAGCATGATCTATCACGCGATGGGGGAAATTCCGGGGGCATTGGAATCAATCCGAAAATAGGGAGATGAATAAGGTGAATCACGTTACCCAAATTCTGAACACCATGGGAGGGGCTTAGCGATGGAGGATAGCAATTAACAATGGTAGAAACAAAACATCCATATTGTATTGGCCTGAAATGGGGACGACAAATGAGGGCTGACCACTGACCAAGTTCACCACACGGGGCCTAACTCAAATATTGTTGATCAGTCTTCCGGAACATTGGCCCATGATAGCAGGCAGACCATAGGTCGATCATACATATTGTTTAACCAGGTGGAGCAAAGGTCTATCATCCATATTGTTACAACAGGTGGACCATAGGTCAATCATCCATACTAATAGGGGGTCCCATTAAACGTGACCTGTCTTTCAGAACGTGGCCCAGGACAGTAGGCAAACTATAGGTCGATCATCTATACTGTTACAGCAGGCGGACCAAAGGTCTATCATCCATATTGTTACAAAAGTCAGACCAAAGTTCAAGAATCCATTCTGTTAGGGGTTTCCATAAAATGTGAAAGAGGATGAAGATCTGAATAAAGGGGCATGAAAATCATGGAATGTGAAGTGGTGGTTTGTTTGAACATAATCCTACACTCCAAAAATTATGCCACGGTGGTGGAGGCACATTAGGAAGACATATTAATCTGGTCACAGATCATCCATACTTTTAGACAGGACCTCTCTGGTGAGATAACTGTTGCTTCCCAATCACTATGGGGCATCCCAAACTCATTTAGGGAAGATGATGTAGTTACACCACCCCCAAGGAGTCAGGCCAAGGGGACGACAGTGAGGAGGGATGGGATTTGGTAATCCCTGAGGCTGGACCCAAGATGAAATGTCTAGGCATTCCTATGTATCTCATAAGGATGAGAATAAATCCATACATAGTTCTTAGAGGTTCCTTTTAACATTGTGGAGGATAGAAAACATGAGGGCTAATTGTTATAATTGGGTGTACATGTGTGGCTATTGTCAACCCGACATGAATAAGGACATAATCCCACAACACGCCATGTGGTCCCATAGTCACGGTCCTAAAGGTGGGAGAAAAACAATGAATTAGTAGACCTCAAGATGGACCCAAAGAAAAGAGGTATGGGAATCCCTACGTACCCCATAAGGATGGGGATCAAGCCTTGAGTAGTTCTTGGAGGGTGACATGGCATGGGAAGGTAATTATGCCAAGGATGAAAGGGGAGTGTGGGACTAGCCGTCGCACCAAAAGAAGCGGCATTTGATGTATCTTGTTTGTCCTTGATGGTGAATGGTTTTTCATTTGTGGTACAACTTGTCTAGTGTAGAAATTCCCAACATCTATACAATAATCAAGCCGTATACAGTCATTAACAAATGGTATGGTAATTGACCAATACCCAAATTTATTTCTCCTATGGAGTGTTCGTCACAATCCAGTGCCATTTTTCATCATGCGGCATGGATGATATCATCACAGTTTGTGGTCATGTGGTAGAACCAACCAGCACAGCTTAAGGTCATATGGTTTGGATCCGCGGGAATTAGCGTGATGCGATAAAGCATACCCGATGTAGATGAGTACATAATCCCACATCACACTATGCGGTCCTGTGAGGGGAGCCTCGGGCCAAGGGGCCAGTGAGGGCTTAATGATCAAGGGGAAGGAGACACTAGCTTCCAGCTAAGCTGGGCCTGAAATTCAATTTCTGGGCGACCTTCCTCATATCCCGTGGGGATTAGGGTCAATCTGTGCATGGTTCTTAGAGAAGAACCAAGACTAAACTCTTAGCGCTCAGATAGCGGAAGCCCCGAGAGACTTCGTAGCGCAGATTTTCCTACCTAACATGTGGAAATGCACTGAGGGTAAGTGCAATGAGTGATTAGATTCCACCATGAAATGATGGGGTGGAACATAATTTGAATCGTTCAACCAACATTTAGGGCCTAAAGGAGTCGGCGTGACGATAGAGGATTATTGCAGACCATGTTCACAACACAACATCTTTTCGTGTTATCATTGTGGACAAAAAAATGAGCATCAAACGCTGGCCATATTTGCAAAGTAGGATTTGTATCAATTTTTTGTCTAAAACCCTCAGGGGCATTGGCTCGTGATGGTAGGATAACCTTTAGGCATTGTATCCAGATTGTTCATGGGGTCCCTCCAGGTGTGAAAGATAATGGGGGGGGGCCCGAATGAAGGGGGAACAAATCTTGGAAAGTGGACGAAACATGCCTAGGTTGAATTTGACACTCCAGGTCCTAAACTAGAGTACTCTGAACACCTTAGGGGACCACTGAAAAAGGGTCAAAGGGCTCAGTTTGAGAGTGTCCAAATGATGGAAGATTCCCGGGAGGAGGGGGCATGGTGTCAAAATCCCTAAACCACACCTATATATCCCCCTCATGGAGAGGGATAGAACAAGAGTCCGAGGTGACCAATAGATCCTGGGAATATGTAGGGCACAGAGAGTAACCCAGCGTGAATGAAGACCTAATCACACACTATACCACACACTCTAGGTAAGGACATGGCATTGGGGGACCAAGAAGGCAAAGGGGAAATGAGGCTGGGCCTCGGTCAATAACACCTGAGGATATTGCAGTTTATCATCTTGGAGAGAGGACGAGAAGAGGAGGAGGACACCTCAAATAAGGGTGGTATACAGTGTGACGACTATCCTGACGTGAATTAGGACAAAATCATACACCGCACCGTGCAATCCCGTAAGAGAGAGCCTGGGCCGGGGCTGAGGCTTGGCCTCAGTCTGGGAGGCCTGACCGGTATATAGTTTTATGTCTTGCGGGATGAATGTGTAGTTTATGGTCATGCGGGACCAGAGGCAGTTTAGGGTCATGCGGGACCACATAGTTTAAGGTCATCTCGGACTGCAGGGCTCAAGAGAAGTATTGCTTTAGGAACTTGGCATTGGTGGGAGGAGTTATACACTCACTATCCATGGTCACCAGGGAGTGCGCTCCTTTGGGGTACACCTAATGAAAAATGAAAGTTCCTTCCCATTCGGGCTCCAACTTGTGTGGTTTCTTGCCGAGGATCATTGGTGCCCTGAGGGCCTATACCAAATCGCCTTGTAAGAAAGAGCAGAGTTGAGCCTTCTTGTTGAAAGCTCAATCCATCCTGCTCTGATGCCTTTCTAGGTTGTGCAAAGCACGGAGCCTATTCTCGTACAGTACTTCCAATTCAGTTCGATAGATTTTGAAACACTATCCAGTGTTTTTTGGTTTTATACCTCTATGCGCAATGAGGGAAACTTTACCTCGACGAGCAGGATGGCCTCACTTCCATTCACCTGGGAATACGGGGTGACCCAGGTGGAATTATGAGTTGTCGTTTGATAAGCCCAGTGGGTGTTGTGGAGCTTATCCGGCCAACTCTTCTTGTTATGACCAACCATATTTTTCAGAATGTTAGAGAGGGTTTTGATAAACGCCTTGATATTCCCATTTTCATTCACATGATAGCGGGAGGTACTGTTAGAGAGAATGTTGTACTTGGCCTCCAATTTCATCAGCTCTGCCACTTAGAATTTGGTGTCGTTATTAGTGAGGATCCCATGAGTTACTCCATATCGATAGATGATTTTGGAACTCACTAAGTCGTCGATAGAATGTGCATTGACATCCTTGAGAGGAATTTCCTCATCCCACATGGAAAATAAATCCATAGCGATAAGAATGAACCAGCATTGGTAGGCCATTGCTGGTGGGTAAGGTCCAACAACATCCAACCCCCAAACTGCAAAGGGCCAAGAATACTTAGTAGTGTGGAGAGGCTCCGGTGGCTGATGAATGAAGTTAGCATGAACTTGCCATGCATGGAACCTCTTGGAGAACTCGATGCATTCATGGATCATGGATGGCCAGATGTATCCCAGTCTCTGACTCTGGTGAGACAACTTTGACCCGGCCTAGTGGACACTATAGGAACGAGCATGAACCTCTTGCATGACCAGTGGAATCCTAACTCCTTGATGGAAACAGAGGTGAACACCATCAAATATACTTTTATAAAGGATATTCTCAAGGCTGGGACCGCTCTGAAGGGTAAACTATAGAGCGCGACGTCAAATTCGCTCGCGCTCGGCATGGTCTTCTAGAAGATTACTGTGTTGTAGGTATTCAACCAATGGTGTCCTCCAATCGGGAACTATTTCAATCACCGTATCTGATGTACCCGTGGATCCTGACGTTGGGGCACTAGTGGTATGATGGTTTACCAGTGAGCCACGATCGTTCTATGGGGTAACATGAGTGATGACTCTCTTGTGTGCCACGTGGATAATCAGGTCATCCTGTTCGGGTTTTGCTGGCGACGCGGCCAAGCTGGCAAAAGCATATGCTTGACAGTTCTATGATCGGGAAATATGAATAACCTCTGGCCGAGAAGGGAACTAGGCCATTAGATGGAGGGTGCACTCCAACAATGGCATGAGTTCTGTCTTTCTGACAACATAGTCACCATTGACCAGCTTTATAACCAGCTCATAACCCCCTTTCACATGAGATGGGGAAAACGATCTCGAGGGCCAGCTCGAAGACAGTATTGAAGGCATGATATTCTTCCTTGTTGTTGGTGCAGCCCTACAAAAACAGGAATGAGTATGGAAGAACGACTTGCTCCGAGGTACTGAAGACGTTACCCAAACCCACTCTGTTAAGCCTAGAATCATTGAGTCTCTTACCGATGGGGCTCCGAGAGGCACCGTCAAAGTACATTTTCCAACATGGGGTGGCATGATCGACTGAGAGGATTTCCTCATCACGAAAACCTATGTCCAGCAGCTGATTCGTGGAGGTTGGGTTGACATCTAGAAAATCTACCAATGCATGTCCATTGATAGCCTTCTGAGGCACAAACCTGATGTTGAACTATTGGATGATTACTTCCCACCGCGCTAATCGGCCAGTCAACATTGGTCGATTCAGGATGTTTATAAATAGGTCTACCCGAGAGACCAACTATACCTTGGGTGCAGCAAGTAGTGCCACAATTTCTGCACACCAAATAAGAGCTCCGGATAACTCTTCTCGATAGAGGAATACATAATTTCTAGGACGAGCAGCATGCGAATGAGGTAGTAGAGGCAATTTTTGTTCCCTCATTGTTCTTCTAGGCAAGAAGTGTGCCAAGGGACCGTTCCAGGGCGGTCAAATAAAAGACGAGCAGCTTTCCGGAGATGGGTGGAATAAATACCAGAGGTTGGAGAAAATATTGCTTTATTTCCTCGAAGGCGGTCTAACACTCTTCATCCCATTCATAGGTGGCACCTTTCTTCATGAGCTGGGAAAAGGTCTTACACTTGCCAGCCAGATTCTCAATGAATCGGCGTATGTAGGCTAAGTGGCATTGGAGACCACAAAGCTCCTGAATATTGCTTGGTGGATGCATCTGACTGATTTCCTTGATCTTCTCTAGGTCTATCTCAATGCCTCGGTATCTGATGACAAAGCCAAGGAACATGCCGGAGATGACCCCAAAGGTAAAATTCAATGGGATCATCTTTAGGTGGTGGGAATGAAGGAAACCGAACACTTTCTCAAGGTACTTGAGATGATCCTGGAACTGGCATGATTTGACTACCAAATCATCCAAAAATAATTTCACCAATTTTCCCATAATCGTCTTTAATATGCGATGCATGGCCCTCTGATAAGTGTCACCAGTATTCTTTCGGCCGAAGGGCATAACCCGATAACATAATGTACCTTGGGGAACCCTGAAGGGAGTGGACTCCTCATCCTCGGGATCCATCCTGATCTGGTTGTACCCAGAATACCTAACCATGATGGAGAGGGCTTGGAACCCGGCTGAGGAATCAATTAATAGCTCTGTCACTGGAAGGGGAAAATCATCCTTCGGGCAGTGGCGATTGAGATCGCGGAAATCAATAAATACTCTAATTGGTTTGTTCTTCTTCCTGATTGGCACAATTTTGGCTAGCCACCTGGGGTACTAAACTTCCTTAATGATGTTTTCTTTAATAATCTTGTCATCTTCAGCCCCAACCATGGCACCGTGAGAAGGGTGCATCTTTCTGGGAGGCTTCCTGAACCCGCGATGGTTAGCAGGGAGACCAAGTCGATGGAAGACTACCAGAGAATCTAATCATGGAACTCATCATAACTCCAAGAGACACATCATGTTGTTGTCTGAGGAATTCCACATATCGCTGCTGCTTCTCAGGGGGCATGGCGGCGCTGACCAATGTGGGTCTCGGGTCCGCCTCGCTACCGAGGTTCACCTGTACCAACTCGTCGAACGTGGTGGAGACACCTTCCTCAATGATGGGGGGGGATTAATTTATATCCCCTTCTCCACTTCTGGAGGGCTATTCTACTGGGGGAGTTACTCTTGGGCCACCAGACACCGATGGGAAGCTCGTGCCGGCATGTGCGGCAGTGGTTATCATATCAAGAGACTCATACGCCCCTGAGACCATATCGATAATGGTATTTGATCCAATCCCATCTGGTCTTTGTCCCAAGGGTCCACACTTGATGACATCAAAGTAGTAGTGTTGCGTTGTCTTGAGCCGGTTAATTCCAGTGTGGTGGAAGAGGCATGTATGACATACTGTCGTTGCCATGAGCCTGGCGTCCTGATACTGTATGGGGGTAGGAGGATCCAAGATCACCCGAGCCTGGTTGGTGTAGGAGTACGAGGGGATTTTTCATCGTCACTTGGACCTGAATATATGCCTTCCTCTTATTCCCGAAACGACAAACAATTTCCCTATATCAGGGGTCATATCCTCCAACCGATGGATTGGGAAGACGTAAGTGTCATTCAAACCTGCCCAAGGATCACTTCTGTCAGTGATGAGCTCAATCTCACCTACCAGAATCTGCTTATGCTTGCTCTTGTAATAGTCGGCGTCCATATAACGAGATTCACAAGGGGGAAAAGGTGACACATCTCCTTGGAGCATGCCTAATTGACTATTATTGGAGTATTTGATGCATTGGTGATACGATGAGGGGACCACATCATGTAGGTGGAGCCATGGCCTGCCAATCAATGTGTTGTATGCAGTGTCGTGGGAGACAACCATGAATTCAGTGTTGGAAATTAGGCCACTGAACTGGGTCTTCAAGAAGAACTTGCCGACTAGAGTCTGCTCGGTCCTGTCATATCCTTGGATTCTGATGTCAGAGGGTGTTAAATCATCCTTCGAAAAACCCAGCTTCCGCAATGTCCGAGTTGGGATTAGGTTAATCCCAAAACCCATGTCAACAGGACAATGACAGACTTCCACTCCATTGAACTGTCCAGTAATGTATAGTGGGTGAATGTGCCCTTGTATAGGAGGGTATTCGTCTTCACCAGAGAATTGGGTAACTGCCTGGCATTCAGCGTTATCAATTTCCTCAGTGTGGAAGGCTTCTGCAGCCGCTACCTCTATGTCATACTAGAGGGGGATCATTAGGGCCTTAGCAAGTGGCTCACACATTTTAGACGACAGGAAAAGGACCTCAAGGATTGAAAGCCTCACCGGAATGTCAGCCAAGTGCTTCAGAACATCATAAGTCCGGGCTAGATGCTAGCTTCTGCTTATAAGGGCACGCTCTGCGATTGGAGGCACAACCGGTCCTGCTGGCTGGGTTGACAGCTGACTGGTACTAGGCATATCTTGTTGTTCACTAGTCGAAGCCTGAAGAAAGGCTATCAGATGAGGACTAGAAGGCTGGGGTTGGCTGGTGGTAGGGTGGAGCTGGTCGTGGAATAGCCGAGGTGGTTCCAGCTGATCCAGCAGCTCAAACGATGGTGGAGGTGGACTTGTCGCCATCGGATGAAGGGGTCTCGTGTGCTGAGCTCTTAAATGTGACTGATGTCTAGTCTCCATAGCCTACATGACCTGGATGGAGGTGCCAACTGTCGTGCCCTGGTGATTCATGTAACCAGGGCTCTGGTGACATTTGCGACAGCTGGGGACATTGGGAAGGTCTACCCGTCATTCTTCATCGTCGGGAGTCAAAAAGGGATTTACCAACTCTACTGTGTTAACCAAAGCATACCCTTGAATGTCACTTGAGGACTCATCCACTACAGGGTAGATTATGGGAGGAATCCCCATTTATGGAGGCATAAGGTCACCAAGAGTGCGGGACGACGACGACATTGGCAGGGCACGTTCTTTCTTCTTGCATCGCCGCTGCTTGCTCTTCTAGGAAGAGGATGGATGAGATGATGATGCCAAATTAGTAACCACATATTATGAAGGATCCGACTGATTCAGGTGTGCGCAGATGATGCCATGGTCCTGGGAGACCATCTTGCGATCCATCCAGTCATTATACTTATGGGACCCACGGTCGGAAACCTACATCCATTCATCTTTGTCGCCACTACTGTCATCTTACCTCACAATGATACATGCCACTTGTGTCGGGGCTGGGCCAAACCTGACTATATTGTTGTCAATATAGTCTTGGATCTAGTACTTAAACAGGTATCATTGATGGTTGGTGTGACCCATGGTTCAGTGATAGGGGCAGTAGTTGGGGTGATCAGTAAGATGTTCTTTTTCTGGCTTCCGACACTCAGGAAGCCGCACAATCCACTACTCTAAGACACTGCGGATGTAACCGGGGACCTGAGCCTCATTAAATGAGTAGGTCTAATTACATTTTTCCGGAAAGGGGGCTCTAGGAGGCTGAACATGACGGGGGACCGGGAGTGCTTGCCGAAGAGGCGAAACCTGATTATCTTTCATAGGCGGTGGCGGCACGTTACTCGGAGGTGCTTACTGATTTTGAGGCAGCCGCTGCTGGGATGGAAGTTGATCCCATGGGGGCGGACCCCTGTGGGGATATTGATCTGGCCTCACTGGTAGTAATTCTAACTACCTGGGGGACTCTATTTGGGCCACATCTGCGGGCTCGGCTCTAGATGATCTCCTTGCTCGGATTATTGGAGGCAGCGGGCATGCCTGTCTGGCCCGTTGCAGGGCTTCTTCGAGGCGCTGAGCATTGTATGAGATGTCACAGAAACTTGTAAGGTAATTTTGGGTGATCAAAGAAGGAACTAGATTTTCCATGACGTTTCCTACACTCATGTTCATTAATATATCCTGAGTTAATGACATGTCAAGGGAGTATGTGAGCCCTTTCTACTGGGTGATGAATTCCTTGACTCACTCCTCGGGACTTTTCTTACACCTGAAGAGGTCTGCGATGTTCATCTTCCAGGTTGTGGAACTGAACTGGTAGAGAAATTTTCATCGAAGGTCCTCCCAACTAGTCACAGATCTGAAAGGGAGCTGTTTATACTAGACAAACGCCGGCCCTTCCAGTGTCTTAACATAGCAATGGTGCTCGGCGGCCTCCTGCTATTCTGGAGTCCCTAACATCGGCCCACACCTTGAGTTGAAGTGGACCATGTGTTGTGGCGGGTATCCTATCATGTTAATGAGTCGAAAGTGGGATTACCAAATACCTAAGATGCTGGAATATCATCCACCCATCCTGGGTACAGCTTTCTGTCTGGTGGGATCGCTACCTATCGATTCTCAAAAGCCTCTAAACGGGCGATAAGTGCTTCCATAAAATCATCAGGATGTAGGTTCCTATCCTAACAGGTATCCCTAACCACAATAGAATTTCCATGTTCTTCAATTTGGTAGACAAGCTCATCAGCTCATGGATCAGCTGGTTGTGAGTCCTTTGGTGTAACGGTAGGAACTCAAGTGAGATCCCATTGGTGATCACACCGCTCAGGAGGGTTTGTCAAAACATATCATGATCTCTTTCCATGAGCTCTGGACTCTCCTCTCTCAGCAAACATGGCATGATCAAGGTTTCCTAGTAGAATCTCACTGAGGGGTAGTTGTTCCTACACCTGCAGCCCCGGCCTAGGATCACTGTAATCGGGTCTCCGCTTTGCAATGCATTCAGCCAAAAGCTCAACGATCATCCTCTTCTTCTCAACAAGATGTTGGTGCAGTGTGTCCCTCTCAGGATCTTCCTCCTCCTTCTACACTAAGGTCAATGGGTCGAAAAGCTTGACATCCCCAATGTGCTCTTTATGCTTGTCGATTTTCCGTCTCAGTTTTAATGGCTCAGTGGGCACGAGGAGACCTAGGAGGTTCCTCTGCTAACGAGTTATCCTACCTTATGGGTCAACTAGTAGCTTGTCTCTAGGGGTGAGTCCCCATCAAGAAGTTCCAGACCGTTCCCCTCTCCAGACAAATCAGCCATGATGACCACCACTGCCCTTGGGTGCATTTCCTCAGAGTTTCCCAATGAGTCAGGCCGCCGACGAATCCCACTGAAGAGAAGGGCAGCGTACTTCCCCCATCCACATACATGCGCATGGGTGGTGGCCTCCTCGATAACTTTTCAGAGTACTTGAATGCACTGAATGCATTGCTATTGGAGGTACCTGTAGTGTCCATGTGACTCGTGGTGCCGAAACTTGGGAAGCATGGCCAGGACGACCTAACGACATTGCTCTCCAATATCCTCGAGGTGTTCATGGCTCCCGAGATAGGGCACAAGATGGTGGCACAGAAGAGAGTGAGTCGCCCAGAGGGTCTGGAGAAAACATCCAAAATCTCCCGGGGTGAGCGATTCTAGTATATCAAAATCCAACCCTGTGACTAGCCAAAACTTCTCGGGGAAGTTTCCTACTGCGAGGATGTACCTGAAGCTCCACGTCTCAGGTACAAGATCCGGTCCTTGATAGCCACGCTCATCAACTAAGATTTATCGGGGAATTGACAACGCTGCCAAGGTAGTTCGGTGGGATGGGAGGCAGATAATACGACAAGCTGGCCAATATGCTGCCTAACCATAAGTCGTCCTCCCTTGGTCGCAGTGTCCAAACAGCCACGTCACAATAGGATGGACCGATGAACGGGCCTCCTGTCACAGTGTCGGTGCTTGCCGGGGGTACGCTACGTCATGACTATTTCTCCATCGAACCCAAAAAAAGGTCTTTCTCGTCTCAGGTCATGGTGGAAGGTTCTTCTGAAGAGGCTGATGGTGACATCAAGTTCAATCCCTGAGAGTATGACAAGTCTTTGTCCTCCTAGATATACCATTAGAGGGAGGGATTATTGTATGGATCTCGCATTTAGGGAGTACAATTCTGATGCGCCGCATCCTTATCCCAGCCCTTCACTCAAAGGACTGAGGGGAGGGATCCATCACTGAGTCGTACTCTACTTCGGATTCTACGAAATGGACTCGTATGATTTCTCTCCATCCTTCCTTTGCATTTATCTTACGGCGATGACATCCCACTCTCCTCCTCTAGGGTGGCTTCTTGAGGAAAGGCTTATTTCTATCATGGAGTCCTTTGTCCGGACTGGTGCTAGGGTGGAGAGGACTAAAGGCTGGGTTGTAAGGAGCACCGGGGAAAATATCGAAAGGGACATGTAAAGAAACTCCATGCGGGCGAGTGACCAGATATTCAACGGCTCCATACTCGTGGTCTATGGTAGGGGGAGTGACCCCATACCTCGCTTAGTTGGTGCTGGAGAGATCCCCACCCGGAGTGTTGCTGTCAAGGGGTAGCCCCATACCTGCGACGAGGGTGGTGCTAGGCATGCCTTCTAGCTAATGTTGGAAGGAGGGAGTGCCCATACATTCTAGAATGGTGGCACGGAGTAGGCCTTCTCGGTGAATGGCATTACTGCGAATTAGTCCGCAGCGACCATTTCCTATGCCAGGGATCGGGAGTGTCGACCTAACCTGCCCGTGGGGTGGTCGGGGCCTCAATCTGGATTGGGCATATAACTGATCTTGATCAACGTGTGCGGGGGTTTGATGATAGGGGTCAGCAGCGGCTCGGGCCACAGTGGTTGCCGACGTGGATGCCCCGGGGCAAGTATCCTTTTTAGTTCATGCCCAATGCTAGAGTCGGGTCAGGTGGGTAGGAGTCGGTGGTGAAGGCACATGGATTACCTGCTCCTCGGCCTGGGGAGTTGGGCGTCAGCAGTGACGTGGCCTGGTGGGGGCCCTTGCCGTGAAACCTCGGAGGAGGTTTCTAGACGGGCGAACTCAGACATCCCCTACCTCATCATCGTAGGGAATGGAGGTGTCAAGGAGTTCCATGGATAAGCTCCCCAAATTGTTGAATGATAGGGTGGGGAGAGATGGCTCCCTACATGGCCCTCGAGGGTGGTGTTGGTGGTGAGGCATAGCTGTCTCATGGTCCAAAATGGGCATGTCCATGGGGGGATGACCCCATACTCCTCATACCTACGCACAAGGTCGTTGATCACCCTTTGTTGGATATCTATTTTGTGGAGAGGGGGTGTGATCTCCCAATAGTCATGGTGCTCAGCGCAGTTGTGGAAGAGGTATAATGGAGCAGGGTGGTTGTGTCAGTACTGTTGTTGCCCCTACGTCGGTGGGCTTGTTGGGATCGACCTCCAGATGCAGCGATCTGATTCCTGAATGTAGGGAGATGATCCCATTAATACTAATAGGTAAAAGAAATCGACAACCAATATCCCAGCGTCGTTCTGTCTTCCATGGTCTGTAAGAGGGATCCGCACTTCCAAAATCACAGAATGGAGTGCTCAACGTCCCGACTGCCCCAACCCCTGGCGGGTTTCACGTCCTAGTGCTGGGTGCACGGACCTGGTGACATGCTAATTTTCTGACACCTTACTGCTACCAGTCTCCGTATTGAGGAGAAGAGATTCAGTTCAGGTTCACCATTTTCAGTTTCCAACTCTTTCCATAGGGGCGTGCATGCGCGTCCATCATTCAGGGGAGGATACATGGCTTGTAGCCCTGCATTCTTGCTTTTCAAAGGTGGGCACCAACCATTCCTTATTCTGGGATGTCTACTCCTTTTTCGAAACCGGGAAGATGGGGTGTCAGTTCTTCCTACCGTGGATTCCTCCTCAGAGTTTGTCACCTTGTATGGGTATCCCTCATAGATTTCAGATGTATTTGTGAACCTCATTCTTGACACCATATCTTCATGGAAACCAGTTAATTACTCTACTTCCAGTGATACGCTCCAAGGGGTATGGTCGGGGAAACAAACTTCGGGTAGGAGAGTGCTCACGCTGAGGTGTCGTTGGCATGTATTGTAGGTGGTGGATTGGAATGTCTATCTTATGTCCCATATTATAGGGGTCCGCGAGGGCGCGGATGCCCGAGGCATCCCACGTCGAACATGGGGAATCGCATTCCATAGGAATGTATCTAAGGTTTTCCTCAGCTTCCCATGTTTAACACGGGGTATGCCGTGAGTTTAACGTCCAGCGGAGATGGATCAGACTTATCAGAACACTAAGAGTGGATTAGATTGAAGAACACGAAGGAGGGAATGCCGAAATTGGGGCTAGCATGTGGGCAGCTTCCCATATGTTATGGAGTAGAGTGAAGTGGCATGATCCCACCGGGATGTGGTGGCTTGGGTAAGAATTAGGATGGGTGGTGGATTTGGGCTTGAGTCTCGAAAATACTTCATATGTATCCCCGTGGTAGGAAATCAAAGTCAGCGTAGTTCGATGATATGGTGGGATGCTCAAAGAGGAGAACTGTGAGATTCAACGCATGGATGAGACCCAGAGGGAGTAAGACACTTGGGCTAGGGCATGAGCTTCCTGAGGCATGTGGGCTTGAGGGAAAGGTCAGGATGGGACATGGATGTTGGGCTTCAACCACAAGGAGGCTTCTTATGTAACATGCCTTATCATAGATCAATGTATATATAGTTCAGAATGGATGGGTCTTTCACTTGGAGGCGGCCCATGACGGATGTGGCGCTTACGCTCTGAGGCGACCCACAATGGTTGATATGGGGATTACGTGCTGAGGCGGACCACAATGATTGATATGGGGCTTACGCTTTGAGACGGCCAATGGTGCTGGAGAACCAATGTGGAGTGGGTCAGAATGACTAGGTGGTGAGCTTGAACCTCGTGGTGGCTTCCTACGTATCCTCGTGACAGGGAATCAATGTCCACGTAGTTCAGGTGGTGCTTTTTAACGTCATGCAGGATGGGGTAGACATTTTAACATCGTGCAGGACGGGAGCATATAGTTTAAATTCGTGCGGGGCATGGGCATCTTGGGCTTATGCTCTGAGGCAGCCCATGGTGCTAATGAACAAATGTGAAGGGGGTTATAATGAATGGGTGGTGGTATTGAAGGTCGTGGAGGCTTCCTACATACCATGCCATATCTTGGATAAAATTCCCCGTAGTGTTCTGGAGGTGGGGCTAGTGTCGGTGCTCACTCGAAGCTCACGTGAGTCATTCTCGGTGTGAGAAACAAGAGGTTGTAGGGACCTGACAATCACGTCGCAAAGGGTGCGTCCGTGAGAAGCGAAGTGAAGCTTACACGTTGAGCGGCCCATGGTGTCGAGACTTACTCCAGGATGGAGGCCTGAAGTGTGACAATGTGCAGATGGAGATGGATTTGGGACCGATCGAAGGAGATTCCTTGTTCCCTATCATGCCATCAACTGGCCTTGGCAGTGGGGAAGTAAAGGGGTGCATGGGTGCTACCTTCCACAAGAGATGCTATGGGCATACACTATGGTGGCAGCCCTTCCTCCGTGGACAAAGGCCACTCCGAGATGGAGGATATCATTACATGTGAGGAAAATTACATTCCCCTGGAGATGAGTGACGTAAATAATGTCCATGCCAGGGGGACCCTGTGTGCGAGGCACAAGGCCAGATCATAGTTTTACGTCATGTTTTGAGGATTAGGTACTTGGCAGTTCAACATCCTGCAGCTCGGACGAGGTGGGTTCGCTCCACACCCCTAGGTCTTACATAACCAGCACCCTCTACCCCTTGTGGGAGGGAATGTATCTATAAGGCCTATTGAAGGGGTGTACTGGAACAGAAATGGCGAATGAGGATTATGCATGGAAGCTGCCCATGGTGCCTCTATGGAGTGGCAACGATGGATGGGGCTTACACGTGGATGTAGCCCGTAATGTCTTTCTCATGTCTGGCGATAAGGGCATCCCAACTCACTGGTGGGTTGAGGCATATTATTGAGGCCTACACCTATGCACTAGTGCACAAGATGGATAACTCCAAGGGCATTGGAATCAGCCCGAACAAAGGGTGATGAAAAGTGCGAATTACATGTCTGACATTTGGAATGCAATGAGAGTGGCATAGAGATAGAGGATAACTACTGACCATGTTTGCAACAATACATCCTATTGCTTTAACCTAAAATGGGGACAAAAAAGGAGGGCTGACTACTAACCATGTTCGAAACATAGGCCCTGACTAAAAGTTTCGCCCAATTCTTCTAGGGGTGTTGGCCCAGGATGGTAGGTGAGCCGATGCGGCATTCAACCAGGCCATTAGGGGGTCCCTCCAGACTTGAAAGTGGATGCAGATCCGAATGAAGTACATACAAAGCGTGGGGTGGAGTGATTGAATTTTTGAATGGATTCCAACTCTCTTGAAACTATGACACTTTAATCATGGAATTTGGCATTTTATGCGTGTCACATAAGGAATATCTTGTTTGGAACAAGAGGCATCCTATTATTGAATGACAGGGCATTCTACTCAGGGAAATTGATGATAAGAATCTCAACTCACGACATAAGAAATGAACCAAGAAGAATATGTCAACTCAAGGTGTTTCATAGTGTGCGGAAGTGTATCTTGAATCATGTTATTCCCTAGGTTGAAGGTGGGTGTGCGTAATGGTGCAATGGAAAATCCCAACATCCCTGCCCCAAAGTTCGTGGTACAACAACCATTTTTCATTAGGGTCATTCATGTGTGCAATTCAGGGTAGTCATGCACGGAATAGAGGTTATTGCGCGGAAAACACTAGGATTGCGTGCAATTCAGGGATGAAAACGAAAAATGCCGGGTCGACGTGCAATGGAAGTGATTGCGCACAAAAGAAGGAATTGCGAGAAAGGGGCGGACCCCAAAGGGGTTTGATTTAAGTCTAAGAAATGTGGATCTCGTGCGACGGAGGACCCCATGGTGACTTAGTGTGAAAAAGAACCATAAGTGAAAGACAAATTGCGTGTATGGAATGCCGATTCCACACACGAGAGGTGTTTCAAATTTTTTATCCCCGAAATGGAAGGGGACAACTTCTATTTATAGGCCTCCGGCATCGCAGAATCCAAGAGGCGAGCAGTAATATTCAATCCAGGGACGGCGGCGTGATAAGTTAAACGTGCGGGCATGGGCGCACATAAATTGCACGCTAGTGTCGGGGACCTTTTCTGAATCCCGAACTCCTTTCACACGATCCACATTTTTCCGCACACATCCTCTTTCATTTCGAACATCACTTACGGGGCCTCTGGGTCCGAATATGACTTCACATCGTCATTTAGAAACTTCTTTTAGGTGTTACGGACTTTTAGGCGTCTAAAACGTACTTCATCGATTTTATATATTCTTTATATTGGGTGATCTCTTCATACAAGCCTGAAAAAATAGAATTAAATGAATGTAAAACTTATTTAATAGTGTTCTGTAAGATTTATATTCATATAGGATATGATTAAATATGGAAATACCTAATTATTTTATATGTCACTATTTTATATGGATAATTTATATGAAAATAATGATATAAAACTTAAATTATTTAATATTTAAGAAAGATATAATAAACTCTTTTTGTAAAACAATTTTTTTCTTCACTATAGTTCACATGTCCACCGGATCGTCACTAACAATAGAGGAACTAATTTTCTTATGAATAAATCATATATAAGTACTAGTTTCTTCATTTTTATTTAAGAGGGAGACATTCTCATATCTTCCCAAATTGGAATCCTCATGAGTATACTAATCAAATGATATTTAATAAATTCATCCACATTGTTTACCAACAATTAGTGCTTAATATACCTTCTCATTTTTCATTGATTATGCATTCTTGAGTTTCAATGAATCCCTTTTCTTATTTTTCATCAAAACCATAAATTATCTTCATAATATTTATTTATTGTTGACTATTTTGAATATCAAAAAATGCCCATTATAATGATTTGTGTAGGAGATACCAAAAGGATAATAATCTAAAAATAGTTATAACATGATTATCCGTTACCAAATATTTATCATCAAGACTCATGTGACCACATTGAGTTAGAGAGAATCTATGTCAATTAATAATAGAAAATAATAACAATATCTTTATTACATTATATATTTTATAGAAGGTATATCTTAGTCTATCATATCACACATTCATTGTCTACATGTAATAAAAAATAATTCAATAAAAAATCATATATCAATGTAATTTTTGAGGTTACTAATAATTTTTAAGATAGAACTCTATATTTAGTTATTATTATACCATATTTTTCTAAAAAAAATTATCATAAATAAATGGAATAAGTTATCAATTAACCCATATAAATTTATATAAAAAGAATATATTTTATGAACCCAACTAGCTCAGAAAAATAAAAAATCTATTTGTTAGAGTCTGACACCAATAATATCAATAGTAATCACATCTATATTTATATGGGTATTCATGAATTAGGATAAATTTAATATTTATAGGCCACATATGGACTACATAGATTATGATCCACTAACTCAATTTTCGAAATATTCTTATTCCAAAATTTTTTCTTCTTATTTAAAATTTTAAATACTAATATATTTCATATCAATAACATTGGCTTCTTTGAATTTATCTTTTATTGTTTCAGGGTATGGAATGATCACTAGTGATAGTTTTTTAGTATCTTTAAATGTCTCAATATTATCATCACCATTAAATAATATTCCTAATAATTACTTTAATGATATCTTCTCTCTCTCACTCTCTCCCCTATTTTTATTATTCATATTCATATAATGATTTTCAAGAACCAAAATGTTAAATCTCGATAAATAAAATCAAAAAACTACATTCAATATGCTATCATGATCTATAGATTAAAATTTCCAAATTTTAATGAGGACATAATTAATCCATGATTCATTCATCATTGATTATAATTTTATGGATAAAATTTTTATTATTTCAACCTCATATAATATCATTTATATTTTTTAACATATTTCAATGACCTCACTTATTTTATTCTATATAAAAAATAGATTTTATATTCTATTGAGCTTCCATGAGACCTGTATATTCAATTATTTATATGAATTATTTTGTATAATAAAATAATAGTGAAAATACCCTCTTCATGTTTAAATATACTACTTAAGGCCTCATAATAATATTAAAATGTGTCTGGACTTCAAAACTCAATAAACATCATATATAAATAATGGATAACCATATAAACCTAAAAAGTAATTTTATTAATGAACTATGATATCATTTTATATCATTTTTAACATATGATAATATCATATATATATATATATATCATTTTTGAATACTCTAATTATTCATATGAATCATTAATGTAAATAAAATGTCAGCTGAAATGATTCATATGTATCCTATGGAATCTCATAATTTTGATTCTTTATAGTGAATCTTACATGATCCTAATTGATTCATACCTATTCAATAGAATATCAAATTTAATCATACATTCCTTGTAATTTTTCATCCATGAGATATTTATAATAATAATTAATGTTATATATCACTATATTAATCATTCATATATTTTGAGTAAATGTTACAAAAAATAGTGTGAGATTATAGTCAGAATTATATATTTTTTGGGAGATATTATTTATCATTAGTTTGATGTTTTATACATCAATTTAAACACCATCATATGTTAAAAATTAATCTTTAGTGAGATCATATGAGTCACTTTAATAATTCTTTAAAACAATAGGATATTATATACATGGATAAAAGTATTCAATTGTAACTCAATGATTCTCTATGAATATTCAACAATCAAAATATCTTTAAAATCACATTAGGAATTATTTAAATAATCATCAACTGTATGATATTATTTTACAATTATTTTCTAAAACATATTAGATCCTAATATATTTCCACAAGAATCATCTACTGTAATTTCCCCGTATTTATTGAAAACACATAAAATCACTAGTAAAAAACATTTCATCTATTATTATATTGTACAATGTTTATTTTAGATTAGATAAAAAAATTAATTCAAACAATATCATCACATTATTTCATCCATATAAAGTTTTACTAATCAATAATAATGAAACAATAACTGCTCTTCACCAAAATGAACCACTAACATTATTCTTCATTACTAATAGCTCGCTACTCATCATTATAGAGATATTATAATCCATATTCTCAAGACTCAATGGAATTCATCCACACAAATTGACATCATTATACTATATGAATTCCTAACATCCATTATTTCTATTAATTTATATCAATTCATTAATATATTAATATATTAACTAATACATGATAAATTGTTCCACCTTACTCTTAATATACATCTCAAATATAATAATTTATTCTAATATCATATCCAAATGCATACAAAAACACATATATTATATATATACTTCATGTTGATTCATAATCATTTTTCAGTGGAAACATTAGTCATATATCAATATGATTTAGTGTATACACTAATAATCATCAAAAATTATTAAGCAAACACAACATTAAATCATTTCTTGTATACAAAAAATAATTTGTTACATCCATTAAAGGACAACAACATTTTAGTTCCCTTTCCATTAATTTCATGGAATTAATCCTGATAAATAGAGAAAGGATGAAACTACAACTATTATATGTTCATTTTAATTTAAACCCACTATTATCCATAATGAATTTGTAACTCATAAAAACTAAAAACCATGGACATATCATCATCTTGTAGGTATTAGAATTAATTAATTTTACATCCCAAAGTATATCTGATGATGTCATTAATAAATTTCAATATTAACGTTCTTTAATTTTTTCAATGAATTAACTTGGTTGGATTTTATTATAGTTATTATTAAATATAGACTAAAAAATTAGTTCCCTAGAACAAATTTGATTTGAAATTATTAGATTATGTCGTATGAATGATGATTTTGTTTTACTATATTTATGAATACTGTATAAAATCTAATTATGATAAAGGGGTCATGTATGGTTGTTATATTTTTTCAACTTGATTGTATATAAAAAGATTCTTTTTATTCAGGAAATAGTTATCATTTATATCATTCTTATCTTGGTTTGATTTATGTGGTTATTAATTAGCTTCATTAAGATGTATTTATTTTTATAAATATCTCACACTTCAGAAGACCCAATAAAATTCAACAATTCTTCCAAAAATCTCAGGATCCTTTTAGTTTCTTATATTTTTAAATAATTATATTTTTGCTGCATTTATGAATATATTTGTAGATATAAATTTTTTAATATTGATATATTAAAAAATCTCATATTTAAATTTTCAATTATTTTATATAATGCGTTGAAGATCAACCATAAAAATTTATTTTCTAAAATATTCCTTTGTCTCCTTTGAATATAGTATATAATGAATTTCCTATAATGATAGTTGAAAAAAATTATTTGAGGAAATTATGGGATAATATTATCATAAAACATGATTAGTTTGTTTCATAGAACTTGGAGTGTTATCCTTTTGTTAAAATTTATATTTTTTATATTTTTTTCAATCTAACAGAGATCATATTATCCAAGGAAATCATTATGCTTCAAAACAAATATATTACAACTCAAATTGGTGATTATTTTTTAAACATCTATAGTAATTTAAATTCCCAAAATAATGTTCCATTAAAATATTTATGCACTGATATTTTTTCCGATTAATGTTTCTTTAAAATGTATATAAGAGATGATGATATTTTTAAATAATTCATGGATGTTGAAAATATTTTTCATGATTTATCTTTAATTATCCACTCTGATCATCATAATGTTTTTTATTCTTTTTATAATATATGTTTAAAAAATAATTCTAACTGAAACTATTTATTAATGAAATATTACATTCACAACTGTTTAAAAATTGGATACTTTTTTAAAATTTCATATCAATCCCTGAAACTATTCATTTTTAATCTTTTATAATTGTTTATTTTGATATATGTTTCTTTTAGTTATGTCAATAACCTCTAAAATTAATCATGTTTAATTTTACCTCATTTAATTTCCCTCACATTAAACAATTTAATACATATCACTTTGATAAAAATAACTCTATTTAACATTATCCAAATTCCTACATTTTCATTAATATTTTGAAAACGAGGTCCTTATAACTATATTTATGAATGATTACCTCCCTTATACATTATAATCAGCTATGTATAAAAATAAACTTTTTTAAAATTGATTTCTATAATTAATTGCATATGCATCCTTCTTATATTACAAATGTTCACAAAGAACTCCATAAAATGGTATAACACATGAAATTATTTAGATGACAATAACCCATTTATTTGAGTTTGTTTGAATAAATTATGTTTAAATAACAATATTATTGTGTATTTTTTCAATTTACACACTCAATATAACTGTATTTACATTTTAATGTACATGTGTTAATAATTAGAGTATATTGATGTATTTTGATTATTCTCTTGTGGGATACATGTTTTTGGGTATATCATTATGTTCGAAGTTTGTCTAGAATTATTTAATCCACTAATTCATTGTGTTATGATATTTAAACAATGATATCTATATATGTTATAATATCTTAATAATTTCATTCATTGATAATACATTTAGAATAGAAGAATATTCATAAATTACATAATAAAAAAATGCCAGAACCATATAGGTTTACTATCTATGGAAAATGGAAAACATGAAAAACTGGTTCATAATATATCTAAATCATCTCCCCCTTATTACATCATAACTAATACCATTTTGAAAGATCATAATTAATTACTTTGTTATTATCTTGGGGGAATGAAATATAATAAATGGGTGGTCTCAAAAGCTCGATATGGATTAAGAAGGTAGATAATAATCATATATTAATCATATTACAATACAATATAACCCAAAAAAATTTAAAATCAAATCTTATATATCAACAATCATGATATAATGACATGAAATAAATCATAGTAGTTCATTAAAAATAAAAAAAAATATTCCATGATAGCATCATATATGATATCAAACATTTGGAATAGAAATAAACATAGAAACTCATGTCCTTTATAGTCATTGATCATTTATAAGACCATAATATTTGAAAAATTAGTTCACTGAATCTAGTTTGTTCACGGTTCCAAAGTTGTATTACCAATACATGTTTACTACCAATTCTAGTTCAGTATATCTCATGAGTTATAAGTGTTTATCAAATGAATTTGAGAGATATATATTTCCCTTCCATCAAATAATATATGTAATGAATATATGTTCTATAATAACATAATTCTTTCAGAGAACCCATAAAAGAAATGTGATTCAAAAACATAATTACATCATAAAAACAGAATAGAAATAAAATTGGTTTTACAAATTCCATTCAATGATAAACATAAAAAACATATAATTAAAGTTAACATTCACAGAAAATAAATTTTCAGAGATTAGTTGATAACAAATATTAAAAAAATATCAGATCTATTTGAAAATGACTTCGTTTCCAAAAATGCCATGAAATTATCAATGAAAATTTTTTCATGGAAACTAAACTTGCATGATTATATAGGAAGATTAATGGCATAAATAATTATTGAAATTTTAATTATATATTCATTCGGTATATGTTTTAAAAATTCATCTCATAATTTTGTCAAAAATATCATAAAGTGCCTTAATTGAAAAATGAAAAATATTCATACCAAACAGTTTATTAATGATTCAAAATTGGGTTAAAAAAATATATTACGTATTGCATGAAAATAGTTTAAATATGTTCAAAAATTGTTTTCATTTTAAAAAAGAAATAGATGATAAATATTCCTTAGTAAACACTTACATATAAAAAAATATTAATATAAATTATATCATATATTATACTATTTTATAATGATATTTATTTTTTAATAATATTTAATTATTACTATTTTTTCTTATTTTAACTACTTCATTTTACTATGATTTTTTACGTATAAGTCATATTTATTGTGCATAGGATATAGTTCCACTATTTACATAACAAAATTAATTTAATATATATATATATATATATATTACATATTCATTATATACACATACAATTTCATTTCGGAATGATGAATATGTAAAAAATAAATCACATAGCATCATGGAGATGGTATACTGTACAAACACACGACTGATGGTATCAATCCTTTTATAGAAAATGTGTAAGAAAGGGAATGGTATATAATCATCTTTACATAATCATTAAAAAATCATAATTATCATATATATTTATTATTTCAATAATTATTCCACAATAAATTATATTGTTATGAAATGAATATTACACATTGATGTCGAGATGATAAGTCATACATATGAACATCGGTGCTTAGGTTTATTGAAGAATGTATAAAAGGTGAAATATGGAAGTTCTATAATCATAAAAACATCAATGTATATATATATTTATATGGTACTGGATTTGTTAATTTAGAATGGAGAAAACATTTGAAGAGTAAGTATAGGATGAAATATTTATGAAAAAGTTGGTAAAGAAAATTACCTCTTATATGGAGATCTTCTTTTAGATCTCTTCCTAGGGACACTAGAGTTTGTATTTAGAGTAGAAAAGAACCTTTATAATGAATCTATGGAAGTATAGAAGTGAATTTTTTAGAGTATATTCGATATTTAATGCTCAATTTGATGTGAATAATTGAGGGAGTAGACAACCTTGTTTAATTAATGTTTTGGGTAATGTTGGAATTTGTAAAAAAATAATTAATAATAAATTGAAATTCATTTTAAATTCATTAAAATTCCATTTATTCTATTCAACTGACATATAAGGTGATAATACGATCAGCCAACATATTCAATACTTGTCTTAATATTATTTTAAAATTTAAAAATTCCATTAACCCATAGTTAACCTTTATTAATTTTTACTAAGGTAAAGATATTTTAAACAAAAACAGATTAAATTTTAACATAACTGATTTCAATTAATTAATAAATGAATAATATATTAAATTTTTAGACCATATTGTATATAATAATTATTTTAATTTATTGTTCCAACTTTTAAATAGGATAATGAAATATTATTTTGACAAAATATCATTAGTTTCAATTTTGACATTATTCTTAAATTGTGTTTTAAAAAAAATGAACATAAAAATTTATATTAGAAAAAATATATATTATATCACTAATAGTTTAGGTTCATATATATATTTAATTAATAAAAATAATCTTCTAAAATTTTATTGATTTTAATAATTTTAAAAATACATATATGATATTTAGATTAAGAAAATAATTATTATATCAACATTGGGTAATTATTTAATATTCATATTTTTTCTCAAAAAAATTAAATTAAAACACCCTGATGAATATAAAACATATATATTTCATAAAAAAATTTATAATTGATTATATATTTTTATATTATCACATTTAAAATTATATATTATTACAAATATTATTGTGACATTATTAAAAATTTATTTAATAAAAAAATTATTTTACAATCTTATCAATGTGGAGAAAAGTGAAAAATATAATTTTAAATTAATTTTTTTATTATCCCATAAATATAGAATTATATTCATTAATAATATATCTTTTTCCCCATGTGGGCACATAAGTGATATTTAAGGCAAAGAATGTGACATTATGTGACTTTCTTATATATAAATGTTATGTAGGTCATTTTTAAGGAAAAATATACATTAAATAAATTAATATTTATCCATATAATATAAGGCTCCCTTTTTATTCCTCAAATTAATTTTTTTAATGTTTTATTTTTATTTTATAGTCTTTATAGTTTTATTTTTAACCTAAATTACCTAAAATACTCTTCACCCTGGTAAGAAAATTTGTCAGGGTTGATATAAATATGTGACAAAAATTAAAAGTCCAC
This sequence comes from Viscum album, assembly GCA_963277665.1. Lineage (NCBI taxonomy): Eukaryota > Viridiplantae > Streptophyta > Magnoliopsida > Santalales > Viscaceae > Viscum > Viscum album. The sequence goes on along the minus strand of OY728129.1, from coordinate 563,161,085 downwards.
TATGAAATATATATTTACTTTATAAATATTAAATTTGTATCCATTTTTCAAAATATATCAAAAAATTTGTAGATTTAAATTTAAAATAAAACTAGTAATATTACATGAAAAAAAATTTCTAAATAATTAGCCTTTTAAAAACATAATGTGATTTTATAATAAATTCATCTTTAATATATATTTCAAAAATATTAATTGATTCAAAATTTACTAAAAAAGGAAAATTTTACCTTGTATGTACATTAATAGAAGATACAGTTTTCAATAAAAATCAATATTTTAACCACAAACTAAATACATTCATAAAATTATATAAAAACAATATGAAATTAAATTTTACTTTGATGAATTTAAAATTTTCAAATAAATGATCATGAATTATGAAATTCTAATAGTCATTAATAAAACAAATACAATCTCATTTCTGGTAAAAAATTATTTTTTATGAATAATGTAATTTTAATTAAATTGTGTGATTTTTGTAAGCACTGAAAAATACATTAATATTTAGTTGGAAATTAATTTTTAATTCATTAATTAATTATTATTATTTATTAGAAGAAATTTAACTACACAGTTAAATTATCCATTTTATATTTTATCATAGTTTATTGAAACTCATAGCTGCATGCAACATATACTGTTAAATAATTAAATTAATTTAATGATAATCATTTCAAAAAAATATCTATGTTTTAAATTGGAATACATGTTGAATTATTATAGGTCTATAATGATGTGTGTTTGAATCATAATGTAGGAATTTTTACAAACCTCAGTATTATAATCATGTTTTAATCTATGTTTACAGTGATATGAATGTGAATGATATATTGAAACTTTTCCACTATGTCATGATATAATATGATGTGTTCTTAAAAAATGTTATGATGTTCTAAAATTATATAAGTTTTAAAATAAAAATATAAGACACCATATATTGGAATTATTTTTTCCCATTTCCAAAATCCTTATCTTTGTTTTCTATTCACCTTTTATCATTCGATATTCCTTTGAAAAAATTTATTAATATGTTATATTTACGAATTATTAACTCTTATAATTTTGTTGACACATTCCATTAATAATGAATGTTTATCATTATCATGCATCCCAAATTTTGAGGATATAATGTTATTTTTTTCATTTTTTATTAATTTTTTCCATTATATTAATTTTTATCTCACTCATTTCATATAAAATATCCATTTTATATGTGACCATAGTTGTTAAATATATTTTGATCAAATTATAAGACGTAAATGATAATTTATTTTAATAAATTTTATACGGTATTAAAGAATTATGTACATTATTACTAATGAATACGACCACTTAGTGATGGAATTTGGTTGTAATTGTATTGTAAATGAAAAACATTGAATGTTTTATAGTAGATCATTAAGAGTTGGTGTTAGAGAACAACATTTGGTATTAGAGATAAGATTCTTATTTTATGAAATTATGATACTAATCCATTCTATATAATTCCTAATATATATATATATACATATTTATATCCATTAGATAGAAATTATTATATTGTTTATAAATAGTTCACAAATTATAAATAATTTATTGTTATTCATATTACGGTCGTATACAAGTTATTTTTAATGAAATTATTTTCTAATACTAAAATTTTAAAAAATATGTGGAATATTTATTATTTGTTTATAAAAATATAGAAATGTTTTTAATTTAATTTATAAAAGGATTTTACTCGAGTATTTAAATATTTTAATTAATATTCTTATAAATATTTTCCCTTACATTGTATGTTTGGTGATAAATGTGTTTATTTCATTTTTTAATTATGTAATCTAATTTCTTATATAAATATCATATAAATATTTTTTAATTAAATATTATATATATATATATAATCAAGTATAATTGAATTTCATATTTAAATAAAAGAAATCACATAAAAATATATTAATTTTAATGTTTCTTAAAATAACATTACATATTATATATAAATACTCTCTGTAAGATTTAAAAAAGTTAAATTGGATAAAAAAAATAACACTAATATATTTTTAAATGATTAGTGTCCTTGTCTCAAGAAAATATTTGATCAATACAGAAAAATAAAAATAAAAATAATCATTCATAAAGTTTTTGGATCATTTTCAATTTAATATAGATAACCATGAAACAATATGATGAAAGATAATTTATTGAAATAAGAAGTATTTATATGTTGTTTAATGATTATATATTCACTATAAATATAGCAGTTATAAAATTATCTTCTCTACTAGAATATTAACATGATCATATGAATAATAAGATGGAAATTAGAATAAATAATGAATTATCATTTTAAATAATATTTATTATATCTAAATTAGTTTTTTTTTCAAAATAGAATCAACTACACAATAAATAATCTTTTCCTAATGAATTTATATGTGTATAAATTTAATAAATATCATGATTTATATCTTTAAATAAAATTATTTACTATTCTTTTAAAAATATACAAATTGTGTAATTATGAAATTTATGTATCAAAATTGATTTTCATCACTACAAACAAAATATCTATTTTATTCATGGGTGGTATTTTTTTATTATTCACACATAAAAAATTAATATGTTAATAGTAAAATAGAGTATAAATATTATTTTCCATAACAATGATTTATCAATGTAATGTTAGGTTTTTAAATGTCAAAGATATCTTAGAATTACCCTTTTACTCTTAAGTCGCAAACCCCTTACTATAGTAATATGATATTTCTGAACATTTAGTAAAATTATATTTTAATGAAAAACACACCACTTCACATCCATTAAATATAATACATCACCACCCCACTTATACATATACCATAAGATTCATTTATTAAAATATTTTTCTATATATTTAATTCAATTAACCTATATATAGTGAGTATGTTATTACATTAACATATTATAAGATAGATCACATTACCATGGAATGATCATTTTATTTTCCTTGACCATCCATGCTAGTACATGATTCCCATATATTATTATAAATATAATAAATATAAAAATAAACATTGTTGAATAATTTATATTATAAAAAACATCCTTCTTATTATCGATGTAAAAGTATAGAAAATAATGTTTTAGATCAAATAATCAATATGGGTTATGTATAATAGAATATATCATCTATAAATAATGTATAATAAATATGAAAATGTAAATGACTTAATATATTTTCCATTTAATCAGTAACCTAAGCCTGAAATGAAATGATGGAGAATAATAATGAAATAATATCTAAGATAATAATAACCAAATTATAAATGAATTTACTAATTAATAGTGGATATCATGATCTCATCAATCCTAATATCATTACCTACAATTCCATGTTCCAAGACAAATTAATTGATTGTAATTGATACAAGAAGATCCCATTAAAGAGGTCGTTTAATCGATTTTTTATTATGAGACATGTGAACTCATCATGGGGATATCCATATACAGGCCAACAAATCACTACATGTTCAATAGATTCCTCATAATTTTTTTGATCATTTTCATTTATAAAGTATATATTCTATCTTAAACTTTGTTTCATTGAATAATGGATATATAATATCATCATTTTTGCAGTCAATCCAAAACAATTCCTATTAAATCATGTATATATAAATTTGTTATTGATTAATCTATAATAAAATCCATAATACAAATAATATGTATAGTTAAGATAAATGTAATGTAAAATGTAAAGTTATCATAATTATATTAAAATTTAAATATAATATTAATAAATAAAATAAATATGGAATGAAAGATGACCATAAATTCCTCAGAAATATATTTTTTATAGTAAGAATATAATAACGATAAAAATAAAGACAATAGCATTGAACCATTTAAAAAATATTTCATTAAATATGTTTTTATAGTCATTTAAAATTATATGAGAATATAGATACAATAAAATTTTTACACTACTGGGAATATACATTAAAGTGGTAAATATTAAAACGAAACTTTCAATTTGTATTGTATAACAAATATTAATAATTAACCATTTATAAATTATTCTAATGACTTTATATAATACGTGTAAAAATTATAATATTACATAAAATTTTATTAAAACAATATCTGAGAAAACAAAAAGTACATCTATAAATAAAATTTTAAAAATATATTAAATGAAGAAAACTAAACATGATTAAATGAGTAATTAAATAACATTTTCATTTATTAATTTTACTTCCTCATTGATTTTACATATATGAGAGAAAAAGGAATAATAAATGGGCTCCCCATAAATTTAAGATAATAATAAAATATTATGATTTTCGGATTGATATATTATAATATTGATTCATTGAAAATAAGAGCATCACAAAAAGTGATAATGTAATTTCCTTCCATTATTAGAAACATATAAACAATAATTTTTTCAAATAGTATACATCAATTATTAATTTGATAACCCTGAATAAATATATATTCATTTTAAACACATAAAAGGGGAAGTATATACCAAATGATAAATTAAAAATATTCGTAATACATAATATGTATCAATGGATTTAAAATTGATATGAAATCACATACATTATGTTTTCCATGACACATAAGTTGTTTTAACCATATTTATAATAATTTTAGATTTTTTATAATTACATACCAGGATTATATAAGTATTTATAATATCAGGCATGATCTATTTATAAAATCTAATCATAGTCAAGTTAGTAATATTTTATTATTATCATTATTTTTTCTGTTACATGAATCATTTTTTATAAAAAATTTACAATGGTTATTATAGTCCTTTTACATTGATTATAGTTCAATAATATCCATTAATTTAATCACAATATAAATATAAAATATATAAATTATGTATATTTAGTGTCAAATTTTTGAGAAAAAGTTTAAAGAATATTAAAATCATTCATGAGGGTAGTAGTAAGTATAGAATCATTAATGATGGTTTCACTTTTCAACTAATGTAATGAAAGAAATTTAATGAATAAATAACATTTACTAATATGATATTTATTCAAAAAAATCATATATATTAATTAACTATGTCCTTGTTTCCATTCATGTAATATAGAAATGTGTAAAATCCATGTTCAATTATAGAAGTGGTAGTCAAAATTTATGCACAAGTAATGTTACAATTTTACAATGGATTTGTAGCTAAATATGTAAATGAGTTTCTATATTTTCCAAACAATAGTTATATCATAAATATCATATATAATCATTACTTCTATATATATAAGCATCCAATTATAACAATTATAAAAAATAATTACACCACTACATGGATGCGGCATAACAACTAGTGATTTAAGGGTATGTATTTTTGTAAATTTAATCACTTCAATATCTTATGTTACATAGAATACCAAGCCTATGAAATAATTGAATTATAATATTTAAATCAAATAAAATTCACATAGCTCTAAGAAGAACTACAATGAATGATATTAACTAAAATAAGAAAAGAATTGGTACACATGATTATAATTTGAAATATTTGGTTAACAATTAATTATAATTGAATATAAACCCCAATTGGAAAAAGTCGATATGTTTATTTAATTTCCTATATTTTACATAAAATATTTTTTATTTATATGAAATTATTTCGAGACTGTGAACTATAACGGCACATGATTCCGAGGCATGGATTGCCCGAAATGATCCATCGATGTTTTGTTAAGATTTAATTAATGTGTGTATGATTTTTTTTAGAAAAAGTGGAATACCTCTTAGACTGTTTCCCGGATTAGTATTTTGAGGGAACCATTTGTGTTCAGGATGAGGGGATTATCGTAGACGTGACTTATGTTTAGTCGGTGTGGGCCACCTGTAAGAAAACATGAAAATGGCATAACAGTAAATAAAATAATTAAATAAAGTTATTTTATATTTCAAATGCTTATAACTCATGAATGGTAACTCAGATTAAAAATCTGAGACCACCTCTGAACTTGTAATGGGTTTATTTCTTTAGGCAGATACTAACATTGTTCTTTGCAAGCCACTAGTGAATGTTAGTTTTTCACCGTAAATAAAATAAATATCTGAAAATTATTTTATTTTAAAATCTATAACTTCTAAAATGTAACTCAGATTGAAAAATATGAGGATATAATTGAGTTCGTTGGGGAATTTTATCCTTAGGTGGTGCCTAACTGTGACTGTCACAGGTCGAGGGTTAGAGTCAATAATTTATTGACCTTTTTTAGGTATTTTCAGTAAATGCACAAGGGGCGTTTTCTAAATTTTTAATCGGTGCTCGGATAAAAAAAATAAGGGAACTATTGAATCCACATCCTCAGTTTTTTCTTGAGGGAGACATTAATTTAACTGTATTAGGTCTGGAGAAATAGTTATTTTTTTCTGAATTTTTAAATGAAATTAAATTAAATAATTTTATTATTTTATTTTCTTCTATATCCTCTATCGGACAATAGGTGTGTGGGGCCAACGACATGTCAAGGAAATGAATCGAAGAACCTACCAACCCTAAGTAACAAAATCATTGGGGAATTAAGAAGGATACTAATTTATGAGCCCCCAAAGATTCTCCACGTTTTTACTTACCCTTCCCCTCTCATATATATATATATAGAGCTTGGGGAGGGGTATAGGCATAGCTTCACCAAGAAACGAAGTGCTGAAGGAGTTTTGTGATTCCAAAACCATATATGACAGAGTCAATCCATGTAGAAGCATATCAGTGACACTGAAATAGAGGACAATGTATAAGCGGTGTCGTTGGAAGCCTATTGATGGAACGAAGAAAACCAACCCACCTTCAATCGCGGACGTTCTCCAACAGGTTTACGAGGTAGGTGTGGTGTTGATTGTTTTTTTTCCTTCAATCAATTCCCAATTTATAATAACAAATCATCTCATGAACAATAGGATCTTTCATTCGATATACATGCGGGAGGGAGTGTTTTATTTTTGGGGTCCTGATTTAAATTAAGGTATGAAATCCGGTCGGAAAACCTTTCCCTGAAACACCTAGATTTATCTCTAACATGAAGGGCGTTGTCAACACGAAAAAGGCATGATCCCCAATGCTTGTGAATTTATTGTGATTTCCTAATATGAAGATGTTTACATGCTTTATTAGGGCCATATGTAATAAAGAAAGTGATCCATGGATTCCATAGGCATAGGAAATGGGCCACCAGTGTGTGACAGGCAGCCTGACGAACACCTTGTCACTGGCACTGGCGCCAACACCAATGCCCAACGGTGCTGTGGTGGAAAGCTACGACATCGGAAACCACCCGGCATGAAGATCTGACCGCTGCCCTGGGCGGCGACAAAACCAGAGTTTGGAGCTCCCCCGGAAGCGTGCCCTTGAGGTAGCAGGGATGTGGCCTAGGATGGTCGAGGTAAGAGCAGGGGTATCTGGTTCGAATGGCGGCCGGTGGATGGGGCACATGTATGCAGTGTGCTCGACAAAAATATCACGGTTGGTCTTCTGGGGCATGGAGGACTTGTGGAACCACGTGGTGCCACGTTTGGTCAACCCCCACGGGTTGACCTACTGATGTGGCTTCATGGCATGTCACCCTGCACTAACCCGCCATGTCCGGGTGTCCCTGGCGGCCCACGCCGCCAGGCGGGTGGCACCACTGGCCCATCCCAGCAGACCGACACGCCGCCTAGTGGACCGACCCACTGGCCCATACGCCGACTCGTGGGTCAACCATGTTGGGTTAGATCCCGGAGGCTGGGCAGACCCAAATCGATCCAGGTTGGCCCCTACCAAACTTGGTCAGGTCAGTCTGACCGGGGCAGATCAGACCCGGACCCAGTAATGACCAGTTATGATGAACGTTCCCTAACATCTAAAGCCATCTTTTTATTGAAAAATCTTCTTACGAAGTCAGGATCCTTAGAACAAGGAGGTCCTTCTGTGATACTCCACTTGAGTTTTGGAGAATGATGGGGTACAGTCAGGATGGGTCAAACACAAATCCAACTGGTCCCTCGTCACTAAATCACAAATATCATGAAAACCATGAATCATAATGTTGATCCATTTGTGACTTTGGGACTCTATTTAAGAGGAAAAACTTTTTTAATACTTTTTAGTGAATCTCATTGATATCAGGATGCAGCAGGTGTCTTGAAGAGCGACTCCCTCTAGAAAACCTCATTCAGTAACCTATGTTTGGCTGAGACCTGAAGACTACTTGATGATGGCCATGTAGGAGGTGACTCTATGTGACCCGGAAATCCCACATTGGGGAACTTCCCTCTGTGAAATAGCAGACCCACGATACTCGACAAGAGGAGTACCTCAGTTCGGCCATCGTGGGAAGTAGCTATGTGTGACCCGGCAAGCTCATGGTGGGAAGCAACTATCTGTGGCCCGACATGCACATTGTAAACATCAGGGATGAGTACCTCTGCAGTTCAAGGATAATGGTAAGTGGCACTGTGTGACCTGGTTGGCCCACTATACTCGATAGAGGAGGATTTCTCTTACAGCTGGGGAGTTCGATGTTTGTGATTGACGATGCTACGGTTACTACCCTAGAATATACCTAATGTGAGCTGAGTCCCCTATCATCGTGGTAATATCAATGTGGTACTTTTACTTTGGTGAAATATTTGGAGACCTATGGGTTCTTGGGGTCCTTAATGAGTATTTTTATACTCAACCCCACACAAGATTCACCTACACCTTGTTTTTCCTTGTACGGACGACAGACAACGTTGATTGAGGCTGAGGGAGCCAGGACCAGACGGTGCTCAATGGTGGACCAATTATCATGATGTTACACAGGGAATACTAATCATGATCTGTACCTACCCTTCATGTATGATCCATGGTGGGTAACCTAGGAGGTGGTTTTCACTTTTTAGCTATTTTGAATTTTTCATTTGCACTTGTACTTTTCCAGATGAGCATGTGTTCTAACCCCTTATATTCAGCACTCTTTTTACTACAGCAGTTTACTTAGTGATTTCATCTTGTCATGTTCATGGAATGTGTGATTCTACATGTTAAAAAAGGCAATGAATTTAGGTTTTAGGGATATGCCTTTTTGGTGCTAGCATCGAGCACATGGCCTATGAAAAGGTTGGCTTGGGGTAGTCACAGCATGGGCCCAGAGGGATGGGCCATGACAATGTGGTATGAGAGGAGGCGTGTTCTACTGAAGAACTAGGACTCTTATATTTTCTGTATGGAAATAGAATTATGTATTATGAGGGTGGTTTTCAGTTTGTGGAGTCCAGTGTTGGTGTGGCAGCCGACGAATCCATACACGAGGACCCTGGATTCTGATTTCCAACTTAGCACACAAAAACAATGATTGCATTTGTTTTTGAAAAGTTTTTTTTAAATTTATTTGGAGTCTCCTCACAAATAATAACTTAATGAACATAAAGCACCTATTCTATATCCTGATTCCACCACATAAACAGCAAGCCGGGATACCCGAGAGTGTACACGATGATGGCCCACTGAGCGATGAGGCTAGGTGTAGGGCCCTCTTACTGTATTGGCACGTTCATATGGTGTACAAGCAGAACCACCACCCACTGGGTAGAAGTTAACACCAACCTCACTGGCGGATGGTATACACCATTTGAGAACATTGCATGAGTTCTAGTGGTAGTGGCCACTGAGGTTTCGAGGTGAGACAGATTCCCAGGCAGTTGAGAACTATTTGGAGGAAGTGGCTAGAGTTTTTTTCCTAGATGAAAGAAAAGTATAGTAGATGGGGATCTTAGCTGTATGTATTTTCCAGTGTTTCATCATGAGGATGGTCTGTAGGGTGAAAAAACATCGGTACATGGATCGTTTCCTGAGATCGTACCTCTAGGTAGTGTATGAGCTAAAACACCGCCAGTTTGTCAGTAGATACAACTAGTGGTATCGGTAGGGGACACATGTAGGCTTAGTTACTTACAGGTGTTTCAGTAACAAATACACCTTTGGTTAATAAGAAAGCCTGAACCAAAGTAATATAAGGACTGTCTTGAGGAGGTGGCCATGTTTTCATCTTTCTAGGGAACAATTCGATCAGATGGTATTCCCTACAGGGATCTTTCTACGTGGCTGAGCAGTACGATGATAGGGTTTAGGTTATCCTGATCATGTGAAGAGGTGACTTTCTTCTTTGGACATGTAAGATAACCTTCCACAGAGAAGGGTGTTTCTTTCTATAAATAACTAATGGATGAGAGTTCCCTAGAGATTCTACAACATTAGTTGGATGACATGTCAGTAGCTGAGTGTTCATCGAGTCGTACCGACTATCCCAGTTACTCAATGAATACAGTGCAGTCAGTGCTTCAGAGCTCGGACATCCGAGCGAGCTGTGTTTGGGGACATCCGAGCTATCACTTTTCCTCTATGAAATCCTAATTAAATTAGGTTTCTAGAGTGATCCTTTATGGATGAATGTTCATTGGATGAGCGAATACAGCTAGTGAATGTTAGTAGTATGAATGAATGAAACTAACATTAGTCACGAATGCATGATCATTTATAATGTTTTAGGGAGTGGAAGTATGAAGTACAGATGAATCTGCAGGGTGAAATATATAGAAGTGGATCTATGAGAGAAACATGAAGTGGTATACATTTCAAAAAGTTACATCAAACACCCCAATGTGTTCCCTACCAGGATCAAGGATCTAGAGGACAGGGGAAGGGAATAGCTGTATGCTGTCAAGCTGTCAAGGAGTGTGGCCCAAACGCTCCAAGATTGATTAAAGGTTCGTTCAGTTTCTACTAATAAATTCATACTAATAGACATAGGACCTAATTATTCCTTCTTTCGACATATCTTATTCAAGACCTAGAGTTTCCAAATAATCATTTTACTTGACAGATAAGTCTAAAGACACCTTTGGGAGGAGACTTGATAATCACACAAATGCTGATAGTGTGATCGGACCATCGAGTCGAGAGTTTCAGTTGGAACCTCTTATTGGCAGTGAAGAGGCCTTATGACATTAGTCTAGATAGGGACAAGACATCCATAGTTCCTACTCAGATTGAATATATTAGGAAAAAAGTTTGTGTTTTACCTACAACATTGGAATGATATTTTCTTTGTTCAGTGAAAAAGGAATCCTAGGAAGCACAGGATAAACACATGCATAGAAGGGTGAAACCGAACACTCAAGAGTCGGCCAGCCTTACCGTTGTGGTAGCTTGAGATTTGCATTTTTATTTCCCAACATTATTGTAAGAGGGTGGCGTCATCTTTTCAACATATGTTTCCAATATTAACTCTTATAAGGGAGAGGGATTTCTCCTTTGGCTAGGTATTACAGGTGATTTGTACCAGCCTTCTCTAGGGTAGCAACACCCATGACAGCATTGACAATGAAGGGAGATCCATTATTGTGGACGAAGACGTGTCAGTAGAGAATTCCAGATTTGAAACAGTGAATATGGATATATTTCATCTAGGACAATATCCTTGAGATAGTATATACTCCTAGGATGTCAAACTTGGTAGACGACACACTCAGTAGGAGGTTTGGTATACAGCTGTTGAGTGAGGCGTCTGAACAACTAGTCACATTGTGGATATCCTTTGTGGATAGAGATGGAGCAGCATACCTCCAGTCTATGACTGTCACTCGACCAATTCTTCAGCGAATTCGGGAGGCATAGCTTGGGACGTTGAATGCAAAGCCTCACGTTCTCAGATATCATCATGACATGCACCTGATGGATTTTAATTATTTTGGGCAGCACGACATCCTCTTCAGAGGATGAACCATGGTGCTAGTGATGATTCTAGAGGAGGTGTTGAGGTGGATCCATATTTCCCCATTAACGAAACATACTTGACTGGAAAAGATTTACCAGGAGATCTGGTGTTAGTACTTGTGTCAAGAGATGAAGGAAGCATTGGTAGAGTTTGTATCACGATGCCTCACTTTTCTGTATGTGAAGAATGCGCAAAGCTACCAAAATTCTTATACTAATAGGAGATGGAGATACATGGAGCTCGAGGATGGATACCATGTCATCCTATGGTTCATCACTCGACGAGGTTTGTAGAGATTTGGTCGGGGTAGAAGTTATCTTGGTGGTTCCTCAGAGCTATCTATATTCTTAGTAGAGTGGGTAAGGTGGTGTATTGTCTATGTCTTTCACCACAGATGCATCGGGTGTATAATGTATACCATGTGTCACTGCATAGGAGATGCGTGCATAATCCATAGCACGTCATCAACCAGGGAGAGAAGAACATTGATGATGGGGAGACTTTTACTGATTTCCTTATGGCGATAGAGGATTGACAGGAGCGAGTCCTTCGTGGATGGTCGATCCTTCTAGTGTGAGTTCGGTGGAAGCCCGTGGACCTCCAAGAGAGCACATTAGAGCAGGAGGCTCAGATTTTTTATCTGTGCCATCATTTGTTTGATTTTCCTTTGTTTTGGATTTTGGGGATGTAAATCCCTATGGTGGGGGAGAGTATAATGTGCCCTGAATGATCCGTCGAAGTTTTGTTATTATTTAATTACACGTGTATGCAGTTTTTCTAAAAAAGTGGAATAACCCTTAAAAAGTTTGAAAGATCAGAATTTGGAGAGCACTATTTTGTTCAGGATGATAGGTTTACCCAAGGTGCGACTTATGTTTTGTCATAGTAGGCCACATGTGAGAAAACTCAAAAATTTCCTAACTGTAAATAAAATAAAAAATTAAAGTTAATTTTTTTTTCAAATTCTTATACCTCACGAGTGGAAACTTGGATAACAAATCTGAGATCACATCTAAACATATGACGCTATGATTCCATTAGTATGATACTAACATTGGCTGCCATGGGCCACCAGTAAAGATTGTTTTCTGGCCCTAAGTAAAATAATAAAGTGATAATTATTTTATTTTAAAATCCAGAACTTCTAAAAGGTAAATAGGATAGAAAAATCTGAGAATACCATTGGGTTCATTGGGTCATGTTCCCCATAGGTGGATCATATCATCAACTGGTGTGGGTTGAGGGTGAAGGTTAATAAATTATTGAACATTTTTAGCTACGTTTAGTAAATTCATAAGCATCAATTTCAATCATTTGAACCAGTGCTTGGATTAAATATCTAAGGGCACCTTGGAATCTATAGCACTAAGTTTCACTTAATGGATACATTACTTTGACTACAGTAGGTCTGAATAAAATGTTATGTTTTGTGACTTTTTAAAAGAAATCAATTGAAACAATTTTATTATTTTATATTCTTCTATATCCTCGAATGGAAAAGAGATGTGTCAGGCTAGATATGTGTAAAGCCAATAAATGTCTTGACATGCCAAACTTAAGGAACATAGTCATTAGAGAATTAGGCATGGTTCATAATTTAAGATCCCTGATTAATTCCTTACATCATTACATACCCTCCCTGTCACCTTTATATATGGTTCTCGGGGAGGGGTATTTGCACAGCTTCACCAAGCAATGAAGTGTTGAAGGAGTTCCATGACACTGAAACCTTAGAGGTCATAGTTGATCCCAATGGGAGGTGATTGGTGACACCAATCCATCTGAAGTTATACATGTGGTTTTATTGGAATCTTGTTGCGGGAACAAATAACACTGACCCACCTTCAAGCGTGGATGGTATCCAATGAGTTTACAAGGTAGGGGTGGTGTTGATTGGTTTTGATTTCCATGAAATTCATTCTAAAATGATATGAACAGATATAGCCATGAACTAGTTGATCCATTATTTGATATACATATGGGAGGGTTTTTTTTATAGTTGGCATTAGGATTGAAATTAATACATGAAATTCAGTTGGACAACCATTCCATGAAACCCACAAATTTAGCACTAACAGGGAGGGCACGACCCCACACAAACAAGGCCCGCCCCCTTCGGTTGTGCATCGATTGTAATTTACTAATTTGAAGATCGAAACAAGACGAATCATGGCCTACCGCAGTGAATAACATTATCCCAGGAAGTAACAGGTGCATACATCATTGGAAATGGGCCACCTGTCCGCGACAAGCAGCCCAACGAACACCTTGTCACTGGAACTAGTGCCGGCGGCAACACATAGTGGCGCGGCGGCGGAACGCGGTGGTATCGGCCATGTGTCTGGTAGATGAATTGACCACCACCCATGAAAAGGAAGAACCAGGTTGAGGGTGCTCCCATGCGGTAGCAGAGCCACGGCCTGTGACATCCGCTGTAGGAGTAGGGATCACTGGTTCATCCGGCTGCCAGTGGACAGGGCACGCGCCAGAGGCACGCCTAGCGGCAAAGCCGCTGCCCATCGGTCACGGCCCATAGGACCCGTAGCAGCACATGTCACCACATTGGGTCAACCCCTACGGTTTGATACGTAGATATGGATCCATGTCACATCATCCCTACCCAGACGCATTGCGTCTGGGTGTCCCTGGAGGCCCACGCTACTACGCAGGTGGCACCATCGGGTCGGCCCAACTGACTGACCCGCTGCCTAGCAGGATGACTCGTGGCCCTGTGTGGTCAGGCTAGGACTCATGGGCTGAGTGAACCTAGATTGATCTGGTTTGGCCCCTATCGAACCATGTCGGGCCGGTTTGACCGGGGCATACCGGACCTGGACCCAGTACAGACCAGTTACGCTAAATGGTCCCTAACTTCTCAACCAGACGTCCAATTGAGAAACCGTCTGTGGCGTCCGGATCCTTAGGATAAGGAGACAATTTTATGATACTTCTCAGGAGATTTATACAATTTTTCGGTATATCCAGGTCATATCAAACAAAAATCCAATTGACGCATCAACAGTAAAACAACTGTATCTTTTAAACGGTGCATCTAATTGCTGATCTATTTGAGGAATTGGAACTCTTTTGAGAAGACAGATCATCTGGAACACTTTGTGATGAATTCCAAGGATATAAAGATGTGGAGAGTTTCTATAGGATCAGTTCTCCCAGATCGACTATGTATAGAACCTTACTGTTGGCTAAGACCAAAGACAGCTTGATGATGGCCTAGTGGGAAGTGGCTATGTGTGACCTAGCTGGATCATGGTGGGGAGTGTCTCATTATGACCCTGAAAAACCATGGTACTCGACAGGAAGATTATCTTAGTTCGGGCATGGAGGAAAGCATCTCTATGTGACCCAGCGAGCCCACAATACCCATCCGCGATTAGTACCATAACAGTTCAATGTTTGTGTGATGTCACTATGCCTGACCCGACAAGCCCAATGTAATAGATATAGTAGGAGATCTGCAGTAAATGAAGAGTTATATGTTTGTGACTGATGATTGTATAGTTACAACCCTATAATATACCTAGTGTGAGATGAGTCCCCTGTCTTTGTGGTGATACATGAGTGGTAATTTTACCATTGTGGTCCTATATTCTCGGTGGTAACTGTGGGGTAATTTTTCCAATGTGGTACTTATATCTTCATAGTGTTACCTGTGTGGTTCTTCTACCTTCGTGGTATTACCTTTGTGGAATACTACCCACATGTATGAGATGAGTACCTCTCGATAACCTAGGTATATGTATGGGAATATACCTATGTAGAGTTGATGTATTAATTTGTGGTTTATCCTTTGTGAAATTTCAGGAGACCTTTGAGGGCTCTAGGTCCTTAATGAGTATTGTTATACTCACCACTGCATGGTCTTAGTCCGCACCTTATTTTTTTCTAGTGCAGACGATGGATAATTTTGACTATGGCTGTGGGAGCCAGGATTGGGCGTAGCTCAAATGTAGACCATTGGGCATGATGTCATGTAGGGACTACTGATCGTGAGTTGTACCCACCCTTCAGGTAGGATCCGTGGTGGGTGATCCAGGAGATTATTTTCACATTTTAGTTGTTTTTTACTTTTCATATGTACTTGTGATTTTCTAGATTGGCTTGTTTTCCAGACCCTTACATTTAGCACTCTTTTCATTACAGTAGTTTACATAGTGGTTTCTCTTTATCGTGTTTTTGGACTGTGTGTCAGTACATGTTAACAAATGAAATGTTTTACAGTTTTAGGGATATTACATTTCGGTGCTAGTCGCTAGTCCCTGGCCTATGGAAGGCTGGCTTGGGGTAGTCATAGTATTGGTCCTGAGGGATGGGTCCTAACAGTTTTATTAAAAAAAAAAAAATTAGGACCAGAATATAATTTTATTATAATTAATTAAATTAAAAATCATTAATGAATGGTCATAATAAAATTAATATGTTATATATTAAATAAAATATTTTTATATCCATTCAATAAGGTTTATAGGCCAAAGAGAACAATAAATTGAATTTTAGGCATAAAAATTAAAATTTTTCTAAAATGATTTTTTAGGACTTTTATAAGAACACTCATTTTAAGAAATATTTTTGACACATTTTAATATTTCATTTGAAAAATGAACTTAATTTTTATAATTAATAAATTTTAAATTATGTTGTGTTGTAATTTTTTTATTTTTCAAATAATGTACATTTTTAATGAATAGTGAGAAATAGTTCATTTTAATTGCAAAGTAAATTTTTTTTACATAATTTATAATACGTGTTTTGTTTAAAATTTTATTTAAAGTAAAATTATATCAATTGTACATATATTAATCCAATTTGGATCATTAAAATCAATTTCATATTGAATTTCAAAATAAAAACATTTCAATATTTTGAAATTTTATATTTTTAAATCTTGTTATTTAATCATATTTTTATGATTACTTTTAAAATAAATTTTTCCACTTCTATTAATTTTTTTTTAAGGAATAAATTATTTTTAATTATAATTTATAATTCTAGTAATGTGTATCATTTTTTTCCTCTTTTAATAGAGACTTTCTTTTTTTTACTAAGGTAACTGCTAAATCAATTAGAAATCAACTAATAAAGGATACGAATAATATAATATGGATTATAAAAAGACAATAAATTATTAAAAAATTTATTATTATTATTATTAGTCCATAATTGATGAAATTTAGAATATAAGTCCTTCGGAATCAATATAGATGTGATTAGGACATATACAATATTTTATTTAACGAAAAGAATTAGATAGTACATAAATATTCTTAATAAATAGACTAATTTTTTTAAGAGGTTACTTAGCATATATGCTGGACTATAAATATTAAATTGAATGATAAAATATTTTTATTTATCATGGAAATTTAATTTTTAGATTTTTATAGGGAAATAATTAATTTAAATTGTTTTAAAATATTGATGTTGTAATTACTTTATTAAAAAAATATTAATTAAATGTTATTAAAATCATTAATATTAATTTAATATGATATAAGTAATGCGTTAAATGAATTTAATAGATGAATTTTCCATTAAATGGGTATATTAAATTATTTTTTTGAAGTAAATGTTTTATTTGGAAATTTAAAATGTCAATGTAATGAACAGCCTTGAAAATGGCATTATTGATATTTTAAATTATATATTTTTTACTAAATGATATAAATTTAATTTAAATTGTAAATTCCATAACTTTTTTTGAATATGGTTAAAAGTTTCATCCATAATCCATTTATGGTTATTTTGGAATATTATAGTAGCTATATTAACCATCAAAGTTGAAAAATCGTTGTTTTCATGATAAGAATTAAAATTGTTAAGTAATGGTTAAAATAAAAAAAAATAAAGTTAATAATGTTTCCTGAACATGTTTGAATATTATTTAATTTAAGGATTCATCCCAAAATTATATTATAATAGAAAAAAAACATTTTTATATATTTTTAATAGAAATTAATTTATATAAATTTTATATAGAGAGAGTTTATAGAAGTTCATATCTCTATAATTTTGAATGAGGGAACCTTCATTCACATATTTACACCACATTGAGCTATCTATCTCAACCATACCCTTCATATTTCTCTATAAAAATAATTATAAGCATGATTTGGAGGTCCTGATATTTTAAAAATACCAACCCTATATCATTTATGAAGAGATTTAAATGAAGTACATAGAATAAGTGATTATCAATTTTACCATCTCATTAATGTTTTATTATTTTTCTATTTACTTTTCATGTGTTTTCCCATAATAAAATATGAATATACTATAATATTTACTATTATAGGTATCTATTATAATGGGAAATCTATATTCATCCTTCTATCGATCATATGTAAATAAAAATAACTTCATATACATTTGTAACACTTACCATATCCACGATATGTGTAATTTCTATTTAATCACCACATTACATTGATTGACGTAATCATAGAATTAAGGAATATATATTATAATTTTTACATGTTCGTGATTTTGGACGATTTAATATACCATCCACTTCATTACAGGTTCACCATTATTGGAATCAATATTAATATTCAACATTATATAATGATTTTAAAAATGTACAAATGAATAAAAATTATATATATGAACATAATTTCCTTTTTTATGATGTAACTAAACCTTATTCAAAAGAAAATAGAATTATATGACCAAACATGCATAGGAAGATGATGTAGTTAACCCCAAAAACAAGGGAAACGATGAAATATTATTAAAATATATGTGATATGAATATATAGTAGTATAATATATGATATTATAAATGTAATGGTATAAATTCAAAACATTATTTAAACCATTATAGAGATGTTTAAGGATAAATCTATAAAAAATAATGGAAATCTAAGGGTTTGTCATCGAACTTTTACTTTTGATAGATATTTGCCTTACTCACCACATATTAGTTTTGTAAGACATATGTATACTTCCCACTGATACATTATATTATAAATTTAATTATATTCTTGGTATTAAAGGATTCATTTGATTAATTATTACATTTATTAGCATTACTATTCCGTTTATTACTATTTGTAAAGGAACTGTTTAACCCAATTACCAATAATTGGGTTAAAATTAAACATTATTGATTATTTCATGTTAAAATAATTTGTGGATAATTTTTATTATCTTATAAATTATTTATATTTGTTTTATATGGATTTATAGGCATACTTATATTTTATTAATTTAATTGACACTAACTTAATTGACATGGTCTTTGTAAGGTTTTATTTAATATGTTATATTCTATTAGACTTATTTTTTATTACACACTAATTCACTTCTTTGTGGTTTATATACTTCTAAATTGATTAAGATTTTATAAATTTTCCCTTAATACTCCATTCCACTTAAATATAATTAATATTTTATTATAGTTAATATTATTAAATATGTTATACACTTTTTTACAAATAGTTTTTACGTTAAAAATTAATTGACTAATTGGATAAATGATGTTAAATATGTATCATCTTCTGAATATTGAAATTTTTATTTTTTAAGAATTTAATAGATTATAAAAAATATAATGAATTATTTAAAAATGGAAGACCTAGGTTGGGGACTAGGTAATGCATGTCCCTCGATTAATCAATAGTCTCATAAGATGAATCATTTGGACAAATTTGACTAGTCTCCACACCCAACATAATATATCAAGAGGATTAACCTAGAGAGTATCTATATAGAGTATATATCTTTATAGTTTATACATATGATATTTTTCAGTCCATAATTATTATTTTCCATGTTGTTTATAGATTTTTTATATTTTTCATTTTGAATTTCCATGATCATGTGATTATTTATATGGAATTGTTTAATCATGTTTTATAAATAACATAATATTTTTCAAGTTATTTATTAATGGAATGTGTGCTTATTTATTTACCATGCCATGTCAATTATTCTTATTTTTTCATCATATAATTCACTATATTTAACCATTACAGGGAATTTGAGAATATATTTATTTTGATTCATTTTCCTAGGATATAGAGATGAAATATTTTAATGAGTTATGGGGGATATATTTTATTTTATTTTCATGGTATTTTGTCTTATTTTCAATTCACAATATAAAATAGGTTTCTTATATACAATGTAGTTTTCCAAAACTATTAAATTATTCACTCCGCTAGGATTTTAATCATTTATCTATGCCAATGTAATAAATTATGCAACTAGATCCGAGAAATTAGAGTTTTGGTTTCCTATAGTTTCTATAAAATAATGTTTTTTGGAATCCCTAGGAACTAGATTTAGAAATATATAGATTTGGTAACATAAACTGATGATATAATTTGGGTGAATGTATAAAAGAAAACCCCAATGAAATCTTGTTTATGATAATGTTATATGATGCACATGATATGTTGAATTTGTTTTTATTATTAAAACAAATTTAGAATATATGTAACCACATGAAAAATCTAGTGAATGTTTTTATTTAAAAATGTTTCCTAACAAAATTAATGGGAACCTCACCAGTGAAAAGCGTTAGAAGAATCATATCTTTTATGGTCCTATAGAGTGACTGAAATTTCATCAATGGAATTTAATTTTTTATAGTTATTATATATATTATAAAAACAAATATAACATTGAGAAACAAACAATGTCATTATTATCATAACCCATAAATGAAATAAATAGTATTTATTAAATTTATGAAACCATTATTGATGGAATTATAACACGAAATTTAGGAAAAATAATATGTCTAATGGTAGTGTAACCCCACCTATGAATGTATAAAAACATTTGGCATCTTATAAATGAAAAAATGAGATAGTTATATCATAGAATAAGTAAATAATTTTTTATGAAATGATACATGAATTATTTATATTTGTGTAAAACGTTATTGTCTATTTACCATTTTTTTGTTAATATTATTAGTAAAATAAATAATTAATTTCATAAAATATCTTCCAAAAAAAATGTTTTATTATAATTATAAGATATTTTTATGATAATATAGGTAATTTTTTAAAGTTACTTAGAATTGGATAAAATAATAAATTTGGTATTTGTTTGAATAAGTTATTATATTTTTTAAAAATTAAAATTTTATTTTTACAAAATAATATTCCTAAAATAGAGAACTATTTTCGAACATAGATGTAAACATAATGGTTTGGGTGAATATTTCAACTTTTTCTAAAATAGATTAAAATTTGGTAAATAATAACATATTGTCATTTAATGTATTTTAAATTATATTCCATTTTGATTAATTTTTCGATCATGAATTATGTAATAACCTAATAGCTCTAAATAAAATTTAGTAGTAATTGTACTTAAAAACAATAATCAATACTATTTATAGTCTTTACCCAAATTAATAATCAAATGATTATATTAATATTGAAACACACATCTCCTCCACTTTAAATACTAACCCCCATAACCTCTTCTCATACAACCATATAATGAATATATTTTTTTTAATTAATCCTATTTCCTCTTTCAATCAATTTTCAGATTTTCAACTGTTTTATTCATGATAAAAAGATAAAACCCGAGATTCATATCGATGTTGACCATGAGATGATATTATATAGGTAACATCATCATTCATTAACTTGGGATTTATTTTAATTTATTATTCTCTCCTCACCTTCCCTATCCAAATTGGAATAATAAATATAATATCATATATATATATACACAAGAATTTTATTTTTTTAGTGGAATATACATCATCAAATTTATTCTCTTATTATTTTTTTCCAAAACTAAGAACACCGTACATGATGTGTTGATTGACTAGTTTCATGGATGAAGAGTTTTAATTTACCATTACTGCTATTATAGATGGTCATTAAACTAGTATTATAGATATACAATATTTTAATATGTTTATTATAAATTTTCAAAAGTTATGTAACTAGTTTATAAACATAATATTAAAAAAAATGAATTTAGTTCATAATGGTTGGCATACCTGCTAAAATAAACTAATTTTTTTTCAATAATGGTTTACCAATTGAATCATCCTCATATAATAAATAATGATATATGGGAAAATTTAATGTTATGGAATTATATTATTATAATTTCATATGACTAATGTATTTTTTCCATCATTTTACAAAAACCCCCATAAATATAATCAATGTTATTAGTAATAGATCATGAAACGAACAATTCCATAATGATGAAATTGAAATCTATAAATCTTATTAATGGATATAATCGAAAATAGTAAAACTACAAAAAATGAAATTTATGTTGAAGAAGGTTTTATTTTTTAATAAATGGATATAATTTAATTATTTAGGATACTATGTGAAAGTGCAAATAACATTCGTATATAATGTAAGGGGACTCTCAAACCCAACTATGTTTTTTTTGATATACCTATTTTATTTTTTATATTCATTAATGCTCACTAAGAACAATTTCTATGTTTTTTTATCTATTTTAATTCATATAAATATTTCCATTCTTTTTTTAAATACAATTACTTTCCTAATGAAAAATTCATTTCAAAGTAGTTATGGACTACTGTGGGTTATTTGTTCATCACACCAAAATGAAGAATCTTTTTAAAAATATGTATTATCACTTATTCTTTTGGGAATCCCAATGTTTATTCATGATGTTAAGGCTTATGAAATTATTATTAAACACATTATATTTAATGGGTTTTTTAATGAATATGATGGTTATACATTAAATGTGGAATGAATGAATATAAAAATGTTTTGATGTGCCAACTAGGAATAAATTTATACAACCATATAATTCAATGGGTAATGTGATGTATATCATGAGATGATGTGTACTTTGCATGAAAATTATGTTGTTTCTTTTACAATGATGATGTTATGATTGTAAAAAAAAATTATACATAAAACTGATTCATTTTTGTCCAGTACTATGTGGGGTAATATTCTACTAAGTTAGAAACATTAATTTTTAGGAATTCTTACATTCCATAACTTTATATAATGATTCTGATCATGATTACGATAATGGTCAGAAGCTTACATAATGAATATGATGATTATTCTGGATAATTTCATATTTATCCATGTCATTATTTATCTTCTCATAGAGATTTTATCCCACCCCTTTTTTTGTATATCCTTAGGTGACTACATGTAAAAAAGAAAAAATTAGAATTATGAGTGTAAATAAAAGTATTTTCCTGAAAAATTTATGATTTATTAATCATAAAGTTTTATGGTCTAATTTTATGAAGATAAAAAACGATATGATTCCATATTTCTAAAACAGTTAAGTTGATGATGTAATATTCTTGTAAGAAAATATAGGTTCATTATAGTTGGTAATTGAGCATGGATGAGCTAATTTTCTATTTAGGATCAAATAACATACATGAATAAATTTAGTATAAGACTAAGTATAAGTATTCTTCCATGATTATTTATTTTATGAATATTTCTATAAATAAGTATCCTAGAAGACATTAATTTTGATTTAATTCAAAAGTATAATAAACAATTTATTCATGAGATGTTGAATTATGATTCATAAAAACCAGTTATAATTTATAATTTTGAGGGAACCAATAGAAAATTTGCCAAGAACTCATGAGAAAGAAAATGAAACAATTTATCAAATAAAATTTTTAAGGCCTTCGAGGTTGCATTTCAAAACCACATGGTTTTGATATCTAAAATAACCTTGTCAATGAGTAATATCCTGATCTTCGCGGAATTTCCCCTAAACTAACACAAGATAATGTATATGTTAATTACATTATATCAAAACAACTGCCAATATTTATTGGATCATATGATCCACTTCTTACAGAATACTGGGTTAACATAGTATAGGAGATATATTGATTTATCCACTTTTATATGAAGGGTAAGGTGACTCTTTCCATCAATAATTATGAAAGAGAATCTTATTAGTAGTGTGAATTAATTATGTACACTACGATGGTGGATTATATACAAGAGATAATGTGGGAATGCATTAAAATAATTTAAACACATATTTCCCTTGAACTACTCATATAAAAATATAGAGTTAAATTACATATATAGATAAAATGAAAAAGAATGTATTAATTTTTATGAAGAAATAATAAATAGTATTTCAAAGTACAACATGGATCTTATTATTAACAGTGGTAGAAAAATAGGAATATTATTTATTGAATTAAAATACAAACTAAGAATGTAAGTATATATTTGAGACATTAAGAATTATGAATAAGTTGTGTAATGTTCCATAAAGGTCCTATTGTGTTTGGAGAATTGTCCCATGTTTACGGAGATAAGAACATAAGTATTGATTTTAATGTTTTTGTATCTAGTGAAAAATGAGAAAAGAATATCCAATTAGTCACATGAAAATATTTAAAGAGTCGTTGTGGGAATTTCTTCAATGGGGTAGAGAATGCTTCATGTGTGGGAAAGAAGGCCACAAAACTCATGAATGTCTTATAGACATGAAGAAGCTAAACAATGTGATGAATGAAATGAAAAAATAACCTATGGTTCTATGCATCAACTATTGGGTGTAAGGGAACTATGTAAGACTATAAACTAAATCCCGAGTCCTTGAGGTTAACCCTTTTCAATAGACACTGAATCTAGAAGATCATTTTAATGAATATTCCCTATCTACATCTGAATTGGAGAATGTAAAAAATGTCTTACAAGTTATAGTTAATATTCACTCAAGAATGGTAATTTTTTTATCTTGATTTGGTTCTATGAATTCTTATATATCATGATTGTTTTCTAGAACTATTAAATTTAATCCCTAATACTTTTAACCAGTGATATCTTAATAAAACATAGTGGTGAGATCTTTACAACCAATGGGTTTGACTCCCCCCCTAATGTTTTATATAGGAAGAATCATCAATAAATTCATGTAATATATCCCTCTTTGGAAATCTATTCTATATGGGGAATAGATTTGATATCATTATATAGTCTACACATTAATTATCATTAAAATGAAATATCATTTCATATTTTGAACATTCCCTTGATCCTCTATAAATGAAAGGAATGCCATGAATCATCGTTGCAGATTCCATAAACATTGTGGGTGTTGATGCCCATTGGAAAAGAATGCCTCATTCATATGATTGATTCAAAGGAAGGTGGAATCCTAGATGAAATTATTATTATTTGGGAATAGACTATTGTATTTCCCCAAGAGATTCTGTGTCTTACCCCAAATCATGAGGTATTGTTCTAAATATAGCATATTCTCAGAGTTACATTTATCCTTAAATTTCCATACTAGATTTCACTGATCAAAATAGTGCATTCAAAGAATCATCTAAAAGATAATATTGAAAAATATTTCATATTCTATAGTGCATCACCTTGGGTTTCTCTATATAACATCCCAATGAAAATGGATGCATCAATGCAGCTTCGAATCCATTATCGGTAACTCAACATGATCCTTATACAAAACATCTATCTTATTCCTTGCATTAATGGATTATGTTATCAATAATGAGGAGATAAATATATAGAAAAGGTGTATTTGTTTTCAAAACATCATCAAATGAAGGAGAATATAGAAGAAAATTATAATTCATCCTTATATTCAAAGAGTTGGAATTTTATATTCATAGTGATTCCCTTCATTCATATTAATACCCTTAAAATCATCATGAATTTGATGAATAGAGTCTTTAGAGACTTCCTCAAAAATTGTTTGTTAGCTTTTCTTGATGATAGTATCATTTACTCAATGGTAAATGGGGAATATGAAGCACAATAGAGGACTTTGCTAGCAACATGAATGAATCGGAATTAGTATAACATGTTCTCAATATGTAACGATTGGATGTGGTAGTACCCATTATTGGGACACATGGCCACAAGTAAAAGAATATCATAGGACATTAATAAAAGGTAATTGAGGAATGGAGTAAAACCAATTTTTAATGTAAATCCATTTT
Organism: Viscum album; assembly: GCA_963277665.1. Classification (NCBI taxonomy): domain Eukaryota; kingdom Viridiplantae; phylum Streptophyta; class Magnoliopsida; order Santalales; family Viscaceae; genus Viscum; species Viscum album. Next base: position 563,135,393 of record OY728129.1, on the reverse strand, counting down.
TGTCATGTCATAACAGGGTAGTATTGATATTTTTTTTTGAAGAATTGTCCAAATATTCTAGCTCGTTAATAAATCATATATGAAAGGGGGCAATCAATGTTAAGAAGTAAGAATGTTAGGAATGGATTATGTGGAACAAGAATAGGTTAATCACAAAACTTGTACTCACACTACTAATAATTAAAGATGGTTTTATGATATAAAATTATTCTTTTTAAGAATATCTAGGGTTTTCTACTCATGTAGAATGATGAAATTATAGAATATGCCTAATGAAAGATAAAGATACTTGCTCAAAACTACCGGATGCATGGTCTAGAGTTACTAGATAAGACCATCACATTGAATATTTGGAAGATCTAACTCAAGGTTGAGAAGTTTGACATATAAACAAATTAAAAATCCTAAATTTTATATTCACATAAAATGATCATGACAAGCATCAAAGGAGATGGATGTTGATAATCAAGGGATATGATTACTCTATTGGTTACCATCCTGAGAAAGATAACTGTATTGCCTCGACCCTAGTAACCTAGTGTCGGTGCATTATTACATAACATTGGCATGATAAAAAAATATAAAGTCTCTAAATACCAATTAGTTTAGTAGTCTTGGAAACATTAGATAAATTCAAAAGTCTTACATTACAAAATAAAGATAAAAAAACTAAAACAATATATTGTCTTCATATCCCCTCATATTATCCCTGAAGATCATTCATAAATTACTACTTCACATCCTGGAAAAAATAAAACATTGAAATGGGTGAGCTCAGATGCTCAGTAAGGATAACAATATAGAAAAAACATTAATAAATAAGCATAAACATTAAAGAAATGTATAACTAAAACAAAATCTTTTTAAAAATGAACTTCATCATAATATGGCAAAGCTAAAATGAAATAATTCCATTTACTTATTCACATGGATATTCTACTATTCGAATGACCACATGAAATATCAAAAACCACTTTCATTATGATGGAATTCATAATTCGAGACTATCAAAACCACACAGTCAAGGCCTCGTGCCAATACTACAAATAAGATTTTGTCAACGCCTTGTTCCAAGACACTAGTTTGTCTCATGAGACCTAATGATGCATCGAGGAGCTATAGCTAGCTCCACCCATCACTTAATAAGTCCAATGCATTCATCATATGAAATGTTTGAAACACAACATAATCATTCATATTAAAACTAGCATAAAAAATTTCAATACATTAACCACAAACCATTAATGGTATAAAAATTACACATCCACAATCAAACATAACTCATTAAATACAATAGGGAATATTGTATTGTATCAGATTAACCTCAATCGAGAATAATGAAGGATATTGACATATATTAAAATAATCATCAATCTATTGAGAGAAATATCTAACTTTTTCTTCAAAACATTTAAAAGTCACACTATTTTCCAAGAAGCCATTTAAAATAGATTTTTGAATCAATTTGTACCATACCACCTTGAAATGATTAAAATTAATTTTGTTTTGAAAACATTAATGTCCATATAAATAAACCCTTAACACTATTTTTAATACATGGACATTAATGAGAAATATTTAGAATAATAAATCTTCAAAACATTTTAAAATGATATTTTATTTAGAGTTCCTAACCAAAAAAGAGACACTTGAATACAAATAATTGAGGTAATAAAAACATTTTAATATCATGAGAATATAGGTATTCATGATATACTATGTTAAAGTACATTATATAAACCATATAAAACTGATTTGGTGTATAAAAACAAAGGAGTCCTAATGGAATGTAAATTGTGATGAAATCTCTATAAAAGGCAGTATCCTTAGGTTATGGGTAAATCAATGACATAATTATCTGTGACAAATATAAATACACTCAATATTATTTGATATTCAGTGTAAAATAATCAAAATACATTCACACATATTCTTGTAAAACAACACCAATGAATTGTATGTTTATCTCAACAAATGAAGATTGAGTAAAAATTACTCTTATCAAGTTCATAACGATGACTTGAGAATTTAACAATGGAGTGATTATGTGTAACAAAATTAAATCCCCAGAAGGGGATGTGGAAATTTTGACATAAGAAAATTAATAGTGATTCCACATATAATCTTGGAGTAAAATAATCAATGAAGTATTCATGAAGTCGAATGAGTGGAAATTGATATTTCGAGTTCCCTTATTGATTTGGTAACTTACGAAACATACACCCATTAAATAAGGATAATAAAATGATGATGTAAATATAAATGAGTTAAATTATATTACACAATGAATAAAAACATGGGCAGTACACACACCATATGCAATAAATAATTGGTGAATAATGTAAATCTCACGGAATTAAAAGTGAGATAAGAAACCACTTACTTTGTACTTTTTCCTTGGTAGAGGGTAGGTTATCCTACTTTATAATGGTGAAATAATTTTTTTTGAATTATACAAGAATCATATACATTAATATGATATCATACATGATATTTTAACATTGTATTGTTAATAATATCGTAGTATTATCGTCGTTTCGGGTGTTAACTTACACTTCTTCTTTTATATGTTTTGTTACATAAGTCATGTTTGTTATGGAAAGGTTGTATATTTTTTTAATAATATCAGGTCCTTAAACATTATTTGTAATCATAAAATTAGAATTAGACATGTATGGATATGATGGGGAATGAATCTCATCGTGTTCGTGGAGATGGTAGTCCGTATTTATGGAAGAGCGATAATATCATTCATTTGATATTAAAATCATATATAATTGGATGGTATATCATATATAAAGAATCATTATCATGTTATACTTATTATTTACATGAATTACCCATCATTATTATACCCATCCAAATAACAATTTATTGAATAACAATTACACCACAACGTGGAGATGGTAGGTCGTACGTACGCACGTATGGTGACATGTCATTCAAAGGATGGATTGAATAATGAATATGGTTGTACCATATTTATAGTAGCATAATAGAATATAGAAGATACTAGAGTTATTATTTTAGAATGTAAATAACAATGAATGAAAAAGTTCATGAAGAAAGAAACATGAAAGAGGGTTGTGAAAACATTACCTCTTCTTCGGGTTCTTCCTTTTGATTTGATCAAAAGGGATCCTTAGGTTGGATTTATGATAAAACTATGTACTCTAGGTTGAATTGAGGGATGTTGAGAGAATATTTGGGCAGGTGATGACCGAGAAAAAATGATTTTAATGTGTAAATTAGAGAGAAGTGGGAGTAACCTTTTATAAGAGGGGTGAAGGGCACCTTTAGAAAAGCTAGAAATATTATTTTATAATAAATTCGTATTCAATTTCTAATGGCTCCAAAGTGGATTATTTAAAGTTTAATGTGGGTATGGGTCGAAATAATTTCAACAAAATGATTATAGATACTTTTGGGTCACTATATTAACCTTATCATTTATATTTAACTCTTAGTTAAATAGTTTGACATTTACAAAGTCTCTTTGTATTTTTATATTATATAGTTAATGAACTTACTATATACCTCCAAGAGACCCCAAAGTGGTCAATTAATTATAATACTATCATTATATATGTCCTTTGGACAAAAATAAGATTTTTAGGAATAGAATATCAATTAAAAATATAATATTTCTTTTAAAAACTCATTTATGTCAATTTTGACACTATTGGGTATTTTGTTTTTGATAATTCCATAAAAGAATTATTACTTCGAAACAAATTTATAACCAATACTAATATGTCATATTAACCTTATGAAATTATTGTAATTCATAAATAGTATAAAATTACATTTATTTTGATATTTATAATATCAATTATTATAATATTTCATTAATTAGTTAATTACTACATCACCATAATGTCATAAATAAATTAAATTATTTGATGTATAAAAATTATAAAAAATTACCATTATGTAGAAAATATTTTAATCATTATAATGAATATTAATAATCTAATTTATCTTATGTATAACACTATATGAAAAATGTTTTAGTTATTATTCTTTCATTTTATCCCTTTTAACTCTTCTTTGAATTAAGTAATAATATATTTCCAAATCTAATCCAGGTGGACATAAATAATAATATTTTATTACTAAGGTTTTTTCCGTCAAGATACACTTTTAAAATAAAATTAGGACATGTGTTAGTGTAATATTAATATCATTTTTAGCCTTAATTACCCTATTTACTTATAACCGGGGTAAATAAATGTAAAAAGTGACTACTCACCAAAAATTATTTTCTTCTAATTGAACCACATTTTACTCATTGATATTAAAAATTTCTCTTGGATTTTCGAAATTCCACTCAAAAAAGTGGTAAAATTATGTTTTATGTGAATTTACAAATTCTCATAGGATGTGGGTAAAAGACGGTGAAAAGTTCAATAAAATTTTTATATATCTAAAATTATTCTAAACTAAATCCAATAGATTAAATTGAACATATATAGCTATTATGTGTCTATTTAGATCTTAATTAAATATAAATAAAATAAATAATTATTTAAATAAAAATTCTGTTTTAAACTATAACTCAGTGTTTTTTCACTATTCAACAAAAATTGAATGTTTTCAAAAAAATACAATAAATTCAACCTATGGTAATTTAGATATTATGAATCCAAAAATAATGTCCATTTTAAAAGATAAAATTTATAAAATTTCAAAAAGTTGGTACTACTATTCATAATGGCTAGTTTGATTGGATGTAGTGTGTGTTAGAACACGAAGTTCCGTACAACACACGCTACTGTATTATTCAAAGTGAAGCATACCATGGAAGCTTGGGGTGTTACATTATCCCCTCCATCAAATAATTTCATCCAAAAAAATTTTAAAATTGGGCATGGGAATATAATGGAAAGTCCCACATCGGAAAAAGAGTCAATAAAACTATCACCTTAACAGAAATAAACAAAAGTAAAACAGTCACCCATGATAAATCATCATAGGATTACATGTTGGAAAACATGGATATGGAAGATAAACTAAGTGTCAAGTTCTGATGAAGAGGGATAGAAAACATGATCAGGAGAGAGTTAACAACTAGAAATCCACAAACTTTTGATGGGACAAACAGTCATTAGTTTCCCAATAGGAAAATTATAAAGACAACATTTATTTATGTTACCTTACATAAAGATGATGAATTAGTTTACGAGATTGAGTAAGAAAATAAATAGATATACTTACTTTTTAAGTATAGTTTTATTCATTAATAAATTTTCACCACTAACTCGTTTTTCGTAAATTATGAGTATTCAAGAATACTTGGTCATACTGGAAGAGCTAGAATAAACTTCTATAGATCCCATGATCCACGAAGGATAAACTATATATTTACCTTTCCTTTAGAGGTTAATCCAAACCAAAATGGTTAGTATAAGATATGATGATCCCCCAAAAGAAAATTCCATTAGATAAAGAAACACTAATATTAATTTCAAAAATTATACCACCAATACCCCAAAGTTAACTAAATACCATTCAATAAACACTTGTCCTTAAAATCCTTCAATATAATCCAAACTAATATTGAAACCAAAAATATAGAACAATTTAGTTTTGTAGTCTTCCACATTAAATTGTATCTCCAAATGACATCAACTACTCTTAATGTCACAAACATAAAAGTAATTAACCTAATCACATATTATCTTTTATAGGTTAATCATTTCCATAAATAACGAAAATCACTAAAAATCCACAATAAAAATGTAGATAAAAATCCACCATTACACCTCAAATGAAATCTCATAGTATACTAGTTTCCTTGGGCATATAGTGTTCCCAACAAAGTGAACATCTTCAAAAATAACATTTATCACTTAATCACAAATTCATTTTCCTATACTAAGAGTATTCATTTGACAAGACATAAGATCCCAAATCAACTTATTATTGATCAATAAAATCATTTAACTAAAAATAATTAGTCACACTAACCAGGGACTTCATGTAGTCCAGTAGTAGAAGATAAATCCCAATCACACTTTTGTTGTGGGTACGATTCCCACATCTTTATCCGAAATGACAGGTTTCCACATGGTCTATGTGTTTTAATTTTTCAAATACTATATTATAAACCATTACCAAAAGGAGATAAATTCCACAAAATAACCATTACATAATTTTAATCTGAAATGTTATCTCATACCTTTCATTTTCATCACAAAATATAATAACTTGTATTTGCCTCAAAAAAATGATCATATAAAACCAAATGGTTATTTATAACTATATCCACAAGGGAAAAGACATGTCTTCCCAAAATATCATTCTCACTTTGAACTACGGGGTTACAAATACAAGAGAAAATTATTCCAAAGTAATCTCATCAACAAGGAGCACTAATAATTTTAAACATTTACATAACCATTTATTTCCATATAGATTCTTCTTTTTCCAAGAATATATCCTATGGAATAGGTCGTTCACTCGGGTAATGGACAGGTCTCGTACATTTACGGGAACTGACTATAAATGGATTTTTGGGAACATTTATATTTTCTTCCATTGTACTATTCATTTTTCCTCTACAATTACTCACATTATGTCCTTCTTTCCAACATGTAAATAATTTCTTTGATCCATTGAGGCACATTCTTGGGTTTCTCCTTCCACATTTCCTACATGATGGAAATTTAGGATTCTTTTCTCTGTGGTCCCCACTACTGGATCTCTTATAATTCATCACCTTTCTTATCTTTGTTGAGTCTGGGGGTTGGCTAATATATATTTTATTGATAATATTTTTGGAAAACTGATTTGGAATTTACATTATATCTTTTACGCCTATCAAAATTCCATTTTGTTGCTCATTTCCACCTCCGTTCCCACCTTGTACATCATTATCAAAGTAACTATGACTTCCTTATACTCCATCCAATGACTAAAACCAGAAATAATTGTGTTAGTGACAGTAGTCATAAAATCATTTAGAGAATATCATGACACCATATTCTCAATTTGAAAGAACTTAGGATTAACCAAGGTCATTTATTATCATCTTATATTAAAATACTTCAAATAGGTTTGTAATGAAAATTTAAATTATACATAGCATATCCCCTGGGAGTGTCGTAACCAAGAGTGCAGCATGACCTGTTGTCGTGCACTAGTTCATGTTCGAGTCTAACACAAAGTGTTGTTTTCACGTATTAACCCTAGGTACATCTGTGCCAGAGCCACCTCTACCTACTCATATCCAGACAGAGATGTATTTTTGGAAAACTCACAAAATCTATATAATCCCAAAATTCTAGGAATTTCTTCTACACTAATCCTCAAAGTCTATAATAGGGTTATGTGTTCTAATCAGAGTTTATCTAAATCTAGTTTCCAAGGTTTTTACTAAACTTCCTCTGATACCAACTATTCCTCCCCGACCCTAGTAACCTAGACTCAGTGTATTATTACATAACATTTTCATGACCACAGAAGATCATGTCTCAAAACACCGATTATTTTAGTAGTCTTGGAAACACTATATATATTCATAAGTCTTACATTACATCATAACATAAAAAAACAATAACAAGATATTGTATTCATATCCTGTCATACTATCCCTACAGGTCATTCATAGATTACTACTTCACATCCTAGGAAAAATACAACACTGAAAGGGGTGAGCTCAGATGATCAGTAAGGATGAATATATAAGGGGAAACATTCATAAATAAGTATAAACATTTAAGGAAATGTAAAATTAAAACAAAAGCCTTTTAAACATGAACGTCAACATAATATGGAAAAGATTAAATGAAATAATGACATTTACTTATTCACATGGATATTCTAATAGTCAAATACCCACATTCAATATCAATAACAAATTTCATAATGATGTAATGCATAATTCCAGACTATCATAACCACATATTCTAGGCCTTGTGCCATGACTAAAAATATTATTTTGTAAAGGCCTTATGCCAAGACACTAGCTTTTCTGATGAGACATTCCGATGCATCGAGAAGCTATAGTGGGCTCCATTCGTCACTTAAAAAGTCCAATGAATTCCTCATATGAAATGTTTGAAACATAACATAAACATTCATATTAAAAATAGCATACGAAATGTCAATACATTAACCACAAACCATTAATGGTATAAAAATAGCACATCCACAGTCAAACATAACTCATTTGATACAATATATAAGATTGTACTGTATTAGATTTTCCTCAATATAAAATAATGGAGGATATTGACATAGATTAAAATAATCATCAAACTATTGAGAGAAAAATGACCCTTTTGCTTGGTAAGATTTAAAAGTCGCAATATTTGTCAGTAAGCCATTTAAAATAGATTATTTAATTAAAGTGTCACATACCACTTTGATTCTTTTAAAAGAAATTTTAATTTGAAAACATTAATTTCCCTATAAATAAATCCTTAAATCCATTTTTAATACAGGGACATTAATGAAGAAATATTTAGAATAAGAAATCATTAAAACATTTTAAAATGATAATTTAGTTAGAGTTCCAAACCAAAAGAGAGACACTTGAATAAAAATAATTGAAGTAACAAAAACCTATTAATATCATGGAAATAAAGGGATTCATGATATAGTATGTCAAAGTACATTATATTAACCATATAAAAGTGATTTGTTGTATAACAACAAAGGAGTATCAATGGAATGTAAATTGAGATGAAATCTCTCATAAAGGTTGTATCATGAGGTTATAGATAAATCAACGACATAATTATGTGTCGAAAATATAAATACACTCAATATTATTGGATATTTATTGTAAAACAATCAACGAAAATTCTTAAATATTCTTGTAAAAACAACACCAATTAATTTGATGTTTAACTGAACAAATAGAGATTGAGTAAAAATTACTCTTATCAGGTTCGCACCGATGACTTGAGAATTTATCAATGGAGTGATTATGTGTATCAAAATTATATCCACAGAAAGGCGAGTGGAATTTATGACACAAGAAAATGAATTATGATTCCATACATAATATTTAGTAAATAATCAATGAAGTATAGGTAAAGCCAAATGAGCGGAAATTGAAATTTCAAATTCCCTTATTGATTTGGTAACATACGAAACATAAAACAATAAAAGAAATATCATACAATGATTATGTAAATATAAATGAATTAAAGTATATTACTCAATGAATACAAACATGGTAAGTACACACACCACATGCAATAAATAAGTGGGGAACAATAGAAATCTCACGGAATTAAAATTGAGATAAGAAACCCCTTACTTTTTACTTTTTCCATGGTCGAGGGTGTGTTAACCTCCTTTATAATGGTGAAATAATTTTTATTTAATTATACAAGATTCATATACATTAATATGATATCGTATATGATCTTTTAACATTTCTTTGTTAATAATATCTTAGTATTATCATCGTTTCGGGTGTTAACATACTTGTTTTCTTTTATATTTTCTGTTACATAAGTCATGTTTTTATGGATAGGTTCTATATTATTCATATACATAATAATATCATGTCCGTAAACATTATTTTATATCATAAAATGAGAATTAGACTTTTATGGATACGATGTTGAATGAATCTCATCGCGTTCATGGAGACGGTAGTCCGTACGTATGCACGAGCGATAATATGATTCTTTTGATATTAAAATAATTTATAATTGGATGTTATATCATATATACAGAATAATTATCATGTTATACTCATTATTTACATGAATTACACATCATTATTATACCCATCCAAATAATAATGTATTGAATATCAATTACACCATGACGTGGAGATGATAGGTCGTATGAACGCACGTATGGTGACATGTCATTAAAAAGATGGATATAATACTGAATATGGTTGTACCATATTTATAATAACATCACAGTATATAAAATATATTGGATTTATAATTTTAGAATGGAAATAAAAAATAAAGAATAAGTTGATGAAGAATTGAACTTGAAATAGGGTTGTAAAACATTACCTCTTCTTCGAGTTCTTCCTTGGGATTTGATCAAAAGGGCTCCTTAAGATGGATTTAACATCAAACTAAGACATCTAGATTTAATCCAACGAAGTTGAGAGAATATTTGGGTAGGAATTGGCTGAGCCAAAAGGATTTGATACAATAAATTAGAGAGAATGGGAGTACCCTTTTATAAGTGGGGTGAGAGGATCCTTTGGAAAAGCAAGAAATATTATTTCATAATAAATTCATATTCGGTTTCTAATGGCTCCAAAGTGGATTATTTAAAGTTTAAGGTGGGGATGGTTTGAAATCCTTTCAACTAATAGATTTTAGATTTGTTTGGTTCACAATATTAACCTTATCATTTATATTTAACTCTTAGTTAAATAGTTTGACATTTACCATGTCTCTTTGTATTTTTATATTGTATAGTTAATAAACGTACGATATACCTCCAAGAGACCCCCAAGTGGTCCATTAATGATACACCTATAAATATATAGGTCCTTTGGCCGAACCCCTGATTTTTAGGAATAGAATATAAATCAATAATATAATATTTTGTTTAAAAACTCATTTATGTCAATTTTGACACTATTGGGTGTTTTGTTTTTGATAATATCATAACAGCATTATTACTTAGAAACAAATTTATATAACCAATCCTAATATGTGATGTTAACCATTAAAATTAGTTTAATTCATAAAAAGTCTCATATTAAAATTATTTTGACATTTATAATATCAATTATTTTAATATTTCATTAAATAGGTAATTACTGCATCACAATTGTGTAACAAATAAATTAAATTATATAACGTCTAAAAATTATAAATAAACTAACATTATGCAATAAATAATTTTATATTTATAAATAATTTTAATAATCTAATTTATCTTACGTATAACCCTATATTAAAAATGTTTTAGTTAATAATCTTTTATTTTATCTCTTTTAACTCTTCTTTGAATTAAATAATAATAAATGTCCATATCTAATCCAAGTGGACCTAAATGATAATATTTTATTCCTAAGGTTGTTTTTGGTCGGGATACACTTGTATAATATAATTAATACATGTGTTAAGGTTATATTAATATCATTTTTACCCTTAATTACCCTATTTACTTTTTACAGTGGTAAATAAAAGTAAAAAGTTACTATTTAGAAAAAATTATTTTCATCTCATTGAACCACATTTAAACCCTTGATATTAACCTTGTATATCAGATTTTCTAAAATTACACTCACAGAAACGGTAAAATTATGTTTTATGTGAATTTCCAAATTCTCCAAAGAGGTGGGTAAAAACTGTGAAAAGTTCAATAAAATTTTTATATATCTAAAATTATTCTAAACAGACTCCAATGAATTAAATTTAACTTATATAGTTATTATATATCTATTTTGACCATAATATAGTTTAAATAAAATAAATAATTATTTAAATAAAAATTCGGTTTTAAACTATAACTCAGTGTTTTTCACTATTCATCAAAAATTTATTGTTTTCAGAAAAACACCAAAAATTCACCATAATCTAATTTTGATATTACAAATCCAAAAATGAAGGCCATTTTAAAAGGTAAAATTTAAAAATTTTCAAAAAGTGGGAATTACTATTCATAACAGCTAGTTTGATTGGCTGAGGTGTGTGTTAGAACTCGATGTTGCGTACAACCCACTCTAAAGTATTATTCAAAGAGAAGCGTACCGTGGAAGCTTGGGGTGTTACAAGAACTAGGTATTTTTTCTTATAGAATTAAAAAACCAATATCCATTCATCATGTGGATTGAGAAATACCCCAGATACATGGATATACAATGGATGGATTTGTATATCATATTTGATGGTAATACATGCTATATTTCCAAAATAATTTCCTAACCATCTATCAAAGAGAAGAACATAGAGGAAAAATGGAATTTTATGGAGATAAAAAATAATGTGAATGTATTAAAGGAATGTATACTACATGATTTTCACATTGACGAGGATGGTTCAATTCAATTTGGAGATAGAATTTATGTTTCTTCATTTCCTAAGATAAATAAGTAGCTTCTAGATAATGGAAAAAGACCAAATTCTTCAATCCATACTTGATGTACCGAGATATATGATGATATTCATAAATAAATTTGGGGGGAAAACCAAAATATGTATAGAGTGGAGTATATATCAATATGTTTGGTTTTCCAACATGTTAAATAAGAATGATATAATTCAAAATGGATGATGCAACCATTGCCAATACCCATGTGGAAATTGGATAAATTCACTATGGATATTTTCACCAGTCACTCGAATACATCAAAATGAAACAATGTAATATGTTTTATGGGGGATCGACTCAACAATACTACCAACATAATTTCTATTCATGAATATTTCTCACATTAACAACATACAATTATATATACGAAGGAAGTCATGAGGCTACATGGGTTTCTGCATTCAATCATATCTGATCATGATCTAATGTTCACATTTATATATTAAGGAAGTATTGAACATGATTTTAGTATTAATTCAATTTAATCACATCCCATCATGGCCAAACTATTGTCTAATATGAATAAACCATTTAGATTCTCAAAGAAATTATTAGAACCTATAATATGATTTCCATTGTGGATGGGTTCCTCATCTATTATTGTTTTAGTTTTCATACATTAATAGTGATTACTCCAGTATTTGGATGTATTGATATAAATCATTGTATGTGAAGCGATCTAGAAAGATATAACATAGAAATATCTAATCATGTAGAAAAATATAAAATTTTCTCAGAGGTTGTTAGAGAGAGATAATGGAAAACATTGAAGGGATTTATAGTTTGAATTTTGAGATAATTAATTGCTTCAAATATCACCCTCGATGAGATTCATTAGGTATTGATTGGAATGAAATCATTTACAATGGAATTTTAGACTCATTGAGATCATTGATCACATTGGAGTACTGGCCTATAGGCTTGAACTTTTACTTCATATAGATCAATTATGTGACATGATCAATGTATCTCTCTTTATGAAGAGCATACCTAACCCTTCACTTGTATTTAATCCATAGGTGGTAGAATTAGAGAACAACATTTTCTATAAAGGGAATTTTGATAAGATCTTGTACCATAGAGACAAGTTTATATGAAACATGATAACACACCTTTTATATGTGTTTTCATGGAACCATAACTATAGATTTTTTTTGTATGGGAACAAGAGGTTGTGATTAAAGGGAAATTCCCCTATAAATATTCACCTAACCCTTTTAAAAAAAATTGGGGGAAATTTCAACAAGGTGGAATAATGTAATTAAAAATAATATTATCAATTTAATTTCCATTATTATAATTATGTTATACAATGTAAAACCTAAATATTTCATAGAGACCCCCAAAATGAATTATTTTCATTATTTGATAATAAAATATGTTATACTTATTGAAATTAAAGAATCTATAATGATGGAATAGTGAAAACCCATTAAGAATAATAATTTGGACAACACTAAATTAAACTAACTTATTAAAGTATAAATATTATTTTTGGAATTTTAAAAATAAAAATATGATAATATTATATACAATTATAAGTAACAAAAAGAATTAAAAACCAAAAAATAAATGTTGATATTTTTTTAAAACATATATATGTATTTATAAATTAATAATTCAGAGAAATATTTAAAACAAAATTTATTTTCATAATTTAAATTCATACATTTAAATGCTTTTCTGTATATTTGAATTTTATGATACCTTCATTAAATTTTCAATGTTTCATAAAATGAGATAAAATATTATGATCAGTACTTTTTTAAGAAATGATTACTTCATTTAGAAATTAAATATGACATATTTATGAAATTAATTCTACAAAATGGTGTTTAGTTTTGATAAATTAATGACTATAAATTTACAGATGAATTATTAGGATTTCTGTAATATAGGTAACTTTTTGTGAATAGTGAAATTTAGTGAACTACAATATTTGAAATTATAATCCAAATACATGAATTTGTGTGTCATGAATTATATATGAACTCAATATTTAAAAATAAAATTCAATAATAAAAATACATTGTCACAATATTCTTCACTGTAGATATTCTTGTGCCAAAATAATATTGAAATGAATATAATAATAAAAAACCCTTAAACCCTATAAATAAAAACCCTAACCACATTTTCTAGTCACACCTTGAATTTCATTAATCTTATCTAAATTTTTACCAACTCATCTACCAAGTCTCATTCAATTTTCTATGATTATCTGGTACCAACCAAAGACAAAAATCATGTTAGTTAAAGAGGTTATCAATGAGGTGATATTCAAGAGATAAAATCCTATTTCTTCCTCTTTTAATTTCATTAATCTTATTATTCTCCCATCACCTCCCCTATAAATATTTTGGTGATAACTATAGTATCATGTATATATATTTTAATGTTATTATTTTACGGTAATATCAATATTCAAATATCATCTTAATTTTATTTATTCTAAAAATTATTTTAGAATATGTAATGTGTTTATTGACCGCCCTCATGGTCGTTGAGTTTTTTTTTCATTACCACCTTTAATTATGGTCATAAAAACATTATTATAGTTAAAAATTATTTTAATATGTCTAGTATATATTTTTTAGTGTTCAATATCTAATTTATAGACATAATATTAAATAAACGGAAACTAGTTTATAATGGTCAGATACCCTCCAAAAAATGAAACTATTTTCATTAATTCCTTATCAAATAAACCATAATAATATCATAAAATGTTGATATTTTGGATAAATTAATAATATTGAATTATATTAATTTTTTTTCATTACACATTTTAATTTTTTCTTTAATTTGACACAAAATCCCAAAATTATACTGAATATAATCTACCATTACTTAATTAAAAAACTCTTTTGGAATGATGATATTGAACACTATATCCCATCAATGATTCCATAAATAATGATAATAATACAATAATGAATCATATAAATGTAAATATTGTTATGTAATTTCTAATTAATTAATTTAATTTATTATTTTAGGATGTACAGTGAATGTGATTAATGCATCCATGCTTATGGTTTGGGGATTCTCAACCCCAACCCTCTTACATTATGGTATTAATCTTTTATGATATATTTTAGTGTGGATATTATTTTAAATACACTTTGGTATAATCACACTATTTATACCTTTTCTTTTTATGGATATACATTTTTTCAATATTTTTTACAATAAATAAAAATATTTTCAAAAATAACACTTCTTTTGAAAGAACCTCCAGACACTTCTTGAGTTATATATTCTTCCCACAAAAATTATAATTCATATTCCAATTATGTTTTCCCATTATTTATTGGGGAACCATAAAATTTATTTATGATTGTAATCCTTATGAAATTCTTATAAATTCCAATACTTTCAATGTTTTGTTTCATTAAAGTTTTTTATATGATATATTTGTCATGAATGTTTATTTAAATGTTATAATGTAATGAGTGGGATCATAGATCTATATCCCTCCATTGAATTGGGAAATGTGATTTGTCTCAGGACATGATTTGTATTATTATTGAAAATGAATATATATATTTTCACAGTGATGATGTTATTTTTACTTAAATATTTAATGCATGAACATGATGTTATATTTTTTCACAACTATGTGTTGTATTTTACCATATTGATATGAAGATTCATTTTTATGCATTCCAAAATTTGATGAATTTATCTAATGATTCCTCTCATGATTATGATGATGATTCTATGATGATTCTATGGTGATGATTATTATTATATCCCATGTTATATTGTTAGATGTCTATATTTATGATATTATGGGGATTTTATCTGAAACGTTTCAATGTTGTACATCCTAGTGTAACATCATTTACAAATATTAACATCCGATTTAGAAGGACAAGAATTTTATTTAAATAATTTTTTATGTTATAATATACTAAATTTTTGTATGGTCTTATTTTTCTAATTATAAAATACCTTTGGATCCTGGATTTTTAATGCTTTTATGGTGATAATATAATAGTTATGTTTGATATTAATCATTCACAATATCCAAAGAGAATCATTCAATAGGAACTGATATCCAAAACATTATCATCATATGAGGACATAGTATCATGAGATAATGATTTAGAGAAATAATAATCTATGTATTATTGATTCAGAGGAAATAATTATAAGAATTGGAATTGTATTAAAAAAATTAAAAATGAAGTAATAGAATGAAGTACAGCTCCACACATGATAATTATTGAAAGAAACACGGTTTTATGTTTATAAAAGGAATTGATGTTTTCTAAATTTTTGTAGATAAATGCCACCAAACTTGTGATTTAAATGGTATTAAATTTTTTATAATATTCATTTATTAAACTATAGGGATATGGGACACTAGGCAATGATATTTCTCAAGCATCGAATTAATATACCTCTGAAAAAGAAAATGGGTCAACTTCAAGCATATGATATTATAGAATTCAAAGTGTAATGATTAAATTATATTGGTTTTTGGAATTATTAATTTTGTTATCAAAGTATATTATCAATGATATAATGGGATTTTACTTCAGTGTGTATTCATTAATGAATTGGAATCATGTAAGTTTACAATAGGGGTTTCAGGTGCTTGAGGTATTCATAAATTTGATATGTGAAAAAAATAGAATCATTATAATTTTTGGGGAATAAAATTAAAATATTCTATATGAAATTTACATTCCTTCCTTCATAATTTTTGGACTTTAAGTATGGATGGATTTTATTTGCATATATTATAGAATTAAATACTTATAAAATTGGTTATGTTGAAACATGGATATTATATTTTCAGATTAAAGTTTGATTTAATGTATTTGAAATAATATGATAAAAAATATAAATTATTTAAATATTTAATAGTCATAGTAGTGACTAGTTTATTAAATTATTTATTAAATTTCATCAAACATAAAAATATTTACAAGGAACATTCATTTCTCATAATAAGGGATGATTTGAATAAAGATCTAATCTCAACCAATATATGATATTATTCTTATTACATAGTATATAATCAATTAAATATATATTCTCAAGAGACTATCTACGTAATAAATAACTCCGTCTTATATATGAAATTAATTTCACGTAAAAAATGTAATCTATTTAGTTTTCTTTCTAGGGAATCAATGGACTTTAAATAGAATATAGATTTATAGTTTTGTAATGTTTAACATTATAATAACCATATTAACTATAACTCTATATCACAACATGGTAGTAACATTTCTCTTTTATGACTATGATTCTAAATATATATAATTTTATCCGTTTTTTTAATCTGAATTTTTTGATGATATTTGCTTTTCCCTTTTCCACTTATTAGAATTATATTTTTGGAACCATATTTATGATGTGGGTTTCCCAAAAAAGAAATTTCATGAATCAACCTATGATTTTAAAAGTTAAATATTATAATGTTTGGATGTAAATTGTCAATGCATATGGAGAATATAACACTACTTAATTTTATGATATTTTTTCTTAAATTTAATCTCTTTTACACCTTTCATTATATTGAACACTAATCATATGGAAATAATTAAAAAATATATTATTTAATTTTTTAATTTATCACATAGCTGTTGGAAATATGGGTTTGAATGATATTTACTAAATTAGGAAATTATTATATATATATTCTTATAAAATATATTAATTTGTTGTCGTATAATTATAAATTAAAATTCAAACAAATTGAATTTGAAGAATGTGTTTTAAAAATAACTATTTTTCTGCCCATAATGAGAATTTATATTAATGAATTAAATTAATCATTATTAATGAAATATATTAAGGAATAATATATGTTATACATTCAATAACATTTTATTAAATTAATCCAATATATTTTATATTATTAAGATAAGAATATATCCAATTCTATGAAAAATTGATATACTTTTCTAAAAGGCAATTTTTCGACATTTATTAGAGAACCTAATTAAAACTATATATTGTTAGTTTTAACAATTTTATTTCAACGAATAGTTTCTTTAATGGAATAATATCAGAATTATAATTGGTTGAAATTTCCAATTATTATAATAAGACTCATTTTTTATGAATAGAGAAAAATACTACCTCTAAATTCAAAAATGAGTCTTCAATTAAATAATATATAAAGACAAATATTAATTTAATTTTTTTTCAAGTAAATTATTATCATTTATAGTTTTAATATTAAATTTCAATTCATTGGAATCAATTTTATGTTTAAATTAGAAATAAAAACTTTTTATACAGTTTAAAATTTTTAATTTAATTACTCGTTAGTTTATACCATCTAGGGGATTCAATTTAAATTATTTTATATAACATCAATATATATATAATTTTGAATAGTTTATTTATCATTTTGTATAAAAATTTCCAAATATTGTAAATATTTTCCATTTATAAGTAGCCATGATGAATAGTAACTTTTATTATTTAGTTACGATGTTTATGGATAGATCTGCTAAAATCAGGTAATAAATTTTAAAAAATATTTGATAAGGAATATAGAAATACAAAAATTGTTGAAGAAATTTTATTCGATGAATAAATTTGACCCATAATCATTCAAGATTATAATATATGGACATTGGTTTCCATTTATATGTAGGAATGAAATTCATAATAATATATTTTTTGAAATGAAAAATATTCCACAATCATATACTTAAATATTATATTTTATAAAAAATGTTATTTAACAACGGATTTGTTCTTATATAAATATTAATGTCAAATATAAAATATTTATCCTTTTCATGGTGTATTATTTAATTTTATTACATAATTAAATACCTTCAATTCATTCCAATAAATGTTGTGGTAATAACGTTATATATAGAAATATCAAATCAATGGTATTAAAAATATTAAAATAAATATAATATAATAAATTAATGTTAAAATCTAGTTTATTTGATGAATTTAATAGTTTATTAATTTATTAAATCAATTAATTTACTGAAATATTGTTTTCATTTGATATTTTTGAAAGTTATTTAAATTAATGCCCTCAAAATTGGCATTGATGATATTTTTAAATAAATAATATTATGTTAAATGATATGTAGAATTCCTAAAAAATTTAAATTCAGACAACTAATTAGAATACGGTTAAAAATATCATCAACAATCCAGTTCTGGTTCAATTTCTTTTTTATTGTAAACATATTAACATGAAAATGGTAAAAATCCATTTATTTATGAAAAGAGTATAAAAAATTATTTAATGGTTAAAAGTAAAATACAATGGTAATAATATTTTCTAAAATTGAATAAAAAATACTTTTTGAAAGATTTTAAACCCATACTAATATTATTTTATAAATAACTCATTATTATCCATTTTTAAGTGATAATTAAAATATAATAATTAAATATTATGGGTGTTCTAAAAGATCCCCTCACACCCGTTATAAAAGGTAACTCATTTCTTCACTTATATAAAATGCATTGATCCAAATAGATAGACAAAATATTTTCCATTTCCCTTTTAAAAATCATTATAATTGTTCTATGGGTCATGAAATTTCAGAAATACCAATCCCAGAACTTTTAAGAATATATCCAAACAAAGTTCACCGAAGAAGAGGAAATTGTTTTTACCAACTCATTCAAGTACATATCATTGTATAAATTATTTTAAAGTGTTATTTGTATAAAAATATAATAAATTTAGTATACTATATATTATTATATTTTACTATTATTATCAGAAAATTATATTCCACTTTTTACCTATCCTATGAAAAATAAAAGCCCTATGTGTGCATACGTACGACTTACTCTCTCCACACCATGAAGCACTTTTTTAAACACAACCTTACTTATATGCTTATAATGATAAAAATATAATGATATATTTGATAATTATGGTATGTTATGGATTATGAATATATTAATATACGATTAACTTCCTATCTCGTTCACCATTAATTGAATTATATAGTTTCTCATGTGTACGTATGTCATACCTTCTACACAAAGAGATGGGATTCAGTTTCTATGATCAACATTATAGAATGATTATGAAAATGGATATAATGAATATATATGATATATAAGAACTAAATATCATTCTGTATATGAAATAGATATATCTTATCCATAAGAAAGAGGACATATATTATAAGACATGGATAGATAAATGAAGTAGTTAACACCCTAAAAAATGGTAATGCTGAAATAGTGTTATCAAAAGAGGGACAAGATGATAATAAAAAATAATATATGATATCATAAATATTATGGAATAAATTAATAAAATTTTTTAAACATTTATTTATTATTTTGAGTGACATTAAATAAAAAATATGTTAACAGTAAAGGTTTGCCTTTTAAATTTTGCTTCTCTAAGATATTTAACTTATTCACCACTTATTAATTGTGTGTGATGTGTGCATAATTCCCACCAATATATCATATAATGATTATCATTTTCATCATGGTATTAAATGTTTCAATTGGTAAATTATTACATTAATGGGGCACACAATTTGATTGATTACAATGTGTCAAAGGACTTCTAAACTCAATTTCTAATAATTGGGTAATACTTATACATAATTGATTATGTCATCTCAAGATTATGGTGGGATGAACATTGATTATATCATATTGTATTTATATATATTTTGTTTTTATTTACTATTAATACACATAATAAATTGATTTTAGTAACACTTATCACAATTATATGGTCATTATAAGTGATTTTGTATCAATTTAAATTCGGGTAGATATATTTTAAATTATGCACCAATTTACTTCTATATGGTTTATATAGTTACTGTTTTATTTATTTTTTATCATTATGCATTGAAAATTGAATTTCTATTATATATATATATTTCATTTACCATGTATAATATTATTATATAAGTCATATAGCATCTCTAGAAATGGTATTTACTATGAATGTTATTTAATAAATTAGTGAAATGTTGTAAAATCTGTATATTCTTAAAAAATTAGATATTTGGAGTTTTGATTGTAAATTATAATTATTATGAGATATATGAGTAATTAATTGGGAATTAAAGACATGGGTCAAGGACTAATAAAAAAAATCCCCCCAACACATCAATAAATTCAAGAGAGGATTTGACTCTAAATGATTGTCGTTTCTACCCATAGAGTTAATCTATCAAGATGATTGATCTAGATAGTAGCTATTTAAAGTATTTATATTTATAGTTCAGAAATTTTGCATTTTTAATTACATAAATTTTGTAATTACTTGTGATTAATCAATTTTTTATACTATACATGGTCATGTTCAAATCCCATGTGACTATTTATGTGGAATTATTTCATCATCTTTTATTCCAACAATATTATGATCATATTATTGATTAATTGAATGTGTGCGAAGTTTTTTACATTTTACTGTTATTTTTTACTATTGAATTATAATATATTCCACTATATTTTACCCTTACTTATCATTTGATCTCATTGTTATTTTTTCATTTTCCCAGGATATGTAGAAGATATATTTTAAATAGTTTTTATTAATGTTTTTCGTAAAATTTTGTTTTGTATTATGTTTTATTTTTTATTCCAAATATAAAAAAGATATCATATATTTAATATTATTTTCTTAAAACTCTATATTGTTTATTTTTTTGGTTTTGTATTATTGTATATAATCCTATATTAAAATGTAAGGAATAGGTTCTAGGATACTGGAGTCTAGGACATTAATTGCGGTATGATTCATGTACGCAAGAATGATGGTTTTTTATATCTATAGGATGGATAATTTGAGGAAAATTATTTTACCAAATAAATAAAAAACATTTTTGTACATTTATGATAACATAGATAGGATTATAGAATTATTATAACATATTTTTCTGAAATATAAGAAGAATTAAACATTAAAATATTGAAAATATGATTACCTCTACATCTGTAAACATCAAACAGATTCATGCATAATGACTATTTGAATGGGATTTTAAGTTGGAAAAGACTTATAAATTAGGGATTGAGATATTTATAAGAGAATTTTTTAATATTTTTGGATAAGCAATGATGGTCAAAATCGTGTAATGAAAAGAGAGAAGTGGTGTCCTTTTATAATTGTGTTTAGTATGACAATTGTATATTTCCAATGAATTGAAATATTGGTAACTAAATTTCATGGAAATAAGGGCACGAAATGTCTAATGTTGTATTTTTATAATTTAATGAAAGTAATAAATTTGTATAATTAGTTTTAAGACAGTTTTTTTGTTAATTTTAACCCTTATCATCTGCTTCAGCCTCTTTTTAGAAATATCATTCCTTCACAAAGGTAATAATTTTTTCAATCAAAATGGGTATATATTTTACATATAAGGTAAAATTCTGCACATAAATGATAAGGAAGTATATTTTAGAACATTTTTAAGAAACATTTCCAGTTAAAATATGTATATATTTTTTATATTTTATCTAAATATTAATTTTTATAAAATATAATTAATATCATTTTGGAAATTATTCATTTAATTTGAAAATAAATATATCAAGAAAACACTGTATTTAAAAATATAATCCTCATAACAAAAAATAACACATTGTTATTTTCTTAATTTTCTTTAATACAATAATTAATTTCAACATATTAATTTTTATGTTTTTAAAATAATTTACATTGATTTTTTCATCGCTTTAACAGTCACTATGGTAGTGTTTCATTGAAATTTACTATTATTATATAATTACTAAGACTTTGAAATACCTGAAAATAAAAAATTCATTATTTTAAAAATTAAATTAATTATAAATTCAAAAAATTATCCATATGTAATCATAAAAGCGAAGTGTAAAGGAAAAAGTGTGTAATTTGTTTCTAAGAATAAAATAATATATATTCTATAATCAATTTAATATGGGATTAAATGAAACAAATTTAATGTTAGGAAAGATAAAGTTAAATTAATATAAAAAATTTAGATAAAACTAATTTTTATTAGATATATATTCCCTTATCTGATTATTTTAGACATTAATTACATGATATACACATTACCATGTTGACAAATTAAACCATATTAAATATTAATAATGCTTGAAAATAATAGGGTGACCTTTATCCAATATTATGCCCCTATTTAAAAATAAGGAAATGAAAATTTAAAATTTCATCCAAATAAATCAAAAATGTTAATTTGAAAATAAATATGTAAAATGAGAGAAAAAATGGTTAATAAAAAATTAACTAGAAAATTTGACTTATATAAAAATAATGTAAAATAATGATCGCAGTGGAATTAATTTGATTATTATAAATCTGTTGTATGATAAATTAATTCAATAAATATCCAAATTGTAATTTTTATTTTTAAATTACTATATATAATGAATATAAATATCAATTTTACATTAGTAGGAATTTTTTATGGTACATAATAAATATTAATCGTTTTTTGGAATATCTAAATAATTCAACTAATTATTTTAATCTTATGAAGAAAAAAATAATATAATTATAATTTAATAATATATAAATATATATTTTCAGTTCAGTTAAACTATATGTTTATTATTATACAAGAATTAAAAGAACATAAATTCATTTAATTAGAAATATATAATAAAAACATGGGATCTGACATCCATTCTATGAATTTCTCCATCAGAATTCGATTTCACCTAACAGAAATAGTTAGAGATTTTTCAACCTTATCTCTTCTTTAGGTCACCACATATCTTCCAGAATTATTTTTTTCACAAAACATTAAATATGTGAGTTTTCTAGTTTTATGTATCAATATCTCTACAATCTAAAATTTGAATCAGTTGTTCCTCATAGGAACGATCTTCTAAATAGGTTGGATATATATATAATGTGAATGTGAAGGATTATCTATATACATTATTATGATAGATACATGTAACAAATATTAAACATGATATATATTTCATGTAATTTCATGATATAAGAAATCATCATTATACAATCATTCTATTTTAAGGGACTAATATATATAGGTCTATGCTACAATCATTCCAAATATCCAAACCATATTCTAAGGATATGTTTTTTATGATTATGTTCTCACAATATTAATACTCTTGATCTCATTGATTATTTTCCTCATAACTTATTTATTAAATTTATCTTCCCTTATGTTTTGTTTAATGTATGTATACATCTTTTTAATTCCGTCCTCTAGACTATGTTGCTTTACCTTTCATTCTCCAATGTCATCAAAATGTATTGGAGTTTTTAAAATCCTTCAATATAAGGCTTGAAATTGTTTTTGAGTGAATGTTATTTTTAAGAAAATTATACTAAATAGAGTTATTTATTAATTTCATATTTTGTAAACATGGAGAAATATTTTAATATTTATTTTAGAGTTTGAATGGTCCAATTAGACTTATAATTGGTCAACAGTTGATAAGTAGTACTAAAACTCAAATCTATATCTAGATCCTACTAAAATATTCTCTAAAACATCACTATAAAAATATTATCTTGATTAGAATCTATTGAAAGAGGTACTCTATAAAATCTTCAAACATATATAATGTATAACTAAGTAACCTAATTAATAAATTAATCGTCTCTAATAGTGATACAAATATTTGTTCTTACAATGTGAATGACTACAACCCACATGGAATTGTGCCCTTTGAATTTTTTGGTTAGTCTGATGATGACATTCTTAGTTACTCTTTAAAAATGGATCTTCTATTACATCAATAAAAATTAAATATAAAATAATTTTTTTATATTAAATGATTTTACAAATAGTAATATATAATTAAAAAAAACTAGATTCTGCAATTTTCACTAAAAACATATATTTTCCTAAAAATCCACAAAACATTTACTGAATATAAAAATGATAAGATAAAAATGAAATAATTTTAACATAATAAAATTTAAATATTTTATCATTATAATTTTAAACTCTATGAACATTTTAATGTAATAATTCAGACAATATGTTTTTTGATGATAAATATATTATAAAATATCAGGGTTCTATATTACACCGATTATATGAACAAGATACAGATATTATTCTGGTATTATATTGAAAATATAAGCGGAATAGAATACAAAAAAATCTCACATTTTTTATATTATTCTTAATATCCTTCATCATATGCTTAAAAAATTGTTTTTGTTTAGATTCGTTCAAAGTGGATATCTATAGTACAACATACAATTGGTGTAATAACGTAGATTTCACTCAATAGGGGTCATTTAGATTTCAGTCTAAATCAATACATTAAACCTAATATTAATGAATTTTGTAATTGTAGAGTTCTCATGGGTTTTCATGTAAATATTGAATCCCAATACCCATTTTTTGGGAAAACTAGATAGGTCGCTATATTAGTGCAAGTCTAGCGCAGGTTTGTCTAACCATTCATATTGAAATTTTTGGAAAGAACAACTTTTCGTTGATTGTGCATAGCCATGAAGTCTATCTATGCTATCTTCCCATCGACCTAGAAAACCTCGCATAGTTTGTGAACAATTTGTAAAATCATGTGGACAAACCATGCACAAGCCATTTTTATGGGTAAATTGAAAAATTTTCCCTTAATGACCTAATACAACCCCTCTTCCTCCCTAATCTGTATTTCAAAAGGATTGACATATTTTTATTTATATTTTGGGTTTTTTGAAGATCAATGATATGGATTAAAAAGTATATTTCGTTCAGGGTCCATTCTAGCATTCTTTCACAACATTGGATTTGAAATATTAAGTACTAGATTCCAAATGAGACGTTCTCCTTTTCTTTTTCTCATGAACTAGATATCGTGGTGAGTGTTTTTCTCATTTTATTATATATAATATGTTCTAATCCAAATCAAGGTCCAATATCAATGGGTAAGGATCATACAACACTAATGTGGGTGATCTATAAATCATTCTTCATGTTCATTGATTTTGGATTAGTGGCGTGGGGCCCACCAATTTCATCGGATGCCATTATTTGAATTTATATTTCATTATTTAATCATTATAACTGCATCATTTTGATCTTTCCATATATTTTTTAAAATTTTGGTGGTTATTACCACAAATCTATTCATCCCATGTATTATTTTTTTCCATAATTCTCTTTTCAGTGTATTGTCATATTTTAGCCACCGTTTGGGTGTGCCTTGGCATGACCTTCCAAATATTAAGTGTTTCTATATTAAATAGCTTGTTTTTAATGATAATGGAATAATGGAAAGTACCATGTGTTCTCACCACTTGACCCTCTAATGTAATGTTCTTAAAATTGATAATACAATGTGAATGTTTAATTAGTTGCATGTCTGTACATCCCTTGAAAACATTAATGGAAGGTAGCGGAATGATCCTTGAATATTGAATATTCCTTAAATGGATTAAATGGTTTTATACTACTTGTCCTTATAACACTAATGAAAGGATATTATTGAATCAAGTGAGATGATAAAAAGGTTTCATGATACATGAAATTATCATAGTAATTAAAGGAAAGGAATGAACTAAAGTAGATATTAAATGACATAATAATCAAATAGGAATGGCCTGACTCAAGATCACTTTAGATTCTGAACGAAGAATTCCATGAGCACTCAGGAACCGCTTTCTTATTCAAGGATATGTCTTTCAAGGGTTGAATTCCACCTAGATACTAATCATTTTCTTTTCTTTAATGTCTGTTATGACCCCACAGGATCCTTAATTAATATTATAGGATGTCATGGATACACTCCTACGATCCGACATTGACTAGTAGGTTCCATGGTAAAATCCCATCAGGGCTAATCTCTACGTAGCCCAGTTTTACCATGGTCGATCACCTTGGAAACTATAGGCACCTCATTGTGGAATTACTTGTACAATTCAACTTGGATTAAACTCTTACCACATCCCAGGTTATAGTTATTACTGAGATGGAGAGCTTTGAGGTCTACATCACTTTGGCTATTACCTTGGGAATTCACTATTAAATTTCATTGATCACAATTTCCATGTTACATCATGGAACCCGATCTATTTATACTATCATGATGTTTTTTCAATGATTGATATGAAAGATAGGACCATTCAATAAAAAATAGTATTTAATTAATTAAATGAACTTGTGAAATGATCAGACACTAACTAAGGGTAGAGGAAGGTTCTTGGTTATTTATTGCATTATTTTTCATAACATTATATGCGAATGCTTGAAACTATTAAATTTATATTATAAGGTCAAAATTTTATAGACACCATTGGTGGTGGACCATTGGAATTTATCTTTCACCCTCTCTGGGCACTGTTTGGTACTATGAGTAGATTACATGGTTGTAGGTGTTGACAAAAAGAATCATATAGCTTCAAAAACATGATTTATTTCTATTTAGTGTAGAGATTCATAGTAGATGAATGATCTGGTGCTCAAGATTCTTGATTTAGTCATTTATTTACTTTATACATATGGGGAACATGTTTTTTATAATATCTTATATAAATTTTTTCTATTTTTCTAGTGAAATAAAATATCATCATTTGTTAGAGGTTATTCCAGTTATCTCAATTAATTTTTTAGTTTTCTCTATTTTCCATTATGAATTATTTTTTACTTATGTTGATTCCATTATTTACTAATGCTTACATCCATCCTCTATGCAATAATTTGGTAATTATGAGATACACTCCCCGCAAACACACCTTAGGCCCTCGCTGCTAGCTAGTAGCCTTTGGAGTTATGGGAAATACACTTGAGGTTGTGTGGCCCACCAGGTGTTAGGCTCCTGAAAAACTGGCATCTAAGTCCCAGATTTCACAAAGTGGTATCATATAAGGTTCCAAACATTCATCACTATTTACTGACTATAAATTTGATATTGAAAATAGCTAGAACTTGGTCATAAGTTATTCTTGGTCATCACAAACCCATGGTTGGCATAAAGGACATGTTCTCCAAAATATAATTATTGTTCTACCTTTCACTATTATAGTGTACATTATTACACCATTGGGTGATGTACATGTTGTGTGGTGTTGTCGGTTATTACTCTATTTAAGAAATTTCTTAAATCCTTGGCTTGATGATTGGAGGACAAAGAGAATTCTCACATGAATCATTATAAGAACCTAGAATTTACAAGTCATGTATATTTCCATTATATATACTCACATTTAACTATTTTTAAATACTAGACAAGCCTTTGATTGATGTGTGGTGTTGTGATTGTTATCTTATTATTAAATTACTCGTGGAAATTATTACTGATTTCTTATCTCAATTCAACAGATGTATGGTACCTTATGTGTTGGAATGAGTAATTTACCAAGTAAAACCAATACACTATTAATAATTGTGTGTTTTTTCATTGATAAGGAGTATGGGCACTGATTAAATGGGATTGACTATCAATTATAATATAAAATATGAATTATAAAATTAAATAATTTCACATATTTATCATTAATTGTCATGTTTATGAAAGGTAAATGAGTGATTATGGAAATTAAAGGTAAAATGAAATGATATATATACTTGAGAACTTATAAATACATGACCTTCTATGAGGGTATTTGTGGTTGTAAGACTTTGGTAGTGTGTTTTCCAATGTTCATCTTCCACTGCTGATGCTATATTTTTTCTTAAGATTTTTATGAGGCATGTTGTTGGTAATTGTAGACCCATTCTACCATGGCGTCCTTATATTGTATGTTAGGAGGGTGGTGACAGCCATGCTCAAGACTGGGTGCACCCTGAGCCTCCACTCATATCTCCAAGAGTTCCACAGGTAGCACCACCAGTTGTATATAATTTGGCCACCAATGTCCACGTTTCTGTTTGTTTATTGTGTCCGATGTTGTACATGCATGGTGCTCTATAGCTTGCATCTATGGTGGATGGTCTGACTTGTGATTTTCAGTAGAAAAATCCACCTTCCTTATTAGGGGATTCTGGCCTATAGGTTACTATGTATTGGCTAGAATCCATTTGATATATATTTGATCATCTGAAGATGCCTCTAGACTAAAGGGTCAATATTTCCACATACATGCTTTATTATTCATACAATCATTGCTGGGATGTAATTTCTAAGGTCAACCATCATCATGGAATATTATAGATTAATTTTTAGACAACCCTCAATGATCTGATCATTCATCAGAAATAGAGAGCTAATAGATCCCAAGAATTCATGTATCCAGAATAGGTTTCTATGACTGTTATGGAATATTTTTCATATTTCACAAAGTTGAATCATTTCCCCCACTACTAGTAGGTGATGAACATTCACATGCTAAACAAAATGATGATAGTCTCTAGTATGCCATCCACATGTTGGTCAATGTCCTTCTCCCTTGTAATTTTTCTGAGAATGTCAATCAATATTTTATAAATGAGTAAGAACATAATGAAAGCAGTAGTATCATGCAAAGAGGTTGGGTTCCGCAGCATGTAGGTAGTTATTATGATTGAGGAAAACATTCTATCGCAGATTATCGTAAGATAAGTGAAAACCAGAGTATCTATTTGATATCTCTAATGTGTGTAATCATAGTGGACAACATGGGGCTTCTACAGAATTTATATGATAAATACCCACTAGAGTATTGGGTGTACGACTGTATAGGTTTTCTACGGTGATTCCACCAGACTATTCCCCAAACCTCGACTGGAATACGATCTTCACCCACACAATCTTCATGAGTTGGTTATTTTACACAGTGTCAAGAAAGGAGATGGAATATCACCAATATGACTTTCTAATGAGGAGGTCGCATGCCTGGTAGCCATATCGCTAATCACCTATTGCACTAAATGAGTAGTTATGATCTTAATATTCTATTAAATACAAAGGGATTTGGATCACATATTTTTGATTAACTATTTCCAATACCTGAGGATCATGCTATGGGACCTTATATAGTATTAGGTATTATTCTAGTATCCTCTATTGTAGTACCTACATTATTTGATACTGATGCTTTGAACCCTTTTATACTTGTACCCATCGTAGAAAGCCTCATTTTAATGATATAGTATTACTATAGTTAATGTCTCTAGATACACTATTAACGGTACAAAAAGGCATATTTTAGTGTTAGGACTATAACATTGAGGTTGGAAGTATCCCCTTATTATAAAACATCTTATTTCTCGAGAAGATAGGATTTTATGTCATTCATAGGATGATATAGTCAATTCACTACCATGCTATTGTAGATAGAAATCACTAAAAGATATCATTTAAATCACTAGAGAGAAGTAGATCTATGGAAAAGGGTCAGTATGATGTGGATGCTAGTAGAGTGGGACTATAACATCATGGTCTAAGTGGAGTGACTTCCCAAACCAAAATTCTCTTCATGGAGGATCAATGTTGATGAAAATTTTATTTCCCTATATTATTGAATCATTTCACGGATGTATTTTCAAATGAATTTTCATGCTTACCACCATATAGAGAGGTAGGGTATATAATCAATTTTATTCTATGACCCACACTAGTTTCCTTTCCTCTAAACAGTATGGGAGCTACAAAGCATCCAGTGCTCAAGAGGCAGTTAGAGGATCTAGATGACAATGGTTTTACACAACCCAATACATCATATTGTGGGTTTTTCAATATTTTCCCCAAGATATAGGATGGAACCATTCATATTTCTATGGATTATAGACTTTTTGACTAGATGAATGTCAAGAATAGGTATCCATATTCTCTAATAGATGATATCTTTTAACAGTATTGAGGAGAAAAGTTCTACTCCAAAACTGAAATAATATCGGGTTATCATCATGTATTAGTCATAACATAAGTCATACCTCATACATATTTTCTTATAAGGTATAGTTTATATGAGTTCATTCCATTCATTATTATGAATGCACCCTCTGTTTTCATGGATCTTATGTATAGGGTATCCCACCCATATTTGGACACTTTTTTCAAGGTCTTAGTGGACAAAATCTTGGTGTATTTTTACAATTTTAGCGACCATGCCAAACATCTTGAGATCATTCTGAGTACACTGATATTGAATCATATTTAAACAATTCTTATTAAGGGGCACATATAGATTAGAAATTTACACTTTTGGGTTATATAATATTGGAATCAAGATTATATATTGACCCAAATGTTTAGTGATATAATTACCAGGGATTATCACTAGAAAATGTTTGATATTAAGACTTTATTAGGAATTTTTGGATATTACCAGAATTTCATACAACACTTCTCACATCTTTTTCCACCTATTAATAATCATATAATGAAGGGTTTCAAGTTCTTATGATTAGAATAATATGACAAATCCCTTATCGAGATAAAAGGATGCTTTTTTTGGCACCAATTCGGACTCTTCTAGAGCTAAGAATATGGTATTCCATCTTTTGTGATGCCTTAGCCATTTCCCTAGGAGTAGTGCTGATTCAGGAATAGAGAGTCATTGTGTATAGATCCCAGTAGTTAATGCCTCATTATATAAATTACAAAATGCACGACCATGATCTAGAATTAGTTTTATATGCCTTATATTTTTGGAGACACTTTGCATTGGGTGAGCGCCTTATGGTATACACAAAACACAAGATCCTGAAATATATCTTTTATCATTTTGATATGAATATCATGCGGTGAAGATTGGTTGAATATCTACAATCCATTTATTTTGACAAAGAATATATGATTGGGAATGGAAATGTGGATGTAGATTCACTATGAAAGAAAACACATGAACTTGCAGTATGAGAAGACAATGATTAATTGGATATAATTTTCATATTTTTTGAGCCGCATCTGGAGATTCATGATCATCATAAGGGGTATTATTTATCATCCTTGATAGTTAACTCTACCACCTTGAAGAGTTGATGAGTATATTATTTTTTTCTATCTTGAAGGCTTGGTTTTACATGATATTATACTAAAAGATAGCCAATCTCTATATTTGTATGTGGATAGAGGCGATGTCCTGCATCAATGTTGGCATAATTGCGTTATTATAGACATGAGAGAGGAGTTTATGTGTGAGTCCCATGATTCTAAGTGGGATTTTCATCCACTCATATCAATGATGTATCCAAACATGCGATCCCAGTATCGGTGGTCTGGGATAAAATGTTGATAGTAATATTTATCACGAAGTATTCCACATGTCGGTAGGTGAAAGTGGATCACCAAAAAGCTGTGGGATTACTACAGATGATTTCAACCCCATAATGAAAATGGGATGATGTTTCCATGGATTTGGTAGTTAGCTTACCAAGGTTTTTGAAGGGTAGCAATACATTATGGGTAGTCATTGATCAACTAATGAAAACATATGACTTAATTCCACTTAGGATACTTCCTCAGTTCATGAGATGGGAAGATTGTTTGTTCATGCGATCATATGACTATATGGGGTCCATCATACTATCATTTTAGAATGGGATGCTTTATTCATGTCATAGTTCTCATAGGTATTTTGGAAATCTATGGGAATATATGTTTTTATAACTAAAACATTTCATCCAGATATAGATGGACAATATTAATGGACAATACAGGTTCTAAAGGATATGATTTGAGGCTGTGTCCTTCATTTCAGCTATTCATGGGAGAAACATATCCCTTACATCAATTTCAACTATAATAAAAGATTTCATGTGACAAATCAAATGGTTCATTTTGAGGACTTCTATGGTAAGTTGATCTATTAACCCCTGTACTTGGTTGAGGTAGTTTAGGTGGCCCTAATGGGTCCTCATCCCATATAGGATACTCAATAGAATGTTTAGGTGACCAAAAGTGTTTGACTATTGCTCAGTCTAGGTAGAAATCTATTGTCTATCTCCATTGAAAAATTATAAGACCTATGCTAGGGATCATGTTTTTTCTCTATGGATATCACCCATGCTAGGGAATAGATGATTTTGGAAGCAAGGTAAACTTTCACCTCATTATGTAGGTCCATTTGAGACAATAAAAAAAATCAGGATTTTAGCCTATCAGTTTATACTACCACATATATACAATGCCACACACAATGTCGTTCATGTTTTATATCTTATGTAGTATCATGACAACCCTTCTCAAAATTCTGTCCCTGATGATATTGGGGATGATGAAAATGAAACATTTTATTACTATACAGTATGCATCAATGAACCAAGAACAAAGATTCTATGAGGTCGGTCAATTCCTCTAGTATGTGTTCTATGGACGACTGAGTACAAGACATGCATTGGGAGAGGGAAGATGATGTACACTCTCAGTGGCTAGATTTATTCTAGGATAGTGTTTCTACAACCTGGGAAGGTGAAATATGGGATGAGTTCTATTAAGGGGGGTGACTGTAAGTACCAGATTTTTCACTCAAGTATGGGTCCTTTAAATTTTTTCTAAATCATTACATTGGTCTTAATATGGATTTATTTTGAGATAACAAAGGTATCAGTGGTGTCTGGGGATATTTTGGAGCCCTGAACCCACCTTTTTGGGAAAACTAGGTAGGTTTCATGGTTAAAGCATGGTTAGCGTATACTTTTTCTAACAATGAAAATTGAAATTTCAAGATAAGACCTCTTCATATGATGTGAACACATGCTTGTGGCCTAAATGGGCAATGTGACACCTTAACATAGAAGACCTTACAGGGTTTTTTCACAATTTATCAAACCGTGGGGATAAACTATTCATAATCCAATTATATAGGTAAATTTAATAAATTTACCTTCATTATCTATTATAACCCCACTTTCTCCCCACTTATTATTTTATAAGGATTAGCCTTTTTTCCTATCAATTTGGTGATTTTTTTATGATAAAAGATTGGAATTCAGAGATCTATTTTATTCGAGATCTATTCGAACATATGTTCATAATGTTGGATGCGAATTGGTAAGTACATGAGTCCTTTTATGATATCCTACCTATGTTCATCACAATAAATTTTTCTACATTTCTTATATGTAATTATTATAATCATTATAAACATATCATTATTATGTTTCCATAAATGTGATTAAATGTTGGTGGTCATCCCCACAAATCCATTTATTCCATGTAGAATGTTATTCCATATTTATCGTTTTTGTGTTTTGACTAGTGTGAGCCACTATTTCGGTGTTCCTTGGCTAGAAATGCATGAGGGTCTGTGTTTAATTTTGAATGACATGTTTGTAATGAGAAAAATGTTAATGTAAGGTACCATGTGTTTTCAAAACTTGAACTACCTAAGTTTATTTCTATAAATTGATAATTTAATGATAATGAATAATTGGTTTTGTATTTGTACAATCCCTTACTACATTAATGAATGGTGGAGGAATGACACTTGAGTATGGTATATTCCATAAAAGAATTAAATGGCTGCATGTGAACATTCCATGTCACACTAATGAAAGGAAATCCTTGAACCACATGACTTGATAAAAAGGATGAATTCTACTAAACCATATCATAGTAATGAAAGGAAAGTAATTGAGTAATGGAGATATAACATGAAAACATAATCAAATAAGAATGGCCTAACTCAAGCTCACTATGGATTCTTGATAGAGAATGCCATGAGATATCTGAAACCCCATTCTGATTCACGGTTACAACATTACTAGGTTAAATCACACATAGATCCTAATACATGTATATTTTTCGTTTCCCAGTATGATAGTGTAGTATCCATTAATTATCATTACATAATGCATGGAAAACATTCCTTGGATCCATCATTTAGAAGTAGGAACAATTCTTAAATCCCATCAGGCCCTGTCTCTGCTTAGCTTTATTTAACCATGGATGACCACATTAGACTTGATATACACATGATTGAAGAATTCCATGGACTATGATACTTGGATTACACTCTTACCCCAAGCCAGGCTATAGTTATTAGTGTGTTGGAAACCCTTGAGGTATATGTAACCTTGGTTTTTAACTAGGGACGTCACTAATGAATGTCATTGATCATAGTTCCCTTATTACATCATAGAACATTCAGTGTTTTTACTATGAAGCGGCGATGTCAATGTTGGATATTCCTCATGGGACATATCAATATAATATTGGTAATTACATAATTAAATGAGTAGGTTACATGGCCAGACACCACCCAGGGGCTGAAGTAGGTACCTGGTTATTTGTAAAATTGTACTGCATAACATTATATATGCATTCTTTCACACTATTAAATTTCCATTACACAGATAAAATGTTATAGACACTGTTGGTTGTGGCCCACAATGATTTATCCCACACCCTCCTGAGGCACTATTTGGTACCCGATGTAGATTACAAGGTTGTACATATTGTAATGGAGAAGCAAAAGGCTTCAAACACTTTACTGCATGTTATTTTATTATAGGGAATGATAATTAATGAATGAGTCAGAGCTCCAAATTATTTGGATAGTCATTGATTTACATTACACATGTGTTGAACTTGTTTTTCCTGTTATCTTGTTTCAATGTTTACTATTTTTCTAGTGACATGACATAACATTAGTTTTTGATCGTTATTCCAGTTATTTCTATTATTGTTTTATTTGCCTCAATTTTCCACTATGCCTTCTTTTTACTAATGTTGAATATTCTATTTATATATGATTACATCTATCTACTATGATAGACTTTGGAATAGAGTTCATAGTTTCCCTAAAGTCACACCCTAGTCCCACGCAGCCAGTCAGCCACGTATAGCCTTCGTAGAGATGTACTTGAGGACATGTGTCCGACAGGGATTGGAGAACTTGTTAAAGTGTAATCTGGTTCTAGGGAATCACAATTGGTAAATAAGGTGTAGTAAAAATGGAAAGGTAGGAACATAAAAAACATTACATTATTCCAATATCTATAGTATTAAATGTACTAATGGATATCATTAATGATATAATATCATGTAAAATCATAATATAGTTATAAATAAATAAATTTATTAACATTAGATGACATGATATCATAGATCATAATATCATTACCATAATTTCCTTGTTCAAATATGGTTTAATTAATAGGTATGTATATACCAAAAAAACCATTATGTAACTATGGATAACTAATTTGACCCCTAATACTAGTTATGCATTGAGGGGATATCTAAAATTGTTCTACATGTATCCAAACACAAAAAATGAATTCCCCATCAATTTAATGATACAATTCATTTGTAAATGATATTTTATATAAAATCCATATTTATTATATAATATGGAATATAATTATCCCCAATCATTACAATCTAATTTAAACGTACACCACCACATGTAAAAATGGAATTAAATTGTGGAAATAATCTTATACATGGTACTAATAACATTGATATTGAAATGAAATGTAATGTTTTTTTAAAATAGAATAGTAAATGTTTTAAGAGGATAATAATGAAATAAAAACTCATAATTAATATTAGATTACCAAAAATTCATAAAAATTACTATTTTAATAAAACTAACTATTTTTTAAAAGTGAATCTGAAATATTTTAAAAAGAATTCTATTAATATATCTCTTTAATGTACCCTTGAGAACTTTTATAATAATATAAATTTTGTAAAATTTTTAAGGAATTGAAAAAAATGTTTTTTTCATATAAAATAATAAGAAAACTTCAAATAGACTTTTTATAATGAATTTTGAAAATAAAATTCTTACAAAACCATAAAATTATTCCTCTCAATCATTTTATAACGACAAAAATAAACTAAGATTTAGTAAATATATAATTTGAGTGTGTATAAAGTAATTTTTTAAAAGAAATTTGAAAAAAAATATGGGCATGGATGAAAAGTATACACGATAAAAATGGGAATGAGAACCATATTTTCTGGTAAACAGTATTTTTTGGACTCATGTTCCAATAATAGGAAAAGTTGTAACGAAATATTTTAACAACATAAATAACTTGAGTATTAGAATTTAGATTGTTACTATGAATGATATATTACAGGATTTAACAAATTTAAATAATAATAATCCAAAAAATTTAAGTTTGTTAAATAAATCCATAACACTTTTGAAACATTAAAACTCTAGAACCATTAATGAGTAAAAATAATATACAACATTAATCATAATAGATAATTATATATTCATGTTAAATACATCGAAACTGTTTTATATGCAAAAAATATAATAGATTATTCATAATAAAAAAATATGTTTAAATGTAGTGGAAATTATGATGAAATAAATTGTCTCTATTTTGAAATGCTTCATAGCTAATCTAACCACCTGTATAATAATTTTTAATTTATTATAAAAATATAAATGTTCTATATTCATATCTATAATATTAGTTATTTTCTATTTATTACATTTTATCAACTATTTGTTACCAATATTTTATTATTATTCTTATTTGAGGTGTAAATAACCATTTTATTTCATATAAATTTTTAATTATGTTGTCCCAATCCTAATACATTAATTATTGTTAATTTATCTCTAGAATTGAAATCATGATATAAGAATCATATATTTTAACTATATATATATGTGTGTGTTTATAGGATTCTATAAAATTTTTAGAAAAAAAATGTATTACACAATTTATGGAGACGGTATTTCAAATATAAGAATAAACAATGTTTTCTCTTTCCAAAGGATAGAACAAATGAAATTTAAAAAATAATTTAACATTAAAAATAATTATTTTATCATATTTATAACACGTATTCATTTAATACATCCTAATTACCAACCATGTAAAATGGAAATGGAAGCTAGATGCTGGATATTATATTATAATTTATGATGGAAGATAATTTAACTAATATCATATATATATTCACTATTTGAAACATTATAACCACCCATGTAATATAATCAGGAATAAAAAGTATATCTCTACATGGAGACAGTTAAGTATACATATTCAAGTGCGATGTTTTCAATTTTTAAATAATGTCAGAGGATGAAAATTATAGTACCATAATAATAATAATATATAAATATATTTAGTGTACTATATTTAATATTTTAGGATTGTTAAAACACATTAAGAGGATCTATATAAAGAAATAAATAATTTCAGCCTTGGTAAAGAGGATTACATCATCTTCAGAAGTCTTCATTTGAATCCGTTATCAATAATTGTTGGAATTGAATTTTAATAAGTTGATCACCTTTAATTCATCGTTAGATAATTTGATAATATGACTGGCTTGGGGTTGGTCAACCTAGGAATCGCAGTGTGGTGTCACGAAAAGAGAAAATGGGTATCCTTTTATAAGTGAGGGGATGTTAATACATTGAATTTATTATCATAATAAATTAATATAAATTACATTTCAAGTCCAAATGGATCCATATGGAATTAATTATATTTCTAGATAATTATGACTCTAAATAATCTCATCCAATACTTATACCACATGTGTAGTCTATTTTTTCTTCCTTATCCATAAACACCCATAGCCCAGTATTCCTAAGAAAGTGATTACATTACTACTTTTTCATATGATACAAATTATTGCATCTCAAATGACTGAATCAGTTAATTGTCCTAGTAAACATGGTATATAATTGACAATAAAGTAGATTTAAAAAAATGAAATATAAATTTTCAAAAAACATTATTCTACATCCATGAAATCATTCCATGAATTATTCATCATATACAAGGGAAATTAAACAAAATAATAGTGATCACTAATGATTAGTAATTTTTACACAACATAGAATCTATCATGATTCATAATTGATTTAGCTATAAGGAATAATAAAATATAATGAATGATATCTGAAAAAATTTATATTTAATCAAAATATATTTCTATCATGATTTGTTAAGGAATAATTAGCCTAGAAATGAAAATATTTGAACATTCATGAAATTAAATAAATAAGATGATAATCATAATTAGATATTTAATAATCAATATTGGAAAATAAATAACTGAAAACATAATCTATTTAATGAGTATCTTGATCATATTGGGAATCCATGTATAATATCAATTCAATAATATCATGAATACTAGTATATAAATTCACATGGAAGGATGTAATATCCTCCTCCCAGTAGATAATTAACTAGTTCCCAGAGTTGAGTCTTCACATAACCTCATAAACGTATCCTCATACGCTAGAGGCTATGGAATAGAAACATGGGTTTGTAAAGATTTGTAGAGGAGACTGTAATCCCTTATCAAATTAATATGATGTCAAAATAATTTATGCACATAAAAAAACCAATATGAACCCATAATGGTAAACATACATTAATATCTAATATGTAACTAGGTATCACATGCTATAAAAATACAATGAATACTCTATATTCCAGGTAGATTTAAAAATAAAATATCTAGTACCAAAACAATAAAGATATTGAATATAATCTAAATTCCCAACCAAATACTGACATCCCATGCACCAAACCCACATCCCTAGAATAAACCAAACACTTGGTCATTATAATGAACATATAATAGAAAATTTTATCATTTACATGAGTACCCATGTTCCATAGAGGCCTGATATGGTCCTGAGTACAACTTTTTAGGCCACCCCCATGGGCATATAATATAATACCAAATCTATACAATAATGTATGGAGGAAGAAAATGCAATAAATAAACATGTCAAGGAAATGACCATGTCTCACATTTATTAATAACCTAGTAAATGATATTTTATGAAGAAATAGGTTTCACATTTAAACAATTACAAATTATTAATTGTATCTATCCACTTATCTAGGGTCAAAAAATAAGATAAAGTAACCCCAATCACAATGGAATCCAAACCCTTAACATAAGGGGTTATAACATTAAATTAAATGGTGGAAATAGAAATTCCTAATTTTTCAAAATACCTAAAATCCTCATTCATGTAATTATACAATTTACACAAATTTTAGAATCATATATCCTCTATATGAATCCCAAAACCATGACATGTCCATACACTTGTAATCATAGAGCCATAGTTTGATTTACCAAATAGACATTACATTTAAATTACATTGGATCCTTATTCCATATTGTCTCATAAAATTCAACCATTTTTTGTATATAACCATTTTTCTGACTCCCTGATGTATGTGTTATAGGGGAGGGGTTTAGAGCCCCAATCTACCTTCACTCAAGTGTGTAAAACTGCAAGTCAGTACCCCACATACCACAAATAAATTTCCATATAATTCTTTAAATATATTACCTAATGACGATTAAAAAGTAAAAATGTCAAACAAATATACCATTATTCTACATTATTCCTTAAGACATAGTAAAATCAATCAAAAATCACCATAAAATTCATTTCACAATGAATGATAATAGAAAATTAATAAAAATAATTTATAATTATCTTGAATTCACCCTTTTAAAATATGGTTCATCGCCTTTGAAAACTAATCCTTTTGTCAAGAATTTTATTTACACTTTTAAAGGTTTCAAAAAATCAGTAATTTTTTTCCCGAAATAGGGGAACTATTCATAAATTTTAATTAATCGTACGAAATATATAAAGAAACCCAATTTTTAAATCATCATTAAGGCAATTCCTCCTTTATAATACCTAACTCCTTGAAAGAAAAATATAATTTATTTAAAACCCATTACTAGATCAAAATAAAAAATTCTATATTTAAATGAATTTAAAATCCCCATAGGCATTTCACAATATTTAACATATAATAAAATAAAATTTCCCTTTGAAAATGGTCACATACCCTAATATAATTTAGATCCCATTCCCACTCATATTTTCTGTATTTCATCATTTTAAAATTTATTTCACCATTTTCATGGGGTTGGCATATGCAATGGGTAGCCTTTGGTATTGTTTCACATTATTAATGAACCTGATATGGTCTAGGAGGGCTAATGACCTCATTCTATGTATAAAATTATTTTTTATAGTTAAAGGAATTAATATAAAACTAGTCAGTACATTTTAACAATCACATAGACACACACACACACATATATATTATTTTCATCTCCACAATATATTAATTTTTTTAGAAAAAAACATTATGGAATGAGTAAAAACCATTAGAGAATAAAACAACATAAAAAGGGGAACACCATCATTTATCACAACCCAAACACTCCAACATTTTACCACAACATATCAGGCACCATATGAGATAACATGACCATTTAAAAGAATAATAATCTTATTGGACTATTTCTTACAACATAAATACTACTTCAACCCACCTACATTTCTTCTCAGGTCCACCTGGATATGTTCTTCAAAATGAGATGCCAGCTTCTCTGATGTTTATATAAATTTATCGACAATAATTTTCCTATCACTAAAACCTCACACAAAAATGACTTTTTTTTTATTGAACCATCTCTTATACTTTTCACTGGTGTCCTATAGAAGAACACTTTCAACCGTCATGACATCATCTTCTTGATAAGACTTAATTAGAATGTCCTTCCACAATATACATTCTCTTGAGTTCATTATTAGGCCCCCATTTGATCCACTATTTGATATTTCACTATCACATACCATCCGGTTTCTCTTACAGGAGGATCATGTCTCCATTGGTTAAGTAAAGAAAGAGTAATCCATCATTCCTATAGATTTTCCCCTTTATCAGGATATAACTACATTAATAAAGTCTTCCTTTTTTCCATTTATTTCATTTCAGGTAAAAAATATCCCTATGATATAATACTTCTAAACCATCCTTGGGAATGAATCATCATTTTCTTCATCTATCTCTAATCGATAAGCTAATTGTTCCACATTTTGTTGTTCCACCTGTGCAGAATCACTTTGTACCTGAGTTAAACCCTGGATTACAATTCCATAAATACAATTTCCAAACTTAATATTGATTCAAACCCCTTATTCAATAACTACACCCATCATTCTGAGCTCTTTCCAATTATAGCTGTATATAACACACTCACCAGACTCCAGAGTCAAAAACTCCCAAGGAGGATCAAAGACAACCCACATATCATTGTGAGATGAGTGTCTTATATTGTTGTTCAAGAGCTTTAATTCCCCCTATCCCCCACAAAAAACATACACATGTGTAAAAAATTTATCAACCCAAATACATATAAAATTGATCAAAGGTGTTAAAATTTATCGGCTATATGTTCATGTTTCTAACCTCTTTCAGGATGACTATAATAGAATACTCTGCACTAGTCCTAAACTTCTCCTCCATCAGAGAATTGAACAATGTCCCAGTGTTCAGTGTGTTTATTCCTTCATTACATATAACATTCCTGAGATAATAGTCTCTCATCATTCATATTGGGAGAATCATATGGGAATTCGTATTATTTTTTTTGGACACTACAAATATCATTATATAGATATTTGAATTATGAAAAATTAGAAACCATGGCTCATAATAGAATTTTTTCTACTAGAATAACTCACATTCAATCTCAATTAGATTATTATCCCCCATTATCTTGGAAACAACAACATTGATAAATATACATGGAGAAATTAGGTTGTATAAATATCTGGTATATTGGTCAGATTGAAGATAATGAAGAAAAATGTTTCCTATTAGTCAAAGAATTATCTTTTTCTAAAACACAACGCTTGGTTCGTAAGAGATATCCTAATTTATATAATGGGAGATCTATAATTTAAGTGAAATTAAAGAAACAACTAAAAATAGGAAATTGTAAAACCTAAAACAAAACTTCGAACATTCTCTCATGTAGAAATTAGGTCATCATCTGATAAAAATTTGATCTACAACTTCCTCAGATCCCAAATCCAAATAACCACCCACTCTTTTGGGTTACCGAAATCATACATGAAACTATAAAAGGCATTATAATAAATTATTTTATTGCAAATGTGGGTGACCAATGTGAGACTCAACATCATTGAGGACTGTGTGACCTCCATAGATGTAATAAAAATAGTGCAAAATCCATCTTCACATGATTTAACCATAGGTAATATGTTAATATATAGGATGTTGGGTAGGATAGAAGGTATAGTTGTTGGATTAAAATATTGGGAAATAGGAAAATAATCGATAAGAGTATAACCCCCCCCCCCCCAGATGTAAAGGGTCGACCAGGGGGTTCTGGTGCCTCAACCATTCCGTAGACATCAACAGGTGAAAGGAGGAGGGGATGAGAGATTATGTATAAGCATATATAACCCTAATATTATGTGAAAAATAATTTAAACCACCTAACTAAAGTATGGTGATGAATTCTAACATAACCAAATACCTATATATAATCATAAACACCCATTAAATCCCTAACATATAATCTACGATAAAAGTGTGGGATATATTTTTTATAAAGAATACAATTACTCTAAAAAATTTAATCTTGAAAAATGAAGGAGAATTAGAGTTATAATCACATGTATTTTTGATTCTCGTAGAATAAATATCCAAAAAACCTTGAATAGAATGATAATCATCCCTCGGATGTATAAAGTGGATTGGTTTGTCACCCAATCAAGAGGAGGGAAATATGGGAGACATTAATCACAGAAAAGTTAATGCACAAGAGGGAAAACCAAAATTTCCAACATATTAAGTGTTTCATGATTAATTATACAATTTTCCAAACCATGTTACATCAATTAAGATCCCTTTTTCAATGATTGAATAAGTATCATGGTCTATTGGGAACAATCACACTATTTAAAAAATCATGCAAATCATATCATTCTGCCTCTGTCCAATAGGTGGATTTTCTGCATAGTCTCTAACGACATGAAGCATAGTTATCACTAACTATGCACCAACTATGCACTTCTAAATTATTGGCCCATTTTATTGTTGTCTTAGGTATGGATCCCTTAAGACACCCCGTAAAACACCTTATACACGCAAGAACTGTACCATTATCCATATAAAACAATGAT
This sequence comes from Viscum album, assembly GCA_963277665.1. NCBI lineage: Eukaryota > Viridiplantae > Streptophyta > Magnoliopsida > Santalales > Viscaceae > Viscum > Viscum album. The sequence continues at coordinate 563,091,586 of OY728129.1, read as the reverse complement.
TAACCAAAATAAAATCTGCTACATAGCTTCATGCATGTTCAAGATCATACAACTTCCCCCTTATAATGGTTCATCCCTAAGATATATTTTCCAAGCATCACATAACCTATTAGTCTAAAGGTCGGTTTGTGATTCCACATATCAACTTATTCTTCCACATTTCTCCCAAAATATTATCATGACGTTGAAACACTAGGACCACAAAAAGAGTCATAATTCAAAAAAAACCATAACCAACATCCCCATTCCCAAAATCAGTTCTCCAAATAGACACACCACCATCAAATCATCATAATCTACATCAAACCATGTGAAATGTCTAGGTAACATATCTAGACATCCACAAAATAGGATTATAAAAAATCAATACTATACCCTATGAGAGCCAATCAAAACTCCTTTAGTTCAATCATCCTCACAATTCATAATCCGTATCACTTGGATCTACATTACCAATTCATTAAAATTTCTAATGGTGACCCAAACCCATTTTCATATGAAGGAACATTAGGAATTCTATCCCCGATCCCCTAACCAACATTTTCCCATGACATAAAGCCTAAAGCCACATTCAATTTCCATATATTCGGAACTCAACCCAAGCATAACCTTTAAATCATGGATCTTAACCAATAAAAACATGACCAAATGTATGTCACCTAATATAAAACAATGAGATAGATCGTACCCGATACAATCCATTTTGAAATAATGTCCATGCTATCAACTATCTTTTTACCCAAAACGGTTCTCCCAACTATATGTCTTAGCTCACCACCACTGCCTTTGGGTGGTTGGTACATCTACCAATAAATGTAAACCTATAATCTAAAAAATAAACCTTAAAAAACTTGGATGTGTTTCCCAAATAATTGTGCCGAACATTCATTGGAATTCGACCTAACAACGGTTTCCTCACATTCCATAAAATCCACTTTGAATGGACTTACACAATGCGTATAATTTTAGACCAAAAATCACAACCTATATCAATATCATCATCCACGTGAAGATATAAATTCATCTAGATCATTAATATGATTGTTCCCAATACATACCTTGCATTTTAACATGTGGAATACCACAATATTATGACATCACTACTGGTGTCATTCCATAACATCCAATTGATTTTTACCATCATGGTATCCACTACTATACATCCCCATATAATTCATTATTTCACCCACCAAAATATCTAGCACAAACAACTTCTATACCAATATATAAATTAGAGAAAACTTGTTCCATCCTCAAAACACATTTTCAGTCTCAAAACACACTTGACCCCACTATGGGATCACCACTACGTCACCTTAACCAAATAGATTTCATTTTTAAATACATTATCAGGTCACCCAAACACACATATCGATGTCCATTTCTAACTTATTATGAAGTTATAAAAACCAACCTCCACTTCAATTAGTCATTTTCATGGGTTAACCCAACCATTAATGAATCTGTCACATGCATCTCATATTTCCCTCAAATCCTCCCGACGTCAAAGGCAACACATGGACAAATCAATAGCAACATCTACAACCCACATAGTCTTTCCTGAGGAACCAAAATATGTCCCTCTAAGGTTTCTCTATTCCACCATGATTCTACCACATCTTGTACAGAGTTTTATCCACACATCCATGAATAACATAACCCTCATTTATATAGGGGTTTTTTTTCACCACTTTTGTCAAGAAATTTCATACACTATGCCTCAATCTTGGACCATAATATGAGACCGAAAACATGGAATTGTCTACACACCATCCCCTATAATCCCAAAATATTCATCTCCCGATACTAATTCCTAGAATTCAATAAATCAATCACTAGATTATTTTGACATCTGATCCATCTAGGAGACCTCCCCTATAACCGGTCATTAGTGTACTCCTTCACCACAAAGATCATGCATAGATTCAACTCCATGAGCTCATCCTCCAAGAGATCCTATTTCCAGGAAAACACATTTAGTTAGATATATGATAATCACATCCTCTCTTAGTATTCATGGGATGATGACATTATATTTTAAATGATCTTTACTAGGTAAAAGTACACAAAAATTTATTCAATGAATTCCCCCAATATCTATCCACCATTGATTTAACCTTTGACTATAGGGAATCCATGAATTAAATAAAGTATTAGTATTACCCACCCTCCAACATCTCAATGAAACTCAATCACCATAACTAAAATTGATTTAAAAAAACAGAACCAACTCCCAACCCTTTGCCAAGCGGTCATGATCCATCATTCCCTATATCACCATTTTCAACAACCCAATCACGTTAATCCAGAAAGACCCTACTTATTTACATGTGAAAAATACCATACCAATCTATAAAGCATCCATCTTGAATATATCTTTTTCCTTCTGCAACGGTGACACATAATGATGGAAGACCTTTATCATGAGAAATCAGTGCAACCATCCCCATGGGTACCATTCTTTTTTGACATTTTCATACTCCTAGACCTGATGAAATCCCATGAGGTCTCTCACTTAACAATGACAACCAATAAACCTAGAACTATATCTCATGAGTCATACATAACTAGAACTAGAACCAAATATGCACTCACACCACATAAAATGAAACCTAATCGGTTTTCCTCATCAGACTCAAGGTTGTCTCCACATGAAATATAATAAACAAATTGTCCATACATCCAAGCACAACAATAAAGCCATATATCTCACATGCTGTCACTCTATAACAAAATCATTCAAACATTATTTTTCCTCCCCTTCCTTATCAACCCAATAACAACATCGATTCCTCCATTAATGTTTGTAAAAAGTTATGAGTAAAGAACCCATTGATCTCAATTTTAAAAATCAACATGTCAACAATATTCTAGTGTTCATGTTCCCCATTGATAAAGGTACTATTGAATAACTATGAAATTTACCAAAAAACATTATGGGACCCTCCTTGCATCGATCACACAACTAAAGAAACCACTGATGATCCACATTCTATGGAACGTACTACAATCAGCCATCCTCTATAAATAAACCCATATCACAACCATAAATCATGATTAATCTCTAAAACAATAGAACTATACACATATACCTATATTCAAGGCCTCTAATGTATATCAGTACCATCACTAGAAATCATTATAAGTGTAACCTATCAAGGCCTCTAATGTATATCAGTGCCATATGTCCCACAGAAGCATGATTAACCCAGATGACCCCTATAACAGGTCACCATTAAGGACAAATGATACCAAATATAGAAACTAGATCCATCCTATATAATTCCATTATATATCCTTCTACTCCATACACATAAACCCTAAAACAACCCACTGCTCATGGGTAGAAATCTATCCCTCGTTCCAAATACACTATGTTTAAAATAACATGTAACAATTTACCCTATACCAAACAATAATGAAACTCAAAAAAGAACATCAAAAAAACCTAATCCAAACACTAACTCAAGGTTTTAAAACACATATAAATATTTCTCCACCCAAAAGCGTCACCAAATCCACATTGAAATACATAATTTCAAAATACCAAGGTCATAAACAAACCAAATTCAGAAAATAAGATTAATTTCATTAAATGGGATATCCCAACCCCTCAATATATCACGACATGTACCCTTGGTAACATAATAAGGCACACATAATACACAAACCTCAGATACAATGTTTCATAAAACAAAATAATTTATAACCATCATCAATGTCATTAAAAGTACCTTAAATTTCACATTTCCCTTCTAAATTAAAATTTCCCATTTAAAACCGTATTTTTCACATTTCAAAACATTTCATTTAAAAAACCAAACATCTACACCATTATTATTGTTTTTAATAATAAAAAATATTAAAAATAAATACATTCATTATTAAAGTTTTATTTCCAATAATTTTAATTGAAAATACATTTTCAGAATATATTAACAAGCCTAAACTCGAAGATGAAATCACACCATTAACGCATGAGAACTAAATAGCTATCAATCATAGGAAACATATGGATGACTAATCAATACTCTATTCTGATCATCACACATGAACTCACACACCCACTCATTTCATAAAATAATAAGATATAAAATCCTATAAATCAATAACATCATGTCCAACTGAACCACTCAATGTGGATGTATCGACCACCCATAAAACAAATAATCCCTCCCCTAGAAACAAGCGGATTACCTCTTATGTGGGGATGTTGGAACCCAAGAATGATCTCATTTTGAATTTTTAAAATGTTAATAGATTGATTTCTACTATTCCAAAAATTGTTAGACAAATGATAGGATTTGATACCAATTTGTAACATCCTCAACTCGTAAGGCACTAAACATGCTCCCCGATCCAGGTCATCAAATAACCTCAGGCCCCTACACAAATTCTAGAGGATGACATATAATATAGTGGTTCTATAGAGATATTTTTTGGAAATAATCCATGTTCATCATAGAAAAACATCAATACAAATTATATCAATATGAAAAATAACTAATCTAAAGCAAAAACATAAAACATTAAACCTAATCTAATAAGTAACTCTGTAAAAAATGTTATCTAAATATGATTAATACAATACACGAGATGCATCTATAACGAGCATATATCTAGTCACAAAAATTGAAAATATCTTGATCACCATTCGGATTCCCAACCTGTTCCTGACATCACATTATCCAACCCAATATCCCATTCAAAAACCCAACAATAGGCATGTGTCCTTAAGCTATCACAAAAACATGTATCTTTTTCTCATGTACCAATGTTAAATGGCAGCCTGATCATGGTATAAGTACAAAATATTTGGCCATGACCAATGGTTTCAAATATAATAACTTGACTGTAATGTGGTGTTTTTAGGAACTCTAGTGTAATAGATAATCATGAAAAAGTATAAAAAATTCACATTTAACAATTACCATTTTTAGCAAATTTTATCAAGAGACATGTTTCAAATATAAGAAATTATTAATTTACCATTTCATGCATCATGTAATCTTGGTTAGAATAATCAACTAATCTAGTTGGAGTGACATCATCAGCCTAAGAAATTTCAAAAGGGGTTACACACATTATATTAATAGGGGAGAATCAAAATTTACAATTTATAAACTTACCTTGGAACCTCGTTCTTGTAATCAAATTATAATGACCCAAACCCTGTAGCTTAGAGTATGAGCCTTATTTGATTACATTTTACTGATTATAAAAAAAAATTCCATATGGGACAAATATTTTATTTGTTTTTGAGAACTATATACATACATATGTTCAAAATTAAAACATGAAATTGAAAACAATTTAGCAATTTCATCGACAACATCCATAACTCCAAGTTATTTATGAATGTCATTCATAATAACCATATTCATGTCCTGGGAAAATGAACCATATGATTTTGGTGGTTTAAAATTCTCAGTAAGGGTAAACAATATGAGATATGATTTCAAAAACATAAATAATAGAAATAGTGAATAACAAAAAAAACGCATGCCTTTAAAAAATGAATTTGAACACATTATGGCATGAATAAGAGAAGATTAAATAATTCCATAATAAATCATAATCATGGGAATTATAATATTTTAATAAACAAATAAAATAACATTTAATGTTTTCAAAATAAGGTAATGTATAATTTAAGACATCATAACCATACTGTCATGGCCTCGTTCCAAGACCATAAAAAATCATTTTTCCAGGGCCTTGTACCAAGACTGTTGTTTTTCACATGAGGCCTAACAATTCATAAAAGGTATATAGAGGAACCCAAACATAAATTTATGTTTCCAATTCATTACTCATATGAGCAAGGATAAATATAAACAAAATATTCATTCACATTGAAATTGACATATAAAATTTCAATAACGTTTCCTAAACATTATGTATAAACACTATCCATTCTGATAAAATTGGTTAATCATTTTAATATATAACATCCAAATTCAATATAATCATGAACCATTCAACAAAATATTGTATATGATATCATAAAATATTAATCCCAATATGTTACAAGTGTTTTAAAACATATCAGTATACTCTTATAAAATCCTCAAGTAATTCTTGATAAAAATACTCCTTTACATAAAATAGAAGCCTTTGTTAATGGAAGAAATTGTAAAAAATTGGAGGAGAAGTGATATTTTTATTTAATAATAACATTAGTGTTTTTAGATAGAAAATGGTGACTAAAAATATTATAGGTTTCTTTTAAAAAATAGATAATAATTTGGGGAATTTCATGGAATCAGGCGTGTATTTTGGGATGATTTTTTGAAAGATCCTTTTCAAAAATATAAATCCCCATAAATTAAATTGTGGTTCTGGTTGGTAAATGAATGTAGAACATTATAAAATAATATATTATGATTAAATATGAAGAATTAATAATTTAATTGTGTTATGCCGGGAATAAGAGTAACTCAAAGGATAATGGAGGTTCGGGTAGAAAACCCTTACCTTAAGACCGAACGTGTTCCTCACATGATCTAAATGAACTGAATAATCAAATTTAGGTTCCTAAATTAATAATTACAAAAAATAATTTAAATTATATTGATATATTATAACCTTTTAGGTTCATTATTGTCGTCTTTATGGGTTAAGAGGTTTAATTTCATTGTTCAGGAGTGTTTTCTTATTTGGTTTTCATGATGGATTTACCTATATTCATGTACAGATAAACATGTTGAATGAAAATGTTTTTCTAAAATAGAAATTGTATGTTAATAGTTAAAAACTATAAGTTAACATGTTCATAAAATTCATTTGGTTAATGGATGTTAAGATGAATTATTATATAAAACATTAATGATAATTGTTTGGATTAATTGGCGGTTCTTGGTCATAACAAACTCATTATAATTATTAATTTAATATCATGTGTAGAAAAATATTTCATAACCTCATATTGTTTTTAATACATATATTATATTCTTGTTCAACTATCATATTATTTTCATAACCCGAATTGAATAGGGAAATTGAAATTGAAAACCCATCGCCCTTGAATGTGATAAATTAACACATCTAACATGGTGTTTTCATTTCTAGAATAAATGAGGGGAAAAGGGAGATGATGAAGAATTATTGATTAATAATAATTAAATTATTGAACATTTATGTTATATGAGCAGTCAATACATTTGTATTAAAGGAGGTGAGGAATGATAAAGAAAATAAAGGAATGTGAAATAAAAGAAATGAAAAGTGGAATTTACCTCTTGAATATATCTTTCTTGAGAGCCTCTTTAGGGGAGTGATTTTAGAATTTTTATGAGACCAAGGGTTAGTTGAGGTGGGGGAGAATCATGGGAGGAGATTTTAGAATACATTATTCAAGTCACAAGGCATTACAGGTGGGAAGAGAATAGAGAGGGGGTGGTTATAGTGAAAGATAGAACTGATTATTTAATATCGTATTCATTATTTTATTATTTTGCTCAAGACAACCAAGAGGGTTGATTCATGTGACCCATAATAGTAAAATGTTCATATATCTTATAAAAAATCATTCTTACATCATCCATGTTCTAGGAATAGTTAATTAAATTTATAATGAATATAGAAGTAAATTATCTTATTTTACTATTCATCAATGATTACACTATTTCAGAAAAATACAAAAAAATTACCCTAATCAATTTTTGAGTTGTAGAATAAAAAAATGATCTCTAATTTTAATAAATAATTTTCTAAATATTATTTATTTAACTTTTATTTAAATCAAAATTTATTATAAAAATAAGAATTTTAAAACTATAATTAGTTTTATATTACCTATAAAATTTAATCAAGATATAATTATCTAATAACCATAAGATTGTAAAATAATAATATGATTCTCTATTGAAAAGTTTCATATTACTATTCATAATGGTATTTTACTATTCATCAACAATAAATTTTGTCTTATTAGACTCAAAATATCTTATTAAATGCAACCGTGCGTGACAGTTTTTCGAAATTGAAATCATAGTGGTAAAAAACATTTTTTTACTAGGTAGGTTATAACATAGTGGTGTTTTGTAGAGGTTCATTGTTTCATGAAATCAATATTAAATTTATTTAAAAATTCATTGGGTGTTACATTTTCTAATACTTACATAAAATTCCTCCTTGAAATTCTATGAATATTACCTATAAAATGAATTGGGTAAGTATTTATCAAAATATATTTATGACACTATTTTTCTTTTTCATTTATATGATTTTTTCAAAATACCTTTACCAGTCATGTCGTCTGATTCCCCAAAACCTATTCATTTTTATTTAATATTTGGATAGGCTCTTCAGAGTAAGTTAGTTAGGATCCAATTCTATACCTTCATAATGGAGGACATGTGTTGGGTCTTGAATGAACTTTCTCAACAATGATACATAGAGCATAATGTTTACATTAGATAGGATGGTGGCATAGCGAAATGTTATGGAATAGCTCTAATTATATCTAGTATTTTTAGAGGTCCAATGTGCCTAAGGATTAGTTTCCCTTTCTTCAAAAATCTTATAAAACACTTCCCTAATGATACCTCAAAGAAAAATATTATCTCCGACATGAAATTCAAAATCCTTTCTTCAACTTCCAACATAGATCTTTTTCATTCTTTGATATTCTTTGACATAGGTTTGAATAGTCATTAACATCGATTTTGTTTCCTCTATAAGTTCGTGACCCACATGCATCTGTTCTCCAACTTCATCCCAACAATATGGTGTATGGCGTATTTTTCCATACAATGATTTATATGGTGAAATTTGAATACTTGAATGGAAACCATTATAGTAAAAAACTACACTAAAAGTAAATATTTATCCCAAATACCATGAAATTCAGGTGAAAATGATCTCACCATGTCATTTATGTTTTGGATTGTCCTTTGTGATTTCCCTTCAGTTTGTGGGTGGTAAGTAGTACTATAATAAAACATAGTATCCAATTATTTATGATGAATTTTCAAGAATTTTGATGTAAATCATGTATCAAGATCAGTCACAATTGAGATATGTGCTCCATGAAGACTCCCAAATTTATTTATCTAGATTCGTTAAAGGCACTTCAGTAGAAAATCCTCCCATATAGTGAAAATAGGTTCAAATTTCATAATTCAATCCACAATTACCCATGTTGCATCATTATTTCATGGACTGATGGGAAATCTAGTATCAAAATACATGGTGATATCATGAAATGTTCTTTCAAATCTCTATACATCTTAGTGATACCAGTCTGTAAATAGAAATTATAACTATGGTCAACCTCCAATAACTCCCTTTTTATCTCATTTATATCATGAAAACAAAGCCTCTTCACAAATTTTAGAGTTTCAATTTCACACCTGAACTCAATCAACATCCCATCATTCAATCCTTTAATTTTCATTTATAGATTCTCTTCATCAGACTGAGACATTTTTAATCCCTTCAAACAAATATTGTAGGAAAAAAATGAAAATTTTTTATGGTTTACCTATGTTGATATTTCCCATTTCCATATTTATTAGATCAATAATTATAGTATCCACTTCAATCCTACTTTTTTTGAACTCTATAATCATTCCTACTCAATAAATCAGCCACCTTATTGGCTTTTCTTGGGTGGTAGTGTATGAAAAAATACTAGTCCTTGAGTAGTTCAATCAATTTATGTTGTGTCATGTTGGGTTATTTTTGTGAGGAGATATATTTAAAGATCTTATGATTCATATATATCTCACATATTTCACCATATTGATAATGACATTGTATCTTCATAGAAATGATTATAGATTCTAAGTCAAGATCATGAGTATGACACTTTATTTCATTTATTTTTAATAACATTGATGTATATGAAATAACTCTAACATTATATATAAGGACCCAACCAATTCCTTTCTTTTATTCATCACTATAGATCACAAACACATCATTCCTCGATGGTAGATTCTGTATCGGAGCTTTCACTAATCTCTTTTTCAATACCTGAAAACATTCCTCGCATTATTTTGTCCATATGATCATAATGCCGTTACATATAAGATTGGTCAATGGTTTGTTTAAACTATAAATATTATAAATGAACACTAACAATAAACAGCTTAACCAATAAAACTATGTACCTTAGTTATGTTTGAGAGAGTAGGCCATTCCAGAATAGCCTTTGTCTTTATAGGATCAACAGATATTCCCTCATTTTGGAAAATGTGACCAAATAAGAAATCTGATTGAAGCTTAAATTCACACTTTCTAAACATCCAATATAATTATTTTCTTCTAAGAGTCTGTATAACAGTGCACTAGTGATTTTCATGATCTCATTTATTTTTCAGTATACATACTTATCATTAATAAATACCACCACAAATTAATTAAGATATTCCATGAAAACAACATCCATCTGATCCATGGGAATACAAGTTTTATTATTATGTCCAAAGAAAATTAATATAAACTCTTAATACCCATACCTAATTTTAATGTATGTATTTTTAATTTCTTATATCCTTACTTAGAACAAATGATATCCAGATCGATGGTAAAACGTCAAAAAAATTCGGGCTCCATATAGTTGATCAAATAAATATTCAATGTGAGGTAGGGGAAACATGTTATTTATTATTATAACATTGATCTCACTATATTCAATGCATAAAATCATATATCAATCTTTATTATTAAAAAAAAGACAAGGTCTCCCCATGTAGAAATACTAAGATGAATTAATCCATTATAACCAAATTCCACTAGTAGATCCTTAAATTCAACTAATTCCACAGAGGACATTCTATATGGGTTCATTAATATGGGCCTTGAATCTATAATTAGGTCATTGAAAAACTCAATTTTCTACTCTATAGTATATCTAGGTAAATCCTATAGAAACACATCGACATATTGTTTTGAAATTGATACGTCCTCTATTCTAACATTCCTTTCATCACCCAATGTTAATGCATTATTTTCCACCCAAATAATTGTATTCTGTTGAGCTCCTGTGGGTGGATATATATGATAATCAGATAGTGAGGTTTCTTCTTTAAGGATATGGGATTCCACATCTTCCTGAAAAATTGTAACCTCCTCCTTCATACAATAATTTTGTTCATCTGGTTTGATTTCCGCTATATAATGAGGACTACATCAAAGTCAATCATGGGTATTATAATAATATTATTTGATAATTCAGATTTATATACTGTAATGGGGATTTTCTGACACAACATTGTTGGAATGATAATTCCCTTAGGAGTTTTGACTGACCACTCCCTTGTAAAATAAAATTGGAAATATCTATTTTTCAAAGAAAATAGGGAATATATGATAGAATGTGATAAAACAAAATCAAATAAAGTATTCAATAAGTTCGAGGAAATAGTTAAAGTACCTGGAACCACATCATTAAAGACTTAAGTACTAGTAGTTTTGATCGCAAAATATTTTCCTTTCTACCTTGGTCTTTTTTGGGAAGTGTTTCCTCGACGCCTAGGAAAATCATTTTCATAATTTCCCCTCTCCCTAAAAATTCAGGAATAAACATTGTTAGATTCATTAATCCACATACCATCAAGAGATAGGTGGACTTTTTATAAACACTTGATTAAAATTATCATACCCTTTATGCATGTAATAAGATGTCTCTGCCCAAAATTTTCATAGGGTGGAAGGTCAACACTTCCCTTCTTCCCCATTTCATTATTTCCTTTTCCAGATTTTCATCACCATATTTTCCTCTTCAATTCACTTGAAATTAAAAGAAATATATAATTCATTCCCTATCTTGATAGCACATTAGACTATATATTCATATGATGAGAAACTTCTGGAGACTAGAGTCATTCGGTGGAATGGTTTTAGACCATAAAATAATTGACCAATATTTGTCATTAGATTACGTTTGAAGTCTATAGAATATTTATATATTCTTTTGAATTTACCTTATTAATTTTGAACATTATCATCTTCGTTTTTCTTTTGTTTCAGAAACTTTATTTCCATATCAGCCTGTTGTTCATGAGGGAAATATTTCTCTAAGAATATTTTCTTAAAATCACATCATTCTATTTCTTCTATTTATTCTTCCACCATTGTGTTTAGGATTATAGACCAACAATGATCTTCAACTCCCAATAGTTGATAAACTACCATGGCAATGTTACCTCTTTCATTACATCCTAAAGAGAGAAATGTCTACTCTAATGAACATATCCACTAGTCCACTACGGCTGGGTTTGTATTCCTATTAATAAATGGAGGTTATTGTTGAATAAAGTGGACTAACATAGATCCCAAATGTTGTGGATCCAGAAGCTTCAAATGGCTAATTTTATTATTCATATCTTGAGTCATATGTCCCATTATAGATATATGATTCCCAGAACCGGTCACAACACCCAAACCAACATCAATATCATGAATTAGAGGGAAATCCCTATAAAAGACAAACGCTTCCAGGAGGATTCCATTCCTTCCACTACGATTAATTTCATAATAATGGCATACAATAGATTATGTTTTGAAACATAATGAACAATATAAACATCGAAAAAATTTAGAATAAAATGAAATTCAATATAATGCTAATCTAATAATCATAAACATGTTTTCATTAATGAAAATTTTACATTAAATACTTCATAATGAATTATTATTTAATTTTGAATTATTCTAGGAATATCGCCTAGTAGTGTCAATCCATGTGCACAATTAGGCCCATTTCCATGTACTAGGGTACCCAGGGTCAATCCCAAAACTCCTTGTCAATGTTGTTACTCCTATGTATATCTGTTCTAGAACCACATCCACTTGTAGTATCAAGGCATGCATTTGTTTTATATAATGATACACTTAATATATTCATTACCAAAAATTCCAAGATGTTCTTTTATTTTTTATCCTCAGTGACTATCATAGAGTTTTATTCCCAAAAAAACATTTTATAAATCCACTTTCCATGTTTACTTCTAAAAATCATCTGATACCAACTGTAAAGACTTCAACCCAATTTCCCTGAGACGGTTACTTGTTTAATTAAATTAAAATGATTACAATAAATTCATACATTGATTGAATAAATATATTGATACTTTTGGAAAACCAGATACCTTCTATGTTCAACATTACAACTTGAAAGGAGAGAAATTAAGAATGTTCTTCAACAACATCCATAACCCCTAGTTATTTCTACAGTTCATTCATAATATACCGCATCATGCCTTAGGAAAATGAAACATAAAAATGGGGTCAGCTCAAATTCTCATTAAGGGTAATAAAATAAATTGTAAAATGTCCAAAAACTAAACAATAGACATAAAGAATATCTAAAAACATCTGCCTTTAAAAAATTAATTTAAACACATAATGGAATGAATATGAGGAGAATAAATAATTCCACAATAAATCATAATAATGTGTATTTTAAAAGTCTAATAACATCATGCACATTAAATTACTTGTTTAAAAATGAAAGAATTCGTAATTCCATATATCCTAACTATACCATCAAGGCCTCATGCCAAGACAATAAATAATCATTTTTCAGGGGCTTGATCCAGGACTATAGATTGTCTCATTAGGCCGACGGATGCATCGAGGGGCTATGTCTGGCCCCAAACAAAAAATTTTAACACCAATTAATTCCTCATTTTATTGGGGATAAATTTAAACAACATATACATTAATATTAAAACCAATATATGAAAATTCAATAACCTTCCCAGAACATTAAGCATAAACACTAACCATTTAGAGAAAATTGGAGGATGTTTTTAAGATAGAACACCCATAGTCAAAACAAACATAATACATTAAATTTTATATGGTAGATAAAATCATAATATATTAATCCCAATAATCAATAAGGGTGTTGAAATAGATTAAGATACTCTTAGATAATCATTGAGTAATTCTTGATATAAATACTATTTTACATTAAAAAAGCATTCCTTTAGAAATGTTATTATATAAAACTAAATGGGAATTTAGATAGTAATTTCATAATAATATGGATTATTTTCAAAACATAATGGTCTCTAAAAATAGATTTTATATTTCACTAGAAAATATTTCTTAATTTGAGAAATTCCCAAGAATCAGGTTCTTATTTGAAGAAGAATTTTTGAATGATTTTTTTTAAAATATAACTCCCCATAAATGAGAGTAGGATTCTGTTTGGCACACATATATAGAACATTATAATTGAATATATGAAGATTTCATATAAATAAATAATTATTTAATCGAGGTATGTAGAGAATAAGAGTAACCCGGATGAAAGTGGAGGTTCGGGTAGAAAAACACATACCTTAAGTCTGAAGGTGTTCCTAACATGATCTTAATTAAAATAATAATAAAATTTATTGTAATAAATTAATGACTCAGAAAAATACTATATATTTAATTGATTTAGTATTACTTTATTAGGTTCATTCATGGACTTTTTATGGGTTAATATCTTTAAATTACTTATTTTGATGTGTTTTCATCATTGGTTTTAATGATCGGTTTACTTATATTCATGTATGGATAAACATATATAATGAGAATAGTTGTCCAAAATAGATGTTGAAGGTTATTAGTTTACAATGAGAAGATTACATGGTCATAATATTCATTTGGATATTTCGAGTGAAGATGATTCATTATATAAAACATTAATGGCAATTTTTTGGGATGATTGGCGGTTCATGATCACAAAAAACTCATCTTGATTTATAATTTAATATCATGTGTAAAGGTAGATTCTAGATCATAATAAAAGTTATAATACATATATTATAGTCTAATTCAACCATTAAAATGCTTTCATGAAGATAACTGAATACAGTAATATAAATTGAAAACTAGTCCTCCTAGAATGAGATAAATTAACACATCTTCGATGGTGTTTTCATTTCATGTATAAATTAAGTGTAAAGTAGGGTTGATGAAGAATTATTCCTTTAAAATAACAAAATTACAGTATATGTAAGGTACTAGAGTAATCACAACATTTAGATTAATGGAGTAAATTAATGAAAAAGAAATGTGACATGAAAACAAAGAAATGAAAAGTGGAATTTACCTCATGATGTTATCTTCAGTGAGAGCCTTTTTAGGGGAGAGGCTTTTATCTTTTTATGAGACCAAGGGCTGATGCACACGGGGGGGGAGGATATTTTAGAAGAATTTAGACAGGAAACAAGGCTTTATAGGAGTGATGAGAAGTGGGAGTCAGGAGAGTTTTTTTAGTTTAGAAGATGAGTGATTATTGAATATCTAATTCATTATTTTTTTATTTCCCTCAAGAAGACCAATAGTTTTGATTCTAGTGTCCAATAATAGTATTAATTTCATGTGATTTTGAAAAAAAATGTTGTTTCAATAGCCATGTTTCCATCAATATATAATATAACTAATAATGAATATATAAGGTAAATTACCGTATTTTATTATCCATAAAACATTTGAGTATTTTTGATTAAACTGAATAATTCACATGAACTTTTTATAGATGTATATAATTCAAAAATGATCTTTGTTGTTTGAAAAATATTCTACATATTATTGATATTAAATTTACATAAAATTATAATTTATTCAAAATATATTAATTTAAAATATATAATTTATTTTATATTACCTTGAAATTCTAATAAATATAAAATTATCTTGTAACATTAAGACAATAAAATAATAAATGATTTACTATTCATAAGGGTCATATAACTATTCATAAGGGTATGTTACTATTCACCAAATATTATGTTTTTCTTAATAGACATTAAATATCTTACTAAATCCACTCTGTCGGGCAGTTTTTCGAAATTGAAATTATTAATGTGGACAAAATAATGTTTACTAGTTGGGTTATAACAAAGTGTTGTTTTGTAGAGACTTAGTGTTTAATTCATTCAATATTTAATTTATGTGAAAAATCATAGGATTTTACACAAACCATGTCCACATGTTTGGTAAGAATATAGCCTCATCCTGACATCCCAAACGATGCAATATTCAAATGTTGGGAATCTAAGATCCTCAGTCTAGAATCCCCACAATAAATTATACAACCCCAACCTCAGATCCATTGTCTAGGTAGTCTAATTAAATAAATCTATTAGCAGAATATTGCATCATCCCGAGACCCTAACCCATGCATTATAGGTGTTGTTTTTTAGCCACATTCAATCTATAATAGTGGGCATAGAACCAGAAGTCAATACCCCACATAAAACTTGGCCATGTGCAAATGCATCATTAAATATTTTACATTATTACCATTTTAAAACCATAACTCATAAAACAAATATTTCATAATAGTGAATCCACCCTTATTCCATATTAAGAACAAATAAAAATTCAACATCATATTCATTTACCAATCCATGAAAACACACAAATAAAAATAATTAGTTAAATTAATCTTGAAGGAACCCTTTGAAAACATGGGTCTCCCTCACTGAAAACTAAAATGTGCCTCAATTATTTTATTTCCATTTTTAACCATTTCAAATAATCAGTGTGTAGTTTTCAAAAAAAACTGATAATCGTGAAGTCATTTCAAATCATCATCATAAATGTATAAGGAATATAACATTTTAAATTACATTCATTCCAACAAATAATTTATAGACATTTACCTATATCAAAACAACATATAATTAATTTAAAATCCACAACGAGATCAAAATCCAAAACACATTATTTAAACCATTACAACACCCCCATAGGTATTTAATGAATTTGACATATATATATATTTCAATTTACCCTTTATCCAATCCAACATACCTAATTATAGTTCACAACCCTTTCTCTCACATATTTCATGATTTCACCATGAACCAATTTATTTTACCATTTTCAAGGGTTCGACAACCCCCATGGGTAGCCATGGTTTGGTCTCATATCATTAAAAAAACAACATGGTCTCAGAATGGTATTTCTCCTCAATATGAGTCCCAAATCACTTTTTATAGTCAATGATAATAAATTGGAACATGAAATTAAATCCGAAAAACTGTATACCCATATATTACAATGATACTATGGGAAAATGATTTTAAACCACCTAGATTTGGAATTTTGATGTGTTATTGCTTCACCGATTTCCTTGACTTGACATAAAATACCCATTAAAGGCCCAACATAGAATATGCTGGAAATGTGATAATTTTAGTGTTTTAAAATGATTATATTGATTCTATAATCCATAATCATGATATAATAATGTTGATTAGTGTTAGACTCTACTATATCGTCAATTCACACCCAGAAACATTCAAATTTCTAGGAATCCAACGATAATCATTTATTGGAAGTATATAAGGTTTTGGTTTATCACCTAATATTATTGAGGAAGAAAAGGGGATGATTTTTTGAGAACCCTTAAATCTCCAAGGGGTAAACAAGAATATCCACTTTTTATGGTCCACATGGTCTTTCCACATATTTTTACAAATCATGTACTAACAATGCGGCTCCCTCTTTAAAATAGGATCAAGGACACATGGTCCCCTTGACACACACACACATTTTAGAAAACCAGGACAATCTGTTGTGTTAGCCTCTATCAGATAGAAGGAACCCACGAACTACTCTAATAGATATAGATAATGAGTTGTAAAAAAATAAAATAGGGACATAACTACAAGAAAGGATATGATCTTACAAAACAAATTATTAAATATTAGACTACATGATATCAAGAATCATGATAAATTTATAGTCATGGCCTCATTAAAATGATGTTTATCAGATTGGTAGGTATAAATAAAAAACCCCTTTTAATAAGGCTATAAATTATTTTAAACTAATGATATTACTTATTTATCAAGGGGATATCTATTTTGGGTTCTCGGACATAACAAAATTTCCACCAAATTCCTCATATATCAAATGATTGTTTTAAATAATGTATAATATGACTTATCAATAAATATCTGTATTTAGTAACGAATATAAATTTATAAATATATCAACTTCAATAAAATAACATTTAATATAAGACACCATATTTTAAAATGTTATATTATTTAGCTAATAATCATATTATAGATACAAATAGTATGAATATTGAATTGAAATGAAATGTTCAATTATCATAAAAATTTCATTATTTCAAGGTAATTTTTATGAATTAATAATTAACAAGAAAATAATAGTCCATTACTTTTCATGGAAAAGTATAATATTAACCATTAAGAGAAAAACTTATGATTATATACATTCTTCATATCCCTTGTGTTGTATATATAAAATGAATGAATTTTTCTTCGATGAATACAAATAACATAAAATGATATTTAACAATATTCATTTAAAACAAAACATATCACATTAAAATTCACTTTTTTTAAATATCATGAATTTTAGAGAAAAATTAATCTTCAAATTATCCTTTTAATATTTGTAACATACCTTAAATAAAATTATTTTTCATTATGGTATAAAGATCTATTCATGAAGACAACATTAAAAACAGTGATTCCATTTTATGTTGTAGTAATAAAAGTTGAAAATTACAATTTTTTAAATGTGACTAGAATATTTCTTTTCAATCATTCTTAAATAACCCAATTGTGTTAAAAAATTACTTTATGCATTAATTATACATCTTTTTAAAAACGTTTTTGTGCAAAATATGGATATGGAAGAAATGAAATTTTCACTAAACTGTGTAGTAATGTAGAATTATATTAAAATAATCTAAATAATATTATTTATTAAAGGGAGGAAAATGGAAATATTAATTAAAATATTATTATATAACCATAGGATAATAAAATTAATCATTTTTATCAAAAAATGATCAAATTAATTCATTTAATGGAAAAATAATGTATAATCAATCTTGATTAAAATAATATTATGAAATAGTCCCTTACAAATATCATAATTCATTGAAGTGAGAATTAATCAATGATGTGATTTTGTGTGTAAAAAATTAACTAATATAATAAAATTATGAATGAAACCAAAAATAATTGATGGTCAAAACACATATGATCATATAATATCATAGACAATTAATTACTAATATAACCTAATGAAAATAAATTAATACATTGAATTTTTTACCAACTTTTCACATTCAAGTCAAATAACCTTTAATTAAATAGTCGAAATTGAATTATAAAATTCCATGATGGATGACTTATTCAGGATATTAGATGTAATATTGTATGTAAAATTACTATATAAAATAAATTTGTTGAAAAATGTACAATATGAATTCATGAGAATAGATTGAGATAAAATCTCTTAACTTGAACTTCCCACTAGTTGAATGTTATTTATAATAATTTTTAGGGGTTTCCAATATATATCTTTATTCTATATTTATAATAATATTTTTAATGTAATATAGGATCCTTTTAAAATAAATGAGATATTATCTGTTAAAAAAAATTATTTTACAATTGTTTTCTGTGTTAATTTTGTTGTTTTATCATGAATGTTTTTAATGAATATTCTCGTTCTTGTGTAATTGATATACCATAATCATATCCTTAAAAATATTAATTTCATAATTATATTATTTATTTATTTAAATTTTTTTTAAACCTTTCATGAATATTGAGGATTGAAACTGAAAAACATAACTTCATGGAGATGGTAATCCATTAGTACACATGAGTAGATATATTAATTCATAATGGGTGTAAGGGTATGTATGTTACTTATATGTTAATTTTTAATAATAAATTTGATTCCCTATATATCAAATATTTTAATTTAATTTAGCCTTATCCAATTTTATGAATTTCATTGTGAGAACCATATCACATCGCCTTGGGAGGATGTTGCACGTCCTATAAATATGACTTGTTGTTGTATATTAAACTAAATATATAATAATAATTTTAATCTGAAATTAAATTAATGAAGTAAAATAATTTAATAAAAATCATATATATACATAAAATAAATTATTATGTCCATCTGTGTATGGAATTAAGGGAAATGATTCAAATCACTTCTGGAGGTGGGAGTCCATTGGACACACAAGCGATGGATTTTTTCTGATTTTTTGGGGGAGGATAAAGATATATACTATACAGTGGTGAAAATAACATCTATATATATATATATGAGATTTTAATTTTTTATCATATTTTAATTTTATTATTTTTTAGGAATAATGATAAAGTAGAGCATTGTCAAGATGAATACCTTCCCTTAGAAAAAACTCTTTTGGATTTTTCCTTATGAATATAATGGAATCCATTTTTGGAATACTTGTAGATATTGAATGGTCTCGATGGTTTTGTGGAATTATTTTGATATGGTTTTATATGAAATTTTTTTAGATGTGTGAATACATTAGGCAAGATAGATCACTTTTATAATTTAAGATGAGTTTTATTTCGATAAAAACCCAAATCATGATTTGAAAATATTATTCAATGAACCAATTTTGTCTAACACCCTGGAAAGTGGTTATAACCTTAATATAGTTCTATATTTTACTATTTTTTCAATTGATTAAGGAAAAAATCCTATTAAATATATCTATAAAATTAATTAATATTATTAATATAATTAAATATATTTTATAAAATTAAAATCAACTATGTAGTGGAATTTATTTAAAAATTAATCCCAGAAATATAGTGAAAAAGTTGTTTTCGGTTTGGAGAATTCTCATAAAAATTTTAAAATAAAATTTAATGAGAAACTGATTCCACTATACTAAATAGTATTTCTTACAATATAATTAATATAATGTTACTTTTAAAAATATCTTTTAATGATAATTTACAATTAATTTATTTAAATGAAATTGTAGTTTTCAATAAAACCTATTATTTTTAACTATTAATTGAATTTATTATACCTCTTAGAAAATTCACATAATTACACAATATGAAATATTTTCAATGGTGTTTCAATTAAGTGTTTCTAATTTGTAAAAAGAACTTTTTAAAATTATAAAAAATGCTTTTTTCTAATTTAAAAATATGCGACTAAACAGGCATCTTAAAAATAGATTTGTATAGAATTTTTTTCATTAAAGTGATTGTTATTTTATTTCTAATAAATATGTACACATTTAAAATATTTAACAAATATATAAACCATATTATTTTTAGAATTTAGTTATTCATTATTATAACATGAAATCTAATAACTATGATATAACTTGCAGTGTAAATAATAATATATTCGACACGACCCCCTCCCCACAATGTGTACCCCTCCTAGGTCAGTAATTTGAGAAAATAGAAAATGACTCCCCATGCCCTAATTTAAGTACAATTTGGGATGGAGACTGGCACCTAGGGTATAGTAAACACACAAATGGGAGGCATTACTCTCCATGATAAACATGTTAAAGCGAGAGATAAGACAGAAACCACCCAACTCCTACTCAGAATACAATATAAAAAGAAATCCCAAGTACAAATATTTAATTTCATCAACTTAATACTACAAATTAAAGGTAAAACAATATGTAACATGAGAAATTGAAACAACAATGACCATAATGTCTGACGAAATCCTATAGCTCCAAGTTAGTAGTAACCATCATGATCCCCAACCTTCTCCAAGTAACAAAAAAATAGTTTATATATACGTCGGTTGAGTATAAACGTATACTCAGTTGGATACTCCCTGGATCCTCTCGTGAAGAAGTAATGAAGTCATGATAATGAAAATTAAACAACTAATTAAACTAAATCATCACTTAAATAGGTATACTATGTGCCCAACCACACCCTGAAAACTCTCACCAAGTATCACATACATTATTATATAATATAATGAATAATATCAACAGTACCCCACTACCACTTTCCCACTAGTTTTCCACATAGCTCAAACATCGCACGTCCTGAGCATCTCTCTCTAAAAGGATTACTCACAAACACCTAGGTGAATTATCACAACATGAACCTCGTGAAATAAAACCCCCACGTATATGTAAAAAAATTAACCATGTAGTTTTAGGGATCCAACACAACTCTTATAACAAATATCATATGTTGGGTATTATACCTCAATCCATTACAACACAAACACCAAGGATCTTCCAAACATCATAGCATATACATGATACACCTATAGCTGTCTATTGGTAACTATATCCATAATATATGTGTGTGAAATAACCAAAAGCCATTACAACCCTCATCACACATTTATAGTGAAAACTATCTGTTGTGTACAAAATCACTCATAACTACCAAGAGAGGAGAGTGGGGACAAACTTGGTAATCAGCCATCCATCCTCCTACTGGGATGTTGGGGAAAACACCCCTGGGGCACAAAATCCCTGAGGTTTTAGTTTCCCTAACTAACTAGTTTAATTAACATATAGAAACACAAAAACATACAGAATATAATAGTTATCACAACCACAATATTGAAATAACATAGTTTTAAACTTAACTATGGCTAACATCTCTCGGACTCTTGCCTGCCACTCCTAAGAATATGTATCATTTAAGAAAAAAAATATTTAAGGAGCAACATTTGATTACTATATCCAATTTGATCAATTTTAAATAAAATTAAATAATTATTTAACCAATAATTAACCACTGTCATTTACACATTACATTTCATTAGCATCACAATAATGTTCTACGCCCTTTGGGCATAACCAAACCAAGCCGAAACATCCATTAAATATTAACCACAAAACTGCACCACAACATGCTCCAACCCAATGGTTTGACATAATTTATTTACATCATTATCACTTTTCAATAATTATAGTTATTATGGAAAGAAATTCAAAGCTTACAAACCCAAGGGTCTCAACACGGTGAGTAGATGAACTACTCATCCTGTATTTTCAACCTATATCTAGAGCACATGCCCATCCATCCTTGAGAAGATAAACACATAAATCACATTGTATACCCCATTCATCTTTGCATTATTTTTATGTAGGGTAAGAAATACCATCTACCTCAAGAAGTTGGTAATTTAAAGCATATAACAAAACATCATATTCAACAACAACCACTTTCATATAAATAGGTAAGCACGACTTCAACATGTTCCTTCTTCCCTAGTGTCGTCCCAAACACCCACAAGTAAAAAAAATGTATCTCAGCACTCTATGTGATAAATTATTCCCAAACCACTAGTCCTCTCTTCCCCCACATACCACAATATCCCTCAAGGATGATCTAACCCGGGCTCAAACCACAACACATTTAGTAGGAATCAACCAACATAGAAAATAGACTCTTGGAACAAAACAAGAAATTTATTGTTCACATAATAAGGGCACAAAAAATGAAAATCAAATGTTTCATGGTATTTAAAATAAATACGGTAAATATGATTTATTAATGGAATTATATTTATCTTAAAAACAGTTTTTATTCCATATGGATTTAACTGATTCAATTAAAGATTCATAACTTCATCCATTTGATTAATACCAAGATAAACAATAATAAAATGATTCATTAAACATTCATAATAATATTTATAACAATAATTTATAGTTTATCCCCAAATTTGGTTATTTACAAATTTTCATCAAGAATGACATGATAAACTGAAAAATCATACAAATTACATGGTCTATAAATTAAAGTGGCAACAAAATCCCTAAGAAATTGATACCAATATTCAAATATAGTTTAAGTAATTATTATTTCAATTTAATTGTGATCCAATGGAAAAAACAAGATAACTCTATGTCTACACCAAAAATAAAGAAACCATGAATCCTATAAATCAAAACGTTTTAGATGTTTTTTATGGGAAAACTCTAACACAATAGATTATAATTCCCTCTCACACAATGACTACATCTATTTGACGAATCTGTGACCCAAAAACATCAACCACCACCCAAGAATGGTCCATTAGAAAAACTAATATCACACCTTGTAACATAGAAATGAAAATGAGTGGAAAAATATATATGAAACCATGATAATGGAGGTCAAAAATACCTTATATCGAAGACAGATCTACACATCCTTATTGCACCAAGATAGGGGGTGCACATGAAGTAGGAAAAACACTATGTGGAATTAATCCATGAATTGAAAAATCTCAAAACTCCTTAGGAAAAAAGGTTTAAGGAACCTCACATAGATAGAAAGAAAAATAATGAACAAGGCACAATATATCCCAACCATTTTGAAAATTTAAACAGAGCAGCAGTTTAGATATAGTTTAAATTTTACATTAAAGGTGTATCTATTCAAGACTACAAATTTTGTCTGGGTAAATAAACCCAGACACAAATGAATATTAGTATAAGAGTTATGTCCTATGAATTGACCTTAAATAACATAAAAAAATTCTTTTAATGCGTTTAATGTCAATGGAAATGTGAAAGGGGGGTAACTGTAGGAAGCTGGAAACAATGCCTCCTAATATCCCACTGAAGACACTTTTCAAATATGTCTCACTGAAAAAACTATTCACATATATCTCACTAACGACACTGTTAACAAATATCTACTTAAGGAAACTATTTAAAATTGTGTCATTGAAAACACTTTTCAAAACTGTCACACATACAAGACTATTCAAAAATGTCTTTCTAATGACATTGCCCACAAATGTCTCACCAATGATAATATTCATAAATATCTTACTTATGAAACTATTCAAAAATGTCTCACTAATGACACTGTTCACAAATGCATCACTGAATACAATGTTCATAAATGTATCACTAGTAACATTTTTCATAAATGTCTCACCGTTGACATAGTTCAAAAATGTATCTCTTGTGAATCTTTTCAAAAATATCTCACTGATGATAATGTTCACAAATGTCTCACTATTTACATTATTCATAAATGTCTTACCAATGACAATGTTCATAAATTTATCATTAATGATAGTGTTAAAAAATGTCTCACCATCTCACCAATGACACTATTAAAAAATGTCTCAGCAAAGACACTGTTCACAATTGTCTAACTGCGTATATTGTTCACAAAAGTCTCAATAATGAAATTATTAAAAAAATTCTCACATACGAGACATTAAACAAATGTCTCACTAATGAAATTGTCACAAATTTCTCACCAAATATACTGTTCAAAAATGTCTAAATGATGAAACTATTCAAAAATGTTTTGCTGACGACAGTCTTCACAAATGTCTCACCAATTACATTGTATGTAGAACTAGAAAAATGTTCACAAAATGGGAAATTTTGAAAAGTGTTAGAAAAAAGTCATGTTGCCCTCATATAACTCCTCAAACTATATATTTTCACAATTTAATGTACTAGATAGGTCTGAATAATTATATCAAATACCTCTCAAAATATTCTAATCCTCAAGAGTTTAAAACTAACCCAGAGAAGAAATAGAAAAAGGTTTCAAACAACCCCCCTTTGATATACCTCTCAAGGTTGTCACCACCAAAGGAGCTCAACCACTTCACTTTAAGAACAAGAGTAAATCTATTTAATGACCACAACCTCCTCCAAAACACTCATTCTGGTATATACCTCTCAAAAGATATAAATCCACAAGATGATGTAAGAGAAATACATATCATAAATAAGAGAAGTCTAAATACTAAAAACCAAAATTGTTAAAAAAAATAGAGAAACATCAAACATTTCAGGGAATCGAGTGAGTATTTGTGACTAATATTCCCAAGTACTCTCCTACAAAGAACTGTGACACCATAAGAAATGAACCGAGGGGAATTCACAATAACACAACACCTTATCCACGTGGTCCTAAATCACTATAGGATTCTCCTTAAAGGTCTCATCATCATAAAAAACAATCTCTACCTAGTAAAAGAAGTTAAAATTTTTCATAAAGATAACATCAAAGCTGCGACACTGGAAAAATCAATGTATCCATCTCATCGATGGGGGATGTACTACCAGATATTCCATGACCCCAACATGATCCAAAACCTTGAAAGGAACAAAAAATCGTGGAGAAATATTACTCCAATAACCAAACATTTTCTACACATGATGAGGATTCAGCTTTAGAAACATGTTATCCCCAAAGTCAAACTACAAATATATCCTCTAATGATCACCATGAGATTATTTATGATCATGTGATACCATTATCATCTCATGAATCACATGAACCATCTTTATTATATTTTATTAATAGTTATGGCTGAAGAATTACGGACTCTCTAACCCATATCCTATATAATGGATAATATCATGGTCATCCGTACAAATATTAAAATGTCTCCAAACCAATGGTGTAGTGGAAATAAAATTTGAGGTTAACTCCATTATGGGTACATGCCTCATCCACAAACCTCGTCAATATAGGAAAAAAAATAGCAACATGTATTCAAGAGGATGGATGGTCCTCTCTATCTGACCATCCATCTATGGATGAAAGGTAATACTAGGGAAAATTGAGAACCAAAAGCATACTGGAGACCACTCCACAACCAGTATTTAAAATGACTAACACCATCATATATGATCATCCTAAGGACCGTGTGCAGTCTCCCCATCTCATCTAGATATTTCCCTGAAAAATCCTCCAATAATTTAGAATCCTTTATTTCGATGAAGTTGGATTATTTATTGAAATAATCCAAAAATAACCATAAAAGATCATAGCATCTCTTATATCGAGCATAACTGGTAAAAATGACCATCGACATGTCCCCCAATTCAACTGAGGAACATCTAATGGCCTGGGTATCCCACTGGGAACATGGTACTCAACCATCATCTTCTGGCACCCCAATACATTGAGACACAAAATCAGCATTTTTATACTTCATCCATGAACAAAAATACTAACTCCTCAAATATTTTTACATATTATGTTAAAACATGATGTACATGTAATGGAGAAATAAGGAACTCATGTTGAACTATATCAATCATCACCAATGGAAGGAAAAGTATTAGATGAAACAACACATGATGTCATTTATCCTCAAACTAGCCATCAAGAGCCTCACCATAATCAACTGGGTCTCTCTATACCTCCACCTCAAGAACCCCAAACATGGAAAATTCCACTAAATTAACCAAGGATGACTGAACCATCATATAATGAAGATAACCTCTTCCCCCAACATCTCTCATATCCAGATGTATTGGGTAATGTTCATCCATTACTCTCTTAGAATCACCTCATTTATGTGGGGAATTACTAGGTGACTTCCTGATGAACACACCGGCTTCAATGTTACCCTTAACAAGGTTATAAGAAATCTCAATGTCAAAATCCAATAATAACTCTATTCATTGATGTTGCCACATGTTCCAGTGATGATGGTTAAAAACATAACTCAGGCTATTATGATAACTAAAGACCAAAAAGCACTCTTTGATTAGTTAATGTCTCCATAGCAACGTTAAAAACACCAAATTTATCAACTCAATATCATGGTTGGAAAAGATATTCTCATAGGGATCTAACTGTTGTGAAACATAAAATATGACTGATTTCTACTGCATCTGAACATAACCTTTTCCCAAACCCAAAGCATCATTAAAAACCTAAAACTAAACTCATTTTTATATAAGGCAATGAACTGGAGTAATGAACAACATTCCCTTATGATACTCAAAAGATTACTAACACTGATCGGTACAAATTAATGACTTATCCTTTCTATTAAAGGATATAATAGGAGTAATAACATGAGATAAATCAGATATGAACATCTTCTAATAGCATATTTGGACAAGGAATCTTCCCACCACCACTAATATATTGTGGGATACACAAGACACAACTTATTATATCTTTTATGGATCCTCAAATACTCTTTAATTTGATCGAACAACCCCCATGAAATTAACTTCTAAAGCCAATAACTCATACTTTGACAACATTTAAATATGATTTTCTCAACGAAGAACTCCCAAAATAGCATGAAGATGCTATGAATTCACCACCTTAGACGCAGAGTACACAAGGATGTCATCGATGAATTCCCCCATGATAATTTCCATGAACTCATGTAACAAGATTTCATAAAACCCATGAACATAGCTATACAATTCTCTACACTGAATGGAATCACAAAAAACATGTAATGCCAACGACAAAAATTGAAGGAAGTCTTCAGAATAACATCATCCTATACACACATATTATTATATTTTGATTTCAAATAGATCTTCATAAACAAACATTCAAACATCATTTAATCGATAAAATAATCAATCCACTAAAGATGATAGCGGTTCTTTACTGTCACTTGGTTCAAGTGATGATAATCAATATAGAAATGAAAATATCCAGAAGCCTTTTTCATGATCAATACTAGCGCACACCACGGTGACACACTCATACATAAACACTACAAAATTTTTCGATATTTGCAAAGGGCTATTTGCGACGGGAACCCATCGCAAACACCTTTTTTTGATGGGGTCCCTTCGCAAATAGCTCGTTGTAGAAAATGGTGTCGCATCTAGTTTTTTTGCGACATGACCATCGCAAAAAATACTACATGCGAGGAGAATAGGTCTCATATTAAATAGATCAGTAACTAAATACCTTATATATATATATGAACCTTTCGCGATGAGTTGTCATAATAAGTATTTTCGATGGCACGCCGACCCGTCGCAAATAGCTTATATGTTATAAAGGTGTTGTGATGGGCCCCTTGCAACAAGGTTATTGCAACGGTAAGGAAACCTATTGTAATTTTTTTTAAATGTATATATATATAATCTTTTTTCAATGGGCCCTCATCGCAGATGGGCCAATCACAAATACATAATAAAATAAAAAATTAATATGATTACGATTAATGAAAAAATAATGTTAATATTATTAAAAAAATAAAAAAATAAAAAATATTAAAATTATAAATATTTAAAAATATTTAATAAAATAAAATATAATAATATTATGATTAATGAAAAAAATAATATTATTATTATTTAAATATTAAAAATATTAAAAATATTAAAATTCTCAATATTCAGAAAAAAAATATAAAATTTCATAAAAAATTATTATTATTTTTATTATTTGTTAATTAAACAAACATTAAAAAATATAATACTAATAATAAAAAATAAAATCATAATATATTAAAAATAAAAAAATGATGCAATATTCCCACCAATATAAAAGAAAAACTGTAAAAAATTTATATTACAGAAAATGTACATCTTAAATGTTTTCGACAAAACAAAAAAACCTTGGGGGAAAATCATTTAGAGGTGGTGGAGGAGATGGTGGAGATGGTGGAGGAAACTCCATCCCCAAACTGTGAGTCAGAGGGTGCATGTATTTCATCTGCTCATACAGCTCATGCAGTCATCGACACATGTCCTCCTTGTGTTGCTGGTGTTGCTGATGCAATCGACGCATGTCTTCCTCATGTTACTGATGATGTTGCTTCCATCGACGCATGTATTCCTCATGTTGTTGTTGTTGACACTTCTCTTTCTACTACTTCTACAATCTCTCTATAAGCTCAGTTTGAGTTTACAACTGTTCCTCGCACTGTGATCGAGAAGATGATGCTTCTCCATAAGCTCCTTTCAAGATGGATGCCGACTTCGCACTAGTACCATACTATTTACAAAGAGTCAAATTATAGTTGATACCAACTATTAGGCCCTTCTCGAAGGCAGACTGGGTCGCCTGGATCCATGCCGACTCATCAAAACGGTGGTCCCTAGTCTCATCAGCAATCTCAGCCTGAATCTCAGCCCATGTCTAAGAGGTCATGGCCACATATGACTCAATCAGTTAAAAATTGAAATTAAAATAGAGAAAATATTATATGCAGTTAATTTTCAATCTGAAAAAGAAATAATACTGACCATAATCTGACACTAGCAATCACCTCTAATTTCCCCAGTGGTTGGATCATGGTACATCCTCTGATAAAAGTCATACTCCATAACAATGGGATGCTCGACTGCTTATATGAAGATAAAATAAATTGATTATATTTAATGTTTTACAAAATATCTAAAAAATATATTTACATGATACTCTCTATACATAATAAATATACGACTACCAGCTCGATGTGTCACCTACTGTCTCCCACGGTTCCACCGGCCCGATGAAGATCTCCTCTAAAATCCTCCACTCAACCAGTGTGAACATAATCATTCCCCAACATGAGATGAAATGTATTCTTGTATTTGGGTCTATATAACTCATCCAATACTACCACTCCTGCTTTCTTAATGGTTTTCCTTCTCAAATTGTGCAAAAACTGATAGAAACGCCCATGCATATACACATCCCATGCCTCGTGGATAGTTTCACACATGTTATCATTGACGGGATACCATAAACCCTAAAAATAATTTATAATAATATCTTATTAATGAAATAAATTTATAAATATATATTTTTTATTAACATACCAGCCAATGATTATACATTTCAAGAAGCACCTAAATTGTGATCTATTCCCATGTAATCCATGGATGAGAAAAATAATTGCACAATATAGCACTCCCATATCCAAAAAATACATGTGAAAAAATTTAAAAAAAGAAAAAACTGATAATTGTTTTCATTTTTTAACAATTGAGTATAACATATGTTTGAACTTTGTAGTGTTAATCATCTAAAACCCATCATTCATGAACTCCGCCAATTCCAAGCTCTAGATAAATGAAAACTGATAATTTATTGTCCATTTCAACAACAAATTTCCCCTCATTCCTTCCCATGCGGTTGTGTTATGAGAGATATTTATATTAAAAATAATGTAAGCAGGAAAAAGTAATTTGATGTGGAAAACAATATTCAACAATTGATCCTTTAAATGATGTGTGTTAAGTACCTTTTTTATCAATTTCATCATGAAACTCTCTAATGAGTACATCCATCGAAACTAAAATAGACCTCCAAATTTAGCTTCATGTGGAAAATATTATATCAGATGTTAAATTTAGTCTATGAAAGCCGGTGGGAATATTTTTTCCAGTTTACATATAATGAATACAACATCTTCATCTAGTTTACTTAGTTCATCATAGTCTTTTGTCACCACACAAATTTCTTGAAAAAAATATGATATGTGTGTTATCGAATCCCAAATCATTGAATTCCACAAATCTCTGAATCCAATCATCATATTTCATTCCATTATAACATGACAATCATGGTTTTTTAATCTGGTAAAATGTCCATTCATAACATATATATTCAAATTTGAATAATATCTATATAGAAGACTCAAATCATCAATCCAATGACAAAATAATAAGATAATCACTTTGGAGAGTGTATATGCTTCTTTTGGCTTCATTCACCTCCATGATCTGACATTTTGAAATAGTTCAATTTCTGGTGGTCTATAAATTTGGGCAAGATTTAATCGTGTATTGACAATATATTTGGTCTTACCTGGTGTATACAAAACTGTATGAAATAATATATTAAAACATTTCTTCTCCATATGCCTAACATCCAGCTTTTGGCGGACCAAAAAATAGACCAATATCGAATATCGCAAAAAATGCTTCATTTTATCCAATTATTCTATTTCCCAAAGACATGAAATTATTGTTGGTTTAATGTTGGCCCAAAATTGATGGGAGTTAATGAAAATAAAACTCATTTTATCACTATACTTGAGATAAATTTTTCATTTTCATCCCTTTCAATTGTGCCTTTTTAGAAATTATATTTGTTCTTCCAAAAAGGATGATTGGTTTAAAGAAATATGTGATGGCAGTAAAAATAGTAAGGTTTTTTCCATTGAAGTGCATAAAGCCTTTTTTGTCTTTTATACAGTAAGGACATGATTTTGGATCATGTGTACTCTAGCCAGATAACATACCATATGTCGGGATGTCACTAATAGTCCACATGAATGTAGATTTTAATATGAAATTTTTTTTCACATCAACATCATATGTATTATCACCTTTACTCCACAATGAATTTAACTCATCAATAAATGGTTTTAAATAAACATCAATATTCTATTTTGGATGTCCTGGGATTAATATGGTCAAAAATTTATAGGGATCAATCATGATTATCATTGTAGGTAAATTCTACATAGTGAAAAAGACATGCCAACGTGGATACTTACTACCATAAGAACAAAACGGAAATAAATCGTTAGTAGAAAGACCTAATTGCATGTTTTAGGATTCTAAAGGAAATAATGGAAGCAGTTAGTAAATTTTTTTCCATGAATCACCATCAGATGGATGATTAAATATTTTATCAGTTGAAATCGTGGTATTGATCCCTAACATTATTGACACTGTGTTTTGAGACCTAAACAAATGCCGCAACCTGGGTGTAAGGGGGAAATATCTAAATTGTTTCACAGGAATCGATCCAGACTTCCCCAGTTTAGATTTTGTATACCTCAATTATCCACATGTGGGACAACTATCCAATGAATCAATTTCACTAGAGTATAAGATATATCTATTTTCACATGCATGAATCTTCTGATAACTATGGCCCAAATTATGAACCATCCTCTTTCTCTCTTATTAAATTTCTAGAAACACATTTTCTTTAGTTAATAGTGTTTTAACCAAAAATATATTTGATCAAATCAGATGATTGAAATTGCATTATCAGATATAGTGGCCATAAATTTTGCAACTGATTCTAATTTTTTTATCTTATAACCAGGATATAATTAATCCTCAAAAGATCTCAAAAACTCATAAAATTCAGATGGTTCCAACTCAGCTGTTAAATCAATATCATCCCATGTTTCTATTAGTTGAACAGATGCACCTGCAACATCATTTTCTAAATTTTGAAACTGTGATGGATCTGGAATCTAGTTATTAGTATCATCTCTAGAACTACGTTCATCATCTTGATACCAAAAATCATAGTATGGTTGAAAACAAAGAACAAGAGATGTCCCCTAACCTTGTAAAATGTGTCAAATGTTCTTAGAGAACATTTTTTACAAGGACACTTAATTATGCCTTCTCAAAAAATTATATTTTTGATAATTCAAATAATAAGAAAGCTTCAACACCGTCAATATATACAAGATATAAACCAGAACCGTTTGTATTTCTATGGTGATTTATCCAAGGACGATCATCTAATAAAAACCGTTGTCGACTTCCTTGTTCCATATTCTTATACAAAATATAAAATCATTAGAATTGTTGAATAATTTAAAATTAGAAAAACTCTATAATAAAGAAGATAAATAATTACAACTACTTCTTATTACAAATTAATACTAATTATTACTAATTATTAGTATTTGTTACTAATTATTATTAATTATTATTATTTATTACTAATTATTACTGTTTATTATTATTTATTTGAATATATTACTATTTATTAGTATTTATCACAATTTATTACAATTTATTACTATTTATTAGTATTCATTTGTATTTATTACTAACTATTTTAAATTATTACTATTTATTAGGAATTATTGCTATATATTATTAATTATAAGTATTTGTTACTAATAATTAGGATTTATTAGAATTTATTTCTAATTATTGGTATTTATTAATATTTATTCTAATTTATTACTATTTATTACTATTGATTACTATTGATTACTATTTAATACTATTTATTACTATTTATTGCTATTTATTACTATTTATTATTATTTATTACTATTCATTTCTATTTATTATTGTTTAGTACTAATTATTACTTTTTATTACAATTTATTTCAATTTATTACAATTTATTTCTATTTATTTCTAATTATTACTATTTATTACTAATTATTACTAATTATTACTATTTATTACTAATTATTAGTATTTATTTGTATTTGTTAGTATTTATAACTATTTATTCCTATTTAGTAGTATTTATTACTATTCAATACTATTTATTACTATTTTGATACTATTTATTACTAATTGTTACCATTTATTAATATTTATTATTATATATTATTATATATTAGTAATTATTACAAATTATTACTAATTATTACTAGTTATTACTAATTGTTACTAATTGTAACTAATTACTACTAATTACTACTAATTATTACTAATTATTAATAATTTTTACTAATTATTACTAATTATTACTAATTATTCTTAATTATTCCTAATTATCCCTAATTATAATTAATTATTGCTAATTTTTACTAATTATTGCTAATTATTCATAATTATTCCTATTTATTGCTAATTATTGCTAATTATTAATAATTATTCTTATGTATTCCTATTTATTACTAATTATTACAAATTATTACTAATTATAACAACTTAATACTATTTATTAGTATTAATTACTATTTATTATTATTTATAACTATTTATTAGTAATTACTACTATTTGTTAGTATTTATTAGTATTTATTACTATTTATAACTATTTATTAGTATTTGGTACTATTTATTGGTATTTATTATTATTTATTACTATTTATTAGAATTAATTTGTATTTATTAGTATTTAATTCAATTTATTAGTATTTATTACTATTTATTAATATTTATTACAATTTATTAGTATTTATTATTATTTATTACTATTTATTAGTATTTATTATTATTTATTATTATTTATTACTATTAATTAGTATTTATTACTATTAATTAGTTTTTTACTAATTATTAGTAATTATTACAATTTAATACAAATTATTAAAATTTATTATTATTTATTTGTATTTATTATTATTTATTTCAATTTGTTAGTATTTAATTTTATTTATTTGTATTTATTACTATTTATTACTAATATTTAATATTTTTGACTAATTGTTAGTATTTATTTCTAATTGTTAGTATTTATTAGTATTTATTACTATTTAGTAGTATTTCTTACTAATTGTTAGTGTATATTAGAACATATTACTATTTATTACTAGTTATTACTATTTATTGGTATTTTTTACTATTTATTAGTATTTGTTACCAATTATTAGTATTTATTTCTATTTATTAGTATTTATAAGTACTTATTACTATTTATTGGTATTTTTTACTATTATTTTAGTATTTATTACTATTTTTTAGTATTTATTACTATTTATGAGAGTTTATTAGTAATAATTAGTATTTATTAATAATTATTAGTATTTATTACTAATTATCACTATTTATTAGTATTTATTACTATTTATTAGTATTTATTAATATTTATTAGTAATTATTAGTATTTATTAGTATATATTAGTATACATTAGAATTTATTACTAATTATTACTAATTATTACTAATTAATACTAATTATTGATAATTATTACTATTTATTAGTATTTTTTTCTATTTATTATTATTTGTCACTATTCGTTAATATTTATTTCCATTTGTTAATATTTATTACTAATTTTAACTAATTAATACTATTCATTTCTAATTGTTAATATTTATTACAAATTTTCTCTAATTATTACAATTTATTTCTAATTATTAACAATTAGTGTTATTTTTTATAAATTACTACAAAATATTGCTATTAAATACTAATTACAGCTAATTATTTATATACATTTCATAATTATGGTTAATAATTTTTAATTATTTTTAATTACTAAGAATTAATACTAATAATTTATTTTTTATATTACAAATAAATACTGATTACAAAACAATTTTAATCTAACATAATTACAACTAATCAATAATAATTAAAATGAATAGAAAGAAACGAAATAAATACTAAATTAAACAAAACATAAATACCTTTAAACCAGATCTCTTATAATAGTAAGTGGCTTCACAACTTCTTAGTAAAAAACAACTCTCAAATATTTTCACTCTAAAATTAGAGTTTACAGAAGTTGAGGAAGAAGGAATTCTGAAGGAGAGAAGAAAAAACGAAGGGGGTGTTATATATAAGTTAGATTAGTTGGGACACGAGTATTCATGAAGGGAATCCCATCGCTAAAATCACATATTGTGATTGGTCTCGTCACAAATACCTTCGGCCGCAATAATTATGGTTGGCTTTTAAAAGGTTACTTGCGACGGGGCACGTCGCTAGAAGTACTTTGTCGACACACATTTTGCGAGGAGACAACTTCCAATCGCAAATAGGTTTTTACAGTCTCTGGTTGTTTGTGACAAGACCCATTGGAAATGCCCTCTGGGGGTCGAACTAGTTGCGTTGGGGGATCCCCCGTCGCAACTAGGTCTTGCTGCCTCCCGGCATTTGCGACGGGCGGCGCCTACCCATCGTAAATAACCATTCACGCGGTTTGGTGCGTAAACAGCACCAATCTGCGTGTAATTTTTTTCGATGGGGCACATATTCCGTTCGCAAATAACAAATCCTAATTAATGGGTTATCCCATTGTGAGAAACCGCAATGTAAAAAACCTTCACATTGTATACACAACTCCCGTAACTCATAAGGATCCACATTATATAACGACATTGAAAAAAGCCATGCTCCTAGCTATAGCTCTGTCCCGAACTCGATCTCTTTTCTAAGGGTAATGATGCAAACTCTTCTAAAAATACATTAGGGTACTATTTTATGACCATGGAAACCAAAAACTGATGAGCCTCTGAAAAACATATCATTAGATCATCCATCAAGGCTGACAAGGATAGAACATGCCTCTGACTCATATGAGGGTCTCAATTTCCAACAATCCCCACTAGTTCTTTATCATCATTGAAGAACACCTCCTTCATCTGGAAGTAATCCCTGATGAGGATGATATCCTATAGTTGTATTAAAAAACATAGGAAATATCCGTAAGAGAGGTGCTTCCCTAGCGCTACCTCACAGTCACTACAAATATAAAACAAGTCATCTCGACCTCCAACTGGTGTAGTTAATAACAAGGTCAGTGGATTCCAATCTACCTCAAGTTCATCGGCATGGAAAAGTGTATTTAATATGAATGATTGTGTCACACAAGAATCAATAAATGCATACGCCCAAGGAGAATAAAATATAAGGGTACCCCGAACGATGTCTTCCTCACCCAGCACTGGTAATGCTAAAGAATGAAGCTGTCCACAACCTGCCCAATGGCCTCTCTGAACCTAATGACTACCACCACCACAAATGCACTCTTCTCCATAAGGACTGGGAGAATCCTAAGGTTGTCCTCTATATAAACCATCTTCTTTGTATTGATCCAATGTCAGTGCAACCCCTTACTATTGCCTCGACTGAAACTACCTCCATTTATGACCTTGAAGCGGAACACATGATGCACACTGACTGCAATGAATGGTCAAGAACTCTCAATATATTTGACCTTGGAATCCACCATAAAAACATATGCATGATCTCATGGAATTGGACTGAGAGTTGCTGCCCCTGGGGAAATGAGATTCTGAGGGCTAGTACCAACCCCCATCCAAAGAGAAACACTTCTTCCCTAAAAACCTTGAACCACGGACCACAACTCCTCGTTATGAGGAATCCTGAGAAATCCCATCTCATGATGATCTAGATCTATCTAACATTATCTCGATGACCTCTTCCCTTAAATAAAACTCAGGATTTTTATTCTACATAAACGGAGTGACTTGACACTAGATCGCTGGACGGAAAGACTCCTCAAAATGCTCCACCATAGAATCCACATTTGAAACAGGTTTGAATCGTATCACAAAAGGTTCCTAAAATAGATCTTGAACTGTCACACACTAGAACCCTCCTATATATGGGTAATTATTTAATTTTTTGGTCTTATTCACACACTAGATCTCATGGGCCGTTGTGTGACTACCCCATGCCCGCCTTCCATATGTCAGGGGATGGCGACTAGCACAATAGGCGTAAATCACGAAAAAGGGAAGGCATTGCCTTTAATAAGTAAACAAATAAAACTGAGTACACAGCTATAAGTAAACACTAAGTAAATACTGTTTACAAAAGAATGTGATGAATGGTATGGGGTTGGAAATACAAGCCCAACAGTATAGTACAGTACAACTGCAGTAAACTAAAACAGCAACTACAGAGTTGTCCTCTGGGAATCCCACTTGATGTGTGGGTATATATGGCCTCCTCAGCACCCCAGGTCTGTCCGTCCTTTTCGTATACGTCTCTCTAAGTGGTCCACCTCTGGGTACCGTCCGGTCCTGGCTCGCTCTCATCCTCCATCAACATTGTTCTTCGTCAGCATCCAACACAATGAGGTGCGGGCATAGCTCGTGCATGGGTGAGTAAAGCGATACTCAGTAGGGACCCCGAGACCCCTGAAGGTCTCCCAGAATCCAAGAAGGATAAACCACAAATGAAAGATACAGTGATGAAGTATCAAAAACCCTAATTTGGTATATGCCCATACATATACCTGAGTTATCAATCTCAGTTCGGCTCCAACTCTCGAGCCCATGCACAACCCAGTCCACACAGGAAATTAAATTAAATCATATCGATGATAATAATTGAATGTCAAGACTCATCTCACACAGGTATACATCATTCGTATAACGATAGAGATGATCAGATGTAGTCACAGATTCATCTAAGCTGTCAGTCCTAGATAGTTTACAAGACCAGCTAAGCTGTCAGACCCACACAAGTTACAAGACCATCTACTCTGTCGGACCCACACATGATACAAGTATAGAGGTAAGACTACCAGACCCACGTAGGATACAAGAATACAATTCAATTCCATAAAACCCACAGAGGATTCCAGTATGGTAATTGTCATTGCCGAACCCACAGAGGATTCCAGTACAGTAGTCGACGTAGTTACAGCCAGCTATAGGGTTCCTGCACACAGCATGATCCATTCTAGGAGGATCCTTTCCTCGGTCAAAGGGGTCGATACATAAACTATAATGAAGTCCAGACTTTATGTATCCCAAAATTCGTTCACATAAAAAGAAACCCAACTCGACAGATGGCGCGTCAATCGGATGCCCGGTCTGAGGGTTATTGGATTTTCTGTTTCAAGGGCCCAGTTGGAATTATGCTCAATCCAAGCCCGACCATTTTTCAAAGATATCCAAAACATAGGTAGTGTATTGAAAAATGACAGCCTCATACCAGGGGTCTCGGTACCATAGACTGCACGCCAATCAGATGCACAGCCAAGACTTTATCTACATTTAAGCGAAACGGGCTCGACCCGTCAAGCCCGATGGGATGGCGGGTCAACCCATCATGGCTCTGTGGGTTCGACCCGGCTAAGGGGTTGGCCCAGCTTAGTGGGGCGTGGCCAAGCCTGATGGAGTAGCCCGGTGAGGCACGGCCCGGATCAGTTCCACGCCCTAGCCCCGTAGGGCGTGGCTCGGCCCGGTGGGGCATATCCCGGCCCGCGGTTGGTCACGGCTTGACCAGCTGGCCGAGCGATGCGGGGGGGGGGGGGGACGACCCCCTGGTTTAATGAAACGGTGGTGCCGCCCCTCCTGCCCAGAAGGCCGAAGACGGTCATATTTTCTAGGGAAAGAGGCTCTCTTGGGCGGGCCACTATCCTCCACAAGCGGTGTTAGGTGGTGTCGCGGCCTTCAGCCAGACCAGTAGGTGGCCTACCAATTCACCACTGAAGCATCCCACAAAGCACAGGTCACGGTCCTCCACAGCGTGGCGACACAGGGCACTGCATTCCTCTTGTCCGTCCGGCTACAACCGGCCAGTTCTTCTTCGGCTGAGCGGCTCGCGGATGCGGGCCGCTCTTCATCTCTACGTGGCTGACACAAGGCTACCGCACCCTCCTATCGTCACCACCACTTCCATCTCCACCCCTGTCATGAATAAGAAAAGGTATCATCGAAAGTTCATCTGGTCATGTTCGTTCAGCTCGTGCACTCCACGTAAGACGGTAGCAGTTGGCTGAAGACATTCCATCAAATTCAACACAAATGAGACAATTTATTAACTTATAAATTATACAAAACCCCTTCCTCGATTTTATGAATGGTGTACGTGACCAAGCCGTAGAGGAAGAGCACCACGAAGGTCGAGCATCACGGAATATGGAAATTGATTCTATTTATGTTAGGGTGTGTCTGATATGGGAGAATCGTTGGAGAAGTTCTTCGCGTTCTTTTTTAGATATATTCTTCACTGATGAAGGGTGTTCTTCGTCGAGAGAGGAAAACATTTTTTTCTAATTTTCTAGAGTTTTCCCCAACAAAATATTTTCCACGGAATATATTATAATAAGGCTCCCTAAATTTAATAGAGTTGTCATGAAATTCAAATTGATTCAAATAAGAGCTGCCAATTAATTAATGAATATATTAATTAGATGGGATGTCATAATTAAGAGAGAAGGGAGGTGAAAAGTTTAAAATTCAAGGAGAGGAGGTGGAATGTTTTAAGATTTTATAAGGGGAGTTTCCTGGGAGTTTAAGGGGGATTTTAGGGGATAGGCTCTCATGTGGTCCCCATCAAACATTATCCTCACAAGGGAGATTATGTGGGTGTGAGCCCCACCTCTAAATTCCCCTTTCAGGAAATAACCACCACTAAATAAATTAAATAAAATTGTGTACACTTAAAGTAACACTACAATTTTATTTTAATTTGTTATGAATACCCAAATTAAAACTTCTATTCTCGGCCAAATGAAATTGCGGTAAAGGTCCCCTTATGTAAATATCGGCACTGCGAGTTCATTGATGCCTTCATATTTCAATTCTGAGCACTGGTTTAAAAGATATAAAAACCTGCATGTACGTTTATTGAACGTGCCCGAACTAAACATCATAATTTGATTCCGGACACACCGGGCCTCGAAATCAGACGCTATCAGAAACTGTAGACTCACAATATTCCAAATAATTTAAGAAAAAATTTTCCTGGAAATTTCCGAGACATTACATTACCCCCACCTCAGGGATTTACGTCCCCATAAAGCTACAAGACACACTTGGGAAACAAATTAGGGTACTGAGAACACATCTGAGTCTCCCAGTCTCATGTGCTCTCCTGGAGGTTACTGTGCTACCTAAGAATACACACTAGAGGAATCGACCATCCCTACAAGACCCGCTTCTCTCAATCCTTGATCTCTACCGGGACCTCCGTGAATGTAGCCTCGTCATTGAAGTCCAGATCCTAATGGACGATGATGTGGGACGGGTCGTGAATGTATCACTTCGGCTGAGATACGTGGAATAAATCATGCACCCGATGCATCTGAGGTGGAAGGGCCATGCAGGAAGCCACCTCACATACACTTCTGAGGACCTGGAATGGTCTGATGAATCATGTATATATCTTTCTGCCCCGGCCAAATCCCTGTAGACCTCTTCAAGGTGAGACTCGTAGCAATAGATGGTCGCCATCCTCAAACTCCAGTGGTCTCTGTCTCCTATCACTGTTGGACTTCAGTCTACTCTGTGCAGTCTTCATCCATTTTTGGATGATCTACACCTTCTTCATCGTAGCCTGAACCATCTCTGGTCCTACAAGTGCTGACTCCCCAGGGTCAGTCCATCATAGAGGTGATCTGAAAGTTCGGTCGTACATTTCCTCATATGGTTTCATCCTGATGGTTGAGTTATAGCTGTTGTTGTATGAAAACTCCACCAAGTGTAATTGACCCTCCCACCTGCGTCCAAAGTTGAGAACACATGCACGGATCATGTCCTTGAGAGTCTTAATGGTCCTCTCAGTCTTGCCATCCGTCTGAGGATGGAAGATGGTGATCAAGTGATGCTGCATCTGAAAAGCCTCCTGTAACCTCTTCCAAATCCGGGAAGTGAAATGAGCATCTCGATCAGAGAAGATAGTCTATGGAGCACCATGAAGCCACAAGATCTTTTAAACATAGAGAGGTCCTAATCTCTCCACTGAGCCCCGCTCTTTGATCAGTAGGAAGTGGGACGACTTGGTGAGTCGGTCTACGATCACCCAGATAGAGTCATGTCCTATAGATGTACATGGAATCCCCATCACTGAATCCATGGATATCCCATCCCACTTCCACTCTGGGACCTCTAATGGTTGTACCAAGCCTTCTGGTACCTGGTGCTCCACCTTCACTTGCTGACAAGCGAGGCATCGTGGAATAAACTCTACTACAACCTTCTTCATACCTGGCCACCAATGTTTTCGTCTAAGGCCTTAATACAACTTCACCACACATGGATGTACCACTAGAGGGGAAGTGTGAAACTCCCGTAGCACCTCCTCATGTGGTGCAACTGGTACCATTGTACATCCCCTGAAGAGGATGATGTGGTCCCATCCTTCAGAAAATCAATCAGGCACCTGCCCTGTTGATATCTGAGAATGTCATGTCTCACATTCAACGTCCTCGCACTGTTCCTACATGAATAGTTGTAGAAGTGGTGGAGTGACTTTGATAGAATGAAGAAAGGACGCTACATCTCTATCCACAAACGATATCTACAATGCGTCTAGCTTCTCTGTCACCTCTCCTAGTAGCAGAATGACTGATCTCTTGCTCAAAGGATCTACTACAACGTTCCCCTTCCAAGGAGTATAAACTATCTCAAAATCATAGACCTGGAGGAACTCGAGCCATTTTCACTGTCTCAGGCTCATTTCCTTCTTGTGAGAAGATGTACTAGAGACTCTGGTGGTTAGAATAGACTGTAAAGAACTTTCCCATTAGATAGTGTCGCCACATTTTCAAGGCTAAGACCACTAGTACTAACTCCAAGTCATGGGTAGCGTATTTTTTCTCGTGATGTCTCAGATTACGAGAACCAAAAGAGATAACTACTCTTTCTTGCAACAAGACACACCCGATTCCGGCTCCTGATGCATCGCAGTACACTACGTACCCCACACCCTCCTCCTGTATCCTCAAGATGGGTGCACTGGTCAACCTCTGCCTCATCTCGTGAAAGCTCTGCTAACATCTATCCTGAACACATGAAGGGTTTACCCTTCTTTTTCAAGGCTGAAAGTGGTGCTACAACCCTACAGAAGTCAGGCACAAATCTCCGATAGTACCCAGCCAACCCCAGGAAACTCCACACCTCTGTTACACACCTGGGTGGATTCCAAGCAGAAATTTCCTCGATCTATGATGAATCAACTGCTACCCCAGCCTCCATGATGATGTGTCCAATGAAGTTAGCCTCTTGAGTCCATAACTGGAACTTCGAGAGCTTACCATAAATTTTGTTTTCTATGAGTGTGTCCAGTATTACCAGCAAATGGTAGGCATGCTCCTCCTCAGTAGTCGAGTAAATCGTTATGTCGTTGACGAAGACTTTGACAACTCGATCGAGGTAAGGCTAGAAGATCATGTTCATGTGACTCGTGAACAATGCTGGAGTGTTGTTTATGCCGAAGGGCATAACCAAGAACACGTAGTGGAATTAACAACACCTGAAGACCGTCGTCTGTACATCCATGTCTCAAACTCTGAGCAGGTAATAGCCTGACCTGAGGTATAAATTTGAGATCCATCGTGCTACCTTGAGCTGATCAAAGAGATCGTCAATCCTCGGGAGTGGGTACATGTTCTCCACGGTCACCTGATTCAGGAAACGGTAGTCGACACGTAGATACAAGCTCTCATCCACCCTCTTGACAAACAAAATTGGTGAAGCCCATGGTGAAACACTAGTTCCTATAAATTGCATTCCCTGCAACTCCTCTAGGTGTACCCGCAACTGATGAAGCCCAGTGGGAGCCATCCGATATGTTATAGTAGATATCAGTGGTGTCCATAGGTACATGTCTATATAGAAGTCTACCTCTCTATGAGGAGGAAGTCTTGGAAGATCGTCAGGAAAAACATCCGCATACTGATCCACCACAATAGGAAAAATTGAACTTTGCACATCAACAGCTATAATAATGATACTAGACAACTGATGTGTGATCGGCTGCCCTCTCCTCTGCAAAATTCCATCCTACACTGCAAAGGCTCCCTTCTCACTGGTGAAGGTGAACCTGGTCCCATCTGTCCTGACACATCGCACTTTATGGCTAATATAGTCGGTCTGAGCATGGAATGTAAATAACAATTCAATACCC
The DNA here is from genome assembly GCA_963277665.1 of Viscum album. Classification (NCBI taxonomy): domain Eukaryota; kingdom Viridiplantae; phylum Streptophyta; class Magnoliopsida; order Santalales; family Viscaceae; genus Viscum; species Viscum album. The sequence goes on along the minus strand of OY728129.1, from coordinate 563,047,850 downwards.
AATATGACGTCGTAAGGCCACGATGTCTCTAAAATAAGATCACAGCTGAATCTCTCGGCTCCTAGAGTAATCTCACACTCTCGGAACCAATGCTTAATCATTGCTTTTACTACCGTAGTAGTCTCTAGCAAAAATGATGGATCCAATGGCTTTGTTGGAATCTCTGAGGTCCGAACAATGGTAGTAGCAATAAAATAATGATCGCACATATGACTATAAGTACTGAAGAAAGTGTGGAGTAGACATAGATAGAGAATCAAATCATATCAGGTGCACCATGGTCATAGGCCACGAAATCCTAGAGCTGAGCCCGCCTCTGTCCGCCAGCTCCATGTGGTCGAGGTGGACCTCCTGGTGGTGGTGGTGGTAGAGCATCGCAAAGTCGTCCACCACCTGATGCTCGACCAGATCCTCTGCCTCATCCACGTGCTTCCGATGAACCACTATGGTCATACCTCCACCTCTTCTTGGGAGGTCCCTCTATTGTATGTTGTTCATTTTCATGGAGGGTTGGGAAATCACGAGCCATGTGGCCCTTCCTGCCGCATGCATTGCACCGCCTGATCCTTGTGTAGCTTGCTCTATTTCGTGTGCCCCGCACAACAAAACCTGTATCCTGAGATCACTCACCTAAAGGACTGGTCCTCTTGGACCTATGTGTTATCTTTCTACTTCCATCTGTAGAAGACTCCACTACATATCGCCCTGCGGTGGGTCTCGACGCAAGTGACTGCTCAGTGAGAAAGCTATCCACTAGAAGGGCACTCTCTAGCACCCCCACATGCATCAGGATGCTGAGGGGAATCGTCGACGCCCTGATCTCATGTATGAGTCCCTTCTCGAAGATCAGACCATAGATATTGGGCACCACACCGTATATGTGGAGTAGTTTTAGAGGGCGGTGAACCTCTCCGAGTACTGAGTTACTCTCATGTTGCCCTGCTGCAGATTAAGTAAATCTTGAACCCAAACCACACCAAGGGTGGCTAGAACAAACTCTGAGTGGAAGAGACTCTCGAAGTCTGTCTAATGTAAAGATGCCTTGTCACTAACCTGGAGCATCAGGCTCCACCATTTACTTGCTGATGCATGCAAGAGACTCATGGTGAGGATCACCATAACTTATACAGGTGCCCCCACAAATCTGAAAACTCTGATGACAACCTCCAGCCAATCCTGAGCTGCCTGTGGGTCCATCTCTCCATGGACCCTGGGCGGCCTCTGTTGTTGGAACTCATGCAACACACTCAGGTGGCATGCAATCTATGCTACTGAAACTGGTGGTATAGGTGGGCCAACAGTTAGTGGTTATGCTAGTTCCTCTCCTGTGATGGGGCTCTACACCGAGGCCTCGTCGCTCGGTGTGCTACCATCTCGTACAAAACTCAGAACCCTAGCTAGCTTCCTTTATGGGGCCATCCTGAAAAGAAAGTGGTGCGCTATGGTAAAACAGTATACCTGGTGAACTGACACAATGTAATCCCAAATAAAACTTTGGAAACACACATGCAATCAGTGTTTTCATGCATGGAGTTAGAAATCAGAGGTCAGGGTCCTGGTGTATGGATACGCCGTCTGCCACACCAACACTGGACTCCCTTGACTAAAACCACACTCAATACTCTTAACACTATTGCTTCATAGAAAATAATGATCATATTATTGAGTTCTATAGTAGAATCGATTCCTCTGATACCAATTTTTCATGACCTGTCCCCAGGGCCCGTACCGTGACTACCCCAAGCCCGCCTTCCATGGGGCAGGTGCTAGAGACTAGCACCAAAGGCGCAAATCCTGATAAAATGGTAGGAATTACCTTTAATAAGAAAACAAATACATCCAAGTACGTAGCTGGAAGTAACCACAAAGTAAATATTGTATACAAAAGAAAGTGCTGAAAGGTAAGGGGTTAGAAATACAAGTCTAATAGTAAAGTAAAGTACAACAGAAAAGCTAGTACAACTGTATTAATGTAAAACAGCAACTACTGAGTCATCCTCCGGCAATCCCACTTGATGGGTGGGTGTAGATGGCCTCCTCAGCACCCAAGGTCAGTCCATCCGCTCTGTATATGTCTCTCTAAGTGGTCCACCTCTAGGTACCATCTGGTCCAAGATCGCTCTCATCCCCCGTCATGGGTGTCCGCCGTCTGCATCCAACACAATGTGGTGAGGGCATAACCTGTGCAGGGGTGAGTATAATGATACTCTCTAGGGACCCCGAGACCCCTGATGGTCTCCCTGAATCCACTAAGGATAAAACACAAAATGAAAGATACAATCACAAAATATCAACCAACCATACTTAGGTATTTTCCCATAAATATACATAGGTTATCAATCTCAGTTTGGCTCCAACTTTTGAGCCCAAGCACAACCCAGTCCACATAGGAATGTAATGTCAATCACATCGATGATAATGATTGAAATTCAAGAATCAGCTCACACATGTTTACATCTTTCGTATAGTGATAGAGATGATCAGATTTTGTCAATGATTCATCTAAACTGTCAGACCCACACAGGATACAAGACCAGCTAAGTTGTCGGACCCAAACAAGATACAAGACCAGCTACTATGTCGGACCCACACAGGATACAAGTATAGAGTACAAACTGATGAAACCACACAGGATACTATAACATTAGTCATCACCATCGAACCCACAGAGGATTCTAGTACGGTAGAAATCACTGTCGAACCCATGGAGGTTTCCAGTACAGTAGTCAACGCAGTAGCAGCTAGCTCTAGGGATCTCGAACATAAAATGCTCGATTCCTGGAGGGTCTGCTCCTCATGCAAAGGGGTTGATACATATACTATCATGATTTCTAGAGTTTCTATATCCCAATGTTCTGTCTCATCAAAAGAAACCCAACACGATAGATGGTGCGTTAATCGGACGCCCGGTCTGAGAGTTATTGGCTTTTCCGTTCCAGGGGCACGGTTGTAATTATGCTCGTTCCAAGCCTGGACATTTCCCAAAGTTGCCCAAATCACAATTAGAGTTTCTAAAAAGGATAGTCTCGTCGCATGGGTCCTAGTTCCATATAAGGCGTGTCGATCAGACGCACGGTCAAGAAGTTATTCCCATTTAGGCAAAACGGGCCCGGACCATCAAGTCTAGTGGGCTGGCGGGCGGCCCGTCCTAGCTCGGCTAGTTCGACCCGGATAAGGGGTTGGCCTAGCCCCGAGGGGTGGGGCGTCCTGAACCAGTGGTGTGGCGCAGCCCAGTGGCTCAGCCCGACCTGGCTTGGCACGACCCAGCCCAGCCCAACCCGCGGCTAGCTGTGGCTCGAACAGCTAGTCGAGTGGTGCAGAGGGGGGGGGGGGGGTTCGTGAAACGGCGGCCCTGGGTGGCGCCACCCCTTCTACGAGGTATCCCTAAGCTGACCGGATTTTCTGGTGCAAGTGGCCCACTCAGGCGTGCCGTTGTCCTCCACACGCAACGCCAGGCGGCTCCACAGACTTCAACCCGGCCGGCAGGCGGCCCGCCGGTTCACCACAGAAGAGGCCCACATAGTACGGGCCGCGGTCCTTTATGGCTCAGCGCCACAGGGCGCCGCGGTCGTCCTGTCCGGTCAGCTACGGCTGGCCAATTCTTATTTGGATGAGAGGCCCGTAGATGTGGGCCGCAGGTCTTTTGTATGCAGCCGGCACACGGTCGCCACTCCCTCCAGTCATCACCGCCTTCTTCCATCTCCTCTTCCATTGAGAATAAGAACGAGGGTCATTGGAGGGTCGTCAGGCCGTATTCGTTCAGCCCGCGCCCTCCACGTATGGTGGTAGTAGTTGGCCAAATAAATTCTAGAGAATTCAAAATAAACGAGATAATTTATTCACATATAAATTAATCAAAACCCCTACCTCAATTTTAATAGTGGTGTACGTCAACAAGCCACGGATGACATGCATCACGGAGGTCGGGCATTGTAGAATACTAACATCGATTCTATTTACGTCGGGGTGTGTCTGAAGAGGGAGCATCATTGGAGAAGTTCTTTGAATTTTTTGTCAGATATATTCTTCGCTGAAGAAGGATGTTCTTCGTCTAGATAATAACCCCTTTCTTCTAATTCTAGAGAGTTTTCCCCACCGAAATATTTTCCAAGGAAAATATTATAATAAGGCTCCCCAAATTTAATATAATTTCCATGAAATTGAAATTGATTCAAAGAAGAGGTGTCTATTAATTAACAAAGATATTAATTAGATAGGTTGGAATAATTACGAGATAAGGGAAGTGAAACGTTTACCAATTCAAAGATAGGAGGTGGAGAGTTTTAAGAGTTAAAAATGGTGGTTTCATGGGAATTTAAGGGGGAGTTGATGGGTTAGGCTGTCCTGTGGGCCCCACCACACATTATCCTCACATGGGAGGTTATATGGGTGTGGTCCCCACCTATAACATCCACATGTATGAAATAACCACCACTAAATAAATGAAATAAAATTGTATACACTTAAAGTAACACCATGATTTTATTTTAATTTATTACGAATCCCCAAATTAAAAATTCTAATCTTAACCAAACACAACTGTGGTTAAGGTCCTCTTAAGATAATTTCGGTGCTACGAGTTCATCGGTGCCCTCAGATTTCAATTCCGAGCACCGGTTTAAAAGATAGAAAAACCTGCAGATATTATTACAGAATTTATCGGAACAAAACTTCAGAATTTTATTCTAGGCACACCAGGCATCGGAATCAGATGTCGTAAGAAACTACAGACTCACAATATTCCAAACAAATATATAAAAAATTTCCCTTGAAATTTCTAGGTCTTTACTCTAGGATAAAATCAATACTCTAAAAAAGACTTCGAACTCCTCCAAAGATACTTCTGAGTCCTTACAATCCCCATGGGAATAAGAACAACCACATCCTAACTACCCCATGCAACATCATCATAACCAACGACACCCGTTGCTAATTCTATGAATTGTTAGAACTGGAATCTATGTCAACATCCACTAATCATTCTTTTGTGATACCAGTTGAAGTATAGACCTTGTACTTTTTCTTACTTTGGCATTGAAACTCTCATAGTGTCCTCATCCAGGTGTCAGCATCGTCAACCTCTAATTCACGATGATAGACTAGTACAACCTTCTGAACATATTCTATTAAAAATTTTTGTGGATGTTCACCAAGAGCTACTCCTGAAAAATAAAATACAATTAGAGCTCCTAAATGTGGAATATGGAAGACTTAAAAATAATTAATTATTTGTTTTATTTTATTCATTTTAGGTTAACCTATCACAAGGTCTACCAATTCAGACACCAACACAAATAAAAATGATGCTTCATGAATTCTTAGGTCTCTACCCTGCAAAATGCATCACCTCTTATAGTAACCACTACAAACATAATGGTATGTGCATCAGATCCCAGGGACCCCTAAATACCAGTTTCTCATACGGTTTTTCTTTTATACAATTATATTTTAACATAACTAACACTATTTCCCTACCAACACATGCACCCTTACATGTGCCTAACTCTAAACTCCATCTTATTTATCAAACTCCCCCTCATACCACTATGTCACAACCCCCACCTCACAATGTGTAACCATCCTTGGCCAGTAATGTGAGAAGGGATGTAATGACCCCCGAGTCCCAACTCCAGAATGCTTGGGGTTGGCGACTAGCACCTAGGGAATAACAAACACAAAATGGGGATAGATTTCCCTCTAAGAGAACACATTCAAAATAAAGGGATATGAAAAAAACCAATCAATTCTACTCATACTTCAAAATAAAATAAATCACAAGTTCATATATGTAATGTCATGAAAGAACTGCTACAACTGAAAGGGAAAAATACAAGTAACAAATGAATGTAAAACGACAAAGACAAGGAAGCCTGAATAGTTTATACAACCCAAGCATGTCGTAACTAGCCTGATATCCAACCAACAGCTTGTGACAAAAAAATGTTTTTTTATATGTATGTTTAGTATAACAGTATACTCAGTAGGATCCCCCCCCCCCATAACCTTGTATTCAAAAGTAATGAAATCATACTATAGTACAATGACAACTAAGTGAAAATAATTCATCACCTAAACAGGAATAATATGTTTCCAACCTCCCCATAGATAATCTCAACATGTATTGCATATAAGAGTATAATATATAATAATGAATATAATGGGTACCTCACTACTAATTCCCTGCTGGTTATCCTCTTTTCCAAAATGTTGCACGTCCTCAGAAACTATCTCTAAAAAGGCATCCCCACAGACATGTCGGTGACGCACAACTATATGCAACCCATCAAACACAGCCACTGTGTCAACATATATGATGTAGCCAGATAGTTTTTGGGAGCCACCAAATATTTCTTAATGTTTATCATACAAAAATTATTATTCCTCAAGAAATTATTTCCCAATCACTGATTAAGGATCCTCAATCAATCACATCCTATACAAGTTACACCTATAAGCAGTCCATAGGAAACTATATCCAGAATATATGTGTGTGAAATAACAAGAAATAATTGCATCCCTCTACATATATATATATGGGGAAAACTAACCAGTGTGCATACTAGCACATGTAACTACCAAGAGAAGGGAGTGGGTCCATATGGGGTAGTCAGTCATCCATCCTCCCACCAGGATGTTGGGTAAAACACCCCCTAAAGGATTAGAATCCTCAGTGTGTCAGTTTTTCTAACTAACAGGGTGGCGTTGTGTATAGAAACAACAAAATTATAGAATATAATAAAGATATTAACCACACTATGGGAATAAACATGTAATAGGGTCAACTTCAACTAGCATCTCTCGGACTTCTTACAACCACTACTAAGTCAATGTATCCTATAAGCAGACTACCATTTAAATTGCTACATTAGAAAATATTATCAATTTTTATTAGGATAATTATAATTAATTAATTAATTAACATTTAATTAACCATTATCATTTCAATGTTACATTTCAATAGCATCATAACAATGTTCCACACCCTCCATGCATTACCAAACCAATTCCATAGTTTCATTTAATTAAAACATCATCATTTCATCACAAGCACCAATCCCCTTGGTTACCACCATTTATTCATCCATTTATTAAAATAATTATCACATTTCCATACTTCCATGTATTATTTATATGAATTATATTATTCCAAATACTAGGGGCTAAACAAAGTGGGTAGATTAACTTCTTGTCAAGTCTTTTCCCCTAATATCTAGAGCATTGTCCCATTCATAATCGAGAAGCTAAACATGGAAATAATGTTTCATACCTCATGTGTCATCACTTATTTTGGAATGAGGGTAAGAAATACCATCTAACTATAGTAGTTTGGAAAATAATGTGAATAACACAACATCATATTCAATAACAACAACATTCATATCATCAGGTAAGCCCAACTTCAACATGTTCCATCATCCCCATCATCCTTGGTGTCTTCCTCAACACCCACATGCCTAAACCAATTCATCTCGCCACTCTAGGTGTCAACTGATTCCACCACCACATGGCCTCACTACCCCCACAAACCACAATAGCCCTCTAGGTTCATTCATCCAAATCTCACACCACAACATAAGAAATATGACACAAACAACAAACCAACTGGTCTTTTGGGCCTAAACTATTCATTCATCATTCACACACAAGGATAAATCACAACTCCAAATCATATGGATATATTCATTTAAAAGAATGATGGTAACTCAGAACCCATTATAGAATTTTTTTTATCACACTACTAAATATTTATTCCATATTGAATTAACTAATTCAATTAAACATGAATAACTGCATCCATTTAATTATAACCAAGCACAATAACAACAACCATATTCATTAAACATGCCTCTTCATCTATATCCAATTAGTTTAATATTAATCATGTATATATATTCATTATAAATTTAAATAAAGAGAGAAATGAAATAAAATAAACTCATTTATATGAAATGATCTATAAAATCAAGAGGCAATAATATCTCTAAAAAATTATACAAATTCCTTATTCCAGATCAAATATTTATTTTGTAAAATTGATTGTGATCATGTGGCTAAAACATGATAATTATATGATTGATCATAAATAGATAATATATTAATTCCCTTCCTCAAAAGATTTCTGATGTTCATTACACAAGAATGATGCAACATAATTTATCATGATCACCTCTCCTATATTTTCTGCATCCACCCAAGGATACCGCTATAAAACCACATCAACTGACACCTAGGAAAGGTCTATTAGAAACAAAGAGATAGCATTTTGTGACTGGGAAAACATAAGTAGAGAAAACTGATCTATGAAACTAGAATAAAAGTGGTATAACATACCTTTTATTGAAGAAAGATTGACACTACTTGGTTGCATCGAGACATAGGGTGGGCATACTACATGAAAAACTACATGGGAAATTGATATAAGGAAAGCACAATCATATAAATCATCAAGGAAAAAGGATCGGAGTGACTCAAAACAAGAGACCAGAGATTAAAGAACAATGTAGAATGAATCTTGGCCCTTTTAAAATTATAAACAGATCATCAGTTTAGATACCATATTGATTTTTCATTATAGGTGGATCTTATCAAAGCTTCTCAATTTGACTAATTAAAGACATCTGGACACATAAGATATTATGATAGGATTTATGGGAATTTAATGGACCTTAAATCCCATAAAACAAGTCTATTGATGCATTAAATATGAATGAAAGCATAATAGGGACGAAACTATAAGGAGATGGAAATAATGTTAACAAAAGTCTCACTGTTGACATTGTTCACAAAGGCTTAGAAGAGACACAATTCAAATATTTCTCATAAAAACCACTGTTAATGAATTTCTCATCAAGGAAACTTTTCAAAAATTTCTCACCAGCCAAAAAGTTAAAAAATTTCACACTGATGACACTGTTTAGAAATGTCTCACCGAAGACACTTTTCACAAATGTCTCCCTGAGGGCACAGTTCATAAATATGTCACCAATATAACGATTGAAAAAAAATCTCACTGAGAACATTGTTCACAGATGTATCAACGAGGAAACAATTCGAAAATGTCTCATTGATGAAACTATTCAAAAACGTCTCACCGATGAAACTGTTCACAAATGTCTCTCTGACAACACTATTCACAAATGTCTAACTGATGACACTATTCACAAATGTCTCACCGATGACAATTTTCACAAATGTCTCACTAACAACATTGTTCAAAAATGTCTTACTGGCCATATTGTTCCTAAGTGTTGCACAAAAGATATTATTCAGAAATGTGTTATCGGAAAAACATTCTATCAATTTCTCTGTGAAGACATTGTTAACAAATCTCTCACCGATGACACTATTCACAAATGTCTCAGGAATTACACTATTTATAGAGCATAAAACTCTTTTCAATTAACTGGGAAGAGTATTTATAGAATTCTAAATAAGGAAATGTGTTATAAATAAGTCACATTGACTTCCCATAACACCTCAAATTTATGTTTTTCTAAAAAGGAAGACCTAGAGAGGTCTGGTCTATTATAATTTTAATATTATATAATTATTCATTTAAACTAAGTATTTTATGGAACACAATATTTGAATGATATTTAATTTAGATAAATATGTTATTTCTTTAGTTTTTTTAATATTTTTGTTTCATGTCTCATGCTCTACAATCCATTATGTTCGTTTGTTTATAATTTTATGGGGGGGGGGTTACATTTTACCAATATTCAATAAATTACATCATCTCAATTTGAGTTTTCTCTCAGAAATCAAGGATTTTACATTTGAAAATTAAATTAATAAAATAAAACTTTTTAGAAAGGGTTAATAAAATATCATACTGAAATAAAGAATGTGTAAAATGATGTCTAGCTATAAAAACACATTACTATGCTTCCATGGATTAAATAATTAGTGGAAAGTGAACATATAAAAATTAAAGAAAAGAATATATAATTTTGTAAGGAGATAGAGAAAATAATAATAAGAAATATAATGGTCAATTGGATATTATATATCAAAAAACCATAAATCAATAATGAGTTAAAAGTATAATTATTCATTAGTTATGAATGTAACGTCCGTGTTCATAGAATCTTGGTGTCAATTCTTGTTTTAATACATTAGCATAGATAAAATAATCAAATCATGAAGGATCGATCAAATTTAAAAATTTTGGAGAACTAGATAAATAAAAGATACCCATTTCAAATTTGAAATAGAATATGAAACATAATGTATAACAAAATAAAAAGAATATAATCCGTGATAAATAATTTAATGATTTACAGTTTAAATAATTTGGAATGGAAATAAAAAAAGGTATGCTTAAATTCTTTGTATTGATTAAGTAAATAGGAATATATCATGAATCAAAAAGATTAAAAAAAATACCAATTTTAATAGATAAACACTCATACCATTTATATAAATATTAAATCATTGTAATATAGGTACAATCAATATGGAATGGTATATTACAGAAAACACATCTAATTTAACCAATAAATAGAGAATAAAATGATTCCATGTATAATATAATTGAAAAAAACTCATGTATAATAATAATTACTATAAAATAAATGAGGGAAATTCTTAATTTTTGTGGATAATGTTTCCTCATAATATTATACCATTACATCCATGATCACTCTCCACGATACGTTTAAACAACTTGGTAAAAACAATACTGATTTGGCAAATAAAGTTATCTCATGAACGTATCGATGCATTAAGACAATATCTCAGATATGGAACCACCCATGTCTTTCATATCTAATTAATTCGACATATTTATAATAATAATTTTATTTCATAAACAATATTCTCTTTCATCATGTATCTTTATATAGTAAAGGATACAAATATATAAAAATTTGTTAAATTAATTAAAGAACATTCAAGGAAGACACCATATGTAAATTTTTTATATTATTTTGGAAATAATTATATAAATAATTCATTACACTTTATATTTATGTCAAATATAATTTCTGTTTAAAATTGATCAAAAAAAATTTATAATTTCAATATAATGTTTATAAAGTCACATGATTTTAATATTGTATAATAACTTTTAACACCTTGTAATTTTTAATCCAAATAACCATAGATGAAATGATTCAAACTAAAAAATATAATTAATTCATTTTTAACCAAAAAAAAGTGTGAGGTTTGATACTTCATCACATTTAACATTCCATTGATACTTATTGTTTCATTATGAATGATTCGTTTTTATGGTGTATATACTTCAAATTATTAAATTTAATTAACTAAAAAAATTATTCATATTAATGATATTATTTATAGTATTTTTATAATATATTATCTCCTATAGTTTTAACAATCTTTCATTTTATTCATTGTTTATCATGTTAATTGTATGGTCTTCTCATTCATGAATAATAATTAAATATCAAATTCTTATGAATATTTTATAGTTATAACCTATCTAAAATATTAATCATGAAATAATTAATGTTATTATAACATAGATGTAACTTTAAAACCAACCATGAATTTTGGTTTTTATAAAATTATTTATGTTATGATCATTTATATTGTAGTTCATACACACAAATGTGAAAAATATCCATTTTCCAATGTTTATTGTAAAAAAACCAGGTAATATATTACATTTCTTAAATTACTATTATATCTTATACACCATATTAATAATTTTAAATATAATTTTATATATCATCAAGGGAGTGTGGTGATAAAAAACGTGTCACAATATTTTGGGAAGGGTGTAGGTAACACGTACACCATTAGCATTATTGTTTCACTTGAGTCAGTACATAATAAAAAAAATTATATAAATATTATATTTTAATGAAGATAAATATTTCATGAATATCCTAATTATTCCAAAATTTTTTAAATTATAATTCACATTATTGTTTTCACCTACCCTGTAATGTGTTATTGAAAAACAAATAACATTGCTTTGCATGGTGGTAGTCCACCATCCACAATAGCAATGATAACTTATCTCCTATAAAATGTAATGTAAAAAATTTAATATTTTATATAATAATTAAAAATCAATAATAATTTAATAAGTAATATATATACCTTATATCCATCTTAATTCCCAACCATGAAAAGTGGTAATGGAAAATAATAATAATATTGATTGGTGAGGTGGAATTCTTCCACACACATGAATAATTATTTTGGAAAACATTTGATGGATGTGGATGTCTTATTTTATCATTACAAAAAATATGAAAAATAATAATAATGGAGAATAATAATTTTGATCCATCATCATGGATTAACAATAATTAAAATCATTAGAGTAATAAATAAAATAAAAACATTCATTGAGAAACATTAAATATTCTTTAGGTGTAACATCCAATGTAATTAAATAATATTACATATTTATATACATTAATATTTATTAATTAGATATTAAAATTAAATTGCATGGTACTCTTTTCATTATTTTATACACTACACGCAACAACCGCTTTCTCAAAAATATTAGTTTTCATATAATGTTGAGATATACGAAAAAATACAATATTAATAATATTATTTCAAATAGTGGTCAACACCTTGTCGTTTTATTGGAGGGAATTTCATAAATAACTATAATATAACGAAATTTTTTTGTTGAATGTCTTTATATTCATAAAATAATTTTTAGTGCTTTAAAATGAGTACAAATCTAATTTCAAAAATAAAATACTCTAATATTTTTAAAAGGTAATTTTTCCACCTTTTGATAGAGAAACCTTTTTAAAATATGATTTTTGGAACAATTATATTTTATATTTGAAAAGATAAAATTCTTATTTAAAAAAGTTTCCAAAAACATTACTTTGTATGGAATTTTGGTATTTTTAGAAAAATTCATATTTTAAGGAACAGTGAAATATACAACATTTTATTTCGATTTTTTTCTAATTTATTAATATGGTTATATTATAATTTTAATTGTTTTTAAAATACATCTAGATAATATTTTTATCATTTAATACAATATTGGTCATTGTAAGAAATTTTATTGATACTAGATATAAACACATGCCGATATTTTGATAGTTTTTACTTTTAAGAATAATGTTTTAACCATCTGACAAAAGAAATTAATTTTAAATAAATTAATGAAATTAATTTTTTTAATTATGAATGTGGAGAAATATTTTTAATCAGTGGGACCAAATTATGAAAATAAGTATATATTATATTTTTACGTGAATAATAATATTAATTATTTTTATTTATCATGGTTAAAGGGTTAATCTCGTATATAATGGTAAAAATAATATCATAATAATATTAAACTACCATAAAACTTTTATTAATCTTTTTGATGATATTTAATTTAGATAAATATGTTATTTCTTTAGTTTTTTTAATATTTTTGTTTCATGTCTCATACTCTACAATCCATTATGTTTGTTTTTTTATAATTTTATGGGGGGGTTACATTTTACCAATATTCAATAAATTACATCATCTCAATTTGAGCTTTCTCTCAGAAATCAAGGATTTTACATTTGAAAATTAAATTAATAAAATAAAATTTTTTAGAAAGGGTTAATAAAATATCATACTGAAATAAAGAATGCGTAAAATGATGTCTAGCTATAAAAACACATTACTATGCTTCCATGGATTAAATAATTAGTGGAAAGTGAACATATAAAAATTAAAGAAAAGAATAAATAATTTTGTAAGGAGATAGAGAAAATAATAATAAGAAATATAATGGTCAATTGGATATTATATATCAAAAAACCATAAATCAATAATGAGTTAAAAGTATAATTATTCATTAGATATGAATGTAACGTCCCTGTTCATAGAATCTTGGTGTCAATTCTTGTTTTAATACATTAGCATAGATAAAATAATCAAATCATGAAGGATCGATCAAATTTAAAAATTTTGGAGAACTAGATAAATACAAGATACCCATTTCAAATTTGAAATAGAATATGAAACATATTGTATAACAAAATAAAAAGAATATAAACCGTGATAAATAATTTAATGATTTACAGTTTAAATAATTTGGAATGGAAATAAAAAATGGTACGCTTAAATTCTTTGTATTGATTAAGTAAATAGGAATATATCATGAATCAAAAAGATTAAAAAAATACCAATTTTAATAGATAAACACTCATACCATTTATATAAATATTAAATCATTGTAATGTAGGTATAATCAATATGGAATGGTATATTACAGAAAACACATCTAATTTAACCAATAAATAGAGAATAAAATGATTCCATGTATAATATAATTGAAAAAAACTCATGTATAATAATAATTACTATAAAATAAATGAGGGAAATTCTTAATTTTTGTGCATAATGTTTCCTCATAATATTATACCATTACATCCATGATCACTCTCCACGATACGTTTAAACAACTTGGTAAAAACAATACCGATTTGGCAAATAAAGTTATCTCATGAACGTATCGATGCATTAAGACAATATCTCAGATATGGAACCACCCATGTCATTCATATCTAATTAATTGGACATATTTATAATAATAATTTTATTTCATAAACAATATTCTCTTTCATCATGTATCTTTATATAGTAAAGGATACAAATATATAAAAATTTGTTAAATTAATTAAAGAACATTCAAGGAAGACACCATATGTAAATTTTTTATATTATTTTGGAAATAATTATATAAATAATTCATTACACTTTATATTTATGTCAAATATAATTTCGGTTTAAAATTGATCAAAAGAAATTTATAATTTCAATATAATTTTTATAAACTCACATGATTTTAATATTGTATAATAACTTTTAACACCTTGTAATTTTTAATCCAAATAACCATAGATGAAATGATTCAAACTAAAAAATATAATTAATTCATGTTTAACCAAAAAAAAGTGTGAGGTTTGATACTTCATCACATTTAACATTCCATTGATACTTATTGTTTCATTATGAATGATTCGTTTTTATGGTGTATATACTTCAAATTATTAAATTTAATTAACTAAAAAAATTATTCATATTAATGATATTATTTATAGTATTTTTATAATATATTATCTCCTATAGTTTTAACAATCTTTCATTTTATTCATTGTTTATCATGTTAATTGTATGGTCTTCTCATTCATGAATAATAATTAAATATCAAATTCTTATGAATATTTTATAGTTATAACCTATCTAAAATATTAATCATGAAATAATTAATGTTATTATAACATAGATGTAACTTTAAAACCAACCATGAATTTTGGTTTTTATAAAATTATTTATGTTATGATCATTTATATTGTAGTTTATACACACAAATGTGAAAAATATCCATTTTCCAATGTTTATTGTAAAAAAACCAGGTAATATATTACATTTCTTAAATTACTATTATATCTTATACACCATATTAATAATTTTAAATATAATTTTATATATCATCAAGGGTGTGTGGTGATAAAAAACGTGTCACAATATTTTGGGAAGGGTGTAGGTAACACGTACACCATTAGCATTATTGTTTCTCTTGAGTCAGTACATAATAAAAAAAATTATATAAATATTATATTTTAATAAAGATAAATATTTCATGAATATCCTAATTATTCCAAATTTTTTTAAATTATAATTCACATTATTGTTTTCACCTACCCTGTAATGTGTTATTGAAAAACAAATAACATTGCTTTGCATGGTGGTAGTCCACCATCCACAATAGCAATGATAACTTATCTCCTATAAAATGTAATGTAAAAAATTTAATATTTTATATAATAATTAAAAATCAATAATAATTTAATAAGTAATATATATACCTTATATCCATCTTATTTCCCAACCATGAAAAGTGGTAATGGAAAATAATAATAATATTGATTGGTGAGGTGGAATTCTTCCACACACATGAATAATTATTTTGGAAAACATTTGATGGATGTGGATGTCTTATTTTATCATTACAAAAAATATGAAAAATAATAATAATGGAGAATAATAATTTTGATCCATCATCATGGATTAACAATAATTAAAATCATTTGAGTAATAAATAAAATAAAAACATTCATTGAGAAACATTAAATATTCTTTAGGTGTAACATCCAATGTAATTAAATAATATTACATATTTATATACATTAATATTTATTAATTAGATATTAAAATTAAATTACATGGTACTCTTTTCATTATTTTATATACTACACGCAACAACCGCTTTCTCAAAAATATTAGTTTTCATATAATGTTGAGATATACGAAAAAATACATTATTAATAATATTATTTCAAATAGTGGCAACACCTTGTCGTTTTATTGGAGGGAATTGCATAAATAACTATAATATAACGAATTTTTTTTGTTGAATGTCTTTATATTCATAAAATAATTTTTAGTGCTTTAAAATGAGTACAAATCTAATTTCAAAAATAAAATACTCTAATATTTTTAAAAGGTAATTTTTCCACCTTTTGATAGAGAATCCTTTTTAAAACATGATTTTTGGAACAATTATATGTTATATTTGAAATGATAAAATTCTTATTTAAAAAAGTGTCCAAAAACATTACTTTGTATGGAATTTTGGTATTTTCAGAAAAATTCATATTTTAAGGAACAGTGAAATATACAACATTTTATTTCGATTTTTTTCTAATTTATTAATATGGTTATATTATAATTTTAATTGTTTTTAAAATACATCTAGATAATATTTTTATCATTTAATACAATATTGGTCATTGTAAGAAATTTTATTGATACTAGATATAAACACATGCCGATATTTTGATAGTTTTTACTTTTAAGAATAATGTTTTAACCATCTGACAAAAGAAATTAATTTTAAATAAATTAATGAAATTAATTTTTTTTAATTATGAATGTGGAGAAATATTTTTAATCAGTGGGACCAAATTATGAAAAAAAGTATATATTATATTTTTACGTGAATAATAATATTAATTATTTTTATTTATCATGGTTAAAGGGTTAATCTCGTATATAATGGTAAAAATAATATCATAATAATATTAAACTACCATAAAACTTTTATTAATGTTTTTGATGATATTTTTATGAACAAGAAAACCATTGAGATGAGAATTTGGTCTTTTTAAGGCAAAGGGGTTTGATTATGACCCTTATAACTTTTAAAACAAGGTAATGAAAAATATGTTATTAATATATATCTCCTTAATAAAAAAATTAATGTGTGTTTGTATAAGTTATATATAGACTATAAATATTCATTATAATTATAACTATATTTAATAAATCATGGTTTTTTATTTTTAATTTTAGAAATTAAATATTTAAATTCATTTATTACATAATGATGGTGGAGTGATTGTTTTATTTATAAAAAATATAATACATGATATTATAATTATTAAAATAAATATAATTTGACATAATTTTTGTCATACATGATTCTTATAGGTTAATATGACATGGTAAAGGCCTTTTAGATTCTTTTTTCTATGTTATATCTTTTTCAAACTATCTTTAAATTCAATAAATTGAATAGTGTAAAAACAGACATAATTGATGTTTAATAAAAAAAATAATTTTTTAAATTATTTAAAAATAATAAAATAATATTCTTAAAAAAAAATTGAATTTTATAATATCTGAAAGACCATTATGTTTTCAATTATGGGATATTAACACCATAAAAGTAAAATTAATAGACTCTTAGTAACTAAAATGTTGTCACCACAATTAAAATTATTAGAGAATAATTAATCGTAAACCAAAAATATTAGGATTAAAATAAAATCCAAACTTGTCTATGTTTTTTTATGGGAGGATTAAAAAATATCCTAATATAATATTATACATAACTCATGTTCGATCATTTTGACGTAATAAATTAATTTTATTAGTTTAATATTTTAATAATTTCCATGGGTGCCACTCCCCTCTCGTATAAAAAGGTCCCCTCTCTTCACTGATAAACACCCTTAAAATGCATTTTGGATTAACTATTATCTACCCAACCCACTTTTTGGAATCCCAAATCACATTCTAGAAGTATTATTTTAGGCAGAACACCCTTCTCAGTCGTGTTAAGGTGTTATTCAAATGTGATCAACCAAATTAGAGGTATGATTTTTAAGTGTTTCGATTTTATTTTTTATTCGACATCCTTTTCCTTTGTTTTTTATAATCAAATTTAATAACTCCACCATCTAAAATATTATGATATGTTATTATGGTTATTATACAAACATATTCTTCCTTCTACCCATCTTATGAAAAACAATTTCACAATACAAGTGTATAAACATCTTATTATCTAAACAACATGGTGAAAACCGTTTTTCATATATAAATTACTTATATGGTTTTAAATATGAGTAAAAAGAATGTAAATATTGAATATTACTTTATAATTATTCTTTATAATTAATATACCATACATTTTCATTCCATTTAACCATTAAAATAATGACAATGGTGTTCTTGCGTATGTATGACTTACCGTCTCCATGACGAAACGAGATTCATTCTCCACATTAACTATTCAAGAATGATTATAAATACATATATTATTTTTACTAAATGATTAATATGATATTAATGATTTTATGATAATTGTGTAAAAATAAAATAATATTATCTTTATTTCCTTATAGAACAATGAAAAATGGGAAACGTTACTCATATGTCTGTACGACTTACCATCTCCATGATTGTACTATTGTTCAATTTTTCATATCCATATTTAATGAATTAAAATAATAGTATAATAAATATATATATGTGATTATTATTTCATGAATACTATTTTGGAGATGATGGAATTGTGACCATATGGACTAGTGACATCAAAACCCCAATCATTTTCGACTCAAGTATCGAATATCAATAAAACGTCCAATATGAACATAAATAATAATGAAATTTTTATAACATGGAACTTAATGATATAAATTAAACAATAATCATAAAAAATGTTTTTAATAAATTATATATTTATATTTATTTATTATTTTAGAATATAAATATTGTATAAGAGAAGTCAGACTCAAGTTAAGGGACTTCGTATGGATATCCTTTCACTAAGAAATATTTTTAATTATACTTGAGAATTATCTATATGATTTATATTCAACACTTTTTACTATTAATTTCATTCAATTTTAATTAAATATAATCTCTATTATATGAAACATTTTATTGAACAAAAAATGTAATGTTTTATTAACATGTATGGGGACTACATCCATTCCACGATCGTGACCATTATTTGGTATTTGGATTCCTCTAAAGGTCTTAATGTTTTTAAAAGAAATGTAAATAATATATATCATTTTTAGGTATTTTGATATAGAATATGGTTTTGAGAATTTATTGATTATATAAATATCTTCAAATTATATCTTAGGATTTTAATGGGTAAATGTTATTTTTCCTTTAACCATGTCCATGTGTTATGATTTTCATTTGGTTCTTGTGAATTTTTTATTTATATAGGTGGTTACATGATAAAAAGAGGGAGTGTGAGCACATGATAGGTCTATAATGCATTGGGTAATGTGAAGGGGGTAAACATGAAGAATTATCCTATGATATTTAGGGAATATACTATGGTGGGTATTATAAACATTACTATAATGGTTACTCCCACTGTATTTTTAAAAGATGCATTGTAAGTATTATAAGGATGCCACATGTTACTTTTTTTATTTATGATTTCTATGATGTTTTTTAGGGTTCTTATGATTTCATGGGTTTATAAATATTCATGGAATACTATTTTCATTTTATATTTTATATCCCTTACAGATCTTGTTTTTCTCATCCCAATTATTTAAAATGATTTCACATGGTATAAGGATGTGTAATAGAAAGGAAGATGTCAAAAATATTTTTTATCTCGAAAAATAAATCATTTTCACTTTTAAAATATTTATATTGTGGATGAAAATGATATTTTTGTAATGGTATCCAGATTGCCTAAATTTGAGTAATTATGTAATAGTTATTACCTAATTGTCCATGATTCTATACTTGTAAAGATCCTCAATGTGAATTATTGACATAAACTCGATATTGTGTAATATTTAAGGAAAGGACCTTGTAGTTTCTATCAATGATCAGTTTAGATAAAATTTTGGGTTAATATATAATTAATAGAGTATCTATAAATAATTTTTTTTTACTTTATAGTCAAAATGAAATGATATAAAATTTTAAGATTACCATGTTTCTTGAACTAAGATAAGTTTTTTCATAATGGTGTTCCAAAGAATAAATATTATGGATATAATGGATGACATCGTGTGGAAAACAACTTTCCAAATCAATAACTTGAGATGGGCAGAATAAGAACTGAACAGTTTTTTAGAGTGATGGAACAGTTGACTACAACTATAAATGGTGGTTTTATCCATTCAACAGATCTTCAGATCAACCATAGAGTAAAATTCAGTTGTAAATACTTTCATGAAGCAATATCCTTAATCATTTAGTGGATCATCTATCCGAGTACAAGAATATGGGTGGATTAATGAAATGAAAATGATTTTTGATGTCATGGGTTCTTCAGATAATAAAATGTATGGTCTTGAGGTTTACCATTTTAATGGTGAATCCGATCAGTTGGCTAAATTCAATGTCATGTTTCTTTATAAAAATTTTCCTAATGAATTTTTGGGAAATCATTAGATCACAATTCTATCTCCCATAATGACTGCATCCATCTGAGGAAGCCGCCACACAGCAGCATCAACCACCACCCAAGAACGGTCCATTAGAAAAATTAATATCATATCATGTATCATAGAAATGATAATTAGAGGAAAACTATTGATTAAATAAAAATAATAGTGGTAAAAATACCTTATATCAAAGACAGATATACACATCCTTATTGCACAATGACAGGGGGTGCACATGAAGTAGGAAAAACACTATGGGGGAATGATCCAAGGATAAAAAATTCACATAAATCATCAGAAAAAATGTATTGGGTAACCTCACACAAATATAAAGAGGAATAAATAACAAGGTATAATATATCCCGACCCTTTTGAATATCTAAACAAAGCAGTAGTTTAGATACAGTTTAGATTTTCCATTAAGGGTGTATCTATTCAAGACATCACATTTTGAGCGGCTAAAGGAACCTATACACATTGGAATATTATGATTGGAGTTATGGCATTTGAATTGATCTTAAATAACATAAATGAATTCTTTTAATTCTTTTAATGTCAACAAAAATGTTAAAGGGGAAACTATAGGAAGCTGGAAAAAATGCTTGCAAATATCCCACTGAATAAAATATTCAAATATGTCGCACTAAAAAAACTATTCACAAATGTATCACCGATGACACTATTCACAAATTCCACCCTACTAACATTGTTTACAAATGTCTCCCTGACAACACTTTTCAAAAATTTCTCACAGATGAGACTATTAAAAATTGTCTCACTGACAACATTGTTCTCATATTTCTCCACGAAGATATTGTTAATTAATATCGTACTAATAAATGTATTTAAAAATTTTCACTAATGACATTATTTAAAAATTCCTCACCAAATACACTGTTCAAAAAGATCTCACTAACGACATTGTTCAAAAATGTCACACTGATGACATGGTTCAAAAATGTCTCACTCATGAAACTATTCAAAAATGTCCCACTAATGAAAATGTTCACAATTTTCTCACAGATGAAATTATTAATAATTGTATCACTGATGACATAGTTCAAAAATGTCTAACCAAGGACACTGTTCGCCAATGACTCACCCTCTCATATAAGTCACTTTTAAAAAATGTCTCCCAAATGAAACTGTTCAAAGTCGTCTAACAGAGGACACTGTTCACAATTGTATCAACAATGACACTATTCAAAAATGTGGCACAGACAAAATATTTAACAAATGTATCACCTATGACATTATTCAAAAGTGTCTCACTGATGGCACTATTTAAAAATGTTTCACTATGGAAAATATTCATTAATGTTTCACTGAAGACACTCTTCACTGATGACATTTCTCCTAGAACTAGAAACATTGTTCACAGAATTGGAAATTTTGAAATGTGTTTGAAACAAGTCACCTTGACCTCCTAGAACTCCTCAAACCGTAGATTATAACAATGGAAGGGACCAGAGAGTTCTAATATGTGACATCAGATACCTCTCAAATCATTCTTATCCTCACAAGTTTAAAACCAACCTAGAGTGGAAATTGAAAAAGGGGATCGATCCACGACCTTTTGAGATACCTCTCAAGGATCTCTCCATGAATGGAGCTCCACCACTTCACTAGAGGAACAAGATTAAAGCTATGAAACCACCACAACTTGCTCCAAAACACTATTTTGGGGTATATACCTCTCAATATAGAAAAATATACAATAATAAGTAAGATAAATCATTATCATAAATAGGAGTTGTCTAAAACAAAAAAGTCAACATTGTTAAAAAAAGAGATAAAGATCAACATTTCATGGAAACTAGTGAGTATTAGTGACTCATATTCCCATTTACTCTCCTACAAAAACTATAGAACCACAATACTCGAATCAATTTGAATATATTCCCATGAATCATCTTATGAAAGTTGTCCTGGATCTCTATAGGATGCTTCTCAAAGGTTGCATCATCATCAACATCAATCTTGTCATAATCAATGATGTGAAATTCATCTTAAAGATAAAAATAGAGTTGCGACACATGAAACTTCATGTATCATTATCATATATGGGTGTTGTGCTACCAGATACTTTGTGACCTCAACATGAGCCAAAACCATGAAATGAACACAAAACATGGGAGAAATATTACTCCCATAACCAAACCGTTGTTACCCATGATGAGGAGTCACCTTCAGAAACATTTTATCCCCAATGTCAAACTCTAAATATCTTTTCCTATGATCAGTATAAGATTATATATGATCCTGAGCTGACTTCATCATCTCATGAATCACATGAACCAACTCTATCATATTTTGTGCATGTTATGGCCGAAGAATTTCTGACTCTACGACCCCTATCCTACATAATGGATTATATCAAATTTGTCCACACAATTCTTCAAATGGAACCATACCAATGGTGGAGTTGAATAATTTTTTTTTATTTTAACTCCATGTAGGTTATGTTCCTCATCCACAAACCTCAAAAATCCAGGACACAAGAGAGAATAATTTCTTTATGAGTATGGATGGTACTCTCTGTTTGACCATCCATATATGGATGAAGAGTATATCTATGGAAAAATTGAGAACCAAAAGAATCTTGTAGACCTCTCCACACCCGGGATGTATGATGAGGAACTTGATCAGATATGATCATAATGGGGACCCTTGTGGGATCTCCCCAACTCCTCTAGATATTTCCCTAAAAATTCCAAAACTAAGTAACACTCCTAGATTTCTATGAAGTGGGATGATTTCTTGAAACGATCCATAACTAACCGTATAAATCATAACCTCACTAAGATCGAGGTAAGCCGCTAAAAGGTCGAACTAGATGTACTAACACTAAAACCGTGGAATATCTAATGGCTAGGGTAACCCATCGAGAACACGGTGTTCAACCTTCATCTGCTGAAACCCCCAAACATCGATACACAAAATCAGAAATTTTATAGATCATCCCAGGCCACAAAAACTAACTCCTCAAATGTTTTAATATATTAGGTCACACCATTATGTACCACTAAGGGATAAATATGGAACTCTCTTTAAATCATATCATTCATCACCAATGGAAGGAAAATTATTCCCTGAAATAACACATGATGTCGTTTATCCTCAGAAAAGACATCAGGAGCCTATGCATAATCAACATGGTCACTCTAGAACTATAGCTCAAGATCCCCAATCCCGGAAAATTCTACGTACTTCAAAAAATATCACTAAACCAACATATAATTAAGATAACCTCTTCCCCCAACTTGTACCATATCCAGATGTATTGGTGAATATTCATCCACTACTCTCTAAGAATCACCTCATTCATGTAGGAAATTACTATGAGGCTTCCTGATCAATGCGCATGATTAAAAGTTCCCCTTACCAATTGTATATAAGATTTCAATGTCAAAATCCAAAAATAACGTTATTGACTTATGTTTCCACATGTTCGAGTGATGATGGTATAAAACATACCTCAGGGTATTATGATTGCTAAAAACCAAAAATTCCCTCTGATTAGGTAATGTCTCTACAATATCCATGACAAAACCAAATTTTCCTACTCAATATCATGGTTGGAAAATATATGCTCATGAGGATGTAATTTCTAAGAAACATAATAAATGGTTGATCTCTATTGCCTCTAAACACATCCTATCCCCAAACATGAAGCTTCATTATATACCTAAAACAAAACTATTTCTGCTAGAAGACAATGAACTATCGCACTGAAAAACTTCTCCTTAAGGTACTCTAATGATTCTTGACTCTGATCAGTACAAATGAATGCCAAATCCTTTCTGGTCAATGTTATAAGGGGAGTTACATCATTAGAGAAATTTGATACGAATATCTTGTAAGAGCATATAAGACCAAGGAATATTCACACCACCACTAATATATTGTGGGACCCCATGACATAACTACTTCTATCTTTGATGGATCCACAAATACTCCATGCTGGGATAAAACACCCCCATGAAATGAACTTATAAATCCTTAAACCCATACATCTACAACATATATAATATATTTTCTCAATGAAGAACCCCCAAAATGTCATGCGGATGCTATGAATGCTCCTCCTTAGACACAAAGTACACATGGATTTCATTGATGACTTCCATTATGAACATTTTTTTGAACTCATGGAACAACGATTCCCAAACCCCATGAACATTGCTAGAGAATTCGTTAAATTGAATGGAATAAAAAAATGTGTAATGCTGATGAAAAACATTCAATGTAGACATCAGAATACATTCATCCATCACACACATATTATTATATTTTCATTTCAAATCGATCATCATAAACAAAAATTCATAGTTCAGTTGGTTGAAAAAATCATCAATCCATTATAGATGATAGTGGTTTTTTATTGTCACTTGAATTAGGTGTTGATAACCAATGTAGAAATAAAAACATCAAAAAGTCTTCCTCGAGAACAAAAATAGTACACCACATAGTGACACACTCATATATAAACAATAATAGAATTTTGGATATGTGCAATGAGCTATTTGGGATGGGATCCCATCAAAAACACTCTTTTGTGATGAGGCCCATCACAAATAACATGTTTCCGAAAAAGGCTTCACAACTAGTTTTTTTTTTGCGACGAGACCATCGCAAAAAAATATACTTTCAATGGGATGTGGTCCTGTTGTAAATATATCTATGATTAAATATATTATATATAATAGAAAATTTTGAGAAGTTCCCATTTCAATATGTATTTGCAATGGGAAGCTGACCCGTCACAAATATTTTATATTTTACAAACATGTTGTGACGAGCTCATCGTAATGAAGTCATTATGACAGTAAAGAAACCCATTGAAAAAAAATTTATATATATTTATATATAATCTAATTACGATGGGCCCCCGTCACAAAATTCCCGGTCACAAATACTTAATAAAATATAAAAATAATATATAATTATGATTACTGAAAAAAATATTAATATTTTTAAAATAATAATACAAAATAAAAAATATTAAAATTCTCAATATTTTAAAATATTTAATAATATAAAAAAATTATAATATTATCATTATTGAGAAAAAAATATTAATATTATTAATATAATAAAAAAAATATCAAAATTCTAAATATTCAGAAAAATATATAAAAAATCATAAATTATTATTATTATTATTATTATTAGTAAAATAAAAATTATTAAAAAATATAATACTAATAATAATGAATAAAATATTAAAATATTAAAAATATTAAAAAACTGATGCAATATTCTCACAAATATAAAAGAAAAAACTGTAAATAGTTCATCTTACAAAAAAATGTTTGATTCCAATGTTTTAAACATAAAAAAATAATCACTAAAGGATAGTCGTCTAGAGTACCTGGAGGAGCTAGAGGAGATGGTTGAGAAAATACATCTCTAAAATATGAGTCAAACAACACATGTACTCCATTTTCTCGTGTTGTTGTTGTTGTCATCGAGGAATGTCCTCCACGTTCTGCTACTACTTCCACTACTTCCATCAACACATGTCCTCCTCGTGCTGCTGCTGTAGATGCACTCTTCCTCCAGCTTCTGTAAACTCTATATAAACTTAGTTTGAGCTCGAAACTACTCTTGATACTCTGAGGGAGAAGATGATGCTTCTCCAGGAGCTCCTCTCTAACTAGACACTAACATCTAAAAATAACCATAATATGTCCAAGGGGTTAAAAGGGAGATAATACCAACTATTGGGCCCTTCTTAATGGCATACTAGGTCACCTGCATCCATGTCACCTCATCTAACTGGTGAAAACTAGTTTGATCATCCGTCTCGCCCGGACTCCCATCATGTGCCTAAGTGGTTGCAGCCTCATATGAGTCTTCATATTTCAATTTAAAATTATAATACTGAAAATATTATATGTTGTTAATTTTCAAACTGAAAAAGAAATAATTTTGACCACAATCTGATGATGGTGATCAAATCTAATCTCACTAGTGGCTAGATCGATGCACATCCTCCAATAAATTTTGTACTCCATAATATCAGGATTCTCAAATAAATATATGAAAATAAAATATTTTTTTTATATTTCATGTTGTATAAATATTTATAAAAGATACTAACCAATTGCTCTTTTTGCGTACTGAATGTACGACTACCAGCTTGACGTGTCACCTTCTGTCTCCCCTAGTTCTGTAGACCCAATGATGATCTCCTATAAAATCCACCACTAAACTAGTGTGAACATAGTCCATCCCAAACATGACATGAAGTGTACTCTGGTTCGTGGGCTCAACATGACTCATCAAATACTGTCACTCCTACATTTTTAATGGTTGTCCTTCTCAAATTGTCCAAAAACTGACAAAAACGCTCACGCATAGTCCCCTCCCATGCCACGTGGAAAGTGCCATGCATGATATTATTGATGATAAACCATAATCCCAACAAATAATTTATAATATGAAATTATTAATGAAATAAATTGGTAAATAAATTTTATTTATTTACATACTATCCAATGATTGAACATTCCATGCCACACATCAACTGGAATATGTTTTAATTTGATCCATGGATTAGAAAGATAATTTTTCAAGATAGTGCTCCCCTGTCGAATAGCTATATGTGTAAAACTGTGAAAAAAGATCAAACACATAATTGATTT
The DNA here is from genome assembly GCA_963277665.1 of Viscum album. Classification (NCBI taxonomy): domain Eukaryota; kingdom Viridiplantae; phylum Streptophyta; class Magnoliopsida; order Santalales; family Viscaceae; genus Viscum; species Viscum album. The sequence continues at coordinate 563,020,543 of OY728129.1, read as the reverse complement.
TATTTCTTCACAGTTGAGAATAAGTTATGTATGAGATCTGTGATTTTCATCATATGAAATCCATCGTTCATGAACTCCATCGATGAAAATTTCTGACTAATTAAAAACTGATAATTGATTATCCATTTCATCATTATCATTCCCCTCGTTCTGTTTCATGTGGATGTTTTTGGAGAGATATTCATATTCAAAATAATGACAGTAGAAAAAATTAATTTCCTCTTGCAAATAAGGTTTTGCGATTGAGCCTTCAACTAATACTCTGTCACAAACCTTTTTTCTTCAATATCTTCTTGAATATCTTGAATGGTTACATCCATCGAAACTATACTGGACCTCCACATTTAGCTTCATGTGCCAAATGTAATATCAGATGTTCCATTGAGTCAATGAAATCCTAACAGAAGACTTTTTATAGTTTACATTTAATGACAATAACATATTCTTCCAGTTTACATAGTCTATCACTGTATGTTATTCCCACACAAATGTCTCAAAAAACACGATATGTCTGTTATTGATTCCCAAATCATAAAATGAAACCAAACTCTAAATCCAATAATCATAATTCTTTCTATTATAACATTACAATAATGAATTTTTAATCCAGTAATATGACCATTCTTAACACATCTGCCCAAATTGGAAGCATACCCATTTCTAAGTCTCAAATCTGTAATCAACTGAGAAAATAATATGTTACTCTCTTTGGATACTGTATAATTGGAGTTTGGATTCATTAACCTCTACGAACAAACATTTTGAATCAGTTCAAGTTCTCGCCGTCTGTAAATTTGGGCATGATCTAATCATACCTTTACATTATTTTTGGTCTTAACTAGTGTTTCTTAAACAGTATGAAATAAATTATTAAAATAGTTATTTTCAATATAAATTAAATCCAACATGTGGCAGACCAAGAAATCAGACCAATATGGATGATCCAAAAAAATGTTTCATTTTAGCCAATAATGCTCTTTCCGAAAGCCATTTATTTTTAGTGGGACTGTTTTTGGTCAAAATTTGATTGTAGGTAATGAAAACACAACTGATTTTAACATAATATCTGAGATAATTTTTGGCGGTTAATACTTTTCAATTTCAGCTGTTTTGAAATATGATTTGTTCCTCTAAAAAGGATGATCGGTTGGACGAAATCTGGGAGGATAATCAAAATAGAAAGGTTTTCTCAATTAATGAGCATAAAGGCATTGTTGTATTTCATACAATAAGGACATTATTTCATACCATGTTTACAACAACCAGATAACATGTCATATGTTGGGAAGTCACTAATCATCGACATCAATGCAGATTTTAAAATGAAATTTTATTTTCGCAACAACATCATATATACTAACACAATTACTCCACAATAAATTTAACTCATCAATCAACAATTTCAAATAGACAACAATATTCTTTTTCGGATGTACTAGGATTAATAAGGACAAAAAGATATAGAGCTCATTCATCAATATCCATGGAGGAAAATTGTACACATTTATAAAGATATGCCAACATGAATACTGACTACCATAAGAACTAAATGGACATAAACTGTTAGTAGAATGTCCCAATATCACGTTTCGAGCTTATAAAGAAAAAGATAGATGTAGTAGGTCAAAATGTTTCCATGAATCACCATAAGATAGATGATTCAAGGTTTTATCATTTGAAATAATGGTTTTGTGACATGACCTCATTGACGTAGTGTTCAGAGACATAAAAAAATACTGCAACCTTGGTGTAATGGGAAATTTCTCAACTGTTTCACAAAAATCGAACTAGACTTCCCCAGTTGAGATTCTTTATACCTCGATTTTCCACATGTGGGAAAGCTATCCAATGAATCATTTTAACAAAAATATATGATGCAATCATTTTCAAATGAATGAATATTTTGATAACTAAGGCATAGATTACGAACCAACCTCTGTCTCTCTAAGTAATTTGCAGGAAACACATTTTCTTCAGGTAACATTGTTTTAACCAAAAACGTATCTGATCAAAACAATTGCTTGACATTGAATTAAATGATTTAATAGCCAAAAGTTTTGCAACCACTTCTAATTTTCTTATCATGCGACTAGGATATAATACATCTTTAACAGACCTCAAGAACTCAAAAAATTTGGATGGTGCCAACTCAAGAGTTAAATCAATTGCATCCTAAGTTTCAGATTTTTAAAAAGAAGGACCTACAACATCATGAACTAAATATTGAATCCACTTTGCTACCCCAAGCAAGTTATTTGTATCTTATCTCAAACTATGTTATCCATGTGGATACCAAAAAACATAATTTGGTTGAACAACAAACTGCAAGAGACGTCCCCCATCCTTGTCAAACATGTAAAACTTTCTTAGAGAACATTTTTTATTAGGACACTTAATTGTTCCTTATGATACAAATTTTGGTTATGATGATGCAAATGATTAGAATGATTCAACACCCTCAATATATACAAGATTTAAACAAGAACTGTTTGGATTTCTGTGGTAATTTATCAAAATGTGATCATCAAATAATAATCATTTTCGACTTCCTTGATCGATTTTTTTTCTACAAAATATAAAATCATTACTGTTTTTGAAAAATTTTAAATTAGAAAAACACTATCCAAAAAATGATAAATAATTACAACTACTTCTTATTAATAATTATTTCTATTTATTTCTAAATATGACCTTTTAGTAATAATAATTACTATTCATTACTATTCATTACTATTTGTTACTAATTATTACTATTTATTACTATTTATTTGTATTTATTACTATTTATTAGTATTTATTAGTTTATATTACTAATTATTAGCATTTATTAGTATTTATTTGTATTTATTACTATATATTACTAATTATTAGTATTTATTACAAATTATTAGTAATTTTTACTAAATATTATTTATTAGTAATTGTTTCTATTTATTAGTATTTATTACTATTTATTACTGGTTATTACTATTTATTTCTATTTATTACTATTTATTACTATTTATTACCATTTATTACTATTTATTACTTTTTATTAGTATTTATTATTATTTATTACTATTTATTTCTATTTATTTCTATTTAATTCTATTTATTACTATTTATTACTAATTCTTACTATTTATTACTATTTATTACTATTTAGTACTATTTAGTACAATTTATTAATATATATTAATATTTATTATGATTTATATATATTTATTACCATTTATTACTCTTTATTACTATTTATTTCTATTTATTACTTTTTGATAATATTTTTTAGTATTTACTACGATTTATCACTATGTATAACTATTTATTTATATTTATTAACATTTATCCGTATTTATTAGTTTTTATTAGTATTTAATAGTTTTTATTATTAATTATAACCAATGTTTACTAGTTACGACTAATTATAACTAATTATTAGTAATTATTACTAATTATTAATAATTATTACTAATTATTACTAATTATTTCATATTATTACTAATTATTATAAAATATTACAAATTATTGATAATTATTCTTTATTTTTTCATATTTATTCTTAATTATTCCTAATTATTCTTAATTATTGCAAATTAGGGCTAATTATAGCTAATTGTTGTTAATTGTTGCTAATTATTGCTAATTATTGATAATTATTACAATTTATTCTTAACTATTCCAAATTATTTCTAATTATTTCTAATTATAACTATTTACTCATATTTATTCTTATTTATTACTAATTATTACTAATTATTACCAATTATTACTATTTTTTACTATTTATTAGTATTTATTACTGGTAATTATTATTTATTTCTATTTATTAGTATTTATTAGTATTTATTAGTATTTATTACTATTTATTACTATTTATTTGCATTTATTATTATTTATTATTATTTATTAGTATTTATTATCCTTATTTTACTATTTATTAGTATTTATTAATATTTATTAGTATTTATTAGTATATATTATTATTTATTACTATTTATTACTATTTATTACTATTTATTACAATTTTTTAGTATTTATTACTATTTATAAGTAATTATTATTATATAATAGTATTTATTACAATTAATTAGTATTTATTAATATCAATTAGTATTTATTACTAATTATTCGTATTTATTACTATTTATTACTATTTATTACTATTTATTACTATTTATTACTATTTATTAGTATTTATTAGTATTTATTACTATTAATATGAATTTATTACTATTTATTATTTATTATTATTCTTTATTACAGATGGATACTATTTATTACTAATTGTTAGTATTTATTACTAATTGTTCGTATTTATTAGTATTTATTACAATTAATTAATACTTATTATTATTTATTGCTATTTATTACTATTTATTAATATTTATTAGTACTTATTTCTATTTTTTAGTATTTATTACTATTTATTAGTATTTATTACTATTTACTAGTTTTTATTAATATTTATTAGTGTTTATTAGTATTTATTAGTATTTATTACTATTATTGGTATTTATTACAAATTATTTGTAATTATAATTATTTATTAGTAATTATTACGATTTTTTACAATTTATTTATTTTAATTAGTATTTATTAGTAATTATTATTATTTAATGGTATTTATTACATTTTATTATTATTTATTACTAATTATTAGTATATATTACTATTTATTAGTATTTATTTCTATTTATTTGTATTAATTACTATTTGTTAGTTTTTCTTACTAATTATTACTAATTATTACTTATTAATAATAATTTTAATATTAATTAATATTATTTAGTATTTATTAGTATATATTAGTATTTATTATTATTTTTTAATATTTATTAGTATTTATTAGTATTTATTTCTATTTATTAGTTTTTATTACTAATTATTATTAAGTAATAATATTTGTTACATATTGTTAATAATTATTACTATTTTTTTAATAATTACTATTTATTTCCAATTATTACTAATTAATGTCAATTGCTGTTAATTACTGGAAAATATAGCTACTAATAACTAATTACCGCTAATTATTTATATACATTAATTATTATCGTTGATAATTATTATTTAGTACTAATTACTATGAATTATTTGTAATAATTTAATTTTATCATTACAAATATATACTGATGGAAATACAATTTCAATCTATCTTAATTACAACTAATCGACAATAATTAATTTTAATGTAATGAAATGAAATAAATACTAAATTAAATAAAACATAAATATCTTTAAACTTGATTTCATAAAATTTTAGGCGGCTTCAAAACTCCTTCGTAAAAAAACGAACTCTAAAAAAAATTTCACATGAATATTTTAGTTTAGAGAAATAGAGGAAGATTGAATTCAGGAGGAGAAAAGAAAAAATGGGTGGTGGGGGTATACATAGGTTAGATTAGTTGTGATTAGAGTATTTACAATGATAATCCTATTTCTAATTGAACTTATTACAACATGTCTCGCTACAAATACCTTCGGCATCATTAATTACGGTCGGTGGTTAAATGGTTTTTGTGATAGGGGTCATCATAAAATGTAACCTACCAACACACTATTTGTGACGGGACAACATCCCTTCGCAAATAGGTTTTTACCACAACCAGTTATTTGTAATAGGTCCCCTCGAAAATTCCCTCTGGGGGTTGAACTAGTTGGGACGAGGGATTCCCTGCCACAACTAGGTCTTACCACCTCCCAACATTTGCTATGGGCGATGCCTACCCATCACAAATACCCTTTCACATGATTTGGCTATGAAACTGCCCCAGTCCGCATGTAATTTTCTGCTATGGGGCGCCTATTCCCATCGAAAATAGCCTGTCGCAAATAATGGGGATTTCCGTAATGAAAAACTACATTTTAAGAAACCCTCTAGTTGTATACGAAGCTCTCGCACCTCATATGGACCCATATTTTATGGCAACATTGAGAAAGGATATGCTCCGAGCTATAGCTCAGTCCCGAACTCGATCTCTTGTCTCAGGGGTAACGATGAAAACTCTTCTAGAAGGACATTTGGGTACTCTTTTATGACAATGGGAAACGAAAAATGTTTAGCCTATGACCAACATATCATCATATCATCCATCAAGGCTGACAGGGATGAAACATACCTCTGACCCACATGAGGGTCTCACTTTCCAAACATCACCACTACATCTCTATCATCATCAATGAACACCACCATCCACCTGAAGCAATCCATGATGAGGATTATATCCTATTGTCATATTTATAATCATAGTAAATCTCTTTAAGATAGGAATTTCCCTAGCACTAGCTCACAGTCTCTACAAATATAAAACACGACTTCTCGACTTCCAACTGGTATAGTTAATGCCAAGGTCACTAGAAGCCTATCAACCTCATGTTCCAGGGAATGAAAAAGTGTATTTCATATGAATGATTTTGTCTCTCCAGAATCATGAAATTCATACACCAAAGTATAAAAAATGAAAGGGATACCTTGAATGATGTTTTCCTCACCTAGAACTGGAAATCCTAAAGAATGAAGCTATCCACGACCTACTCAATGGCCTCTCTGACCCTAATGAAGACCACCACCACGGATGCACTCTGCTCTCTAAGGAAGAAAAGAATCATTTGGCTATCCTCTACCTGCCCCCATCTTTTATGTACTGATCCAAATCCAGTGCAACCCCCTACTATGGCCTCGATTAAAACTACCTCAATGGATGATCTTGAAGTGTAACACCTGGTGCACACACTGACTGCTACGAATGGTCATGAACTCTCACTACTTATGACCTCAGTATCCAAAATAAAAAAATGAATGGTCTCTGGGAATTGGACTCTGAGCTGCTGACCCTGGGGAAATGAGATACTGAGGGCTAGTACCTACCATCAACCAAACAGGAACACTTCTTCCCTAAAAACTAGGAACCCCAGACCACAACTCATCATTATGGGGAATCCTTACAACTCCCTTCTCATGATGATAAGAATCTGGATAATGGAATTTCGATGGCCTCATCCCCTGAATACAACTTGAGATTTTTATTGAGGATTCAAATAATGACCTCGCACTAGTCCTCTGGATGGAAAGCATCTTCGAAATGTTCCACCCTAGACTCCACAATTGGAACATGTTTGAATCATTGAATAAAAGGTTCTTGAAATGGATCTCGAACTCTCACACACTAGAACCCTCCTATAGAAGGGTAATCAGTTCTTGTTGATTGGTCGTCTTCACACTCAATGATAAAATCACGACTCTAAAAAAGTCTTGGAACTCCTACCCTGATACTTAAAACTCCTCGCAATTCCATAGGAATAAGAACCACAACACCAAAGATGCCCCATGCAACATCATCATAACCAACGACACCGAGTGCTCCTTTTGAGAATGTTTCGAACTGAATGCTATCTCAACCTCCATCAACCAGTCATTCGTGACTGCATCAGAAATAGAGACCTTGTAATTTGTCATACTTTGGCACTGAAATCCTCAAAGTGTCCTCTTCAAGGTGCCGTCATCATCAACCTCTATTCTGTTAAGATATACTAGAACGACCTTGTGAATGTATTCTGTGAAAACATTATGAGGAAGTTCAACTAGAGTTATACCTAAAAAGTAAAAAACAATTATATCACCTAAATGTGGAATACATGAGACATAATAATAATTAATTAATTATGTTATTTTATTTATTTTAGGTAAACCTATCACATGGTTTACTAATTAAAACACTGACACAAAGAATAATAATGGATTATCCATTCTTAGGTCTCTACACTAGAACATGTATCACCTCTTTTAGTAACCACTAAAAACATAATTGTTTGTGCATAAGATCCCAAGGGCCCCTATATTCCAATTTCTTATCCATTTTACTTTTTTTAAAGTTATTTTTAAACTTAACTAACACTATTTCCATACCAACCCATGCAACCATACATGTGACAAATTATAAACTTGATCTTATCTATCAACCTCCCTATGATACCACTTTGTCCCAACCCCCACCCCACAAAGTGTACCCATCCATGTCCTACAATGTGAGAAGGGAGGTAATGAACCCTGAGTGCCACCTAATGTATGCCTGGGGTTGGAAACTGGCACTGAGGGAATAAAAAATACACAAAGGGGATATATTACTCTCTAAGAAAACACATGAAAAATAATGGGATATGACAGAAACCAATCAATACTACGCATACTACACTATAAAATAAATCACACGTACATATATGTAATGTCATGAAAGAACTACTACAACTGAAAGGAAAAACTACAAGTACCGAATAAAAGTAAAACATAAAAGACCATGAACCCTGAACCGTTCTTGAAACCCCAAGCTAGTAGTAAGCAGCCCGATCTTCAACCTGCTTCACAAAACCAGAACAATAGTTTATGTATATGAATATGGAGTATAACAGTATACTCAGTAGGTCCCACCCCAAAACCACTAATTCCAATGTAATGAAATCATACAAAATTACAGTGACAAATAATTGAAACTAACTCATCACCAAAACATGTATAATATGTTCCCAGCCTTCCCATGGATAATCTCACCAAGTACTATATGTAAGAGTAGAATATATAATAATTAATATCCCAGGTACCTCACTACCAATTACCTGTTAGGATACCTCTTTTCCCAAATGTCGCATGTCCTAAGAAACTCTCTCCAAAAGGCATTCCCGCAGACATGTAAGTGATGCACACCAAAATGCACATCATAAAACACAACCCCAACATCCATGTAATTGAAAAAGAAACGTAGTTTTTGGGATCCCCCACAAATTTCATAATGTGTATCATGAAATGATTATTATTCCTCAAGAAATTATAGCCCAGTCATCGAGTATGGATCCTCAATCCATAACATCTGATACACGTTACACCTATAGTAGTCCATAGAAAACTTTATCTATAATTCATTTGTTTGAAATAAAAATAAGTCATTACAGCCCTATATATTTATATATGCTTAAAACTAACCATCGAGCATACATGCACTATAACTACCAAGAGAAGGGAGAAGGGCCATATCGGATCAGTTAGCCATCCAACCTCCCACCGGGATGTTGGGTAAAACACCCCCTTTGGGATCAAAATCCCACTAGTGTCATTTTTTATAACTGAATGGGTGGAGTAGTGTATAGAAACTCAAAATGTATAGTATAATATATATCATAACCACACTATGGTTATATCCTTTTGTTAGACTCAACTACAGCTAGCGTCTCTCAGACTCCATGCTGCCACTGCTAATTCTAGGTATCATATAAGAAAAAAACAATTTAAATAGCTACATTAGATAACATTATCTATTTAAATTAGGATAATTTGACATAAAACAATTATTTAACATTTAATTAATCACTATCATTTAAATATTACATTTCACTAGCATAGCAACAATGTTCCATGCCCTCCAAGCATAACCAAACGAAATCTATAGTTTCATTTAATTTATACCTCACCATTGAATCACAAGAACCACCCCCTGGGTTTCCATCATTTATTAAATCATTTATTAAAATAATTATCACATTTCCATACTTCCTTGTATTCTATATAATAATTATATGATTCCAAATACACAGTGATAATCATAGTGGGTAGATGAACTACCTATCGTGTCTTTTCCGCAAATAGGTAGAGCACTATCCCATCCACACATGAGAAGACGAATTGGGAACTCATGTGGCATACCCCGTGCTTCTTCACTTCTTTTGGAATGAGGGTAATAAATACCATCTAACTAAAGGAGTTGGTAAATTAATGATAATATCGGAACATCATATTCCATAACAACCACTTTCATATCATTGGGTAAGCCCTACATCAACCTGTTCCATCATCCCTAGTGTCTTCCTCATCAACCACATGCATAAACCAATGCATCTCGCCACTCTAGGTGTCAAATGATTCAAAAAAAACATAGAATCCCTACCCCCACATACCACAATAGCCCTATGAGTTCAGTCACCCCAAGCTCACACTATAACATAAGCAGCAGGACACAAACAACAAAACAACTGGTATTTTGGGCCTAAACAATTCATTCTTCATTCACACACAACGATCACCCACTACTCAAAAGCATATGTCTCTATGCATTTAAATAAAATAGGGTAAATCGGAACCCTTTATGGAATTATCATTATCACACAACTGGTCCATTATTCTATATTGAATTAACTGATTCAATTAAAAATGCATAAATGCATCCATTTGATTATAACTAAGTAGAATAACAACATCCAGATTCATTAAACATGCCTCTTCATCTTTAGCGAATTAATTTATTTTTAATCATGGATTTACATTTTTTATCAATTTCCATAAAGAGAGACATGTAATAAATGAAAATCATAGATATACCATGATCTATAAAATCAAGAGGCAATAACATCTCTAACAAATAGACACAAATTGGTTAATCTAGTTCAAATAGTTATTTGGTCAATTTTATTGGGATCTGGTGGATAATACATGATAACTCTATGACTGATCATAAATAGAGAATCCATGAATTCCCTACCTTAAAAGGTTTCAAATGTTCTTTACTTGAGAATGAGGCAACATAATGTATCATGATCACCTCTCCTTTTAATTTCAGCATCAACCCAAGGATGACACATCACAACCACATCAATCGACACCTTAGAAAGGTCTATTACAAATATAGAGATCACAAGTCATATCATGGAAAGTAGAATGGGGGGAAACTGATCAAGGAACCTATAAAAATGGTGGTATAACATACCTTTAATTGAAGACAGATCATCAATTCTTTATTGCACCGAGACATGGGGTGTGCATGAAACACAAATAAATACATGGTTAAATGATCTAAGGATAGCACAATCACACAAATACTCAAGGAAAAAGGTTTTGGGTGACTCACAAGAAGCGACCGGAGATGAAAGAACAATGTTGATAGAATCATGGCCATTTGAAAATAAAAATAGGTCATCAGTTTAGATGTGGTCTAGATTTTCAATTAAAGGAATAAATTATCAAGACTTCTCAGTTTTACAGAGTAAAGAAATACAAACACTTAAGATAATTATTATAGGATTTATGGGCATTCAATTGACATTAAATCAAATAAATTCTTTAATTCATTTAATATTAATGAAACCATCAGAGGGATGAAACTTTAAGGAGATGGAAATAATGTTCACAAATGTCTCACTGATGAAATTGTTCATAGTGTCTTTGTAGTGACACTATTCACTAATGTCTCACCGAAAAAACTATTAAAAAATGTCTCATTGAAGAATCATTTCACAAATTTCTCATTGTAAAAACTGTAAACATATTTTACATTGACGACACTATTCACAAACGTCTCACCAAATACACTGTTCACAAATGTCTGACTGAGGAAACTGTTCCAAAATGTCTTACCAATAACACAATTCATAAAATTTTACACCAATCACATTGTTCACAGTTTTATCAATAAGGAAACTATTAGAAAATGCCTCACCAATGACCCTATTCACAAACGACTCACCGATGAAACTGTTCACAAATGCATCACTAAAAACAATATTCCCTAATGTCTCACCGATGAAACTATTCTCTAATGTCTCATTGATGAAACCATTCACAAATGTCTCAGTAACAACATTGTTCAAAGATGTCTCACATACCATATTGTTCCTAAGTGCCTCACCGATAAAACTATTTGTAAATGTATCACTGAAAAAACTATTCATAAATTTCTCACTGAAGACACTATTTACAAACATCTCACCAATTAAACTGTTCAAAAATGACTCACTAATGACACTATTTATAGAATAGAAAACACTATTCACATAACTAGAAACACTTTTTCTAGAATTGGAAATTTGGCAATGTGTTATAAATAAGTCACATTGACATCCCAAAACTCCTAAAAAACGTGATTTTCCCAAAATAATGAACTAGAGAGGTCTGGTCCATTACAATTATAAAAGTATATTATTATTAATTTAATCTACGTATTTCATGGAACATAATCTCTAAGAGATATTGTATTTTGAGAAATATGTTTTTTGTCTAGTTTTTTTAATATTGGTGTTTCATGTCTCATAATCTGTTAACCATTATGTTCTATTTTCTTATATGATTATAGCGGAGGGGGTTAAATTTTAACCATATTCAATAAATTATATCCTCATAATTTCAATATTCTCCTAGAAATCATATATTTAAAATTGGAAATTCATTTACTAAAATAAAAATTTGTAGAATGGGTTAATAAAACATCATACTAAAATAGAGAAAGGGTAAAATGATGTGTAGTTATAAAAACACATTACTAGGTTTTTATGGAGTAAACATTTGTGGTAAGTGAACATATAAAAATGGATGCAAAGTATTAATAATTATGGGGGGTGATAGAGAAAATAAAAATAATAAATTTAATGATCAATATGACGTTATATATCCCAAAACCATAAATCTATAATGAGTTAAAATTACAATTAATAATTAGATAGGATTGGAACATCACCGATCATAGAATCTTGGTGTCAATTCTTACTTTAATACATTAACATAGATTAAATAATCATATCAAGAAGTATCAATCAGTTTAGAAATTCAAGAGAAGTAGATAAATACAAGATACCCATTTCAAATTGGGAATATTATATGAAACATAATTTATAAAAATATAAAATGGAGATCATCCTTGATAAATCATTCAATGATTTACTGTTCATATCCTTTGGAATGAAAATAAAAAAAGGTTTGCATAAATGCTCGGTAAGGGTTATATATATAGGTATATATCATGAATCAAAAAGAATAAAAAATTTTAATTTGAAAAAATAAACACTCATTCCATTTATATAAACATAAAATCACAGTAAGATAGGTAAAATCAATATAGAATGGTATATAATAGAAAGAACTTTTAATTTAACAAATAAACAGAGAAGAAAATGTTTCTATGTATAAAATCATTGAAAAACACTCATGTATAATAATAATTACTATAAAATAAATGATGACAATTCTTAAATAGTGTGGATCATGTTTCCTATGAACATTAGACCATTACATCTGTAATCACTCTTCATGATAAGTTATAACAACTAGGTGAAAACTATAACGATTTGGAAAATAAATTCATCTCCAGAAACGATTGATGCATTGAGATGATATCTCTAACATAGCCCCACCCATGTATTTAATATCCAATTAATTCATCATATTTAGTATAATAATTTTATTTCATACAAAATGTTCTCTTTCATCATTTATCTTTATAGAGTAAAGGATAGAAATTTATCAAAATTTATAAAATTTATCAAATAAAACTTAACGTAAACACCATATGTTAAAATGATATATTATTTTTGAAATAATTATATCAATCATACAAGAATGATTATTTTTATGTGAAATTTAATTTCCAAAGACAATTAATAAAAAAGAATTTAATAGTTCAATATAATTTTAATCATCCAAAAAGATTTTTAGATTGTATAATAATATTTAACACCTAGTAATTTTCAATCCAAACAACCATAGATGAAATGATTCAAACTAAAAAAATATAAATAATTATTTATTAATAATGATATTAAATTTTAAAATTGTATTTATATACACCCTCAAAAATTAATCATTCAAAACGAAACAATAAGTATCAATAGAATGTTAATTGATATGAAATCACAATCCTCACACATTGTTTTGTTTGAACGTTCATCAATGTCCTTCATAGTTGTTTTAAACATTTATTTTACTTAAAAAACATATTACTATTAATGATATAATTTATAATATTTTTATTATATCATATCACCTATTGATTTAACAAAATATCATTTTATTCATTGTTCATCATGTTAATTGTCTTCTCTTCTCATTAATGAATTATAAATAAATATCAAATTATTATAAATATTATATAGTTATAACCTTTCTATAATATTAATAATGAAATAATTATATTAATTATATCATATTTTTAATTTTAAAACCAATAATGAATTTCAGTTTTTATGAAATTATTTATATTATGATCATTGATATTGTGGTTTGTACATAGGCATAAGTAACATATCCATTTTCCAATAGTTATTATAAAAAAAGTCACGTAATATATTATATTTACAAAATAACTATTATATCTTATATACTATATTAATTCATTTAAATATACTCATATATATCATCAATGGGTTGTGGTGATGAAAAATGAGTCGGAATATTTCAGGATGCTTTTAGGTGACACGTACACCATTAAAATTATCATTTCTGGTGAGTGAGAACATTATAATTAAAATTAAATGAATATAATATTTTAATAAAGATTAATATTTAATTATTAAAATAATTATTCCATTTTTTTCTCAAATAATAATTGACATTATTTTTATCACCTTCTATTTAATGTGTTAGTCAAAGGAGAATCACATTGCATCACATAGTGGTAGTCCACCATATACAATAACAATGATGACATATCTCCTATAAAATGTTATGTAAAAAAATAAATATTTCTATATAATTATTAAAAGAGGAATATAATTTCATAAATACTATATATATTCTTTATATCCTTCTAAATTCTCAACAATGAAAGGTGGTAATAGGAAATAATAATAATATTGATTACTGAGGTGGAAGTCTTCCGCACAGACAAAAGATTATTTCGTAAACTATTTATTGTATGGGGAGGTTTTATTTTATCATTCACCAAAATTATTTACATATTAGTAATAGATAATATTAATTTTTTTCCATCATCATGGTTTGACAATCATTAAAATGGTTTGAGGATGAAATAAAATAAAAGCATTCAATGGGGAACATTACATATTATTTAGGTGTAACATCCAAGGTAATTAAAGAATATTTTATTTTTATATAAATTAATATTTATTAATAAGATATTAAATTTACAAAACATGGTATTATTTTTATTGTATCATATATGACATGCAACAATGACTTTCTCCAAAATATTATTTTTCATACAATGTTGAGATATACAAAAAAATATAATTTTTATAATATTACATCAAATGGTCATCAATGCATAAACATTTTATTAGATGTAATGAAAATAACTAAATATATTATGATTACACATTTTCGTTAAATTTTTTTACATTCATAAAATAATTTTAGATGCCTGAAATGAGAATATATCAAATTTTAAACATAGAATACCAAAATATTTTTAAAATGTAGTTTTACCACCTTTTAATAGAGAAACCATTTTAAAATATAATTTTTGGAAAATTTATATGTAATATTTGAAATTTTAAACTTCTTAGTTGTAATATAGTCCAAAAATATTTCTTTGGATTAAATGATGGTATTTTTCGGATAAAATTCATATTTTAATTAACAATGAAATATAAAAACTTATATTTGAAAATTTTATTTTTTGTTTAAATTATTGTTATTGTTAGATTATAATTTTATTTGATTTTAATGTATATTTAGATTATGTATTTATCAATTAATATAACATTTTTCAGTTTACTTAATTTAACATTGATATTTTATATAAACATATGTAAATCATTTGATATTTTATTCTTTTAAAAAATATGATTTATCCGTCTGACAGTAGGAATTAATTTTAAATAAATGACTAGAAATAATTTGTTTCTAATATTAAAATTGGATAAAATATTTTGAATCATTGGGACTAAATTATGAACATATATCTCTTTTATATTTGGACTTGATGAATATTATTAATTATTTTTTATTTACCATGGTTAAAGTGTAAATCTCATATATAATGGTAAAAATAGTAACATATTAATATTAAACTACCCTAACACATGTTTTACACCTTTTTCATGAGATATTGATGAACAATAAAACTATTGGGATGAAAATTTGGTCTTTGGAAGGCACATGGGTGTGATTATGATAGTGTGAAGATTGTTTTACTAATAAAAAAATAAAATACTTGGTATAATAATTTTTAAATTAAATATTATATTACATAATTTATCTCATCCCTGATTTTTATAGGTTAATATGTCATTATAATGGACTTTTCAATGCATTTTTTGATGTTATATATTTTTTGTATTGTCGTTAAATTTGATAAATTGAATAGTGTAAAAATTGACCTAATTTATGTTTTATAAGAACAATAATTTATTAAAATGTTTAAAAACAATAAAATATATTCTAAAATCAAACAGTGAATTTTATAATATCTAAAAGTTCATTTATTTCCAATTATAGGATATTGACACTATATAAGTAAAATCAATAAACTCTTAGTAACTAATTTGTTTACCACTATTAAAATTTTTAGAGAATAATTAATGTCAAAAAACCCTATATTTAAAATAACATACATACATTAAAAAATATTGGATAATAGCATTATAAACTATCATAATATTTTATTCGAAATATCTCATTATATTGCATTTTGAATTTAAAAAATAATTTTATTAATTTAATATTTTAAAATTTTCCATGGGTGCTCCACCCCACTCATATAAATAGGTATAATCTCTTCACTAATAATCACACTTACAATGAACTTTGGATCAACTATTATCTACCCCAAACACTTTTTGGATTCTAACCTCACATTCTTGAAGCATTATTTTAGGCAAAACAACCTTCTTAGTGAGGTTATGGTGTTTTTAAATGTGAGAAACTAAAGATATAAGGCCCCGACCTTAAACCTTACTTAATATTGAATTAAATGAATAATTCACGTCGAGGATCCTTTCAGGTTTAGAGTTTTAGGGAATTAGAACATAACTATTACATCTCAAAAGATTACAAAGTAGTCACTTCTACTAAGTTTCCATAATTAAAAAAACTCTTAAAAAGAAATGTGTCTAGTTCCAAGTTTTATATAGGATGACATTCCCTTGATCCCATCCTTGACCTTATTCCACATTAATTCCTATGAAAAACATTTCAAAAAAACTTGGGGTGAGCATAAAAATCTCAGTAAGGGATACACAAAGAATGAAAACTGTTAGTTTTTCAAACATCAAGTAAACCATATATACTCTATCAAAGTAATACCTTCACCTTCATGAAGTAGTAAAAAATCTTCACCGAATAAAGTATCATTACTTACCTTTTTGTAACCAAAGGATTACCATAAAACCCATATAAAGAACACATAACATATATAAAGGTAACTTGGGACATAAACATACTTAAGTGGAATAACCATACGATCGACTTCCACACATATCACTTAAATGGAATAGCAATACGGCCAATTTCCATACATACTTAATGGAATAGCCATCCGTCCGACTTCCACACCCAATGCATTAGAGGTTATAACGTAACCACCCATCCTGGTATTCACGGAACCACCCGTCATATGCTTTATAACGTAACCACCCGTTAAAATGTCCAAGTACCAGTATAAAATCATAAAACATAAATCCAATATAATGGAATGATAACATTTGCACATTTCAATCACAATATATCATAAACATATTGACATAATAGAATCCTTTTTCAAAACCATTTTCAATACCAAAATACATAAAAGAGTATATGGAATTTATTTTATTCTAAAAACATTACGGCTTGTTGAGAAAGCCAAAGACCAAATAATACTCGCGGCGGCGAAAAAGGTCGTTGTCGCTGCGTACGATAAAAGAAACATTCCTTTTTGTCTTTTTGTACAATGCTTCATAGAAAATGATTCCTTTTGTATAAAAGTAAAATTCAAAGGGCTTTATACACCGTATAAAAGAAAGTTGTGTATAAAACGAAATATACCTCAATGAAAGGAGATTGAGACGAAGTCCCTTACCTCGGGTCCGACATGACTCGATCGTTCTTTAACGTCCTGAATAATAAACATGAGTTAATTTATACTTGATTAAGAACCTTTTTAAAATTCATTATTCCTTTTATATCACTTATTGCCATGTTATAAACATTATGTAACCATTTATGTTAATAATGTCTGTTTTCTCAATATTTGGTTCTTAAGTCGAAAGTGGACTTCTTACAATTACATGTTGTTCCTGTGGTCAAAGGTTCATTATATCCAGAATGAAATTCCCGATTTGGATATAATATTTATCATATATATCCAGCATACACATGTATTTATAATATTACATCACATTTAAAGGTAAGAAATGAAATGCACCATTCATGGAGACGGTAAGCCGTACGTACCCATGAATGCTACTTCCATTTCTATTTCTTATTTTCTGGAATGGAATCATAATGATATAAGAGTATATTATAATTCCAGTATAATAACATATATAATATCATTAACTTTATCCTTTACACATCCCACATATGGTATTAACGAATCAAATCACTTTCAGGGGGCAGTAGTCCGCACTTCCTAAAATGAAGATATCGTGTTCACCCATAATGGAAACCATAAAGGTATGCCCAAAATGAAAAAAACAGAAGCTTAAGGAAAACATAAACATATTATATATCATATATAGAAATAGTGACATCATAATGTCCACCTTTGAAGGTGTTAAATGAGTATTGAACAACCATCGTTTCAGGAGGCATAATTTCGCCATCCACGGAAACCGTATGTTCTTTAGCCATTTGATGTTGTTGTGTGAGAGTGTAGCTCAAATAAATCTTATAACAAAATCCTAGTATATTTAATATACTGGTGTTGTTACAAAATAAGGAAATAAAAAGAGTTTAGGGGGTTGGATAAGCAAAATATAACAAATGAACATGAGAGAATGAATTACCTTTAAAAGTGTAACTCCTTTTGATTTGAGCCTAAAGGCTTCCTTTGAAAGTATTCTGCCAAAAGGGAATCTTCTAGGATGAGGAGAGGGATGTGGAGAGAGTAAATTGGGCAGGGTTTGGCCAAGCCAAAGGCTTGAGGAGTGTGTGAAATGATGTAGATGTGGGTGCCTTTTATAAGAGAAGAGGAGGGAAACTTTTTGAAAGTAAAGAAATATTACATTATTTGAAAATGTGTTTCGGTTTTAAAAGGTCCCACATTGATATAATTCGTGGATAAGGTGATAAGGGTTCGAAATCCACTCATCCCATTGGTTTTGTACATGTGTAGTTCATAGATTTTACATTATCTTTCCATTTTATTTAAATCGTCAAATAATGATGTCATCGCTGCATCATTATTATGTCATAAATAATTTAATTTATATAATGTCTAAAAATTATAAAACAAATACTATGATGTAGGAAATATTTTCAGCTTTCCAATGACTATTTATAATTAAAAATATGATCTTTATAACCCCATGTAAAAATTGTTTAAGTAAAACATATTATGTTTGTGTCATTTTTACTTTTACATTAAATAAAAGGTTATTTATGTCATTTCCCAACCAAAGTGTCTCAATGGGGTCCCCAAGTTGACCCATGGCTTGTCTTGGTCAGCCATGACACAACCAATTAGGGTAGGACATATTTTAAGATCATCTTATTTTATTAAAGCATTATTTTTACCTTAAACTACACTAATTACCACTAATCGTGATTAAGAACTTAATAAGTTACTATTCACCAAAAAATTATTATAATCTCATTGAACCACATTTTACTTCATAATGAAAACCATGTATGTAGGATTTTTGAAATTCAATACACAATGATGGAAAAATTTCATTTAAACGGAAAATCAGTCATTATGAGTACCACTTAGTGGTTTCACTATTCATCAAAAATTGATGTTTTTCAGAAAATTACCAAAAATTCACCCTAAGCTATATTTGATATTACGAATTCAAAAATGAAGTCTATTTTACAAAATTCAAATCATATAAGTCACATTAATTAATTTAATAATTAATTCCCGCTGTCAGAGCAAATAGAGTGTTTTTATGAAACAATAAGTATCAAAAGATTGACACTAATTTAAGTCCGATTTCAAAGTGAAATTAATTCCAATGACCAATATTTGATTTAATGGTAAAAATATATTCTAATTTCACATTAAAACCAATTCAAAAGATAATATAATCATATAAATAAATTAGATTAAAAAGTGGTTTTGAATTAAAATACAACATTTTACACTATTCATTAAAAAAATGAACTTTATCAGAAAGGTACCAAAAATTTACACAAAGTAAATTTTGATGTCAGATTCTAAAGAAGAGTTATATTTGGTCCAATAGAATTTATAAGATTGATCAAAACTATATTTAATGACGGTTCTCCGTCAAAAGATGATAAGTGGACCTTTCATTAAAATTAGGGTATAAATGCCTAAAATTGAACTCTTCCCGTATTTTAAGCCTTTATCTTATATTAGGTAAATGTAAAAACTTTTAAAAACATATATAATCATATATTAGTTATTTCTATCCATTCCCGCCAGTACAACGACTACTCGTTAACTATCATTTAAAATAATATTATTTTATTACTTGTGTCCAACGTAAGTTTTCAAAGAAACTCATCGTTGCGTACCGAGTACGCTATCGAACGTAGAAACCACTTTTAATTAAAATTATTATTTAATTCGTAAATATTAATAAATATGAAAATTCTTTATTCTTTATTTACCTGGGATGTTACATCCTTCACCCATTTTAGGAATTGCGTCCTCGCAATTTTATTCACTTATCAAAAAAAGTGGGGGTATTTATCCCTCATAGCATTTTCAGATTTCCACGTTGCCTCTTCAATCACATGGTTTTTCCACAAAACCCTTACCTGATGAATCACCTTATTCCGTTACACCTGCTCCCTGTGGCCAAGAATCTGGACCGGTTGTTCCTCATAAGCTAGGTTCTCTTCCAGCTGAACTACCTCTGGACTCAAAACATGAGATGGATCTGGCATATACTTTCTCATCATCGAAACGTGAAAAACATTGTGTACATGAGATAAACTCGGAGGTAAAGCCACTCGGTATGCAACTGATCCAACTCTCTCCAGAATTTTGTATTGTCCAACGAACCTTGGACTCAACTTTCCTTTCTTACCAAATCTCATCACATTTTTCCAAGGAGAAATCTTGAGAAAAACATGATCACCTACCTCAAAAGATAGATCCTTCCTCCGGTTATCTGCATAACTCTTCTGCTTCTCTGAGTTGTTCTCATGTGTTTCTGAATCAGCTCAACTTTTTCTGCTATCTCTTCTACCAATTCTGGTCCCATCAACTTTCATTCACCCACTTCATCCCAGAAATCTGGAGTTCGACACCACTTCCCATATAATGCTTGAAATGGTTCCATCTGTATACTGGAATGAAAAATGTTATTATATAAAAATTCAACCAAAGAATGATTTTGGTCCCAACTTCCCTGATAATCCATAGAACAAGCTCGTAGCATATCCTCCAATGTCTGAATTGTTCGTTCTGACTTCCCATCTGATTGAGGATGAAAAGATGTACTAAAATTTAATTCAGTACCCAACGACTTCTGAAGGCCTTTCCAAAAGTTAGAAGTAAACCTCGAGATGTCTTCGGTAATCCAACAAAAAAGTCCATGGATATATTCTCCCATTTCCACTCTGGCACTGGTAAATGCTGAAGCATCCCTTTCGGTAACTGCCGCTCTGCTTTAACCTGTTGACATGTCAAACACTTCATAGTAAAATCAGAAATGTCTCTTTTAATTCCATCCCACCAGTAATACTCCCGCAGATCTCTATACATCTTAGTACTGCCAGGATGAACTGAAAACGAGGAACTATGAGCCTCACATAACAACTCATTCTTCAACTATGAATCACAAGGCACGCATAACCTCTTCCCAAACCTCAATGCACAAACACAAACTTATCCAAGAACTCATGGAAAATTTAATCATAAGGTCCATGAATACAGCAGGTGCATTGGTTAACCCAAAAGGCATAACTAAAAATTCATAATGGCCATATCTAGTATGGAACGCAGTCTTCGGAACGTCTGCTTCTTTTACTTTCAACTGATGGTACCCCGACCTCAAGTCAATCTTCAAAAAATACTGAGCTCCCTGGAGATGATACCACTTCATTCGATGGCCCAACATCTGCTAAAGTTGTTGCAACGGATTTCACCACACCTTTCTGCTTATAGTCTGGCTGCATTCCCCCAGTTGAGTTCTTCATTGGACACTCGTTTTCATAATGACCCATTTCATTACACTTAAAACATCTTACCGTTGGCTTTTCATTTCCTGCTTGATCATCTTCCTTACAGTTACGAGCAATATGACCAGACTTACCACACCGAAAGCACATAGCAGACTTGGATAAATTCTCCAGGATGCATTTTACCACACTTCTCACAGGATGGATATTTTGTTTTCTTACCTCCTTGCTTCTTTGATGAATTCTTCCCCTTTTCCTGCCAACTACACCTCTTATTCTGTTGTTTTTCATAGAACACATGACCATCAGCAAACTCCATTTCCACCTTCTCCGCCCATCGAAAAAGTTTTTCATAACGTTTGAACTCACGAGAAGCTAAAGCCCTTCGATACTTTGGCTTTAACCCTGAGTAAAAACGGTTTATTTTACTATCAAGATCTCGTATGAAGTTTGGAGCATACCTTGCCAATCGAGTGAACTTTTCTTCATAAGCAGCCACTGAATCATCCTCCAGCCTCAATTCTAGGAACTGTTTTTCCATCCTAAGACGAACCACCTTAGGAAAATATTTCTCAAGAAACATACCTTTGAATTCGTCCCAGTGAAGATCCTCAATCTCATCACTATCCCTTATATTTTTCACCATCGACCTCCACTAATCAGCTTCACCTTCAAAACGGTAAACATCACGACTAACCTTTTGATGTTATGAACACCCCATGACATCAAAAATCTTCTCAAGTGCTTTAATCCACCTTTCAGCTTGCACAGGGTCAGATGATCCTCTGAATGATGGGGGATGTTGCCTCATGAAATGTTCCACCACGGACATGTTCCTCTACGGTTGATCTGGCTGATCTCGTGCATGGATACCACCACCATTTATAGCCTGAGTCAACTGTGCCATCACTACAACAAACTGTTCAGTTCCGATTCCGACCATCTTAGGTTGCTGATTTGGAAGGTTATCTTCCTCCTGATGTCGTCCCAACATAGCTGCTTTGTTTCCTCTGCGGAAAACCATTCTGAACACAGAAATATCTTAGGAGAAGAAACATGGTAATCGGTAAATGCTATATCATTTCAATCATATTATAATTTAACACTTTTCTAACTCCTAAAGTTGTCTAAACCGACCTCTGATACCAACTATAAGGCCCCAGCCTTAAACCTTACTTAATATTGAATTAAATGAATAATTCACGTCGAGGATCTTTTCAGGTTTAGAGTTTTAGAGAATTATAACGTAATTATTACATCTCAAAAGATTACAAAGTAGTCACTTCTACTAAGTTTCCATAATAAAAAAACTCTTAAAAAGAAACGTGTCTAGTTCCATGTTTTATATAGGATGACATTCCCTTGATCCCATCCTTGACCTTATTCCACATTAATTCCTATGAAAAACATTTCAAAAAAACTTGGGGTGAGCATAAAAAGCTCAGTAAGGGATACACAATGAATGAAAACTGTTAGTTTTTCAAACATCAAGTAAACCTTGTATACTCTATCAATGTAATACCTTCACCTTCGTGAAGTAGTAAAAAATCTTCACTGAATAAAGTACCATTACATACCTTTTTGTAACCAAAGGATTACCATAAAACCCATATAAAGAACACATAACATATATAAAGGTAACTTGGGACATAAACATACTTAAGTGGAATAACCATACGGTCGACTTCCACACATATCACTTAAATGGAATAGCCATACGGCCAATTTCCATACATACTTAATGGAATATCCATAAGGCCGACTTCCATACCCAATGCATTGGAGGTTATAACGTAACTACCCATCCTCGTATTCACGGCACCACCCGTCATATGGTTTATAACGTAACCACCCGTTAAAATGTCCAAGTACCAGTATAAAATCATAAAACATAAAACAAATATGATGGAATGATAACATTTCCACATTTCAATCACAATATATCATAAACATATTGACATAATAGAATCCTTTTTCAATACCATTTTCAATACCAAAATAAATAAAAGAGTATATGGTATTTATTTTATTCTAAAATCATTACGGCTTGTTGAGAAATCCAAAGAACAAATAATACTCACGGCGGCGGAAAAGGTCGTTGTCGCCGCGTACGTTAAAAGAAACATTCCTTTTTTTCATTTTGTAAAACGATTCGTAGAAAAAGATTCCTTTTGTATAAAAGTAAAAGTCAAAGGGGTTTATACACCATATAAAAGGAATTTGTGTATAAAACGAAATATTCCTCAATGAAAGGAGATTGAGACGAAGTCCCTTACCCCGGGTCCGACTTGACTCAATCGTTCTTTAACGTCCTGAATAATAAACTTGAGTTAATTTATACTTTATTAAGAACCTTTTTAATGTTCATTATTCCTTTTATATCACTTATTTCCATGTTATAAACATTATGTAACCATTTATGTTAATAATGTTTGTTTTCTCAATATTTGGTTCTTAAGTTGAAAGTGAACTTCTTACAATTACATGTTGTTCGTGTGGTCAAAGGTTTTTTATATCCAGAATGAAATTCCCGATTTGGATATAATATGTATCATATATATCCAGCATATACATGTATTTATAATATTACATCACATTTAGAGGTAAGAAATTAAATGCACCGTTCGTGGAGACGGTAAGCGGTACGTACGCATGAACGCTACTTCCATTTCTATTTCGTATTTTCTGGAATGGAATCATAATGATATAAGAGTATATTATAATTCCAGTATAATAACATATATAATATCATTAACTTTATCCTTTACACATCCCACATATGGTATTAACGAATCAAATCACTTTCAGGGGGCGGTAGTCTGCACTTCCTAAAATGAAGATATCGTGTTTACCCATAATGGAAACCATAATGGTATGCCCAAAATGAAAAAACAGAAGCCTAAGGAAAACATAAACATATTATATATCATATATAGAAATAGTGACATCATAATGGACACCTTTTAAGGTGTTAAATGAGTATTGAACAATCATCGTTTCGGGAGGTAGAATTTTGCCATCCACGGAAACCGTATGTTTTTTAACCATTTGATGTAGTTTTGTGAGAGTGTAGCTCAAATAAATCTTATAAAAACATCCTAGTATATTGAAGATACTTGTGTTGTTACAAAAGAAGTAAATAAAAAGAGTTTAGGGGGTTGGAGATGAAAAATAAAACAAATGAACATGAGAGAATTAATTACCTTTAAAAGTGTAACTCCTTTTGATTTGAGCCTAAAGGATTCCTTTGAAAGGATTCTGCCAAAATGGAATCCTCTTGGATGAGGAGAGTGATGTGGAGAGAGTAAATTGGGCAGGGTTTGGCCGAGCCAATGTCTTGAGGAGTGTGTGAAATGAGGTAGAGGTGGGGGCCTTTTATAAGAGGAGAGGGGGGGCACTTTTGGAAAGTAAAGAAATATTACTTTATTTGAAAATGTGTTTAGATTTTAAAAGGTCCCACATTGATATAATTCGTGGATAATTTGATAAGGGTTATAAATCCACTCATCCAATTGGTTTTGGACATGTGTAGTTCATAGATTATACATTATCTTTCCATTTTATTTATATCGTCAAATAATGATGTCATCGCTGCATCATTATTATGTCATACATAATTTAATTTATATAATGTCTAAAAATTATAAAACAAATACTATGATGTAGGGAATCGTTTTAGCTTTCCAATGACTATTTATAATAAAAAATATGATCTTTATATCCCCATGTAAAAATTGTTTTCGTAAAACATATTATGTTTGTGTCATTTTTACTTTTACGTTAAATAAAAAGTTATTTATGTCATTTCCCAGCCAATGTGTCTCCATGGGGTCCCCAAGTTGACCCATGGCTTTTAATGGTCTTCCATGACACAACCAATGAGGGTAGGACATGTGTCAAGATAATCTTATTTTATTAAAGCATTATTTTTACCTTAAACTACTCTAATTACCACTAATCGTGATTAAGAACTTTATATGTTACTATTCACCAAAAAATTATTATAATCTCATTAAACCACATTTTACTTCTTAATGACAACCATTTATGTTGGATTTTTGAAATTCAAAACACAATTATGGCAAAATTTCATTTAAACGGAAAATCAGTCTTTATGAGCACTACTTAGTGGTTTCACTATTCATCAAAAATTGAAGTTTTTCAGAAAGTTACCAAAAATTCACCCTAAGCTATATTTGATATTACGAATTCAAAAATGAATTCTATTTTAAAAAATTCAAAACATATAAGTCACATTAATTAATTTAATAATTAATTCCCGCTGTCAGAGCAAATAGCGTGTTTTTTGTGAAACAATAAGAATCAAAAGATTGACACTAGTTTAAGTCTGATTTCAAAGTGAAATTAATTCCAACGACCGCAATTGGATTTAATGGTAAAAATATTTTATAATTTCACTTTAAAACCAATTCAGAAGATAATATAATCATATTAATAAATTAGATTAAAAAGAGGTTTTGAATTAAAATAAAACATTTTACACTATTCATTAAAAAAATGAACTTTATCAGAAAGGTACCAAAATTTTACACACCGTAAATTTTGATGTCCCGATTCTAAAGAAGAGTTATATTTGGTCCAATAGAATTTATAAGATCGATCAAAACTATATTTAATGACGGTTCACCATCAAAAGGTGATAAGTGGACCTTTCGTTAAAATTAGGGTATAAATGCCTAAAATTGAACTCTTTCCGTATTTTAAGCCTTTATCTTTTATTGGGTAAATGTAAAAACATTTAAAAACATATATAATCATATTTTAGTTATTTCTATCCATTCCCGCCAGTACAATGGCTACTCGTTAACTAACATTTAAAATAATATTATTTTATTACTTGTGTGCAACGTAAGTTTTCAAAGAAACTCATCATTGCATACCGAGTACGCAATCGAACGTAGAAACCCCTTTTAATTAAAATTAATATCTAATTCGTAAATATTAATAAATATGAAAATTCTTTATTATTTATTTACCTGGGATGTTACAAAAGAAGAGGTATCATTTTAAGTGTTTCGATTTTATTTATTCTTCTACATCCTTTTCATATATATTTTCCACTCTAATGTGATAACTCCACCATCTACAGTATTACTATATTTTATTGTGTTTATTAAATAACCATATGAATCCTTCAACCCATCCTATGAAAAACAATGTCACCATACGTGTGTACATACAACTTATTGTCTCCACGATATGGTGAAAACTCTTTTTCATATATAAATTACTAGATATTGATATTAATATGAGTAAAAAGGATTTAAATAATGAATATTACTTGATAATTATTAATTATAATTAATATACCATCCATTTCCCCACCAGTTAACCATTAAAATGATTAACACTGGAGTTCTTGCGTACATTCGACATACCGTCTCCATGACGCGATGAGATTAATTTTCCCCATTAAATATTCGTGAATGATTATAAATACATAGATAAGTATGGTTAAATGATTAATATGATATTAATTATGTTACAATAATTATTGAAATATAATATAATATTTTATATATTTCCTCAATGAGAAAAGAAAAATGTGAAACATTAATCATGAGTTTGTAGGACTTACCGTCTCCATGACTGTAACACTGTTAAATTTTTCATATACACATTTAATGAATTTATATAATTGTTTAATTATTATATAAATGTTATTATTATTTCATGAATACTATTTTGGAGATGATGGAATTGTGACCATATGGACTAGTGACATCAGAACCATATACATTTTTGAATCAAGAATTAAATAACATCAAAACATCCAATATGAACATAAATATTATTATAATTTTTTTAACAAGGATATTTGTGATATAAAAGAAATAATAAATTTCATAAAGGTTTTCAATAACTTATAAATTAATCTTTTTTTATTATTTTGGAATATAAATATTGTACAAGAGAATTAAGACTCAAGGTAAGGGACATTGTCTCAATATCCATCCATTGAGGTGTATTTTTATTTATACATGACCTTCATATATATAGTGTATATTCAAGCATTTTTACTATTAATTACATTAAATAGTTCTAAAATGGAATCTTATTTATATGAAACATTTTACTAAAAAATAAATGGAATATTTTATCAATATGTATAGGGACTATATCATTTCCACCATCGTGACCATTATATGGTATTTGGATTTCTCTATATGTTTTAATATTTTACTAAAGATATATAAACAAAATATTACACTTTCAGGTATTTTGGTATTAAAAATTGTTTTGATAATGGTTTGATTATATCAATATCTTGAAATGATATCTTACGATTTTAAGGGTTAAATGTTATTTTTTTCATTATTCATGTTCATGTGTTATGATTTTGTTATGGATATTGTGCATCTTCTTTGTATATAAGAGGTTTTATGATAAAAATTGGGAGTGTGATCCCATGATTGGTCTCTAATTCATTGGGTAACGTGATGGAGTTAAACCAGAAGGATTATCCTTTGATATTTTGGGAATATACTATGATGGGTATTATAAACATAACTATAAAGGATACTCCATCTGTATTTGTTAGATATGAATTGTATGTATTACATGGATGTCACATGCTACCTTTATGATTTATTACTTCTGTGATGATTTTTAGGATTCCTAATATTTCATTGGTTTATTAATATTCATGTAATTTTGTTTTCATTCGTTATTTTATGTCCCTTAGATATATTTTTTTCTCATCTGAATTCATTAAAAAAATTTCATAATATATAGGGATTGGTAAGAGAGATGAAAATCTCAAAAATATTTTTTATCACGAAAAAGAAATCATATTTACTTTTCAAATTTTTATATTGTCGGAGAAATATATATTTTTGTAATGGTATCTAGTTTTTCAAAATTTGACTTACTAATTATTAGTTATGGACTAATATTCTATGATTATAAACTTGAAAGGACCCTCAATGTGAATTCTTGACTTAAACACAATATTGTCTAATTTCTTAGGATATGACCATGTCATTGGTATTAGAGGTCAGTTTAGATAACATTAGGTGTTAATATATTGTAAATAGTGTATTTATATATAATTTTTATTTACTTTATAGTCAAAATGAAATGATATAAATTTTTTAGATTACCATGTTTCTTCATCTAAAATAAGTTTTTTCATAATGGTGTTCCATATAGTAAAGATGGCATATAAAATGGGATGACCTCAAGAAGAAATCAACCCTCCAAATAAGTAATCTGAGATGGTTGGAATCAGAACTGAATAGTTTGTTTTTTCAGTGATAGCATAGTTGAATAATGTTATAAATGGGGGTTATATCCACGCTCCAGATTAGCCAGATCAACCATAAGAAAACATTTAGTAGTAGATAATTTCATGATGAAATATCCTTAATAATTTAGTGGATCATCTAACCATGTTCATGCTGAAGGGGGGAATAAATAATTGGAAATTCCTTTTGATTTCTTGGGGTTTTACAGAAATAAAATGGATGCTCTTTATGTTTACTATTTTAATTTTGAATCCAATCAATTGTGGTCTATTTTTAAAAATATCATGGATAGTGAGGATATTGAAATTTTACATTGGATGAATTCAACAGAATGTTTATTTACAAATATTTTCTTATGGAATTTTGACATTGGATGGAAAAATACATCTTGAATTGATGCCAGAGTATGACTCAATGGAATCTTATAAAGCCAAAATCACTTTAATAGAAAGGTATGATCCAAATTTTATATTCGATATTGATAGTAAAATCATTTGTTTTTACTCATGATTAAGGCCAATGTATCGAAGGGTATTATATATTATTGACATAAAATGATTTAAAAAACGTTTTTGATATACAAAGAAGGTGGAAATGGAGTTTGTAGATGATTAATAGTTCTTTGAAAAGAATCATAATAACACTGGGTATTGTCTTTTGAATTCATGAAAGTGAATATGATATGGTAAAATGGGACAAATGGATTGCAATATAACTAAAAAATATATGTGTATTGGTTAGAAAAAATATTTTTGAAATTCATTAAAATGTTTTATGTGAAATGATAAGGGTTAATAATTAAACTACTATCTGATGAAGACTCAAATTATGGGATGAAGCCAGACTATAAGACGAATGATTTGGTTAAAATCATTGCAACAACTTTAGCAGATGTTGGGCCCTCAATTTTTTTGAAATCAACTCTAGGGATCTTTGTATTATTTAAATATTGATTTGAGGTATGGTCACTATCTGCTGATGGTGAAATATGATGAAATTTTCAATACCCCATTTCATATTAGAAAAATCCATTATGAATTTTTAGTTATGCCTTTTGGGTTAACCGATGGACCTATTGTGTTCACGAATCTTAGGAATAAATTATTACATGAGTTTATGGATAAGATTATGGTTGTGTTTATTTATGAAATTATGGAATATTCTATAATTATATAGGATAATTAAAGTCATTTAACAGTTGTCATTAAAACTATAAAATAAACGAAATTGAATGGGAATTTCAGTGTGTTTTAGTTTTGGATACAAAAAACTTCATTCCATGGTCACATTGAGTCTAAAGATGGAATAACTATTGATCCTTTTAAAAAAAAATTGAATAATGAACATGACCCACAAATAAAATAATGATTTATAGTTTTCATTGTTTGGAAATATATTACTACATGTATGTTTATATTTTTACACAGTTTTCTATCCAACTGACAATGCTAACTCGAAATAGTGTTATATTCTTATAGAATAAATAATGTGGAAATTTATTCCATGAATTGAAATGATGATTGTTGAATGATCCAGTTTTGGAATTACATTCCTATAATGAGGAATTTTTCATCTATAATTACACTATATTGAAAAGAAATTGTGTTTTCCTAAAGAAAAATGATTAGTTAATTGTTTAAAATTCTTGTCACTGGAAAACACACGAGTTTAATTACCCTAAACAAGATTTGGAATTAGCTGATTTAGATTTTTCTGTAAAAATTTGGTGGAATAAATAGTATGGATTAAAATGTAAAATATATACCGATCAAGAAAGTTTGAACTAAATATTCACTAAAATATAATTGAACATGAGATAGATGAGATGGTTGGAATTAATCAAGGATTATGATTTCATGATTCATTACCGTCTGAGAAAAGCATAAAGTGTCTTATTCATTGTGTCAAAAATTAAATGATAAATTATTTATGATACATTTGTAATGAGATCCTTTTGTAAATATTTGAGGAATTTTGGATTTGAATTTTTTGGTGTAAGAAATTTTCTAGTTGGTTTCACGTGTTAGTGAAATAATCTCTATCAGATAGAATTAACAAATTGATGAAGAATGATAGTGAGTTGTATAAAAAGTTAGAATTTATTCAGAAGGGTATGGAACTTGATTTTATCAATGATAAAGACTATGTTTTGAGTATTTGGAATAGATTTTGTGTATCTTGTGATTCATAATTGAAAAAATAATTTTTATGTGAGGCTCATAGTTCTCTATTTTCAGTTTATCCAAGAATTATTAAGATGTACAAAGATCTTCTAAATTTATAATGATGGGTTTTAATAGAAAGTGATATTTTAGACATTACTGTAAAATTTTTGACATGTTCGAATGTTAATGATGGGTCGATGTTACTGAAGAGGATGCTTAGGATTTTTCAGTTCCATTATGTTAATAAGAAAATGTATCAATTGAAATTCTTGTGAGATTACTGAACAATTCTTGAGGAAATAGTGAGATTTGGTTCATTATTGATCGATTGAATAAATATGATCAATTTTTTTCCTATTCGAGATACTCTTCCTGTTGCTCACAATTATCAATTGTATATTAAAGAGATAGTCATGTTACATAGATTTACCATGTCCATTGTATATGGTAATTATCATAGGTTTACTTATAATCTTGGGAAAGGATTTCAGAAGTCACGAGGAACCGGAATAAATTTCATTATATCATTTAATTCTCAATCAGATGGGAAGCCTAAATGAAAAATTATGAACTTGGAGGTTATTCTATATGATTTTTTCAACGGATTAACTAGGATGTTGGGATCAACATATATCTTTTTTTTAGTATTCATATAATAACAATTTTCATTCTTGTATATAGATGGCACTATTTGAAGCATTATATGGAATATAGTGTCGAACTTCAAATTTTTGTGATGAAGCAGGTGTATGGAAGTGGATTGGACCAGAATTGGAAAAAGAAACAAAAGATAATGTTCAATTCATTCAGAGAGACATGGGGATATCACAAAGTAGGAAGAATAGTTATGAATATAATAGGAGGAATGAACATTCATTTGAGTTTGGTGGACTTGTATTTCTCAATGTTTCTCCATGTAAAATATTGATGTGTTATTGTAAAAAGGGAAAGCTGAGTCCACTATTCATTGGACCCTATGAGATCATGGAGAAAGAATGATTAGTTTCATATAGATTAGATTTACCTCTTCATTTATCCCAATCACATATTTTTTTAATGTTTCAAAGTTAATAAAGTATTTGTTGGATCCATATCATGTTTTAAGTCTTGAATTCATTAATTTCGATGAGAATGTTTCTTATAAAGAACAAACAATACAGATTCATGACCACAAGGGGCATGTATTGTAGAATAAGGTGAGTTATCAGGTTAAGGATTATTTAATGAACCATATGGTTGAATATGCAACATGGTAGTTTGAATATTCTATGAGGGATAAATACCGCAACTTATTTGAAAAGTGTATAAAATTTGGAGGATAGAATTTCCAAAATTTTAGAACGAGGTAACATCCTTTTTAATTAAAGAATAATAAATTTTAATATTTATTAGTATTTATTAATTAGATTTTATATTTAAATAAAATTGGATTCTATGTATGATAGCATACTTGACACACATCAACAAGTTTCTCATAAATCTGATGTTTCATACCAGGCTGAGATATACCCAAAAATATTACATTATTAATAATAAATTTTAAATGGTTGTTAATTCCTAACAATTATATTGGTGGGAATGAATAGAAATAACTATATAATAATTAATCGTGTTTTCAATGATTTTACATTAATAAAATAAATTTTAGAGGTTATAAATGAGAATATATCTTCTTTTAAGCCTAAAAGAGTCTAATATTTTTAAAAATCAATTTTACCACCTTTTGATAAAGAAACCTTTTTAAATATATTTTTTGGAAAGTTACTTTTTTATATTTGAATAAATATACTTCTTATTCAAATGATATAAATAAAAATTTACATTGGATGAGAATATGGTATTTTTCTGATGAAATTCATATTTTAATGAATCATAAAAAATACTACATTTTAATTCAACACTGCATTTTCATCTAATTTATATGTTTTGTTACGTTATTATATGAATTGGTTTTAATGTTTATTTTGATTATCTTTTTATCTTATAATATGTTATTGTCTATTTTTGTTAATTTCAATTTGAAATAGGATATAAAAACATTTCAATCCTTTCATAGTTTTTACATTTAAAAAACACGTGTTCGCGTTTAGGAAACATGAATTAATTTTAAATTAATTAAAAAAAATTTAAATGTCTTGTATTTAGAAAAATGGATTCAATATTTGGAATCAGTGGGTGAAAATTATGTAAACATATCCTTTTTATTTTAGAACATTATGAATTTTAACTTCAGTAATTATTATTTTTCCACTGTTTAATGGTAAATCATGTAAATAATTGTAAAAATAATTATATAATAATATAAAAATAGCCCAACACCTTCCCTAATACTATTTTACAAGATATTTTCAACTAATAAAACAATTTAAATGATAGGGTTTCCTTTTTAAGACTCTTGGGTGTGATTGTGACATATATAACTTTTAATTAAAATTAATGTAAAATATGATATAAACATATATCACATAAAAAACAATTATAATATGGTATTATATAAGTGATATCATATTTTATAAATAATAATAATATACATAGAAATATTTCTTACAACATGGTATTTTATTTATAATTTTTTTAAATTAAATATTTAAATTTAAATATGACACATTGTTGATGTGGTGATATATTTATTAATAATGAAATCAAATAAATGATATTACAAAAAATTGAAATAAACATTATCTTCTATAATTTATGTCATCATGTATTTTTTCTGTGAATATGATATTTTAAAGGACTATTAAATTCTTTGGTCTGATGTTATCGCACTATTTTTATTTTATTTAAATTCAATAAAATTAATATCCTAAATATTATCATAATTGATGTTTTATAAGAATAATAATTAATTAAATTAATTAAAAAATTAATATATTTAAAATACCAATGTGACTATTATATGGTCTGAAAATTAATTAAGTTTCCAATTATGTGAAATATACCCCATATAAGTAAAATTACAATACACTTAATAATTAAAATGTTGTTACCACAATTTACATTACAAGAGTCTAATTAATGGTAATCCAAAAATATAATGTTTAAAAAAACCGATTCATGTCTGAAATATATTTTATAAGAGGATTTATAATTATCCAAAACATAACTTATAATTATATAATGTTGGTTCCTATTGAATTAAAAAATTTATTTATATTAATTTAATATTTTATGAATTTTGATGGGTTCCCTTCCCCACTCCTAAAAAAGGCACCCACTCTTCTCGATTTAACACACATAAAAATCATGTTGGTTTTTTCAAGATTTTATCAAAAATCTTCCGGGAATCTCCCCACACATTCTAGATGGCTTAGTTTAGGCTGAAAACGTTTTTTAGTGGTGTTATGGTTTTCTTCAAAGGTAATAACCCAAAGAAGATGTATCATTTTTTTAAAAGTTTTTGTTTTATTTCTTTTTTATACTTTTTTATGAAGTTTTTTTCATACTAATGAAATAAATATGTAATATATTATATTTTGATACGTTCTTCGGATTATGGTACAACCAAATTAATCATTCCACCCATCCTACAAAAAACATTATCACCAGGGGTGGTTACGTATGGTTTAACATCAACACAAAGTGGTGAATACAAATTTTCATCAATATATTACTTATATTGGTATAAAATGAGTATAATGGATTTAAAGGATTAACATTACTTTCTAATGAATCATTATAATTAATATTACATCCATTTCAATATTTTTTTAACATTATATTGAATGAAAAAGTTGCTCATGTTTACATACGACATACTATCTCCACGACCCGATGAGATTCATTATTGACATTAACTATTAACAAAAAATTATAAATACAAATATAATCATGTTTAAATAATTAATATAATTGTTACCTAATTTATATAATGAATAATGAAAAATAGAATATGTTATGCATGGGTACGTACAACTTACCATCTTGATGATTGTGACATTGTTCAGTTTATCATATCCATATTTAATTAATAAATTTAAAAGTATAATAAATATAAAAATGTGATTATAATTTTATACATAATATTCTAAATATGATTGAATAATGGACCCATGGACTACTGACGTCAACACTATGTTCGTTTTCAACTAATGTATCGATCATTGACAAAACAATCAATATGAACTTAAATAATGATTTAATTTTTATAACATAGTAAGAAGAGATAGAAAAGAAATAATAAACTTGAAAAAGTTTTTAATTATTGTATAATTTAATTGATGTTTATTATTCATGAAAGTAATGATTGAATGAGAAAATTTTGCCTTAAGGTACGGTACATCATCTCAATATCCTATCATTAAAGCATAATTTGATTAATATTTGACCTTCTGTTATACTGTTTATAATAAACACTTTTGAATTTTTCATTTCTTTAAATAGTTTTCAAAATAATCATATTTTATAAAAAGTGTTTAACAAAAGGAAAAATAAAGTATTTTATTTAATATATTTAATGACAATGTGCTCTCCCCCAAATGCACATTATTTGGTATTTCGAATCCTCTAAAAGATCTAATTTTTTAAAAAATAATACTAAATACCATATTCCAATTTTAGGTATTTTTTTTATTGAAAATGGTTTTGAGAGTTGATTGGTTATACCAATATCTTGAAATGATATATTTTGATTTCAATGTGGATATTTTATATTTTACTCTATTCTTTTTCATGTGTCATAATTATATTATGGTGTTTGGCATGCTTATGTATATAGTGGGTTTCGTAATAAATCGAGGACATGTGATATTATGATAACTCTCTAATTCATTAGGTAATGTGAAGATAGTAAACACTAAGGTTTATCCTAATATATTTTATTAATATAGTAGGTTTTGTATTCTAAATTTCACAAATAAGTTTACTCTATATGTATTTGTAAAAATTAAAATGTATGTATGATATGGATACCACATGTTATTGGTGGTTCCTCTCTTCCTACGGTGCCCGATAGGCCTTCTTCTCTGGCGGTGCAGAATATGATGTCATCTCAGGGCGAATGGGGAACAGACATCTGAAGGGGTGCTACTGTGCGCCTCCATCAAGGATGTTCTTTTCAGTGCTACTGTGATGCCTGATTACATGGGGGGGGGGGACTTCTCCTGATCCTCTTGTGAGATTTCCTCCCATTCAACCTATTTTGTGGTCCCCAGACCTCAAAGCACGGGAAGAGGGTCTCCCAGGGGTGGATCTCCCAGCACATGATGTTCTGGAGGTAGCATCCTTCCACAAGCCCTCACTGGTGTCCCATTTTGGACGCAACAAAACCTCCATGGGTTTCTTTTGAATCTTTGTAGATTCTTGGTGGATTCTCTTCCCTGTGGATGTCTCAGAGCTATCGAGGGTCTCCTTCTATATTCATTTTACTTCTAGATAGGATTTTTTGACAGCCTGGGTGAGAGAGGATTGGCGGTGTGGCTCCTGACACTTTTCCCAATCAATGTGGTCATAGGATTGTCATTTCTATCGTGAATCTACTTTTAAAGTGGTCTGAATATCCCTACCGGGACTACCTCTTCCCTTTCACAACCCTTCAATTTTGAAGGCAATGGGAGATTCTCTAGGTTCATTTCTTTGTGCGGATGACAACACCAGATGCCTTCAGTCGGCGGCCAACCCTCGTATCTGCGTGGAGATGGATCTTTCAATTAAATGGACATCTCGGGTCCTGATTAAGTCGAGCGACGACTTTTTCTGGTGGAAAGAGGTCTTCTTCCTTAGACTCCCCATGTATTGCGCCGCAAGTGGTCTGTATGGTCATCTGGAGTGGCATTATCGAAGGAGGCTGTGGGAAGCAGGTCCGTCTCGATCTAGCTCGAATGGAGAACTGGGTCATGACCTACCCATTTCGATCAGGAAGAAATATAGAAATATTATCATTGGGTGTCCTGGTTCTTTTTCTAAATCTCCTTAGACGTGTCAGTTGTCAGTGTTAGAGATTCCAGGGAGTAGCCCAGTCTCTCCCAGAAGCGTGCTGGCTCCTCCTACGCCCCCTTCAGACCTGATCAACTGGTATCCCATTATTGTAGCCGAAGGAAGGATCTTTGTTGGTGGTCCTTCTCTCATTGATCTTCTCCCACCGTGGCTTGACCCTGGTGCCAGCTTGCTCGGTCCAATGCTGAGTCCTACCAAAGCTGTTACCCCTCCTCCTCACACGCTACACATTTCCTCTCAGCTTTCTTCGGGGATTTCCCATCGATCCCTGGTAAACAATCTACTGTAGCCCGTAGATGGAATGATGATGCTTGGGTGTCCTTCTGATGTTGTGGAAAAGGAGTTGATCTCTTCTCGACGGTCCCCCAGCAGCTCCTTCTAATCTCCATGGTGCAATGGGAGCTGAAATCAAGGACCTCATGTGATCTTCTGTGCAGAAGGGGTCCCCCTCTAGGAGGGCTTAGATGAGGGGTTCAAGAAGGTCGTGCAGACCCCAGTTAGGGATACCAGTGTTGCGGGGGAATCAGGGCCAATCAAACGGTCCAAATCTAAGGAAAAAGGCATGTTTTCTTCCTTATGTCTCTTACTTTTGCTGAGCCGTATGGTTCGGAAGGACCTTGTTTAATTCTCTATTTTTTTATTAGGAATGCATGTGGTTTGGGGGAAAAGAACAAACATGATTTTATTTCATCAGAGGCCATGAAATGCAACTCTTCTGTTGTGGTTATACTCAAACATAGGAAGGTTCCGATCAAAGCATCCTGGTTGTCCAAGAAATTAGGATTCGCTAATTCATTCCATGGAGGGCCGGATAATTCGCAAATCTGGGTATGTTGGAAGAATTACGTCATAGTGGAGGTTTTGAGCCTCATGTCACAATGTGTCGACACAAAAATTTATTTCGGGGGGCGTGAGGTCCTCTTATCCTTCGTCTATGTTAGCACAGTTTCGAATTGGCCGACTGAGTAATGGCGGCATCTGGAATCACTCAAAACAGTTACCACTCTATGGATCATTGGTGGACATTTCAACACAATTTCAGAGTTTTTAGAGAAGAAAATAAGGATTCAACTTCTAAGTTGGATGCATGAAAGAGTGTCATAGTTTCACAACGGCAGTAGGGCTCCTGGACATGGGGTTCTCAGGCTCTTGGTTTATGTGGTGCAACAACAGGAAATGGGGGAGTCGCATCTAGAGCCGGTTGGATATATGCATGGAGAATGTGCAGGTATTAGATTTTTTCTCAAAGACATTAGTTACACATCTCTCCCGAGTGCTTTCAGATCATGCACCGCTTCATGTGGAAATCTAGAGCTGCCCAGCGGTTGGCCATTCCTTTTTCTACTCCCACACCTGGCATTAGAATGAATACATTTAGCAACTAATGGAAGAGTACTTGAAGAAGGAGGACGGTGGAAGGTCGTGGGGAGGATTAGTGAATCATCTCAAATGGCTCAAGAAGGAAATTCAGGATTGTCTTGTGAACAGACCAGAAGAGTAGGGTGGGGTGTTCAGGAACTAGGATGATGTGGATAGGTTGGAGGAATCCCTATAAAATGCATGGGATGATAATATCTTTGTGTCCCTTTATGATAAGTGGGTTTCACTGGCTGAAAAACTTCTCAATGTTGAGAGAATTTATAAGAAGAGATCATGGAAGAAATAGATTAGGGAAGGAGACCGCATTACATCCTTCTTCCATGCATGCTTGAAGGAAAAAACAGAGTTTGAAGATCAACCTGAGCCTTGGAAACATGGTCTTCACATCCGACATGGACGTCTTTGGAAAATAGTCCTTGGAGCATTTTGAAGGCATCCTGTTGGGGGAGGCCTCGTCTAAGTTCTAGAAAGATGCAACAAATGGGGGCATTTTCTTGAGCTGGACTCCATGGCTTGTGACGGAGGTGGAAAACGAATTTCTTATCGATAATCCATCAGCACGAGAAGTGAATGAGGCGATCACGAGCATGAATCAGAATAATGCACCTGGGCCGGACGTCTTCCAGACTTCATTTTATGTGGGAGTTTGGGATCTGGTGGGCCCGCTGGTGTTTGATACAGTGCATGATTTCTTTTGAGGGGGTGATCTCAATAGAGGTGTGTGTTCATCTGCAGTTGTTCTCATTCTGAAGATCAAGAACCCAGCTTTTATTAGCCAATACCGTCTGATCTTCCTTTGCAATGTTTCATACAAGATTCTCACCACATTTATATCTAGAATGCTCAATGGAATTATTCCAACGCTGGTTTCCAAAGAGCAACTTGGGTTCATTCAGGGGCGAAGTATCCAAGGGGAGATTGGAATTTCTAGTGAGCTTGTGAACAACCTCCACTGGTGGACGGTGGGTTCCAATGTCATTTTTCAAGTTGACATGAATAAGGCCCATGACAATGTTTAATGGAGTTTCATTATTCAGGTTATGAGGATGTTTGGGTTCTAGGAGGAGTTCTGCGACCTGCATTTTAGGTGTTATTATTCACCATGGCTTTCGGTCTAACTTATGGGTAATTGCTTCGGTTACTTCAAATCAGTCTATGGGGTTCTCCAAGGAGATCCATTGTCACCTACTCTTTTCATTTTGCCTTAGGATACACTGTCGCAGAATATGAATTGAAATTTGGAGGAGGGAAGAATGAAACCTTTTTGTGGAAAATGGGGCATGGAAAACATTTCCCATCTTATGTTTGCGGATGATTTTCTTATTTTCATGAATGGCAGGCGTAGGTCTCTCCATCAATTCTTGGAGATTCTTGATTTTTACGGCCGCCTTAGTGGGAAAATTATAAATTCCTCAAATTCCCACGTGTACATCTTAAATAAATTCATAGATATGATATTTAGAGGTATTCAAGATATTCATGGGTTCCATGAGAGGTAGTTTCCAATCCGGTATCGTGGCGTCCCAATTTTGTGTGGCCACATCGAGAAGAAACATTTCGATGGCATTTTGGATCAGCTTCTAGGAATTATTTTTAGCTGGAAAAATCAGATACTTTTATTTCGAGGACGGGTCACACTGATCAATAGTGTAATCACATCCATCCTAATGCATATTTTCTCTATTTTTAATCCTCCCAAGACATTGATTGATAAAATGGAAAAAATGATGAATGCATTCAGGTGGGATACGACACAGGTTGGGAAAATACACTGGGCTTCTTGGTAGTGTTTAGCGAACTAGTTACCGATGGGGGGATTGGCCTTCGGGATATTAAGGAGACTATCACTGATATGCAGGTCGGCCGAAATGGGATGTGATTATATGGGTATCACTGTGGGAAAGGTTCATCATGAAGTGGTATGACCTACATTTGAGAGTGGATGAGCGTCGTGGTATGTCCGCGATGGCGTGATGCATGGCATCACACATCGAGGTGCTCCAGGGATAAACATGGTGGGTCATTGGAAGGAGAGATATCAATTTCTGGGAAGCTGACTGGGCTAGGGATAGACACACTTTCCAAGGCTGCTTGTATCCAGATGCATATTTCAGAGAAGCAAATACACATTATGATCTCATTAAGGCGACACTCAGCCCTCAATAATTGCAAATATTTGAAAACATTGTAATGAGAAAGGATCCGGATTTCTGATGCTTCACCAGATCCAATTCAGGTAGATTCAATATAATGGATTACAAGGGAATTTTCTATGATGGAGATGCTTGAGTCACGCCGAATCGTACAATTTGGTGCAAGGGGATTCCTATGAAACTAAATTTCCTTGTCTGGTGGATCATAAGTAAATCCATTCCAATGGAAGAGAACATTCAGACGAAAGGAATACTATGGAATCCCACTTTTATTGTTGTGTGAGTCCATGAATGGAGTTGACAGTTCATCTGTTCTTCCACGGTCATTAGGCTTATTATTTTTTCTCCCTGGTAAATCCACATATTGACATGGATCCTGACTATTTTTTCATGAAAATAATTTTGTGTGCATGGTTTCACGAGACAGAGAACAGTAACTTGCAGCATGCCGCTTGGACGATTATCTTGGAGAAAATTTGCTGGACCATTTTGGATGCTCGTAATAGTGTGCGGCTAGGATCTATTTGGTATCTTTTGTTCATGCAGATGCGGTTAAAATCTCTCATTACAGAGCTGTAATCACTTGTGAAGGGAGGGTAGGCTTTAGTGTCTATTTTCAATCTAACCAATCAGTCACACAATCTGAGCAGAGGGAGCGATATTTGGACTCGATTGCAACCTCCTACCAGTGGTTTGAAACTGAATGTGGATGACTCTCTTATGGAATGGGTCATGAGGGGTGGGGGTGGTACGAGACCTCTGGGGTTCGGTTTATATCGGCTTCAACACTTATTATGGTATGGGTAGCTCATTGGGAGCTGAGGTGTGGGACCTTTTTTCTGGACTGGTGGTCTGTAGGAGAAGAGGTTTACAGGTGGACAAGGTCAAATCTGAATCTGATGTTTTTTGAAGGCCCTAAATGGACGTCAGGTGGTCCATTTGAACATGACTGACATCATTCGACGATGCAATGAAGATACCAAGCAGTGGCGTATTGTCCACCATAGTTGGAGGGAAAATAATTTTGCACTGGACTCCCTTGCTATGATGGGTAGATAAGATGAGGATATTCTGATTTATGATAGTTTAGACTCTCTCCCCGTTGAGTGAAAAATAATTTTCCAAGGGGATTCCATGGGTCTCCATCACTTTATCCCTCTATAAAGGGCTGGAGTGGTGTTCCTTCTTGTATTTTCAATAAATAAAAAATATCTTTCAATAGAAAATTATTTTCACAGGGTATAAGGATGGGTAAGTGAACAAAATAATTCATTAAGATTTTTTATGAAAAAAATTAAATCATGTTTAGTTTTAAACATGTTATATTGTGAATTAAATGTATACTATTATACTGGTATCCAATTTGTAGAATTTTGATTTATTATGTAATAATTATGGCCTAATTCTTTAAAACTCTAAACCTTAAAAGATCCTCAATGTGGTTTCATAATGTAACACAACTTTTTTCAATGTATAAGGTTGGGGTAGTATATTAGTAATCCTCATTAGGTCTGGACTAAAACCCTCTAGGGGTGGTTTTTTCATAAAATACGGCTTCTCGGATGATTAGAGGATATTTTGGAAGTGATTTGGGAATTTATTAGTGGAACCAAAAAGGTTTGATTGTGTGAAGTATAGAGAAGAGTTTGTGGACTTTTATAATTGAGGTGAGTGGAAATGTTTTAATTTTTGGAAGAAAAATTGTGTACATGTAATTTTAAATTTTCCTAAACGATAAAAATAGACACATTTGAGCCTAATAAATGATAAGGATGAATTATTTACAAAAAATATTTTCCATATATGTTTTTAGGTCATATTAAGCCTTATATTAATAATTTAATAGCCTAATGAATATATGTTTAACAAATTTATTATAATATTTTTTTTACTATTATAACAATTTGCATTCTTAGAACATTAAGTTAAATATATTATATAATATAAATTATTATTATTTCATTAATGGAATACATATTCCAAAATAACATTCACATATATAGAGAAATTGTTTTTCAATATAATTCAGTAACTACGATGATAATGTAGGTTTTTAAATAGAAATAGTTAAAAATTATCCCATGTTCTTATATAAAATTTCAATATGAAAATAAATATAATCAATTGAATTTTTTTCCGGGATATTAAATTGAAATAATATTACTTTTGAACAAATTTAAAATTTAATTTATCATTTTTAATTCATTTAATCAATATATAGCATAAAATTTACAATTTTTTAGTATTCATAAAAAATTGAATCTTTTCAATAAAAATGAAAAAAATAACCCTGAGACATGATTTATAGACGAATTTAAAATATGGGTTCGATTTTTCTCAAATAAATTTAATAATTTTTTAAGAAATTAATTTTAAATTATTTGTGCAAGGTGCAGATAAACCATTATTTATAAAAAAGTACTTTTTTAGAGAACTTTTATTATTTATTTTAAATGATTATTATTTTATTTCTAAACAATAGGTACCCAAAATTTTCAAAATTAGTTAGTAATATTCACACCCTCACACATTATGGCTAGGTTATATTGGTATCGAATAAAAATTATTTTAACATAGAGCTTTTCCTTGAACCTGATGTTGCATGTGTTGCAAGTCAAACTCATTGTTGTGCATAACAGTAGTTAAATTTTGGGTTTTTTAATGAAAGACATTAGATATATTGAATTTATTTAAAAATGAATATATCATAATGTATCATGGTGTTATATTTTATTCTAATATTATTGTTTCATTACATAAGTGCTATCAAATAATAATTTATTATTTTATAATTATGTGGGGTTATATTCTCCCCACATTGATTAAATTACATCCATGAATATTGAACACAATCTTGGGCATCATGGGGTTGTACATTAAAATAAAATTTTCTTAAATAAATAGTATAAAAGGGTTAATAAAAATTCATTTTAATAAGAGATAAAGGGATTAACTAGTGTCACATATCTCAGTTTATAGAAAGGAAGAAATTTGGTCCTTGTGAACATATGAAAAATAAATAAAGGAGTTAATAGCTATACAGATTGATTATTGTCATTGATCGTAAACAATTTATTGCATAATGAAATTATAAGGTCCTAAAACCCTAAATATATGATTAATTTTAATACTAATATATAAATCTATTATGAATTTATTATGATAACATTTTTATTTCGGGATTCTATTTTGTAAATTTGTGTGATTTATTTTCTCTATATAAATTATATGAAATAAATTTATTTATTAAATTTTTATTTTTTAAGATCATTTTTATAATTTGGTTGTCCATTGAGAAATATCATATGTATCTCTCACTTCATTTAATGAAAATCCAAATTTTTTATTCCCTATGAACTATAATTGAATTTTTATAGGTCATTACATCCATAATAGAAATATAATTGATTACATTAATCTCAATTATTACAATTGAATAATGGTTAATATAAGTTCCATAAATATCCATATGATGATGTAATACATTAATCTCTTGAACACATTCCAGCAATCT
The DNA here is from genome assembly GCA_963277665.1 of Viscum album. Classification (NCBI taxonomy): domain Eukaryota; kingdom Viridiplantae; phylum Streptophyta; class Magnoliopsida; order Santalales; family Viscaceae; genus Viscum; species Viscum album. The sequence continues at coordinate 562,976,144 of OY728129.1, read as the reverse complement.
TCTAAATCCATTTGATAAATAGTTTATTATATCTCCATTCCAATTGATTAATATCTCTACCATTAGAAAGGTGGTCACTGAATTTAAAAAATGAAGATATCATTAATCCCCCAAAACACATTAATTATCTCTTAACCATCACATACCATATATTTGAATCCCTTCTTCGCGTATTATATTTATCAATGTGAATGAAATAAAAAATGATAATATCATTTTTAAATCATGAATGAAACATTATTTTAAAATTAATATAATGATTATTACATATATTGAAAAAAATACAAATTTAATATAAAATTCATCAATTATAATATAAAGCACATTGTCAAAAACTGAGTTATCATTAAAATATAGTCAAAATATCCACTATAAATTATTGATATCAATCATCAAATTATCCAAAAATCATTTTCGCAACATCTATACCACACTAAGTGTCAACATTATCTCAATAATATTTTTATTCAAAAAAGTTTAGTACTCCACAGAATCATTTATCATGGTCATTTGTGTGGTTAGACATTTTCTTTCAAATACATCATGAAAAAATAATGAAGTGAAAATTAAATATATTTAAGAATTATTATAACCAAGATCCTATTTGGAAAAAAAATATTTGAAATTATTATAGATTTTATGCATAATAAAATTAATCATTCCACTTTTTTTATTGTAACAACATAGGCTTGACCACAATTTATTAGCAACATTTGAGAAACAATAATTTTATGATTGTGGAATTCATTTGTGTAGTTCCCCATATCATTACATTAAAATAATTGAAAATTGGAAACATTTTTATATTCCTTGCAACCAGGACAATGGTTCCCATTTTCTATATACTAGTATAAAACGTTTTTTCTCTTATGAATGTACCAAGTTGTTTCCATACACAATTATCACTTGTGGGAAAATCCTTCTTTTGCATCTTCCATTTATTCAGATTTTTCTCTTCCATCCTCTTCTTTTCTTACATCACATTATATACATATTATATAGATAATTATTTATCTTTTTTTAGCACATGATAAAATATCATTATAAGACATGAATTATTAGGAGAATAGTTCCTTTTGAAATATTGTCATAATCCTGTCAAAGTTATGAACATTATTACTATATGGATTACATGTATCTAGGTGGATCCCATTATTTATTCTTTACTTGATTTCAAAATAATGAAATACAATAGATTATATCATATCAATATGAAAAAATTATAAATCCTAAAAGGACTAAAATACATTAATTTTTTTTTAAAATTAAATATATATATAATCTTCTAATCATAAACATGGGTTCTTTAGGAATATCCATATTATCAAAATCATTCATAATGGTTTAAGGAAAGTTTCCTTATCCTAAGAATACCCCCCCAATAGTGTCAAATAGGTGTGCCTTAGAAAATGTTTTCATGAACAATGTGATGATTGCATCAGGATTATTGTTCTCTTTTTGGTGTTATTACCCCTAGTTACCTTTTTTCTATAACTATTTCCAATTTTATAATTCATATATGTATTCATTTCTTGCTAAAAAACATAATATATACTATAAAAAACATTAATATTTTCATCAATAATTGACTTCAATGTCTATCATATGATTATCTAACTTAATATATATTATTATTAATATAATTCCTAGTATTTCTAATACTTTTTCTCTGATACCAACTATAACAACCTATACGGCATTTGACCAGATCTTTTGAATTTTTTAATACATTGGAATAAATATATGGAGTCATTTCCCAATAGAAGAATCCATTTTTCATTTTTTGAGACCCATATAAATTAATGTCACTAATTTTACATTAGTAATAGAAAATGTAACATAATACACAAAAAAATAAAATGAACTGAATCTTTAAAATGACAGTCAAATATTTCTAGTTCATATAATTGGGAAAACATACAAAATAAAAGAGATATCACATCATTAATTAGGGTTATATAAAAAATGTCATCATGAATAAAAAAGTATATAAAAAAGAAAAGGTATGTATCTAAAAATTCATTCTATTTAAATAATAGGGATTTCATGGTATGATAAGGAAGAATCATTGTTGGAAGGAAAAACAACAAAAAAGAAATACCGTTTAAAAAATCTAATAATAAATTAAATCAATAAAAAATATCATATTTAAAATGTCATGGATAACAGTAATAACTAAATTCCAAGTGATGTAAATTCTTATTTATAGGACTTCATGTTTCCCATGAACATTATACCTTTACCATCAATATGTATCCTCAAGATATTTTAAATCTACTGGATATTAACATCTTTGATTTAGATAATTGATTTATCTCTTGAGCCTAATGAAGCATTATGGCGTTTTCTCTTACAAGGGAAAAATGCATTTCATGTAAAATGAATTCATAAAATATAAATTAATCTTTTTAATTCTGAAACAATGTGACTTATCAGCAAGTATATATATTGAGTAAAGGATAGATATTTATCAATATTCATCATGATAATCAAATAAAATTCAATGTATACATCATATTTTGAAATGGTATTAAATTTATGATATAATAATATACATCATAAAGTAATATATTTATATATATTTAAGACAATTTAATTACAAATGAAAAATGATCACCTAAAATGGATTTTTCAAGAGAATGCTAAGAGTCACTACGGAAATTGCGATTTTATTGTAAATTTTACCACTATATAATTTTTATTTAAATAAAATAGGATGATAATATTCAATGAGAATTAGAAAATTTCATGGAGTATGAATGAATCAAGATATTTAATTTCAAAATGGAATTTATAAACACCATTAAAAAGTAAATTGGTGTGTAATAAAATTAAATCACAATGGGTTATAAATTGATATGAAGCATGTCACCATATTATTACTATTGTTGAGTGATGCAGTAAATCCTTGTATAGTGTTATAAAACATCCCATAATCTTACATAATCCCTATATTAATATTTTTAATATCATATATTATCCTTATATAACAATTTATGACATATTATTTAATAATCTAACTTTATTTTCATTGTTTCAGTTATAAATTTCCTTGATTTATAATTCATACTTTTTTAGGAATGTCTTAATTAATATTTTTATTATAATGACAAATCATTCCAATAATTATATCCAGGATACAATTATCATATTTTTAAATCAAATACTCTTTCAAAACTAATCATGAAAAATGGTTTTTATTAATGAATTATGTTATATTGATGGATATGGTAGGCCGTAAATACACAAGAGTATCACTTCGACATTCCAATGATCATTATGAAAATAAGGAAATTTCTATATTTTCATTATATAATGATAATAATATAATACATATAATATTATTTTGTTAAATATACTTATCTATGTTTTTCAAGTGTTTTGGTGATGAAAAGTGGGTCACAATGTTTCTTTAATACAATAGTCCATCCCCACGAAGACAACAATAACATAATTCCTTAAGGGGAATGTTATGAAAAAAGGATATATAAATATGTTATTTATGATTGTTAATTATTTCACTAATATCATATTTATTTGATTTATAGAGCATTTTCAATTTATTTATCCTTATTTCCTTCCATGTATAGCGTTAGTCAATGACGAATCACATTGATTAATGAGGCGACAGTCCCCTGTACACTTGAGCGAAAGTACCATATCTCCGAATAAATAGAAATTAAAAAAGTATATATGAAATAGTAACTCTCTCTATATATATAATTATGATATAAATTTCATATATATAATTTATATATATCATAATACCCAACTGTGAATGGTAGTAATTGAAAGACAAATTACATTGGTTTATGGGGCAGTTTTCTGTCATATATGACATCCTAAAAATTCCAAAACAATTTTTATTATATAATGATTTTATTTAATGGATTAATTTATAATTAAAACCAACTAACATTATTATTGAGATGATTTTCTGTTGAATATAATAATTGAAATCAATAGTTCTAATTAATTCAATATAATTAATTTTACTTATAATTTATTGTTTTTAAATTTATTTTAAGTTATTATTCTAAAAAATATTTTTTACTATTGTCTAAAATATTTTATTATTAACTTTATAAAAATAATTTTTAAATAATTTGAAAAAAAAACTTTTTAATCAAAATGTAATTTAAATTTTTATTGAAAGAATAAATTTATAAATTTTAATATATATATATATATTTCATATAAATAATGACTGTTATAATTATTTTGATAAATATTTTATAATATTAGATTATTATGATTATATTATATGAGTAAATTCAAAATAAATATTCAATTTTTAATATACTCTAACGATGATAATAATTATTTAATCTAAAATAATATATAATTTTCATATCAATATAATTAATCTGAAATTCTGTGATTATATATATGAAAATGTACTTAATAGTTTTTATTCCTAAATTATGTTTAAATTACTTTTTTATATTTCATTTATTATAAAATATTAAATTATGATACACGTCTTATTTAAAAATGATAATATATAAAAAATTGATATATTAGATAAATGTGTGTTTCTCTAAGGGAATATGTGGGAGGAACCTGATCCCTCTTATTCAGACTGCACAAATCATAGCCATCAACTACAAATTCCCTAATCAATGTCTCAATTTTTCTCACCGGGCTTAATCCCTTTTATTTGTCTCACTATCTACGATCCATATCATCCACCCCATCATTCTCAGTCGACCACTTCCTTTAAATAATAAGGTATTTCCCATCTATTAGATTCAATTTGGATAATCAAGAACCTCCACCGTAATCCTGAACTCCCCCATCATTGAAGCCTACCATCATCCCGGATCAAAATATAAGATGTCTGATTAGTCTCAGATCATCTGATTTATTCCTTTATATCAACATCTTCTTCCTCATTGAACCCTAAATGGCCAACTAGGCCAACATCGCTGGTCCATTTCCCCTTAAATATGGATTTCTCCACTGACTATGGCCAAAATCATCAATATATCCACAAAATCATCAAATGTGGTATATTTTTTGAAACCAATATTACCTAAAGTCGATCAACACCAGTTTCATCCCTATTTTATATCTAAAATAATTATAAATATATATATATATATTCTATTATTCTATGATATAATTATAACCCTTCTTTAATCCACCTCAGGTTAATGTTAAAATTTATATTCTTTTTTTGATAATAGTAGTATATAATATAAAATAATATATATATATATATATAATATAACAAGAAAGGAAAAATGATCACCATTGAAAAAATAAAAGTTTTTCAACATACATTTTTTTCATTATTAATGTGATTTTTTATATAAACCCCCTATTTCACCCAAGAATTCCAAACCCCTTATATTTCCTTAATTCTCTATCACTTAGTCCCTCCTGATTGGTTTCTAGATGCAAGAGTTTTGATTTTTTCTAAAATACTTGTAACTGTTTCTCAATTTAAAATGTTCTAAAATTTTCAGATATCATTTTTGTTATTTATTCACTATTTAAATAAGTATATTTTATTATAATTTTTATAATCTACAGTAAGGTTTTATTTTATTTTTTTCAGTTTATTTTATAATTATATATATATATATATATATATATATTTGTATTAAAAAATTATGAATGTAAGGGAAATTGTTTAGTTTCGATTATCGAATTATGTGAATGGTCATTGAAAGGATGATTTTGGTTTCAAAATGTCAATCTATATTTAATATATATATCTTTATACCTTTATTCAATTATATGAAAATTTAAAATTTTATTCAAATCTATTATTTTATATTTCTGTATTGTTTATTTCTATTTTTATCAAAGGGTTTGATCATGTTTTCAATCCATCATTTTATGTTCTAATTATAAATAAAACATATAATTTCATGTCCAAAATTTCATTATACATACAACAGTATAATAATTGCTATTAGATATGTCCATAATATATAATACATGAAACATCATTCTTTTATTAGAATCTATTAATTGCATATGTATGTTAATTGAATTATATATTCCTCGGAAATTATGTCTGAATTAGTTAACTGTGAGAATGTTGGTAACATTATATATATGTATGATAACTGGAGAATATAAGATACTCCAATTGATGAAAACATTTATTAAATATTTTATAAGTTAATATTTATTTATTTGTATATGTTTGTCAAATTTTTAAATTATAAATCCCAAAGAGTAATATGTTATATATTGCAGGCTTAGAATGATTACATAACACCTGGCACTATAATGATGTAAAAATGATATGGAATTTGAAAGTGAACACATCCCTTAGGATGTGGGATGGCCAAAGACAAAAATTAATGTTTTAAGTGGGCTTAATTTTTTTCATGACCTAGTATATTTCCTCATGTAAAATCATAGGAATATTATTTCATATATTTTTGAATATATTTATTTTCAAAAGTGATATAGTATTTTTAAGTCCAAATAAATTTCAATAATGTTTAAAAAATAATATTTTAAAAGTATTTTTTTATGATTTTTAAATGTCCATACTAGGAAATCCAATTCTCACCCTGTGCATTAAACTAATTTTAATAGGTTTTCTAGAATTACATTTTTGTGCCCGCATATGTAAAATTGATTTTTATTTATTATATTTTTTTCAATCTTTATATATTTTATAAAATTTACATAATTCTCAACATATCCTAGACTAGTGAATGTTCTGGTTATGTAATAAGTGTTTTTTTGTTCAGTTTATTTTTTCTTCAAAAAATAAAATGCATTTATATGGGTTGAACCTAAAGAATGAGTTTGGGTCATTACACCGTATACATGAATGATGATTTTACAACCCATTTTATGGATGTGGGGGCGTGTAGGTAATTAAATTAACATAAAAGCATCTGATTAAATGTAATATACTGAGTTTTTTATCATCATAGTAAAATAATAGTTTATATAGGTGGTTGAAGAAATAAAATTAGAATTCAATTTGAAGAATGATATATATTCTTCTATTATCCTCTATAGGTTTCCACTAAATTCTTACTCGGATGGATTTATGAAAAACCTAAGTAATTTAGGATAAGGGGGGAAATTTTTTCAATTTATATTGGTGGGATATGATATAACCAAAATTGTTTGAATTTGTAATGAAAAATTGAGAGGTGGTGGACTTTTATAAGTGAGGTGAGAGGAAAAATTATATTATTTTGAATGAAAAAGGGGTATCCACCATTCAAACATTCCAATGGGGTCCAAAATCGACTATATTATATAAATAAAATTGATATGGTGTATATAATTTAAAAACTAATATCTGAAATGTACTTAGGTTAATTTGATAGTTAACATGTTAGTTTAACCACTGGTAAATCCATTATACCTTCTCTATAGTAATTATGTTTTATTTTTTTCACTATTAATTTTTGTCAAAACTTTTGTTATCCATATTAGATGACATGAAATACTCTTATTAAAAATATGGAATTCATTATATCTATATTACATTGACTAATTTTAATTTCATAAATTAAAATTAATCCTGTATAGGTAAGGATAATGTTGTGTTTTAAATAGAAAATGTAATAAAATTTATAGTTTTATTGAACAATTCAATGTAAATATTATTCCAAACAACTAAATTTTATTAATTTATATAATATTGAATTAATTTTAATTTAATTAATTTTCTAAATATAATATAATAGTATATATTATATACCAGAAATGTATGTTTTCAGTTAAATGTTTCATTTTTCAATACACATCAAACAATTGCTCTTAAAAACCCCCAAAATTAACATAATGATAACTTCTAGATAATTATTTAAATTTTTTATGTTATTTTTCTAAATATAGTTTATAAAAATTATTAAAATTATTTTAATATATGTTCACCTAGTGTGATGAAACTATATTTCAAAAAATAATTGGCTTTATAGAAAACATTTAATTTTCATTTAAATGATTATTTATTTATTTGTAATCAATATGTAACACTAATTTTCGTAATTATTTATTATTTCATATACCCTCATTCATAAATACTAGGTTATAATCATCATCATTAAATAATATTTTAAGAGTGTATTTACTATTGAACTCGATGTTACGTGTAACAAAATCTAAACTCGTTGTTGGTTGTAATGAAAGATAAAATCAATTCGCACTGTAATTAAAGAAATAAATGAGATTAAATTTAAATAAAATAATTATATATTAATTTCTTGTGGTTTTATAATTTTATATATTATTGGTGATTAATTTCCTAAAAATCATAATATTAAATGTTCTTATTTCAGATTTTGGGTTTGTTACAATGTAGGTAATAAGATACTATATTTTTTTCAAGATATTTTTATGGAGTTGTAAGATTATTTTACTATCTAGATTTGGAACATAAAAAAATAAATATAATTGATATCATTTATGTAATTTTTAACAATCTATTTTTATTCAATAAAATTTAAATTCATTATTTAAACAATGAAATAATATCCCAAATGATTTTTTATGTATAAATGAATAAATGTATTATAAATTGGCCATACAATAAATTAATTTTGAAAGAATATTTTCAAATATCTAAAAATAGCTAACAAAACCAAAATATTTTGAAATGGTTTTCCAATATAACACATTTATCTCTAAAACCAAAATAATAACCCCGAGTGTCCATCTTAATAATTTCACATATAATAATTTTTTTAAATGACACATTAATTATAACATATTGCATCTATCTATATGGTGTTTTACCATTTTCATTCTTTGGTTGAGGGCTTTCTCCACATTAACTTAATAGATGTTATGGGTTGTCACCTAGTTTATGTGTTTTACTTTCTATAAAACCCTATTAAAATTATTTATATATGGTCCCAACAAATATGAGTAATATACTAAAAAATATCATTGGCATCAAGTCACCTATTTAAAACTTAAATATTTTTATATATCTTTTTTTATAATTTCAAATAATCATAATGGAATATTATTAAAATAATATCCATGATCATATTACCCACAATAGTTATTAATCGTAATAATCTAATGTTTATAAAATACAATATAGTTATTTATAACATAATCATATCACAAAATTATATAGTAAACTAAAAGGATATATTCTCATGAAAGTAATAAAAATATCCTAAATCAATTTATGATGTCACAACATGAAACCCCATAGTAATTATTTCTACCTTTAATATTATGGTCAAACATGTAATTATCATCCGATGATACAATATATTTACCCATGGTCATTCATGTTCAACATCAATTCAAATCCATTAAAATGGTTGATAAATAAAATTTGAATTTACTAAAGGATATCCCATCAGAGTGTTAAACTAGGTTCCTAATAAAGCCCAATGTCAAGCACCATGTGATGATCAAGTCAAATCCCCATAGAACATTTTTTAGTTTATTACCTCTAGGTACACTTGTAACAGAACCCCGTCAACTTTTATAAAAATATATAGATATTCTTAAAAAAAATAACACCGTTAATACAGAAAACGTCGATTTTATTCTATCCACATCAACAAAGACAATTATAAGGTTATGTTACTAAATTTATGTTTTCCTACATAGAGTTACAAAATTTTTCTATTAAACTTACTCTTATACATACTATAACGTCCCAAACCACATGGGTCCAGAGCCAATAGTTACGTTACTAAATTTCCATAAGATTTAAATAATCACATCCTGAATGAATGAATAGTTTATTAGTGATAGAAATCTAAATAAATATTTGAATTTAATTCACCATAAGAAATATGAAATACAATACAGTGATGGTAAAAATATATGTCCCCTCTAACTCATTCCACTAATTATTCTTCATATACATTGGAGGGTAAAAAATATTGGTGATCCCAAATTATCAGTACGGGTTGCATATAGTCAAATCTGTCATGAAAAAGTAATTAAAAATAAATAATTAATACATAATAATGAAGGGTAAATATCTGAAAAAAATTACATTTTATCAATAAATTGAACATTATAAAAAGGTACGAATTAATAAATATGGAATGGTAAATGTATGTAGACACATTTCATTTAAACCAAAAAAATACAATCATGATTCAATAATGTATATGGAAATGTATAAAAATAAAAACATAATCCAATTAATTAAAAAATTTATCTTGAAATTAATATAGGGACAATATCAATGAAATAATATCCTGGATAATATTAAAAAAATAATGATGAATGAAAAGAATTATTATTTTACATATAGATCTTAGTCATCATGATTCAAGTAATATTATTCCCTTAATATAGAATAATTTATTATAAGTGTTATATAAACAATAAATTCATTAAAATAATGATATTAACCGACTAATCTAATTAAACTACCAATAAATCAACACTACATTTATAATCAAGTTCCATAAATTAATACATTTTCAACACATTCCTCATATAACCAATGATCAGATTAATTCATGACTAATATTTCTTAGAAAAAAATATCTATACTGATTATTGATTATATGATTATCAATACCTCTAATTATATAAAATAAAATTCATTTAAAAAACTTCTGTATGAATGGAATAAATTTTATAATATAGTGACCTCCATGAAACAATAGATATTAAAATTTAGTTAAAATAAAATTTATACCATTCAATGAAAGTGAATGTTGAAGGGAATGTTAATGAATAAAAAATTAATGAAGATAATTAATTCCAGTACTTTTATTATTGAAAATTACTATGAAGAATCTAGGGAATGAATGATTATGGTATCAATATAACATATCCTGGGTGGTGTATAATTAAAACAACTTTTAGATTTTATCGATAAATAAAAATTCCATAAAAGACCATTCAAATAATTTTTTAGGAAAATATCCATGTTCCTTTAAAATTAACATTTTCAAACAATTTTTAAGAATATTATGATAATATTAACCATTAAAAATAACCTTTTAAATTTTTAACGTAAGAAATAGACCAATTATTGCTCTTGATTTTGGATGAAACTTTTCATGCTTATATTGTTCATAATAATATTTCCATTTGTTTTTGTATAAAAAGTAAAAAATTACCACGTTTGGACAATAATAGGATGATTAATTTTAAATAAGTTTTAAAAAAAATATGGTTAAAAAGTTATTTAAACAATCAATGTAATACTTTTTTGTAAATTATTTGAAACCCTAGAAGTTGATGAAATATATTTTTCAATGTACAAAGAAACAAAGGTGTATATTATTTGAAACATTTGATCAATAATATAATGTACAAATTTAATTAATAAGATATAATTACATAAAAAATCAATAATAACCATGGGATAAATATTGAAATGGTATTATTATTCATTGATCAAATAATTTCATTAAATTTAACGTAATATTAATAAATATCCATTAAAATTATATTGTTAAATAGACAAATAATATATATAATATTATATTGTACTATGAATTAATAAAATAAGTGATTATGTGTGTGACATTTTAATCCATGATAAATAAATTTAAATTAATAATAACATATGAATGTGTTATTACAAAAAAAAATATTAATATAAAAAATAATCAATATGTAGTCTCACATAATGAAATGAAAATGAGTTAGGAAATTCATTAACACTAATAACATTAAAATAAAATCCCCATGAAAAAATAATAATTACATCATAAAATACCAGGATATATTAAGTACTCATTGTATTAATTATATATGTGTAATTACATAAACCATATAATTTATATTAGTTGTAAAATAATATATTTTTCTTCAATGAAAATAAATTGAGATGATATCTCATTCTTCTGGTTTTCATTTTATTGAACAATATTTAACCTCATGTATAATGGTGTTAGACATTTTATTAATTTATTCTAAAAAAATACTAATATTTATTATATCATATATATTCCTTTTATAATATCTTATCACCCCTTAATTAATAATATTTTTTTCTATTCTTTCAACTTTTAATTGGATGGTTTTATAAGGAATTATTCTTGTGAAAGTTATTGTTATTCTCAATAGAATATACATGTACCATATAAAATATTATATTAATGTTATAAATATCATTTTTACATAATGGTTCATTTTAAAAACATTAATCAATTTTTTACTTGGAAATTGAATTGCATTACCTCAGGGATACAATAATATGTTAGAAACTAACAAGCGATGATATAATTTATTAATGGGATGAAGGATAAAAATGTGGGGGTATATTAATTATTGATAATCAATATTATATTATATATATAACATATATTCCTTAAATTTATCATTATTAACATACATATAAAACATAAGTGAAAAAATATTCACATCCCTTGATGAGGCTGTAGTCCATCGTGCAAATGATTGACATTATAATATTATAAAAAATATCAGAAGAATGAAATTTCATATTATATTAAAATCATATATGAATAATTTTAATATAAATATTATATATATATATATATTAAAAAAAATCATTATTTAAACTACTGAGATGAGTTTATGGAAAACTGATCATGTCATTTTTTGGAGTGGTTGTCTGTCATACATAAAAGTGGTGGATTTGTTTATCATTTTATAGAGTATGAGATAGATAGATATTATTACATCAAGATAATAATATTTTAGTATGTTGTACATAATTTTGTTATAATTTTATAATTTTTATTAAATAGCATTTGGTTATAAAATATGAATGAAAAATAATGAACTCTGTTAAGATAATTAGATTCTATTTGAGATAAATTTTATTTATATCCTCTTAAGGACAATAGGGATGGACATTTTGGTATAAAAACATAAATAATATTTTTAAGGATTTTTGGGAGTGATTATTTATGTTTTGTGTCAAAAAAATTGATCTAGAGGTGTAAGCAGTGAGTAGAGGAAGCACCCTTTTATAACTGAGGAGGAGTGAATTTTTGTATATTCTAAAAACTATTAAATAATTTGAAGTCACTCCCAAACCAAGTGCCTCCAATTTTGAAAACAATTAATACATTTAAGGCTATTAAAACCCATTATATCTCTATATAAACATCTTTTATATATTTTAACACATTTACATATTTAGTTTAAACCAACTCCTCTAAGATAAACTAGTTTCAACAGTATCCTTGGTAATGGTTTTTTAATATTTTTGCTTCTCATTATGAAAAAAATAAATTTTATCTTATTATTCAATTAAAATTATTATAATTAAAATTATGGAATCATATTTATCAAATTCAATTCACATAATTTTTAGAAGTTAATATAAAATTGAACTTGAATATTTGACTAAATAGGGGTTTTCCAACGATATAATCCTAATAAATATAGACGGTTTTAATATAAAAATTCAAATTATATTTTCTCAACTAACTATGATTGTAATTATTACTCTATAATTTTAATAATTTTATGTTTAAATAATATTAATTTTGATATATACCAATTTAAATTCATAAAATAAAAAGGTTTTTTTCAAGAAAAATATAGTATTTTTTCACAATTTACTAAAAAAATAATATTTTCAAAAAATTTTAAAAACAAAAATACAAAGACATTTTAAAAATTTTGATGTAAAAAATGATATAATGTTTAAAAAAATATTTTATGAATTATTTTAAAATTTATTTTAATGTATGTGAACAAATCACAATTGAAATTTTAATTTTAAAATACAATATTTCCAAAAATATTTAATGTTCATTCAAATGATAGTAATTTTTATAGTTCAGATCTAACTAGTGATTTTATTTTATTCATGTGTAAAAAGAAGTATCTTAATTTAACGTTTCCTATGGATACGTTCCAATTTAACAGCTTCTTTATAATAGTCAATGAAAATAATAACATTTTAATAGTGTATTATAGTTCGTTTAAACTTAATGTTCAATGTAACGAAAGAACGAAAATAGAATAAATTTAATGAACTATATTTACTAGGTCATTTAGGATTATTATTCATGTATCATACACTAATTAACATAATTCTCATCTTTCATAATTTCTAAGAGTTACATTATATCTTTATTTTGATCCCTCTTTAACCGTTATAACAATTTCAATGAAAATGATTTTGCAATATATTACAAATAATGTTTACTATTAAAGTAAAATTCGCCCCTGAATGGAACATTGATGACATTTTTGACCATATCATATAACTCTTGTCCAATTTAAATATTTTATTTCTTATTAATCAAATTAATAAAATATTACTTTAATAAAATATACTTACTATAATTTAAGACACTATTAATACAATTTCATTTTAAAAACATTATGAAATTGATGAAATAAGTATCAAATCAACTATAAATAAGTAATATTATATATATATATATATATATATATATTAAAATATTTTAAATTTTTGGAATACAGTAATGAAACAAAATTTTATACATTTATTATTTATAAAATCATTTATTTTTATTATCTTTTAATTAAATAAATAATGTGTTTGTGTTGCATAAGGATTAAATGTAATTTTTTAAATACTATATAATAAAAAATTAACATTATTAAAAAATAATCCATATTTCATATTACCATTTAGATCATTTCAGAAGTATATTTTATACATGTTGAAAAATATAAATATAATTATATATATAATTTAATAGAGTGTGATTTTTAACATTAACTTTTATATAAATATTTTAATAGTCAAAATAAAATAAAAATGGAAAAGTAGTTATATATTAGATGTTTTGATGAATATATATTAAATAGACTCAATCAATGAAATATAGAAAAATCTTGGATATATTTTTAATTCATAATTATACTAACCAATATAAAATATATATTCGTTCAATATAAACTAATTATCAACCATTTAAATTAAAAATGGAAAAGTACGTATATATCTTCACAGAGGTGGTATTTCATATGTATGCATGAGAAAGAGAAACATTTTCCCACATATTGGAATATAAGAAGGTGGATATGATTTTATAATTTCATAATAATAATTATTTAATAAATATCATATATATTAACTAGTTCTATATTTAACACTAGAAAATTAAATAGGTTATAAAAATTAAATTACACCACTGTGTGGTGATGATATGTCATATGTACACATAAGTGATGTTTTCCCTTTCCGTTGGATGAAAAATGATTATAAAATAGTTTTCTATAATAATAACAATTTATAAATGTATATAAGATAATCTATTATTTATTTTAGGTGTCTTAAAACATATTAAGAATATATAGAAGAATTAATAAATATTATATTGTTAGTAAATACCATTACCACTTCATCGATAGACAACCATTGCATCAGCTTATAATGACCTGTATAATTGACTTATATGAATACCATCTCTTAAAATTCATTTCTAGAGAATGATAAAATAGAATTAGGAAAATTTTATTATATATAGTTCTCTAAATGTTATTAAAATAAATGATAGAGATGTTTCATCCTTTTATAAGTGAGTGGAGAACAGTAATTCAATTTCTATAATGTAATAAATTAAATAAATTATTCTCAAATTTTATGTGTCCTTAAATTAGTATAATTCAATTCCAGTATGAGTGAGATATTAAATACTATAATGTAAAAAATATTAATGGTTTAGTAGATTTTTATAACTTGTATTACTTATTTTAAACCCTCAGTAACCCTTTTGAAAATTACTGTGATAAAAAAATTATTTGAACTATATAATCCTTCAATGATAAAATAAATAGAAAATTAGACAATAAATTTCAAAGGGATGTAATTGAATACCATATAGTTTCATTATTCTATACATCAATTTTTTTTATGATTAGTAAATAATTTAGTAATATTTTATTTCCATAATTTATCAACAACTTCATTTTTGACACTGTTCATTTTATTTTACTATAAAAACATTAAATAATATATGTAATTTTAATATCATCATTTTACACTTAATTTTTATGATAAATGAATCTATAATATATTTTTAATTAAATATTTTATCCAAATACTATTACTTCTAATTTTTTTAATTTAATTTATTTTATATATATATTTATTAATAAATACTCTATCATCTTTGCATAAAGATTAAAATTATTTATTCAATTACAAAAAAAATAATTACGAAATTAACAAGATAAAATATAATCAATATTTTAAATACCAATTTATAAATAAATAAAACTTTTCATTATATAAAACAATATTATATATGATAAAAGATAGAGAGTCATAGTTTTTTTTATATTTCAATTTACTTAAATATTGTTACAGTAAAAAGTAAAAATGAAAGGATTTAAGGTTATATTTATAATTTTTGGATTATTGTGGAAGATTTATTCTAATATAATGAATTAAAGGAATGTCTTATGTAAATTAATAAACTTAATTACTTGATGTACCATTAATATAGGTGATATTTGTTACCATCATTAAAATTCATAATTTTTAAAAATAAAATAAATATATTTACTAAATTTGAATAAAATGATTAAAAATATTGTATCTATTTTAATAAATTCATTTATTGAAAGTATATTATGTCAATTTAAAAATAATCCTATAATATGTTATTATAAATATTGTTAAATAAAATTATATTTTTGAAGACTAATAATAGACTTATTTAAAATTATATAAAATGATTATCCAAATTTAAATCATAGGGATATAATATAAAATTATTACGAAGTTAAAAATTTGTTATATCATTTTGAATATTCAAATAATTAAATTAAATGATATTTTTATAGTAATGGTTATCTTCACTATTCATTAAAAATAAATTTTCTTAGATAAATCCAAAAATATATACCAAATATAATTTTGGCATGATCATTTAGAAAAAGAAATAATTTTTAAAAATTAATTCTAAAAATGTTTCCACAACTTGATTAAACTTTATTATTCATTTATATCCTATTATAATTTAAATTATTTGAATGTGAAATACATCTTTATCTCTTGGGATGCTGCAATAATGAAAATACATCACATCAAATGTTAGTATTGGCATATCTAACAAGAAACTTATTCGATGATATCCATATCAAATGTCTATCATGAAAAAAGAATGATCTCCATATATTTGATCATATAGATGGTTGATATTGTATATATGTTACTTTTTCTTGTTAGTGATTTTTATGTTCATTATAATTAATGAAAATGATCCTTGGCCAATATAAAGTCTTAAAAAATAATAGGTTACTTTCATGGTGAAAGAATATACTAATTGTGTCCCTTATCTGTATTCTCTTTGATTGTTTCATCAAATCATGTTATTTAGTTGGGGATATAATATATATTTTCCTTAAAATAGGTTCAATATTAGGATTGAGTAATCATAAAATATAAACATTATGATTCATGTTAAGTCTAGGAAAAAATAATGAAATGAAAAATAATTTAAATAAAGTATTCATATCATTAGTGTTATGTTTGCCACCAAACATCTCTAAGGAATGTCACTCATTAATATATATTAAAATTTATAATATAGAAGTAAATTCTATTATAGGTTTAGGTTTATCATTTCGCTAATATAATATCGTTGGAATACAAAAAAAGAATATGTGTCTTTCTAAAAAAGTATGTCTTTTTGATGAAATTAAACCATTTCAAATAAAAAAAATTATTTGTAGTTCAATTAAAATTTTGAATTTCTTATCCCATGAAGTGATCAAAAATACTGAATCAGGCTATGGAACAATAATAAGCACCATTAAAATAAGTTTATTGAACATAACCTGTGTTATCTACCAAAATATAGTTGTGATCTAGTTAGTTCCAATACCAACTATATAAAATTTTGAGGAATACAAAAACATACATTATATTTCTTTATTGATTCCCTTTCTTCCATTATGCTCTATTACCATGTCATAGAACAAACATCATTATCCTATAATCATGTTAAATATATTTCAAGAAAATATGGACTATATAATATTAAAAAAAAATTAAAACCAATAATGGATTATCATAATTCATATTTTAACAAAAATTATTTTTATTAAAGCTCCCAATTTTTCTACTAAATAGGCTATAATACTAACTAAATCAACACCATATCAAGTAATGTAGATTTGGTGTCTATATTAATACATAGGGAAAATATAAAATGTATTAGATCCCCAAGAACCAACAATTTTTGTATCAATATAGAATGATATGAGGTTTAAAATATAAATTTCATTAGAAACATTATAGAATCTGTGAAATTATTCTTATAATAAGTTTTCATATCATGAGAAATAAAAAATAAATAAAGGGATAGAGTAGAAACTTATTAAGGGTTATATATAGTTAAATAAATCCTCTGAAATTAGGGCATAATAAATACTTAACTGTAAATAACTTGAAATAGATTCCATTTAATAAATATCATGAAAAAAATATAAAACCATGGAGTATAAAAATATATCAATCTCAAGTATAATGAATTCATTCTTATCAAAGAAGGAAATGGTTCATATTGGACATCATGATCTCAGAAATCATTATATTTTACCATCAAGGCCTTGTTTCAAGATAATATAATCAATGGGTAGGTATACAAAAAAAGACATTTAATATGTTTGGTTATCACATTTATCTCATGATACCTATTGATACAACGACGATGACCCAATAGCCCTATCATATTCCCCATAACATGAAAAATTATTTAATTATATATTGAATAAAAAATTTAATTCATAAACAATGTTCCTTATCAACAAATATTTGTACTGTATATATAATTAAAATATCTAGACTTCCCCCATTAAATGAAATAACATTCATTGAAATTATTACTATATAGAAATGGGATATGGAAACAGAAATAAGAATATACATGATAAAAATAGTACGTATATATAAGAGAAATTTTATTTCTATTTTAATATATAGACAAGGAATTAATTTTACTAATATAATGTTAATTAAAAAACAGTGTTAAATATGACCACAATTTCATTGAAAATTTAAGTTTTATTAAAAAAATAATCAATTTAAAATTTTCTGAAAATTGTTGTGAATAAATTAAATAAAAATTACATTACTGAATTTATATTGAAAATCCATAGAAATTTTTTCAAAGACTCTAAATAGAATAAAAAAATTATTACAGTTGGAACATTTCTTACTGTTCTATATGTTAGAAACATTCCATTGGAATATTATAAACAATATAAAAAATGACACTTATGAAAATTACTAGAATGATTCCATTAAAATCATGTAAAAATAATGACAATATATTGTTTCATTAAGAAAATTAATTGAGTAAATTAATATGAGTTTCATGAAACTATTTTTAAAAATACATATATTAATAAAAAATTTACCAAATCAAAAGTGAAATAAGTTCAAAATATATTTTAACCATTTCGTATCATGTTTTATGTGAAAATTTCGTGTATGGTAGACGAAATTAATGGAACTCATTACATTTGAAAAGAATAAGAACGTATATAGTGTTTTTGAAAGATATACATTATAATTACATTATAGAATATAAGAGTAATAGGAAAAATGAAATTGTAAAATAAGTTATTACCACTTTGATAACATTTATACTATAGCCCCTTGAATGGGTAAACACCAATTAATGAATTAATGCCCATGAATAAATATATATCCATGTAAAACACCCCAGTGTAGTTTATATACACCATATAAAAATAAATACTTTCATAATAAAAATAATGCCTATGTAGAGTTTAAATTGAGACGAAATCTTTTTTATCAATATTAAATTTTCTCATAATTTCATTGTACATAATATATAATAAATTAATATTTATTATATTAAAATACATAAATTTTTTCAAATGTCTAAACCTATATTCAACTAAATAAGTTTCCAATGAATTTATGGCACAACCACAAGTGTTCCTACTCATATGTTATAGGATATCGACTTGAATCGCGGGTCTATGGTGGAACAATGTGGATAATACACCACCATATCAGTGTAAAACCAAAAAAATTAATAAAAAATATCATGCACATAATAGTATGTGGAATGAATATGTAAACTAAAACAATAGAATGATGTTATTAAATTAATTATAGTAAATCCTGGAAAAATCATGACATGTAACAAACATTGATTGAACACTGTACTAATCATGTATTTTAAAAAATAAACAACTAGGAATTAAATACTTTATGACCTATTACCAACTCTATTTCATGTCACATAACTGCGAACCATTATCATATCAAGATACTCCCTCATCCTCATCAAAATCAACAACAACTTCCAATTAAACCATTTAATAATAAGAAATCAATATATCTATCAGGAAAGTATTCTCATCCAAAATATATAAATGAGTTGTAATAACACAATAGGGTTCATATACATTGGTGAAAAATAAATCTAATAAGGCCCCCAACAACATTGGACTTATAAACTATATCAAAAAATGCTTCTCCATTAAATAATATCATATTATCCATAAAATAATAAAATATTTAAATCATCAATAATCGTACTCAATAATTTGTATTACACAACTGATCCTCTATGTCAAAAAAGTATTTTGACATATGTATCTCAATATGTGGTCAATACCAAAACATCAATAAAACACACATATATATTGATTACACATCTAATAACCTAATCACTATAACTTCACGAACTTGTATATCACAACCAAAATATGTTTCAAATGTTATATGGCCTTAAGTATAACCACTATACAATATACTATATATTTTTTATTTATCAAAATTATCCATTACCTCGATTCAAGAATCTATATCTCTATATAGTAACAACCTCACACAAAAAAAAACTAAGGTCTTCAATTAACACATTAAACATTATCCAATTATTATCAGGACACCCCCTTGTCTCATATCTATTATCAATCTTATGAGGAAAAAAAGTTACATTTTTTTTGGGAAAATATCTTTATTGACTTACTCAAAACAAAATCTCCATTTAGAATCCATAAAAACACATGATGTTTTCCACAATTTTTACTTATATATAATAACATTAAAAATGGGCACCCTTAATTTCAAATTCCATCAATTGGTTTAAAACCACTAAAAACCCTCCACATGAATGAAAGAGTAAGCCCATTGTGTGTAATCCAAAACCTCTAGCCATGCCATATTCTATCATGCAGTCTAGGAACCCATTTTTATTGTTGAGTACTAATTCACCACTATGACATACATGGTGTCTAGTTCCTTACTATCACACAACCATGTTCCCAACGCATGGGATTTCATCCCATGTTCATGTTCTCCAAGCCATGTCCCCCTACATCCATGTAGCCATAATACACATAGTGTAGTCCTAAAATTCAACCTCTACAAGTAATCAACCACATGTTCATCACCAAATACATTACACATAACCATTTTATGTGTAATTTTTTCCCAACTATGATTCTTCATAATAATTTTTGAACATATTCGGTGTCTTCCTAAACAACCCATTTTGTGATCAGATTTTTCGATTGGGAATCCCCAACAAACTTTTAGAATACCCCATTCCACCAATTATGCATAGATAAACTAATAATGGATCCATATATATATATATATATTAATATATCATATAAATACCAATAATAAATATCCTTGTCGACAAGGGAATAAAATCCATAAAGTAGGTATCCTTATGGTATAAATGTAGAACCAGAATGTCCAAAACCACTCTTGATGGCAACTGTACCTTGATCTAGTACTGTTAAACAATGTGTTTTAAGTCATGTGGAATATCCTCCCACTTATCAACATTTTTAACTATCATTACATGGATAACCTTCTCCCCCATATCATTCCATGTGAAAGAATCCCCAAAAGGCAGGGGATACTTGAATTATATTAAATAATTTGTTTATTAATTGTATATCATTTAACATTTTTCCACAGTTCTAGATGCCAAAAATGGGTTATTACACACATAATCAAAAACCCCCATTTTTGAATCCACCAATATTTAAAAATCAAATATGATATGCCAATCAAAATATATCACCCCTGAATCAGCATGAATACTTTAATTTTTAATTAATTAAATATTTAACATTTATTAACACTCATGTGACTTAAAAGTCCACCAAACTATTATACCTGGAAAAATATGTACCATAGGACCAAAAAAGATGAATTAATATTTAAAATATATCATATAAAAAAGAAAATTACCATTTTACATTTCATGATCACATGAAATAATAAAATTCAAATTTTTTAAAAAAATTATAAAATTGTGAAAATGTCATGTCTCAACAATATCTATTCCATAGAACTTATTTATCTATGAATCCTCAAATGTATTCCAAAAACACAAATAAATCCATCTTATATGTTATATCAAGATGAAATGCCTTTATTATATATAGATTCGCAAATCAATTTTCTATGTGTAACTCATATAATAGTCCGTAGAAGCCATCAAATGAAAAGAATCCTCTTTCCACCAAAATCAAACCACTAGGATGGTGCCTAAATACACTTATGCACATAGAAATATGGATAATTCATCTAATTATCAACATTAAAACCATTTTTCATCCCACCATAGAATTCATTCCACAACAACTAATTCTTATCCATTACGCATCAAACCATGGGTTTCTACATTCAAAATACATCCAAAGCATTTCATTGAACTGCTCGATATTGTCCTTAATATACATTTTTAAGTACCCACAAAATGGTCACATTATCTAGAATAATATTATACAACTTATCAATGGAGGATCCTTACTATATCCCCAAAACATGACACCATCTCTATGGCACATTCCCCTATCACAGAAAAGTATCATAACATGTATTGGTCTCTATAATCTCATAAGAAAAATAAAATAAAACATCAAATATCATTCATTACTTTTATTTTATAATCCTCATTACCTAATTCATCAAAATATGATCCCTCATAAGGACCCCAATAAAAAATTTCCAATGGTATACATGCAAGCATAAAACATCACATACACTACTCTACAAGAATAGCCTCATAGGGGGAATAGAAATAATAAACATCATTTATATATCTTAATGTATATCCTATCCTATCATCATACTAATGAAGATGTCAATAAATTAGTAAATATGATGTATAAACCATGAGAATATACATATGTAATATATGAAAGGAACCTCAACCTAATCGTTTTTGGTATCATCAAATTTCAATTATGAGGGCCATGGGTCACCATTACCCCAAGCCTCTAATAACATCCACAATATTTCTCAGACTACTCAGGTTTTTATTAGCAACATAATAACCATATTGTATTTTCCCATAGTTCCCAATCCACAACTAATCTTTGGATCATGTCATCATGCATTTTTGTCTCCATGGACACATCATTGCATTAGTGTTTCATGATTTGTATAAAACAAATATAAAACCAACTCTAATTATATTGAATCGAATTTTAAGGAACAAAACTCAAATGACTCATCAATTCGTCCTCCCATACACACAATCCATTCTTATTGCACAAATAAACCCCATGGATCTATCCATAAAAACTCTTCATATGTGACTAAATGTTAAACAAGGCATAAAACTTCATGAAATACTATAATATGTAAAATTCATATGTTTCTTCCTCAGCACGCCAATGGAACACAAAAAAAAAATCTCAACCCCTGAATTGGTTCATCCATTAAATAATATAGAACCATCTTCCATACAGTAGTAATATAATGAAGGGGACTAGGCACAACCACCTAGACCTACTGGGCATGTTTAACATAATGTAAATAGGTCATACTATGTAAATATATACCAAATAACAAAAGTCCAAAACACAGGGGCACACAAAATACCCCCATCAAATCATAAAAAAACAACATCATACCAAAATACTCATCCCTATGTTATTACATTTTAAATAAGTCATATATAATCCTACCACCATGAACAATGGCTTTTATCCTCTATAAAGGTTTATATAAAATAATACACCATGTAGGATGAAGAAAAACAACCAATGAAAATAATAACCACCCATATAGATGTCAGGGGTCTTATAACCATACTATATTGACCCACTGGGTTCATTTCAATAATTTTTCAAGAGGATTGTTTAACACACTCATCATCATGACTCTCATCATAGATCCAAAAAACATTCCATCAAAAGTAAATCCATTTAATCACAAAATATATGGCCTATATCATTTGGAACCTATTTTCTTAATATGATCTGTGATACACCACTTCCTTTAAATGATAATAATGAAAGGAATATCATATGCCACATTTCAATGGGATGAGAACTATAAATCCATCATGAACATTGAAATCCAAATAACCTATGATTATCCAAAAGAGTAAATCATATAAAATAGTATCAACGGATTAAAAATCCTATGTTTGGTAACATGGAATTTTTACATGAATAGTTACTCCTGAAACACTATCGGATAAACATTAAAGGCACTAACACATTCCAAAACCTTCATTCTAAAACACATCCTATATTGAAATGGCTAGAAGGAAACTCCATAGATACCATATTTTATAATCTAAACCAATATTCAACTAAAAATATCACCCTATGATGATTAAAAACAATACATCAAGTTTGAATCCTCATAAAAAATAGCTTTTTACTAATAGTGGGGGTCTGAGGAAAAACTTTGACAAGAATATACTGTATATCAGATTTCACTACTAGATATAATAATAATAATGCACATCAGTGTAAATAGAAATAATAAATGTACTGAAATAGAAACATGTTATAATAATATTAAATAAATTAATATCCTAAATAAACATGCCTTAAAAATAACATTGATCTATTAATTGGAAGGCCAAATATTCAAAAATAAAAAATAAAAAAATAAAAAATCTAGGATCTATATCCACCATTGTTCCATAACATATGACATATATCCAGTGCACGTTTGAGATGATTCAGATAGATCACCAAGAAATATATTAGATACCCACTCATCAATTAAATCTCGAGCCATCTCCATACACATAATTAAATGACATCAAGATAAATGTATAAAACATGTTTAACAAGTCAACATGGTAGACATACATGGAGGGAACACTATCACATTAGCGTGTGACATCAAATGCTTGGGAAAGGATTATTAAGATCTTGGGGGATACTTGGGAGGACTATATATAGTTAAGAAAATATTTTTTAAATCCTCCAATGATTTATATAGAAGGTAAATTGGATTTTCGATGATTTATATAAGAAAAGTGGAGGATTTTGTTTTTATTTTGTTTTTGGACTCTACATAATTAAATAATGAAAACAAGAATAATTCTGATGGTTTCACAATATTTTTAGAAAAATTAGTTTGGATCTTATTATTTAATAATTCCAAGGGAATAAATTAATAACATATTACTATTTATTAACTGGAGGTAAGACGAACTCTTAAAGAAACAGTTTAAATAACATACAATATATTTCTGGGTTTGGAGAATTCATAAAGGCTTTATAAAATTAACAAAATAAACATAAAATCACATTGTAATAATGGTAAAAAATATATTTGGTTATGGAAATAATTTATATTATTTATTACGTCACTTTTTTTCATTATGATTTTATAACACACAATGCATATTTACAATCTTTTTTATTTTTACCTAAAAATTTGATTGTATTATAAAATTATTACAAATTCACCATTGTATAATTTTTATGTTCTAATGAAAAAAAACTATTCAATTTATCTGTATAATTTTATAAATATGTGAATTTCACTTTTAAAACACTAGTAGGCATTGATTGAGAAATCAGGGGCTTTTAATAATAGATGTTTTGGGAACCATTTTATAATTTCAATTTGACGTCATAAAAATGATATGATGATTTATATTTAATAAAAATTATTTAATTATCATATTTTATTAAAAAAAATAATTTCTAAATAATAAATATAGTCATGAAAACAAATTCCTAAATTGAGTAAGAATATTCCAAAAAAATTACGATTTTGTTTTCATTATATTAAAATAAAAATAATTATTAATGTAAGCATAATAGGATGAAAATGTATTAATTATTCTATAAAGAAATAATATAAATAAATATATTTATAGGGTCATAATACTTATCCCTTTTAATACATCAATAAACCAACTATTATGTCATCTGATGGTGAGACATTAATGCGGTGGTTTGACATATATAGTTTGGGTCATTATATCGGTGAACATAAACTACTCATGTAAAATCTTTTTATTTGAAAAATATTTTTGGACCCCAGTTTTCTATTGGTAAATGGAAATTTATATATATTATATTTCCCCTATATGTTATATTAAATGGGATTTATAGGGTATGATCTTACTGTTTAAGGCTGTCAATTATTTTTTTATGTCAATGAGATTTGTTAAAAATATATATTTATACTAATTATGTGAGAAGTTTTACCTGGATATATTATCATTATTAATGATAATTAATGATATTTTAAATACAAATGAACATATTAAAAAAAGTATTTCATTTTTTTTATAAGCAAAATATATAATAAGACATTTTATTAAATAAAAAGTGTAATTTTTTATAACATTTCAGGTCCTTAAAATCATCCCCACATAATAAATTTCAACCACTAATTTTTAATTTACCACAACAAAACAAATAAGGGTAACTCAATTTAATCACTACAAATGGTTACCACATCACATTATCAATCACGAGGTTTCTCCACATTACATTGAGGGGTGCATTGTCTTATTTTCCAAAACATTATATCTATGATCTTCGATCTTCACTAACTGCTCCTCAAATGAAATATAATTAACCAATAGGACGACCTATAGATTGAGTAGATTTGAGAGGTCTATTATTTACATTCTCAATAGGGATACATAGAAAACACTATGTATATATGATTGGTTACGTGGGAGTGTATGTCGGTACGCCACCCCTCTAATGTGATTAAGGATCTCATAGGGACTGATGTATCTTTGAATAAGAAATATTTTATTCCAAAATACAATATCCTTAGTCCACGGAGATATGTATGTTAATATATTATATCAAACATTAATCTATATGAATCGATATCGATTTTCAGCATATCTCTTATATTTACAATGAGTACCCTTGATGTACTTCAAAATTAACATAATCATATCCAAAATTTTTTACCGATTTTAGGGTATATAACTATTTTTGTTCACCATATTCTTCATATAATGTAGGTGTTGTACAACTCTTCCTAGAAATAAATATATTTTAAGACATTTAGATGCTCGAGTGGAATCCATTATTATAAGAGATCTCAACAAGAGGAAGATATTGGTGGAGCATTAGTGCATCTGAATGGAATTACTATGAACACATAATGCCTATAAATTATATGATATTTATATTACGGGTATATTCCATCTTCAACCTATCATGGTAACATTCCAATGGAGGATCCACTTTGGAGAAGTATTGTTCACTACATAACTAATCAAAAAAGTAATCAATCTATGGAAGATGATACATTATCATTATAGTGTCTTGGTTAAGATCATGATAGTCCAAGAAAATGTTCACTAACCCTTCATTATTCATGATAAAAAGGACTAGTATGACCAGCAATGATGTACATAGGATTTAAACCTTTTATCTTGATTTTCATATAGTTATTTCTTAAAATCTGAATGTTCCACAATAAATAATCCATATGTAGTCTTGTATAATGATAAATCCCATGGTATAAGCTCAATTTATAATTAAATACCACATCTTGGAGGAACACTAGTCAATTACTTAGGAAAAACATTAGTGCATTCCCTAAAAACGAATTTCACTGAAGATGATTCATTCCATAGACTAAATCATTATTGTAAGAAACACATTCTAATAGGGAAATAATATCTATGCCTATGATATTAGTGCAAAATAAGATTCATTTTCCTCCTTTCACATGTAATTATTAAAGGGTGAGTTCCCAACTCAGTGATTTATCTCCTTATTGTGGAGGTTTATATTGGATCTATAGAGGGAATTTTAAACCATGTCTGTATATTCACCAAATTACTCCAAAGGAAGTGTGAGATGGTTTTATGGGATGTTTACCCCAAAAGTTGTTACATGTGATGAGTTATATACATTGGATTAAATAATTACCAACATTCTATTTTCACTGATAATTCCACTAATATGAGTTGTGGATATGTTTGAAATTTTCTAGCAAAATATTGTGATTTGAATGAATAGAAAGAACCAAAATTAAATAGAATGTTTTATATGATTTAATGAATATCTTATATACCTATCACCACATCCTTATTGGTAGCCACCTTTATAGATGTGATGGAAAATCTATCCACGGATTCCTTGTATATTTTTGGTTGTTTTCAATAACCCCTGGTTTATGGAATTAGTTATCAAATTTCCCATGTTCATTGTATTTTAAGAAATGAACAATGTATTAATGGTTGACCAGAAAATTATTTTCCTCCATCACATTCATGGAATTCATAAATCAGTAATAGTTAGCTAGGTTATCTTCCTTCGAGTAACTAAAACATTTTAGCTTCCTCAATAAAAATTCATGGGTTCTACATTCCACACCTTTGACTAGTGGGATGTTAGAATTTTTTAGTACAATTACATTTTTTTTCATTAGACCTCCAGAATTAATCTCGACTTTTTTATTCTTATCCCATGATAACCATGAGATTCATTAACTTCCATATCAAATTTAGGTGAACATTGTACTATTTCATCATAGAAAACAATTTCATGGATCACCGGGGTTTTTTAAAAAATTGGTTCAAACCCACCAAAGATGTAGTCAACATTGAATTCATGGGAAACATAAAAAACGAATGTGTATTGTACAATTCTGGTACTTTATTTCTTGATTGCCTCTATATATTCATCATTTTTATTATATGAAAAAATATATATTATTATATTATGTCAGAGAGTGTGTGTAAAATATTTAGCAATATTTCCATCATTTATTCCAATCAATCACTTATTTATCATCCTTGAGCCTTGTATTCTTCATCAATGTCAACCACTAAACACTTTCTCCCTATATAAAATAAATTACTAGTAGATAATTTTTTATTGAAAATATTTAAGGACGGAGAATATATTTTCAATGGAGTTAATCTATTATTCCTTAACTAAGGGATGGGATGATCCATTGAAATTTAGAGCTTTTGTAATATAAAATCTAAATCATAGATATTTAAATCATTAAGGGAATTGGACAGTCCTCTTGATCAAGGATTAATTGAAAAAAATAATTTACCTGAGATAATATCATGTTTTTTTATATTTCTTATTCTATCTGGTTGTGTATCTCATTAGGGTGGTCATGACATTGACTAGTGCATTTTTTAATGTTTGGGGCCGAAGCCTCATTTATTATTAAAGAAATGAAAAGACCGCATTAACAAGGTAGAGGGTGATACATTACATACCCCAAAGATCCAGTGGGCAATTATCCTATTACAAGGCTCGTAGGCCCATTTTTTGGCCAAAATCCGATTCTGTGAATAATAATGGTACAGTACCCACACGGTTATAGTAAACTACCACCACTACAGTTCCCATCGCCACTACAGTGTTGCTACAGTACTGCTACAGTAACTACACCCAATGGGTTCTGAC
Source organism: Viscum album (assembly GCA_963277665.1). Taxonomy (NCBI): domain Eukaryota; kingdom Viridiplantae; phylum Streptophyta; class Magnoliopsida; order Santalales; family Viscaceae; genus Viscum; species Viscum album. Next base: position 562,946,636 of record OY728129.1, on the reverse strand, counting down.
TACTGCATTGATTATTAACCAAATTTATACTATTCCAAACCATTGTGTAGAATAAAAGGAATAATATAGATGATTATTTTAAAATATTAAAAAAATAAAGGGGAATCCCTTGATAGTAAAAGGATAATATATAAGTTACTTTTATTTATTTTACATACTGATTTATATGCTTCAATCTTCGTTATACATGATCTATTTCCAGACTAAAAGTATTTTGTACATTTTTATCCACAATTTTTTTTTCATAATGTTATTTTTATGATAAAAAATCATATACCATTGTACTATTAAAATAGGTTCATAGTAAGTCATTTTGTTATGTAGCAGGTCACAATAATGTAGATATGGTAAACCTTTTCATTGTTTTTACACCTAGGTACAACTATTCCAGAACAACATCCAATTGTAGTATCCATGTAGGGATAAATTTCCTTAATAAAATAATTAATACATAATTATAAAAAATTAAAATTATATTATTATTTATAGTTTATACCTATGAATTTATATATAGTTTTATTAATCCTAATCTAAATATAACTAAAAACACCCTCTAATACAAACTATAGTAACAGTTCTCTTTATTAAACATTATTTCTTGATTTAATACACTAAAGTAAATAAAATTAAACCCAAATGATCGAAAATTCATGTGTATTTTTGAATTATATATAAATACTACTATCATGATCTTGAGATACAAGATAAATGGAGAAAAATTATTTACTATGATTATAAAATTACATGTATTTTAAAACTGCACGGGATAACCTAAGGACAATCATAAGAATGCATATATCTATAAATTCCTATAAAATAATTAATATGGAATACAGTGATACATGTTGGATAATAAGGATACTAATGGGGAATAACATCTATATTAATCATAAATATGAACAATGTTACATGATATATAATGATAATCGTAACATTGGAAAAGTGAATACAACGTAAAACACAACATCATAAACACACTTCAAGGACAACTCCCAAAATATCATGATGGAAAATTCCAATAAAAAATTAGATTCAATATATTTCCCAACATGAAATCTTATGAGTTTAAAAATTCCAAAACAATTGTAGAACTATATAAATTTGGGCTGCCCCGTCACATTTATTTCATTATAATGCTTATTTGTCCCACACAAATCATTTAAAATTTATTAATTCATCATTATTGTTTTTTCATGTTTATGGAATGTAGAAAAAATATATCTAATTCAATAATTTAATGGTATATTTGAAAAAATTTTAACACCCTAGATTGTTGATTGTAGTGATATTTACAAAAAAACTATTTTGGAATTGAAAATCATTGTGAAATTTATATAGATAACAATGTTACAAAAAGATTCATAGAATTGGTTTGATGAGAGATATCATGGTCTCTCATAAAATTGAATTAAAATGGGATGTAAAATGGAAATGGAAATAATCAAAATCTAATAGATTAGAAATATAATTCATAGGTTAATGAAGAAAATTTATTGAAGAAAAGAATCAAAACTATATTTTTTCATTGTAACAGGTGTAAAAAAATGAAAATGAGAGTATTAATGTGATTGCAAGGGGGATATAATAATTTATAAATTTAATTAAATGTAAGTGAAATATTTGTGAATATATCGAAACAAAATAAAATGTAATTTAAGGGACATAACATAAATTAAGTTCTTGAATGATAATATAGAACTCCATTACATGAGTGTATGACTCCAAATGGATTGCACATGATTTTTGAGAGGTTAGAGGTGTCGTGGTTGGACTCTAGAGATTGGATAGAATAAAAATGATGTTATACAATGAGTTTTAGTGAAGATTAATGGAATATTTGGTGGGATTATATAGTAAAATAGGGGGTTTATTTACAATTTTTTTCAGACTCTATATAATAAAATAACCAAAAAAAATAATAACATACTTATTTCAACGGTTTCTAAAAAATGGGAGTGGAAATCATAATTTAATAAACCCATTGGGAAAACGTAATTAAATAGTACCATTTACTATGTATAGGTGAGTCATACATCTAAAGAACATGATTTGAAACCATAAAATATATTAATGGTTTCAGAGGACTCCGAAAGGCTTTATAAAAGTATCAAAATAATCATAAAATGACATTATTTTAAAAGTAAAACATTTACTTGTTCATTTATCTTATTTATATTATTTATTCAATAAATTTTTTTCTTTATGAAGTCTTAATATAGAAATTATATTTATATGTTATTTGTTGTTTTCCAAAAAATTGGACTGCCTTAGAATATTTTGGAAAATTCACCAATTGATAATATATACATATTTACTCCAAAAAATAATATTATTTTCCTTCTAAATAATTTTATAAATATGTTAATTTTCAATTTTAATATTGTAATTGACATTCATTGATAAATTATATTTTTTTAACATAATAGTATTTGTAACCATATAAAAACTGGATTCGATTTCTTAAATATTATATGACCATGTATATTTAATAAAATATATTTAAAAAAATATTTTACGAAAATAATATTTTCATCAACAAAATCCATTAATTTATCAAAATAAATTCCTTAAATTTCGATGAATGTTACATGATAATACTATTTTTATTTAATTATATCAAAAAAAATCAATAATAATGTAATCATAATGGGATAAAAATATATTTATTATGATTAAATAATTAATATACAAAATAATATTTCCAGTTTATTTATACATATCCCATTAATACACCATAAAATTCTATAAGAGTAAGGTTCACAATGATGTTACTTTCAAGGGGTGTTGTGATGTACATGGTTTGGGTGGGTGATCTTGGTGAGGTTGAGCTTCTCCCATACAAGGATTCATTCGTGATTATTTTTTCTATATCATATTTGGAATGGCCAAGGGAAAATCATAATGATTCTGTATCCATTATAAGATATGATAAATGGTATTTATAGCGTAAAATTTTACTAGTTGAGTCCTTCACTTCCATTGTCTACGTAAATTGTATTTTTTAAAACAATATATTTATACTAATCTTGTGATCATTATTGAAGGTCTATATTATAAATGGTTATGAAAAAAAATATAATTTTAAATCCAATTGGTTATAATGATACCAACCAAGTTCGTGTATTTTATCTAACCTTATTACCTAATAAGACAATTAATTAAATCAAAAGGGGAATTTTATTTATTATAGTTCAGTTCATTATATATATCCTATGACTATTCCATTATATTTCAATCATTACCTATATATGTATATTTGATGATGTCATATGAAACTAATATCATAGTAATAACTAGACCATCCTCATAACACCTAACAAATATAAAAAATCTATATTTTACAGGGAATTACTCCAGAATGTAAAATATAAATAAATATTGTTGTGCATATATAATTATTATGAATTCTAAATTGGGGATAATAAACTCCATGTTCATAGACCTAAACTCTGTATAATTAATTCTATATTCAATACCAAAATCATGGAATCAGGAACACTTTTCCCAACACCCAAATACATGGATGTGGAATTCTATTTATATCACCCTAAACTGTGGATGATGATATGCATGTCTAGTACTCTATTCCATTGATGTGGAATTCCATATCCAACACCCAAATCTGTGGATGAGGAACACCATATCTGACATCCTAATTTTTAGATAATGAATTCTATGTATTACACTCTAATATATATATATATATATATCAACTTATCAAACAACAACATCTATATCTATGGAATACCATATACATCGATCTCAATATCATTTATTGAATGTTATCTCCTCAAATCTAAATCTCATCCATGAAACCCCATTCCCACCGACTATAACAATATCAAAACCAGATCATGTTTACACTGTTCACAAGGAATCCTAACCATATATAATCCTTCAATACTGATACAGAGCATCTCCTCAAAAATTACCCATAATGAATATAGAGAACCATATGTGTGAAACTTCATGTAATGCTCTCGCAAATGAGGGATTCTATCTCATTAACCCATAATTATTTTAGGGATACCCAACCATACAACAAAATCGTTATATTTCTACCCAATATTAAAAATAAACATCTATTATCTATTAACTCATACATCAACTTGTGTCCAATGGAAGCACCTGCAACCATTACAACCCAAGTAAGAGTACCTACCCATGGTCATCCAATCAAAAGGTCACACACTAGGACATATATTTCCACACATCAAATGGGTAATCTTACAAAATATCTAAATTAGTAGTATGAAAGGGATCATGGTTGGTAGATTTATGTGTTTGGATAGTAGGACTGCTGTTGTTTGTCACCCTATCAACCCTCACGTTTGTGTTGAGGCCTATGTTTCTAAGCCGCCTACAGAGTGGTTTTAGATTTTAGTTGGCATATAATTAAGATGGAAACAGTGTGTGGTTTTCATATCATGGCCAATATATTTCTCATGCTATCTATGTCTAGGAAATCTGGTATGTGGATATAATCACGAACAAGGAGATTGGAAACTACTGAATCCCCAACCAGTAGGGCCATAGGTGCTGGACACCCCAACTGTGTTCCTGTAGCCAGATAGTGCTGATTTTGACAGGTCTAGAGAGGTGTGCGGGGTTGTCCTAGAGAAATTGGAACCACGAAGGAGTCATACCTGCCTGTGCGAGTATTTGAGGATTGAACTGGAATGCAGTTCACGGGAGGGCCAGCATATGCAACAACCTTCTTTGGTGGTTCTTAGAGCAGAGAAGGATGTAGATGCTAGCACGAACATTCCTTGGTTCGTGGATGTCCATGCCCATTTAAGGTAGCATTTGGGGATCATCTAATTACAGGTGAATGTAGTTGAGGTAGAAAAGGTGGAAGAAATGGATAAATACTCCTCCATTCATGTGGATGTGGTGTTGTATCTGGTCTTAGATAGAAATATCAATAATTGTGTGGTGAAGGAAGTCAGTGAGACCCTTGGCACTAGGGGTCCTCAAAGTCAGGAATTGGAGTACACTAACATAAATATCAATTCACAGGTCATGGATATGAGCATCCTATAGGTCTGTTACCGTGTAGTGATGTCCCCAAGGGTGGACTCAGAAAGGAGGAAAAACCATTAGTTATGTAATTATAGGGGAAGTGTTTTTTTCATGAAGCTATAGAATCTTTCTATGGTCAAGGATGGAAGGATGATATTAGTTTATTGGGACCCTTATACCCAAACACTCTCATTTGTACATACATCTCCTTTTAGAGGATTGGGAGCAAGGTGACGATGAATAATGTCATCGAGGTTACAGGAGGAATGTAAGATTCTCTGTGTAGGCTGAGGCCCCTCAATGAAGGCCTGGGTGTTGAGGTGAAAACCCTTTTGAAGGTCTGGCAGCTCAAAATCAATTTTTGACACAAGAGGATGATGATTTAGGTAATGATAGTTTTAGACACCCCTCTGTGGACAACCTGGACTTGTTCCATGGGAAAGGTCCCGACATCCCAAGAAAGAGGAAAGGGAGAAAATGAAAGTGTGAAAAAGGAAAATTCATTATAGACCAGGGGAAAAATACAAGGGATGAAAAGACTACTCTCAAATGCCTAAACCGATGGAAACAAGGTCATCCAAGAATGTTGGAAGTAAGGTAAGTGTGTGACTTTAAGATGACGATTGTGCAGCTCCAAGAAAATATATAAGAGTGATGGAAGAATTGGTTGTGTAGTGCCTTAAGCTCATCATCAACTCCATGGAAGAGTTTCTTGAAACAGATATCTAGCCAAAATCTTCAAATGAAGAGATTTTAAGTATTTATGAAGGAATCTTGTAGATTGAGGCCACAGAATATCAAGAAACATGGATTGAAATGAAATACTAAATCATCTCCCATGGTTTCAACAAAGGCAGAATCATGTTGGAGGAATTCATCCAAATAATGGATATAATGGTTTCTCACCATGATGAAATTGTTAGAGAGGTTCCAGACATTCAGTTTAGTACTCTTCACTGGGAATTATATAGATCATCTGACACAAAAAAACTTATTCAATTGTTTAATAACTTTTTGAGATCTTTTAGCAGGTAGTTATATTTTTGTGAGAACATTGGTTTTCCCACATTACCTAAAAGTCACATAATAAAAAATATATTTGGAGGTGTACAGAATGGAAGGTATCCAAAATTGGATGCAATTAGTTATAACATATTTGGAGATATCACTCTCCTAATCCATGGGAACAACTAAACTCTCAGGACAATGCTCGTATCTAGGGAAAACACAACACCCAAATATGTTTTCCAAAATCTAATGGCCTAACAAGAATTAAAAAATGTTATAATAGTAAGATTGATCACTCTATTTCAGATCCATTCCCATGAAATTCTCGGTCGGTGTAAATATCCAACCTATCTACTGCCTTGAGTCTCAACTCGGTCATTCATGATAGGGAAATCCTCATTCCAACAACAATGAAGGTCATGAAATATTTCATACTACATGATGCAATAATTCTCATGACCATAACATAGGCCCCATTTACACCTCTCCCTCAAGAAATATATGATATACCTTTCATATAGATAACATCTCTATTTTAACTTACCCCCTATAGAACATATTAAAAATCATCAAAAAAACTAAAATATTCCACAATCATAATCAACATATGGAAAACACTAACTATGAACTCTTCTTATGTCAAATTACACATTTTGGGAACAAAAAAAATTAAATCTTCTCTTAAGGGGATGAAATAGTCCCTTCATGATATGTACTCCCATTACAAAATAAGTACTAAAAAACAAATGTTCTAGCCTTGTACTCCAACAAATCCCATGTCACCTAGGGGTTTAGTCTTGTTCTACAACACCACCATGACAAAAATTTGGTCTAGAAGTGTTGTTACACATTACCATGACACCTTTGCATAGGGGTATTCCCATGTACCTATCTTCTTATCAATTTACCTCTACATTACATGTACCTAGACTATAATGCATGTTGTCCCAAATTAAACCTCCCAAAGTACTAAAATACATGTCCATGCACCAATACATGGTGTCTACCCATCTTACAAGGATTTTAGATTGAAAATTTTTTCATCCCCAAATGGAAATAAAAAATTAAATATTTTCATTAACTACACATCTTGTGAACTGGATTTCTAGTCAACAATCCCATGTGAACCTCCTGATACAGTCATTTTAGCCAATTAAAAATACATTAACTCATATGTGTTCCTTAGTAATCAATATATCAAACTAAAATGCAGTAAAATCTATAAGAATCAAGGAATAAAACCAAATATATTATCCTTCATAATGAGGTAAATGTTGAATCATTTGGTCAAAATCCACTTAGGGAAGCCATTGTACCTCGATCTAGTCTTGATTTATTCAATAGGAAACATCTATTGGCATATTTTATCCCTAATTATATTACTATTACAAATACATGATAAAGAAATATCTCCCAATTCTCCTACTATGTGTCAGATGCCGAATGGTGCTAGGGTGTTTAGAATTAAATAATTAATTAGTTAATTAATAAAATAAATTTTATCAGATTCTGTGAGTTCTATATCTAGATGAGGGTTTAAAAATCACCTAAAAAACCCCCCAATCTTGACATAACCAAATAGTTATATTCTTAATATGATCCACCATTCAAATGACATAACTACCTGAATATTTTTAAATATTTTAATATTTCATTAATTAAATATTAAATATTTTTTCAAAAATAAAACATCATGTAACTCCACTAAAATATTTTTGCTCGTTAAATACCATATTTAAAGACCAATATTGTGGTTTTAATAATTATATGTGATCATATTCTTGTAGAAAATGATCATTTAACACATCTAAAACACTCAAATGAATCAAAAAATCAAATTTCAGCTAATATTACAAAACCCATAATAACCATGGATACTAATACCATATAAGTGTAAATAACATAATACATTTTACCTTTATAAAATCTTATCACATTTTTTTAAAACAATATATTATTATTATTATTTGTTGTTGTTTAATTTTATTTTCATGAGATTTTTGTTACAATGGTTAATTTTTTGTATGCTGATTTTGGTTCCATAAACAAAAAATATAATCATGATATAAATATAATATATATTCATTATATATATATATATATATTTATTTAATCATCCCTAATATCTATAGAAAAAAATTAATTACATCATGCTGAAGAAGTTCTGTCATATATACGCATGAACACTATTTCCACTTTTGGTTAGATGGAAAGACATAAAGGTCAATAATAATTAACTAATAATTAATCAGTAATATATTATATAAATATATATTATATATATTAAATAAATATATCCTTTTTACCATCCATGTAAATATTAAATGAATAAAGAATCATTCCAGTACATGGATCTAGCAGAATAAGTCTAAACACGAGTGAGGATATCAATTTCTAACAGATTATAATGTTCAAAGTAAAATAATTTATTATATTTCTAGAATAGTAATTATATCACTATTATAAAATATATTTATTATTTATATATTTTTAACCATCTACATAAAATGGCCAGGATAAAAATATTTCACCGCTATGTGGATATGGTAAGTCATACGCACACGGATGTTGTGTTTTCAAAATATATAGGATGTAAAATATGTAGGAAATGGTTGTATGAAAATAATAATAACTTCAAGTCATATTTATTATACTAGAGATATTTTTTTGTTGGTGGATTTGTTGGTTGATGTCGATTAATAGAAAAACATGAATGATCCAGTAATGTTGTTTTCCTCATCATTGGTAGAATTCCTTAGGATCCTTCATAATGGCACAATGAATGGTTTTTTATGAATGAATGAACTGATAATTCATTTTTATAGATACTTAGAAGAAAATTTTTGGTTTTTTTCAATATTTGTCTCTAGAATAATGTAAATAGAAGTTATAAGGGGTGTCCTTTTATAATTAACATGAGTGGCATACCTATAAATATTTAATGTTTTAAAATATCACTTAGCCACCTTATTTAAACAATGGTTTGAAAATTACTCATAATAAATGTAAATTAGGTTAATGTTAAAATAACTTAGGAAAATTTTGATTAATAATGCATTTATTTAATTTTAAACATTATCCTTTTTCTTAACTCCCTAGCTAAAATTTATTATTTGTAACTATTGTAAACTAATTTCAATATTAAAGGGTTAAAATTTTACATATATAGAAAAAATATTCACAAAAATCAAAAGGGGATATATTTTAGATGATTTATCATCCTAAATTTTATCATTTAATATTTATTTTTTTTAAATAATGTTAAAAATTATAATTGTTCATTAATTGTCATTACTATAATTGTTTACAATATTTATTTAAATTAAAATTAATTTAATCAATAGAATTATGAACATAAAATGTAATACATTAACCATAAATAACATTTTTTTAATAAATTTAACATTATTTTGAAACAATAATTAATCTAATAAAATATTTTTTTTCAGTTTGTAGAGTTATTTTCTTTAGGGTTTCCATGATTTTCACAAGGACAATTTAATTGTTGTATAAGTTCGTAATGTAATTATATAATCAATAAGAAATCAAAATAAATTAAAATATAAACAATCATTAATTATATAATAATTATAATTATTGGTTATAAACCTTTTTGTACCCATATAAGAACTTATATGACATGTTTTCATGAAGAGGGTAACATATTTCATAAACATAAATTAATAAAAATTTCATTAACAATGTAAAATAAAAAGAATTATATATATAATAAATTTGGATGATTATGGTTGAATTCATCTCAACAATGGATATTAATTTTAGTGTTTTAAAGATCTTTAACCTCTTATAACATTACATTTATACTGAATTATCATAATTTCCCTTCTCTGACATGAAAAACATTACCACTAATACATTTAATAATGCATAAAAATTAAAGAATAATTTTTTTTTAAATTATAACATTTTTATTAAATATATGGAATCCATTTTATCAAATTCAATTACAATATGTTTTATAAATTAATTAAATAATAAATATTCAAAAATGTAATACTGAATTATTTTTTTACAAAAAATGTGTTTTGATGAATTACAAGTGTCTTATATAAAAGTCATATAATATAATGATCCAATGTAATTAATTATAATAAAATAAAATAAATTTATTTTATATCAAATCAATAACATATGAATATTGAATTATTCATTAATTTTTTTTTAAAATAAATGAAATGTACATTTTTCAAAAATTGATTTTCCTTTACTATTCAACCAGAAAAATATTTTTAATAAGTATATATAAAAATGATCTAAATATAATAATGAAATGTTGAAAAATTTATTTAATTTTCAAATTATAATACCATAAAATTTTATCACAATTCTATTAAACATAGTGTTACATTTGAAGTCGGATTTTAGCAATACTATATTTATTTAAAAAGAAATATATCATAAACTATCAGGGTGGTAAAATTTTATATGATATTTACATTATAAGAACTCTTATTAATATTGGTGTTGTTTGTTTCTCATCCAACATCCACCATTTTAATGCATAATTACATTAATCACACATCACATAGTGTGAGGTATGAACTCCAAATCATTCGATTTTCATTACAATTCATTTTTCTTCCTCTTTCAATTTATATATTTAATAATCAATTTCCATGTAATAAAAAATCATATTAGTAAATATTCATGTTATTTAAATGTTATAAATTGAACATAATGTTTTTTTGATAAATATCCATTATTGTCCTTTTTAAACACATATATGATTGTATTTGTCAAGAGAATATTTTCATATTCATGATGGATAATAGAAAAACCTTTTTATTTTTAAATATTGATAAAAAAATGATATTAATTTTATTTAATATTAATTAGTTAAAAAAATTAAATAAATAATAATAATTGTGTCTTTTAAAACTATATTAATGAACATATCAACTGAAAATAACATTTTCACATAATAGAGCATGATTATGTTTAAAATAATTTTATTATTTTCAACTAACAGTACATATTTAATAACATGAATTCCACTATGTTATAAATGTAATTTTTTTACAAAATTTATAAGATAATGTACCATTACCATTTTACTAAATTCACACTATAACTATGGGCTAGTAAAAATTATATTACAGGTGAAAGAATGCCAGATGGATTTAACATGAATCACAATAAAATATTATATTATTTATTCAAGAATGCAACATATAACAATACAAGGGTTTTTTTAACAAGGATACCACCCTGATAACTCTAAATATATATTATCATATTTTATTAACTAATATATACTAAATTAAATATACAACATTTAGGATTATTTAAAAAGAATTATATATATATCTAAAAAATAAATAGCCACTATGAAATGAAGTAATCTAGATTAGCATTTTTTCATTGGGAGTTAATAGTAATGATATCCTAGTTCTTGATCATATAATCACAAATACCCTATTCAATTAAAAGATAAAAAATACAAATCTAATCCCTCTTTTGTGAATTTAATTTGAATAATGCTATTTTAGGGAAAATATCTCTCAAATATCTTTTATAACACATTATCACCAGAAATTCCCACCATAATGTTACTCCGCCATATGAAACATTGTAATGATAAAATAGAGAAGAAAATACAAACAAAATTAATATGGTATTAGATAGATTAAAATTAGACTACAGAAGAAATTAATTTGACCACTATAGGAATCTAGAAAAGTATAAGATAAAATATTAAATTGTAATAATCTAAAAAAATAATAACATCATCATTGAACTATATCAAAATTAAATTATCCAAAACTGTGTATATTGGAGAAGCATGGTGGGTGAATCAAAAAGGGAAAGATGATTTATTTATACGAAGATAAAGATAGCTACTCTTTTGGAGTGATTCTCTCAATCCATCTCAAAAACACACATTTAAATAATCCATCATTGGATTCTTATTGTCAACTCAACATATTCATGGCATCTCAAAAAACCCAAACCTAGACTCATGACTATGATTCATTTTTTCAAATAATTAATTCATAATGATTAGTAATATCAGCTTCGGTGTCCCTTCTATGACCTAGGCGGTCATGGCGGCCACCTCTACCCCTCCCCCACTGACGGGGGAGGGAGGCTGCTCTCCCCCCTTCGAAGACTCCTCCTTCTTTTCCCCCTTCTTTCAAGCTCGCTCCCCTCCCATTTTTCCATAAAATTTCCATTTTCCCTATGGTTTCTAAAATCAGTGATGGTTACCCTCAACTCAATCTTTCGACCTCAGAATTTATGGATGCTTCTGCTCTCCTTTATCAGACAGTGGTTGCTCAGTTCTCCACACATCATCCACCGTTTGATACCTTTTATAACATTGTCTTCTAATTATGGGGGCTTCAAGCACGAGAGACGGTTGGTCTCCAAGACAAGTGACACATCATGATCCTCTTCTCTTATTTGGAAGATATGATCACTGTGTGGTCCGGGGCTCCCCGATCCTATAACGGCTTCCACTTACACCTGTTGAAATGGTTCTTTGACTTTCATATTAAGTGGGATGCTATGACAACAGCTTTGTGGGTACGCTTCCCGGAAATCCCTCTCCCTTTTCAAAATCACTCTATTCCTCAAATTCTTGGGAACCTGGTGGGACGTTTTCTCTACTCAGATTCGATAACCAAATTTGTTTTTCACCCGATCTCTCCACGTATCTGCATCAAAGTCGATGTGTCAAAACCCCCGGTCGATTGGATTTTGATTTTGGTAGTGGAATAATTTCATTGGAAACAACCAGTGGCCTTTGAATATTGGACTCAGTTCTGTTCAACATGAAATCATCTTGGGAACCTGTCCGCTTCATGTCAATGAAGTGGAAGGGCATGCGAAGGAGTGTCGACCGGTTCCTCGAGTTCGGTTGGGAATAAAGATGGGACGATCTCTAATGAATGCGGTCTTTCATTAGGGGCAGTTCCTATCTCTCTAATTCCAAGGCCTCAATGTGAAGAATCCAGGGTGCCCTAGAAGGATTCTCTGGTTTCCTAGATTAACCTTAGAGGTTCTGATAGTTTTCACTACTTGAAATGCGATTTGGGTGTGGTATGTTCAGAAGAGGCTGCTGTTGTGCCACTGTGTGATAGCAGGATTGGAATTGTGGAGAGGGATGGGGTCAACAACCTTGCATGACCGAAAAAGGAAAGGATTGGGTAGGAAGAGAGGGATGTTCACCTGGTTGTCTCACAAGCTGTGGAGATGGATACAACAATTTCAAATAATGAAACATAGGTGACAACAGTTGTATGTGAGGACCAAAATACTAGTGAGGATTCGTAGTATCTGGAAAGAGAGGACACGTCAATACAGTTCCAATTTATGGGTTGTGGATTTTAAAATCTAGGAATCTCAAACAAGTCCAAGCAGGCCATGCAGACTAAAATCTCATATGTTGAGAATGTTAAATCGTGGTGATCAATTTTGAATTCTCAAAACTAGTTTGCAGTGTTAGTAGAGGAAGATAATGACCGCCAGGCTACGGCGAAACTGGTAAGGGAAGTGGTCATCCCTAGAAAGGTTCCCTTTGTGGATGTGGAAGCTTCTCAAGAGAAAAATGATGAGGATATGGAATCCGTTGTTTCCATGGACATGGCCATTTCAGAGGACTTTCTATGATCCTCTAAGAGGAAGGAAAAGAACATTACCATGTACCATGATGGCTTCATTATGAAATCTTGGAGGGCGTGACACAAGAAGGATTACTGCTCCCTGTCTTGTCCTCTTGTTACGAGATCTGAATGCAATTGTAATATTCCCATGAAGGCTCATACATGTGTACGATATGAGCATGATATAGCTGGAATAGGGGCCACGGGGCAGCAGCGCGAGTCAGTATCAAAGGAAGACTTTCATTAATAGATATTGTCGGTTCGGGAAAACATGGATCTCCTTTTACACTCGGATAAAGAAATTGAGGAGGAAAATATAGAAACTGTGGCATCAAATAAGTTGGGATAATTGATTCGTGTGATCATCAGAAAGGAGCTAGCATAGTGGATTGATAAGCAGGGCCGTATTCTTCATAGAGGCCTCAACAAGGGAAAGATTAGTAAGAATGAATTTATACAATCATGGGATAACATGGTAAATCATTACTAAGACTTCTTGAAGAAATATCTAGACACTCAGGTAAATTCCATTCCATGGATACTGTTTTGGGAGATTGGTTCCAATCAACTCAAGTTGTTCTTTAACAAGTCTTTTGTTTATTTTGGTGTTGAAACTGGTAATTTGTGAGGGTTACCACTTTACCCTTGAATGTGTTTGGAAAATAATAAATTATGTTGTATGGATAAGAAGATAATGATAATATATAATAAAAATATATAATTCTATTTCATAAGGAAATACATTTTTTGGAAAAAAAAATGCCTCAATCCATGAAATGATGTGGAATTATAAATTTTAAAAATGATAGGTGTACCATTTTTTCACAAATATATCCTCAAAAAGATGACATGTTTTTAACTCCTCAAATAGATAAATAATGTTATTTTTCCTGAATTTTTTCAAATATACATAAGATAACTGACTGTACAATTTCCACATTGCTTGAATTCAAATCAAATTTATAGATCTCTACTAGTGACATCGACTTTTATGGATATACAGAATAACCAAATTTTATATTTATGATTTTATAAAAATTTATGGACATTAAAACGTATGAATATAAAACATCCATATATAATAGAAATATTCCCTAGAATTGTATATATTAATCTATAAACATGAAGGTAAATTAGAAAAGAAATTTGTGAGTTACTGAATTAATGTTTGAGTTCATCAAAACAATTTATAGTTTCAAAGGCCATGTTTATAACTCTTATATGGTCTATATAATTTTTAATAAAACATTTGGTCATATTTAATGAACATTTTCCACTTCTTATAGATTAACATTAATCATATATATTTTTAAATTAGATTAGTGTAATGAATTTATCAATGGTGTAAAATAAAAATATAAAAACAAAAAAATTATCATTTTTCCCAACAGTCATGAAAATATTTTTAAAGCATAAAATTATAATAATTATTCATATTGAAAAAATATTAGCAGACTAAAAAATTAATTTTGGTATAGAAGGTTTCAAATTATGAGCATTGTTAGTCCCTCATGATTAATCATTATAGTAAAATAAAATAATCAAATATTATAAAAAATTACACACAAAAACTAAAAGTAAAAAAATTATAATATCCAAAAATTTTATTTCAACATATTTCATATTTATAAATTAATAAAAATTATTGTTTATATATGGAAACATAATTTTTAAAACCCCAAAAAAAATCCACAACCGAATCAAAATGGTAATGACTTGGAAATTCATAATACTATTTACATGATTGAAATTTAATGTATGGTTATTCTCAAACATATAAAATTCACATTTCAGTATAAAATTATGGGGATCTAATATCTCTATAATATCAAACATATTTTTTTTGAACCATTAGGTGTAATTTAGGTTATTATGTGGATATGTTTTGGTGGATGGAAGATTATAAATGTTTATGGCTAAAAATAGGTGTTTGATTTCATAATTATAGTGCATGAATAATCAACAGAAGATATAATAAAATATTTTCCAATTTATCCAAAAAATATGTAATGGACCACACTCAATTAATCAATATAAATATTGATGACAAAAATATTAATTTCAATCAAGAATATCATAATAATTCTCCATTATCAATTAGAATTAATTTAATTTTTTTAATTTCATTTTAATAAGATGATTGGAAAATTGAATATAATTAATTAATAATAGATCTGTAAATTAGTCAGAATAAATTTTTATATATAAAATACATTTTCATATTTTTTTATTCATAATCAATTTTTTTCATTATTTATGAGAAAATTATGAAATGAATAAAGAAAATTTAAATAATAAACTATTCTTATTTATCATTATCCCCTTCCAATGATAATTTTTAAGATGTAAAATCTTAATAAAATGAACTACTCTGTAATGAACCCATACAAATGATCCTTCCTCCACACAAAAATATGGAATTTTTGTGAAAATATATTTAGATTAGCGGATGAGAAATAAAATTTTACATGTAAAATGGATTTAACATATCTATAAATTCCGGGATTTTAAGTGATAAATAAGTGTAGTTATTAAGGGTCGATCTTAATTGGAAAAGGAGAGCATGAAAACAAATTACATAATGATGTAAATGAAATTTTATGATCTCCATATCATTGAAATATTAATAATCACATGTTTGGATACTTCAAAAACAATCATTGTTTCTCTCATGCAGTGATTATTTTCAATTAGAATCAATGATCGAAACTATTTATTTATATCCAGATAAAAAATTTTCTATATGATTTTTTAATTAAAATATTTCTTTGATTTGGGAAATTTTTTAATTACACATAATTTGTGTTTAATAATTTTTTTATTTTAGGTATATTTTTAGATTTTTTAAACTATTTATTTCACAGAACTTGTTTTTCATCTGACCATTAGTATTTTTATTCATATAACAAATATATATATATATATATATATATAATGAATCACATAAATGAAAAATTATCAAATAGAAATTATTTCATTTCCATCGATGGAAATGTGTTTATAAATGTTATCTATGTCGGCCAAGTGACCATCATCGAATGATTGTATACAAATTCTTTGTGTTGAATTAATTACACATAGTGTTTGAATCGATCATCCCATTAAATTTACAATGAATAATATTTCATTAAAGTGATGGATCAATGTCATATTTCTTCTAGATCAACAGCATATTTATTATGATCCTATATATGATGAAACTTTAGTCCTTCTATAATAATGGACCTACTACACAACTTGATCTACCATAAGAACACCATCCAGTAGTTATGATCTATTTTATATATTAGTATACTATTTTAATACATATATGTATTAAATATTTGTACCCTAATAATTTTTATATAATAATTATTAATCATATTGATAATAAGATTACATTATATGATTTATTATATATATATTTATATTTTAGGTATAATGATTCAATTATGGTTCTATAATTATTTTCCATATTAAATGGGATTAATTCTCTATTTAAAATGATAAAAATTACTATATTGGTTTATTTTTAATGATATTATCTATTATTATAGGATTAATAATCAAATTATATTTCTCATTCATGATTGAATTTTTTTATAATTTGTATTATGAAACGAGGGTGTTTTATATTTATAATGAACTAAATTGTGTATATTATTAATGAATTTCTATTAATTACTAATAATTATAATTTTATGGGAAAGATTCATTGAATAAATTATAATAAGTTAGTAGAAATGACATGTGAGTTTTTATTTTTAAATTATAATATAAAAAAGTTTTCAATTTTTTGATTTACTTTTCAGGACCAATCTATTTATAATTAGTTTTATATATCTTGTATATAGTGAAATCCTCCCATAGGTTGAGGATATATTCAATCTTTATTATGTGACACAATATTAATATATATTACCACAACATGCATAGAAGTACTACATCATTTTGACACCTTTTCTACATATAATAATTCATTTAATACTCTCATAGAAAAAAATTTCTTATCTAGTTCTATGGTGCCCTGAATAATATTCTTTCTCACATTATGTAGTAGGATTATTCCATGATTTAAATAGTAAGTTATTTTTTATTGTTATACCATCCCCAAACAAGGTATGGGATAGTTTTTATTAACTATTATTCGGTATGGGGATTTAATGGTAACTCTGTATAGATAAATGAATGGTCCTGTTCTTAAATCACCATATAACAAATATAGAATGATTTTGACAAAACTGATGAAAATTTTCATATAGGGATTAACCTATATGGATAAAAAATGAATAATATTGGTTTATAAATCCCAAAAAAACATAGATTTCATTATAGTTGGATCCAAATATAGGTATATTTAAATGAAGTGAATTGTATATGAATTATAAATTTGATCTAAAATAATATTAAAAACAATGGTATAATTTTTTTTAATTCTAAATAATTAAATACAATTACTTATATAATCATTAAAGTTTTTCAAAAAGGTTAATTTACTCCCCTCAAACGACCCAAAATTCCCCATATTGGGACATTATAATCGGTATTGAATCATAATATATTATATTCATATATATTTATTTATTTATTTAGATTTATTGAGAAAATATCAATGTAACAGTAAATGGGGATGATTTTTTTATATCAAGAGAATAAGAAAAAATCTCCCCCTCGACTATTACCTAGATATATATATATATCCATGATTTCTGTGTAATTATAATGATTTAGGTATAAAATTTAATATTAGAGTAATCATTTACTCTAATAAAATTCTAAGAATTACTATTTATGTAAAAATACTATAATTAAATTATAAAAACAATGGTATATGATATTTTACAATTAATTAAATTCCATTAATGTTTAAACTAATGAATGAAAAAATATTATGGAATATATATTAAATGAACTTATTTGAATTTTGTTACAATTGAAGAAAGAACTAAAAACTATTTCTTATGGAGTGATTTTTAAATATAAATTAATGATTTTATAAATAAAAAAATACAAAATACATTTCTGTAACTAATTTATAATAGATTCATAAATATAGTGATGTGTATATAATTAAAGAAAGGAATTATAATAGAAAATCATAAAAATTTCAAGATAATAACCTTAAGGATGAGTACATAGAGAAGAGAAAATGTGATAATATATATATTTATAATTATAATTTATTTTTATAAATATAGAAGATGATGGTAAAAAATACCACTCTACCCTTTGCATAGAAATTAAAAGAAACATTTGAAACCTTACTTGAAATAAAAAATGAATCATAAGATCCATATAGTTATAAAAAGTATTTCAATAGTGGTAATAATATAGTTTTGAAAATGATCTGTCAATCCAATGATTAATGGGTTAATCAAAAAATTTATGTGAATATAAAAATTAATCATCATATGGATATTATTCTTCATTATGAAATGATTTTAATCATTAACATAAAATAAAGAGATAAATTCTCGATATCGAATAAAATTCTTGTTTAAATTAATATTTACATGGAATATATATTGATTTTATTAAGATTAATAATAGAATTCTTCATAATAATGTAAAAAATCGTGGAAAATACTAGATTAATTTAAATATTTCTTATAATTAAAATAGATATTAATAATCTAATTTGAAGATAAATATTATATGAGATAAATAATTTATAAATATTCATTTGAGATCCAATGATAATTTATATGTTGAAGCTAGAAAATGATTAAATTGAATATATTTTAAAATTTAAATATAATTGTAGATGTTATTATGATCAATAAATTTTGTTCATTTTTTTATTAAAATGAAAATTTTAGAGGTGAAATTTATTTTCTGAAATCATATTCATTTAAATTAGTTCATGAAAGGTAAGATTTCGTAAAAATGGAATGGATAAATATGTAATTATACATAAAATTTGTCTTAATTTGATAATATATTACAAAATTGTAAATGAATATCATTTTTAAATGATCAAATAGTAATTATTCTACTCCCACAAGATTTAGAAGTCAAACAAAGTCTAATTATTAAAATGTGTGATTATAAAAATTTGAAAATTCTCTTAATAACATCATGGATTTTTGATCTAGGTCATCATACACATTATTTATTGTGAAAACATCTTTAAAAATAGTATGCATCTGGAAATTTTTTTATATGAGTCCAATTAGACCTATGATTGGAAGGCTATGAAAAATATCATAAATATATATTTGAAGGAAATTTTCCATGGAAGCATTATAAAATGATTCATCATAATATGTTTTTGTATTTTATTAACATAGGATTAGTTATATCACTATTTTTTAACTATTTAATAAGTTTGATGGTGGATGTGTTATATATCACTATATATAACTCAAATGTTAATCACCAATATTTAAAGAAGTTGAATATATTATTTACTACCATTTTTATGATTTATTTTGTAAGTGGTTTGGATAATAATTTAATTAGTATATTGTATTTTTTTATAGATGTTTTTAATTCTATGTTTAAAATATATATATATATAGTTATCAAAGATAAATCCAGATTATTTAAATCAACCCTTGAAGGTTATATTTATTAATGAAATTTTATTGAATTATCTATGAATAAACAATGATTTAGTTTTTTCAATATAAAAAAATTTTATGGAATATAATATTCTGTCAGGAAAATATCATTTTTCTACTACGTCTCCCCATATATAAACGGGGTTGGATCTTTCGATGTTAAATCATGAAAAAACGTAATTATGTAATTTAAGCTAAAATAGTATGAATCACCTGGAATATTATATATTAATACATAAGGTATGAACTTATAGAACAAATTATGTTTTACATTTGGATTTAAATATCACCATGAATATACTATGTATTAGAATAAAAATCTAAGAATTTTTCTTTATTGATTATATTAACAGATTCATATAGAGTAATTTTTTTACAACAATCTATATCATTATATACATTTATTTATTTTTTTTAATATGTTTTTAAAATACTAATAGAAAAATAATTAATCAATTAAATGGTATAGAAATAGTGAGTTTTAAAATCATTACATTCATAATTGTTTTTGAAGAAAATATATTTTATAATAATTTATTGGAAAACAAGAAACAACAATTAACATGGTTTTTAGGATACAAAAAATAATTAAATTACACTAAACATATATAATAATGAAATATATGTATAATATTTCCAAAATATTCCCTACATAAATAAATTAATAATCATTTTCTTGTTTTTGTTAATATTATTCTATATAATGTTTTTGGTAAAAACATATATTTGAAATATTTAATGTAAGGAAGTCTATAATTTTCCATATTATGATATTTGATTAAAAATATTATAATATTAATAATAATGAATTATTAATAAAATATGATTGAAAATATGATAAATGAATTATTCTAGGATATTAAAATTATTCTAATATTTATAATGTTTATAAAATAACGTCCTAATTTAATGCATAATTAATTCAGGAGAAATTTAATGAAAATCATTTACATGAACAACAATCATATATGGAAAATATCGAGGAATATTTAAGAGAATTTAACTATTTATAACTATAAAATTTTGATTCATATCCATCACACAATGGTGAGAGACTATACCATTAAAAAAATTAATATTTTATAAATATCAAGTATTTGAAAAAAAAACTTTATTGTTATAACTTAAGGTGTTTAAATAAAAAAAATTTCATGACTTTTTTACTTTTATCAATTATTTGGTTTAGACACTGTAGCTAAAAATATATGATAATATTTTTCTGATTCAAAATAGATTAAATAAATTGATAACGTTTTATGTCAGTTTGATATTAATTAATTAATCTTGGTAGTTTAACACCCTATAGAAATTAAAATTTTGGAACCAAATGGATATTTAGAATTAAGTTAGTGGAATCGTGTAAAATAATTATACATTAGGAAAGATTATTATATTAATGTTAAAATAAATGAGAATGAATTAAATTTAGTGAATCATTTTTTATAATTAACTGATTAGAATAAATATGAATAATATTTTCATACTATATTTTTTCTGGAATCAACAAATTTTACTTATATTCTAAAACATCTTTTATGAATGGTTATTTTATAGATATTTGTTTTCTTTAAAATAACCACCTTGATTAAAAAATGTAAATCATTATGATATTTTTTAGATCAACAAAATCTATATATTCATTAAAAATGATCTTTTATCTTCGTATTTGATACTGTTAAATTTTATTTTGAATCCATATTTTGAAAAATAAAAACTAATCCATACCGTTTATCATAAATGGAAATAATATAACATTTTGTTACTACAAATTTATATGTAAAACAAAATTTTATAATAAAAAAAAATATTTATGTCCACAATATCTTTTATTTCATTAAAGATGAATTTGGGATGAGTTTTATTAGGAAAAAATTGTTATTTATTTAGACTAAAATTTTTAAAATAAATTATGATATTTTATATAGATCAAATAAATCTATTGAATTATTAAATTTTCTGGATATTTTATCCTATGATTTCACATAATTATTTGAGTAATTAATTTAATATTAATAAGGATGAATATGGACAATATTTTGATGTTAATACTTTTAGATTAGTAATTTGTAGAATGATACATTTATGGGATTCTATGATTCATATATTGTTTTTTGTTTTTATTTGTGCTATATACTAATGTAAGATTATGGAATGTTATTTTATAGATGATAATATGATTATATAAGGTTTTTATGTATATTTGAATATGGTCCATTTTACCCTTATTGAATATATTCTAATCTAACTTGTTGACAGAAAAACAACATCTTGTATGTGATAAATTTTTCCTTAATGTTTAGAATAATGGAGAATTATGAATTATATTCAGTATATTTAACAACAATGTAATGTTATTATGATATTGCATCTAATTTTTGTACAAATTAAATATAGACTAAGAATAATCATTCCTATTATTGTTTTAATTATTAAAATATCCTTAATTAATTGGATAATTTTTCACTAATTTCCATATCTAAAAACACCATATAGAACTCAAGGTATAATAATATTTAATTTCAATGCCTTTTGAAGAAATATTATATTCAAAATGAATATATTTAAAATGGTGCTTATTATATATAATACAAATTTACTAATATTTCGGTAAACCTATTAGATTTTGGATAACTTTTTAAAATTGAATACCTTAATTATTGATTGGTGATTAATAATTTTAAATATACTTGTGTTTTCTATTTTTTTTAATTTTAAATTTAGAATTCAGGACCTGGGAATTTTAAATAATTTTAATAAAATTATGTCTATATCTTACTATTTTAATATTTTTCATCATAATGGATTAGAGAACTATTTATTGATTGGTACTTATTTAGAAATATTTATATTTATTTATATTTATATATTTCTATAAGATTATTTTTTGTTCAATGTGATCCATCTAAAATACAAATATAGCATGAAATCAATTTTTTTATAGTATATATGTTTTCATTTGGTGGAATTAAAATTGTTAATAGTAATTGTAGATGATCTATTTTCATTCAATTTATCCATTTAGGGGAACATATTTCTATGTTAATTTATAAAAATATAATAGTTCATTTCTTTCCCAATAAATATGTCTTATCTATACGGGAAATAATTTAAAATTAATTTTTATTATATTAAAGGGGTAGATTTTTTTAAAATTGATTCTTATTTTTGATAAATTTCGAATATTTAGATAATTTAAAAACACTAATTTTTATTTATCATAATAAATAAGGAGAATATTAATGTTCATCCATGAAAAAAATTATTTATGTTTTGATAGTTTCAATAAATACATTTTTATAATTATAATATCTCACAAAATTAACTAAATATTTATTTCCCTATACATTTTTAATATTATTTATCTTGTAACACACCAACTATTGTAGTGAAATTTTGTGATTACCTTATCAAATTATTTAAACATTCAAGGGTTCAAACCCTGGAGTATCGATCAATTTATTAGTTTTAATGAAATAGATATATACTTGTTTAGTATATAATGTAAGAGATAAAATACCATGGAACAACAAACATTCATGAATCCCAAATGAATTTAACATAATTATTTATATAGAGGGTAATGGATAACAAATAATTTTTGATTTGATTCTCTGAGTTAGGGGTATATACAATGGACTCCATCATGAGTAAATAATAGAATCAATATGGAAGAGTGGATAATAAAAAAATATCATTTCATCAACATCATGAGTTAGATGAACATCTATGAATAATATTATCATAGGATAAAAGATGGATAATAAAAAATTGTATCATTATAATGGAAGAACATATTTATAGATTTCAATGATCAAATCACACCAAAATGTTTTCATAAATTTAACACTAAATTTGTTAAATAAGGAATCATTATTAATAAACTGGTTGGTTAATCATGATACACATCTTATATGGAATTTTTAATTTTCTCTCATGAGACTAGTCAAGGTACTGATGGAATATATATAATGAAGACCCACCATTAATTTGTCTTTATTTTTTATTCCAAATATTTTTAATGATAAATTACATTCATTTTATAAAATCCAGATAAGTAAAAAAAATTACATATTGCATCACGAAATAAAATATTCAGTATATCCCTAGTATATAAAATAACACACATAATAAAATCATTAACTAAATATATATATATATATATATATGTGATTTGGTAGAAAATTAAACAATGTAATAGAATATATTCTAAATTCTACCATTATATTATCAATATAGACATTGAAAAATAAAAATAATGTCTATTTTATAATTTATAATGATCTATAACATCATCAAAAGAGTGTTTTTAATTTTAAAAAAAGTTTTAATACATTATTAGTAAATTAATAGCATTTAATAATTATAAAATATTGTCTTTTAGAATAACCAAGATATATAAAATTAATACATAATAATTACCTTAAAATAACTTCCATGTTAGTTCATCTAATAATTAAATTATAAATATAAATTTTTTAAAAATATCAATCCTTTATAAATATAAAGGCATTTTCTTTTTGATAAATTTTTATATTAAAATTCCCAAAATAGTGATAAAAATATTTTCATTAAAAGTAAAAATTTGAAGATGGAAAATTTGAATCAATTTAATGATTATTGATGGTTTTGGAAAATGTTGTTTTTGTGGTGTATATTGAATCAATATAATCCATTCCAACAATTTTTAAAAATAACATACATTGAAAACTGAAAATAATACTAATTTGACACATTTAATTAGAAATTAAATCATGGGTAAGAATGATATAAATAAATAACTGGATGAAAATATATTATTGAATACTTTCTTGATAAAATATTGATATTAAATAAAATAATTGGAAATAATACATAAAAAATTATTATTAAAGGAATTCTTATTATATATAACATAAATATTTATTCATTATCAAAACTGTAATTTAATGGAAGAAAAACATTTAAAATCAAAAGAATACAATATGTGAAAATGAAATATGGTGTTTATGGGTGTATGATCCTTCATATTTTCCTAATGTAAGTCAATAATATTAAAAAAGGTTTATGAAATAAATCACGTATCTTGGGTATCATTATAGTCCTATGTGTTTGATTTTCAAGAATAATTAATATAAATCTATTGAATTGATTCATATGAACCATTATAATATATATTCCATTTTTAAAAACCTTTTACTATAATTTAAAATCCATTTATTGATTAGTTATTGTTAACATTAATATAATTAAGGGTGTATAATATTTTCTTAATAATTTTCTTTTCATTATTGTTAATCAATAAATGCATTATTTTTATTAATATAAAATGGTCCCCCAAATAGAGGTGTAGTAGAAAGGATCTATGATGGCCTAAAATGATGAATCTTGATGGAATCACCGATAACCATATTAACTCCCTCCTGATGAAGACACTGGGGACATAAAATTTATGTAAATGGTTCATCATGAATAGCCTTTGAAGTAAGGTAGTTACCCGCTCTATTAACCTCACACCATGTGTTGGGAATCTCCTTGCCGCTATCAATTAGATTCTTTCTCTTACATATTTTAAACAAGTTTGACTACGTAGTGGGACCGAATCCCAGTAGAGAACTAAAATATCTTTACTATTGATTATATCATGTCTATTTTGTTAATATATAAGATTTTAGTCATCCATACATTATGGTAATATAAATATTAATGACACAGATTCAGTGAGTTGGTTGAAAAAAGATACGCTTGAGCAACAATATGATTATTTAATGTATTGAAGGGTAAGAAATTAATTATGCAATGAATTTTTAAAATATAAAATTTTATTTTATATGACGGGTTATGATTTTTCATGAATCCCCAGTCAATATTTTAATTCACTAAGAATGAAATATATTGCACACTTAATTTTGGTCTCATGGGGGCAACTCACATGACACCAAATTTCTGTTATGATTATTTTTATTTTATATTATATAAAACAAAATAATATGAACATGTAGGGTTAAAAAATGCATGAAATATTAATTAGTCTATATAAATAAAATAATGCAATTTAGATAAAATAAATATAGATTGGATGATGTCATAATTTCCTCATAGTTAAACCATGATTTTCCACTGGAATAAAATATAAAAATTGAATGTTAGAGGGATAAAATGTTATAAATATTAAAATTTAAATGTAATATAATCAAACAATTATAAATATCAGATCAAAATTTTAAATTCCACCTCAAATATCAATTGAATTTTTCATTTGTCGAATAAATATTAAATTTATATATTTTAATTTTCCACTTTGAAAAACGATGGAACCTCTCCTTTCATGCATTCATTCTCCATGACTCATTATTATCAAACTTGCATTCTCACGACCATATCAATATTGATTATTTTATCTCATCACTCATTATATAATTTATGAATAGTTATTCTTGTATCATGAGATAATGTTCTCGGTCCATAATCTTGTAAAATTACTTCGTTATCCACTTTGTAAAGAAAAAGAACATAAAAACAAGAGGACATTTAATTAAGGTTTCAATGACTCTGAGGCTTAAGGATTCTACAATTTGATGTTTAAAAATAATGATCAAGTTTGAGGTTTAACTCTCAATCCATAAAGCATCATATTAAAAGTAAAATTTTTAATGACATTCTACTGTTCAAATCATAGAAATTCCCATCTTTCCTCGATAATCAATGCAATGATCATGATTAGTTTAAGAATAATGAATGATCTGTTCTATGTCCAGAATATTTTTTATTCATTTTATTCTTTTTTCAAAGAACATTTTTCCTTTTTTCATTTTTTGAATGTTATGAATTACAATAAACCTCACATCCACCACCTAACAAGGTATGATGTAAATCCAAGGCATAGTAATGCTGATTTATGGTTTACCCAAATCACAATCCATTTTCACCTTTTTTTGGTTTATTTTTGTAATTTTGTTTTTTTAATTTAAAATGGGAAGAAAAATAGAGTAAAATGTATTATTCATAAAAATTTTACAAATTCCAAAATAAAACCCCCGCACATTTTTCTTGTATTGTAAATCATCTCATTTACCCTTATAACCTTTACCCCAACGTTCAACATTAAAATACATTGAAAATATTAAGAGTAGGTTAGGAATTGATAGAAATGGATAGAAACGTAGATCATCCCATTAATGGTAATTCACAGTCTCTATGAGATAATGAAGGATTGATATAATGGTGGTGTTAGAAAGATAATTTCTCTTCAAAAGATTCCTCAGTCTTATTAAATGTGTTTTTAATGGTCATAGCCTTGAAAGGTAAAAATTAATGTTATATACGGTGGAATTTTCCATGTTCTCTAAAGAAATATTATCAATACACAATTGGGAGTACATAGTCTAGAAATAATCTTAGTAATGGTACATATGATTTAGGATTACAACTCAAGGCATGATTAATAATAATAAATCCATTAACAATAATTTTAGAAAATGTATGTATGAATAATGGTTGGCGGATTTCATTTACTTGAATCAATTAATTCTGTAAAATCATGAGTTATTATAATAATATTTATTTTTAATTTTAAAATTTAAATTCACCATTTTACTCATTTAATCGTATCAAAATTTTAATCTAAATAATTGTAATAGAGGATTACTAAGAAACACATATATATAAGATTATCAAACTAAATAATAATTCATGCGTGGGCATGAAATTTTATATTTATTGTTCATAACAATTATTTGGGAAAAAATATATCGGGATAATAAGTAAATCATTAAAAATTGAACTCTTTTTCTCAAGAATTTGATTCCTTCCTCTTCAATCGATGTGGCTTTCTTATACTATCATGAACATATAAAATAAAACTACAAAATTATAAAATGGGATACTATCATTAAATCTCCAAAATATTTGTGGTACTGGGTGGCAGGATGAAATAATAATTAAGTCTTAAAGTGAAGTATAAATTCTTAGATAGAATGTAAATGAAAATCTTGTTTTGATTCCTCATGTGGGACCTAATTTTTTGTTTCATCTAGATGGCAGTACCAGCTATTATCTTATGTTTGATGGTGTTTGGGGTTATTTACTTGTACCACAAAATTTTCATTTTACCATCACCCAATTATTTGTTCATGATGTGTATAATTACATTTATAGAGTACTATAGATCATCTGCATTCACATTGTGGTACATGTTCAATAGAAATTGTAATATAAAGTATGGAACCTCTTCCACTATCGTTCATACTTGTGAAATGTTTTCTTCAGATCCCAATGGTCTATCAAGGTATTCTGAATAAAAATTATAATAAAATGTAAAGTAAGAGTGTAAATCTATTTGATTTTAATTAAAATAAGAAATATCAATATCATGTTCTTTCATATAAATGTGGGAAGCATTGGGATTGGATTTCTTATGAAAATCAACATTGATATCCCAATCAACTTCCTCAAAAAAATATTCAATATGTACTGGGAGTTCCATATATTCCTAAATAGGTGTAGGTCTAGTTTCTTCATCTTCATATATGAAAAAGTGTGGATTGGTGAAATAAAATAAATTAATACCATAATGAGTGGAACTCAATTAAGAGATAATGAAATTAGAAATAAAAAACATTAAAAAAGGAGAATATCCAAGATTTAATTATAGTTTAATAAATTTTTTAATGAAAAGTGCCTAATGAAGATAGATCTCAGTCTATTGAGCTAGGTAGTAGGGATCCTCCATCCTTTCTTCAAATTCCACCTCATGGATGGTGTTTTCCTCTAATATGGATAGTGTGTCATGAAACAGTTCTTTCTTTACTAATTTATAGGGATCAAGGACATCATTTTTTACTTAATACACATTCTAGAATTAATATAGGTCTTGTTGATCTCCTAAACATATCATATCAGGAAACCCTTCCTCATCATGGATCCATTACATCTTATCTTGCTCATCTTGGATCTGGTTGCTTAGATGGTAAGGTTGGGTGTACTCATTATGCTTGGACTTTCCGTTATTGGTTTCATTTGAAAAATTTGTGAAAACAAGTTTTACTTAATCCATCACCCCAAATCATCTTTCTCATCTTATTATTGTAGCTATAACTATTTCTCTTGAGTTTTGCATACATATTCAGTTAACCATTCCATTTTCTTTATAAGGACCTCAATTTCTTTTCAAATATATTCTATATGATATTTTTTAATTTCATCATACTATTTCACCTAAGAGTACATAGTTTAATAATAATAAAAAAAATTTAATACATCATGTAAAAAATGTGTTTATTTTTAAATTTATTATTTTCTTTGAAAAATGGTGTGTGAAATTGTTTCTCGTCCACAACAATGACCCACTTTTCGACACAATCCATTCGTAGGGTGTGGAAGAATCCAAAAGTTTTCTTCTGATGTTGCATAGATGCTAACTAGTATTGCCTCACATGAAGAGTTTTGTTGTTAATTCACCATTTTATTCTTTCCCACCAAATTTAATTTTATTTTTATATGTACTATTAATGTAATTAAATTTAAATGTTAAATTAAATTATAAAACAAATACTAACATGAAATTAATTAATGATATTGGTAAATAAAAAAACCTTCCTGGTTTTTTAGTGGGTTCTATTATACCACATATTGGTGTTTAAATTATATTTGATAATTCGATTTTCAGATCTCATCCATGAAATCCTATTCCTATATTTAGTGGTGGAAATATATAATTCATTTTTTAATATTAATTCCACCTCCTCCAATATTAAATTATAATGTGATAACTCAATTAATAGAGTGACATCTTCCAAGACCGAAATCCATTATATGCCACTTCATGAACTAAATGGATCATATCCATTATATGAAGAGAATGTATCATGTATAATGGATGAAAATGATTTAATAAATGGATATAATTTTTTTTTCTGAAATCAGTCTCATGGTGGATTATTTCTACTCCCATTCACATCACCCTTTCTCATAAAAATGATAATAAAACATATCAATTTGAGAAAGGAATAAATTAAATTTTCACATTCCTCTCCTAGGGCATGACCCAAGCTAGATACTCATGATCAAGAGTAATAGTGTTCATGATGGTAGGTTTAGAAGAATAAAATAAATGAATAAGAGGAATTGAAGAAAAATGAAAGTGATGAATATTGAATAAACATAATAACAAAACATGATTTTATTAGAAAACTAAATCATAATTCATGTATAAAACAATAATAATGAAGATAAATAAATAAGATTAAAAGGGGATGATTCTTGGATTTCCTTCCAAGGTGTATATCATTAACATAGTGCAACGAATGGAAAGTTATGGAATGGAATTACTATTAAGATTTACATTTTCTTGGCGATATTTCCAAGAATCTTTCTTCAGTTTATTTCAATCAATTTAAAACATAATGGGGGAATAACTCCTTGATTTTTTTGGTGGAGAGCATGCCTATATTTCCTCTTTCAATTCTAGGTGCAATCACCTAAATTAGAGGGGGTGTAGGATGAGTTATTCTCCAGTTATGAAGGTGGGGTCCATGATATATTCTCAGAATGGTTTCTATCATCATTTATTTCTTAGAGCCCTTATATATTCAAAATTCCTTTTGTTCATTAAGAAAATATACCAAAAAATAAATGAAGGAATACAAATAAATCACCCTGTATTGGATTAATAATATAAATGTTATCATAAAAATACCCATTAGATTCAATTCTATTAAATTTCCACAATTAATCAATTTTCACAAATTT
The DNA here is from genome assembly GCA_963277665.1 of Viscum album. Lineage (NCBI taxonomy): Eukaryota > Viridiplantae > Streptophyta > Magnoliopsida > Santalales > Viscaceae > Viscum > Viscum album. The sequence goes on along the minus strand of OY728129.1, from coordinate 562,915,714 downwards.
TCTCAAAATACACTATAAAACAAAAATATAATCAATATGATCATACTGATAAAATGGTTTTGATTAAATAATTAAAATTAATATATAAAATTATAAAAATATTGTCTCTATCAATATAACATATATATACAATCAATTAAATATTTACATCCATCCATGTAAATATATGATGAAGAAAAATTACACCACAACGTAGAGATGGTAGGCCATTCATAAGAATATGAAATATTTTTTTATAAGATTGAAAGGAGTTGAAAAATTGTTTTAACATCATCATAATAAAATAATAGTATATTTTTATCCATGATTATTTATTATTGGTTGTATAATATATATGTACAAGAAATAAAATAATATATTAACATTGAATAAGTCGGGTAAGATGATTATAAATTCTGTGAGAGACCACCTTTTCATTAAGCATTATTCATTTTTAGGATGATCTTAGGGTGAGACTAGGATCTAAATAATGATTTGATTCAATATTTTAAAATATTAAAATGTATTTGTTTTGATATATTTATAAATATTTTTTAATAAGGGAGGAGATGATGTTATATTTTAAAAGATAGGGGAGGGACACCGATGGGATTACATGAAATATTTTTATATTACAAATTTATATTATTGTAATAGTTGATCCAAAATATCATTAATTTGAATATTATAAGTGTATTGTTGAAATAAAAATAATACATATTGTTTTAAAATCTATTTTTCCTTATATTAATTCCTTATACCTATATATTTAACCTATTTTTTTCATTTTCTCTTAACCTAGATGATTCATATTTAACAAGGTTACATTTCAAAATAAAAAAAATAATTTGACATTATTGTATAAAATTAATTTTCATGAATATGGAATTAATTTTATATGGTTATTCCCCATGAAGTGAGATAATTTAATTTTAATATATTTTTAAAAAATATATTGAAAACTATTTTTAGGGAAATGTTTATTGTAACCATAAAATTGATTTTACAGAAAAAAATGAATTGCGATTACTAAAATGTTATTAATTATATTATTTTAAATAAAAGTAGTATTATTTCAATTAACTGTAATATAAAAATTTATAATTACCAATTTATACTTGATTAATATAATATAACTAAAAATAGTTTTTAGATAAATATATATATCACTTATATTTCCTAAATGATGAGGATATATTTAAATGTTCGATAATATATTTTTATATAAATTTTATAATAATTCTAACATATATATATTATATATAATAATTGATGAATAAATATTCAATTAATTATTTCTAAATTATAATTATTTAAATTTTAATATTTTTATAAAATCAATATTTTTCATTATTCAGAAAAAAGAAAACTACATCTGAATCATCTCAAAAATTACATGCCTACTAATTGGGAAATGTTGAATTCAAAAATGGAATTTAATTTTCCATATTAAATTTATTAAAATAATTAAATTATGTTTCTTCATATTGTTTAAAAAATTTCACATCATGTTATTAATTCCATAAAAATAAAATCATGCTTTTTATAATTGAATGTTTGGTGTCACATTATTCCCTACCACATAAATTTTTACTATAAATTATTAGAAATGTTATCCCTGGGATAAGTGTGGATGATATTCATAATAACTAATTTTGGTTCCCATATTTCCATATCTATTTAATGATTTATCCACAGTAAATTCACTAATCATGTTATGTGATTCCAAAAAAAAAATTTATCTACACTCAATAATATTTATTCGATCAAACAAGTATGAAAAATATGTTTCAAGATATATTTCGGCAAAATTTTTCAAATTAGTTGTATGTAAAATATTTTCCCTTAATAAATTGAAACATCGCACTTCCTGAAAATCATAATGTCTACATGCCATTTCCAAATAGGATACCTTAAATAAAAACAACTAGAAAATCATAAAATTATTAATGATCATTAGAGATATTATACATTTATTTACAACCCTTATAACACCATTCCATTATGATACCTTTAAGAAAACATGATCCCCTATATAAGGCCCGAGCCTCAAACCTTACTTAATCTTGATTTATTACAAGATTACACATTGAGAATCTTTCCGGGATTAGCGTTTTTGAGAATTAGATCATAAAACTTGCATTACATTCCACATATAAACAATGTGGTTACATAAAGATAGTATTATTCATTCCCATCAATGGAAACATATTTAAAATAAAACATGGATTCTTTCTTGACACTTCCTTGATAGTATCATCATATCATGTACCTTTTCCTTGACCTGTGAAAAACATTTCAAAAAACATGGGATGAGCATAAAAAGCTCAGTAAGGGATATAAAAATATTGAAAGGAAACATGGGTACATATATACTTAAGAATGAAATCATAATTTACACATAAAACATAAGAAATTTAACATACCTCATCAAATCATGAATAAATTATAGAAATCATAAGACATAAAGGTAACTTGAGGCATTCATAACATTCTTACGTAGGGAGTAACCCTCCTGGTTACGTTTGGAATACCCATCACAGTATATTCCCTAAATATCTTTGGAAAAACCTTAACGTTTCACTCCTTCATGTTACCTAATGCATTGTAGAGCTATATCGGGCTCAGCCACCCTTAGTTTATCACGGAACCACCCGTCTTCATAATAATTCCCAAGAACCTCAACATAATCGTATCACATAAAACATGCATAAATGAAACATAACATTTCCACCTTTTAATCACAAGATATAAATAAAAAAATTGATATAAAAACATTATGAAAACCATTTTCAATACCAAAATAAAAGAAAAGTAAAACATGGTATTTATTTTTCTTTTAAAAAAAGTTATGGCTTGTAGAGGAAGCCGAAACTCAAATAATGGTCACGGTGGCAGAGAAGTCATTGTCGCCGCATACGTACGACAAAAACATTCACTTTAGTCGTTCAGTATGAACTTCATAAAAAATATTCTTTTTGAATAAACTTAACAGTCAAATGGGTTTATACACCGTATAAAAGAAGGTTTTGTATAAAACAAAATATGCCTCAATCAAAGGAGATTGAGACGAAGTCCCATACCTCGGGTCCGCCTTGACTCGATCATTCTTTAATGTCCTGAATAATAAACTTGAGTTAATTTCTAAATTCCTAAAAACCTTCTTCAATTTCATTATTCCTTTTATATCACTTATTACCATGTCATGAACACTATGTAATTATATTAGTTAATAACGGTCATTTTAACGATCATTGGTACTTGAATCAAAATATGATCTTTATAATTACAAGTTGTTCATGTATCCATTATATCATGAATTATAATCATGATGTATATATCATATATATCATATATATCCAGTATATATATACATTTATAATATTACATAATCATTTAGAGGTATGAAATGAAATGCACCGTTTATGGAGACAGTAAGCCCTACGTACGCATGAACGCTACTTTCATTTCAATTTCGTATTTTATAGAATGGAATCATAATGATATAAAGGTATATTATAATTCCAGTATAATATCATATATAATATCATAACTCCATCCTTTATACTTCCCACATATGGTATTAACGAATCAAATCACTTTGAGGGGGCGGTAGTCCGCACATCCTTAAATGATGATATCACGTTTACCCATATTAGAAACCATAAAGGTATGCCCAAAAAGAAAAATAAAGAAGTTTAAGGAAAACATAAGCATATTATATATCATATATAAATATAGTGACATCTTAATGGCCACCTTTGAAGGTGTTAAAAGAATGTTGAACAATCATCGTTTCGGGAGGCATAAATTCATTATCCACAGAAACAGTATGCCCTTTAACGATTAGATGTAGGTGTGTGTAAGTGTAGCTCGAATCCTTCTTATAACAACATCCTAGTATATTTAATATACTGTAGTTGTTACAAAATAAATTTATAAAAAGAGTTTAGGGGGTTGGATTAGAAAAATTAAACAAAAGGACTCATGTGAAGACATTACCTTAAAATCGGGTAACTCCATTTGGTTTGAGATCAAAAGCTTCCTTGGGAAGACTTCTTCCCAAAGTGAGGCTTCAAAGAGTAATAGAGGGATTTTTAGAGACAAAATGGGCATGTTTTGTCCAAGCCAATGGCTTTGGGAGTGTGGGTAAGGTGGTAGAGGTGGGGTCCTTTTATTAGAGGAGAGGATGGGCACTCTTGGAAAGTAATGAAATGTTACTTTATATGAAATTGATTTTCGGATTCAAAATGTCCTACATTGATATAATTCGAGGGTAAGGTGATACGGGTTCGAAATCCACCCATCCATTAGGTTTTGGACATGTGTAGGTCATATATTTTACATTATCATTTTATTTTATTTAAATCCTTTATTAATGAGGTAATCACTGCATCATCATGATGTCATAAATAATTTAATTTATTTAAAGTTTAAAATTATGAAAAAAATACTCTGATTTAGGAAATCTTTTTATCTTTCCAATGAATATTTATAGTCTAAAATATCATCTATTTAGACAAAATTAAAAATGTTTTAATCAGGTGATACATTCTTGTTATATTTACTTTCTTTAAAAAAATAAAAAGATAACAACTCACATTCCACAAAAGTGATTCCATGGGGTCCCCAAGTTTGGCACAAGACATCCCATGGTAGGAGATGAGAAAACTAGTAGAATTAGGACACATGTTGGTGTCATTTTTTTTATTATGATATTATTTTATTATCCTTAACTACCCGATTACTCATTAATCAAGATAATTAAAGATAATTATCGTCGTTACTAATCATAATGTCCAAAAACAAAAAAGTCTTGATTACATAATTTGGTCCGTATGATTCCAGATATGTAATCCATTTTACCAAATTCCAAATATAGAAATTGGAATAATTAATTTAAAAATAATTCTCGTTGTCAAAACAAATAGAGGGGTTTTTTGAAATAATATCTATGAAAAGTATGGCATTATTTTATGCCCAATTCCAAAGTTAAATTAATCATAATGACCACCATTGGATTAAATGGTAAAAATATATTCTAATTTATTTTTAAAACCAATTCAAAAGATAATCTAATCATATAATTAAACTAGATAAAAAATCAGTTTTGATGTAAAATTCAGTATTTTTCACTATTCGTAAAAAAAGAACATTGTCAGAAAAATACCAAAAATTCACACAAAGTAAATTTCGATATCCCAATAATAAAGAATAATTTTATTTTGACAAACATATCTAATAAAATTGTAAAAATATATATTTAAAAATGGTTTTCCATCAAAAGGCAGTAAAACAATCTTTTAAAAATATTAGTGTATTCTTTGCATAAGATTGTATTTATTTTCATTTTAAGCCTCTAAAAAACTATCTAATTCATTAATAGACATAGATAAAAATATATATTATTCATTAATTACTTGGGATGTTACATCCTTCCCCCCTTTAAAAAATTGCGTCCCCGTAATTTATTTACTTATCGAATAAATGGAGGTACTTATCCCTCATTGCATTTTCAGATTCCCATTTTTCCTCTTCCATCATGTGGTTTTTCCAAAAAAAAACTTTACCTGATTAATCACCTTATTTAGTAACACCTGCTCCATGTGGTCAAGATTCTGGACTGGTTGTTCCTCATAAGATAGGTTCTCTTCCAACTAAACTACCTCTGGACTCAAAACATGAGATGGATCTGGAATATACTTTTTCAACATCGAAACATGAAAAAAAAATTGTGTACCTGAGATAAACTCGGAGGTAAAGCCACCCGGTATGCAAATGATCCAACTCCCTCCAGAATATCATATGGTCCAATGAACCTTGGACTTAGCTTTCCTTTCTTACCAAATCTCATAACACTTTTCCATGGTGATACTTTGAAAAAACATGATCACCTACCTCAAAAGTTAGATCCTTCCTCATGTTGTCTGCATAACTCTTCTGCCTACTCTGAGCTATTCTCATGTGTTTCTGAATCACCTGACCTTTTTCTGCCATCTCTTCTACCAATTCTGGTCCCATCAACTTCCTTTCACCCACTTTATCCCAGAAAGATGGAGTTCGACACCGCTTCCCATATAACGCCTCAAATGGTGCCATCTGTATACTGGAATGAAAACTGTTATTATATGAAAATTCAACCAAAGAAAGATGTTGGTCCCAACTTCCCTGATAATCCATCGAACAAGCTCGTAGCATATCCTACACGTTCTGAATTGTTCGTTCTGACTGCCCATCTGATTAAGGATGAAATGTTGTACTAAAATTAAATTCAGTACCCAACGACTTCTGAAGGCCTTTCCAAAAGTTAGAAGTGAACATGGGATCACGATCAGATTAAATGGAGAGAGGAACTCCATGTAACCTGACTATCTCTTTATGATAAAAACGGGAAATTTGATCTAGGGAAAAAGTATCTTGTATAGCAAGGAAATGAGCAGATTTAGTCAAGCGATCAACAATAACCCATATTGAATTATTACCTCGAGATGTCTTTAGTAATCCCACAACAAATTCCTTGGATATATTCTCCCATTTCCACTCTAGCACTGGTAAAGGATGAAGCATTCTTTTCTGTAACTACTGCTCTTCTTTAACCTGTTGACATGTCAAACACTTCACAGTAAAATCAGAAATATCTCTCTTCATTCCATCCCACCAGTAATACTCCCGCATATCTCTGTACATCTTAGTATTGCCAGGATGAACTGAAAACGGAGAACTATGAGCTTCACATAAAAAATCTCTCTTCAACTGTGAATCACAAGGCACACACAATCTCTTCCAAAATCTCAATACGCAATCATTATCAATGTTTAATTCAGGCAACTTACCTTTTTGAAACAGATCTACCTTTTTCTGCAACTCACCGTCTTGCATCTGTGCTTGCTTGATTCTATCTGAAAGAGATGATCTCACTGATACCTGAAACAAAACAGAAGAACTTCCTACACATACAACTTCTATGCCAAATTTCATCAAATCCTTAACCAAAGGATCATGTTTCAAATGCAACATTGCTAATGAAGGATTACTTTTTCAACTCAAAGCATCAGCCACTTTATTTTCTTTTCCTGGATGGTAATGAATTGTACAATCATAATCCTTGATTAATTCCAGCAATCTCCTCTGTCACATGATTAACTCTTTCTGAGTGAATATATATTTTAAACTTTTATGTTCAGTATATATATCACACTTCACTCCATACAAATGATGCCTGCAAATTTTTAAAGTGAAAACAACAGCAGCTAATTCCAAATCATGTGTAGGGTAATTTACCTCATGAGTTTTCAACTGTTTTGAAGCATAATCAATTACCTGATCATTCTGCATTAGGACGCAACCAATTCCTTTCAATGAAGCATCACTGTATATAACAAACTCACAATTCCTGGAAGGTAGTGCCAAAACTGGAGCATTCACCAATCTTCTTTTCAATTCCTGAAAACAATCATCAAATTGTTTTGTCCAGATAAACATAACACCCTTCCGAGTTAGCTTAGTCATTGGACTAGATAACCGTGAAAAATTTCTAACAAACCTTCAGTAATTTCCTGCCAAACCAAGGAAGCTATGAATCTCAGTTAAATTTGTGGGTCTTGGCTAGTCTTCCAAAACTTTTGTTTTTGCAGGATCAAATGATATCCAATCTTTAGAAACAATGTGACTAAGGAAAGAAATCTGTTTCAACCAAAACTCACACTTGATGAATTTTCCATACAGTTTCTTTTCTTTTAAGGTTTGCAGGATAACCCTTAAATGTCTTTCAGGCTCCTATTTTCTTTTAGAAAACACCAAAATATCATCAATGAAAACCACCACAAACTTATCCAATAACTCATGGAATATTATGTTCATTATGTCCACGAATACAGCAGGTGCATTGGTTAGCCCAAAAGGCATTACTACAAATTTATAAATGACATATCTTGCACGGAACGCGGTCTTCAGAACATCTACTTCCATTACCTTCAACTGATGGTACCCTGATCTCAAGTCAATCTTTGAAAAACACTGAGCTCCCTGGAGCTGATCAAACAAATCATCGATATGAGGTAAAGGATATTTTTTCTTAACAGTGATGTTATTCAAGGCTCTATAATTAATTAAAATTCTCATTGAACCATCTTTCTTTTTAACAAATAAAATAGGAGCACCCCATTGTGATGTGCTAGGTCGAATGAAACCTTTCTCTAATAAATATTGCACTTGCTCCTTCAACTCTAAAAGTTCAATTTGAGCCATTCAATAAGGGGGTTTTGAAATTGTCTTAGCATCGGGAACTAAGTCAACAGTAAACACAACTTCCCGATCTAGTATTATTCCAGGAAACTAATAAAGAAAAGCATCAGGATACTCATTTTCCACTGGCACATCTTTAATCTGAATAGTTCCATTATTTTCAATGATGTGTTCTAGGTAACATTCATTTCCATATTTTACAGGTTTCTTGGCCTTTTGATAAGTTTTCAACTGTAAGGGTTCATTCTTCTACACAAACTGAATGTCTTTCTGAAAAGAAGCTTTGTTATCTCTACAGTCAATCTTAGCATGGTAAATAGAGAGCCAATCCATACCCAGGATAACATCAAACTCTACTAGAGGTAGAACAATAAGGTTTGCAAGTAGGTTCATTCCATAGATAAGGATAGGACGATTCTTATAAATTATTTTTGCCTCAACATTTCCCCCATGTGTTTTTACCAAAAGTTCAGGAGTCATCTCTTGAGATGGTATACCCATTTTACTAGATAAGGTTTCAGAGATGAATGAATGTGTAGGCCCCGAATCAAACAACACACTGGAATAATCTGAATAAACAAACAAAGTACCTGATACAACTTCATTTGATGGCCCGACATCTGCTGAAGTAGTTTCAAAGGATTTCACCACCCCTTTCTTCTTTTGGTCTAACAGCTTCCCATCACTCAAGCTCTTTGTCGGACACTCGTTTGCATAGTGACCCATATCATTTCACTTAAAACATTTTACTAACTGTAAATCAAATTTGGTCTTACCTTCACCTTGATCTTTTTCAGTGAAATCACGAGCCTTATGTCCCATCTTACCACATTGGTAGCACTTTCTAGAATTCAGAAGACATTCCCCATCATACCTTTTGCCACATTTATCACAAACTTTAAACATAGATTTCTTACCATCAAACTTTTTTGAAGAATTCTTCCCTTTCTCCTGCCACCTTGGTCTCTTCTTCTGCTAGTTTTTATAGAACACTTGATCATCAAAAAACTCCATTTCTACCTTCTCAGCACATCGAACAAGATTTTCATAACTTTTAAACTCAGAGAAGCAAATTCCCTTCGATATTTTGGCTTTAATCCTGAGTAAAAACGATTGATTTTACTATCAAGGTCTCGGATAAAATTTGGAGCATACCTTGCCAATCGAGTGAACCTTTCTTCATAGGTAGCCACTGAGTCTTCCTCTTGCCTCAATTCCATGAATTGTTCTTCCATCCTCAGTTGAACAGCCTTAGGAAAATACTTTTCAAGAAACATACCTTTGAATTCATCCCAGGCGAGAGCATAAATCTCGTCAGCATCCCTGATATTTTTAACCATCGACCACCACTGATCTGCTTCACTCTCCAAATGGTAAATAGCAAGACTAACCTTTTGATTGTCTGATCACCCCATGACATCAAAAATCTTCTCCAGTTCTTTAATACACCCTTCAGCTAGCACATGGTCAGATGATCCTCTGAATGATGGGGGATGTTGCCTTATGAAATGTTCCACCACTGACATGTTACCCTGTAGTTGATCGAGCTGATCTCCTGTATGGATACCACCGCCATTTATTGCTTGAGTCCACTGCACCATTACTGCAACAAACTATTCAGTTCAAATTCCGACCATCTCAGGATTCTGATTCTGATGGTTATTTCCTTCTACATTCATTCCTAGCACTGCTTCCCTGTTTCCTCTATGGAAAACCATTCTGGACAAACATGTCTTAGATGAAGCAACATGGTAATCTACAAATACTATATCACTTCAATTTGACCATAAAAAATTTTTTTGGATAATAATCTAATAGAATTCTAACTCCTAAAGTTATCTTACCCGACCTCTGATACCAAATATAAGCCCCCAGCCTTAAACATTACTTAATCTTGAGTTATTACAAGATTACGCATTGAGGATCTTTTCGCGTTTAGAGTTTTAGGGAATTAGATCATAAAACAGACATTACATTACACATATAAAAAAAGTGGTTACATTAGATCATAACCCTCTTGGTTATGTTTGGAATACCCATCATAGTATATTACCTAAATCTATTTAGATAAACCTTAATGTTTCACTCCTTCGTGTTACCCAATTCATTGGAGATCTATATAGGGCTCACCCTCCCTTATTTTATCATGGATCCACCCGTCTTCATAATAATGCCCAAGAACCTCAAGATAATCGTATCACATAAAACATGCATAAAGGAAACATAACATTTCCACCTTTCAATCACAATATATCAATAAAACATATTGATATAAAAACATTACGAAAACCATTTTCAATACCAATATAAAAGAAAAGTAAAACATGGTATCTATTTTTCTTTAAAAAAATGGTATGGCCTATAGAGGAAGTCGAAACTCAAATAATGGTCACAGTGGTAGAAAAGTCATTGTAGCGCATACTTGTGACAAAAACATTCCCTTTTGTCATTTAGTAGATGCTTCATAAAAATGATTCATTTGGAATAATCTTAAAAGTCAATGGGGTTTATACACAATATAAAAGAATGTTTTGTATAAAATAAAATATGCCTCAATGAAAGGAGATTGAGACGAAGTCCCATACCTCGGGTCCGACTTGACTTGATCGATCTTTAATGTCCTGAATAATAAACTTGAGTTAATTTCTACATTCTTAAGAACCTTCTTCAAGTTCATTATTCCTTTTATATCACTTATTACCATGTCATGAATACTATGTAATTATTTTAGTTAATAACGACCGTTTTAACGATCATTGGTACTTGAGTCAAAATATGCTCTTTATAATTACAAGTTGTTCATGTATCGATTATATCTAGAATTATAATCATGATGTATATATAATATATATAATATATATCCAGTATATACATGCATTTATAATAATACATAATCATTTAGGGGTAAGAAATGAAATGCACTGTTCATGGAGACGGTAAGCCGTACATACGCATGAACACTACTTTCATTTCAATTTCATATTTTATAGAATGGAATCATAATGATATAAAGGTATATTATAATTCCAGTATAATATCATATATAATATCATAACTCCATCCTCTATACGTCGCACATATGGTATTAACAAATCAAATCACTTTGAGGGGGCGGTAGTCCGCACTTCCTTAAATGAAGATATCACGTTTAACCATAATGGAAACCATAATGGTATGACAAAAATGAAAAATACAGAAGCTTAAGGAAAACATAAACATATTATATATCATATATAAATATAGTGACATCTTAATTTCCACCTCTGATGGTGTTAAAAGAATGTTGAACAATCATCGTTTCGGGAGGCATAAATTCACCATCCATGGAAACGGTATGTCCTTTAACCATTAGACGTAGGTGTTTGTATATGTATCTCGAATCCATATTATAACTACATCATAGTATATTGAAGATACTGGATTTTTTACAAAAGAAATGAATACAAATATTTTAGGTGGTTGGAGAAGAAAAATAAAACAAAAGGACTCAAGTGAAGACATTACCTTAAAATCGGGTAACTCCCTTTGGTTTGAGCTCAAAGGCTTCCTTGGGAAGACTTCTGCCCAAAGTGAGGCTTAAATGAGTAATAGAGGGATTTTTAGAGACAAAATGGGCAGGGTTTGGCCGAGGCAAAGGCTTTGGGAGTGTGGGTAAGGAGGTAGAGGTGAGGGCCTTTTATAAGAGGAGAGGAGGGGCACTCATGGAATGTAATGAAATGTTACTTTATTTGAAAATGATTTTCGGACTCAAAAGGTACCACATTGATATAATTAGAGGGCAAGGTGATAAGGTTTCTAAATACACCCATCCAATAGGTTTTGGACATGTGTAGGTCATAGATTTTACATTATCATTTCATTTTATTTAAATCTTTATTAATGAGGTAATCAATGTATCATGATGATTCCATAAATATTTTAATTTATATAAAGTCTAAAAATTATGAAAAAAATACTATGATGTAGGAAATCGTTTTATCTTTCCAATTAATATTTATAGTCTAAAATATCATCTATGTAGACAAAATTAAAAATGTTTTAATTAGGTGATACATTCTTGATATATTTACTTTCTTTAAAAAAAATAAATAGATAACAAGTCACTTTCCACAAAAGTGATTCCATGGGGTCCCCAAGATTGGCACAAGACATCCCATGGTCGGCCATGAGGTAACCAGTAGAATTAGGACACATGTTGGTGTAATTTTATTATTATTATTATATTATTTTATTATCGTTAACTACCTGAATTCTCATTAATCAAGATAATTAAAGATAATTACCGTCGTTACTATTCATAATGTCCAAAAACAAAACAGTCTTGATTACATAATTTAGACCTTATGATTCCAAATATGTAATCCATTTTATCAAATTCCAAACACAAAATTTGCAATAATTTATTTAAAAATAATTCATGTTGTCAAAACAAATAGCGGGGTTTTTTGAAATAATATCTATGAAATGTTTGGCATTAAATTATGCCCAATTCAAAAGTGAAATTAATCATAATGACCACCATTGGATTAAATGGTAAAAAAAAATTCTAATTTGACATTAAAACCAATTCTAAAGATTATCTAATCATATAAATAAATTAGATTAAAAAGCAGTTTTGATGTAAAATGCAGTATTTTTCACTATTCATTAAAAAATTGAACATTGTCAGAAAAATATAAAAAATTCACACAAAGTAAATTTTGATGTCCCAATCATAAAGAAAAAGTTTATTTTGACAAACATAGCTTTTAAAACTGTCAAAATATAGATTTAAAAATGGTTTTCCATCAAAAGGAAGTAAAACAATCTATTAAAAAATATTAGTGTATTCCATGCATAAGATTGTATTTATTTTCATGTTAAGCCTCTAAAACACTATCTAATTCCTTAATAGAAATAGATAAAAATATATATTATTCATTACTTAATTGGGATGTTACAACCTACTTCAAATTTTAGATTCATCCTATGGTTATCTTCATAATCATTTTTCCTCATTTGAGCATCCTCGATATGAATTTGAATAGTTTTTTCTTTTATAGTAAAACAACAGAAATGTTTTCTGACTAAAAAAATAACATCACCAACTTCATCCCAAAAATTTGTTATATAAAAAATTTTCTAACACAATACTTTATAATTTTTATTTTCTAATTATATAATGGATGATATTACTATATGAAAATTCTAGAAAAAATAATACTGATCCAATACACAAGGAATGTTATCTTATAAAAACATCATCATGGATTATAAGTTATATTCCTTTAGGTTTTCCATGAATTAGGAGACAATAAGAAGTTCTAAAATGTAGATAATTGATAGTCCACTTATGACTAATTTTGAGAATATCTTTGTAAACCAAGGGTTATGGTCAGATAATTTTTAAATAGGTTCACCAAAATATCTCATAAAATCATTAATATAGAGTTGTATTGGGAGGTTAGGTGGTCAATTTTCTATTTTAGTGAGGAAATTTTATGGCATGGCTAGGAGATCTAGAATAACCCATATGTCCACATTCATTCTTTTTTGTTTTCAAAAAACATGTGACAATATCGATAATATTATTATAATATTATCATTTAGAAAAATGTTGAGGATTGGGGAATTAATATTGAAATTTTTGTGCTTCTTTGAAAAATTAACATAAAAATAATCTTAATACATTGAAATCAATTTCCCATTTTATGTAATACAACTGAAAATTTTCTGTCAAATATTATTCATTTTGGAACTATTTCAATTCATAAGAAATGTTTAGTTATGACATTCATTTAACAATTTTTTTTATCTCAGACATGAATGAAACACATATTCTATTTATTTATATTAATATATCAACTTTATAATACATTCCTAAAAAAATTCCATCATTCAAATATTTTTTTATCATTTGAACATTATTTCTTCAATATGATAAATTTTATTTTTCTATAATAATTATGTATTTTCAATCATTGATAATAGATATTCTATTTATCATTCCTTAATGACTCCCATATACAACATTACTAAATAAAATAATATATTTTATTAATAAACCCTCATTTTAGGATAAATCCAGGATATTTCATCCTCAACAAATGAGCCAAAAAAAATTTCAGGCTTGGGTGTTGATGTATTGGGAAATAATAAGCCCTTTCTAATTCCCGCAATTTCCATTTCATCATTATGATTTCTATATATCATAGGATATGTTTGAAACATTTTTGATCATTATATATTTCCAAATAAATTACTATAATGGTAATGCATTTATATTTCAAATCAATAGATTATGGATTCTAACACATAATTAGGGGTTGGATAATTCTATTCCATGATCATCAATTTATATAATTAATACACACAGAATTTTTAATTCAAAATTATGACACCAAAAGTTCAAATATTTAATTAATTACTATATATTACAAATCTATACCTCCACAAATTTAATATTGATACCAGTGAATTAATCATTGTCCTTTTTAATTCTAGAAAAAAAATCATTAAATCATTATTACTATCTGAAACCATTACTTGTAGAAATGGTTAAGGTTTTATATAATTGATCGAAATTTTATAAAAATCATTGATAATAACTGGATAGTAAAATTAAACTATGTACCTCATTTAAATTTTTGGGTGATGTATATTCCACCACTACCATGTTCATTGAATGAAAAAGTAATTTTACATCCGTAAAGAAAACATTTCCAGTAATAGAATCCCCCTTATAATAACAATCATTAATCAATTTTCCTATATGGAAACTTTTATCTAAGAGACATTAGAACGATTCATGAATAAAGTAGACAATCATTACATATTTTAGAGTATATAAATATATAATCAATATATAGTCCAATAAAATAATTTAGATACTAATTTGACACTATGTTACAAATATTTAGAAAACATAGCGTTTATTATAATATCCAAAGTTAATTACAATAAATTTTTAATGTTCATACCACATTTTGTTTATTTTTAGAACATCAACCAACATTAATCATATAGAATGGTTCTGAAAACAAATATAACTTGTCAAAAAATATTAATCCCACTGTATTTTATCAAATATGTAAGTAGTGTGTTGTGGATGATATATGTACTTTATAGTAATGAGATTGATTTATCTATAATGAACGAAAAACTTCACTAAAAAAATTTTATTCACAACAAAAATAATATGATCTCCTTATTATATAGATAATAGTGAGTATAAACCCACTATAACACATCTAATTTTAATTTTAAGTTGGATATACTATATCCATTATGGTAATCCTATAAAAAGTCTTACATATAGGTTTTTAATAATAGAATATATTAATAGAAAACTCAACATTCTAATCATCTAGATGTACAAATTGTTCATCCAAAAATCACAAAAATGTATTCATCCATACATTTATATCCTCTATTCTTGGCATAATTTCCCCATTAATAGAATTTTTCAACACTTTCTGTAGCTTAATTTAATTATAAATATACACTAGAGGATGATATGTACATAATTTAGAATATGTCATCTACCCTATAAAATAGATGGATCCTTCCACTACATCTTTAATTGTAATCACTTTCCCATTGAAATAATTTTTTAAAAAAATTTAAAAACCATACAATACAAATAATTATATCAAAAATTACTGTATAAAAAATTATAATCTATTAAACAAGTTCATGTCTATTTTTTTATAATGGATATAAATGAACAATCTATTATTAATATGATATTCAATAAGATTCATGAGTGAAAATATTTCATTATATAGTTCTAGGGTAAAATTTATTTCTTCTTCAAAAACATCGAATCTATAAATGAGTGAAACGATTTGGATAGAAATTAATATTTAAATAAATTTTATGTTATAATTAATTTCCCATCATCATAAGTTTGGGACACTCAAAATCAGATTTAGTAATCAAACAATCTAGATTTTTCCTATAAAACACATATCATTGTTGTTCCCCCAACACATAGGACTTATAACATTTTAATTCATGATATATTTATAAATATTTAATTGGATATATGTGTTTAATATTTATACAATTGATTAAAGATTCATATTAATAATACCATCAAAATTGAAACAAACTCATCTTATAATTATGGATATACCAAGGTGTTTTGTTCCACAATTATCAAATGATTGATAAACCAAAATCCCTTTTTTCTTCATTGAATCATTTATTATTTTCTGTAGCATAGATAGCCTCATATTTTCACCATTACCATTGAGGAATTAAGATCAAGAACTTTCATTATCATCCATTATGGAACATAATACTATATCATCGTATGATGAATCATTATGAGAATCTAGTTCCCCTTGAATATTTATCAAAATCTGATCAGTTGACTAGTTGATATTTACTTTTTAGATTACATATAAATTCCACAACACAACAAGAATATATTTTAATTTTAAAAAATAAACATAATATTTTATTCATACATATTTATTAGTGGAGGGGTATTCATTCCATTTATACTAGTTGTTCTATGGGAATTAATTTCTCAATAAATATAAAATTAACTATTATATATTCTGTAAATTCCTTTATTTTTATATCATTTCAATTATGGATAAATAAAAAATTAATGATCATCATCTCATTTTAAAAAATACAATAGAAGAATATACTTTTCAATTACATTACTTCTGATGAACTATAATATATTTTCAATGGAATCAATCCAAAATTGAATTACCACTAGATTATTAGTTCTATTAATATATGGTATATTCGATTACTTGATGATATCCAAAGTAGATGAAATATATTTCAATAACATTTTTGTCCTTATACAGGTAATGTTATAAATTTAAAAAATATATGGCTACCAGAATTTATAGAAGATTTATTAAATTCAAACACTTTATGTATTTTCTTCCTCAGTAGGTAAGTAAAATTATTATATATGGTTATAAATTCAATTCCTTCCAGTATATTCCATCAATTATGAATAAAAAATATGTAGTTAACTAATAATCATCACAAATGAGGAACTACTAAAAAATCACCAATAATGGTACATGTTCTCAAATACTAATTAGGTTTATCAAAATTATAATGTTATATAAGTTCATTTAACCATATTTCTGAAGGTTCCTATTATATATTATCTAATACCAACTACAACTAACATTCTAAAATAACCAAAGACAGTTATCACATTATTATAATAGTTCATCACACTTGGTATTACCAATCACATGGCTAATTTTTTTAGTAATCAGAGACAAATATATAGATAAATTACTCCGACAATAATTTGTAAATATATAATCATAGGATAAAAAATTAATTCATCACTAAAATAATTAATTACGTCCTTATTTATATCTTGTGTTGAGGAAAATGAATAATGAGTGATCTCGTATAGTCAATTTGTGTTACAAATAGTAGAATAATTCTTGAGTAAATATGCAATAATTTCACAGTGGACAATAAAAAAATTAATTAAATCAACATATTAAGATAAATGAAAATACATGGATGATATCAAAACATTAAATCTCATGGGTAATGTAAAATTAATTGATAATAATTGAAATGAATAAATTTGGATAATTAATATCAATGATTCTCAAATAATATTTCCAGAATCATATAGTCACAGCCTCTTAAACATGATAAAATTCTTTATAAATGTATTTTTTAAATCATATACCCATCAAAGATTTAATAATTGGATTATATAGAAATTCCTATTGATTAATTAAGATAATTTATATGAATAAGAACCACCCATCATGTGCATGTCATATGAATTTCTCATATTTTCATAGATCATTGAACTGATTTTAAAAAATACCTATATTTCAATAATAATCTGTAATGAAACAAGAATATATAACATAAATATTTAATTACTAAAAAATAAATTTAATTAATTATTATCATTTAAC
This sequence comes from Viscum album, assembly GCA_963277665.1. Classification (NCBI taxonomy): domain Eukaryota; kingdom Viridiplantae; phylum Streptophyta; class Magnoliopsida; order Santalales; family Viscaceae; genus Viscum; species Viscum album. Next base: position 562,897,580 of record OY728129.1, on the reverse strand, counting down.
TGATAAAATTTATAGAAATTATATAATTTTGAAGAATATCAATTGTGATTTGAAGTTTTCTTATTTTTTCCTTAATATTATTAATATAAGTAGTAATTTAAAAAGGTCCAATGATTAATAGTGTTTCATAGAATCTATGATCACAATAAAATAATGGACATCAAGTTGAGGTATAATAAACTTCATATAATGGGTTTTTATTCATTTATTATAATTTCAGGTCATATAACAAAATTAAGAAATTATAAAACAATATATAATCAATATAATAAATATATTACAGGAAACATATTTTATTGATAGATTCATGAATCTCTTTACAAAATATTTTCAATTCCATTTTGAAGATTATAAAATTATATATATTTATATATATTATTTGTAATAAAAAGTACCCAAATAATTAGAAAAATATTTTCTTTTATAATAAAACTATAATAATGTAAATAATTATTTAATTAAATGAGTATACATGATAATTGGAATAGTTTTATGTGAATTTAACATTAAATCACTGAATTCATTAAAAAAATGTTGAACAATACGTCATGAAAAAAGGAAAAGAATACTCTTTTGAAACCAGTTCATATAATTTAAAACATGTGTAAAAAGGAATATTAATATTTTTTTGAGAATGATGAATGTTTCGTGAAAATATTTCAAAAAATCTAAATACACTAAAACTAAATTGTTGTAATTAAAATATTAGAATATGATTCTTAAATGAATTTTAATTACATGGTACTTACTTATGGATTTTATAATAAAAAAATGAATAAATAGAAAATAAAAATTTATTCGCAACATATAACTAGAGGAGAAGATTATATATTGGTTTTAGAGATACAAGATCATGAAAATATTCCCAAGGAAATATGAGCATAAAAAATATTGAAATAATCTAATTGAAAATCATAAATCCCATTCATTTGGTCTCATCTTAGTCTTATATGTTTTGTCCTAATATATATTGAATTTAAATTTATCAAATTCTAACATATTTTTTTAATCATTACATATTTTGATATGTTCATTTTAAAATCAATTTAAATCCATTCTTTTAACATTTATTTCTTATGTCGACGTTATACTATTTCTCAGACTATTCGTACAATAATACATTGATAAATATTTAATGATTTACAGAATTATAGAAATGTTACATCATATCCAAAATTTTAATAATTTCATTGAAATAATATTTATTCATTTTATTCAATTTCATTATCAACCATTCTTGTGGTAATAATCAAATGAATCAAACGGATTTGTAGAGGTTGTATTCCAATTGTATGCACAAGTGGCCTAATAATTTTCTAGTGGATGGAAATGTAAGAAATTATATGAATTCATATATTTAAAATATAATGTTATGTTAAAAATATAATATATATTTAATTAATAATACAAATTTCATCATTCATGTAAAATGGTGATGGAAAATAAATTTCATATCTAAATGAATATGATTTTTCAATCATACACATTAGTGATTTTTTCAATCATACACATGAGAGGAAGCATGAGAGTCCGTGTTGGTAATGTACTTATCTCATAGAACACGCACACATAGAGATGACTGATGGTTAATAAGGCACCATCCTTGATTGGCCAATAATACATCATTGAAGAGAAGAAGATTCTGGAACCCCATCCGACACTCTGAATTGGGTTTGCATAGTTTCTCCCAGGCCATCCAGTGGGTCCAATAGTGTTGTTGGCAACATAATATATGAATACAGAAGAAATTAATCTAATGAAATTATGGAAATAGTCAACGTCTTTCCCAGTACCACCCTAATAGACCAACGTCTATATTCATAGCTACTGGATGCATGGCCCATGATCGTAGTGGGATACCAAACTATAAAATTTTCCCATTCATCATGATTCCCAAGCCAGTAGTGAATTTAAACCCAAAAGGACCCCACTAGTGTGACCTAAATAAAACTGAATCAACGTTTAAAATTTTATTCAATAAAAATAGTTTAAATGAAAATAATCAAACTTATGTCGAGATAAAATGAATTAACCATTCATCCAGGCACCCCATATTTTCCTACATCAAGACCATAGTAGATGTAAACTATTAAATTGGAATTTTCTCTCTACATATTATATCATCTGGTTAAAAATTAAACACCCATATTTAAGGGATTGTCACAATCCGCCATCATAAATTAATCACCTGGATCATCTCATGGTTTTTAATTTTTAAATGAAGGTATGTACACCTAAAATTCATAAATAATTGGTAAACTACTCATTTTTATAGATGTTATTATTCATAATGATAAAAAAAGATTCAATAATCAGTGATCTCATTTAACCTCACATGGTCTTCCCATATCAACTAAATAAGAGATGTTTTATCACAAAATAACATGCCTCCCAAATACATTGTTAATTAATTAAACAATCCATTATCCCCCACTAAGGATCCAACTACCCAACATAGGTATAAATTATCATTTTGATATTTGTTGTAGTGTTTCTATATAATTATAGAAAACAACATATATATTTATATAAAAAAACCTATCACAAGAACATATTAACATTCAAGGTCTGTTAGGATATAGAATCTTCCACATAAATATTTTTTTTTTGAAATTGCTTCATTGGCCAATTGCTGATTCACATACATATTATTGTTGTGCACCTATTGTTTTCAATAATAAATAATTCATGGGGGATATTGCTAAGAACAATACTCTATCTCTTTATGATGATTTTGATGTTCAGAAATACGCTTTAATTTTTTTCTAATGATTTTACATTAAGTATTTTTCAGGAATTATATATTTTATATATTATATTTTTTGGAAGAATGTTAAAGTGTTTACACAGTGTGGAACATTTTCTAAACCATTATGGAATCAATTTAAAGTGTTCTAGAAACACTATTCAAACCTTACGTTTGGAAATCGTAGCGTAAAGAATGAAAGTAAATCATTTCATAAAAAAGGTAAGGAACCCGATGTTTATGCTTTACCGTTTATCAGAAAAGTATGGTTAAACAACCATAAATTATCAAAAAGTATGATAGAAAGGAACCCTATGTGAAGAAGTACCCTACGTTAGGATGGAATCCTACGTTTGGGATATTGAGAATGTATGATAGGGAGGAACCCTAGATGAGGAAGAACCCTATGTTAGGAAGGAACCCTATGTTTGGGATATTGTCACGAACCGAATCTGTACACCGCCAAAACCGGCACCAAACCCAGACCGTGACAAGTCCCGAAGGGCATTCCCGTTCCCCGCGGGAAGGCACAAGTGCCCGGGTATCATAAAATGATAATTGGGAACAATTTACCCGAGTTTATAAACTTAAAACGACAAAAGAATCCAATGAAACGAATCTGAATTTTTCAAACCAAATATTCTTTTTCAAAAATTCAGAACTGAATTACACAATTTTAAACAATTTTTAAAGACCATTACAAAAGTACAAGCCCAAGAAAATACAGCCCAAGAACCTCCACATGGAAAGAGGCACCGCCCTCAAGCCATCTCCATGACACTCCATCACGATGGACTGCTAAAAAACCGAACCAAAGGCATAAAACCTGTACCCAAACCTGTGACATAAAATAAGCAAGTCTACATACACCCAAAGGTGTAAGTATGGTGTGAGAGAAATCCCAGTATGATACCACATCTATGAAATTCCATGTGATAAACATTTCATGACAAAAATCATTGCATGTTTTGTAAATAAGAAATGCTAGTTACAATTTTCTAAAGGATGAAATAATAAATGAAAATAGTTTTCATGTGACATAATTTTAAAGGAACAACAATTTTAAAATAAATAACAAAGATACTGAATTATCTATCCAACAATACCGTATACCTACGGTAAGTACAAAGGATCTAATGACCACAAGTAATAGGAAATAACCCCTAGGCACTAGCTAGCTGTGGGTCCCAGGTACCTCGTATCTCGGTGAGAGTAACCACAAAAAATATCTGTTCTCATGCACGACCCACTAGTAGGGATCATAACCATAACCTAGTGGTCCCCAATCATCATCATCATTGTTTAGTTATAGTTGTAAGTGTCAATCTTGCTAAGTGAAACTGAGGCCAAACCCCACGGATTCACTAGCATACTAGTACACGTCCACCCACCTAGATACCCGGGTTTTCCCTTTGTGCTCAAAAAAGTTCAACAATCCAAGAAGTATAGTTTTCACATGAAAATATCAATTCCACATCACACATTAACCAAACATCCCCATGTACATCACACAAGTCAAAAATTACACTATTCATTCAAATGCATTTTGAAATCAAACTCACGCCAAAATTCCCTACAACAATTTTCACATTTCTTTAACACTTACAAAAATCCATTAAATGATTTTATAAATACATTACAAGATATTTAACTCACATAACAGCCCACAAACATGTCACTTAATACCCTTCTCACCTTCACAATTCATTTTATCAATAAACTCACACGAAACATCCAACACCCGTGTTTCTCACACAAAACACAATTTAGTAAAACATTTCGGAAATTTATAAAACATTCTAAAAATGTTGGACATCTCAAATCACCACTTTACCATTCAAAAACCCACATTAGGTGAACATACTCACCCAAACAGTATATATACACCCTTTCCCAACTTTGTTTAACAAAATAAAACATTTGCAATTTTTATAAAACAAACCCAAGAGGTATAACCATTGTTTACACACTAAACCCATTTCAAACCCCTCATTCAAAAACAAAATCATAACAATAAAAATCCAAAACAGAATTTTCAGCCCTAAAACAATTATTAATGCACCCCCAAATGTTATAAAAATATATAAAATAATACCACAAAGATACACATGAAAAACACACGTTTTCATAAATCTCCTTCAAAAAGTACAACACGGTTTTACAGCTTAAACTCATTCAAAAAACCACTTTTCAAGGCCCACATGATAATAAGGAATTAACAAAGCAGAATTGGTAGCTCCTTTCAAGACTAATAAATAAATGTCATATGTAACAAACTAAACCCAAACATTACCCCAAGAGTCACACATGAAAAGTACCCAATTTCAAGCTAAAATACAACTAAAAATTAAATATTTTACCAAATTCATCAAAAACAGTTTTAAAACCACACAAGACAGATTATAAACATACTAAATTAATAAAACAATCAAGATAACTCATCATAAAATGGTTACATATGGAATCACCTACCTTTTGAGTCGAAACCCTCAAAACATGGTGTGAAACCTTAAGCGCACCACCACCGCACCATAAGGAATATAAATCCTGACCTAGACCACCAAAAATGGAACCAAAAGATACCAAATCAGACCTTAGGATCGAAACCTAACTTCTGGACATGAGAAACTTCAAGAAATATGAAATAAAACTAATAGGGGATGGAAGTAACCAAGAAGGAATTCCCTTACTTGAAATATCTTGAATAAATCGGCCCCAATCCACCTAACCATGAATCTCCAAGTACCCAAAACTGATATGGAGGTCCTAAGGAGTCATATTAGGTCATGTGGGGATAGAAATGGGGGGAAAAGGATGAAAATTGAAGGAGTTATGAAAGATTCATTTTACCTCATCAAATCTGGTCGATTTGAGAAAGATTGAAAAAGATCATCCCAATCCGCAGGGTATATGAGCTCCAAAGGGGAAGACGCGATACAAGGGGTGCGGATTCAATTTTTGTCTTTGAGTGGGAGGTTGAATCACCGAAAAACAGTAAAAACGAATGAGATATTGAAATTTTAAAAACATAATTAAATGCAGGAAATGGGCTTACGGGGAGGCCCATAACCTTAATTAAAAACCCAAATCCATCATGATTTGGGATTTCTATGTGGATCAAAAGGATATGGTGATTTTAATATATTATGGTATTACAATTGAAAAGTAGAATTGGTTTAAAATAATAAAAATTGAAGGTGTTAGAGAAGAATCAAAATTTGTTTTTAAATCTGGATTTGAGCTCACGGTTTGGCCCAAATTTTCAAAACCCACTATTTTCAACAAAATGAGTGGTAAACCCCCAAAACAAATCGGTAATGGAAATTAATTGAGTAATGAATTTAAAAAAAATTCATGGGTGTGTCAATTCTCCCCACCATAAAACTTTCCGCCCTCGAAAAGCCACATCACATATAAAGCAAAAAACCAAACCCAATCGAAAGGCATAAATGGACTCATTTGCTAAGCTTCGCCCCCAAAGGTCAAAACACCTCTAGTGATCAATTAAGGAAGGAATACTTCACAACCAAAACATACACCTCATTACTGAAATTATCAATCACATTCAAGATTTATCCTAAAAAAAACTCCTCAAACACTATCTGAACAAGGCTCAAGAAATTTACCCAAACAAACAAGAACATTGAACAAGGTTACACTAACCTTGATATAACTAAACAATTGGGAAATCTCCAATCCCAACGTTTACTCAAAGAAGATGTATGTGGTTATATAGCTCCGAACGATACTACCCACATCCAATCCAAGACCAAGTACAAAAGTGAGTTACTCGTACAGGGATACACAAATGGGCTCCCCAACCATAAGAGACAACTTAAATTTTTTTTCCGAGAAAGAATCAAGACACTAACAGGGGAGCCCCGAACAAACTCCGTAGTACAAGGGGTATAATCCCATTAGGAATTTTCAAAATAATATAAATGAGACTCATAGTGGTTCTCCCCACCATAATAACCATCCATATTAACTGACCAATATGAGCCGGCATAGAAAAACCCCAAAACATAAAGTGTTGGGACGACAACACGGTTAGCCCGCGCAGTTTGGGAAACTGTGCTCTAACCAAGTGGATCCTTATACCTACATGGTTTTCTAGTGAATAGATACTAATAAATTTTCACTCAACATGTCTAGAAAAATCCAAAACCTTTCCCCAAACCCAAAGGAAACCAAAGGGGAAAAGAAAGTCATTGGGAGATAACATGGGGATGAGGCACTCCACCTCTTTCCACCAAATGGGAACAAAAGAAGAAAGATGAAAACACCAAAATTTTAAACTATTCCCATCTCTCATACTAAGAACAGTTCTTTGTTCAAGGTTAAAAACTACCATGGGATTTCCTTTGACTACGTGCCAGCTTCTCTCCGGGACCTATGGCTGGAGCTGGAATGATTGAAGCATCTTCGTCCTCGCAGTTAGGATTTGGAAACCACCAAATAGAATTTCTTCTTCCGATGCTAAAAACAACTACACGCAATCTGAGATGGGTTCACCCAGACATAACACACTTCAGAACACACTTTACAGTAACTTTTAAATTCACTGAAATAAGGGTTTAGAGGATCCACTCACATAACACCCTGCTTCTTTGGGTGAGAAACAACAGAAATAAAGGACACATATAAACACCTTCCTCTAAAATAGAGGATGTCGAGATATCCCAAAAGGAAAAATAGTTTTGAAAAAATATATACTCACATAATATTGTAAAACTTCACCTTTATAATCAAACGAGCACATGACATCACATCACGTCACCGAACAAGTCTAAAGAAACTAAGAGAAATAATACAAGGAGGGGGCCTTATACAATATCACCAAATATTACAGCATTCTAGAAAGTGTCCATAATAGCCTCTCATATCCAAATTTCCCACACTAGTAGTTTAACATAAACCCCTTATACGAAGAGACTATGAAGGACTTAGAGGCCCTCTTAGACACTATCCATGCTGACAACCCCAGAAAACATTTACCTTCGACGAATTAGGTAGCTTACGAAACTAAGGTCTCTTTCAACCATCCACGAGCACTCTTACGCAACAAGAGGATCCAAAAAAAACCAAGAAAGTAAATAGTGTAGATTCATTCCGAAAATCTCAAGAAAATATTCCTTACATTGATCAACTGGTGGATTTTTCTAATGGTGAAACAATCCGCATTGCACTTCAGTTGTGCACTAAATCTTAATGGGGCGTACCTTATCCAAAGAGAGAACCCAAGGACCCAACCAAGCAGGTCCATTGGTAAAAACATACCACAAAATAGATACAAACTCGTTAATGGAACCATCTTAATGGTGTCTCGAAACATATATCCTAGGAGAATACTAACAGGACCGTTTACCCAGTTTTCTGACCAAACACAACCCCCAAAAAAACAGTTCGAGCAGGAGGGGTTCTTGGACTCAAAACATCCCACAACATCAAAATTTTAAAAAACCCATAATAAAAACCATCCCAAACTATTCATCATGAAAACATGTTTTTCTTTAAAACCATTTCTGAAAAAAATGGTTCAGCGGTGAGCGTATCCACCAATGGTACCCCAAGGGCCTCACACATGCATGTTTTTGTGCCACACCAGGCACCCTCCTCATATCCGTCCTAGAACTCATCCAGTCATGCCATCAACCATCTATCATCCCATATAACCCAATGCATGTGGTCACTCATAGAAATACCAAAGGACAATGCACTGATTCTTTCCACTTTTCAAAACCAAAATGGTCAACCAACACATCATTCTTATCAAAACCGCTAACCAAGAGGTCGAACCCAAATTACCGCATTAAAAAAACTTTTTAGAAAGGAACAATCGCTCCAATGAAAAATCAATTTCAATTTATTTACATAAATTTCAAAACATATCATCCCATTAAAAAAACTTTTAATAGTTTAGAAAACTATAATGGGAACACTTTTTCAAAACCAACTTCAATATAGTTTCTACTTTCAAAAGAGGTGTAAGAACACAATTTTCCATCTCAAAATAATTCTGAATATTCAGATCGTCTATTTCATAAATCAAACCATTCCATATTTATTTGAAAATCATTTCACAAAAACATTACACTTCCTAAAACCAAGTCACTTTAAAACCAAAGTTCCAAGATTTCAAAACTAAAGAACACCAGACAATGCGAGAGGAAACTAGTTTCAGTGGGTAACTTGGACATATGGTTGGCGGCCATATTCCAATCACTACATTGTCACAAAGAGTGCTCTATGGAATATCCCCGGCTCCAAATAGCTTGCCAGACCCTGCGAGCTCATTGAGACCATTAACCCAACTCTCTTTTCATTTCCCCTAATCATCATCAAACCAAGAAAACCAAAAGACCTAGACAAATCCCATCTTCCCCTGGTGACATGAATCCTGAAATGAGGTGTGGTGATCAAGCACACTACCCATAACCAAAATCCCATGTCCCAACAATCATAACTCTAGACTATCCTGACTATTTCCCAAATAACATGACTCCAATGGAGCGAACCTCCTTGGATACCATTTTGTCACGAACCGAATCTTGACGCCACCAAAACCGGCACCAAACCCAGACCGTGACAAGTCCCAAAGGGCGTTCCCGATCCCCACAGGCTGGAAAAAGTGCCCGGGTATCATAAAATGGTAATTGGTAACGATTTACCCGAGTTTATAAACTTAAAACGACAAAAGATTCCAATGAAACGAATCTGGATTTTTCAAACCAAATAATCATTTTCAAAAATTCAGAACGGAATTACACAATTTTAAACAGTTTTTAAAGACCATTACAATGGTACAAAACCAAGAAAATACAGCCCAAGAACCTCCACATGGAAATAGGCACCGCCCTCAATCCATCTCCACGACACTCCGTCACGATGGACCGCTAAAAACCCGAACCAATGGCATAAAACCTGTACCCAAACCTGTGACATAAAATAAGCAAGTCTACATACACCCAAAGGTGTAAGTAGGGAGTGAGTGAAAGCCCAGTAGGATACCACCTCTATGATATTCCATGTGATAAATATTTCATGACAAAAATCATTGCATGTTTTGTAAATAAGAAATGCTAGTTACAATTCTCTAAAGAATGAAATAATAAATGAAAACAGTTTTCATGTGAGATAATTTTAAAGGAACAACAATTTTAAAATAATTAACAAAGCTACTGAATTATCCAGCCAACAATACCATATACCGATGGTAATTAAAAAGTATCTAATGAGCACATGTAATAGGAAATAACCCCTAGGCACTAGCTAGCTGTGGGTCCTAGGTACCTCGTATCTCGGTGAGAGTAACCACAAAAAATATCTGTTCTCGTGCACGACCCACTAGTAGGGATCATACCCATAACCTAGTGGTCCCCAATAATCATCATCATTGTTTAGTTGGAGTTGTAAGCGTCAATCTTGCTAAGTGAAACTGAGGCCAAACCCCACAGATTCACTAGCATACTAGTACACGTCCACCCACCTAGATACCCGGGTTTTCCCTTTGTGCTCAAACAAGTTCAACAATCCAAGAAGTATAGTTTTCACATGAAAATATCAATTCCACATCACACATTAACCAAAAATCCCCATGTACATCAAACAAGTCAAAAATTCCACTATTCAATCAAATGCATTTTTAAATCAAACTCACACAAAAATTCCCTACAACACTTTTCACATTTCTTTAACACTTACACAAATCCTTTAAACGATTTTATAAAACCATTACAAGATATTAAACTCACATAACAACACACACACATGTCACATAATACCCTTCTCACCTTCACAATTCATTTTATCAATAAACTCACATGAAACATCCCACACCCGTGTTTCGCACACAAAACACAATTTAGTAAAACATTTCGGCAATTTATAAAACATTATAAAAATGTTGGACATCTCAAATCACCACATTACCATTCGAAAACCCACATTAGGTGAACACACTCACCCAAATAGTACATATACACCCTTTCCCAACTTTTTTTAACAAAATAAAACATTTGCAATTTTTATAAAACAAACCCAAGAGGTATCACCATTGTTTACACACTAAACCCATTTCAAACCCCTCGTTCAAAACCAAAATCATAACAATAAAAATACAAAACCGAATTTTCAGCCCTAAAACAATTATTAAAGCACCCCAAATGTTATAAAAATACATCAAATAATACCACAATGATACACATTAAAAACACACGTTTTCATAAATCTCCTTCAAAAAGTACAACACAGTTTTACACCTTAAACTCATTCAAAAAACCACTTTTCAAGGCCCACATGATAATAAGGAATTAACAAAACAGAATTGGTATCCCCTTTAAAGACTAATAAATCACTTTCATATGTAATAAACTAAACCCAAACATTACCCCAAGAGTCACACATGAAAAGTGCCCAATTTCAAGCTAAAATACAACTAACAATTAAATGTTTAACAAAATTCATCAAAAACAGTTTTCAAACCACACAAGACAAATTATAAACATACTAAATTAATAAAACAAGCAACATAACTCATCATAAAATGGTTACACATGGAATCACCTTCCTTTTGAGTTGAAACCCTCAAAACTTGGTGCGAAACCGTAAGCGCACCACCGCCGCATCATAAGGAATATAAATCCAGACCTAGACCACCAAAAATTGAACCAAAATATACCAAATCAGACCTTAGGATCGAAACCAAACTTCTGGACATGAGAATCGTCAAGAAATATGAAATAAAATGAAAGATGATGGAAGGAACCAAGAAGGAATCCCCTTAATTGAAATATCTTGAAGAAATCGGCCACAATCCACCTAACTATGAATCTCCAAGTACCCAAAACTGATATTTATGTCCTAAGGAGTCATATTAGGTCATGTGGGGACTGAAATGGTGGGAAAAGGATTAAAATTGATGGAGTTATGAAATATTCATTTTACCTCATCAAATCTGGTCTATTTGAGAAAGATTTAGAACGATCGTCCAAATCCGCAGGGTATATGAGCTCCAAAAAGGAAACCGTGATACAAGGGGTGAGACTGAGGTTTTTGGCTTCGAGTGGGAGGTTGAATCACCAAAAAACAGTAAAAAACGGATGAGATATTGAAATTTTAAAAACATAATTTAATGCAGGAAATGGGCTTACGGGCAGGCCCATTGCCTTAATTAAAAACCCAAATCCATCATGATTTGAGATTTCTATGTGGTTCAAAAGGATATTGTGATTTTAATATATTATGGTATGCCAATTTAAAAGTGGAATGGGTCTAAAATAATAAAAATTGAATGAGTTATAGAAGAATCAAAATTTGTTTTTAAATATGGATTTGGGCTCACAGTTTGGCCCAAATTTTCAAAACCCACCATTTTCACCAAAATGAGTGGTAAACCCCCAAAACAAATTGGTAATGGAAATTAAATGAGTAATTAATTTTAAAAAAAGTCATGGGTGTGACAAATATTGAGAAATTATAGAAGAAGAAACATTATGTAAGTCTTTAATGTTTTGGTTGTTTCTCAAAAGTATGGTTAAAAAACCTTACTTTTGTAAACAACTTTACATTTGGAATCTTAGAAAAGCATGATATATATTTGGATATAGAAGAGAAATGTGTGGATGGTCAACCCTATGATTGTGATCAACCATATGTTTGTCATCAACCTTATGTTTGATGAATGCGACATCAACCCTACATTTGATCTATCTTACGTTTCATAGGATGCATGTAGTGCAACTAAACCTTACATTTGGCATCGTGAATTTGAAGTTGATATTTTTGTTCAATGGTCTACAATCAATTGATTTGGCTAATTTTAAGCCGGACTAAATGTGGATTATGAAGTGTGTCATCGAAAATTTTAGAGCCATTTGAAGGATTTATTTAACCAGAGCTATTCATGGAACATATTATGGAGTTTTAAAACTACTCAGATTAATTCAAATGTTTGAATATTGCGAGTAAAAGGACGATTTTTGTGGATCCGATTTTAAAGAGGAAACCCTCGATATATCTGTTCTCATTTCGAATTTCAATGTACACAATACACATCATAATAGAAACAAGTTTGATATACGAAAAAGTGTACAGAGATCGATATAACAATGATTTGAAAGAAGAACACATAGCGATCAAGAATGCAAGTGGAGATACAATCACTGTATTCAAAAGAATGATCTGATGCACAAACTTCGCTATTTCTGATGAGAAAAAACAGAGACAAATCAAGATACAAAGATCTACTGATTACAAAGTGTGACTACGCTCTATTTTTTTTTTAAGAAGAAAAAACACAACAAAAGATTAATATATTTGTCAATGACTATATTTTTTGCATCTGATGCTGCTTATGTTGAGATTCTATTTTCTATATCTACTACAATCAGATCGACTGAAAGATCGATATTTCTGAAGATGATGATTGATCTGCTGTCAGTTGCATTCTGTTGCAATAGTGAAGATCAACTAGAAAAGTTCTTTCCAAACAAAAACACATTTTATCATGACTAACCAAGTTATGTACTAAGGTGAGTAGGTTCATGTTTGAACTAGAAGGCTTTGTTTGCCTAAAAATTGTAAACGTTTCAACTGTGTTTTTTCATTTGTTGGACTGTCTGGAGGACTAGATAGTGAAAATCATCGAGCTCGTGGTGTAAAGAGTTGGTGGAGTGGACTAGGGGCCTTCTGTTCCCTAAACCACTATACATCCGTGTGTCTCGGCCTTTACTTATTCTAATGCAAGATCAAATCTAATAAAGCATATATGACAGAACTCAATCAATCGAAGAGTTAATGAAAAATATTAAAGAAACAATTCACCCCCTCTTGTGTATATTCTTTATATTCAAGATCCAACAATTGGAATCAAAGGTGGAGCTTCGGATAGAGCCTTAGAAACTGAGAAGCATTTAAAAACTATACAACAGAGCATCATGATTGATACAAGAGGAAGGATGTCAATGGTCAGAGCACAATATTTTAAGGGAGACAACTATGGCTGCTGGAAATCATGCATTATAATATATCTGAAAAACCTTGGATATAAGGTTTATTCAAAGATTATGAATCCTTTTTAAATTCCTGAAAATCCTGAGACATGGAGTGCTGCTACAGAGGCAGAGTATGATATGAATTCAAAGGCTATGAATGCAATTATCTGCGGTCTAAGACTAGATGAATTTAATAGAATGTATCAGTTCCCGAAAACATATGGGATGTAGAAAACAATAGCTGTGGCATATGAAAGAATAGACAATGTGATACAAATGAGATATGATACTGCCAAATTGAAATTTTATACTTTCAGAATTATAGAATGTGAAAGAATTACCCAAATTAATGGGAGATTGAAAGAAATTTTCAATAATATAATAGATCTAGGAGATCCTATCAAGAAGTTTGATCAAGCATTAAATTTACTGAGGGTACTTCCTACTCGATGGAATGGTATCTCTGCTACAATCAGACAATCAACACCTGTTAAAGATCTAAACATGGGAGAGCAGATTGGTACACTAATTATGTAAGAAGATGAAATGCAAGTTGAGGCAAATGAACATAAAGTTTACATAAAAAAGGATGATACTACCTTGAAGGTAACTTCACAACAAAAGAATAGAAAGATATATAAGAGAGAAGTCAAAGCCAAATCAGAGAGCTCTGACTCATCAAACTCAGATGAAGAACTGGCTCAGCTAGCCAGAAAATTCAGAAAATTTTAAAGAATGAAAAGATGGTTTAAAAATTCCTTTACGAAATATGATAAGGATGTACATTGCAATGAATTCAAGAATATGAGACACATCGGACTAGATTTCCCACAATTTACAGATACAAAGAAAAATAAATTCTTCAAAAGAAATGACTTTGAGCCAAAAGACAAAAAAGCTATGAAAGCCACTTGGAGTGTATCTGAAGGCTCAAGTAGCTCTCCAGAATCAAGCTCAGAGAAAGAATAATTCAATATGAAAGAAATCATGTGTTTCCTGGCATAAACAGATAAGGTACAATCATATTACTCATCTTACTTAAACAATGAATCAAATTCCGAATCAAGCTACACAAATTAAAAACATGTAGCCTTCTGCAATATTGTTGAAGAAAGAGATGACTCACAATTTAAGAAACATAAGTCACTAAAGAACATACATAATACTATTTTAGAAGAAAGAGATACAATTATTAATCAACATAAGGAATTAACTAATAAATACTATTCTATTCACACTAACTATATAAATTTTGTATCATGAATAAAAAAACTGTATGATGATGTAGAATCTTACAAATAGGCTGCATTGGATTTTAAAAAAGGAGAGAATTCATTAAATGAAATTCTTGGAAAAACTGTCAATAAAAATAAAGACATGGAATTGGCATTAATGGAAAAAAACCTAAGTTATACAAAATTATTTTGTTCCTAGCACTAAAACGGTTAATTGTAACTTTTTTTGGGACAAAGGGACATATTGGTAATCATTTTTTCATAAGACAACCTCAAATTTGTTGTATTCAGAAAAACTATGTTTCAAAAGACTTATATGAGTCAGTTGATTTTAAAAGAATAATGAAAATATAGATACCTGAATCATTTCTAGCTAACACCCCTAGAACCAACTGAAGATGGGTAGCAATGCAATTTGTTTAAATGTCTTTGTAGGTAGCAGGCCACCAAACCAGAAAATATATGTGTTACATGGATAGTGGATGCTCAAATCAAAAAAATTTATAACACTCACTCAAAAGGAAGGAGGACTTGTCACATTTTGTGAAACTGCCAAAAAAATCATTGGCATTGGAACTTTTGGAGATCCAAAAACAGTCTCAACCAACAATGTAATTTCTGTACAATGATAGAAACACATCCTAATAAGTATCTCTCAACATTGTGATGATGGATATAATGTAAATTTTACTAACAATTGTTTTACTATTTTTAAAGATAAACTGATTAAATTTAAGGCTCCCAGAACTGAAAATGTCTATACATTGAATTTAAATTCCTTGTGTATACAACATGTAAATTGCTTGGCTACTAGAGTAAGTGAATCTTGGATCTAGAATATGAGACATAGACATTGTAATATATATATTTCACATATGTTATCTAAGAAACACTTAGTTTATGATTTTCCTAGTCTCGGAATTGAAAGTAATAGATTCTGTGATGCATGCCAACTTAGAAATCAACACAAATCATTATTCGAATATATTAACTAAAACTCTAGAACATATCCATATGGATTTGTTTGGAAATTCAACAGTAGAAAGCTTGGCTGTTAAATTATATGTTTATGTATTAGTTGATGATTATTCTAGATTTAATTGGATTTTATTTTTGATATTTATAATTGAGGATTTTACATTATTTGAACGTTTCTAAAAATCGATTCAAAATTAAAAATATTTTAATATAATCTCATTGATAAGTGATCATGGTGGTGAATTTAAGAATCAAGAATTTAATTTTTTTTCTCCAACATGGGTATTAAACATTCTTTTTATGCACCAATAACAACTCAACAAAATGGTATTCTAGAAAAAAGAAATAGAACAATTCAATAAATGGATAGAAATAAGATAAATGAATATAGCCTACCTATATATTTTTAGGCAGAAGCTATAAATACTGCTTTCTATATAATTATCAGAGTTTTAATAAGACCTATTTTGAAAAAGACACCCTATTAACATTAGAATAATACAAAAAACTAATGTTAATTACTTTAAATTTTTTGGATGAAAGTTTTACACTTTAAACCCTAAAGAAAATCATGGTAAGTTTGATCCAAAATCTGATGAAGGAATATTATTGGGATATTATGCTATTTCCAATGATTATATAATTTTTAATTAAATTAAAGGATTGTTTAAGAATTAGTTCATTTAAAATTTGATGAATCTTATCCCTTTGAGAAAAGGACAGATCAAATAGATGAACCTAACTCTAATAATAACATGAGACTTGTGAACTTAAAGAATGATTTTGAAAATTGATATAAATGAAATTCAGTCCAGTTCAAAAGAACATGATACTAAAGAACCTTGAAATGTATTTCCTAGATAGTTTATAACCCAAAAGAATAAACCTTTAGAAACGTTGATAGGTGACTTAGAAACTGGTATTCAAACCTGAAAAAAATTAGGAAATCTAGTGGAATTCTCTGCCTTCCTATCCCAACTATAACATAAGACTATAGAAGATGATTTAGATAATGAAAGCTGGGTAATAGCAATGCAAGATGAATTAAACCAGTTCAAAATAAATGAAGTTTGGAAATTAGTGGGAAGACCTCAGAATTATCCAGTAATAGGAACCAAATGGGTCTTTAGAAATAACCAGGATCACCAAGGTATAATATCTAGTAATAAAGCAATATTAGTAGCTAAAGGAAATAATCAAGAAAAAGGAATAGATTATGATGAGAATTTTGCACCTTTATCTAGGTTATAATACATTAGAATACATTTATCCTATGCATCTCATATGAATTTTAAATTATTTCAGATGGTTGATAAATCTACCTTTCTAAATGGTTATTTAATGGAGGACGTTTATGTTGAGAAACCTCCTGGTTTTGAAAACTCTAAAAAACCTTATTCTGTTATTAAATATACTAAAGCTATTTATGGCCTTAAACAATCACCTAGAGCTTGTTATGAATGATTAAATTCTTTTCTTTTGAAAAATTATTTTACTATTGGACTGGAAGATCCAACACTTTTTAAGAAAACTGTGAAAAAAAATGTTTTTTTAGTACAAATATATGTTGATGATGTAATTTTTGGATCAACTAATAAAACAATTTGTCATGAATTTTCAAAATTAATTCAAGAAGAATTTGAAATGAGTATGATGGGAGAATTAAATTTCTATTTGGGAATTCAAATATTTCATAAAAGATTTTGGAAATTTTATAAATCAAATAAAATACATTGCAGATTTACTTAAGAAATTTGGACTTGAAAACAGCAAGACATTTAAAACTCCTATGTGTACTAATATGAAACTTGATTTGGATGAAATTGGGAAATTAGTTGACAATAAGTTATATAGAGGTATGATTGGTAGTTTGTTATATCTTACTTATAGCAAGCCAGATATAATGTATTCATTATTTCTTTCAGGTAGATTTCAATCAAATCACCATGAATATCATTTAACTACTGTTAAAATAATTTTTATATATTTAAAAGGAACTATATTTCAATCTCTACTCTATCCTAAAACTTCTGATTTTAATTTTATTTCATATTCAGATGATGAATTTGGAAGTTGTAGATTAGATAGAAAAAGCACATCAGAAACATGTCACTTCATAGGAATTTCATTATTGTCATGGTCAAGTAAGAAACAAAATTCAGTTTCCCTGTCAACAGCTGAGGCCAATTATGTATATGATGGTAGTTGCAATGCACAAGTGTTGTGGATGAAAAACACACTTATGGAATTTGGATTGCATTTTAATAACACACCTATTTTATGTGATAATACAAATGCAATTAATATTTCAAAAAATCCTATTAGTTATTCTAGAACTAATAACATTGATATAAGACATCACTTTTTACGAGATCATGTTAGTAAAAAAAATATTTAGAATTTATAAATACAGAAATTCAATTAGCAGATATTTTTACTAAACCACTTCCCACTACGGGGTTTGATTTTATACAGGGGGAGCTATGTTTATATAATTTAAAATAGTTTTTTTAATTATAATTTAAAATATTATTTATTTTATTTTATTTATTTAAATTTCATTTTCTTAATTGTGTAAATTGTATTTTTTTAAATACTATTTAAAATCAATTAATTATTTGTTTTTCGAAAAAGGATTAACTTCTTGTTTTTAATGTAGGTTAAATTCACCGCTTACAGATTTTATTTGTTTTTAAAATAAATGTATTGATTAATGATTTCACGGGAATCATGGTTGTCAGAGCCCTTTCGAATTCGAAACCGTTTCATTTCTCAAACACCAACAAAACACTTTTGAACCTGAAACCTCATACTGTTGTAAGCCCCTGATCTTCGAATCGTCAGACCCACAAATCATCAATCCTTCATAAATCTAATCAATAATTGAAAAGACCAAGGGATAAGATGAGGGCAAGAGCAGTGACGCGAAGAATCAAAATTTAGTTGGCTGAAAAATTTTGCAACATAAAGTTATAGATCTGGAATGGCTATTCCAGAATAATCTTTTGTTGAAACAGGTTTTTTCTTTTCAAAACCATGAGTAGACATTAAATATTGAAAATTTTGAGTTTATGTATGAGGTAGAATTTCGTTCTTTCTTCAGAACAGTTCAGTTCAGTCTAGGTGAGGATGAAGAAACTATGATTGCAATGATTGAGGACAAATATTTCTCAATCTCTTCTGTTGAAATAGGAAAAATCCTAAATTTACTGCATGAAGGAGTATATCATTTAAATTTTAAAAACATTTGAGATTTTGTGCATATGTTAGTGGAAAATATGTCCTTTTTGTTTGGAACAAATTCTGTTAATAAAATGACTGTAAATTATTTAGAACTAGATCAGAAGATCTTGGTCAAATTTGTTCAGACTGGAACAGCTCCCAGGATGTCTGAAATGGAAAAGATTTTGTACCCTGATATGTACATAAGATATCTTATGTTATGTTAAATAAAATTAAACTTCCCATGATACATGGTTAGGTATCTTAATTACTGCTGCTAGAGAGAGGCAAGAATGAACTTCTATCCTTTTGGAAGGTTTATTTCAAAGTTGTTGCTCAAGAATGATTGGTGAGGCTTGTAGATGCGAGAACAATGTGTCATCATGGTAATACCATTAGTTCTCTGAAACTAAGGAAAATTGGTTATTTTTGGAGCACCATAAATGGAAAAATCATGCCAGTGGGGGAAGAAGAGGAAAAAGATGACATAGCTCTGGATCAGCCTGAAAAAGGTAAAGAAAAAAAACCTGAAACCAGAGCAACTACAACTGGAAGGAGACTTAGTTTAAAATTTTCATAGGTTGAATATGAAGGAAGTCAGGAGGGACTTCATGTAATAAGGAAAAGTGCTGCAAGGGCTGAAGATGATACAATTGTTTCTAAACCACTATCTATGAAACATATTTTGGGCTTTAGTTTTGTGAGGGATAACCTTATTAGTATTGATCTTCAAGAAGAGGTAGCACAAGTTGTAATGGATGTTGAAACAGAGAGACCTGAAACTGATGTTATTGAACATGAAAGTGTTAAATTAGTGACTGAACTTCAAAATGTGACTCTAATTGAAATTGTGAAAGAGGGAGTTCATGGAGGAGAAGTGGCGAGTCCTTAGGCTGCTAAAGAATATGATGTTGTTGAAAATCTAGTACAAGATGATATCATCATTGAAGAACATGCTGATTATGCATCAGATGGTCACACTAAAGTGTTCAAGGAAGCGTTTTCTATGGAAGTGTCTAAGATAAACTCTATTGAAAAATCAATAGACCAAGCTGAAAAGGGAGATAAAGAAACAATTGCAAAATCTTTTCCACTATTGTTAATACAACAAAGAACTGAAGAAGTAAATCAAGAACGATGTTCTTCTAATTCAAAAAATATAGAAGTTGAATAAGTTTACACGAAGTTACATAGACTAGAAACTGATAATGCTGCTCTACAGAGAGCTTTAGAATTAGAGAAGTTGAAATTTCAGAGACTAAAATCTAGCACAGTTTCAAGAAATGAAATTGAGAATTTCAAAAAGGAAATGTTGGCAGAAGTGGTTAAAATGAAATCCGAAATGGTTTTGAAATCAGATCTGTCTGGTTTTATAGATTATATGGAAACTTAGTTTGAATCTATATAGTCTAGTGGACCCAGTTGTAACGACCCAAAATTTTGAATAAATCATGTTTCCTAATTTGATTTGTTATTTTATTTTATTTTTATACTCAACAAAAATGTTTCATTTGATAACATGAGTATAATTAAAATGAGACCATTGGGTTTTGACTGTTATATGACCATTCATCAATATAACCGCTGGAAACTAAACGTATTGATTATTGTCTCTAAATACAAGTAATCTTGGTTAATTATTATAGAAAGAAGATTCGATGGCCTCACCCAGTTGTCTTGGTCTGATCGAAGCCCATCTAACAGAACTTGGGAAGGAGGTAGCACCACTGGGCTTTGCTCTGGACCAAACCCTAGCCGAACTTCATCGTGTAAAGCTAGAACGGAATCTCCTTTGCGAGAAGTACAAACTGATAGAAATTACCACTCATGCGATGTTGGCCGAGCCTCCCTTAGATTCTCCCACCTTAGCGCACCTTACACTTAGGTCCTATGCTGGTGTGATAAGGGGCTATGTAAGGAGACCGTAACTGCCTTGTGTAATCCTTTGTTTTAAATAAAAATGGGGATTTATTCTTATGATGATGTTTATGAATTTTCAAATGTCCGGATAAATATAGTATGCATATTTTTGATGAATTTTAAAAAAATGATATTTTAAAAATGTTTAGGTAAACCTTTAATAATTAAAAATTTGTAATGATTTTCAAAAAAAGGTCTTCTTCAATTATGTTCAGTAGAAAATTTAGAGTCTAATAAGATCAACATGATTTTTGATGAATAGTAAATTATGAATAGTGATTTTATGATTAGGATTAGTAATGTGTCCAAATGTATTACTAATCTCTCCTAAATAATGTATTAATATAATCTAGGCACCTTGATTAAGTAATGTGATTCAATAAAATGGTTAAATAACACTTTCATAAATTATTATTCAAGTATTAGTTTTTTCGAGTGAATAGTGTTTTTTTAATTAAAAATTAAATTAAAAATATTTAGATAATTATTTTCATAAAATGGAGTTCATTTTTGAAATCAGAGCATTGATATTAGGTTAAGGTGAAATTTTGGGATTATTCTGAGAAAGTTGAATTTTCGATGAATAGTGAAAATACAGTTTTTAAGTTACGGGTGTTTAATGACATCATTAAATGATGTATTAAGTATGTAATAAATATTGTCGACATATGAATAGTAAGAAAAGGTATGATGTGTCCCAAGTGGCCAATACCATGGGAAAATACCATTGGGAAGCCCATGGTTTTGCCAAAACCACTAATGAGGTGTCCCTTGGCCATTAATGCCTTGTCCCCTCACTTTCCCTATAAATACCAAGCCATACTCTCATCCATTCGACTCCCCACTTTCCCCCAACGAATTTATGGTCTCATTACCTCCCAAGGAGTCCTCCCAAGTTGCCCCCAAGCCCTCAAGGTCCCAACCTTTGAGTTTTAAGAGTTACGTTTTTAGGTAAGGGATCCGACCTCTCTCTTTCTTTTCAAGAAATCACTTTTATGTCATTTCATTTATGCTCCATGTTCTTATGTTAAAGGATGTTCTTTTATACTCCTCTTAGTGCCCTTTTCATGTTCATATAAAGAAAGATCCCCTTTTACTCTCATTATTTCGTTTTATGAAGTTTTAAGTGGCGTCGTTGGGCTGCCGAAATTTTTGTAATAGATTCTTTCTCCCTTCTCATTTTTCAAGATCTATTTTCCATTTAAAGTTATTCATGTTATTTTTTATTATGTTGGGGTATGATCTCTAAATTTATAATAATGATATTTTATGATCATATGATGAGATACCCCATTTGATCTCTTCAATTCAGCATTTTTATGTTTTAAGTGGCGTCGTTAGGCTGCCGAATTTTTAAGTGGTTCTTCACCTTTCTTGTTTTGAAGTTCTACTTTCATGTCATTTATTTCAAGTTACTTTTTATTATGTTGGGGTATGATCTATAAATTTATCATACTGATATTTTATGATCATATTATGAAAGAACCCATTTGATCTCATCAATTCAGTATTTTGAAGTTTTAAGTGGCGTCGTTAGGTTGCAGAATTTTTAAGGGATTCTTTCACCCTTATCATTTTCAAGTTCTATTTTCTTGTCAAGTATTTCATGATACATTATATTGGGGTATGATCTATAAATAAATCATACTGATCATTTATGTTCATATGATGAGAGACCCTATTTGATCTCGTCAATTCTTTTTTTTAAGTTTAAGTGACGCCGTCAGGCTGTCGAATTTCTAAGGTTTTCTTTCACCCTTCTCATTTTCAAGATCTATTTTCATGTCAAGTCTTTCATGTTCCTTTTTATTATGTTGTGGTATGATCTATATATCTATCATACTGATCATTTATGTTCATATGATGAGATACCCTATTTGATCTCGTAAATTTTTTTTTAAGTTTAAGTGATGTCGTTAGGCTGTCGAATTTCTAAGGGGTTCTTTCACCCTTCTCATTTTCAAGATCTATTTTCATGTCAAGTATTTCAAGTTACTTTTTATTATGTTGTGTTATTATCTCTATATCTATCATACGGATCATTTATGTTCATATGATGATATACCCTATTTGATCTCATCAATCCATTTTTGGAAGTTTTAAGTGATGTCGTTAGGCTGCTGAATTCTCCTAAAAGAAATCTTATTTTTGTCTTCCGTTCAAGTTCTTCGTTTCATATGGTATATCATTAAAATTTCATTACCATGTTCTTAAATACATTATATTCTGTTCCCATACTCTTTTATGTCTCATTTTTTAGTGGTTGACCCATGTCCTCTCACTTTTCAACGTTTTCTAAATCCACGTTTCATAGCCGTTATGCTACATAATTTTCATCTCAAAATGTCTCCCTCTTTATCTCAAAATTATTTTATGTTATTAATTGAATACTAAAAGCTCTTATTTCTACTGGGGTATTTACATATATATCAAAATTTTCTATTTTAAATTCTGGGATTTACACACACGAAACCCGCTTTCCCTTTCAGTGGGTTTAAAGTGACATAAAGCTCATGTCTTTAAAGTAGTTTTTAAAACGTTATGATTATGAAATTAACCCCATTTATTTTGTGCTATATGGGTTGTTTATGAAATTATTTATGATGATATATTTGGCTCACATGATAATAATGACATGTCAAGGGTGCTCTCAGATAGCGCTCCAATGTATTGGGTAAAGACATAATCTCTAGAGATGACTTTTTAGACTGATAGATTTGTGAATAACCTTGGTAATTTTTAATGACACCGCGGGGATGGACCTTGGTGAAACAAAATTATTGTCAATATTAAATGTTTTAGCAACATCTTCAAGTCATGAAATCGTTATTTTTATTATTATATGCCTCATGATTTCATTCTCATGCCTTAACGTTCTTTTCATGACCTTATTGAAGTTTCTCAAGTTCACATGTAAAATGTTTCTCTTGTTTCCCTTACTGGGCCTTTTGCTCACCCTTTCTTTTTATGTATGTCCCTAGGTTATGTGATGAAGTAATGAACCTAGGATGAACATGAGAAGATGTCTTTCAAGTGTTTTATAAGAATGTTTTGTGTTTTCATGTTTAAAGTTCCTTGTTTCCAAGACACTAAACCTTAAAGATCCTCAGTTTTGTAAAATGTAATGAAATTTTATGTGATAAAAAGGCAGGATGCTATAGTTGGTATCAAAGGATGGTTTAGTTATTTGTGGAAATTAGGATATGAAAAATTTAGGAATAATCTTATAGAAAAGTTAAAATATAGGAAATCATCCTTGTATTTTAGTGAGTATTGAGTAAGGGGTTACCCAGCAAATACATCCCTATCTGGATACAAGCAGGTAGAGGTGGCTCTGGCACAGATCTACATAGGGGTAAAACCTGAAAACACCGCTTTGAGCTGGACTTAAACTGGAACTGGTACATGACAACGGGCCTTTCTGCTCTGTTGGTTATGACACACCTGGGGTATATGCTTTGGTAAATTCATACGCTTAGTATAAACCATTGTTAAAGGAACAAAGATAAAATAAAATAAAGATTCACATAAGAATATATGATCATGGATAACCTAGATGGAAACTTAGTGGATCACAAGTTAGGGTATAATTTTCATCTACAAGTTATCCTTATATGATTTATGTTCCATTTCATGATTATTGGATAAGTATTTAAGCCCCTAATTATACTTTTTCTTCTTAGTTAATAGTGGGAAATGGAAGAACAGGTACCAACAACCAATGTGATATGAAATGCGATGATTACCTTATTATTATGACAGAGATGATTAGGGGATTA
Source organism: Viscum album (assembly GCA_963277665.1). Lineage (NCBI taxonomy): Eukaryota > Viridiplantae > Streptophyta > Magnoliopsida > Santalales > Viscaceae > Viscum > Viscum album. The sequence goes on along the minus strand of OY728129.1, from coordinate 562,872,706 downwards.
AAATATGAAATTATTTTGGAAGACATTCACTATTTTGGGGACCCTATATAATTGAGGTAAATAGATTACTACGATATTTTCATTGAGGAGTAAGGTTGACATATATTTTGAAGAATCGATGAATTTAAAGTGGACTTATAGTAATTTAGGCTACTTATGGGAATGATTAACCTATATTGGGTAAAATATGTTTAGGTTAGCGACTTTTGTTATAAGATGTTAAGAGTGGTCTATGTTGTTTGGAGATGAACAATGAAGTTTATTTTGGAAGATTATGTTATCAAATCGTTCTTGTATTTGGGTTTCAATATTATTTTTGTTTATTTTTAGGAATATTAATGACCGTTATTGATGGAATGGTCTATAATGAACTTTGGGTTGTACCATGGCAAATTGAAGATTTAAAAGTAGTTTCCATTCCTATGGAATTTTTTTTGAAGAGTTGTTTTACCTTAACCTTTCTGTTTTTGGGATAATGTTTGAAGATAGAAGAAATAGATAGTTTTTCTTTTGTGGATTATGTGATTCTCTAGATAATGATTCTTGTGTTTTGATGAGACCAAGTACTTTTGAATGCTCATCGTTTGGATAAAATACTAGTTTTTGTAGAAACTTATTAAAGGATGAAAATCTACTTGAACGTAGGTATATTTTCTTATGTTTTTGTTCTATGTAAAAAATGAATTCTGCAAAATTATGAAAATGATTATAAAAAAAACGTTGTTTGTTTACGTTTCCTACTTGGTAATAAAAGACCGTTTGCACACATCATAATCTTGGGATTTTCTTATGGTTAACTTTCTCCTAATCATGTTTTCAATCACTCTCCCTCATAACATGACCCATTGTTTTCTCCTCCATGTCCATGTTTTCCTACATGGAATCCTACTATGGGTTAACTCGGGTGACCTTTGTACTTCCCTTTCTTACTTTTAAAGTAATAGTTTTACTGACTCCTTTTCTGATGTGGGACATTCAATGAAATTTCAAAACCCAATTTCAAAAATTGTGAGGACACAATTTCTTAAGGGGGGAAGAATGTAACGACCCAAAATTTTGAATAAATCTTGTTTCCTAATTTGATGTGTTATTTTATTTTATTTTTATACTCAACAAAAATGTTTAATTTGATAACATGAGTATAATAAAAATGAGACCGTTGGGTTTTGACTGTTATATGACCATTGGTCAATATGACCACTGGAAACTAAACGTTTTGAATATTGTCTCTAAATACAGGAAATCTTGGTTAATTATTATAGAAAGAAGATTTGATGGCCTCATCCAGTAGTCTTGGACCAATCGAAGCCCATCTAACAGAACTTGGGAAGGAGGTAGCACCACTGGGCTTTGCTCTGGACCAAACCCAAGCCGAACTTCAGCGTGTAATGCTAGAACAGAATCGCCTTTGTGAAAAGTTCAAACTGATAGAAATTACCACTCGTGCGATGTTGGCCGTGCCTCCCTCGGATTCTCTCACCTTAGCACACCTTACAAATAGTTCCTATGTTGGTGTGATAAAGGGCTATGTAATGAGACAGAAACTGCCTTGTGTAATACTTTGTTTTAAATAAAAATTTGGATTTATTCTTATGATGATGTTTATGAATTTCAAATGTCCGGATAAATATAGTATGCATATTTTTTATGAACTTTAGAAAAAAGATATTTTAAAAATGTTTAGGTAAACCTTTAATAATTATAAATGTGTAATTATTTTCAAAAAATGGTCTTCTACAATTATGATCAGTACGAAATTTAGAGTCTAATAAGATCAACATGATTTTTGATGAATAATAAATTATGAAGAGTGATTTTATGATTAGGATTATTTATGCGTCCAAATGGATTAGTAATCTCACCTAAATAAAGTATTAATATAATCTAGGCACCTTTATTAAGTAATGTGATTCAATAAAATGGTTAAATAACAGTTTCGTAAATTATTATTCAAGTATTAGTTTTTTTGAGTTAATAGTGTTTTTTTAATTAAAAATAAATTAAAATTTTTTAGAATATTATTTTCATAAAATGGAGTTCATTTTGGAAATCAGAGCATTGATATTAGGTTAATGTGAAATTTTGGGATTATTATGAGAAAGTTGAATTTTCGATGAATAGTGAAAATACAGTTTTTAAGTTACCGCTGTTTAATGACATCATTAAATGATTTATTATGTATTTAATAAATATGGTCGACATATTAATTAAAATATAAAGTATGAGGTGTCCCAAGTGGCCAATACCATGGGCAAATACCATGGGAAAGCCCATAGTTTTTCCAAAACCACTAATGAGGTGTCCCTTGGGCATTAATGCCTTGTCCCCTCACTTTCTCTGTAAATACAATGCCATCCTCTCATCCATTCGACTCCCCACTCCCCCCCAACGAATTTCTGGTCTCATTATTTCCCAAGGTGTCCTCCCAAGGTCCCCCAATCCCTCAAGGTCCCAACCTTTGAGTTTTAAGAGTTACGTTTTAAGGAAAGGGATCCGACCTCCCCCTTTCTTTTCAAGAAATCTCTTTTATGTCATTTCATTTATGCTCCATGTTATTATGTTAAAGGATGTTATTTTATACTCCTCTTAGTTCCCTTTTCATTTTAATGTAATGATATATCACCTTTTACTCTCATTATTTCGTTTTATGATGTTTTAAGTGGCGCCGTTGTGCTGCCGAAATTTTTGTAACAGATTCTTCCTCCCTTCTCATTTTTCAAGATCTATTTTCCATGTAAATTTATTCATGTTAATTTTTATTATGATTTGGGTATGATATCTAAATTTATCATAGTGATATTTTTTGATCATATTATGAGAGAACCCATTTGATCTCTTCAATTCAGCATTTTTATGTTTTAAGTGGTGCCGTTAGGCTTCTGAATTTTTAAGTGGTTCTTCACCCTTCTCGTTTTGAAGTTCTACTTTCATGTCAATTCTTTCAAGTTACTTTTTATTATGTTAGGGTATGATATCTAAATTTATCGTACTGATATTTTATGATCATATGATGAGAGAACCCATTTGATCTCATCAATTCAGTATTTTGAAGTTTTAAGTGGCGCTGTTAGGATGCTGAATTTTTTAGGGATTCTTTCACCCTTATCATTTTCATGTTCTATTCTCTTTTCAAGTATTTCATGTTACATTATGTTGGGTTATTATCTCTAAATATATCATAGTGATCATTTATGTTCATATTATGAGAGACCCTATTTGATCTCATCAATTCTTTTTTTTTTGATGTTTAAGTAACGCTGTCAGGCTGTCGAATTTCTAAGAGGTTCTTTCACCCTTCTCATTTTCAAGATCTATTTTCATGTCAAGTCTTTAAAGTTCCTTTTTATTATGTTGTGGTATGATCTCTATATATATAATACTGATCATCTATGTTCATATTATGAGATACCCAATTTGATATCGTCAATTCATTTTTTTGAAGTTTAAGTGACGCCGTTAGGCTGTCGAATTTCTAAGGGGTTCTTTCACCCTTCTCATTTTCAAGATCTATTTTCATGTCAAGTCTTTCAAGTTCATTTTTATTATGTTGGGGTATGATATCGATATCTATCATACTTCTCATTTATTTTCATATGATGAGATACCCTATTTTATCTCGTCAATCCATTTTTGGACGTTTTAAGTGACGCCGTTATGCTACCGAATTCTCATAAGAGAAATCTTATTTTTTTCATCCTTTAAAGTTCTTAGTTTCGTATGGTATATCATTAAAATTTCCTTACCATGTTCTTAAATACTTTATATTATGTTCCCATACTGTTTTATGTTTCATTTTTCAGTGGTTGACCCATGTCCTCTCACTTTTCAACATTTTCTAAATCCATGTTTCATAGTTGTTATGCTACATAATTTTCCTCTCAAAATGCCTCCCTATTTATCTCAAAATTATTTTATGTTATTAATTTAATTCTCAAAGCTCTTATTTATACAGGGGTATTTACATATATATCAAAATGTTCTATTTTAAATTCTGGGATTTTCATACACGAAACCCGCTTTCCCATTCAGTGGGTTTAAAGTGACATAATGCTCATGTCTTTAAAGTAGTTTTTAAAAAGTTATGATTATGAAATGAAACCCATTTATTTTGTGCTATATGTGTTGTTTATCAAATGATTGATGATGATATATGTGGTTCACATGATAATAAATACATGTCAAGGGTGCGCCCAGATAGCGCTCCAATGCATTGGGTAAAGACATAATCTTTAGAGATTACTTTTTAGACTGATACCTTAGTGAATAACCTTGGTAATTTTTAATGACACCTTGGGGATGGACCTTGGTGAAACGAAATGATTGTAAATATTAAATGTTTCAGCCACATCTTCAAGTCATGAAAATGTTATTTTTATTATGATATGCCTCATGAATTCATTCTCATTCCTTAAAGTTCTTTTCATGGCCTTATTGAAGTATCTCAATTTCACATGTAAAATGTTTCTCTTGTTTCCCTTACTGGGCTTTTTGCTCACCATTTCATTTGATGTATGTCCCCAGGTTATGAGATGAAGTAATGAACCTAGGATGAACATGAGAAAAAGTATTTCAAGTGTTTTAGAAGAATGTTTTATGTTTTCATGTTTAAAGTTCCTAGTTTCCAAAACACTAAATCTTAAAGATCCTCTGTTTTGTAAAATGTAATAAAATTTTATGTGATAAAAAGGCAGGATGCTATACCAGTGCATCAGGTACCTAACCTGATCTTCAATGTAACAGTGCTCCATTATCAGTGTTGCGGGACAATCAGAAATTTTTAGTTGATCAGATGACATCCAGTGAGACAAAAATCAGAACAATGTTAAATCAGATGTCATAGAAGCTGTCAATAGTTATAGAAAAATAAGAAAGAATGCATGAGTTTTTTAGAATCAATTTAATCAAGGACCTTCATATAACTCAAGAGAACAGAGAGATAATTATTATTCTTAGAGATGGGTTGATGATGATACTGAGGAAACAACTTACAGAAATCAAGTATTTTGGTCAGAGAAGATAGAACCTATCTTAGAAATAATATCCCTTGATTCCTAGGTATATCATTATCATGTACATACTGCTCTTTCTAAATGAAAATTTGAGTAATTGTATATTCGTTTATTTATCCATTTATTTATCTCATTTTACGGTTTTATGTTTAAATATGCTACTATAGTAGATTACTTTACTGATAAACAGTTAATAATAGAATTTACCTATAGTTCATTTCAATATTCAATGTGTTAAAATCCATGATTTATAATTCTTTCTGATATCAAAAAAAGGGAGAAATTTGGATAAACACAACATTTTATTTAATGATTTCATACCCGTATTTAAATTATTTCCTGTATATTTAAAATTATTTGGATTTATACAGATTTATACTTGTATAGAAAAATATTCTATGTTATTAATAGTTATTTATTATAAAGAGAAATTTTCTTTTACTTTTTATTCAGAGGGATAAATTAGGATAAACTAAAAACTTTTATTTAATTATTTACTATTATTTTTTATGAAAAATAATTTTATATTCATTATAAATAAAGGGAAAAAATTTTATTTTTATTGATAATACAATGTTTATTTTTCGAAATGTTTTTTTAGATTAATTATTATTTTATCTTTTCAAAATTCTAAACATTAAGTAACTAATTTTGAAAGTTAATTTCATTTAATTAGGCTTAATATTTTATGGGTTTTGTGATTATAAAAAATGGGGAGATTTTTTAGCTTGTTTTGTTTTCAAAAATACATATTTAATGGGGCATATTGTTGATAATAATACTCTATCTCTTTTTGATGATTTTGATGTTTAGAAATACCCATTAATTGTTTTCTAATGATTTTCCTTTAATTTTTTTTCAATATTTATGTATTTTATATATTCTCCTTTTTGGAAGAATATTGAAGTGTTTACACAGTGTGGAAAAATTGCTAAACTATTTGGGAATGAATTTAAAGTGTTCTAGAAACACTATTTATACCTTAAATTTGGAAATCATAGCGTAAAGAAAGAATGGAAAGCATAGCATAAAAAAGATAAAGAACCTGCTATTTAATCTATATAGTTTATTAGAAAAGTATGGTTAAAACACCATACATTATTAGAAAGTATGAAAGAATAGAACCCCATGCGAAGAAGAACCCTACGTTATGAAGGAACCCTTCGTTTGGGATATTGAAAAAGTATGAATGAAAGGAACCCTACGTGAAGAAAAACCCTACATTAGGAAGGAAAACTATGTTTGGGATATTAAGAGAGTATGGAAAAAATAAACATTTTGTATGTCATTAATTTTTTGTTTGTTTCTCAAAAGTATAGTTAATCATCCTTACTTTTGTAAACAAATTTACATTTGGAAGGTTAGAAAAGTATAATATATGTTTGGATATGAATGAGAAAAGTACAGATGGTCAACCCTATGTTTGTGATCAACCTTACATTTGTCATCAACCTTATGTTTGATGAATGTGACATCAACCCTACATTTGTTCTATGTTACATTTCAGAGGATTCATACAGTGTAAGTCAACCTTACATTTGGCGTCAGGAATTTGAAATTGATATTTTTGTTTAACGGTATGCAAGGGATTGACCAGGATAATATTAAGACAGAATAAACACTGATTTTGAAGTGTGTCCTTGATAATTTCATAGCTATTTGAAGGATTGATTTAATCAGATATTTTCATGGCAAATATTATGGGGTTTTACGACTGCTCAGATTAATTCAAATTTTTTAATATTGGGAGTGAAAGAGTGATTTTTTTGGATCTAATTTTTCAGAGGAAGTGCTCGATATATCTATTATAATTTTGAATTTCAATCTAAACAATACACATCATAAAAAAACAAGTTTGATATATGAAAAAGTGTACAATGATCAATATAACTAAGATTTGAAAGAAGAACACCTAGCGATCAAGAATGAAAGTGCATATACAATAATTTTATTCGAAAAAAATATTTGCTGCACATAAAATGCTATTACTGAAGAGTGAAAATAGAGGCAAATCAAGATACAACGATCTACTGATTACTAAGAGCGACTACACCCTGTTTTGTTGAAGTAGAAGGAACACAACAGAAGATTCATCTATTTTCAATGATAATATTTTAAGAATCTGTTGCTGTATAAGTTGCGACGTAATATTCTATATCTTCTGCAATCAAATCACCTCACAGATCAATATTTATGAATAAAATGATCCATCTGATGTCAATAGCATTCTGTTTCAATTGTGATGATCAACTAGAAATGTTCTTTCTAAATGAAAACACTTTTTATCTTGAGTGAACATCTTCTCGTACTAAGCTGAGTATGCTCGTGTTTGAACCAGAAGGCTTTGTTTTCCTAAAAATTGTAACAGTGTCAACTACGTGTTTTCATTTGTTGGATTGTCTGGAGGACCAGATAGTGAAAATCATCATGCTCGTGGAGTAGAGCATTGGTGGAGTGGACTAGGGGCCTTCTGTTCCCCGAACCATTATACATCAGTGTGTCCCTGCTTTTACTTATTTCGCTGCCTAATAAAATCTAATAAAGCATAGAGGACAGAACTCGATAAATCAAAGAGTTAAGGAAAAATATGAAATACACAATTCAACCCCTCTTGTGTTTATTCTTTATATTCAAGATCCAACTATTATAACATGAAGGGATTTCATGGTATGTAATTACACCTATATTCATATCATATGTAAAAATTTATAAAATTCAATATAATGGTTAGGACATCCAACCTCATGAGTAAAGATACAAAACCCATAAATTGGCCACAATGATGGAGATCCTGACAATAAATCTCAATAGAGAACCAACTCCACAAATTTTCAAAGATACAATGAATGAATATATTTAAATTCCAATGTTCTAGTCACATATCCCAAATAAAATTAATAATTCCCCTTTGTATTTTATTAAAACCCATAAAAATTAACAAATAACCCCATAACTATTACTCATCCTAAGGTCAGGTGTTATTTTTAGTCATTAATTTATAAAACATGTCGTATTACATCAACATGATCAATCAGATCTTGATGTAGTGGAGAGATGGGAATAATAGATAAAAAATCCCCAAAAATATCCCCTTTATCACCTATGTCACGTATTTTGAAATAGATGATAATGGGAAGAATGAATGTACTCAATAACCTTGATATATTTGATTATACGAGATTCCATAATTAAGGAATCAACACATTACACTTTTAGTTCATTGTTGTATGGGTATTTATGTGATTAGATTCTAGTAAGAGGGTTCAGGAAAATGAGTGTAGGACTGATAAGAGGAGTCTTGGACATGTGGTGGTTGTAAATTTGTCATCATATTTATAGTGGAATTCATCATATAGATGTTGGATTTATAATAGCTTTCTAAAAAATGTTATACCCCACCAGCCTAACTATGTGGTCAAACTAGCTCATTTTTTATTCTAATCTGGACAAAAAAATCAGGTGGATCCATTATCCCATTAGTGAGGGCCACCAACTCTCTATTAAAGATTTCCCAAGTGTGCATCAAATTCTTATTGTGGGTTTTTATTTCAACTATAATAACCAATTTTAAACCAATTTCCTACCACATTATAACTATTTCAATTTAAGAACATCCAAAAAAATTTATTAAAAATATATATAAATATATATATATATACATATATAGTTTATTGGGGTTAAATTTAATTGAAACAAACATAAGGAATAGATCCCCATATAATGAATGGATAGATCATTTCTACCCCATAAGATAAACCGCCAATTAATCTCATATTATTTTCATTGTATAATCCCACACACCCCATATATATTTTTCCAAAATATAAAATACATATTTACATTTATGATCTCGAAAAGCCCTAGTGACCATATCATCAACACTTCCTTCTAGGTATCCCAACTTCATCCCCATCCTGCAGTACAACAATGATGTAGTTTTCCATTATCACCCTCCATCAGAACCGACACTATCCAAAAATAAAATCATAGCCACCAAATCATGTCCTTAAAGGTGGATGATTCATCCTCAATATAGTATAAAAATATTTCCTTCAAAACACATCTAGAAACAATGATTGACTTGTGATTAAGACTCTTATGAAATTCATTTTCAAGCATCCTTGTATTGATTTGACATCAAAAAATAAGATATCCCGAGATAATCTTCATCCTCATGCCCACCATAATATGGGATATATAAATAATCTAATTCAAACATATTTTCATTGAACATATATGACCATTATATCCATTCATCACTATTAATTAACTTCCATGGTTCACCTTAATAAGAAAATGGTTTACATGATCCATCACATAACAACAACCATGAATAAACCCTAAATGAATATGGCATCAGTTGGGATTTGATCTCATGACTATATATATTTTAGGGAGATCATATCCCACCAATCTACACTGCATTTTGTATCCTCCATTAACTTATGAGAACACATAGTTATCCACAATTGGCTCTTCATGATTGGATTAATCAAGTGATATTCAAATTATATGTTATCTCCAGATATTCCTAAATTAAAAAATTTCATTGACATATGAGCATGGATAGTTGATGTTTAAATGGATTCCAAACTAATATGATAATTATTCCATCATTCCGTCATATAATTGGGACCATTCTAGAATTTTAATGACATATAATTATTAGATAACTATATACATACAACAATGAAAATATTTGGAGATTTTTCATTCATACAACTATGATTATATTTTGAGATTGTGTATGTGGTTCCTCATCACATTCCTCTTCATAGTTGTGTGATGATGATATAACTATAATATTTTGTAAATGTAATTCTACCCCATCATTATATATTTTGTGATTAATGATAATTTTTTACAATAATAGGGAATGTGATTTTTCATTGATATTCCTTTGATGAGAGTTACATTTCTCATGAAAGATGAATTTTTTCCATGTATGTTATCATAGTTTGATCATATTCTAAAAATATCTTTATTGGATATATTATTTTCTCTCAACCCTAATGAAGGATTGATAGTGGATCCATTTTTTATAAATATATCCAAGTTTATAATATATAATTTAAAATATATTAAAACGTTCCTTAATCGATAAACGATCTTGTGAGTTTGAATCATCTTATTTAAAATATCATGGAACAAGATACATTAATGGAATTGATGGGGAATTTTATTCATGAACCATATTATTTTGATGGAATCTATACAAATAAATTTTATAAACCTCTTATTCAATTACATAGAATAATAGATTGGCATTCATGAAGTGAGAAATATTTTTCCTTGGGTGAAAAATGTTGTTTGGGATCTAATCACCTGGAGAATATTTTGGTGATTCATCAACAATATTTAGGTTGGATGTTCTATACCATTTGAATATATTATATACTCCTATTACATTTTAAATATTCATGTTCTTCAATATCTTTTTGGAACATGATTTATATATATTTCTTGTGGATGTTTGTGGGTGTGTATCCCATGCGACCCATTTATGATTCTTCAGTCCATGAGTTTGTTAATGTATCATCTAAAAATGTTTGATTTTTGGAAAATGTTTATGTATTTATCTACTTATTTATAATAATTACATGATTTGGTTGGAATTTTTATTCTCTTTTTTGTTTGAATTTCCATGAATTTTATGTTATTTATTTTATAATGAACTGGTGGACCATTAGGATATGAATATCCCTTAGAGGGGTAGTTAACAAAAAATTAAATGGTTATGTCATATTAATTATACAAAATGTAGTGAATTGATGGCCTTATGGAAAAAATAGAGATACAATGTTAGGTTAAATAAATGTTTGACCAATCTGAAGGGAATGTTGCAAAATAATGCCCACATAGAAAAACCCATTATAATGGAATGTTAATTTAATATCTTTTATATATTAACTAAAAATTTCATTTTCCTTATGTCTAATTCAATATTATTTCTTCGATCAATTTTATAAATCCTTAAAATATTTAGTAAAAGTATGTACAATGATGATATATGATGGACATTTTAGCCAACATGGTCTAAATTTTTAATTTTCATGACTTTTTTCAAAAATTATACATCGAAGTTGCACTATTATACCTATAAAAATAGTTAATGATTAATTAGTGTTTTCTTACTATGCTTATTTACTCACACCTTACCTGAGAAATTCTATTTAGGTTAAAACGTCATGTGTATGGTCTAGGTAAGAGAATGGGACCAATGAAATATTAATGAATAGAGATCATGGAGCCAATAGAAGTACTACGACAGAATCTAAAGGACTTAGATTGAAATTTTCATTTTTATCTACTTACACATTAAAGCTATGGATTGTATTTCCACATTAGGAGAAATTGCTTTTTTATTTTTTTACAAATGTTCCATCTATTATTAAATAATGATGAATTGACATTAACCATAATTTATATTTGTTTTTTACCAAATATAAATATTATGTTTATGGATATTATACCAAGGGTATAATATCCCATGTTGTTATCATTTAGAATGTCATAGTTAGTGATCTCCCTCTTTTATGGGGAGGCATAAATGAGGTCATTTGGATCTTTATCTAGGAATGATTTGTTTAATTCATGTAATTTAAAAAAGTTATCACATAGTTGACCCCATTAGTTTAATTTGACTGTTACTAGATATATAATAATGTGTATAGTTTGTGTGGAAATTGGTTTTGGGAATTTTTTGGTGCCTAGGAAACATATATGTAACAAACCAAAATGTAATCATTTATAGGATTTCTCATACAATTATTTTTTGTGATTTGGATGTGTTCATTCCTTATAACTGGGAATGTAATATGCATTACATATATATAGAAAAAATGTGTTTTATAATAATTTTTTATTATATTTCCAATATTTGTGATAAATTTTCATGATTTCCCTCTAATATTTTATTAAGGGGTATATATATAATCCATTAATATGAAATATCTATTTTGTTATTTGTTATATATACATGACGATATATTTATATTTATATATATGATTTTCAGTATGGTGCTTGTATAGAGATCCATGGTTTATGTAAGTAAGGATATAATATGGGTTATGGGTAGCCTATGAGGTGAAATATTCTATGAAACAAAAGGCTAGATAGGACATGTAGTAAGATCCTATTACTATATTGTATTCATCTATTACACTCGTAGATTTCTAAAATAGTGAAATAATGTTTGTGGTACTCTCACACCACATTCAGTGGCTTGGGTCCCACCTTAGAACAAATTCCATCAACTTCGTCCCACAGAAGGTGCATGGGATCTAAATGTAAAGTCCTCAATCATAGTAGCCTAAAGTCGGTGGTTAATTTATTACATTGTAAATAGATACATGGTATCAAATCCCAAATGACATAAAAGATTAGTATCTTTGAAAAACAAGATATATACATTAATATCACTTATAATTAAAATCACAAAAAAACACTAAGTGTTTTATTTGAGAATTTTAATTTTACCCTTATAATATACATATTATTACTAATAAAACACTCCCCAAAGTCATAAAAAAGTAATGCCTAAAAAAGGGTGATATTTGATTCTCGATATCGGTAAGCATATAAACAATCTAGGCATTAAAAATTTACCATCAAAATATATTGGTAATTAAATAATAAAATTTCAATTTATTCAATAACATTATTATAATACGTTAATGAGGAACAATGATAAAATATTTCTATATATGTAATCACATGATCTGAAAACATTTCCTTGTATATTATAACTAATCATATAATCACATATAGATCAATAAGTAACAATTTAGTTTTGGAATAAATAATTTCAGACTATATAATCAAACTGATAGGGTCTCATTCCAATACATATTTCCTAAATGTCTAAGGGTATGGAAAAATACTCATGTTTTTTTTTTGCATCATTATTCCTATTATTGAATCAAGGGGCTATAGTGGTCCCAACCCATAACAAAATATTTTCAATTTATTTCTCGTGTGACTAGGATAAAAAATAATCCCAATACAAAATCAGGGTGAAAATTAAATGTATTTAATTTTAATAACTTCCCTAAATAACAGTCATATTCATTAATCATTCAGATCTATAGAGTGAATGATAATAAAATTAACCCACTACAAAAAATCTAATCATAAATAATCTGATAAATTAAAATTAATGATATGAAATAAACATATACCCAACAGATACCACTTACAATAAATGAATGATGAGTATGATGAATAGATATCATAAGGCCCCAACCATAAAGATCAATTAATTTTGAATAAAGTTAATAATTAACATGGAAGATCTTTTTAGTTTTATAGATTTTTATTATAAGGCCATAACATATACATTACATCTTTATTATTACAATGTAGACACTTCTACTAACTGTCCATTTTCATTCGTAAAACAATAATATTTCCCAAAATAAAATTGTTTTGTTTCATGATTAAAAATCACAACTTTTCCATGAAACCATCCTTGAATATATTCACTATAAAATCAGGTGAAAAACATTTCAAAACATGGGATGAGCATAAAAATATCATTAAAGCATACAAAAATAAGGAAAACTATTAGTTTTTCTAAACAACATGTAAACCATAAATAATTTATCATAACAAATAATTTTCACCATTATGATGTAGAAAATACACTTTACTAAATAAAATCTCATGTCATAACCTATTATAAACACAATATTACCATGAAAAAATAGAAATCACACATAACATATAAAAGGTAATCATGGTACATAATCATACTTAAATAGAATAACCATATAGTAGAATTCGAGAAATCATCCTTAAAAATTAAATATCCATACAGCTGAATTCTATACCCAATGCATTGAAGGTTATAACATTACCACCAATACATGGATTATCTTGGATCCACCCATTATTTTTTTTATCATGTAACAACCAATAAAATGTCCAAGTACAATTTTATAATCATTAGACATAAATGATTGTAAAAATCATCCGTTCAATCATAAAATTTCATTTCAAATCACAATAAAAAATATCATGATATTAAAATTGTAAAACCACATTTAAAACCATTTTCAATGACAATTTATTTAAAAAATGTAATATGGTATTTATTTTTCCATTTAAAAACACCACAACTTCTTAAGGAATCCAAATATCAAATAATGCTTGTAGCGGTGAGAGGGTCGTTGTTGCTGCATACATTAAAAAAAATTACTTTTGTCGTTTAGAAAAATGGATAATATAAATACATCCCCTTTGAATGAAATTAAAATTCAAAGCTATTTATTATAAATTGTGTAAAAGGAGGTGTATATTATCAAAACATGCCTCAATTAAAGGATATTTCCATAAAGTCCATTACCTCAATTCCAAATTGACTCATATGTTCCTTATTCTTCATGAATAATAAATATAAGTTATTTTATACTTTAATAATAAAATTTTTCATGTTTATTATTTCTTCAATATCTCTTATTACCTTGAAATGACAAGTAGTTAATTATTTGAGTTCATATCGGACATTTGTTCGATGTTCGTAACATGATTCAAAAATGAACATATTATAATTACAAGTTTTCCTTGTGGTAAAAAGTAAAATATATATAAAATGATATTAATGATTTAGATATATTATATATATATATTGTATGTGTTTTCCATAGTATTTGGATATAATAAATTAAATGCACCGTTGCTGGAGATGGTGAGTCGTACGTACGCATGAATGCTACATTAAATTTATTTCATATTTAATAGAATGGACAATAAATGATATAATGGTATATTATAATTAAAGTATACATTATATGTTATGTATGTTAAATAATTTCAATAATTCAATCCTTTATATGTTCTTTGTATAGCAAGAATGATTTATATCACTTTGCGATGGCGGTAGTCCGCACATCCTCGAGTAAAATTATCATATTTGTACAACATGAAAAGCATAAATGTATTTCCTAAATGAGAATTAAAAATATAATAGAAAAAAATATAATACATATCATATATAACTATAGTTCCATCATAATGGCCACCATATTAGGTGGTTGGAGATGATTAAACAATCACCATTTCGTGAGGGAGTAGTTCATTGTCCACAGAAAATGTATGTTCAATACCCATTAGATGGAGGTGTGTGATACTACAGTTAGAATCATTCTATTAATAACAACCATATATTGTTGATATAATTTTGATGTTATAAAATAATAAAATAAAGCTAGTTTAGGGTGATCGAGAAGGAATGTAAATGAAATAATCTTGAGAGACAACATTACATCAAATCAGGTAACTACTTTTTATTTAAGCTAAAAGGACTTCCTTAATTTAATTTTTACCAATTTAAGGCATCAATGAGTAAGTTAGGGATTCATGGATCTTATTTGAGAATATTGTTAAGGATGCAAGGGTGCCTAAGAGGTGTGAGAATGGGTTAGAGGTGGTATCCTTTTATAAGAGGGAGGAGGAGTACTTTATGAATGTTTGAAATTATTATTTTATTATTAATTTATTTTTAAATTATAATAACCCAAAATTTATATATTTCAAATATAATATTTGTATTGATTGATATCAAGTCATCTAATGTGTTTTATACTTGTTTAGGTCATATAAATAACTTTATCATTTAGTTTTAACCCTTAGTAAACTAATATTACTTTTACCATGTCATCTTGTATATTCATAATATATGGTTACCATATTTAAAAAATTATGAAAAGCAACCCAAAATAGGATAATTAATGAAAATTTAAATATCCTATTTGTTAGTTGGCCGAATCATAGAATTTTAGGCCTATTATACTATTTAATAAAATATTAATTGTTTTAAAAACTCATTTAAGACAATTTTTATACTATTTATGTCGCACCCCAACTTTTTGAAGTATTTTTTTCAATTTAATATATCTTAGTGTCGGGTTCTCATGATGAAGTTTGGGTTGAGTCCCGATTTAAAATTTTGAAGTTTAATGTTTTTAGTTGGTTTTGGACTCGTGCGCGGCCACCACACGGTTCGCGGTAGCCACGCAGTTGCCCCGTGTCGTGAAATTTCTCTTTTATTTTATTATTATTATTATTATTATTTCTATTTTAGTTTATTAAAATTGTTATTGTTTTGTTAATTTTATTATTATTGTTATTATTATCTTAATTGATATAATTCATTATTTTATTTTTGTGTTATCAAATGAGCCTTATTGTTTTTATCCTCATTATTCATATTCCAATTTATTATTTTTATTATTACTATTTTATTCATTAGCTTTTCCTTTCTTTTATTTTGTTTGTTCTTTTTTTATTTAGTTATTTTTTTTATTTATTATCTGTTTAGGGTTTCGGATCTCCCCCCTCTTTCCCCTCTTGCGCCGCACCCTTCCTGCTTCCCTTACCCCTCGCGCAGCCCCGACTCCCACTCCCGCTACCCTCATTGCCGGCATCCCTGCCTCCGCGCTCTGTCCGCCTACCAACCCCCACGCCGCGTCCCAGGCTAGCCGACCTCACCCGCAGATCCCCTCCCATCCCTTCACCGGCGATTTGCTCCACAGCCAGCCTCCTCCCGGCATCGCAGCACCTTCGCACTCACCCCCCTTTTTTTCCGAAGCTCCCTTAGCCTCACCGAACGCTAGCCACGACCCCCCGGCCTTCTTGCGGCGCCCGAGTCCCCTTGCCCCTGCGTGCGTCGGCCTCGCAGCCCCCTCTCCCTCGGCAATCCCAGCTCCGGCGGACCTCCTGTACGGCTCCTCCCCTTTTTTTTCCATCCATCGTTCCCCTGCCCCCTCCGTCCGGCGCGACCCCACATCCGTCCAGCGACCGCCTCCGACACCCCCTCGGTCGGCCTCCGTTTTTTTTCCATCCCGACTTCGTCGCGCACTGGCTGCCCCTCTCCCCCTGACCCGGCGTCATTCGGCCAGCTTCGCTCCGGCCATCCGCGGTCTTCTCCGGTGGACTCGACCCCAATGACTCGTTTTCTTTTCCGTCGGACAACCCTCCTTGCGGTAGACTTCTTCCTCAGTTTTGGGGTTTTTGGTTTCGAACACACACACAATATTGGTTTTGGTATAATTTCTTGGTTATTTTCTTTTTCCGTGGTTTGTCTTAGGCCCCTTGCAGTGCGTTTGAAGTGCGGAAGAGTTTGCGCACTGCGTTTATGGTGTTTCGACATTGAAGGTAGGTGTTTCCGTGTATAACATTTGTTTAACGAATTAATTTGTGAGTTTAATTATTTTAGCATGTTATTTATTAGTTGCGTGCTGTGAATCTGGTATTGTTTGATATTTAATATGTATTTGTTTTGCTAGGTAGCATGTTTATACGTTTACCGATTATTTATGAATTAATTTTTCTTCTTAAATTAGTTTAGCATTTGTATTAATTAATTTGTTTGATGCATATAAAGTTTTTAATGGAAGTTAATATGTATTTATGGTATGTGCGTGTTTTCTGCGAACCGTGCATAATTGTTTATTTGCATTTTCACAAACATTGCAGTTGTGTTTTGGTTTAGCATCAATGTGCAGAGAGTCATAAAAGACATTTTTGAGCAGGTTTTGGTGTGTGAAAACTGAAAAGTGGTTTTCTGTAAAAAGCGGTGATGTTTTGTGTGTGCAAATGGGTGCGTTGTTTTATAAAATTTTTTATGGGTTGGTTGTTAGGTGTTGAGTCGTGTTTTGGTGTGAAAATATTTTGTGTTTTATTTTAAAGTGCTTTCTTGTGTGAAATTGAGTATGATTTTATGTGAACCTTGGTTTCACCATCCGCAGATGTTTTATAAGTTATTCAAATGGTTTATTGCTTAAATCATGTGGTGTGTATTATTTTTGAAAAGTGGTCAGTGTGTCTAAAGGTCGCGATTAGATTCAAATATAGAGTTTGGTTCTGTTTTGATACGTTCTTTAGATGGGATATTTTCCAAACGTGTCTAGCTGGTTATTTTGCGTTGTTTGTTCATTTGGATTGTTTTAAGTCGGTGTTTACGTATTTCAGTTATCTTTGCGGTTGCAGCGTGTTGGCAAGGTCTTTCCACACTCATTCGATCATCATCTGGCGCGCACGCTTGCGCGCCCGTGCGAAGCGCGTTGCGCCGTTGTGTTTGGACAGCGAGTCGAGGTAGGTCCCCCATTGCACTTACCTTTAGATTTAGAATTTATTAATTGCTTGTTGTTTTATTAATTTTTAATGAATTAGAAATAATATTAGATAATAAAACTTTAAATTATTATTTAGTGCGAAAAGAGCTGTTTATTTTATACCGAACACATGTGACATTTTCTTGACGGGCGGACACCCAGTTTTGAAAGAATGCCATTTTGGCCTTTAAAGATAATTCACAGAACTTCAAATGTGCTTCTAGTTTTAAAGATAAATAATTTCTTCTGAATATGTGTTTTGAGTTTTTTTTTGAGAAAAGAGGTTTTACTTTAAAATTGGTGAAGACCCGTTTGGCACTTTAATGAAATGGATTATTTTGGAATACCCACCCGGGGGTGATCTTTGGTGTGAGTTGTTTTCGTGAGCTGTATGTGACGTTGGTGCATCGTGATTGATTAATTTACATTGTAGACGCACCCCCTTTTTATTGCTTGTGATGACATGGGAACCTGGCATATTGTGTGAATTTTCTGAGAACGATTGCTGCACTAGTTTAGACCACGCACTTTCTAGTGGCCCCATAGCAGGGGAATACTGATTTATTGCTGCTATGAGGATTGGGCCCCTCGGTTAGGCCATGCAGGGCTATGCCGGGTAGAATTATGGGCGTTATGACGTCATCGAGTTATGGCATGCCTCAGGATGAGTCACATGTATAGTACATTCTGGATTGTTCACGATCTCCTAGGTTCGACCCATGTTTCTTTTAGTGTTTAGTTGTGTGTGGCGGACGATTGAGAGGTCGAGTTCGGTTGCTGACCCTTGTGTGCCACTTTACCATTGCTCTTAGTGTGTGTTGTGTGTGATTCTCATTTTGACTAACAACTAAAGTTTGGATTTCTAAATTGCTCATAAAATGTTTTGAAAATGCAATGCACCTGTTCTTTCAACATCAAACTTGTTCTAAATTAAAAAGGGCAATGGACTGTTACTTGTTTTAGAAATGAAAGTGTGTGGAAAAACCTATTTTATATAATTTAGTTCAAACCTGAAATTGATAAATTCTTTATTTATTGGTATGAGCATTGGGAATAGAATTATTCGGGCCTACCTACTGAGTTTTAATACTCACGCCTATAGTGTTTTCTTGTTTTTAGCTTTGTTGCAGGTTCCAGATTCAGTAGTTCGCCTTGAGCGATGTTGGTTGTGGTATTGGAGAGTGACCCATGGGGTTACCTGGAGTTTGGATCGTGGTCAGGTTAGTAGTGTTGCTGGTTGCTCTTTCTTTATTCATTTTTGTTATATTTTATTTTCCGCTGTTTAGTTTATTTTCTTTTGGGCCAAATCGTTCCCACCTGTTTACTTTTGATGCCCGACACTAGTTGCCAGCCCGTGGGGATCGGGAACGCCCCTCGGGCCATGTCGCGGGCCGGCTCGGGTGACCGGTTCAGGGTCGACCCGGGTTGGTTCGTGACAAAATGGTATCAAAGGAGGCCCTTGTTATTTGGGATGTCTGGTAGATGGAGATTAGGATTGTCGGGACTTGAGAGGTAGGTACGGGAAGGACGTCATGAACCCTCGCCCGTTCTGCACCTAGAGTCACCAGGGATAGTCCGGGAATCGAGTCCTTGTTTCGTTCGGGTTTGTTTTGGATTGAGGGATGACAACGGAGGTAAACCGATGTTACATCGTGATCTCGCATGGAGTAGTGACCCATGTGGAGTCTGGGTACACGGTTTGAATTCCTCCTAGTGGTTGACGCTCACTTGGGGCATGACCCACTATCATGTCGCCATGTTAAGTGTGACCGCTGGTCCCTCACCCTGATGGTTTGATGCGAGTTGAGTGTCGTTTTCGTTTTGGTTAGTGTAAGTGCATTTTTGGAAATGGAAAAAAAAGGGGGCTTTGAAAATGAGACTGATTTCGTTTAAAGGACTTTAAATTTATGAAATGGGTTTTAAAAACTAAAAGCATTTCTTTTCGAAAGCTGTTTTTTTCTTTGAAATTGGTCGAGAATGGTTTGAGGTGAAACCGCAGGTACCCCTTATGAACGTTTGCACATGTGAGAGAATGCATACAATTGCGTGCTGGTGCGTGTATGAATGGAATGTGGATAATGACATGTGCAACAGGTCATATGATTACCTGGGTGTTTATTTCTAAATTGGCTTTTAAAGAGGAAAATGGTTTTGGAAAGTGATTTTGGTTTGAAAGGGGTTTGGTATTTGGAAACTGGTTTTGAAATGAGAATTTAAAAGGAGGTGGTTTTGGAATAAAAAATGAAACAGGAATTTTGGACAGGGAATTTTGGGTTATGTTTGCGGTTGTTTGTTTCTATTGAGCTGGTTGTTTTGGATGAAGCCACTTTCTTTGATGTTGCTTCGATTGATATTGGTTTCGTCTTGGTGTTATATATCTTGTTCAGAAATGCTGCCCAGAAAGATCCCTAGTGTTTTGATAAGTCCTGCCCAGTTTTTGGTATTTCTGGGACGTTGTCTGTCCTTCATGGTGATTGAAGTCTGTTGGGGACAGTGTAGGGCCTTGAAGAGGTCGAGCGTGTCTTCAGGGTATTGGGAACTCCCGAAGCGATCTGAGTGCGTATTATTTTGGTCATGTTCGAAGGTCCAGCTCTGGACGAGTGAGATTTGTTCGCCCTGCCATTGCTGCAAGTTGGGATGATGTAGTATATCTTTAATTCCATCTTCATACGATGGTTTATACTTGTGGAGGTGAAGATGATGAAAATGAAAGAGTTCATACGTGTTCAACATGGCCAGAAGACGGTGAAAGCATATGTTGAACATTTCAAGGATTTTATGTCTCTTTTTTTGGGTGTAGTGTCGCAGGGCTGGATGAAGACTTCTCCTTTTATCAGGGGTCTTCATCCAGATATCAAAGAGCGGGTCCTCCTTTCTAAGGACCTTCACTTTGAGAAGCTGGTGGGTGAGGTGTTCTTAGTTGAGTTGTTCTTCTGAGAGGAGATGTTTGACAACCCAGCATATCCAGTTGTTCGTCAAGGTTTCCCATCTAGCGAGCAGAGTGTGCCAGAGGGACCTATTCATAAAGAGTTCTCTTCAATGGCTCTAACTTCCAGTTCGTCGGACCATCTAATGGTGTACCGTCAGTATGGACGTTTGGGGCATACAAGCCGTCATGTCACACCCCTTTGAAGACGTGCCATCAATGCAGGTGTCTAGGTCATCTAGAGAAGTTTGTGGGATGCGTCGCTTGAAAATGACACTGCGACTGAAGATTTCTGGTGCCTGACTGTGAGGCAGGAGATGCTTCAGCCATCAGAGCCCCAGCCAAAGGTCTTGGGGTGAAGCTCGCGCGCAGTCAGGAGTCGTCGGGGGTGTGACGCCTCAGTTCGGGTTTCGTGATCCGTGTTAGCAACAGAACATTTAAATCCCTTTGGTTCTCGTCTTTCTACTGTTAAAGTGTTGGCGTTGTTGTCGGTTCATCGTGTCGTCGTGAGGTTGGGATGAACGTATTCGTTTGTAATCCAAACAGTCTCGTTTGCCAGATTATGGTGTTTAGGATCATGCGTTTTTCATAGAGGTGTGTTTGGACCTTGCATGGGTTAGTCTTGGTTTGGCAATGTTCGTTTGGAGATATAGGTTCCTGCGGTGGAGTCCAGGCTTGCGGTTGTGATCGGGTTTACAGCTTGGATTATGTTCTGCTTAGAGATTTTTCTATCGTCTTCGGGCTTTCTTTGGTCTGAGTCGAGAGTTCCACGTTTTGGCGGAGGTGCTGCTCCCTCGTGCTATAGAGGTTAGCCTGGATCGGTTGGGAGTTTCCGTGTCGCCCCACCCCCCCTTCCCGAGGTGGTACGTTTAGGTGTTAATTTCTGCATCAGTGGTGTTCTTGTGTTGGGGAGAACCCTCTCATGTTCTCCCTCTCCCTTGTGTTGTGTTTTCTTTCAGACTCAATTGGGCTTGGATCCTTGTTAGGTCTGTTGAGTGAAGCTTTTTCAATCATACGTTCTTTATTATTAATAATGTTTAAAACCTTATGTGGATTGGTTTTGGTTTGGGAGTTCCCACATTGACCCCCTCCCCGGGGCGGTGTATTTGGGTTCTAAAAGCCTCAGTGTTGGTCGAGCTCTTGTGGTGGGGAGAACCCTCCCGTTTTCTCCCCTCTTTTTATGTCGCGGTTTCTTCATGATCGTTCTGGTGTGACCTGTGGAGTAAAAGTTCATTTCAAATTTCTTAACTTCTTGGTTTTGGATCGGGCATGAACTCGAGTTTTGGATATCTTTCGGCTTGGTGACTTTCTGGGGGCAGAAAGTTTTTGTGGTGGGGAGAATTGTCGCACCCCAACTTTTTGAAGTATTTTTTTCAATTTAATATATCTTAGTGTCGGGTTCTCATGATGAGGTTTGGGTTGAGTCCCGATTTAAAATTTTGAAGTTTAATGTTTTTAGTTGGTTTTGGACTCGTGCGCGGCCACCGCACGGTTCGCGGTAGCCACGCAGTTGCCCCGTGTCGTGAAATTTCTCTTTTATTTTATTATTATTATTATTATTATTTCTATTTTAGTTTATTAAAATTGTTATTGTTTTGTCAATTTTATTATTATTGTTATTATTATCTTAATTGATATAATTCATTATTTTATTTTTGTGTTATCAAATGAGCCTTATTGTTTTTATCCTCATTATTCATATTCCAATTTATTATTTTTATTATTACTATTTTATTCATTAGCTTTTCCTTTCTTTTATTTTGTTTGTTCTTTTTTTATTTAGTTATTTTTTTTTATTTATTATCTGTTTAGGGTTTCAGATCTCCCCCCTCTTTCCCCTCTTGCGCCGCACCCTTCCTGCTTCCCTTACCCCTCGCGCAGCCCCGACTCCCACTCCCGCTACCCTCATTGCCGGCCTCCCTGCCTCCGCGATCTGTCCGCCTACCAACCCCCACGCCGCGTCCCAGGCTAGCCGACCTCACCCATAGATCCCCTCCCATCCCTTCACCGGCGATTTGCTCCACAACCAGCCTCCTCCCGGCATCGCAGCACCTTCGCACTCACCCCCCTTTTTTTCCGAAGCTCCCTTAGCCTCACCGAACGCTAGCCACGACCCCCCGGCCTTCTTGCGGCGCCCGAGTCCCCTTGCCCCTGCGTGCGTCGGCCTCGCAGCCCCCTCTCCCTCGGCAATCCCAGCTCCGGCGGACCTCCTGTACGGCTCCTCCCCTTTTTTTTCCATCCATCGTTCCCATGCCCCCTCCGTCCGGCGCGACCCCACATCCGTCCACCAACCGCCTCCGACACCCCCTCGGTCGGACTCCGTTTTTTTTCCATCCCGAATTCGTCGCGCACTGGCTTCCCCTCTCCCCCTGACCCGGCGTCATTCGGCCAGCTTCGCTCCGGCCATCCGCGGTCTTCTCCGGTGGACTCGACCCCAATGACTCGTTTTCTTTTCCGTCGGACAACCCTCCTTGCGGTAGACTTCTTCCTCAGTTTTGGGGTTTTTGGTTTCGAACACACACACACAATATTAGTTTTGGTATAATTTCTTGGTTATTTTCTTTTTCTGTGGTTTGTCTTAGGCCCCTTGCAGTGCGTTTGAAGTGCGGCAGAGTTTGCGCACTGCGTTTATGGTGTTTCGACATCGAAGGTAGGTGTTTCCATGTATAACATTTGTTTAAAGAATTAATTTGTGAGGTTAATTATTTTAGCATGTTATTTATTAGTTGCGTGCTGTGAATCTGGTATTGTTTGATATTTAATATGTATTTGTTTTGCTAGGTAGCATGTTTATACGTTTAGCGATTATTTATGAATTAATTTTTCTTCTTAAATTAGTTTAGCATTTTTATTAATTAATTTGTTTGATGCATATAAAGTTTTTAATGGAAGTTAATATGTATTTATGGTATGTGCGTGTTTTCTGCGAACCGTGCATAATTGTTTATTTGCATTTTCACAAACATTGCAGTTGTGTTTTGGTTTAGCATCAATGTGCAGAGAGTCATAAAAGACATTTTTGAGCAGGTTATGGTGTGTGAAAACTGAAAAGTGGTTTTCTGTAAAAAGCGGTGATGTTTTGTGTGTGCAAATGGGTGCGTTGTTTTATAAAATGTTTTTTGGGTTGGTTGTTAGGTGTTGAGTCGTGTTTTGGTGTGAAAATATTTTGTGTTTTATTTTAAAGTGCTTTCTTGTGTGAAATTGAGTATGATTTTATGTGAACCTTCGTTTCACCATCCGCAGATGTTTTATAAGTTATTCAAATGGTTTATTGCTTAAATAATGTGGTGTGTATTATTTTTGAAAAGTGGTTAGTGTGTCTAAAGGTCGCGATTAGATTCAAATATAGAGTTTGGTTCTGTTTTGATACGTGCTTTGGATGGGATATTTTCCAAACGTGTCTAGCTGGTTATTTTGCGTTGTTTGTTCATTTGGATTGTTTTAAGTCGGTGTTTACGTATTTCAGTTATCTTTGCGGTTGCAGCGTGTTGGCAAGGTCTTTCCACACTCATTCGATCATCATCTGGCGCGCACGCTTGCGCGCCCGTGCGAAGCGCGTTGCGCCGTTGTGTTTGGACAGCGAGTCGAGGTAGGTCCCCCATTGCACTTACCTTTAGATTTAGAATTTATTAATTGCTTGTTGTTTTATTAATTTTTAATGAATTAGAAATAATATTATATAATAAAACTTTAAATTATTATTTAGTGGGAAAAGAGCTGTTTATTTTATACCGAACACATGTGACATTTTCTTGACGGGCGGACACCCAGTTTTGAAAGAATGCTAGTTTGGCCTTTAAAGATAATTCACAGAACATCAAATGTGCTTCTAGTTATAAAGATAAATATTTTCTTCTGAATAAGTGCTTTGAGTTTTTTTTTGAGAAAAGAGGTTTTACTTTAAAATTGGTGAAGACCCGTTTGGCACTTTAATGAAATGGATTATTTTGGAAAACCCACTCGGGGGTGATCTTTGGTGTGAGTTGTTTTCGTGAGCTGTATGTGACGTTGGTGCATCGTGATTGATTAATTCACATTGTAGACGCACCCCCTTTTTATTGCTTGTGATGACATGGGAACCTGGCATATTGAGTGAATTTTCTGAGAACGATTGCTGCACTAGTTTAGACCACGCACTGGCTAGTGGCCCCATAGCAGGGGAATACTGAGTTATTGCTGCTATGAGGATTGGGCCCCTCGGTTAGGCCATGTAGGGCTATGCCGGGTAGTATTATGGGCGTTATGACGTCATCGAGTTATGGCATGCCTCAGGATGAGTCACATGTATAGTACGTTCTGGATTGTTCACGATCTCCTAGGTTCGACCCATGTTTCTTTTAGTGTTTAGTTGTGTGTGGCGGACGATTGAGAGGTCGAGTTCGGTTGCTGACCCTTGTGTGCCACTTTACTATTGCCCTTAGTGTGTGTTGTGTGTGATTCTCATTTTGACTAACAACTAAAGTTTGGATTTCTAAATTGCTCATAAAATGTTTTGAAAATGCAATGCACCTGTTCATTCAACATCAAACTTGTTCTAAATTAAAAAGGTCAATGGACTGTTACTTGTTTTAGAAATGAAAGTGTGTGGAAAAACCTATTTTATATAATTTAGTTCAAACCTGAAATTGATAAATTCTTTATTTATTGGTATGTGCATTGGGAATTGAATTAGTCGGGCCTACCTACTGAGTTTTAATACTCACGCCTATAGTGTTTTCTTGTTTTTAGCTTTGTTGCAGGTTCCAGATTCAGTAGTTCGCCTTGAACGATGTTGGTTGTGGTATTGGAGAGTGACCCATGGGGTTACCTGGAGTTTGGATCGTGGTCAGGTTAGTAGTGTTGCTGGTTGCTCTTTCTTTATTCATTTTTGTTATATTTTATTTTCTGCTGTTTAGTTTATTTTCTTTTGGGACAAATCGTTCCCACCTGTTTACTTTTGATTCCCGGCACTAGTTGCCAGCCCGTGGGGATCGGGAACGCCCCTCGGGCCATGTCGCGGGCCGGCTCGGGTGACCGGTTCAGGGTCGACCCGGGTTGGTTCGTGACAATTTATATCATGAATTTTTAAAAATATATTATAACAATATTAATTATAAATTAATTAATTAATTAAAAGATAAAAAGTCATAATCATCCATTAAATTAGTATATTTCATAAAATGTTTCAAAATAAATTTAATTTTTATTTATAATCTCATTTATTTAAATCCCTCAATAATAAGGTAATCATTACAACACCCTTCTGTCATATATAAATATATTTATTTGATGTCTAAAAATTAAAAATAAAATACCATTACGTGGTTAGTATATTTGGCTTTATAATTAATATTTATAGCTTAAGTGATAACTTATTTAACCCCATATAATTTTTTTATTAAATGATACATGGTTATGTTATAATTCTCTTTATATTAAATTAAAAGTAATAAAATGTCATTTTTATAAATAAGTTGCTCCATGGGGTCAAAAAATCAACCTGATGATTTCAATGGTCGTACATAACACCTAAAATAGGTTTATAACACGTTTTAGGGTAATTTTATATCACTATAATATTAAGTTTTTATTTTATTTATCAGATTAACCCTTTAACTAGGGTAAATAAAATAACTACTCATGTTGTTATTCATATTTTCTAAAAATAAGATTTACTTATTTAAACAATTTAAGCCTCTTGATTCCAAATATTAAAACCATTTTAAAAAATTAAAAAAAAATTAATTTTAAAAAATTAATTTAAAATTAATTCATGTTGTCAAAACCAAGAAGCGTGTTTTTAAAAAGAAAAAACTACTAAAAGATTAACAAGTGTTTATGTCAAATATTAAAGTGAAATTCATTAAATGAAAAAAATTATATTATTTTATAAATATATAATAAAAATAAACTCTAAATCCTATTAAAAAGACAATCTAATGATATTAATAAATTAGATGAAATGACAGTTTTACTTAAAATGCAATATTTTTCACTTTTCATTAAACAATGATCTTTATTAGAAAAATACAAAATATTTACCCAAAGTAAATTTTGATGTCACACTTATAAATAAGACATTTATTTTTTCAAATATAAAATATAAAAGTTAAAAAACTATTTTTTAAAAGTGTTATCCATCAAAATACGATAATACTTCCTTATAAAAAAAATTTTAAAGTATTTATGCTTATAATTGGAATCATTCTCAATTTATGACTCAATTTTTATTGGATAAATTTTAAGAAAATTTAAAAAAACATGTTTAATCATAGTAAGGTAATTTTTGTTCATTCTCTCCAATGCAATGGATAGACATTTACTACCATGTAAATTAATAATATTATATTATTATTTTCCATAATGACAAATCCTTGTGTACACAATTAGATTTTAGAAAACCCCATTACAACATCAAACATAGAATACTCATTATAGTAAAATTACTATTTAATTCAATAATATTAATAAATTTGAAAATGCCATATTCTTTAATTACCTGAGATGTTACATCCTTCCCCACATTTGGAAATTGCATCCTCACAATTCTATTTACCAATCAAGTAATTGGGGGTATTTACCCTCATAATATTTTTGATTCCCAAGATTCCTCTCATACCATATTATTTCTTCACAAAAGCATAACCTGAAAAATCATTTTATTTAGGTACACTTTCTCTTTGTGGTTAAGAATCTAGACTATCTATTCCTCATAAGAAATATTCAATTCCCTCTATACTATTTCTAGACTCAAAACATGAGATGGATTTGGAATATATTTTCCTAACATTAAAACACTAAAATCATTGTGTAACTATGAAAAATTCTAAGGTAAATCCACCTAGTAATAAATTGATCCAAATTTCTTTGGAATTTTATATGGTCCAATAAATAGTCGACTCAATATCACCTTATAACCAAAATAAATCACACTTTTCTGTGGTGATGATTTGAGAAAGACATGATCACCTAACTCAAAAAAAAGATCCTTCATTAGGCTATCTGCATAAATTTTCTACCAGATCTGAGTTATCCTCATTTTTTTCAACATAATCTAAACATTCTTTGTCATATCTTCTACAAATTATGGTGCCATCGGTTTAATGTCACCTACTCCATCCGAAAAATCTATAGTTCGACAACACTTCCCAAATAATTCTTCTAATGGAGAAATCTATATACTAGAATGTAATATTTTATTATAAGAACACAAGAAAATAAATATTTTGGTCCCGACTTCTCTGTTAATCCATTGAAAAATCACATTGAATAAATTCCATGATCTATATTTTTCATTCTAACTGTCCATCTGATTGAGGATGAAAATTTGTTCTAAAAATTAATTTAGTTCCCAATGACTTTGGAAGGCCCTTCAAAAATATAGAATTGAAATAGGGATCACGATAATTTACAATGGATAGAGAACTCCATGTAACTTGAATATCTATTTAACATACAACCGAGAGAGTTTATCTAGAGAAAAAGTATCTCAAATG
This sequence comes from Viscum album, assembly GCA_963277665.1. Lineage (NCBI taxonomy): Eukaryota > Viridiplantae > Streptophyta > Magnoliopsida > Santalales > Viscaceae > Viscum > Viscum album. The sequence continues at coordinate 562,844,180 of OY728129.1, read as the reverse complement.
GGAATGTAATGAGAAGATTTAGTCAATCAATAAACAATAACCCAGATTCCATTATTACCTCGAGATGTATTCGGTAATCCCACCACTATGTACATGGATATTTTATTCCATTTCTACTTCGGCACCGGAAAAGGCTGAAACATCCCTTTTGGTAACTGTCACTCTGCATTAACCTTTTGACAAGTCATACATTTTCCCATAATTTTATCAATATCTCTTTTCATTCCATCCCATATGTAATGCTTCTAAAGATCACAGTACATATTATTATTGTTGGGATGAATTGAGAATGCTGAATTATGAGCATAAAATATGAACTCATTCTTCATCTATGAATCACATGACACACATATTATCTTCCCAAATATCAAAAGAAAATATTTATCAAGGTTAAATTTAGGTAACATACTATTCTTATCCAATTATACCTTTTTCTCCAACTCATCATATCCTTTATACGCTTTCTTAATTCTTTCTAATAGAGATGATTTCAATTATTAATAAAACAGACCTGAGGGATTACCAATACCAAAAACCTCTATGCCAAATTTCAACAATTCTTTAATCATAGGATGCTTTTTCAAATGTAACATGGTTAATGCATCACTACAATTTTGACTCCACAAAACACTGACATCATTTTATTTTCCTGGATGGTATTGAATTTATGAAATCATAATCCTTGATTAAATCTTTCAATCTTCTCTGTCTCATGTTAAATTATTCCTGAGTGAATATATACATTGATTGTTTTGGATCAGTATATATTTCATACTATAATCCATACAAATTTTGACTCACAATATTTAATGAAAAAAACAATATAAACCCATTCCAAATAATGTGTAGGATAATTTAACTCATGAGGATTCAACTGATGCGATGCATAAACAATTATCTGATCATTCATCATTAGGATGAAACAAAGTCCTTTCAACGAATCATCACTATGGATAAAAAACTCACTATTTCTGGAAAATAATTCCAATATTTGAGAATTCTCTAATATTAATTTCAATTCTTTTAAACAATCATCACATTATTTTTTGCAGATAAATTTAACTCCTTTCCGAGTTAACATATTTAATATGCTAGATAACCATGAAAAAATTACAACAATGTTTCAGTAATAGCATGCTAAACCCAGAACACAATGAATATCTGCTTTTTTTGTGGGATATGGATATTCATTAAGAAATTTTTTTAGATTTTTCAATTGTTATTCCATCATTAGAAACAATATAACCAAGGAATAAAATTTATGTTTCCAAAACTGAACGTTTCTAAATTTCCCATTTTATTAAATTTTCATTCTAGTTTTCAATAAAATCCTTAAATGAATTTCAATAACCTCTTTACTTTTGGAATATACCAAAATATCATCAATATACACAACCAAAAAGTTATCAAATAACTCATAGATAATTCTATTAATACAATCCATGAATATTGTAGGTGTGTTGGTTAACCCAAAGGGCATAACTACAAATTCTTAATGGACATATCTAATATGAAATGTAGTATTCAGAATTTCTAATTCCTTTACTTTCAATTGATGGTATTCCGATCTCAAAAAAATCTTCAAACTATACCGAGCTCTCTGGAGATGATTAAAAAAATCATTGATATGAGGCAATGGATACATGTTCATAAAAGTGATATAGTTCAAGGATATATAATCAATGAAAAGTCTCATGTTACAATCATTCATTTTAATAAACAATACTGGAGCACCCCATGGTTATGTGTATGGTCGAATGAAACCATTATCTAATAACTATTTCAATTTTTTCATTAAATATAAAAGATCAATTTGAGCTATTTGATAAGGGGTTTGGAAATTGGATTATAATATAGAACTAAGTCGATATTAATTTCAAAATCTAGATCAAGTATAATATCATGAAAATTATCAATAAAAAACATCAAGATACTCATTTACTAGAGATACATAATTAATATGAATAATTGATTTGTTTTTGACTATTTATTCATGTTTAAATTCATTTAAATATTTCACTAGTTTCTCAGTTTCCTGATATTCTATCATATATAAGGGTCTATTCTTGTACACAAACTGAAAGTATTTCTATATAGAAACCTCTTTAGCTCTATATTCAATAATATCATGGTAAACAGAAATCCAATAAATTCAAAAAAAAAGACAAAACTCTACAATAGGAAAAACAATATGGTTTGAAGGAAAATTCTTTGTAAAAATAAGGATAAGATGATTATTATGATTTCTTTTTACCTCAAAATTTTCCCAAGGTGTCTTTACTATAAAATAAGGATTCATTTCGTTGGGTGGAATTCCAAATTTACATGAAAATTTATAAGAGATGAAATAATATGTAGACCATGAATCAAACAATACATTAGAATAATCTGAAATAACAATGTACCAAATACCACATAATTTTATTGTCTCACAACAACTGTGGTAGTAGAAAAAAGATTTTTCCCAACCCTTCTTCTTTTGATCTATCTGGCTTCCACCCTAGGTAATAATCTTTAGACACACATTGGCTAAATCTCCAAACTCATTGAAACAAAAACATATGACATAGGGATTTTCATTACCAAATTGATCATCTTACATAGAGTTATGAAAAATATGACCAGTCTTACCTCACTAGAAGCACATTCAAGATTTTTGAATAACTTCTAATTTCAACCAAAGATAAAAATAATGATAATATCATTGAAATAATGTCACTGTAAGCACATTTCCTGATTGATCATCCATTTTTGGAATAACACCTTGTTTCAACCAATGATAAAAATAATGTGGGATTTTATTAAAGTATTTCACAATAAATTTATATACTAATGAGAGGAAAGTGGAATTGTTAGCTGAATATTTCATTAATTACCAAATTAAAGTAAATTTAGTTATATTTTAGTGATATATCATAATATTTTGTCACCAGATATTTTATCATTAACAATCCTAATAAATGATGAGATCATTGAATATTCCATTACCACATTTCTAGCTTTCTATTAAGAAAAAATATTAAATAAATAAAATAAAATAAAACATTGAATACTACGATGATAATGTAATTCATGAAATAAAGTGTAAATGGGGATGTATATAACGAAAAAAATAACCAATTAGTAAATAAGATATATGTGTCATGGATGTAAAAATGATATGAGAAATCATTTCCCATTATTTATTTCCTTTATAAGTCTCTATAAATTGTAAGAAATAAATATATATTTATTAAAAAATTATTATAGAACCATACTTATATATTAAATACTATATATTATTTACATATATACTATTATAATTTATTTCATAAATATTCTTTGTCATGATTGTTAATACAGGTGATACCTGATTAATTTCTAACATATATTATTGTTGGTTATTTTTTGTTATTTTGAATTGATCATTGTTCTGTAATATTCATAATTTAAGAAATTATATATTTATCATTTATATTACTTATTTCTGTATTTAAGGATAAATGTAATTGGTTTATATGGATAATAAAATACTTTATTCATGGGGATGGTAATGAATACGTAAATATAGGTGTTGTCTCCATTTATTTGATGGAAAAAAACAACGATTAATAAATATTACTTAACCTTAAAAACTAATTGATATTATATATATATATATAATTTTTTTAATAATTTTTTTTTTACTATATATGAAAATAATTGAAAAACATTTTACATTTCTATATGGGGGTAGTTGTCTACACTTAAAAAATAGTGATGGTATTGTATACCCAAAGATAATTTGGTGACATTTTAGATGAGAAATAAGATTTCACAAAATTTTACTAGTTTATGAAAATTAAATATATGAAGTCACATTATCATTATAGGATTTTTTTGTAAATCTTAAGTGAAAAATGAATCACATTACTTTGAAGGGAGATATTATGTCGTCAACACATGCAAAGAAACAATATTTCCAACGAATGGACATTTTGAAAGAATATTTGATATTATAATTCATAAATCTTCATAATTTCATAAATATATTATAAATTTGGTTAATAAATTATTATATACATCCCATTGAGGTGTAGATGGAAAATGATTTATATCAACTCATGAGGTGGTAGTATAGCTTACACATGATTAATGGTCTTGTTTCCCATTTGATGAAGTAGAGATGGATAAATGTTATTACATTAACATAATAACACACACACACATATATATTTGTATATTATAATAGTGTTATTATATTATGTCTTTTTATACTGATTTAAATGATGTATAAGGATAAATAATTCCGATACACATGTATAAGAATTTTACCTATTCAATAGATAACCTCTTTAGTTTTATATCAAATGACTCCATAACATTTATTCAAATTAAAAAAAAAGAATTTTTTATTTAGAGATCGGTGTAAAGAGATAATTTATGTAGTTATTATCCAAAAAAATGTTTTTTGGTATTGGTAAGTGCATGGGATTGTGGGTGAGATTTTTGTAATTTTTGTAGATTACACAATTAGAATATTATAAGACTTTATATTACAGAGTTGTTCTGTTATTCAAAAAAATTAAAAATAGGTCATTATATGACTATAAAGATTTTAGGGTCATTCTATGTCCACAAAATATATTTTGGACATGTTTTTATTCAATTTAACCCTTAACATCAATGTTTAACCCTAATAAACCCATTTTACTATAACTGTGAAAAAATAATTTTTATTGTTTTAACAATTACATGTGGATGGAAATTATGCTGAACAAATTAGATACTGTTATTTGTTATGATTTTATATTTGTTTTCAGTTATTCAATATTTTTTTTATATAATTGGAACATTTAATATTAAAATTAAATCCATATATACAATGATAAAATAAGTTTTCCAATGAAAAAATGAAAGAAGATTAAAAATATTATTTATCATAATTCAATATGAAATTGTATAAAATGAAATATTATAGTTAACTATTAATATAATTTAACTAATTTTTTTAAAATAATTTATGATATAACATAAGATTGTAAATATATAATTAGAAAATATACTTTCAATATAAATAATTATTTTTCATTATTCATAAAAAAATTAAACTTTTCAGATAAATCCCAAAAATATCTCAAATACAATTTTTACATATATATTAGTATTAAAATTTATTTTTTCAAATCAATTTCATTAAATTATTAAAAATTTAATTTTTTTTAAAATACATTTAATGTAACTCTTAAAAAATAAATTTCTTCATAAAACATTACTTTTTTATTCAAATTCATATTATGTTATTTGTAGCACCTATATAACCATTTAATCGGTATTATACATTTATAAATGATATTATATTCATGATTCAGTTACTTCTATTTATGCCTGAAAACATAGTGGTTATACAATAACAATCATGTTTGAATAATAATAATTTAATGAAGTGTCATGTTTTTTTAAACCTCGTATTTTCGAATCATAAGATAAAAAATATATTGAACTTATTAAAAAAAATATAATAAACTAGGGTTGGTTATAATTCTCTTTTATTCTAGTTTTTTTGGCCATTTATTATTTTAATATTATTTTATTATAAATCTATCGACATTATATTTTTTCCTATAAAATAAATTTCATCCTCTCCATTTAATGATGAAGATGAAATTAAGAAAATATTTTTATTAGACATCGACATCATATAAATGTATAATAGACATCATCTTTTTCATGAATAATGTGACATATATAATTTTATCTAGAATAACACATAATTAGGTTCCTAAATAGGAGAACATTGGTGGGAAGAGGATATATGCACATAGATGAATGTTTAACTAATTATGGGGAGTTATATATATTATTTATCAAAATAATATGATTGACTAATGGTAGGTTAATGATGTAAAATCATGATGCCTATGATTATTTGAATGAAAATTTTATATAGTAGTTTTGATAGTAATGTGATAAAATTTTTGGTTCAACATCATTTTAATGTAAATGTTCAATTACATTACCATATAACAATATATCGAAATATAATTACTTCATATGTTTTAATTTCATTAGAAAAATTTCATCTTGTGGTTATCCTTTGATCTATTAAAACATATCCCTTTATTCCTTAAAATAAATATCCAAAATGATTTTTTTGCATGAAACACTAAAATTTTATTTTAATAGATCATGAGATGCCTAAAACCATGCCATTTTATTCCAGATGCCTGTAAAAAAACACATTGATAACACAACTTAAATAATATTATTAAATCTAATCAAATATATAAAATGTAACTCTCAAAAATCAACATTATCCATTTCATAAATGGTAAAAATTAATAATCAAAAAAGGCCAAATAAATTGAAATTCAAAAAATTTAGAAGGAAGGTAACTAAATAAACATTTGATTCCTCTGGAAATGGGGATGGCCTTGCTTTCTTAAGGTTAAAACATTCTTATCAGTTTATAATGGGTTTTTTCATAGAACCGGAAACATCCAATGATTCTATATCTATTTGGACCTACTTTACAAAGGTAGGTTCTCATTAGTTATGGACCGATGAGGCTTAAGAATTTTCATTGGTCGAGAGGATGGGAGGTCAGAATCATTACATCTTTTTAGGGGGAAATATTGACTACTCTAGGACTCTCTTTATAGATTTATGTTATGGTTGTGAATCCTTATTAAATTACCATGTATGAAAATGATATTTCCTTAAGATTTGACAATCAATATGTATGAGATTTAGAGTATCTATTATATGTATTTGAGGTTCTTCATCGATATAGAATCATCTGTATTTGGTAGATATTCATAGACAATGGTGTCCTTCAACAAATTATATAAAGATCTCTTAGTCATTATGACTACCATACTGGTTTTAAAGCCACTCTGCGGGGCACATGAAGTTTATTGTCATTCAGAAGGACTTGGATTATTTCAGAGTTGGGATCATACCCGCAGATGGGCTACCTACGTATCCTTGTTTAGAAAAGGAATCAGAACCAATGTAGTTCGGGAATTAAGATATAGTTTAACAAAATATGGGATATATTTAAATTAATGGATGATAGGCTTCAAACCTTATAAAGGCTTCCTATATACTCGACTTTTATGGTAGAGATCAAAGTCCACGTAGTTCGGTTAATAATTGTGGGGCTTACGTATGATTAACGGCCCAAATAGATGTGTCGTGGTTACTTTTAAACTCTAAGATCATGTGAGTCTTGCTCATTCTGAGAAACAATAGGTGTAAGTAAACATAACAATTTGTGACAAAAAATATGCAGTCACAAGAAATGATGTGGGGCTTACATACGTTTGACTACCAAGATAGATGTAGATCAGGAGATAATTCAAGGGATAATCCTGGGAACATGGTCCATAAAGGTATATGTGCTTTATTGAGATTTGGATACTTAAAATAGGACTTAATCCTGAGAATGATGACCAAATTAAAGGGGACTTATTATTGGGTCTTGTTCCTGAGATGGAGGCCCAGGTTAAATGGACTTGAGAAATGGGGAATACTCCTGAAAAGGAATCCCAAGTTAAGGGAAATTATGATTGGGGCTTACTCATGAGGAGGATTCTCATTTTAAGGTAACATGGACTGAGGATTAATCCTGAATATGAAGACCAGTTTATGGGACTTGTGATCTGGGGCTTACTCATGAAAAGGAGGCCCATATTAGAGAATTATGATTGGGACTTACTCCTAAGAAGGAGGCCTAGATTAGAGAAAATGGGGCTTACTCCTAAGGAGGATGCCCATATGAAAGATCCTCTCGTCTTAAATGATGAGGTTGAATGAATGAAATATCTGACCATAATGACATAAATATATTTAATCACTAGGTTTTGAGAGATATTACACAGAATTCCTTTCATATAAGGAATCCAACAAATGAACCATGCCAAAAGTGGACATGAAAAGGGTTTTGAAGGCTAAATCATGAAGAGGAGATGCATATTTGAAGAACACAAGTTGAAAAGATAGCAAGGGCACTAAAAAATGGCAGGCGCGCAAGTCCTACTTGGGCGCACAACTCCTGGTCATGCAAGTATTCTTACATGATGAATGTAGACGTGCGCGATGGTCAACCCATTAGGTAATACTTGATCGAGGCATTGCTCATGCCCTTAGTATTGTCCCTAGAGGCTTCTAAAAGAGTGGCACACAAGTTCTGTTGAAGGGATAAGGAGGCGCGCAAGTGTGTCCATTTTCCCTAAAGGGTGTGACCCTTAGGCGCAAAAGTGTTGATGAATTCCATCACTTAGTCCTTATTTCTCCACTTTAGATCTTCCATTCTTGGAATGAAACTACCTTAGAAGTGTTACGAAGACTTCATGTATAGACTAGGGCCCCAAGAGCTTAAATCCGACTGTTTGAATTTTCCATCCTCTAAATGGGGGTCCCACAATGAGTATTTATAGTCTCCTAAAGACCATGGGCGAAAATCAAATAGGCCATGCAAGTCAATTGCATGCCGAATATGTAGTGCACATGTATACTTGTGCGACCATGATGAATCTAGTGTGTCCCTTACTTAATGGAATCTTTTTTCATTCCTTTGTCAATTTTTGATGTTTCATCAAAGGATGAATCACGTTATGCTAAGGTATTACTCTTTTTGCAGTCATTAGACTCTATGATGGGATGAAGCATAAAAAATTTCCCCCCTCGGAGTTGGATCTGAAAGGAAGTAGGATTAGACTCTGATGTAATGGAGAAAACCAAGGAAGGGTCGCGCCCAAGTTTTGAGCACGTAGGTAGCAGTGCATAGGTGAGATTCGTGCAGGCTTCGGAGTATAGGGGTGCGGCCTTGCCTAGAAATATGTGGTCATTCTCGCGCAAATCACACAGGTCTCAAAGCACATTGCTCTCATCACGTAAGTGGCTCTCGTCAAGAAAGTGTCTTGATTTTCCATGGTTCATTGATTTTTTTTGTGTCACACTTCTGAAGAGGTAGTTTGACATTCATGGTGATACCTACGTGCCCAAACTTGCATGACCATACTAGACTTGTGCGCCAATCATGAGACTTGCGCGCCATAGTGCCTTGGAAATTTGTTCACTTTTATTCACAAATTTTATGAAAAATTAACTTACGTAAGATTTAATTATTTATCCTTTGTAAAGATTCAATGGCTCCCAAATGAATTGGAATGGCTATTAAACATGCTAGCAAGAGGATTGATGACATGATGAGCATAATTGGAAATGATTTCTATGATATCTACGATAGCACTCTCCCTGATTTTTCCAAGTACTTAAAGAAGAATCATCATAATTTTTCACTAGGTATCTACTTGCCTCTGTACAACAATTTTCATCTACAAAAAGTCAACATTCCCGAGGCAATGAATTATATGCCCAAGATACATCCACACTGCTACTCCTCTATTTCAGTTATTCTGTGCATTAAGAGGTGAAACAATTGTGTGATAATTCAAATTATTCCTTCATGCCATTTCCTTTCAAATATGAAAATGGAAAACCATGGGCTGATATGTTTTCCACTACCAATTGATGGAGAGAAGACAATCATGACATTAGAAAAAATATCATAAAATAGTACTCTCTCAAAATGGATCTTTACTTCCAACGTTCCATTCTGAAATCCATGTATCCATTTTCCAAATATCTTGGATAGAAATAGTTTCATTGTTTGATCAGTAGAAAATTTTCTCAAACCACACTCTTGAACATTCTTTTACAATTTTCCTAAAAGAGCTGTTAATACTGCATCTCTTATTATTTCTAGTTGAATGAATGAATTCCATGTGGTTGCTAATGAATCTCGTGATTCTATGAATCATGTATAGAGTTATGTTGACAGCCTCTTGTAGTTCTTGGAAAGGGGAAGAGACTTATTTTTTTTTTGATTTCCATCTATCTTTTGTGCATCAATGAAAAATAATTTCTTCTTCAATCAATTGTGCTTACAATCTTTTGCTACCTGCTTTAAATTTTTTTTAACTTAAGCCAATGGGCCTAATAAGCATAGTTTGATTTTTTCTAGGATTATAAAAATAAACCTAAAACATTAAATCTTTTAATTTATCAATATTAACTAAATCATACAAAATGTATGTTTAGTGAGCTGGGACTTGACTTTTTGTGGAGTGTTCCGATGTCTTTTGTGTGCAGTTTAAAGTCATGCACGTTAGATATAAAAAGGAATAGTTAAAGGTCAAAATAGATTTAAAATAAAGGATTAAAATTGACTCAATTCCTTGATAATTTATCTGAAAACAAATTACCACACTCATGTATGAGGATAAACATGTAAAATATAACTTAATAAATTATGAATATGAGGAATGATATTAAAATAGTGCTTAGAGGCATTAGAAGATGTATTTCCTAAGAGTGAAGTTACCATTATTTAACAAAACTGTTAGGGGGTTGAATTATGCAGGGCCATCTAAAGGCATTTGATACATAGATAAATAATACAAACATTTGGAAGACAAGTCTGTTATGTAGACTACTTATGAAAGGCCGCCTAAGGGCATGTTCTACATAGTCAGACCAATGAACTCTAAGAAATTTTACTTTTCTTTTTCTAAAATGTCAGTGAATGTTTATGGCGATTCAAATTTTCCAAATCCCAGAGTCTGATGTATGGATAGAGGTACTTGAATATAGAGAGGATATTTCCAATGAAGATTATCAATGTACTGGATGAATTTCACTCATGCGAAGGTCTGACCCAAACGTATTGAAGGGAATTATAAACCATATATTTGAATACATTCAGATCATGAAAAATATTATGGGACAAATATGTTAAGGATGGCTTTTTTTGTGGATCCCTACATATTTCCATTAATACAAACAAGAACAAAAAATGTTTTCCTCCCAAGAATGATGTTACCACTATTTGACAAACCTATTAGGGGGTTGAATTATGCAGGGCCAACTAAGGGAATTGGCTATATGGTCAAATAAAATCATCTTTTAGCTGATAGGTTTGTTATGTAGACTACTTATTCAAGGATTGCTAAGGGCATGTATAGCATAGGAAGGAAAAAGAACACTCAGGTATCAGATATTTGGTGACCAGAAGTCATAAAATTTGTTATGGAGGTCAGGAATTATTTATGGTTATGAGTATGATACATGAAAATGAGTATTTTCCAATGCATGAAGGAGATACATAGACCAATGCTAACCATAATCCTGTTGTGGCTGGGTCTTGAATTGTGGTGCTGAACTTCACTACGTATTACATAAGGATGGGAATCAAGCCATACCTAGTTCTTGAAATACGGTTTAACGTCATGTTGGAGGATAGTGTAAGGGATCCTAGTTTAGGGTCATAGAACATGGCCATAATAAGAAATACACAATTTGGGTTTTATAAACATGATGTGAATGAAGACCAGGGTTTTCATACCACATTCATGTTCTCACATGGGGAATTTTCATTTAAGAAACTGAAAGTGGAATTTGGGGATAGGCCTGAAGAATTGGGGCTGGATTCGAGGGATGCTAAAATGTTCCTACGTATCCCATAAGGATGGGAATCAATCCACACATAGTACTTGAAGTACAATTTGTACAAATTTTGTTCGTACACGTGAATGGTGAAAGAAGACTTTAGTGCAATGATGGTTTGACCGATGATTAAAGGTTCGAGCATTGCCATGTATTCATGTAGTCTTTGGAATATAACATGATTGGAGATCAATTTCAATAATTATTCCCTCTTAGTTGAGGGTGTAAAATAATGTTGTAGTTTATTATCACATAGGAAAAAATGAGAATAGTTTAACGTCATATAGAAAGGACGATGGTGAACCAATTTAAAAAATATTTGTTCTCAGGGTGGCTTCACGAATCAACATCGTAGGAGATGGAGGTAAACCTATGTTAAAATATTGGTTTTGGGCTTCAACCTTAGGAGGTTTCTTACGAACCCAGCCAAGAAGGCAAGAATCAGATTCCATGTAGTTCGATTAAAGAATGAATTTGTGATCAAGTTGTTCTTGGGGACAACAACCTAAAAAAATGGTGTCAGGACATACACATGGTTAGCAGCATAGAGTGGATGTTATGGTTGAAGTTTACACTAAGATCACGTGATCCATACACTATATGAGAAAAAATCTGTTGCAACAACCATAACGATGCACAGTTTAACGTCATGTCTGACGAAGAGGGTACTATGTAGTTCAATGTCTAGCAGTGAGGACAATGGGGACATGGTTTAACTTATGTTGGATGATTTATGCATTTTTTCACAGTTTAACATCATTTTAGACGTATTGGAGACGGTGCAGTTTAATGTCATGCAGTAAGGAAAAAAGGGTGTTGTACAGTTTAACATCATGTAGCTAAGATGTCACAGTTATGCAGTTTAACATCTTGTTGGATATAATATGGGGAATATAGTTTAACATCATGTAGGAAGAAAGAGTGATGTAATGTTTAGTGTCATGTATGTAGGACGTATGGCTATGCAATTTAATGTCTTCTAGTGAGGTCAAAAGAGACACATTTTAACGTCATGATGGATGTAGATGGGACTGTGAAAATTATTGTCATGAATTAAGGAAATTTTGTGCAATTTAACATCTTGTGGGATTTATTAGTATTTATGTTACAAAAAATAATTCTTCAGAAATATAGAATTGGTTGGAGTTGTGGTGAGTTTCTCTATCCATTGAGATTATAGAATAAGCTCCATTGTAGTAGTCCTTATGTATTGAATAAGGTCCTTCTCACATAGGCTCAAGCATAGGACGTTTCATTCTTGGTATCATTGGAGTTTTGAGAACCAATACCAATTATCCCTTAATGAATGAACGAAGATGAACTTTTTTGTTTAGAGCTCGGGATATTCGATTCTGATAATCTTCCAAGTGGTGTAGGGGGCAAAATCGTTTTTCATCTAATCATTCCAAATCACCCAGTCGCTTTTGAGATTTCTCATTTGTAGATGACTGATCCCAAATGGCTACTCTGAGTGAGGGTAGTTGAACCTCAATAGGCAAGACTGTTTCTGTTCCACATACCAATGAAAATGGAGTTGACCGCATTGCAGACCGGGTGGTGGTAGGATATGCCCATAAAGAATGAAAAAATTTATTAGGCCATGAATTCTTATCTCTATCCACCATCTTTGGCAGTGTATTTGAAATAATCTTTCTTAAGTATTCTATTTTTCCATTGGGTGCTTCATGATACCAACATGAATTGTCAGATTTGATGTTGTATTCTTGATACAACCTCCTTACCTAAGATGAACAGAAGTTGGTGTCATTGTCCATCAATATGGTATGAGGGACACCAAATCTGGTAATGATGTTAGACTTGATGATGCTAACAATTCTTTTATAAATAACATCATTGAGATGTATTGCCTCTTCCCAGTTGGAAAAGAAGTCAGCAGTAGTAAGAATATACTTAAACAACTTGGATGTAGCTAAAGGATAATTTCCTACTATATCCATTCCCCATGTGGAAAATGGACATTAGTATTCAGTTGTATGAATAAACTCTTGGGTTGATGAGTGAATTTGGCATGTGCTTATCAAGAATGACACTTCTCAGTGAAATCAAAACAATCTTGAATCCTTGAAGGCCAAAAATATCCAAGCCTTCGAATTTGATTAGATAGTCTATGACCAGACTGGTGGGCACCACAGACTCTTGCATGCACTTATTTCATGATAGCCATTGTCTCTTCACCATCAATGCATCTGAAGATAATTCCTTCAAAACCTATTTTGTAGAGAATTTTATCTAGGTGATTTGGGCTGTCATAATCAATAAAATTGACCACACGTCGCCAGATTTGTTCTTTCCCACCTCTATCAATAGAAAGTGGTCCAAATTGAATATATTCACAGATACATGTCATCCATACTCTAGTATGACCATATGGTTCAGAAATTGGATTAATTTCATTGATTTCCTTTGTTCTGGTTTGAACACAAGGTGAAATTGTATAACGGTGGGCAATATTATGATTTCCTTGTCCCGATTTGGATCTACTAGAGCTGTGGCTATATTAGCTAGTGCGTCATCTTGGGCATTTGGAGATCGCAAGACATAAGAAAATGTTGGTTCGGAAGGAAATTTTTCCATTAACTATTTAAAATATTCATATAAATTGATTAACTATTCTTTTATGATTGTATAATCCCTATTGACTTGTTTTATTACCACGTCTTAATCACCTTTCACCTTTAAGTGAATCACTTGTTCCTGAAGCGCCAACACCAATCCTGTGATGAGCGAATGATATTCTACTTCATTATTTGTACCTCCTTCCCAAAATAAGAAGGAATAAGGTTTGCTGCATTTTTCTAGGAAATAATCATTATTCCTAACCCAACTTTGTTGAATTTAGGATCTTCCATTTTGATCCTTGTTGGACTTCTGGAAGCACCATCAAAGTACATTTCCCATTTTTTAAGATTATCTTGAATAAAGAAGATTTCCTCTTCAGGATGTTCAATATCTAATGATGTATCTTCTAATGAAGGATGATCATCAAGTAAATCACCTATATCATGTCCCTTTATTGCCTTTTGAGACACATACTAGATATAAAATTACTGCAAAATAACATTCCACCTTGCATGACGTCCTCTAAGCATTTGACAGCTAAGGATGAATTTGAGTGGGTAATTCCAATATACCAAATGGACCATATGCTGCTTTAGGTAGTGTCTTAGTTTCTGTACTATAATGATTAACACCGGGAAGTACTTTTAAATACATGAATATCAGGTTTCTACTTCAGGAATAGTCCGACTAAGATAGTAAAGGTTATTTTCATTACCAGCATCATTCTTCTGGGAAAGGAAGGCTTCCAATGATCGCTCTAAAGCTGTCACGTAATGAATAAGATGTCTTCCTTCAACATGTGACATTATTACCGGTGGAATCAAGATATATTTCTTGATAATATTGAATGTTTCTTGAAATTATTTAGTCCACTAGTAAGTGAATCCCTTCTTCATCAATTTGGTAAAGGATAACTTTTGCATGCCATATTAGCGATTAAAACACCGAATATAGGCCATGTTTACTTGAATTCTTCTCAATTCATTTAGATTTATTGGAGGTGACATACCAAGGATTAAAATTGTCTTCTCAGGATATACTTTGATACCATGATGGGGTATAACAATGCCGAGAAATTTTCCTGAGGTTACTCCACAAGCACATTTCAAGGGGTTCATCTTCAAATTGTATTGTTGATGTTTGTGGAATCTGACATAAAAATCAACCATGTGATTAGAAAGTTTTTTGGATTTAACCACCAAATAATCCACATAACATTCAATAAATTTTCCTAAAAAGGGTTTGAAGATATGATGCATGGAACGCTGATATATTTCGCTTCCATTATTTAAGCCAAAGTGTATTACCCGATAGAAAAACACACCCTGAGGGGATCTAAAGTCTATATATTTTTCATCTTCTGGACACATTCAGCTTTGATTATACCTGGAATATCCATCCATGAAGGAAAGTGCTTCATAGCCAGCTGTTGCATCAATTAAGAGTTCTGTGATAGGAACTGGAAAATTTTCCTTAGGATAATTTCGATTAACATCTCTGAAATCAATGCAAACTATAATTTTTCCATTATTCTATTTCACACAGACAATATTAGCCAACCATTTGGGATATTGAACTTCTATGATGAAGTTAGATTTGATAAATTATCCACATCAGCTTCAATTTTAGAAGCAAATGTTGGGTGTGTTCTTCTTACAGCTTCCTTGAATCTTCGATGTTCTTCTAGTAAACCCAAATGATGAGTAGAAACAACAGGACCAAGACCTGGCATTTCTGTATAGTTCCAAGAAAATTTATCTCGATTTTTCATTATAAATGAAATATACATTTCTTTCTCTTCAAGATTAATGGCTGCACTAATTAAAGTGGTACATGGATCTTCTTTTGTACCCAGATTTATTTCTCTGACTTCATCCATAGTGGTAGAGATAACCTCTTCAAATGCTGGAGGAGCATCCCTACGATCCTCCTCTTCTTCTTCAAAACTTTTTATCTCTTCTGTTTATACTTGCATAATAGTTGATGAAGCAAAATTTCCATTATCAGGAGAGATGTTAAAATTTAAACATCTTAAGGAAGAATCTACCATTTCTAACCCTATTGATGATGAATGATCTTCCTTGGGTAATAAAAAGGAGATGTTGGATTGAGAATCGACATAACTGTTCAACTATGAAATTTCTATACCTTTTTATGGACTAATTGGCGATGTATAGAGTTTATGGATTTTAGAGGATAAAATTATGACATCTCCATTCGAGCTTTCAGCATTTCTTAGTTAATCACCAATTTCTCCCATGTTTTCTAGCTTGATTGTCGTAATTGACATTATGTAAGTTTCTATAAGAGTATTTGTATTTGAGTATATCTAATTAATTTTACTGATAGGCAACACATAATCTATACTCACTTGTATGATTGGGTTTACTGGAATCATTTCCAAACCATATAGAGCATTAACTTATGTAACCTCCCTTGTTGAGGATTTCTCCATTCCCTCCATGTGATATAATTACACCTCAATTTATAAGGATTCACATGTTTTGAAAGGGGATTTATCACCATAAAATGCCCCAATTTGACCATTGAAACAATATTTGAGACATTGATGGTATGATGAAGTGATAGTCACATGTTGATGTAGCCATGGTCTTCCAAGAAAAATATTGAAGGATGTGTCATGACAAACAACCATGAAATCAGAATTAGATTCAAGATCTCTAAACTTAGTTCTATGTGTGAAATTGCCCAGAGGTTCTTGTTCAGTTTTTATCATATCCTTGCAACACCAATGTAGAAGGGGATAAATCAGATTTGGTGTGACCCAATCAAAGAAGTGTACGAATGGGGATGAGGATGACTCCATAACCATTATTAATGAAAGCTCTTCAGATGTCAACATCATTGACCATTCCAGATAAATACAAAGGTATAAAATGTCCATGCACAACATCATCTTCATCTTTATTTTTAAAAGATATCACTGCATGGAATTCTTGCAAGACTAATCTCTACATGGTAGACTTCAGCCACATCAATTTCAGTTTGGAAGTCATGAGGACTTGAAAAATCCACAATGAGTGCCTCCCGAAGATCCTTGGATAGATTCAAGTCATTCATAATTGATTAATTGTCTGGTACTTGGGCCAAATGCTTCAAAAATTCATACTTTTGATCTAAAGGTCTGCATTTTCCAATAGGAACATGTGGTTTCGCAGGTGCCTTAGAAGTTGATGGTTTGGAAGTAGATGCTTCTTGTATCAGGGTAGTTTTTGGAAATACTCCAGGCTTTGGACGATTTGACCAACTACGTCTATTTACTTGCTTAGAGGGAGAAGTTGTAACCTACAATAAATCTTCCAAAATAACTATACAAGGACTGAATCTTCCTTTCATGGAAGAAATTGCTTGTTCTTGTTGAGCCCGCTGAAGGGCTCTACCAGCAGTTTCTATTGCATACACAGTTTAGTAGGGGTAGAATTGGAATAATATTTTCTTGGATATCCATGTCTTCCTCTATATCCTAGCACTCTATAACTCCATCTAATTCCTCTCTCTGATATATGGAACTCAGGAACATCATGATTGAAATTTTGACAGGCATAAGGATATGTTAAAGGAATCATGTTAACAGAACTAAAGATCAACTCTTCATTTGATAAAGACTCTGCCTGATTAGCCAATTTAGGATGTTCCCTTTGGTGGGGCGATTCCCCTAGCTTTGAATTAGATGGCATATAATCTTCCAGAGTCAAAGACAACTTGGGATTTGACATGATCTCATCTTCTTCTGACTGTTCCTCTTTCTTTGAATTATACTGTTTCTTTGATGATTTTTTAACTGATGGAGGTTTTTCCATGGAATTCATAGAAGAAGACACAATTGGTTTCTTCAATTGCGTTCATAAAATGGCATGAGTTCAGTTGATCATTTTTCTAACCATCCAGTCATCATATTTATGCACATTTTTTCTTTTGACTTCTTTCCACTCGCCTTCTTCTTCTGGATTTGTAGTAGTAACACATGCTACCTGAGCTTAAGAAACTTTCAGTTTGACTTGTCCCGAGTCCACCATCATTTTTTGAAGGTCTTTAAAGAAAAAACACTCTTGAATGGGTTTCCCCAACCTATGATGAAATGGGAAATAGTTGGGATGATCTTCATCTACTTCCTTGTTCGGCCTTTTGGGCCATGGTAACTGAACCAAATTATTTTCCATAGCTGAAATGTATTAACTAGGAACATGTTTATTTCGGAATGAATAAACATTTCTCTTAATATCCGCAAATTAATTTTGTATTTGATCTCTTTGATCATCTTGATGAAATAGCCTCTATTTTTGACACTCAGGAGGTGGATCCCTTCGATAAGATGTAGGTTTTTAAGTAGAATCAGATATAAGTGATTTTATAAGTATAGTTGTACCAGTCTCTACATTACCCATTCTTCTTCCTGGAGCTGATGGGATTACACGAATTTTATCCTTAGTCTTTGAAAGAGAGTCTTTGATCTTCTGAGAGATCGAAGTATGGTCTCGAAACCCTCCTGTGTATTTCACTGGGATCAATGGTGTGTGTAATACATCACTAACATTTTCCACAATGATTGGAAATAACTCTTCGTGAGGGTGTGATAAACATAAAGAATATTTTAATCCCATTCAATGAGAAATTAAATATGAAACTCTTTCATTCTCCCTTTTCTTACAATTTTTAAGATAAAAATTCATTTCATTGGAAATGTTTAACTGAATTGAAGAAGGAATCATTGACAGAGATCCTACAACCCTGTAATTGACCAGGATTGTAAGATTGTATACCAGAAAAAAGCAGGCCCTTTTAATGACTGTACAAAACACCAGAGCTTAACTACTTCTTGTTGCTGAGGAGTTACCATCATAGGATCACAACAAGAAACAAAATGTGTTAATTGTTTCATTGGGTCTCCCGAACCATTAATGATTGGGAATGTGGTACTTTAAAAATTTAATGGGGGAGGAATTTCATCAACCCATTCAGGATAAGCTCTCTTTTCTGGTTGAATTTGTGATCATTTTTCCTTCATATATTCCAACTGAGCTGTTAATGACTAAATGGTAGTTATTAACTTTTGAGAAACATTCGGTTGATCTTAGACCAGAGCAGGTGCAATAAATGAAGCTTGGACATGTGTGGTGGATGGTACTGTAACTGATGGTAGCACCACTGATTGTTGTTTCTCTTGACCCATAGGATTAGACCTCTGAGGTTGTACTATGAAGTGAGGATACTCTTGATCCATCTCAGTAGCTTCATCAAAATCCCTTGGCTAATTGACCCCAACATGATTAGAAGGAAAACTACCTTGAAGTAGTTCTGTATTCAACCTCTTTAATTCCTTTATTTCTTCCTCCTGTTGTGAGAACCTTTTATCTAGTGAAAGTGATTGGACTTATATAGAGGAAGAATGGAATGTATCTTGATTCTTTCTTTTCTCGTTGTTGGATGCCTTTTGGAGTGGGGGAAGCTATTTATTTGAAAGAATGCCTATATTCTGGGTAAGCCTTTAATTTCTTGTACGTAAACCTTCTCCACCTGCCTCTGTGTGAACAACCACTTGAGAAGGAACATTCACATATGATCCCTTTGAGTGAGCCTCATTTTTTGGAGGATCATCAATAATGTAATTGATGACATTAATTGATGAATAACGCATTGTATCTCTTCTATCAACATTTCTGCGATATTGTCTTCTTACATGTCCCAGATGAGACAATGCCTTCTATTGAGTTGATCCCTCATGAAATTCTTGACGAACCGTAAGTTGGAAGAAATATCATGATAATTCGGCTCTATTTCCTCTTAGGGATTCTTCCCTAATCGAGAGAAGAATGAATTTCTCTGAGGAAGAGATTGAGGAATTGAAAAAGTCCATTGTCCGGTGGACTGGGGTTGTTCCTGTTGTTTCTACTCAACTCCTCGAATCCTATTTTTAGATTCTAAGGGTTGGGCTAAAATAATCCCTAGTCTGGCTAGATGGGATGGTTCATGAGCAACTACATCTGAGACATTCTTAAAAGATCTCCTGATCTTGCAGAATTTAGTCAAAAAATTGGTTGGATGCGTCATCCTACAACCACTCAAATCACCTGGCTCAAATGACCATTCGATGATTCCTGACAATTCTATCACTTGATGATGTGCATGCTCAAAATGAGAATCATGTTCTATATTCTCATTTTCATGATTCAAGAGTAATTAAAACAAATTCTCTCTTTATTCCTGACTTTGTTCATAACTAGTTGAGTCCTTTTCTTGAGCAAGCCATTGATTATGCACAAAATATGATAGATATGGTCAATTATGGGAAACAACATCGCTTGAGACCACCTTTGGTGGGTTTTTTTGACCTGAGAGTACAGTTAAAGGTAGTGCTCCAAGAACACCCCATCCCCGGATATAAATACTAGATGGGGAATTGGAAATTATATACCGAAACCTTTTTAGTGCGCCATGGCATGAATGGTGAAGGGTTCTCTGCTACTTTTCAGCCTTCAGATATCAAGAAACTGAGAGAGATTCCAAATCAATTTGGTGTTTTAACACTTCTATTATCATGATATGATTATCATGTTGATCATTCAATTGAAAACGATTATTCAACATATAGAGATGAATATCGTGAATACAATCATCCGTCAACATTTCTGGAATGTCATACTGAGAGCCATCCAAAGGTCAAAACATGACTGGTACATCACCATTCTCCAGTTGTTTTCTCATATTCAGTATTTCCTCTTTATCATTCAATGAGGACTCTTCTACCTGATTTGAAAAGATCCAGTGCTTCCTTGTTTCATAATCAGATTCAACAAGATTGGTAGATAAATAATTTACCAAATTAAGAGATGCAAGACTCAGGTGTGGTTCGGAGAATGACCTACACCCCAGGCTATCTTATAGTTGAGAAAGTTTTTCACCTTCTATCGGTAAAGAATCTGACATGACTTGCTTCACATATGAATGTGGCACAAGATAATAGGGCTTTCTTGTTACTACATTGTCCTTTGAAAAATATTCCAGGAAATGTGAATTACTACTGCAGAGGGGACTTTCACATCTAAATTCACTATCTTGGGGAGGACCACCATTGTGGGTTACATCAAAAGTTGAAACATTTTCCCCCTTGATATTCTAGCCACACAGAGGGTTATCATGACTCTCATCTAAAGATGATACTTCCAGATCCACTGAACTATCATGAAGAAACCCTTCACGATGAAGTGTCTGATACAAACCTTCATAATTAATTTTCCCACTATTGGGAAATGAGAGAGTATAATCTTGAGTTCTCACTGATAATTATCTAAGGGATTCATGAACGCCATCATCGAGTAAGGCGTTATTACAAATTGGATCATGATTTCATATCTTTGATGAACTGGACTTTTTCTTAGGTACCATATTACTCACTTGGGAACCAATTGATGACAAAAGTGTTTATTATGGGTAGGTGTCTTTTCCTGATCAATAGAAATAGTCATGTTAGTCTGATTATCTCCATTCAAATCAGGTTTATGTGCCTAACTTTATTGTCTGTATGATATGGGGTTGTATGCCCCACAACCCTCTTGGACTGTAACAGAGTTGTGTATCTATTACAGAGTGATTTTTTGATATGTCACTCCACTTGTGGGGACATATTGGAATTTCATTCCCTATCATGATGCTGAAGATGTAATAATATTTTTACAGGAATCTAGAATATGAGAAAGTATTTTCTTCTACTCTTTCACCATCATCATAATGTGCTTGGTGACTTCAGCTATCAGAAGGGAAATATACGTGCATTCCATGCTTGGAGTAGGTGTGTGTTCCTACTCCTGTCCTCCTTTTCCTCTCAGTGAGTTCAGATAGTACTCATGTGTTGGGGCCGAGAGTTGAGTCGACTCCTTTTTTGTGGTTGGGGCTTTCCAACTGACTTTTCTGCATGCTATCAAAAGAGACTATTGGTAGGCTTGATTAACATTGGCAAGTGTATGTGTCTGCTGTGTATTCTTTTTCAAATATGGTTGATGAGTTTCCTTCAATACTGGAAGCTGAGAGTGCTGACAGAATAGTTGATTGTAAACGGGTGTATATCCATGCTTATCTGTTGCCACCATATTAGATTGGTGAACTTATTTGGTTGTAGTCGAATGAGCCTGCTGACTAGTAGATGAGTTATAAACAGGTGTAGATGCCTACTTATAATACTCTTCCGGAATTTCCGGGCGGGATTGGTGAGTTGTTGCCTGACAAGTCTGCTGGACAACGGGATTAGAATGGACGGGTGTATGTGACCACTCCTCGCATTCCATCATGTTAGATTAATGGACTTTTCCAGTGCGGGAAGAGGTAAGAACCAGCTCCATGTTGGCCGGATTTATCCTCTGGCAGTTCATATTGCACGCTCGGGTATGAGGAACCTGATATGAACCCCTGAAACTGATTCCCTCGTCATGTTGAGGGCGCACTGGCACACGATTATGGCTGAAATTGTTGATGGGACCCCTCGGTAAGGACTCATGTATCCTTGAATTGAGGCCTTCAGTGACCTTCTCATTCACCTCGTAAAAAAAATCTGATGGACTGGTGATTGCATTCCAGGGATAACGACTCAAAACAGTTGGAGACGGTGGTTTGTAGCACCTACTTCTTGATCACTAGTCGTCGTTGTCCGGAAAACTAGGGTGAATTATTAACTTTGAGGGCTTGTCGAGCAGCCTCCTGAGTCGGAATCTTACTGTGTCGATGATATTCCTTATCGAGTTCATTTGAGACCCATCGTTGAAGATGATGAGTAGGTTACATCATCCTTAGAGAGGAAAAATATCCAGCAGGAGTAGCAGCAGATGCATTCACAGGTGTGAACATTAGAGAATCCATTTCTGTAATGCAGAGAGATCTTGAAAACGAGTTCCTGTTTGATATAACAGACATAATCAAGATAAGCTCAGCATCTACATCTTTTGGATGAGAACATATGTTATTGATTGTTTTTTGGCCCTCACATTAAGTTAAATATGGGACAAAAAATAAGTAAAAAATCATTAAACATGGTGAAGGATTCACATCTGGTTCACAATTTTTTGTTTCCTCTAGAAATGGGGATGATCTTTTTTTATTAAGGGTCAAATATTCCAATTGTTTTCTAACGCCTTTGTTCGTAGAACCAAAAACATCCAATTATTCAATATCAATTTGGACATACATTCCAAAGGTATGTTCTCATTAGTTATGGACCGATGAGGCTTACGAATTTTCATTTGTCGAGAGGGTGGGAGGTCGGACTCATCACAACTTTTTCTGGGGAATTATTTTCATCTTCAGGAATCTCTATATATATTTCTGTAATCTTCATGAATCCTTATTAAATTACCAAGTATGAAAATGAGTTTTCCTTATGATCCGACAATCAATATGTATGAGATTTAGAAAATATTTTATATGTATTTAAGGTTCTTCATTGATAGAGAATCATATGTATTTTCAAAGATTCTTAGACAATGGTATCCTTCAACAAATTATAAAAATATCTCTTGGTCATTATGATAACCATACTGGTTTTAAAAATACTCAGGGGGCACTTGAAGTATATTGTTGTTCAGAAGGACATGGATTATTTCAGAGTTGGGATCGTACCCGCAGATGGGCTACCTACGTATCCTTATTTTGAAAAGGAAATCAGTACACATGTAGTTCGGGAATTAAGATATAGTTTATTTTTATATGGGACAGATGAGAATTAATGGATGATAGGTTTGAAACATTGAAATGCTTCCTACGTACTCCACTTTTAATGTAGAGATCAAATTCCACGTACTTCAATTAAGAATTTTGGGGCTTGCGTATAACGACCCATACTTTATATATATTGTTATTATTTCAGAATTTAAGCATACTCATTACAACATATAACAAAACCATGAAAGGACCGTATAGGTATAGTGTCTTTAGAAATTGGGAAACATAAACAACTAGTTCATAAAATCAACTACATTGTCTCCCATTTATTTCATCATATCTAGAGTCCCATTTTGGCATATCATTCTTAGTATCCTTCTTCCTGACCAGGGGAAAACAAAACATACAAAAGGGTGATCTCAAATTCATAGTAAAGGTAAAAAAAGAAATATCAGTTATCATATATTCATAAGAACATTACATTTTGAAAATCTTAACCTCAAAAAGAGATCATAACATCATGTCATGGGATAAATCATAGTAATGAAAATTAATCTCAAATAATCATATCATAAAACATGAAACATTGTGGCATACACACATAATCATAGAAAATCATTTCTTATTAGTCAAGACTCATTTCCAAGACTATCATAGCGGACAAAGTCCATTTCTGAACCGATTTCACTCCTCGTTCTAGTCCAGTATCACTGAACCAGTTTAACTTTCCGTTCTATTCATGTCTATATAATGAGATATAAATCATTACCCAATGCATTGGAGGGATATATAAGTCCCAACCATATCATAATGAAACCATTCTTATGTGTGCCAAAAAACCATAAATCATACATCATAGCATAACCCATGTAATAAAAATGGGATTCTTAAAAATCGTGACATTATAAAACAATTTATATATGGTAAATTGTTTTATAAAAATAATTCCATCACAACATAATCAAATCAATGTAATAATATGTATCTAAAAAGAACCCTATATTTTCAAATATGGAATATAATTTTGATAAAACACTTGAACTCCATTCATGAAGAAAATATCCATTCTACATCAAAAACATTTTTCCTTTCATAACATATCATAACATTTTAAGCTAAAATAAGTTAATTAAAAATAAACATGAATATTTGTAAAAGAATATTCATGTAAATAATGTTCTATGGAATAATTAAAATCCATTCATGTCGTATAAGTTAAAAAACATTTTTCTTGTACTTTGGCTGAAAATTGAAAAAGTACCTCATACTAAAAATGAACAAAGATTAATTTATATCTTTTAATAAAAACTCACAAATGGGTAAAATTGGATTTAAAAAAGTGTAGAAGGATATAAATAATATTTCATTTTTATGAAACATTGATGTGGATGATAAATATTCCCCAGTAAATTCTGAAGTATAAACAATCTCAGATAAAAATGAGATTGTGAGATTTTCCCTTACCATAGGTCTGATATGCTTTGTACTTATCCGAACCTCTTGTATAATGATTTAAATAATGTAATTGACTTATTTTATAATAATATTCGTTTTTATTATATAATATATAATCATATTCTTATCTTCTTATGAGTAATATTTCATTGCTACTTGTTATTTGGGTGTTCATTGCTTTATGTTCTAATGCATATTTTGTCGAATAAATTCTTATTCTTCTTTTTAGAATATAGATACCTCATTTAAAGAATGGGAATAATGTAATATATATCATATTTATTCATTCAATTCATTTATATAATCATTATTCAATAATGATCATGTAGAACAAGTCGCATCACATCGTGGAGACGATAGGCCGTACGTATGCACAAGCGATGATATCATTCCCATGATCGTGGAATTGTATTGAAGTGTATTTATAATATTTCATAATCAATATCACTTTACAATAATCATATATAGTTATTATTTAAACCATTATACCCATCAAAGTATGGTTGTGGTGTAAAACTGATTACACCACGACGTTGAGACATTATTCCGTACGTACGCATGCGTAGTGATTTCACTTTTCATAGGATGGATAGAAGGAGACATTGGGTTGTTTCATATTTAAAATAACATATCAGTATATTAGTGATACTGATGATATTACATCATAATGAAACAACTAAAGAATATAATGTAGAAGAAGAAATAAATTTGAAAGAATCGATAACAGATATTACCTCTTCTTCGACACCACTCATTAAAACCTCCTCTTAGTGCACTATAATTGTTCATTGAAGATGACAAGTACATATAGTATGTTTCTAAGGAATTTTATAAGGGAAATGGTTAGTTTTTGGCCGAACATGAAGGCTCAAAATGGTTTTTGGAGGAGAGGGAGGAGGTGCCCTCTTATAAGGGAGGAGAGGGGCACCGTTGGAATTATAAGAAATATTAATTTATAATAAATTCCAACCCCACTTAAAAACCTCCAAAAATGACTCAAATCTAAAAAATAGATGATATAGGGTTGTAATATCATCAACCAACAAAATTTAGGCAATTTTGGAATTTATTTTAAACATTATCAACTTGATTTATCCTAATATAATATATGTAATTTTATTTGTGGTAATAATATTCTAAATTTTAAATCATTTTAAATAATTACTTATAGGTTTTCAATTGTCCATAATTTTATAATTTATTAAATTTTCTACCATATAGATTTTAATTTATTATTTTTAAATATATTTGTGATTTTTAAACAATTTTATAATATGTAATGTTCATAAAATAACAATTGTGTCATTTTTGACACTATTTAATTATTTGAATTAAAATAAAATATATACAGAAGATATGTTCGAAATAAAAGATTTAAAAGATTTATAACATGTAAGTTTTACTTATAAATTTAGTGGAAAACATTAAATAGTTCATATAATATTTATTTTTATACTTTTAAAATCATTTATTTGATATTTCAATCACTAAAATAATTTCAACATCACTATTGTGTCATAATTAATAAAAATTATTTAATATCTAAAAATTATAAATAAATTCATATGATGTAGATAAATTTATTAGATTTCTATGGACTATTTATATACGATGTTTTATAATTTTTATATCTAAATTAATAAAATTACACTTATAAGATTTAAGAGAGTGACATGTTGTCACTTTCATTGGTTTTAATAATAATTATATTATTTCAGGGTAAAAAGTCCATGAAATGAATCTAGTCTTACCCTAAGGTGATTTGAGTCGACTTTTATTCATCCAATAGGATTTTGGAAAGTGTTAGGGTAATTTTATAATCTTATTATTACCCTTAATTACAAGATTTACCTTTAACTGTAGTAAATAAAAATTACCATAGTTACTATTCATAATATCAAATAAAATAAGAGTAACCTATTAACATAATTCGAACCCACTGAATTCAAATATGTAATACATTTTTATAAATTCAAAACACATAATTTTCAGTAATTAATTCAAAATTAATCTTGTTGTTAAGAAAACGGGTTTTAAAAGTTAAAACATTTCCAAAGATTGAAATGTTTTTACCTATGAATTCAATGTAAAATTATTGGAAATTACAAACATTATATTAAATGGTAAAAATATATTCTATTTATACTTTAAAACCATTCAATATTATAATTTTACCATATAAATTATTGCGATGATAAAAGTTGTTTTTAATTAAAATATAGCGTGTTTTTACTATTCATTAAAATATGAAAGTTATCAAAATAATATGAAAAATTGATCCAAAGTAAATTTTTATATCCTGATTCCAAAGAATAATTTTATTTTGTCTAATTGAACTTATAAACATATAAAAAACAATATTTAATGTGGGTGCACAATCAAAAGGCGGAAAAACTGAATTTTTAAAAAAATACTTATTTTATCCAAAATATTTATTTTGTTATCATAACATGTTCTATAAAATGCGTAAGATGAATAATAATGTGATAAAATTAAAAATTTAGTCATTACTATTCATAACGGCTAGTTTATATTATATTTTAATAACATATTTTTGTTTAGTGAAACTCGATATTGTGTACAACACACGCTATCGAGGAAGGTTTCTTTTGCGTATAACGCAAGACAAGCTAGTGTTGTGTATCGTGAAATATTCCTTTGATATTGCGTATAACATAAGAAAAAAATATACTTCTCATAAAACATCAGATTCTTACATTCAACCCCCCTTAAAATGAATTTCACCCTTGAAATTCATCACTTTATATCAAACAGATGAGGATACATCTCCCTCACCATATCCTCAAGATCCCATATAACTTCTTCTAATTGGTGGTTCTTCCATAAAACTTTAACAAAGTGAGTGGTCTTGTTTCATAGAACTTTTTTGCTTCAATCTAAAATCTCTATTGGTTGTTCTTTATAAGAAAGATCTTGCTCCAACGGTACAACTTCTTAGATTAGTACATGTGAATGATTAGGTATGTACTTTTTCAAGAGAGATACATGGAATACATCATGAACATGAGAGAGATTTAGGGGAAGCTCTAATCTATAATCTACCATCCCACTACGATCCAGTATTTCAAAAGGACCGATATACCTAGGGCTCAACTTTCCCTTCTTTCCAAATCTCATTACTCTCTTCCAATGAGATATTTGTAAGAACACTTTATCACCCACTTCAAACTCTAGTTCTTTTCTTTGGTTATCGACATAAAATTTGTGCCAACTCTGAGATGATATTATGTGTTGTTAAATAGATCAGACCTTTTCTTCCATCTCATCAACAAGATCATGTCCTAATAGTTTTCTTTCCCCAACTTCCTCCCAGCAAGTTGGAGTTCGTCATTTCTTTTCATAGAGAGCTTCCTAAAGAGCCATCTGAACACTGGAGTGAAAGATATTATTCTAAGAAAATTACACCAAAGGTAGGTTTTGATCCCAACCACCTTTAAAATCTATAGAGAAAGCTCTCAACATGTCTTCAAGATTTTGAATTGTTCACTCAGACTGACTATCTTTCTGAAGATGATAAGCAGTGGTGAAACTCAACTCTGTATCAAGAGTATGCTAAAGACTTCGCCAGAACGTCAACGTAAACATCAGATCCTGATCAGATATAATGGAAAGTGGTACTCCATGAAATCTTACCACTTCCTTTACATATATCCTAACAAGCTGATCTAGAGAGAAATATTCTCTAATAGAAATGATGTGTGACGACTTCGCCAGATGATCAACTATGACCCAGATAGCATTATTTCCTTTGGATGTTTTAGGAATTCCAGTGACAAAGTCCAGGGTGATGTTTTCCCATGTCCATTTTGGTATGGTAAATGTCTGTAACATCCCCTTAGACTTCTGTATCTCAGCTTTAACTTGCGGACAAACCACGCATAAAGAGATATATTAAGCAACATCTCTTTTCATGCCATCCCATCAGAAGTAATCTTGAAGGCCCCTATACATCTTTGTTCTTCCAGGATGAATATAGAATGAAGAACTATAAGCCTCATCCAGCAACTCCTTCATTAATTCTGGGATGGGAGGAACACAAACCCGATTCATGAACCATATTATCCCATTATAATAAAGGTTGAATTTAGAAACATTTCTCACCTTCATTTGTAACTCCACATCTTCTTTATATTCCTCTTTAATACTCACATTAATAGATGGTTGAACATTCATTTGAGAAAGATTAGAGTTTCCCCCTTCTATTATAATTCAAAGATCCATCTTGTGTAAATCCATAAATATTGGAACATTTGTGATCCTCATCATGGATAAGATATCATGGTCTTCTCGAGTTAATGCATCCACCACCTTGTATGATTTCCTAGGGTGATAAATAATTGAGTAGTCGTAATCATTAATCAGCTCCAACCATATTATTTATCTCATATTTAGCTCCTTTTGTGTGAAAATATACTTTAAAATTTTATGATCAGTATAAATATCAAACTATTCACCATAATGGTAATTGCAGCAAATATTTAATGCAATGATTACAGCAGCTAACTCCAAATAATGAGTTGGGTATTTCTGCTCATGGATTTTCAATTGTCATGAGGAATAAACTATCACCATATCATTTTTCATGAGAACACACCCCAGTCCCTTCATGGATTAATCACTGTAGATCACAAACCTTTCTCCACTATAAGGAAGTGTGAGCACAGGTGCATTGGATATACTTGATTTTAGCTCCTTGAAATTTTCTTCACACTCCACCATCCAAATGAACATAACTCATTTTCAAGTCAACCTGGTGAGTGGATTAGCTAACATTGAAAAATCTCCTACAAAACGTCGATAATATCCATCCAAGCGAAGAAAACTTTAGATCTCGGTTATTGTTGTTGGTCTCCACCATATTTCGATAAACTCTGTCTTTGCTGCATCCACAAATATCCCCTCTTTTGAGATTATATGACCCAAAAATGAAACATTTTGATGCAAAAATTTACAATTAGTAAATTTTTCATAAATTTTCTCCTTTTTTGGAGTCTTTAACACAATTCTCAAGTGATCTTCATGTTATTCCTTTTTTGTTGAATAAAAAATAATATCATCTATAAAGACTACCACAAACTGATCAAGATAGTCCCTAAAGACTACATTCATTATATCCATGTAGATAACAGGGGAATTAGTAAGACCAAATGGCATTACATTAAATTCATAGTGTCCATACCTTTAACGGAATGCCGTATTTTGTATATCCTCCATTTTGACCCTTAATTGATGATACACTGAATGAAGATCAATCTTGAAAAAGAATTGAGCTCCACGTAGTTGGTCAAATAAGTCATCAATGTGTGGGAGAGGTTATTTGTTTTTGATAGTGATCTTGTTAAGTTCGCGATAATCAATACAGAGTCTCATTGATCCACAATTCTTCTTAACAAACAGAACTGGTGCTCCCCAAGGTGACACACTAGGGCATATGGATCCTTTATCAAGAATCTCTTCGAGTTGCTTCTTCAATTCTTACAACTCAATAGGGGCCATTCTATAAGGTGTTTTTAAAATAGGCATAGCATCCGGTATGAGTTCTATTGAAAACTCAACTACACAATTTGGTGGAAGTCCTAAAAATTCATCTGGAAAGACATCATCAAACTCTCGTATAATAGGAACATTCTTAATCGTGAGTTTCTCACAAACAATTTGAGATATATAACCTTCATTTATTGGAATCAAGACCCATAAGATGGACGAAATTTCCACTGGAAGGTCATGTTCATCCTTGCATCAATTGATGATCATTGATTGATCTGGAATATGAAATGTGACTTCCCTTCATTGGAAATTGACTTGGGATCCATATAAAGAAAGCTAATCCATTACAAGAATCAAATCAAATTTTACTATAGGAAGGATCACAAGATTTGCAGGAAGCACTTTCCCAAAAACTTCAATTGGAGAAGAATTATAAAATTTTTATGCGACTGTTGTGCCATTAAGAGTTGTCATAGCTAACTCAACATCTAATTGTTGAAGTAATACGATGATACCCTTAGAAAAGTCTTCATAAATAATCGATTGGGTGGATCCTAAATAAAATAAAACATTTACTACTTTAGAGTGGATGGTAAGTGTACCTTTCCCCACATCGTTATCGTACTCCACATCATCGATTGAAATTGCATGTGACTTTCCTTTGCCTTTGGCCTTATGAGTTTGTTGATGTCGATCATCATCAACAAAACATGGATCTGGGCATTGATTAGAATAATGCCACATCTTCTTGGACTTGAAACATTGAAGTGTAGGAGGTGAATTCTGTCTATCCCTTTATATGATCACATCATTAAACATCTTCTTCCTATTAATTCGACATTCAACTACCTGATGACCTTTTTTCCACACTTAAAACATTTTATTGTCCCATTAAGAAAATTCCTTCCAT
Source organism: Viscum album (assembly GCA_963277665.1). Classification (NCBI taxonomy): domain Eukaryota; kingdom Viridiplantae; phylum Streptophyta; class Magnoliopsida; order Santalales; family Viscaceae; genus Viscum; species Viscum album. Next base: position 562,812,592 of record OY728129.1, on the reverse strand, counting down.
TTTTCTTTCCAAAATTTGAGCATAAATGATAATTCATCTTCTTTTTAGTGTGGTATTTAGATTCTCCTTTGAATTATGTTTTCCTCTTCTTATCAAACCCATATGAATGATGGGTTACTCCAATCTACTTCTCAACCTTGAGAGCACATTGAACAATTTCCTCATAGCTATAGAAGTCCCTTATGCCTAAACCCCATCGAATACTTGGTTTTAAGCCACTAAATAATCGATCGATATTACTCTCATGTTGGATAATAATTCTAGAATCATACCTTGCAAGTATTGTAAAATTTGATTCGTAGGTACCAACAATTTCATCATCCTTTTGCTTCAGTTCATGAAACTCCTTCTCCATCTTTTGTTCGAAGAATACGAGGGATGTACTTATTGATAAATATGTTCTTGAACTCATCCCATTCCATGGACTCATTTTCATCACTTTTCATAGTATTCTAGATATGATTCCACCATTGATCAGCTTCACCTTCCAAACGATATACTGCTAAGATGAATTTATCATGCTCAGAACATTGGAGGACAGAAAATATATTTTCAGGGGTACTGATCCATTGTTGATCCACTAATGGATCAGAAGTCCCGTTGAATGAATGTTGTTGCTGCCTCATTAAGGATTCAATAGATTCTTGCTCCTTACTATTCTCGTTTCGATGTCCTGTTTGATTCATAACTTGAGAAAGTTGTGTGATCATGGATACAAGATTTTGCATTCCAGCTCCCATAATGTTTAGTTGCTCAGGTGGAATATCATTTCATTTTCCGTCACAATTTGCAATAACATGGTTCTTTCAGGTTCCATCCATTGACTAAAACAATAAGAATAGTGTGAGAAACAAAATTACAATATGAAAACCACATAATCAGTAATAAAATTTCACACATTTGGTCATATAATAGGTGGTTCATGGGAATTTTGGAAACACTAAGATTGTGTTCTATTCCTAGACTTATCCTTAGGGTGCTTACTCATGTTTTCACATCCTAGTTTCCAAAGGCTGACTATACATTTCCTCTGATACCAACTATAACGACCCATACTTTACATACATTGTTATTACATCAAAATTGGATCATACTTATTACAACATATAACAAATCCATGAAAGGACTATATGGGTATATTGTCTTTAGAAACTGGGAAACATAATCAACTGGTTCATAAAATCAACTACATTGTCTCCTATTTATTTCATCCTATCTAGAGTCCCTTCTTGGCATATCATACTTAATGAACTTATTCTAGGCCTGGGGAAAAGAAAACATACAAAAGGGTGAGCTCAAATTCTCATTAAGGGTAAACAAAAGAAATATCAACAATATCATATTCATAAGAAAATAACATTTTGAAAATCTTAACCTGCAAAAGATATCATAATATAATGTCATGGGATAAATCATAGTAATGAAAAGTAATCCCAAATAATCATAACATAAACATGAAACATTATGTAATACAAACACTATCATAGTAAATTATTTCCTATTAGTCAAGACTCATTGACAAGACTATCATAGTGGATACAGTCAATTTTTGAACCGAGTTCACTCCTCGTTCCAGTCATGTATCATTGAACCGGTTTAACTGTCCATTCCATTCATGTCTATCTCATGAGAATTAAATCTTTACCCAATGAATTGGAGGGAGATATAGGTCCCACCCACCTCATAATGAATCCATTCTTATTTGTGCCACAAAATCATAAATCATACATTATATCATAACCCATGTAATAAAAATGGGATTCTCAAACATCGTGACATCATAAAACAATTCATATAAGATAAATTACTTCATAAAAATAATTCCATCACAACATAATCAAATCAGTGAAATAATATAGATAGAAACATAACCCTATACTATCTTAGTTGAAAAATTATTTCGATAAAACACTAGAACTCAATTCTTGAGGAAAATATCCTTTCTACTTCAAAAAATTTTTCCCTTCTTAACATGTCATAAAATATTAAGCTAAAAGATGTTAATTAAAAATAAACATAAAAATTTGTAAATTAATCTTCATGGAAATAATATTCTATGTAATCATAAAAATCCATTCATGGTGTATATGTTAAAAAACATTATTCTCGTTCTTTGGCAGAAAAGTCAAAAAGTACCTCATTCTAAAAACAACAAAATATTCCTTTCATGAATTTTACTAAAAACTCACCAATGTGAAAACATTTAATTTAAAATATTTTAGGAGGATATAAATAATATTAAATATTGATGAAAAATTGATTTGGATGATAAATATTGCCCTATAAATTCTGAAGTATAAACAAACTCGGATAAAAATGAGATTGCGAGATTTTCCCTTATCTTAGGTCAGATATACTTTGTACGTATCTGAAACTCATGTATAATGATTTAAATAATGTCATTGAATTATTAAAGAATAATATTCATTGTTATGAAATCATATATGATGATATTCTTATCTTCTTATTTGTAATATTTCATTTCTACTTGTTATTCAGGTGTTCATTGCATTATGTTCTGATGCATGTTTTGTCAAATAAATTCGTATTCCTCTTTTTAGGTTATAAATACCTCATTTAAAGAATGGTATTAATGTAATATATATCCTATTTATTCATTAAATTCATTTATATAATCATTATTCAATGAGGATCGTGTAGAACGAGTCGCATCACATCATGGGGACAGTAGGTCATACGTATGCACGAGTGATGATATCATTCCCATGATCGTGGAGTTGTATTGAAGTGTATGTATACTATTTCAGAATCAATATCACTTTAAAAAAATCATATATAGTTATTATTTACACCATTATACTAATCCAAGTTAGTTGGGGGTGGAAAACAGATTACACTACGTTGTGGAGATGATATTCCGTACGTACGCACGCGTGGTGATTTCGTATTCTGTAGGATGGATAGAAAGTGAAATAGGTTTGTTTAATATTTATAACAATATATCATAATATTAGTGATACTGATTTTATTACTTCATAATGAAACAACTAATGAAGAGGATGTATAAGAAGAAATAAATTTGAATGAATCGGTAACAGATATTACCTATTCTTCGATACGCCTCTTTGAAACCACCTTTTAGGGCACTAAAATTGGTCGTTGAAGAATACCAAGACCTCTAGTATGTTTATAAGGATTTTTATATGGGAAATTTTCAGGGAATGGATGGGTATGAAGGATCAATATGGTGCGAGGAGGAGAGAGGGGAGGTGCCCTTTTATATGGGAGGAGAGGGGCACCTTTGATATTATAAGAAATATTAATTTATAATAAATTCAAACCCAAAATAAAAACCACCAAAAATGATTCAGATCCCAATATTAGATGATATAGGATTGTAATAACATCAACCAATTAAATTTTGAAAATTTGGGAATTTATTTTAAACATTATCAACTTGATTAATCCTTATATAATTTACTTAATTTTATTTGTGGTAATAATATTCTAAAGTTTAAATCATAATAAATAATTACTTATATGTTGTAAATTTTCCATAACTATATACGTTAATACATTATCGTCCATATAAATTTTAATTTATAATTTTTAATTTTTTTGTGATTTTTAATCAATTTTATAATATGTATTTTTTATAAAATAACACAAGTGTCAATTTCGAAACTATTCATTTATTTGATTTTAAATAAAATATATACAAAAGATATTTTAGAACTAAAAGATTTAATAGATTCATAACATGTCATTTTATCATTAATATTAGTGGAGAACATTAAATAGTGTATATAATATATATTTTAAAACTTCTAAAATCAGTTTCTTGATATTTCAATCAATCAAATAATTTCAACATCATTATTGTGTCATAATTAATGATAAATATTTAATCCCAAAAAATTATAAATAAATTCATAAGAGGTATATAATTTTATTATATTTCTAGGGAATATTTATATCCTTTGTTTTATGATGTTTATAACCAAACTAAAATTATTACACTTATAAGATTTAAGAGAGTAACATGTTGTCACTTTCTTTGATTTTAATAATAATTATATTATTTCATGGTCAAAAGTCCGTGAAATGAATCTTTCCCAACCCTTATGTGATATGGGTCTACTTTTATTCATCTAATAGGATTTTGAAAAGTGTTAAGGTAATTTTATAATCTTATTTTTACCCTGAATTTCCAGATTTACCTTTAATTGTAGAAAATAAAAATTACCGTAGTTATTATTCATAATATCAAAAAAACAAAATTAACCTATTAACATAATTTTGACCCACTGAATTCAAATATGGAATCCATTTTTAAAAATTAAAACACAGAAGTTTCAGTAATTAATTTAAAATTTAACCCATTGTTAAGAAAACAGGTTTTAAAAGTAAAAACATTTGCAATGATTGAAATGTTTTTACATATGAATTCAATGTAAAATAAATGGTAATTATATAAATTATATTAAATGGTAAAAATATATTCTATTTACACTATAAAACCATTAAATATTATAATTTAACCATATAAATTATTGTGATGAAAAAATTTGTTTTTAATTCAAATATAGAGTGTTTTTACTATTCATTAAAATATGAAAGTTATCAGAATAATTTGAAATTTTCATCCAAAGTAATTTATTATATCCTTATTCCAAAGAATAATTTTATTATGTCAAATTGAACTTATAAACATGTCAAAAAATAGATTTAATGTGGGTGCGCCATCACAAGGTGGAAAAAGTGCATTTTTTTAAAAGTACTTATTTTATATGAAATATTTATTTTGTTCTCATACCATGTTGTTGAAAATGTGTAAGATGAATAATAATATTATAAAATTAAATTTTTAGTTAATACTATTCATAACGGCTAGTTTATATAATATTTTAATAACATATTTTTGTTTAGTGAATCTCGATATTACGTACAACTCACATTATCGAGGAAGGTTGCTTTTGCGTATAACGCAAGCCAAGGTAGTGTTTTTTGTAGTGAAATATTACTTTGATGTTGCATATAAGATATGTAAAAAAATATTCATCTCATAAAATATTAGGTTGTTACATTACATATGACTAACGGCCCAAAGACATGTTTCGTGGTTACTTTTACACTCTAATCTCACATGAGTCATGCTCGGTATGAGAAACAAGAGGTGTCAGTAAACCTAACGATTTGTGCCACAAAATATGTTGTCAAAAGAAATGATGTGGGGCTTATATACATTTGACTGGCCAGATAGATAAATATTGGGACTTACTTCAGGGGAGATGCCCATGAACATGGTCCATAAAGGTATATGTGCTTTATAGAGATTTTGATACATAACATAGGACATAATCCTGATAAGGATGCCCAAATTAGTGTGGACTTATGATTGCAACTTATTTAGGAGAAGGAGAACCTGGTTAAAGGGACATGAGAACTGGGGCTTACTCTTGAGAAGGAAGCCCAGGTTAAGGGAAATTATTATTGGGGCTTACTCTTGTGGAGGATTACCATTTTAAGGGAACTTGGACTGGGGATTACTCTTGAAATGTAATCCCAGGCTAGGGGACTTGTGATCTGAGGCTTACTCCTAAAAAGGAGGCCCAAATTTGATCATTATGATTGGGACTAACTCCTGAGAATTAGGCCCATATGAAGGAACTTGGGGCTTACTCCCAAGGAGGATTCCCATATTAATGATATTCTCAATTTAAATGATGAGTTTGAATGAATGAAATAACTAACCTTAGTGACATAAAGATATGTAAATATCTTGGTTTTGAGAGATATTTGATAGAATTCCATTCAAATAAGCAAGCCAAAAAAAAGAACCATACCAAAAGTGTCAATGAAGTGGGATTTGAAGGCTAAATCATGAAGAGGAGAGGTGTATTTGAATATTAAAAGTTGAATAGACAGTAGGGGAACCCAAAAAGAGGCAAGCACGCAAGTCCTTCTTGGGCGCGCATGTCCAGGTCGCACAAGTATACTTTCTCGATGAATATAGACTTGCACGACAGTCAACCCCTAGGGTAATACTTGGGCGAGGCTCGGATAAAGAACTTAGTATTATCTCTAGAGGCTTCCAAAAGAGTGGCACGCAAGTTCTATTTAAGTGATATGGCAGCGTGCAAGTGTGGCCATTTTCCCTTAAGGGTTAGACCCTTAGGCGTGCAAGTGTTGATGAATTCCAACACATAGGCCTTATTTATCCTCTTTAAATCTTCCGTTCTAGGAAATAAACTACCTTAAAAGTATTTAGAAGACTTCATGTAGATACTAGGGCACCGAGAGCACAAATCTTACTTTTGGAATTTTTAGTCCTCCAAATGGGGGACCCACAAGGGGTATTTATAGGCTCCTAAAGTCCTTGGGCAAAAATATAGGGATTGGATGTCACCTGTGTGCCCAATATGTGGCATTCTAGTATACGTGTGTGACCAAGAGGAAACTTGTACTGCCCTTACATATTGGAATCTTTGTTCATGCCTTTGTCAAATTTTTATGTTTATTTAAAGGATGGATCTCTTTATGCTAAGTTATTCCTCTTTTTTAGTCATTAGACTCTGTGACGGAAAGGAGAGTCAACAACATTATATTCCCTAAATAGAATAATGTCTTTACAATGTAATGATTCAAATATTTGAATACCTTTATAAAGATATTACCCTAATGAAAACATGCATTATTACCAAAATAATATGTCTAATTATCAAATATATTCTATAAATCCAACCATGTAGTAGAAAATAAAAATAAAAATTAAAAAATACAATCTATAATAAATTTTAATGTAAATAATAAATTTGAATGAACAACTAATTATAATAATTATATTAAAAATGGTCACATATTTAGGTTCGTCTACCCTCAACCATGTATTTCCCAAAAGTTTCAAATTTTCCTAAATAAATTTTCATTTTATAATTCAACACGTGTCTTTATAAAATTAATGAAAAACCACTATAGAAACATCCTTATACTTTTAATTATTATTATAATTTTATGATTATTTATAAAATAGTTCTTCAATATAATTATTGAATCCAAATACATAATAAATTATATCATTCGTATTTATTCTTAAACCATTATCTATGTTTCGTCTTCTTATTATAGAATATATCCTTGCATTAATATGTCATTTTTAGTCTTCCCATCATCAGAAATATAACTATTACTAATACAACTTTGATAATTCTCTTGATGAGAATTCCCCCAAGTATGTTGATTTTTATAAATACCATAAAATCACATATTAAATCATTGTACCATATAAATTTTTTTTTGAGATGCCATTATTGTCAACCATTATGTTAGTTGAACTTTTAATTCTTCCCCTTTAATAAATTTATTTTCTCATTATTTTCTACACTAAACACTTATTACCTTTCCTATATGTTATTTAATTTAGTTTTTCTTCATAGATTCCCGACCAAATATAAACTAAATGTTTCTTCCACTACCTGAGATCATAATAAACTCTATCCTATAAATATTAGGTGATTCCAAGAGTTTTTTTAGTGAAATTTGTTAATAATATTTAATGACAACTGATTAGAAAAAAGGACAACATGCTTTTCCTAAGTCAAAATTTATTTTGGTTTCTCAGAAACACATTGAATATCTCATTCAATATTAACCAAGTTCCTTCAGATTCAAATTAATAACAAAAACATTGAAGAAGAGTGTAAGAAATTATAATCATATTGGGGAAAATGAAAAGGAAGAAAAATCATGTCTATAAGTTTCAAATAGTTAAACCCTCGGTTAAATATAATACAGATTAAGTTTAATCTTATGCAATGCATTTCCATTATATTTTGTAATAATTTTTAATAGTTGTTAATGAATATCTGAATTAACTAAAGTATATCCCCTATGAGTGTCAAACTAGGTTTGTAGTTAAGGTTATTTTCTTTTATTATTAAATTCTAAAGTCAAGATTGATCCTTGTTTTACAGAGTTATTAACCCTAATTACTTCTATTTCAAAACAATATCCATATGTTGGTTTATTATATGGATTTTATCTAAGAAAACAACATAATTTATACAATATCAAAAAATTCTTTATGTTATTCAGTTTATCCTAAATTTATCTCTAAAGGATATATTCCCTAATCAATTTTTTACTTAATTTGGTTCCCTTGTTTTTTTATAAAAATCCCCCTTATACAAATTGTAAATAACCTAACTACAGAATCTTAGGTTCAGTGGTCATATTATCATAGTGAAACTATAAAAATAGTATGAAGTCTGAATGTCTAAATAGTTTTGTGGTATTAGTGAAATATATATGTTCTTAAATATTAATTTAAATGTAAAAGATAAAATAAAAAAATTATTTTATAACCCCATTTTCCCCTTCAAATAATCATGCATATCAATCATTCAACAATACTGGTAATTTGTTGGAAATTAAAACAAAATAAAGAGATGATCTCAGAGGCTCATTATGTGTATGTTTATATAAGTAGCATCAATAAGTAAATCATAATAAATATTTTATTGTAAAAATGAAAACATTTTAAAATTAATCAATAACATGAGAATAATATGTTTAACAAAAATAAGGGACCATTTAATTCCATATACATAATCACATGGGATTCAAATAGTTCCATAGATATACTATCTAATCAACTAATCACATGGAAATAATTGAATAATATCATAATGTTGGAATGTATAATATCATACTTCATATTCATGCTTTCAATTCCTAATTTTAATTTAAATTACATAAATGGTTCGAACCTCATCGAAATACTAAAGCAAGTTTCCCTAATGAGATATATATAGCAACCTGGCCTTTTCTTACATTACTATTACATCATTTCAGAGATAAAAAACATAATAGTATTACATATGGAGGATACATAGGTTTAGTGTCTTGGGAAAACTAGCACTACACATAACAAGTACAACATCAAGCATAAAAATTCATTTAATCTCTTCTTGTATAGCTTCTTAGTAGCACTTTTCCTCTCCTTAGTACATGTAGCCACCTGAGGATATACATCAAAAGGGGTGAGCTAAAATCCCAGTAAGAGGATAGATAATAACAATATAGCATGGGGTGAGCATAATCATGACATAGGAAGAATATCTTGAACATGAGAGGAGCATAAACAATAAACTTGAAATGTGGCAAAGCATAAAAATGAAACATCATGTCTTAGTGGTTAACTACCACACATAATTGTGGACAAAGCTAGCATCATGTTCACACATAATTTCACATTTACTCATGAGATTCATCACTTTACCCAATGCATTGGAGCGCTATATAATTCCGGGCGCACCCGTCACATTTAAACATTCATATTGCGCTATATAATTCCGGGCGCACTCGTCACATCATAACATTATCATTATCATGCTTGACACATAGAACACATATCATACATGTAAATAAATAACACATGGAACGGAATGGGTTTCAACTCATAATAACACATTCATAAGATTTGGGTTCCCAAAAGAACGAGGGAAAAACATACTTGATATAAGAACCATCAACCTTGAATGAGAGGCAAAATGTGAGATCTTGAAAGAAGAGTTCTTTTGGAAAACATTTTGATGGACATAAAAACCAGTGAAAAACATGTATATCCTAGAAATGTAAAGGAAATGATGAACAAAAGACCTTTGAGGAGTAGCCATATCAAAAATGGAGTGAAAGAGGGAGAACCTGAAGGAAGAAAATTGGGTTCGAGATTTCCCCTTACCTTGTACTCGAATGCCTCCTTCTCTTTAATGTCAGGTATAATGACATTATATTCATTAATTAGAAATTCCAGAACCTTTTATACATTAATAGGGTTCATTCTGGTTTTATTATTTCTTATTATGTTCCGTTGGATGACTTATAGAGTTTAAAAACATTGATCGGGGATGTTAGTTTTTATGGTTTTCTTGAGCGGTTCACTTTTATTCTTAAATTGATGCTTGGGTAGATCAGGGGTAAACATCCAGAACGGATATTACATTTAATTAATGATATTACAGAATCTTGAATGATTTTATAATGAGTTATATTAGATCCATGTTTCTGAATCATTAGATAAGAATTTAATGATGATTATTTGGGTTAATTTGAGCGGTTTGTGGATCACAACGATCTTGTTTTAACATTTAACATAGTAATAAGGCCATAGGTTATTTCCAGAACATAAAATAGAAACTAATACATATAAAACATTCTGGTTCAACCATAAAAATGGTTTCATGACCATATTGAAGGTATAAATGCAATAAGAGAGCATGTTGTTTTTGAAGGTGATAAACTATCACCACATGAACAACGTTCTCTTTAATAAAATAAAAGGAATAGGGAAAGGGTGTGGGGTGGTGTAATATACCATTTGAATCATAAGATTACAGAATATGTATAATACTGGATTTACAAAACAATTGGATGAAGATATGTAGTGAGAGATCAAGAAAGGAACATGAACATGAAAGGAAATTTAAGGAGAAGAGAGAGAGTGAAATTACCTTTAGAATCCTCCTCTTGAGTTCCTCTTTAAGGAAGCTAGGATTGGTCTTTTGATTAGACCAGAAGATTTTGGACGTGGGGGATGAGCTAGGGAAGGTGTTTGGGCAGAATTTAGAGAAGGCTTCGTGCTTGAGAGGTGTGAGGAAAAGAGGGAGTGAAGGGTGGCTTTTATAGTGGAGGGGAGAGGGGTTTTCTTAATATTAAATTGATTAGTTTATTAATTCCACCAAAGAAAAGGAATAGTGAGTCTTGGATGACCAAGAATAGTAAATTTGAATTGTGAATTCTGGATTTTGGTGCTTACATGACTTGTGATGTCAGGAATAGTGGGTTTTAATTAAAATGCATTTATATGATAAATTAATGTATTATACTATTCATCAAAAATTCAAGTATCTCAGAAAAATCCCAAAATTTTACCCCAACCATTTTTCGACGTGTAGAATCCAAAAATGAAGTCCATTTTTAAAAAATAATTTTCTAAATATTATTAATTTAATATTTAATTAAAATCATAATTTACTTAAAAAACAGTTTTTAAAATTAAAACTAATTTTGCAATTCATTCAAAAATTACTTAGGGTCTTATAAAATAATATAAAAACTATTAGACATTGATTCAATAATTTATGAATATATTTCAGGAAAAATAAATATTATTTTAAATTAATTAATTAATTATGATTAATCATTTATGATTTATAAAATACAAAAAATGTTTACTAAGGTCAAATTATCACTTTCTATGATGACTAAGTTTTATTTTATTATTCATAGGTAATGTTACTCTTATTTACTATTCACAAGGTTCATATTACTATTCATAAGGGTAGGTTACTATTCATATGTGTAGGTTACTATTCACCAAAAATTATTTTTCTTTCATTAGACTCCAAAAACTATCTTGAGCACAACCGTGTATGCCGGATTTTTAAAATTCCAAACATAAGGGTGACAAAATTATGTTTAAAGGTCACTTATCACTTAGTAGTTCATTATTTTGTGTTTTTATGACATAAATATAAGAAGGGAATTTTCTATTGAAAAAATTTGGGTCGTTACATTCTTCCCCCCTTAAGAAATTTCGCCCCCGAAATTTCACTTTACACAAATAGGTGAGGGTACTTCTCCTTCATTGCCTCTTCCGGTTCCCAAGTTGCTTCCTCAAACTTTTGGTTCATCCACTCCACGTTGACAAGGCGGGTTGTCTTGTTGCATAGAACCTTATCACTTTGGTCCAGAATTTTTACCGGCTGCTCCTCATATGAGAGATCATCTTCCAACTGTACCACCTCTGAGTTTAGTACATGTGAGGGGTCTGGAATGTACTTCCTCAGTAGTGATACGTGAAACACGTCATGAACTTGAGCAATATTCAGTGGAAGTGCCAGACGATAGGCCACGGCTCCTATACGATCAAGGATCTCAAAGGGGCCAATGTACCTTGGGCTTAGCTTCCCTTTCTTCCCTAATTGCATGACTCTCTTCCATGGAGATATTCGAAGGAAGACTTTATCTCCAACATCAAACTCCAAGTCCCTTCGACGATTGTCAGCATAACTCTTTTGCCGACTTTGAGCAGCTTTGATATGTTTCTGGATGACTTGAACCTTATCTGTCATCTCTTGAACAAGATCGGGACCAAGTAGTTTTCGTTCTCCAACTTCATCCCAACAGGTTGGAGTTCTACATCGCTTTCCATAAATTGCTTCATACGGAGCCATCTGAATACTCGTGTGGAAGCTATTGTTGTATGAGAAATCAACCAATGGAAGGTGCTGATCCCATCCACTTTTGAATTCAAGAGAGCATGATCTTAGCATATCTTCAAGTGTCTGAATAGTCCTTTCAGGCTGGCCATCAGTTTGGGGGTGATAGGCCGTGCTGAAGTTTAATTCAGTACTCAAAGCATGTTGAATGCTCCTCCAAAATTTACAAGTGAACCTTGGATCACGGTCAGAGACAATCGAGAGTGGAACACCGTCCAACCTAACTACTTCCTTAACATATATCCTTGCAAGTTGTTCAAGTGAGAGGTCTTCCCGAATAGCGATAAAATGGGCAGTCTTGGTGAGTCGGTCAACCACAACCCATATCGCATTATTTCCTCTTGACATTTTCGGGAGGCCCATTACAAAGTCCATAGTGACATTTTCCCATTTCCACATGGGTATAGGCAATGGCTGCATCATACCTTTGGACTTTTGCCGCACAGCTTTAACTTGCTGACACACCAATCACCTTGATATATATTCTGCAATCTCCTTCTTCATGTTATCCCACCAGAAGTTTTCTCGGAGATCACGATACATCTTGGTACTTCCAGGACGAATAGAGAATGTTGAGCTATGTGCATTATCCAATATCTCCTTATTTATTCCAGGTGATGAAGGCACACAAAGCCGCTTTCCAAACCGAATCACATCATCATCGTCGATATGGAACTCTTGCAGCTTTCCTTCCTTTACCGCATTCACCCTATTTTGTATCTCCACATCATCCCTTTGTGCTTCCTTGATCTTCTGCTGGATGGATGGTTGCGCAATCATTTGGGAAAGGTAGGATGTATCCCCTGCCCTTACGATTCCCAAATCCATCCTTTGCATATCCAAGAAGATAGGGTCTTTATCAATCCTCAACATGGATAGAGTAGCATGTTCTTTCCTGCTTAGAGCATCAGCTACCTTGTCCGCCATTCCAGGATGATAGTGAATAGAGAAATCGTAATCCTTGATTAGCTCTAACCATCTCCTTTGATGCATGTTGAGCTCCTTTTGTGTGAATATATACTTTAGGCTCTTGTGGTCGGTGTATATGTCACACTTCTCACCATAAAGGTAGTGCCGCCAGATTTTCAAGGCAAAAATCACGGCTGCCAGCTCTAGATCAAGCGTCGGGTAGTTCTGCTCATGGATCTTCAACTGTCGTGAGGCGTAGGCTATCACATTATCATTTTGCATGAGTACACAACCCAACACTTTCTTTGAAGCATCACTGTATATCACAAAACATTCTCCAATTTTTGGTAGTGTGAGTACAGGTGCAGTGATTAGCCTTCTCTTTTTCTCCTTGAAGCTTCCCTCACATTCTTCCGTCCATACATACTTTACCCCTTTCCTTGTTAACTTAGTTAGCGGGCTTGACAATCGTGAGAAGTTTCTCACAAAACGTCGGTAGTACCCAGCTAATCCAAGAAAACTACGGATTTCTGTGACACTAGAGGGCATGGGCCATTCTTCGATCGCCTTTGTCTTTGAAGGGTCCACATAAATTCCCTCGCTTGTGATCACATGTCCCAAGAACGTGACTTGATTCATCCAAAAGTCACACTTGCAGAACTTGGCGTACAACTTCTCCTTTCTCAATGTCTCCAACACAAGTCTTAGATGTTTTCCATGTTCCTCCTTACTCCTGGAGTAAATGAGAATATCATCAATAAACACTATCACAAATTTGTCGAGGTAATGTCTAAAGACTCTATTCATCAAATCCCTGAAGATTTCAGGGGCATTAGTAAGTCCGAAAGGCATCACCAAAAACTCATAGTGCCCATACCTTGTACGGAAGGCAGTCTTCTGAATATCTTCCTTCTTCACCTTTACTTAATGATATCCAGAACGAAGATCCTCCTTTGAGAAGTATTGAGCTCCTCTTAACTGATCGAACAAGTCATCAATCCTTGGGAGAGGATACTTGTTCTTTATAGTGATCTTGTTGAGTTCCCGATAATCGATACACAGCCGCATGGTACCATCCTTCTTCTTCACAAAGAGCACTGGCGCACCCCAAGGTGATGCACTAGGGCGTATGAACCCTTTGTCCAGATGCTCTTGCAGCTGCTTCTTTAACTCCTCCAGTTCGATAGGAGCCATCCTATAGGGGCACTTTGAGATAGGAGTAGCTCCGGGTACGAGTTCAATTGAGAACTCTACCTCACGATCCGGGGGAATTCCGGGTAACTCTTCGGGAAATACATCGCCGTATTCCCTTACAATGGGCATTTTCTCAAGGTTGGAACTTTCCTTTGACTCAATCATTTGGGCGAGGTATGCTTCTTCATAGGGAATCATCACCCACACCATTGAAGGATTTCTCAAAGGAGATTCATGATCTTCCTTGCATTTGTAGAGGAGCATGGGATGGTTCGTAATATGAAAATATATTTCCTTTTTCCGACAGTTGATATGTGCTCTATATAACGAGATCCAATCCATTCCCATTATAGCGTCGAATTCCACCAAGGTAAGTATTACGAGATTTGCCGGAAGAATATTCCCACATACGTCAACAGGAGAAGAATCAAACACTTGGGTTGCAATGATTGCACAACTTGGTGTTTTTACAGATATCTCTACTTCAAGGTTTCGGGGCTTCAATTCTATAGTTCTAGAAAACTTGCAAGATATAAAGGAATGCGTAGAACCAGAATCAAATAAGACTTTTGCCATTCTTGAGTGAATAGGAAGTGTACCTTGTACGACTTCATTATCATGTTCCACTTCCGAAGTAGTGATGGCATAAGCCTTCCCTTGTTCCTTTGGCTTTGGTGGTTGTTGGCGCTGATTACCCTCGAAAGCTCGAGGTTTAGTGCACTGGTTTGAATAGTGCCCTAGCTCCATACAGTTGTAGCATTGAACCACGAGTGGCTCTCTCCTTTCATCGGCTACATTATCCTTCCTTTTCATGTCTCTTTGACACTCGTGAGCTAGGTGTACTTCTTTCCCACACTTGAACCATTTCCCCGTCCCTTTGAGGCAGTTCCCATTGTGCAACTTCCCACATTTTTGGCAAGTGGGTCGTTGTGTTTTCTACCCATCTTTATCACTAGATCCACCAGCATGAAACTCCATCTTTCTTTTCCTATCACCATAGCCATGGGACCATTCTCCAAACTCCATCTCCACTTTGAGAGCACACCGAAAAACTTCTTCATAACTCCCAAAGTCTCGAATTTCAAGAGCTTTTCGAAGATGTGGTTTTAATCCACTAAAGAATCTATCAATTTTTCTATCATTGTTGATATCAAAACCCAAAGCATACCTTGCGAGCCTTGTGAAATTTGCTTCATAGGTTGTGATAGATTCTCCTTATTTTTGATTGAGCTCTATGAATTCTCTCTCCATCTTCGTGCGAAGAGTTCATGGGAAGTACTTATTAAGAAACATTATCTTAAAGTCTTCACATTCCATCTCTTCAATTTCATCCCTTGGCTTGGTGTTCTTAATCAAAGCCCAACATTGATCTGCTTCTCCGTCTAGACGATAAACTGATAGAGTAACCTTCTCTGTCTCGGAACAGTGAAGAACATAAAGGATCTTCTCCATGGAGTTGACCCACTGTTCCGTAACTAGTGGATCGAAATATCCACAAAACGTCGGTGGTCGTTGCCGCATAAAACTTTCGATAGCTAGCTGCTCCCTCTTTGCTGAATGAGGACGTTACCCATTATTATGGTTATTATTCATAACCCGGGATAATTGGGTAAGCATCGTCATGATGATTTGAACTCCACCTCCAAAATCATTGGGGATGTCGTTCGGGCAATCGTTGCATTGGCCTTCGCAAGAGTTGTTGGCCTGATTTCTCCTGGTTCCCACCATTTTCTAAAATAGAAAAGGTTAGAACAAAAAATAAGTAAACAAGTCATGAATAACTTATCCATTTAAAAAATTATACAAAAAACATAACATATGTGATCCCTAGGTAAATATCCTTGTGTGCATATTTGTACTTAGTCTCATGCTAGAGGTTTTCTTTAGGGTTCGCTAATCCTAATTCCCAAATTAACTAAACCTTTTCACTGATACCAACTATTGTGACCCGACCTTTTCTTACATTACTATTACATCATTTCAGAGATAAAAACATAATAGTATTACATATGGAGGATACATAGGTTTAGTGTCTTGGGCAAACTAGGACTACACATAACAAGTACAACATCAAGAATAAAAATTCATTTCATCTCTTCTTGTATAGCTTCTTAGTAGCACTTGTCATCTCCTTAGTATATGTAGCCACCTGAGGATATACATCAAAATGGGTGAGCTAAAAGCCCAGTAAGAGGATAGCTAAGAAAAATATAGCATGGGGTGAGAATAATCATGACATAGGAAGAAGATCTTGAACATGAGAGGAGCATAAACAATAAACTTGAAATGTGGCAAAGCATAAAAATGAAACATAATGTCTTAGTGGTTAACTACCACACATAATTGTGAACAAAGCTAGAATCATGTTCATGCATAATTTCACATTTACTCATGAGATTCATCACTTTACCCAATGCATTGGAGCGCTATATAATTCTGGGCGCACCCGTCACATTTAAACATTCATATTGCGCTATATAATTCCGGGCGCACCCGTCACATCATAACATTATCATTATCATGATTTCCACATAGAACACATATCAAACATGTACATAAATAACCCATGGAAAAAAATGGGTTTCATCTCATAATAACACATTCATAATCTTTGGGTTCCCAAAAGAAAGAGGGAACAACATACTTGATATAAGAACCATCAACCATGAATGAGAGGCAAAATGTGAGATCTTGAAAGAAGAGTTCTTTTGGAAAACATTTTGATGGACATAAAAACCAGTGACAAACATGTATATCCCAGAAAAGTAAAGGAAATGATGAACAAAAGACCTTTGGGGAGTAACCATATCAAAAATGGAGTGAAAGAGGGAGAACTCGATGGAAGAAAATTGGGTTCGAGATTTCCCCTTACCTTGTACTCGAATGCCTCCTTCTCTTTAATGTCCTGTATAATGACATTATAATCATTAATTAGAAATTACAGAACCTTTTATACATTAATAGGGTTCATCCTGGTTTTATTATTTCATATTATGTTCCTTTCGATGACTTATAGAGTT
This sequence comes from Viscum album, assembly GCA_963277665.1. Lineage (NCBI taxonomy): Eukaryota > Viridiplantae > Streptophyta > Magnoliopsida > Santalales > Viscaceae > Viscum > Viscum album. The sequence goes on along the minus strand of OY728129.1, from coordinate 562,795,227 downwards.
TAAAAACATTGATCGGGATGTTCGTTTTTATGGTTTTCTTGAGCGGTCCACTTGTATTCTTAAATTGATGATTGGGTAGATCAGGGCTAAACATCCAGAACGGATATTACATGTTATTAATGATATTACAGATGCTTGAATGATTTTATAATTAGTTATATTAGATCCATGTGGCCGAATCATTAGATAAGAATTTAATGATGGTTATTTGGGTTAATTTGAGCGGTTTTTGGATCACAACGATCTTGTTTTAACATTTAACTTAGTAATAAGGCCATATGTTATTTACAGAACTTAAAATAGAACATAATACATATAAAACATTCTGGTTCAACCATAAAAATGGTTTCATGACCAGATTGAAGGTATAAATGGAAGAAGTGAGCATGTTGTTTTTGAAGGTGATAAACTATCACCACATGAACAACGTTCTCTTTAATAAAATAAAAGGAATAGGGAAAGGGTGTGGTGTGGTATAATATACCATTTGAATCATAAGATTACATTATATGTGTAATACTGGATTTACAAAACAATTGGATGATGATAAGTAGAGAGAGATCAAGAAAGGAACTTGAACTTGAAAGGAAATTAAAGGAGAAGAGAGAGAGAGAAATTACCTTTAGAATCCTCCTCTTGAGGTCCACTTTAAGGAAGCTAGGATCGGTCTTTTGATGAGACCAGAAGATTTTGGACGTGGGGGATGAGATAGGGAAGGTGTTTGGGCAGAATTTAGAGAAGGCTTGGAGCTTGAGAGGTGTGAGGAAAAGAGGGAGTGAAGGGTGGCATTTATAGTGGAGGGGAGAGGGGTTTTCTTAATATTAAATTGATTAGTTTATTAATTCCACCAATGACAAGGAATAGTGAGTCTTGGATGACCAAGAATAGTAAATTTGACTTGTGAATTCGGGATTTGGGTGCTTACATCACTTGTGATGTCAAGAATAGTGGGTTTTAATTAAAATGCATTTATATGATAAATTAATGTATTATACTATTCATCAAAAATTCAAGTATCTTAGAAAAATCCCAAAATTTTACCCCAACCATTTTTCGACGTGTAGAATCCAAAAATGAAGTACATTTTTCAATAATAATTTACTAAATATTATTAATTTAATATTTAATTAAAATCATAATTTAATTAAAAAACAGCTTTTAAAATTAAACGTGATTTTGCAATTCTTTCAAAAATTACTTAGGGTCTTATAAAATTATCTAAAAACTATTAGACATTGATTCAATAATTTAGGAATATATTTCAGGAAAAATAAATATTCTTTTAAATTCATTAATTAATTATAATTAATCATTTATGATTTATAAAATACCAAAAATGTTCACTAAGGTAAAATTATCACTTTCTATGATCACTAAATTTTATTTTATTATTCATAGGTAATTTTACTCTTATTTACTATTCATAAGGTTCATATTACTATTCATAAGGGTAGGTTACTATTCATAAGGGTATGTTACTATTCACCAAAAATTATTTTTGTTTCATTAGACTCTAAAAACTATCTTGAGCACAACCGTGTATGCGGAATTTTTAAAATTCCAAACATAGGGGTGACAAAATTATGTTTAAAGGTCACTTATCACTTAGTAGTTCATTATTTTGTGTTTTCATGACATAGATATAAGAAGGGAATTTTCTATTGAAAAACTTTGGGTCGTTACAATCTACATATGCATTTAGTGGATATAATGGGCCCCACAAATCACTTAGTATGATTAGTGAATTCCACATTAGAGTGCCATGAAATATGACTAGAATAATAATTCATGTAGAATTACTATCATAAGAAATGTGAAAAAATTCTCTGATTAATAATTGTATTTTTTTCTATATACATGGAAAAGAAATTGTAACCCCATTATTCTATAGAGAAGAGTGGGCACTATCTTAGTTAAATTACAGTTGTAAATTTTTAGTCAAGGATAATATGTATACCGTTAGTAGTAATTTCCATTAAATTTGGTTCCATGGAGGAAAAAATAACCATCTAGAGGAAAAGGTGTATTCATTCATACTGGCTTTATAATTTTGGTTTATCCAGACTATAATGAATAATTATCTCTTTTATTCTCATCAGTACCATGATAGTATCAAAATTTTTAAAAGTAGAGGAAAAGTGTCTAAAAGGATAAATTTATAGTAAATTGAGATCTATATCAATCCCATAAATATATCCCAGTCAACATTTCATCATCCTTTTACTTCCACAATGATCCTTCCACAGAAATATAGATTTCCTAGAAGCCCCTGCCTCTTGAATCAAACTCAATGTTAAAGCCTCATGTTATCCAAATTTAAAGAATTTTTATCTCATTATTAAATCCAACATTGGATATTTTTTATTATCATTAAATTATTATTTTCAGGCATCATGATTCCCCCATGGAGGTGGATGGTCTTAGGATTATATAACTAGAAATATGTAGATTTAATAACATTGAATTAGTGACTATAGACATATATACTATGGTTATTTATGACTAAAGCATTAAAAAACACAACACTATTTTTTACATTACATAATAGATAATATTTTTTTGATCCTAAATCTCTGACTATATGTACATTATCTACACTTTGGGTCGGGGAAATCAAGCTTCAGATTCCATCACCTCGATGGCTTCATAGGATAACATTTTATGTTTTTAAAATAATATTGGTTACCTTAACAATGATTAATTGGAAATTCTTATATGGTGTGATCTTAGTTTTCAATATATTATAACCCCTTGAACTTCTTTTTCATATCATTTTACATGTATTATATATTTTAATAATAAAGTATTTTATAAATCAGGTAAATACATAAGCATAGGTAATTCAATGTAATACAATAAATAGTAAAAATTTAAACCTTCTTAATCTCACTGATGGTAATCCATGACAAAATGATAAGTATTTTATCAAAAAAAAACATATCATTAGTGGATTATATGTAAAATAATTACCTGATGTTGTTGATGAATAGAAAAACCAAAAAATATCATTAAATATTATCGTGAAAAAAATAACACTTTGATATTAAAAATAATATTTGAACAAAATATTCAGAACATATTTTTAATATAATATAAATTTAAAATAATCCTTGTGTATCATAAAAGAATATTTAAAAAAATTAGTAGTTATAATAGTGGGAATGTCGATACATGTCGGGAACTTTGAAATAATGTTTCTATTATCATATTTGGTAAAATCAAAATGGTTCTTTTTTAAAATGGAATGAATATATTTAAATTTTTAATGAAAAAAAGTAATAATATTTATTTAATATTTATTTTTTAAAATATAAAAAAATTTATAAAATATTATTATATAAAATGGTTTGGATAAAAATTAGATTTTTTGACCAAATAGAGAAATAAAGTCAGATATCCATAAAATTGCATTCAAAATATTTTTATATAAAAAACATACTATAATTACTATATTACTTGAAAATTTCATGATTAACTAATGGAAAATAAAATTCATGCTTTTTTTAGTGATAGATCAAAATATTCAATAATATTAAATTTAATAAAAACAATCTTGAAAAAAGATGAGATTACAAAATAAACCATTACTATATTGGTAAAATTTGAATCCTTATCCACATGGAAGAAATAATATAAAATGGATGATATATTACCATTAATATAAAGTTATTCATGATATAATATATCATAGGATAATTATATACACCACATAAAATAAGCAAGTGGTGAATATGGAATATGTCAAATATAAGTAACTGTTAGACATGAAACACTTACCTGAAGTCTGATTTCCATTGTAGATGTATATAAATTTCTTATAATAAATATATATTTATATTAAATCTATTAAATAACCATAATAATATAATTTATAACATATATTATCTAATTATAAACTTTTATCACCTGTTTATTATGATCCAGGTGACAACTTCTTCGTTTTTCTTTTATATTTTGGATAGTAATTTTTAAATTTAAAATTATAATTGAAAATTTAAGGATATAATTTCCTCCATTATATAAATATCTTATGTTCTTATTATATATTTATATATAATTATGTGAATATTTTATGGATATAAAATTAAATAAATCATTCATGCAGATGTTAGGTCATACGTATAAATAAATGATGTTTAAAATATCTCCAAGAATAAAAAAATCAATATTAACTAACCCATTACAATTAATTATATATATATACATATATACATAATTTATATAAATAAAATTTTTCCTTATTAAAATACATGTTAATATAATATTAAATAAGTACACCATCTTTTTGTGGAGATGGTATTCTATATGTATGCACAAGTGACATTTTTATTTTCAAACAGATTTTATGTCATGATGTTAGAAGTGATAATATATTTTTAGAATTATTTTTAGGTTTACAACATACTATATATTCGTTAACATTATCCTTAGTACCTTCCAAGTAAAGAATATATAAAAATCAAAAGATGATGCTTTATGAAGAGGTAGTCTACTTTACACACGAGAGATGTTAATTTATTATTTTGGAATGCAATGAATGAAGTCATATGTGATATTATAAATATAAAATAATTTTAATTTAAAAAATATAATATAATAATGTAAAATACATCATAATATCCTTCATTGATTGGTGGTGATGGAAAATAAATTACATATGTTCATGAGGAAGTAATTTGACGTACACATGATTAGCATTTTTGTTTATCATTTAGAATAATTGGATGTTGATATTGGTTAATAAGATAAATTAATATCATAAAATTATAATGGGGGATAAATTTGTTGTTATATTATCATTATTGAGTATTATTTTTGGAGGTGGATGATAAAATAAAGAAAATATTCCTATTTAGGAATTGTATCTCTTCTTTAGATATCCAATTTATATTTATATATAATGAAATCATAGAAGGTCAACCTAATCAATACAATTACCTGATTATATGTTTACAGAAGAATTTAAGTTTTATATTATTTGGAATGTTGGATCCAGATTTATTTGGTAGTGTGAAAAATATGGAAGACTGGATGGCCCTTTATAGGTTGGGAAGAAGACATATATGGATTTTTTGAAAATAATCATTTACACCTACTTTTTTATCATGCCAGAAGCCTAAAAAATTTGAAATTATTAATACATATATTATATAATATCTACATATGTCAACAAAATTGGTTTTGTACATTTTTAGGTATTGGTTAGTTATTAAATTCTTTAATTAGGCACTTGTTAAACTAATTTTACCTTGAATGTAGTAATTGATTTTAACTAATTTTTCAAATAATTATTCTAAAATTTTATGGTGACCCTGTAATATAATAAAAAAAATTTTGATTCAAAATATAGAGTCCATTTTCTTAAATTTTATTCAATATTGTGGAATAATTCATTTTAAAAAGAAATATGTTGTATAAAATGGTATAGATATATCTATAGTATCTATGGCCTCGTTGATACAATTGAGGGAAGAAGGGTGAAACTAGGTGTATTCATGCTATAAGGAAACTCAAGGATGTGTGTCATCATAGGAAAATTAAAATATATGAGCGACTAACCTTGGAATCCACCATGTTTTTTTATAGGGAAATATTTGAAGATACCATACTACTGGATTATACAAAAAAAATTCAAGAGATACAATAAGAATATTTGTTGTTTCATGATAGACTTCTCATTTCACTAAAATACTTCACCCATACCCCTCTATTTGGAAACATGTCAAAGAAATTCATATAGTCAATGTTTTTTATTATACTTATATCAAATGACGTGATTGTATTTTTATCTTAAAAACATAAAAATAAGTTTGAATCAAGACATTAACTATTGATAATTTCATATTGGATGATCAATTAGTTTATCTTCTTCAAACATTTAGTAACTAGGTCGGTGGAAATCCCAGAGAGGTAATGAGCGTCAAATATTATTGGATGAAGGTGACAATCTCTGAAATTTTTATAGTAATGCTTAATAGGCTTAAAAATGTGTGGATTGTTTATCCTCATTATGAGTAGTTATATAGTACAACAAGTATGAAATTTTGTTTCATTATCATATTTTCAATATATAACGATTTAGAAACTTTTAATACTGTGGTATGATGGTACATCTGAAAAAGTTCTTCTATGGAAGGTTGTGGTAGACCATCCACATTTGTTCATGATATTTTTGATATACGACTGAGGGAACCTGATAAGGACTTATATTTTAGGAACATATAATTATGGATTATGTGGTTCATGTTCCACCTTTATATGATCATACATATATGGTAGGCCACTTTTAAAAAGTGGATCGGACTCCAGTAGATGGTGCTGATAAATCACATATTGTTAATGTTACAATCTTGATAACATCAACACTATCAAATATATTATTAGATACATAATTTACCATTTTAATTAGTCTCTACATGTTATATATTATATTAAATTATCAATGAATTTATATATTATGTTTCATTCCCATGTTAGTCATTTCCCCCCGAATGTCCAGTATCTTATGAAGTTAAGATAGTTTTCGATATTTGTTTTTATTGTAATGTATTGGGATTTATTAATCATGATACAATGGGCATCTATTATATTCTTAATTGGGAATGGAGGATAATTTATAAATCCCATATATACTAATATAATATATGGGTTTATTTTATATCACCAAAGGAAGATAATTTTTTAATGGATTGTATGTGAGAAATTGATACATAGAGAGTTGTAAAATACATGAGCTTTATTGGGATGATTATTATAGATACTTAATGATTTTTACTTTTAGTAAGATTATTAGTAGTAACATTGTATTTATTCTTGTTATTCAATTTATCATTTTTATAGAGTGATGACAGTGCAGTCATTCCTCAGATAGTGGAGTTGAGTTTAATATTTAATTAATTTCATTTATAAGTATGAATTTAAAACTCCCTTATGGTATGTTAAAAAACATGGAGGAGATAAAATAAATCTATAGGACATTGAAAAAAGTAATTTATCTAACTGAGTACATCACTAATGGGTTCAACTATATTTTCCAGTATGAATTTAGTTGGTAGTCATCAGTTATTCATAGATTATATGAATCTAAATCATGTGACAAAAATATTATGTGTACTTTTTCAATGATTTAAAATATATATGATATGTTATGCGGATACAAGTGGTTTTCCAAGATTTATCTCTCATTTAGAATGCACCTATTGTGGGATATAGAGGTGGAGATCATGAAAATGAGTTTTAGGGAAAGGTGTGTGATATATAGGTACATGGTGATGTATTTTGGTATGAAAAATCATTATTAGTGTTTGTGAAACACACAAAAAAACAACACTTTCTCATAGAATAAATCATCCATCATCAAGTATATTAAATATTTTTTTATTTACTCACTTGTCAAGGAGAATAATGGTAGAAATATTGTAGTAATAAAGATTATACTTCACAAACATCACCTTTATATGAATATATTAATGTTTAACATTATAATTAATGAGGAAATCTTTTGGGGTTATAAGATTTCTTAGATCATAATATTATTAGAACCATAGAATTTGGAGATGTTAATGTTCTAGAATGTTTCAAATAAAATACTTGAGATCGTGATATTTTAGCTTTTGTAGGGTTCTATTTTAATTTTTTTAGGACATATCTCATTTACAAGAACAAATTACTAATCCTACAAAGGAAGGGTTGATGTTTTAGTTGTCATAAAATTGTAAAGAGGTTTTCATTCAGCTAATTTGGTAATCATATACACATATAATGTTGATTCTTTAGGGTAATTATATTAGATATTTTGTATATATTGATGCATCTAGCTTTTAATTGGATGTAATATTAATTCAAAAGGATCATTTACTATATTTGGTTTACATCAAAAGTTACCCCTTAAGATGAAGTTTCATACCCATGTTTTGCAGAATGTAGCTATTTCACTTACTTTTATGTTTTGGGAGCATTATCTTATTAGAGAGGGTGGGCTGTTTTATATATATAGAAAATGTTAATTAAATATATATTCTCGGTGTGAGAGCTTAATTTCATTTGGGGGTTATGAGTAGATTACCTACAAACTATTGACTATGAGAATGCCAATACACAATAATTGTATCATCATTCTATATGTACATACCAATTTGATGATGGTATATGATGATTTTAGTGATTAAAGATCATTATAATAGTGTAACCTTATAGTCTTTTATTCAATTTAATGATGTATCTTTTGAGGTCGATGTATCAAAGAATTATTCCCCATTAGTGATAAAAAATTCTATAGTATAATGTGTGATGTGTAGTGAAAAATATAATTTATATTTTGTTGTGATATGGAAATAGAGTGAATGTGGTGACCTATTACCTTTGTGGTTATTGGGTATAGATAATGTGACACTAGTTAATGAAGTGTTTTCTCCCTAAATCAATTAGTGGTGATCTATGGGGTTTTCCACACTAGAATATTTGTGGATTATCATATAGAGAAAAATATGTTACATGCCTTTATGTTGGTGTTTTTTTAGTTCGGGAAGAAGAATGATTTTTTGGATTCATTTTCAGATGCCTTACCCACAAGAGGATAAATTAATAGACCCTTCATCAATATTGTATTTACGAAAGAAATCTTATGACCATATAGAATTTGTATGATTTTATAATGGATTTCTTTTTGGTTACCCAATACCTGAAGGAGTCTTTATGTTGTTTGGAATATTTTTTGTAGACTAAAGAAACTATCTCATTTCTTACTAATCTATGAGACTCAATCATTATATGATCTAGCAATCATGTATTTACATGAGATGGTACAATTTTATTAATAATACTTTCAAATTGAATATGACATGGAGGATAATTTTACATCATGATTTTGGAAGGAAATGTAGAATGAAATGTGTAATTATCTGAGATTGTGCATAGTTTAACAACCCAAGATAGATAGAATTTTAGATTAGACGATTTAGGTATATTTGTATACACATTGAGTAAGTGTATTAAATTTTTCTAGATAGAGTTTTCATCTGCAATTCTTGGTTGAGTTAAAATTAAATAATACTTATCAATAATCAATTCATATTAAAACTAATGAGTTTATTTATATTATGAAATTTTATTCATTGCGTTGTTTTAATGAGGCCTATGAGGTAGTAGTTATGGGGACTAGCATGGTAATATTTTCCTATGAGATAGTGCGGATAATGTACAGGATGACGATCACAAATAAAATGAGGTACAAGTCTTATTATATTATCAAGGGGAGGAAAAGTAAATTTAAAATAGGGGCCATGTTTTAAAATGTATTAATCCTTAGTTATTGAACTCTTATTTGTTAAAATTCAGGATCCTAGGAAACTATAACGTTAGATTCTTTAAGATCACTTATGAGGATGGAATGGTAATATAGAATCAAGATCTTCTGTCTTTATATAAGTATAAATGATGTGTATCATGTGTCTTAGATTATATAATAAAATATTTATCCTACACATATCATAGAATATGATGATATTGATTAAGGACCAGAAGAATCATATATGGAATGTCTATAGTGGGTATTAAACCGATGTATGTTGGCAGGTGGTATGACATGTGGGATTATATTATGTTATTGATGGATCTAGTAGGAAACTTGGGATAGGTTGTATGATCTTTAGGATTAGTGTACATAGTTCATAGAGTATAAATATTGATGATACATCTCTAAGATAAGATGTTTTCAGAGGAGATAATTCTAACAAACTAACTAAATTAGATGTCTATGATAGTCTCTATTTTTTAAAAAATATTATTAATCTACTGGACCATTTGTATTTTTAATATTCAAGAGTTAGATGGGCCTTTGAAATAATTTTTGGTTTTATTGGAGGTTTATTGGCCTTTTAATGAGTTTAAATTTTCCAATGGAACACTAGTTTGGTAACAAAATGTACGTAGAAGACATTAGACATCAAATTTTGACTTGTTCAAGGAAACTAGACCATCAGTGGTTCTGGTAGAAACAAGGTGGATTTGGATTGCATATCCACATGAATGGTCCAAGACACATGTCGTCTAGTCATTCCACTATGGTGGAATGTATAATTCCCGACATCCTAACCACATAGTCAAGGACATATTCCAAGACTACAAATAAGATTTTTTCAGGCCTGGTGCGAAGACACTAGTTGGTCTAATGATACCAACCGATGCATTGAGGATCTAGATCGGGCTTCGCATATCACTTACTATGTCCAATGCAATCCTCATATGAAATGTTTTAAACATAAAATTTACATTTGTGTTAAAAATAGCATACGAAATGTCAGTTCTTTATCCATAAAGAATAAATGGTGTAAAAATAACACATAGATATTCAAAAATATCACAAAACATTCAATACAATGTGGATGATTTGTATAATAATAAATCAACTTCAAACATTTTTAAAATCTATCAAAGGTTGTTTACATAGATTAAATTAAAATTATTTGAAATAAATACCTCTTTCTATTTTGAAAACATTTAAAAGTCAAATAATTATAAATGAAAACATTTATTTTGAAAATATTATTATAATCTTGTGTGTGATGATTTGATGATGATTTAATAGTAGAATGTAGCCACATCTATTGTATATGTAAAAATTGACATTATTACATTAATTTTGTCGAAATGGTCATAAAGGACCTTGTTAAGAAGACAACGGAATGATTCCCTTGGAACCATTTTATTAAAAGTAAATCAAGGGTATAAATGAATATATCCCATAATATATTAAATAGTAAATTTTTTTCGAAATACATTTTTATGAAACATGGATGTGGATGATGAAGAGGTCGTAGTAGATACTTATGAAAAAACAACCTTGGATAATAAAGAGGTTGTGAAAGATACACTTAACATGTACTTTCCCTTAGTAGATGGTATGCTATCCTCATATTTTATAGTTAAACCATAGTTGTAAAATTATACATGAATCATATACATAAAAATCATATCAATATGATCTTATAATATTGCTTTGTTATTAATATTTTAGTAGTACCATCATTCCACGTGTTAACTGATTCATTTTTCTTTATATGCTTGGTTACATAAGACATTTATGTTATAGATAGTATGTATTTTATTAATATCTAGAATAATATTATGTTTATAAACTTTAATTTTAATCATAAAATAAAAATTATTATTGAATGATTATCATGGGGAATGAATCTCATCACGTTCGCGGAGACGGTAATCTGTATTAACGCACGAACGATAATATCATTATATTGACGGTGGAGTTGTTTGTAATTATATAGTATATCATATATACCTTATCATTAACCAATTATCTTTATTATTTAAATAGGTTATTTTAATTGTTATACCAAACCAAATAATGATGTGTTTGAATAACAAACTACCCCACGATGTGGGAACGGTAAGTCATACAAACACACGTGTGGTGAGTTTGTCATTCATATGATTTAAAGATCAATCAACAAGGTTATAAAATATTTATAACAACATAACAGTATATTGAAGACAATAGAGTTATTATTTTATAATGGAAACAAAAAATAAAATGGATGTGGAAGATGGAATGAACTAGAAAGAGGTGATGAAATATTTACATGTTCTTTGGGTTCTTCCTTTTGAATTTATCCAAAGGGTTCAATAGGTTGATTTTAATAAAAAATAAAGGCCTCAAGGATGATGGGAGGAATGTTGGGAGGATATTTTGGTGGGGTTTGACTAGGAAAAATGGCATTAGAGGTGTGAAAATAAGAAAAGGCCAAGTACCCTTTTATAAGAGAGAGGAGCGTCACTTTAGGAAAAGCATGAAATATTATTTTATAAAAAAATAATTTTTTTTAATGGCTCCAAAATGATTTATTTAGAGTTTAAGTTGGGTATGTTTATAAATTATATCAACTAATAGGTTTTTGACAGGTTTAGGTCACCATATTAACCTTATATTTTAGATTTATCTCTTAGTTTAATGGATATATGATTTGACACATGTCAACAAGGTGGACCTTATATTATGAAATCCTACCCGATTAGAACTCCATAGTTAAGCATGCTTGGCATGGAGTCAAAATCAGGTTGGGTGACCTTCTGGAAAGTTTCTCAGGGTGTGTGTGAGTGAGTACAAAACACACTGTAAAAGACATGTGTTGGCCTATGGGGACAGTAATTAGTCAGATGACCTGTTCAGTCATGTGGGTGGACCTTTTAGTGGGGACCACGTGTCTATGGGGAATCTGGTGTAATCTAGAAGGTCAGGACCCAACTACCATGTCAAGGAGTGGTGGTTGTGCTATCAGTAGGACCAGATTGTCTGTGGTGCAACTGGTGGTGCTTGGCAGGTCAGGACACGATGACCATGTTAAGGCAGGGTGTATGTGATATTAGCCGGACCCGGTTGTTACATTTGGTAGCAGAGGTGGTACCCAGCCTTAAGTGTAGTGCATTTCCTAGGTTGATATGTAGGTCCCACAACTTGGACGTTGTGCTCTAAAGTGAGGGGGTGATTGTAACACCCTCGAAAGATAAAGGGTTGAATGGCTAAAGGATATGACTCATGTCAACAAGGTGTACCTTCTTTTTTGGGAGCCTACCCGATTAGAACTCCATAGTAAAGCGTGTTTGTCTTGAAGTAGTAATCAGGATGGGTGACCATCTGGGATGTTTCCCAGGGTGTGTGTGACTGAGTACAAAACACACTATAAAGGACAATTGGTGGCCTGTGGGGACAATTATTAGTCAGATGAGCTTTTCAGGAATGTGGGTGGACCCTTGTGTGGGGACCACGTGTCCACGGGAAAACTGGGGGTACCTAGCGGGTCAGGACCCGGCAACCATGTTAAGGCGGGGTGTATATGCAACCAGCAGGACTCAGTTGTTTCATTTGGAATCAAGGGAGGTACCATACCTTATGTGTGGTGCACTACCTATGTTGAGATGTAGGGCCCATAACGTGGATGTTTGTCTCTAAATGGGGTTGATTGTAACACCCACGAATGATAAAGGATTAATTGGCTAAATGATATGACTCATATCAACAAGGTGCACTATCATTTTCAGAATCCTACTAGATTAGAAATCCATAGTTTAGCATGCTTGGTTTGAAGTAGTAATCCAAATGGGTAACCATATTTCATGTTTCACACTGTCTGTGTTAGTGAGTACAAAACATAGTGTAAAGGACTTGTGTTCACCTATGGGGATAGTCATTAGTCAGATGACCTATTCTGGCATGTGCGTGGACCCCTGGGTAGGGACCACGTGTCTGCAGGGCAAATCGTGGTACCTAGAGGGTCAGGACCCGACGACTACGTTAATGCATGGTATTGGTGCTATCACTAGGACCCAATTTTTACATTTGGAATTAGTGGTGGTACCCAGCCTTAATTTTGGTGCACTTCCAAGGTTGAGATGTAGGGCCCAAAACAATGATGTTGTGCTCTTTAGGGGGGTTCTTGTAAAACCCTCGAATGATAAAGGGTTAAATGGATAATTGATAAGAATCATGTCAACAAGGTGCACCTTCCTTTTTGGGAGCATACCTGATTAGAACTCCACAGTAAATCATGCTTGTATTGAAGTAGTAATCATTATCGGTGTCCTTATGGGATGTTTCATAGGTTGTGTGTGAGTGAGTACAAAACAGACTGTAAAGGACGTGTGTTGGCCTGTGGGGATATTCATTAGTCAGATGACCTGTTCAGGCATGTGGGTGAACCCTTGGTTGGGGACCACATGTTTGCGGGGAAACTGGTGGTACATGGAGGGCCAGGACCCGATGACAATGTTATGGAGGGGTGGTTGTGCTGTCGGCGAGACCCAGTTGTTATAGTATGATCCTTTCTACATAAAGCATCTGCCACCCTGTTTCCCTTGCCATGATGGTAGTGGAATGAGTAGTCATAATCCATGATGATATCTATCCATCTTCATTGGTGCATATTTATCTTTTTCTATGTGAATATATATTTGAGACTATTGTGGTCAGTATATATCTCACACTACTCCTCATATTGATAATTCTGCCATATTTTCAATGAAAAGATCATAGCTGCCAATTCCATATCATGTGTGGGATAGTTTTTCTCATTGATTTTCACCTTCCTTGAAGCATAAGATTACACATTATACTTTTTCATTAGAAAACATCCCAATAATTTCATAGAAGAATATTTATACACAACAAAGAGTTCTAAAATTGTAGGTATTGTGTTTACTAGCGTAGTGATAATCCACTTTTTCAACTCCTTGAAACCGTTTTCACATTCCTATGTCCAGACATACTTTACCACATTCTGTGTCATCTTGGTAATTGGGATTTACAATCATGTAATATCCTTCAAAAATCATCAATAATATCCATATAGACCCAAAAATATGTGGATATCCATTACAGAAAATTTCACGGGCCACTCTTAAATTTCATTCATCATGGAAGGGTCCACATATATCCTTTTCCTGATGATAACATGCCCCAATAATGATTCATCTTCCATCCAGAACTCACATTTACTATACTTATCTTACAAATTATCCCTTCACAAAGTATTTAACATAGTATTCTAATGCTCTTCATTTTCCTCTTTTATCTTAGAGTATATCATAAAATTATCAATAAATACTACCACAAATTTGATGAGGTTATCTCTAAATACATTTTTAATTAAATACATGAAAATTGCTGGTGAATTTTCGAGTATGAAGGGTATCACTATGAACTCATAGTGTCCATACCTCATTTGAAAGGAACTATTAGGAATATCTTCCTTCCTCACATTTATTTAGTGATATCTTGAACGAAGGTCCACCTTAGAGAAAAAACTTGCCCCATGAAGTTGATCAAACAGGTCATATATCCATGGAAGTGGATACTTTTTTTTATTGTGATATTATTGAGATCACAATAATAAATACAGTAGAGCATTAATCATTCCTTATTATTGATGAAGAGGACTGGCACACCCCACAGTGAAGCACTTGGGTGTATAAAACCCTTCTCCTTATTCTTCTATATCTTCATCATCAGCACTTCCAGCTCTATGGTAGCCATTCTATAAGGTGTATTTGAGATAGGCAGAGATCCAGAGATATGTTCGATTGAGAAGTAAAAATATTGGTTATGAATAACACCAAGAATCGTTGAAAGGAATACATTAGTGGAATCCCTCATTATGGGCTTGTCTTCCGGCCTAATTATCTCCATTGTCTCAATCATTTGAGCTAGATATGCCTTTTCACAAGGCAACAATATCCACACATGTGTTGATGATTCCAAAATAGATTCATCATCCTCCTTACACATGTAATGAATCGGAGAATGAATTATGATGTGAAAATTGATCTCCATTTCTTGACATATGATGTTGGATTTGTATAACTATAGCTAATCCATGGACTACATAGGGTTGAACTCTGCTAAAGAAAGTATGAGGAGATTTTCTGAGATGTTCAGTCTACAAAAATTTACAATAGAAGGAGTTATAAATAATCGACGCAATGATTTCCCCATTTTTTGTTCTCCAAGATAACTTTTCCTCCATATTTTGAGGAGGTTTTTGAATAGTTATAGTAAACATGCTAGATATGAAAGAATGTGTAGAACCAAAATGAAATAGTGTGTTCACTATTCTTGAATGAATAACTAGCATAACTATCACCACATCATTGTATAGATCCATGTCACTAGTAATGATAGAAAAAGAAATTCCTTTTTTCCTTGAGGTAGTTGTTGATTTCCTCCCAAAACCATCAGCATAGGAAAATTGTTTGCATAATGCCCATTCTCCTTTGTAGTTGTTACACAACAATGAAGGATGAGTGGTTCTCTGAATCTTCATTTCTTCTACAACATTACAGGGTTTTTTCATATCCCTTAAGATGTTCTTGGAAATATAAACAAACAATCCACATTTAAATCAATTCTTGTATCCCTTCAGATAGTTACCAAGATACATTTTCCCACCACTTTTACAAGGGGAAAATTCTTTCATATTTTGATCCTGGGTTTTTTTGATGAACCACCCATGTTTTTCCCCATTTTTTGGATTCTTATAAATGGGCCCAAGAGACAACTAGGAGTCCCCAATCTCTATTTCAACCTTTAGGTCACAACAAAAAATATCCTTATAACTGTCGAACTCTTGAATCCCAACTCTTTTTATAGACTCTACTTTAGTTCACTTAATAAGGGATCCACCTTGCTTTCAGTGTCCATGACAATGCCAGAGGTGTACTTTTCAAGACTTGTAATGTTTTTTTCATACGCCCCGATTGAAAAATATTACTTATAATTGAGTCTAAGGAACTCTCTTTCCATCTTGAGATGTAGGGTTTGAGGAAAATATTTGTTGAAAAACATATTCTTGAATTTCTCCCTATACATAGAATCAATTTCCTCTTGAGGCTTGCCTTTTCTTATTAGCGTCCACCACTGATCAGCTTCCCCATCAATATGATAGACCACCAGTACATCCTTTTCTTCTTTCGATCACATGGGGATGGAGAATATCATTTAAATGGAATTAATTTATTGTTCCATGAAGAGGGGATCAGAAGACCTGTTAAACATAGGAGGTATTTGCTGCATGAATGATTCTACAGTAACATGATCTTTCATTGGGGGAGGAGTGTGTTCCGAAAGATTCTACATATTATTAACCACTCGAGCTAGCTGAGAAGGTAATGTCATGATGTTTTGAAAACCTGCTCCTCTCATATAAGGCATATCATTAATGCAATATTTACATTTCCTATCACATTGGTTCTTGAATGTGTTCTTATTTTTCCCTCCATTAACTAAGAAAAATAACGTATAAATAGTGGCCTTTAATACTTACTAATTAAGCATAAAAAACGTTGAACATAAAAGGATAAACATAAAAAGAATAAGTATATCCTAAATTGTGATTCCTTACATTTATATCCATGTTTGGATCGATCCATTTTTTATTTTATATTCTTAAGGAACTTTTTTACCTTAATATTGTGTTTTTATAAGCTTGTGAATCTAGAAAAGAATATCCCCTAGGAGTGTCATAACAAAGAGTTCAGCAAGGCTGTTGTCATCTACCAGGATAACCTGGGTCAAGCCCAAAACTCCTTATCGATGTTTTAACTCCTAGATACATTTATGTGATATCCTCCTATACCTAGTCATATCGAGATAGTGATGTATTTTCCTGATAAAAAACATACTCAATACTCACCAAAATATATTAATATTTTCTTATACATAGTATCATCCATAAGATTCTCACTAAGGGGCTCTATTTCTTAATCTCAATAAATAACTATACCATGCTATGATACTAAATATTTCGGCCGAATAATATTACATATACCATTACACGATTTGAAGAATAATTATACAACATATTACAGGATAAGCATCATTATTTCTAGTTTCTAGGAAAACTAGGATCCTAAAACATAAAACATGGGGCTAGAAAAAATTTCATTCTTTAATATCCATAAAGAGATCCTAATTTATTTTGACCCCGTACTTCTTCATAGGGTACCCTTGGGAATACATAAACAAAGGGATGATCTGAAAATCCAAATAAGGGAATGAATATAAGGACTCATCTTGAGGACATGAGTTAGGAGGCAGAACATAATGATATCCAAAGCATGGAACATATTTAATCGTATCATATATGAATGGAATCATACAAAAATGGAATTATATAAATGTTGAATAATCATAAAACATGTCTTTAATACGGTTCATTGTTAACCACCAATCATGTTTAACTTTTTTGTATGGGTTAAGTATAACATAGAATCCAAATTTCCATTTTAGTACGAGTCAAGGCTAACCACCCATCCCATTTCACATCACATATCATGAGACTTAACTTTAACAAATGCATTGGAGAGATATCTGAGTTCACCCATCTTAAAATACTCATGAATACCCTTTCCACATAAATAATCATACATAATCCATTATACAAAAACATTAAGGTACCCACAGAACGAATTGGGTTCCACTATCACAACATAAAGAATAACCAATGGGTGTATCATGATAGTTTCCATGGAGGAAATAATTTAGAACATATATGGACGTTCATATGGTAAAAAGATATATAATATGGTAGGTGGTTTCAAATATAATTGAAAATATATAATAAATGTATTTTAGAAACATTATCATTAAAACATTTTTTACAGTTTTAAGGAAAATATTATAGCTCCTTTAAAATTGAAAAGAGGAAAATATTTTATATAAAACCAGAATTGAACCAAGAATGCCTTCATAATAAAAATATTGATTTTATAAAGTCAATGGTGGATTAAAACAATGGATACAATGCACATGAAATTTGGTAAAAATTTGGGAGGTTCCCATAAAATAGATTTGCTTATCGAAATGTTCTAAGGGGGGAATATTTTAAAAACATGTATATAATGAAAGAGATTGATGAAAGGGTATTCATAAATGAATTTTGTAAAATATAGATAATTAGGAATATTTTCATAAATAGATAAAATAAAACCATTTTTACATAATGAATGTTAAGGCAACCCTAAAGAACAATGAAGGTTGGGGTAAAATTCTTTATGGATTATCGGCATGGTATTGAGTTTAACAAAGAGGGAATGAAAAGAGAGAATGTGGGTTTATCATCACATTGAAATCAAGAGGGAAGTAAGGTGGTGGTGCATAAACATACCCCATTATTAGGTATTACACATATAATGGCATAACATAGAGGAAAATCATTATATAAGAGTGGAAAGAAGAGGACCCCTTACCATAAATCTGTTGGTGTTCTCCACTTGTTATTAAATACATTAATAAAAAAATTATGATTATTAATTAATTATTCTATAACCTCTTCTATAAGTAATTGGTTTATTTTAAGCATTTTATGTTAATTTATAACTACTTTTATTGGTTATGAGTTTCAATTTCACTGTTCAGGATCATTTTTTTACTTGAATATAATTTTTGGTTCGCTTATATTCATGTTTGGATAAACATGTAAGATGAAATTGGTTGTCTAGAATTGAAGTTATATTATATAAATGATAATACATGAGATTATATTATTTTAAATTATGTTTGGTTACTTAGATTGATATCAAATTATTATATAAAATCATATTGACAACCATTTTTGTTAATCGATAGGTTTGATTACAAAAACATGTTTTTATTTATAAAATAATAGCATTTTTACAAAATGATTAAAGAACCAAAATAGGATATATTACCTATATAATAATATGGTTTATCCATAACACAAATGGTTTCAAGAAAATAATTAGTGATAATAATTGAAATTGATAAACCAGTGTCCTTGAATGTGCTATATTAGTACATAACAAATGGTGCTTTCATTTCATTCAAATAAAATGTGTAGAAAGGAGAGAAGATAATGAAATATCCAATTTTCATAAAAATAGTCAATTAGATGTATGTTACTGGATTTATCATACTATATTGGTGAATTTCTACAATGAATCAATAAGAAATGAACGTAAAAGAAATGATGGAATTGGAAAGAGGGATTTACCTTTAGAGGCTTCATCCCTTGAGAACATCGTAAAGAAAGTGGTTTTGGAATTTTGAATAGGCTAGGAGATTTTGGACGTGGGGGAGGAGCTTATGGAGAGATATGGATAGAATATTGGCAAGGAACAGGGCTTGAGAGTAGTGATGAGAAGAGGTAGTGAGGGGGGTTTTATAGTGGACTAGAGGAGGGATTTCAAAATATTATAATCATTAATTTTTTATTTCATCAAAAGTCAAGGGACTATAAGTATTCTAGGACTGAGAATAGTATTAAATGCATGTGACTTCGAATTAATTGGTCTTACATCAACATATAATCATAAATGACTCAATAAATCCATTATTTAGCATTTATCGTAAAATATCGTATTTGACTATTAAAAAAAATCAATAATTTCAGATAAATCTAAAAAAAATCACTATAATTATATTATGAGGCATAGAATCCTAATATGAAATAAATTTTTCAAAAATTATTTTATAAATTTGATGATTTTAATGTTTAATTAATATATAGTTTATTATCAAAACCCTATTTTCAAACATTCATTTACTTTTTCCAAAATATAGGTATATAATACTTTCAACTTGAATATTATTTATATATTATCATAGGTAAGGTTACTATTAATTTGTGTATATTACTATTCATAATGGTATGTTACACTTCATAATGGTGGGTTACTATTCAGAGTTTTTTTCTTATCAGACTCCAAATAACATACTGATCACAATAGTGTTTGTCTGATTTTTGGAAATCCAAACACATAAGTGACAAACATATGATTAAATGTCACTTAGCAATTAATAGTTCAATATGTCTTGTTTTTATGTGATTTTATGTCATATTTATAAGAATGTAATTTCAATTGAAAAAAATTTGGTCGTTACACTCTACACCACACATCTCCATTGTAATGATACTCCATTGAATGAAGAATAATCAAGATTTTAGAAATTAAATAACACAAAGAGGAAGTGCATAGAAATAGCGAGGAATGAAAGGCAAACAATAATTAAATAAATTTAACTAACATTTAATTTTATTTAAAAAATAAAAGTGATTGTTGAAGACTAATGAACTCATATTATCATTATGTTCCCCCTCAAATAACATTGAGGTTTATTTCTCTATATCCATTAGGAATCAATATGACTAGTGGATGAAACCCCTAAGAAAACAATAATTAATTATATGATGTAAAATATTTTAAATATTAAATATATAAAATACAAATTAATTTCATATACCCCATCACACCTATAAAAACTCCTACATAATTGAATTGATGTGGAAGTATATATTTAAAATAATAATTAATGGAAATTTTTTATCCAATTCTTTCATTTAAAATCTAACATTCAATTTGACCATAAAATTTCCCAATAATGAGTTTGTTTCTGAAAAAATGTTATGTCAATATATAATTCTTATATAATAAATCTGAACTTCATCAAATATGTGTAAAAAATATATTTTTATTATTTATATAATGTTTTATATAGGGTAATAATCTCATAATTACATATAATCTATTTCCAAGTAATTTATAAACATGTATGTTGATGAATGTCATGCATTCATTATTGGGGATTTTTTTAGATTCTTATCAAAATTTACTTATATTTCATCTTATTTTGACCATCCAATTGTCAAATAAGGGATATTTATTAGAATTCAACAAATCTATAAATTGGTTTAGTATCACAAATATTAATCATTATTTGGGCCAACATTGTTTCTATTACTCTTTAGGTGAAATTTATTAAAATGTATATATTTAATATGAAATCATGAAAATAATAATTCTTCTCTATGTATATATTTATAGAATGTTATTCCCAAAGATGATATAAAAATTAAAAATTAATTCATTTTTTTTATAAAACCCCTATTAATCAGAAAATCATTAAAAATGATCATTAAACATAAATTTATAATTTGGAGGGATTCAAACATTTACATTCATAATAAAATGTATGAAAATATGCTATTCAATATAAGTGTACAAATCATTAAATAAATCATATAATATGAAATGGATCATAATATCTTAAATTAAAATTTATAATGCTATTAATTATACAATTACCAAATATAATTCAACTATTAATGAAGTTAGGTATCTTCATATGAGAGTTAAGAATTCAATTGTTATGTCATAGTCAGGAAAACTCACCAACTAGTCTCTAAACTGATCCATTAAAAGACATATTCGATGAGCTAGATCAAATGAGATGGACACTAGCACCTAGGTAACCAATAAACAAATAAAGGCAAGGATTTATAAATATTGAAAAAGGATAATGAAAGATTTATATTTTTAAATCTAATAAAAAGGAACTATTATGTTATTATAAACTACTAACTATATTGACGCACATAAGGTAAAACTTTTGAATTGAAACTATTGATATACACTATGTGATTTTTGTGAAACAATCCACAATCTCACCAACAAATAAATATTTTTAGCTAATATTGAACTCCACAGCCTCATTGTCTTACACATAAAATTTCATTAGCATAAAAAATGTGGTCTATATTCCATAAAGGGAGTGTAAATTGTTTGAAAAAATATAATTTCTAAGATGCAAACCTTGTGATTTGTAGACAATCTCTATTAAAAAAATTATATTATCCAAAATATATGAAATAAAATTTGGTGTTAAATTGTATTCTCATCTATATAAAGTGAAAATTGATTCTTTTAATAGTTCTAATCAAATTTTCATATAACATTTATCAAGGAACAATAAAAAAAATTTACTTAAAAATTAATGACACATTTATACATATTAAAACAAATTAAAAAAAACAAAATGTAAAATATAGTTCACCACTATGAAAAAGGACTCGAATTGGCAGTTTTTATGTACTATTATAATCAAATAATTAAAATATTCACAATAAATTACCTAGAACAAAATATATGAGGTAACAAAAGTAATCCCCAAGGGTTAGAGACCTATTGTGTTAGAAATTAATTTCTCAAGAAAGACATAACCTATGGAATATAGGAATTCCCCAAGAGTGAACACCTTATGAAATTAAGTTCAAGGGCCAAAACTAAATCAAAATCCTATGTATAAAAGATTCCCATTTTTTTCATACCTCAAAATAATTTAAAGGGATTTTATAATTTAAAAAAATTATTTTTGAAAATGCATATTTCATCAAAATCATTAATTGAAAACAGATTCAAAAAACTATTTCATGGTTCATTAAAAAATATACTTCATTTAAAAAAAACATGGAAAAAAATATGTGTTCATAAAAAATGTTTGCACATGGAAATAATTAATACTATATATCATTAAAATCATGATTTAGAAAATAATTTAGAAAATTAGATTATTTTCATATAGAAAACAATGACTAATGATTGAACCACCCACAACATTCTTGGGTTCATATGAAAAAATAGATGAATCCACACACCAAATAGATCATATAAATACAAAAAATAAAAATCCCTAGGTTTTTTCCATTTAATAGATTAGACTTTCTATTAGAAAAATTAGAGCAGAAAAGATAATAGATGATATACCTCATGAATGTATATTCAAACCCAATAATACATGATACGCGTTCCCAAAAAAATCCACCATATATCAAAGATTTATTAAAGAAGAAAAATAAAATTCTTCTTATATTTGATAAGTAAAAATTTATTCATATTCCAATGAAAAATATAAAGGAAGAACAAATTATATTTGATCAAAAATACTAATTCATTAAGAAACTATATCCAAGATATAAATTCCTAAAAAATTTCATGAAGAGTAACCAATCCGTAATTAATGGTCCCTAAAATTTGGTCATGGTGAATTAGGATTGAGTTGGATTATTAGATGGGATAAAATGGAGTTACATGTGACTAAATGTCTAGTATATTCATACAAAATCACATGACCCACATGGTCACTAGGTAGTCGGTGATACAGACTTGGTAGGAACCGGGTTGGGTTATCGTATTATACCTCATTCATGTCCACCACATGGATAATGGGGTATTAAAAATTTAAATAACTCTTCCATATGTAACTTTCTAGCTAATGTATTCCACAAGATATTATGTTGCATCATATATCAACTTATTATTCATTTTCTGATTTTCACCTCCTATGCACAACCAGATCACAGCCCATATTTCCTCTTGGAGACCATTTCAAAATAAAAAAATACCTAGGATCAATAGAATATTAAATTGTATAGGGACGACCATAAAACCCCATGATTTTTACCTCTTAAAGAATAAATTGATATTAAACATTATTGGTGTCCATATTAAGATTAAAAATACATATATATTTTTCTCAGGAGATCAATCACTACCCAAATATATTTTTTTATGTGTCCATAATTATCTAAAATTAATGTCCCAAGATTTATCATTTTATTTACAAACCTATACTAAAATACATTTCTATAAATCATACACTGTTATATAGATCTCTTCCTTGAATCACATTTTTACACACACTTTCTTGGAAGTGAACTACATTACAGATGAAGGTGCTAAAAAAGTGTACTCGACGTGGATAGAACAAGACTCAACAATTTTCCTGATTAATTGATACCTCTTATCGTGATTTTTTTTTGTAAAACTCCCTCTTTAGATATTGTATAACTCTTTTCATTTTTATCAATATAAGAGCATATGAACTCATTTTTATAAAAAACCCAGAAACATGAACTTGTGTATCTTGTTATAATATATAATTCTATAGTTAGAAAGAATTTTCCAGGATGATCCATGAAAATTAGGAATCACTAAACTCATGAAAAATAAAGGGATGATTGATTTAATCATAATGGGATGTATTACTTCCTATATGAAAGAATATCTTGAAGAGGTTTCCCTACTCTATAATGATACTTTATTAATCCGACCTCATCATACTACTACTACTACAATAAAATTTACACAATTAGAGATGATGGAAATATAAAATAGATAGATTCATAAATGAATCACCCTTATTTTCATCAATATGGAACTAAACACAACACTCTACAATATTCCACTACAAATTAACATGTATTTTTTATGAGAAGAAAATTTTTGGCATAGAGAACTAACAATCACATTTTCATTTCAATGGTTATAGGCAAAATCAATGTTGAACATCATGAAGTACTACACTTATAACGTCATCCTATGGTTTTGGCCGTTTGGAGGAAAATGTAATTGATTTTATTGAAAAATAAATATATAATATACCTATAAAAAATAATATAGTTTCTCCAAAAAAAGAGCATGCATGAATATGAAAATCTCTATGTAATGAGTAGAACAATTCATATTATATGAATTAATCTAGTGAGAGTTATATTCCACCACATGAATATCCTATATATACATATCCCACAACATTCATGGGATCTTAAAAAAATACCACATATGCCTTACTGAGTTCCATGGATATTAGAATAGGATTTGATATTTGATAGCATTTCAACTCATTAATAGAGGCCTAACACATAAAATTCAATGAAAATTTCACTAATTTATTTGTATGTTAATTCATTGGTGATTTCAATATTGTGATGAAATTTAAGAAAAGAATGTAATGAATATCTAGTCCCTGAATGACCTCTATCTCAACAACATCTTGTTGATCTTCCAATGAAAATATATTCTTCATAATTCTAAATCATCGAAATTGACATTTTTTAAAATCACGTACCCATGACATTGTTTTATCAATTCTATAAATTTCATTCTCGTAACATTACCCAAAGTTAATTTCTATTCATGGTTCCTGAAAATTATTTCATATGCTACACATATTATATTTTTAGTTCATCAATTTACATGGATATCATCCAAAAATACCACAGAATAGATATCATTATAATGGATGACCATATAGTAAATAAAATGGGTAAAAACATTATATATATTTTCTAGTAAAAAAATAAATTTTAGGTATCCAAATTGTCAATACCATATATTGGATGTGGCTATTAAGATATTTTGTTCCGTAACTATGATAAGGTTAAAAAAATCAAAATATAAATTTATGTTAACCATATTTCTATAAATAAGACATGTAAAATATTATCTATATGACTAATGATGTACTTATACTAACTTTTCACCATATTTTTTGTCTAATAATATATGTAGAGTCAAGGAAAACCATTATCTTATGTGTAAGTGTTCCTAGGGGGAATAGAAAACGAACCATTGTTGGATAGATAAATTCATTATATAATATTTCATTTAAATTATATCTTATGATCATTCAACTCATTGTGTTTCTTTTGATAATAGGGTACATAAATTATCCACATAATCTAGACTTGGTTGATGAGGAACTTATCCCGCCTTCTTAATAGATGATCGATGATGTCATCAAGTAAACTATTAGGAAATTCATAAACAACCAAGGGAGGATCATGATGAGAATAAATATCATAATCCCCAACCACATAGTTGATCCCCTAAAACACATAGTTGATCCCCTCAAAAAAATGAAACAGATAATTGATAATAATATATTTCGTGTCATATAGCAACCATAAACTCCATCCATATGATTATTTTGAAAAGATATAGAACAATAACTAGAAATTCAAATTCAAACTAAAAACTTATTATTAATGAAAATTATTGAGGATATTGAAACCACTGCTATTTTCATCATCTATGTGGAGTTTCCGATATAATTAAGTAGGGTTGTATCTCTATCATGTGATTAAAAACCATAATATTGGATGACATAAATTAATGTGTCACCCATATGAAATATATCATTCTCTATAAAATGTTTAACAAAAAATGGTACATGTAACTGTAGATGGAATCATATCAATTATTGTCATTGTATCCTATATTGCATGAAATTGATTTTAAATGGAATTATATTCATGTAGACCATTATACAATGTGGTATCAAACTACAACAATGTTAAATTATGGATTTTTCATCCAGAAACATGGGTTCTGGTTAGGAATAACTACTTCCAGAAGATTCCATCATATTAATTTATGGATCTGGAAACATGCAATGATTTTTTTATCAAATATGACATGATTTCTATATGATGGAATTCATTAGGTTTGGACCTACGATACTTAGGAACTCAAATTGGTCGAAAAGATGGGAGGTTAGGCACATAACACCCTTTTTTGGGGTAATTATTGATTAATCCCGGACTATCTTATTGATTTTAGGATATTTTTCTGAATCCTTATTAATATACCTTGTATAAAATAAGACTCCCATGATATTTGAAATAAATAATTTGATGGTATGGATTTTAGAATAATCCATATGTATTCTAGGTTCCTTATTAATAAATATATCCACATGTATTATATGTTCTAAATCAATGGTATCCTTAAATATACTACATTGAGATCCTTTTGTCATTTTTATGATGATGATGGTTTTTAAGACATTCTGTGGGCCACATTGAAATTTATTGTCATCCAGGGAGACATAAGTTTATTTTTTTATCCTACCCATAAATGGGGACCTATGTATCATTTTGGAAGGAATAAAAACCCTCAATGTTTAGTAATTCTTAATGGGAAATATGATAACTTTTATGGTATTCTGAAAAAGGATCTAATCTTACAATTTACTATCATTTTGTAAGAACATCTATGATGAAGGTTCTTTGTTATGGCTTGGTGTGGGACATATGCCAAAGAAAACCAAGGAACCATGAAAGCATATACATTTCCATGTGGAATTAAACCATGTTGGGATGATTTCATAATAAGAATATGTTTGATTTGGAGTGTTGGGTTTGAAACATAGGGAGGCTTCCTACGTACCCCACTCAGATGGGAATCAAATCCTTAATAGTTTGGTAGGTCGCATAGGGGTGTATCACCCCTTGAGAAAAATAGGTTGGGGCATAATCCAAAATAATATTCCCTTTTAATAAGGCATGTGAGAGATGTCTTAACTCATGTAGATTTAGGTTCGACTAATTTTGGGCTCACCCCTATGGAGTATTCATGGATTAAATGAATGTGGGTTTTATTTTTGAAGAGGGCATCTAGTGAGCTTGGGACCTAGGTGAATGCTTCCTACATATCCTAATTATGGTTGGAATTAGAGTTCTTATAGTTCAAAATAATTTGTGGGTTGTGTGGAAGTTGTACTCATCACATATATATAAGGCCACGTGAGTAATGATTAGTGTGAGAAACAAGAGGATTTGAATAATCCAAAAAACCATACACTTTGTCATCTTCTAATGGAATAGGCTTGGCCTACGAAAAAAAAAGTTGAGGCGATGGTGGGTGAGTGAATTGAGAAATGATCCAATAATTATGAAATTAATGTGAAGCGAATTGGGTCTGGACCAAATGACTAGGGGCTTACTCTATAATTGATTCACTTTTGAGTATTGGGGGGGGGGATTAATCCTAAGAAGGATTTATATTTTACGTTTGGATGGGGCTTACTCCTATAGAGGATTCTCATTTGAGGATTGGTTGGGGATTAATCCTAAAGAGGATGCACATTTGAGATTGGTTGGGGCTTAGTCTTATGGAGGATTACCAATTGTTTTTTAATGTTACGTTGGAGTCTTGTGATAAGGATTTAGGAGTTTAATGATGAGTGTATCATCTCAAGGCACTCAAGGAATCCATAATGTGAGTCCAAACTTGTAAAAAATGAAAGGAACCAAGAGTACTAAGTGAACTCCAGGAACTTCACTGAGTGATATTGATTATCTAAAATCATGGAATACAATAGTTTTTTGTTACTCCATAGAAAGGATGAAATAGAAAAAGATAGTTTCATTACTTGATATGTTTGTGGTGTGACTCTCCATTTTTCATGTGGTTCAGTGATGGAAGTGATGAAAGTTGCCCATAGGGGAAGAACTGAAGCCCAAGAAAGATCAATAGTTGGGGTGAGGGTGAAAATCTCATATGGTATAGACCAGTGGATTCTCTTAGGTGGTCAATGTTGGTGGGTTAATAAGGTGGTTTGTGAAGGTTCTCCTCAAAGGTTTTTTGCATGGGTCCTCCTCGCAGCTCCTCCTCATATCTCCTCTTTGTATGTCCTTAACGCAGGTCCTTGGGTTCTAGATCCATATGGGAGTTTTATTCACGTATCCCTTTTAATTCTCTCATTTATCTTCTTTCTGTGTGTTATATGTGTGTGTTTTAGGACCAATGTAATGGGGGAGATACACAATCAGTCCTCTGGGGATTCTTCTGAATTTTCAATCAGTCAAATGGGGAGCTCAATGGTCCTATTTATAGTTTGGGAGGGGGATTGGGTGAGTGGAGGTTATTCATATAGGTTCTCTGCATAGCTCCCAAGTGTATCCCTTCAATGTATGGGTAAAAAACAGACAAAATATAGTAAAAGCTTCACATAGGTCCCTTGTATATCTCCTCTACGTAGGATAAAAAAACCTTTAAAAAACTTATATTGCTTCAATGTTCCTTAACTTTTGATATGTAAGTCCATTTGGGATCCACGACTAGTCAAATAAAAGAACTCATAGTGATCTACACCTGTAGATCTGGGTAATAAACCATCTCTTCTTGGATTAAACTCAGACATTTAATTTTGGGGCATCAGAAACTTTTTACCATCTAGGTGGGAAATTGGAAACCTGCTTCTAGTGTGGGGAACATTAATCTTATCCCTCTTTGTATATCAGTCAGGTGGAAAATAAATATACAAAAATGAATCATACGGAAAAGTGCATGAAACAAATTATGTGGGGTCAGAAAAAGGATCCCTAGAAATATATTCGCTCGAAATGAAATATATATTGTTTTGAGTTAACATTTGGGCACATTGACCCATTCCAACATCGTTTTTTAGGTTGTGAGCTGTGTCAAGTATGGTAAGATGCTAATTTTTTCCAAAGACATGGGTCCTAGAAATAACTATTTGACTATTTCTAGGTTCATATGGATAATCCTATAATCATTGTGCCTTTGGATTTTTTTAATTTTTCTTTATTTATTATACCATATATAATATAGATCTAGAGATTTGAGACATGAATTTTCTAACATGATTTAAATTGAGGTTTTTCTAAATAGTAAGTGCAATGCCTCTTTTGGTTAGATGATTAAATTTAAGAATGTTGGACTAATAATTAATGAATTTTAGGTGGAATAGCTAAGAAAATTTATTTTTATATTAGAACCAAAGAGATTCTTTAATGGTTGGAAAGGTCCCGATATTTTTCTAGAATTGGTATATTCCAAGAACAAGGTTACCTTTGCTTGAAAAACATGTTATGGGGTCTGTATTATGTAGGTCCAAATGGGGCTTCTACTACATATCCAAATAATGGAATCCTTTGAATGACAGGTCCGTTATTAAGGGGAATTTTATGCATGTCCCATTAGGGAATGTCATCCATATTCAGGTAAGGGATCTATTAAGAATTATGACAATATATTTCTTATAGAAAAAGGAACTTATGATTTGGATGTATCAAGGCTACAATGGATGGAATAACCAAGAGAATATATATAAGAATAAAGGGGGAATATATGAAAACATAGACCCTGAATGGGGTAAATCATTCCAACATGAATTTTATATATATAGGAAGAATGATTAAAATTGTTAAAAAATGGGTCTTTCTGATATTGTGTTGTGCAATTTTGAGTCATGATGAAAGGAAATTATGTTGTAAAGTTTACATTCATGTAGCAAGGACATTAAAGGGTATTAATGTAAGGTCATTAGCATTCAAAATGTTTTATGAGTCTCATATTTCTTGATAATTTTTATGCGCACATATCACAACGTTTAGGTAAGGAAAAAAAGAATTGTATACTGTGATTTGGGAATTTTTGGATTCGATGAATTGCATGGGGAAAGGATTAAATTAATTAGGGGATGTCTTTTGCAAGAAGTAAGTAACAATTATTAGGAGAACATGTTATTGGGGCAATATTATGTAAGTTCAACTATAGAATATGATACATATCCAAATAGAAGAATCTTTTGACTGATAGTCCAATTATGTAGGCAACTTATACTAGGCCACCTACGGGAAAGTACTACATAGTCAGGAAAAAGGGTTGTAGGCTATCAAACATTCTATGGATAAAAATTGTAGAAAGATTATAGAGATTTATATTTTACAAATCACGGGGCAAGGATTATAGTGAATGGTCCCTTAATACAGAAAGACCATTTAACATTATTATTTCTAAAGAAAAGGGGGAATTTGTTCTCTATGAAGGTATGGCCCAAATTTACGAATTATGTTTCCTTTATTTTTAATTAATATGACTAAGACCATAATTTTATGGAATCAATAGATGATGTTTCAGAAAATAATCCCAAGTTATTGAAATTTTCATTGAACACATAGAATGAGAAAATCTGTAAACCATGATAATGGAGGATTTTAGGTTGAGAGAAGGGACATGGGAAAAATATACAATGGATGAAAACATGAAAAATATTTATTGAAGTATATAGTTTTCAAAGTATGAAGGAATTAATTGTTGAATTTACCAAGAATTTAGTTAACACTATTTGACAACCTATGATGAGGGTTGTATTATATAGGGCCAACTGGGGAATGTGTTTCATATCCAAACAATGGCACCCTTCGACTAACAGACCTATTATATAGGTAAATTTTACACAAGGCCACTTGGGGAAGGTACAACATAGTCAGGAAAAAGAGTCCCAAGTATCAGAAATTATTCCCCCAAAAACCAAAGAATGATTTTGACGATATTAACGTATTCAAGATTAATAGTGAGAAATTTGAATTGTGTTATATTCAATGCATAGGAAAAATATTTTAGTCAACATTTTAAATGAATTTGGAGTCCCTTACATTGATCTGACTCATATGTAAATTGGGAATACATTTGGTTTCCTTTGTGGGCTCTCTATAGCGAAGAACCAAAATGAAGACTCCCAAATAGATAGATAATTTTATATGTAAGGGAGGTAATTGTTTTACCTTTTTTCCCATGGTCGGGACTAGGATACAAGGCCTGTTCTTTACTACTGATCTCAATGGGATAAGAATAAATCCATACGTAGTTCTTCGGGTACTTTTTCTTTTTAAATTCACTCAAAAAGGAAATTATGATGTAATATTTAGGGTCATGCAGTGACAAAATGATATTAGCACCCAACCATAAACATTACATAATCATGAATTAAATGAATAATTCAAATTGAGGATCTTTTCAGGTTTAGAGTTTTATATAATTAGGAATAACAATTAAAATACATCTAAAAAATTACAGAGTAGACACTTCTACTCGGTTTCCATTTATTTCATGAAATAAAATCTCATGATTAAATGAGACATGACTAGTTCCATGTTTTAGACATCATGTATTTTCCTTGATCCCATCTTTCACCCTATTCTACTTTATGTCCAATGAAATATATTTCATAAACATGGGATTATAATAAAATGATCAGTATGGGATACATAAAGATGGAAAACTGTTAGTTTTTCAAAAAAACAAGTAAACCATAAATACATTATCATAAGTAATACTTTTCAGCTTTAAGAAGTAGTAAATACTCTTCACTGATTAAAATATCATTGCTTACCCTTTTGTAACCAAAATATTACAATAAATTCCATGTAGATAACACATAAAATATGAAGTTAACTTGGGACATAAAATGTTTTATGTGGAATAACCATACGGTCGAGTTCAACAAATATACTAAATGGAATAGCCATACAAACGACTTCTATACTAAATTAATTTGAGGTTATAACGTAACCACCCGTACTTGTTTATAACGACACCACCTGTCATATGGTTTATCACGTAACCAACCTTCATATGTCCATGCACCATCATAACACATAAAATATAGAAAATATAAAAATTTCACTAATAACATTTCATTTGGAAACACAAAATGTAATTTCAAGATATTGAAATAACCAATCCATTTTCATAAACCATTTAAGAAGAGATTTTTTAATCAATGATTCTCATACCAATTTAAATATTTTAATGGATTTAAAATTTTAAATCATTAATGTCCGTATAAATGAATACTGAATACCATTTTAAAAACATGGAAATTAAAGATAAATATTTAGAATAATAAATCTTTAAAAAAATTAAAATTTTCTATTAGTTAAATAGTTTTCAACAAAATGAGAGACTCTTGAATACAAATAATGGAGGAATAACATTTAATAAGAACATTATAATATAATTAAAATAAATGGATTCATGTTATAATAATACAAGGGACAGTATATACACCATATAAGAGTGAATTGGTACATAACAACAATGAAGTCTCAATGGAAATGTAAATTGAGTGGAAATCCATTACAAAGATGGTATCCTTAAATTAAGGATAAATAAATCACATAATTATGTGTGATAAATATAAATACACCCAATATAAGTGAATATTAAGTGTAATAAAATCAAAAGTCATTCACAATATTCATAGGATAACATATTCATGAAGTACAAGTTTAACTGAATGAATTGAAATTGGGTTAGGATGTTCTCATGCAAACATTCGAATGCCTAACAACGTCACTTAAAGATTCAGAAAATGAGTTGATGAGATAAAAATGTTATCTCATCACTTGGAAATAAATTTTACATCAATAAAGATATAGAATAACATATCACAACCTAATAAGATGTAAATTTAATCATATAACAAAAAGAAGTCTATAAAAAAGAGAAGGGTGAAAGCTTCCATTAACGATTTGGTATCTTACAAAACATAATACACATGAAAGAAGGATCATACAATGAAGATTTAAATACTCATAAATGAAAGTATGTTACACAAATATTACAACAATTTTCATTACATACCCCAAAAAAATGAAATAGTGGAAAATATATCATGAATCTTATCAGAATAAAAAGTGAGATGAAACCCTTTACCACATTGTAATCAACTGAGTCGTATGACCCAAAGTTAATAAAAACCATTTTAATCATATAATACCATGAATATAATTAAAATAAGGACAATATATATCAAATGTAAGTACACAATAGACAACATGAAATGAATAAGTGGAGAACAATGGAAATCTCATAGAATTAAA
Organism: Viscum album; assembly: GCA_963277665.1. Lineage (NCBI taxonomy): Eukaryota > Viridiplantae > Streptophyta > Magnoliopsida > Santalales > Viscaceae > Viscum > Viscum album. The sequence continues at coordinate 562,761,670 of OY728129.1, read as the reverse complement.
AGTGATATAAGAAATTCCTTACTTTATGTCCGACATGACATGTAGGTTCTGTGTTGTTAATGAATAATAAAAATAAGTTAATATCTTCTTCATTAAGAAAATTATTAATGTTTATTATTCATGTTATATCACTTATTATCTTACAATAAGAATTTTTTTTGTTATTTGAGTTCATATTAAAGATTTCATCGATGTTCGTTACTTGAGTCAAAAATAAACATATTATAATTACAAATTGTCCATGTGGTCAAAATTACATTATCTATAGAATTATATAAAAGGTTTATATATCATATATATTATATATATCCAATTTATATGTATTAATAATATTCCATATCATTTGCTGTTATTAAATGAAAAGCACCGTTTATGGAGACGGTAAGTCATACATACGCATGAACACTACTTTCATATCTATTTTATATATAATGGAATGAAAACATAATGATATATTGGTATATTATAATTAAATTGTAATATAATATGATATTTATGTTACATAATATCATTAACTCCATCCTTTATACATCCCATGTATGTCAAGAACAAATCATATCACCTTGAGGGGGCGGTAGTCTGCACTTCTCAAATAAAATTATCGTGTTTACCCATAATGGAAAACAGAAAGGTATGTTATAAATGAATAATAGATAGAAATAATGAATACATAAACATTGTTTATATTAAATTTAAATACAGTGTCATATTTATGTCCACTGTGTTAGGTAGTAGGAGATAATTGGACAATCATTGTTTCGTGAGGTGTTAGTTTTCCATCCACAGAAATGGTATGTTCATCAACCATTATATGGATGTGCATGTAAGTGTAATTTGAATACTTCTGATAACAACATCCAGGAATATTGATTATATGGGTGTTATTATAAAATTAAGTAATTAAAAGAGTTTAGTGGGTTAGATAAGTAAAATAAAACAAAATAAAACAACAGAATTTAAGAGAAATTGTTACCTTTAATTTATGTAACTTTCATGGTTTTGAACCAAAATTACTTCTTGAAATGTCTTCTGCCAAAGGTAATTCTTCTAGGAGGAATATAGGGACTTGAGAGGATATTTGGTCAGGGGTTGGATGAGCCATTGGCTTGACAGGTGTGAGTAATGGGTTAGAAGTGGTTTCTTTTTATAATGGGGAAGATGGTGTCCTTAGGAAACTGTGAAATTATTATTTTATTATATAAGGATATTCAGTTTCTAATGGTCTATATCTAATTAAAGTAGAATATAAGATGACTCATGCTTTAAATAAAATCACCCAATAGTAATTGGAATGGTTTTGGATATTGTTGTAATTTTTATAATCTTATTTATTTAAATAACTAATTAAAGAGTTAAATACTGCATCATTATTGTGTTATATGTAATTTAATTTATATGATGTCTAAAAATTATAATAAAAATACCATGATTTATTAAATATTTTTATCTTTCTAAAGAGTTTTTATAGTCGAATATATGACTTATATAACCACATGTAAACATTTATTTACTAAAATATATTTGTTTTTGTCATTATTTCCTTTACATTAAATTAATTAAAATAATGTTTCATTATAATTCTTATATGGCCCCATGGGGTCCGAAAATTGACCGAAGGATTCCCATGGTTGTCCATTACCCATCAAATAAGGTCAGGAATAATGTTAAGTTAATTTTTATTTTTTATGATATTCTTCTTACCTTGAATTACCCTATTTAACTTTAACAGCAGTAAATAAAAGTCAAAAATTACTATTCACCAAATAATATATTCATCTTATTGTACCATTATTTTCTAACTAATAACATCCATGTATGTCGGATTTTTGAAATTCAATTCATAGAAGTGGTAAAATCTCATTTAAATGAAAAAGTCGGGTTTTTTAACTACTTCTATGTGGTTTCACTATTCCTCAAAAATTGAAGCTTTTAAGAAAAAAACCAAAAAATTAGCCTATCATATATTTGTTTTTCTGAAATAATTTTTTTTTATTTTATGTAATTAAAAACATATAATTTGAATTAGTTAATTTAAAATCAATTCTCATTGTCAATACAAATAGTATGTTTTTAAGAAACAATAACTATCAAATGATTGACACTTGTTTATGTCCAATTTCAAAGTGAAATTAATTCAAATGACCAACATTGGATTAAATGATAAAAATATAATTTATGTAAACTTTAAAACCAAATAAAAAGATAATCTAAAATATAAATAAAATATATTAAAAGGTGTATTTTAATTAAAATATAGTATTTTTCACTATTCATTAATAAAGTAATTTTATCGGAAAAGTACCAAAAAAATACCAAAAGTAAATTTTGGTGCCCCTATTCTAAAGAAGAATTTTATTTGGTCAAATAGATCATATAAAAGTGACCAAAAATAGATTTAAACATGGTTCCCCATTAAACGGTGGTAAATCAACTTTTTAATGAATATTAGATTATTTATGCATAAAAATAGATTCGTTATTATTTTAAGGCTCTAGAATTTATTGGATAAATGTGAAAATATTTAACAATCATGTATAATCATATTGTAGTTAGTTCTGTTCACTCTCACAATTACAATGGCTTGGAATTGACTACTATTTAAAATAATAATATTATATTATTATTTTTCAGCATGACTCAACATTGTGTACAAAGTAAGATTAAAATGAAACTCATTGTTTCATATCAAGTATTCCATTGAATCATATCATCCCATTTAATGTAAAATTAAAATTTCATTCACAATTATTAGTAAATATGAAAATGTCATGTTTTTTCTTTACGTGGGATGTTACATCCTTCCCCCCTTTTGGAAATATTGTCCTCACAATTTTAAAATTCGGCTTAGATTCATCATTTGGAGTCCCAGATTGTAAATTGAGTCAATAATACTATAACATTAAAAGAAATAAAGAGAAGTACAAAGGACACCCGAGAGAACCCATACTAGGATTCCATGTAGGAGAACATAGATATAGTAGAGAAAAAAAAATGTCATGTTCTGATGGATATTTGCAGAAAACATGATTAGAAGAATGTTAACATCCAGAAAATCACAAACATGTGATGTGTTAAACAGCTCTTGATCACCCCATAGGAAAGCTAAACCAATAATGTTTTGTTATTTTATGTTTCATTTCATGATTTTTAGTATTTTATTTACTACATATAATTAAAAAATAAGGAAATATAATTACATTCATGTAGAGTTTCATCCTTTAATAAGATTCTACAAAAAACTAATCATTGCTCCAATTAGTGAGCATTCAAAAAATCTTGGTCACATCAAAATCGCAAGAATCATCTTCTAGAGAATCACAAAATCCCCAAATGAAGAACTATATGTTTTCTGTATCTTTAGACATCAACTAAAACCAAAATGGTTAGTACAAGAACATATAATCCCCAAAATGTACAATCCTTTAAAAAAAGAAATACTACAATTAAACTATAATATTAAACAAAAATTAACCAAAGTTTAAGAAAGAACATTCAATACACAATTATCCTAAAACTTCTTCAAAATAATCCGAACTCTAATTTAAACCCAAAACATAGAAGGATTTAATCACATAGTCTCCCATGGTAAATGATAACATTTAACTCCAAAAACATACACTACTCTCAGAGTCTCATACTGAAGCATAATGACCCATATGATATATTATCTATGATAGGTTAATCATTTCCATAAAAATCCAAAATCACCATATTTCTATAAAAAAACATAAGTTATCCCAAAATAAAATTCCACCATTACTCGTCAAAATTAACGATAATTATTCCTTGAATAAAATTTTCATATATCCAACTTCAAGGTTACACATAATATAATAAGTCTTACAATATAATCCCATCATAAAAAGAGCTTTAATAATTTTAAATATTTTATCATCTAAAAATCTACCATAACTCTTTAATCCCTTATATATTGACTTCTTACTCATTCAACATTATTCATGATCCATTAACCATTATTTACTAAATTATTCTGAAATACATTATTCCAACAAACAAAATCATGAATCATATCCTAATATTCAATAATGACAAGACATATGTTAAGAAATAATGCATACCTTTCATTGGTCATTGTTAGTTTCTTCATCATAAATTGGAATGGAATTAGGTGTTGGTAATAATATATTTGTAGGATCCTAGTGATCCCATTCCCGAAACATCTTCTTAAGACATATGATTTTATAATGACCATGCACACCACATTTAATGCATTCAATTGATCCCTCAGAAAGAACTTATTTCCCTTTCTTAGAGTCAACTGGATGCTTCCCATTTCCATGACAGCTTCTTTATTTATGACCTTCATTCCTATATTTATAGAATCTTGACTTCCCTTTGAAGCATTTCCCTAGGTTTTTCTTTCCCCATCATTGATACATAGGTTTTTGAACATACATACCTTCATAATTATTACCTGAACTTCCGTAGGGATTTTTTTCTCGCATATACGATGCCTTATAAAAACCACCAAGGTATAGGATGTAAATGATGACTCCAGATAGTTGGTTGAGAATAACCACATAAGTTCTCATTGCAGTTCTCATTTCATTCAGTTTCTTGTCTAGAAAACCTTCACAGATTTCTTCACATCAACTTTTACATTGGTTCCATCTAGATCCAGACATTTTCTAATACCAAAATGGTCAGTGTGAGTATATTAGTAAAATCATCATGTAATATCTTATGAGGAGGGTAAATACTTATTCATGTTTTCTTAAACTCATTCAAAATTACTACAATTCTTTCTAATATGCTATCCAATATGGTTATGCCACTTATTCTTAGTTAACACCATAACCTATAAATTTATCTAAACCGACCTCGAATAACAACTATACGGACCTGGCCATAAACATTATATAATCATGATTTAAATGAATAATTCAAATTAAGGATCTTTTTAGGTATAGAGTTTTAGAGAATTAGGAATAATAATTACATTACATATCAAAACTTATAATGTAGAAACTTCTACTCAGTTTCCATTTTTTCATAAAATAAAAACTCTTAGAATAAATGAGACATGTCTAGTTCCCTGTTTTAGAGAGCATGAATTTTCCTTGATCCCATCCTTGACCCTATTCCACTTTATATCCTGTGAAAAATATTTCAAAAACATGGTATGAGCATAAAAAGTATATTATGGTATACAAAAAGAAGGAAACAATTATATTTTCAAAACAATAAGTAAATCATGAATAGTTTATCATAAGTAATGTTTTTCATCTTTAAGTAGTTATAAATACTCTTTACTGAATAAAAGATCATTGATTACCCTTTTGTAACCAAATGATTTCCATAAAACCAATATAATGAACACCTAACATATAAAGGTAAAATTGTACATGAACATTCTTATGTGAAAAAACTATATGACAAACATCCACAAATATCACTAAAGGAATAGTCATACGGTTGACTTCCATACCCAATTCTTTGGAGGTTATAATGTATCCACCCGTCCGGGTTTGTCATGGCACCACCCATCACATGGTTTATCCCGTAACCACCCATAAAATGTCCATGTTCCATCATAACACATAAAATATTTCAAATATAAATATTTCACTAAAGAAAATTAAATTTCTATCACATGAAATATTTTCAAGATATTGAAATAATCAACAAATTTTCATAAACCATTTAAAATAAACTTTTGAATCAATGTGTCCTATAAAACATTGAAGCTTTTAATGTAATTATATTTTTAAATCATTAATTTCCATATAAATAAATAGTCAAAACCATTTTTTAAACATGGACATTAAATATAAATATTTACAATAATAAATCTTTAAAACATTTAAAAAGATATGCGAGTTAAAGTGTTTTTAACAAAATGAGACACTCTTGAATACAAATAATTAAGGAATAAATTTTAATCAGAACATTATAATATCATTAGAATTAAGGGATAAACAATATAATATGGAAAAGGATAGTATATACACCATATAAGAGTGAATTGGTTCCTAACAACAATGATGTCTCAATAGAAATGTAAATTGAGATAAAATCCCTTAAAAAGATGGTATCATTAAATAAATGATAAATCGGTCACATAATTATGTGTGAAAAATATAAATACACCCAATATAAGGGTACATTATGTGTAAAACAATCAAAGGTCATTCAAACATATTCATAGGATTCCATATCCATGAAGTACAAGTTTAACCCAAAGAATTGAAATTAGGTTACGAAGTTCCCTTACAAAAATTCAAAAGTCCAACGATGTCACATTAAAATTAAAAAAACAATTTGATGGGATAAAAGTGGTATCTCATCACTTGGACATAAAATTTACATCAATAAGGATATAGAATAACATATCGCATCATAATATGTTGTAAACTAAAAGACATAAAAAGCCTTTTAAAAAGAAGAGGGTGAAAGGTTCCTTTACCGATTTGGTTACTTACTAAACATACACCGCATGAAATAAGGATCATACAATGAAGATGTAAATACAAATAAAAGATTGTATATTAGACATATATTACAATCATGGTCAGTACATATACCACATAAATGGAAATAGTGGCAAATATAGCATGAATCTCACAGGAATAAAAAAGGAGATGAAACCCTTTACCACGTTGCAATCAAATAAGTCGTATGACCAAAAGTAAATAACCACCCAATGAATCACAGAATACCATGAAAATAATGAGAATGATGATAATATATATCAAATGGAAGTACACAAAACACCACAACAAATGAATAAGTGGAGAAAAATGGAAATGTTACTAAATTAAATGTGAGATAATAAATCCATTAACTCATGTCCGACATGACTCGTATGTTCCGTGTTGTTCCTGGATAATAAACTTAAGTTAATATCAAATTCATTAATAAAATTTTAAAAGTTTATTAATCAGTTTATACCACTTATTATCTTTCAATAACAATTAGTTAATTATTTGAGTTCATATTGGATATTTTATCGATGTTCAGAATGTGAGTCAAAATGAATTTGTTATAATGACATATGGTCCATGTGGTCAAATGTACATTATCTACCAAATTATATACATGTTTTATATATCATATACATCATATATATTCAATGTATATGTATTTATAATATTCCATATCATTTGGAGTTAAAAATGAAACACACCGTTCATGGAGATAATAAGCCATATGTATGCATGAACACTACTTTCATTTCTATTTTATATTTAATGGAAATAAAACATAATGATGAATTTGGATATTATATTTAAATTATAATATATTATGATATTTATGATCCAAAATTTCATTAACTACATACTTTATATGTCCATGAATGTCATGAATGAATCATATCACCTCGAGGGGGCGGTAGTCCGCATTTACTCAAATGCAATTATCATGGTTATCATTAATTGAAACCATAAAGGTATTCTATAAATAAATAATCAAAAAAACATAAAGAACCACTAAATAGAATATATATCAAATATAAATACAGTTCCATCTTAATGTCCCCCATGTTAGGCATTATAAGATAATCGAACAATCATCATTTTGTGAGGCGTTAGTTTTCCATCCATAGAAACAGTATGTTCACCACCCAATAGATGGAGGTGCGTGTAAATGTAGTTAGATTAATTCTCATAAAAAATACTATTATATTGAGTAATCTAGAGTGTTTTTAAATTAAATGAATAAAATGATTTTAGGGGGTTGGATAAGTAAAATTAAACAAAATAAAACCAAATAATTTAACAGAAATTGTTACCTTTAATTTGGGTAACTTCCTTTGGTTTGAACCAAAATGAATTCTTAAAGTGACTTAAACTGATGTAATGGATTATATGTGGAATATTGGGATCTTGAGAGATTATTTTGGAAGGGTTTGGAAGAGCCATGGGGCTTGATAGGTGTGAGAAATGGTTTAGAAGTGGTTTCCTTTTATAGGGGGGTGAGGGGCTCTTTAAGAAAGTGTGAATGCATTATTTTATTATATAATGATATTTGGTTTCTAATGGTCCAAAACAAATTAAAGTTGAAATTAAGATGACTCATGGTTAAAATGAAATCATCCCATAAGAATTGGGTTGGTTTTGGATATTTTTTAAATATTTACAGTCTTATTTATTTAAATCATTAATTAATGGGGAAAATTCTGCATCATTATTGTGTCATATAGAATTTAATTTAATTTATTTCTAAAGATTATAATAAAAATACCACGATGTAGTTAATATTTTTATATTTATATATAATATTTATAGCCTAAAATATTTTTTATATAATCCCATTTAAAAATTGAATTACTAAATGATATTTGTTTATGTCATTTTTTCCTATACAAGTAAATTAAAATAAAGTCTAATTATCATTCATAAGTGGATCCTTGGTGTCACAAAATTGAACCAAGTATTTCCATGGTTGGTCATTAATAATCCAATATATTATATCATTTTTATAGTAATTTGGTATTATTATGATATTCATTTTAACTTGAATTATCCTATTTTACTTTAACCGGAGTATATAAAGTCAAATGTTACTATTCACGAAAAATTAGTTTCATCTCATTGCACCAAATTTTACAAACTAATAACAATAATGTATGTCGGATTTTTGAAATTCAATTAACAGAATCATAAAATTTCATTTAAATGAAAAATTCAGATTCATAATTATTACTTTGTTGTTTCACTATTCATAAAAAATTGAAGCTTTTTAGAAAAACACCTAATATTCTACCGAAGCTATATTTGATATACTGAAATCCAAAATGATGTCAATATTACCACATTAAAAACATATAATTATCATTAAATAATTTAAAATTAATTCCCACTGTCAAAACAAATAGAGTGTTTTTAAGAAATAGTAACTATAAAAAGATTTCCACTTTTTTATTTACAATTTCAGTGTGAAATTCATTCCATTTACCAAAATTGGATTAAATGGTAAAAACATAATTTTAGTAGACTTTGAAAACAAATAAAAAGATAATCTAACCATATAAATAAGTTAGAATAAAAGGCGTATTTGAATTAAAATACTGTATTTTTCATTATTCATTAAAAAATGAATTTTATTAGAAAAATACCAAAAACGTTACCCAATGTAAAGTTTTGTCCCCCGATTCTAACGAATAATTTTATTCGGTCAAATAGAATATATAATAGTGTCCAAAACTATATTTAAACAGGGTTCACCATTAAAAGGTTGTAAATCGAGCTTTTAAAGATTATTATGCTATTAATGCTTAAAATTAGATTCTTTAATATTTTAAGGATATAGAATTTATTGGATAAATGTAAATACATTTAACAAATGTGTATAATCATATTGTAGTTAGTAATGTTCATTCTCGCCATTACAATGGCTCGATGTTAACAACTATTTAAAATAATAATATTATTGTATTATTTTTCAGTATGACTCAGCATTGTGTGCAACGTAAGATTTCAATGAAACTCATTGTTGCGTATCAGGTATGCCATCGAATCATAGCATCCCCTTTAAATTGAAATTAATATTTCATTCACAATTATTAGTATGTATGAAAATTTCATGTTATTTATATACCTGGGATGTTAAACATGAAGTGATTCTTATGTGAAACAGAATATTGTAACTGGACCAAATAATAAGATCGATGTGTCACTATGTATCTTTCTAAATAAGGAATCATGAAACTTTTTGTTATTGGGATTTTCCCCATATCAATCATGTTTTTCATGTGGGGAATAGGGTATTTTTGTAATTGTGGATAGACCTAAGAATTGAGATCTAGGCATCTCTACATATCCAATTGCAATGAAAATCAAGATAAACATAGTTCTTGATAAAATTATTCTTGAAAATAATTGAGTTTGATGTTAGAGACATGAGATTCGAGACATTCCAGAATAATAGATAAACTTAAGACACCACATGGTATGATGATAAAACCATGTATCCTATAATATTGTTCTGTATTGAACTGTTTCATATTCAATAATAATAATAGGAAATAAACATCTTTATTATTTTGGATGGGCCCATGATTGCAGATCTAGGTGTCTCTATATATCCCATTTGAAGACGAATCAATCCATACCTAGTTCTTGTAATGTGGTATCTATTCAGATCTGGTTCAATCACAGGGTGAAACGGATATCATGTTTTACTAAGGAGAGCAATGATTCCACTAACTCTTGTGCATGGAAGCTCAAACTTTTTTTAACGAAACATAATGAATGAAAATTTTTAGTATCTTATGGTATTTAATAATATCAAATGAATAAGATGTTAAATGTATTGTATAATGTCATATAGCGAGGAAAAATAATAACATTCAACATCACATCGTGTGACTAGATCAAATATGGAATTCATTTTAAAATCATGCAGCATGGAAAAAAATGGTTCTTATGATGATTAGTGTTTTGCAACTAGGAAATTAAAATAACAATTGGAAAATCCCCAAGGACTATGTGGTGGGGGTTTTCCAATTCATCATCTAATACCAAATGAAATTGTATTAATTCGTTGGAGTTTACTAGATGATTCTACTCACATGTTGAATTAATCAAGACATATATATGTTCATAATCAGTATATGACACCAAAAAATAATGGAAGGTTTCATTAGATTATTACATATTAGTCTAATAATAAGATGAATTAATGCAGACATGTGTATCATCATTCCCAATGTGTGCCTCTAGATTTTAATGGTAGGCTTAATTAGATTCTACAAGATGACTCTGCTAATAGGGTGAATTAATGAATGAAAGAGTATGTTCACACTCACTATGTGAAGCTAAATTTGAATGACATACTTCATTAGATGCTTCCAAACAAGTCTGTTGGCCAGAAATATGCTAATGTTAAGGAGTAATTTGGCCTTGACATGAACTCGCCTTTTTCTAATTGACCGTTTTCCTTCTATCACTGTTTATTCTTTGTTGATTGGACTTTAGAGGTATAATATTCTGATGATGATGGATTTTCTATAGTTTAACTGGTATCTATCAACCCAATTTTATCATAAATAGTCATTACATTTCTTTTTATGAATACTTAATACATGAAAAATACAGACACCAAAAACATTATTAGTATAGTGACTTTTGAAACATGGAACATAATCTTCTAACTTGGGGAATGATCTTCAACATCTCCCATAAATATCATCCTATTTTCCCTCCCTAAAACCTTTCTTCACATCCTGGGGAAAAGAAAAAATAAAAATGGTGAGTTAAAATTCCCAGTAAGCGTATACATTGAGAACATAAAACAAACCATAAACATATGAATTTAAAAACATGAATATAATGTTTAAATATCAAAATCATGATTCAGGAAATAAATACTGGATGATTGTAATTCATAGATTATAAAGGAACCTTAACCATGAAAAAATAGTAATAGAATAAAACATTGAACAATGGAAAATAGTTAAGCACACAATAAAAATTTCATAGTAGCCAAGGCATATCATCCAAGATTATCATAGTGGACGAAGTCCATTACTAAAATGGGTTTACTTGTTGTTCTAGCCATGTATTAGTAAACTGGATTTAATTGACATTAAAATCATATCTATCTTAGGATATATAAATATTTTCCCAATTCAGTAGATGAAGATATATGTCTCACCCATCTCATATGAAAATTATTCATACATGTTCCATAAAAACATAAATCGTTCATCATATCATAACCCATAAAATATTATGGGTTTCGTAAACATCATTCCATCATAACGTAATACATTGTAGATAAATGGATTTAATAAATCCATTATTAACATAATCAAATCAATGTAATAATAGGGATATAAACATAACACTATATCATCATAGATGTAATATAAATTTGATAAAAATTTGAGCATAATTCCTGATGAAAATATCCATGTTTCTTCTAAAACGGTTTCTATTCTTAATATTGAAAGTAGATTTAAATGATAAGAATTTATTTGAATGAAAATTTGCAATCGTGTAAAAGAATCTTCATGGAAAAATAGTGTCAAGATATCATAAAAAAACCCTTTCATTCCATATTAGCTAAAAAAACATCCATCTAATTATTTTTCTAAAAAAGTTATAAATACCTCATATGGTAAAAAATTAAATATTCCATCCATACAATTTAGTAAAAATCTAAAATGGTTAAAAATTATTTAGTCATAAATAGGATAATATTATACATTTTATAAAATTTTTAATAAAACATAGACATTGATGATTAATATATTCCCAGTAAATATATATGTACAAACAATCTCAAATTAAAATGTGATTGCAATCCCTTACCCCGATCTTTTCATTAGTTAAGGGTGTGGTCACCTCTTGTGCAATGGTGAAATAATTTTATTAAATCAAAACAAGAACGTATCCATATTTATGAAAACTTATATGATCCTATTTTATCAATTTTTAATATAATATCAATATTACCATTATTTCAGGTGTTAACTGCTTCATTTTTGAAATTCCTACTGTCTTGTGTAAGTCATATTTCCTATGAATAGGATGCATTTTATTCATGAAATTAGGTTCATAATTATTCTTTCACTCATCCTATAAATATTATAATCATTCATGAAATTTTAACTTTGAGATCGAATCTCACTGCTTTGTGGAGACAGTAGGTCGTACGTTTGCATGAGCAATGAGATCATTCCTTTGATGGATAAATGGTATGTAATTCGATAGTATATTTTTTATAATGAATAAATATAATGTTATATTAAATATTTAAATCCATTATAACCATCTTTATACCCATCATAATAAAGTAGTTTTTATAAACAAATTACACTCTAGCGAGGAAACGGTAATCTGTACATAAACACACATGGTGATATTGTTATTCGTAGGATGGATAAATGGAGGTATAATGTTGTCCCGTAATTATACTAACATCTCATAAGGTATAATTTACTATAGTTTTTACATTATTGTGGAATCAAAATATAAAGAAGAAGTATAAAAAGAAAAAAATGTGTTCAATTAGTAAAGCAATTACATATTTTCTATTGGCATTGCAATGGATCTCTTCTTAGGGACATTAAGGATATAGATTTTTATAAATCCGAGACCTCAAAAAGTTAACTAATTATGGTTCTTGGATAAAATTTTAGGGTTTGGTCAAGCTAGAAGGCTCATAGAGGTTAGAGGAAATGTGGGAGGAGATTATTTTTTATGAGAGAGGAGAGGGGCAGTTTAGTAAAATCTCAAAAAATTAAAATACAAAAAGACTATTATTGATATAAATAATATAAAATGGCCCATAAATTAAATTTATAATACATGTTTCACCAAATAATACCCCTTGTGATTATTTATAATTTTTTTTTTATTTTTATATAATTTAATAATAATTTAATTCAATAAGATTTTATTATTTCCAAATTTAATACTATTCATTTAATTGGATATAAAATATAATAAGACAATGTTGGAAATAGAATATAATGATTTCAAACAACTAAAAGATATCATAAAAATCTTGTAAATTTGTTAGAAACATTAACTAATCCATAATAGAAAAAAAATATTATTCTTAAAAAATATTATTATATTTTAATGTTAATTCAATGAATATTTTTATAGTTAATGGCCTTTGAATCCTTGGATTTATGCCACTGAACAATCAATCATTTTTACATTCTGGTCAGATGATAAAGCCAAAAGAGTACCTCGAATGTCTTATAAAATTTTCCTCGTATGTACCAACAGATTTATTATCTTTATTTTTATGATCAACGAACTCATTTCCCATATTTTTTTTGAAGAATAGTATTGAAGCACTTATTTAAAAAAAGTTCTTGAACTCGTCACATTACATGGACTCAATTTCATCTTGCCTTCTTGAATTCATAATTTGTGTCAACTATGGGTTTTTTTCACCTTCTTAATGATAAACCACTGAAATTTATTTTTCTTATTCTAAATAATGAAGGATCGAAAATTTCTTTTTCAATCGTTCTGATCCATTTTTTATCAACAAGTGGATCAGAAGACCTTGTAAATGAAGGTGGAAATATCCTCATTATGGATTCAAAAGAATTTTTTTCCATTAGCTACTCATCTAGATGTCCAGAATGATTCATATGTTATTTAATTATACCAACATGATTTTTCATTCCTTATCCCATACCATTTGGGTTTTCATGAGGGAAATCATTGGATTTCCTAGTAATTGATAATTAACATAATTCCTTTAGGTTCCAAGAATTTTCTAGAAACCAAAAACAATAGCCTGAGAGGTAAATATCATACGAGTAAAACAACCAAATCAAGGGGGAGTACATTCAGTCACTTATATATTAGGTTTAATACAAGGTTATTGATGATCATTACCATAATTCTAGTACTATATCCTAAAATTATACATACCCTTATGAACGGCCCTAAACACACCATAGAAATATCTTTAGGGATCCCACTAAATTTTTCACATCCTAGTTTGAAAAGTTTACCTAAACCTTCGCTCTGATACCGACTCTAAAGATCCAAGCTTGAAGTACATTGACATTACTTATCATTTGTAGAATCATAATATAAGACACAAACCAATGTCCAAGACCATATTAGTTTAGTGCCTTTGTAAACTTGGAATATAATCTTCAAACTTGGTGAAATATATTCATCATATCCCATAAATATCTACCACATATTTTCCTACCTAAATCCATTATTTATATACTAGGGAATGTAAAACATAAAAATGGTTAGCTGAATTTCCCATTAAGGGTAAACATGGAGAATATAAAACAAAACATAAACCTTAGAATGTAAAAACAATAGCATTCTGTTTAAATATCAAAATCATAATTCATGAAATAAATTATGGATGGTCTTAAGTCATAGATCCAAATAGGACATTAACCATGATAAAATTCCATTGTAATACAACATTGAATTTTTTTCAAACAATTGATCACAGAATATGATTTCTATAGTAGCCAAGGCATTGCTCCGAAGTCCATCATAATGGATGATGTCCATTACTGAAGCGAGTTTTCTTATCATTCCATCCATGTATTAGTGAACATGATTTAGTTGTCGATCTATTCATGTCTATCTCATGAGATATAAATCTTTACACAATGTATATGAGGGAGATATAGGTCCCACCCATCTCATAATGAAATAATTCAGATGTGTTCCACATAAAAATTAAATCATTCACCATTACATAAATCATGAAATATTAGTGGTTTTTTAATCATCGTTCTATAGAAACCTAATCCATAAAAGATAAATTAATTTCATAATTCCATTATAAACACAATAAATCAGTATAATAATTGGTATAGAAACATTACTCTATTTAATCATATATGGAATATTATATTGATAAAACACTTCTGCGTAATTCCCGAGGAAAGGATCCCTTATTCTTTAAAAATGTTTTTAACCTCAAAATGTCATGAAATTTTAAATGAAAAGAATTTACATGAAAAAACATTAATTATTTTAGAGGATTATTTATTGAAATAAGGTGTCATGTAATAGTAAAAAATAATTTCTTTTCTTATATGTTAAAATAAATATCATCATACTTTTACCAGAAATGTCAAACAGTACCTCATATGGTAATAAAAAGAATTATTCCTTCCATACCATGTAGTAAAAATCTAAAATGGGTAAAAATGTATTTAAATATACATAGATTAATAGTAAACATTTTTATAAAACATGGACATGGAAGATAAATATATCCCCATTAAATACTTACGTATACTTAATTTCAGATAAAAAAATATTGGAATATTAACCCTCACCATGTACTATTCATTAGTTGTGGGTTTGGTAACCACTTTAATAATTTTTAAATATTGTTATTTAATTATACCAGTACCATGTCCATATTTATGATATCATATATGATCCTATTATATCATTTTGTTAATAATATTTCAAAATTAACAGTACTCTGGGTGTCAACTCCTTCATTTTCCCACATCTATTTTGTCATATAAGTCATGTTTTTTATGCACTGGATGTATTTTATTCATGAAATTATGTTCATAAATTTTATTTTCACTCATCATGTAAATTTAATAATGATTATTTAGTTGTTAATTTGTTGAACAAACCTCCCTGCATCGTGGAGATAGTAGGTTATAAGTACGCACGAATGACAATATCATTCTCTATATTGTGAAATGGTATGTAATATCGCGACCCCTGAATTATTTATATATCATTACAATATTTAAAGCTGAATTATACATCAGAGTACAAGAAAAAGAACGTTAATTATAGTGTCTTGGATTACTTGTTACATAAAACATAAAACATGGGGATAAAAAACACTTCATTATTTAATATCCATAATGAGCTCATAACCTTTTTTAAGACCATAAATGAGAATAGGGTTCCTTTGGGAACACATGAGAAAAGGGATGAGCTGAATAGCCCAGTAAGGGAAAGAACATAAGGATACATCTTAAGAACATGAGTTTGGAGGCATGACATAATGATATATAAAGCATGAAAAAAATAAAATCGTATCATATAAGAAAGTGGTCATATACACGTGGAATCATATAAATATGGAATAATCATAAAAAATTTATTTCTTAAGAGTCAAGTGTAACTTCCAATCCCGATTCCCATTTTAATATGGGTCAAGGATGACCGCCAATCCCGTTTCACATCGCATCGCATGAGACATAACATTAGCCATTTCATAGAAGTGTTATCTGGGTGCACCCATATCAACAATTTTATGAATATTATTTCCACATAAATATTCCAGTCACATAAATAATCATATAAGATCAACCATACAAAAACATAAGGTCACCCATGGAAAGAATTGTGTACCGCAATCATGACATAAAGCTTAACCAATGAGGGTTTCATGAAAGTTTCCATGAAAGAGAGGGATTATACCATTAATGGAAGCTCATAGGGTAAAATATGCTTATAACATGGTATTTGATGTCAAAGAGATCTGATAACATATAAAAATATATTTGAGGAACATTATAATCAAAAAATTTCTGTGGTGTTTAAGGAAAATACTATAGAGATTTTAAAATAGAAAAGAGGAAAATAATTTATATAAAAAAAGAATTTAACCATGAAGGTTTTCATAATAAAAATAATTATTTTAAAAATAAAATCGTTGCTTAATACATAGGTTATAGTTCAAATTAAATTGGCTAAAAATTTGGGAAGTTCCCTTAAAACGAGTGTGCTTATTGGGAAGTATCGAGGTGGGATTCACATAAAAAATTTATATACTCGAAAGGGAGTGAGAGATGGATCTTGGAACAAGATTTTGGAGAATATGAATAGAATTTTAATGTTTTATATTTATAGAAAATACCACTACATCTTGGTAAAATTAATGGTAGATCAACCCGAAGGAATAAAGGATGTTCAGGTAAAATTCATTACGGTTTATCAACATGCTATCGGGTGTTACTAAGAGGGCTTGATGAGAGAGAAAAGGGGGATTTAATCAATTATAAATCAATAGATAAGTATGGGGGAGGTGAATAAAAATACCCCATCATTTTATATTACATATAAAAAGTCATAACATTGTGGACAATCTTGATTAAGAGAGAAATAGAGAGGATCCCTTACCTTTAATTCATTGGTGTTATCCACTTATTATTAAAGACCTGAATATAGAAATTAGGATTATTATTTTATAAGTCCAGAACCTCTTATATATTTAATTTATTTATTATAACCCATTTTAGTTAATTAATTTTATTATTATTTATATGGTTTAATTTCATTGTTCAAACTCGTTTGTTTACTTGGTTTTAAAAGATTGGTTCACTTATATTCATGTTCAGATAAACATGAAATATGGAAGTGTTTTTTCAGAAATGAAGTTATATGATATTAGAGAACATACATGAGATTACATTGTTTTAAATTTATATTGGATTCTTAGATTGATGTCTAACTATTATATAAAACCATAGTGACAACCATTTTTGTTTGTCAGTGGACTTTATTACCAAGAACATGTTTTTCTTTATAACTTAATACCATTTCTACAAAAAGTTTGAAAAAATAAAAATAGGATATATTACATATCAAATAATCTGGTTTATTCATAACACAAATGGTTTCATGAGAATAAAAATATATTATAATAGAAATTGATAAAGTTTTTCCTTGAATGTGATACATTAGCACATCTCAAACAATGCTTTCATTTCTTTCCAATAAAGGGGGGGGGGAAGGGGAGAACCCAATAAAATATCCCATTAGCAAAAAAACATTAATGTACAAGTATGTTACTGGATTTATCATACTATTGTGGTTATGGGAGGTGAGGAATGGAAAAAAAACAAAAGAACATAAAAGTAATGAAGGAATTGGAAAGATGAATTTACATCTTGAGACTTCTTCATTTGTGAACCTCTTAATGGGAAAGGTTTCAGTATTTAGGAATATCTTGGAGCTTTTGGACTTGGGGGAGGATCTTGGGGATAGATTTGGGTAGAATATTGGCAAGTATAACGTCTTGATAGGAGTGAAGAGAATATGGAGTGAAGGGGGGTTTTATAGTAGAGGAGGGAAAGAATTTCTCAATATAAAATACATTAATTAATTAATTCCCCCAAAACAAGGAATATTGAGTCTTCCATGACCAATAACAGTTTTTTAATTATATGATCCTTCTCCAATGGGTCTTACATCAGCATTACATCATCAAGGACCCAATAAAACCCTTATTATCATTTATCATAAATTATCACAATCTACTATTCATAAAAAATTCTTGTATTTAAAAAAAATCCAAAAAAATAAACGTAACCATTTTTTGATCTGTAGAATTCAAAAATGATGTCCATTTTTTAAAAATAATTTTCTAAATTTTATTATTTTAATATTTAATTAAAATCATAATTTATT
The DNA here is from genome assembly GCA_963277665.1 of Viscum album. Lineage (NCBI taxonomy): Eukaryota > Viridiplantae > Streptophyta > Magnoliopsida > Santalales > Viscaceae > Viscum > Viscum album. The sequence goes on along the minus strand of OY728129.1, from coordinate 562,742,804 downwards.
ATCGAAAACCAGTTTTAAAAAATTCATTTACTTATTCTAATATATAGGTATATCGTACTTTAAACCTGAATAATATTTTTATACTATCATAGATATGGTTACTAATTATGAGGGTATATCCCTATTCATAAGGGTATGTTAATACTCATAATGGTATGTTACTATTCACAAAAGAAATATGTTTTTCTTATCAGACTCCATATAACGTACTGATTGCAACTGTATATGATAGATTTTGTAAATTCTTAAATATAGAAGGGAAAACATATTTTTAAAGGTCACTTAGCACTTAGTAGTTCATTTTTTGTGGTTTCATGTGATTTTATGACATATTTATAAGAATGTAATTTCCATTGAAAAGCATCGTTCTGTATCATTCTTCCCTCATTAATAAACTTTGATCTTGAAATTTCATATTATATTCTAATAAAAAAAACCAATTTTGGGTACATTTCCTTATTTTATTCCTCCAGTTCCATCGTTTCCTCTTCGTACTTATGGTTTTAACAAAGTACCTTGAATAGACGAGTACTCTTGTTGCGTAGAAATTTTACTCTATGATCCAAGATCTTCACTGGATACTCCTTGTAAGAGAGATCATTCTCCAACTGTACCACCTTTGATGATAGTAAATGTGATTTGTCTTTTATGTACTTATTTAAGAGGGATACATAAAATACATCATGTACATTCAACATAGTAGGTGGAAGTTCCAGTCGATAGGCCACAACTCTGACTTTATCAAAGATCTCTAAGTGGCCTATGTACCTGGGATTTAACTTCCCTTTATTTCCAAACTTTATTATATTCTTCCATGGAGATATGTGTTAAAATACCATGTATCCATCTTTGAAATCATGGTATCATCGACGGTTATCCACATAAATCTTTTTTTGACTTTGGGCTACCATGATAAGCTGCTGAATAGTTTTCACCTTCTCTACTATTTCATCGACCAATTGAGGTCCTAGAAGCTTATGCTCACTGACTTCTTCCCAACACAAAGGTATTCTAATCCTTTTTACATAAAGGGCTTTATATAATTCCATTAGGATGCTCGAGTGGAAACTGTTGTAATAAGAGAATTCAACCAGTGAAAGAAGTTGGTCCCACCCCCCTATGAATTCCATAGAACATACTCCCAACATGTATTCCAGTGTTTGAATAGAAAAATCAGATTGGCCATCAGTTTGAGGATGATAGGCCGTACTAATTTTTGGTTCAGTTCTTAGAGCATGTTGGAGACTTTTCCTGAACATCGAGGTGAATCTTGGATAATGATCAGATACAATAGACAATGGTCTTCCAAGCCACCTTATAACTACATTGTTGTAAATCTGTTCAATTTGATCTAATTATAAGTCCTCTCGAATCATGATAAATGGAGATGTCTTTATAAGATGATACACAACAACCCATATAGCATTGTTTCCTCGTGATATCCTTGGAAGTAGAGTGACAAAGTCCATGGTAATGTTCTCTCATTTCCAAACTTGTATGGTTAGTGGTTTTATCATCCTCTTAGTCTTTTTCCTCTCATCCTTAACATGCTAACATACTAGGAACATTGATGTATATTCAACAATCTCCCTTTTCATATTTTCCGACCAATAGTTTTCTTAGAGATTTTGATACATCATTGTACTCCCTGGGAGGATAGAGAAGGTCAAGTTATGTTCATCATTCAGTAGCTCCTTATTAATCTCTCGATTAGTTCATACACATAATCATGGACCTAATCATAAACTCATTCCTCCTAAATATTGAAATCAGCGGACTTCCCATTTCCAACATCTTCCACGCTTTTCTGAATTTCAACAACTTTTCTTTGAAAACCATCTATTTTCCCTATGTGGGACTTTTGAGAAATATTTTGAGAAACTATTGATTATTTTCGTTTGTTAATGATTCCCATGTCTACCTTTTTCGAATTTAATAATATTAGATCATTTTCAATTATCATCATTGATAATGATGAAGGATCCTTTCAACATAGATCTTCTTCCACCTTATTTTCATTACCAGGATTGTAGTGGATTGAGAAGACATAATCCTTGATGAGCTCTATCCATTTTCTTGTTCCACATTAATCTCTTTTTATGTGAATATATATTTGAGACTCTTCTGCTCAGTATATATCTCACACTTCTCTATATAGAGATATTGTCACCAGATTTTCAACACAAAGATCACAACCACCATCTCCAGATCATGGGCAAGATATTTTTCCTCAAGGATTTTCATGTTCCTATTAGAATAGGTTATCACTTTATCATTATGAATCAGTAAAAATCCAAATCCCTTTTTTAAAGCATCATTGTACACCATAAAGTGTTCTCCACATGTCGGGAGTGTGAGTATGGGAGCAGTGATAAGCCTCTTTTTCCACTCCTTGAAACATTCATCATATTCCTATATCCAGAAAAAATTTACTCCCTTCCATGTAAGATTGGTCATTTTGTTTGAGAATTGTGAAAATATTATCTTAAAAAATAATCGATAATACATTTCTAGACCCAAAAAGCTACGGATATCTGTTACAAAAGTTGGCATGGGCCACTCATCAATTTCCATTTTCTTGGAAGGGTCCATGGATATCCCATTGTTGGTGATAACATGCCCCAAATAAGATAATTCCTCCATCCAGAACTATCACATACTATACTTTCCATATGAATTATCCCTCAAAATATCTTGAAAACAGTTTTCAAATACTCCTCATGTTCCTCCTTGCTCTTTGAGTATCTCCAAATATCAGCAATAAAGACTACCACAAATTTTTCGAGGTATTCATTAAAGAAACTATTCATTAAATCCATGAAAATTGCTATAGCATTTGTGAGTTTGAATAGAATCACTATGAACTCATAGTGTCCATACCTCATTTTATAGGTAGTCTTGGGAATATCTTCTTTCCTCACCTTTAATTGGTGATATCAAGACTGAAGGTCCACGTTAGAAAAATAACTAGCCCCACAAAGCTAATCGAATAATTAATCTATCCAAGGTAGGGGAGGCTAGTTATTTATTTTGATTTTATTGAGGTCACTATAATCAATGTATAGATGCATTGATCTATCCTTATTCTTGACTAAGTGGACAAGAGCTCCCCAAGGTGAAGCACTCGAGTGTATAAAACCTGTCTCCATATTCACATTTTACATCTTCCGGAGCTCTTCCATCTCTACAGTGGCCATTCTATATGGTGTCTTTGAGATAGGTAGAGATAAAGGGATATGTTCAATTGAAACTCAACCTCTCTAAATATAAGAAGACTAGGAAACTCTTTAGGGAATATATCGGTGTAAACCTTCATGATAGACTTGTCTGAAAGAATGATTATGTCTTTTGTCTCAATCATTTGAGCCTGATATGCCTTATCACAAAGAAAAAATATCCACTCATGAGATGAAGACTCTAAAGGAGATTCATATTCCTCCTCACACATGTAAAGAATATGAGAATGATTTTGTATATGAAAATTCAACTCCCTTTCCTGAAATTTGATGCTGTCTTTGTATAAAGATAGATAATCCATGCACAAGATATTGTTGAACTCCACTAAAGGATGTATGATGAGATTTTAGTAGAGTTTTAGTCTATATACGTTAACTGGGGAAGAGTTATAAACCATGGATGCCCCAATTTCCATATTCTCTATTCTCACAGATAACTTTTCCTCCAAATTTTGAGGTTGTGTTTGAATAGTTCTACTAAGCATTAAGAAAGAATGAATGTGTAGATCTATAATTGAATAGCTCGACTTCTATTATTGAATGAATAATAAGCTTACCTATCATGACATCATTTTCCGGATCCACCTTACCTGTTGTGATAGAATAATACCTTCCTTATATCCTGGTAGGTTGTTGATGATTGGCTTTGATAACTATTGTCTTAGGGAAACTGTTTGCATAATGCCTATGCTCCTTGTAGTTGTAACACTACTCTACAGGCTTAGAGTTGACTGGACCCCTCTTTTCTTCTTCTATATTAGTGGTATTCTTCATATATCAGTGGATGTTCTAATCCAGTTGACCAAAATTTCCACATTTTTAGCAATTCTCGGTTCCCTTTAGAGAATTACCGGGATGGTTCTTCCCACGGTTTTTTCCATGGTAGAATGTTAGGCTTCTTTCCATCATGGGATTTTTTTGATGAACAACTGATGTTGTTCTCCATTTTATTCTTTGTTTCATTAGACCCACGAGACCATTAAGAGTCTCTGGTCTCCAATTTAACCGTAAGGGCACAATAGACAATATCCTCGTAACTGTCAATGTCTCGAATCACCAATGTTTTTTGTAGACTCGGATTTTGTCTGCTAAAGAAGTTATCCACCTTGCTTTTGGTGTTCATGAAAAATATAGAGGCGTACCTTGTATGACATATAAATTTTTATTCAAATGCCCTAATGGGAACATCTTCCATTTTCCTGAGTCCGAGGAACATTATTTCCATCTTAAAATGGATGTTTTGAGGAAAATATTTTCTGAAGAACATCCTGTTGAATTCCACCAAATCCATGGAATCTGTTTCTGCTTGGGACTTGGTATTCTTGATCAGTGTCCACCAATGATCAGCTTCCCCATCAAAATGATAGACCTCTAGTACAACATTCTCTTCATCCATGCACTGGAGGATGAATAATATATTTTCAATAGAGTTAATCCATTTTTATAGGAGGAGGGAATCAAAATATCTGCTAAACATGAGAGGCCTTTTCTATATGAAGGATTCTACGAAAACATTCACGTTCCTTGGAGGAGGAGGCCATTCCACGTGATTCTTTTTATTATTCATAGCTCGATCAAACTGAGCATGTACTGTATTGAGTTTTAGACACCCTCTCATGTCATATCATGCATATCAATAGGGAAATATCCACATTTCCTATCAAATTTGTTATTGGAACATGTTATTCTATTTCCTTCCATAACTAAGAAAAAGAACATATAATAAGAGGTATTTAATACTTAGATATTAATCATAAAAAGGTACCATTGAACATAAAAGGATAAACAAATAATGAATAGGTATATACTAACTTGTTATTCCATAGGATTATATCAAGGATATATTTGATCTATTTCATAACATATATTCCTACGAGTTTTTTCTCCCTTTATTATGGTTTGTAATAAACTCGTGAATCTACGAAAGCTTATCCCTTGGGAGTGTCATAACCAATAGAACATCAAAGCCCATTTTTGTGTACTAGGATACCCAGAGTCTTGCTCGAAACTCTTTTTTGGAGTTTTCACTAATAGGAACATCTTTTTCAGAGATTATCTACCTACTCATATCCAGATAGGGATGTATTTTCTTGATAAACCACTTACTCAATACTCAGTAAAATATCGGACTATTTTCATATAATTAGTCTCATCCTTAATGTTGTCACCAAGGTTCTCCATTCCTAATCTCAAAAAATCACTATACCATCCTCTAATAATAACTAGAGCATCCTCAGCCTTTTTCATATATTGTTTCATGATTTTGAGCCTAATTATACATCAGAGTTCAAGTCAAGGATCGTTAAGTATAGTGTCTTGGATGACAAGGTACATAAAACATAAAACATAGAGCTAAAAAACACTTCATTATTGTATCTCTATAATGTGTTCCTAAATTTTGTTAAGCCCTTACATATGCATAGGGTACCCAGGGGAACACATGAATGAAGCGATGAGCTGAATTGCATAGTACGAAAAAGAACATAAGGACACTTCGTAAGAACAAGAGTTAGGAGGCATGATATAAGGATATCTACACCATGTAACATATAAAATCGTATCATATAAGCATTTGATCATATGAACATGGAATCATATTAATTTGGAAGAATAATAAAACATTTAATTATTATTAGTCAAGGCTATCCACCAATCTCATATCCAATTTTAGTATGGGTCATGGCTTACTGACAATCCTATTTCACATCGCATCTCATGAGACGTAACATTACCCAATGCATTGGAGAACTATATGGGTGCACCCATCTCAAATGATTCATGAAAATTCTTTCCTAATTAATATTAGTTCCTCATAAATAATCATAAATAATAAACCATACATAATCATAAGGTCACCCATTGAAATAATTGGGTAACACAAACTTGACCTAAAACATAACCAATGAGCGTATCATGAAAGTGTCCATAAAATAAATGGATTAGAACATGCATGGACGTTTATAGGATAAAATGGGATTATAACATAGTATGTGGTGTGAAAAAAAGTAAAAACAAATAAATAATGTTTTTGAGAAACATTAGCATCAAAACATTTTTTGTACGGTTTTAAGGAAAATACTATAGTGATTTTAAAATAGAAAAGAGGAATCAATTTTATATTAAACCAAAAAGGAACCACATAGGATTTCATAATAAAAATGAAGATTTTATAATTACAATGGTTTCTTAAAACATATGAAATATTCCACTAGAAATCGGGAAAAAATTTCAGAAGTTCCCTTAAAATTAGTGTGCTTATTGGGAAGCCTCGAGGATGGATTCACATAAAACCATGTATATCCCTAAAAGAGAATGCGAGACGGATCATGGAACATGATTTTGGATTATAAAAACAGAATTTTTATGTATTAAATGAAATTAAAAGACATATATATCTTGTTAAAATGAATGATAGTGGAACTTGAAAGAATAAGGGAACATCATGTAGAATTCATGATGGTTTATCGGTATGGTATCGGGTGTTACTAAGTGGTCTTGATGGGAGAAAAATGGGGTTTCTAATCACTTATAAATCATGAAGTATCTATGGAGGTGGTTCATAATCATACCTAATAAAATTATATTAAAAATAAAAAGGCATAGCATAGAGGAAAATCTTGATTATGACTGAAATAGAGAGGATCACTTACCTGAAATTCGTTGGTGTTCTTGACTTGTTCTTTAAGACCTGAATAAAAAAATTAAGGTTATTAATTCAAATGTCCAGAACGTATTATATATGTAATTTATTTATTATAACCCTTTTTAGTTCATTCATGGTCTTTTTTATTAGTTATAATTTTCAATTTCATTATTTGGGATCCTTTGTTTACATGTTTTTAAAAGATCAGTTCAATTATATTCATGTTCAGATAAACATGAAAGATAGAAGTTGTTTTCTAGAAATGAAGTTATTTTATATTAGTGAACATACAAGGGAATTCATGGTTTTAATTTTTAATTGGTTACTTATATTGATGTCTAACTATTATATAAAACCATATTGCCAACCATTTTTGTTAATTGGTGGACTTGATTATAGATAACTTTTTTTTCTTTATAACTTAATACCATTTGTACAAAAGGATTACAAAACTAAAAATTAGGATATAATAAATTTATAATAATCTGGTTCAACCATAACACAGATGGTTTCATGACCAAAATTAATGATTATAATAGTAATTGATAAACTGTTGTCCATGAATGTGAAAGATTAGCACATCTCAAATGGTGATTTCATTTATTTCGAATAAATGGTTGGGATAAGAGAGCATATAATGAAGTATCCCATTCACCTGAAACCATTCCATTACATGTATGATACTTGATTTATCATACTATTATGGTGAATGAGGGTGTGAAAATAAAAAAAGAAAACAACATCAATGAAATAAAGGAATAGGAAAGAAGAATTTACCTCTTGAGACTTCCTCCTTTGAGAACCTCTTAAGGGGACATGTTTTGGTATTTTGAAGTAGCTAGGAGATTTTGGACCAGGTGGAAGATATTGGGGAGTGATTTGGTTAAAATATTTCAAGTAAAAAAACTTTATTGGAGTGAAAATTGGAGGGAGTTAAGGGGAGTTTTTATAGCGGAGAAGAGAAGGGATTTCTCATTATAAAATTCATTAATTAATTAGTTCACAATAAGACATAGAATAGTGAGTCTTCATGATGATGAAGAGTAATGTTATCATCTGATCCCGAACCTATTGGTCTTACATTAGCATAACATCATCAATGACCTAATAAATCAATTATTTTTTATTTATAGTAAATTATCACCTTTCACTGTTCATCAATAATTCATGTATTTCAGAAATATTCATAAAATTAACGATACCCATTTCTCAACGTATATAATTCAAAAATTATGGTCATTTTAAAAAAACAATTCTATAAATAATTATTTTAATATTTAATTAAAATCAAAATTTATTATCAAAAACTAGTTTTAAAACATTTATTTACATACTCTAAAATATATGTATATCCTACTTTCAAACTGAATATTATTTTTATACTATCATAGGTAAGGTTAATATTTATTAGGGAATATCATTATTCAAAAGGGTATGTTAATATTCATATGGGTAGGATAGTATTCAAGGAAAATTAAAATATTCTTATCAGAATCCAAATAACTTACTAATAGCAAAATTTTATGTCATATTTTTGAAATTCCAAATACAGAAGTAAAAAACATATTTTTAAAGGTCACTTAGAACGTATTAGTTCATTATGTTGTGTTTTCCGGTTATTTTATGTCATAGTTTTATGAATTGAATTTCCATTCAAAAACATTTGGTCGTTACATGTAATTGGATGGTATATTAATTATATAGAATCATTATCAGGTTATATTCATTATTTAAATCTATTATACTCATAATTATACCCATCCTAATAAATTATTTTTTAATAACATATTACACCATGGCATGGAGATGGAATGTTGTATGTATGCACAAATGGGGATATTTTTAGTTATAGGCTGAATAAAAGGACGAATATGTTTGTCCCATTATTATAATTACATCTATTCATATATAATATACTATAGGTAATAACATAATATGGAATCAACATTGAAATTTAAAGTAGAATTAAAACAAGAAATTGAATTGAATTGGTAAATAAATTACCTATTTTTTGTATGAATTAGTTTGGATATCTTCTTAGTGACACAATAGATGATCTTTTTGTAAATCAAGGACATCTAGAAGTTAACTATCAATGGTGATAGGATAATAAGGTAGGGTTTGGTTGAGTTAGAAGGCTCATGGATGTGTGATGAAATTTGGGAGGATATTCACATTTATAAGAGATGAGAGAGGAACTTTTTGAAACTCTCAAAATATTTAAATCGAATAAGACTATTTTAGATCTAAATAATAAAAAATGACCCATAATTGAAATTTATAATACATGTTATACTATATGTTATTACATTATGATTATTTATCATTTATTTTATTTTTAAATAATTTAATAATAAATAAATTCAATGAGATATTATTATTTCCAAATTTAATATTAATCATTTAATTTGACTTAAAATTCAATGATACGAAGAGGTAATTCTAAAATAATGATTTCACACATCTATAATATATCATAAAAATCTATAAAAAAAAAATTCAAACATTATCTTATCAAAATTATAAAAAAATAGCATTATTAAAATCATTTATTCTTTTTTTATTTTTATTTAATAAATATTGGTTTATAATAGGAGAGACAATTAAGTTCATTATATAACTTCTAAATATTAAAAATAAATTGATATATTGAAAATGGTTTAATTTTTATTTAAAATATACATTTATATTCGTTAATATCTTAATTTTGGGTCATATATGGACACATAAATGATATTATAAATACAAGATAGTGATATTTTGTAACTATCCTTGATTTAAATAAGATAGAATTTATTTTATTGTACAAGTTTCCATTAAAAAATCAATATATGTCATTTTGTGTTAATTATTTAATATTTTTCATCCTATAATGTTTTTGGACATGTTTTGGATTTATTTTAAATCTTAAAATATTGATTTACCAAAAATAAATTCATATAACTCTTAACATCAAAACTTGTCTTTTTTATTTATGAAGGAATAATATAGTCACTATAAAATTCCATATGAGGAATAGGATGAACATTGGTGAAATATTTAACTTCATACCAATTACATTGTCAAAGAATATATTTTTCTAAATTTTCTATAATTTAAAAAAATATTATTTATTTACAATATCAATAGTCTCCATTTTGACTATATTCATTAGTCGACTTTTTATAAATATCATAACATAGAGATTTTTTTTAAAAAAATAATTTAAAAAAACATGTTAAATTAATACATAAAATTATCATATGACATTAATTCACTCAAATTATATATATTTTAAATTTTTGAAATCATTTAGATAACATTTCTAATAATAAAATAATTTATGCATCACTATTCAATCATCATTAATTATAATTTTTTATTATCTAATAATTATAATTAAACTGAAATGATATATATAATTCTACTAAAATTATATAGATAGCATATAGTTGATTTTATTCCTTGGTAATACCTAAATTAAAATTAATACAATTATATAAATTTATATTGTGGCATTTTTTCACATTCATTAAAATTCTTATATTCATGTCATTTTCATGGGAATGTGTACATTAAGTGATTCCCGTTACAACCATAAATTATAACGTTCTAATTTATTCCACCAATAAAATTTTCAAAGGTGTAAAGGTAATTTTATAATATTATTTTTACATTTGCTTACCCAATTTACATTCTACCATGGTAATAAAAATAATTACTTAAGCTACTATTCAAAATTCATAAAAAGAGAAGTAACCTATTTACTTAAATTGAAAATAATTATTTCAAATATTCAGTCCATTTTTTATAATTCAAAACAAAAATTGGTAAAAAAATAATTTAAAATTAATTTATATTGTTAAAACCAAGAAGTGGGGTTTTAAGAAATAATAACATATCAAAAGATTGTCATGTGTTAATGTATAATTTAAATGTGAAATTTCTTATAATGACCAAAATTGGATTAAATGATAATAACATAACACAATTACACACTAATAACCAATTATAAATTCAATCTATCTACATTAAAAATTAGAAAAAATGGCTTTTTTGAAATAAAATGCAGTATTTTTAACAATTCATTAAAATATGAATTTTATCAAAAAATACCAAAAAATCTTCAAAAGCAAATTTTTATATTCCTCCTTTAGAGAAGAAATATATTTTTTCAAATAAAATATATAAAATTTTTAAAAACTAAATTTAAATATTTTTCATCATCAAAAGGTTGAAAATTTTCAATTTTTTCCATAATACTTCTTTTATCTGAAATTTTAATTTGTTCTTATATCATGTCTAGAAAATAAACATGATGAATGTCAATGTTACATAAATTTTAAAATGTGGTTAACACTATTCATAATGGCTAGTTTATATACCATTTAATAATAATATTTTAATAATCTATCTTTGTTTAGTGAAACCTAGTATTGCGTACAACGCAAGCTATCAAGGAAGGTCATTCTTGGTGTAGCACAAACCAAAAATAGTGTTCTATATACTATAGGATAATAGGGTTTTCTATATAGCTGAAGATAATATTTGTGCATAAAACAACACAATACACAAAATAAAATAAAAATGATATATCTCATAAAATATTATGGTTTCATATGGTATGAGGAACAATTGTTTTTTCAACTATGTTTATGAAATGGAAAGATTTTGATTGATATTTTTCCGAATCATCCAATAATTATACTTTTTTCCACTTTTCCTTTTTATTTCATACCATTTTTTTCTTCTTATGGATCATTTGAAATAACATATTCTACTTACGATGATGATGTTTGTAGTTTCACTTGCCCAGAATCCACTATTTTTGTAGAAGGTCATTGTAAATAAAACACTCTTGAATGGGGTGATACAAAATTTTATGAATAGGGTAATAGATTCGGATGTATTTGTATCCATACTTATAGTTAATATTTGGTATTTGAAACAGAACTATGTTTTTATTCAAAGTTGAGACGAAGTAACCATGAACATGATTGTTCTGGAAGGAGTATAATTTCATTTTTATCTCCTCAAGCAGTTTTCATCTCTGATGTCTTCATCATCATGACAAAGCAGTCATTATTTCTAAAGCTCTATAGTTGGATCACATTGGTATGATGAGGGAAATTATGTAGAAGTAGGTATAGGTTCTTTTTAAGAGTAAATGTGGCTACCATTACATTCCCTATTCTCATTCCAGGGGCTAATAGAAATACTCAGTGTTTAACCATGGTTTCTGTAATGAAATTTTCCACTTACAGATAAATTTAAATCGTGGTCACAAAATCCACCTTTTTATTTCCTCTGGATTAGTGGTGTGTATAACTCATTATAGAGATTTTCAACAAATATTTGAAATAAATCTTCTTGATAGACTGGTAGATTAAAGGAATATGTCAATCCTTTCCATTAAGAACTAAAATTTGAGACTCTTTTATTCTCCATTTGTATTTATTTTATATGATAAAATACCTATGTATTCTATTGAATTTGTAAAAAGGGAATGAAGTATTTATGACGGTGGTCTTCTAATCCAGCAACTGATCATGACATCAAACTTGTATACCAAACAAAGGCCGACCATTGTAATGATGTCGCAAAGCTTCTGATCTTTAATAAATTTTATTATTGAGGGGTCCCCCCATGGTATCTCAATGTGAAACAAAATGTGTTAAGGGATACTCTATGTCTTCCAAACTATTAATGATTGGAAATGGGGTATTAAAATTTTTGGTGGGAGAGGGATCAGACCTACCAATTTTTGGTAATCATTCATTTCAGATTGTATTAATGTGCCCCATTTTTTCATAGCTCCAAATTGAGTATTTAACACCTCAATTGAATTCATAAACTTTTGGAGAATATCTAATTGATCTTGGAATTGTACAAGTATAACAGATGGAGCTTCTACTAGCGTGACGACTATAAAAACAACTAGTTGGGGAACTATGTCCATTTTTCATGGCTAACCCATATGGATATGCCTATAAAGATGTTTTTGAACCTATTATGGAAGTATACCCAGTGAATGGAATTCATTATTCCCATCTATAGTTGTAAAAATGTATTTTTTTCAGAGATACTACTAGATGTGAATGGTGGGGATCTGCTTGTGGATCATTTCTGGTAGGAATTTTTTTTAAGAGTCACTCGGCATTGAGTTTTTTAAACACCTAAATCTCCTTCTCAAGAAGGGAAAATCCTTATTCAAGAAAAATAGATTCACATTCTCAAGTGGAAAAGTTATACATGATAGGAAATATTGCATTCTACTTTTTAAATTCCTTTTTAAGAGGTTTTTATTGATTATTCATTAGAATAACTAGATTTTTGGTAAGCCATTAGTTTTGGGTACAAACACCTCCTTCATTTACTTCAATATGTACCATATTATGAATAATAAAATCATATTCTAACTCCCAAGAATATGACTCATTTTCATTATCATATTATACAATGGAATTAATAACATTCACTTATGCCTATTGTATTTATGACATTATGTTTATATCTTTTCAATATCATCTCCTTATGTGCCCTCAATGTGACTTTTTTCTCTTATATGCTGATTTACCGAGAACTATATGATTGAAAGTAATGTAAATTAAATCCATTGATCTTTATGTTTTGCATTCATTTTATTTATTCTTCCTTAATTTAATGAAAACTAACTTCCATTGATGATGGGATTGTGGATGTGAAAAATCCCCAACCATAGTAGGCTAGGGCTATTTATCTTCATTAATACATCAGGCTTTTCTAATTGAACATGAAGGTTTGGTTAAAAAATTTATTATCCCTATAGGTTAGGGTGGCTCCTAAACTGCTAAGGATGATACTAGCTCAACTTTTATTATAATTTTGTTAATTCTGTTCTGAACATTGAAGGGGTGAATTATACAAAAAAACCTAAAAATCATATTTTGGAAGATCATTGTACTATTTTAGACATTTGAAAAATTTGAGGGATGACATCCACAAAGTGATATGCCTCTTTAAGTTTCTCATATCCTTAATTCTAACATATATCGACAGATTGGTCTCTTTGGTCTTGACTTTTTGGAAGACCGATTAAGGCATGTTCGCTCTGATCATTTCTTCGATTCTGACCTTTTTTTAATCGTCATAAAGAAATAACATTTCATATGACTACCTTCTTATAGATATTCTTATTTCAGAGAGAAATGAAATTAAATTATCCATGGTGACACCATACTATGATATGAATACTAGTTGGGGTATCATCAAACAATTTTTTCAACTTCTATAATTCATTGATTCATGCACATTGAAGAGATATTTGTTGCTTCTCGACCTTTGTATGTCGGAATCCTAGAGATATTCCATGTAAATTTGGAGTTTTAACCCTTATATTACTTTGAAATTAATTATATATTAATCATATTGTAATACATTGGCTTTCATATGATGAAGAGTCTTCTATATATCGAGGAGGATATCATGAATTAAATATTCAACCATAAATTATAGAATATTGTATTGAGAGGTTTCCAAAGGATAAAACATGACTACTATTTCACCATTCTTAAGTTGTTTTCTCATATTCATTATATCCTCAACATATATTTCTAGTGGATAGTTTACATAGTCTGACCAGATTGGACGCTTCTCAATTATTTTATTACAAACAATAGGATTAGTTGTTTTTTCCTCTTCCATATTAGATGAAAAATGAACCGAGGGAGGTTTGTAGATTGATTTTCACATTGGGAAGTCTTTTTTGGGAAATTATCTCACCTTTTAATATCAAGCCATTAGATATTCCTGACCTTATTTCGAAATTTTTCTCTTTATAAGAGGGATTTCTCATCACAACATTGACAATTATAGAATTATCAAGACAATACGAAACACTAATGTGGAGAGATCATTCACAGTGAATTCCATCATGGGGAGGACCACGATATTGTATTACAAAAAATGGATAAATTCCCATTCCCTTTGGTATTCTAGCCACATGATCGGTCTCCATTGATCTCTTCCATAGATAGGTTCTCTAAATTGAACAAATTGTTATGAAGAAAATATTTTTGATGGAGTATCCAATAAGAATGATCAAGAATTAGTGCTATAACTCCCATAAATTGAAAATGTTAGGGAAGTATCTTGAGCTACAATAGATAAATGCATGAGGGTTCTAAAAACTCTATCATTAAGAGGATTCATACCACAGATTGATGCTTTATTTTCCAATTTCTCTTGACGAGACATCTTCTTAATACTTTTTTACACATTAATGGTGCCACTTGATGAGTTAAGTGATTATCATGGGTAAGTTTATGTTCCTTCCTTATAGTGGAAATCATTATACACTGAAATCTCCAATTATAAATGGTGTATGTTCATAATTCTATTGTCCGTATGATATTGAGGAGTATGCCCCATATCCCTCCTTGAATAGAATAGATGTATATATATTCTCTAGGAGGGCCTAATGATGGGTCATTCTAGGTGTGGGGAATAAATTATGTGTTTGTCCATCTGGTACTACTGATGTTTCAATTATGATATTCCGAGAGGCTTCTAGAATATGGGAATGATTTTTTCTCTTCCCTTTCACCATTTCTAAAATGTTATTGGTGACTTCAGTGGCTGGAACTATAATATGTATCAATTTGATATCTGTATTAAGTGTATGTACCTTCTCCCCTCCTTCATTTCCTATCATTGGATATATATTTTACTCATGTGTTGGGGTATAGAGTTGAGTCTTACCAATGGTTTTAATTAGTGATCTTAGATTGACTTCTCTAGGTGCTTCCAAACAAGAATATTGGTCTGCTTGATGGGTATAAGTAGGTTCATGTTCATTCTTACAAGTTTTCACCATATTTTAATGGCGGGCTTCCTTGAATAAATCCTGATGAGTCTGATGACTGGAATTTTTTTAGGTTGTTGAATCTTTGAGCTAATGTTACTCTAGTGTTTTTGATGCCAAACGAGTCTGCTAGATGGATTAAATATGGAAGATTGGTGTATATACCCATTCTTTGTTTTCCACCATGATGGGTTCATCGAATTATTATGGGCGGAAGGTAGAAACCTTCTCACTATTTTCCAGTTGTTATCCTTTGTGGGCTATCTTGCATGTCCACGATTGATGAACCAGGACCAGACTACCAAAGGCAACACCCCCATTCTATTTGGGGTTCACTGTCACATGATTATATGCGTGGAGATTGTGGGTTAGAACCCTAGGGATAGAAATTGTGTATTCAATTTGAGTCTATGAGTGACCTCATAATCCACATCCTTATAGTATTGGAGGGACTAGTTATTGAATTCTTTGGATAAGGACCCTATACAGTTGAAGGCGGTAGTTGACACCGTCTTCTTATTTACAACTGTTCGTCACTAATCGAATGATGGAGGGTTATTATTAACATAATGAGCATGTCAAGAAGCCTATAGGGTTAGGATAGTGCCATGTGAATGGTATTCCTGAACATATTCATTTGAGACCTATCTTTGAGACCTAGAGTTGGGGATGATGTTCTTATAGTGTACAAGAATCCATCTTGAGTAATTTTTGGGGAATTCACAAGTGAAAACATGAAAGAATAATCTTCTAGATTGGATAATGTGTGGTTGATTATATTTTCTATACCTCCTTTATTAATGGGAAGGGTACTAACATAAATGAGACAATCTTAACATGGTTAAGGAATCGAGTGGGCTTCACCATTTTTTTGTTTCTCCCAGAATATGTTTTCTTGTATGGAATCACTACATCAGGATGATTTCCATCAGATTTATTTATGGAACCTAAAACAACCAAAATATCATTTTCCAAAGGAATTTACATTACAAAGGTAGGATTTCTTTAGGTTTGTACCTAATATTCTTATGAACTAATATTGGTCAAGTTGATGAGAGGTTGGGATCATCACTTGCTTTTTAGGGGTAATTATTTATTACTACTAGAACACCTTATAGATTTTAAGATATGTTCATGAATACTTATTAATTTAACAATTATAACATATGTTTCACTTGAAATTTTCAATAAATTATTGGCATGTATAGTATTTATAATCATCCTTTTTCATACTCAGTTCTTCATTAATGGAGAATTCGGTATGTTTTCAAGGCTCTCCATCAATGGTATATTATTTTATACTACTTTATGACCTGTTAGTCATTGTTATAATGATTTTAGTTTTTAATCCACTTAGTGGTTCACTCTAAAATTTATGTTCATCGAGGGATATGTATGATTATTCTGATATTGTAATTATAACCATAATGGGCAACCTAATATACATTTTAAAGGTATCAAAACCCTCATAGTTAGGTGCCTCTTAATGGGACACATAAAACCTTTTAATTTCATGTGATAAGGACCAAAACATACAATTTTACGTTATGTGTTAAGGACATCTAAGAAGAATTTGGTTATTGAAAGCCTATTGGGGGAATTATGCCTATTAATCCTAGGGATCCTAGAATGGATACAATTTTCTATAATGGATTAAACCCTATTGGGAATATTGTCTATGATGAAATGGGTTGATTTGGATTATTGGGTTTAAACCTCATAGAGGCTTCCTACATAACCCTCTCAGATGGGAATGAAATCCCATGTTGTTCTGTAAGTCAAATAAGGGTGTATAAAACATTTAGAGAAATAGGTTGGGTAATTACCCCAAAAGAGAATGTCATTGTAATACGGTCCATGAGATATGTATTAACTCCTGGATATTTAAGGGGATTGATTTGGGCCATACTCCTAATAAGGATTCCCATATCGAGGGATTTATGGTTGTATTGTTGAGGAGGATATCTAATGAGCTCGGCCGATGGGTGTAGGCCTTCTATGTATCCCAATTATAGTGGGAATCAGTGTTCTCATAGTTCAATGTGGGTGGTGGATTGGTAAGAAATTGTACTCATTATAAATCTCTATTCCCAAATCAGTAATGTTAGTTGTGAGAAAAATGGTATCTGAAAGATTCAACAGAGCAAATACTTTTTATTCTTCTGATGAAAGAGGCCCTGCCTACAGTGAATGAAATTAAGGTGACAGTAAATGAGGGCAATAATAAATGAACCCTTCAATGAGAGATGAATGTGATGGTCATTGGGTCCGGCCCGAAGGACTAGGGGATTACTCAAGTAGGGATTCCCTTTTGACGATTTCATGGTGATTAGACCTATGAAGGATTCCCATTTGTTATTGGTTGGGGCTTACTCCTATGGAGGACTCCAATTTGATCATTAACCTAGCATTGGTATCATGTGATGAGGTTTAAAGAGTTTTTTGAGCAGTATATCAACACATTGTACTCCAGGAATCCATAAGAGGAGTACAACTCTTAACATGATAAAGGAAAGAAGAGGAGTATGTAGACTCAATGAACTTCATTGTTTTATTGGACTTTTTCAATTCATCATATTTTATGGTTTTTAGTTGAAATTATAAAGCGTGTAATATAAAATGTCATCATACCAACCTGAAAAGTTCACAGTGAAACTCGCTATTTTTCATGGGGGTTAGTGAAGGAAGCAGAAGGACCATACCAAATCCCGAAAATGGGCATGTTTGTGTGTGCATGGGGGGGGGGTGGGGGATGTAGAACCCACATTATTGGCATCAGGGTTCCCTTAGGTGGGTCGTGTAGGTGAGACTTTCATGTGATCCACCATGGTGTGTTGCACAGGTCATCCACACAACTCCTCTTCGCAGGCCCTTTGCACATGTCCTTCTGTTATAGACCTTAATGAGCCCATTATTCACTTGTCACATTTAATTATCACATATCTCTTAATTTTGAGAGTTATTTTCTAGTTTTTTAGGAAATGGGGAAAGGGGGACGTATAATACGAGCTCAAGGGATTCTTTAAAAATTTCATCCAGTCAAATAGGGAGCCCAAATGTCCTATTAATAGTCAAGGAGAGGACCCAGTCAAAGGGTGTTTGTTTTCATAGGACCTCCATGTATCTCCCCTGCTTATATCAACCATGTAGAGTTGAAAAACATATATACCCACATATCTCCTCCATGTATATCCTCAATGTAGATTAGGAAATAACTTTATAAAACATAACCGTCTTTCGAGTGCCATAACCTTTGATCTATAAGTCCATTTGGTCTCCAAGAACAGTAAAATCATTACTCTAGAAGTGATACACACTTCTTGATGTGGAAAATACACCATTCCTTATTGGATGAAACTGAAAAAATTTATTTTGATCCATCGACACCTTTTTATCATCGATCGTGGAAATCCCGGACCAACTACTGGAGAGGGGGGTATTTCCTCTTATCACTCATTGTGGATCAGTCTTGTGAAAAAAAAAAGAATTCTATATAAAATTGAATGAAACACATTTTGTGGTGCAAATAGAGATGTTGATCACTTCCTATGTAACATTGTTTATATATCCTAGAAGAATATATGTTGTTGACTTGAGGGACCACAAACATTATAATCATGTCATAGTTAAAATTTGAGAATGAAAAATCATCTTCTATCTACAATTAAATATTTTTTTCACTTAAATAATGTGTAATTTTTAACTCATTTCCAATTCTCAGTGGTGTTAATATTTTTTGAGTCTATTTTTTGTAATATATTTGAAATGGGGGGTTTCTCTTCAAGGAATTATTGAAATGATTTATTTTTGAATTAAATTTAATAATTTAATAATTATTTGTATGTGGGAGTTATTAAAGATTTATTATTATGAAATCCTTAATCATTTCTATAATTTATATTAAATTACCATTAATGTGACAAGAAAATAGTTATCCTAATTCCTGAATATTTAGGATTTACTCCTATGATTAGATAGGTTAATAATATCCATAAATATATTTTCATAGAAATTTATTTATGGTTTTAATAATCCATATATTACATATGTCCCAAAACTCCTATAGTTAGTCCTTGAAATATTATTTTTTATCATGAAAAATTTCTATAAAATGTATATTTATAGAGAAAACATACAATATCATAGGACATCATGAAAATAAGATTCATCCAAATAGATTAATTACATTACCATGGACATGGCTTGAAATATTTTTTATGATTTTTAATGTAATGAATTAACAATTATGTTAAAATGTTTTATGAGAAAAGATCTGAATGTGGAAAACACTTAATAATGTTGAAAACAGATAAACACATAATTTGGGTTTAATGGGAACGTTCATAAATAGATTGGTTTTTGACACAATTTTGTCCATTTTAAGAGAATTAATATTACAAAAAATATGTTAAATGATGATAATAGATAATAAAGATAAAACATTGATTAAAATTTAAATGAAATTATAATGAAAATTACATGATTTTAATTGAAAATAGGGAAGGGAAATTTAAAATGGAATGTCAAGGAAATGATAATATTGTTGAAACAATGGTATATAAAATTTTCCATGTTTATTAGAATGTGTATGGTAATTCCAATTATCTTCCTTCAGCTCTAATGTTACAACCTCCTATAAAGATAATAGGTGGTTAAATATATAGAAAAAGGTTGTTGACTTTTTTCCTTTAAATGAGTCTAAGATAAATGTCTCTCTAATACGAACATCTATAAAATATAATCTAGAGCTATAATTTTCTTCAATGATGCAGATAATTATGTTTATGATTCACCCACAACATTCTTCAGTCATGTTATATATTTTTTTAATTTTGTGGATGTTTTATAAACAATTTGTTATCTATTTAAATACAATACATATGAAATTGAAAAATGTAAAAATGTTGTATTATATTAATATTACTTAATATCTGATAAAAGATATTCTAAAATATTTTGATCATATATATTTGATTTCTACAAACAAAAATTACATCATAAGTGGACATCTAGACTAGGTGATAAGTTAATAATTTTTTGATATTTTCAATTCTTGGATAAAAATATGCAATCAAATTTCAAGCATAGAAGAGACCCATTATTTTAAATTTTATACATAAATTTTTTATCCAAGGTGTTCATGGATATCCAGGATCATATTATATAGTTTCATGAATTTTATTCTTCTTGATTCAACCTATAAATTAAATCATCAGTGATAGAAAATATTTCTCCACAGATTCAATTTTCCTTTTTGTGATATCCACATGGTAATAAAAATTGATGAATTGGCCAATGATTTAGTTTAATTATTTGTATTAATTGGAATAAGAAACACCTCCATATAATAATAACACTGTTTGGGTAAATATGTTCATTTTAATTTCTAATATACATAAGTAACTTGAATATGGACAAAATCAAAAAATTCTCTGAACATAAAATTGTGTATTAAGATAATATCATTTTACCCATATTATATATTTTTTCTAAAAAATACTAAATTAGAGTATATGGAATGTAATTAATATTTTAATAACATCAAATATTACCAACTTAAGAAATTTAAGGTCATCATGTAAACTAAATATAAAAAACAGAAAATAATAATTTTCACTCAATAAAAAATATTAATATTTTATATTCATTAATATAGGGGGTCTAGAGTAGTTAGCTTTTAAATAATTAATTCCACCACAAAAACTCAAGGAAATAGTAGCTCAAATAATAAATTTTCTTATTTGAATATTAATTTGGAATATATGGGCTCTCAATACTCACCCATATCAAGATGGTCTAAATTTATTCATGAATGTTCAATCAGTCCTTAAACAAAATGGAAAACTATAATATTTTTAGAGATACAAACTACCATTATCTATACTAATGTGAAGAATAATCAATAGTTAATTGGGGGTTAGTGGATATAGGATTGTTAGAATATAATGTAAAAAAGATATAAAATGTTGTGAAACACCGAAATTAAAGAGGAATTCAACAATTTTTGAAATGAACCATATATGGAAATAGAAACACATATATACAAGGGATTGAATGTTTCATGAAATATAATATATTAAGAGAAAATTATAGTAGGATTCTAAGATATATTTTTATTAAAACATATTCTACTGACAACATAAGAAAATATGCTGAAAGTGTAATTTTTTTATTTGTTATTCTTTTTTTGAAAGGCTCCACATGGAAAAAATATCACACTAATCACTCATCCATTGTTTGATATATTCACTGTAGTAATTGAAATATTTATAATATGATAGAATCAATATGATGAAAAATTTCTATAACATACATATAAACAACCCATAATTATTTTGAATTTTTTCTTATTTATCTTATCCTTCATTACATTTTTTTAATATATGAAACATTTCAATAAATGTTATAAAAATGACATAATAATAAAATAATATGAAAAATTACACAAATTAAAACCTTCCCCTCACATTATTTGATGATTTAACTTAGTTAGATGATGGCACATAGTAATTTTAACACCTATAACATTTTAAAAGAGTAACAATTTTTTATTAGTTTATAACCTTTTGGTAATTTATTGAATAATTAATATCTTAAATAAATATAATATATTTTATTTCTTCAAATTCGTTCAAAATCATGTTTTATTTCACTACTCATAAAATGGCGTTATTTGATATCTTATGTTTTAAGATATACATAGTTTCACTAAAAAAATATATTATGAAAATATTATTTTTTAATATAATAATACATATAATATTTATTAAATTGCTGATTATTGATATTATTAAATAACATATGAGAATATATATTATACATGCAATAATAATTTATGACATCAATCCCATATATTATATTATCCTAAGTTAAGTGAAAACCTAATATTATAATTGAAAACCACTATTTTTAATGCACTTTTACTACAATTAAATGATAAAACTTTTTAGAATATATTTTTTATAATTAATAATATTTATATAAAAATTAATTTTTTAATGAGTAATATAAAATATATATTTTTTAATTTATTTGTTATTCTCTATTAGGATTCATTTTTTGATAAATAGTGAACAATACTAAATATAAATTCAAAACTGTGTTTTCTTCTAAATTAATTGTAAGGATGAATTATTATTATTATTTTTAATAATGATTAGTTATCTAAATTATAAACAAACTAATCAAATTTATTTCATTAGAATAAATTTTACATTAAAATTTGATTTATAATCCTATCAAACATTTAAACATTCTAATTTTAAAACTCCCATTGTCGTCATGTCAGTAAGATATATTTTTAATTTATATCTCCCAAGTATAGTTTACGAATTATGAAAAAGGGATTAATTATTTATAATAATGATTATATATAATTTCTAATATATTCAACATAGTTTTCTTCCAAACATATTACTAATAGTGATTAAAATTAATTACAGTGATTAAGAGAAAATTATGTTTTAAAAAATACTAGAACTTATTCATAAATACCAAAATAACATAAATATTTTTCTAAAATTATTATTATGTTAATATTTAGATCCAATCCTCCATTTTTAGAAATTTTAACATTATTGATGACACATGACAAGGTTAAAACATGGGTGGAGTTCCATTTTCATAAATGTATATGATTATCACTTATAATCCACTATGGAAAACAACTAACCTATCCCACTTTTTCACACATATCAATCCAATTTTCATTCCAAATATATTCTAAAAATTTCCCCTGAAGACCCTACCATGATCCCGGATTCTATTTTTTCATAATGTCAACCAAGGAATTACTTTGGTATAAACAAAAATTCATCACCCGAAAAATAGCTAATGTTATTTGTTGATAACTTTTTCTTCATTTACATATCCACCACATAAAGTATATTTATATTGTCACTATATAATAACATATGTACCTTAAATATAATGTGATTATTTATTAAAATATTTCTACCTAAACCATCATAAACATCTATAAAATGGGACACAAAATCATTCTTCTTGTGTATGGTGTACTACCTCCTCAAGAACAGAAGACGTTCATTCTTCCATTACCACCATACATGTTTGGAAATAATGTTGGATTTAATTTTTATATATGATATAAAATATATTTATAATGACTTTAATTATTTATAATTGTTATATAAATCACTCCTTCATGACTTCCATTTTGTTGGATTATGATAAGTTCATTTGTTGACTCATGGACTACCTTCTCCTCCATGTGATGTGATTCCTTCACACTATTCCTGGAATGAATAAATATTTTTTAAGTTACTATATGTTATATATATGATTAAATTATTATAGTTTAATTATAATATACATATTTACTATATACTATTAATTATTTTAATACAATAGTGAAATTGATGTCGCGTTCATTCGTATATTCGACCTACTCTCTTTATGGGCGGTGAATTTTATTTCCTATGCTTCGATTTTTTGTATTATAAAAAATAAATATATTTTGAATGTATATATGAATCATAAATCATGTTTAACATCCTTTAGATAATGAAATTAGGATCAATGAAATAATAAAAAATTTAATAAGTCATAACATACTAAAAAATCATTGTATTTAACACTCAAAATATAGGAGATAATGAGTGATTATTAATAAATAGTAATATGATATTAAATAATATTAATATACCATAATATACATAAAAATATGGTTCTAATATAAGATAATAACAATCTTATAACAATTATATATGAGGTTAATGAATGTTCACTAAAATTGGAATAGAGCATATGAGATATATGTCAATGTTTTCTATCAATGAGGCATATACCATTTTAACCACATTTTAATTTTTATTGTGTATGTACTACACCTAATGTTTTTTATTCTTTACTTATTAATTATTCATAATATTTAGAGTTTCTTTTGAAATTAATTCTTTCATGGAAATTAAAATTCCAAAATTAAAAATTATAAAGGGACTTTATCTCAATTTTCATTTCATTGAGATATACCTTATTTTTGTTTATGTAATTTCGTATATATGTTTAAAATACCTCCACACTGACTAATAATAACATGACTAATTAATTATTAATTATATTTTGAGTTTTAATTTGAATGATTTTATATAATGGTTATTGGAATTAATACAACCAAGTGGTAAAGAAATTTGGTAACCCAGTTCCTTTTTATTGGGTTATATCACTTCCACATAGTCATTAATCATAAATGATTATGTTTATAATGGTTTTTACCATCTTTTGATGTATTTATGCTTATTTTTTTTGGATTTATAGTTGATAAACATAGTCAATTATTTATTTGAGTCTCACTTTTATGTTATTATTTTTTTCAAGAGTTCACATAAAAATCTAATTTTATATTTTGATTAAATGACCTTGAATTTTAATTAAAGGAATTTATTTGATCATTGTTAAATAAAAACAGTAATTTTAATGTCATCTATTTACATAAGATATTTCTCATTTAATATTAGCATATATATACTACTTGGTACTCAAAATGTGTTAGATTTATTTTTATGAAATCTCAACTTTACACCTCCCTTTATTCGAAGAACCATCTTTCTTCTGCGAACATTGTTTTCTAAAAAGGATTTTTGAATTTTTTCCACCACTACAAGAATATTTATTAATGAGATTTTAATACTTTTTTATAAATAAAAATAATATGAATATTGTTTTCATCTTCTTAATAAGGCACTTTTATAATCATTTTTTATTTCAAAAGGAATTTTCTTTTTAGATTTTATGAAATGTATAGAATTTATAAAAATTGTTTCTTTGATACTTTTATTGAAATGTTAATTGATATATTTTTATAAAGAAATTGATTTAAAAATTGATTTAAAATTATTATATTTTCAATTAAATGAAAATTAACATTTTATTTTCATTAAGAATCTTTCAAAATTATTTATTAATTTTATTTCAATTCAATAATGACAACAACACATTATTTTTCACCAAATAGGATATGTCATATTGTTACCATATTTATTATTCCAATGGATCGTTTATGATTAATTTAGGAAGGGTTAATATTTATATTCACTTCATGGATTGATTTTTTAGTCCCCTATAAATATAAAATTTAGAGTGATAATTGAACTTCAAAAATTTCCCAAAATTCATTATCATTAATCATGGGTATGACC
The DNA here is from genome assembly GCA_963277665.1 of Viscum album. Lineage (NCBI taxonomy): Eukaryota > Viridiplantae > Streptophyta > Magnoliopsida > Santalales > Viscaceae > Viscum > Viscum album. The sequence goes on along the minus strand of OY728129.1, from coordinate 562,716,947 downwards.
TTATCATAAAATATATACCATTTTTACATAATATGTTTAATTTTACTGTCATTTGAAATGTGGGAAAATATTGATAAATATGTATCCTTTAATCAATATGGATATTTTAGAAGGCACATCGGTCATGAATTAAACCGATTAATTAATATATGACAAATTATATACATATATATGATACTACTTGGGTTATAGTTAATGTAATAGTATAAATTTATTGGGAGTATCTTGAGATGAAATTTTTGAGGAATTAAACCTTTGAGTCTGTGACCAAGAATGTTCAATATTATCTTGTGTATGGTCTTGGTAGTATTTTCTTAAACCATCATATAATATGTCTTCACAGAAAAGTTACCACATACTTAAGAAACACAGAATCATATAATTAAGAATTTCCTTCATTTAGATTCAATTATTATTATTAATTAGTTTTTCCATTATCATTACCTATGAATTCATTCACTTCTTACTTCAATTATTATATTGAATATAGGATCTGTTAATTTCATTTAAATATTTTTATCCCACTCCCACAGAGTTTATTGATTAATGAAATTTGTGTTCAATTATTTTCATTCCTTATTGATTATTATCATTGATTAATTATTTTTTCTATTGTAAATTACCCTTATTAAGAATTTGGTCTCACTCTAAATTTTTTACCATTCCCCCTGAATCCATGAAGTGTTCTAGGAGTGATCTATAATGATATTCTTAATGGTAATAATTTAATCTTTGTAAAAAAGCTATATTACCATTAGGGTATTCAATTTTAAAAATACACTCTTTTATGTATTTGTTTTACCAAGACTAATAACTTGATTGATAATTTGGACGAAAATTATTTTTAATCATTCCAATGTATTAGTACTATATCACAACTCGTGGCTTACTAGAGTCAGTTCACCATAGATGGAATCAATGGATTTTTGATTGAAACCTTAAAAACTATAGTTAGTAAAACATAGATTAGATAATATAAACCTAAGGTAGATTTTTCGGAATAATATAAAGATAAATATGTCTTAATTAACATAAGAAATTGTTGATAATATTAATGGATATTGAAATTAAGTTTTATCATGAGGTCTATTTCATTAATAATTATTATTAGTATTTATTCCATGGGAGTATACAATGATTAAGTATGCTTTCTAAGATTTGTTTTCAATACAAATCATTAGTTTAGTATATTTTTTAGTTGAAATGTTATTTTCGGGAAAATAAATTTACACTTTATATACATAATTTTAATTTTATTGATAATGTTTAATGTTATTAATATAATTACTTAAATTTTATAAATTTTCAAATTAGTTTATTATAATTATTATTAAAATTATTTTATTGAAAACCATGCATAAATTTATATTTAAGGAGTAAATTTCATGATTGGACATTATGTTTTTTGAAACATTATAGGAATTATATTAATATAGTTTTGTAAAATTATACACATATATGTTAGTGGGGATTGAACTCATGACCTAAGGATGATAATGGTTTTGTGAATTTAATTTCCATACAAGATGTGCTGGTAAATCTCACAATGACTTTACCTATACAATATGAAAAAAAATATTAATTAGGAACATGATGTATCAAAATTTTAGGATAGGTATTAATGGATTTAAAATATTGGTTATAAAAACATTATAGATAGATAATAATAGACATTTTACCCTATCATGTATGTTATGGTATATTAAATGTTTATGTTAGTACTTGAAGCATAACAAAATTCATTCAAGGGTATTAATTTCCTAGAGTAATGGGAAATAAGTTTAATTTTATTAAAGCATAACCACATGAATATTTTTTTCTATAAATATATCAAGTAATAATAAGTTATTAATTTTTTAGGATGTATCTACATTCCTAATTTTAGGGGAAATGATTGATAAATAAAAGGTAATCTTAATACCATATTTTTTTATGAATCGGTGGATTTTTAAATAATCAAAGACTTATGCCTTTGAGACACACAATGTTTCTTTGATATTTCAATTTTTTGTGATCAATGACATCAATATCTAAATTTTAATAGGTATCATTTCCCTCCATGTCCAGATGATCACATAACACTAATGATTTCCTACAATGATACATAGTAATATTTTAGTCCATATGGACTTTGTACTTCCCATTTTCTTTGTTCAAAAATATATTATATGAACCATTCACATAATGTGGGATTTAAAAATAAGAAATATCCAACAATATATTACCTTAATTGATTTTAAATTGCGAGGACACAATATATTTATTGTGGGTAGAATGTAACACCCTACAAACTCAACAAGAGTAACTTTTATTTGGTATCATGTAACATCTTGATAAAATAAAGTGTATTTAATATTTTAATGAAATTTAATATATTATATATCTTTCAATTCATGTAATACAATTTTTTGTTTCATAACACTAATATTTTTTCTTTGATAGGTTATGCTACAAGGAAGGCAATGTTTTACCAAAGAACAATATAATATTAAAATAATATTATTTAATATAATTATTCTTAAACAAGAAATTAAATTCGAGAGTATAAATTGTATTGAATAAAATATTCTAACATATATTATATATTTAATCACTATAATTTTACAATCATAAAATAATTTTTGTTGTCATAAGATAATCTTAAAACAATTAATACACACAGAACCTATAATTTTATAAATCTAGTTCCTCCAAATTTTAATGGACATACTATATTAAATAAAATTTACAATCTTAGATAAATTATATATATCAAAATAAACATCATTTATAACATAATAACTTAATAAATATCTTATGTATATTTTTTTGTATTTTTAAATGAGGATTAATTTTTTTCTGGGTAAGGAAAAATACTGAATATTATTTCAAAATTTCCCTTCAATCTAAATAATCGGTACAGAAATTTTTTATTTCATAGTAATTTTTTGAATATTTACGGAAATTATTAGGAAATCAATTCATTTTGAGTCAATAGAATCAATTCAATGTAAAAATAAGATAAAAACCCATGAAAATTTATTAATGATTTTTCTATAAAACTCGTATTTTCATCCCAGATGTGGGATAAATTTATTTACATTTAACTACAATTATTGAAATTTCAAAAAGTGTAATAATGTTTTTTGAAAAAAAAATTAAGAATTTTTTTATTTTATAAATATTTTTTTAACCAAAAAATTCAATATTCTGAATAAAAATAATTACAACTATTAAGATAAATTGGTTTAAATAAGGACTAAAAAATTAATGTAGGGAAAAAATGTCTTATAATATTTTCAAAATTTCATGGTATGTTCATATTGTTTTTTCAAATAATCCATTTTGTATAATTTTAACTATTATTTGAGCACTTGTACATGGGAATAACCTAGTTGGAAACCACATTTCAAAAATTTACAAGAATTACACCTTTGCACTATAAAAACTCATTCCACCGTATTATTTGTTCAAAACATTAAAATACTATTATCTAGCACAAAATATACCTAAATAATATCTTATCATCCCTAAAATATTCTAATAATCTATAGATTGTTCATAAACAAAACCAAGGATGTATTTTTTAAAAAACAATAAAAGATTACATAAATATTAACCAACGTTCATGAATGATTAATTTTGATTAATTTACATAAACACCACTTAAATTGTTTTTTATAATAATATTTTATAATAACATCATTATCATAAATAAAATTCATTTTATATTATAATATTTCAGATAATAATTTCACAGACATCCATACAAAAGGATACACAATCACTGTTCATGTGTACTATATAATACAGCCTCACGATCCAATGTCATTCAGTTATCCATTAAAATATTTCAATGTTATAAATACCCATTATTTTTTATATATGATATATATTATATTTATAATGTATTTATTATTCTATAATTGATATATAACACATAATTTCATGACTTTCTCTTTTTGAGAATCTGATAATTTTGTTTGTTGATGTGTTGACTACCTCTTACTCAAAGTGATGTGATTTTTTCATGATATACATAGAATATATAATTCTTGATTTTATTTAAATTATATGATATATATTATACGATTATTACATTAGAATTATAATATAGATATATAATATTTAATATTAATTATTTTAATATGAATGTGAAGTAAATATAGTGTTGATATGTGCGTAAGGCATACCATCTACTCGAATGTTGCATGTCACATCATATAAAGATATTTTATTTATTATTTAAAATAAAAATATAATGAATTTATATATTATATAAATCATGGTTTATATTATTGTTATGTTGAAATAATGATCAAGTAAATAAAAAAATAGAATGTCAAAAGATACCTCATAAAGTAGGAAATCAACAGTAGAAATAGTGAAAATAATGAATAATTATTAACAATTAGAATTAATATATATAGAGAAGTTCATATATGATAATATAAATATTTTTATGGTTATGATATGTGTTATTAATTTTATAAAATCTATTATATATGATTTTAAATTACATTCACCGTAAAATAAATGCAAGGGAGTTTATTTTTTCAATCAGTTATCATTTCATGAGGCATTCCCATTTCAACAACATACATATTTTGTGCGTTGTAAATACATCCCATATTATATGTAATATCATCAATAATTCATTAATAATTGTATTTATTGTTTCATAAGAAATTATTTCTTTTATGGGGATTATAAATCAAAATTTACTTATTTGTAAGAGACATTATCTCAATTTCAATTAATAATTGCATGCATTATTTTTATTCTCATAATTAATTATATTTGGGGTGCATAAATCCAAAGATAATTTTAATATCATGATTAAATATTTAATCATTATATATTGTGTTCTATTTTGAATTATTATATGTAATGTGACTCACAGAAATGTTTTCCAAGAGGTAATCAAATATGAAAACCAAATTCCTTTTAACGGAAATAAAATAATTTTTAATTTTTTTAATATTATATTATTATGATAATAATGATTTTTAAAACATATTTATGTATTTATAAATCACCTATTTTAAAATATATTTGATATATATAATCAATTATTTTGTTTAGTCTCACATCAAATAAGGGCTCTTTTCAAGTTATTACAATATAAAATCATTTAATTTGGGATTGTTCACAATTTAATTTCAATTAAATTTTTTTATCATTATTTATTAAATCCATTCATTTTCATCTTTTCTAGTTACTCATGAAATTTTTCTAATAATTGTTCCATTTCTATACTCTTTGGTATAAAATATATTACTGAATTTTTTTTGAAATCCCTACTTCATTTCTCTCACTAGTAAGAGAACCTAATTTTTTAAAAGAAATCTTATTTTCTAAATGAAAATGTCTTTTTTAAATGATTTTTTAAATAAATATTTTCCATTTTTGCAAATGTTTTCAAAAAGAATTTTATTTTCTCGTTTAAAATAATTCACTTCTGAAAATATTTTACCTTGATAAATGAATGTTGTTTTTACCTGGTATGACACATACATAATTACATATAATCAATTATTTGAAGACTCATTTTATTATTTAAAAGTATAAATGTGTAAAAATTAATTATATTAGTATGTTCTTTTTAGGAAAATAATTTCAAAAGAACTTAAAACATAAAATGATATTTTCCTTTGGAATGTTTTCAAATGTCTCATTATTGTATAAAAGATAAAGAAAAACAACAATCCCAAATTTTACCTTACTGTGTATAGATTGTATCAATTCCATCCTTGTTATCTCTTTTATTTTATATGATTTATTTGTCTCAGGATAATATTTACATTTCCATCCATGATTCATTTCCAAATTCCATTTAAAATATTAAATTTTCTTTGATAATTGACAATTAAATTTTCTCCATAATTTATATCATTTATCATGTTTTTTATTTTATTCAAAATAATATGAAATATTTATATATGGTTTTTAATTTAATTGTTATTTGATATTTGGAGAAACATTGAAAAAAATGTATATTTTACTCAATATAGATTTTAACTAAGGCACATTATTCATGAATTAATTGTATTACTCCATATATGAAGAATTATTTCGAAACTAATGAAATAGGTTGGGGATAGGTTAATGAAATCCCCTTGATGCATCAACAGTCTCATGATATATAATAATTTGTGAAAAAATAATTTATGTTTGCAACCAATGACATTCTAAACTATCTCATAAAATGTCTTGATGGTGGTATGTCATTCCAATTTCTGAAATGAATTGATGGGAATGATACCATCTACCTATGAAACATTACATTTAATAATTAAGAATTTTCTATATTTAGATTTAGTTGTTATTATACATTATATTTTTTCTGTTTAACATAATCTATAGATTCATTTCATTCTCTGTTCATTGATTATATAGAAAGTGGGTTTAGTTATTTACCTTTCAATATTTTTTATACACTCCCCAATAGTTTATTGACTATTTGGAATGTTTGGTCCGTTATTTAAATTACAATATTGATTATTCTCATTGATTCGTTACTGTTTTTCCTATACATTACACTAATTGATCATTTAAACACACCATTATTTTTTCCCCTTTTTATGGAATCCATGTAGGGTAAAAATAAGAATATAAATTGATTTTATTTTTGTAAATAAAATTATCACCCAAAAAATATTCTCTAATTAGTGTATTCTATTGTAATACGAGAGTCATGTATATAGCAGGTTTACCAAAACTATTAAAATTATCCGTCCTTCTAGCTTCAATTTTTTTGTAACCATGACATTATAATGGTAGTAGACATTTAATTCTAGTTTACTAGGGTTTGTTCTCAAAAGTAATATATAAATGTATTATCATAATTAAATCCAATCTTCCCACACATAAGTTTACATAAATCACCCTATAAAAATTCATTTAATTTTTTGGTGTTATAATGTTTTCGTATTATGATATGGATATAAAAATAAAAAAAAATCATAGTCTCAAGGGTTATTTTAAAAAGAGAAAACATTAATGGAAAATTAGAAGATATTTTCTTATTGTGATTCATAAATTCTTAATAAATTGGATCCATTATAATAATGAACATCAATGAACGAAATTAATCTTGAATGAACAAAACATAAATAGTCACGATTAATGGTGAAAACGGGAAATGAAAAATTATAGTCAACAGAGACCTTGTTGTGAAAGATAATATTGTTTCTATGGGTAGTTGAAGAATAATTTCAAGGCTCAAAAATTTTCCATTTAAAATGTATTGGTCATGATAAAAAAATCTAAACAAATATAATGATTAAGGTAATTAATATTTGAGATGAAAAAATCTTTTAACATCCTCGTATTTATGTAAAATTTTCAAAATATAATAGGGATTACTTTTAAAAAAAATTTGTTTTCTTTTGATAGAAAAAATAAAAAATTAAAAATTAAAAATTTGTTGTGGAAGAATGTTGGAAAAATATAGAGAATGATACAATTATAGATTAATATGAAAAAAAATGTAAAGAGACAAATGGGTAGAGTGTGTGTGAGGTTTAGAGGTAGTCAAAAGTAATGTAGTTCACCTTGGATTAGATTTGGTTGGTCATATATCCTTGGAATGGTTGGTTGAATCAATCCAAATGTTGTTCCAATATATACTATGGTTTTTTATTCTATGGAATTTGACTTGGTTTTAGAGGTTTTATTTCTTCAAATTTTGATGACTTAACTGATTTCGTTGACTATGAATGTATTTTTGGAAGAGGGAGTTGTGATTTTCAATTCCTAGAATTGGTAAATATTATTACATTTAAAATTAACATCCCAATGAAAGTTAAGAATATATAGAAGATGTAATAATTTTACATAGATTAGAATAATCTTTATAATATCAGCAAATAAGATTTGAAATATTTTTTAGTCTTGGTTGTACTTAATTATTTTATATATTGTAATTCTCATAGAAAGCAATCTCAATATCTTCCAATTCATTCAACCCTCAAATTCTAGGTTCACTTGGTTATTCACATATATAATTAATTATTATAATAGAACAAAGTGTCTTATTTTTTATTTAAAATAGTAAATGAAATTATTTTACAATAAATAGGCTCAATTAATACAATACAATTGGTTTTTTATATGTAATTCCATAATCCTAAAACACTTCAACAATTTTATCTCACGAGTCATTTCCCATCAGAATAAATGTTCTCTCATGTTCTATTTTCACTTATCTAACAGAATTTTCATCTATCCTATTTTTTAGGTGACATGGAGTTGTTTTATTATGTATCAAACCAATATTTTTAAATATATTTGATTTTATTATTATAAATTTTTTATTATTATTTTATGTACAATTGCCGAAGGAGATACAATTTTATGGAATATATAGGTTTTGAAGAACTGTATAACATAATCTCAATAATTCATTATAGTTGGTTTTTCCACAACCCACCTATAATCATATTCAACAAATATGAATAATATAGAAGAGTCCTCATAAAAGAGTTAAGTTTATCTTCATGTCCACTCCTCAAACATCAATTATATAAAAAAATTAAATTATATTTTGGAATTCCATTAAATTTAGAGATTTTTCAAAATGTTATTCATATGGGGCATGATTTAGACAAATTATTTGAGTACTAGAAATGTTAATTCCTAAATAACCAAGTGTATATGACTATTAGAGAGGTCCATTGGGTTCTAATGTGGCCACCAATAGGAATTGAGTCAATGTACTCAATGATGGTAAAATATTTATCTTTATCAACACATATCTTTATCACCATGTCCTTCCTATTTTACCAATGTTTATTATCAAACCACAAATAGTTTTTTGAACCTAATTACAAATTAACATATTTAATTTGTAAATATATTCCTGAAAAAAATTATAATAATGTAATTTATAATAGAAGAATACCATAGTGATTTTTGAGTGAGCGATGGGAGGTGTTTATGAGGTTAATATTTAATAATAATTTTGAAATGGGAATAATTATGAATTCTACATATGTAATTAGAAACATTATTTTATCTTCCAGATATATCAATTATCATAAGGTAGAATTTTTAGAGAATTAATATCTATATTAATATCTTCAATTTGGAACCACTTTTATTAATTAAGGACATTGATGAATGACCCATAAATTATTATTTAAGAACCTAATATGTAGGTACAAATATTATTCAATGTAGTAACTATAGATAGATGTTCTTTTTAAGTGAATGTTTTATGATATTTAGTTACATCAATTTTTTGAGTCATTATATAAGTCATGATTATTTTTCCACTTTATTTACTATATAGAGCCCCAATGACGCTATTTGAATCCTCACACAAAAATTTAATGGTCTAGAACTGATTTGGGGGTAGGATTATTAGGATATATTTCAAAAACATGGAGAGAATAATATATCTATTTGAAGTCTCATTTAATTGGAATGAATAATCATTTTAAAGTAACAATGTGGGTTTTAGATAGATCATACTGATGTTCTCGATTAATTAATGATATAAAATGGAATAACCAAGTAATGAATAATTTTATGGACTATTATGGGTTTTGGAAGTCCATGGATCCCCTATATCATATCGGAATTATCATTAATATCCTCTCGAAAAATTATGATTCCCAAAAATTAAATTATAAATCATGAATTGAAATTTTTAATAATTTAGAAAAATATTACATTTGTAAAACTTCAGTAGGACTCAAAAAAATTGTATATAAGAAGAATTGAAATGAATCACCATAAATGGAAAATTCATCCAAGAAGACATCATTGAAATACTAAATAATTTTTGAAATGGAACGCATGACACACATATATGTTGTTTTAGAAACATTATAAATAGAAAATGAAATACTATATATCAATATTTTATAAATTTGAAAGTTAATTTAGTCATTTATAAGTCCACATGTGTGATTGGGAGTTATAAGTAGTTGGTGTATCATGCAAGAATACAATAATGTCAAAATCCATTAAAATGTTCAATAATATTTTTAATGAAAGGAAGTGGAATGAAATTTTTTTCATGTTCCAATAGAAATTTTATGTGAATAAATACACAAACATCATATGTCTTCCACTAATGTTTTGACCACCTATCACTTTTTATTTCTCACAAAAGTTATCCCGCCATTCTTGGTTAATACATGAATTAAACTAACCACTTTACAATCAGAACTTATTTAAATAATATCAACATTAAAAAGTAAGGTGGTCTCTTACCTAAATACATCATGTATTGGTGTATTGAGTCTTCTTGGAGGATGTTTTCATATTTGGATGATTCTTCTGATTGGATGTTATGCATGAAAACGGAAGATTCAGTGTCTGGTATTTTGACGATGGATCATCCTATGATCATTTTTTACTCAAAAACTGGAAATTTTTAACAATGGTTAGTTTATGTATGTGTAGTAGAGATAGTTACAGGAAAAGTGTGATTATGTTAAAAAATTATAGTAAAGTTATGATAGGAGATATATTAAATTAGTTTATTTCTTTATATAATGGACAATAAGTATATGAAAATATAAGATCTTCATGTTTGTATTGATTCATTTTCCTCATATTTTTCAAAAGTTTAATATTATATATAAGAGTTGGTTTATTATCCAAAATAATTTCAGTGGTCTTTATTTGGATTATGTTTATAAATGGAAGGTAAAAATCAACTTCTATAGTTATAACACTATTAATCATGGTGAAACATTCACCAACACCTCTAACATTATATCATGAAAGACATTATGGGTCAATATTCAATTGGATCAATGAATTATACACATATATATGGAAAGAGATGACTGATTGTTTCTCAAATGGGAATCTCATGTCTATAAAAATATTAAACATGACCACTTGGTCACCAAATTACATTCATAATAAGGCTTCATAGTCATGAATACTTTTTCTTTCTCTCATAAACAATGGTATTCATATAATCAGGGGATATCTATATCAAAATTAACAATATTCCTTGTAGAGGAAATATAAATCATATGGGAAGTTATGACCGTTAACAAAAATAAGAATATCATCAATTATTCTATCTAGATTGGAAGTTCATTAATATGTTGACTAGAAAAAGGACTATTTGGGTGAAAAATACCTAGAACAATGTTAGAGAATGATGATTTTGACATGAAATTTATCACTTATCTTTGATTTTTCTTGAGTAATTAAAAGTGTAACACCGAAATTATAATGGAAACATAATGATCCTTTATCATTTCACTTCATGGCAATGTTCACTTGGGTTGAAACATTTTCAAAATTCCTATGATACCTCATGTGGGAGAACAATTAAATAAGAAAATTTATATACTTTATTATTGTATTGATGTTATATAAATAGGGAATATATACATTTACACATAATATTTTTTCATGTTTTTCATAAACAGGCTCAGAGGTTTTCATAGGCTAAGAGATGTCTTGAGGAAAAGTAATTTGATTTAATAGATGTATTAAAGGAGGTGTGGGAGTTTCTTTAGTTTATTTTTATGGGGTTTTTAATTATATATTTATATATGAGTATTTAAATGATATTTTTTCTTTTCATCTTGTGGTATGAAAACATTACTTATATTTTAAAGTTTAGTTATGCATAAATATACCATGGTGTTGGACAATGGTTAATCTATAAGTTGGGAATAATTATATTTTTATACAAAAAAAATGGGGGGGGAATATGATAATTTTGTATTGAATGTTCTTGAGGATATATTGGATAAAGGGGAAAATATAATCACTAATTTATTGTCATGGTTTCATAGATGGAGAGGAATGTAATTTATTTTTTCCATGATTTTGGTCTATAGGAACTCGATTTTCTGGTGTGGGGAATTGGGAATCCTCACTATGTTAGGTGATTCTTGGAGGATAAGGTTGAGTATTTATTATTTTAGTTCAAGGAACATATAGATAACTTAATGTTTCATTACTCGAACAATGTCCATCTCAAAAAAATGGATAATGAGGATGAAATTTAGGGGGTTGGGAGTCAGTATTATTATACCTACTTCTTGGTTTTTATGTCATTACTATATTATAGGTTAGATAGAAGGATTCATAGTGGGGTTAGTTTGAGTTTTTAAAGAACCTACCTTGTTTTTGATGGTTAGTGTTCCAATGTAAAAATTAAATAATTATCTTTATTTGTATATATGATTCTGATGGATCAACATTTATCTATGAAATATTTCATTTGGGTTAGTGATGAGTATTAAATTAAATTGTTTTTATAGTTCTAGGGAACATATATTTTAAATAATATGAGTCTGAGGCATTGGCATCCACAACTAATTATCACATTATCCTTTTATGTTCAATAATCCATTTGGTAATCATTAATAGATATATGGATTTATATTATTTGACTCATTTTAAATTATATTTTCCTCATGTATTAAAATTTTCCATGTCTAAAATAAAATTTATTATTAAATTCCATTCAGATGTGGGAGTTTTTTCAATGAGAGAACCACCACATGCAGTTTCGATGATAATTTTATCTCTAGAAAATAACCCCATATAAAAATATTGGATAAAGGGTTGTCAAGGTGTTTTCTGATGGGATTATTCCAAAGTATCATTAAAATCACGATGTAGTTATTGTATGACTCATTTTGAAGTGATACATTCCACTAATACCTATTCTGATAGAAGAATTTTGAGAAGTAATATTGATTTTTTCTAAAAAGAGAAGCATCGTGTCATAACAAAATATACAGAACCATGATGGAGGTAGTAGATCCATTTTGTTGTTGTTTTTCTTCGGATAATGGAAATGATTAATTTCTTAATTATTAATTATAATCACATTGGGGATTCATGGTAGGGAACGCACTTGGAAATCATTGATTTGAATATGAGGATCCTCATTAGCTCGGCCACAAAAATGAGGAAAATGCTAAACTAATCACTATTTGAGTTCAAAGGGATCCTTTATTTCTGAATATTCAATACCTAGTGTTTTTTAGTTCATAATAGGATCATTTATTTAATTAATTTTTTGTTCAATAAGATTAGCCACAATGGGAAAACTAGATATGATAGAAGTAGGGAATTAGTTTTTTCATTATACATAATATTTCCCCTATATATGAGAAAAGATAACTCCATTTAGTGCTCAAATAATCATTTTATTTTTTTACAATTTTGAATATTCAGAGATAAATTATGAATTCATTATTATGGAGGGGTGTCTCTATATTTTCTTTGTTTTTTGTTGTGTTTTTTGATTTTTTTGATGTTTTTTATAAAAATATAAAATGACCAACTATTTATCAAATAATACATGGATATGGAAAAAACTTATGTTTATATGATTATCTATTTTACATTGTTCAATATTATTGTGTTCATCTATATTGTATATAGTAGTAGTCTAATTAAATCTTTAATGATTCTACATTTATTGAGTTCCTAGTTTTTTTATCATTTGATTGGGTGGGGTTTATATTTTTTATTAGGTAAAATGATTGATTTAGTTATTTAACGTATAATTTCAATAAATATTTTTTGAGCTCAATATTTTAGATTCATGATCATGATATACTATATATTTTTTATATATTTCATTAAATTAATATTAACATCATAAAATGAAATTCAATATAATTTCAAAATTTTATGGACTTAATCAAATCCTCAACTATATAAATAATATTAATAAATAATTGATTATGTATGAGTGTTTTTGGTCCCAATAATAGATAATGTTAACATATTAATATAATAATTTCATTAATTTATGTCATTTTATGTCTTAACAAAGATAATGTTAACCTAAAGAATATTTAACTATAAAAATAACTCAATCACATGACAACCCCAAATTGTAACAAAACCAAATCTAAAATATTCTCAACTATTGAGTTGGTTAATAATCATGAATTTTAATTACATAGTTATGAGGTAAAAATAAAATAAATGTTATTGGACCAGAAAAGTGGGGTTCCCCAAAACGACACATGAATAGTAATAATATGTAATCATGAATTTTGGATTGAATGAGAATGTGTAAAAATTATATTTTCTCATCCATATTTAAAGAATAATTATATTAAAAAAGATAATTTTTATTTTCATAATAGGTTATTTTGATGAAGAAATAATTAATATTAAATAAAGTTATAGTCAAACATCCATAATTAAAATTAAAATCAAGAAAAAATAAAATAAATTGGAAAGTGGTGAAGAGATTTATCTTGTTGAAACACATGTGTGGAATTAATTAAAAATCCATTATAATGGATATGTACATTTCAATTATCTTACATAAATCATGATCTTCCAACCCCATTCATTAATATGTGGGGGTTGAATTTATTATCAATAGTGGTGGAATAGCTTTCATTGAAAACTGTTATTAATGTTCTCTCCTGGAATTTTCGATTTATAAATTCTAAAAATAATTTATTAGCTTCATATAAGTTTTATTTATAGATTTGGATAGATTAAAATTCATATATTGTGTCCATCTGACTTTTGGGGTTATTTATATAGTTTTTATGTAAAACTTGTTCTCCTTTCTAGTTTTATCGATAATTATGATAAATCTGCAATGTTAATGGGTTTTAGGATATGATGAATCACCTCATATACTAATCATTTCTTTTAAAATATTTAGAGCATAGATATTTTATATCTACACACTCAATTAATATTTTTATGGTTGTCATGATTAGTAGAAAATTCATGAATTATGGTCTGTTTGAAAATAAATAATATAATTTTGAGTTGATATTCATTCATTATTGGGATCCTTATTGGTTAATTTGTGATATAACTATTTTATCATATAAATATATGGATATCATAGAAAATATTCTATATTTTCTTAAAATTTGGGTTTCTATATTTATCCATGAAATTGATAGATCATGGATGGTCATAATTTCTCTATATATTAAGTTGGAATTCTTGTACTGTCTCTATGGACATTCAAACAACCTAATTTTACATGTCAAATTGTAATTATTCATAATAATTATAATAATTAATCATATTAAATGGATTATAATAATGGATATGTAGGGTAGTAGTTATGATTAAAATACTAAACCTGTTTTATTTTACATTAATTAAAACAACATAAAAAATTATATTATGTATTAAAACATGGTTCTTTCATACCAATAATAAACTTTTTCTTGAATAAAATTAATATTATTGAATGAAAAAAATAATTTAATGTAAATATAATAAATAATTATGGATTCTTCTAATGATGTACAAATATCACACTAGTGAGGACTATCCCCACCACCATTATGATTATCATAAATATCCATTATATCAATTTTTACTATTAAAACTATCCCTAGACTGAAGGGAACACCAAGAAATTATAAATATTCCATGAAAATAAATATAATTCCCCATAATCAATTCATCCATTTTAAAATAGTATCATTTCTTCATAAAATACTCAAATGTTAAGATAATAGTTTATCATCCTTATCGCTATATATCATATTTCATCTTATTAATCATCAAAAGATTATGAAAAAAATTTAATAAAAATAGTTGTTATACTCTATCTACAAATTATTTACCTAATAAAAGAGAGGTAACACAATATATATTTTGATTATCAATGAATTAGTGTACATATAATGAAAGAAAATTGACCTGAACTATTTTCAATATAATATGATGATTTTATTCTCCAATAACATTGATCCACATAAAATAATTCCAAGACACTAAATCTTAAATTTCAAACACATAAACATATATTATATATTCATCTTCAAAAAATAAATGAACAAATCAAATTATTACATCATATTTTCTTCAACTATTGTATTATTATTTAAAATAAAAAGATGTCTTCTTATATTATAATTTTTTTTGTCATAATCCTGTTCCCATGTCATACAGACAATCAAGTCGGGAACATACACCCAATTTAAATAGAGATATTCAACCTAACATGACCATTTCTCATGAGCATGCACATACACTTACCCATAATAAACACTTTCATCATCAAGTGGATTCTAAAGTGAGTAAGAAGGTGTCAAAAAAAACGCCCATCTTGCACAGTTTAAAAATCAAGAGTGAATATATAATAAGGCCTTGCTCAATGCTAGAGTTCATGGATCCCTCTGACAATTGTCTGTTGCAACTCAAGATTCTACTATCTCATTTCCAGATTCTGAAAGAAACAACAATAATTCTGAAGGAATTCATTAGACACTTATGAATTAAGGATTGATTCATAAAAATTTGGTCAATCTCAAAGTATCATCTTCATATTAGAGCCATGATATCCCTCGACGTGCTTAGAATACCAAGGAGAATGAGGTTTCGTCATTTGATGTAACCGACCATGGTGGTCCTCCCCATGATGATGAATCTAGCTGCAAATGTCCTCTCCATAGTAGTAATTTTAATTGCCTGGAAAATTCTTCAATGGAAAATGCAGTAATGAGAAAGCCCTATTTTCTTGAGGCACTAACAAACGTGAGACCACTCATGTCTAATGCCTTATAACTATCAGGTGAAATACATTCTTAATCAGAAGATAGCCCGGGGTGTAGGTCATTTTTCGAACCACCCTAGGGTCACTCATCTTAAAATTGGACAAATGAATTCTCAATTTTTTTTTGAATCTGATGATGTAACAAAGAAGGACAAGCTTAAGTCTAATCTGGTAGATGAATCTTCATCAAATGACAAAGAGGAAGTGCTGAATTTGATAAATCAACTGGTGAAAGATGATATACCAGTCATGTTTTGTCCTTTGGCTAACTCTTAGTATGATATTCAAGAAACATTTATAGAAGATTTTATTCATGATATTCATCTCAACATATGGAAAACTCTTTGTCACTTAAAAGAGAAAATATTATCTTATGATGAATATCCAAACCATGTTAAGATAATAGAAGGGTTGCAATTCCAAATTGACATGGAATCTCTCTCACTTTCCCAACATCCAATGGTTGAAAAGCAGTAGATATCCCTTCTAGCGTACAATCCATGGGACATTAAAAAGGTTGGTCCAACAAATTACCAATTCCACATATGGTATTCATATATAGGGATGGGGTTTTCTTGGAGAATTGCATTTTACAATGCACCCTATTCAACAAAGCCCGCCAAAAGTGGTCACATGAAATGTTATTGACCATGGGTCGCCACATATAACTTGTTTTGTGAGTAATCAAAGGATTGTTCAAGAATAGGCCCAAACTAGTTATTCCCAAAGTTAGGCATATAAAGAAAAAGTTGTTGAATTACTCTTGAATCAAGAAAATTAGAATATCGAACAAGATTCTAATTTAGATCATGCACATCATTAACTGAAATAGGTGTCAGAAATAATACAATGATCATTTGAGCCAGGTGATTTGAGTGGATGTAGGATGATGCATCCGGCCAATTTTAAGAATTAAATTTTCAAAATCAAGAGGGATTTTAAGAATGTTTCGGATGTAAAAGCTCAAGAGCCAACTCAGCTTGCCAGGTTGGAGACTCTTTTAATCCAACCCTCGGGATCAATAGATAGGATTTGAGGAGTTTAGAAGGAAAAACAAGAATATCCCTAGCCCACCGGACTTGGGACTTTTCAAATTCTCAATCTCATCCTCAACAAAAGTCAGTCTTCTCTCAATTAGGAATAAAGCCATAAGTAGAATGTAGATCCGAAGTATCAGGATATTCCCTGCAAATTATAGTTTATCAAGAAGTTCCTGAAGGATCAAACAAACAAAAGGAAATGTCTCATAAATTATATGGAAGAAAACATTATCGCAGAAGCGTTGATAGAAGGGCTGCAATGCGTTATGCATCAATAAATTTCATCAATGCCATTGTCAGTAAACCACCAGAACCCGAGGCTCACTCGGAGGGATCAGATGAAGAAGTTCATGTTCAAGATGTTGTACACACAGAAACAAATGAAGGAGGTCCGCATACCAGAAGACAGAGGGTTTCCTAGGGGAAAGACATTCCTTCAAGAAATGCCATTACATACTCCAGAAAGGCACATACCAAGGAAAAGTGTAAAAGGTATGTTACATCCCACCCTACCTCTATATATGGTCAATCACTCTCACTAAAGGAAAGGTTCTCACAGAAATAAGAATAAATTAATGAATTAAGGAGGTTAAATGCATAACTACATCAAGGTTTTCTTCCTCCTAAGCATGCTAGAGTTAATCAATCAATGGAATTTGTTGCAGCTACTAGGATGGATCAAGAATATCCCCCATTACAAGTACACCATCACAGGTCCAATCCTATGAGTCATGCGCAACAACAACCGGCAATACTACAATCAGTGGAAATACCAGTCACCACACCAATCCAAACTCCTATTATTGAACCTATATAGGTCTAAGCTCAACCATATATTTTTAAAAAATTAATGACTACCATTGAGTTATTAATATCTTGGTTGGAGGCTTTGGAAGGAACGCATGCACATGTTCAACCAGAAAAGAGAGCATACCCTGAATGGGTTGATGCAATTCCCCCCCCCCCCGGTCAAATATTGAAAATAATACATTCCCAATTTTTAATGGTTCAGTAGATCCATGAAAAACACTAAACAAATTCTGTTTATATTTGTGATAGTATGATGGGAACTCCTCAATAAGAAGAAGCAGTTATGATCAGGTGTTTTGTGTAGTCATTACAAGGAACTGCTTTTGCCTGGTATACATGTTTCCAATCTCGTTCTATTACCGGGTGGGAATATCTCCGTCAAAAGTTCATTCTTCAATTTAGCTCAAAATTACCAATGATGATAATTTTTGATCTTACCAAGTCTAAAAAATGGTAAATGAAAGGGTTTCAGATTTTATTTCTCACAATAAGGGATTAACACATTCCTTAAGTTTAGAAATCCCTTAAGAAGAGTTGTTGCCAATATCTCTAGAAAATTTTCTTGATGAATTAGACACACTATTGATCCCCATGAAATACACAGGAGGGTTTCAAGACCTTACTTAAATTACTCAATAGATAGAAGGGTCTCTTATAATGACTATGAATAAAACTCGTGTAATTCCATTAGTTCCAGGAATAAGAATAGGGAAAGCAGAGACTGTTATAGCTACACTTAAATAGGCACTTGTATCTGCTTCCACATCAAAACCTTCATCATATCGAAGGGATCCACCTATTGAGAATCAACAACTATGTCCGCCTCATTAAGATGATAAGAAATATTAAACAAAAAAACAATTTTATGATTTTAAGAACAATGTTTATTCTATCATGAATGAACATGTTCAATGACACTTTATCTCAGCTCTGGAAAACCATCAGGTTCAGTTTCCATGGCCCAAAAGGACAAACAAGGAAGGAGATGAAGACCTCACCAAATATTTCCCATTTTATCAGATGTCGGGGGATCCCATTTAGGAGTGTCTTGTCTTCAATGACATCCAGAAATATATATGGTAGACTATGGATAGGTAAAACTGAATGGTTATTGAACTAAAGTATCATGTGTTACTACTACTGATCAAGAAGAAGAAGGTAGCTGGCACAATGTAAAAAGTAAAAAATGTGAAAAAAATATGATGAATGGATGGTCCAGAAGATGATCAACCGAACTCATGCCATTTTACGAACACAATTGAATCAACCAATTGTGTCTTCTAATATGTCTTCCAAAATAGAACCCCCCTCATCAGAATGAAAATCCTCAAATAAGTAGCATAATTTGATGAAAGAAGAGCAGTCAGAAGAAGATGAGCTCATGTCAATGCCTAAGTTGTCTTTCAATCTAGTAGATTTTATGAAATCAGCTTCAATAGCACCGGAATCGCCCCGCCAAACGGTACATCCTGAATTGGTTCATTAGGCAGAATATTCGACAGATGAAGAATTGATCTTTAGTTCTGTTAACATGATTCATTTAATGGATCCTTATGACAATTAAAGTTTTGATTATGATGAGACTAAGTTCCCTGTATCTAACAGAAGAATTGTAGGAAGATACAGAGTTCTAGGATACATGGAATGATAGGGATATTCCAAAAGCAACTATTTCAATCCTACCCATGCTAAAACTATATATGTGGAAGAAACTCATGGAAAAGCCCTTTAGCGGACTCCATAGAAACAGGAATGTTCTTACACAGATGGCAGATTCGGTCCTAAACTAGTTATTTTGGAAGACCGGTTATAGGTCACCCCTTCTCCCTCTCAGCAAATAGATAGACATAGTCAGTATAATCTATAGAATCCAAGATTGTTTCCAACCTCTACCCTGATACGAGATGAATCTACTTCTAATGCATCAACATCCAAATCACCTGCAAAACAACATTTTCCATATGGGAAACATAGACCTTTGAACCAAAAGTAGAAGTCTTGAAACATTTGTCCCATGTACCATCCATGTTATCAATTTTGGATTCCCCAAATCTTTTAAAATATCTTCGAGAGGAGGATATTGAGGTTTTTCCAAGTCCTTAATAATTCGAAACTGAAATTGTTGCAGCTGAAGTCCACCATATAGAGAATGATTCGGTACAATTCCATTTTGTGATATCTTTTACTGATGAAGACAAAGATGATTTTGTACATGGACATATCAGACCATTGAATCTATCTAGAAAATTCAATGATATAGACATTCGATGAGATTTCATTGATAATGGATAAAGAGTCAATCTCATTCCTATTCATACACTTCATCGATTGGACCTCACCGAATCTGATTTATCTATTTATACTTTGATGTTTCAAGGATATGATAAGAATGAACCAGAACCTATGGGTGATATTATACTCAGAATTCAGTTTAGAGAACTTGTGTCAAATTCATATTTCATTGTTTTTCGTGAGGAAACAACCTTAAACATTTTTCTTAGAAGACCTTGGCTACATCAACATGCGGTCCTACCTTCACCATAGAATCATTGTCTCAAATATTGTTTCAATGTTCAAATTGGGACATTAAATGGTGATAAGGCCCTATTCAAAACATGGGAATCTCAAAACATTGAGGTAGAATTTTATCACATGGAGGGAAATGAAAAATCAACAACAATGAATTCACCAAAATTAATTCTCCAAATGGTTTGGAAAAGGATTTAGTAAACCCATTAATACATGTGAGTACAGATTATGTGTTTCCCATCAGTCAAATTGATAGAATATACCTAAATCCACACACTTTTATGGAAACCTCCATAATGTCAGTTATGAAAATCGATCCATACAACATGGGAGAAATTGTTGATTCACCAAGAAATTATGAAATCATATATGGAGATGTCTTCTTTTCATTCGCTGAAATCAGTCAATTCTATACATCATGAATAAGATCAAAAGAAGTTATTGCGATACTAGAGGAAAATAATGATGTCGATTCTCAATCTATCATCTCCACTCTATCACCCCATGAAGACCCTTCATCATAAATATGGTCAGAAATGGAAGCCTCTTTTCCAAGATGTTAAAATTAAATCTTCTCCCCTACCCATGGAAATTCTACTCCATCGTATACTGTACAAGTATAAATAGAAGAAGTAACACATCTTGGAGGAGAAGAAGAAGATCTCAGGGATGATGCACCCGTATTTGAAGAAGGTGTCTCTACTACTGTGGATGAAATCATAGAAGTAAATCTTGGTAAAAAAGAAGATCTATGATGCACATTAATTAGTGCAGCCATGACTCTTGAAGGGAAAGAAATTTATACTTCATTACTAAAGAAAAATTGAGATGTATTTTCTTGGAATTATACAGGAATTTCATGTCCTGATACTGATGTAGAAACTCATCATTTGGGTTTTCTAGAAGAACATCGAGGATTCAAGCAAGCAGCAAGAAGAACACACCCATCTTATGCATCTAAAATTGATGCTGATGTTCATAAGCTCATCAATGATAACATCATCAGAGAAGTTCAATATCCTCAATGGATGTCTAATATTGTCCCTGTAAAGAAGAATAATGGACAAATTACATTTCCATTGACTTTAGAGATCCTAATCGGTATTATCCCAAGGATGATTTTCTAGTTCCGATCACAGAACTCTTAATTAATGAAACAGGTGGCTACGAAGCTCTTTCCTTCATGGTTGGTTACTATGGGTACAATCAAATATGAATGGCCCTAGAAGATGATGAGTCTACAGCCTTCAAATATCCTCATGGTGTGTTTTTCTATTGGGTAATGCCCTTTGGACTGAAGAATACAGGAGAAACGTATCAATGTGCCATGAACCATATCATCAAAACCATTTTAGGGAAATATTTTGAATTTTAGGTGGATGATTTGGTTGTTAAATTCATACAACGTTCTGATGACTTGGCTGATCTAGAAATCATATTCAAAAAACATAGACAAAATAATTTGACGATGAACCCCTTTAAATGTGCTTTCTGGGTAACCTCAGGAAAATTTCATGGCTTTATTGTACACAATCATGGTATCAAAGATGATCCTGGGAAGAAAAAATCATCCCTTAACATGTCACTTCCTATAAATCTGAAGGTATTAAGAGGACTTCAAGGAAACATTGCCTATATTCGGCATTTCATTGCCAATTTGGAAGGAAAGTGTTTAACCCTCACCAGATTAATAAAGAAGGGAGTAACCTACAAGTGGACTGAAGAATGTCAAGAAGAATTTGATATCCTCAAGAAATATCTCTTGATTCAACCGGTATTAATGCCACCTGTTGAAGGAAGACCATTTATTCTCTATGTGACAGCTTTAGAGATATCAGTTGCTGCTTCCTTGCCCAAAAAATGATGCTGGGAATGAAAACATACATTACTGTCATAGTCGAACTATTCCTGAGGTAGAAACTCGATATTCAAGTATTGGAAAGTGATTCCTGGAATTAATATTTATTGTTTAGAAATTGAGACTACCTGCAACATCTTGAGGTCCAATTGGTATATCTCAATAACCCGCTCAAATTTATCATTATTCGACCAATTATTATAGGACGTTTGGAATGGTGGTAAGTTATTTTGCAGCAGTTTGACATCCAATATGTGTCTCAAAAGGCAATAAAGGTCCATGATCTGGCATATTTCCTTTTTGAGAACCCATCTATGGAAGACACATCATTAAATATTTAACTTCCTACAGAGGATGTCTTCTCTATTCAAGATAATCCCCAAACATGGGAAATGTACTATGATGGTGCCTCTAGAAGTCCAATAGGGAAGAAAAGGGAAGATCTTAAATTCAACAAAGTTGGGTTTGGAATCATGCTTATTTCCCAAGAAAAGGCAGCGCTACCCTTCTCTTTCTTATTGTTGGAAGGAAATATCAAAAATGAAGAAGAATATCAAGCTCTCATTCCCATCTTGGAATTTGCGCTTCAGGCACAGGTGAATCACTTTAAGGTAAAAGATGATTCAGATTTGGTAATCACACAGATCAATGGGGATTGTTCCATTAGAAAGGAAGATTTAATCCCTTTGTGCGGCTACATTAGAGATTTAATGGTAGAATTTACCTCAGAACTGACATTTTTTTATGTCCAGTGATCACAAAATATCCAAGATAATGTACAGGATAATGTAGCCTCAACCCTGGAAGACCTAATTTTGGATGAAGCAATCATCAGTATTTCCCACCATCGTGTAGTTTCACCTTTTGTTCAAATCAGAACAGAGGAAATCAATGAAATCAGTCCTATTTCTGAACCTTATGGTTATACTACAAGATGTATTCCACCTATTAGGGAATGCCTTCAAATGGAAAACTCCCACCTGATAGAGCTAGTAATGAACAAGTCTGGCGACATGTGCTCAATTTTACTCTTAATGATAGCCCAGATAACCAAAAAATTCTCTACAAGCAAGGTTTTGATGGAATTATCTTCAGATGTGTTGATGGTTAAGAGATAATGGGATATAGGAATGATATACAATCAAGATTTTTTGGTGCCCACCAGTCTAGACATAGACTTTCAGGTCAAATCCGAAAGCTTGGATACATCTGGCCTTCAATGGTGAAATATTGTGTACATTTCACTAAAAAATTTCATTCATTCAAAATATGTGTCATCTTCATTCATTAACCCCCTGAGTTGCTTCATACAGCTAAATAAACATGTTTGTTTGCTACATGTAGAATGGATGTAGTAGGACCTCTTCATCTGGCTATAGCTAACCTATTTATGTATATTCTTACTACTACAATCATATTTTCCAAATGGTCAGAGGCGACAACCCTCAAAAAATTTGGCGCTAAAATCATTGTTAGCTTCGTCAAGTCCAACATCATTACCATATTTTGTGTTCCCCATACCTCATTGATGGATAATAAAACAATCTTTTTTTCATCTGTGGTAAGAAAATTGTATCAAGAATATAATATTAGATCCAACCATTCACCTCGGTATCATGTAGCGTCCAATGGTTAAGTAGAGTCTTTCTATAAGACTCATTCATATATACTTCAAAAGGTAGTGGATAAAGATATGAACTCATGGCCTGATAATCATTTTCAGGCTCTATGGGATTATCGGGCTACCACCTGCACTACAACAAGATCAACTCTATATTCATTGGTATATGGAATGGAAGTAGTATTTCCTATTGAAGTACTGTTACCTTTTCTTATAGTATCGATTTTTGATTAGTTATCTACAGATTAAAAATGTCAAAAGCGATTGGACGAATTGGAATGACTAGATGAAAAAATAGTTTGCACAATGCATCATTCAGAATTCTATCATAATCGAATAGCACTACCATTCAATAAAATAGTCTGCCTTCATACATTCATTCAAGGAGAATTGGTATTGGTCCTCAGATCCCCAGTGATACAGGGAATGAAGCCTCCAAATCATGATCCAAAGTGGGAATGACCTTACTCAATACATAAGTTATACTCTAATAGAGTTTATTCATTAATCTCAATGGATGGAGAACTCATTAGAACTCTCACCAATGCATGATTCTTGAAGAAGTATTTTTTGTAACACTAATACAAACTTGGTCCTTGCTGCAATACATTAAACTGCATAGCTCCCTCCATTGCCCAACATGACATTAAAATGTGTCCCCTTTATCATCCAACATGACATTAGACTATGAATCGTCTGAGCTTTAAGACATTAAACTACCCTGCACCCCAAGTCTGTGATACATGACATTAAACACTGATCACCACATTCTTAATTGTCTTTTACACTTAGTTTCCATGCATAGCCCATGAAGCTAATCATACATAAGCCACACACCATCCTCTGTCGTTGCAATATTCATGACACAATCGTCAGGTCTGTGGCTTCTTCTTGTTTCTCACACTGAGCATGACTCACCTAAGATTAGTGTAAGATTCGACCATGACATCTTCTCTGGGCCGCTAACCACGCTTATGCCCCAACATCATCTTTGGGTCGCTGTCCTTAGGTACACCCCGATCAACAAATCCCTCTCAATTAAACTTTGCAGACTTCGATCCTTGCCTCCTAGGCTAGGTATGTATGCAACTTCATGAGGTTCATGCTCGAAATCACTTTATTTACATCGATTCACCTTCATCCCATACCATGTTGATCCGTGAAGTCCCTATAAAACATATTATTCATATCTTATCACTTTCTTCCTATATTATGTTAAACTATGTATGTCCCAACGTCTTAACTATACGACGTTAAACTATATAGTTCCCCATTGTCCTTGCTACAAGACATTAAACTACATAACTATGGTCCTTGCATATGATATTTAACTATTTTTACTTTTGTCTTGTATGAAAATAAACTGCAACAATCCATGATACGCCCACTTGAGAGTAATCATCATTGAAATGGTCTTCAACCATGTCATGTTTCATGAACTATGTGTTGTTTGATTCTCATCATTATGAGATACGTAGTGATACCCATGTTTTTAATATTGGTTGCAGCTATAATTGCAATAAATTCCTCTTTACCACTCAGATGTATAAACCAAATCTGTACAAAGGATATTTCATGAACTATGTGTATCTTGATTCCCATCATTATGGGATACATAGGAATGCTCGATCATTCCTCGAGTCTAGCCCCAAGCATTTGGGACTAACCCTAAAGTCCACTTTCAGTCCCTTGGCTGAAAATTACCCATGGGAGCACATGATGTAATATGGAACACACTGGTCTTTTATTCGCATCTGGATTATGAAAAATGCACGATGTCTCTCCCTCACTATGGTATGAGATTTATGACTATAAACTAATATCTTCCATGATATAGTCATGCATGACGTTAAAATGTATTTCATGAACTGCGTGTGGATTGATTCTCCTCCTAATGAAATATGTCGTTACATATAGAATCTCAATTCAGGACCCAACCACAATATCATACAAATAATGTTCATGATCTCTATAACCATTTTCTTGAATTCTGGCGGAAAATGTCTGATACTTGAGCGTTCTTTTTCCTAACTATGCATCACGTTTCCGTAGGTGGCCTTGCATAAGTTGTGAACATAATGAACCTATGTGCTAAATGATACTACTATTTGACTATACAACTTATGACCTAGTTGGACCTGTATAATTCAACCTCCATAACATGTTTTTCAAATAATGGTAACATCATTCTTAGGGGAATCATCTTTTTTCCCTATTGGTCTTCACGACGATATGTAGTGATTTGAAAAAAACTACCATCCTTAACATATTTATTCCATACACATTTTCATGATCTGAAAGTATTATGTTGTATAGTGTTTCTATATCTGGTTTTAGTCATATGATTTAAAAAACCACATATACCTTTTTTCCTACGTTTGGGCCAGACCTTCGTAGATGTCACATTTCTTCAACTATTTGACAATTCTGATTGGAAATAACTTTTCCATATTCATGTACCTTTTTCCAGAAAGAAGACTATATGATTTAAAAATTTTGAATCCCCATAATAATTTCTTCGGATTTTAGTAGTAGAATGTAAAATTTTTTAGAGTTTTTTTTCCTGACTATGGAGCACATGCCCATAGATGTCCCTGCATAGGTTGTCTACATAACGAACATGTCAGCCAAAAAATGCTATTATTTGACTATGGAACTTATGCCCCAGTTTCCCCTGAATAATTCATCCCCATAACAGGTTTCTCAAGTAGTGGTAACTTCATTCTTAGGAAAGGATTCCTATAATGCCTTTTAGCTCTTTTCCCATTTCATTCCTCAGATTCATAATTTCTCAACTCACAGTTTACAATTTCCCCTATCCATACATAAATTTGGTAATATGTTTCCAAAAAAACTTATCAAGAATTGGGTCAATATCATTCCTTTGGTCAAAGATATTTGACCATAAATATTATCCTTTTATATTCCAACAATCATGACATTAAACAACCAATAGATAAAGACATGATATTCATTAAATTGAGAGCTTATAAAGGGTACTCTGAACAAAAGTCGAGTCGCATATTTCTAAATGTACATTTTGTTTAATTTAGGAAATTTTGAGAAATTAAAAGATAAATTTTGTGGAGTTTTTTATATAACCCTAGTAAAAATATAACTATGAAGGTACATATGATTGAAGATGAATTATTTTTCATTGATGAATATGATTATAAGAACATCCACAGACTGGAGTCTCTTCTCTTATTTCCAAAAATTACAGAAGACTTTAAACATGACTTATCATCTATTTCAAAACATCCCAAGCTTCATGAAGAGCCACTTGAAGTACATTTACCCGACCAGCTTCACTCACTTCATCTTGTCGAAGTGATTAATTGGCATCTTTGATGGATTTTATACCATCATCTTGGACTTCTACTAATGAATTATGAAGCTGTTCAAGCTCCCCAGTAACAGCATCTAGCTCTTGGTAAAGGTGCAACTGCTGGATAGTTTTTTCCATGATATTTTGCTTTAGTTCCTTCTGCTTTGCAACATGATAAACCTCATCTCAAGACACTACAGCCCGAAATTCTCTGGTATTGATCAACAATATTTCTCTGATCAGGTCCTGACAACACTTTTGCTCTTGCTCCCTCCTTTGAATGTCTTGTTTCATTGTGACATGGATTTCTTGATATCCAAATCCACCATTTCCTAACATGATGAATAGGGATGACAGTCATGGAATTTTCGAACGAAACTCTTGAAGAGGCACCTCATATATTACCTTACATATATTTTTCAATTCATTGGGATGTGATAATTGGAGCTCCTTTGGCACCTCTGGGTCTAATTCAACAACACTATCACAAGGAGGATCATAGTTAGGGATTAATGAACATAAGGAATTGCCCTGTTCTACTCCTTTTTTGACCCTAGTTTCTTCCCCTTCAACTACTATTTGTGCTGAGGCTGAGGCTTCACCTCCAGACCATCCATTGAAGTTGACATCCATGTTTGGTCAATTGAAAGTATGGTTATTTTCAAAGGATTGTAAAAGGTTATTGATTTTATTGTAGGTTATATAATCTACAAATATCAACATCTTTTACCAAACAGTAAATGAGCATCTTGTGAAGACTCCTCCCCATATGTCCTAGCTTCAACAGGATTTTCAGGATGAGTTTCAGGAGGTTCTGTCGTGTTATGTTCCACCTGAACTAGTATTTCTACAATAATAGGGTTGAAATCCATGTCCCCACCCCATCCAAGCATTTTTTCCTCAGTAGTCTCTTTAGATGAAACTGTACATTTTCAACCAAACATGATTAGAAGTGTAATCAAGAGATGATTAAAAGGAAAATTTTTGAAACTCCTGTCCAGTTGACTCAATAACTAGAAGCCCAAAATCATCTAAATCACATGGTAATTTAAAATTGCCTAAAATGTATTCAAAGGACATGCCAAGAGTCATCATTTTTTCAAATGAAGTATCAGATACAAAGTTAGTCTCACCATTGGGAGCACTCATCATGTCATCTTCAAGACATTCATCTGGAAATCTCTGACCCCAGATATCTTCTTGAGAGATAGTTGTGGGGTCAACATCGTTAGATTCCAAATGATCTGATACATGTGTTGAACATGAAACATCACAAAATCGAAGACACTGATTTTCACATTTGAGGTTCAATAATTTTTTGTTAATTTACCAGAATCCTCTTCTTTCCTGGCATCAAAAACCGGAGCGGTGTTGGGAACATATGCTGAATCGTCTACTATCAATATATCTTCAGGAACAACCATTTCAGCAGGAACCTATGGCCATTCTACAGAACTCTATGTGGTAATTTGAGGATGGCCAATCCTTTACCTTAATGAAGAAACTGAAGAAGCCCCTACAATCCCTATAAGTTTAAAAAAAATTCATAAGTTAATATTCATGTCTAACAGAAATACGTACGACTACAGATAGAGCATTTGACTATGGTCTTCTTTCTTTGATGTTTTTGCTTCTTATGCTTTTATTGTGGACTGGCATCGTCATCTCCGAAAATAGGTATCATAGTCAATAACGTCATTTATAACTCTTCATCCAAGGCTTGCTGTTCATGAGATACATCGCCCAGTTCATGAGGAGATCCAGTGGCTCCAAGAGCGGTGCCACCAGGGCAATACTGTAGCTAAGGGATTTCAGTGGTTGTTTCATTCACAAGCTGAAAGATGAAGAAGATTATTTTGTTGAATAAAAAATATTTGGATAAATTAAAATTCAGAAGAAAATATAAATATGAGGGAAAAAAGAAAACTCAAATCTTCAAGAGCCACATAGTCATGCCACTCTTCGTCTAATGATTGATCAATCCTCTCAGTGGTACCGTAGTCTATCATTTCCATCACCTGCTTGGTGACAGAGACAGACTTATTAATGGAATATATGAGCATTTCCAGCTATTTTATTTAAGGCCTCAATTCATTGGGGTTGTCCTAAAAATGGATGTCAATGGAATCCTGGTGATTCCCCAATCCATGGATATGCAACCCTTTGCAAAAGACCATCCGGGAAGTTTCAGCATTACAATATAAATTAAATCATGTCTAGAAAACCTATGGTCCTAAATATTTAGAATGTGCACCAGAAGGCAATGATGTAGGGTCCTACAATTTGGGACTTCAACTTCTTCCCAGCTCCTGCAACAAAAGATAAAGAATAAGAAAATGAAACTTGTTTCTCTTTAAAATAATGGCAACTAAATTGCCTCAATTATGTAACTCACCATGAGTCTATGTAGTAGGTGTCCTGACTCTAGAAGATGGATTATATCTGGAACTAGGCTGCTTTGACGCATTTTGTGCCCCATCATCCCCATCCTGGGAATCTAGTGAATCACCCCTAGTTGAGGAACCCGGTGAATCAGCTCTGGGTGAGGAATAGTCTCCTTAAAAATGAAAAGCTTCTTTCGTAATAGTTCTCTTATTTGTCCCCACCCGAGGGACTGACTGATTCAATACCCCTTTAGTATATGATGATACCCAAATCTCGGCATACCATGTAGTCAATGGAATTTCCGCACCAACAGTTGGTAGATCAAATATCGCCCTAGTCTTTTCCATAGGCATCAACAACCATAATTGAAGAGAAACATATAGATACTGCTCTATCCTAAAATACACCAGAGGGGATACAGTAATTTGCTTCAAACATTAGAATTGATTTTATAATTTTTATGGAGCATAGGCCTCACATATAATTTCCCCGTCAATCCTCATTTCCAGTGTATCATCTCTACATGCCAGCATGTATGCCCTTAACTCAAGGCAGGTTGTTCCATCGTCAAAAAATCTCCCTGTTGGAGGATTTCCATAAGAAATGAAATGAAACTTCTTGAACATTCTCACCCTTATAATGATATCATAATTTTAGAGGGATAATGGAGAAATTCCAAAAATGGACTGAACAGACGGCCAGAAAGAACTTTTAGGAACTTGTACCCCACATTGTACAATATATGACCTGATGTGAGTGGCAATATATCCACATTAAACATGGAATTGTACCACTATTCTTAGAGGAGACATAACCAGATAAATATGAAGTAATCTCCTATGAATCTTATCCAAAACTAGTGTTGCCAACCCAAACATCTACCTTTCAACCATCTTAGCTTCATTGACAAAGGTCTCCGGCCTCGCGCCTCCTTTAGAATCCCAAACGGGTAAAAGGTAATCACTAAGACACAAGGAAAAAAATCCTGCTAGACGGGAATTCGTTGGAATTTTCTGGTTTACTTCATACCCCCACCTATCATATTCTCCTCCTTCCAAAATTGGACAAAATTTGACCTAAGAACCTCTCTTTTCTACTCTAGGGAAACTATTAGGATGAGTGCAGGAAGGCCCCTCCACAATCTTCTTAATCAGAATAATTTCCTTACACTCCTCTATATGGATTTATTTTCTAGACTGGCTTTTCAGGGTTATGGTTTTCTTATGATTTTGGAAAATTTTCATTAACTCTCTAGCTAGAGAGGGGGTCTTTATGAATTATTCCAGGTCACCTTGGGGGGGGGGATGAATTCATCATACATATATCCCAAAATTGGATCCCTAGAAATCTTGTTGACATCCCACAAACTGATGCCTACTTCTTCGTGAGTCTGATGGAAAGAATTTGTTTACGGGCTCCAATGACTATTTAACTTCAGCAAGAAATTGTAATTCATGTAATCATATGTCTTCCCTGCCCAGATGGCTTCATATATTGCAGCTACATTCAGATCATCATCAAAATCTGCATAGGTTTGTTGCACTCAATATGACCACATCCAAGTCGGCTTCACACCTCCTCCAGGACGGAAATCCCAACTCTTCTTCCATCCCTTAGATTGGTCAATCTGAGAATTTCGGAAAGTAGAGTGATAGTAATGCAGCTACAGCTCATGCTTATGAGGCTTCAGATTTGGATCACAGGGGCAATGGTGCATTATGAATGCCATCTCCACTATTCCAGCATTGGAAAATGATCATACAACTAAGACATTTTCCAAAGAATAATTGGTGTATGTTTGAAACTAAGAATGAGGAATATAATTATTTTCCTCTGGAATGTTGACTCCTTGAAGATGACCATAGCCATATAAAGGCAAGTAGATTCTCTATGGGAAATTGGCATGATATTAATTCAAGTACTTTGCCAAATCCGGGAGAGTGTTGTCGCATATTTCATAATAATCATGGCCAACGACGTTCATCATGTCATCTATTATCTTGCTGGACAACTCATCAGCTAATCCAATTCTTTTGGGAGCCATTGAATCTACACAAAGATCCCACAATCAACTCTTAAGTACGTTTGGTTTGTGAAATTTTGATGAAGGAAATCAAAAAAAATTGGAAAAGGCATTAAGGTGCGCAAATCCAAACATGGTGTGAAAGTCAATCGGTTCACGCAATTTTTCCGACCTGGTCATGGCGCACAATTCAAATACCTTCTGCAGAAGAGTGAAAAAAAATCAATAAGATAGAAGACCAATAATCGGAGAATGTGCGTGATTAGAGCTCAAGATGCTGGAAGCAGAATGAGGTCGCGCGAGAGTGAGCCTGTATATATAGGCAATCTAGGTCACTTGTGCGCCATTCCTGTACACCCCAGAGTCTGCGCGCCCTACATGAAAACCCCATCATATTCACGGCATACTTGCATGCCAAAAACCCTTGATTTCTTTGGCTTTACCTCAGAGACAGATCCTTTTTCCATTTCAGATCCTACTCTGAGATGGGACTTTTGTTGATTATCTTTTTCATCATAGGGTTCACCAAATGGAAAACGAGAATACCATTAGAATAAAGAGGGTCACCCTTTGAAAAACATCCAAAATTAACAAAGGCATGGACAAGGATCCCATTAGGAGGGAACCACACAAGATTCTAGCGCACCGCGCAAGTCACTTGGGTGCCACCTATGGGTCTTGCAAGTCACTTGAATGCCCACTTCTTTTTTTTTCACCCAAGGTGCCCAATGGCCTATAAAGAGCCCTTGTGGGCCGCCCATTTAATGGAAGAATTTTCCATAAATCAGATTCACGCTCTGGTCTCCCATGTCCTCAACTCAACTCTTCCAAAATATTCTAAGGAAACTTTTTACATAGAATGGAAGACTTAAAAGAGTAGGATATGGACTAAGTGTTTATAATTCATCAAAACTTGTGCACCTAAGTGTCCATACCTCATTAAGAGTGGAAACACTTGTTCGCCACCCTACCCTTTCAATGAAACTTTCGTGCCTCCCTTTTGGAAACATCTTAGGATAATACTGAAGGTTTGAGTTGAGTCTCTCCCAAGTATTATCATATAGATTCTCTGTCACCCAGGTGAACCCATGCTGCACAATTACACTTGCGTTCCAAATAATTTGTGCATCTATATATGGGCACCAATATCATTTGTGTGCCTCTCTCCCATTCACATATACTCTTAATGATATTATATCCCTAAAAACTTTTCGAAGCCATTTATGGAATAGTTCCATTGTTGGATTCTATATCTAAATGTAATTCTATGAGAACCTCTCACAAATTCTTATTACATATATGCTTTATGTCACCATGGTTAGGGGTTTCGTATATAACCTCATCATTTAAGAAGAGAATATATTTTGTTTTTGGGTATACTCTTTTTGTGTAAGCACCACGTTACCCAAGTTTGGGCATCCTTATCAGGAGTAAGTCCCAAGTCTCATGTCCCCTTATCCTGGGCCTCCTTTTCATGAGTAATCCCTAGTCATAATATCCTTTATCATTGGGCCTCCTTTTCATGATAAGACCCAAGTTATAAGTTCCATTTTAATTGGGAATCCTCCTCAAGAGTAATACCCAATCTTAATTTCTTTTGATTTGGACCTCCTTTTCAGGAATAAAACCAAATCATAAGTCCCTTTTACGTTCGGCCTATTTCACAGGAGTAATCCCAAAGTTAAAACTAAAAATATCAATAAAATAGATATACCTTTATGGACCCTTCTCCAGGGATTCATTCCTAAGGTATGTCATGTTCTTCATCTACATGGGCAGTCATACATATGTAAGCCCCACATAATTTCTCATGATTGCATCTTTCATGTCACCATCTTCAAATTTACCCATACATCTAGTTTCTCACACCGATAATGACTCACGTGGGCTAGGGTATGAACGTAATAACAATATCTCTTCTTGGTCCATTAACCATGAATTAAGACCATATTTCATTACACAAACAACATGGAATTTGATCTATACATGAATTGTAGAGTACGAAATAATCCTTTATAAGGTTCAAGTACATATTTCATTAATTATTTCTGTCCCATATGACGTAAAACTATATACTTCAAATTAAAATACATGGTTTTTGATTCCTTTTTAATGAGGATACTTAGGTAGAACATTTGTGGGTACGATCCCAACTCTTAAATAATCCCTGTCATTATGAATGACAATAAACATCAAGTGCCCCACTTAGTGGCATTAAAACCATTATGGTCATCATAATGACCAAGAAATTTCTATATAATATATTTAAGGATACATTGACTAAGAATCTTAAATACATATTGATGATTCCCTATCGATGAATAACCTCAGATTCATGTAAATGATTCTCTAAATCCAATACATATTAATAATTGATTACTAAATCTAAAACTCATTTTAATGCAACGTGAATTAATAATGATTCATTAACATAACTGTTTCTGATGCTTTCCGTCAGGGCGCGCGTGCGCGTTCCGCTCCGTATTCGCATAGGAGGACGCACGACGCTTCTGTTGCCCTGCATTCCAGCTTTCCAAAGGCAGGCGACATTCGCTCCTTATTCAGGGACGTCTGCTCCTTGATTGAAACGGGATGATGGGATGTCGGTTCTTCCTCCTGTGGATTCCTCCTCAGAACTCGTCACCTAGTCCGGGTCTCCCTCATAGATTTAATACGTAGTTCATGAAACTCTTCCCAGTGCCATGTTTCCATGGATGCCGGTTAATTACACTGCTTCTGTCGAGACATTCTAAAGGGTCCAGTCAGGGCAGCAACCTTCAGTCAGGGGAGTAGTCACGTTGAGGCATCAGTAGCGTGTCTGGATGCTGGGGTACCTGGCATGTCTGTCTGTTATCCTTGGAAACAAGGCTTCTCGAGGGCGTGGAGGCCCGAGGCATCCCACATCGAGCGCGGGGAATTATATGTCATAGACACATATCTGAGGTTTTCCTTAGCATTAGGTGTTTAACACAGGGTACGCCGCGAGTTTAACATCTAACAGAGACGGATCAACCCAACCAGATCATTAGCTAGGATAGATCGGATTGAGGGATCCTCCTTGAAGGGATGTCGATACCGAGGCCAGCCCATGGATGGCTACGAAGAAGAGCGTATCGACATGGTCTCACCAGGATAAGACGTTCTGGGCGAGAATCGGGACGGGTGTTAGGTTGACGAATGGGGTGGAGGGAGAGTGAAATGGGTCCATCGCAAGGGAGACGGTGAAGTTGGGCTTGAGCCTTGACGAGGCTTCCTACGTATCCCTGTGGCAGGGAATCAAAGTCCGCGTAGCTCAGGATGGTGCTGGTAAACCGACGTGAAGCTGGACCTTGGCCCGATGAATGTCGTCAGCGAACCAACGTGAAGGTGGACCTTCGTCCGATGGGCATCGTCAGCGTACCGACGTCAAAGTAGACCCGTGGGTCCACTAATGGTGGGCTTGAACCTTGGGAAGGTTTCCTACGTACCATGCCTTGACATGGATCAAAGCCCTCGTAGTTCAGGGAATACAGTTTAACGTCATACTGGACGAGGGTGAAACTCGACGCGAATGAACGACCGAGCAATGTGGCTTGAACCTCATGGAGGCTTCCTACGTTCCATGCCTTGACATGGATCAAAGACCTCGTAGTTCATATGGGAATTGGTCGCAGCGGCCTACCACTGGACCAGAATGCAGTTTAACGTCATGCTGGACCGGGGTGAGACCCGACGTGAAATGACGGGTGGGCTTGAACCTCATGGAGGCTTCCTACGTACCATGCCTTGACATGGATCAAAGACCTCGTAGTTCTCTATGGATTCGCCGGTGAACCGACGTGAAAGTAGACACGGGGGTCCACTATTGGTGGGCATGAAACTCATGAAGGATTCCTACGTACCATGCCTTGACATGGATCAAAGACCTCGTAGTTCAAATGGAATGCGCAATTTAACGTCATGTTGGACGGGAATGAGAACCGAAGTGGAAGAACGACGGGTGGGCTTGAACCCTATGTAGGCTTCTAACGTACCATGCCATGACATGGATCAAAGACCTCGTAGTTCATAAGGGTGAGGGGTCAGGGTCGGTGATCACTCTAAGCCCACATGAGTCATGCTCGGTGTGAGAAACAAGAGGTTGCAAGGCCCTGACGATCACGTTGCGAGGGGTGCGTCCATGAGAAGCGAAAAGGGGCTTACGCATTGGGCGGCCCATGGTGTTGGGACTTACTCCAGGATGGAGGCCCAGAGGGGGGTTCCTCGTTCCCTATCACGCCCTCCACTAACCTTGGTAGTGGGAAAGTACGGAGATGCACGGGTGCAATCATCCATACGAAAGGTTAGGGGCTTATGCTCTGAGGCATCCCTTACCCTACGAACATACGCCACTCCGACGAGGAGGATCTCATTCCATGTGCGGAAGAGTTCCATTCCCGTGGAGATGAGTGGTGTAAAAAATATTCAACCTGGGGAGACCCTTCGTGAGGGAGACGAGGTTGGTTCACAGTTTAATGTCATGTGTTGAGGACGTGGTTCTTGGCAGTTTAACGTCCTACAGCTCGGACGAGGTGGGTTCACTCCACACCCCTAGGACCTACATAACCGGTACCCTCTGGTCCTTGGGTAAGGGAAGGTACCAGTAAGGCCATGGTTAAGGGGGGTCGTGGAACGAACCATCGAGGGTTCCACGTTAGCGTGGCTATGCGAAGAAGCAATAGCCGTTAGCGTTCCTATGCGAAGAAGCATTAGGCGAAGAAACGCTACGGGTGGTATTGTCCATGGGACTTTGAAATCACATCCTGTAAACCTGGAGGGTCGCATGGGAAGAGGAATCTCTAAGCAGAGGAGTGTGCTTCACGAAGTGGAGTGATTTAGCCTTAGCATGGGGCATATGTGTGAGTGGAAGGTGCTTCGTGAAGTGGAACAATGTTCGCGGAGCACTGCCTCGCGAAGAAGGGGTGCCTCGCAATGCAGGGTCCTGCGAAGAAGTGTGCTTCGTGATGTGTAGCGATCCTGCCTTAGCATATGGATTACTAGCATGGGTTGGGTGTTTCACGAAGCATAAACACTCTGTGGCTGCTCGGGTCCCCTTGGGAATCCCCTTCCTTCGCGAATGCCCTTGAGCTTCGCGAAGGGCATCCCACTCGGAAGAGGGGCTCAAAACGAGACAAAGCAGAGGCATCTCGTGAAGTAGAAATACCTCACGGAGCTCACGATTCCCGGGGCAAAGAGTGCATCGTGATTCGGGAGAGGAGAAGCCGAAAGGTCGGATTGTCCATCTTCGGGACTCAGGGGGAGCCCAGTATTT
The DNA here is from genome assembly GCA_963277665.1 of Viscum album. Lineage (NCBI taxonomy): Eukaryota > Viridiplantae > Streptophyta > Magnoliopsida > Santalales > Viscaceae > Viscum > Viscum album. The sequence goes on along the minus strand of OY728129.1, from coordinate 562,679,589 downwards.
ATAGGGAAGGGGCGCCGCGAAGCAGAATTCACGCGCCGCCTTCGGTGCTTCGCGGCGGCTCGCGAACGTCAAATGGGTTCGCAGAGCATTACCGCCTCGGGAGCTTCGTGGCGGCTCGCGAACATCAAGTGCGTTCGCGGAGCATTACCGCCTCCGGAGCTTTGCGGTGGCTCGCGAACATCAAATGCGTTCGCAGAGCATTACTGCCTCCAGAGCTTTACGACGCCGCCATGGTCGGGTGCTTCGCGGCGGGGCATTGCGTGGGCGCTTCGCGGCGGTGCTTCGCGAGGTAGCGTGCCAGCCTTTTTTTCGTTCCGTTCTATCAGGACACATTTTTGGTGCCAACAAATCCCCCCCCCCTCAGACTTGGAGCTGCGGAGGTCGAAGGGTCGAAGTCTGAGGGAAAATCGCCAAAATTGTCGGTGGTTCGCGAAGCTGCTTCGCGAAGGGAGCCGCGGTGCTGACCGAGGCCACAGATCCGGATGCGCAGCGAGGCTCCGCGCGGTTGAGGCGCGCCACGATGCTCCGGGGTCGTCGCCTATAAATAGGGGGTCCGGCCTCTTTTGTCTTCACGTGTCATCCTTGTCTTTTTGTGCTCTCGACTTCGCGAAGCTCCGCGTACTCCTTGACAGCCCTCCGCGAATCGAGCATCGCGGCGAACCGCGGGTCTCCGACTCCACGTCCGCGCCAAGCGAACCTCTGTTTTTCGGCCTTGTCCAGACTTCGCGGATTGGTCTCACGACCGATCTTCGCGATCCGGCTTCGCGATTCAGCTTCGCGGTCGAGCTTCGCGATCCAGCCGAGAGAACTCTTTTCTGAGTGTCATAGTTAAAATGTCCCATCAAGAGGGTGTATTGGGGGTCCTTGCAGATGCTGCTTGTCAGGATGAGATGGCCAACCGTCCAGGCCTGGGGGAGATGATCCGAAGCCACTCGGACCACACTTCTTTGACAGATCTGCTCTCAGAGGGCCAGAAAGATTATCGGCAGTGCAAGAAACTACCGTTGTACAGCTTTGGGCTGAGGGATGACGTCTTCATCCCTGAGGCGAGTAGGGATGAACCAGCTTGCTGGTTCAGGAGCACACCGTGCCAGCACCAATGGTTCAGGGCGGCCGATGGTCACGCGTGGGAGGACATCACACCTGTCACCGCTGATTGTCTCTACAACCATGTGAACGATATTGATGGGAGGCCATTACAACCGGAGACGTCCCCTCCTCTCTACCATACTATGCTGAAGGCGGCCTTGCAGGATTCGAAGAAGGGATGGTCCGATGAGTGGGACCTGCGCCAGGGCGGCAACTTTACTGATGACTAGGCCTGGGCCTACTGGGTAGGCGCCTCATGCGAGGAGTTCGGGGCCGAGCTAAGGAGAGTGGGGTTGTATGAGGCGGCGTGGGACTTCCAATTCCACATTTACCAACCGAAGCATCTAATGCCGGAATTACTGAGTAGATGGTCATCTAGGACCAACACTTTTTACCTGCATCACGGGGAGGTGGGCATCAGCCTGTGGGATTTCCACTAGATTTATGGGGTCCCAATCTTGGGGGCCATGTATGACAAATTCCTCCCCGTTGCCAGTGCGTGGGGGGATGCGGAGCAAATGCCGCGACTGGCATCGGCGCTGATGGAACTTGTCCCAGGAGAGGACAAGGAGGCAGTGAGGGATGTCCATTTTAGGAGATGGTTCAAATGCTTCCTGAATTTCCCAGATTATTGAGAGTTCCCTCCGAGGCCTCGATCTTGTCCAAGGGCGGCCCAACGGGGCAAGGGGCACTCGTATTGGCGGGTCTTGGAGGACAGCCAATGGAAGACTTGGGGTTTCAGTGTCAGCACTGAACAACAGCCGATAGTCAGGCTGGCGGCATTCATCGCGGCTCTCATCTATGGCTGGATCCTACCGGTGAGAGATACAAGCATGGGGGTACGACCCAGCTCGTTTATCATGGCGTCGATGTTGGACATGGGGCAGCGGATCAACCTGGGGATCCCGATGCTCACCAAATTGTACAGAATGATGCGGCATGTTAGCGAGGGAAAGAAGCCGCCAAGGATATGCAGGCCCTTCCACATCCTGTATGGGTTGATCACAACGCATATCAGGGGGATTTATGAGTATCCAAACCCCATTTCGCCGCTGGGATCGAACTTCTTCCCCTCCATCCTGAACGTGGTTGGGAGCTTCCCGTTCAAACTGGAAGTTCCGATGGTGCTGAATAGGGTGTGGAGGGCGGATGAGTTCAACTTCCATCCCTTACCATTGCCAACGGGGATGCTTACTGATGACGGACGGGGAACGGAAGAACATCGGTCTTACCTCCTGGCCTTCCGAGGTGGAGTTTTGGTGGCACAAATAGATCGTGAGCCGCACTGTGAACCGTACACTCCGCATCGGTTTGTGAGGCAGTTCCGGTGCCTCCAGCGGATGACCCCACAGGTTAACTGGGAGGTGCGTCACGAGGAGAACCCGTGTGTGATGAGGCAGATGTGGCTCATGTTCACACGGGAACATGGAAAGATGCGTATTTCATTGCCTCCATCCACCGCCGCCTTTGGATTAGTGAAGGAGTACGCCATCAGTTGGGAGGCCGCTTATCCAGGGGAGACGCTGAAGCAACCAACAATCCGGGTTGGTGACGGTGGGCCTCCTCTATCTCGAGGTCAGGGTCGGAGGGCAGCTAGGGCCGCTCGCGGTAGCGGGGCTACCATAGCGGCGAGACCCGCACCGGTAGAGGGTATGGCAGCAGCGGTGGATCCGGTAATTCTGGGAGACCAGGGTCATCTAGAGGGGCAGCCACTGAGGGCATTTCGTAGAATATCCACTCAGGCTCCGGGGAAGTGTCTGCATCATATTGACATGGCAGAGGATGTCGTCTTCCCGGAATCTTGGGACATTTGGGATGTCAACCGGCAATTCCTCATCCCATCCGAGATATGGGCCCACCTGAATCGCCTCGGGATGGAATTACCGGGTATAGGCCCAGTTCGAGCTGGATTCATGGCGTCTTCGATAGAGGCAGAACAATACATGGAAGAGCTGGAGGATTATGTCCACTCCTGTGGTGTCCCTCGCCCAATGACAGACCGGGTGAGGGTACTGTTGAATCAGACAGTCCCTCCACAGTTATCGGCTGCCGATCTGAGGGAGCGCTTCCCCTTGCCGGAGGAATCAGAGGACTCCTCTCGGAAGGATGAGGCTGCAGGAGGGAGCCCGCTTGAGGAGGGCGAGGTTGGAGACCGAGGCTCATAATCTGACGATTTCGCGGAAGCTCTCGAGGTAGCATTCCGAACATCTCTCCTTACGATCTGTTCTTGGGTCCCTATGGACTTCTCACCAATGTTTGTGCCATGCAGGAGGAACTTGTTCGTAGGCCTCATTCTCGCTCCTTGGCGGGTGATGATGCGGGACCTTCAGAACCTGCCCCTATGGTTGCGTCCAGTTCCGCGTCTGGTGGGACCAGGGCATCTGAGGTGGCTTCTCCGGAATCTCCAGACCTTCCAACAGTATACGGGGGGCCTCGTATCGGGGTCCCGTCAGTACCGGCTCAGGAGCAGCACTCGGAGGTCGATCTCCATGAGTCTCCTCCACCGGTCTCCTTGTTGTCACATGTAGACCATGCCAACTAACGTTTATGTCCCTCTTTGTCATGCATTTCTTCGACTGGCGTGGGCTACTGTGGCAAGGCTGGTCGGGATTTCTGGTGGCGTCCCTCCTAGGGGCATGCCGGTAATTGTGGCGATAGTCCCGCCATCTCCTCAAGCCACGACGCACACCATCACTGGCAGGACCACCAGCAGGGCTGTACCCGAAATCATTGAGGTGGACTCCGAGTAAGAGGATCAATCGGTCGGTCCCAGTTCTGTCGCGCCCGCTTCGGCGCCAGGTGTCACACTGGATTTAACACCGGACGTTGATCCCGCCGAGGATTTCCTGCTGGCGTATCTCGCGTATGAGCCTGCCAACCGCGCAGACTGGGACAAAATGGCCTCCGACGAGGAAGACAACATCATAGTCCACCACCAGTCATGGAAGATGATTGCACGCTTTATCGAGGACACTCCCCAAGCATAATGGCTGGCCGAAATGGATAGGCTTCGCTCGCGGTTGCGCGAACTGTGCGTTGGGGGAGTGGATTCCCAACGTCCTCATGCACTCATCCGAGATCTTATGGCTGAGAAGATCCGGGAGCATGATCGTGGGCTCAGTGTGGGCTGGCAGTGGAGGAAGGCGACCGGAATTAAGAAGCTCCAGGAGGCTGAAGGCGAGGTTCAACGGATGCAGACCCGGGCAGACGAGCTTTCACCCTCTCTTGATGCGCAATCTGAGATGGTCTCACGGTTGAAGGCCCAGCTGGCAGAGGCAGAAGAGCACATGAGGCAGACCTCTGAAAAGATGGATGCCGTTCAAGCTGATGTAGAGAGGGCCAAAGCCAGAACTGACGAACTGCGCCCCACCGCTGCTGAGGAGGAGCGAGAGCCGATTCAGCGGCAGTAATCCTTGGTTGCCTCAAGTCAATGGGTGGCGGAGCTCCAACGCTCTTTTGACGGGGTCAACCCGTCCATGGGGGAAGTCAACCCCTGACTATTGTAACAATCCCAAAACCCTTTTATCGGTACTTTCGTGCTTTCAAATTTTACCTTTGTTTTGAATGATGTAGCACGCACAATTTCCACTGTTGAATTGCCTTGTTACATCCCTACAATGTTTGAGGGACGTTTGACGACAATTCCCCAAGCCAGTCCAGATTCCCGAATGACGGGGAAGGCTTGATCGGAGGAGGAACTTCCAGGATAGCCGATTTACCGTTTCTTCAACGTGCTCTTATGCACGAACGGGGCAACGCCAGGGGCTCTGAAATCGGTCCAAACAGATGAAAATGGGAAGTGTGAATCACGATACCCAAGATTAGGAACACTGTGGGGATGGCGTGACAATAAGGGACAACTGTTAACCTTGGAGGAGAAACGGTACCCTTACTGCGTTAGCCTGAAATGGGGACAACAAGTGAGGGTCGACCGTTGACCATGTTCGAAACACGGGACCATGTCACAAATGTTGTTGATAAATCCTTCGTGACGTTGGCCCAGGACAGTAGGCGGACCATAGGTCAAACATCCATACTGTTAGGGGGTCCTTCCAAACATGACCAGTCTTCCAGAACGTTGGCCCAGGACGGTAGGTGAGCCGATGCGGCATGAGACCAGGCTGTTAGGGGGTTCCTTTAGACACGAAAGAGGACGAGGGTCCGAATAAGGGGCACGCAAAGCGTGGAATATGGAGTGATGGTCTGTCCTAACAGAATCTAACACTTAGGTAGTTACACCACCGTGGTGGGAGTACGTCCGATGGGCGTATCAGTTTGATCATGGATCATTCCTTCTTTGGGAAAGGGCTTCTCTGGCAAGGGGATCTGTCACTTTCCAATGGGGTCTTGGGGCATCCTGAACTTGTTCAGAGTAGAACCGCAGTTTATTATCATGCGTTGAGGACACACAGACTCCTGTAGTTTAACGTCATACGATAGGACGCGAAATAAAAGGGAAGCTTGTGGCGTGGTAGATATAAAGCCGACGTGAATGTGGACTTGGAGTCCAAATCACACCACATACCCCCGGAGGAAACTCTTCAGGTCGAGGGACCAAGAGTGAGGATTGGGCTGGGCCCGAAGCAAAGTGGTCGGGCATTCCTACGTACCCCATGAGGATGGGAATCAAGCAATACATAGTTTTGAAAGAGCATTTTAACGTCATGCAGGACGATGAGCAGCCCGACCGTGTTGGTACACATCCTGCAAAAACTACTAAGCCCACGTGAGTCGTGCTCAGTGTGGGAAACAAGCAGTAGTGGTGGGAATTTCCCGACACAGAGAGGGATAGGTTAGGGAAAAAGGACGCTCAGTGAATCCCGACCCAGTGACACTAACACGATCTTGTGGCGCACCTAGATGCGTGAAGAGAAAGAGCCGAGTATGATGGAATTCCACTTGAACATGGGGAAGTGGAAATGTGTGAATCATGGTGCTCGAGAATCAGATCACAATGATGGCAGCATGACGATGGAGGGTAACTGTGACCGTATTCGCAATGCAATATCCTGTCGCGTTAGCCAAGAATGGGGACAAACAAATGAGCATCGACCACTGACCATATTCACAACGCGGGATTTTATCAATTTGTTGTCCAATATCCATAGGGACGTTGGCCCGAAACGATTGAAGGGCCCTTAGGTCCAGCATTCATGGAGAGCCCTTAATCTTAGTATCCACGTTGTCTGAGGTTCCTTTTGGATGTGGAAGAGGATGAGGATCCAAATAGCGGGATCACGAAGCTTGGTCATGGGAAGAGGGGAATGTCCCTATGAAAATCCCACACTTCGGGCTCTTTGTCAAAACACATCTGAATACGGAAATGAAACGTATTAGAGAGAGGGAGCAGATTCCTTTCCCTTGGGGGGATCTTTGTTTAGGGTCGTAGAATTCGGACTATGGGTGAGAGGAAACATAAGAGGCACATGGTGGAGTATCTCAAACACTTGGCGTGAATGGGAATAGGAGGTGTGTACGGCGCGGTGAACAACCCAAAGTGAATGAGGGAACAACCCCATATCACACCGCGCAGCCTCCTTGGGAGAGGTTCTTTTTGGTCAAGGGACCGAAAGTGAATGTTGGGCTGGGCCCGTGGGGAAGTGCCCGGGTGCTCCTACGTATCTCATGAGGATGAGAATCAAGCCATACATAGTTCTGAAGGGTGACTTTGACATAAATTGGTTAAAGGAGCAGGGGACGCATGGCGTCAAGACCAGATGCGAAGGAGGACCTAAGACCTACTTACCACGCGTTATCTGGGGAAATGTTCGAGTCGAGGGACCGAACACAAAGGTTAGGCTGGGCTCGCGGGGAAGTGCTCGGGCGCTCCTACGTATCTCAAAAGGATGAGAATCAAGCCATACATAGTTCTGGAGGGTGACATGGTAAAATACCGGTGCCAGGGGAAAAGGGGAGTGTGGGCGTGGTCCTTGCACTAAAAGAAGCGGAATTTGATGTATCGTGTTTGTTCTTTAAGGTGAATGGTTTTTTTATGAAGCGACATGCCTAGAACAGTAGGTCGTGATGTCGCCACAAGAATCAAGTTGTGATGGGCATTGACAAATGGCATGGCACATGACCAATTCCCAACGTGATGTCCTCTACAACGAGGTCACCAAAATGCGGTCCCATTTTTCGTCGTGTGGCCAGGAAGATAATGTCACAGTTTAGGGTCGTATGATAGGACCAAGCATGAATTTTATCGTCATGCAGCGTAGACAAAGCAGAGACGATACTAGGAGGGAAATGTGCGCAGTCTTATAAAACAAAATTGACAGATACATGATCCCACATCAAATTGTATGCCATTCGGAGAGGGAAACCTTAGGCCGAGGGGCCTATACAGAGGTGAAACAGGGGGAGAGACTGGCTTCCTGAATGGGTTGTACCTGGAGACAGGGCGTCTGGGCGGTCCTACGTATCCCATGAGGATGGGAATCAAGTTGAACGTAGTCCCGAATGGATCTTATTTTATGATCTTAGAGCTCGGACCATGGGAGCCCCAAAGGACGCCAGATTGCAGCTTTGTCCCCTTGACTTGCAAAGGTGCACTGAGGGATAGTGCCAAAAGTGTCGAGATTCCCCCTGGACATGATGGGGTGGAAAATGATGTGAATCATGCAACCAACATTCAAGGACTGAAGGGGATGGCGTGATGACAGAGGATTACTGCTGACCATGTTTGCAACACAGCATCCTGTTGCGTTAGCCTGAAATGAGGACTAACAAATGAGCAACGACCGCTGACCATATTCGCAACGCGGGATTTTATCGATTTGATGTCCGAAACCCTCGGGGGCGTTGGCCCGTAATGGTAGGAGAGCCCTTGGGCATTGTATCCAGGCCGTTCTTGGGGGTCACTCTGGGTGTGAAAGGTGATGGAAGCCCGAATGGAGGGGAACACGAAGCTTGACAAGTGGAAGGAACTTTATCAAGTTGAATCTGACACTCTTGGTCCTAGACCAGAGTACTCTTAATACATGGCTGAACCACTGCAAGGAGTTAAGGGACTCAACTTTGAGGGTGATCGAGAGATGGCAGATTCCCGGGGGAAGGGGGCACTGTGCCCAAAACCTTGTATCATACCTACACATCCCCCTTCTGGAGAGGGATAAACCAAGTGTCCTAGGTGACCGGGAGATTAGGAGATCACTAAGAGGTGGGGCTGGACCCGAATCTTAGACATTCAGGTGGTCCTACGTATCCCATGAGGATGGAAATCAAGCAACACATAGTTCTGAAGGGTTCCTTTTAATGTCATGCAGGACAAGGAATAGGAGGGCCAACTCTCAGAACGGGGTGCGCGTGGTGCAGCTATTGCAAACCTGACGTGAATGAGGATGTAATCCTACACTACGCCACACGGTCCGGTGGTCGGGGTCCCAATGGTGGGACCCAAGAGAGGTGAACTTGCTGAACTCAAGCTGGACCCAACGACAAGGGGTCTTGAACATAGTTCCAGATGAGAGTCTTAGTTAATGGTCTTAGAGATCAGACAGTGGATGGTGACAACTCCCGAGTAAGCACAAATGTCAACCCAGTCCCTAAGCCCACGTGAGATAAACTCGGTGTGGGAAACAAGGGGGAAGATCATTATCGCAATACATGGGGCGTCCATCAAAGGGGAGTCGGCGGAGAGTTTCGAAGGACCCCTTTGATGCAGCTTGTTCTCCCAACGCGTAGACGTGCACGGAGGAAAAGTACCAAGAGTTCTGAGACTCTACTTGGACACGATGAAGTGATGAAGGGTGTGAATCATGTACCCGGCATTTGGGATTAATGGGTTGCCGTGGCGATAGAGGAAAACTGTTAACCATGGTGGAAACACAGCGTCCATATCGCGTTAGCCTGAGGTGGGAACAACAAATGAGCATCGACCACTGACCATATTCGCAACGAGGGATTTTATCGATTTGTTGTCCGAAACCCTCGGGGGCATTGGCCCGTAACGGTAGGAGAGCCCTTGGGCGTAGTATCCAGGCCGTTATTGGGGGGTCCCTCCGGGTGTGAGAGATGATGAAAGCCCTGATGCAGGGATACGCAACGCCTGGAAAGAGGGTGCGGATGTGTCCGAGTAAAGCTTGGCATCCCAGGTAATAAACCAGAGTACTCTTAAGCACATTGGTGAACCACCAAAAAAGGGATCGACAAAACAGCTCAGTAAGGGGGGGAACATGGAGTGGTTATTACGAGACCGTCGTGAATGAGGACATAATCCAACACCATGCCATATGATCCTCTCATAGAGGAAGGATAGGCCAAGGGGCCAAGATGGGATGAGTATTCCCAAGGGATGGGGCTGGACCCAAATCTTGGACATTCAGGTGGTCCTACGTATCCCATTAGGACGGGAATCAAGCCACACGTAGTTCTCTATATGTAGTTTAACGTAATACTGGACGACAAGGGGAGCAATATACCACTAAACAAGGGAGGTGTGCGGTATGGAGAAGAATCCGACGTGAATGAGGATGTAGTCCCACACCACACCGTACACTACTATAAGAGAGGATCTGGGTCGTGGCCCGGAAAGGCCAAGGGGCATGATGGTTAGGCATTGGTCAGGAAGGCCTGACCTACTTGTAGTTTAACGTCTTACATGAGGACGAGGGTCGGGGACCCGAGGAGGCCAAGGGGCCTGAGGCTGGGCCTTGTAAGGGGAGTCGTACGACATGGTACATGATCTCGACATGAATGAGGACATAGTTCCACATCACACCGTAAACTCCGGGTAAGAAGGGACCTGGGCTGTGGCCCGGAAAGGCCATGGGGCCTAAGGTCAGGCATCAGTCAAGAAGGCCTGACTGGTTTGCAGTTTAACGTCTTACATGAGGACGAGGGTCGGGGACCCGAGAAGGCCAAGGGGCCTGAGGCTGGGCCTCATAAGGGGAGTCGTACGGCATGTTACATGATCCTGACGTGAATGCGGACATAGTCCCACATCACACCGTACACCCCTATGAGGAATCCTGGGCCGTGGCCCGATCGCTAGCACCACCTGGGGGAAGTTTGTCACCTCGGGATGGGGAAGAATGAATCAATGCACTCGATGTCTGGGACATCTCTGGGTGGACCCAAAGATCCAGGACACTGTTGACCATGTTCGAAACACAGCGTTCCTATGGTGACCCGTTGTGGGAGCAGCAAATGAGCGTCGACCGCTGAACAAATTCGCAACGCGGGACTTGTATCGATTTGTTTCTTGAAAACCCCTCAGGGGCGTTGGCCCGTATCGGTAGGAGAGCCCTTGGGCATTGTATCCAGGCTGTTCTTGGGGGTCCCTAGGGGTGTGAAAAAATGATGGAATCCCAGTCATGGAGTGGGTGAAGCATAACTGTATCCATCCATGAAAGGGGAAAACACCTCCAGGGGGGATGTGCATCCGGGTCGAGGCTTGCTCGATGTGAGTTGGGGAACAAGTGTGTACCCTTCCATGTCTTGACCTGAGGGGCAGATTTTGGCTCTTGGGTTGGGCCAACAGACGAAATGACCGGGAGTTCCTACGTATCTCATGAGGATGAGAATCAAGCCATACGTAGTTCTTGAAGGCCATGCAGTTTAGCGTCATGCGGTGAGGACGTGGGAGGATAGAAGAATGGGAGTTGGCACATGGTGTGACCCTTACAATCCTTGTGCGAGCGGGGTTGCATGAGCGGGTCCAAGAAAGCCTACTCCCTGCTACACAAAGATCCTCCAAGGAAACTATTCCCAGGGGGAATAGCGGAAGAGAAAAGATTGGGGCTGGGCTCAAGACGAGGCGTCCGAGCGTTCCTACGTATCCCATGAAGATGGGAATCAAGCCACATGTAGTTCTAGAAATGCATTTTAACGTCATGCGGGATGATGAGAAGCACCTCATTTGGGGATATGTACGGTACGACAAGTGATCCGACGTGAATGAGGACGTAGTCCTACACCGTACCATACAATCCCGCAAGAGGGTAAGTCGGGGAAAAACCTAGGGGGGCATGGGGCCAAACCGCGGTGAAGATGGGGGCCAGGGGCCCAAGGAGGCCAAGGGGCCTGAGGCTGAGCCTCGGTCAGGAAGGCCTGAACGGCTTGCAGTTTAATGCCTTGTGGGACGAAGATGCAGTTTACGGTCGTGCAGGACTTTACAATTTAGAGTCATGTTGGACCATAGTGTCCAGTTTAAGGTCATGCGGGATTGTTTCACAGTTTATTGTCTTGCAGGACGAAGATGCAGTTTAAGGTCGTGCAGGACCATTTTGCAGTTTAGGGTCGTACATGACCTTCTCGCAGTTTAGGGTCTTGCTGGACCGTCTCGCAGTTTAGGGTCGTGCTGGACCCTCTCGCAGTTTAGGGTCGTGCTGGACCCTCTCGCAGTTTAGGGTCGTGCTGGACCTTCTCGCAGTTTAGGGTCGTGCTGGACCTTCTCGGAGTTTAGGGTCATGCTGGACCTTATCGCAGTTTAGGTTCGTGCTGGACCTTCTCGCAGTTTAGGGTCGTGCTGGACCTTCTCGCAGTTTAGGGTCGTGATGGAGCTTCTCGCAGTTTAGGGTCCTGCTGGACCTTCTCGCAGTTTAGGGTCCTGCTGGACCTTCTCGCAGTTTAGGGTCATGCTGGACCTTCTCACAGTTTAGGGTCGTGCTGGACCTTCTCGCAGTTTAGGGTCGTGCTGGACCTTCTCGCAGTTTAGGGTCGTGCTGGACCTTCTCACAGTTTAGGGTCCTGCTGGACCTTCTCGCAGTTTAGGGTCGTGCTGGACCTTCTCGCAGTTTAGGGTCGTGCTGGACCTTCTCGCAGTTTAGGGTCGTGCTGGACCTTTTTTTCCCTAGGCAAAGTATCGCTTGAGGAACTTGGCATTGGTGGGAGGGGTTATACGCTCTCCATCCGTGGTCACCAAGGAGTATGCTCCATTGGGGTAAACCTTATGGATGATATAAGGCCCTTCCCATTTGGGTTCAAACTTGGGCGGTTTCCTACCGGGAATCATTGGCGCTCGAAGGGCCAGTACCAGGTCACCCTGTAGAAAAGAGCAGAGACGAACCTTCTTGTCAAAGGCTCTCGCTATCTGGTCCTGATACCTTTCCAGATTGTACAGGGCACGAAGCCGGTTCTCGTCCAGTGTTTCTAATTCAGCTAGATGGATCTCGGCTACCTCATCTGATGTCTGGTGATCATAAACTGCAGTGGGTAGCAACGGCAGCTGGATCTCAATGGGTAGGACGGCCTCAGCTCCATACACCAGGGAATATGGGGTCACCCGGGTAGAGTTGCGAGTCGTCGTCCGGTAATCCCAGAGGGCGTTGGGGAGCTTGTCCGGCCAACTTTTCTTGTTCTGACCAACCATCTTCTGCAGAATGTTAGAGAGGGTCTTGTTGAACGCCTCGATCTGTCCATTCGCCTGTGCGTGGTAGCGGGAGGTATGGTTCGACTGGATGTCGTACTTCGCGTACAATTTCATTATTTCAGCTGCTCGGAAGTTGGTGCCGTTATCGGTGAGGACGGCGTGAGGGACTCCAAACCGGTGGATAATATTGGAGCTCACAAAGTCAACGATGGAACGGGCCTTGACCTCTTTGAGAGGAACTGCCTCTGCCCACTTGGAGAAGAAATCTGTAGCAGTCAGGATGAACCTATACTGGCGGGCTGTTGCCGGTGGATACAGTCCCACTACATCAAGTCCCCATACCGCAAATGTCCAAGAGTACTTGGTTGGGTGGAGGGGCTCTGGCGGCCGATGCAAGAAGTTGGCGTGTACTTGGCACGCATGGCTTCTCTTGGCATATCCAATACAATCGTGGATCATAGAGGGCCAAAAGTACCCTAACCTCCAAATTTGATGGGACAACTTCGGCCAAGCATGATGGGCGCCGCAGGAACTGGCGTGAACCTCTTGTATAACTTGAGGTATCTCCCCTCCTTGGATGCAATGGAGGAGGACACCATCGAAACTCTGCTTATAAAGGATCTGTTCATGACTGGGGCCGCTCTAGAGGGTAAATTGCAGCGCGCGGTGTCGGATTCGCTCTCGTTCGGCCCGGTCGTCCAGGAGATGACCATTTTGGAGATACTCGACAAAAGGTGCTCTCCAGTCGGGGGTGGTTTCAACCACTACATATGACAAACCCGGGACTCCTGATATGGAGGGTCCGACAATGAGATGACTTACCCACTGGCTATCACGGTCCTCATGGGTGATGGGGGAAATGACTCTCCGGTGGGCCACGTGTATGACCCAATCATCTTGCTCGGGTTCTGCAAGCAACGCTGCTAAGCCAGCCAGGGCGTCTGCATAGCCGTTCTGCGACCGTGGGATATGGGTAACCTCTGGTCGAGAAGAGAACTGGGCCATTAGGAGGAGGGTGTACTCCAGCAACGGTGCAAGCTCTGGATTCCTGACGACGTAGACACCATTAACCTATTTGATTACCAGCTCGAAATCTCCCTTCACATGTAGGTGGGGAACATGGATCTCAAGGGCCAACTCGAGGCCGGTGATGAGAGCCTGGTACTCTTCCTCGTTGTTCGTACAACCTTCTGACAACAGGAATGAGTATGGCAGGACGGCCTGCGCCGGGGTAATGAAGACAATACCCAGGCCCACTCTGTTGAGCTTGGGATCGTGGAGACTCCTACCGGTGGGGCTCCGGGAGGCACCATCGAAATGCTTTTGCCAACACGGGGCAGCATGATTGACTGAGAGGATCGTCTCATCAGGGAAATCCAGGTCCATGGATTGATCCGCGGAGGTTGGATGGGCAGCTAAAAAGTCTGCCAATGCATGTCCCTTAATGGCCTTCTGAGGTAAAATCCTAATATCAAACTGCTGGAGAATCACTTCCCACCGTGCTAGTCGGCCAGTCAACATGGGACGGTTCAGGATGTACTTCAGTGGGTCCACCCGGGAGACCAATTGCACCTCGTGGTGCTGCAGGTAATGTCGCAACTTCTGCATGGTGAAAGCAAGCGCAAGGCAGCTCTTTTCGATAGGGGAGTATCTGACCTCCGTATCGAGAAGCATGCGGCTGAGATAGTAGAGACTATTCTCAGTACCCTCGTTGTTCGTCTGGGCGAGCAGCGCACCGAGGGATCTCTCCAGGGCGGTCACGTAAAGGACCAGTGGCTTTCCGGAGACGGGTGGCATCAGGACCGGAGGTTGGAGCAGATACTGCTTGATTTCCTCAAAGGCGGTCCAACACTCCTCATCCCATTCGTAGGCAGCGCCCTTCTTCATGAGGCGGGAAAAGGCCTTACACTTTCCATCCAGATTCGGAATTAATCAGCGTATACATGCTAAATGGCCTTGAAAGCCTCGGAGCTCCCGAATGTTGCTCGGGGGAGGAATTTGGCTGATGGCCTTGATCTTCTCCGAGTCGATCTCGATACCTCAGTATCTGACAACAAAGCCCAGAAACGTCCCGGAGGTGACCCCGAAGGCACACTTCAGCGGGTTCATCTTCAGGTGACGGGAAAGGAGGAAACCGAACACTTTCTCAAGGTCTTTGAGATGGTCCTGGCGCTGGCATGATTTGAATACGAGGTCATCCACGTAGCATTCCACCTATGTCCCAAGAATCGGTTTGAATATGCGATGCATGGCCCTCTGATAAGTGGCACCTGCATTTTTCAAACCAAATGGCATAACCTCGTAGCAAAAGGTACCTTGGGGAGCCCTGAAGGGAGTGGACTCCTCGTCTTCGGGGGCCATCCGGATCTGGTTATAACCGGAATACCCATCGATGAAAGAGAGGTCTTGGAACCCGGCCGTGGTGTCAATCAACAGCTCCGTCACTGGGAGTGGGAAGTCATCCTTTGGGCAGTGGTGATTAAGATCGCGAAAGTCGATGCAGACTCTGATCAGCCCATTCTTCTTCCTGACTGGAACAATGTTGGCAAGCCACTTGGGGTACTGGACCTCCTTAACGAAGTTGGATTTGATTAGATTATCAACTTCGGCCTCAACCATGGCACCATGAGAAGGGTGCATCTTCCTGGGAGGCTTCATAGACCCACGATGTTTTGCTGGGAGGCCCAGACGGTGGACGGCTACTTGGGGATCCAGCCCTGGCATCTCATCGTAACTCCAGGAAAACACATCACGGTGCTGTTTGAGGAAGTCTACGTACTGCTGCCGCTCCTCGAGGGACATGGATGCACTGATCAATGTGGGTCTCGGATCTTCCTCGCTGCCAAGGTTCACCTGTACCAATTCATCAACCGTGGTAGAGACACCTTCTTCAAAGGTGGGGGGAGCATCCTCCAGGTCTTCCTCCCCACCCGTGGGGGGAATTCCCCCGACGGAAGGTTCTTTTGGGCTATCAAGATCCACGGGGCAGCTGGTGCTGGATTGGGCAGCAGCGGTCATCACATCGGGAGACTCACTTGCCATCGAGACCGTAGCAATGAAAGTAGTCGACCCTATCCCATCTGGCCTTCGGCCTAAGGGGCCCCGTTTGATGATATCGAAGCAGTGGTGATGTGTCAGCCTTAGTCAGTTAATTCCAGCCCGGTGGAAGAGACACGTGTGGCGCACCGCCGTTGTCATCAGCTTGACGTCCCGATACCGTATAGCGGTAGGAGATTCTGGGATCACCTGAGCCTGGTTGATGTAGGAGTACGAGGTGATTTTCAGCCGTCGCTTGGACACGGGAACGTGCCTTCCTTGCGTACCCGAAACAACAAAACATTGCCCCATGTCGGGGGTTGTGGCCTCCAACCGGTGGATCAGGAGGATGTAGGCGTCATCCATGCTTGCCCAAGGGTCACTTGTGACCGGGGCGGGTTCACCCTCGCTTACCAGGATTTGCTTATCCTTACTTTTGTAATAAACCGCATCCAGATAGCGGGCCTCACAAGAAGCGAAAGGAGATGCATCTCCTTGGAGCACGCCTACTCGACTGTTGAGCGAGTACATGAGGCACTGGTGATACGACGAAGGGACCGCTGCATGCAGATGGAGCCATGGCCTACCCATCAATGCATTGTAGGCGGTGTTCTGAGAAACAACCATGAACTCAGTGCTGGAAATTAATCCACCGAACTGAGTCTTCAGGAGGATCTTGCCAACTGGGGTTTGCTCCGTCTTGTCGTACCCCTGGATCCTGGGGTCAGAGGGGGTTAAATCACCTTCAGACAGACCCAGCTTTCGTAACGTCCGGGTCAGAATTAGATTGATTCCAGAACCTGTGTCAACGAGGCAGCAGCGGACTTCCACACCGTTGAAGTGGCCAGTGATATATAGTGGGAGAATGTGCCCCTGTATGGGAGGGTCCTCATATTCACCGGAGAACAAGATAAAAGCCTGACATTCGGCGTTTTCAATCATCTCGGTATGGAAGGCTTCTGCAGCTGCTACCTCCATCTCGAACTGGAGGGGGCTCCTTAGGGCCTCGACAAGTGCTTCACACATTTCAAATGACAGGAGAAGGGCCTCAAGGATGGATGGACTCGCCGGAATGTCGGCCAGGTGCTTCATAACATCGTACTTTCGTGCAAAACGCGAACCTCTTCTTATAGGAGGTCGTTCGGCATTTGGAGGCACAGCGGGTCCGGCTGGCTGAACCGTCGATTGACTAGTACTGGGTACATCTTGCTGCCTACTAGTAGAATCCTGAAGAGTAGTCGCCGGACTAGGATCGGACAAAGGAGGCTAGCCTGTAGCAGGGCAAGACTGACTGTGATACGAACGAGGCAGCTCCCGCCGATCCAGTAGCACGAACTACGGTGGAGGTAGAGCCGAGGGTGTTGGATGGGTTTGCGCGTGTTGAGATCTGCGCTGAGCATGCTGCCTGGTCTCGGTAGCGTGCACGGCTTGGCCAAAAGTGCCTGCTGACGTGCCTTGATGAACGGTGCGATTGCGATTCCGCTGACGTTGACGTCGGTTGGAAACGTTGGGGAGGTCTTCCTGGCATTGCCCCTCGTCCGGGGTCATATAGGGATTTACCAGCTCCACGTTGTTAACCGAAGCGTACCCTTGGATATCACTTGAGGAGTCATCCACCGCTGGGCGTATTCTGGGAGGAATCCCCATTTCTGGGGGCATGAAGTCGCCGAGAGTGCGGGATGATGATGGCACCGGCAGTGCGCGTTGCTTTTTCTTGCGTCGCAGCTGCTTGCCCTTTTGGGAAGGGGCCGACTGTGAAGATGATGCGGAGGCACCGACTACATCTTCTGAAGGTTCCGACTGCTTCAGGTGCACCCGGATGATACCATGGGCACAGACGACGGTTTTTCGAGCCATCCAATCGTCGTATTTCTGGGATCCGTGGCTAGGGACATGCTGCCACTCACCTTCACCGTCGCTGTCGATTTCTGATCCTGCAAAGACACCTGCCACTTGCACTGGTGCTGGGCCCAACTTAACTATGTTGATATTGACCTGGTCTTGAAGCCAGTCTTTAAACACATAGCATTGCTTGAGGGTGTCCCCCGGGATCCTATGGTAAGGGCAGTAGTCGGGGTGATCGGTGAGATGCGCCTCTGCCGGCCTTTTGCACTCAGGCAGGCGCACAATCCCTTTCTCTAGAGCACTTCGGAAGTAGCCAGGGACCGGATTTTCGTTGAACGAATAGGTCTGGTACCTTCTTTCCGGATAGGGGGCCTTGGGGCCTGGCCCTGACGAGTGGCCGGAGGGGCCTACCGAGGAGGCGGCGCCTGATTGTCTCGCCTAGGTGGCGGTGGCGCGTTGCGCGGGGGAACCTGTCGGTTCTGAGGCGGTCGCTGCTGGGCAGGAGCCTATGCTTGAGGTGGAGGACCTCTGCGGGGTTGTGGGGGTGGTGCCGCCGGCAGCAACTCCAGCTGCCTCAGGGCTTCTATTTGAGCCACCGCGACGGGTTCAGCCCTGGCGGTCCTCCTCGATGGGATCATAGGGGGCAACAAACGTGCCTGACTAGCCTGTTTCAGGGCTTCCTCGAGGTGCTTGGCCTTATACGAGAAGTCTTTGAACCCTCGTGGGTAGTTCTGGGTGATCAGGGAGGGTACCCGTTCTATCTTGACGTTCCCCATACACATTGTCAGTAATTTCTCCTGAGTTAGTGGCATATCGAGGGAATACGTAAGTCCCTTCCATCGGGTGATGAAATCTGCGACTCGCTCATCGGGCCTCTATTTGCACATGAAGAGGTCTGCGATGCTGGTCTTCCGCGTGGTGGAGCTGAACTGGTATAATAACTACCGG
This sequence comes from Viscum album, assembly GCA_963277665.1. NCBI lineage: Eukaryota > Viridiplantae > Streptophyta > Magnoliopsida > Santalales > Viscaceae > Viscum > Viscum album. The sequence goes on along the minus strand of OY728129.1, from coordinate 562,661,360 downwards.
CGAAGGTCCTCCCAACCGGTCACCGATCAGATAGGGAGCAGGTTGTACCAGACAAATTCCGGACCTTCCAATGTCTGTACAAAACATCGGAGTTTGGCGGCTTCTTGCGGAGCCGGGGTCCCCAGCATGGGGCCACACCTGGAAGAAAAATGAGCCAAGTGCTGCAGCGGGTCCCCTTTCCCGTTAAAAGGCAAGAAAGTGGGGTTCCCAAAACCCGGAGGCGCGAGCATATCATCCTCCCACGCAGGATAAGGCTTGCCATCCGGTGGGACCGCCACCTGCCGCGTTTCCAACGCTTCGAGGCGGGCTGTGAGTGCCACGATAAGGTCCTCCGGGTGGGGGTCCCTATCTTGACGGGGATCCCTAACCACAAGTGCATTGCCATGTTCTTAAACATGGTAGACGGCTTCGGCCGCTCGTGGGTCGACTAGCTGGACGACCTGCGCGGCGACTGGGGGAACCCGGGTTGGATTCTTCAGATTGCCCCGTCGCTCGGGGGGGGGGGGGGGGGGGGGGGTTGGCGAGACGTATCGCGCACTATTGCCGTATGTTCCGGCTTCCACCCTGTCTGCGGCAGTAGCATGATCAGCGTGGCCCGGAGGCATCTCACCGGGGGGAAATTGTTCCTGCCCCTGCTGCCCCGGCCTGGGATTACCATAGTGGGGTCGCCGCTCTATGGCGAGCTCAGCCAAGAGTTCGTCGACCAGCCTCTTCTGCTCAGCAAGCTGCTAGGGTAACGCGGCCTTCTCGGGATCTTCTTACGTCTTCTGCACAGAGGCAGACGGTTCAGAGTGCTTGACATCTCCGACGTGCTCCTTACCCTTGACAGTGTTTCTATCGAGTAACAGTGATTCGGTGGGTACGAGGAGGCCCAGCAGGTTCCTCTGCTGACGGGTAACTCTCCCTGATGGGTCCAGCAGCGGCGGTACGCCCTCCAGTGGAAAGTCTCCATCAAGGAATTCATGCTCATATTTCTTATCCACAATGTCAGCCATGTGGACTGCGACCCCTCTTGAGGGCATTTCCGCGATGTCAAATAGCGAATCGGGCAGCTGTTGGATAGGGTCGAAGAGGAGAGCGCCATAGTGTCCCCAACCACAGACTTGAACATGGGGGTGGCTTCCCTGATGATTCTGCAGAGTGCTTTAAGACTCTGAACACAATTTCGTTGAAGGGCGCTCTGGTGGCCTGGCGACTCAGAGTGCTGGGCCACAAGGAGTGCAGCTGCATCAATCAAGTGGCACTGCTCACCGATTTCGTCAAAGTGCTCTCGAATTCTGGGGTACACCACCCGTTCATAATGGAGGCGGAAGTGTGTCTCCCATATGGTTCGACAAAAACACCCCACTTTATCAGGGGTAAGAGTCTCTGGTATGTGGAAATTCAGCGACGTCGTTGGCCAGAACTTCTCCAGGAAGTAATCCGCTGCAAGAATACTCCAGAAGCTCCTGGGCTCGGACTCAGGGTCTGGCCCTGTGTTGCCCCACTCGTCAACCGGGGGCGGCTGAGGGACAGGTAGCGGTACCGAGGCGGACCTCTGGGATAGTAAGCTCGGCGGTGGAGAATACAACAAATGAGCTGACTGGCCGCAGAATTCTGGGCCATCCTCCGAAGAGTGGGGTGACCTGGCCATGATGTCACGATATGACGGGCCGATAACCACAGCATCCGGAATAGGAGCCGCGGCTACCGGCGACAGGTCGTGTCGTCTCTCTACCGTCGTTGGCCCCCAAAATAACTCTATGTGATCTCTGGTAGAGGTATAGGGCTCTTCTAGTGACAGAGGAGGTGATTGCGTGGTTGAGACCTGTGGAATTCCCATGATTTCTTCCACCTGGATGTACCTGCGGAGAGAGACGGGAATCTGGTAGACCTCAAATTCTGGGAGAATGAGGCTAACGCGTCTAGTTCCTGCCCCAGTCCTTGATAAGGAGGAGTAGGGAGAAGGTTCCATCGCTAAATCGCATTCATCTTCTGAGTCAGAGAAGTGGGAAGGTTTGATCTCCACTTGGGCCTTCCCAGGATTCTTCTTGTGGCGGCGACGACCCGCTATTTTTCCCCGGGGCGGCTCTTCGAGACAGGGTTGATCCCTATGAGGCAGCCTCAGGGCGGAGCTGGCGCCGTGGTGGAGAGGGCCCCCACTCGAGATAGCCGGGGTGTGAGGGGAACCGGGGAAAATGATGAAGGGTACATGGGGAGGACCTCCATGAACAACACCAATGTAGGCGGGGCCTCTGTTGGCATCGACAGGAGCATGGGGAGGACCTCCATGGCCGCTGCGGGTGGAGTGGGGCTGACCTTCACTCCTCGAGTTGCTAGGGCGAGGAGGACCTTCGCCGGTTGTAGAGAGGACGTAGGGAGGGCCCCCACGTTGGACAGGGACCGGATGGACAGTGCCTTCAGGTAGGCGGCCGGGGGCAGGAGGATGGACTCCATACCCCATATAGTGCGCGCAGGAAATGTTTCCGCACTGAGCGTCACTGCCGCGGGGCAGGTCTTCCTGCAGGATGGGGGTAGCACGAGGCATGCCTCCATGACGAACCTCAGAGCGGGGAAGGCCCACGCTCTGTGGAGTAGTGGTACGTGGAGGACCTCCGTACGGGGTGACATTACCGCGGGTTAGCTCGCGGCGATCACCACTTGGGCCTGCAACCCGGAGAGTCAACCCAGCATGCCCGTGGGGCGGTTGGGGTCTCGATACTGGTTGGGTGAAGGAGTGCCCCTGCTCAGTGTATACAGGGGCTTCACAATGCACGTCGGCAGTGGCTCGGGCCACTGTATCGGTCGACGTTGACGCGCCTAGGCGAGTTTCCTCAGCCCGTGCCCGGCGCTGACGTCAGGTCAGGCGAGCTGGTGCAGATGGTGCAGGGACGTAGTCTGCCTGCTCTTCCTGCGGGGCCGGACAGCGGCGCTGACGCGGCTGAGCGGGAGCTCTCGCCTGGGGCCCTCAGGTCGGGACACTGAGCGGGCTGAGCCAGACGACGCCCGCCTCTTCAGCGTAAGGCGAGGAGTCGTTAAGGCGTTCTGGAGACAAGCTCCTGAAACGGTTGAATGTTGGGGTGGGGAGCAGGGGCTCCCTGCGCGGCCTGTTAGGGCGGCGTTGACGGCGGGGCCTGGAGGCCTCCAGGTCCAGGCGGGTCATATCCTGGGTTGGGATGACCCCTTCTTCCTCATACCTGCGCATGAGGTTGTTGATCACCCTTCGCTGGATGACCTATGATGGGGAGAGGGGACGTGGGCGCCCCGTATTCCGCGATGTGGCAGCCGTTGTGGCGGTAGAGGCGCCGTGTGGGGTGGTTGTGGCAACGTTGCCCCTGCCCCTGCGTAGGCTTGCGGGCAGTGATCGCGTCTTTGTAACAGCAACTTGGTTCCTGGCAAACGAAGGGATCAACTCGTCAGTACTGAGAGGAAAAGGATTGACAGCCAGTACCCCAGCGTCCTTCCATTCTCCACGTCTGTATGAAGGATCCACGCCAACATGCTGCAGAGCGGAGTGCCCCACGTTCTACTGCCCCGACTTCCGGTGAGTTTCACGACAGGCCCGCTATTTGCTTGGCGGGACCAGGCACCAGATATCTTGATCTGGTGACACATCAATCTACTACTGTCTCGAACGCTACTAATCTCCATACTGAGGAGAAGAATTTTACGTCGGGTTCACCATTTATGTTTCCGACGCTTTCCGCCGGGGCGCGCGCGCGTTCCGCTCCGTATTTGCGGAGGAGGACGCATGGCGCTTCTGTTTCCCCGCATTACCGCTTTCCAAAGTCGGGCGGCATTCACTCCTTATTCAGGGATGTCTGCTCCTTGATTGAAACGGGATGATGGGATGTCGGTTCTTCCTCCTGTGGATTCCTCCTCAGAACTCGTCACCTAGTCCGGGTCTCCCTCATAGATTTAATACGTAGTTCATGAAACTCTTCCCAGTGCCATGTTTCCATGGACACCGGTTAATTACACTGCTTCTGTCGAGACATTCCAAAGGGTCCAGTCAGGGCAGCAACATTCAGTCAGGGGAGTAGTCACGTTGAGGCATTAGTAGCGTGTCTGGATGCTGCGGTACCTGGCATGTCTGTCTGTTATCCTTGGAAACAAGGCTTCTCGAGGGCGTGGAGCCCCGAGCCATCCCACATCGAGCGCGGGGAATTATATGTCATAGACACATATCTGAGGTTTTCCTCAGCTTCCTGTGTTTAACACAGGGTACGCCCCGAGTTTAACGTCTAGCGGATACGGATCAACCCAACCAGAGAAATAGCTAGGATAGATCGGATTGAGGGATCCTCCTTGAAGGGATGTCGATACCGGGTCCATCCCATGGATGGCTACGAAGAAGAGCATATCGACATTGTCTCACAGGGATAAGACGGTCTGGGCGAGAATCAGGACGGGTGTTAGGTTGATGAATGGAGTGGAGGGAGAGTGAAATGGGACCATCACAAGGGCGACAGTGAAGTTGGGCTTCAGCCTTGACGAGGCTTCCTACATATCCATGTGGTAGGGAATCAAAGTCTGCGTAGTTCAGGATGGTGCCGGTAAACCGACATGAAGCTGGACCATGGCCCGAGGAATGTCGTCAGCGAACCAACGTGAAGGTGGACCTTGGTCCGATGGGCATCGTCAGCGTACCGACGTGAAATAGACCCGTGGGTCCACTAATTGTGGGCTTGAACCTTGGGAAGGTTTCCTACGTACCATGCCTTGACATGGATCAAAGTCCTCGTAGTTCAGGGAATATAGTTTAACGTCATACTGGACGAGGGAGAAACTCGACGTGAATGAACGACTGAGCAATGTGGCTTGAACCTCATGGAGGCTTCCTACGTTCCATGCCTTGACATGGATCAAAGACCTCGTAGTTCATATGGGAATGGGTCGCAGCAGCTTACCACTGGACCAGAATGCAGTTTAATGTCATGTTGGACCGGGGTGAGACCCTACGTGAAATGACGGGTGGGCTTGAACCTCATGGAGGCTTCCTAGGAACCATTACTTGACATGGATCAAAGACCTCGTAGTTATCTATGGATTCGCCGGTGAACCGACGTGAAAGTAGACCTGGGGGGTCCACTATTGGTGGGCTTGAACCTCGTGAAGGATTTCTACATACCATGCCTTGACATGGATCAAAGACCTCATAGTTCAAATGGAATGCGCAGTTTAACGTCATGCTGGACGGTAATGAGACCCGACGTGGAAGAACGAAGGGTGGGCTTGAACCTCATGGAGGCTTCCTACGTACCATGCCTTGACATGGATCAAAGACATCGTAGTTCATAAGGGTGAGGGGTCAGGGTCGGTGCTCACTCTAAGCCCACGTGAGTCATGCTCGGTGTGAGAAACCAGAGGTTGCAAGGACCTGACGATCACGTCGCGAGGGGTGCGTCCGTGAGAAGCGAAAAGGGGCTTACGCGTTGGGCGGCCCATGCTGTTGGGACTTACTCCAGGATGTAGGCCCAGAGGGGGGTGCCTCGTTCCCTATCACGCCCTCCACTGACCTTTGTAGTGGGGAGGTACGGAGATTCACAGGTGCAATCATCTGTACGAAAGGTTAGGGGCTTACGCTCTGAGGCAGCCCTTCCCCTACGAACATACGCTACTCCGACGAGGAGGATCTCATTCCATGTGCGGAAGAGTTCCATTCCCGTGGAGACGAGTGGTGTAAAAAATGTTCGACCTGGGGGGACCCTTCGTGAGGGAGACGAGGTTGGGTCAGAGTTTAACGTCATGTGATGAGGACGTGGTGCTTGGTAGTTTAACGTTCTGCAGCTCGGACGAGGTGGGTTCACTCCACACCCCTAGGACTTACATAACCGGTACCCTCTGGTCCTTGGGGAAGGGAAGGTACCAGTAAGGCCATTGTTAATGGGGGTTGTGGAACGAACCATCGAGGGGTCCACTTTAGCATGGCTATGCGAAGAATCAATAGCCGTTAGCGTGCCTATGCGAAGAAGTATTTGGCGATGCAACGCTACAGGTGGTATTGTCCATGGGACTTTGAAATCACATCGTGTAAACCTAGAGGGTCGCACGGGAAGAGGAATCACTAAGCAGAGGAGTGTGCTTCGCGATGTGTAGCGATCCTGCCTTAGCATAGTGATCACTAGCATGGGTTAGGTGTTTCGCGAAGCATAAACGCTCGGCGGCTGCCCGGGTTTCCTTGGGAATCCCCTTCCTTCGCGAACGCCCTTGAGCTTCGCGATGGGCATCCCTCTCGGAAGAGGGGCTCAAAACGAGACAAAGCAGAGGCGTCTCACGAATTAGAAATACCTCACGGAGCTCATGATTCCCGGGGCAAAGAGTGCTTTGCGATTCAGGAGAGGAGAAGTTGAAAGGTCGGATTGTCCATCTTCGTGGTGGCTCGCGAACGTCAAATGCATTCGCGGAGCATTACCGCCTCCGGAGCTTCGTGGCGGCTCGCGAACGTCAAATGCGTTCGCGGAGCATTACCGCCACCTAAGCTTCACAACGCCGCCATGGTCGGGCGCTTCGCGGCGGGGCTTCGCGTGGGCGCTTCGCGGCGGGGCTTCGCGTGGGCGCTTCGCGGCGGTGCTTCGTGAGGCAGTGTGCCAGCCTTTTTTTCGTTCCGTTCGTTCGAGCCACATTTTTGGCGCCATTAATAACATAAATATATAAAAGAGTCATGGTGTAGGAAATAATTCCCCCCAAAAAATATGTGATGAGCCTGAACTTCCATCCTCTCAACCAATGGAAATTCTTAATCCTCAAAGGTCCAAAAATAATGAGAACCATCCTTTGGAAATTAGGTCTAAATGGATATAGAATCATTGGGTGTTTCCTATTCGAGGAATAAACCCATTCAAAAACGATTGTAAAGTTAGAACCTTAAACCAACAAGGTCATTCCCATTTCCAGAAGAAACAACGATAGACAAGGGCATACATTTCTATCTTATATAGTTGTTACCTCTATACTTCTTGATCGAGTATGATTAAGGTAGCTATCAGATTATGAAGGCCTAGTCCTATGGAAAAGTGTGTCATGAGAGGACCCTATTCCTTGATGGACCATAGGAGAGGATGAGATATTGTGTTTCTAGGGATGCGTATGGGTTCCAGCAGACATATGTGAGGAGCTAAAGCGGGACTTTCATTCCTTAGTTTTGGAAATTCATCCTGGTGTCACAATGATGTATCGTGATCTACACTGTCAGTATTGGTGTTCGTGTATGATGATAGATGTTGCTGGGTTCATCATGAGGTGTTCCACTTGCCAGCATTTAAAGGCAGGTCATCAAAAACCAGTAGGGATTTTGCTGCAGTTACCTATTTCTAAAACGAAGTGGAATGATGTCGTGATGCATATTTTGACAGGGCTGTCGAGGTCTCCTAGAGGGAGTGACACAGTTTGGGTTGTCATTGAAAAACTAATGAATATTTATTACATCTTTCTAAAAATGGATACCTTCGGTGTTGATGATCTGGGGTGGTTGTACATCCGAGTGATTGATTGTTTTCATGGAGTTCCAAACTTCATTGTTTTAGATGGGGATGCTCATTTTTATTCTCGGGTCTATCAGGGACTATAGAACAATTTGGGTACACAAGTGCTATTGATTACAGCTTACCATCCTTAGACATATGGCATGTCTGAGCGTACGATTCGGGTGCTTGAAGACATGATCGGAGCATGAATTCTGTATTTTGGTGGTTCTTGGGAGAAGCATATACCTCTTGTGGAGTTTTCTTACAACAATATTTTTTCAAGAAACTATTTAGATGGATCATTATTAGGATTTGTACAGTAGGCCATGCCGATCACCCTTATGTTGGATGAAGGCATGAGAGGAAGATTTTCTGGGACCTCATCTTGTTCAGGAGAAGACAGAGCAGATAGAGTTGGTTCAGAAGAGGATGGCTGCCACACAATCTCGTCAGAAGTCATATGTTGATCAACAAAGATAAACTCTAGAGTTTGAGGTTTGGGATCAGGTGTTTTTGTTTGTCACACCAAGGTTAGGACATAAGAGGATTAGGAGGTAGGGTCAACGTTCGTCGAGGTATGTCAGACCGTTTGAGGTGTTGGAGAGAATTGGGCCGATTTTCTATTGGTTGGAGTGACCTCAGAGGTACCGGGATATGCACGATGTTTTCCACATTTCTTAGCTCCGACGTTACTTCTGAGACACGTCTCATGCTTTACAACCCGAGGAAGTTGAGTTGGAGGTGGATTCATCAATCAATAATCATCCTATCCGGATTCCCGATCACAGTACAAAGGTTCTTTATGGCTGGTCTGTTCCTCTGGTATGGGTGCTATGGAAGCACATGTGAGTACATGATAAGACTTGGGAGTGGGAGGCCATTTTGCAATCACAGTGGCCAGAGTTGTTCAGGAGTTCTTCTTCTACGCCGTGCTAAGAAAATTCAGGGACAGATTTCATTATCGGTGGAAGTTTATAAGAACCCGGACCTTCTTTTCAGGTATGTTTTTTCTTTTTCAAGAGTATTTTTAGAAAAAAGGGGTTTCTAGAAATTTTCTATGTACACGTCGTGTACATTATGAGTACAGGCAGTGTACATCAAAGGTACACACAGTGTATTTTTTTCCATTAAACACTCTGAGGTCACATCTGATAGACATAACCATCATCTTTTAGTTCTCGTTCATCTGAGAGAACCCATACAGATGTGGTTATTCAACAAACCCTCGAGCCTCCATCTGTTATCTTAATGAAACACTGTTGATTGCGTTGGAATCACATCGGTGAGTTATCTGTTCTGATAGAACCTCGTTTCATGATTTCTCATATTTTCTGAGTTATCATGGGTTAATCATTTTAGATGTTTTCTTAGATCTATGGAATTCTATGCTGTTTCAAGCATTGAAGATCAATTATATTGATTTTCTAACCCCGAGGTACGTGGTCTGTTCTTTTCTGTAGAATATCTTTTAGTTTTATGTTCAAATTCGCCCAATACCCATGCATGTGGTATTACACATTTACCATTTTATCCCTATTGTTTTCCTTCTTTTCTTGTATTCCAGATTAGAGGTTATTGATTTTGAATAGGGTATTTTGATGTGCGTTGGATGTATTTCCAATGCATATAATTCCTATTTTGACATTTAGTCTAGTTTCCATGTATGCTACTGTTTACATTCCCATGCCTTGTATTGTAGGATGGTGGGACTCTTTCTATGATATTATATTATGTTGTAAATTTATATCCAATTATTTCATGAGTTATACGTTGGCCGTTACGTGATGCAATACATTTTGATTTAGACAGGGCTGTGAGAACCTTGTGTAGTAGACTGTAGAAAGAATTGATGTAATGGATTCTCTAGAATGTCATTTATAAATTACTATGTGAGACAACATGGGGAATTGATGTTTAGTGCTTCCTTAGAAGGTCTTTAGTTCCTCAATGTGGGCCACAAGTGGTGTGAGACATTGAGTGCTTCCCCGAAGTGCCTTTTGTAAGATAAGAGTCTATAGGGGGAATCGATGATGAGTGATTCCCTAGAGATTCTATACTTTAGATGAACCAGAGGGGTGAGATTGAGTGTGATTCCCAGAGGGTTACTAGTATCTATTAGGAAGGAATAGAGTGGATGGGATGTGAGTAATTCCGATAGGGTTACCAGTTTGTGTTTACCTACTTTTATTAGTTGTTTCTTTATTTTTGGATTGTGGATTGTTAACTTCTGGGTACATTCCTATTTACTTGTTTTTATACTTACCTACCATATATTCAATGACTGTTAGGTATAGATATTGTGGTTTTTTCCAATTGGAATTGATCTCACACCATGTTTGGACCATTATTTTGGGCCCAAAAAGATTATATTATTGTTGGTATAGATAAGGGCGAGCACCCTTCTACATCAGGTACTTGATATGTTGTAGAATCGGAGAGCATGATACCTTTATATGGCATGAGATGCTAAGGAGTTTATCTGTTTTCGTTTGTACATTGGATTAGTACTATATTCAGAATTGTGAATTGTTTGTAAACTTTTCTAGACATATATGTATCATGCATCATTTATATATATGTATGCTCCAGTGGGTTCTTTATCTCAGTCTTCCACTGTTTACTATTATTGGATGTTTACTCCTTCCGATGATGTATTTGTTTATTTACATCCACTGTGTACTCTTCCAATGAGGACATAGTTTCCCTACTATCACACCCAAGTCCCTCACTACTAGTCGGTAGCCTCTAGCATTCAGGGAAATGCCATTGAGGCCATGTGACCAACTGCGTACGGGGCGCCTCTAGGTGGATTTCAGAACCGGGACATTACACATTGTTTTATAGAGGCCACATTATTGAAGTGTCAGTAATTCAATTCTTGGGCCAGAGTAGGGATGGTTGTGGATCAAGAGGCCCATTGGCGCAGACAGATCGAAAAACTGACTAGAGGAGCATCTCCAGTGGCCTATGGAATGTGTCACTGGTGCGACAACACAGGCACGACCACACCAGTACAGTGAAGGTGGTAGCTAGACCATGATGTCCACGTGATGTTGGTGACACTGAATGGTTCCACGATAGTTATAGAAGAGGTTGGTTGTGGTGGAGGGTGACAGAAGGCCTGTCAGCGTGCTGTAGCTGTAGGAGGCTGTGGCCAATCGGCCACAGCAGTGGGAATCATGGCATCATGCATGAGTCCTATGGAGAGGGTGGGACACGTCAAGGTAACCCATGTGGTTTGGGCCATGCTCTGTCAACTATGGAAGGAGGGGCCCCATGTATGTGAGGCCAACTACGGACGGACATGTCGCTACTACCACATCTGGGATGGATAGCACACTACAGGCTACACTAGCGGTTGGTCCCTCAACCAGTGGGCCAGACCTACACCGGTATGGCCAAGGTTCCAGACCGCCAGGTCGCCCAAAAACCCAGTCTAGTACGAACTTGAGAAAAGGGAATTGTTACAACCTCTCAAATCACACAGGTGGGTCCTGTCCATTTGGCATAGGACCTGCCTGCCCTATAGGGGGCTCAAATTACAAGTTGAAGACATACAGATTGACTGGCCGGTGGTGTGCCGTCCTTCCTGAATACATCATCCACGCCGCCAACAGCCCCCAATGGCCCCACTGACATGGGGAACCTCCAACCATGGTCTACAGACTATAACCCGCATTACCTAGGTGGCCCGGACATGGGCCACCCACTCCGCGTAGCGCCAAGCAGGCACCATGATTCCTACTGCCACACTCAGTTGGTCATGGCCTCAATCCGTCACGACACTCATACGGGAACTCCACCATCCTATAACACAATCAATGAAAGGCATTCACCTTCGCAGCTGCCACCTCCGTTCTTCAGTGCCAATGACACCTTCTATGGGCCACCAAAGTTGATATGATTGTCTGTTTTCTGATCTGTCTAAAGCTATGGGCCACTCAGGCTTCCATCATCCATCATCAGGGCCTGGAATTGAATTTACTCCACAAAAAGAATGCAACCACTATGAAATCATAGGCATAGGATCTCGGGGCTTGTTTGTGTCATCCTGCACCCTCCGTATTAGAGGTTTAAATAATGTGGGGGGGAGGGGGTTGAGGATTCTAGATTGCTAATTTCATGCATGGTTTGAATCCTGAATAATAAATCAGCATGAAAAGTCACCCTCCCGCATAAATTCATGAATCTTGGATCAACCTATTTATGGGTTGATCTATGATCGTTTCTTCTAGAAATAGATGACCGGGTAAGAACATTGAAATAAAAAAAAACCCCAACCACTGTATTTTCAATTGTAAAGAAATAATCCCTAAGAGTTTAAGGTGTAGACACCAATATTTTCAGATTTGTTCTTCGATGTTCCTCGATGTTGATGATGTATAACCGGTATTCTTCATTGGAGAGGGATTCTGTTGGAGATTTATTAGAGTGTCGAAATGGATTAATTTTTTCACCTCCAACATGCTAAATAATTAAAGGAAATATGTCACATCATTTCAGTTACGATGTGACGTCATGTCATTAGGATGTTTCATTTATGAAATAGTGTCTCTTTTGTGTTCCCTTTATTTCATCATAACACTGCATGATTCATTCCATTAATGAGCCTCATTAATATGCTATATCTCCATATCATCTTTGTACCACAATGTCCCCTTCTTCCACCCACTGGGAGAGAAATAACATAAAATAACGTTTTATGTTATTTTTTTATTTTTCGTGAAATGGTTTAAAATAAAATTTTCTATTTGGACCTTGCTGGATGAAGTTGAGTCCATTATATGTGAATAATTATTTTTTGAACTTAACACTATCCACATAATTACAATGTGAGAACCTATTTAAAAGTTAGAAAAACCTGCTCACGTGTTTACTAAACATACCTTAAAAAATATCAAAATTCCGTTCTGAACACTCTAAGACAAGAAATCATGTGTTGTCAGAGCGTTTGGTAACATAATAATTCAATATATATAAAATTTACATTTAAATATAATTTATAAGACATTACAATTTCCCCAACATAGGGATTTACATCCCTGAAATCCAAAACAAAAACTAATTATATAGATGGGTGTAGTGGGAATGAATCTGAGCCCCCCCCCCCCCCCCCCCCCCGCTCCCATGTGCTATCGTACAGATTCCCAGGCTTCCACCAAACATGCACTAGTTGAATAGACCTTCCATGTAGTACCTTCTCCTATCGATCCTCTATCATCCATGAGAACTCTAAAAATGTCACCCCATCGTCAATGTCATGCTTTCTCTAGTCAATGAAGTGAGATGGGTCAGGAATGTACCTCTTTAGCTGTTACTTGTGGAGAAAATCGTGCAACCGGTGAATCTGTGGAGGAAGGGCTTGGCTATATTCCACCTCACCAAATCTTCTCTGGAACTAAAAGGTTCTAATTAACATCATAGATAGCTTACCACATCGGCCGAATCTTTGTAACCCTCATCAGGGTGAGACCCAAATGCACACATGTCCTCCCTCCACATACTCCAAGCGTCTATGTATCCTCTTGGCATAATACTTCTCCCTGCTTTTGGTAGTTCTCATCAACTCTTGGAAGATCTGCACCTTCTTGGTGGTAGCTATAACCAACTCCAGACCCATTAGTGTTGACTCCCCTGCAGTTGTCCAGTATATGGGTGATTTACAAGTATGCACGTACAAGGCCTTGTACGGTACCATGTAATGGTGGAGTAGAAGCTATTTTTGTATGCCAATTCCATCAGTGGAAGGTGGTCCTTCCAACTACAACAAAAGTACAGTACATAAGTACGAACCATGTACTCCAGGGCATGTATAGTCTGGTCCATGTGACCATTGTTGTACAGATGAAAAGATGTACTCAAAAGAAGTTGCATCACAAACACCTCCTCTAATTAATTCTAAAACCTAAATGTATATTCTGCCTCACGATATGAGATTGTCATTAAAGACACCACATGAAGTTTCACTATCTCTTGGATGTAAAGGCATCTCACACCCTCTACTGGTCCCTACACCAGGATGGGTAGGAAGTGAGCCAGATTGGTGAGTATGTCTATGATCACCCAAATAGAATCATCGCCTCTGGATATACACGGTAACCCCATCAAAAATTCAATCGAGATAGAATACCACTTCCACTCCAGTTCCTTATGTGGTTGTTCCAAGCCTGTTGGAACCTCATGATTGGCCATCGCATGATGAGAAGTGAGACATCGTGAAATGAACTCAGCCATTTCTTTCTTCATCCCCAGTCCCCAAAACTAATGTCGGAGGCCATAAAAGATTTTATCCACTATTGGACGTACTGTCAACGGGGAAATATAGAACATACTCAACAACTCATCATGAAAAATAACTGGTACTATATTTCACCCTTTGAAAAGGATGGTGTCATACCCACCTATCGAAAATCCATTAGGAGCCTATCCTGGGGTTTACTGAGCACACTGATCCTCATAGTCAACATCTACCAGTTGTACCTCCCTAAATCACTGTAAGAGTGGGTGAGTAATAGTCATATACTAAAGGTATACATCTCGACCATTATCCACAAAGGATATCTACACTGGGGGAAACTACTCCATTACCTCAGACAACAGCTATAAACCGGTTCTAGTGTTGAGCATGTATGCCACCACATTCCCCTTCCAATGAGTATAGGCTTTCTCAAAGTCATAGTCCTGGAGGAACTCTAGCTATCACTACTATCATAGGTTCAGGTCCTTCTAGAAGAAGATATACCAGAGACTCTTATGGTTGGATTAAATTGAAAACTGGTCACCCATCATGTAGTTCTTCCACAATATCAAGGAAAAGAACACTTCTATTAACTCTAGGTCATGTATTTCATAGTTATGCTCATTCCCTTTCAACTGGAATGAGCCATATGCGATCTCATCTTGCACCTACATCATTATAAAACCCAATCCTGTCCCTCATGCATCACAGTAAAATATACACCCAACACCCTCATCTAGTGGTCTCAATATAGAGGCACAAGTCAGTTTCTGCCTCAATTATATCGAACTATACTGACACTTATTCATCCATCTTAAGGAATTTCCCATTCGTGTCAAAACTGATAAGGGTAAAACTACTCTATTGAATCCAAGCACGAACCTCCAATAGTAACTAGCCGACCCCATGACATTTCACACCTCATTCATTCTCTTGTGAGGTTCCCAAGAAAGAACCACAACTATCTTCGCCAGATCCACTAATACTATAAACATATAGATAACGTATCTTAGAATGTGGACTTCCATAATCCAGAGATGAAACTCCAAGAGATTTCAATAAAGATGGTTCTGTCAGATTGTATCCATAACTATCTATAATTTTGTATCATGCTTCTCATATGATGATGATTTTACCAGGATGTCCTTAATGAAGAACATGAAAAATTAGTCAATATTAGGATGGAATATCATGTACATGAGGAAAATGAACACTTCTGTGGAATTAGACACACCAAAATTCATCACCAGTAACTCATAGTCGCTATACTGGAACCTGAAGGTTGTCTTTAGTACATCCTCATTCCATACCCAAAGATGGTGATAGTTTGACATGAGATCTATCTTTGAGAAAAACGTCTCTCTCTTCAGCTGGTCAAAGAGGTCATCGATTATTGGAATTGGATACTTGTACTTCATGGTCAACTAGTTCAGACGCCATAAGTCCACGAAATACTGAAAACATATGTCATCCATCTTGGAAAAAATAACTGAGGCTGCCCATTGTCAAACGCTAGGCTTTATGAACCTCTGCTCCTGCAAGTCCTCCCACTATAACCACTTATTGCAATTCTCTACAGGAGCCATCTGATAAGCCTTTGTAAATTGGGGTGTTGTTCCAGGGAACAAGTTGATGAAAAATTCTACCTCTCTGTGAGGAGGTAGTCATAGAACATCCTCAACAAAAAACATCATTGTACTCATCCACAACTATAAGAATGCACAGACTCCTATAATCCATTTCACCAAGGGTGAGGCTTGCCAACTTGTGAGTTATCGGCTACACCCTCCTCTGAAAAAGTTATTCCTATGCTAAATGGGTTTCATTCTCACCAGTGAATGAAATCCAGGTCCCATATCTACAGAAACAACGCATTGTATGCCTAAAACAGTCGATTTGTGCATTGACTATCGATAGCCAGTCCATACCAATGATGACATCGTATTGCCTGAACCCTATTACTAGGAGTGTCCAGCTAATGATCTTACTTGCTGGAGTAAGCTCAAACTGCAGGAACTAGTGTGAAATGGTCTAATTGTCTCATTATGGAGTCTATATCTATTAGGATCGAGCCAATAGATACCCTAAAATCTCCGATATCCAAATGAGAGTTGTTCCAGTGATAGTGTGACAAGCACCTAGGTCTATAAGAACAACAAATCCGGTAGAGAAGATAGAGATTTTACCTCATATTATCTCTCAATTACCAGGGTTATATGAATTTTATTATTAGATCTGAGCTCTCCCCTTCCCTCCTTCTCTTTATGGTCAGGGTGGGCAACCTTGGGTGGTGGAGGTAACACATCAAACCATCTCCCACATCATATTGCTCAGCCAGCTCCCATACCACATCTGTCGCCCAGCAGACCTCCTCACTCAAGTGGCTTCCTCTCCCTTGGTAGTCCCTCAACCATCTATTGGTTATCCAAAGGGATGTTCGAGCAATCACGTGCCATGTGTCCCCCGCTGCATGCAATGCACAACTTGGATCCCTTGTGGCTCCGCATAGATTGGGAGCCCCACACTACGAACCCTATGTCTTAGGGTTAGCATCTGAAAGACATGACCCACATGGTCATATGTCTCTATTATCTTATAACTACTCAAGAAAACACAAAATAGGTCTACAATAATCTCTATTTTTAGGTGCTTACTCCTTGAAGAATATCTCCACAAAAGGCTTCACTCTTATACCCTATTCTAAGTAGGGATTCTGAAAGACAACACAGATGCCCGTATCTCCTACCAGAGTCCCAACTAAAAGGCTAGAACCTTGAAGAAAGGGTCTTACACCATGTCTATGGAGTAGCGAGATGATTCAGTTCACCTTGATGAGTACTCCAAAGCCATATTTCAGCCCTACTGAATGTGAAAAAGCTCTTGAATGCTCATAGAGTGCAAGTTCATTGGGAAAAAAATCCTCCTATAAAAGCCTCTATAAATCTAACGAGGTGTGGGTCAGCACATCATGTGTCTAGGTGGTAAAAAACCACCATCTCCATTTTTAGCCCTATAGGAGACTCATATCCAAGTTCATTATCTGGTCAGACGGTGTCCTCACTAAGTATAATTCTTGTGTCACAACCTCCATCAAGTCCTTAGTGACCTTAGGATCTGTATCTCTCCTAAACATGGGAGGTCACTATCATTGAAACTCGTGTAGGGTACTAATCCTAGGAATATCCTCTGTCAGAACCACTAGTAGTAGATACTATCCAATAGGTGGTGGAAGCACTACTGAACAACCCAGTGGGGCCATCTCTAGAAGTAGTCCATGAAGGGATACCTCATCTCTAGGTGGGATATTCTTCCTACCATGTATTGGGATCCTGGCTGGTCATCCATGGTGAGGAATCCTGATATAGATGAAGATGTACAACTATATGAATGTTATACCTAGTGAGATGAATATTATTCAAATTAAAGAGACACTTATTAAACTAGATGTTTCATGTATTGACCTGAAAAGAAAAATTTACGGTCCTCGTGTATGGATGCGTCAGCCGTCGCATCAACAATCGACTCCACAAATCTGAATTTCAGACACAAAACACCAAACATTGAAAAAAAACACAGACTCCCAATTATTGTGGTAGGACCGACCACACTCTAATAAACCTTTTACATGACACGTCCCCTTGTGCCCATATCGTGACTACCCCAAGCCCACCACCCAAGGACTAGGGGGTGGCGACTAGCAGTGAATGGATCAACCTGTAAGTTAGTGTCATTTTTCGGAGTACCAATATGCACACACATGTCCAACCATGTCCCAACACACAAGAAGGGGGAAAAGTATATTAAAATAAGACTTAGAACAATTTATACCTGAAAGATAGTGGACTAAAATACAAACTCAACCAAAAATAACTGAAACAACTATTTAATAAAAGAAACACATATTTCCATATTTGGAAAACCGTACATGATCATATAAGTAGTGAATCTATGGGATGCCATAGTAGTAAATCATATCCACATGGTCCTACTGGGCCCCACCTCATCCCATGACACCATGTCCACCATCGAAGCATCGATCAGTCCTATTTCACTGGGCTCCACTGGGTCATGGTCCATCGATGACTCTATCGAAGCGTTGATCATCTGCACATGACCCCACACATTTTTGGGGCCTATGTTGGGTCGAGTAACACGAAACCCAGTAGGGATCTGAAAATAAAACGGAAAGGCCACAGAGAAATCCTCAATGTAAAGCATGATGAGCAAGACAACTGACACCCGGTATGTTCTAGGGTAGTGATAATACGATCATCAGTCATATCATCGAACTTCTTTGCTTATAGAGAACACCTCATCCATCGAGTATTGTGGGACTTTTTTGTCACACGTAGAGGATTCCCACTATCCTTGGACTTATATTTTACTCATCCATAATTAGTACTATAGTAATGCTAGGTCACACAAATCCACTCCCCACCGTGGGCCTACCGGGTCACCCTGAGACTCTTCCCACCATGGGTACACTAAGGTACTTCTCCGGTCGAGTACAATGGGTTTGTCAGGTCCCACAGAGCCACTCTCCACCATGTGACTATTGGGGTTAGATAAAGACACTACCCACATGTATATCATAGACCAGGATTCAGATCATGTCCAACCACATGTTACGTACTTTACACGCTAGGTAGAACCATTCCTCAATCCTTTTGTTGAATCTTAAATACAATGAAATTCACCAAAAAGCATTCCAAAAGATCTAAATCATCAACAGTGTCCCAAAGAGTCCATTGTTTTGTAAATAAAACATGTGTTTTTCAAGATATGATCATTTTAGTAAACCGGGGGCTGATTTTGTCGGGTCGGTATGACCGAGTTAGACCGAGTCCTATCGCAACCAACCCAAGTTTCTTAAAACAACCGTATAATGAAAACTGATCATCTCATTGATAGGATTTTTAAAGAATTGGGAGCTACTTGATGAGGTGGATCATTTGGAATTAAATTAATTTCATTTAATATATTTCAATATTTGATGAAAGGCATGAAGAATGATTCCCCCAAGCGCGCCACGTACAGAACCCTACGGTTGGTAGAGACCTAAAGACTACTCGATGACGGCCCTATGGGAAGATGCTCTATGTGAACCAACATGACCAAGGTGGGGAGATGCTATGTGTGACCCAGAAGACACCTGATACATGATAGGAGGAGTACATAATCTTGGACAAGGTGGAAAGCGACTCTATGTGACCCGACATGCCCATCGTGGAGAGTTGCTTTTTGTGACCCAACATACCTAAAGTACTCATCATGGATGAGTACCATAGTGGTCCAAGGATCTTGGAATGTGGCTTAGAGTAACATAGAAGGACCACTGTACTAGATAGTATAATATTTCTTTATAA
Organism: Viscum album; assembly: GCA_963277665.1. Lineage (NCBI taxonomy): Eukaryota > Viridiplantae > Streptophyta > Magnoliopsida > Santalales > Viscaceae > Viscum > Viscum album. The sequence continues at coordinate 562,642,311 of OY728129.1, read as the reverse complement.
ATTGAGGACTTTAATGATATAGCGGATGATGCTACTATTACTACACAATAACATTCAAGGTGTGAACTATCTTTTGCTTTGTTCTTGAAATTCTGGTTTATTGTCTAGTCTTTCATTTTTTGGTTTGGGGTCTCTACTGATTATCATGTTACTCACCCCAGAACATGACTCTCCCATGCATGGTGTCTCCAATGAAGATGATCAACGCTTCGAAAGAGACCTATATGTGGTGGGACCCAATTGGGCCCAGTGAGGCAGGACCTATCGACGCTTCGTCGGTGGACTTGGTGTGCTAAGTCCTGGATGGGCTCAGTAGGACTATGCAAAACAGATGTACTACATGGGTTCTATTACATTAAATAAACACATAATCATGTGGGGGTTTCCTTGGATTGCCATCAAAGCTCCATTTTGTACTCTATTGGTTCAGTTCTTTTTTTGTTGGGTTTTATTTTAGCCCACTTGCTTTCAGCTATTCCTTGTACTCAGTCTGGTTTTCGTATTACTTTTTTAACTATTCTGTGTGTTGGGTAATGGTTGGGTGTGTGTGTGCATACAAATAATTATAAAAAATCCTCCCACATGCAGGTTGACGCCTTCGAAGGTAGACCCTAGCCCCTAGCCTTTAGGATGCGGTCTTAGGGTAGTCATGGCACGAGCCCTGAGGGACGATATGTGACATTTATAGGGGAAGTTTTATTTTTACTGTGGAGTTTCAAAATATACCAATAGGTGAGTATGAAATAAATATTTCTAGACATTTATTTTTTGTTTTTTTAGAAAACATCTATTAGTACTACCTCTATATTATATTTATTTATATTTCATGATGGATATTTTATTTTCTTGATATGATTTCTTGTATGGTTAATTGAAATGTTGCAAATCCAATTTTGGGTTATCTGGTTCAATTTTATATTTTGGTTCGGGTTTTATAATGGGGTTTGGAATGATAAATTTAATTTAAAAAGGAATATTTGGTGTGTTGTTTTTAATCATAATATTTGAGCGTAACTATGATTAGTTTCTACAAATAATTTAAAAACCTATTTTATAAATGAATTTACAACTCCGCTATGAGGAATATTTCAAGAATTTAAATCCATGGACTCAATGGGAATCACCTACTATGATTTATAATCTCATAAAACACTAGTATCACTCAAATTCAGTAGACCGAAGATATTTTTCATGTATAGGATTCTGTTTCGGTATATCATGAAGATGGTTAGTTTTGTACATAGTGGGGAAAAAGAAGTCACATAAGGATGTAATTAGAATGGTTGAGTTTTATTTTTGTATTTATTTTCCTTTTGTCATAAATTTGTATGAATAGATTAGTTTTTTATATATTTATATTCAGTTATAGTTATTTATGCTACATTATTTCTTTTATTATATGGTCATTGTCTATTTTTTCTAAATCATTCCCAATGTGATTTCATTACTTGATGGGTCATTTTTGGAGCTATTGGGGATTAGGAACACCCTTTAAGACATGTCTCGGACTGGGTCATGTTTCAGGTTTGATGGAATCCCATCTTGGTTAGTTTAAGGAATCTATACATCGTGATAAGTGGGAAACATCACACTGTCTCACCAAAAAACCAATTCTCAGTTGACATAAAACATATAATTCCTAAATATGTCATTATTACCTTACCATTATTAGGTAAAAAAGTTTTCACACTTATCAAGATGTGATAAGGGTGTGAGTAATGGATTCCCATTATGATCCCACCCATGTGTTAAACAAAATTTTCCAATCAACCAAATTATAAATAGTTAATATATGAAAAACATGGATTGATAATTTTTTTTCATTAATATAAATATAATTTTATAAAATATAACCTTTTAATACAACTAAAATCATTGTTATATGTATATAGGGAATAATAATATATTAAATAGAAAATTTATAATAGAATTCATCCTTTATCCATATTAATATCAAATCCAAAATACTAAAGGGATAATAGAGGTCACTTATAAAATATCATAAGTATTAGATTGAAAGGAATCTTGTACCTATATAATAAAATAATGATACAATTAATTAGTCAAATTCATAGGTCAACCAGGTCAATGGATTATAAGAACAACTTATATGTATACCACAAATGAATGAGACAACTATATATAATACTAAAAGTCCTCCAAGGTATCAAATGTTACAATGATTTTCATATATCAGTATACCTCTTTAGTTTGATTTCATTTCATAAATATTTCATAATAATAATTTTTTATTAAATGAAATATTGGAAAAATAATTTCATACACCATTCCATGGTTCCCTGATCACACCACTCATTTACCAAAATATATGAATATTTCTCCAATAAATTAAAAATTATTCATAATTTCAAGGGAATAAAAGGATCATTATACACATGATATAGAAAAAAATTAAAAAATTTGTTTGAAAAGAAGATCATATGGAATTCAAAAAACAATAATGATATACAGAACTACCAATTCCACACATGGATTTGCATGGGAAAAAATTAATATATGCACAATATGAAATGGGTACAAACATGAATGGAAAAGGGAACCATTGAATTTTCTACAATATTAATATAATTGTGTTTCCAAAAAAACAATGTGGATAGAGAATATATGTATTGAAATACGTCATTGAACATTAGAATTGAACAAAACCAAACAAGATCTTAACATTCAAAATATAACAAACAACTAATATTCAAGAAGAACATAAGACACTAAATCAAACATATATAGTCATAAGGAAGAACATAAGACACCAAACGAATATTATGAAAGAACATTAGAATTGTCACATGTTTGATAACTCCTACAAAAAACCAAGTCTTCTTCTAATACAAGATAAGATGGAAGAACATAAGACACCAAATCAAACAAATATAGTCATTGACAATGATTGTTCTGATATCATTACCCCAGATAAATATTATTGTGAGTTATCAATCCATCACTGGATATCCTATGAATTCTTTTTGGGTGGATCAGGGCTAATGAGGATGTTTTAGAGGTTATAATAAAAGTTTTCATGTTATTAATATAAAAATCATAAGATAAATAATTACATGAACTAGGTCATCACTGACTATATAGTAGATACCCACAGGTATGTGAGTGAGGCCTATAAAATTTTAGACCCTCTGCGGGTTATTATTGGTTTGATGGATCATTACAAACAACTATCTGGTCACCTCATATAGAATTTATTTAATACAACATTGATTCCTCCCCAACCCCTCCAAAATCCAAAGATATTATCAAAATCATCTTAGCATAATCTGAATCATAAGAATGTAAAAAATAACTACAAAAAAATGCCACTTATCTGATGGAAAGGAAAGATGATAGATGGGGTAAATATTCTGTGTCACATTCCTTATGCATTTACTTAATGTAAACATGTTATCGAACATTATCTTAATATTTTTCATATTTAATTATTAAATGATATCTATATATATCATTCATCTATATATATATATATATATATATATTTCTATTTATATTTCTTTTAGAAATAAATATGTCTCATTTTAGTTACATTCTAAATTATTTCGTTAAATAAAACTTATTGAACTAAAAATTTATATTTCAAATCACATTATATGTTAGACTTTTAGAAAAATATTACAATCCAACGATTTCTTAAAAACATATTATATCAACATAAAATGTTCTTTTTTGTTTTTATATTTGAAGAATGTATATTCCATTATTTCAATTGAATGATGATTTTACCATATCTTTTGAAATTCTATTATGGGACTTTATTCAAAATATTCTTCCTTTTTAAATATATTTAGACCCTTTCTCCAACTATATATCTCTTCTAAAATATTTTAAATATATTATATAAGGAATTTCTTATTATTTTGAAGGTGTTCTTATCTCCTTAACTATATAAATATTTTTTTTAATAGTGTATTTTTAAATATTGGTTCTTTCAAAATAATTTTTATTCTTTACATTATGATATGTAACACAATATATATATATATATATCTTGTGATTTATAAATTTATAATCAGTTATATTTATCTTATTTAGGATTCCTTCTTCATTAATTATATTGGTTATAATGTCTTTATGGTTCCATTCACATTATTCTCTTAAGAAATACCTAAAATATTTATAAAAGAACCCATTATATTTCAATTTATTATTTTCAATGATTATATTATTTTAAAAATATTTATTTTCAAATATCCATTATTAATTTATTTTTTTGATTAAATAATGTAATAATGGTCCTTGTTAATCATTTTTTGAATTGTAATTATTTATTTATTACCATGTAAACCGAATAAATATTTATAAAAAACTATTTTATTTATTTCTCATTCATTCCATCATTATTATTAAAAATACATTGTAACTATAATATTTTTATTTATTGTTTTAATCATTCAACAATTTAAAATTTTCACTTGTAATAAATCAATACATAATCCCTAGTATTCATGAAATATGATATTTTCCTAATTTTAACACATTATATAATACTACGTAACAATTTTATTATATGAAAATTTATTTTCATTTTAGAAAATATATATCATCTATTAGAATTACCATTACAATTACTACATTTTTAAATTACTTACTCAATTTGATCTCTCATTATACAATTTCTAAAAAAATCTTTGCTGAAACAACCTCTTAATTCATTATTGAATTTACTATATATTAATGATATTATGGAAATTAATTCCCAATATAAATTTTAATACATCAATGAATTTTTCATTTTTTAAACCACGTATTTATTATGATATCCATTCTACCAACATTTGTTTCTATGAATATTATAAATATAAATCTTTAATTGTAGGGTATTCCCCAAGATGACCATATACTCGATTTTCCATAGATATTATTGAATAAATTTTTTTTTGTATATTCTATATGTGGTGAATAATCAATGATTAATTATAGTTATTTTTTTTTCAATTTACCAAGACACTTTAACTATTTTAAATGTTAAAATTTAAAATTTACAAGACTAAATTATTTATTTATTTTTAGGGGATTTTGATTTTTATTATATGGAACGCATAATTATGAATATATCATTATGTGATTTGTGGGGGAAAATCATATAAGCCTACATTTAATTCATAAATGATTTTTATCTCTTTATATCATAATTTAGTAGGATTATATTTTTTTATTTTACATAAATGATTTTGGGGAATGTTATTGTTATATTTTCCTATAATGTTATCTGTGGAAATAATGTTGATTGTTTTTTTCACAATTGTATGGATGTGAATTATAAAATTATCAATATACACAATCTAATGAAGACTATGTAAGTGGGTTTGGGATATATTATTTTTTCTAGGATAATTCATATTCCACTTAATAGATTAGTGATACTATATATCAATATTGTTGTGCTATGTTTCACATTCTTATGGAAAATTGCATATTTAACATTATTGGTTCTATATTTTTATTCCTTGTTGTATGATTAGAAAATTTACCACATTGATTTTCACTTATATTTTCAAGACAATATAATATTTATACAAAAATTTATATAATTATCACAAATATATATTTATTTTGATGTGTTGATAAATTATGTATTTCGAATTAAAAATATTTACCAATTACTAATCATTTAATATCAATACATTATTTTGTTTCCCAATTTATCTAGGTGATCAATTTTGATAAAGATAGTCTGATCATATTATTTAGGGTATATAGTGGAAAATTTAATTATATTTCATTGGTTTTTGTAGAAAAATATATGAAGTTCTAATGTCAATTTTTTTTTGAAATAGGTGGTAATTTCTTATATTTATATAAGTATGCTTGTTTATCAGCAAATCCAGAATATTGGGATAAAGATTATCACAAATACATTATTTATCTATGTTCCATGAATGAAAAATAAACCCTGATATCTTTAAAAAGTTCTCTTATATCCTCCACATGTTAAAAATAATAATTTACCCAGAATGATCACTGAGAACACTCGTTGTTCTCTTAAACCATCTAGCACTAATAGTTTTGGAAACTCTCTTTCAATCAGTTACCACCTTTATTATTTTCATTTTTTAAGAAATTATATATCTCTAATAAATAAATTGAATTGATATGTTTCCCAAGGGTATATTATTCAATTCTCATTGAATAACTTGAAAAAATACCCATCCACATGGTTCTAATTTATATCAAACACAAACATGTTTTTCAATAATATGGTAATTTATATACCAAACCATTCAATTATATATATATATATATTGTATATCAATCCATAGTAGAATAGAAAAATTCATAGTAAAATATATGTTAGTATTATAAAATAACAGCTAGGACCTACAAACATCCATTTTCAAATAATTAACAATTTTTTAAAAAAAGGCATTCATATCAATTCACCACTATGAAATGTTGACTCAATTATCACTAAATAATTACATCATTGTACTCCTACATTTGATATGATTTTCTCATTTCATTTTTCCATGGATTCCATCCCATTTCCCATTCACATAGGTAAAATAATTCTTTATATTGACTTGAATGATTGAATTAGTGATCTATGAGCTTAATTTTCCAATTCAACATATGTGAACATAAAAATACCCCTAATGCCTATTTTTTTTCAAACCCATTGTATATAATGGTTGTTTCAACCAAAACATAATTCTAATAGACAACATGTCACTTTGATTTCCTATTTCAAGAATACAGTTAAAGATAATAATTCCATCACACGTTCTCTATCCATTTAATTTAATATCTATATCCACCATGATATAAAACATTTTTTAATATGACATAATTTTTTTTATTAATTTATTCATTCAATGATTACACCAAAAATATATCACTAATAATTTTTCCACTATAAGTAATGAATCAATATTTATTTCATGAAAAATCTATAAAATTTTAACCTAACCAATTGAATAATTATAACCTATTATTTAATATATGTAGTTTTTTATTTAATTATTCATGTTTATAATTTTTATGAACCACTAATTCATGGCTGAAATATTATTTAATAACCATACATTATTAAAAATAAATATATTCATGGTTTTGTAAATTTTGAAAATGATATCATTCACGCAATGTCCACATGATTCAATATTAGTGTGGAATGAAATATAAAAAAATATATGATCATCAAAAAACAATTCATTCATATTGATTATTACTCTGTCCCCGAATTTCTATTCCATAGTCCTTATAAAAGGAACTTAGTGTAGACACATAATGATATACTATATATACCACAATTTTTCATTTTAATTCCAATACATATACAGAATAGTCTAGTAATTTTACAATCAAATAACAGTCAATATTTTTCATATAGTTGTTATCCTTTTATTGAAATAATATTTTGAAAAACAACGTTTTTATCTTACAAAAACACCACAATCATTTACTAGGCTTTATCCCTTTCAAACAACAATAGTTAATCTAAAATTGAAAGGAAATATGAACTAATATACCTCCCCTATAGGAATTTATATATCTCGCCCATTGTTAGTGAATTAATAACAATGTTCTTTAATGGTCACATGGTTGAAATATTTACTATAATAATCAGAACATAAATATATCTTAATACTTCATGATAACATATTGATGAAATTAAATAATAGTTTAGTGTTCATTATGGAAATATAAACACCTTATGGGAGGGGATATTTTTTCCTAAAAAATTTATATAAATAATTACTCTAGAATTTTAATTTAAAAATTATTCTTATGAAATAAAAATAATAAAATTTAATTTCTCAAGATCCATATAAATTAGATGTAGAGAGATACATAATATGATTAGTAAACCATATTTTTAAAATTATACTTGATAAACTTATATATGTTCATAATATTATTTTTTCATTGTATTAGTTATTGAATATTTTATTTTATTTAAAAACATCATTTAACAAAAATCATTATAAAAATAGAGAGCACATAAGTTATAATACAGTTAATCTATTTTTATATATAAACTAATATGATGAATAATTAGGAAAATAAAATATATTCATATACTTTAGTACTTAAGAATTTATAATGGGGTTTCAATATCAAATAATAAATATTGGAATTTATAAAATAAATTTATTTTTAATCACTATTAACATAGTATCCCAAAGTTACTAGATAATTTAGTACATTAGTTATAAATATAATATATTTCTCCCCAAAGGATGAAAAATTTTAGTATTATTTCAAAATAAGATACAAAATTTAATTTCACAACACCATTGAAAAGATAAAATAAAATAATATATTTTAATTGAGAAAAACATTACTAACTTTATCATATCCCTATGGATTAATAAAGATCCATTTCATTACATCCCGGTATAAAAAAAATACAAAATGGGTGATCTCATATTTTATTTAAGTATAAAGTAAAATGAAACCTATAACCAAAACATATGGTATAATCACATTTTCCATGGAAAATAACATAAAACTTGATTTAAATAAACAATTACATGATCACATTGAATAATATGGAAGGAAAAAATGCTCATAAACCTATTACTTCTATCTAATCTGATAAATTTAAAACATATCCTTGGATATCATAACAAATAATATTCTAAAATGGAAACCAATAACATATCACAAAAATTGGTAAATCATAATCATAATTTCGTCACCATATTCCCAAACATAATATATAATTGGGTGATCCCATGTCTAAATTCCAAATATAGTTTATGTCCTGAAATATACTAATGCATTAAGTGTCTATAATGGTCCCTACAAGACATTCACTAAGACTGATTCATTTCTCATATGAAATAGGAGAAATATTTCAAATGTAAACATTTATATTTGATTATTTACATATGATATGTTATTAATGTCCCTTTTCATAAACATTATAATAAACCATTTAGAAAAATATAGAAAACGGTATCAAAATTTTACATCCATAATCTATTTAATGATGGTATATAATGAAAAAAATTGTTAATGGTTTCAATAGATTATTATCTATGTATAAGATTAAAAAAATGTTTGAATTCAGAATTATAATTCAAAAATATTATTGGAATATTTTTTGAAGAAATTTTTTTTTCACTCTTTTAAAATGATAATTTTATGTCTATCTTTTTCCCCAACTATTAAGGAAAACTATTTATCTTAAAATAAAACATTATAAATAGAAAATAATAATCACTTAAATGTTTATTATTTATGGATAATATGTTTTTACAGGTCAAAAAAGTTAAGACACCATCCTTTCATACGATTTTGAAAAGAGTTAAAATTTATTATTTATAAAAATACATTAAGAAGAAATTAATTTTTTTTTGTACATGTAAAACAAGGGTAGAAATTTATTTATTAATTAAATTGTAGAATGATAAAAATTCGTTTTTTAAAAACAATAATAAAAAATTTATTATCAATAGAAGAAAAAAATAATTATATCCTTTTATAATAATAATTTGTCAATAATTTTATATACCAATTAATATTAAATTGTTCATAACATGAATCTATCTTTGAAAACTATAATATATGAATATAGATTTTTTATACTAATGAAATACCAAACAATTCCCATAATGGAGATTTAAATATAAACAATTACAAAAATTTTGAGATTTTAAAACAGACCATTTACACATAGGAATATTTTGATTAGTATGATACATTAATGAAATAAAGTAAAATGGAAAATAAAATACGATGATGATAAATATATTCTTGACATAAAATAAAAAATGATAAAAATAGACACCATAAAAAAAATAATTTGTGAATATTGCATGTGTCTTAAAGAATTAAATGTGTGATGCGAAACTATGACCTCATGTATAAAATCCTTCAAACATATTTGAACCTTATGTATAATAAATATATAATTATTATAAATATAATGTGGGATCATAACAGTATATATACCTACATTTATGCTTTAATGATAACATTTTAACACCTTTTTATTAAACATTCCATGTTAAAATTATTACTATGGGTAATAACAACTTCTTTTCATATACATTTTTTGTTTTTTAGTTTCAGTTCTTTTAAATAGAATATGGTTTTATAATATTAATATTTATTTAATCGAAATATATATTTATTATATGCATATTTATAGACATCAACAAAATTAGAGATATAAAAATGAATTATATCATTCATGAAGATAATATAACATATTTATTGATAAACATTTCATGGATTTTTTCATTGGATGGAGCGAAAAATAATTGAATAATGATTTGAAGAATAATTTGTATTTTCTTTATATCATATATATTAATTATATTTATATTTATTCAATCTATGAAAAATAAAATGAAAATAAATCACATCGCATTTTGTAGGAGGTAGTCAACACGTATGCATGAGAAACATTATCATTTTCCAATTGATTGTATTGTAAGAATTTATATGATATATTATCATTCAATAAGTATTATTATTTCCCAAATTTCTTATATTTTTCACAAATCCATCATTATATATATCCATGAGAGGTAGTGATGGAAAATTAATTTCAACGTTTCCCGATGTGGATTCCCTTCATACACATGATCTTCATTTTTATTTTCCATATGATGAAATGGTATATATATATAAGTAATGGAAATAAAATAAATAAAATCAATATATTTTGGATGCTTTTTTTATTAATTTTTTCATAGTTTTTAATTATTGTTTGTATTTATTATAATAGATAAAAGAAATACTTGGTTAGGAAAAATATATATTCTTTGTAAAACCACCTTATCTATGTAGAAAAAGCCATTAAAAATTGGTTTTGAGATAAAAAAAATGAAATATATGTATTTGGTGGATATGTATATAAAATATTCTGGAATCTATTTTAAAATTAAAATGGTTTTATAGTTTTTAGGATGAAATTATAGGAGGTGACCATTTATAGGTTGGGAAATGGATACACATAGAATTTTTATGAAGAATAAATTAAACCCATGTTTGTCATAGACCAAAACAACACAAAATTAAACAATCATAAATATTTGATGATATAAATTCTCATTAGGTCTATATAATTGGAATTAGGGATGCTTTTTGGTCCTTTTATCCATTATTTTTCTTATTAGACCCATAGTAAAATCATTTTTCCTTACCTATAGTAATAAAATATTAGTCATTACTATTCATTATGTGCCAAAATTATGTTGAACATATTATAAAATATTAAAAATTTCAATAAATATGGAATAATTTTTAGCATAATCAGTTTATTGATTTTTAGAAATTTATTTAATATTAAATCTATGCACTTGAATTTTTTTTTTTCAAAATTAATATTTTTTAAAATGTATAAAATAAATTGAAATAAAAATACTAATTATATGTATTAAAATTAAATAAATTTGATTAATTATAATATAATTTAACTTATTTAACTTATAGTGATGTCTTTATACAAAATCGAACTTTATAACACTTTAAATGAAATAACTGATTTCAATAAAATTTAGTAATTTTAATTATACATGAAAAAATTAATCAGTTTTGAAAATTATAAAAATTAACATTATGATAATTTTGATATGATTATATAAAAATAAGCCTAAAATTTTATTTAATTTTTATGTAAGTGGTGAGAAAAATTTAACATAAGTCTAATAAATAAAAATAAATCAATTTCTATAAAAAATTTAGTGTATAATAAATATATTTATATTTCATTAAAATTATATATTTTTTATTTTAAAAAAATTGACTACTAATAAATTAAATTCGAAATTTATAAAATGTATATTATATTCATTTATTTTTTCATATCTATACCATTTATTCATATGACTATGTTATAGTGACAAACTATTTTATGTTTCATTTAGACATTAGGTTGTGTGATCACAATCTATAATTGATATTTAATTTAAAATGAAAAATATTGTAAAGTCACATGCTGTAACATTTATTACAAATTAAAAAATATTTCATCAATGAAAATTCAATAATTTCACCTCATGAAAATTATTTTGGATTTTATAATCTTATATTATTAATGTTCCCAAGTGGCCTCTTCTATTGTATGACTTCTATAAAGTGTCTTTACCAACTAAGTAATTTGTTTCCTCCTCAACTGTTATTTTGTGGACGGAATTTGAATAACCACATTACAATATGAAAATTTTGATATAAAATAAATATCTTCAATGGTGGAAAATTTATTTGTCTTTGACATATATATATTTTACAGTGATATTTTTTTAAAAAGATTATTTATATTTGAGAGACATGGTGGCATCACTTCTAGAAATAAGGGTTTCAATGAAAAGTAATTAATTTATATTTCATAGAAATAGATGATAAAATTTATCTGTTGATACTGATAATGTCATTTTATTATAAAACCAACCCTTAATGGTATATTAGGGATCCTTTAATGTAGTATATTTATATGATTTGTGTTAATGGTTACTTAAGAGAACATTTAATGCCATTTTTAGAAAACTGAGTTCAAAAAGAAATAAAAAACATTTACCCTCAGTTTTGAAAGAAACATGTGTGAATTGAAAAAACAAAAACATTGGGTTCTATAAAAAGTAATGATAAATGTATTTTAAAAAATTCCACAGGTGGATACCCTCATTTTATTTTACATCAATCCCTTATCTTGTCTTAAATGTTGATTGAACCAATATCACACAAAACTAGTGAAGAAGAGTGATCTATCATTTTTAGTAAACATCAACCTTTATTCATGTTATTTATCTTGTAGAATCCATACTTTATCTATTTTGAAAATCATGGATTATATTTAATTCATTAACAAATGTCATTATTTTCCAAAAAAAACTGACCTTAATGCTTATATTGATAAACTATTATACATTATTTTGAAAAAAATTCTTGCAATCTACCAAATTTTTTCTATGTTTCCAATAACATTAATATATGTTTTAATTAAGGATGTCTATTTCAATATCAACATCCAAATTTTTGAAATAATTTTTTTTATTTTTGATGATAAATTAATTTTTGGATAATTATAAATTGTATTTAATCATTTATTTTTTATAGGACATATATTATCAATTTAAATTATTTTTGTTAACATTTCATTAATGATATAAATTTAATAATATTATTGTTTTTTCATTAAAATTATTTTGTTGATATATTTTTATTTATAACTATATGATCCTTATATAAATTTTTTAAATATAATTTCTATGTAATTTAAATTTTGTTTTATTTTTTATTCATTTATAAATATTTTTGGAATATAATGATTTTTGGAGAAAATTAATTACCATTTTTATATAATATTTTATTTTATATGGTTTGTCACAATTATTTTATTTTTTAACCATATTTATTGATCATTATTTATAATTAATTGTAAATATCAAATAGATATCAATAATTGATTTTATCATTTTATGTTTTAATTTAAATTGAATTATATATATATATTTTCAATTTTTATATGCCTTAATATATTCAACATGTTTACTATGATCTTTAGTAAATATTGTATTTAAATTACATAAATTTAGTGTTAAAAATTTGAATTTGAAAAATTATTTGATGATTTATTAGAATTTTATTAAAGAAATATTCAATACAATGGCATTATTTTATTTTTATTCATGAAGTGTATGAATATTATTATGTTAATTTCCTTAAAAAAATATATCATTTAATTTTCTATTGCATTAGAAATAATTATATATATTTGATTTGGAATGGTGAAAAAATAAAAAAACAATCATTTAATTTTGACAAATATAATAATAACGATATAATGATTTGTATTGAATAAATAATTAATCATATAGGAATTAAAAAATAAAAACAATTCATTTGATTTATTTTTTAGAGATTCTATGAAACCATTATTATCAAGTAGCACTAGATATATAGTCTTAAAAATATTTCATAGAATTGTTTACTGGAAACTATGAAATGGGTGGAGTGATAAAATTTTATCAATGTTTGTTGAAAATTTAATAGAGTTACAAGTAGAACTAAATAATATTCTATATTTTAATTAGGAGTTAAAAAAAATTTCATTTACAATGGGGTTGTCTTATAAAAATATATATTCCTATCAAAATAATAATTTTTATTATATGAATAACTAAAAAATTTAATCAAAATATCCTTAATTTGGGACATAATGATACAACATTAATGAATAAATCTATTATAACTCATTCTTAGGTACTAGAATCAAACATAAAGGTAATGGAATTATGTACATTCAAATAATCATTTCAAGTAGTTACAATAAGTCACCTTGGATACATTTTTTGGTACTGACATAAATAATATTGAAATAAAAATTTTGTATCATAAAATCATTCCTTGTTTGATTAATCTATATAAAAATTAATATGATTAAAAAGGATAATATGGAATATATATGAGGACATATCCTGTGGTAAATCAAATCACCCTACTAATCAACCATAACGGAAGTGAATTGGTATAAAATTCTATATTCTAGTAGTAATGATAGCTGTTTCAGATTGGGAATATGCATATATGGAATTAATTAATAAATTTTAGAGCCTCAATATATAACATATTTCATATACTATTTTTTAGTTAACAACTTGTACCAAAATAATTAAGATGAAAAAAATATTTTTTAATGATCCTATAAATTTCTATATCAAAATTTATAAGAAAAAATATTTATGTGTATATTTCCCAATATGTTCTTAATTTGAATATTCTATGGGAGGCAGGTGTTACCATATTTGATGCATAAATAAAATAGTATTTTATTTTTCCTACAATCATATATTTAACTATAAACACCATTCCGTCATATGAATAAATATATATATATATATATAAGTGTTTGGGGATATAAAACATGTCCCATTTGAAAATAATAGACTATATACTATCATTTGCTAAATTGATGAAATGTAATTTAAAAAGTGAAATTTCTTTTATCATCCATATCATTTGATGAATAAATAAATTCATGGTTTACATGAATAAAATAACCCCTACATCCATTTTCACATTAAAAATATAGCTGCAATGTGGAAAATGATTATTTCACGTTTGGAATGAATGTATTTTATTATCATTAAAAAATTATCCAAAATAAGTAGTCTACATTATTCAAATTAAAATATTATATATTTTTACATATATAACCATAAATTAATGTTATACATGTTGGAATAAAATCTATGGCTGTTTGATTATAAATTTTTACAACTAAAAGGAATGGTAAATGGAGTATTCCATGAATTATTAGACTTTGTATCCATGGGGATATAGTGGAGAATTATCTAATTATTTGAGTAAGTAATAAAATATTTACATTAATCTTATTACAGATTAATAAAGAGTGGAAACATGATTTTTCGTTAGTCACTCCATGTTTTTAATGTACCAAAATCTTTTTTACAATTGAAAATATTCAGTTATAATTGATGTATTTTAAATTAGTAGGTATAAAATACCACGAATAGAATTTAATGACACTAATATTATATATTTTATAATGAATTATTTATTTCCAATAAAATTTAGAAAGAAATCATTAGGATATGCTATTTGTCCAAATACAATTTTTATTCTGTTTTTGATCTAAATTTCACAAATGTTTATAGAATGAAGTTATGCTCACGGTTTTTTAAATATAAAGAAATTTAGCACCATTGTTTTTTAGTATAATGGATTATTCTATTATTTAATTGGTGAAAGAGATATGAATATTTAGGTCTATTAATTTATATTGAATATTTCATTATTAATGATATATAAACAATTTTAAGTGATATGTATAAAATATTTCTCTTCCAATGGCTTACATTACTCAAGAATACACTTTATAATAGGTAATTAAGTGATGGAATGTCTATTTGTAAGATGTGGAGAATATTGTTCATCATATAACATAAATTTTTTTTATTGACTATGATGTATGATGGTTCAAGGAATAAATTTGAATTTTTTCCATGTGATGAAGTTATATAGGAGAATTTATAGATTTTGAACCACACACAAGAATTTAAACAATATATATTATCACATATTAACGGATTAAATGACTAACATACTAAATTAAATGAAAATAAGTCGATGATTGAGAATAAATTGACATTTTTTCAAGATTTAAAGTTAATTTCAATGGTGATATATATAACAATCATTGATATGGTTTTTAGGGGGACCATCAGTTGTTGTTATCATATTTTTTGATTTATATGCTAATGGTAACATATTTTACATAATAATTTAATACTAAAGATAATAGTTTCCAATAGTTCAACAATGTTCATAGAAGATTCATTTCATTTATAAAGTGAAACATATAAAAAATTTATTATATCACTGACATATTATTTATTTCATGGGAATATATCGTGAAATTTATAACATAAAAAGTGGAGTTAAAGTAATTAAATGTAAATGGGATGATGGTATTAGTGATGTGATTCATGATTATTATGAAATTACACTAATTTATTTGAAAATATTAATTTTCAATGAAGAAACATTTATCACTGTGACACTTGAATATAGAATATTATATTTTATTGATCCATCAAATCAATAGTGGTCTTTCATTTTAGAAGGAAATAATTTCATTTGGGGTGATGAGTTTGATGGAGATTCTCTGGATATACTTGAGGTTTTCTCATTTATTATTTATCATAAGTAAGAAAACAATGATTAAAATACATAAATATCTTATCATATATGAAATTATTATAAGGAAGGGACAAGTGGAAACACAAAATTATTATCCTTAATATTTATGTGAATATTAATATTTTTTTTCTTTTTTGAAAATTTTAGCTGTAATGAATCATTATTTCAAATTAATTTTTTTAAATTATATATATATTTATATTTATATTTAGTTTTAAAATTCATTTCAGTTATTTTTTATATGTAATATTTATGGTCATAGATTTTTTAATTAAAATACACTTCTTACATAATTACATTTCAGTTGCGTTTACCCATATAAAATAACTTATATATATATATATATTATATATATAATTAAAAATTTCAACAATTTCATTCATTTTTTAATTAATGTTAACATTTTAACATCAATATTTTCTCTAATAATCATAATGTTATTATTATTTTTATACTTACACATGTGTGATAATATGTTTTCTTTATATATTCCAGTAATAATTTTTTAAATATTTAGATTTATAATAATTTATAGGTATATAAAAAATTAGTATATCAATCCAGTTCAATGAAAGTCATAGTGGAAGAATAATATTATTCAATGTATATGTCTATTTTCAAAGTATTGAATATTCAGTAATATAATTATTTACATATATTAAATGTTTAATTTTGTTAAAAAATATTTTTCTTTAGGATAATTGGTTTACCTTCTCTTATAATGTTTACTTCAATAAATAAAATTATTCTCATAGTTAGAAAATATATAATTATGTGTTTAGAAAAACACTCAACAAATCATGGATAAAAAGGGATTTATTTTTATTTTGATGTTAATAATAACCCAACTGGGCCATATATTAAATATTATTAAATTTATATATTTATGAAAATACATTACATGGAAAATCATTATATAGACTTGTTGGATGTCCATCAAAAAGATTATGAACATGAATTCGTGGGAGTCATTAGTTATAAAATATCTTAGTTGATTTTTTATCATTCTAATAATATTATATCTTTTCATTAAAAAAATTAATCAATTTCATATGAAATCAAATTTTAACAAAAATGTAGAAATTATATATATATATAGTGATGGTTCAATAGTGTTATTTTTAAACATAAATGACATATAATTATGTTTTGGTGATACAAAATTAAATCTAATGAATCATGTATTTATATATATATATATATATCAACATCGACTAAATTTTCTTCCATCTAACATGGGGATTCATTTTTTTATGACAGTTTTCTAAAGGAGGAAATAAATATAAAAATTTTGATTCATAAAGAGATCAACCGAGTAGTGGATTAGAAGAAGTCTAGTTTTTTCCACCATCTTCACTTGCTATCAATGAAAATAGACAATATTATTATATAAAATAAATTAAATGTATCATAAAAAACCTATGAATATATTTTACAAATTTATAATATATTAATCATTATTTTCCATTATATTTTTATTTTAAAAATTTGTAATTGCAATATAAAATTTTAATTAATTATTTCACGATGTACATCATGATATGTAAATAAATGATAAATATTTCTTAAGGGTATGGTAGAAATACTATATAATGATGTACGAAATAAAAAATACTAAATCCATGGGAAAGGATATGAGATAGGTGTCTGTATTAGGATTGTTAATTGTCACCAAATTATGAAATCAAGATACAGAGAAATATATTTTTAAAATCTGAGTTAAAAGACCCAAAATTGTCTTTGGATGATAGAAATCAACAATCTATGTAGTGTATTTTATTAAAAATAATTACACAATTTTATCCTTTTTTTTCTTTCACATCATGATACCAGGTCATCCACCTACTATTTCAGACCCAAACTTCTACAGTGAGTGGTATGAAGTAGATCCCAATGTATGAGTTGTAGTATATACAGTATTTCATATTTTTTTAATTATTTAAATCAAGAGAGTATGTATTTGAGTCATGTAAGAGTAAAAGTACATTATGTTATTTTCTAAATTTTAAACATTTACTTCTTATAGTGGATGTTACAATAGTTAGAGTATATTCCAGTCATTTTTTCTTTTGTCGACTCTCAATCTTCTTCACATAAAAGTATAGGACATATTATTTTTATATAATTAACATTCAGATTAAAATATATCTTATTATTTTCATATATTTAATTTATGTAAGATTATTGAAAATCAAATTAGTTATTAAAACATAATCTAAATTATTAAAATCTAATAAATTTGGATACATCGGAGAATTCTGATGGGAATCAAATATTACCCATATTTCTTATTTTGTATTTATTATTTATGAGTTTCAAGTGACTTTTAATATATGTGTAAGGTACGATACATTTGAAATATTTAAAAATATCATTTCTCTTTTTATATATTATGACTCAAGTATAATAATGATACATTTATTTTCCATGCATGTAATTTTAGTTTTATAATTTTCATTCTTCGAATAAGTTATACATCACGTGACTTAATATATATCTTATTTGATTTCATATTTATAAAGAACATTAATTTTAAAATATACCAATATGGATTATTATTGTATATATCTTGGATACTTCAAAAAGTAAATGAAATATCAAGAAAATGATGCTAAAGATACATATATTTCTAAAGAATTATCATAGATATATATTGAGTGATCATTTTATCTATTCCGTGATGGGTTATAAGAGTGAGATAATTAAGAAATAATATTAAATATGGATGCACTAACTGTTAAATATTTATATTTTTGTGTTAATTGGATGCAATTAAAAATATACAATCATGATTAGACATTATATTGGTTTTCCTATAATTTTTAGGACATTATAAATCATTCAAAAATGTTATAAAATTTAAATTTATTTACATATCTTATTAATTCAAAATTAGTGCTATTAATATATGTTTTGATAATTGATATATTATTATTTTATTCATTGAAAAATTATAGAAATGACGAAATGATGATATATAAGACAAATGAAATAAAACATATGAAATTTAGGGTAAATATATTTTATATTACACAATGGTTGTTTTGAATTATACATATATATTTACATATATATGGGTTGATTATTACATCATATTCAATTTTAATAACCATTTTTTCATCATCAATAGATAAGGTTTGAGTTTGGTTGTTATTGTCATGACCAGCCTTCACCAAAAGAAGGGAAGGGGAAGCAGATTGCCAGACCCATCCTTCATTATGTTGAAGGAGAGATAATGACCCACGAGACCCGCCTTAAATTGGTCCTAGAGTGGCAACTAGAACCAAGGGAATATAATCACACACAAGATCGAAGGCATTGCCCTTTTTATTATAATAGGATTAGGAGAGAAGATAGTAAATCCGAAAAAACACCGAAATCTGCAAGTAAAGGTAAAACCCAAGGTGAACCATTCCCATATTCATTTTCAAAACGAAAAGATACAATTCTCAAGAACTCGAAATATTAATGTACCATGAAAAGGAAAACGGAAACAACAACTTCCACAATGTCCAAGCTAGTATGGCCCTGTATGATCCCTGAAGTCCTCCTGAAAACCTGAAATCCATTTTATATACGTAGGGTGATCATAAAAGTATACTCAGTAGGGAAAAACAAAGACTCTAATGCACAAGTGGGGAGACATTCTAATGCCTTGTGAGAAAAGAGACATCCAATACACCTATCAAGGAAAAATATCCACCCAAGCCTCTCCAAGGAACACTTTCCAAATAATGCAAGTCAATTAATGTATTGTAATAGCACATCGATGTTTGGGTACCCCGAACCACTTTTCGACTGGTTATTGAAGACATCCTACGCATCGTACCAATCCTGCCATTCTCACTATAGACCCACTACCACACCTCGCCCGCACACACCTCTGCCACTACCACACATCCCGCCCCCAAACACCTTGGCCGCTACCACCAATCCCGCCTGCAAACACCCGGGCCCTAAACACCATGCGTAACAATGCTCGTACACACCTAGTCTAGAACAACCACTGCCACGCCTGAAGACACATGGGAATCTTCCCAAATATTCATGGGAAACAACCTGCTTGCACACACCTCGGCCAACTACCACAACTACCCTGCCCAATGAATCTTGAGCAATAATGGACCTCAAGACATCAAAGACTGCCTGATGTTTCTTGGGATATTTGGGAAAGGGAGACGAAAAGGAGCTAATAACCTGCCACTCAGAGGAGTGTTGGGAAAAACACCCTCCCCCATGAAATGGGGTTATTTGGAACTATGTTCTCAACTTGGGTGGGGCGCGAATAATAAAAACATAAAAACAAAAGGTATATGTATAGTTAACAAGAAGTCATCCCAACCAAGGGTTCCCTAAGACAACCCAAGAATAACACCCTTGTTACTATTCATTCCTAAAATAAGCCACATCACTCATGTGAAAGTCACAACTCATTCCCAAAACTAATTCCCCGTTTAACCCATTCATAGCTTCAGGTTCAAGTGACCTCATTTAAGTAAATTAGGCACTAATGGGAAACTAACATGCATAATCATAGGCCAGGAAAAGAGAAACAACCAAACAGCAATCTAAGCATTCAAACCATGTTCTCTTGTTATGTCACAACAACAAAAAGGATAAGTGAGATCCCTGGAAGTATTGGAACCAAACCAAGCCTTGAAATACAGCCCCACACTATTTCAGATTCACAACCAACAACCGTGCCAGAGTAAAGGATCTCATACTCACCCACATCATCCCTCAAGTTTCAAACATAATAACACACATACTACCAAAACAAAATTGGGAGCATACAGGTTCAGGCACATTATTCATTAGGTTCTTCTATCTATTTGTTAACCGGGGTGATCACACAAGGATTCTTATTTTACTAAAAATCCATTTTAACCAAACTGAGTTTAGGTGATTAACTAATTCCATGTCACAGTTATATAGTCATCTGAAAGACATGGGTTCATTAGGATGCAAAGAAAGACCACCAACGACCATGATTTTCAGTGATCACGAGGTCATACAGGTCCCAAAACATATCAACATAAAAGAGAAGAACATCAATAACACCCCCTTCATTCTTTTAGGGTCCATTCATTATCTTCATAAAGTTTGGATCCATAAATCCCTACAGAAACAATAGCATTACCACCCCACGTGATACACAATAAAGAGAAACAAAGGAAAAACTCTACTTGGATGATCATCAATCGATGTTATTCTCCTTGCGCCAAGAACTGGGGATGCGCGATATGGGGATTTGAACTGATGTAAAGTAGAATCATGGTTTCACCACACGGTTGGTTGGTTGAACACGATTGAATTAATTGTTATTTAATTATTCCCATTGGAAAAAGGTGGTAACATCTGTGATCTTAAAGGAGTTTATATAAATGGAGGAGCACGATACGCGGACACAAAGATGGGTCCCTTGAGGGTCCCCCCACCATTAGGAATTTAAAAATTGATTAAGGGCTTAAAAACGGCCTTGAAACACTTCAAAATAGTTAAAAAGGCATAAAAGTGGCGTTACGGAAAAAACTACAGATGAAAAACCCAACAAGTCTAGGTGGCACTGATCGTGCCCTACACCGACCAGTCACACTAATCCACCGCACCCATCGGTGACACACTGAATGTGCCCCACACTGTTCGGGCGCACTGATCGGTGAAGTATAGTTTAGTGATGCACCGATTGTGGCACACCAGTTAGTGGGGCACTTATCGTGGCACACCTATCGGGTGCACACCGATCGGTTCCATGCCGATCAGTCACATAACGATGGGTCACATGCGTAGCGGTTGCACACCGATCAGTCAACCACCGACCGGCCGCACACCGATATTTCGCATGCCGATAGGTCACATGAATATCGGTCGCATTCCGATCGGTCACACACTGATTGGTCGCACGTAGATCGGTCGCCCACCAAACGGTCGCACACCGATCCATCGCACCCACCGAGACACTACCCTTAGGATCCAGAATTTGGAAATGGGATGGGACATGAGGGGTTGCGCCATCACATTATATACCTCTCAAACAATTCTCTCCCTCGAGAATCAAACCAAACCATAAGAGAAGAGTGGTCTGAACAACCACCTCAAAAGATACCTCTCAGGAATGAAACCCATCAATATCTTGAAACACCTCTCCCCCCAAGAAACCATGAAACATTAAAGGATCAAGCTCTCCATTCATATGGGTTAGGGTGTTTCTTCCTCCATATCAAGATAATATCTGCATTAGGTGGCACTTACTCACCTGCATGGGTTTAATCGAATCCTCTTTAATGCGTCTTGATTAGGGATCGGGTCCTCCCATCTCCACAGTCAGGACATTTCACAACACTCCCCAGGTATGGAAACAAAACATATCATAAACCAACAAGGTCAGCACTAAATCATGACAAGTACAGAACAAAACAGAAAAAAACTCAAATTAGCTCTAGGGATTGGAGGCGCATCTGCGTCTCCCATTCCCAGGTATGTTCCTCGATCCTGCCATGCCTCCAGAACACACGAACTAAAGGGAAGGGTCTTCCTCAGAGCACATTCTCCTCATAATCCTCGATCCTCACTGGTCTTTCCAAAAAGGTCATGTCATCCTCGATATCCATCTTTCCCCAGTTGAGGATGTGTGAATCGTCGTGCAAATATCGTCTGAGTTTGGAAAAATGGAAGACATCATGTATCCTCAGCAATGACGGTGGTAGTGCTAGCTAATAATCCACTTATTCAATCTTCCACAACACTTAGAAGGGTCCAATGAAACATAGAGAAATCTTACACCCCCTGTCAAACCTTTGTTGTCCACACCGAGGGGAGACCATCAAGAATACATGCTCCCCATCATCAAACTCCAAGGGTCTCCTCCTATTATTGGCATATGACTTCTACTTGTCCTAAGCCGCCCTCATCCTCTCCCATATAAGCTTAATCTTCTCTGTCGTGCTCTGAACCACCTCCGGGACAAGAGAACATGTTTCCCCAACCTTGGTTCATCACATGGGTGAGCAACATGACCATCCGTACAAGGATTCAGATCGAGCCATTCTAATGGTAGAGTGATAGGTATTCTTTTAGGAAGACTCTACTAGAGGTATGTGTTGCACCCACTATCCCCCAAAATCTAGAATAATTTCTCGTAGCATATCCTCCAACATCTAGATGGTGTGCTCTGTCTGTCCATCTATCTGGGGATGAAAAGATGTGTTATGACGTAGCAGGGTTCCGAATGCATACTGCAATCCTCTACAGACTCGTGAGGTAAATTTTAAATCCCTATCCGAGACTATGGTTCTATGAATTCCATGTAACCGAACCACCTCATCCACATACCTCTGTGCTAAGTCATCTATTGTTTCGTCTTCCTTGATCGCCATAAAGTTATCTGATTTCTTCAACCGGTATCCCACTACCCAGATTGCATAGCATCCTCCTTGGACCTTTGGTAGACCTATAACAAAATCCATCGAGATGTCTTCGTACTTCCACTCGGGGACATCCAAAGGCTGCAGCAAACTGCATGGGACACAACGTTCATCCTTCACCTGCTAACACATCGGGCATCTGGCCACGAACACTACCACTTCCCGCTTCACCCCAGGCCACCAGAACTAACCTTTCGATCCCAAGTACATCATGGAAACACTCAGTTTTACCGCTAGGGGTGAATTTTGGAACTCAATAAGAACTCTCTCGTGCATCGCCTCTGGAAAAAACAGCTTTTCTCGGAAAAGCACCCGATTTTGGAAATCATCCGTCCACCCCACTGGAGCATCTCCTTTGTTAATCCTATCACGCATCACTTCACTCTCTATGTCCCCCCCACTACGTCTCCTCCACCTTCAGTAGTAGAGAATACTGTACTATCATCTGATACAGGAAACCTCTACCACCATCCATCCTCGCATCCAGGTGCAGGGCAGTTAACTCCTCCATCGCCTTCCAAGCATCTGTCAACTCTCGAACCACATCCTTCTGTGACTTCCTGCTCAAGGAATCAGCCACCACATTCCCCTTTACAAAGGTATAGTAAATCTCAATGTCGTAGTCCTGAAGGAACCCTATCCACCTTCACTTCTGTAAGTTTATGTCCCACTAGGAGAAGATATACTTCCATCTTTTGTGATCGGTGAAGACCACGATGCTCTCCCCTATGAGGTAATGTCGCCAAAACGTTAGTGCAAACACGACCGTTGAAAGCTCCAGATCATGGGTGGAATTGTTACTCTCATGGGGACATATCTATCTAGACCAATAAGAGATCACCCCATGCCACTGCATCTACACATATCTGAGGCCTTCCCCTGAAGCATCACATAACACCTCATATACCTCCCCATCTTCCAGCAACCCCAACACTAGGTAACATACCAACTTCTCCTTTAGATATCTAAAGGCCTCCTGGTGCTACCAATTCCACATGAATGTCTGGTCATTCTTGGTCAAATATATCAAAGGTTCCGCAACTCGAGAAAATTTGGGCACGAACCTCTAATAGTAATCTTCGAGTCCAAGAAAACTTCGAACTTCTTCCACGTTATTCGGTGTTTCCCAAGAAACAACCACCTCGACCTTCAATGGGTCCACTGCTATCCCCTTCTCAGACACCACGTTCCCAAGGAAGTGTACTTCTTGCATCCATAACATGAACATGGAGAACTACCCATAGAGATGGTGCTATTGGGGGACTTAAAAAACCATTATCAGGTGCTCAGTGTGATCCTACTCAGATCATGAGTAGATCAGGATGTCCCCAATTAACACAACTATGAAACTGTCCATATACTCTTGAATGGTGGAGTTCATGAGCCCCATGAACACAACCGGAGCGTTTGTAACACCGAAGGACATGACCACAAACTCAAAGTTCCTATATCTGCATCTGAAGGCAGTCTTTGAGATATCACCCCCCTTCACCCTCACTTGGTGATATCCAGACCGTAGATAGATCTTCAGGAACCAACCTGCTCCCCTCAGCTGATCTAAGAGATCATCTATCCTCCGGAGGGGGTAGCGATTCTTGACCGTCACCTGATTCACCCTCCTATAATCTATTCACAGCATGAGACCACCAACTGCCTTCTTTGCGAACAAGACAACATTACCCCACGGTTATGCACTTGGCTGAACAAAACTGTTCATCATCAAATTTTCAATATGGATATGAAACTCCCACAACTCAAAAGGTGCCATCCAGTAGGGAGCCATCAATATCTAATGAGTACCAGGTTTCTAGTCTATCCCAAACTCAACATCTCATTGAGGTGGTAGAGTCGCCACCTCTTTAGGGAATATCTCCATAAACTCACTGACGATCCCTGGGACGTCCACCATCTCTACATCCATTGATCTATTGATTTTTAAGACAATAGGGAAAGGATGTGCTCCTCTCATCTGCTGTTTTTTAGACAACCTCGCTCAACGATGAAAGTTACACGTCATCTGCCCAAATATGAAGACACAACCCTTCTTAGGAAGTAGTCAATGATGGATCATGCAGAGAACAGCCAGTCAATGACTAGGATGAAATCATATGGATGTATATGAAACAGAAGAATATCCCTGAACTACTGATGCCGCCCTATCATCAGTCTACACCCTCGGCAAACATAAGAAAAGTCGGCCTGACCTCTGACTTGCATGCTTAGCACCAGGGGCACTGAAAGCCTATCGAAATATAATCCCAGGGAATTGGATAGACTTGGTGTAACAATGGATTGTGAAGCTCATGTATGCAACAAGTCATATTCAAGAGTACTAAACAGGATGATCATACCTCGAACAACTTCTGGACCTGCTGGAACCACCGTATCTGTGGAGTGAAATTGTCCACACCCAGATCCCCAACCTCTCGGCTATCGGACTCCTCCCTAACCATGCCCTGGTTGAGGTACCTGAGGGGCGCCCTATGGTTGTCCTCCTCCCACCACGTCTTGTCTCGGAGGGGTGGGAGCCTGTTGTCCCTACTACTGCTGCGGAAGGGGCCTCGTTGGAAACTGATGCGGCTGAGGTGGGCACTGAACCTTCCCACCCCTGCTATAATATACTCTCTCCGTGCAATGATTCTAAAGGTTTCTATGTCTCCCACAAGAGAATCACCTCGGTGGTTAGCATGAAATACAAGGTCGAGGACCGAGGGATCGGAACTGGAACTGCTTTGGTCTGCTTCCTGCTGGTCGAATTATAGAGGGTCTGGATGCTGGAGGCCTACTTCTGACGGACATCCCCTTCCACAAGCCCAACTAGATTCCCTCTTGTGATACACCACCCGGTGTGTGCATCCCCTCCAAAACTACATCATTCTTATGGAACTCTATGTAGGTCGGTGAGTTGCAAGGAGTAACAACATACTAAAGAGAAGGTCAAAGCACCTCCTCCAAACATCTCGCGTGAGACTCCTCATCCAGAAAGAGGTCAGGAGAAAAGCAGAGGAGATCCTTAAACATGATCCCCAACTCTCTTACTGACATGCTCCCCTGTTGGAGGGAGAGAAACTCCTGCCTCTTTTCAACCCTCATCGTGGAAGAGAGGAATTCCGCCTGAAAATCTTTCTTGATGTCAGCCCACACAACTTCAGCCTCATTCTTTTCCCCGAGATAAAGCGTCCACCACTGACGCGTTGCTCCCCATATTTGGAAGAATTCTAGAGGAACCTAGTACTTCATCGGAGTCTGAATCATGCTAAAAGATATCACTAGCTCCCCAACCCAACTCACTGTCTCCATATCTTAGGCACTACCCTCGTACTTCCCGGGGTCTACCGCTGAAAGGTAAGAAGCGTCATCTTCCACTAATACTCCTCCTCCTCTCATCCATCCCTCTATTAATCTTCCAAAACAACCTGTGGGGCCTCGATCGTCTACACTACTCGTGGTCATCTCCCAAGTGCCATAGCTACAAGGCAAACAAGGAATTCCTAATCCAAAGTAGTGTAGAAATTTCATTTTTTCTTAGAACCATTCTTTTTTTCATTTTAAATATCCAATATACCCTTGAAACCCATGAAAAAAAGTCATTATGATGCATGTAACTACACTAGGGTCTCTACCTTGAAAGCAGTTTATCCTCACTTGGCCATTTGGTAGGTCTAGAGTCCTTGCATCAGATCATGGGGGGGGGGGGGGGCTAAAATAATGTGCCCTAGCCAGTCTTCCCTGAAATATTTCATGCACCGAGATCACCCAACTCTATTGCCCTACCATCCCATGAAATCTTCATTGTGCCTAACTCCAGACTACATCCTATCTCTCAACCTCCGCATTTGATTCCATTCTGTCACGACCTGCCTTCCCCAAAAGGAGGGAAGGGGAAACAGATTTCCATTCCCTTCCTTATTCATGTTGAAGGAGAGATAATGAACTCCTGAGACCCGCCTTTAATAGGTCTTGGTGTGGAGACTAGCACCAAGGGTATAGAATGACACACAAGATGGATGACATTACCCTTTTTATTTTAATACGAATGAGAGATAAGATAGTAAATAACAAAAAACACTAAATACTGAAAGTAAAGGTAAATCCCAGGTAAACCATTCTCATATGCATGTTCAAAAGTAAAAGATACAAGTCGCAAGAACTCCAAAATGCAAAGTAACATGAAATGGACAACAAGAACAACAACTGCCCAAATTTCTAAGCTAGAATGGTCCCGTACGATCCCTGAAGTCCTCCAGGAAACATGAATGCAGTTTTATATACGTAGGTAGATCATACAAGTATACTAAGCAGGGAAAATAATGACTCTCGTGCACATGTGGGAAGACATTCTAATGCCCTGTGAGAAAATAGACAACCAAAGAACCTACCAAGGAAAACTATCCACCCAAGACTCGTAAAGGAACACTCCCCAAATAACAGAAGTCAAGTAATGTATAGTAATAACACATCAATGTTTGGGTACCCCGCACCACTTTCCCACTGGTTATTGATGACGTCCTACGCATTGTACCAATCCCTCCATTCTCACCACAGTCCCACTGCCACACCTCGCCTGCACACACCAGGGCCACCTCTACACATCCTTCCCACAAACACCTGGGTCGCTACCACACATCCCGCCTACAAAAACATGGGCCACAACCACCATGCATATCCATTCAAGCACACACCTGGGCTAGAACAAACAATGCCACGCCCGAAGACACATGGGCCTCATCCAGAAGATTCTTGGGAAACAACCTACCCACACACACCTAGACCAACTACCACAGCTACCCTTCCCAAAGAATCTTGGGAAATAATGGACCTCAGGCCACCACAACCTACCTAATGTTTCATGGGATATTCTAGAAAGGGAGCAGAAAAGGAGCTAATAACCCTCCACTCAGAGGAGTGTTGGGAAAAACACCCTCCCCCGTGAAATTGGGGTCTTCAGCACTATGTTCTCAACTTGAGTGGGAACAAATAAGAAAAACATATAAACTACAGTCATATTTATAGATAAAAATCACTCATCGAAACCTTGGGTTCCCTAAGCCAACCCAAGAATAACACCATTGTTACTATTCATTTATAAAAGAATCCACAACACTAACGACCAATTCACAACTCATTCCCAAAACTAATTCCCCATTTAAACCATTCTTAGTTTCATGTTCAAGTGACCTCAATTAAGTAAATTCAAAAATACTGGGAAACAAAAAGGAATAACCACATTTCAGTAAAAGATAAACAACCAACAACAATTTAAGCATTCACACCCGGTTCTCTTGTGAAGTCACAACAACAAAAGGATAAGTGAGATACCTCTAAGTACTAGAACAAAACCAAGCCTCGAAATGCAACCCCACACTATTTTGGATTCACAACAAAAAACCGTGCCGTATCAGAGGATCCCATACTCACCCACATCATCCCTCAAGCATCAAATAGAAAAACACACCTACTACCAAAACAAAGTGGGAAAATTCTAGGTTCAATCACATTATTCATTAGGTTTTTCTTTCTGTTTGTTAACCAGGGTGATCACACATGAATTCATGTTTTATTGAACATCCATTTAAACAAAACTGAGTTTAGGTTACTAACAAATTCCATGTTACAATTATATAATCATCTTTAAGACAATGGTTCATTAGGACGCAAGGAAAGACGAAAAACGACGATGATTTTCAATGAGCACGATCCCATACAGTTCACAACAGATATCAACATAAAAGAGCATAACATCAATCACACCCCCTTCATTCGTTAATGGTCCGTTCATTATATTAATAATGATTGGTTCCATCAATCCCCACAGAAATAATAGAAGACCCACCCCACATGATACACAGTATGGAGAGGAAAAGGTAAAAACCCTTCATGGATGAACAACGATCGAAGTTCTTCTCGACGCGCCAAGAATTGGAGATTCCCAAATTGTTGGGGAGGAACATCGGGGACTCAAAGGGTGAGCAGAAAAGCATTGGTACAAGCGCACCACTTTCCTCGAAAAGGGAGACTCCAAATGAACTCGGAATAAAATGAGGCCCGTGAAGAAGAAGAAGAAGAATTTACCATGTTATATATAGATAAGATCTCGTTGTTACAGGATATTGGGATTTGAATGGATTTAAAGTCTGATTATGTTCTCACCATGTGGTTGGGTGGTTACACACGGTATAATTAATTTTTATTTAATGATTCCCATCATAAAAAGTGGTAACAACTGTTATCTTAAAGGAATTTATATAAACAGAGGGGCATGATACATGGACACACAGCTGGGTCCGTTGAGGGCGCCCCACCCTTAGGAATTTAAACATTGATTAAGGGCTATAAAATGGCATTGAACCACATCCAAAAGCTTAAAAAGGCCTAAATGTGGCCTTACGAGAAAAACTGTAGAAGATAAACCCAACAAGTCTGGGTGGCACCGATCGGTCACACTGATCGGCCAAACTGATCAGTCGCACCGATAAGCGAGGAACCGATTGGTGATACAACGATCGTGACACACACCGATCGGTCACACCGATCGGTGAGGTACTGATCTGTGAAACATTGATCATGAACACCAGTTTGTGGGGCACCGATCGTGGTACATCGATCGGGTGCACACCAATCGGCCACACACCGATCGGTCGCTTGCCGATCGGTCACACACCGATGGGTTCCATGCCGATCGGTCGCACACCGATCGATTGCATGCCAATCGGTCAAACACTGATCGGTCGCACCCACCGATATACTACACGTAGGATCTTGAATTTGGAAAAGGGATGGGCCATGAGGGCTTGGGTCATCACAATTATGTTTTATTACTTATGTTTCAGTTAATAAAATATTGGATGATAAATAAATTTTAAAATACGTGTTATATTAATTACTAAAATATTTATATAAAAATAATTAATTTTTTAATGTTATAACATTAATTATTATTTCATATTATCAATTAAAATTAATTGTAAATAATTGAAGAACCTAACCTTTATAAATGTTTGTTTGGTAATATTTTTATGTATTTTTAAATATTATAATATATGGTATAACTCTTTTAATTAATCGTTTAAAGAATTGTAATTACAATTTAATTTATTTCTTAATGTTAGTATATATTTAATTATTTTAATAGGATTTTCTTAAAACAATTTTTTTATGATTGGATATTTTAAAATTATATATAATGTCTATATTTATTCAATTATCAAAAAAGAGTTATGATAGAATAATGATTTCTCACTGTCGCTATATTATATTCCCTTTATAGTATTCCTATAATTCTAGTATATACATCATAATTTGAGTTAAATAAATGAGTATCTATTAAATTTTGATCTTGTATTAGATAATATATAATGGTTTTAATTTAGAGTTATATTATTTTCTTCACGATTGTCTGATAGGAGGACTAGATAAATAATTTAGAAATTAATTAAACGAGTAAGTTTTATAATTTTTTATAAGATATTTATTATTAATTATTCATGTTTATACTATTTTTCATAATTGAAATATTAATATAATGGAAATAAAAATTGTCTAAATATGGAATATTTTCTATACATAAGAAAAATAAAATAAATAATGTGAATTTAAAGGTAATTCTATTTTATATTAGATAACAAAATTTCAATATTATATATATTAGTGTGTATTAGTTCTTATTATAGTGTTAATGGTTTATAAAAAATGTATAATGATCATAATACTTTTTAGAATGCAGTTATTATGATTTGACATCTATTTTTAATATTAACACATCTACAATGAATACTGAATTAGATAAGGTTATTCATACTATTTATTTTATGTTATATATCAAAATATATTTTTTTATAAAAAAAATATTATTTTTTATTATATATTTTATATGATGTTGGGTCATATTCAGATGATGAAAATACACATCAATGATTTTAGTCTCCACAATATATTTTTGGGATGTTTAAAATTAAAATTATATGGTACATCTCTTTTAATTAATGATTATAAAATTCACAATTATATGATTCACGTTTTCTTAAAATCCATACATTCTATTTTTATAGGTTATATGTACGAATAATATTTTTTTATTTAAATTTAATTTTATCAAGTATGCATATTTTAAATATTTATTAAATTTTTAGTAATTAGACAATCGTTGTGTTTAAAAATTTTATATTTTTTATTAGTTTCATATGTTTTAGATATGCATTTTTTAATTATAATCCATGAAATTTATATTTATGATAAATCATCTTTTAGTTTTCATGTTGTCTTCTATATTATAGGGTTGTTCTCTTCTTTGAAATAGTTTATTTATAAGAGCATGTTAATCATTCATAAAATTGTTGAAAAATAATGTTTTATTAATTTTTATATTTTTTATACATAATTATTATTTAAAAATTCATAGTTATTTAATATATAAAAAAATTCATGGTAACTGCTAAACAGTGACCAATTATCTGTAAATTATATAAATAAAATAGACTATATTAAATTAATGGTAAATATATTATATATTAGATAATATTTGTTCTATATTATTTATAAATATATATTTACAAACATTTTAATGTTTCACAACTGGATTGTAATCATTAAAAAGGAATCGTGGGATGTGGTTATAATGTAATAAGCAACATGTTTTTTATAATCACAAATGGGAAGAGAAATTAATTTTGTAGGTTATGTAATACTTATAATTTTACATCTTTTTTCAAAATATTCCATTTTTATGTCTATTAAATTCAATTTAATTTAAAAATATCCTGGATGGTGAGTCATATAAAAATGATGGCATACACATAGTTGATTTTTATTGGGAAAATATTTTTTTATCTATGGTCAAAATGTATATTATACGGCATGTCTCTCTTAATAAATGATGAATATATTTATATCTATGAAATCATTTTTTTCTTAAAATATTTTAATTATATTTTTTGTAACAAGATTATATTTTACATCCTACTTATTATTTTGGGTTAAGTTATAAATTATTCGACATATATTTTTTAATTAATCTACTAAAATGAGCAATAAAGAAACCATTCTTTTTATAAAAATTTTAATATTATAAAATTTTAATGGGTTTTAATGACTTATGAATTTAAAATTAAATTAATGTTAATGAATTATTATTTTAGAAAATTTTATTTCTGGTTTATTTATTATATTTTGTTTTCTTATATAGGGTTTTCATTTTATTTTAGAATATTTTATTCATATTTTTACATGGTCTTAGATCTTTTTCTAGGGGAATTTAATATATTTTTTTAATAAAAAACCAATGTTTCCAAATGGATTTTTGATATAACCACACTTAAAAAAATTTAGGACATGTTACATTAGATTATCAACAAAATAGACATTGTTAGTCACATTTTATGTCCATTTTTTCTAAAAGTCTAATGTCAAAAATAAATTAGGGATATAAAATAAAGGGGTTTTTAGAAACTAACATATAATTCCATTTAATGAATATAAAATGTCATTTTATTTTTTGTATGAATACTTCTTTCAATAGTCAATATCTATATAGGTTTTTCTAGATATCTAATATAGAAATATATATATTTAATTTTCAACATCAATTTTCTTAAAAATATGTCATTATAAATATATATTTAATTTATTTATTATTGATTATTCATTAACTGTTTTGAATGAACTGACATTAGAACAATATTATAAAACATATCATATATTAATCTACATTAAAAACTGTGTTAAAAATTAAAAACGCGGTTAATAAAATGCTAATTTCCACTAGATAATTTCAAAATTAAAATTCCACAAGTCCAAATATTTTTAGGATTTCCAAATTTTGGATGTACATATGTCTGGGATTCCCTTTCTTACTAAACCTTATAATAATCTCTCATGGAGTTATTTTCCATAATATTATATCTAACAATATAAATTATAAATCATTAATCTTGTTATCAACATATCACTTTTTAAATATTTGAGTTATTTAATATAGGTCTGAATTGTAAAATATTTTTTCATTTTTCCACCCCATGTAGTATACCTTTAAACATAATTTCACTAAATTCAATGAAATATATTGCAGTATATACTTTTATACATTATATTTCTTAATTAAGCGCTATTTGAATAACTGAACTGAATATTTTCTTATAGGAGAATTCAAAAATAATATATTACGGATCCATGATACCTATAAATCCATGATCATAAGAGCTTAATATGTATACTATTTGTTGAATCGTATTTTCAGATTGTCTATTGGTTTAACGGTGATATGTAGGGATCAAATTAATCTTCTAATTAATATTATTATAAATAATTTTCCAAAATTATGATGTAAAGTATGTTTGACGATCATACACAATTAAATGTTTTTATCCAAGAAGTGTTACAAAATAATTAAATTAATATCATATAATTTTTCCATGAGGTACATATTCATTTATAATGAATAATTATGAATATTAAGTAGATAAAAAAAATCTCATATTGATTCACACATTCGTGGAGTTTTTGGTAATCCTATAAATAGTGTCTATTGTGATGTCATCGAATTTCCACATTGGAATAGGAAATGGGTATATAAATCATTTTTAATGTTGTCTATTTGCAGCTCCTATTGATAAAAAATATATGGATACATAATCATAAAGTTTCCAAATTATATTATAATATCAAAAGTGTAATTCTAAATTTCTATACATCCTATGATTACATGGTGTATAGTAAATTCATGTTATTTGAATCATTAAATAATTCGAACATCATATCATGTATAGAAGGAATACATTTACTCATATTAAATTTTATAAATTTATTAAAAAATGATGTATCCCAATTTTCAATCATATATGTATTGATTATTATTCTTATCATTTACGTATTCCAGATGAGAACATTTTATATTTTCTAATAAATGTGTTTTATAAGTAAATTGAAAAAGGATTGATGTATATCGTTCCATTTTAATTCACATAACCCTGATTAAAAAATATATTAATATAGTCTCCCTGTACATTCTCATTTTGGGTAGGACTCCATGATCATTCCAAATCAATACACATATGAGACTCAAAACCATACCTTGTTAGTAATTTATTGAGATATCATAGTCCTTTATTGCACCAACAATAAAATTTTTCACATGATGAAATAATTCTATAAAAATATATATTTTATAATATTATGATTCATATTCATCTCACACATTTCATCAGGGATACAATTTCTCCATACCATCAATGAAAAGATTTATATTCCAACTGAAAATCAATATTTATATATATTTTTCATGATTCATTTATATTATTGACACATATAAAATAATATTATACTTCATTATATAGAAATAACCATGAATTTTTTTAATTGATCATTGTATATTATAATCCCTTGATTTACTAATAGTTGTGTCCAAATTGGATCATTCACCAATATTTTCTTCAATTAGTCAATATATTCTTCAAATTCTTTTCACATTATTAATTTATCTACTTATCAAGTATGAATGGTTAACAGGTATGGTAATAATGAATTTTTATTGGTTGAATATCATACAATATTCTACCAACCCAATAAAACAATATACCTTAGTTATGTTATCTTGATTAAATAATTTTATTAATTACCCAAAAATCCAAATATCAACATAGATTTTGACCATAGAAATAATATTTCAATGAAAAGAATCATTATGTTACAAGAATTCAAAAAATTCCAAATTTTATATATAACTCATTTTGAAGGGTCTATGGAATGACCCCCAACCTATTCTCTTTGTCCTTGTATCTCATAATGTTCAGCAATATGTCATTAGTTAATATAATAAAAAAATTATTCTGATGTTACTAGAACATACTATTAATTATATCCCTAATGGTAGAGGCTGAATTAGTTAATTCAAATGGAATTATTATAAAAATTACAATTCCCTACCTCACAGGAAATTCTTTATTTAAAATATCAATATTCACTACGTGGAATAGATGATACTCATAAAAATTGTTTAAATTTGAAAAAAAAATGTTCTATATAATTTTTTTTGAATAACTCATTAACTAATGGTAGATGATACTTCTTCAGTATGATAATAATATTTATTTCAATATAATCAATTAATCGCCTCATATTCTTCTATTTCCTCATAATTAAAATAAGAAGTAAAACCTTATTTTGAAGCACTAGGGTGTATAAATAATGTTTTACACAACTAATAGAGTTTTGTATTGAACCAAAATAATTCTATAGTTTCCATTATTTTGGATCATTTGAGGTTTTTCATATATTAGTGATTAAATCAATGGAAAAAAATTTATTCTCTAGAGGATGTGAATGTAATTCATTAGGAAAAAAATTAGTGTAATCCATTAAAATATAAAAATCCGTATATTAGTGATTAAATTTTTTATATATGGATTTTATATGATATTATACTATAATAATATTTTTTAAGAAATAAATTAGGATGGTTCTATACATGACATAGATGATGAGACACCATATATATATAATGAATTTCATATCTTCATTACAAATATTATGTTCCTCAATTTGATATAGATTGTTTTCCAAATAATATAAATCCAAATATATAAAAAAATTACATCAAAATCAATCATAGGTATAATAATTATTTCACCATACATTGCATGGTTTTTTATCAAAATCATAACTCACTAAAACATCATTATTGAGGTGATTATTCAAATATGATTCATGATTGATAAATCCCTTATTAATGTTCTAGGGAAATATAAAATTTTCAAATAAAAATGGAATATATAAAAGTGTAAAAATAACAATAATATAATAATTAAATAGAAAAATGCTAGGGTATGATTAATTTAGACACCAATGCATCATTGCGAACTTTAAACACAACTATTATGATAAAATAAATTCATCCTTTCCCCCATTGAATTTAAGTGGGAAATTAACTTCTCACAAAAGAAAATCATTTTTTGTTTTACATGTTGAGATAGTTGAAGAATTTGTTTATTTGATTATAATTTCATTAACATGAAATCACGACTATGGTGTCTTTACCAGTAAACATATAGAATAATCCCAATCTCAATAACTATATTCAATCGTGTTTCATTTCATATTTATTACAATACATAATATTCAATTTTCCCATATTCAAATTTCATGTATTCCATTTCATAGAGTTATCAAACATCCATTTCTTAAAATTAAATTAATTGAAACCATAATAATTGGATAATGAACTCTATATATTTATGGAATGTGATATTATGTACTTTTATAATGAAATATTTTCAGAGAGTAGTTCACTTTGATAGAATGAATTAATATCAAAAAATAATAGGTCAATATTATTCATAGATTATGTATGTAGTCCATTTAATACATTTCAAAACATGTAATCATAACATCATAGATAAATATAATTTCATCTTCTATTTTCTATAGATGTGAGAATTGTCACTTTTAATCTTATCATTTCTCGTAAGGAAAATATTTTTTCATGATTTTTAATTTATAATAATTTAAAAACAATTATTCAATTAATTATTTATACATAGTTGTTTGTATCTATTATGAAAATTTATTTTCATCTATTAAGAGATACAAAAAATACATGAGAACCATATCACATTAATAACATTCGTATGTGATAAATATCATCAATAAGAAATGTTGAGTCCAAATTTTCTTGTGGACTATTCCATTTTTTTTGGGGAAATCTAAAAATCATTCATAAATTGAAAATAACTGTTTTATTTATATCCATAACATTTTAAAGATTCATTTCACAATTTATTCATGAATTTACAATACAATTATCATATTTTGAACGAATCTGAATTTTATTTGATTTATCTTATCAAATCAATATAAAATTAAACTATAATGTATTTATACAGTAAATTGTTTAAATCATATTTGATATTGGAATAGATTCAATAAGATTCAAACTCATTAAAAAATTGTAATGGATCTCTATAATGGAAACCATTATATTGATTTCTATTTTAATTCTGACCATGAATAAAGTGATGAATGTCCTAAGTGAATCATGATAGACGTTGTGGATGAAATTGATGTTAGCTCTAAAATATCCCTCTCTACTTCTCATTCCTATTATTATTATTCTATTTCTTCTATGTCTTCGTTATTTTATGAATATCATATTAAAAATAAAATAGAAAATTAAAATGGTATTTTTCATATTCT
Source organism: Viscum album (assembly GCA_963277665.1). NCBI lineage: Eukaryota > Viridiplantae > Streptophyta > Magnoliopsida > Santalales > Viscaceae > Viscum > Viscum album. The sequence continues at coordinate 562,604,065 of OY728129.1, read as the reverse complement.
TTAAATATTCAATGATCTTAAAATGAAACACATCCTTATTGTTTCTAAAAATGGTCCAATTATTAATGTAATATAGAATTTTATTTTTAAATTAAATGATCAACCAAGTATTGAATATTTTCTATTTAATGTTAAAGATAATAAAAATTCCCATTATTGTATTACCGAAGTGGATAAAAAGTTTAGATAACATTTTTTCTTTTAAAAAACCTATTTAAAATATCAATTTCTTTGTTTATTTAAAATATTATACCTTCCCAATAATTCATAAAATAAATCCTTTTTATAAATAATTTCCCAAAATAAATTTTGTTAATATTATAAAAAAGAGGTTATATATTTTATGAATGTAATTATAAAATTTCTTGATATGGTAGAACTATATGATTTTTCTATCATCCTAGTTTGACTAACCACTAAGAAAGTAGCTCGACCAGTTCATCACGTAGCCACAAGTGAGCCTAACGTCATGTTAGAGGCTACCGAATAGCAGTGAGTGTGTAAATATGGTATAGTCAGGATAATTTACCAGCTTGTGATTGTATCATAATAGTATAATTAGATAATAAATAATATAAAATAGTAAAAGATATAATCTAAACCTATATAAAAAATATATGGACAATTATAGTATACAACAGAATAGATTTATTTCTGCATAGTGGTATATAATTAAATAAAAGACATATAACATAATGCTATATAATACAATACATGAATAAAAAAGGGAAAAAATAAAATTCCAAAGGAGATCTCCATAACAATCCAACGATATATCTCGCTCTTATGATCCTAACATCAAGGTACTAGCTAAATGACTCATGAAATTAAACTTGTTTATGAAAATATAAGGTCTACTCAGATACTCAAGTACAATGTCGTTCATTTAGATATAATATGACCATTGAAGTTTCAAATTTCCAGGTCCTACATATAATCACAAAGAAAATATGACCGTTGAAGATAAAAATGATTGTTGGGATGTATTCATCTAAATACCACATCCTGTAATAATTTTATAAATAGATATGTTAGATTAATCAACTCATACTATGAAAACTATCATCTGTATTCTCTACTATATATCAGAGTTATGAAGGATACCCAATTGAACAACATTTTCCATATTCGTGTAAATATAGAGTTCATTTTTTATTGTGCTATTATGAGTTTTTTGAGTACTATTAAGGGTTTATGGGGCTGGTAAGATAGAATATGATTATCCTGATCGAGGGGTTTAAAGGAAATAAAGATAGTATCAAATCCATCAAATCAAGGGTTACCTGACATTGAATGACAGAGGAGCCAATCACCTTCATGATTGATTGTATTTAGAGATAACAATACAAATTTGATCATGATATTATGGTATTACCTAGGCGTGGCTAATGCATACTATCTAGAATGTATAAATTATGAGAACTTTATCACAGGTTATTGGATAAAATTATATTTTCATTAAATAATTATATTTATTTGAATTTCATTTTCATTAAAATCCTTTTTTATATTCCATTGTATTAATAGAAAGTGATATTTTGTATTCATATTTCTAATTGTATTTTAATTTTTAAAATATCATCAGTTATTATGCATTTTTATTACATTGAATTTGATTATTAACTATTGAAGATTGAATAAACATGTATTGCATTTCTCTAATATAACCTAACCATTATGAATATGATACTTTTTATGAATACTCTAATATAATTTTTTCTAATGAAAATCTGAATAAAAATTTAAAAACCCATTGAATACAGATCAAAATCAACAAGATTATGGTATTATTGTCAATGATACCTTGGGTCTAGTACAATTATAGTTTTAATATATTATAGTTGTTGTGAATACTATTTTTTAAATTCTATTAGACAATATTTTTCTTTGGGAAAATAATGATCATTTTTAAATTTACAATTCACCCTCTTTTATAGTTTTTCATCTTCATATACATTTCTGTCATAAATTTGGTATTAGAGCCAATTATTTTTATTACTGATTCTCACATTTTGTATCAGAGGATTATTCCACTTCTAATTGTTGTTACCTTTACATTACTTTGTTTACAAGTCCCTTATAAACATATTCTTCATATACATATCAAACGAATTTGTATTTTGGAAATCAATTATTAAAAATGGCTGTTATATATTTCAGTTCCCAAGAAAACCTAAAACCAACAAGACCGCTGATATTTAGTGGAAATTATTTTTAATACAAGAAGGATATTATGAAGAATCATGTGCTCAACACTAGTTTTGATATTTTTTTAATTCTCACTGGATATTATTATATTCTTGATAAGGAATTAACATTCATCAATAATCAATAAAATAAGGAATATCAGTTGAATTATGAAGTTATAAACACTTTAAATTAGATGTTGAGAATGTGAAAAATAATAATGGTGTAGTGATGTTTAATTATACTTGGATTTATACCAATGTTCCAAATACATAAAATATTATTTAATATTATTGAAATAAAAAGGATTCCATTCAATATGATTCAAGTTATTCAGATCATTCTACGAATTATTTATCAATTATTTATTGAAGATTGAACCATATTATAAGAAAAAACTTATTCATTCTTATTAAACACAATGTAATAATGACATAAATGAAAAGACTGATTATAAAGTTACTTTTCATGAATGAAAAGTATAATGACATATCAGACCAGGGTTTCCAAAAATTAAAAAGATATTTAGAATGTATATTCATTCTAAAAGTAGTTATAAAATGTATTACAAGAATAAAGGGAATAATTTATTGAAATATAATGACTCATATAAGCTAGTAGAGGATATTAATCTGATGATTCTTCATATAAAAAAAATTCTTAATAGTTTAATATTGGTCTTTATAGGAAAATACCTTTTGAAAATCAATTTCTAATGGCTAAGGTGAACACTTCAGATTATATAATTTTTATATCATAGAATGAAAACTATCCTATTTATAAATTTATTATTTTTTATTATAAATAAACTTCATTAGAAAAAGATAATACTTTTCATTCATATAAATAATTCTATATACATTTTAAATAGTTTGAAAAAAGAAATTATAATGATAGTAAGAAACATGAGATTAAAAATTATAGAATAAATGTTTTGATAAAATAAGTATCAGATCGTTATAAATATCCTGATAATAAATCTTTTGAAATTTATTTATATTTCTAAAAATCATGTAAAATATAATTCAAGGAAGGATAAATATTCTATGTTTTTGGAAAAAATTGTGTATAAAGATTGAATTTGTTGTCAAAAGTTGTCAAAACTCGTCAAAATGAAGAAGGAGATGAAGAATGACTAAAAATTTATTGGATATTGGCAGAAGTGAGGTTGCTAGGTGATTTTTATGGAATCATAGCATTGGATGTCATACATGAGAAATTCACTATGAAGATCAATTCAACCTATTGTTGAACTGATAATAATTTCATATAACTTGTGTCAAAGGTGACACATTGTTTAAAATAATGAATAATGGTGAAGTATCAATCATCTATGGATGATTTAAGAATGATGAGGATTTAAAGAAGACCATGCAATGATTCACGATTACATGAGAACCATGGAAGAGCGTACTTGAATAAAAGAATAAAATTATTTTAATGAAGCATCGAATGCTGGATGAACAAGAAGATAGAGTGTGGAAGGGGATGGAATTCTAAGAAGGTCATGAATAACACATTACCTTGAAATTAGATTATTGTTTCATTGTTATTAAAGTTCCAAATACATGTATCAAAGGTGATATATTGTTTGCAACATTGTAGGTATTTAAAGAAGATTCAACCCTCCACTTTTGGATAAAGAGAGATGATTAGAGTTATTTGGAATTAACAATCCAAAAGGATTTAAGGATTTGAAGTGTGGATGAATAAGTAATTTTAAATACATATTCCAAAATTAATGGAGAAAACTATGATGATGCTTTGCTGATTTGTATTTCACAAATATCATATGTTTGGAGAACATGTGACGCAAGACTTATGAGAGGTAGAGATAGTAAAAAAGCGTCTTTTGGAAAAGTAAAGAATGTGCCAGACAAGTGAAAAGTGGCACGCTAGTGTGGAACACAAGTGTATGTTGTGATCAAGTCATATTTCAAGATCATCCCAAAAAAATATAACAAATGAAATAAAGTGGCACGAAAGTTAAAGATCAGAGCACATGTCTAAAATGACCCATAAGTGTAGCATACATGTATATGTGGTGCGCAAGTGTATGTTTCATGCAATTCAAATTTCAACATCATCATATCAATATATGAAAAAGGAAAGAAAATGTCGCGCAAATACTAGGGTAGCATGTGTACCACCCGAGACTTTTATGTTATATCATCAAAGGAATCTTTTTCTAAACACAACACTAGCTTGGCTTGCTTTACACGCACCCGCGACCTCCCTCGATAGCTTGCGTTGTACGCAATACCGAGTTTCACTAAACAACGATATACTATTAAAAAATTATTAAAACTAGCCGTTATGAATAGTAATAACCACTATTTGAAATTTTGTAAATTTTATTTTTCAAAATGGACTTCATTTTTGGACTCGGAATATCGAAATTAGTCCAGGGTGAAATTTTGGTATTTTTCTGAAAACTTTCAATTTTTGATGAATAGTAAAACTACTAAGTAGTTGTTAAAAAAACTGAAATTTTCATAAAACTTAATTTTACCGCTTCTGTGAGTGGAATTTCGAAAATCCAAGAGAGACGGTTAATATCAAGGACTAAAATGTGGTTCAATGAGACGAAAATAATTTTTGGTGAATAGTAACTTTTTACTTTTTTTACCACGATTAAAAGTAAATAGGGTTATTAAGGGTAAAAATGATATTATTATTACCCTAACACATATCCTAATTCTATTGGACAAGTGTAATTCGACCAAAAACAACCTTATGAATAAAATATGACCATTTAGTCCCACTTGGATTAGATTAGGACATTTATTAATAATTTATTTAAAGAAGGGTTAAAATAGTTAAAATCAAAGTTTAATAAGTACATCATTTTTAATATGGGGTTATTCAGAAGATAAATTCAACCATAAATATTCATTAGAAAGATAAAACGATTTTATACATAATGATATTTTTTTTGTATTTTTTAGACTTTATATAATTTAATTTAGTTATGACACAATGATGATGCAGTAATTACCATAATAGTGAAATATTAGAATAATTGATATTATAAATATCTAAATAAGTATAATTTTAGACTTTTTATGAAGTAAACTAATTTTATAGGTTAATATGACATGTTAGGAGTAATTTAATTAACTTTGGTAGAAGTAATCATTTTGTTATGAGTTTAAAAAAATTCAACTATTGAATAGTGTCAAAATTGACAAAAAATAGTTTTTAAAACAAATATTATATTTTTAATTGTTATTTTATTCCTAAAAATCTAAGGATTGGCCAAATGACTTCGATATGGTTATATATATTAATTAAACACAACTTGGAGGTCTCTTTGATGTATATGGTATGTTTATTAACTATATAATATAAAAATACAAAGTGACATGGTAAATGTCAATCTAATTAATTAAGAGTTAAAACTAAAAGATAAGGTTAATATAATGACATAAACATGTCAAAATTCTATTGGACGAGAGGATTTCGACCCATCCCCACCTTATCTTAGAAATAACTCAATTTGGAGCTATTTAAAACCGAACATGACTTTATAATAAAATAATATATTTAGTTATTCCAAAGGTGCCCCTCACCTCCCTTATAAAAGGGCACCTCCTACCTCTCTTCCTCACACCACTTTGAGCATTCAATCTCGGCCAACCCCTGCCACATTATCCTCTCCACTTCTCTAGAGACATCCTAGAGGTCCTGGTCTTCTTCAAATACCAATTTTAGTTCCCTAAAAGAAGGTCTCAAAGAAGCACTTCAAATAAGAGGTAATGTCCGTTACCGATTCTTTCATCTTTATTTCTTCTTCCACTTCTTCTTATTTAGTTGTTTCATTATGAAGTAATAACATCAGTATCACTCGTATACTGATATGTTATTATAAGTATGAAACAACCCTATTTCACCATCTATCCATCTTACGGATAGAGAAATTACCGCGTGTGTGTACGTACGGAATACCGTCGCCACGCCGTGGGGTAATCTATTTTCCACCACCACCTTACTTGGATGGGTATAATAGTGTAAATAATGACTATATATGACTATTATAAAGTTATACTGATTCTGAAATAGTATACATACACTACAATACAATTCCACGATCATTGGAACGATATCATCACTCGTGCGTACGTACGGAATACCGTCTCCACGATGTGATGCGACTCGTTCTACAAGATCTTCATTTCATAATGATTATATAAATGAATTGAATGAATTAATAAGATATATATTACACTAATACCATTATGGGAATGAGGTATATATAACCTAAAGAGAAGAAGAATAATTTATTCGACAAACACGCATAAGAACAAAAAGTAATAAACACCCGAATAACAAGTAGTAATGAAATATTACTACTAAGAAGCTAAGAATATGACCATATATGATATCATAAAAATAATTATCATTCTGTAATAAGTCAATAACATTATTTAAATCATTATACAGGAGGTTCGGACACGTACAAAGCATATCAGACCTACGGTAAGGGAAATATCACAATCTCATTTTTAACTGAGATTGTTTTTACTTTAGTATTTTCTGGGTTATAATTTATCATCCACATCAATGTTTCCTCAATATGTAATATTATTTCCATCCACCTACAATTGTTTAAATCCAATTTTACCCTTTAGTGAGTTTTTAGTAAAGGATATGAACAGAATCTTTTGTCGTTTTTCGTACGAGGTACTTTTTGACATTTCCGACAAAAGTATGAAGAATGTTTTTTAAATTATAAGGAATGAATGGATTTTTAAAACATTATTTCCAAGAATCTTCCTTTAAAAGTTTCCAAGTTTATTTTTAATCAACTTACTTTATTTTAAAATTGTATGACATGTTAAGAAAGGAAAAATGTCTTTGAAGTAGAAAGGATATTTTCCTCAAGAATGGAGTTCAAGTGTTTTATCATAATTATTTTCCATATAAGATAATATAGGGTTCTGATTCTATCCCAATCATTACATTTTTTTGAGTATGTTGTGATGGAATTATTTTTTATGACTTCATTTATCTTATATGAATTGTTTTATGATTTAACGATGTTTAAGAATTCCATTTTTATTACATGGGTTATGCAATGATGTATGATTTATGAATTTTTGGAACACATAAGAATGGATTCATTATAAGATGGGTGGGACCTATATTTCCCTCCAACGCATTGGGTAATGATTTTATATCTCATGAGATAGATATGGCTGGAATGGTAGGTTATACCGGTTCAGTGAAACAGGACTAAAACGAGGAGTGATCTCGGTTCCGAAATGGAATTTGTCCACTAAGATTGTATTGGAAATGATTCCTGAATAACAAGAAATGATTCTCTATGATTATGTGTGTATTCCACAAAGTTTCATGTTCTATGTTTTGATTATTGGGATTACATTTCACTTCTATGATTTATACCATGTTATGATATTATGATCTCTTTTGCATGTTAAGATTTCCAAAAGTTGTGTTCTTATATATATGATGTGATTAATATTTCTTTTGTTTACCCTTACTGAGAATTTGAGCTCACCCTTTTTTATGTTTTATTTCCCCAGGTTAGGAAGAAGGTTATTAAGTAGAATATGCCAAAAAGGGACTCTAGATATGATGAAATAAATGGGAGGCAAAGTAGATGCTTTATGAACCAGTGGATTATGTTTCCCAGTTTCTAAAGACAATATATCTATACGGTCCTTTCTTTGTTTTCTTATATGTTGTAATAATTGTGCGTCAATTCTGAAGTATTTAAAATATATGTAAATTATGGGTCGTTATAGTTGGTATCAGAGGGAGGTTATAGTCAACCTTTGGAAACTAGGATGTGAAAGCCTTAGTAAGAACCTTAATGATAAGTCTAAGAATAGAACACAATCTTAGTGTTTTAGAAATGGCCATGAATAACCTAGGATAAGACCTTAAGTGTGAAATTTTATTCTTGATTATGTGGTTTTCCTATTATAATTAGTGTTGCTCACACTATTCTTCTTGGTTTTAGTCAATGGCTGGAACCCGAAGGAACCGTGTTAATGCGGAATGCGACGGGCAATGCAATGATTGTCCCCCTGAGCAACCAAACGTTATGGGAGCTGGAATACAAAATATTTTAGCCATGCTCACAAAACATTCTCAAGCTATGAATCATGCAGGACACCCAAAATATCAAAGGAAGGAGAAACATTCTGTTGAATCCTTCATGAGACAGCGTCCACCTTCATTCAGCGGGTCTACTGATCCATTAGTTGCTGAACAATGGATTAGTACTACTAAAAAGATATTCTCAGTTCTTCAATGTTTTGAGCATGATAAAGTCATCTTAGTAGTGTATCATTTGGAAGGTGATGCTGATCAATGGTGTAATCTTATTAAGAATACGAGGCAAAGGGATGAAATTGAGTCCATGGAATGGGACGAGTTCAAGAACTTATTTTTCAATATTTACTTCCCTCGTATTCTCTAAACAATGATGTATAAAGAGTTTCTTGAACTGAAGCAAAAGGATGACGAATCTATTGGTACCTATGATGAAAATTTTCTAAGACTTGCATGGTACACTTCTGGTATTATTATCCAACCTGAGAGTAAGATCGATCGATTCTTTAGTGGCTTAAAACCAAGCCTTCGAAGGGCCTTAGCCATAAGGTACTTCAATAGTTATGAGGAAATCGTTCAACGTGCTCTCAAAGTTGAGATGGAGATTGGAGTAACCCATCAGTCATATAGGTTTGATAAGAAGAGGAAAATGGAATTCAAAGGAAAATCTAAAGAGCAAACTGAAAAGAAGATGAGCTTTCCCTTATGCTGAATGTGTGGAAAGAAACATGGAGGGAGTTGTCTTAAAGGGACAAGTAAATGATTCAAATGTGGAATGAAAGGTCATCGGGCATTTGAATGCCGCGATGATGAAAAGAAGATGTCTAATGATGAAAACAAAGGAAGGGATGCACAAAATGAACCTACTACACTTCAATGTTTCAAGTGCAAGGAGATGTGGCATTATTCCAATCAATTCCCAAATCCAAGGGTTGATGATGATGGTCGGTTTCAACAAACTCTTAAGGCTAAAGACAAAGGAATTTCACATGCAATTTCTATCAGTGATGTGGATTACTATAACGGTGTGGTGAAAGGTACACTTACCATCCACTCTAAAGTATCAAATGTTTTATTTGATTCTAGATCCACCCACTCCTTTATTTCTAAAGAATTTTCTAATGATATCACCGTATTACCTCAACATTTAGATTTTGAGTTAGCTGTGACAACCCCTAATGGCATAACAGTCACATCAAAATTTTATAATTCTTCTCCGATTGATGTTTGTGGGAAAGTGCTTGCTGCAAATCATGTGATCCTTCCTATAGTGGAATTTGATGTGATTCTTGGAATGGATTGGCTTTCTCTACATGGATCTCATATCAATTGCAAAAGAAGGGAAGTCACATTTCATATTCCAGATCAATCTATGAGCGTCTATCGATGCAAGGATGAACATAACCTTATAGTAGAAATTCCGTCCATCTTATGGGTCATGATTCCACTAAATGAAGGTTATTTATCTCAAATGGTTGGTGAGAAACTAACAATTAAGAATATTCCCATTGTACGGGAGTTTGATGATGTCTTTCCAGAAGAATTACAGGGTCTTCCACCGAATCGTGAAGTTGAGTTTTCAATAGAACTCCTACCGGGTTCTTTACCTATTTCAAAGACACCATATAGAATGGCCCCAACTGAGTCGTAGGAATTGAAGAATAAACTCCAAGAGAATATTGATAAGGGGATCATATGCCCCAGTGTGTCACCTTGGGGAGCACCTGTTCTGTTTTTTAAGAAGAAAGATTGATCAATGAGACTCTGTGTTGATTATCGAGAACTTAACAAGATCACTATCAAGAACAAATATCCTCTCCCACGCATTGATGACCTATTAGACCAACTACACGGAGCTCAATACTTTTCCAAGATTGATCTTCGTTCAGGATATCATCATTTAAGGGTCAAAAGGGAGGATATACCAGAGACGGCTTTCCGTACGAGGTATGGACACTAAGAATTTATAGTGATGCCATTTGGTCTTACTAATGCCCCTGCTATCCTCATGGATCTAATGAATATAGTATTTAGAGACTATCATGGTCAGTTTGTGGTAGTCTTTATAGATGATATTATTTCCAATTAAAAGAGTAAGGAAGAACATGAAGATCACTTGAGAATTATATTGAAGACCCTAAGAAAGGAGAATCTTTATGCCAAATTTACCAAGTGTGAATTTTGCCTTCAAAAAGTTGCATTTTTGGGTCACATAATCTCAAAAGAGGGGATATCTGTGGATCCAGCAAAAACAGAGGTTATCGAAAGATGGTCGAGACCAACAACAGTAACCAAGATCCAAATTTTTCTTGGATTGGGTGGATATTATGGACGTTTTGTGAAAGATTTTTCATGATTATCTAATCCACTCACCAAGCTGACTTGGAAAGGAGTTATATTTGTTTGGACGGAGGAATGTGAAGAGAATTTCAAGGAGTTGAAAAGAAGGTTATCCAGTGCACCTGTGCTCACACTTCCTTATAGTGGATAAAGGTTTGTGAACTACAGTGATGCATCCAAGAAGGTATTGGGGTGTGTTCTTATGCAAAATGATATGGTTATAGCATATGCCTCGCGACATTTGAAAATCCATGAGCAAAATTACCCAACACATGATTTGGAATTAGCTCCGATAATCATTGCATTAATGATTTGGAGGCATTACCTTTATGGTGAATGGTGTGATATTTATACTGATCATAAAAGTTTAAAGTATATTTTCACACAAAAGGAGCTGAATATGCGCGAAATAAGATGGTTGGAGCTGATTAAGGATTATGACTGCACAATTCATTACCACCCTGGGAAAGAAAACAAGGTGGCAGATGCATTAAGTTGACAAGACCATGCTAGTTTATCCATGATGAGGATCACAAAAGATCCAATATTTATGGATTTACAAAGGATGGATCTTGGAATTATAATGAAAGGGGAAAATTGTATCTTTCTCAAATGAATGTTCAACCATCTATACATGTGAAGATTAAAGAGGCACAGAATGAAGATTTCAAGTTACAAAAGAAGGTGAGAACTGTTCCTGAATTCAACCTTGGTTGTGATGGGATAATAAAGTTCAGGAATCGGGTTTGTGTTCCTCCCATCCCCGAATTAAAGAAGGAGCTGGTGGATGAGGCTCATATTTCTTCATTCTCTATTCATCCTGGAAGAACGAAAATGTATTGGGACCTGAAAGTGTTCTTCTAGTGGGATGTAATGAAAAGAGATGTTGCTGAATATGTCTCTTGATGCTTGGTTTGTAAGCAAGTTAAAGTTGAGAGACAGAAGTCTAAGGGGATGTTACAACCATTACCCATATCCGAATGGAAATGGGAAACCATCACAATGGACTTTGTCACAGGACTTCCTAAAACATCCAAAGGAAATAATGATATCTCGGTCATAGTTGATCATCTTACAAAGTCTGCACACTTCATTGTTATTAGAGAGGATTTCTCTCTGGATCATATTGTCAGGATATATGTAAAGGAAGTGGTAAGATTGAATGGAGTACCACTTTCTATTATATCTGATCGGGTTCCGAGATTTACCTTGATGTTCTGGAGAAGTCTTCAGCATACTCTGGATACAGAGTTGAGTTTATGCACTGCTTATCATCCTCAGACAGACAGTAAGTCAGAGAGAACAATTCAAACTCTAGAAGCTATGTTGAGAGCTTGCTCTATGGATTTCAATGGTGGTTGGGATCAACACCTACCTTTGGTGGAATCTTCTTATAATAATAGCTTTCACTCCAGTATTCAGATGGCTACTTATGAAGCTCTCTATGGAAGGAAATGCAGGACTCCAACTTGCTGGGATGAAGTTAGGGAAGGAAAGCTATTAGGATCTGATCTCGTTGATGAAATAGCAGAAAAGGTCAGATCTATTCGACACCACCTAAGAGAAGCTCCGAGTCGATAGAAAAGTTATACCGACAACCAAATAAAAGACCTAGAGTTAGATGTGGGTGATACAGTGTTCTTACGAATATCTCCCTGTAAGAGGGTTATGAGATTTGGAAAGGAGAGGAAGTAGAGCCCTACATATATCGGTCCTTTCGAAATACTGGATCGTGTTGGGAAGGTAGCGTAACGATTGATGCTTACACTGAATCTCTCTCAAGTTCACGATGTGTTCCATTTATCTCTCCTGGGAAAGTACATACCTGATCCTTCACATGTACTCAGCTCAGAAGATGTACCGCTAGAGCAAGATCATTCTTATGAAGAACAACCGATAGAGATTCTGGATCGTAGAAAAAAATTCCTACAAAACAAGACCACTCGATTGGTGAACGTTTTATGGAGGAACCACCAATTAGAGAAATCTACATGGGAGAATGAGGATATGATGAGGGAGATGTATCCTCATCGGTTGGTTACAAAGTGTTGAATTTCGAGGCCGAAATTCATTTTAAGGGGGGTAGAATGTTACACCCAAGACTTTTATGTTATATCATCAAAGGAATCTTTTTCTACACACAACACTAGCTTGGCTTGCTTACACATAACCACGACCTTCCTCGATAGCTTGCGTCGTACGCAATACCGAGTTACACTAAACAATGATATACTGTTAAAAAATTATTAAAACTAGCTGTTATTAATAGTAATAACCACTTTTTGAAATTTTGTAAATTTTATATTTCAAAATGGACTTAATTTTGGGACTCGGAATATCGAAATTAGCCTAGGGTGAAATTTTGGTATTTTTCAAAAAACTTTCAATTTTTGATGAATAGTAAAACTACTAAGTGGCTGTTAAAAAAACTGAATTTTTCATAAAACATAAATTTACCTATTCTGTGAGTGGAATTTCGAAAATACGAGAGACACAGTTAATATGAAGGACTAAAATGTGGCTCAATGAGATGAAAATAATTTTTGGTAAATAGTAACTTTTTACTTTTTTTACCACGGTTAAAAGTAAATAGGGTTATTAAGGGTAAAAATGATATTATTATTACCATAACACATGTCCTAATTCTATTGGACAAGCGTAATTCGACCAAAAACAACCTTAGGAATAAAATATGACCATTTAGGCCCACGTGGATTAGATTAGGACATTTATTATGAATTTATTTAATGAAGGGTTAATATAGTTAAAATCAAAGTTTAATAAGTAAATAATTTTTAATATGGGTTTATACATAGGATAAATTCGACTATAAATATTAATTAGAAGGATAAAACGATTTCCTACATAATTATATTTTATTTTTAATTTTTAGACTTTAAATAATTTAATTTATTTATGACACAATGATTATGCAGTAATTACCATAATAGTGAAAAATTAGAATAATTGATAGTATAAATACATAAATAAGTATCATTTTAGACTTTTTATTAATTAAACTAATTTTATAGGTTAATATGACATGTTAGGATTAATTTAATTAACTTTTGTTGAAGTAATCATTTTGTTATGAGTTTCAAAAAATCAACTATTCAATAGTGTCAAAATTGAAATAAAATAGTTTTTAAAACAAGTATTATATTATTAATTGTTATTTTATTCATAAAAATCTAAGATTCGGAAACATTACTTAGATAAAGTTATATATATTAATAAAACACAACTTGGGGGTCGCTTGGATGTCTAGGGTTTGTTTATTAACTATAAAATATAAAAATACAATGTGACATGGTAAATGTCAATCTAATTAACTAAGAGTTAAAACTAAAAGATAAGGTTAATATAATGACCTAAACTTGTCTAAATTATATTGGATGAGAGGATTTAGATCCATTCCCACCTTAGCTTCGAAATAACTCAATTTGGTGCTATTTAAAACCGAACTTGACTTTATAATAAAATAATATTTTTAGTTATTGCAATGGTGCCCCTCTCCTCCCTTATAAAAGAGCACCTTCTCCCTCTCTTCCTCACACTACATTGAGCCTTCATGATCGGACAACCCCTGCCACTTTCTCCTCTACACTTCCCTAGAGACATTCTAGAGGTCCTGGTCTTCTTCAAAGACCAATTTTAGTGCTCTAGAAGAAGGTCTCAAAGAATCACTTCAAAGAAGAGGAAATGTCCGTTACCGATTCTTTCATCATTATTTCTTCTTCCACTTCTTCTTATTTAGTTATTTCAATATGAAGTAATAACATTAGTATCACTCATATACTGATATGTTATTATTAGTATGAAACAACCCTATTTCACCGTCTATCCATGCAACGGAAAAAGAAATTACCGCGCGTGCGTACGTACGGAATACTGTCTCCATGCCGTGGTGTAATCTATTTTCCACCACCACCATACGTGGATGGGTATATTGGCGTAAATAATGATTATATATGACTATTATAAAGTGATACTGATTCTTAAATAGTATACATACACTCTTATACAATTCCTTGATCATAGGAATGATATCATCACTCGTGCGTACGTACGGAATACCGTCTCCACTATGTGACGCGACTCGTTCTACATGATCTTCATATCATAATGATTATATAAATGAGTTTAATGAATGAATATGATATATATTACACTAATACCATTCTGTAAATGAGGTATCTATAACCTAATGATAAGAATAATAATTTATTCGACAAATACGCATAAGAACAAAATGTAATAAACACCCGAATAACAAGTAGTAATGAAATATTACTAATAAGAAGCTACGAATATGACCATATATGATATAATAAAAATAAGTATGATTCTGTAATAAGTCAATAACATTATTTAAATCATTATACAGGAGGTTCGGACACGTACAAATCATATCGGACCTAAGGTAAAGGAAATATCACAATCTCATTTTTATCCGAGAATGTTTATACTTTAGTATTTGTTGGGGTGTATTTTCTCATCCACATCCATGTTTCCTCAATATGTAATACTATTTCCATCCACCTACAATTTTTTAAATCCAATTTTACCCTTCGGTGAGTTTTTAGTAAAGGATATGAAAGGAATCTTTTGTCGTTTTTCGTACGAGGTACTTTATGACTTTTTTGATAAAATTACAAATAATTTTTTTTAACTTATACGGAATGAATGGATTTTTAAAACATTATTTCCAAGAAGCTTACTTTACAAGTTTCCAAGTTTATTTTTAATCAACTTCTTTTAGTTTAAAATTTTATGACATGTTAAGAAAGGAAAAATGTTTTTGAAGTAGAAATGATATTTTCCCCAAGAATGGAGTTCAAGTGTTTTATCATAATTATTTTCCATATAAGATAATATAGGGTTCTGATTCTATCCCAATAATTACATTGTTTTGATTATGTTGTGATGGAATTATTTTTTATGAATTCATTTATCTTATATGAACTGTTTTATGATATCACGATGTTTAAGAATTCTATTTTTATTACATGAGATTTGCAATGATGTATGATTTATGATTTTTGTGGCACACATAAGAATGGATTCATTATGAGATGGGTGGGACCTATATCTCCCTCCAATTCATTGGGTCAAGATATTATATCTCATGAGATAGACATGGCTGGAATGGTAGGTTATACCGGTTCAGTGAAACATGACTGAAATGTGGAGTGAACTCGGTTCAGAAATAGACTTTGTCCACTAAGATAGTCTTGGCAATGAGTCTTGACTAACAAGAAATGATTCTCTATTATTATGTGTGTATGCCACAATGTTTCATGTTTTATGTTATGATTATTGGGATTACATTTCACTTCTATTATTTATCCCATGTTATGATATTATGATCTCTTTTGCAGGTTAAGATTTCCAAAAGTTATGTTCTTATGTATATGATGTGATTGATTTTTCGTTTGTTTACCCTTACTATGCATTTGAGATCACCCTTTTTTATGTTTTATTTCCCTAGGTCAGGAAGAATGTTATTAAGTAGAATTTTCCAAAAAGGGACTCTAGATATGAGGAAATAAATGGGAGGCAAAGTAGATGATTTATGAACCAGTTGTTTATGTTTCCCAGTTTCAAAAGACAATATACCTGTAAGGTCCTTTCATGGTTTTGTTATATGTTGTAATAAGTGTGCTTCAATTATGAAGTAATAAAAATTTATGTAATGTATGGTTCGTTATAGCGTGCATGTTCAAAAATGGCATGCAAGTGATGAAGTGGCGCACAAGTGTGGGAGCGGCTTGCAAGTGCTGGAGCAGTGCATAATTTCTAGAGCAGAACTCAAGTTTAGGTGGCACGCAAGTCACCAAATTTCCTATAAATAGATGGAATGATTCCTCATTTTTTAAAAGGATCAACACTTAAGAGAAATTTGAGCTCTAGTCGCGCAAGTAGTAGAAGTGGCGCACAAGATAATGTGGCATGCAAGCTGAGGGTTATTTATAAGGTGCACAAGTAGAATGTGACATGCATGAAGACTGGCATGCACATAGGGTGGCATGCATGTTGAGTGGAACGCAATCAGAAGTTGCATGAAAGTTGTCAGAGGTGCGCAAGAAGGGAGGTTTCTTCGAGAAGTGTGTTGTGTATATGCCAAAAGTGGCGCACAAGTTATGAGTTGTGAATAATAGAGGTGAACATGTTGTGGAACTCAATCTAGGGGCACACAAGTAGAGTGGCCCGCAAAGAAACATGGCGTGTAGCTAAAAGTGGAATGCAAGTGGTTAGTTGTGAAAGTTTTTGGCACGCACGTATTTTTTGTCGCACCAGCAGGGAGGCGTGCAAGGAGGGTGGTGCACAATTAAGGATTGGTGCACAAGAGGATTATTGCACAAGCTATGAGTTGTTCTATAAGTTCTTTCTAGTTCGTTTTCAATTGTGATGAAGCTTATTTGATCAAGACTTCATTTTTTTTACAATCACAAAGAGAACTTGTGATTCTAGTAAGAATAATGAGAAGAAGAGATCAGTGAAGATGGACTTGCACTAAAAGAGAATGTGTGAAGAAGAGTCAGTTTCAGTGCAGTAGGTTTTTCTTTGAAGAATCAGAAGATGAAGAAGAGTGTGCAGCTTATAGGTTTGTTTCATAGAACAAAGTGAACAAGAAGAAGAATAAGTGAGTATTACAAATTGAAGCCTACAATTATGTAGGGAAGTATAATTCAGATGATGCCAAGTGAAATGATTTCCACTTCCTGAATAATCACATTGGTATATGTGATTCTATCCAAGAATAGAGAAGGATATTTAATGCAGTAGGTTGTTGCACTAGGAAGAATAAACAATAATCCTAGTGTAGGTGGTGTCACACTAGAAACGAAGAGAAGTAAAGAAGGAAGAATATCATGCCTACAACTTTGCAAGTAATCAAGTGAAGAGAATTAAAGAATTCCAAAAGAAGAACTTTCCTTTTGAAGAAGGAAGATGAAATTGTCCATAGGCAGTATAAAGAACCAGCTAGACCCTACATGTTGGGCTAGGTCTTCACCAGTCCAAGGAAGAGGATTGTTTCCCACCCACCTCTAAACTGTAGGGACTCACATAGGCTAGAATATTGTTTTCCTAGCCACTCCACTTTAATTTCATATAACATCATAGTGGATAATACTTGCACTAGTCATACCCTTGAATGGAATTAACGTAGTTACTCTTATAGAGTGGTGAACCTTGTATAAATATTATGTGCATATTTTTACTACATTCTATTATTGGATGCGACATGGAAAAGAGAATAAGTGAATCAAGATCCTAATAGGTCAAGAGGTACAAGGATAAAAGATGGAATTGGTTTCAAAAGTCGCCAACACTGATTCACCCCCTCTCAGTGTTAGGTATATCTCAAACTGGTCCTCTCAATTAGTATCAGAGCATAGGTTAAACTCTTTTGAATTATCTATAGTGAAGTTATTATTTTTTAGAGATTTGAGTTTTTATCCTGAATTATCAATGAAGTGAACTTTCTGTGAATATTGAGTTATATCTGAACAAAGGGCCATGTCTATCAATACTATGAAAAATAGGAAAAAGATGGATAATAGAAAGTGGAAGAAGAAGTATCTCATATCTAAAGAAGAGGATGTATATGGTTATCCATATTTTGAAGCCATTAAATACACATCAGACATGGAATGTTATGAGAAGGTGGATCAAGATTCCACTATGAAGATGGATAACCATCCTACCTCAAATGATAAAGAGGTATGTGTTAGTAAATTTGGAAATTATTATCATGATGAAAATGATGGCACAAGTTGTGATGATCAATCTACAATATCTTAGGAAATACCAGTTGATAGATTATGATTGATTCTGCATGGTATTTTTTAAGAGAACGCATCTCTTATTTGTGGAGTATTTCAATGCAAGTAGGAAAACATCACTCAACTAGAAGAAAAAACTGATGCTTTTTAGAATTTTTTACAAGGAAATTTTTTTGAATGTTTAAATCTTTCAAGACAGGTTGGATCCTTTGAAGCAACAAAGAGGGGATTTGAATTAAGTTCATCAAATTGGTTCAGAGATGTTAATGAGAAAGAGGGAAAAACAAGACACTCAAAGAGAATATATATCCACTTGAAGATGAGCTGAAAAAGAGCAATGATGTCAAGGAGATATATTTGAACGAAAACTCCAAGAAGATCCAAGAACTATACTCTTTGTTAAAAAACAATGTAAATATGCATGAAGATGATGTTGAAGGATTTAAGAAGGCTTGTGAAGAGAAGATGACTATGATTGAAGACCATGATTGATTGTGCTGTGGGGATGTTTTGGTGGTTTTTACTTGATGTATTGCCCTTTTCTGCTCATACCTTGCTCTGGCCTCTCGTTCCTCTACACCAATCCATGTTGGATCTAGAGTAGTAAAAAAATATGAGGTTTTGGATTTGTTGGTTATTGAACAATGGTTATTTACCTTATGATGATGTTTTCTGCATGAAGTCTTCTTTCGGTGTCCTTTTTGGCTGCTATTATCCCTACCCTATAATTATGTTCCTCTGCACCTCTCCTAGTCAGAGCCGGTGCGGTGGCCCTAATATGTTTTGGGAGGTGGGTTGGCGGTACTTTCTGGGCATGAACAGAGTCTTGATGGGATCTAATTTTTGGCATCTTCATAAATGGAGATGTTCTATTTGGATTTATCAGCATCAATGGAGCTTTTTTTATTTCTAGTCCACATGATTGTTCGATATTTCATCCTTAAACGGTGATACGGGTGATGATGGAGATGAAGATCTTCAGACGAGGATAAATACAACATAGTGTTTGGATGTTGACAAGTGTGAAGGTTCCTTCTGCATCAACGTTGAAGCTGTTGTGGTGATTGCTGGTGGATTCTCACGCACGAAAAAGACGATGGTGATGATGTGGTGGTTCGATATCAGGGGCGCTGCTCGAGGTGGCTCACTGATCATGGAGGCTCGCTACTCAAGGAGGCTCACTACTCGAGGATCCGTTTCCCAAGTCGTCTCGGTTTTCGTGGATTTGATGATGGCCTTTTGATATTTAGAATTTTGAATGTAGTAGATTTATTTTATGCGATTTCATGTTTTTGGTAATTTGCAGGTCTGGTCTGATGTGGTGATGATAGTCATTGCCCTTATTTTGAAATGGTTTGATCCTTGTAATTTGAAATATGAAATTAGGCGGTTATTTTTTTGTAAGGTTTCAACTTTTCCTTAAATTGGATCTTTCATTAAAAAAAATATGGATATGAAGAGGAGGAGTACTATTGGTATATTTTTTATGGTATAAAAAAATTCCTTCCAAGGGAACTAGATTCCTGAACATTATCATTATTTGGTGGTATAGTCTCATGTTAAATCAATATATAGAAATAATTACCTACATCTTATGACCCTAAAGGAAAGAAATTAAATAAGAGTGTGGAAGACAAAAAAATATATATAATGGGAAGAGTACAAATGGGATATATCCAACATATGATACTTCTGGAGAGAAATGACTTCGTGCAAAATTAAAAGGGAAATAACTCAATTACAAATCTGGATAATGTGTCCAGTAATCTAATTATTGTAAGGGAAAAAATATGATTATATGTTCAGTGATTTTATTGTATAGAGATGGGAAATTTTTCCAATTCATGAATAATGAGTCAAGGAAACATTTCCTAGAGAATGAAAAGGGATCAATGCCATGTTTTTTGTGAACATAAACTACCAAGATTAATGTTCGTAATTATGAGGAGACATGCACATTAATCGTTTTCTCAATAATATCCGTTACTTTATTTGATTGTAGATCATGAAATTCATTTATATCATTCCATATTTCCATGGAAAATATATATTTACAATTTTATTTTCTGAAGTAGTTTTCAGTGAAAATTCATAAGGGAAGTATCATTACAACAATGATGTGTTGATCAGTCCCCATTATGAATCATGAAAGATAATCCATTGCTGACCATATTATCAAAAACATTATTGAAATTGATATTATTCTTAGTATGAATTGGAATACATGTTATGATAAGAAAATATTTTTCAAGAATAATGAAGTTAATTTTTTTGATAACGATTTTGAATCCATTAACATTAGAGTAGAAAATTACCATCTAGATCCACAACAAATATCTATAATTAATATAATTCATGGGTAAAAAGGTAAAATAACATATAAGGGTTGTGAATGAAATATTTATTTTGAGGATATATCTATTGTGAAAGAATACATTGATGTTTTTCAAGAGTATTTATCTGGACATCCTTTAGAGTGGGAAATTGAGATTTCTAATAATTTAATTCCTAGTGAATGGGCTATATCAATGCCCCATTATAGAATTCTCATAGTGGAATTAGATGAATTTAATAAAAAACCAATTGAATTGAGTGATAATTGATTTATCTGTCCTAGTGTTTCTCTATGGGGAGCTCCTTTTAATTTCATTATGAAGAAAGAAGTATCTATAAGGTGGTTTATTGACTATAGGGATATCAGTACTATTTAGATAAAGACCAAGTTTCCTCTCAATAACATTTATGATTTATTTGATCAACATCATAGAGCCCAATATTTCATGTCAATTGATCTTCGATCTATATATCATCATTTGTGTGTGTTGATGGTAGATTTTCCAAATACTGTATTTCAAACTAGGTATGGTCAATATGAGTTTACATTAATTCCTTATAGTTGAAAAAATGAAGACTCTATTTTCCTGGATCTAATGAATAGTTATTTCAAAGAATATATTGATTACATTTTTTTGGTATTTATTGAGGATATCATAGTATAATCTAAAAGTTACAAGGATCATGAGAATCACATCTACATTATTCTGAGGATTATTCAAAGAATCTAGTCATATGGTATGTTTAGAATGTGTGAATTATATCATTAAAATTTTTCACTTATTGGCCATATTTTTTCTATGTAGAGAATCTATGTTAAACCTGTAAAAAATATGTAGTTCATGAATGGTATGATATAATGAAAAAAATATAGATATATAGATTTATTAGTTAAGAAGGTTATTATTGGTGTTCTGTTCAGAACATCACCTGATTAGCTAACTCGTTAACCAAGCATACTCATAAATGGGTTATGTTTGCATGGAAAAATAATGTGAAAAATATTTTGATGAATTGATGAAGAGGGTTGTAATTGGTTTCATAGTTTCTCTACCATCATGAAATGGTGGATTTGTGATTTTTATTGACGCATTAAATAAAACATGTTTCTATGTCTATATATATATTGATAGTGTTATTTCATATTCATCATGGCTGAATAAAATCCATTAAATGAACCATGAAACTAATGACCTTCATTTAGGAGCTATAACATTTTAGCTAAATATATTAGGACATTATCTCCATAGTTAATATTGCTTGATATAGACTGATTATAAGAGCATGAAAATATCTTCTCACAGAAATAACTGAACGGGGGGTAAATTAAATGGCTTATGTTACTCATGAATTACTATTGTTTCATACAATACCATTCATTGTATGAAAATAAGGTGGTAGAAGTTTTGAGCCGGAGGGATCATGGTTTTAAAAAATTGATGTTTGACGCGGATACTATGTACATGGATCTAGTGAGGATGGATATATGAATTATCAAATAAGGTTAATCATCAATACATTTTCAATTGGTTTCCAATATAAATTTTTTAGAATTAATAAAATGTGCATAATCTATTGATGAGAATATAAAAAACAATGATGTCAGGTTATGTGTGTTTGGTTCGAATTAAATTATTTGGGAAATGACTATGTGTTCTCTCTATACTCAGGATAAAAATTGAGTTATTAGATGATGCTCATTGTTCAAATTTTAAAATAAACCAGGGTTGTACTAATATATATAGTGTTTTGAAAGAACTTTTCTAATGGGACAACATGAAATGGGAAATTTATGATTATATATCAAGATGTTTAGTGTTTCAACAAGTGAAGTCCAAAATACAAAATCCATGTAGAGTCATGCAACCTCATCCTATTACTACATAGAAACTAGAGGACATCACTCTAGATTTTTTCACTATATTACAAAAAAGTGGATGAAAATTGTTGATATATGGGTGATTGTTGATCAGTCTACTAAATCTACACATTTACTCTCTATTAGAGAGAACTTTCCACTCAAGTTCCTTGAAATGATGTATATTAATGAATATGTGAGACTTCATAGAGAAGATATCCTAATTATGTCTGTTCTTGATCCACGATTTACTTTATAATTATGGAAATGTGTTTAGAAAGCATTGGATACTAAGATTTGATTGAGTACTACTTATCACCCCCAAACTGACAGGAATCAAAAAAAATTGATCCAAACATTAGAAGACATGTTGAGATCATACTAAATTGATATTCAAGGTATATACATTTAGTATTTTACATTTTTGGACTTTTCCATAAATAATAGTGTATATTAATGTATTCAAAAAGCACCATATAAGGCATTCTATGGAAAGAGATGTCTTAAACCTAAATATTGGGATGAAGTTGGTGAAAGAAATATTTTGGGTCATGATCATGTATAGGAAAAAACAGAAAAGGTAATGACAATTCAATACCATATCAATGCCCCTAAAATATGGAAATTACTATGATAATAATCAAAGGAAGGATTTTGAATTTTAAGTTGGAGATCTTGTTTTAAAAAAAGTATCTACATGGAAGGATGTTATTTGATTTGGGAAGAAAGGGAAACTGAACCCCATGCACATTGGTCCTTTGGAAATTATGTACAGAATTGCAGATGTAGATTATCATTTGTAAATTTCAGCTTTCCTTTCTATGGTACAAAATGTGTCATATGTATCATTACTGATAAAGTATATTCTAGACCCTACACATGTACTATAAGTACCCGTCCTTAAACATTACATAATCTTGAATTAAATTAAAAATTCACATTGAGGACCTTTTCAGGTTTATATTTTTAGAGAATTGGGCATTACAATTACATTACATCTCAAAAATTACAATACAGACACTTCTAACTACTTTCAATTTTTTTTTTCATAAAATCGAAACTCTTGAGTAAAAGAGAAATGTCTAGTTCCATGTTTTAGACAACATTAATTTTCCTTGATCCCATCATTGACCCTATTCCACTTTATGTTCCATGAAAAATATTTCAAAAATGTGGGATGAGCCTAAAAAACTCAGTAAGGGATCGACAAAGAAGTAAATCTATTAGTTTTTCAAAAGACCATGTAAACCATTAATTCATTATCCTTAATAATACTTCATACATTTGAGAAGTAGTAAATACTCTTCACGGAATAAAATATCATTTCATACCCTTTTGTATGAAAAATATTACTATAAAATCCATATAAATAACACATACCATATAAAGGTATCTTAGGACACATACATTATTATGTGGAATAACCATACCATCAACTTCCATAAATAACACTAAATGAAATAGCCATATGACAGACTTATATACCCAATGCATTGGAGGTTATAACATAACCACCCATCATGGTTTTCCACAACACCACTCGTCATTTTGTTTATCACGTAACCAACCATCAAATTTCCATGTAGCATCATAACACATAAACTATTGAAAATATAATCATTTCACAAATAATTTTTCATTTTCAATCATAAGAAATAATTCCATGATATTGAAATAATCAATCCATTTTCAAAAAAACAATTTAAAAATAGATTTCTGAATCCAAGCTTCCCATACCACATTGATACATATAATGGAATTATAATTTTATACCATTAATGTCTATGTAAATAAATACTTATACCCATTTTTAAATCATGTACATTAATGAGAAATTTTTTGAAGAATAAATCGTTAAAACATTTAAACCGATATTTTAGTTAAAGAATTTTTAACAAAATGAGTGACGCTAGAATAAAAATAATTGAAGAATAATATTTAATAATAACATTATAATATTATGGGAATAAAGGTATTCAAGATATAATATTCCAAAGAATAGTATATATGTCATATAATATTGAATTGGTGCATAACAACAATGAAGTCTCAATGGAATGTAAATTGAGATGAAGTCCCTTATAAAGAAGATATCTTTTGATTAATGATAAATCAATTAAATAATTATGTATGAAAAATTATAATACACCCAATATAAGTGGTTATTACATTTAAAAAAATCATAGGTCATTCACACATTAGCATAGGATGATATATTCAAGAATTACAAGTTTAACCCAATGATATGAAATTGGGTTAAGCAGTTCCCTTGCAAAAATTCGACAGCATAACGTCATCTCATTAAAAATCATAAAATGAGTTGATGAGACAAAAAATTGTTATCTCATAACTTGGACATAAAATTTAAATCAATAAGTATATATAATTACTTATCCCAGAATTATTAAATGTAAATTAAGAGACATAACAAAAATATATCTTTTAAAAAAGATTAGTGTGAAAAGTTCCCTCCCGATTTGGAATATTTCGAATCAAACAAATCATGAAAGAAGAATCATATAATGAAGTTGTAAATACACTTAAATTGAACTATATTACAAAATTAATACAATCATGGGTAGTACAGACATGACACAAAAAGAAATAGTGGAAAATATAGCATGAATCTCATGGGAATAAAAAGTGAGATGAAAATCCTTTTCCACATTGTAATCAATCGAGTTGTATGACCAATGGTTAATACCCACCAAATAAATAACATAATTCCATGAATATGAATAAATACATTATAATTTATCTCAATTGGACTATACATTACATCACATGAAATAAATAAGTGGTGAATAATGGAAATCTCACGGAATAAAAAGTGAGATATGAAATCTCCTAAACTCATGTTTGACTTGGCTCGTATGTTCCGTGTTCTTCCTGAATAATAAAAATAAGTTAATCTATAATTCTATATCAAATTTTTAAACATTATTATTAATTTTATATCACTAATTATCTTTTTGTTCGAATTAGTTAGTTATTTTAGTTTATATTGGATATTTTATCGATGTTCGGAACTTGAGTAAAAAATAAACATTTTATAATTACAATTTTTCCATATAGTCAAAATTCCATTATCTTAAGAATGATATAAATGGTTTATATATCATATAAATCATATATATACAGTGTATATGTATTTATAATATTCCCTATCATTTGTAGTTAATAAATGAAACACACCATTCATGGAGGCGGTAAGCCGTACGTACTCATGAAGTCAACATTCATTTATATTTTATATTTTATGAAACAAACACATAATGATATATTGGTATATTATAATTACATTATAATATAATATTATATATATGTTACATAATTTAATTAACTATATCTTTAATACATCCAATATAGGTCATGAACGAATCAAATCTCCTTGAAGGTGTGGTAGTCTGCACTTCCTCAAACGAAATTATTATGTTTACCCATAATGGAAACCCTAATGGTATGATATAAATGAATAATTAAAAAGCATAATGAAAACATAAACATAATATATATCAAATATAAACATAGTTCCATATTATTGGCCACTATGTTAGGTGATTGTAGATATTCGAACAATCATTATATCGTGAGGTGTTAGTTTTCCATCAACAGAAGCAATATGTTCCTCACCTATTAGATAGAGGTGTGTGTAAGATTATTTATAATAATTATGATAAAAACATCCTAGTATATTTATGATACTGGTCTTTTTATAAAATAAATTAATAAAAAGTGTTTATGGGGTAAGATAAGAAAAATAAATCAAAATAAAACTAAAGAATATAAGAGAAATTGTTACCTTTAATTTGGGTAACTTCCTTTGGTTTGAACCAAAATAGAATTATTGAGGTGCCTTATGCCTAAGGTATAGATTTTATGTGGAAAAGGGTTATTTTGAGAGCATATTTTGGTAGTGTTTTGATGGGTCAAGGAGATTTAGAGGTGTGATGAATGTGTTAGAAGTGGTGTCCTTTTATAAGGGGGAGGGGGCTCTTTAAGAAAGTGTGAAAATATTATTTTATTATATAATGAAATTCAGTTTTTAAAGGTCCAAAACTAATTAAAGGTGAACATACGATGACTCAAGGTGGAATTAAAATCATCCAACAATAATTGGACATGGTTTGGATATTGTTGTAGTATTTATAATATTATTTAATTTAATCATTTATTAATGAGGTTAATACTGCATCATTATTGTGTCATATATAATTTAATTTATTTGATGTCTAAAAATTATAATAAAAAGAACACTATGTAGTAAACGGTTTTAGCATTCCAAATAATATGTATAGATGAAAATGTGGCTTATATAACCCCGTGTAAAAATTGAATTACTAAAAGAAATTTTTTATATAATTTTTCCCTTTACATTATTTTAATTAAAATAATGTGTCATTATCATTCATAAGTGGCTCTATGGTGTCAACAAATTGACCCAAGGATGTACATGGTCATCCATTACAAATCCAATACATTTAGAACATGTTTTTAGGTAATTTGGTAATATTATGATATTTTTTTATCTTGAATTTCCATATTTAACTTTAAAATCGATAAATAAAACTCAAAAGATACTATTCAAAAAAAATTATTCTCATCTTATTGAACCAAATTTTAAATACTAATAAAAAAAATGTATGTCTTATTTTATATTTAAATTCACAAAAGCTATAAAATTTTATTTAAATGAAAAGGTTAGTTTTTTTAACTACTACTAAGTGGTTTCACTGTTCATCAAAAATTGATTCTTTTGAGAAAAATTCCAAATATTAATCCTAAGATATTTTTGAAATTCATAATTAAAAAAGGATTTCAATTTTACCAAAATAAATACATAGGAGTAATATTAATTATTTTAAAATTAATTCTCATTTCAAAACAAATAGAATGTTTTTAAGAAATAATAACTATCAAAATATTGACAAATTTTTATGTCAAATTTCAAAGTGAAATTAAATCAATGAACAACATTGGATTTAATGGTAATAATACAATATATGTACACCATCAAACAAAATAAAAATATAACATTACTATGTAAATAAAATAGATTAAACTGCATATTTGATTTAAAATATTGTATTTTTCACTATTCATTAAAAAATGATTTTTATCAGAAAAATTCCAAACAATTACCCAATGTAAATTTTTGTTCCCTGATTCTAAATAAAAATTTTATTTGGTCAAATAGAACATATAAATTAACCAAAAGTAGATTTAAATAGGTTTCTTCAATAAAATGTGGTAAATAGACCTTTTAATGAATATTAGACTATATATTCTTAAAATTAGATTATTTATTATTTTAAGGCTCTAGAATTTTTTGGATAAATGTTAAAACATTTAACAAAAGTTTTTAATCTTATTGTAGTTATTTTTGTTCATTCCCTCCATTACAACAGCTACACGTAAACTAATATTTAAAATAATATTATTATTTTATTATTTATCTATATGACTCTGCATTTTGTGCAATGTATGATTTCATTAAAACTCGTTGTTTCGAATTGGGTATGCCATCGAATCCTATCATCTTCATTAAAGTAAAATTAATATTTCATTCACAATGATTAGTAAATATGAAAATGTTACATTCTTTATATACCAAGGATGTTACATCCCTCTCCCCTTTTGGAAATTATTTCCTCACATTTTTTTAATTGGGCTCAGAAACATCATTTAAAGTCCCACATTGGAAAGAGAGTAAATAAAACGATCACTTTAAAGGAATTAAAGTGAAGTACATAGGTCGCCTGAAATAACCCATACTATGATTCCATGTAGGAAATCATGTATATGTAAGAGAAAAAAACCGTCAAGTTCAGATGGATAGTGGTAGAAAATGTGATTATGAGAAAGTTAACCACCAGAAAATCACAAACTTGTTATGTGTTAAATTGTCCTTGATTACCAAGTAGGAATGGTAAACCAACAATGTTTTTTTCGTTTTCTGTTCCTTTTCATATTTTTTAAGATTTTATTTACTACATAGAATAAGAACATAAGGAAATATACTTACCATCAAGTAGAGTTTCATCGATTAAAAAGATTATACTAAAAACTAATCTTTTATTAAAAAAGTGAGCATTCAAAAAGACTTCGTCACATCAAAAGCGCAAGAATCATCTTCTAAAGAATTACATATTCCACAAAAGAAGAAAAATATATTTCCCTTGTCTTTAGATATAAAAAAAACCAAAATGGTTAGTATGAGATCATATAATCCCTAAAAATATAATACATTAAAAAAATAAAACCTACTACTTATCTCCAAAATTCCAAAAATAGTACAAATATTTTTTAGAAAGACCATTCAATAAACAAATGCCATTAAAATTCTTATAAAAAATCAAAATTATGATTGAAACCCAAAACATCGAAGGATTTAATCACATAGTCTTCCACAATAAATCATAACATTTTACTCCAAAAACATATACTACTCATTAAGTCTCATACTAAAGTATAATTATCCAAATAACATATTCTCTATGATAGGTTAATCATTTACATAAAAAACCTAAATCACCATATGTCCTTAATAAAAACATATATTCTCTCAAAATAAAATTCCACCATTACTCCTCTAATGAAAAGATAATAATTCTTGAATAAAATTTTCATATATCATACATCAGGGTTACATATTCTATTAAAAGTCTTCCAATATAATCCCATTATCTAAAGAGAATTAATAATTTTATGTATTTCATCATCTAAAAATCTACCATAACTCTTGATTCCCTTATATATTGAATTCTAACTCATTCAACATTCTTCACGACCCATTTTCCATTATTTACCCACTTATTTTGAAATACTTCTTTCTAACAAAAAAATAATGAATTATATCCTAAGATTCATTAATGTCAAAAAATATATTAGAAATAATCCATACATTACATTAGTCATTGTCAGTTTCTTCATCCTCAATTGGATTGGAATTAGGTATTGTTAAACATATATTTGTACAATCTAGGTGATCCCATTCCCGAAGCATCATTTTAGGACATATGTTTGTATAATAACCATGAACACCACATTTAAAAAATTCAATTGAACCCTCAGAAATTACGTTTTCCCTTTCCTAGATTCTAATGGATTCTTCCTTCTTCCATGGAATGTTCTTGATTTATGACCATCATTTCCACATCTATAGAATCTTCCCATCCCATTGAATTATTTTCCTAGGTTTCTCATTCCACATCCTTGACACATAGGTTTTTGAAAATACTTACTATTAGGATTATTACCTGAACATCCATAGGGATTTGTTTCTCGAATTTATGATTCCTCATAAAAATAAACAATGTTAGGGTTGTCAATCATGACTCCAGATAGTTGGTTGCAAAAACCCCCAAGAGTTTTCATTGCAGTTCTCAATTCATTCAGTTTCTCATTCAAAAAACCGTCACAGATTTCTTCACATCCGCTGTTACTTTGGTGCCTGCTAGATCTATCCATTTACTAAATCCAAAATGGTCAGGGTGAGTATATAAGTAAAATCATCATGTAATATCTAATGATTAGGGTAAATCCTTATTTATGTAATATTAAACTCATTCAAAAAAGTACGACTCTTTCAAATATTCTATCCATTATGGTTATGTCACTTATGCTCAGATAACACCCTAAAATCTAATGTTATCTAATCATCCATTTGATTACAACTATAAGGACACGGACATAAATATTAAAAAATCTTGAAGCAAATTAATAATTCACATTCAGGGTCTTTTCTGGTTTAGAGTTTTAGATAATTAGGCATTATAATTATATTACATCTCAAAAATTAAAAATTTCACACTTCTACTCAATTCCATTTTTTTAATTAAATTAACTCTATAAAGTAAATGAGACATGTCTAGTTCCATGTTTCAAAACACTATAATTTTCCTTAATCCCATCTTTTACCATATTCCACTTTATGTCCTGTGAAAAATATTTCAAAAACATTGGATGAGAATAAAACGATTAGTAAGCAATACACAAAGAAGGAAAAGTATTATATTTTCAAAAAAAAAACAATTAAACCATGAATGAATTATTATGAGTAATAATTTTCACCTTTAAGAAGTATTAAATACCCTTCACTAAAAAAAGATCATTCCTTACCCTTTTGTAACAAAAAAATTACCATAAAAACCCTCATAAAGAACACATAACATATAAAGGTGACTTGGGAGATAAACATTCTTAATTGGAATAACCATACTGTCGACTTCCAAAATTATCACTAAATGGAATAGCCATACGGCCGACATCCATACCCAATGCATTAGAGGTTATAACGTAACCACACGTCTGGGTTTATCATGGCACCAACCGTCATTTGGTATATCCCACATCACTCCGTGAAATGTCCAAGTACCGTCATAACACAAAAAATATTTCAAATATAAACATTTCACTAATAATATGTCATTCTCAATCATATGAAATAATTTCAAGATATTGAAATAATCAATCCATTTTCATAAAACCATTTAAAAAGTGATGTGTGAATCAAAGTGTCTTATACCACATTGAAAATTTTAATGGAATTATAATTGTAAAACATTAAGGTCAATATAAATAAATCCTTAAACACATTTTTAAAACATAGAAATTAATGATAAATATTTATAAGAATAAATATTTAATACATTTAAAACAATATTTTAGTTAATGTGTTTTTAACAAAATTAAATACTCTGGAATACAAATAATTTAGGAATACCAATTAGTCAGAAAATTATAATTTCATGAGAATAAATGTATTCTGGATAAAATACCCCAAAGGATAGTATATACACTATATACGAGTGAATTGGTGCATAACAACAATAATGTCTCAATGGAATGTAAATTGAGATGAAGTCCCATATAAAGACGACATCCTTTGGTTAAGGATAAATAAATTACATAATTATGTGTGAAAAATAATAACACACCCAATATAAGTGGATATTTATGGTAAAATAAACATTGGTCATTCAAAAATATTCATAGGACGACATATTCAAGAAGTACACGTTTAAACCAATGAGTTGAAATAGGGTTAAGAAGTTCCCTTGAGAAAATTTGAGAACATAATGTCATCACATTAAAATTAAAAAAATTAGTTGATGTGATAAAAAGGGTATCTGATCACATGAACAGAAAATTTAAATCAATAAGGATATATATGAACTTATCCCAACCTAATAATATGTATACTAAAAGACATAACAAAAATATGTCTTTTAAAAAAGAGTTGGGTGAAAGGATCCATCCCGAGTTGTTAACTCTCGAAACATACAACTCATGAAAGAAGGGTCAAAAAATGAAGATGTAAATACCATTAAATTCAATTATATTACACAATTATTTCAATCATGGGAAGTAAATGCACCACACAAAAGGAAATAGTGGAAAATATATCATGAATCACAGGATAATAAAAAGTGAGATGAAAATCTTTTACCACGTTGTAATCAATCGAGTTGTATGTACAAAAGTAAATAACCACCAAATGAATCACATAATTTCATGAATATAAATAGAATCATGATAATATTTATCAATGTAAGTATATATTTTACCACATGCAATAAATAAGTGGCGAACAATGGAAATCTCATGGAATAAAAACTGAGATAAGAAATCTCTAATCCTCATGTCTGACTTAACACGTATGTTCTGTGTTCGTCCTGAATATAAATCTTATGTTAATATATACTAAATAAAGTATATTTTTTAACGTTTTTTATTCAATTTATATCACTTATTATCTTTCTGTTACAATTATTTAATTATTTGATTTCATATTTGATATTTTATCGATGTTCGAAAGTATAGTACAAAATGAACTTGTTAGAATTACAATTTGTCCTTGTGGACAAGAAGTCCATTATATCCAGAATGATATATTTGGAATATATATCATATATATCATATTTATCCAATATATATGTTTTTATAATATTCCATATCATTTGGATTTAATAAATGAAACACTCAATTCATGGAGACGGTAAGTCGTACATACGCATGAACACAACTTTCATTTCTATTTTATATTTAATAAATTTAAAACCTAATGATACATTGGTATATTATAATTAATTATAATATCATATGATATTTATGTTACATAATTTATTTTACTCCATCCTTTATACATTCCATTTATGTCACAAATGAATATTATCACCTTGAGGGGATGGTGGTCCCCATTTCCTCAAATAAAATTATCGCGTTAACCCATAATGGAAAAAATAACAGTATACTATTAATTAAAAATAAAGAAGCTTAATAAAAACATAAACATAATATATATCAAATATATATACAATTTCATCTTAACAGCCACCATGTTAGGCGGTAGGAGATAATCTTACAATCATTGTTTCTTGGGGCGTTAGTTTCCCATCTACAGAATCATTATGTTTTTCACCCATTAGATGGAGGTGTCTGTAAGTATAGTT
Organism: Viscum album; assembly: GCA_963277665.1. NCBI lineage: Eukaryota > Viridiplantae > Streptophyta > Magnoliopsida > Santalales > Viscaceae > Viscum > Viscum album. Next base: position 562,571,021 of record OY728129.1, on the reverse strand, counting down.
CTAATAAATCTTATAAATACATCCAAGAATATTTTTCATACTGTTTTTTATAAAAGAATGTAGTAAAAATAGTTTAGGGGGTTGGAGAAGTAAAATAAAAGAAAATAAAACATAATAATTTAAGAGAAACTGTTACCTTTAATTAAGGTAACTTCCTTTGGTTTGAACCAAAAGGACTTCATTAAGTTCCTTATGCCTAAGGAAAGGCATCTAGGTGGAAGAGGGGGATCATGATAGCATATTTGGGTAGGTATTGGATGAGACAAAGGGCTTGAGAGATGAAAGGAATGGGTTAGATGTGGTGTCCTTTTATAAGGGGGAGGATGGGCTTCTTAGGAAAGTGTAAAAGTATTATTTTACTATATAATTATATTTGCTTTATAAACGTCAAAAACTAATTAAATAAGAATATATGATGACTCATGGTAGAAATAAAATCATCCAATAAGAATTGGATAGGTTTTGGATGTTGTTCTAAAATTTATAATCTTATTTATTTAAATCATTTATTAATGAGGTAAATACTGTATCATTTTTGTGTCATATATAATTTAATTTATTTGATGTCTAAAATTTATAATAAAAATCCATGATGTATTAAATTTTTTTATCTTTCCAAAAAATATTTATAGTCTAAAATATGACTTCCATAACCCCATGTAAAAATTTATTTACTAAAATATATTTATTTGTGTCATTTTTTATTTTGCTGTAAATTAATTAAAATAATGTTACTTTATTATTCACTAGTGGCTCCATGGGGACTAAAAAATAGCCCAATTATTCCCATTATCGGATATACCTCATAAAATAAGGATAGGACATGTTCTAAGGTAATTTTTTATTATTATGATATTATTTTTAGTTGAATTACTATATTTACATTTAACCTCATATAATAAAAGTCAAAATTACTATTCATCAAAAATTAATTTCACATTATTGAACCACATTTTACTCAATAATAACAACCATGTTTTTTGGAATTTTTAAATTAAAATCACAGAACTGTTTAAATTTCATTTAAATGAAAAAGTTATTTTTTTTAACTACTACTAAGTGGTTTCACTATTACCATAAATTGAAGCATTTCTGAAAAATACCAAACAATCAGCCAAAGATATATTTGATATTCTGAATTCCAAAATGTTTTCTATTTTAACAAATTCAAAACATAAAAGTTTCATTAATTAATTTAAAATTAATATCCGTTGTCAGAACAAATAGCATGTTTTTAAGAAATAATAACTATCAAAAGATTGACACCAGTTTATGTAAAATTTCAATGTGAAATTAATTCCAATGACCAAAATTAGATTTAATGGTAAAAAATATAAATTAAGTACACTTTAAAATCAGATAAAAAGGTAATATATCCTTATAAATAAGTCAGGATAAATGTCGTATTTCAATTAAAATACAGATTTTTCAATATTCATTTAAAAATGAATTTTATCAGAAAAATAAGAAAAAAATCCCCAAATTAAATTTTGGTTCCCCAATTATAAATGAAATTTTTTTGGTCAAATATATCCTAAAAAAGTGACCGAGGATATATTTAAATAGGTTTAACCATTAAAAGGTGGTAAATTGACCTTTTAAAGAATATTAGTGTATTTATGATTAAAATTAGATTATTTATTATTTTCAGGCTATAGAATTTATTGGATAAATGTAAAAATATTTAAAAAACATTTATAATCATATTGAAGTACGTTATATTATTTCCCACCATAACGATGGCTAGAAATTAACTACTATTTAAAATAATAAGAACATATTATTATTTTTTAGTATGACTCGACATTGTGTGAAAGGGAAATTTAAAAGAAACTCATTGTTGTGTATCAGATTTTCCATACAATCATAGAATCCCATTAAAATTAAAATTAATATTTCAATGAAAATTATTAGTAAATATGAAAATGCCATGATCTTTATTTACCTGGGATGTTACATGTACTCACTTCTATGTGTATAGAATTAGATCCTCACATATCTTTCTATGAATACCATATTCGTATTCTGGACACTAAAGAATAGGTATCCAAAAATTGGAAGAATCATCTAGTAAAGGTGCATTGAAAAAATAATAAAATTTAAGAAACATATTGGGAGCCTGGGGAACATATAATGGAGACTAACCCAAATATTTTCATGAAGTACCATTTGTTTTATTTTGTGTAATAAATTTTTGTATGAGGGGTAAATGGTAAAAACCCAAGGTTTTTAAAAAAAATTTATTTGTACTCTGATGTATCAAACAATATTTCTATGAAAAACATAACTTTTTTGTTATAACATAACTCTTAAACATAACTTATCTACCTCTATGATTTAAATTTTGAAAAACTGATACAAATGATTTAGATTTCTAAGACATTTAACGTCTGATAGGGTCAAATCAAATTTTAACGTAATATAAACCTGTCACTTATGAATATTAATGTACCCTAATGGATATGAGCCACACCCATTAATGTATACATAAAATTTTGGCCCCTTATAAATGAGAGTTAATATTTTAAAAAATATTATTTATGTGATTGTATTTTTTTGAGTAATAAATAAATAATTATAATTTTTTTAAAAATAATTTCCTTTAAATATAATTCATTTTCATTAAATATATTCTTAAATAAATAGTTTTTTGCCCTATGTTTTTACGATATTTTTATGAGACCTCAGTTATTTTTTGAAATTATTATAAAATTAGTTTTAAATTAAATATCTATATTTTTCAAGTAAATTGTAATTTTTTAACAAATTCCATTTCATGTATTTAGAAATTTATATTGATAGTATTGTGTATATTTTTAATGTATACACATAAAAAATTATTAGGATGAAATTTTTTGATTTTTTTGAAATACTTATTTTTTGGGAATAGTAAAATATAGAAATTTACAGTGTCAACACCTTAAAAGTTAAAGAAACTATTTACTGAAAAATATATGATGTAATAAAACATATTTCTAACTCACATACACTTATTAATATTAATGGTCAAAATAATCAACACTATTTTTTGAGTTGCGAATAATAATAATATATTTAATAAGATATTCAAAAAGCACCCCTCTCCGCCACTATAAAATAACATGTCACTCCATCTTCTCCTCACTCCTCTATGACATGAAGAATCTAAATTTTCTTCCCAAATATAATTTCCTAATCTATCCCCACATCCATAATCTCATAGTGTTGCGAAAATACCAAAACCCTTTCCCTTAAGGAAGTTCTCATGGAGGATATTTCCTGAGGTAAACCAACTTCATTTTTCTTGTAATTTTATTTTCAATTTAATTTTGCATATTATATTCTACTCACCTCCTATATTAAAAATATTGTGATAACTCCATTATCGAATATTTAATTGGATTCTATATTTTTAATTGAATATCCTCTCTTAAACTACCAACACTCTCTTTTAAAAAAAACAGAATGATCACTCGAGAGGTGTCGATTTACAACCATCATGGACAAGGATCTTTTTTTTAATTTATCCATCAAGGATGGTAATGAAACCATTTTTATGGGTTATATAGACAATAATATTTGTATTATAACATATTAATTATTTCATAACTATTATATATTCATAATACAAATTAATACTACAAAACTAGTTCGTAACAATCAAAATGTCACCCAAATAATGCAAATAATTATTACTAAGGCTATATATAATAAAGAATACACCTAAAATATAACCAAATAAATTATATCAACATTAAATCTTATGGATTTTTATTATTATCATATTTATATAATTATAGATAATTATACTAATTCCACATTAACTTCAATACCCATAGATAAGTATACTTATCCTGAAAACCAATGAATTTAATGCTCTCGAGTAATAAATTTATATCTTAAAACTCCTAAATAAATTACTAATGAAACATTATAAATTATCATAAATATAAGAAATTTAGATATGGTTCAGAATTAATTAATTCATGGATTTAATTTTTTTATCCATTATTTTATGGTCATGTGAATACCATGATCGAACTTATGGTAACATTTTTCTTCCCAAACATCCATTTTTTCTAGATAACACTATTTCTCTATTAGTATGAATAAAATTATTAATTATAATGATGTAATACTCATCTTTTGTGTGTAATATATATATATATGTGTGTGTGTACAAATTGTATTCAATCATTATTTTATGATAAGATAAATGTGTTATAAAGATGCTTTTCAATTCTTCCAGATAAACAAGCCCGACTAAAGGAACCTCTCATATTCTTATGTATTTTCATATGACCTATATAATCTGTTTAATGTAACAAATTTTTTTATAGAAATACTAATATTAACATTGAAAAATGACATTTTATTATCTCTGATTTATGAAATAATTTTTCCAAAATATCTTTTCTTTTCAAAGTAAAATTGTATTTCTCTCAAACATTCATTAATGATTTAATTAAATTAATTTTTTCTATCTCAACACCTATGTTGAATTTTATTTCTTATTGAGGTTAATATATAATTTTAAAAATCTAAAATTCTTTATTTAATATTTTATCATCCATATGAATGTGGATGTGATATCTTGATATATTGACCACACTACTTAGAATGGTTAGTGTTTATGTGTACATATTGGGAATGTTATTTCATAAGTTCATATTGTTTATGATTATAACCATTCATATGTGGAATGTGTTATAAATAAAAAGTTTTATATGGGGACAAATATATACCCTCTATGTATCTATAGATATCATGATACAGAATAATTGGATTTTGGTCAAGGCCATACCTTATTATTTTCAGATGTCTTGGTTCAGTCCATGACCATATGATTCAGATATCCGACAATATGCATTTTATCATTATGGTATTGTTAATTTAAAAACCATGTGACTATTAGAATAGTATAATATCAATGGATTTGTTTAATTATATTATGATCATTTATATGGAATTATATAATCAACTTTCATTCTTACCATATTATGTTCAGTATTATTTTTAAAGGCATGAGTTTTATGTTATTAAATAGTCATATTGTTTTTTATGAAAAATATATTGTATTAATTACCCATACTAAGAATATATTATAATACTATTATTATGTTTTATTTTACCTATATTTTTATGGTGAATATAATTAATTACATGTAAGGATAATCTAGGCAACATTGATGTTTCATATGGAATTTATATTTTGTGTTTGAATTCATTTTTTAATGTATAACTTATATTTTTATCATGTCTTCCAAAAAACTAAACTATTTTTTCCATTGGGATACATCGTCATTGTAATCATTCTAATGTATTCATTTAATGTAGTAGCTCCATGTAACTATGCTTTGTGTTTTTATAATAAATGTAATGTAGGTAATTTTCATGTTTGGAGAGGTGGATTTAAGATATAAAAATGATTAATGTTGATATTATTTACATCTCATTCACCATAGTGAATAAGATAATAAAAAACACCCAATGTTTCAATTATAATCTGTGTGAATATAACATTTTTCAAAATTGATGAGGAATTTTTTAGATCATTTAAATTCCAAAAATTTTAAACCTATAATAAATTGATCATTTTTATATTTATAAGAATCAAAAAATTCTTATAACATAATAGTTTATTAAAATTACAACATTAATGAGTAATAAAAATTAAAAAATTGAAATAAATGAAATACGATAAGGGAATGATAATGAAAATTTTATTTATGTTCCATGTTATTTAGATAGTGTTGGGGATGAGGAAAAAATTAACCTTTTCTTTTTATGTATTATTTAAATGGATTCAAAAATGGAAAGTAGAATATATGGAACGTTAAAACTAGACTGGCTATCATTATATTTATAATTTTATCAATTAAATAAGGTTGAATTGTGAAAATAAAATTTATATGATTAGAGACTATACAAATACAAATAGTTTAAATGAAAACAAGATCACCCATAGAAAAATATTATATTAATCACAATTAATAATCAATATTAATAATCATGTGTTTCATTAGAATATGAGTTTGGTTTATTTTAATATATTAATAAATAATAAGATACATAAAGCACTAGTGATTTGGATAAGAAAGTGTACATCATGAGTGGTATATAAATGAATAAGTATAATTCTACAAGCGGTAAGAGAAATACATCATGGAATAAGAGAATATTAATAAGGAAGAAAATGAAATGGTGATATATGATAGGGAAGGTCAATGAATGACATAATCATCATTTATTGATGATATAAAAAACATAAATTGATATCATCAATTCGTTAAAAATGTTGACTGATCTTGATGAATATATATTTGAAATTGATAGATAGTTTTTGGAAACACTATCCATATGTTTCATGGATTAATATTAGATATAATATTTTATAGAAGACTGTAATAAGGAAACTGAATAAAATAGGTAACAGTCATTGAAGAATGAAAAAATGATACATGAAAACTAAAAATCCATAGCAAATTAGTTTCAAATAAGAATTGTTTTATCTAAATGTAATTATAAAAATAACATGAGGATATTTGGTCCATGAAAACGGAAAGTAAATATCTACATCAAGGAAATGTAAATGTATGCCTAGGTTTCCACACCACCCTAAGAAATTATGTCTTTGTTTGAAATAGGATATAAATAACAAAAAACTATACATATTTTTTTCTAATAAAAAAGAAAATTGTTTTGTGGTTTTTGTTAGAGTATTTGTAAGAATGATCACAAATACAATTTTTTAATTAATTTAGTATTTATCATTACGGTTTTAGGAAAAAGGCGGACAATTTATGAAATTATATGTAAAAATCAAATAGATGTATACTGGTGGAAAACTATACTCTATAAACGTCTAAAGTAAAAAAGTTATTTTATGGATGATGCTTTTAAAAGATGTAGTTTTGAAGATTGAAGTAATAAGGTATGCATGAAATGATTATAAAGAAATGTTCATCATATATTTACTATAACGATTATTTTATATTAGAAATGTGTTAATTGATGTGATTATATTTCGAATAATGAAAATGTTATGAAATAATACTTATTTTTTATCTATGTAAATTAGAATTGGATAAATATTTTTTGGAATGTGAAAAAAATTTAAATGAAAATTAAAACCATGTGTCCTCATAATATAAGGATAAATGTCATGGAATATTTTCCAATACTAGAATGAATAATATATAGAAACCTTTTCATGAAAAAACATTCGACACATAGTAGAAAATTAATTTTAGATATAATACAATCAAATATATGAGCATCATAATAGATAGAATAATCCAATGATGGTTTAAAATTCTCATATAGAAATATAATAATGGCCCAATTAAATAATTAACTCTAAAAATGATTGAAATTTACAAGGAAAAAATTCATCCCTCATTATTTGGTATTTTATTATATGATACAAGATAATATTTAGGGTGTTGATGTAGATGATTTATTTTATCATAATTGGATGATATTAGTATGTTCCTCTTCATTAAGACTTATAATTACTATAAACATAATAATAGGAGTCAATATATTATAATTAAGGTATATTTGGAATAATATTCTATTTCTAAATTCGATATACATTGAAATTTATTAAGAGAATTTAGAAGTAGTTTTTTGACAATTTTTAATCATACATAGAATTACCACTATTGAATCATTTGAAACATAATTTTTTAATACAGTGATAATTTATGAGGTCATGAGAATATGAGTTTGTAAAATTACTTATACAAGAACTATTTAAATACATTATTAATAGGTAATTAGGTTATTTTATTTTGTAAGATTTTGTATTTATATAATACCTTTGGAAAATTATGAAATCATAATCATGATATCACATGAATTTTTGTTTATGGATAACATAGATATTCATGGATGTATATCCCATGTTATACACACAAATTAATCAGACATAGACTTGTGGTAGACAAACTAAAGTTACATTCCTTGAGAACCATGTGATATTATACAACTCTCAAAGGGAGGGGGTGAAATCATTAAGTCATTGAATTTAAGAAGAAGATATGGAAAGACTCATGAATTACCCTTTTCAATTGATTTCCAATAATCGGGGGAAACAAATGAGTGCACATATTATATTTTCAATTTTCATGAGATATTGGAAATAAAAAACAACATGTGATATATTTTGTACCATGTGTTTAATATGTTGTTATTGATTTAATATATACTATTTGAGTGGAAATATTATTATTATGTATGGATATATTTTAAAGATTAAATGTAATTGGATTTCATTCATAAAATACCCTCTATGTTTTATTGGATAATTGTTGAAGTACTCTTAAAAGTAAATGATGAGTAATGATGAATTGATTATAGAATTTATTTAGGTTGAAAAAATTTATGAGAACATTGAAATTCCCCTAAATAAATTCATTACAAGGCCAATAAATATTTTATGATTTTATTAGATTCTCTTAAAAAATTCCTATTATTTTTATTTTTATAATTGGTATCATGTTTTAAGTGTTTTTGAGTTGAAATTATAGTTAATATTTCATAACATACCTGGATATTACATCAATATAGATAAATATTATGAATATTACAAAAGTAAATTCCATTGGAATATAATGCATTAGTGTCTTTGGAAAATTGGAAAAATAATCATCTATACTTGTTACAGATCTTCAACATCTACAATAATTATATTACCATTTATTACTTATACATAAACCCATTCTTTTTATACATGGGAACAAAAACATATCAAAGGGTTTGGTATATATTCATAGTAATGTTAATCAACGGAGATATTTAAGCATTCCAGGAGAATAATGGTTTGATGAAAAGATCATAACAAAAAAATATCATACCATGAAAATCTAATATGATAAAAACGAATCATGGACTAAATATTGGAAATTAACAAGATATTAATCATAACATAATTAATAGAATAATACATGAATGTAAAATATAATAATAAGACATTGAATTTTATATTGGCAAATAATTATATAAAAATCATTTCCATGGTAGTAAAGGATTAATTAAAATGTCATATTTTATTGAATGATTTATCTCCCAAAATAATATTTTTAGTCATTTTTAACTCCCATGATATTTTTAGTAGTCGAGGTTCACTCTGAAGACCTGCCTTATAGTAATATTTCATTATTGAACCGAGTTCGCTCCCCGTTCCAACCATGTCAATCTCATGTGATAAAAATCATTACCCAACGCATTGGAGGGAGATATTGGTCCCACCCATCTCATAATGAATTCATTCATATATGTCCCATTAGATCATAAATAGTCATATAATACCTCATGAAAAGAAATTGGAACTAAAAACATTGCATTATATTATAACCTATAGAAAATAGATTGGTTTCATTATCATTTCATAAAATAATTAACTATGAAGAGAAGTGGGTTTCACAACCATAAAACAAATGAATTAAAAGCATGATTCATAAAAATATTTACTATGAATGTGAAATAGGTATCATAAGCATATATAATATGAATGTGAAATGATAATTGTATTCATTAATCCAAAAAAACATAATCCTTTTATATAAATAATTTGAGTGGAAGCCTTAGATCATTTCCTAAATAAGGTAAGAGTAACTCCTACTGGAATCATCATATTTGAAAAATAATAATTAATTTTTTTAAAATAATTCAATGTAGAATATACACATTAATTTCTAAAAAAAATAATTTTTAATGATAAATATTTGGAAGGATATTTTATTTAAAAATAACTATCATAACATATAATGGATGGTTGAAAACATTTGAAAACTATTTTCCATGAAGACATATAAAATAATATTAAAAACAACCATAAAGAATTTTTCATTAATATATTATAATGAAATGTTTCAATGAGTTTGAAAAGTTTTTTCCTTGAAAACAAATAAAATACAATTGAAAAATTATGAAAATAAATTCCCTTAAAAACATATAAAAGAAGATTTATTTTTTAAAAACATTTCATATGAAAATATATGTGGTATTCAAAAATATGGAAAGAATTTTCCCAAAAACATATAAATTAATCTTGATTTTTTTTTAAAAAATTCATTTATGAAAAATTATAAATAATATTGAAACAAATTTGAAAATAATTTTCCATGAAAACATATAAAATAATCTTGAAAACATTTTTTTATAAATTTTCATTCAAAAATGATAAAATTAGAATGAAAAAATGGAAACCTATTTATATTATAACATATAAAATATGCTTTATAACAATTGTAAAATGGGTTATTCAATGATATATTATTAAATAAACTAAAAAAATTAAAAACTATATTCCATGAAAAAATATTCTATAAAATTGAAAACATTTGGGAAATGTTTTTTCATGAAAAAATATAAAGTAATATAGAAAAAAAATTACAAAACATTTAAAAACATTTTCAAAAACATTTTTCATTTAAAATATATTTAATATATTTTAGTGCAATATTTTGAAATCATTTAAAACACCTCTTATACATAAACCATTTAAAAAAATAATTTAAAAATAAATTAAGACAAACTAAATTTCTAAAATATTAGAAAAAATATATTAAAAAATTATCCTGTAATTTTATATAATACGATTATAATAATATACATACATTATAGAGGATAAATTTATATATGTGAAACGTTCATTTTGAAATGTAATATTTTTAGAAAACAATCCTAATCGAAAAATGAAAGGAAGATAAGTTTAACATAAACATTTTTTAAACAGTAAAACATGGGTAAAATTTTTTTTAATGTTCATTGAATAATTATAGATATTTTTTTAAATGAATTTTTAAAACAATATTTTGAATGAATTCAGATTTTAGACTAGGGAGATATAAATTCAAAAGTTAGTAAAAACACTTTCCTAATTATCATAAGTACCAAAGAGTGAAAAAATAATACAATTAAATGAATATATAATTTATAATCATAGGATAAATAAATTCATTATATTTTTTCAGATATTTATAATAAAATGTTATGAAAATCAAGAAAAATCCAAAATAATCCTGATAAACGATGAGATTATAGGGTTAAAATATAACCACATTAGTAAATTTGAATAATAATACCCATAAATAATAGTTTTTCATGATTTTTAAAATATAATTAAAATAAATTTATTAACTAAATAACAAGACTAATGTATTTTTATATACTTATTAGAAGAATATAGTTTCATAAAACGACATGTGTCTCCAAGAAGATAAATTGAGAGAATGTTCCTTTACTGATTTAGTAATATTTAATTCAAAAACACCATGAATGGGTGATCATAAAATATATATGATTGTACCCATAAATATATATATAATAATGAAATAGTATATTAATTGGAAATATATACACTATAAAAAAGAAACCTGTGGAAAATATAACAAAAATCACATTGAAATAAAAGATAGATTATAAAAACCATACTATAGGTCTTGAATTTCATCATACACATTCTATACCACTATATAGTAATTCTAAGATAATTATAAATATTCAAAAAATAATATTATTATATCTAATAAAATAAATTATTTTATTATGACTTTATATTTATAGTTTATTAACCATTCATGTTTATTATATGATCTGGGTAATATCAGCTTTGTTTTTCATATATGATTTGACTTTTAATTCTTGATCATCATAAAAAGATCATGATTTAAATTTATCAAAAAATATACGCAAGGTAAAAATATAACATATATTAATATATAAAAATTTAAAATAATATATTATATAAAGAAACATGAAATAAAATACATTGTTTATAGTGACAGTAGGTCGTATGTACAGATGAATATTGTTAAATTTTCTGAGCGTAATGATTAAAGGTAATAAAATGAATTATATATATTTATATTATAATATAGTATAATTAATATATAGTTTATATTATATAATTTTACTAAACCATCCTTAATACTTTCAATGAAAATTTTGAACGAATCACATTAGTTTGGGGAGGTGGTTGTTAGCATGGCCCCAATCAAATTTATATTATATCCACTAAATGGAAGGAATAAATATATGGGTTGTATAAAAATTATAAAATAATAAATACTACATTAATATATTATATATCTTATAAAAATTTGAATTACATCATTATTTACAATAATGAAATATCTTAATGGATGAATGAGGGACATCAGTTTGTGAGGCAGTAGTCTTATTGACATAAGAATGATGATTTTGCAGCCCAATTGATAGATTCACTAGTGAAATAAATGTTTTTTTACATAGATTATTTTTAATTATTTATATATGTAAATGGAAAAAGTTATTTCTGGGGAGATTAAAAAAATTTATTTCTATATGGGTTATTTTACAACCGACGTAAAAAACTGAAATCTGAAGCCATTTTCACGTCGGTTCGTAAACAACTGTCATGTAAACCCGTTCATAGTAATGATTAATTATGTTTGTTTTTAAATAACCACCTAAATATGATGTTTATTACATACAAAATTAAATTACCGACATAATAAACAACCCCTACGAAGTGATTTTCATATCTATTTTTTAATAACCAATTTGAAAAACAAGGTTATCACATTGGTTATTTTCATAACCGACATGATAAACGAGTCTGTGAATTTTTTTTCCATGTCAGTTAAAAAATAACTAATGTGAAAACGTATATACTACATCAGTTATTAAATAACTGACTTAAAAAATAATCCACATGTATTTTTTAGGCCGGATATAAAATAACCAAAGTAATTTTTTTAATAATATAGTTCAACCATTATAGTGCGCTACCAAAGAGGACATGAACCAGCAGAAAAAAGACCAAAACCAGTTGACAACCCCCCTGGCCACCCCCACCACCTTGGACCACCACCACCCCTAGACACCCCCACCCCTGAACACCCACCCACCCTTGGAATCCTCGACACCCCCAAGATAGCCCCCACCCCCTGGACACCCTTTAGCCCCTTGGACAGCCCACCCCCACCACATGGACACCCCAACCCTAGTCACATGCAGCCCCCTGAACTGTCCCTCCCACACCCCTGAGACACCCCACCCTCAGGAAACACCCCCACCCCTGAACACCCTCCCAGCCACTACACGAACCCCACCCCTGGACACCCCTACCCCCTTGGACAACCCCCAACCCTTTGGACAGTCTCCACAACCCGTAGACATTACGCTCCCCTTAGACACCCCCTAAACACCCGACCCCCTAGAAAACCCCTCCCACCCCCATGGACATCCCCCACCCATGGAAACCCGCCACCCCCTGGACACCCTCCCACCCACTGGACACCCTCAAACCCACTAGACACCACCCCAACCCACTAGACACCCCCCCCCCCTGAAGAGACCCCCACCCCCTGGACACCCCCGACCCCCATGAACAACCCCACCCCTAGGACACCCGAGGTCTATGGATAACACCTCCCACCCCCTTAGAAACCCCAATCCCTGGAAAACCCCCACCCCCAAGACACCCTCCCACCAACTGGACAACACCCCCACCCCACTAGAAATCCCCCCCTCGGACAACCCCCACCCTTGACACCGCGACCCCCATGGACATCCCCCACCCCCATGACTATAATACACCCTTGACACCCTTCCCAACCCATAAACACCCCACCCTTGGAAACCCACACCCCCTTGACACCAACCCACCCACTATGCATCACCCCACCCCACTAGACAATCTTCACTCCCCGAACACCACCACCCCTTAGACAGCCCCTCCCACCCCTTGGACACCCCCACCCCTATAAACCCCCACCCCTAGACACCCTCACACCAACCGGGCATCCCCCCACCCCTATGGACACACCAAACCCCCACGGACAGCCCCCACCCCAAGACAGCCCCACCCCTGTATCCCCCCCGGACCCTCCCACCCCAATGGACAGTCCCTACCCACTAGGAAACCCCCACCCCTTGGACACCCCTACCCCATCGCCCCCCCCCCAGACACCCCCACCCCCCATGAAACAATCACTTCGCTCTGCAAAAGTATGAAACCAGTATAAACCGAACTAAAAGTAGACCAAAACCAGACCAGAATCCAAAACAGAAAAACATCAAAACTAGAAAAAAAAACAACAATAACCAGAGAAAATTTAAAAATTCACATGTGTAACATTAATAGCATACAATGTCACATAAAAAAACCTAAATCCTACAAAAACAACTACCAAAAACACATTTATCAATATATTATTTAAAATTAAATTTCACACTACAAACAAACTAAAATATAATCAAACTTGTAAAATAATATGACCATTACACTTGTAAAATAATTTAACCATTACTATTGAAATTATTGAATACATAAATGATAATATATAATATCTGCATTCAATGTTACCTTGTTTTTCAATAACATTATGTTTAAATGAGTGTCAATTAAAAATATATTTTTTATGTAATACATCAAAAAGATAAATTTATAAATGGATATTTACCTTTACATTTACATATTTGATTTGGGGACTCATTTCTTTGTTTACTTTTGGAAAGTCAAATCATCCCCTATTTGAAAATATTATGAATGGGATAAATTTAAAATTTATTATAATATAAACCACTATTAAAAAATTGAAACAAACTTTTCCAATATATTCTGAAAACATTCCCGCACATCGCCATGGACATAGAATATCCAATAAATTATTTTCTCCCATGGAAAAAACCACCTAGAATCTAATGATCACTAATATAAAAAATTTTTTAAGGTTGGTGGATTTTTATGTCAAATGATAATGAACACTTTACCAGATATATGTTTCATACCCCTTAGAAAAAGGTATGATCCAACACTGTGTGATAATATTCTATTCAAATATTTCAGTATTATAAAGTGTTATTTGTTCCACATCCAATACATGTCATTCAAGGGAATTAAATTCCTCGTCTATGAATCCATATACATCTGTCCGCTCATTCTTCTCACACCTGTTATAAAGATACTTAATACAATAATGTAATAAGTATACATTTTTAATAAATATATCATAGTGTAAGGTGTTAACTATTGCATGGAAAAAATCTTCACCATGTTGATGCCCAAATTATCTCTTGAAACAATCTCCCTGATATCATTTTTAGAATCCCTACATTGATTGCAAGCACACAAACATGATCTTCCATTGGAAACTCATAATGATCCACCAAAAAATTTGAATATCTTGAAAATCAATAAAGACTAATAGAATCTGTATCTAATGTCATATCCATTTGTCTTTGTTGTTGTCTATATTCTATTTCTTTACCATTGATGTATTATTTTTAAAATAAATAGATAATTTTATTAGTTTTCAAATGTTAATATTTTAATAAAACACAAAATAAAAAATATAACATATATACCTCTATGGTAAGGAGTCACAGAAGTCTGGATGGATAAACTAACATTTGGTCGATAATATGTCCAACTGTTGTCACCAAATATCTAGGTAATGGTAGTTGAGATGATCTCTCTATAATATCTTGTACAGTGACTCTATGATGCTATACCTCAAACTATTGATGATAAATTGTATCTCATACACAATATACCATCCCATATGAAACTATATGATGGTGAATATCACCAACATACAACTCAAAATAAGTATGAATGTGTGGGGGAGGAGTAGGATAAAAAATAGGATCTATTGGCTGTCATGGAGAAGTGGGATATACTAGTAGAGGTGGAGGATAAATAATGGGGTATGTAGGGGGGGAGGAGTGGGAGATATAGTCTGAATTGTCTTAGCATGTCTTTAAACATAGAATATACTGACACTATAATATGTTCATCCAATGTCACATTATTGTTATGAACATGAGTCTCCATGTATTATATTT
This sequence comes from Viscum album, assembly GCA_963277665.1. Classification (NCBI taxonomy): domain Eukaryota; kingdom Viridiplantae; phylum Streptophyta; class Magnoliopsida; order Santalales; family Viscaceae; genus Viscum; species Viscum album. Next base: position 562,555,202 of record OY728129.1, on the reverse strand, counting down.
TTTATAAACACCCTCAATGGTAGAATTTAAATAATGTGGAAAAAATTTCTTACAGATAAACCTGTCGGATATCCTCAAACACGACCGGGGTGTTCGAGATTTCTTAATGCTAAAGATAAAATATCTTGCCACTATGTAGTTTTATATCCCACCTGTGAGATCTGATCCACAAGAGAATCATGTATTCATTAATTGAACATTTTTTATTGATTCAAATGATATAAATTATATAAGTAACTTAAATAAATAAAATAAATATCATTCAATCCACTTAGCTACGATTATCGATTCATCAAAAAGAATTTTTCACTTATTTCTCATCTAACCTCTCTTCTATTTTTCATGTTTAGTTGTAGGGTATGGAAGGGAAACCTCTCTAGAGATTGAATGCATAACAGTCAGTTTTTTTAATTTTCCACCATCATTTGTTTTTTCCAGTAATGTACACCCTCCCTGAGAGAAACTCTGTGGTTATACATTTTTAGATTCGACCTCCTGATGATATTCCATTGTTTTGTATAAATTTGGAATAATAAATCCATAAAAACACATTAATAATATCATTTATATAAGATATATTACAAAATATTAAATTTCCCATAACAAAAACGAATCATTTCTTCTACTTTCTAAAATTTACCCTATGTGTCTTCATCAATGAAAGGATATATATGATATGGATTATAATGATTCTTATGAACTAAAATGATTTCATATGTGATGGTTGATTTGGAATCTCTCCATCTCATGGAAGCCATCGATAAAAATTTCATCCAAACTCTTCAAGTGTCAGGAATAAGAAATGTCATCAGATAAAAAAGTGGTAAAACATATTATACTAGAAAATTTTTAATATTAGTCAAAAAATAATAAATTAACTTACCAAAATCACCTCCCAAAATTGATATATTATTTCATTTTCCATAGTTATCTGATCATCATACATCATTCTTACTTTTCTTTTACCCTGAGTGGGTACAAAAATTATAAAATCATTAGTATTTGTACCTCTAGGAATATCATTCCCATCAAACACAACTATTATCCTATAGTACATGCTATGATAAAGTGATAACATTGGTAAATATATGAAACCACTTTTACAAACTATTTAAATTTTATTTTTTGTTTTGGGAGAACTTGAGGAATATTGGGGAACATCAATAGGAGCACGTGAATGTCCATCCACAAAGGTAGGATCATGATTATCATCGTAACGATCACGAGGTTGATCAACTGATTGATCAATCATTTTCCTTCAAACCAATAAAGGGAGAATTATTTCACAAATATATAAATTCAAATATTACAATACTTATTTAAAAAAAATATGGACACTTGAACTAAGTTACATAATAGTAAAAATGGTAAATTTGGTAAGCATGTTAATCAATTGTAATGTTTGTAAACATGGTAAACATTGTAGTTTTATTGTTATTTAAAAATAAATAAATATATATGTAACATAAATGTATTCTATGTTAAACTATGGTAAACATGGTAAGCATGGTACACATGGTAAACTTGGTAATCATTGTAAACATGATTATTTAATTTTAATTTATCAAAATCAATAGATATGTATGTTACTTAATGGTAAACATGATAAACTAAACTAAATAATTATAATAACCAACAATTTATAATTATTCATTTTAATACATGTTTTAATAAAGCAAAAAATTACAATATCTAATATCTTATGAAAATAGTATGTGTAAAAAAATATACATATGTTACCTGTAAAATTTGGAATGAAAAAATGGATTGTTATCCCATATTCCTTCTATCATGATCATTCCTTATTGAACAAACTTTATCTACAAAAAGCTCATGATTATTTTCTGCTAATTGTTCTATGGAAGTAAGTATCTCATATATCTTCATCTTCGTCAAGTTGATCCTCACCAACATGTTGTTTGATCCACTGTAAAAAAATACCACTATATATCCGATTGATAAAATATATATATAATTTATTTAGAAATTGTTTCCAATTTAAAATAATATGTTTTGTCTTCCAATCTATTCAAATTAACAACTATCATTCCTAATTCATTGTGTTTGAAACTTTTGTTATTGATATTCCATTTTTAGTTTAAGAATGAACTTCAAATTTAAGTGACCAACCTCCCATATTTCCTCAATGACTCCATAATATGAAATTGATGCAGAAATTGGGTTTTTTCTTTTAGAACACTATTAATGCATTACTTCTTCAAACACCAATACCCCACTATTTTGAACAGCACTTCTATTGTCTTGTGATTTCATATGAAATTCATAGAAATTAATGTCATACATAGTCCATAGAATCACATTTAATCATAGATGACCGACTAACCATCTTAATGTCTCCAATACATCTGATTTATCGATCGAGGTCTATTTAAACCATGGAAAAATGTTTTTTTCATTCAAAATAATCTTTTCATTCTTATTTTTATTACATCATTTCATCTCATTAATATGAAATGTGATATATATTTGTGCATCAACCATGTTATTCAAGATGTATAACTCTACCTTATTCATCTGTTCAGCTGGAAATGATTTGACTTTCAATCCTGGAATCCCCCAACCCACATTATTAACTCGTTCATTGTGAGATGTTGGAAATCATATGTGCTCTGACGTATCTAGGTAGCTCGTAAAAAACTCCCCATTTTTCCTAATAAATATAAATTTCAATAATGGAGTCTTTAGGTCAATATAGATTCTTAATATACCCCTTTAATATTTTCATATACCTTTCAAAAGGATACATCAAATAAAGAAAAATTTGTCTACAATGATTTTTTTCATGAGATATATGATCCATTAAATGACCCATTATATCAAAAAATATGGAGGAAAATACAATTACAATTATAAAATATATAAATTTAATCCTTTTCCAAAATGTTCAAAGCATTCACATCAATCACCTTATTATAAATTCAATTGAAAAAATTACACAACTTCATTATTGTCTTTATAACATGGATAGGGTATATTCCATGTAATGCAACTAGAATAAGTTGTTTCAAAATGACATGAAAATAATGAGATTTCATACCTATCAACTTCAAATCCCTAAAATAGAAAAAAGTTTTTACATTGAAAAATAACCTTGATGCACTTTGGTATCATGGAGACACAGAAAGAAGTTAATTTTCACCCTCTTGGTTAATGTATGACAAGCCTGGGGAAGAAATGATTTCTACCATTAAATGTGGGTTCTAACTCTAAACATATTCCCATTAATAGTATGCATAGTATTTTATTCAACCCATCATTATTCATTCCATTACTATCGGATAATGTTCTAATCAAACTGTCACATACATTCTTCTCCATGTGCATGACAACCATATTATGATTCAATTCATGATATCTCTAATATGGTATCTCAAAAAATATTGACATTTTCTTCCAAATATATTTATCATTACATGATTTATGGGTCTTTCCCAATAACAAATCAATGATTTATAACTTCTCAAAATATACATAAGGGGATACAACTTTCGGAGAAATATTATATTCTTGTGACCCCTTTAATGACTTTTTCAGTCTACTATAAGAGAAATCCATAGTAAAAGTTCTATGAAACATGTATACAATTTTCATTTTATGATGTAGTTAATAATTGGAAGTATGTTGTTCCCAAATTGGAAATGCTTTATAACCCATAACACTATATCCAAAAAAAATTATACACTGGGAAGTCATTTATAGTTAACATAAGCACTGCATGCAGTTGATGATACTCAATTTTATTAGATTTATACACCCTAATTACATCCTCCCATTAATGTTTCAAGTCATCAATCAATGGTAAAAAGAAAAAATAAATATAATTTCTATGTCTTTTTGTACCTGAGATCATTATACTCAAAATGACATATATATGCTTTATAAAAACATCTAGAGAGAGGTTAGAAATTACCAATAAAATATGACATGAACTATGTGTGATACTTATGGTTCAGTATGGATTATTTCTATATGTTCACAAACCAAGTCAGAGATTTCTAATTTCATTTTAAAATATAGGATACTACTCATCAATTTTCTTCCATTGTGGATAATCTAGTGGATGTCGTATTTTTCTTTCACATATCTGCTCATCAACATTCCATATTAAATTTTTTTCATCATATTCATTAGAAAATAAACATCTCAAATGATAAATTATAAGAAGATACCAAAATAAACTGGCATGGATCTTTATAATCTCTAAATCATCTTGTGATTTTTATTTCAAATTCTGCAGGGATGTCCCAAATTTTGGACACTATGATAGATATTCATATTCCATCCTATATATCATATCGTCATTTGGACAATCATGTATTTTCTTATATCCCAATACAATCGGGTATAGTATTTTCCTGGCCTTATAATGTGATTCTGGAAGATCGTTGTCTTTTGGAAGATTGTTTTTCAATAATTGATGCATCTCAGTAAAACTTTTTCATTCCATCCATGTTTCACCTTCAGGTTAAACTACCTTAAAATTGCTGAAAAAAATTCATACCACAAGGATATATTAGTTTTTTAGCTTCACCATATAGATGAAATTGACAGTTCTCTCTCAATTTGTTCTGCTATAATATCATGAATCATTTCTTCAATTACATTGGAGTTACCGTCTTGCAAATCATCACTATTAATAGATCTAACATTGTGTCCAGTTTCACCATGCCAAATCTAAGGGTTGTAACTTGGATTAAAACAATGAAAAATCATATGATCTTTGAAGTCTCTAATTTTCATCTTCATCATATTCAAACATTTCAGGCCAGCACAGAAAAACATGTCACATCATAGAACATTTCATTTAAAAAATTATAAAATGGCATCAATACCTTCCTCATATTAATTACCCATTTGATGTTCCATAATCAAACATCCAATAATCATTACCTATAAAAAATTTATAAATTATACATCTTGTTATGATATGTGATTTTTATATGTAAATGAAATATATCCTAATTTGAATGTAAAAAAATTTTTAATTATAAAAAAATCTATGTGTATTTGAAAAATATATGCATGAAAATGATATTTTTTAAAAAAATATAGTTCAATATAACAATTATAAATTCATCATGGATTTTTTATTTTAAGGTACATAATTAATAAATCATGGTGGAACTAGATACCAAATTTACCTTTATATAAAAAATAAATATAATGTATAAATATTATAATATTTAAACATTTACTACTTAAAATTACACTTATCCAATGATTTGAAACCATTGGGATAGCCCCTGACACTGTTGGGATATAATACCCCAATGGTTTCACAAACTATTGGGATAGATTACCCAAACGAATTCACACACTTTTGGAGTGATGATATTTGCAATAACCCTATACCGATGATTCTACAGGAATCGTTGGTATAGAATACCTGATGTTAAAATATGACAATGGTTTTAATGAAACTGTTGTGATATATATATATATATATATATTTATATATAATGATGGTGTCTAAGTGGGTAGGGTTTGTCGAGGGGGATGGTGGGGGTTGTCCAAGGGGTAGGGGTTCTCCAAGGGGGTGGAGGTGTTAAGGGGGGTGGTGGGAGTTGTACCAGTGGGTGGGCGTGCCCATGGGTGGGGGAGTGGTGTCCAGGTGGTGACAGGGCTATCCAAACCCATACCCCATTGGAATCCTCCCCCACCCCTTGGACTCCCCCGTAAACACCACCTCCCCCTGGATATCCCCCACCCCCTAAAAATCACCCCCACAACTCTAGATACCCCCACCCCATGGATACACCCCCACCCCTAGATACCAAAAACCCACCTTGGACATCCCACTCACCCCCTTGAAACCACTCCCCACCACCTGGAACCCCCACCCCACCCCCTAGACACCACCCCAACCCTACCCCCTTGGACACCCTAAGGAAAAATCCACCCCTTGGATATCCCCCTCATCACTGGACACCTCCCCCACACTCTGGACACCCCTACCCCATGGGAAAGCCCCCTCACCCCCTGGACACCACCCCCACCCCCTTAGAAACCCCATATACACACACACTCCATTGAAGAACCTCCAACCTTGGACAACACCCCACCCCTATGAACAACCCCCCTCCCTGGATAGCCCCCAACCCTCTAGACATCCCCAACCCCCTTGACACCCCCATTCCTTTGGGTAATCCCAAACCCCATTGAAAACCCAATCACCCCCTGCACACCACCACCCCACCCCCTGAACACCCCCACCCCCTAAACAGGCCCCTCTCAAAAAATAGCCCCACCCCTCTGGACAACCCCACTCCATGGACCCCCGCCCACTGGATACCCCCTAACCCCTTGGAAATCCCCCTCACCCCATGGACACCACCCCACCCCCTTGGACACCCACTGGACAACACCACCCCCTAGGATAGCTCCCCACCTCTTAGACAACCCCCACCCCTCTAGATAGCCCCCACCCCTAGAATCTCCCACCACACTAGATATCCCCCTAACCCCTAGACAGCCCCCCCCCCCATCTGTGTGGACACCCAAGTCCCCTTCGACAACCCACTCACCCCATAGACACCCACAGCCTAAACATCGCCCTTCCAAAAACAACCCCACCACTCCGGACACACCCACCACTAGGCCCACCCCCTCAAAATAACCCTACATCGTTGGATAGCCCATTAACCCCTTAGACACCACCCCACCCCCTTGGACACCCCCTCCCAATGGAAAACCCCCTCACACCTTGGACACGACCCCCAAACCCTAGACAACCCCCATGGAATTCCACCTCACTCCGTAGACACCACCCCCTAGACAGTCCTTGGACACCACCACCCCCTTGAACAGATCCACCCCTCTCAAAAGACCACCCTAGATACCCCCACCCCCCAGACACCCCCTACCACCTTGTATATCCCACTCACCCCATAGACACCATCCCCACCCATTTGGACAACCCAAACCCTTGGACAGAACCCACTACCGCTGGACACAACACCCTCCCCCTTGGACACCACTTGGGAACCCCACCCCTTGGACTGCCCCACCCTCTTGGACACCCCCACAAACTTGCACAACCCCCCCATCCCATGTACATGCGCACACACATGACATAACAGAAAAAAATTGTAAAATTTCATGACATCACTACCATGGATAATTTTACCAGAAAAGAATTTAGCATGCTGTAAATGAGAACTATGAAACATAACATGATAATAAGAACAAAGATATAAAAATAAATTTTTAAAAAGATATTTTAGGGAACCAAAAAAATTAAAAACTAAATCCAATCCATGTGGGGCTTACTTGAGTGTTTCTAGTCGACTTGATATATCTATTGAAAATAAAGATGATGAATGATGTTGGAAAAATGAAGCTAGAGGGCACGACATTGAAGTATCCTTTCAAGGGTTTCTGTGTGATAGAGCCGAGTCACAGGTCACATGATTGAATAAAATAGAATGACTGAATTTGAGTCACAATAAATCATTTAAAAGCTTTATCATGTTGGTTTTTGAATAATCAATGTGAATTTTTTTTATGTAATGTCGGTTATTTAATAACTAATTTAGATAATAATTTACCACTTCTTTTATTTTATAACTAACATTATAAATGGTTCTTTACCATGTTGGTTGTTTTGATAACTGACGTGATAAATTTTTAAGATTTTCTTTATCACATCGGTTATTTTCTAACTGACTTGATAAAGCATATAGATTTAATATTTCATTTTAGTTATAAATTAACTGACATGATAAAGATAATATATGTATTTTTACCTAGGTTATAAAATAAATGTTGTAAAAAATTGATTATCACTAATTTATCAAGTCAGTTATACAAAAACTGAATTGATAAATCAATTTTTACAGCTTTTAGCATTGGATATATAGAACTGATGAGAAAAATGCTGATGTGTTAAACATTTTTTCCACTAGTGATGTGTCTGAGTGTGTAGGTCAGAACCTTATCATTAAAACATATTAGTATACTCATTATATAAATTTTATTATATTTACTTTGAATAATTATATTATATTATGTATATAATGAAAATAAAATAAACAAACAAGTAGAAGGATATTACATCTTCTTTGGGTAACTCTTTCTTTTTTCCCCAAGAAGAGTACACTGTAGGATTTATATCTAAAGGTCATATTATGAAATTTAAAAAGGTTGTTGTGGATGAGAATTTGGATGAATTTTTATAATCCAAATGTATTGAGATGTTTGAATAAGTGAGGGTGGTGAGATACCATTTATAGTGGACGAGGAGTGACAATATTATAAATATAAAAAGGTAAACACTACTGAGAGTCCTCTCTTACATTATGTGACTAGATTAATTTTCCATTATAGATAAAATATGGTACATTATAAAAATATGTCCCAAAAATTCTATTTTGTACGTCTCTCTAGGTTAATGGGATGAATAAATTAATTTTTAACTACTAATTAATACTGTTTTCAAATTAATAGAAATATTTATTTTTAATTACTTTCAATAATATTTTTTGTTCAAAAATGGTTTAAATTATTAATAATTTTAAACAATACTTATTAAAAATATAAAATTCCTTATTCAAAACTCTAATAATATATGTTTCATAAATTAATTCTAAAATTATTCTACTCAACATATTACGAAATTTTTTTAAGAGATAATGATTAAAAGGTTTAACAAAATTTGAAAATTATTAATTTGAAATTTGTTCCAATGAAATAAATTTTATTAATTTATAATAAATTAATATATTAACACATTAAAAAAAATTTCATTTTTTAATAAATATAAATTAATTTGATGAAAAAATAGTTTTGAATTAAAATTTACTCATAAAAAATTATGTATTTCATAAAAATCACAAAATTTCATCGAAATATAATTTTTTCATTCTAATTTCAAAAATGATTTGTATTTTATAAAATAAATTTTTTAAATATTTCAAAAATATAATTTAAAATAGGGTTTCCAATAAAATGAGGTGAAAATACCAATTTGAACAAATATATTTTTTATTCATAAACATAGAATTCTTATTGAATAAATTTAATGTTTAAATGAAAATTTATTTAATATATTATATATAAATATTATAAAAACCTTCATCGAAAGTGATTAATTTAATTTTTTTATATTAAATATTGTTTTTAGATATAAATAGTTTTTTTATGAAAAATGAATTTATTCATTCTGAAATACATCATCCATTCATTAATAAATAATTGATAAAGAATTTGATAATTTTTTATAAATTCTTAGATTAAATAATCAAAATGTAGACAAATCTTTCATAAAAACCATTCCATCATTTCAGAGAGAACTATAATAATATTTTAATAACAATATTAATAGTGTAATTTAATACTACAATACTTGTCTTTTCATGTAAAATGAGGTATTAATGAGAGTAGGTACTATGTGTAAAAAAGATAAAAAATGTGTTGTGTATGCTGAATTATTAAGATATTTTTTCATTTAGTGAAATATTAACATGTTCTAACATATACCAAAAACCAAATACGTTGCATTTGTATAAGAAACCTATATTCTATCTATAGTGAAATAAAAATATCGAACATATTAAATTAATTAAAAAAATTCACAAATTATATAGGTGTTACATTCTACTCAACTTAAAATGACTTTCTCAAAAAGAATTATATTTTATGAAAAGATTAATACATGAAACATAATTTAATAGAAACCCACAATAAAAAAATAAAATCTAAAACTAAATATAATCAGGGAATGTTGGAAACATTACTATTCTGGAAACTAAATCATAACTAGTTGTATACATAATATTTCATCTAATGAAAGTGACAAAATTATAGATAATTTTAACTATCATTTTTTTAATGAGAGTTCTAGTGAGCATGGTTCGATAAAAATAACCAATAAAAAATCTATAACCCGAAGTGGTAAAAAAATGGTCATTTATATCATATAAATTATGATAATAGAAATCAAATTTAAATGCATGTTTTACTAATTTTGATGATTATTCATGAGAATATATAAAAAAAATTTCAAGAAAACCTAACCCTTTTTGGTTACTTTATCAATTTCTAATTCATATTTAATTTCAATAAATAAATATTAATTTTTCATTATTGAAACATTAACATATCTTGATATTTGATAATATAATAATTTCTAATTCAACTTATCTTTACCAAATCAAAAATGTTATCCTGGGTAATTCTAGTTATATAAATATTCATATGTGTTGATAAAAATTAAATCTTTATAGACACATTTGATGATTACCATAAACCATTATATAAATCATTATACTTATATCCCTTTAGAAATATGAAATCCCAAATCTTTTGACATAAGGTTACTAAATCTCTCAACAAAAATAAAATTGATCACACTTATTTCAAAATGTAGCTTTATTTTTCACTTACCAAATATGTGAATACCATATTCATGTATTCTCGGGCAACATAGTATTTAATAGATATAATTATTGAATTTTTTTCCTAATTTCAATTATTATTTAAAATATTCCATAATTTAAAAAATGTTGTAAACTTCATAAATTGTTTCAAAAATAAAATTTCAAAAAAACATTTTTATCTTTTTAGGTAATCATTAAAATCTAATTTAATTATTCATATCCTTCATATCATTATTCAAAAATTATTATATCAACATTAAAACCCTATTATGGGGAATTATTCCATTAATCATGTTTTTCTCATTAACATCAAATTTCTATTAAATCACTTTTCTTGTCCATAAAAACCATTTAACATATTATTTTAAATCCATAGAGAAACATATAACTAGAAGAATCCATATATAATTTATAGTTTGAATCCATATTTATAAACACTTCAATTATTCTAAATAATACTTAAGTTATTATTAAGTATACCTTATCTTATTTCATAATACCTCATTCAATTCAAATTTCATCAATATTCTCATCACTACCATCAATATAGCCGTTAATCATACCACCAATATGATTATATTCAGGATACATCCTCTTAGGATATATTTTTTCATAACACCCATTACTTCCCCAAAAAAAACATTCAAGTCATGAAAATACATTATATATGCAAGTATTTAAATCCATTACAATTACGAACATTTTAATTTTCACTTTTTAGTAACATGTTTTTTGAATTTTTTTGGAAAGTCAAAACAAAAATGTTTTCCACTAAAACATTCACATGGGTGATTCATTCCATATTATTGAGGCCATGTAAAATAAATTGTATTTATTCAATGGTCTCAATTACGCAAACCCTCATAAAAATCAATTTTCTTATATGGTGAGTCTGATAGTTTTTTGATGTATACGTTATTAATCATGTTTTGTGAATGGTAATTTGGTAGGATCAAAAAATACATCATTCTAGTGATCATCCCATTTGACTTCCCAAAAAAAATATCTATCACAATCAATGCTAAACCATTTCAATCTTGTTCAAACCATTTACTAAAACCAAAAATCATAGTGTGTGCATCATTTATCATTATAGAAAACCAGATAATATTGACAAATCACATTTAGGATGTCTATATTATGAATGATTTTAAATATATGACACACTTGGTATGTCCTTATATCTATCCCTATAAATATACTTCTATATATACATATAGATCCTAAAATATAGTTCCCATCCTAGATTCCAAAGGGTAAGGAATCCTTTCCTTTGATACCAACTATACCGAACCAAGCTTCACATATATGGATTTATTGAAAAAATCTTGAAAACCCATTTCCACGAAAACATATAACGAAAGACTCAGAATATTTTAAAAATAATTCTATGAAAACATATAATGTAATATTTAAAACAATTACAAAAATTTTTAAAAATAATAATTGTTTAATATTGTTTTTCATTGAAAACATATTTGAAAAAATTTAATAGAATCTTCGATAAACATTTAAATATCTTATTGAACATAATGAATTTTTTATAATGCTTTCCTTCAAAAACCACTTAAAAATAATAATATCAAAAATATTAGGGAAATATATTTTCTTAGTAAGAAGAATTATTTTAACCTTTCAATGTCGTATTTAAATTCATTTATGTCATGAGGGTCGATAAATATCATTATGTTGAATATTACTTTTGGACTATAATTTTTTGAGAAATGTGATTCTATCATAAAATAGCAATATGATCAATTATTAATAAGTTGGTTTAAAAGGTAATTTTTTTAGAAAAGTGATTCTGTCTTAATATAAAAATATGATCAATTATTAAACAGTTATTTTAAAAGGTAAAATGTTTTGAATTTTCTTCAGATCATTATAGAGTATGTTCATAATTTTGGAAACATTTCTATTAAATCATTATTTTTAAATAACCTTGATTACTGACAAAGTAAATGATAAAGTTGAATTTTCTGAAAAACATGTTTTAAATTGTCTCAAGTACCAAAGAGTGGAATATTGGTACTAATACATGAATATGTAATGAATAATTGTATTATAAGGAAATTAATTATATTTTTTGAGATATAGATCATAATACATCATAAATCAAAGTATAATCATTACCACTTCCGATAAAACATGAGATTGTAGAAATAAATTATAACCAAATTGGTATCATTGAATGATAATCCCCATAAATTAATCATTTTAAATGAAAAATAAAATATTAATTGTATAATAATATTCATGATATAATATGTAAGAGGTCATTTTATACACCTTATAGAGTAAGGTAGGTGTATAACATGGAATATGTCTCAATGATGGAAAATTGAGAAAAAAATTCATTATTAATTAGGATTCTTTTGAAAACTAAAACCATTGAAATAAAATTAAAAAAATATGTATCTAAATACCCATAAAATAAAGTATAAAAATAATATATTATATTACAGGGTATTATATACAGTATACAAAATAACCATGTGGACAATAATGAAAAAATCATAGAGAAATAAATGTAAGATGAAAAAACCTTACATTAAGTCTTATAATTATTCATTAACATTCAAAAATCATATAAAATAAATAAATTTTTATTATAATTCAACTAAATAACTGTAATATTACATATAATAAATTATTTTTTGTGAATTTATTTTACTATTTTATTAACATTTCAATGTAAATGTTATGTTCCACATAATACACAGATTGTTTTTCGTATATGATTTGAATTGTTATTTTTATTCATATTAATAGTATCATTCTTTATTTAGATACATAATGTAAAAAATGGTTAAAATATCCTATATATATTTATATTAAATTAATATTTATAATAAACTATTAATATTTGAAATCTGAAATGTAATACACGATTGATGTAGATGTAAGTTGTATATAATAATGATCATTGTTTTTGTTTTCTTGTGAATTTAAAATTTAGAAAATTAATGGAATATATTTATTTACATGATTATAAATTATAATTCAAGTATCATTTTTATGTTTTTTATATCATATACATCAACTAAACCCATACATTATACATTCTATATAATGCATGATCGTATCACATCACATTTAGTAGGCGCTAGTCCACACATCCAAATATGACATATTAAAATTTATGTAAAATTTGAATCAAGAAGGTGTGTGATAAATAAAAATCCTATAAGAATAAAGACATAATAAATATCATATATATCATATGAATATAGAAATTACATTATTATTTTACACTATGATAGTTTGAAATTGTTGAATTAGGAACATCAATTTGTGGGGCGTTTGTCTTCCATACACATGATCATGATTGCGTATCCCTTTTTATTGAATGATTTTTATGGATGGTCAAAAAAATAGGATACAAATATTAGTATATTTATTTTGATTGTATAATTACTTAATAATTAAAAATAATAGTATAGGTATGGAGAATAATAATAAGACAAAAGATGTTGTTGAACGATGTTACCACTTCTTTGGGTAACCCATTTTAGTTTACAATGAAGTGCTTAATTTTTTATAATTAAACCAAAATAGAGGATTAAAGTATTAATTTACAGAATGTGTGAAGATTTTTTGGTTATATTTATCTAAGAAAAATTTATTTAGAGGTGTGGAGAATTTATGGAAATGAGTTCCCTTTTAATTGGGAGGAGGTCTAACATTGTTCTATATAAGAAAATTTGAAAACATATGAGAGGTCTCCCTCACATCAAGTGCAACCAAAAACAATTAATATTAATAAAATATGGAAATCAGTCAAAATATGACAATACAATGGATTTTTTAAATAATTTTTTTATTTGGATCTATAAAATAATGTTTAACTATTATGTAATCTAATATTTAACATAATAATTGAAATTAATTTTATTTAAATTCAATAATTATTTTCATAAATAACAATGTTAAACTTATTAGAAATTATAAACTAATTTTATTAAAAATTTGGAATCCATTTTTTATATTATAATCCAATTAATTTTAGAAATAAATTTAAAACTAATCTGGAAGACGCATCACAACAACATGGTTTTAATGCGAAACTATTTAAAATATATTAATGTTTTTTTATCAAATATGAATGTTAAAATGGCACAAATGAACAGTATAGGATTAATTAATATAAAACATATCAAATTATACTTTAGAAATAAAATTATAATATAATTTTATAATATAAATATATTATTGAAAAATTAAGTTTGCAATTAAAATTTTCTAATTTTTAGTATTCACCCAAATATTTTGTTTTATAGAAAAATAAAAAAAATAAATTCTAATGAAATTTCTATAGTTGGAATTAAAAATTGTTTTTTATTTTTTAATTAAAAATTATACACTTTTCTGAAATTATATTTAAAATGGGGACACAACTAAAAGGTCATAAAAACATTTTAAAAATTATGCATCTTTTTTAATTATAAATATAAATTAATTCTTATATCATTTCTATCAAATATCTTGTATTCATTTCAAAAAATAGTTATTTAAAATATAATATATAAATTTTATTTAATAAGTTAATAAAAATTAGTTTATTAAATTTATTTTGATAAAAAGAAATTTGTACATAGAAAACTATTTCTCTTATAAAAGTAATTTCTTTCTTTCTCAAATAGTTATTATATTCATTTGAAACTAATAAATTACAAATGGATTAATAAAATAAACATATGTAGTTCGTATTTTAACTAATTATTTAACCTTATTTGTAACTTACATTCTTATGGATTTGTGTTAACTATAATAGTATTTTAAAAATGATATTAATAGTATAATTTATTTCATTAAAACTTTTCCTTGTGTGTAAATAATGATATATAATGGAATAATTATTATGTACAATACAAACAAACAATAGTGTTGATTGTAACACATAAATTAATCTTTGTGTGGTGTGCAGTTCAATATTAACTTTTTGATTCATATAAAAAATCTAAACATAAGGATTTCATATAAAAAACAATATTAAATATTAAGTGAAATTAAAATATAGAATCTATTTAATTAATTTATTGAAAATATTTCACACATTCTTATGGTATTATAACATGGAATATTTTGTAGAAAATGGAAAACTAATTTAATCAAATGAATAATTGTTAAGGAATTTTATGTTGATAATTATATATAGGGAAGGATTGGTAATATACATTATACATATAGAACTATTATATTTATTTTTCAGTGGTCCGTTATTAGAATGATATTTCATTTATGGGTAATTTATGTGTCCAGCTAAACATGTGAGAGAGTGGATTACCCCACTGGGAATGTCTTCAATTGAATTCCAGATTTTTGGGAGACGATTTTGATAAAAATCCTACATGGGAAGGCCTGAATGAACTAGGTTGGTTTCATAAAATGTACATCATTTACCTAAGGAGGCACCCAACTTGGTCATGTATGAAAGTTTTTATAGTGTGTACCTGTTTACACACATCAAGTGGAAGATGTAAGTATTTCTTTATATATTTTAGGGTCACCACTGAGCAATTAGATGTCTGATGGGTGGAAATTGGGGAATTATTACATAGATTAGGTCATCCAAAAATAGATGGAGCTGCACAATCAATTCATTATCCAAAATTTTTTCCACCTGAACATGTGGATTATTCCTCAAAACATATCTACACACAAATACTGACAATGAACCTAACTATTTTTTTAATTCAACTTCATGTTCAAGATCAACAATGATATACCATTTGATAGACAGTTCCCATGATGATCCACCACCTTATTGAAACTTCGGTTGTCTATGCAACCATTTTAAATCAGTCGTACCTATAGGGAAAGAAAATCCGTCTTTCAATTATTCAGCCACATTTTCACGATCAGCCTATTGTGTTTTTTTATAGAATCAATGTGACCACATGATCGATATAAAAAGACCACAATATATTTACTTGATCATGACTTAATCTTGGTATACCACATAATGAATATTGTGATTACAGGTGTAGCTTTTTATTTTCTATCCAATTTATGAAACAATAAATAATTTATGTTATAAAGAACAATGTATACCTTATTTCTTTATATAGGGTTTTGATGATCTTCAAATATGTAATTTCTGTGACCTCCCTGGTACATTCCTTTGAGAGAATATTATGTTTGAGGTGTTATGGGAGGTTTAGGTGACTCAATCAGATGGTTTTCAAAAAAAATACTAGTTTTCTGTATTTTCCATTGTTGAATCATTGCAATAGTCACATTATTGTTATTTCACAAGGGTAGTGTCCCCATGAGGGTTTCACCCTAGCGGTGTCACCCTAGAAGTGTTACCTTACATTGAAACCTTGGTGGGGTCACCCTGACGGTCACTGGCTTTTTGTGGATCTTGCATTCTTGATTACTAAATGGTTTCTCACATAATGAAAGATCACAAATATTTAATCAAATGTGATTCCTTGTCAATTTTTTCATAAGCTAATAGTGAATTATGAATGGTTCCTCTCCCAGTGGTGTCTCATCCAGTATTTCCTTACACAGCGGTGTCCCACGAACATTATTCCAAGATCATCTATATGTCCCTTTTTCACATTTCATTTGATGGAAAAAGATTTATTACATTATTTATAAGTTTTCAAAGCGATTATAATCATATCTATATTCCAAAAACCTAAATCCACTATTGACATTACAAACCATGTGGTCTTGGTTATGATCCGACTTTGATCTATTTTAAAAAGTATTTCTTCCATTAGTTTATGATATATCTGTTATAAAGATGATAAATTCTTTTCCTTGGGGATTTACCCTTCTCTTGGTACTAGTCATGTAGAACCATTTTACTAGTAGGAGTTGTTTGGTTGTGGTTGTAGTTTTTTGTTCATGTCTCCCTTGTGCTTTTCTTATTCCCTTTATACCCCTATCTTGGTGAAATTAAGATGTGTAGTTATCTATTCTTTGGGGTAGGGATCCAATTGTCTCTATTATTTTTTGTATCATGTGGGGTGGGTACACATAAGTTCACTTTAAGAAAAAATGTAATTAGTATTTTATAAATATAATTGAATCGTCTTTAAATAAATATATTGGGGGATGGGAAAAAGTGATGCATGTTTCTATTTTATTTTGTTTTTTTTTCTGTTTTGGGTTCTGAATGTTGTAATATTCCTATAAATATCATGACTATTTGGGGTCCTTTTTCACACAGTATGTTCTATTGATTGTATACTGTTTTTATTTCAATTAATTTTTATAAATGGAAATTTTTAATCAAGAATATTCTACTTATAAATGGATTCCAATGGATCGTAATGTTTATGTGATAACACATGAATTAACAGGTGGGATTCAAGAATAGATTATATTTTAAATAATATTATGTATTGCTTTGGACAACATGGTGGTGTGGTTATGGATAAGTTAGTGCATAATGGGTTGGTTCATAGGATGTGGTGTTGATTTTCAGTGCAGTAGGATTGTAGATTTGTTTTTGATTTGGAATCTTTCTTATTGTGGTGTGATAAAGGTTTGGGAGGGCAGATTTTTTATAATAATTATGGTAGTGGTTGTAATGGGTAATTTTTTCTACTATTTTCCATGTTTTTTCAAGCATAAAAGCTTCACCCTATATCTCTAGATTGGTATGTTATGTCATGAATCATTATTAAACAGAGAGAAAGTATGAAGAGGGTTAGTTTACCCTGATTCTTTCTTTCATTGTGATTATGGTTGTGTTTCTTATTCAATTTTGAGATCTTTAGTTTCTTAGGTAGTGATGCAATGACTAAATGAATTGTTTATTTAAGAATCAGATAGGTTAAATGAATTGTATAAGAATATGAAATGGGTTTTGTGGTTGTTGTGGTGTGTTGTGCATTAGAGGTAGCAACAATGTGAAGGATTGGTATTGGTGGTTTGGTTTGATTCACATAGGTTTTGGATGAGAGTTTGGTATCATATATGTAGATATATATCAATAATATTACTCATAATTTCTATATGAAACCTAGCCTAGTGGAGAACTATGTTCTGAATAATCCCATTTTCACAGGGAGGATGTCTTTTGAGAATATCCTAGTGGGAGGATGGTAGGTTGGCCACCCACTCTTCCCTAATCCTTCTATGTAGTGATATCCCATGTTTCTCTTGGAATGTATTTGATGGTGATTCCTGGGTATGTTTATCATTGTTTTGATTTACTTGGTGTCTTCGTGCTGAGTTGTTTTTTTCTTCCCCATGTTCCTTCAGGATGCGATTTGGCCTGTGGAAAAATTTCCTACAACTGGGATATGGTGAGTTTTTTGGCCCAGGTGCGTATTGGAGGTACATTATGATGTTGTGAGGCCTAGGTGAGTGCATATGGGATCTCATGTAGATTTTTTGTAAGAGTATGGAACACTAGGAGGTGGTACATTAGGGTTTTTGTGTATCTAATTAGTGGAAAAGTGGTATAGGGTACCTTATCTTTGATGTTATTTATATTAAATTTATTTGACATGTATTACTTGGTTATAATTGTATGGTGGGGTTGGGGGTGTTAGTTTACCTATTTTGGTGTGGTTTTGAATCTTTTGTTTTCTCAAATGGGCATTTGTAGGATTCAACCACATGCTCATGGGAGGTTTTGGTTTTACAACAAATTATACTCACATACTCAGCCTACTTATAAAAAAAATTATTAATTTTGTGATGAGTATTATGTACACCATGTTGGACCCTACTATCATGGATAATTACCGTAGTTGTATCAATTCATTGCTTTACATTTGATAGTTTACATTAGACACATTTGGTATTTGTATCAGTTATATTTTAGACATGCATGTGGGATTGTTTTTTTCTTACATTATGTATATATTTCATAGAGTTGTCTAGTGGATGATCTGTCATACATCTTGATCTTGTTCTAATAAAAAGAGTATTGACTCCCATTTGTGATATATGTATACCCTTGGATCATGTCACCAACCAGGGTCATGTTCGAGGGGGGATTCAAGGGGTCATTATCTCCCATTATCCATTACCATCTGAGGATGGGTATCCATGGATGGGAGTTAATATAATGTTATCAAAGGTGATAGTTTAGATATTGGACTGAGTTTGAAGTTATTTATGTTTATTATTTCATATATTGGTATGGTTATATTATGAGGTGATCATTGTACATGTCATAGTGTATAGAGAATCATATATGACATGCGATTTTCGGGCCTCTCATGATCCGATACAAGGAATTTCAGCCTACTGAACGAGAATGTGAATATACACAATTTTCGGTGTAGATAACTTATAAATGATACATACATAATAATGATTTATGTTCTAATTTGAATTGGGTCATTGGGAACAATGAAATGAAAAAGAAAATGAGCAACAATGAGTAAAAATTAATATTATGTAAAATTACATAGTACATGGGCTTAATAAATATTTTATTACATTTCATTTATGGCTCCTGGATGTCTTCCATATATGGATAAGACAATAGAGTTTTAGTATGCTCTTATGATTGATCATCAAAGGTTCAATCTAGTTGAGGAGGATGACCAGTTGGAAATTATATTTTTTCATTATAGTGGAAGTCCTTGGGAATGTACGATGGTTGTGTTTCAAAAATGAATATGGGATGCTGGTTTGAAGATCATGAGACCACCTTCAGTTTGATATGTTCCCTGATGAATTACAGGGTTCTATTAGTGGTCATCCATATGTAGGGTGATGCTCATCATTGGTCGATGCTTTGCCTGGGGTAGTAGAAGTAGACTGATGTTTTGTGAGTTGACTTCAAGAAGGTGTTCCATCACGAATTTGTTTCATCGATCGTGATGTGTGAGAATAGACATGGGATACTCTCCCTTCTTTATGAGAGTTTTATACTGTGGAAATATGGAATCAAATTCAATGATCTTCTTCCCTTCTCCCCGGATCTATTCCAAATGAGGAGTCTCATGCAAGGAATCATAATTAGGTTTCATGTCCATCGATTCATTATATTGTTACTCTATTTAGATTGCCAAGGTATCTGGAAGTTCAAAGGAAAGATGATGTGATTGAATGGATGAAGTCTCATGGAGTTACAATATTAGAAGGGGTCCAACAATGTTTATCCAGTGGTAGGGATTCCAGTGGCATGTTATAGGTGTTATTACTTTCAGGGTTTCAATCGGAAGCGACTCGACCTTAGCAGTTTTCTTTCTAGACAATTTGTTCTAGTGGTTCTCGTTCCCTTTTTATCGGCTAAGGGAAGAGGGTTTTCATTGGTGGGGTCTTAGGCCATCTTCAGTTTCAATGCCTAATGGATTTTTGAGCTCTATTTGGTGGATGAGGACTGGATCAACATCATCCCCAGTAGCATTTTCTGGTGATATAGTTTCAGAATCATATACAACAAGCTTTTTCTACATAGGGGGAAGATAGAGTAGGTAGAGGCCGACATTAGGGTGTCCCTCAAGTCCTCGACCAAGGAGTGGTCGTGTGGTTATCATCCATAGAAGGCCAAAAGAGCTGGTTGTGGTCAGTTTCATGATATAGAGACAACTGTACTGGTAGGGCCATATATCATTATAGGTTTGATCGACTTTTTTATACCCATGTTTGTGATTCCATTGATTTTGGATCTTCTCACTCCATTGTATCCCATGGTATATAGAATTATATGGGACTACACATAGAGAGTATTCATGTGCCCCTGGTGTTAAGCACACTAGTGGTAGGCCAACCCTACTAGTTTGATGTGTACAGGGGATATAGACTAATAATTGGACCACATCAGCCATCGGAGGATCTCATCTTGCAATAGATAAAACCATATTATTTCATTATCATATAAACTGATTTTATTCCATGTGTGATCTTATCGACATATTCTAATGGTGGGTTGTGTTTTCGCATATGGATGGTCGATGTGTGGTATTTATGTGGGAGTGGGATTGTTAGGTGGGTAGTCAGAATGTTGTGACCCTTCTATCAATTTTGGTTGAGATTAATACAGAACTCTTGGAAGATGACATCGTAGGGATTCCCATTATCAATGGGGAGTTCATGTTTTTTTCTAAAGATGATGGGATTCTACCCACATGGCGTGATGCTGAGTTAGGGATAGACTAATTTCCTGATTTCGATGGATCATTATCTAATGGAACCCTTAGTGCTACAGGAGTTGAGGATTCAGATTAATGAAATTATTTCGATGGTTTTATCTTACACAATATGTCCTCATGGGATTCCCCAATGTTGTTCGCGAATAAGTCATATCATGTTATGAAGCTATGTATAGACTACTAGTGGTTGAATCAGGTGACACCCAAGAACTGTTACCAACTTTAAAGGATATATAATCTTTTACAATCATATGATAGGGGATTTTGGTTTTCTATTATTAATATATTGTTATGATATCACCAGTTTATAGTGAAAGAGATTGAATTCCCAAATAAATAATTTGGATGCAGTTATGGGAACATCAAGTTCGTAGTCATTCCTCTTAGTGTTACAATTGCATCAAATGTGTTCAAGGGGTTATGAACATTGTTTTTAGTGAGTTCCTAGATTGGATCATCAATATATTCATCGATGACATATTAATCTACATGATTTTTTGTGGGGTAATCCCCATCATATCATTAGTATAATACAAGTCTTTAGATGTCAAAATATCTATGTAAGGATGTCAGAGTGTATTTACTAGTCATAAGAGGTGGATTTCCTTAGGCATGTGGTGTCTCTGTAGGGTGTGGTAGTAGACCGGTCAATGGATAAAGTACTTTTTTATTAATAAACCCCAAGAACATGGTATACATTCACAGTTTCCATGGCCCCTCAGGATATTATTAATGGTTTCATCCCAAATTCTCTCAAGTTCCATCTCTATTGTCAAGTTTTACTAAGAATGACTAAGCTATTGTGTGGTGTAGGTAGTGCTTGGAAGTATTTTTCCATCTAAAGGTATGATTTTTTATTGCTAAAATGTTCCTATTGCACATGGGGGTGATGTTTGAGTTGTTATTTGATTCTTCTGGTCTAGGCATGGGATTTGTATTGATAAATAAATGATCATTCAGATCATAGGGGTCTAGTCTATTATAACCCCCATTAATGTAACTATGGAACCCATGATATTGAGTTCGATTCGATCAAGTTTGTAAAAATTTTGTGGCATTATTTCCTCATTGGTTGGTTCTCAATGGTCTTCATATTTAAATATTTCTTATGGTATATCATTTCATCCTGTGATGTGAATATAAGGTAGTGAAGGTCAATTTGGTTTTATTTGGACTATGATTTTATGAACTCACACACCACAGGGAAAGGAAATGTTGTGGTCGATGATATTAGATGAAATATTCCATGGATTTTTTTTGGAAAATTCAAATGCATGGAAGGAGACATAGGTGTTTTTTGAGTTTAACATAGATTAAAGTGTTGAATGTGGTAGGGGGTATTTATTACATATTACTGTGTGTTTCTCTCTGATGTAGTAGGTGGAGGATTGTCAGTGGGAAGGCTCATAGGTATAGGGTTTGTGTGATCATGTTGTATGTGGTGATGCTATAGGTGGATATCCATAGGATAGTTGGAAATAGATTTTGTTCCATTGAAATTTGATTGTTCCATTAGTGGTGAAAGGCGGGGTTCTTCATGAGTTTCATATCTAACCATTAGTGATGAAACTACAAGTTTTTAAGATGTATCTCTCCTTTAGAATTCTATTTTGGTGGCCAGAGATAAAACCAGTACTGAACGAGTTTTTGGATAATTTCTTGATTTTATATTTGGTAAAATCCAAGAACCATATTTCTAGTGGTTTGTTACATCCCTATGATACCCTAAATAGAAGTGGGATGAAATTTCGATGGATTTTGTCTTCGGTTTACCCATATTTAAAAGTGCCTATGACATTATCTAGGTTTTTGTGGATTAGATTATAAAATAATCCAGCATATTATAAATAATGTATTGAAGAATAGTGGATGCCATAGAAAAGTGGTTTTTTGATGAGATTGTAAGGTTTCATAGAGTCCCGAGTTTCATTTTATCATATTGTAACATATGGTTTACAAGAAAAAGTCTATAGGGGTTTGTAGTATAATTTTGGGACCTAATTTCACATTAGCACTGCCTTCCAAATTCATAAATATGGGAAGATAGAGCATAAGATGAAGAGATTGGAAGATATATTATAGGTGGGTGGCTTGGACATTGCTGGATCTTGTGTACAACACCTTCCTAATGTTGATTTCACTTATAATATCGTCTATCCCTATTTCATTAGCATGAATCCATTTGAGGTGTTGTACAGAAGGTCATGTCGTTCTCCATTGTATTGGATAATGGATGGGGAGGGAGCATTTTTTGGTCAATATGTGATGGAGGGAACAACGAAGAAGGTTCTTCTTGTAAAATAATGGATGAAATTAGAATAGGTCCAACATAAGTATTATGTCGACCATATGAGGAGTCCATTGGAGTTTGATGCTAGGTACACATGTTCTTTATGGTCTCCTATCGAAGTGGGGGGGGGGGGTGGTTTGGTAGTGGGAGAAATATTTATGCCATGTTTTTTGGCCCATTAAGGTGTTATGGAATGTTGGTGAGGTGGAATACTAGTTGTAATTACCAACACTATTAGAGAGAATAGATGAAATCTTCCACATCTTTCAACATCATTGGTACCTTCATGATGACTCCCACTTTATTGACTGTGGTTAATTTGATAGCAATGATGACTATATAATTGTGCAGTAGCCCATGGATATTCATGATCATTGAGAGAATGTAGTACATGGACAAATAATCCCCTTGGTTCGTGTGTTGTGGAGGCATGGTTTCTAGGAAGATAGTATTTGGATGTGAGACTTAATAATTCTTTCCAATTACTTGATGTTTTTTTGAATTTTTCCCAAATTTTTCTTCTTACTACTTTGTTTCAAAGTTTTGGATTGTGATATACGATATTTTTTTACATTTCATGCAATGTGTGGGGTGTTTTGTGTAATATTGTCCTCACATGTGGGAAGGGGAGGACCTAATACCTAATGATGATGTATTAATTTCTCTATGATTAAATATGTTCGTGTCTGTCAGTGGCGCCTAAAGTGGATAGTATATTAACTTGGAGGAAATAATTTCATGGACCTTTTTTCATGATGGTTTTGATGTTGGCATTATATGGTGTTTCATGTGGTCATTTTTTAACAAGATTTGGGAGGAGGTGTATGTGGATGTAGTGTTATTTTTAGAAAATCAAGCAGTAGGGCTTCATATAAAAATCTAGAAACTAGGGTTACAATAGTCTGACGGAAAGTAGTTTACATTTATCTCTATGAATGATTGGGAGCATATCACGAGGAATGATGGATTGATAGGTGAAAGTGTCAGCAGATTCTATCATGTTTTCAACGATATCATTAGGTTGGTTGGATTCCTGATAGACATGTGTAATGATATAAGGCATTGAAAAGAGTATGTCATGGAACATGATCCATTTCGATTTAATATTCCAAATAAGGTGAATCAAAACAATTCTAACTATTTGGACAATAGTGAAAGTATATATTTCAAACCATATTTTCCTCCAATTTCATAAATCATAAAAATCAACTACATTAATGAGAACCATAATTTCTGATTCATGAGTTGTGGCATATCCACACGTACCATGGTATAGAGTTCTCCACAACATAATTTGAACCAAAACAGGTGTTTTATCATTGGATATATATTTTTTTGGTTTTCATTTGTGTTACATGTGTGGTGCGATCCTTGAGATGAATCTTGTGTGGTGGTTGCTCAGACCCCTCTTTCATCTTGGCTTGGTTTTCAATTCTCGATGGGAAGAATATTTTGATAGGCATATAATGTAATTTCCTGGACATATATGATCTGTTTATTTGGGAGAATTTGGTGTTAGAGGTGTTCGGGGATGTCTAGGTGACTCATTTGGACACATGGAAAAAATTTCCTATGTTCCTAGTTTTCTAGGTATTCTTTATACCAACGGTGTCACCTCTGTGGTGTCACCCTGGTGGTGACATCCTGTTAGTCGCAGGCTAGTAGAGGCTCCCTAGTGGCCACTCACCGAATGTTGTCTTTTTTAATAGAAACCTGTGAATGGTGACTCATGAGTAGTGCGTTTTAGGGAGATGCCTGACCTAATTGTGAATCATGTGTGGTTCCTTTTCTAGATGTGCCTCATACAATGATGCTTCACCCTATGGTGTCCCATGAATGGTGTTCCATGAAATTTCAATTTTTCCATTTTGACATTCCCTTTTACATGAAATGTGTTAATACCTTATTTAATGATTTATTGGAGCTAATTAGATTCGTAACTATTGTATAAAAAACCTGAATTTTATCTTGAAATTTCGAACTGCATTGTCCTGGTCAACATCCCCATTTAATGTATTTTTATGATTGGTTCTCATTTTTATTCATGATCTATCTTTTTAAAGTAGATATCTTATCATCCCTGTGTTCTTCAATTTATCTTGGTATGAGTCCCAGAGAACCCTTATTCTAGTAGAAGTTATGTGGTGGTGCTGCATTTTTTGGTTCATGTTTCCATTTTTTCCTGTTGCATGAACACTCTTATCTTGATGCAACCAGTAAACATGATTTGTATCATCTTCTATGTAGGGATACCTTTGACTATATTATTTTTGTATTATGTCTAATCGGTACAAATATGTCCTCCTTATGATTATTGTGTAATTATTATTTAAATACTACAATTTATTCAGCTTTAAATCAATATAAAAGGGGCTGGAAAAAAGCGATACTCATTTCTATTTTATTGGTTTCAGTGTTTTTGTGATCTAAATGGGATAACTAACCCCTGAAAATCATTGTCAATGGGTGGAATTGTTTTCACATAGCATGATATATGAAATGAATGTTGTTTTTCATTCATTTAAAGAATATATATGAAAATTTTGAACCATGTATATTCTAATTATAAATGGATAAACATGGATCATTCTATTTCTGTGATAACCCATGAATTGACTAGTGGTATTAAAGAATGGATAACTTGATAAATATGATTATTTCGTTCTTTGGTCAATTGTGTGATGTGGTTATGGACAAGGTAGTGCATATGGGGTTTGTATTGTGGATGTGGTGTGGCATTTCTTGGAAGTAGGGTTCTAGATCTCTTTGCGGTTTATAGTGTTTCTTGTTGCAGATATGATGATGGGGTGGGTGGGACGAAATTGAAGAATGATGATGGTAGTGATTGGTATGATTAACTCCCCAGGTTTTTCTTTATGAGTACCATGTAGAATGATTCAATCCATATCTTAGTATCTTTTTATTATTTAATGAATGAGTGTTAAATGAATAGGAACTGTGATGTGAGTTAATTTACTATGGTTCACCCTTTTCGTGTGAATGTGGTTGCATTTCTTGTTGGGTATTCTTCTTATTAGTTTCCAGAAAAGTGATGGAGTTTCTTAATTAAATTTTTATTAAATTATTGAATTCTGTAATGGAATTGGTTAAGAATATGAAATGGGTTTTGTGGTTAGTGAGTTGGGTTGTGAATTAGAGGTAACAACAATAGTGTTTGTGTGGAATTGGTTGTTTGTTTTTAGAATAGGATGGGTATGAGTTTTTGGTATAATATATGTATTTATATTCTCATTTTTTTTCTTATGATTCATATACTCACTCAATCCTAGTTGATCACTATGTGTTGAAAATCATCATTATCACAAGGTAACGTGTCGTTCCCAAACATCATGGTGAGAGGATGGACAGATGGCTACCCGCTCTTCCCTTATCTACCATCCAGGTGGTGATAGACCATGATTCTAAAAACAGGTTGTTGTTTGTGAGTCCTAATTGGGTTTATGTGAGTTGTGATTTCGCATGCATCTTCACAAAGAGATGTGTAGTGTTTTCCCATGTCTCTTGGGGATGAGATAAGCTTTGGGTCCCAGCTATCTGCGTGTGGGATCAGCTGTGGTTTTCGGTCAAGCTGTCAGCGGGCTAGAAAACATATTGTTTTTAGCATATGTGTGTGACGTCATGATGTGAGGTTTTTATGAGTCCTATGTGCATGTATTTAGGATATGATGTGGTTTATTCATGATATATGGGTGCTCCATGACATCTGTCATTAGGGTGTGAGAGTAGATAATCAATGGACAAGGGGCTCATGATACACTATCATCGATGTGCTTTATATAGATTTACTTGAATCGCGAAATTTGGTCAGCATTTATATGATGAGGTATACGTGGTTAGTCTCCATGCATAAGTGTTTTTTTTTGAACATTTATTTTCTCACTGGATCATTCAAATGGTTCATCCACATGTGCATTATATATAATGGTTTTCCATCATAGTATACCTATACGCTCACCCTACATATATTAATATGTTATCAGGTTTCCAGGAGAATTGTGTCGACCTTAATGGCGCCTACTAGCTTATATATTCAGAGTTATTTTTTCACTCCTTAGCTTTCCATTGGGTATTTTAGTTTGAAGATGTTTGGATAATTTTATCAGTTATATTTTAAACATGCATGTGGGATGGTTTATTTATTTCTTTATTTATATGTGTACTAGAGTTTTCATGTGGTTGATCCATCATATCTACAGGTCTTATTCCAATAATGGGTAATGCCTCCAATGTTGTGAGATTTGTGTTCCATTAGTTCTATATTCCACCCCGGGGCATATTGGAGGCGGGACTCATGGGTTATTATATCCCTTTCCCTATTCCCAACCCTAAAGGGGTATCATTGGCTGGAGGGTCCCTCACAATATTATAATTCATGAATCTATTATTTCATTCATTCAATCATGATTAAATTTTGAAAATATAAAATAATGAAATTCATGCATAAACATGAAATATCATATTTGATGAATTCGTTGTATTGGTATATGATGTAAATATTGGTTCATCCTTGGGATGTAGAGGGTTATATATAAAAGAATAAAAATAAAACATAAAAAACTTATTACCCCAAGACCAATGTGTTATATAGGTTAATCCATAGTTCATTGATAATTTTATATATGCTCATGTTCATGCATATTCCAAATTTTATTTAGAAAAATAATATGATATTGAGATATTGTATTTCATTAATAATGAGTCCATACTCATAGTTCGGTTATTTATGTCAAGGATTATGAACATGTAATGTCTAAACTCATTTTATATACAATGTTATTTGGATATAATGATGTATCAACATGTAGAGTTTGATAAATGGTAAATTTGATTATTCACTGAATACATGTGGGAATTTAAATTTGAATCTCAATGTTGTAAAAAATATGAATTCTATTTTTTTGTTTCATGCATGAAATATTTAGTTGTTTTTTATTGAGTTCAAAGAAGATAAAATTATGAGAACTTAGTTATTCTTTAATTATAGGAGGAAGAATATATAAAACCAAAATTACAGGGACATTTAATATGATGAAATATGGAAGAATTTGGATAATTATTAACATAAAATTGAAGAGACATTACTATGGGTTATTGATCATAAGATAATTCCCATATTATCTACGAGTTGATGAAATATTTTTGATGCTTTATTTATTCCTAGATTTTAATAAAGAATATCATGATTTAATATCTGTAGTTTTTGTGAAAATTGAGAATCATGGTTTTTGATGAGTTTATACTATGTGATATTGTATAAGAGTAACTAATAATGTTGAATTATTCAATGATCATTTATATGGATTTTTTTGGATATATATAAATGAATTTATCCTGAAAAAAATATCACATAATTTGGAAGATAATTTAAATATTAAAAAACGAATTCACCAATTATCAATTATCATGATGTTTCTATATTCATGTATGATAACTATGATAATAATTATAATTATATTTTTTTAATATTAACTTAAATATAAATGATATATGTATTTTATGAATATGATTACAGATAGTTAGAACTCTTGTTGTGGATCATCCTAGATAATTGAGAAATTGTTCTACTGAACATTGAATGTCCAGGAAAATATTTCAAAAGAACAAGATATTTCGTATGAGGTAAAGAACCCTTATTTATATATTCTACTATTTAAATATGGAATATTGTTAATATCCTTTTACTTAATGGAGGTATCATTTGTGTTTATGGTTTTTTTTGTAGCCTAGAACCCAGGTTTTTGTGAAATTCTATCCAAGAGCACAGTTTCTATTATCCCTTTGGGTCTAGATGCATGTTTTATAAAACTCTATGTGACTTTTGGTGTGATAAGAGTAATGCCTCACAATTAGTACAATATATGAAAAATTGGCTTCACATTAGTGTGACCTGGTCTTAAATTTTCATACATTGTTTTTTTATTGTTTTTGCAAGGTTAGTTAATCCATTGGAGGTAACCACGTGGTGTCCATAGTATTACAGGTACCATGTAGTTTCACTGACATTTTTTCAAACAATACACATAAACCATATGAACCCTTAAATTTTATGATATTTTTTTATTTTAAATTAGATTAAAATATATTTATTACATAAATTGTATCTTCTTCCTCCTGTATAGAAAGAAATCATTTTTATAACTCCCATGATTCATAAATTTGTATAAGAGCTATCTTCACCTTTTGATCTCCTAATATAATGTCATTCATCTCATTGGATCAATAATAGTAAGATATCGATTATATTTTATTCTTTATTATTTCCTATTGATATCTGCAATTCAATCTATGTGTAAAATTTTTTTTTTCATAATTTATGTTCTTTTGCTTTTCAAATTTCTCCCAATCTTTGGGGAATTAAGAGTTCGTAATATATGATAAATATCTTACCAATATAAGGTAGGTGGGCTATACAATTTCTATGAGTTTTTGTAAATTAATTTGATACATTCCATTATTCCACTTACTGTACTTTCTGGCACATATATATAATTAAAAATGAAAATTAATATAAATGAAATTAGACAAATTAAGGATTTCCATAGGTTCTGTTGTGATGTTTTCGCCGTCATTTCCCAAAAAATGGCCACCCATAATGGGTGATAATTGATATAATCTTCTTATTTATTTTTTGAAACACAAAGGGGGTGAGTTATCATAATTTCATATGTATATGATTTAGAATAATAATTAATGGGATTGGAACTTATTGGGTAGGATATGTCCTACCTCTTGGACTTACACAATTTTGATATGCCACACCGGAGTTGGAAAAATGTATTGAAAGGATTCTGTTAAATGAGTTCATACACTATGGTTTATTTAAAATAATGAATGGTTTAATTTTAAAATGTGATATATGAGTTGATATATTCCTGAGATAAATTGAATGTGAAGGGATTATGTTTGTGGGTATAGTCATATGGTTTGAAATGATTAATGTTATGAAATGAATAATGATTTTTTAGATTCCATAAATGTTATTCCATGGATCTTGATGCAATAGTGGACACCTTGGATATATAATGATCATTGGATCTTGATTCAATGGGATGAAAAGGGCTTTTATACTCATGGGATTTAGCATTCATTGATTCATGTATGACATGGCCGGTATACAATTCCCCTATTACTCCAACCAGTTCATTGATGAGTTTCCATTGAGGAGATCCTAGTACTTGATGAGTATTCGATGGAATTCAACACCTTGGATAAATCCCTTCATGGTCCAAAGCATTGATATATGGGACAACCTTGAGAAATATGATATGATTGGTTGAATGACTTAGTAGTGTATTTTTTGGAACTTAGGGTTGTAAGGAATTTTCATGGTTTTTATGAATCTATTGTTTGAGTAGTGAGGTCAGGTTTCTTACTCTCCTAACATGTTGGAACATTGTCAAGGATCCTATCAATATTTTTCAGGGATCCTTGAGGGGTTATATGCGTATTACACTTTTAGTAGTAATTATTCCTTGGGTACATTACATTTTTTATTAGTTAGTTTTTACCTTCATTTCTTGTGTTAGTACACATCCAAAATTGTATAGACCATTGTGTGGTTGCCTAATGGGATTATGTATTACACCCTATGTGGGTTGATTTTGCGTACTCAAAATTACTATTTGGATATAGGTAGATACCATGGAATTTACCCACAATTCTATAGTTCATTTCATTCCATGATTAGGTAAAGGGGTCAAGAGATTGAGAAGAGGTTTAAGATACTATTCAAAGATAGTACTTTTGGCCTTTTTTGGTATTTTGGATACCTTTATTTTACTATATTTACTTTTACCTATATTGAATTATTTTATTGATAAATGTGTCACTATCACCATTGTATAGGTGGCACTTTTATATTTTTAATACATTCTTATATTTTTTATTTTTCAGTTTTCTTTTATTTCATCTTCTGTAACGTGTATGTTATCGATATTCTATTTTGTATAATCTAGTGAAGATGGAATAGTCTCCATGACAAACCACCGAGGACATCCCTACTATTAAGAACCCTCTGGTGTTTTGGGAGATATGCTTTAGGCCTTGTGACAAACTAGACATATGGATATGCTTAGTGGAATTCGAGACCGGGATATAAGAATGTGGAATCAAAGAGATTATTTTCGTGTTTTATTTACTATATTCTGACAATAGAAAATAATTTTATGGAATAATAGTTTAGAAATTAATTATACATGAGAGTAGAAACACTAAGTACATGTAAAAACAATGTTTACTATGATGAAATATCTATTTTATAGATTTTGGGGAATACAGTTGATTTGATTCCACCATTGGTTAACATAATAATATTGTGATGTTGTAATTGATATGAATTTGGGTTCTATTTTTTCATATTGATGAGATGATGATATTCCATCTCATTCATCGTTCTAGGAACATGTTAGAATATCCATGCCAGTGATTATTCCATGCTATTTTGGATTCATTTCTCATTGCAAGATGTTGTGATTGTTGATGTAATATCTATACCTATTATTTTTAGAGATTTTTTAGTGGATAGAGGATTTTTATTCAATAATTATGATTATAAGTATAATAGGACTTTATGGACATGAACGTGACATGACGTTCTGATCTAATTATTTTAGTGAATTTTGTATGATATGGATTAAATGGGACTTGTTTAGTTCATGTGGTGTCATGGGCCCACATGGATAGGAACATGGTAATTTGGAGGTTAAAACATTGAAATAAACATATGGTTGAAACTTTTAATGTGATATTATGATAAAGGCAATTATATTAAAGTTAAATTTGTAATTTAAACACTGACTATATAATAGAAAAAGAGACAACATTTGAGTGGCCAAGAGGTAAAGTGTTCAGTCATGTTTGTGACTGTTGCCTTTTGTAGTCATAGAATTAGGAGTTGGCTATGTGGTATGACCGAGTTTTATAATTTTTATAAAATTTCTTATGTTTTTATATGTGATCCATGATAGGGTTATTTTATAAGCTTTGTGCTTTTAATTTTAGAGGCATTCCACCATCACGACCTCCAGTCGCATGCTTGGAGGGAGGTGACAACCCCACAAAAGAGGTGGTGGGATTTGGGATATCAGAAGATTATCCATTACAATTATTTGTGGAACCATATACTATTTTATAAATTTTTTCAAGTCTTAGTTCAAATAGGGTTTATTTTTATTCATGAATTCTATTCATAGAGAATAACAACCTACATTGATAATGCCTGAACTGATGCATGTGTTCCAAAAAAACATCATCCTATGTTTTTGGGGTATAGAGTTATAAAGAATATTGAATTATAGATAGAGACTAATTTGTTGATATATATGAACATTGACACCCCTCCCGATAGGATTGGGAAGATCACAACATATATTCTTCTTAGATAAGCGAAGTGTTGTTGAGATGTTATGAAAAAGGCTTCCAGATTATAGGATATGGTTTGTGAATATTTTCAAACAATTTCTTACGAGTATTTATACACATAAAATATATAGGAGGATAAGGAAAATGAATTCATGAATCTAGTGTATATAGTGATGAAGGATATGGAATACCTGACATGTTTTATAGAGATACAACATTATTCTCCAACAAACCTTATCAATGAGCTATAAGGAGAGACACATTGAGTAAGGTCATTGACATGATTTCATAATTCATGTCATAAAGTTCTTGTTGACATATACAACTAAAATAGTGAATCATGAACTAATTACAATGTCTGACCCGATAAAATCTCAGGGCATATTGTAGGGCGGTACTATTTCTTGAACAGTTGGTTCAACATCATCAAGCTGGAAGTGCCATTTTGAGTCTTTCCCTAAGATATGTATTGGTCAGTCTGTGATTATTGTTATCTCAGTGTAATATTATTAGTGTGCTCAGAGTTAAACATGAAGAATAATTGCATTCATGAACTAGTCATGTGCTTATAATGAAGACGGATGGGCCACATGTAGTGTTTCTAAAAGACCATCAGCCCTGCTATGAAAAGTAGGGGTTAGAAATTACACTTGGTCTATTAGTAGCATCCTCATCTCAAAATCCATAAAGGATATTGGGTAGTGATTGTCAACAATAAAGTGGCAGTGATGGTCATGATAGTGGCAGAATGACAGTAGTAACTCAGAGAAATAAGACTAGGTCTACTCTAGGCAGTGTGGTTGTTTCATATGGTCGTGGTTCTTTCTAGATCTATTCTATATAGAATACCTCCTACGGTGATGGGTATTGTGTCTTCTATATTGAGTTTTATAATCATATTATCCTATATTATTGTATATTAACATTAATATATAGGTTCATCACATAGTTTCATATTCAAGCACATGGTGAAAATCCTTGTCCTTGTTATAATGTTTTATGAGAATGTTATAAATAAAGAAACAATGCTGGGCATTATAATGGGGGATGTATTCCAGTGCATTGATTTCCCCCACATGGTTAGTGGGTGTCACTTTTTTAGGGATCTTTATGTACTCATGATAAACGGGTTTGACATAATACATATGATGGTCTAGCTATTAGATTAATAAGATTAGGTTGACTATTATAACCATAGAGTGACATTCAAATCACAATAGGGTGAACTTTATATATAAAAGGGTGGATGAGATGTCTAGGAGAGCCGAGTTGTGATTTCAAATAATCCTATATGTAGAATGAAAACCCAAATTACTAGTTTTATCTGGATGATTAGGGAACACACCATTCAAACATCCATCTAGTTAAGATCATAAAAAGTACATTTTCTCAAATGAATTTTCTGGATTACCTCTTCAGATAGAGGATTAGTTCTCCATAGATATAGTGCCAGTAGTTACACCATTATCCATTATGCCATACAAGATGGATAAATTAGAGTTTCAGGATCTCTAAATGAATATAGTGAAATTTGAGTGAATGGGTTTTATCCAAATCAGTACTTCTCTAGTGGGTTCAACAGTACCTTTTGAAAAAAAGGTTGATGGTACCCTTTTGATATGGGTGTATTATAGTAATTTTATCAATATTATGGTTAATAAAAGATATTACTTTCCAAATATTGATTATCAGTTTTATCTGATTTAGGGATCTTAGGTTGTTCTAATGAAATTGAATTATGTTCAGGATATCACCAGGTATGTTTTTAAATTGTTGAAATACCTTTTATATCCATTTATAGCGTATATCGTCTCTATGAGTATATATTTATTGAATTAGGTCTCTTGAAAATGATTTTTTTCATATCATTGATGAATTGAATGATCTATATTTTTCTGGATTCATTTTGTATGGGTTTCAGGAAAGATATATTTGCATATTCTCAGAATCAGCATTACAATTTCAACTATCTTGAATTTTTTTTAATTCACTCAATGAACCTTAGTTATATGATAAGATCAGAATGTTCAACTTTTAGGTGAAATGAATTAACATCCTTGGTAAGATCATCTCATAGATATAAGTATAAGTTGACCTAGATAAGGTGAGAATTGTCGTCTCATGTGATAATACCACAAATGATTTTGGAATATAGAGTTTTTAGGGATATTTGGATATACTAGTTGATTCATAATAGGCTACTCAAACATTGAAACAATACTAAAGGGGTTAACTATGATGGTGTGAATATTGTATTTTCAGATTCCTATGAGGTAGACTTGTAAAAGTTAAAAGACTAATTCACTTCAGCACTGGTCTTGATACTTCAATAACTTTGTCAGATACAAACATTGTATTTTTATGGATCATGTTATGAAATTAGAGTATTTATGATGAAGGGGGGTAGATTCCTTGTGTATGGTTCTAAAAAGTTGAGGCCATACTAGATGAACTATAGGAATCATGATCATGAGTTTATTGCATTAATTCATGATTTCTGTTGTTCGAGACATTAAATACTTGGGGATAAATTTTTGGTGTACATTAACCAAAAAATACTCAATTATATATTTAAAAATATTGATTTTCATATGATGTAGTGAAGGTGGGTTGATTATCCACAGTCCATCAAAATCAGAAATCAATACAATAATGGGAAGGGAAATGAAGTGGTAGATCCAATAATAAGGAGGAATCAAAATTAAGTAGTTTAGTAGGACAATAGTGGGAGGAAAATAATATATTTTTTCAAAGAGATTCACTTTGAGATTCATAATATAATGGATTAGACTTATCTAACATTTTTACTTGAAACCTTAACCCAATTGTATTGAGTGAGGATATATAAGATATTTTATTTATGGGGACCAGTACTATAGAAGAGTGTGTGAGTTGATAATCGACCGCCTGGAGGGACCTTAAGAGAGGATAAAATCATGTGTATTCATTGTCAAATTTGGGTTCCAATGGAAAAATTATAGGATATGATGTAGTTAATTCAGGACAAATCATTGTCAGTGTACCTAGTGTTAACATGATGTACTTTGACATGCATCATCAATACTGGTTGTAGGGTATGAAATAATTTAGCTATTTTTGCCACAAGATTTTTCCCCTCGCAGCATGTCAAGGTGAAACATTAATGACAATAAAATCTATTACAGTAGTTACATATCAGCAGGTGGATATGGGATAATGTCGTCATGGAATTTGTGATATGTTTACCATGTTCAACTCATAGTAATATTGTTGTGTGCCCTGTATATTCATAACATATTAAAACTTCGTGGGGTTTGGTGATCTATCATTTCAGATAGATATAATTATTTTAAGTCTCAATTTTAGTAGAGTATATAAATGTTGGTAGGTGAATATATACTTTTGTGCACATCATATCATCGTCGGATTGATGGTAAGTTGTAGCCTATGATACAGGTTCTTAAGGACATGTTTTGATCATTCATCTTGGATTTTGGGGGCTCCTTGGCAAGGAATATTCCCCTAGTTGAGTTATCCTACAATAACAGTTATCAAGATACAATATAGATTGATTGATATGAACATTTTCATTGTCATATGCACTGATCATCCCAATATTGGTTAGAGCTAGGCGAGGCACCATTATTTGGACCATATCTCATTCAAGTGACTTAGGGGAAGGTCCAGTTGATTTATAACATGATTTCTAATGCACACACCCAATCAAAATACTACATAGATCATCACATATGACCTATAGAGTTTGAGGCTAGGGATTGTGTCTTCTTCGGTGCTTAACTGATTTTTGTACAATGATGGATCATGAGTCATGGTATGATTTCACCACAATTTATCGGATCATTTGAGATTTTATGTAGAGTAATAATAGTAGCCTATCAATTTTAGTAACCATAAAGGTACCAATACATTCATGAATTCATCATTTTATATTATCTTTATTGTTATAATTTGAAAAATATCATTATTTTCAACCTAAATAGGGTGAGTAATAGAATGATATATCATTTGAGGGACATATTATTCATATAGTCGTCCCTAGCATGAATATTCCCTATGGGTTTTGAGTTCCTTCAGTATAAATTATATAGGAGCACTACTATTTATAAGATGATAGTTGGGAGAGGGAGAAAAAATTATGTAATTGATGGATGGTGTTGTTCTCAGATGGATCATGACCACCCTTTATAGGGTAATTCAGGGATCAATTGCTTTTAGGGGATTATTTCAAGAACATGGGTTTTCATAAGAGGTATGGTGTCATGACCTGCCTTCACCAAAAGGAGGGAAGGGTCAAGATATTTCAAAACCCTTTCTTATTTAAGTTGAAGGATATATAATGACCCCCGACACCCACCTTCAATAGGTCCCAGTGTGGTGAACAGCGCAAAGGGTATATAATCTCACACAAAAATGGAAGGCATTAACCTTTTTATATTATTTTTATAGGATCGAGAGATATGGTTACAACCCCAAAAACACCCAAGATGAAAGTAAAGGTAAATCCAAAAGTAAACCATTCACATATGAATGTTCAAAAGTAAGGGATGGAAACTAATAAACTCCAAAGGGTAATGTACCATGAAAAAGACAACAGAAAAAGAAACTTCTCCAAGGACCGAGCTATTACAGTTTCGCACGATCCATGATGTCCTCCTGGAAACCTGAATATAGTTTTATGTACGTAGGGTGGGCATACAAGTACACTCAGTAGGGAAAACCAAATACTCTCCTGCACAAGTGAGGAGACATTCTAATGCCCCATGGAAAAAGAGATAACCAAACACATAACATGGTAAACTATCCACCAAAGCCTCACCAAGACACACTCCCCAAATAACGCAATTCATGTAAAGTATAGTAATAGAACATCGATGTTTGGGTACCCCACATCGCTTTCCCACTTGTTATTGAATACATCATATGCATCGAACCAATCCCTCCATTCTCACCGCAGTCCCACTGCCACACTAGCCCGCACACACCTAGGCCACAACCACACATCCCACCCGCAAACAGCTGGGCCACAACCGCTATCCAGCCCACAGACAACTGGGCCACAACAACCACATATAACCATGCCCACAAACACCTAGGCCAGAACAAAAATTTCCATGCATGAAGACACCTGCGCCAGAAAGCTACCGTCACACCCGAATACACCTGGGCCTCATCCATTTGATACATGGAAAACAACCTGCCCATAAACACCAAGGAAAACCACTGCAACCACCTCGCCCAAAGATTCTTGGGCTAATAATGGACCTCAGTCCATCACAGCCTGCCCGAAAACACTTGGGCTATTCAGGAAAGGGAGCAGAAAGGAGTTAATAACCAGCCACTAATAGAAGTGTTGGTAAAAACACCCTACCCCATGAAATGTGGGTGTTCGGAACTAAGTTCTCAACTTGGGTGGGGCGCGAATAAGAAACATAAGTACTACAAATAAATTTATAAGTAACAAACACTCAATCCAACCTAGGTTTTCCAAAGCCAATCCAAGAACAAGCACACTTCTCATAGCCGAGTCATAACTCACCCCCCAAAACTAATTCCCATTTAAGAAATTCTTACTTCCATTTTCAAGTAATCTTATTTAAATAAATGTATGCACTTCTGGGAAACTAGATCATACGAACAAAACAGGGGAAAAAGTTACAGTCAACAACAATTTATGCATTCACACATTGTTCTCATGCAAACTCTCAATAACAAAGGGATATGTTACATCCCTCGAAGTAGTGGAACAAAAGAAAACCCCAAGATACAGCCACATGCTTCCAAAATCCAGGAGACAACTGTTTCTCAACAACAAAAAATCCCACCCAATTTCAAGATATAAGCAGAGTAATCACACAACCTTAAATTCACAACTAGAAAAAGTATAACAATAGGGGATCCCATCCCCAGCAGCCTCGCCCCAGCAATCGACCCCTGTACGAAACAACCAAAGCACTACCACCAACACAAGGTAGGCCTATGCAGGAATTTGTAGATTTAAATGATTTAACACACTCCATGGTTTCAATTCCACTATGATTTAATCAGGGTTATCATTGAAAAGGGTTGATCTTGATGATATTAATTAATTTGACTGAGTATACGTAATTAACCAATTCAATGATATGGTAATTTAAATATCTAGAAACACCGAGGTTCATTAGTGCACAGAGAAAGACCACCAAAGGCCATGATTTTCAGTGTGCATAGGCCTAAATAATTCACAACATATATCAACAATAAAATATCACACATCAGGTCATCAAATCACACCCCCTTTCATTCATTGAAATTCGGTTCATTATCCTCATTACGTTCAGTTTCATGAATTTCTATAGTGGAAAAACCATACCCACACCGCATGATACACAGAAATGAGAGGCGTAGGAGAAAAAAATCCCTACTTGATTGATCAAGGATTGACGTTAAGTCCTTGAGTGGAAACTGGAAAACAGGAGTGGCAGGAACTCCACGGAATGCGATAAAGGAATACTTCGCAACCCGGTGTACGGTTCATTGGGAGGAAGGGTACTCAGAGTGCAGGGTGATATAAAAAGAAACTCATGGAGAAATATAAGCCTTTAGGTTAATAATACTAAGATACCACATCTCCTAGATGATTACGATATGGAGAAAAACTCGAAACCGCAGTAGAAACGGGATAGTGGGTTGACCATGTGGCTAGGCCACACCACACGTTACTTAAAAGGTACCCACCCTTTTGGGTGATTTAAAACAGACAAAGGGGTCAAAACATGGTTCAAAAATCAATTTGTGAAAAAATGAGGCGCTACTGGAAAACTTGTGGGAGGTAGGTGAGAGCTACATGTAGCCGAGAGCTACCGGTTGGCGACTGCTACCAGTAGTCGAGAGCTACCAGTTCGGGACAGCTACCGGTAGCCGAGAGATACCGGTAACCGAGAGCTACTGGTAGACAAGGGCTACCGGTACCCCAAGGTCACTGGTGGGCTCGGTCTACTGGTAGGTCGAGGCTACTAGT
The DNA here is from genome assembly GCA_963277665.1 of Viscum album. Classification (NCBI taxonomy): domain Eukaryota; kingdom Viridiplantae; phylum Streptophyta; class Magnoliopsida; order Santalales; family Viscaceae; genus Viscum; species Viscum album. The sequence goes on along the minus strand of OY728129.1, from coordinate 562,515,059 downwards.
AGGCCAAGGCTACAACTAAGAATCACCGAGGAGCTGGGATGGCCTTCCATGCCACCCAGAACACCATAAATATCAGATTTTTTTCCAAGTAATAGACCCCAAAACCCGGTCCATTACATCAGATACTTCTGAAACTATTCTCATCCCTAAGAATATATGAACAACCTAGAAAGGAGAAATGTGGGGTCTAAAAAACTACCCTTTAATGATACTTCTCAGGGGAAAACCCCGGAGTTTTTCGAAATCTGGAACGAACCCTACCCCTATCCAGGAATACTCCCCCAAGAGTTATCAACCACAAACATTCACAACAAGCCCAAGGATCACATGTCCAACACATGAGTTAGGGAGTCCCCTCCAACATGTCAAGATATTATCCTCTTTGGACGACACTGAATTGCCCACACGTGTTTAATAGCATCCACATTAACGCATCCTGATTAGCATCCAGGTTTTCCCATCATCACACATTCACACACACACACCGAGAGAGAATAGGGAACAAATCATCTAATAGCTAAGGAATAAATCATTTCATATAATAAACTACAAGGTAAAATATCTCAAGGATTATATAAAAAACAATAAGGAACTCAAAACAGCTCTAGGTAATGAACATGTAACTGGGCCTCCTGCTCCCAAGTGCTCTCTTCCGGGCCACAATGCCTCAACAACAAACTAACCAAGGGGATGGTTCATCCACGAAGCACTTTCTCGTTACGATCCTCGATCTTGATTGGTCGTTCTATGAAGGTCGCATTGTTTTTGACATATAACTCTCCACAATTGAAGACTTGGGAGTCGTCATGTAGATATCGATGATGTTGGGAAACATGAAAGACGTTGTCAACATTCTAAAACTGAGGTGGAAATGCCAGCTAATATGCGACCTGACCAACTCATCCCAACACCTCAAAGGTCCACTGAACCTAGGGGAAGGCTTACTCCCCTTCCCAAACCTTCACTGCCCACGTCGAGGTGAAACCTTCAAGAACACATTATTCCCAACCTCGAACTCCAAGGGCCTCCTCATACGATTGAAATAAGACTTCTACCGATCCTGGTCTGCCTTCATCCTCTCATGCACGAGTTAAACCTTCTCAGTGGTGCCCAGCACCACTTCTGCCCCAAGAATAGCTGCTTCCCCAATCTCTATCCAGCAAACGGGTGAACAACATGGCCTTCCATACAAGGCCTCAAATGGTTTCATAAAAATTGTGGAGTGGAATCTATTTTATAAGAAAACCTTAATATATTCAAGTGTTGTACCCATGATCCCAAAAAAATCTAGAACACATTCCCGCATCATGTCTTCCAAAGTCTGGATCGTTCATTCTATTTTACCATCTGTCTGAGGGTGGAAAGCAGTGATAAAATGTATCTTGGTGCCAAAGGCATGCTGTAATCCCATCCAAACTCATGAGGTAAACAGTGTGTCTCGATCATAGACAATAGATCTTGGGATCTCGTGCAACCACAACACCTCATCGAAGTACCTCTGGGCTATGGGGTTCATCGGGCTTGACTCCTTAATCTCCAAGAAGTGTGATTATTTTGTCAACTGATCCACCACTACCCATATGGCATCATAGCCTCCCTGAGCCCTGGGTATCCCTGTGACAAAGTCCATTGAGATGTCATCCCACTTCCATGCGGTAACTTCTAACGACTGTAACCACCCTATAAGAAAACGGTGTTCAGCCTTTACTTGCTGACACACGAGGCACATTGCCACAAACTATGCCAACACCCACTTTACCCCAGGCCACCAAAACTGTATCCTCAGACCTTGGTATGTCATTGAGACTCTAGGATGTACCACTAAAGCCGAGTCATGGAAATCACGGTCAACACCTTTACGCATCATTTCCGGAACAAAAATCCTTCAACGGAAAAGTATCTGAAGATGACCATCCTCTGACCATCCCTCAAGAGAATTTCCTTGATAAACACAATCTTGCATCACTTCCACCTCCGAGTACCCCCACTGAGACTCTTCCACCTGCACCACTATGGAGGGAACTACAGTCATCTGAAACAGACAACCTCTTCCACCTTCCACCCTTGCATCCAAATGCAAGGCCGCTAACTCTTCCATCACTCACCAAGAATCTACAGATCACTGAAATGCTTCATTCTATGATTTCCTGCTTAGGGAATCAACCACCACGTTTCTATTACCTGAGGTGTAGGAAATGTAGAAATCATAATCTTGGAGGACCTCCATCCATCTTCACTTCCTTAAGATGAGGTCCTGTAGGGAGAAGATATACTTCAAGCTTTTGTGGTCCCTGAAGACCACAAATAGATCTTCTATGAGGTAATGCCACCACACCATTCGTGTAAAAACGACAGCTGCAAGATCTAGATCATGGCTTGAATAATTACGCTCATGGGGAAATTACTACCTAGACCCATAAGAGATCACCCCTTGCGGATTCATCAACACACACCTGAGGCCCTGCCCTGAAGCATCACAGAATACATCATACACTGCCCTATCTTATGGAAACCTCAACACTGGGGAACTAACCAACTTCTCCTTCAGATAGCTAATGGATGCCTTTCACTGCTCACTCCACATGATAGCCTGGTATTTTTTGGTCAAGGCTATCATGGGTGTTACAACTCGGTAGAAGTTGGGTACGAACCTCCGATAGTAACTTTCCAGCCCGAGGAAACTACGGACCTCTCCCACGTTCTTGGGTGCTCCCCAAGAAACAACCTCCTCATCCTTCGATGGGTTTACTGCTACTCCATGTTCGGACACTACATGCCCAACGAAGTGCACTTATCGCATCCCAAACTTTCACTTCGACAACTTCCCATAGAGCTGGTGTTGTCAGAGGACCTCCAAAAACGTCCTTAGGTGCTCAGCGTGATCCTCCTCTGATCATGAGTAGATCAGGATGTCATCAATGTACATGACCAAAAACCGATCAAGATACTCCCAGAAGTCGGAGTTCATAAGCCCTATGAACATAGCTAGAGCGTTCATAATGCCGAATGGCATGACCACAAACTCAAAGTGCCCATATCTGCACCTGAAGGATTTCTTCTGGATGTCACCCTCCTTCACCCTAAACTGGTGATTACCATACTGTAGGTTGATCTTTGAGAACCATCCTACCAATTTCAACTGGTCAAAGAGACTGTCTATACTTGAATGATGGTTGTGATTCTTGACCACTACCTAATTTAGCGTCATGTAGACTATGAACAGCCTTAGGCCACTATCATCCTTCTTCGCAAACTACACAATAGCACCCCACAGTGATGCACTCAGTCAAAAAAACCCTTCTTCATCAGATCGTAAATCTGAATCCACAACCCTTGTAGCTCCGAAGGCACCATCCAGTTAGGATCCCTCGAAATTGGACGAGCACCAGGCTGCAAGTATATCCCAAAATCGACATCATGTTAAGGGGGTATAGTCATCACCTCATCAAAAAAGACATCTATAAACTCATTGACGATCCCTAGTACCTTCACCATCTCTGCATCCACTGACTCCACTTATAGCTTAGCTAATAAGGAGAGGAGGGGTTCCTCTCGCCTTCTGCCCTTCTGGCCACCCCGCTCGCCGGTAAATGTAACACGTCGGCTGCCTAAGTCTAAAAACACAACCCTTCCTCAGAATCATTTGATGGTGGAAAATACAAATAACTACCAATCAATTCCTAGGATGACATCATATGGTTGTATATGCAATAGAAAGAGTTCCCTGACTGACTGATGTGGCCATATTGTCAGTCTACATCTTCAATAAACCTACGATAAGTCGGTCTGAACTCTAACGTGTGTGCTGAGCACCAGGGGCACTTGAAGTATCTCGGCATCTAGACCCAAAGCACAAGCCATACTATGTGAATCAAAGTAGTGCGAATCTTATGTATCGAATAAGAGGTAATCATGGATACTGATCAAACTGATCGTACCTCAAATGACCTTCGGTCCTACTAGAACTGCTGCCTATGAGTCATACAACTGCCCGCACCCAGCTCCTCTTCTTCTCGGCTATCCCCCACCTCCCTAACCATGCCCTGGTCGAGGTCCCTGAGGAGCACCCTAAGGTCGGCCTCCCCTTAAAACATCTTCCCTATGAGGAGCGGGAGCTCGCTGACCCTGTTGCTGCTGCTGGAAAGGCCTCAATGGATACTGTTACTGCTACGGCGGGTGTTGAACCTGCCTTCCCCAGCTGTACTGCACTCTATTTGGGCACCGATTTCGAAGGTTCCCGTGGCTCCCGCAGAAGAAACATCTCAGCCCTGGGCCCAATGGGAAAGGCCGAGGGACATTGGATCATAATTGGAACTGCTGAGGCCGGCTCCCTGTTGGTCGAAACCTAGAGGGTCCTGATGCTGGATGCCTACTGCTTCCGACCATTCCTTTCGATGATCCCAGCAGGATCCCCTCTCATGACACACCTCCCTGCGTGTGCATCCTCTCTACCACTTCAGCCTTCTTTTTCCCCTATAAGTCTGTCAGCAAGGTGAACGGGGTAACATCATACTGGATGAAAGGTCAGAGAGCCTCCTCTAAACGTCTATCCCGAGACTCCACATCCGGACAGAGGTCCAGGGCAATGTAGAGGAGATCCTTGAACTTGATCCCTATCCCCCTTACTGACATACTCCCATGCTGGAAGGATAGTAGCTCCTACCTCTTCTCAGCATTCATCATTGAAGAGAGGAATTGCGCCCAGAACTCCTTCTCGAAATCAGCCCATGCCACTTTAGCCTCTCTCCTCTCCCCCAGGTAGAGCGTCCACCACTGACGTGATACTCCCCACATATGGACCGCGTCTAGAGGAACCCAGTTCTCCGTCGAAGCCCAAATAAAGTCGAAAGCTATCACTAGCTCCACAAGCCAACTCTTCGTCTTCATGTATGAGGTGATGCCCTCAAACTTCCTAATGGTCTGCCACTGGAAAGTATGAATCATCTTCTTCCAATTATCATTCTATACCTCTCGATCGTCCCTCTACAGATCAGACAATTCAACCTCTTAGGCCTCGATCGCCAGCACCACTCGTGGTCATCACCCAGGTTCCATACCTGCAAGGTAAACAAGGAATGCCTAAGCCCGCATAGTGAAGAATATTGTTCTTACATTTTATTTGACTTCTTTATTTATTTTGAATTCCCAAGACAACCATGATACACGAGAACACAGGTCATTATGATGCATGCACCATTGCTAGGGTCTCTACCATGCAATCAGCATGGCCTCACTTGGTCGTTCGGTAGGTCCAGAGTCCTTGCATCAGATCAAGGGGGGGCCTAAAATCTCGTGTCCTAGCCGGTCTTCCCTCGCCAAATTCACACACTATAGTAACCCAAAACTGTTTCCCTACCATCCCATTCAATCCCCATTGTGCTAAACTCCAGACTCCATCATATATATCAACCTGCTCCCCAAATATCATTCTGTCAAGAATAGAATTCACGAAAAGGATTGAAGGGTCTGCAGATTGCCATGTCCTTCCTTTATTAAGTTGAAGGAGAGATAATGACCCCCTAAACCTGCCTTCAATAGGCCCTGGAGTGGAGACTAGCACCAAGGGTATAGAATCTCACACAAAAATGGAAGGCATTACCCTTTTTATATTTTTTTATATGATTGAGAGATAAGGTAGAAACCCCAACAACATCCAAAATGAAAGTAAAGTTAATTCCAAAAGTAATCCATTCCCATATGAATGTTCAAAAGTAAGGTATGGAAGCCAAAAAACTCCAAAAGGTAAAGTACCAAGAAAAGGAAAACGACAGAAGAAATTGCCCCAAGGTCCGAGCTAGCACGGTTCCACACGATCCCTGATTTCCTCCTGGAAACTTGACAATAGATTTATGTACTTAGGGTGAGTATACAAGTACTCTCAGTGGGGAAAACCAATGACTCTCATCCACAAGTGAGGAGACATTTTAATGCTCAATGGAAAAAGAGATAACCAAACACCTAATAATGTAAACCATCCACCAAAGCCTCACCAAGGCACATTCCCCAAATAACGCAAGTCATGTAAAGTATAGTAATAGCAAATCAATGATTGGGTACCCCACGCCTCTTTCCCACGGGTTATTGAAGACATCCTATGTATCGAACAAATCCTGCCATTCTCACTACAGTCCCACTACCACACCTTCCCAAACTATCCTGGGCCACAACCACACATCCAGCCCGCAAACACCTAGGCCCCAACCGCTATCCCGCCCACAGACCCCTAGGCCCAAACAACCTCATGTAACTATTCCTATAAACACCTAGGACAGAATAACCACTGCAACGCCCAAAGACACCTTGGCCAGAATTATACTGTCATGCCCGAAGAAACCTGAGCCTCATCCAGAAGATACTTGGGAAACAACCTCCCCATAAACACCTGGTCCAATCAATGAAACCACCCCGCTTGAAGATTGTTGTGCTAATAATGGACCTCAGGCTATCAAAGACTGCTCGAAGATACTTTTGCTATCCGGGAAAGGGAGAAGAAATGAGATAATAAACAGCCACTAATATAAGTGTTGGGAAAAACACCCTCCCCCATTAAATGGGGGTGTTCAGCACAAAGTGATCTACTTGGGTGGGGCGCGAATAAGAAACATAAGAACTATAAATATATATATAAGTAACAAAAACTCAATCCTAACTAGGGTTTCCAAAGCTAATCCAAGAACATGAACACTCGTCCATACTCATAATATGCACACTACTCACAGCCGAGTCACAACTTACCAAATATAACTAATTCCCATTTAAGCTATTCTTGCTTCTATGTTCATGTAATCTCAATTAACTAATGTTCTACACTACTGGGAAACTGAAAGTATAAGAAAAAAACAAGGGAAAAGATACATTAAACAACGATTTAAGCATTCAATCCTGGTTCTCTTGTAAATTCAAAACAACGAAGGGAAATGTGATATCCCTCGAATTACTGGAACAGAAGAAAACCCCGAGATACAGCCACATCTTCCCAAAATCATGGAGCCAACAGTTTTTCAACAATAGAGGATCACACCCCAATTTGTGATATAAGAAAATTAATTACACAACCTCAAATTCATTAGCAGTAAATGTATAACAACATTGGATCTCATCCCCACCCACATCGCCCTAGCAATCGGCCCACGAAAGAAATAACCAAACTGCTACCACAAACACAAGGTAGTCCCATGCATGAATTTTCAGATTTAAACAATTTAACACACTCCATGGTTTCAATTCCACTCTGATTTAACCAAGGTTATCACAGAAAGGGGTTGATCCTGGTGCTTTTAATTTATTTAACTGAGTATACGTAATTAACAAATTCCATGTTATGGTTATTTAAATATCCATAAACACCGAGGATTATTAGTGCATAGAAAAAGACCACCAACGACCATTATTTCAAGTGAGCACATGCCCTTATAATTCACAAAAAATAAAAACAATAAAAGAGAACACATCGGATCATCGAATCAAACCCCCCTTTCATTTTTTAAATGTCGGTTCATTATCTTCATTAATTTCAGTTTCATCAATTTCCACAGGGTCAAAAGCATACCCACCTCACATGATATACAAAAAGAAGAGGAAAAAGAGAAAAAAAAATCCTTACATTATTGATCAAGGACCGACGATAAGTCCTCACGTGGAAACTATAAAATAGTACTGGCAGGAACTCCATGGAACACGGTCAAGGAAAACATCGCAACCAGGGGTACGTCTCGTCTAGAGGAAAGGTACTCAGAGCATAGAGTGATATAAAAAGAAACTCATGGAGAAAGAGAAGCCTTTAGGTTATAAAGATTGAGATACAACATCCCCTGGATTGTTATGATATGGAGAAAAACTTGAAACCCCTGTTGAAACAGGATCGTGGGTTAAACACGTGGTTGGGCCACCCCACATGTAACTTATAAGGTCCCCACCCTTTGGGGCAATTAAAACAAACGCACAACTCACCAATCACTTAATTAAATACCATTAATGGGAATCAATGGGCTTTAAAAGAAGAAATGGGGTCAAAAAATGTTTTAAAAATCAAATGGCGCAAAAAGAAGGCGCTACTAGAAAAACCCATCGGAGGTAGGTGAGAGGTACCGGGCACCGAGAGCTACCAGTTTGCGATAGTGACCGGTAGCCGAGAGCTACCCGTTGGTGACAGCTACTGGTAGGCAAGAGCTACCGATAGCCGAGGGCTACCGGAACCCCTAGGACTCCTGTAGGCTAGGTCTACCAGTAGGTCGAGGCTACCGGTAGGACAAGGCTACCTCTTGGAGTCATCGAGGAGATGGGATGGCCATCCATGACACCCATAACACCTCAAATATCTAATTTTTACCATTTAATGGACCCCAAAAACCCAATCCATTACATATGGATAACTTATTTTTAGTTTAAATCACTAAATATTGACAAATACGATTGAAAATTTAGTTCATAGAGGTATATATGGTTTTCAAGGCTTGCTCGGTCTATGTGACCATTGTTTTGGGTTAATTTGAGCATGATATATAATTATTGTAAACCATTTGGGAAAATCTGCGTGGCTTAACTAACCATGAGAGTTGTGGATATTTAGTAGAGAAAGGTCGAACTATCATACATAAAAATGAAAATTGGGCCACATGATCATGCTTCTTGGGATGTAATTTTAATAGATATTTATTTAATGGTATCTTCATGATGAGTCAAAATGCATGCTGTAATCATGTGGGTGCCCTACTCCCAAAATTAACCATGTAGTTTGGCACACGGTTTGTCAAACTATGGGAAAAAATCTTCTGACCCGTTGATTTTTTTTTGAAAAATTATATTTTTCAATTAAATTAAAATCCCTTTTGATTTGAAAAAAACATATTAATCCACTCGAATAATAATGAAGTGTTTATAGAGTACCTTTTATTCCAAATCATAGATTTTTGGTTCCTTTTCCATTTGATCTACAAATTCAGGCATTACATATCATTGGGTTTACAACTATAAGATCCTAATTCTTTTCTGGACATTCATCATTTCTCTGGATATCAATGATGGTAATTTGTTTCAAGATGATATCACAAAATTTTAGTATCTTAATCCATTATTAATATTTCTCCTGATCTGAGTCGACCAAAGAGTTGATACTAGATGAGAACTCTACAACTGAGCTAATGTAGGTGGTATATACATTTTTTTTAATATTTGTTATTTTTAGGGTACCCATCATTATTCCAACCACCAGGAATTTTAGTGTGCCCTTGCAATTGAACTAGATAATTGAATAAAATTTAATTTCACCATTAGGAATTACGATAGGTTTTGTTTTCAGGTGTTTTTGGAAATTACACAATCCATGGCCACATATTGGGTGTTCTTATTTAAATTACATTGTTGTACCATGGATAGACCACGTATTGGTGATTTTCCATGATATTATTAATGAAAAAAATCATACATGTAATTAATGGGATTTGAATTTTCTGTTTAGGTTATGTCATTATTCCTTACCTTATTCTATTTTGATATTCCAAGCATTAATCAGTTAAATGGATTTAATGTATCTAGTTAAATTAGCTGGTATAATCATTTTATTGTTTTTAAATAGATGTAATGGTTTAATAGTAAACTATGATATATTAGTAGGTATAATAATTAGATGAATTGAATGTGATGAGGTTATGTGAGTGGGTATTGCCATATGGTTGGAAATGATAAAATGTATGAAATGGGGAATGATTAATTTGATTCCGTAGTTTATTTCATTGGATCTTGAGGTAGTTGTGAATAAATTGAGGGATTATGCTCCTTTAGTATTGATTCCATGATACTCTATTGGATTACTACCACTTTTATCTATCATTAATAGACTCATGTAGTATATGATTGGTATGACATGCTCCTAGGACTCTAACATTTACCTAACCATGTTTCCATCAAGGTTCTCTTGGGAATAGATGAGGATCCCATGGTCATGAAACCATAGAGCCATCCCTTCACGGTTTCACATGATTACATATGAAACATCCATTATAAATATTATATTCTTCCTTTAATGGATTAGTGGTGGATTTTTTTGATGCTTTAGGTTGAATATAATGGTCGTAGTTTTTATTATTTCATAATTTGAATGATAAGGATGTGGTTTTTACTACCCATACATGTAGATTCACTATATATGATAATGACTATATTTTTCTAGGATCCTTAATTGGATATTTCAGTAGTAAAGTTTTTTTAGAAGATATTCCATGAACACTTTACATTTCATACTACATTACAATTGATCTTCTTTTCTTGATGTATTTTACATCCTATATTGTATAAAAAATTGTTCTGTTGAATACAAGGATTATGTCTCAAACTTATTTTGGCATTTAATTTTCTATCATAATAGACTATTTGAGTATGGGTAGGGATGAGGGAAATGAGCCACAATTCGAAAGATGATTTTGAAACACGCCTTGGAGACCGAGAGTATGTAATTGAGCTGATGACCATGATACTTTTCATTGCTAACCGTTTTGGTATATTTTGAAATTTTAGATATTTTTATTATATTATACTTAAGTGTGTCTATTTTGAATGCCTTCTATGATACATGTATTATCACCATAATTGTATATAAGACACTTCTTTTTTTGTAATATATTATTTCAATTATTATTAACTATTTTTTACATATCTTCTTCTAATAGTTGAATATTATTAATACTATTTTGTATACACTCAAGAAATGAAGGAATAGTCTCCCCACTAACAGACCATGTAAATATATAATTTTCAATACCCAATAATGTTTAGGGATATGGGATTGTGTCCTTCTGACCCACTAGGCTCCATACACTACTAATTGGATTCCTGGTACGGGACATCACATAGTTGGACTCGATGCTGATCAGATTGGGATTGTCTATGGCATTGATCACTTGTTTGATTGTGAATAATATTTTTTGGGTGGTCTTAAATATTTATTAAAAAATATTATTTAATATCAATCGAGGTAATTTTTATATTCTACTAAATCATATATTATAATTATACACTTGGTAATATTAAGAGATAATATTGTTTATATCAATAACATTTACAAGTTAGAGAGGTAGAAATTTTAGGTAATGGAATTTGTATTCACCCCCTCCCATCATATGATAACCAGGAATTGGTATCATCAATTATATATATATATTTATAAAAGAAAATAAATATTTTTTAAAAAAATTGACATTAAATAATAATTATATTCAATGCTTTACCGAATTATTAGTGATCATATAAATTTATATGGTAAATTTAATAAGTACCTAATTCTCTATAAAATTAAATCCACAATATAAATATTAGAAAAAAATTAATCAATCCATCTATAATAACTTATAACATCACCTATATAAAAAAATTATTTGTATATTCATGATGTATCCCCAATATAATGTGTAATCATGTTTTCTACAGTATACATTTGGTGATACATATTTATAATATAATAAATATAGTCATTATTAGTGAAGATCTACGAGTTAAATTACTAGAAAAAAATATTTATACTTGTTGACTAAGATTAACTATACTAGATATATAATATTTCAATAAATTTACTCAAATTATTCCCAAAAATATTCCCTTAATAATTTTTCCCACTTGTATTCTACCTCCCTCTTGAAGTAAAATGGGGATCAAACACTATTCTGACAAATACAACTGCCTTGTATACTTATACATGACTCGAGGGTTCATTTTCTCAAAATTTATTTGAAAATATTTCCATCCAATCATCTATATAAATTTTTTATATGTGATATGATCTTAATTAATATCATGTAATTAATATATTAAAATCAAATTACTATTTTAGTAATTCAATAGTGAAAATTATTATTTTAAGTTTTTTCATTTTTTTCATCTAAAATCATCAACTCTTTGGAATGGTATTCATACATTTAATTATCAGATAACCTTTTAAATTTTCTTGTAGATTTAATTGGAAAAATGGGTAATCTCTATATATCCTAATGAATCAAATATCATTTTATAATTTTCAACAATAATTAAATAATTCAATAAAAAATAATCCACAAGAACATGTATGGGGGTATATTTTATTCACATGGATATCTTGATATGATATCATCAGGTTCTAATTTATTTGAAAAACAATTATACATTTTTTAATTTTTTATTCTAAATAAATTAAACATACATCTAAAACATTATATATAAAAATTGATTCTTATCGACTTCCTTCAATAAACACCACTCACATACCTTTGTTGTAAATGCTGAAATGATAAGATGGATTACCATTTTCCCCAAAAATTTTGAATACGTATAAATATTATTTAAAACTCCCCCATATCCTTATATAAAAATAAAATCATTTCCTTAGAGCCGATTTTTTTTGGAAATAAATTTTTTATTAATGTTAGTTGGAAAACATAAATATTTATATTACTAAATACATCTAAAATAATATTAGTTAATAATACATTAATTTTTTGTTATGGTCTCCCATATCTAATTAACATTCATTTGGCTAATCCTCTTCAATTAAATTGTATATTTCTTATTATTCAACATTTATAGATATATAAATAGTAAATTATTTAAAATTTTTACTAGTAGTATTATGGTTCATAGTGAACTGATAAGTTCCATATGGAACATGGAACAAGAATGTGATAATTTTGTTAAACATTATATAGTAGGATTAAAACCAAATATTGTCTTCTATTTCTAGTTAGTTGTTGGATGATCTTGTATAGTACAAAACATTTGCTCTATAACAAACAAAGTTGGAAAAATATTCATGTGGTCAAGTTGAATCAACTGTTTAAAAAGTCTTATTACTATAAATCAAATAATTTATCTATTAAGGAAAAATATTCAATAAAAGAATAAAAATTAAAAAAACAATTGTATAATAAAATTAAAATATTAAAATAGCATAGAATAAAAAAATTAAAAACAATTTATATCATATTTTCAAAAATAGTCAACAAAAAATATAATATAAATTAAAAATTTATTAATGGTATGTGAAATGATATAGAAAAAAGAATTATAAATTGATTATTTATTAAAAATGATTCAAATTTTAAAACAAATGTAAATTTAATTTGAAATTGTAATCAAAAATATTATTTACTATTTCATAAATAGATGATATAACTTATATTACTCAATATTAACTAAGTTTTCCAAAATTTATTATGAAAAATTATTATTAGTTAAAATTTACCTTCATTATTTTTATATTATCAGAAGATTTTATTCCTAAATTTCTTATTCATGATATTTTTTTATCAAATTAAACATCCCCATTAAATATACATTAGAATCAAAAGATAATCAAACCATTTATATGAGTATCTACAATAAATTTTCATCAGGATAAAAATTATCATAAAAATTAATAATGTTATTTTAATGAAAACTTGTCGATCTTTCACAATTAGATTAAAAAATAATTTCTGAATTTTTTAATTGAAAAATGATTTACCAGTTCGTTCAATCCTATATAAATATAAATTTTAATTGAAAACAGTATTGATTTAATAAATTTATAATATTTTTTTTTTCAATTGATCAATGGCTCTCAGACATTCATGTAATTAGTCTTCACTATATCATCAATAATCATTTAATATAAGATGATGTAGATATTTTTATATTATATATTCCACTAAAAAATTCATTGCCTTAGAGAAAACACATACAAAATTATTCTGAACTGATCTTTTGTTATGTTTCTATATATTATATGTATTTTAGTCTGTAGTTTCATAGTAGATCAATTTATCTCTTCTAAATATGGTCCACCTACTAACTATATCAATGATTATGACCCAGGTAATTAAATAGTCATGTTTCCCAAAAACAATGAAAAAATTATATTTATTCTCATTCAGTTTCCATTTATATTCATTCGTTAGATAAAATTCAATATATGAAGTAATATAATGTTTTATATATTAAGGTAAATTAACTATTTAATTCAAGATGTATTAATGTGCCTACATCATTTGGTGATTTGTTAGTGACATTATTTTTAAACCAGTAATCCACATTATACTAATTCCAACACTATGAGAGAGATATGTAAGAGAATCATCATAATCCACTTTAGGTATGTAGTTTCTTGAAAAATATTAAACCTTCCCAGAAATATAAATTATAAATAAAAATTCCTTCTATATTATGTCGGATCATTACATATCACTTAATTATTATCAAAAAATTTTTAAAAGGTTTTATCCAACAAAATTATATAGCTAATCATAACATTAATTCATAAAAATTGAACAATTAAATGTAAAATGATTAAAAAATATATATATTGTAGTTTGAATTTCATATTTATAGTGTATATTAATTGCATGATTATATAAATATGTTAATAAACACATATTAATCAATATATAAAAAAATTAAAATATAAAAATAGAGACCAAGATGCTTGTAATTTATATAGGAATTTTTAGTATTCTAGAAAATTAATATAGTATACTTTTATAAACCATAAACTGAAATCATTTGATTTTATAACTACTATCATAAAATTAATTTAGTCCTTTGTAACATAGAATGGCATGAATTTTTCTCCAAACCATTTGCATAATAATATTTATAATAATTATTCAATTAAAATATATGAAGGTGTGAAATGAACTTACACTATAAGGGAATTATTAGATAATAATTTTAATGAGGAAATCATAAATGGAAAAAAAATTGAACATCAAACACCATCAAAAAGATCAGTATGAATATCAAATAAATTGATTCATTATTTATGTTAAAAAATATTTACACCCTTTTTCGCATCCCTTTTCATATATTGTTAGTATAAAACATCTTCATGAATATCAGTAGGTAGAAAAGATATAATGTCAGGATAAATTTTCTTTCAAATTAAAAAAATACTATTTCTAATACAAAATTCTTTTTATCTTATTAAGGACCCATGTATATATCAATAAGAAATTTGGATTCAACTAATAATTGATATATTAAATCATGAAAAATATAAAACCTAATAATAAACAAAATCTTCCCAGAAAAAATATTATTTTACCTAAGAAAAATTTCATTGAACAAAGAATCATGTATCATCATGATATTTGAAATAGTCAAACAATGAATCATATCAGAGGGAATGTAGTTGAATAAAACATTGAACGGACATACTAGTTGATTAAGTGTTATATAATTATTAATATTGAATATTAGATATCCCTTAAGAGCATAGATATTGTCATTATATCGGAAAAAGGTGCACTACATCATCTATTGTCATCCACGGGATTGAAGAATATCAATTAATAATCTTTATTGAAAATATAAAAATTGAAATAAACTAATTAATTTAAATAAAAATAGAGATATCAAGAAAAAATTGAGACCATTGAAACTATAACATATCAATCCAATCAAAAATTAATTCATTTACATTATCTATCTGAAATGTTAATGTTAGTATATATTATAAATTCTTCGTCCATGTTATTTAACATCTATTTTTCTGATTTGATTTTAAAAATTTATACAGATTTTACTAGACCTATATTTAAAGAATTTTATTTCTTCTATTTCATCAATTTAAGAGAAATGATTTTTCCACTAATCCATTATATTTCTGACATTCATATGTCACCAATAAATTATCCTCTTCCTTGCCATCATTATTGCTTATTCTTGTAGATTGTTTCTAATAGAAAAAATAGTGAAAATTTACATAATAATTTTCCTTTAATTCCATATGAAATTTATTTTGGGAACATATGTTGTCATGAACCGTCCTTGGGGCCCGTGCCATGACTACCCCAAGCCTGCCTTCCATAGGCCAGGGGATGGAAACTATCACCAAAGGTGTAAATACCAATATCTGGGAAGGTATTTCATTTATAAACAGAAACACATCCAACCAGGGTTCAAGTGGATGTAAAACACAACGTTCAAAAGAATGTGCTAAAAAGTAAATAAGCCAGAATACAAACCCAACCTATAATTACAGCTACAACTGAACCAAAGTACAACAGAAAATAAAAACATCTGAAAGATAGAATAATCTCATGGGTCGTCCACCTCGGATCCTACCTGAAGGGTAGGTATAGATAGCCTCCCCTACGCTCTCGTCCGCCAACCTCCTCTATGTACCATCCCGTCGTGAAATCTACCTCAATGTATTGACTCATCATGAGGTCCACCTTCGGGTACCGTCCTGTCCTCGTACACTCGATCTCTGTCAGCACTGTCTGTCGTCTGCATCCAACACAATGAAGTGCGGGAATAGCCCATGCAGGGGTGAGTATAACATTACTCAGTAGAGACCTCGAGACCCTCATGGTCTCACTATATCTCTCAAGGATTTCCACAAAGAAGAGATACAAACACATAGTACAAACAAACTCTACTTAGGTATATGCCCATACATACACCTAAGTCATCAATAAGAGTTCGACTCCAACTCACGAGCCCATGTACAACCCAGTCCAGACAAGAAAATACAACTCAGTCCACACAGGACAACAATGGATAACCACTACTTTGGTATATACCCATACATATAACTAAGTTATCAAGTAAACCATATCAAACCTGAGGTAAACAAAAAGGTCATTTACTCATCTCAAAATAGATATTATTCATGATGTCGAAACCACAGATACTGGAGAACTCCTCCTCTGTCGAGTACAGTGGGCCTGCCGCTACAAACAAGTGCTTCCCACAATCCTTGGACTACTGAGATACTCCACCTTTCGAGTACTGTGGGCCTACTGCTACAACCAAGTGCTTCCCACTGTGGGTCTGCCGCTACAACCAAGCGCACCCATTCATATCCTAAAGAGGTACTTCTTCAGTCGAGTACCACAGGTCTACCACTACAACAAAGAGCTCCACCAGCATGGGTCTGCCACTATAACCAAGCGCTCCCCACTGGGCTATTCGAATCACTCTGAGTCGATCGATCTGCAATCATCAATTCTTAGCCAGCTACAAGGTCTCTGCACTCTGCTCGCTCATCACTGGGAGGGTCCACTCCACAAGATACAGGTAGATACTCCATGTATCACAAGTCCCATGAAGAAGTATATTAAAGGTCTTCCACGTCATATGAATCTCAACACAATAGACAGCGCGTCAATTGGACGCCCGGTATGTGTGTTATTAGACTTTTCATCCCAGGGGCCCAGTTGGATTCATGTACAAACCAACCCGACTGTATCTCAACAATACCATGAATTCCCATAGGGTGCACTCATTGGGGAAATTTTTCAACATGATTACCAATGCCGCTGACGGTTCGTCAAATGGACATCTGGTCTGAATGTTATCATCTTTTCCATTGGAGGGGCCCGATTGGATTTTGGGTACAATCCAACACGTACTTACTCCAACTGCATCCCAACATTAGGCTATGTATGCCAAAAGTTCCATCTCATCAAGAGGAATTCAACAATGTTGAAGACACGTCAATCAGATGCTCGGAAGTCACGTTATAAGCATTTCTGCTTCGAGGTCCTGGTTGGTATCAGTTTCAGACCAACGCGGCCATGCCCATAATTTTCCCAAAACATGAGTGTAATATACCAAATCGACCATATCGATCCAAGGAACCCTAAGAAACTGACGATGCGTCGATCGGAGGACCATAGCTCATGATATGGGCATTTAAATGAAGGAGGTTCGAAAATAGGGGGCTAGGCCTGGTCCGACCCAACCCAATACCCCCTGGGTCAGCCCGAACCAAGTCAACTCGACCCGGGTCCCGGTCTGGCCATGTTGGGCACAGCCCGACGTGGCTGGCATGGCCTGTCCTAGCAGGCGTACCCTTGCCCAGTGAAGGCGGCGCGTCTCGGCAGTGCAGCAGGCCACGGAACAGGGGGGTGTGGGGCTCGGCCCACAACGTTGATTGACGCCGGTGGCATCTTGCACCGCCCCGCCATCATAGATCCTAAGTCCATGTGGGATCTTCTACCTCGCCACCGCAGTAGTGTCGCGGCGGATCCTCCTCAGTGGCGCGCTGGGCGCTGCCTCCAGCCGCCGCCTCCTGTTGTCGGCGAGGCGCGCCAGAAGCATCATTCGTAGAACACTGAACGCGCTCTGATGGTGCTTTTTTCCCACCCTCAGAGCCTAAGGTCACCTTAGGTCCCGATCTTCAATGCGGATGCATTAAATTTCCTTTGCAGTCTCATTTCATTGTCACCATCATTCCACGCACCTACAATAATCTGTGGAGGGTTGTCGGGCCGTGTTTGTTCATCCCGCGCCCTCCTTGTTATGTGTTATCAATGAGAAAAAATCAAGACATGTTTTCAAAAACATAAAAGGTATAATTTTAATCAATTAAATTTGAACTTATTTCCTAAAAATACTACCATAATTAAATATTCTCATCCCTCAAATAAAATATTCACAAATCAAGTGGACAATGAGTTGATCTATGTTCTTAGATTAGAAGGGAACAATCCTGAGAATATTAACATTCTAAAATCAAGTACCTACCTCGGGAATGATCCTCAGTTGGCATGCGTCGTGGATGAAGGTGTTGTTTCCATCGTCATTAGTGTGCACCCGAGGATGTGACGTCTCTTCTCTTGTTCCGAAGGAAGAAGAGGATGAAGAACCGTGGATCCCGAGTCATTATATGTTGAATGGAAGGTGTTCATCATCGATGAAGAACTGTTTTCCATTAAAGATGTGTCTTTATTCGTCGTAGGGAAGGTATCTTATTCTTCACACCAAAGCTCTCCCAAAAACTCTAGGAGGATGCTATAGCTTTCTCACACACCCAAAAGCTCTAACTCAAAATAATATCTCTTGATATTATTTTTATTCACCCCACAAGGATTTTAAAATTCAAACCAAACCACTTAATTAATTAAATGAAGATACTCATCTCATTAATTAAGGAATGTTGGCACGAATTAATGGTGGATGGAAAAGGTGAAGAGCTACACAAATTAAGAGGAGCTAACAAACTTAATGGAAGAGGATATTAATCGGTAGTTGGCATAGTAAATTCAAGGGAGTTTAATGGGGGGGGGGGGTTGAAGAGTTATACATTTAAACACAAGGGGTGTTAAATGGGTTAATGTTCATGGGAGTTAAAGGAATGTTGAAGGGATGTGGTTTTGTGCAGACCCCATCACCCATGGTCATACCCTCTCATGGGAAGTTAGGGCGTCTGTGGCCCCACCTCCAACTTCTCTATGGAAAAATTAACTTCCACTTAAAATAAATATTAACACAACAATTTATTTAAGACATATCAAATACCCAAAAACTAACTTCCTTATTCAACAAAACAGAACTGCGCATAAGATCCCCTTAAGAAATTACCAGTGCTGCGAGTTCATCAGTGCCTTAAGATTTCAATTCAGAGCACCAGTTCAAAAGATAGAAAAACCTGCTCGTTCGTTCACTGATTGTACCCGAGGAAAATTTTGGAAATTGATTACGGGCACACCGAGCCTCAGAATCAGGTGCCTTCAAAAACTACTCACTTGTAATATTCCAAATAAATAAAAAAAATATTCTTGAAATTTCCGATTATTTAAATTATTTCCACCTCAGGGCATTACGTCCTCGTAAAGCTTCAACACACACTAGGGAAAACAAAGTGGTACTGAGCATGCATCTGAGCCTTCTGCTCCAATGTTCTCTCCTAGAGGTTCTCATGATGCAATAGAAGGCGCACAAGAGGAATCAATTTTTTCTATAGGACCTGCTCATGTCAATCCCCAACCTCTATTGGAACCTCTATGAATGTTTCCCCATCATCGATGTCCAGCTCCTCGTGATCGATGATATGGGTCGGGTCATGCACGTATCTCCTCAGCTGGGATACGTCGAAGACATCATGCACCTAGTGCAATTGAGGTGGATGGTTCAAGTGGTAAACCACCAAGCCTACCCTGTTGAGGACGTAGAAGGGTCCGATTAACCTCAGAGATAACTTTCCGCCCGAGCTAAATCTTCGTAATCCACGTCAAGGTGTGACCCGTAAGAAAATGTGGTCACCATCCTTGAACACTAGTGGTCTCTGTCTTCTATCATCTTAGAACATCTATCTGTATTGTGAAGTCTTCATCTACTCCTGGATGAACTGCGTTTTCTCCATCGTACTCTAAACCATCTCTTGTCCTACAAGTGCTGCTATGATTTTTCCTTTTCTGATAAAATAAATCCGGCCTCATCCCCTGGATGAACCACATTTTTTGCCTAATCCAATCAATCCTCACATGAATGACATTAATACATGCCATGGATAACGTCTTAAGGCCACGACGTTACTACCAATAGATACAACCATCACACTCGCCTCCAAGGGTTGAGTCACACTGTCGGCATCAGTGTGTGGTCACTAGGTCTCCTTTAGTAGGAATCTCAAAAGTGAGTATAAAATCAACAATTTTAGCTGGAACCTGTTAGTACACAAAAAGGAAGGAAGAAAATGTCACAAGGACATGTATATTTTATTACTGCAGCTTGAAGTACATATACATATAGAAACTAAAAACATCAACAAAGACAATAAAGAAACTAGAAGCACCAAGATCAAAGGTCTCCATGCCTGGAACTAGTCCCGCTCTTGTCCGCCTGATTCTGGAGCTCCCTAGTTATATGCTTCATCTACCTAAAGGTGAGCTCTCCCTTGTCCACATGTTCCCTACAGTCGGGGTGGACCTCCTGGTGGTGGTGGTGGCAACACCTCAAAGCATCGTCCACCTCCAACTGCATGTCCATCTCCCCTGCCTCGGTCTCCTTCTCCTTGCGGTCTGCATCGATCGAACCTCTGCCTCTTCCTAGGAGGTCCGTGGATTATCTGCTGATCATCTGCATGGCGGGTCGGACAATACCATTCCATGTGACAAACCCCACCACTGGAGTAACATTGTCCTTTCATAGTAAGTTGTTCTCTACCCCGGGTGCCTCGCACACACGATCATATGTCACGCGGTCGACCACCTGTAGGTCTAGTCCTTTTTGACCTCTACATCATCTGTCTACTGCCCACTATAGAATAATCTACCACATGCCGGTTAGTGGTGGACCCCACTATTAGAGAATACTCAGAATGGAAACTCTCCACTAAGAGGGATCCCTCTAACACCCTGTCTGTGTCGAGATGCTGTGAGAAACTACTGAACATCTAATCTCTCGCCTGAGCCCCTGCTCGAACGTTCAGGCCCTGAAAACGGGACTCGTACCATATCAGTGGAGTAGTGTGAGAGATCAGTGAACCTCTTTGAATACTGTGCCACTATCATGCTACCCTACTAAAGATGAAGTAGCTTCTATATACGCACTGCTCAATGTGTGGCTGGTACAAACTCTTCCCAGAACTAGATCTCGATGCCTACCCACAGAAATGTCGCCTGATCATGAATTTGAGGAATCATGCTCTACCATCTGCCTGCTAATACCTGAAAGAGGCTGGCACCAAGAATCACCATGAGGTCTACTGGCATCCTTACAAGCCGGAAGAATCTCACCATAGCCTCCATCCAATCCTCAGCAGCCTGCAGGCCCGTCTCTCTCCTGAACCTCGGTGGCCTCTGGCACTAGAACTTGTGTTGTGTGCTCATGCGACATGAACTCTCTTCTACTGGGGCTGGTGGCATCAGTGGGACAATGGGTGGTAGTACCGTTGGTGCCTCTAATGGTGCCTCAATTGGAAGAGGTTCCTGTATTCAGGCCTCGTCGCTCGGTGGGCTGTCAGTACACACAACTCTCAGGGCTCTAGCTAGTTGTCAGCAGGTAGGCATCTTGAATGAAAAAATGTGACACGGTCAAAGACTATACCTGGTGAGGTGACCTGGTTTGAGCTGAATTTAAAACTTTTTGAAACACAAATGCAATCCGTGTTTTCATGCACTAAGTCAGAAATCGGTAGTCATGGTCCTGTTGCATGGATACGTCAGCCGCCGCACCAAAACTGGACTCCCTCGACTGAAAACCACACTCAATACCTGTAACACTATTGCTTCAAATAGAATAAATTATCAGAGTCCTGTGTTCTATGGTAGAACCGACTCCTCTGATACAAAATTTTCATGACCAGTCCTCGGGGCCCGTTCCGTGACTACCCCAAGCCCGCCTTCCATATTCCAGGGGCTGGCGACTAGCACCAAAGGTGTAAATCCCGATATCTAGGAAGACATTGCCTTTATAAACTGAAACACATCCTACCAGAGTACAAGCGGAAGTAATTCACAAAGTACAAAATAAAGTGATGAAATGTAAATGGGCCAGAATACAGACCCAACTGAGATGTACAGCTACAACTGAACAAATGTACAACAGAAAAGACAAAAAACTGGAAGACAGAAGCAGCTCCTGGGTCGTCCACCTCAGATCCTACCTAAAGGGAAGGTACAAATATCCTCCTCTATGCTCTCATCTTCCAACCTCCGCTGTGTACCATCCCGTTGTGAAATATACCTTCGGGTATTGACTCGTCATGAGGTCCACCTCCAGGTACCATCAAGTCCTCGTACACTCAATCACTGTCAGCGTTGTCTGTCGTCTGCAAGCATCACAACGAAGTGGGGGCATAGCCTGGGCCGGGGTGAGTATAATGTTACTCAGTAGAGACCTCGAGACCCTAAATGTCTCACTAAATCCAACATGGACTTCCACAATGAAGAGATACAAACACATAGTATCAACCAACTCTTCTTAGTTATATGCCCATACATATACCCAAGTCGTCAATCCCAGTTCTGCTCTAAATCACAAGAACAAGTACAACCCAGTCCACATAAGAAAACACATCTCAGTCCACACATGAAAACAATGGATAACAACTACATTAGTATATTCCCATACGTATACCAAAGTTATCAAGTAACCCATCTCAAACATGAGGTAAACACAAAGGACATTTACTCTGCTCAAACTAGGATTTTATTGATGAGGTCAAAACCACGGCTATTGGAGAACTCCTCCTATATCGAGTATACTGGGCCTACCACTACAACCATGCTCTTCCCACTAACCTTGGACTGTTGAAGTACTCCACCTGTCGAGTACTGTGGGCCTGCTACTAAAACCAAGCACTTCCCACCATGGGTCTACCATTACAACCAAGCACAACCCCTCATACCCTATAGAGGTACTCCTTCTATTGATTACCATGGGATTGCCACTACAACCAAGCACTCCTCTATAGTGGGTCTACCACTATAACAAATTTCTCTCCACTGGGATATCTAAATCACTCTGAGTCGATCGATCAGTAGTGGTCAAGTCTCAGCCAACTACTAGGTATCTTCACTCCGATCACTCGTCACCAGAACGGTCCACTCCACGAGCTGATGGTCGATACTCTAAGTACCACAATTCCAACGAAGAAGTATCACAAAGGTCTGCCATGTCATAAGAATCTCAACACAAGAGACGGCGCGTCAATAAGACACCCGGTCTTTGTGTTACTAGCCTTTTCATCCTAGGGGCCCGGTTGGTTTCGTGTATGAACCACCCCGACCGTATCACATCTGTTCCCTGAAATCCCATAGGGAATACACATAGGGAACATTTCTCAACATGATTACCAACGCTGCTAACGGTTCGTCAAACAGACATCCGGTCTGAAAGTTATCGGCTTTTCCGTTCAAGGGGCCCAGTTGGATTTCGGGTACAATCCAACACGGCCTTACTCCAACTGCATTCAAACCATAGGTGAAGTATGAAAATAGTTTCAACTCATCAAGATGAGTCCAACAAAGTCGAAGGCATGTCAATCAGACGTCCGAATGTCAAGTTATAAGTGTTTCCGCTCGGAGGGTCCAGTTGGTTTCGATTTCAAAACAACCCTTCCATTCCCATACTTCACATAAATCTTGATTATAATATACGGAATTGACTTCCTTGGTCCAGGGAACCCTATGGAATTGACGTTGCATTGATCAGAGATGCATAGCTCATGATATGTGTGTTTTACAGATAGAGGTCTGAAATTAGGGGGTCTGGGCCCGGTCCGACCCGGCCCAATACCCCCTAGGTCGGCCCGAACTGGTTCCGGGTCCGGCCCGGTTGGGTGTGGGGCGGCCCGGCGCTGCCAGCATGGCCGGGTCCAATGGATGAGGCTTGCCGCAGAGAGGGTGGGATTGTACGTTGCTGCTGATTGATGCCGGCCGCGTCTTGCGCCGCCCCGCCATCCCAGATCCTGCGGCCACGTGGGATCTCCCACGTCGCCGCCACGACATTGCCGTGGCGGATCCTCCTTGGAAGCGCACTGGGCGCTGCCTTCTCTAGGTGGACAGCCGCCGTCGGCCGTCATCTCCTATTGATGGCACCGCCGTGCCGACAAGGCTCATAGGTAACATCTTCCATGGACCACCGGAGGCGCTCTGGTGGTCCATTTTGCCCGCCGTCAGCCACTAAGGTTAGATCGGGGTCACGATCTTTACCGTGGAGGCATCAAATTGCCTTTGAAGTCCCTTTTCATTATCTCCATCAATCCGGGCACCAAAAACAATCTACGGAGGGTTGTCGGGTCATGCTTGTTCAGCCCGCGCACTCCGCGTTATGTGTTATCAATCGGAAAAAACCACACATGTTATAAAAAACATAACAGGGCATAATTTTAATCAATTAAAATTGAACCTAATTCCAAAAAATACTCCCATAATTTAATATTATCATCCCGCAAATAAAATATTCACAGATCAACTTGATAATGAGTTGATCCGCGTTCATTGTTTGGAAGGGAACAATCACGAGAATATTTACATTCTAAAATTCAACCCCTACTTCGAGAAAGATCCGAAGCTGACAAGCGTCATGAATGACGGTGTCATTTCCATCGTCATTGGTGTGCACCTGAGGAAGTGACCACTCCTCTCTCGTTGCAATTGAATAAGAGGATGGAGAACTGTGTATTTTGAGTCATTCAATGTTGAAGGGAAGTAGTTATTCATCTAAGAAGAACATTTCTTCGTTGAGGATGCATCGTTCTTCATCGGAGGGATTTTCTCTTCTTCTTCACACCAAAGATCTCCCAAAAACTCTAGGAGTTGCTAAAGTTTTCTAACACACCCAAAAGCCCTATCTCAAAATTATATCTCATGATATTATTTTTTTCACACCACAAAGATTTTAAAATTCACACCAAACCACTTAATTAATTAAATGAAGAGACTCATCTCATTAATTAAGGAATGTTGGAATGAATTAATGGTGGAGGGAAAAGGTGATGAGTTACAGACATTAAGATTAGCTAAAAAAACATAATATAAGAGGATATTAATGGGGATTTGGCACATTAAATGCAATAGAGTTTAAGGGGGTTTAAGAGTTATACATTTAAACACAAGGGGTGTTAAAAGGGGGAATGTTCGTGGGAGTTAAAGGGAAGAAGAGGGGTTGGGGTTGCGTGCGAACCCCACCACCCATGTTCATTACCTCTCATGGGATGTTAGGTGGGGTGTGGCCCCACCTCCAACTTCTCTATGGTGAAATTAAGATCAAATTAAAATAAATTGTAACAATACAATTTATTTAAGACTTTTCAAATCCCCAAAAATTAACTTCCTTATGTGACAAAATAGAACCGTGATTAAGATCCCCTTAAGAAATTATCGGCACTGCGAGTTCATCGGTACCTTCGGATTTCAATTCCAAGAACGGGTTCAAATGATAGAAAACCCCACTTGTTCGTTCACTGAACGTACCCGAGCCAAACTTCGGAAATTTATTACGGGCACACCGGGCATCGAAATCAAGTGTCGTCAGAAATTGTGCAGTCGTAAAATTCCAACGAAATTAAAAAAAATTACTTGACATTTCCGAGACTTTACATATGTTATTATTATATATCTCAACATTATCTTCATCATATTTACCATAATTTTAGATATGATTCTCATGGAATATAGGATATGGGAGAATTACGATTTAATCCGTCATATATTCCCCTAATGATCATTTCAATTTTTATCTATTAATATATTATTAATCTATGTTTTTCACAATCTTGATAACATTTGGTGTAATAAATAAATATCAGTTAGTAATTGGTATATTTTAATATTCCAAGAACTCTAAAATAAAGAAGCTTCCACAATATAAGAAGATTTTTCATTTGATTAATTTATAGATTCTCTATAATCAAATTAGACAACTTTGTAACCTTTTGTAATGAGTTGAACAACTCCCATGATGTGAGTATTAAACTTCACAGTTGT
Organism: Viscum album; assembly: GCA_963277665.1. Taxonomy (NCBI): domain Eukaryota; kingdom Viridiplantae; phylum Streptophyta; class Magnoliopsida; order Santalales; family Viscaceae; genus Viscum; species Viscum album. Next base: position 562,488,900 of record OY728129.1, on the reverse strand, counting down.
ATTAAGATCTAACATTTATTCATTGATAGGTTAGGATTCATGAATTATGTTATTTAATTTAGAGAAATATTCAAGAGAGAGACAATATATCAAGGTTCCATCCAAAACCTTATTAAAATAGATATCAACAGATATCATAGGTTATGGAGGATGCAAAATTCATTCCATTTTTCTAATCTTTTTTATGCCAAATGATTTGTTTTATGTGTGGTGGAATTCTTAGTGTGTCCAATTTTTGCAACCAATTTATGAATATCTTGTTTTAAAAAATTTACTATAATAAAATGGATGCTTTTAAAATATAACATCCTATTAAAATCATGAATCACCATTATAAATACATATAAGAGATTATAGTGGTTGGGATATATATATATATATAAATATATATATAGCTGTATAGAATATCAAGATTAAAAGTAATAAAATTTTATTATTGGTTGAATATAATTTTATCTCCTAACCAATTAACCAAGAAATTGAAAATAAGGAATATTGTTTCAATAAATAGTGATTCATACTAGAAATTATGACTAGGTATAGGTGATGGGTGGTTAAAAATTATGGTTAATGTCTCTATGCACTTTACATACATTCATGGTGGAACCACTAAAGGAACACAATCCTATCATCCATAGATGATAGTACACATTTTCATATAAGGATCATAATCCCACATTATATATATTTAGTAGACTAACATGAACACTATAAAATCCAACAACATTAATATAAATTCAAAAAAAATGTAATGTTTATATTATTAATAATCATCCAAAAAATAAAACAACGTAGATTTTAAGATTTTTTTTATACATGTTTCATTAAAAACCTGATAAATAAGATAATCTTATATAAGTATATTTTTGGCTCAATACTTTTGAGGCTCCTTAAATCACAATCAGATTCATGATCTCATTGATCACAACCAACAATGAAAACCAAAATGTTTTTAGAATGTATGTTTGGTTATCTTCCACGTTCTCCTAATAGAATAATCTCTCAAAAGTTCTAAAACAATCATCTCAAAATAAACAATGATAAAGAAAATCACTATTTTAATTATAATCCTAAGGAACTATTATACCATGTTAAGATAATCAAAAAATAATCTGTATACATTTTATAGTGTATAAATTGTTTGAGGAATGTATAATTAATTTCTATTATTTTTGAGTTATAATTGAATACATATTGCCGTTGATAATATGTCTAATAAATAATTTATACCATCCTAAGTCTTACCGATAGTATCTAAAAAAATACAATCAAATTATTACATATTTTTTCTCAACAAAATTCACAAAAATTTTATATTTTACATGATCATGTACTTATTATATATTATAAACACATTGGAGTGTTTTATCAAAAAATTTAAATCATTACTAGATCTTAATGCCATTTTTAACGGAACCTCATTTCTTTTCACAGATTCAAATTACTTTTCCAATATATTATTTTTAATGAAATATCATGTTCTTGTGATTCATTTAAATATTTTTTCCTCATAGAAATTACTGATCTATAAAAATAATCATTTAATGGCTTATGTACATTATTTTTCTTCCATTCCATGGTTTATAAAATAATGCCCATTATTCTAATATTTTTCTATATTTATGGCCCATAACAATATATCATTATGAATTTAAATATTTTTAGAATAAATTTATAATGATCATAATTATATAATGTGTATTAGAATATTCAAAAATATACGAATAAAATACATTGATTCCTTCTATACATAAGAGTTTCAAATAATCAATTACCAATTAAAATTAAATAAAACTATCATTATTTATTAGTTTGGTTTTATAAGTAATATAATACGTATAATATTTTAAAATAAATATATTTCTGGGAAAATATTTTATATTTAAAATATAATATTACTAAAAAAATTAAGTTATGGATACGATATATCTACTATTTATATGTGGAAATACAAATTAAGAGAATTGAAACTTCACTTTGGAATATTTGTAATTATGGTTCAAAATTCATTTATTATGGGTAATCATCTAGTTTATCTAATTACCTATTAGAAATTCACATTTCTACATAATTTTACAACATCGATAAATCATTAAAATATGAAAATAAATTCTCCAAACATATAACTATAGAAAGATACCAAATTTCTCTAATTGGACTTTTGGTAACTATAATAATATATAAATCATTATATGATCGTTATTTTAGCTTATCCCATGAGGTAACATATTAAATACACCCAAAATGATATTCAAATTTGTTTTTGTAGAAAAAATTAGAGTTCTTTTATGCATATATCATATTGTTCTCCATCGACTTTGTGTATAATAATTTTTTCATAGAATTTATATCTAGGGGAATTGTTTCCAAAATATGTATTCCTTTAATACCTATTTTACTTCAATAAAAACATTATTATATACAAAATAATGTATTTTATGTTATCTACTCTTGAAATATTTGATAAAACCATAAATTTTGTTAAAATTTTAGGTAAATATTTTTATGATTACCATAAAAGACCTCATTCATTGGGGTTCTCATAATTTGTTCCACCACAATTTCCCCAATAATATCATTTATTTGAATATAATAATAAATAATTAAAAATATATAATCACATGATGGTGAAATTTTTAAAATTTCTCCATGATATATCAAAAGAATATAACATTTTTTTAAATAAAATGAAACATAAGTTATATTTATTTATCGTGGATCTCATATTTATAATATTTAAACACTTATTGCATATAATGTAATTTTTGTTAATGTTTATTACATTATATATTGAATATTAAAAAAATTCATCAAATTAAATATTCATCATATGGTACCTTATAAATGATCTAAAATAACAACATAACTAATCAGATATTTTAGAAAAATAAATTAATTACTATAATAATCCTTCTAATTAAAAACATATTTTTATTTTAAAAAACATGATAGAAATTTTGTTTTATTAAAAAATAAAATTATCAACAACTAGATTAATAATATTCATTATAAACGTGTTCATACAGTCTAAAAAATGGATATTGTAAAAAATATTGAATATTTTTTCAAAAAACCAAACATCTGTGTGTAATTTTATTATATTTTTATCAATATAATTTTTGTAAAAGATTGATATTTTTATAGGAGGGTTTTAAATATATATATATATATATATATATATATATTATTTTTAGGTGTAATAAAAATGTGATTTTAAGATATATGTAAATTTCATTTATATATTCATGTTCGTAAATAATTATATAACATATTAACTTATATTGTATTCATATATTAAAATATAAACATCTTTTTAAAAAAAAATGCATATTTATATATATCGAATAACAATAACACATTTCATAAATGAGATAATAATTAACTTTTTTCTTATAATCTATAAATAACACATTATATTAAAAATAATTAAATATTTTATACATAAATATATGAACTATAAAATATAGGTATTGGATTTTGATTTAATAATTTTATGAAATCTATTATTAAAAAATTTATTATAAATGGGAAATATTCTTTTAAAAAATCATATTTTATTACTAAACATTAGTAAATTATATAATTACAAAAATGTTCATTATTTAACAATTAAATAATTAGATAATATAGTTTCCCAATAAATATTTTATTGTTATATCAAATTAGGATTTAGTATAAAAAAATTTAAAAAAATAATTATTTATTTATTTTAAATATATTTTTATTTTATCAGTTACATTGTCGATAATATAATTATTATGATAATTAATAGTTATAAAATCAATTTTGATATTATTTGATAGTGTAATATAAGGAAAAACACCTTACTAAGTAGTTATAAATAAGTATTTTTACACATATTTTACTTCTTCTAACAATATGTATATATGTCAACATAATGGAATTTGGGAATTTAGGGATGTGTACATTGACAACAGTAAAAAAGTTTTTTTACTAAAATTTATATTTATGAATTATTATTATTATTTGGGTGTTATTATAAGGGAATATTGATTTTGGTTTCCACAAACATTATCAGTGAAATTGTTTGAAATATTATTAATGGAAGATCACTGAAAATTTCATAAAAAATTAAATATAATAATTGATGTGAAAACATATTATATAAAATATTTAAAATGAAATAAATTTAGGTTAAAAATGTGGGATTTATTGACAATTAACATATATGAAATAAATTTTTGGAGACTTCCTAGATTCAAAAATATATCTCCGAAAAAGGAGGTTGGATAATGGTAAGACAAGTCGGTAGTTACAAGATTATTTTCAAATATGAGAGTTTAGATATATAATTTAATAACCATGAGGAGAAGCGTGAATTAGATAATAATAAAAAAGTGTTCTAAAGGATACATAATTAAATTTTAATTATTTTTAATGTTTATAACCACCGATATTATATTAAAAATATTAAAACTAATAATATATATATATTTTTTAATGTAAAAAATTTGTAAACAAAAAAACTGTGACATTAAATGTCATTAATAATATAATTTTTTTAATATTTTTTCACACTGTTTTATTGTAATAAATTATTTTATTTTTTTTATTTATATATTTTATACACAATAATTAATAATATTGGTTTCAAATTATTTAATTATAATTTTTCACATCAACCAGTTTTTTGATTACATCTTTTGAAAACATTGTTTGGGATAAAATTTATGATTTCATAGACACAATTTTATATATTGGAAAACTTTTTTTACCACAATAGATTAATATTTTGTAAATAAATGTCTTATACCTTACATGTAACACTATCATCCCATGTAATCAAGAAATTCACTAGTCATGGATATTTCACAATCACACATCATAATATTCATAAAATAATTTGATTTATTCGAATTCTTTTCTAAAATTATAATTTTATACAATGAAGAATATAATTTTTTATGAAATTGGTGAAACAAATAAACAATTATTATCATTGTAAAAAGTGGATAATCCCAATATTATCCTCAATCATAAAATATTTACAATTTAATTTATGGTAGTTAGTGTTAAAATAGATTATATATTTTGAATATGAAAAAATATTTATCTATGGATATCTATCACCATGTTTCCCATGATCCAAATATGTATTATCTCTATACTATATTTGAGTGAACCAATGAAGTCTCTCATATAGTGGTTAATTATCAGTTGACAATGGGATTTCCTTGAATGATATTTGTCCAAAAAATGGTGATTTGATATCAATATCAATTATCAAAAATATATATAAATTTTATATAATGTTTTTCATTTTTTAATGAAATGGGATTCACAAATAAGATAATTTCATTGGAAAAAATTTTCCCAAAAATATTTCCTAATTAATCCCATAGAGTCATGGTTAATTCCTCCTCATTAAATATTTATTTGTGGAATTTTCTTTTTTTACTAAGCATGAAACATTTTTTTTGGTTTTATATCATTCCTAGTCACCTTAGAGTGTCATTTCCCTATAATTAATGATTTTTGATTAATAAGGGATAATATAATTGAAATAAGGTTATATATTATAATACTTTTAAATACAATTTTTTACCTCGACTATAATTTTATCCTTTCTAAAAATGATTATTGTAATGCATCTTCTGATTCATCGATGCAATTTTGGTTTCCAAAATTACCTTAACTCCTGAATAAATATGAGCATTGATCCTTGATATCAATAATTGAACAAAAAATGTTTAGAAATCACATATATAAAAAATGGGACCCATATAAATCACGGTCCCATAAAATAAACTAATGAGACACTAGAGTAATATCAAACAATATTTATGAAAAATAATTAACAAGTGATTCAACATGGAGTTTCATATATTAATGACATCTTTATGATGGACGAATAAACATTTACTTGAAAAATCGTCAGTTTAAAATTCAAAAATAAAAAACTCAATAAAATATATTATACTACAACACCATGGTAATAAAAAAATTATCCTAATTATCAATGTATTGATTTATGTGGGTGATTATTTGAAACTATAATACATTGAACGTACCCAAACATAATAGAGTAAACACGAGTCAGTATATGCTTTTTGGAAATTAGGTTATATGTATTATAGTTACTCATTAATTCTCATGTACATTATTTATTAATATCAAATAATTCATATAATTAATATATAGATTATCATTAACCCCTATCCAAGAGAAAAATTATTTTTCAAGTTATTTTAATGCATGGATTAACTTGTAAATCATTCCTTCATCTGCTCCTAAAATTCTTCCTATACCAAGAAAAAACCATTCTCATTCTCATAAAAAAAATGTCAATATATTTTCTTATTATACACATATTTTTAAAAGGAATATATATATATATATTAATATGGATTTTATGTCCATTTGGAAACCCTTAAATCACTTTTCCCCCATTATCCCTAGGAATTTTTATTTTATTATTATTAAAAACATTGGGGAACATTTCTTGTCGATATCTATTCCCTGAATTTGAGAATAAGAATTTCATATAATTTATAATTTATATAAATTCCATTTCTCTTATTAGTGTGTTTATTATGGATTAACTATTTAATCTTGATATTATAATTTTCATTTTAATATGAAAAAGATTTTATATAATTATTTTTCTTAATTTGGACAATTTTTACATTTATTTCCAAAATAAGAATCTGATAATTTAATACCCTATAATTATTATAGAATATGTTATTAATAATAATAATATTTGATATTGAGACATATTTTTCATTCAAGAACACATAACACATATATCAAAAGGTTGTTCTATCCGATTTATAATATACTTATTAACTTCCATGTATCTTGTTAAATAAATTTAACTCTAATGACAAAACATTATGAACAGTTCTGTTAGTATAAAATGGTTTTTTAGTGATCTAATTGATTATTTTTGAAAATATTATATTCTGTTTTTCTTTAATAGAATTATCTAATATATGGATAAAAATAGGAAAAATTTTATGGATTCATGACATAATGGATTCACCATAATTAATGATAACTTGTGGATCATGTATGGGTCTCAAAATTAATGATTCGTGTGGAAACTGATCAAAATTAAATTGGAAAATTAATTTCACAACACGAGACACCTATTAGGTATGAATATCATCTAAAATACATTATGAGGTTATAGAAGGGTAAAAAATACTACCAATGTTTAGAGAAATAAAATTTCAATGTGTGAAACTCAATTTTAATTATGATATTTCAGGAAAATATTATTTTTGTGAGTTCTATTCAAGAGTTCATTAAAAATAGTTAATGAATTTAATTTATTAGTTTTACACCTTATTTAACATCATCATATATTTTTATGGGATTCAAATAATGTTATTTTCATTATTCATGGACTGAGACCCACATACAATTGTTGTATGACCCTTGGGGATGAATAGTAATGTCTCAATGAATTATTTCAATAAATTTCGGACACCCTATTATTGAATTATGTGAAATATTTATCCATAATAACAGAATATTAAATCATCTCAAAAATTATATATGACATTGATGAAATGCGTAAGGGAATATAAAATGAGAATCACAATTGAGAGGATGATACATCTCTATTTTAGTTTCATTCATTCATTATATTAATTAATCATTTCCCATACAACATCATATTTATAATTTAAGCAATTTCATTATTGCATTAAATATTTTCAACACATATTTTATACCTCTCCCTTTTTCTCTACAACGACCCCATAAACTCATGATGGTGATTTAATAACATTGTTCTTCCCCATTGGGAATATTTTCATTGGATTTTTTAGATTTTAGTCTATAATTATTAGTGTGTTTTTTATGTTAAAATTGAGATAAATGTATAATTGTAGTGTCTATATACAATGAAATTACTCTGTAACACATATCTTTTATATATAAAATTACCTTTAAATCCTATATCTCATGTAAACTCTTTCTATTATACAGTTGAGTGGTATCTAGATATGAAACATCATCTAATGTCAACGAGTTTTCCATAGTATCACATTCCCTACTGAGGAATTTTTATATTACATGAATATTGTCAGAGGTGAGAGTTGGTATTCTTATGACATAACCTTTGTACGATAATTTTCAAACTCAATGTATTATATATAAATTCAGGTGTAATAATATGACTATCCCAATTACATTTAAAAAATAATAATGAATAATGGGGATCGTGGGTAGTTTTTACTTTGAAAAATAATTTTCTTATATAACATACAATAATTTTGTTTTTATATTAATAATCATATTTATTATTTATTTACAGTCCACAATCTCAAGAAAAATTTCTTCATTTTCATAAAATTATAAAATTACCCAAATATAATAATTGAATCAGGTAGTGATTCTGAATGAATTAAAATATCATCAATAGAGATGTCTTTGGTCATATATTATACTGAACTAGTAAAATATTTTATCATTTTAATGACCTTATGGTATCAATGTTAACAAATGGCATTGTTTCTAGGGAGAAATGATTTATTTAATTCATTTTTTCATCTTAATATTTTTAAATAGTACGATCATTTTTTTAAAAAAAATCTATAAAAATAAATGATGTATTATAACTTGTATTATTTTTGTTGGATCAATTTTTCATAAGTTTGGAACCTAATGTATGTCTTTAACAATGATTTTCAAGCATCTTTCTAATGGAATAGTTATATAGTGAATGGAATAGAGTTAAAATGGAATATATGTATAATTTTTTCAATCTATCTTTTTATTAGTATCTAATGAAATAATTTTATTCTATAGTCAAAAAATATTTTCCCAGTCATTTTTATAATTAAAAAAGACGACGAGGCAATGAAGGAACTACATGATGATATATTCGACCTTTCTCATCAATATTTGGAGGATATTTTTGATGAATAATTCCTTGATGATGTGAGTTTATGATATCTACAGGTTTTTGATGAATTTTGGAGTGGATATAAAACTAGTTAATTTCACCCAATATTTAATTAATCTAAATAATAACCTTTGTATCAATATTAAGATGTTGCTGAAGAAACCACATTAGCATTGAATGATAATAAAATAATAGAGTTTCCAATTTATCTATATCATTATACAACCATGAAACTACATTATCATCTTTTATATTAAGATGAAATTGAAAATGAATTGACTCATGGAGATACTCAGTCCATAATATCATTATCATAAAATTTTGTGAAAATAAATTTAGAACCACCTCTCATTTTTTAATTTACAAATTTATCCAACCCATTTATTCACTAAAGAAAATATAATAAAAATGATTATTATCCCAAGGATAAATATATAATGCTCCCTAGATATAATGAACATCGATAGGATGGAGTGAATGTGGTGAACCAATTAAATTTTAATAAACAATGTAGTACAAAAGTTGCATACATTAAAGGGAAATATTTTTATTTTTCCCCAATAATAATTTTTAGATATATATAATCTTTTACATTCCCTTAAATTACCCTTTTTATATAGTATAACTTAAACCAGAATAGGATATCGAAGAAGTAGTTTTACCAGTGGATACCGGAACGAAGAAATTATTTTTATCCTACCCCACAATGAAAGTTGTATCACATTTATTAAGTAAATTATGTCGTTTATTATATCCATATGGTCCTCAACAACAATAAGTAATGAATCAATGATCTATGGGTGATGATTTAATGGTTCAAGTCTATGTATCTTAAACACCCAATAGATTTTAGAAACTAATGGACACATCTAATATAGAGGTAGAAAAAAATCTATATTCTAATAGGGGATATAATAAGACATGAATGATTAGGTCATTTTCATTATATTTATTTCATAATATTTATTTTAATTAATATAAAAATAATCTTTTGAATTCCATATTATGTTTTTATCATTCATTAAAAAGGTCCTTTTTATTTTATGAGTAATCTTATTTTATAGTTATATTATAGTGATAACACAAGGAATAGACTTATGTATCTTTAATATGATAAAATAAGATTTTGTCATTGAAATGGAGTAAATTTTTTACATTCATTTAATTTTTAATCAAAATTTTTTCTAAAAAAAATTGATTGATAATGTAAAATTGAATGCCCATACATTGATTTTTGTCATTGCATGAATCATCTAGGTGATATCTGTTATTAGGCGTCTAATGACGTAATTTAGAAGGATTCAATTTTAATAAAAATTAATTTTCTAATTTGGTGATTCTATTGTTGGAGTGAATGATAGGATACCAGTATGATACATTATAATTTAGATTAGTTTCACCGTTATTATTTGAATTAATTTAATTAAAGCTGATTAATTTGTTATTGTGATTTCATGTCATGAATATTTTTCCAATTTAATTTTTTTCAAATTTTCGAGGGGATTTATTCACCTCAATCATAAAATTTAATTATTAGGATTATTTCATATTAGATCATGGGGGAAAACATTTAAAGAACAAACATTGGAAGATGTCCATGATATAAATCTAAAAAGTTATCTTAAATATGATTGAGATATTTTTATTGATATATCCCTTATCATTGAGAAAAAAATTATATATTTCATTTTGTATCCAAATAATGCATGTAATACCATTACTTGTATCTAACTATTTTATAACACAATTTTTCCCATTCAAATACAAATCTATATATATATTTCATGGAACTTTAATTTTGAATATTTTAAGTGTGGGATTTCATGGGGGAATGGAGGAAATTCAATGAATGGAATATGTGTGGGCTAGATCTTTTTTATATTTCGAAAATTTAGTTCCAATAATTGTATGTCATTTCTACTGTTCTTAGAAAATTTGTGTTGAAGAAATGAAAAAAATAGATTGGATTGTGATTTTGGGGAATCTAAAAGCGAAAATTCCATACATTAAATTATATCATACAGGGGTAAGTAATGAATGATATATTTTTTAAAATATTTCCATTTAAATGTGTTAAAAAATTTATAAAAATAGTTTGAAATTTTTTATGAAGAAAAAAACATTTGAAAATTAAATACTATATAAATCTTTGTTTGTGATTTTTTTGATTTACTTTACATTAACATTTAAGAAGTGGTAGTTGTCACCTTTTGGATGGATGAAATTCCATATAATATAATTTTTATTATGTGAATCATACTCTATAGATCTAGAATAATATTTTAGACTTAGTGATTTAATCCTTTTTACCCAACATACATAATCCTCAGAGACATAAAATTCATAATTGCAATGACCTCATAATTTAATCGAATTTTTTCTTTACAAATTGGTAAACAAATGAAAATTATTATATTTTGGAAGGGAACACTTATTGATGGTATTATATTAAATTAAATTCTACTTTTTAACATGAGTTATGAGAAAACAATATAATTATAGATATACCTCATTTGGAATGATTAATAGAAATTTTTTTGGAGAATAAATGATGTTAATGAGAATGTCCATCACAAATCCAATGGAAGAATGTTTAATATATTAGATGATTAATTTCATTAATGTCACTAAATGAGTATTTATATTTCATGCATAACATGATTTCATTGTTTTACTTTGATAATTTTTTTAACTTTATAATTTAAATATTTATATCATGGTGTTCCATTATATTTTTTAACACTACATTTTTTTGAAAATTAATCTTCTATGAGTGGGTAATTGATAGAAAAATTTAATTCATATACATTTTAATTTGAAATAAATTTTTAAATGTTTTATTTTATTATTATTACGAATATTTTATTTTATAATTATTTTATGGGCTTAAACAATATATGATTGAAAATGAGAAAACCATATATGTATTCAGGAAAAAATGTATTTCCAACAAAAATTAAGTCTAGGCATTGTTCTGAGGCAAAAAAATTAAAATTATTGTGGAAATAGATCCAAAATAATCGTAAATAATTGGTTTACATCGTAAAAAACATGTAAAATTGTGAAATAATTGGAAATATCTTTTTAAATAATTAACGGGTGAAAATTAATGACAACGGGTATAAGAAAAATATATATTCCAGGGACTCCTTGATAAATTCTGAAATTATATGAAAATATTTTTGTTTCCATTTCCATCCATGAAATATTCAAAAGGAGGTGTAACACAAAAATTCATTAAAAGAAACATTGTGTGATGGAATATGTCTTATTGATTGGATTCATAGAATCAGTATATATATATATTAATTAATTGAGACATAATTCTAATATCTACATGAATACAATGTTTGACTTTCCCATCCAATATATGATATAACAAAATTCATAAATCGATAATATTTACATGGGATGAATAAATTTCTACATTAATCGGTGGTTTAATTCTAACTAAGAATCATTCATGCCTATAAGTAAAATTGCATTGGCTGATAATAGAGAATCTCGATCGGAAGGAGGCTACAGATTTTTTTGTTTCATTCCATAATTAGATTTATCTTGTAATATCCATGTTATAGCATATTAATGTTTTAATTAATTTATTCCTCTATTTTAATATTTTCTCTATATACTATATCTTTCATAATATTTATCTCAATTGTTGCCCATTTTGATCTATTACACTCATGATAGAGAGTGGTTTATCTATGGTATGTCCATAGGTGATATTTCAATGGTGTATATATATTCATATAATACATTCTTTTTATTTTATTTCCTTTTTAAGCATAGATATTTTTGGTTTCAGATATAATCTAACGAAACAAGAACCTAAAATTCTTATATGATATCATAAAAGAATTTATACCACATGTTTTAATGTTTAGTATCATCATATGGTGATGTTGAGTGTATTCAAGAGATAAATAAAGAATAAATGGATCTAGGACTTTGATAAAATATTATTATTTATCATGGTTTGTTAATTATAAATTGTCATCAGTGGAGGTGATATTTAGTGTCCTAAGGAATGTTCCTAGGCATACTAAATTTCACAGTAAATATAGATGTTGTATTATAATATATGTTAGTATAAATTCTCAAACACATTGATTAAACATGAATGAATAATTATGGAACAAGAGTATCTTATTATAATACCAAGACCATTCTCCTCAAATCTACATTCATTTTATTTTATTTTGAAAATTTATATGTAGATTAAGTTTGTCATTCCACACTATCAACCAATTTCTCATTATATGTATAAAAAATAAAATAAAATAAATAATGTATTTGAATTGGGAATAATTTATTATTGAATAAAAAGATCTACAATATTTACACTTCTGGACAAACAATTTTCTACCATTAAAATATATCGTATCTTTTCAAATTCCCTACGACTAGTATATTATATTTTTACATTATAAATAACATCATAAAAAATATTATATAATTTAATCCATTCCATTTGGTACCCAAGAAGATAAGTTTATCCATTGTTATTTTCTATATTTTTTAGTAACAAAACAACTTCCAATGTACCATTTATATATTAGGGTATTGGGGTTAATATTAATAACAAATACACACATGCACTCAACAGACACATGGTAGAAAAGCTGGTCATAGCCAACTAATGATTACCCTGCCAACCATACAATTTTTTATAACAATAATTTTTTCCCATAGGCTCATTGGGAATAAATACCACAACATGGCACATATCCCCACAATAAAATTGTTTATCCCTCAATCTGGGTCATTTTTTCCACATCGGGTCACACAACCGCCACCTATTTCGAGCTACTCATGGTTTCCTACCAACCCAATACAAGTACAAAATCATAGAAGAACATGCTATCCACCTACCACATCATCGTAGGAACACCATAATCTTATTCTTGGATCAAACACACCATCACCTCTTGTTGGATCCTAAAATTAACCATGTCGTTGTGTAACAACTACATGAGTTTCTACTGTTACTGTCATAGGACAAGAAAAAAAACATCGCAACAACTCAATACCACTAGAAGATTCCACTCTAGTTGTTCATTCAAACTAATTAACCCCTACTGATGAGTGGGGGTCATGTTTTTCAATCAGCTTCTTCACATAGTCATGAGCCCATAGTTATGATCCCCAATTAAATTGGTGTCCTGAAAACATAGTTGATGGAATTTGAACCATTGTTGTCCAGATACTCTTGGAAGTGTTATGCCAGTCATATACACCACCATGTTCACACTCTCTACCATTTAAGAATATTTGTATTCATTTATTATTTTAATAATTTTATTGAATCATTTTATGGATTTCTAATAGTATGATTGAAATAATACAATCATTCTTCACCGTGAGATGAAAAGATGTTGTGGTATTTTTATTTCACGATTATAAAAAAAATTGATGACTTAAAATTTTTCAATATTAACTTAATCATATATCATATATTTTATAAGTTCTTTTTCAATTAATTACATAACTATTGTAAAATTCCATTACAGCTACAATAATAATATTTTATTGATATTAATAGACACATTTTTTAATTTTTTTATTACTCCTTAAATCTATTTTTCCTTATATAGTTGTATTGAAAACTATAATAAAATATATTATCCCCCATTTTTTATATCATCATCCATATTTCTATTTTTTTTAATTTTTTTCATTATAGGTCATCAATTTCAGAATTTCATATCCCTAAATCTTTTCCACCATTATCAATCTATATATTATGATAAGTTACACCATTGATCTGTGTGTGATAATCATAAATCATTCAACCCTACATTATTAATTGAGTTGTAGTACATAGTAACACCATAAATCAATATCTCTAAATGATATTGGACAAAAAATTAGAACAAGAACATATTATATCAAATAGATCTACATTTTCCTTTTTTTCATTGAGGACATGTAAATTATATTTCATAATTAATAATATCAACAATATGTGTATAATTAATTTAATAATTTGTGATATCATTATGTCTTTTACATTTCTAAAACATTTGAAATTAATTTATGAATATATAGTTGATATGTGAATTATTCATAATAGATTGAAAAATGTGTTTACCAGACACAAATTATCCATATAATAATTTTTATATTCCCATTTCAAGTATTTCCATGTATCCTAATTACATCATCCATTCCATTTATACTACATTTGTTCTATATAATAATCATTTCTTTCCCTGATCCACATAATATGATTAAAAAATTATGTTATGTACAATCAATAAACACACATGATCTCTAATCTCATAACATAATTTTATATAATTTGAAATTCAAAATGGTAAATGTTTATTAAACACTCATTATTATAAAAAGAAAATCCATTTTATAGTTTTATTTTTCACATATTATAAGATCTTCATCAATTTTTATATGGGAGGAATATATATTATCTAAAATATACACTTATTATCATGATATATTTTTAATAAAAAACATTTTCTTGTATCCTCATCACCTATTATTTACATAATTTAATAATTTATAATTTCATCTATTTATTTTTTATTTTCATGTTATTACATTGGATATGATTGGACATCCATATCATGATATTTCTGTGAAATAATGTTTTATTTATTCACAAAAAATCTTTTGAGGTTTTTTCCATTACCATGTTCAGTCACCCTGGAAAATTGGTAATGATCAAATGATATCGAATGAAAGATTAAACTAAAAATTGAAAATGGATATATTACCATGTGTAAATTTTATAGTTCGTAGAGCTTATACATCATCAGTGTTTTTCCAATATTTACTATAAAGAGTTAATTAGTCACAATTGTCATTTTACAAGGTGGTATTATAATGAATTACATGTTATTGTATACTATGTCATTACATGATTTAAATTTCAAAATTCTATAGCCAAAATTTGGTTCCCACATAGAAAAATTAATATGTTTCATTGTGATGATCTTCCCCCTAAAACATCTGTCATTATGTTTCCACCTATTACTTATGTTTGTCTAATACAATGTTTATGTTTATTTAATGATACATATAAATAACTAGAATATAAAATATTGGAGATTCCAAAAATTTGGGGCGTTAAAATACATTGAATGACCATTTTGTGATCAATTAAACCTTGATTGAATATCCAAGCAATTCCATAAATCGATGAAGAAGAAGAGAACCAAAAAATGAAATATTTTTTGGGTTCATCGATGAACTATTCATGTTATGGTATATATATGAGATTAATTATATGAATTTTCCCCATGAGCACAATTTTTCAAGGATCCAATGTGATTATTTACTGTGAAACTCTTATATATACATTTTCTACATATATTTCTCAAAAACACTCGATGAAAAATCAATTCTTGTGAGAGCCTCCATGAAAATTTTCTATTATCTCAATCACTAAGGACCCATAATGAAACCCCAACATTATCCTCACCAATAAATCATAATCCACAATAATCCTCCAGGATCGGTCAATCACTATCCGTATTCATGTAAACTCACTAGAACGAACCATTCAAGAGGAACCCCTTCATTGTATCCTATGATCTCAACCATTATATTAAACAAAATTCCAACTATTCCTACCTTCAAGAGATACATTTAACCTTCATATAATAGGGGACTACTATGTATTTACCCATCAACTATAATTAAAACTATGTTGTAGATATATCTTCCCCCTAAGAACCCTGATTGAAACTAACTAGATTTGAGAAACTAGGTTTCTTTTTTTCATTTCACCCAGTTAGGTCAAATATATTGATCATGTCCACCAAAATGTAATTTTCTTCTTCCTTTAAAAATGAATAATTTCTCAAATGGTAAATTTACCAATACCTCTTCCATGACGTACAATGTAATATGTTTGATATATACACATTGATGTTCACCCCTTTAAACAAATATTCATATTATAAAATTAATATAAATCTTTTCCCTTCTATTTGATAAATAACATTCTGGTTTATAATCTGCACTCATATGATAATTATGGAACTTGATAAGATAACTCTGGTGCGAACTCTTTTATATCATAGTTACCATTTTGGTAAATTAATAACTAGTGTATAATTTTAATGGGTTCATTGTTGATTCCTTTTTTATATAAAATTAGATGAGGAGAAATATCCTCAAATAGCATCTGACCATTTTTCATAATAATATGATGTGAAATAAGTGTTTATACCATAGATACCTTCTCATTTAGAAATATTTATCATATATAGAGTCACCCATATATAAAATCATCTATTTAAGGGAGGTATATGTTTTTAAATGGACACCCACAATGTTTAATCCACAAAAAATCTACAAAGGGAATCCTATTGGGTTTAATCCCTAAATGAATGTCCTCTCCAAATCCAATGATCAAGATACTTAACATCTGGTTTCTAGTTCACAATCCCCACCTTTTTCCTTCTAATTCTGAGTCAATTTCATGGTCCCATAATAAGGTATATGAAATAATCAAACACTAATTAATAATATCATCCATATAACTTATTAAATCAACAAATACCCATATGGCTAGAAAATATATAATCCTCGAGATATTCCCAAAATTTTATATATGTTTTGAAACCATTCATTAATGGTCACATTACATATGAAACATGATTTTCAAAAAAAATCATGGAAGAAAATAAATATCAAGGGGACATGATACTAAATATATATCAATCCCAAAAGTCAATGTTAGTTAAGATATGTCCATAACAAATCGTAATATTCCCTGTGTGGAATCTCACACAAATGGTTATGTTCCATATGTGGAATCCTTCTTTAATGGTCATATTCCTTACAATTAATTATTCATAATACATTATATTTCTTATAATCCAACCAAATCATCTATGTTTTATTTAATAATAAACATAATTGTTATAAGGTACATATCTTTAGGTTTATAACCTAATCCATCCAAACAATTACATATATAATGGCCCAATCCGTTCATAAATAAATATTACAATGTTTTAGATGAATGAAAATATAATCCACAACATTAATGTAATGGTTAAGTATCTATGGAGAAAATAAATACAATATATTTCATTTATAAAATATCTTCATCCTGACCCTGTATATCTTTTAACATAGTACTCATGTTAGGAATATACTAACTAATCCTTTCCTGCACACCTAGTGAATGAATCCGAAGAAAGGGTGAGATTAGATTTCCTATAAGGGTAAACATATGATATATAAATCCATGGTCATACAAATGTATTTGAAAAATACATGGTTATGTTAACATGATCATAACAAATTAATTTCATAACCAACCATTCATAGATCATAATCCGGAAATATCACATAATTATTTTCATTTCAAAGTACCTGAATTATCAGTAGGATAATTCATCCTAACTCAATAATTAATAAAAAATTGATTTAATAAAATTTTGGGGAATCCAAATATGCATAGAAAAAATCAAATATGTCACGATAAATTATCATGACTATCGGATTAAGCCATAACATGTTTCCCATGATATATTAAGAACATCGACTTGTGTACCCTTATAGAACACGTACATCTTATTTTTTCCATATTGTGTCATGAATATATACATTTTTCCATACATTATCTCATGATATATAATTAATTATTGAAACAATTGGAGTTATATATATTTCCAACCCTTCACATAAGGAAAACAATAAATTATTATTTTACATGAACATTTACCATTCATCATAACATATCCCACTAAAAGAAGTAGGTTTAACAATCACATCATATTTATATTACCCATAGAAAATTATTTGGTTTTATAAATATAATATTATCATAAATATGAAACTAATATAGAATTAATGTGTGTAATTGCCTAGATTAATTACCCTAGTAAATAATAGGTAAAATCAAATAATTTCATCTGAGATAGAAAATTATATTCAAAGATGAATTTAATGAATTCATCAAAAAATATCATTCCCATAATAGAAACATTTTTATAGTCATGAAATTACTAAAGAATAAATTATATATGAAATTAATATTTTATGATTTTAATGGGTGTTTCAAGATTTATGGTTTCATTGATGTAGAAAAATTTTCCTTGGATGTATATGTTAAAAACCATTCTGTTAATTATTTTTCGGAAAACTCTCCAAATACTATTGTATGGAAAATGATCAAATTATTCCTTCGATGATATTTTCTAAAATTAATGTCCTGAAAAAATCGAAATTAAATATAGATAGTAGATTATTGAAAAACTTTTAAAAAAAATTATTAGAAACGACATACAATGAATACAAATATTCCCCGGTCGATAGTTAAACATAAATAATCCCAAATAATATTAAGATTATGAAATATACGATTAACACATTGATATCAGTGGAATGGAAATCCCAATTAATGAGATATATAATGTATTTATGTAAATAAAATAATATTGTGGATATTATTTTTATAATAAATTAATTTATTTAATATAAACTAGAAAAAATATGTAGTGTACAATGCTTGTGTCCCATATAAATAAAACAGAGACCAAAATCCTTCAGCAAAAATTTTTCATTTCAATGTTCACATTGAAACCTATAGTATAAAATACATGAATTTAATATAAATTTATTCTATAAAAATTTATCATTGACATCATGTATGAATTTTTATTAAATCATATTTATAGATTACGCATATTTTTTATTTTAATAATTGTTTTGGGTAATGACTGCTACATTTTTGATAAAAAAACTTGGTTGTCCCAAAACATAAAAATTGGTCATGGAACCATAATTTAAATAATTTTAATAAGTATTAAAAAATAATATATTTTAATTATATAAATATTTATAGGCATTCATAAAAATTATGGATTAAAATTTAAATTACTCAAATCAAGGAGACAATAGGCCATACATTTGCATTAAAGTTATATACATTTTTAATCTACAAATATATAAGGTAAGGTAAATATTAATACAATATTCCATAATAATATTATTATATATATCTGATGTATTTCCTAAATAAAATCCTCATTATATTTCATGTGAAATTATAGTTAAAATGAATCATATCAGATCGTGGAGATGGTAGTAAATATGTATGCACGACCGACATTACCATTTCTCAGAAACATTAGATGATGCAAATTTATAAATAATATTATAATTATAGTGTTATAAATATATTATAAATATCATGTATAATCATTAATACTATCAAAATACAAAAAATATATAATATGGTAATGGCAATTGAATTTTACCGTTATGTGCATGTGATAACACATATGTATTCACAAGCGATACATTCACTTCCTGTCTGATGTGAAAGGGGGTGTATAATGATATTGTTTTTGTAATAATACTAAAATATTATCAAATTTAGTATAATTATGTTATTCGTATTAATAGATACCCTAAACTTAGAAAATGTATATAATAGTATAAAAGATATTGATATATCTTAATGATTACAAATTCTTGGAATGGGATCCTTTTGATTTCCTCTAAATTACCCTACTATCAGACCTTTTGGAATACCATAAACTCTAGAATAATTATTGACATAATGGATTGATGGATTTCGTAGATTTTTCTTTATTTAGAACACTCAACATGATCTAAGGAATGGGGGGGGGGATATGTCCATGTATAATATAGGTTATGATCATTATTGGAATATCATAAAATATTAAATTTTAATAATTAAAAATTCAATAAAAATTACACAACATGGTTATGGATTATATTATATGATATTATATTGTTTTTTCTCATTAAAAAATATTAAATTTTAATTTTTTGGTGTTATTTTAACACTATAATTTTTATTAATCCACATGTAATGTATTTTAATTTTAAAATTTTAAAAACAATTTCAATATTAATATGATTCATTATTTAATTATAATGTGAAGATTAAAATATAAATGTCAATTTTAATGATGTTTTATACCAAATAATAATCATTTTATATTTCTAATGAATTTTAATTTTTTAAATTTTTTTAATATAATAAAATTTTGATAAAATATCATTACTGTCATTTTGTGATCTTTTCATTACATTAACTTTAAGAAAATCCATAAAACATGATAACTTTTAAAAAATTGCTTAACATACCCATACAAAGTCATATTCATCGTTAAATTCTTGTATACCCTTAAATAAGCAAAATTTTATTTAATTTTTTATTTTAAAAATTGTATTTTTATATTTCTCATTAATTAAATAATTATTGATTTATTATTCAGTAATTATTTAATGCAAATATTTCTACATTAAAATTTATCGAAAAAAATAACATAATAGAAATAAACATTTTTTATTTCCTTAGAATATAAATACTCAAACAACAATATGTATAAATATATTTTAAAAATTTTATTGTATTGAAAACATTAATGTGAAAATATTTATTTTCAATTATATAAAACATGTTAATCCTCATAATCAAATATGAGTACCCCAAAACTGATAAATAAAATAATATCATGAATTTATGTTTCATTATTTATAAATTGGGAATAATATTTTTTTGATAACTTAAATTCGTTCCAATGCAGACACATAAAAAATACATATGAAAAAGAAAGTGATATTATGCGACTTCCTTTTACTTAAATAATATTAAAGTCTATTCTATTAAAATAATTTTCATTAAAATACTCAAATTTTTTAAGTAAAATTTAATTGTAGATTTGAAGTCACAAATTATGTTTTGGTCATGTTTTATGTTCATTGTATTGTCATTATAATTTTATTTTTATCCTTAATTACTCAATTTACAATTTATCATCGAAAAAATTAGTTCTCATGATATTGTTCATATTAGAAAAAAATAGAAGTTTTGTATTTAAAAATTTTATTATACCTGATTCAAAATATTATATCCAATTTTTCTTATTCAAAACACATATTATTTTGAATTTAATTTAATATAAAACTTGAAAAACACCACGGACAACAATTTTTTTAAAATATTACCTTTTTAAATATAAAAGGTTTTACATTAAATTCAGTAATATAATCCTTTATAAAATTCATAATTGTATATTATTTTAGAAAAATTAATTAAAATAATAAATAACAGTACAATACATTGTTTTTATTTTTATATACTTTAAATTAAAATTCGGTTGTTAATAAAAATAATTTTTTTTCATTATTTCGTGACAAATAGTTTCCAAAAAACTATTTTTTTAAATAATATTATTATGACGTTTTGAATTCAAAAATTTATTTTAATTTTGCATATAAAATTTATATTACTTTTTGAAACTATATTTATTCATAAAAAAATATAATTTTTACAAAAATGTGTTATTGAAGAATGAACTGTCTTCACAATGAATTATATGATAATTTCTCTAATCCAATACCAAGACATTCATATTTGTTGAGACCATTATATCCATATCTTAAACCATTTATTCATATCCATTCCTATAATTTTATCTTTGATGTTATAAAAAAAATGTTATATTTTATTAATATTTCATGTTTCATATGAACTTATTATTGTGTGAAAAAAATATAAATAAAATTATTTCAATTAAAAATTAATTTAAAAAACTATATTGTCACATTTTACCCCTGAATTAATGAATATCTCCATTTAAATTCTTATCTTTCATAAATGTTTTAACATTTGATATTTCGTTCATAGAAACCCACATAATAAATATGAATAAAATTTATCCCCTAACAAATGAAGATGGAATCATAAATGAAACCTAATATTACACATAAGTCAGATTATACTAAGGAAAAATAAAAAATTATGGAGTTTGAAGTGAAAAGTAGTCCGCCTGAACTAATATATAGTAATAAATAATGTTTACATGAAACAGTTACAAACCATAAAATAAAATACAATATAGATTAAAAAAAAGAAATTACTATCAAAAAATATAATGATTATGGGATAAATTTTTTAAAACAAATATTTAGAATATATTCATACTTGAATTCATTTTATAAGTACAACATCACTATTTTTTTGTCCCTAGATTAATCACTTCTTCATCTCATACTCTACAAAATTATGATGAAATTGTAATTCACTAAGAACTAGTGGATCATAAGATCTATAATGAAATGAAAATCCTTTCCTTTTTTCTCTATTTGTCACCAAAAGAATATATTTTATAAATTTTATAAAATACACACATATATTTATATGGTGAATTAATACATTAATCTATAAATAATATTCTAAAAATAAAATAAAATATTTCTCTAAATAGTTTCCCCTATGATTCATTTAAAAAATTCATCACCAATTCTTTTGAAATTAGTTAACTATATTTTGAAAATGAAATTATCATTAATTCTGTAAACCAATTGAGCATCTCTTATTTGTTACACACCAACTAGTTAAAATAATAATCATGTATTCTCTTGAAACATTTTAATATCTTTAATTACAATAAAAAATATAGAAATCAATTATGTTTTCAAGAAATTTAAATTTTGAAATAAAATTTATTGACAATGTTATAAAATGTATCCCTAAACATCATCATCATCATATTAATAATAGGTTACAAGGTCTTCAATACTATTAATATTATTTTATCATAATCAAATTTCACATAATATCATTATCACAACATCACATATGTATTAAGGGTTATCCTTCGCTTAATCATTTTATCTCCAAAACACCACCTTAATCACATTTCATGATAACAAGTACCATTCACCATATGATTTCAAATCCTTAGTAAAAAACTATAGCAGACTTATATATAGATTATAAATTTTTCAACAATACTATAAAAGTACTTATACAATATTACTCTTGAGTTCCAATTCCAAAACACCAAATCCTTCAACATTTTCATTTTCATACACCATATTTCTAAAATGTATCACCATATATTCCCCATTATCAATTTTTTAGATGTTTTTTACTTCGACCAATGATGTTAACCATCATATTTTGGAAGGGGTTAACACAATGCCAATTTTTTTACCCATGTAAAATTGATGAATTAGTGGGGCATTATAATCATTTTTCTTTTTTCTATTATATTATCTATCATATTCATATAATTATAACATTAATTAAAATTTTCTAAAATAAAATTTACATTGAAATTATCTTCCATTTCAATTAAAATACTCCCCTTGAGGTTTTTTTCCACATTATTGTCCATTAGTTTGTTGGAATGTCTTTCCAAAATGTGATTTTTTTTGTTTTCATGTGGCTCAGTATTTATTTCTATATCAAATTTATTTAAATAGCGGAATTTTACAATTTAAATATCAATATTTATACACAAAATATGACCTCTTAATATATTTTAATGTACCATATGGCCAATTCTGTTGGGTCAGAACAAACGAGGAATGATGGAAAGAGGGGGGGTGAATTGCCTTTTAAAAAATGATTAACAAATTAAAATCAAAGTGAAAGATGCAGCGGAAATAAAGGAGGCAAGACACAAGAAATTGATAACGGAGTTCAGCCAAAACCCGGCCTACGTCTCCGCTCCCAACTCAACCGTTGAGAGATTCCTACCGCTTGCTTTTCAATGGTTTTAGCAAGAAACCCACTAGGCTTTGAGGTAGCACTAGGACCTATTACAGCTTGCTTTTTGTGGTTTAGCAAGAACCCACTTGCTTTTGATGGTTTAGCAAGAACCCACTAGCCTTTTTAACGGGTGAAGGCTAGCTCACCGAAAACTCAAGCCTTTTAAAAGGAAAGGCTTGACTAACCTCTTCACACCTTAATGGTGGTGTGAGAACCCAAAAGAAAGGGGGATGAGAAAAGGGTTTGGGGTTTGTAGGCACAAACCCAATTTTAAAGCTCAAAATGAATATAAAATAAAAACCGTATTGGAGGAAGACTTGGGCGCCAATTGGATGATGGAGCTGATGTAGCGTGCTCTCCCAAGCTTCTTGAGGGTGCTCTTGAATGTGGAATTGGATAGAGCACTTGGGGTTCCCTTGGAGGAATGCACCGGAGGTACGCCAAATGATCAACAAGGTGTCCGTGGGCTTCCGTATCTTTCTGGTAGGTGTCTGGGGCTTCCTTGGCCTTTATTTATAGGCATGGAACCCTTGGGGAGGCTTCGGAGCCGTTGGAGAGGTCTTCGGAGCCGTTGGAGGCCAAAAGAGGGTTGACTGGTCAAACCCAACGGCTAGTTTGACTGGGCTACCGGCGGGCCGGTGCAGGGCCACCGGCTGGCCGGTGCCTTGGCAGAGGAGAGGAGATTTGGTCCAGGCTCTACCGGCTGACCGGTGCCAGAGCCACCGGCTGGCCGGTGGGAAGACAGTAGGTCTCACTGTTGGGGCTGGGTGCCACCGGCTGGCCGGTGCTGAGGCCACCGGTCGGCCGGTGGGGAGGCAGTAGCTTCCCTTTGAGTGCAGGTGCCACCGGCTGGCCGCTGATGTGCCACCGGTTGGCCGGTGGTCTGGACAGAAGGATGCCTTCTGTCCAGGCTCCTATCGGTTGGCCGATGCACTTCCATCGGTTGGCCGGTGGACTGAATTTCAGTCCACTTGAGATGCTTTCTTGGGCCATTCCTTTGGCAATCTCTTTCCTATCATCCAAAACACTTAAAACACAATATTAGATAAATAAGAAGGTTATTGTGATCATTAAAAATCAAACAACGAGGGGAACGAGATGTACAACAATCTCCCCCTATTTTGATGATCACAATCACCAAAACAATTAAAATAAAATACTGAAATTGAAAGGAAATGCTAAGCATGATGAAAAGGATTCTCCCCCAATCAATCAAGAAATTTCTCCCCCTTTGTGATTATCAAAATAGAATGGGGCAAAAAACTTGATTGAGGGAAAACATTTGAAAGACAAGATTGAGATTTGAAAATCAATTGAGATTTTTAAACCAAATGAAATTTGAAATTTGAATTGAAAGTTTTGAAAAAAAAATTGAATCCAAGTGTTGAAATTGAAATGAAAAATTTTGAATAACAGTTTAAAAGATCCTAACTCCCCCTAAATAAAAACAAAAAGTCACCGGGGAGAGGGATTTTGAAAAGAGACAATTTTAGGCCCGGAGAGACTCGCTAGAAGGGATTTTTCAATCCACACTTGTCTCATAGCGGGTCTTCTCCTATAGAACTCAGCGGAAAAGAAAATAGACTTGGGTTGACCGTACCGGGCGTTTTTACAATTACACTCATAAATGAGGTGCCCGGGTTTTTTACAATAATTACAAAATTTGAAACTAGAGCTCCCCCTTACAAAAACAGTTGGAGCATGGGAGGAGGAATCTATATTGGTATATCCTAGCCCTTGGGTGGTTCTAGATATACGTTGGGAACCAAGCAAATTGTTCAAATTTTGTTCCCCTTGGGCGAACTTAGCTAGGGTCTCTCTTAGGTCTTTGATGGTTGATTCCATGGAATCAACATTTGGGAAATTTTGGATTTTGTGGGACAGTTCGTCCTTCTCTTTGAGAAGTTGGTCTTTTTTGGAGGAAAGTTTTTTGAAATTCTTTTTTAAAGCGACAAATTTTGAAGAAAGCTCATGAAAACCATTTTCTAGTTGGTCTCTAACGTGTGAGAGTTCTTCATAGGATAGATGATTTAAAGAATTGGAATTTGAAGAACAAGAGGAGGAGTCGGATGATGTTACCTCATGGAATGCCACTAGGCATTTTGTACCTTGGTCGCTCGAGGAGGAGGAGGAGGATGAGGTGTCACTCCATGTCGCCTTGAGGACCTTCTTCTTTCCTTTTTCCTTAGCCCGTTTTTTGTTGAGTGGGCAATCGGGCTTGTAATGGCCCTTTTCGCCGCACCCGTAGCATTTTACATTGGGCTCGGATTTTTCGGTGGGTTCTTGCTTTCGCGCCTTGCGAGATTTCTTCTTCTTCTTATGCTTCTTCATAAATTTATGCATTTGGCGGGCGAGATTCTCCATTTCCGAGTCGCCGCTTGATGATGAGGAAGATGAGGAAGGAGATGAGGAAGAAGATGAGGAGGAGCTTACTTCCTTTTGTACCTTGAGGGCAATGTTCTTTGGTGTCTTGATTGGTGTGCCCTCCTTTTGAGCTTGCCTCCTCATCGTGATCTCATAAGTCATGAGAGATCCGATGAGCTCCTCTACCGGCATATTTTTGACGTCCTTAGCTTCTTGGATCGCCGTCACCTTTGGTGCCCATGAGCTCGGAAGGACCCATAAGATCTTCTTGACCATCGTCTCGGCTGAAACATCATCACCAAGAGATTTCCTTCCATTACACACGTCAGTAAAGCGAGTAAACATTTCAGAAATTGATTCATTTGGGTGCATGGAAAATGACTCAAAATCTTGACGATACATGTCCAATCGAGTGTCCTTGACTTTGTTGGTCCCCTCATGGGTAACCTCCAATAGTTTCCATATTTCATGTGAGGAGGTACAAGTGGACACTCGATTGAATTCATTTCGGTCAAGGCCGCAATGGAGAGCGTTCATGGCTTTGCCATCAAGCTCAAAGTTTCTAATGTCGGCTTGGGTCCATTTGGATTCATCGGGAGAGGAAAGGGTGTAACCTTGCATGACTATTTTATAAATGGGATAACCTATACTTCTAAGAAAGGTGGTCATGCGGGTTTTCCAATAATTATAGTCGGTCCCATCAAAAAATGGAGCCCGACCCAATGAGAGGCCCTCGGGGGCGAAAGAGGTTGATGCCATCTTAATGGATCTTGAATTTGAAACCGGGTTAGGGTATTACTCAAATTATCCCTCTGATACCAATTGATGGGTCGGAAGAAAAGCGAATGAGGAAAAGAGGGGGGGTGAATTGCCTTTTAAAAAATGATTAACAAATTAAAATCAAAGTGAAAGATGCAGCGGAAATAAAGGAGGCAAGACACAAGAAATTGATAACGGAGTTCGGCAAAAACCCGGCCTACGTCTCCGCTCCCAACTCAACCGTTGAGAGATTCCTACCGCTTGCTTTTCAATGGTTTTAGCAAGAAACCCACTAGGCTTTGAGGTAGCACTAGGACCTATTACAGCTTGCTTTTTGTGGTTTAGCAAGAACCCACTTTCTTTTGATGGTTTAGCAAGAACCCACTAGCCTTTTTAACGGGTGAAGGCTAGCTCACCGAAAACTCAAGCCTTTTAAAAGGAAAGGCTTGACTAACCTCTTCACACCTTAATGGTGGTGTGAGAACCCAAAAGAAAGGGGGATGAGAAAAGGGTTTGGGGTTTGTAGGCACAAACCCAATTTTAAAGCTCAAAATGAATATAAAATAAAAACCGTATTGGAGGAAGACTTGGGCCCCAATTGGATGATGGAGCTGATGTAGCGTGCTCTCCCAAGCTTCTTGAGGGTGCTCTTGAATGTGGAATTGGATGGAGCACTTGGGGTTCCCTTGGAGGAATGCACCGGAGGTACGCCAAATGATCAACAAGGTGTCTGTGGGCTTCCGTATCGTTCCGGTAGGTGTCCGGGGCTTCCTTGGCCTTTATTTATAGGCATGGAACCCTTGGGGAGGCTTCGGAGCCGCTGGAGAGGTCTTCGGAGCCGTTGGAGGCCAAAAGAGGGTTGACTGGTCAAACCCAACGGCTAGTTTGACTGGGCTACCGGCTGGCCGGTGCAGGGCCACCGGCTGGCCGGTGCCTTGGCAGAGGAGAGGAGATTTGGTCCAGGCTCTACCGGCTGACCGGTGCCAGAGCCACCGGCTGGCCGGTGGGAAGACAGTAGGTCTCACTATTGGGGCTGGGTGCCACCGGCTGGCCGGTGCTGAGGCCACCGGTCGGCCGGTGGGGAGGCAGTAGCTTCCCTTTGAGTGCAGGTGCCACCGGCTGGCCGCTGGTGTGCCACCGGTTGGCCGGTGGTCTGGACAGAAGGATGCCTTCTGTCCAGGCTCTTATCGGTTGGCCGGTGCACTTCCATCGGTTGGCCGGTGGACTGAATTTCAGTCCACTTGAGATGCTTTCTTGGGCCATTCCTTTGGCAATCTCTTGCCTATCATCCAAAACACTTAAAACACAATATTAGATAAATAAGAAGGTGATTGTGATCATGAAAATCAAACAACGAGGGGAACGAGATGTATAACAAATTCCCTTTGGGGATATGGTTTTAATCCATTCAATAAATTAAAACCATTAATTTCAGGTTGGTTGGTAATTCAATATTTGTAAAATTTAGGTCTTGTGATACTTGATTCAATGGTTTGGACAAATTCATTTTCCATTTGAATTAATTTAGTGAATTATTTATCCATTTTTTGTTTGAAGAGTTTAAGGAATTTATTTATTGAAAAATAAGTTTGGGAACACATCCCTTTTGATAAAGTAAATTTTTACTAGTTTCCTCTTATTCTTCATAATGTTCCAATATTGATCCAAATCACCTTACATGAAATAGAGAAAAATATTTTATAATGTTATGAATATGGGATAAATAAAAAATATATTTATAATGCTACTGAATCATTAATCATCCATTATTGGATTAGAAGACTGTATAAACGAATATATATGTCGCCTCAAGAATGTCTTAATAAATATTTTTCTTTTTTTCATTTAGACTTCTACTATCATTCATATATTGAGAATGTTTTATTTGTATCATACCACATTTTTCGTTCTTGTTCCCATAATTGTCATATACTTAGGAGGATGAACAAGGAATTTCCCATCAGATTATCCATTATGAATGTTCCTTATATTTCCCTCCATATACTAAAATAGAAATCATAGTTTGAGTAAAAAAAAACTTTGTAAGAAAACAACATAATTAAGAGAGATGATGGAAAAATCCTGAAAACATATTTGTAATAAATGAACCCTTATTTTAATACTAGGTTATTCATGATTTTTATCAAAACATGTGGATTTTATCATATATATGTTAATATACTGAGAGTTTACATAAATTATTTCTAACCCTAAATATCCATATATTTTATAAGCCCATCTATCATACCCACTATAGCCGCACATTATTTTTAGATGAAATAATTTCTAATTTTTAGATGAATAATGATATAATACATGTATGTACCATAATGTATTAGAGTCAGAAGAAGCTATAAAAACAATCTCCATAGTTTAATAATGATCATTAATATCTCCCATAAATATAATCTCACATAATACACTTCTTTGGTATAACATACCTAAACATTTTGTCATCACCTATAGAATGAAACATAGTAAAGGGTGACCTATGATACCTAGTAAGTGTAAAAATATGAGATATCAATCCATGATAATATGAATGGATAATATTAGTATAAGTTTTTTTAATCAGGAATATAACTTACTATGTTTGTACACAATTTTTCATTAATCATAAACAATATTCATTTGAGAAAAACATTATTATTTCAAAAAACATGAATCATAATAGCTATAAATCATAATAACACAATCCTTAACCATAATTTTAAATCATAAATATGTGTGATTTCATTATAAGTATAGAAAAAATTTATATGTTAATGTTAATAAAAAATAAAATCATATTTTTTTGTTCCACCCATTTCTCATAAGGGATCATGCACTTTTACTTGTTTCCCATAATGGATCAAGCATGTAGACATGTTCCCCATTGTTTAAGAACATATACTTGTTTCCTAAAATAGTATAATGAGATATAATTCATTAACCAATTTTTTATTGGGAAAAATAAGTCCCACCCATTACATAACAAATTCTATTGATATGTGTTCCACATAAACATAATTAATTCATCATAAACATTTCATCATAACATACTCCATCTAAATGAAATGGATCACATAAATATAATTTCATGATATGCTTAAACCGAATATAAAAATAATAAGGATAGTATACTATAACCACGTAAATAATAAGTAACTTAAAATATGTTTATCTTATATGAAAAATGATTATGAAATATCACTTGAAATAATTAATAATGAAAATATAATATCCATTTTTAAATAACATTTTTATAGTTCCACAATTTCAAAAGAAAAAATATCCATTTAATGAAATATTATAATATTATATAGGATGTCTCAATATATTAATGTGTTAACATTGTGAGAAAATAATCTCAGGTTTTATATGTTAACGAAATATTCCTTTTATATTGTGTTGAAAAATTTAAAAAGTACAATGTTTGGAAAGTGATTAAAATATAACATTAGAACAATATTTTAAAAAGAAAAACATTTATAAAAGTGACATTAACATTTCATTGGAGAATATTATAAACCGTTTTCTGAATATTTTTAAATGAAATGGATTTTGAATATAAATATTCCATTGTGTATACATAAAAAACTATCAATAGTAATAATGAGATGTTGAATTAAACCTTGAAAACATTGTAATCATTTGAAGAGTATGCCACATGAATGAATGAAAATTATATATATATATATATATATTTAAATAAAATGGACATTAACTTAATATTATTTAAATTAATACAATTTTCTTATATATTCCTCTAAAAAATAAGTACTGTACGAGGCATGCGTCTCATTGAAATAAATGTGAGGCAAAAAATCCCAAACATCAAGTATAAAATTTAATTATTCAGATAAAAATTACAATAAAAAAAAAATAAATATATCATAAATTTACTTAATATCAATATACCCATAATAACCATTATTATTTTTTGATAAAATATAAAACCCAATTTAATTATAAATTATTATTTAAATCATTTTTCTTAGTGATCACTACTTCATTTTCACAGTATGTTTTGGGTTTGGTACTCCTTGTATTTATACCTTAATCTGGTAACATAATTTCCAAAATTCCCATCATATTTTAAAATTAATATATTTTTAATATAATAAATATTTATAATCATTCATTAAAATTAGATATATAATATTTAATTACTCTATTCATAGAGATAGTTGGTTGTGTATACTCATGAAAGACATTTCCATTTTTCATCAAATGAAATGAAATATATGAAATAATATTAATCCATTAAATGATCTTTATTAGGTTATATATATCATATTTTTCCCCAAAACATTCCTTATTTCAATCCAAGTTAAATATAAGTTAAAATTAATCACATGGCATCAGGGATATTGTAGTCTATACATATCCAAAGGTGACGTTATCGTTTCACAAATGATTAGATGAAGATAAGTTATACATAATATTATCATTACATATGTATAATTATATTATAAATATCATATTTAATCATTAATTCCATCACAATACCAATAATTAAAATATGGTTATAAAAATTAAATTTTATCGCTATGTGGAGACAATTATTTTTACCTACACATGAGAGATAATTTAAATTCATGTTTTATTATAATGCATTTATGTCACAGTTTGTTAAAAATCATAATAAAATTAAATAATATTTGGTATTATTTTTTTGTTAATGAAATCATATATTACTAGTAGGTATATATGTGTATAAAAATAAAGTGATCGGTTATATTGATTACCTCTTATACAAAATGGATACCTTAGATATAAACTAATGTACTTTAGAGTTCGTAATTTTTTAATATCAAGACATTTATTATGTGTTTACAAAAGTATAAAAGATAAATTTATATATTATGGTCATTGAGGAAGACTAAATGTGATCTAAATATGTGGGGGAGGATATTTCCTTTCATAATATAAGCGGGTGTATTTTTGGAAGGTATTAAAATATTAAATTATAATAAATAAATATTTAATCTAAATAAATCAAAATTTATATAGATTAAAATATTATATATCGTAATATTTTAATTTCATGGACAAATATTAATTTTTTATGTTTTTTGTTCTTTTGAACCTTATCATTTTGATTAACTCGTAGAAAAATTATTATAATTTTAACTATTGTAAAAAATATTCATCTTTAAAAGGTTGGAATTTTTTCCGATAATTTTCAAATTGGATAAAAAATAAAATATTTAAGAAATTTTTTAATCAATCAGAAATAATTTTTATTGTTAATTATAATTTTTCAATTATTAATTTGTTAATAATGTATTATTTTGATAAAATATCCTTAGTGTTAATCTCAAAAAAATTCATTACATTGACCTTCTGATAATCTAAAAGTGCATGATAAATCTGATGAAAATTAAAAAACCCACAATATATCATAATATTAATAAAATTCAAGTGAAAAATAAATATTGTCCAATTATATTTATATTAATATTTTTTAGAGAATTTATTTTATTTTATTTCATTACATGAATAATTACTACAATATCATTTAATAATTATTTGAGGTACTTATATCATAAATAAAATTTAAAAATAATGTTACATTATCAAGATAAATATTTTATTTTTAATTATAATATATATATTAGAACATATATTCAGAATACACTTTTATTTAAAATGTTATAGTAACGATTACAAGAATATGGAATATTTGATTTTTTGTTAAAAAAATAATATAAACATAAAAATATTATTAAAATTTACCCAAATGTTATAAATAAATTTATATACTAAAACAAAATCTTGTAATTTAATATCTTATTGTTATATTCAATCATAACATAACTTTTACCAAATATAGACACATAAAAGATATTTTAGAAAAAGAAATTTTCATTTTGTGACATTCATTGATTTAAATAATATATAATTACTTATTATAGATGAATGTTAATTGACATCTATATTTAGATCCTTATGTGTAATGGGTATACATAACTTCATAAAATAATATTTTGTGCTAATTTATGGTCATTTTATTGTGCACATTATTTTATTTTAAACCTTAATTACCAAATTTTCCATTTATCTTAGTAAAAACAATTTCCATGATTTCTAATCACATTGGAAAAATTAAACGTTATCTATTTACTATGTTTTGACCCCCTTTTTTAAAATATATTATAAATTTTAAATAATTCAAATTATATAGAATTAAAATTAATTTTGGATAAATATTTCAAAACGACATGAATGACACTTTTTCAGAATAAATGCACATTTTAATATTAATTATTTTTAGCACAAATTCGTGTATAATTTAATTTTTTAAAAAAAGTATTTTTATTTTAGTAATCTAAAATGAAGTAATTAAAAATTAAATATATTTAATAAAATAATTTTACCATCTATATTATTTTATATCAAATAATGTTATCAATAAAAATTAAAATTATCTTTATTTATATAAAATCAAGGTATTAAAAAAATTTATGAAAAACATTTTCTGATAATATTTGAATTTTGAATGAAAAATTAATAAAATATTATTTTAGAATTCCTTTTATATTAATTTAATAATTTAATATTTAATCATTAAAAATAATAGAAACTCATTTTTGAATAAAAAATATTTTTGAACAATAAGTTACTTTATTAAAATTATGTGATCATTTTTATAAGAACATAAAAATAAATTCATATTGAGTTGAAGCTGCACATTTATTAAATAACTCATTATATTTATTCATTACAATTTAATGGTACTGAAAAGAATAAAATATATTATTTTAATTATATTTCATGGTTTGTCAAAAACTATTCTTGTACAATGCATAGTCTATAAAAAATGAAATTATCTAAAACTAAATATAATAAAATTCTCTTGCTATTATAGCCTTATAATAGATTTATTCTATAAAAAGACCCACATTGCTAGTCACATATTTTATTACCACTTATTATTTTTAAAAATATAGACATTCCAAACATAAAACCCCACAAAATCCCCTATTTTCATTACTTTCTTGAAACTAATTTCCATACCAGGTGATTTTAATTTGGATATGAAATTTCATTAATAAAAATAAAACAATGAAAATCTAAATATATATCATTTTTTTCTTATCATTAGGATAAATTTTTTACACCTCTAAAGTTATATCTTAATATCTAAATTCATAAATTCACCAAGATATATACATGATGAACTCTTTGTTGTCGGATATATTTAATATAGGATCACTATTTTCCAATGGACCATATTACTAATAGAAGTAATTATTATGTTTCACTCCTGCATAAGTCTCACAAATATGATTTCTATTATCTTATATCATATTGGTAGGATCAACACAATAATGAACTTCTTGGAAATATTTATTCTCAAGTAATAATAAAATGTGTTATGTGCCCCATTATGAAACAAAAAATTAATTGAGTACTAATTTAATTTATGATGATACATTGGAAATAAATATTATTGTCTCTATTATTGTGTTATTAATAATATCTCCCCTTAAACAGAAATTTTATCTATAATTCAAAAATTTTAAACATTAAAGCTTGTCGTCAGTATCTAGAAAAATTATTAGTGAAATACAATTATATAAAATGATTATATAATATGTTTAGTATCATTGATACATATAGATAAAAATTTATATTAATGGAATATTACATATATATTATAACATCAATGCATTTTTATCATATCACAATCATGATGTATCCGAGTACCATGGTATGATTTGGGAATGATTTAACAATATTTATTGAATAGTTTATTGATTTAGTGAGTAGAAAATTATTCTCTTTAAAACTGTGATGAATGTGACCTCCAATCATCTTAACCAAAATTAATTCCATTGAATCACTAGAATGTTCCTAAGGACTAGTTGAATTTCAATAGTTGGTCAACACATGATATAAATAAATTGTGGGTATAGAGTCTAACATGAAGTAGAACAGTCAACCACATTTAAATATTTTTTCATAAATTTAGTCAGTTGAGACTGATTTTATATTAACTTATTCAAACTATTAGATTAATACATTTTTTGTTGACCACATTCCATTGATAATCATGAATACATTCGTGTTTGCCTTTAATAAAATATAATTGTATTATCCAACTCACTAAATCATGTCAATGTACATGGATAGATTATAATCCACTTGAAATCATCCTTGAAAACATTTTATCTCATGAGATTCCAATAAAATCGATTATAAAATTTAAAGTGGTATACCCATAAAAAATAAGTAATTTTACACATATTAAGTGACACTATTCGAAATCATTTCAGTTCTATGTGAGAAAATAATTCATTAATCTAACTACCCAACCATGGAGGTAAAATATGAGATCCCTAAGTCTATGTATCCCCTATGACCATCCCTCCAATGTTAGATTGTTTCAAATCGTATAGCATTGGTAGATGTATCAAAACACTCTAGGATAATGTCCATGGAATGTAATTATACATACATACCATATCATAAGAATGTTGAGGAGGAATACAACATACTCAACACAATTATAAAGACACACGGTAAGGATCCTTAAAAAACCTATCAACTCATTCATTTAATTATGACCCCATTAAGATAGTAATTTTTGGATTAGGATACTACGAGTGATCAAATACAAGTCACCCAGATGGGATTCCATTGAAAATGCCCTTCCATGAGCAAAAAACTACCAGGGATTAGTCCCTTTAAACTATTAACATTGATGAGGAACACAAGCAAACCATGTCTATAATTAAATACCATTCTTATGTCATTTACCCCCAAAATAGTCCACTCTTATTATTATTGATGAAATAAAAGAATAATGTATTTATATCCAAATAGAGAGACTTAGAGTTAGATAATATTCTTTATCTCATATATGATATTCATTAGAAAATCCTTTCAAGTATATATATCTCTAATATCTCTATTTCAAAATATCATGACCACCAATATATCTTATAAATAGGATAAAATGATCCTTAGTATATTTCAATATCCAATATGGGAAAATAAGTTTTCTCATAACCACATAAATTAAATAATATCATTGATATATCACTATGGCTATTGAAGAACATGACCATATCCCCATTTTTATTCATTAAAATCGTCATCATATCCTAATTTATAAAAATTTATACCTAGAACCAATATTCCCAATCATTCTGTAGTCCCTTGGCATATCCCAATAATCAATTTTTAGTATGACGATGTCTCTATATCCAATACTAGGGTAATATAGAATACCTCAGATATCACATATGAGAATGATCATATCCATATATCCAAAATTGGATCATAAAAATATATTAGATGTCAACGAACGAGAGAATCATATCCATTTCACCATAATATGATCACACCAACACACTCTAAAAAACGATCTAGAGATGGTATATATTATTAATCCTTCCTGGGTTGATCAATAAAATATTGATTCAATGATATATGAGATGTTATATATTTCAAATAACATGAATAAGTCTCATCATTAGATATTGGTAGAATTAATTCCACATAATAAAAATATGATATAAATAATACATTAGTCTCATGATTAAAATAATAAATCCCCCAATTGGTCAATAAACCATAGTCCTAATTGATTGGTTACCTATATATTTGTTAAATATAAAATGTTAATTGGAAATCATTTCTACATAATATAACACATTTAGAATACCTTCTAGACAATACATATTTCTATATTATCTTCATAAGAGGGGGAAAAAAGTATATACAGGTGTTATAAAAACCTACATAATTTAAATAGTAATAGCAGGTCCTCATGTTATAAATGAAAATCAAATGAGACACATTGGAATGACGGAAAAATTGTATTCAGAATAAGATGTAATTATGGTTATTTTATATAATCTAGGATAACTGGAAATGTAATGTCCTATAAAAAACATATTCCATTTAAAATGATTTCAAAATCATGATACATTAAACATGATTCCATGAACATTGTTATGAGGACATGTTTATGGAATGACAATGTAGTGAAAATATAATCATTGAGTCAATAAGTCAAGTCTACCCACCAAGACATTCCTCAGATTTTAGGTTTTAGAAAATCACCATTATAAAATATTAGTCTTGTTATAATTCTCTTGTATTTATGTGGGATAAAAACATTCATGTGGAGATTCTCTTCAGGATAAATCCTCTCACATACCTATCATAATGTGATAAATCCATTGACGTACCATTTTACATGGTATTAATAATTTGGTGTTCCCTCTCTCTTGGTATAAAACGTCATATTTTTACTTTTGAGAACATCTGAAATAATGAAAAACCAAGGAATTAGGGGTGATAAGGTACCCCATCAATCATTAAACATACATATAGGTGCCATGTAAAATCAATTGTTTTAATATCAAAAAGATCCCATTTAAATATAATGTTTTTTATAAACAAATTAAAAAAAAGAATAAAAATTAAATATAATTGGATATATAAATTATAAATTTTTAATAAAAATAAAATTACAATAATATTTATTAGATGAAATAACCATCATTTTGATATTGAAATTCCTTGGTAGAAAAAATGTAAAATAGAAAATCTGAAAATATTTTAAAAATTATAATAAAATATGGTGTTAAAATAAATTTTAAAAAATATATAATTGATGATGAAATGGTAAGGCTTTTAAACATATTTTAATGAGTTATAACTAGAAAATAACATAAAAAATATATAGGATAACAAAAATGAGGAGTTTAATATAATACAATTCATTTTAAAAGGATTAAATCCCTTTTGTAAATTTTAAAATGAATTTATTAAAAACTCAAATCATTATTAGGATAATGAAACAGATATTTAACACTAAATAAATAGGAATAAAATGAAAATTTGAGAACAAAATTTTAGTTTTGACTTGTGAATGTATGACATTGGCAGGAAGTAAAAAAATGATATTTATGAAATTAAATTAAATTAAATGGGAAACATTCATAAATTAATTTTATTTTCACAAAAAAATTAATTCATTTTGTAAGAATAATTTTTTTATGAATACTAATTTACCATTAAATTAAGATGTAAGTATTAAATAATATCTTTGTATGCAATAATATATCATTCATCATTGATAGTATTCATATATAATTAAATGTGATCCATGGAAAACATTTGAGTCTTGAAAACCCCTTATATCTTTTCTAATCATTGAATTAAAATCTCGTGAGAGATTGAACATGGAATCAAACATTAAATATAATTAAATATATGGGAATTGAGAAAAAATTGAAACACTGGACATATTCTAGAATTAGATAATTAGTTTTATTAATTTTAGACAAAGAAACTATTATATTCAACTTTACCGTAGTAGATAACAATATAAAATCCTATATAAAAAATAAATATGTGTAGTTTCATATTTATGAACTTGTTTACATACATTAAGATTTATAAAATTAATTTATATATATATCCTTCAATGGTGTTATAGTTCTGTATTCACGTAAATAATATGGATAATAGTGGATTTGATTTTGTCATAGTGATGTCTATTGAAAAAGGGATTACGAACCATATTTATAGGGGATAAATATTGTATCTAACTATGAAGGAAAAAATATGATTTTAAAGAACTTATTATTAATATTTTGTATCATAATAATAAGTAAATAATATGTTTTTCAAAAAATGACATTCTTGAATGTAATAAAAGTGGGAGATAATCAAGAAATTATTTTAGTAGAAAAACTAATATTAAAAATGTTTAACAGGATGTTTATAATAATATAGAATAAAAACCCACCATTAATAAGATATAATTTGTATTTGAATGAGATTATTACATACATATGAAATAATAATCTATTAATCCTCAAAGTCCTTAGAAAAAAAGTATTGTTTTGGAAGGAGGAATACAACACATACATTTTAAGTAACATTGTAATTCTTGGGAGAGCTTCATAGAACATTAGGAGTATATTGTGAGATATTAATATATGAATATCAATTGTAATTTTACGACTAATTATTTTTTATAAGGGTTGAGAAAATTGAATGTAACAATATCCTTTTGTTGGTAAATTATTTTTTTCATAAAAACCCGCGTAATGAATTTGTATGAATTAAATGACGTGGGGTGTTTGGTGGGTTTTGTGACTTTAGAGAATTAGGTAGATAAAATGTATATTAGAAATGTGGTTATGACATTAGTGTATTGAAATTATTTATTGATTATTTAAGTGATATTATAAATGTTAAATACAATAGATTCTTTAATTACACATTTTTACAAATATTATTCTTGATTAAAAATTAATTATTATAATTAATTTAAAAAGAAAAAAAATAAAGTGACCGTTATTATAATATATTATTGTGACTAATATATATCTATGATCTATTTAAAACAATATATTTTATAAATATGTGAACTTTAACTTTTAATTAAAAACATATAATGTTTTAGAAATAATTTTTTTAGAAAAAATACATTTTATTCATTATATATTATATTAAAATGATAAAATTTAATACCAAATTGACAATTTTTAATTAATATGAATATATAATAAAATAGAACTTTATATAAATAATTTAATATAAATCTATTTAATTTAAATATACACCATATATACAGAGGTATTTTAATTTAAAAAATGGTCATTTTACTAGTGTATGTAATATTTATACAACATAATTGTATCATTGTGAGTATAAAAATTGGTCCCTATTAGATAATTCAGACGCACTTATTTTAATTATTTATTTTTTTATTTTTTTAATTAATTAAATTTATGGAAATTATTTCTAAAATACCAATATAAAATGTATTAAATATAATTTTGAGAAAATATTTGATTTGTTCTGAAAGATAAAATTTTGTCTTTTAATTTAAATTTATTTTTTAAATTAAAATACTATAATTAAATTAAATATATTTAGAAAATAAAAATCCTTCATATGATTATGTTTATTCTTATATTCATGTGATGTTATAATAACTACTATATGTTGTAAAATGAATTTTTTAATTATTCACAAAACAATAATTTATTCTAGGATAATAAAAAATTATTATTCATCTTATATTATTATGATTTATAAAAATATGATTTTATTATTTTTTAAATATTATATTTTAATATATAGTTATTATACTAAAACAAATGTTAAGACTATTAATATTAGAAACAATATTATTTAAATGAAAAAAATTATTTATTTTTATATATGATAAATAAATAATTTACTTATTAGCTATATACTATTCATATTATAAATATATATTTTTATCTACGTAATATTAGTATATTGTTAATTTAAAAAACCATAATTATAAAATTATATTCTAAAGCATAAAATATTTTTAATAGTTTCTTTATATCTACAAAATAATTTTCATTAATGTTAAATGTATAATTTTTTTTCATTTTACCTTCATTTAATAATGTGGTTTCTCTTATACATATCCAGTAATTCAATTATTATGTTTTTAATATTGTATATAATAGTTATAATATTATCTAAATTTATTATTGTTTTTCATTAAATTTTTTAGTTACATATGGATGGATATATTAAGAGATGTATTTGTTTAGGAAAATTTGTTAATAAATCGATAGTGTAACATTCTCCCTCTTTAGATAAATTGTTTCCTCGATAAATTAATTATCACATAATAGTGAAAATAACAAATAGTATCTAAGAGATAGGATCGATTCATGATAAAATTTCTAAAGTTATATAAACAATCATATGAAATCCTTAATTCATCAATGAATACAGTAATCATAATATTGAGTTTCCCTCT
The DNA here is from genome assembly GCA_963277665.1 of Viscum album. NCBI lineage: Eukaryota > Viridiplantae > Streptophyta > Magnoliopsida > Santalales > Viscaceae > Viscum > Viscum album. Next base: position 562,447,620 of record OY728129.1, on the reverse strand, counting down.
AATAAATTGAGATAATTTTTCCTTCGGACTAGTAATAATAACTCATATAGTAGATTTATTTATGAGAGATTGTGTATTCATATTTTCACTAATAAATGATCATAGAATGGTATTAAAAATGAGAATTTTATTATATTTTGGTTGTTGTTTATTTTGTGTAGAGATAGTCAATAAATTTATAGAAACAAAATTAATTTCTAATGATGAGATATATTAAGACATTTATAAATAATATTCCATATAAAAAAACATGGGATATAATAATAAGATATATTTTTTCTTGATAACAAGAAATGATTATTGTGTGGATTTAATTGTCTTTGAAAACATACAATATATTCTAGCATTATTCGAATTAGAATAAAAAATGACATGTAATAATCTATAATCAGGGAAAAATATTCATTAATTATCATGATCCACTTAATTAACAAAGCATACTTGAGTCCTGGTTATGATATTATAATTTCATTGTTCTCTTACAATAGAGAGATATTTTCTTTTATTATTACAGTAAATATTTGGTGTAAATAACATATTAGGTTAGTGTCAATAAAACTAAAATATGAATCCTATGATAATATTATTTTTATTATGTTGTAATTTCTATCCATTCATTTTATTAGATAGCATATTGATATATATATTCGGTATTAATGTTATCATTGACAATATCAGGAACACATGAATCGTACACAAATTATTTTATGATATCTCCCACTAGGTTTCTTCCCGTGTTTGTTATTTTCAAAAGATGAATTTTCCCTCCTCTATGCATTTTTTCTCATTAATTTAAATAGAGGTATACTTTTTTCTTATCCCATAATCCTAAAAAACCGTGATTGTCTTCACTATCAATTGTCAAATTAAATGAAAAATAATAAATATCATCATATCTTTTAATATTAAATATTAAAAATACATTATAGAGAAATAGATTTAAACCAAAAATGAAATGTTTATAAATACATTCATGTTCTATTATAAAACTATATGTGATCCATGAAAGAGTACTATTATTTCGTTTATATTTAATATTGGATTAATTGACCATTTTAGTTCAAAAAATGAATTATATATCTATTTTTATTTAATATTTTTTTGATAAAATATTTAATATATAATTCATATTAAATATAAGCCCATTTCATGTAGTTAATTTAATATATTCTCATTTCATTCATGATATGGTAAATTTTTGTTTAGTTTCAACAACCAAATGATAAATAAATAAAACATAATTTATATGATGAGAGTTATATAGAATGAAAATTTATTTTCTACTAATCTTTTATGTTTTACAATAATTATTGGATTTTGAGACCCACTATAGATCAGTGGTCACATACACAAGAAAACATAATAACAACATGTTATATCATTTATTTATTACTGGACTCAATAAGTGTTGAATTATTATAAAAAATACCAGATATAATTGTAGTAATTTTTATTAGAAAATTTAAAATAAAATTTGGTTATTTATTTAGTTATATTCCACAAGATTGAATTCACCCATTATTTTCTTGGTTCCTCTATGTTCTAGACATTAATTTAAATAATATAAATTTGATAAATTTGATAAATATTAATTGTGTAGAATGAAATTTATTATATTAACAGAAATAAAAAATAACTAATATATATATCATAACATATAATTGTCTTGGTTTTAATTTATTAAATCAATTTTCATTACCATACCTAGTTTTTCATCTGAATTAGTTAGTTATTAAAGTCATCTATAAGTGTTTTAAAGGGAATGTGGATAAACCAAATCATATTAACTAGCAGTGAAAAAATATTTGTGAAGTTTGTCATATATTTCATGAACATGTGGCAGATATAATTATTTTTCAAAAAACAATTTTTTATTCATTGTCCCTTTATATATTGTTTATAAATGATTTATCCACTTTCTGTATAAAGTGATGAATTTTTTCATGGAAAGCAAAAACTAATCACTTTTCCCAAATATTAGGATGTTATCCTCTACATAGTCATATCTTATAGAATGAATCTAAAGTGATTCCTCTAATTTTCACTAAAATTAAATAAAAAAACTAAATCACACACTAATACTAACTATAACGAACCAATATTAATATTTCATAAATATTACATTAACATAGTGATGAAAAAATATCTCACAAACTGCCAAACAACCCGTTGTCTTAATGGGTTAGTGTCAGGGTGTATTTATTAAAAAATAATAATCTCTAATATTATCTCTAATATAGAACCCCTCAAAATTCCCATATGTACATCCAAATTTTATAATCATCTTCATAAACTGGGAAAAATTAAACATTGATAGGAATGACATGCACTTGGCTATAAAGAAAAAAATAATGAATTGTGATGAAGGGTTAGAGAACAATAATATTATAAAACATAGTTATAGGATTAAATTGTTTTTATAATGTTCATGGAATATTAATATTTTTCTATAATTCAGGATATAAATAAATGTGATCACAAATTATCATCATATTCTAATAAAAATGTGTTTGAAAACATGAGACAATAATCCAATTTCCAGATGCATAGTCATATGAAAGATATTATTACATAAGAGATTGGAATAAATATAAAAATATAAACCATAAGTAATTTATTCCCAATAATTAATTCATCAAAATTATATCTTTGTCTAACCTCCAATATAACTTTTGGGGATTGGGGTAATCTACCCATATTGCATGGGTATTCAGATAAGACCTCCCATGTACCACTTTGGCTTGGAATAAATCCTACAATGTCTTCTTTTACTTGGTAAAATCCACCAATGTTACATTTTCAGATAATGAGATTTAAAATTAAACCATTACATTAGATGAAGATATAAGAATAATCCCATCATCTTCAATACGTATTTGTTCGAATTAACATCATTAAATCATCATTTTATAATATACCTAATGAAAAATAAATTTCTTCATAAAAATTTATAAAACATCAAATATAATAAATATAAACCATAATAAAGATTTAAAAAAATATTAATTTACATAGACAATAAAATAAAAATAATATATAAATTATGAACAACATGTCCGGTCATTAGAGAAAATAATTGGATTAATAATATAAGTTATAATAATAATTATTGAAAAAAATTAAAAAAAATTTATAAAAAATGATGTGTAAATGACATTGGAAGACATTATTGGTAAACGAAAGAGAATAATTATGAAAACACAATTTTAATTTTCTCTAATTCATATATTCGTTAACATACATGAAGGATGAGTAAATGAGGAGTAAAGGATAAAAATTTAGATTAATAAATGATGAAAAAACTTTTGAATAAAAACAAAATTTTTAAAAATTTCATCATTAAAAATATAAAGTAAAAATTTAATTAAAATGAATTATGAGATATAAAAGGATCATGGTAGATAAAAAAATATTTTCCACTAAGGAATGGATAAGATTTTAGGAATTTTAAATGATTTATATTTGGGGAAATATATTAAAATAAATGGAAATTATTACTTCTATAATTTCATTTTCAAAAGAATATAGTTTCATTAAATAACATGAAATTGTTATAAAACATGATTTAACTATAAATAGTTAGAAATAGGGAAATATCCTAGTATCATAATGTTAAATTTCATTACCATGACTTAGTCTCAATATTTTAAACATTATGAATGAAATCATACTTTCAAAATGTTGAAATGAAATAAAATTTCCTTAAATTCCAATGATAAAAATACAAGGATCACATCCCAGTCCATGGATAGTAAATTGCGTGAATTATCAAACACATAGAGACCTCATTTAGATTAGGTGGAAAATATAATTTCTATAATTACCAAAAATAAAATCTAATCTCTATTCCCACAATATAAAAAACCCATATGTCACTCTCAGTAGCTTGTTGAGCGCATTATCTGACAAGCCACCTCACCAAAAACACATATCTATGTATCTGTGACACCCTGGTGAATATAGAATTCTGTAATCGAGAGTGAGTAGGATATAATAACTTCGACTACAGAAAACTTATTCCATCATATATGTGATGGAATCATGGGGAAATCATAAAATCTTTATCCCCATCATTAAATTGAATTATCATATTCTAATGGAACAAGATGAATATAATGGGAATATATCACCACTTCATTAAAATATAGTAAAGAAAATATCAAGGTAGTTGAGATCATGAAGATAGACATTCATATACCTGCCAATTTGAAATTTATTTACCTTTTGAGTTCAACATAGGAGCTTCACCATTATATTCAGCTTATAATGCATAGATATGCATATATTCCTATCGAAATAACCAGAGTATAGCACCAACAAATTTGACATGAATATGTAACCAATATAGAGAAAGAAAAAATTCCTGATCATGTTAAGAATAATAATCTTTATTTTTTAGTAAAGTGCACAACATTAGATAGGGTTTATCTACCAATTCATACATGTTCACAAAAATTTAGACGGGCACCTTCCTCTGGATAGAGGAATAGACCTATCAAAAAAATTATAATGGAATTCCCTAACTGAATGGGAAAATGATAATTCCCCAATTTTTACCATGGATCACTATGTGAGAGAAATACATGGCTTGGGATGGGCTTATATACTTATTGAGAGCTTAATGTAGAGTAATCCAAAGGATTGAGATATAGTTTATATCGCTTATAAAACCATTTTTTAAAAGATAATATTGAAATCACCTATATGATGCTGATATCCATACCAATAATGATTCACAGAATATTCCAACATTATAAAATAAGTGGTTAATATCCATTCTCCAATTATAGAGGGTTTCAATATATACCAATAAGGAATTCATATATAAATTTATATCAATTCTCTTCATCATCCATGATTGATGGGAATATTATAGAAACCAACAATAGAATTTATCATACCCATTAAATCCATAAACAATATAATTGTCATAATCCCGTAGTTTCACAATTGTTGGATAATATCCCTTTAGTCCCAATAAATTATCAATATAATTTTAAATCATTCACATGTACGGATCATATCCCTACTCAAACCCAACATGCAATTCCTCAAATTCTATACATGATGAAAAATTAGACTAATATTTCTAGTCTACTCAATGTTATTTTACTTGAGGATTTTCAATGCATATTTCTAATAGCTCAAGGTTTTATTGAATCTTCTAGAAATGAAAAAGTGATTGAATTACTCAGTAATACTCCTAATGTTAGTGTGGAGTTGAATCAGATGGAATCTACTCGTAAAATCTTCTATATTCACCCCTCACCCATGTTGATATATTACTAGAACTATTAAATAGTCCCATAATACAAGAAATTATATATAGAGAGGTTATCAAAAAACATAATCCTTCATTTAGAATGGTGATCAGGAAATTAGTGTTATACAAATATAGTTCCCTATATACCATTATAAGAACTTCTCTATAGTCCACATGAGTCCTAGAGGGGAAACATCTATAGTATTCTTGTGTTAAGGCATATAAAACAGATTGATAAGTTCATTAATTTGATATATAGGGAGGCTTATATAGAAAAAACAACTAAATATTGATCAGGCATATAATCACTTCATCTAACGAGATCCCAAAATGGTAATATGTGTTGTTAATGATTTAAATTTTCATGAATATAGAAAAAATATAGACAAATTAAAGGATACAAAATGTGATTATAAAGGATGTGTGGTTCATGTTTCTATCATAAAATACGTTGTTTTCTTGAAAGGGTTGGGTTCCATGTTCCCAGAGACACAACATATCATGTGTTTAAAAAGAATAGGTAATATTGCCTCTAAATTTTGAAATCTCATTGAATTATTGTAAAACATCCTTTAAAATATTTTAACTAGGTTGCTGAATGTATAAATTATTTTAATCAATCCATTCCCTTGGGATGAAAATATCACCTTTATAAAATCCTACAATGTTATAGTCCTAGGAAAATCATGGTATCAGTTGTGAGTGAGTAATCGAGATTGGGTATCTCTATAATGAATCATATAAATGTATGATGGAAAATAATAATATCATACCCATAAAAATGATTGGGGTAGAGGACTTCATATCATATGTTATTGATCCTCTTACACCATATGATATACTAAAAAAATAAACATATTTAGAATCTCTCTATGAAGAATCATTTTATTTAAGAAGAAATTAACTCTTATAGGGGAATGTCTCTCCTACATAGTGATAGAGATTCACTTGGACTACCTAACACAATCCAAAATTAATCATTTAACTCAGATATAGATGAATAAATAGATCACCTCATAAATTCCCCTACCATATTTGAGGAAATATTTCCCATTGACATTGTTGAGATCCAGAAGGTGAATCTAGATACATAAGAAGGCCATGAACCTAAATTTAATAATGTATCCTTGATTCTCAAAGAACATGATGATTATATTACATTTTAATGAAAAATCATTACATTTTTCCTCAGAATTTTACTAAAATGGATTCTCTGAACCGTAATTTTTCTACACGTCACCTAGCCATAACTAATGAACAAAACTGTTTCAAGGAAATTTCCATTTTAATGTTATATTATAATTTTATTGTGTCGTGGAATAAATTAAAAAACTACCCCTTGAACTAATGTCATTATTGGATGATATTACAAAATAAAGATGTTTTCATCTCTGTGATGGTTTAAACCCCAAATAATCCCAATGTTCTAACTGAATAACATTAATCTAAAGGGAAGACCTATTGACCCCATGAAGTTGTTATGAATGGAATATTTCCAATAACATGATGAGAACAGAAATGAGTGTTCATATTCATATAACCTATAAATATAAGATTCCATTCCTCGGTACTAAAATATATTAAATTACATAGAAAATGTCCTATCATGGAAAATTAACTACACATGGCCTATATCTGTGAGAAATAAAAAAGAACTCTCCTGATAAATATTTAAATATCAAATCCATATATGTATTTTTCTAATTCAATAACTACCAAATTTTTGATTCCTTATTTCAAAGGATACATAGCGACACCCATATCTGAAAACAATGTTAGAAAACTATATATTCTCCCCAACCATTGGACATCAATCTTTGAGACAATATATTGAACAAATGAAATTAAAAATGGATCATAAAAAATATAAAAAACATTTTATTCCTTTAGATACCTGATCAGTAATACTTATATAAAAAACATATACATCTAGTTAGATGATTTCCAAAATTACTAGATAGAGTATGTAGGACAGTGTCCCATATCTGTATAATGGAACCAAT